>JARGGL010000009.1:10035000-12611878 GCA_029955375.1 Rubus parviflorus
GTACTCACTCAACTCGGCTAGTTCTTCAACTGCATTAACCATGCCTTCAATCCTTGCAGCAATTTCAATCAGTAAAGACACTAAAGTCACAAGTGGAATTATATCCATGAGAGCAACTGCTCCTATGTTCTTTTTTTCAGGACATTCAGCTTCTTGTAGCGGCTGCGGATTAATAAATGAATTAGGAAGGGATTTTAAGTCCTCTTGGAGCTCCAAGATTGCACTGTTCATATCTCCAACTAAAAAATCTATAGTAGATGATTTCTTCATTGTCTTCATAGTCCTTGCAAGCTCTTTTATGACTCTTGAAGACTCAGAGCTTACTTTCAAAGCAATGTTGCTCATATGCTTCTTTATCAACTCAGGAACCTGTTGATCAAATGAAATGGCCAGTTGAAGGTTAGCACTGGTGATATCTTTCCATGTATTAAGAATATAAGATGGCAGAACTTGTGTTACCTCATTTTCGGAATTTACACAACCATCAAGGGCGTCAATGCAATAAGCACAAGCACGCATTGATGCCCCAATTTTGAGGTATTGCTTCCATGGATGTCTGAAGTTGAAGCGGCCATGTGCAGGCTCCCATCTAGCAAAATTAGCCTATAATATACAATGCCAATGTGAGAAAGAGATTCCAAAAAAAAATTGATGCCAATTATGTTGTTAAATACGTACCATGGCTTCTTCTGTTCCTTTTGAAGTTAAAACACATTTGTAGCCAAGCAATTTCTTATCGGATTCCTTGTCACCATCAGCAGAGCTTCCACTATCATTGAAATACTCTCCAACACAACCTGAAATATAGTGCAACACTTAAAATGTCAGTGATATTGTCCAAATTGATTGACCACAAGTTTGGTTTTATGTGATTAAAGTATGCAAGTACCATCTAAGGAATAGGCAAGTTTGTCCATGTTTCGAGTGACGAGCATGTAGAGTTCCTCCCCAGCCCAAATGGGGCAAATAAACATGGTTATCATAATGCACAAGGTTGTCCCAATGATGATGGTGTATACTCTATTGTTGGCCAATTCCAATAACTTATCCACCCGGTAACCCGACACTGTAACTAAACTGAATGTTAGGATGAAGATCATAGCACCATAATCAAACCGCGCTTTCACTGATGGTATAAATCTTGAGAAGGTAGCTGCAGAAGCTGAAGTCATAAAAATAAACAAATCATTAGTAGTCTTATTTAGCCTTTTTTTTTAAGGAAGAAAAAATTAAGAACATTAGTAGGACTACGTACCTAACAAAAATACTGAAATCCCAATGATGAAAGGCTCGAATTTTTCTCCTGATTGATTCGCAATCCAATGGATGCCAATGGCAAGAGAGCCAGCAAGAAAAGTTCCACAAATTCTGTTTAAACATTTATATATTGTTGCACCTGCATTTAAAGACAGTGAATGTTCAGCTTCGATCAGGCAAATGTTAGAGTTACATTTTCAGCCGTACTTATTAACATCTACAAATAATTAATAAAAACTCAAATAACCCATTTTACCTTACCTCCTAGTATTTGAACATTCATATTTAGCTTGCAGAAAAATTCGTAATCTAAGACTAGCTAGGAACTTACCAACTGTGTTTTCAAAGACAACCACAACAGTCATTACTGCCCACATGGCATTTCCTCCCACACCTTCATACAAAGGTCTCATATAGTAAAAGACAGAGACAACAGTGAGTGCCATCCCTACTTTCAAACAATGAATCACTTTTCTAGGCTCATTATGTCCCAAATGCCAAGCTTTTTTGAAGAAATTGCTCACTTTCAGAACCAACCCAAAAATCAGACCCTTCAAAGCAAGCCAAGCTCGGCAGGCAAGCCCGGCCTCTGGAGCCAAAGCTTCAGATGAACCATCTGCCATTCTTATCCTCCACTCAGTTACACTGCTCAGTTCCTTCTCCTGAGTCATTTTGGCAATAAGAAAACAAGTGATTGCCAACTTCTAAGCTGAATGGAAGACAAAGCAATGGTTAAGCTTTTGGTGATGAGGAAAGCTGAGTGACTATTGAAGTATATATATAGTGGATTTCTGATATCTCATGCATAGTGGTTTGTAATAATTAAATCTCCCATAGAAAGGCAATGTCATAGGCTAGAGGCCAACGCAATTCTTTTCTGTTGGACATATGTGAAATCTAGAACTTTCATTAAAATCTCCTCTTCTCATCAAAACTTGCATCTTTAGAGTTTAACCCTCAAAAGAGGTAAAATATATGCATTTCAATCTTATAATCCCACAGTTCTTTACAAAATGAACCGTCATTAATTATCAATTAGTCCTTTTAACTTCAGAAACCAATAGACCAGTGTTCAATCTTGGAGTTTAATTAGCACTTTCTGAATGCAAGTGGCATCACATTGCAGACCAAATACCATTGAAAGCCAAAGTGCAGTCTTCAATGATATCTGAATATTGATGTCCATATGGGAATGTCACTTGGTAAACAAACTTAACACTCAAGCTATATGGGATTTGTCTAGTGGAAAGTTACCAAATGTAATTAGAAAATTCTTAGCTGTATGTATGAGTACCTAATTTGTGCAGACTTTCATCTTTCATTTCATAAATTCTACAAATTCATTCTTATTTCTGCTTAATGCATGCCCCACAGGCCACAGAGAGAGAAAGAGCCTTAATGACCTCAAACCAAATCTTCATGACCTAATTAACACCAAACCTTCATGAACAGGTTTTATGTGTCCTACATTAATATATTTAAAAGTGAAAACATCAGCGCACCATGAACAAGTAGGTTTAAATAAATATATTCTGATACATATGTTAACTGTTCATGTGATCAGATGATAAGATAATTAGGAAACACCACTCAAGAAATAAAATTTCAATATTATTCTGTTAATTATATACTGGAAAAATTTCATATTTTCGATCATACCCTTTGTCTTATTATAAGAAGTCATTTTGCTTCCCAACTAATTGCATAGGCCTCCCTCTATGATTTTCTATGCAGCTGTAAAAGAAAAATCTGTTTCCAAGTCCTTAGGAAAAAAGGTCTTAGAACTTGTCCTTTTCCCTTTTGTGAATGACCAAATTCTTTTATCTTCCCTTTGTTTTTTAAAGGTCAAATAATCTTCAAGCTTCTATTCTCAGTTGCTTAAACTACTCCAGCTGTTTCACAGAGACGGCAAAATTCACAGAGAGCCAATACTAGATCTTTAGCCAAAACAATAGTGGGTTTCAACTATAAGTGGAGCGCCCAACATGGTCTATTTTAATTTTAAAATGTAAGCAAATTAGGTCATGAATAGGACCAAAATAAAGGTGCCTTCGTAAATTCTTACATAAAGTTGATCGAGCATTACAGTTGAAACTGGGCTGATATCACTTGAATAGTTGAATGGAAAAAGCACTTATCTCCTTAAGCCTGAGAGCCTTTCCACAGCTGCATGCACTGATCGATTTGAAAGGCTATTTCAGCTATCATCAAAAAACTAGCATATCCTCGTTACTACTCGTTCCACAATATTATCAGATTGGTTATGATAGAGTCTTAAATAGTTTATTTATATGTTTTAGCACCAAAGTTTACCGAAAGCTAATCTCGACCTATAGTACTGTCTATATCTAAAAAAGTTTAAACCCTCAGCTTAACTTAATTCTAAATACTAAATTTTTTAACTCAAAAAGGTAGTCGTTATTTTAATTCATTTTTCCACCATAATCCTTGTGTAAAAACTAAAAACTTGGAACCAACAGATCGAAATATCATGCCTCATGTTCAACTGGGCATCAGTCAGATGTGTACCTAATTATATGTCATATATCGAAGTGTAGAAGAATTCTAGTGCGTGATGATTGGTGACCACTGTACGTACGGTGTAACAGTACAGTGTACATACACAAATCCAAAGATTCCTCTCCAATGCAAAAAGAGCAAATTGAAATCCAAGTACTATCAAATCGAACAGTCATATATCTTGCTTTAGAAGAGATGAAGGATACTCATAAAGAAAGAATACATGTATTTCATTCGGTATCGTGCATGTCAGGAACTAATCAACCCTAAATTGCTTAATTTTATTGTGTTGAGTTCACATCGATCGCGTATTCGCATATATATCTTGATTAATTTGTTTTCTTGACATTCAAGTCCTTCCCCCTATGAAGATGTGTTGATCCTCATTTGCTCATTTTGTGTTTTAAGAGAGAGAAAAAGAGAGACAAGGAACAACATTCCATCATTACTATACTAAATATTAAGCCACAACAGAAAGGCCAAGAAAACAAATCAGTGATTAGCCTAGTACTACTGGTCTGGGTTTATACTCTGGTTGAAGATTTAATGCCAGGATCAACCAAATGGGAGGAAGAATGAAATCCCAAATACATGTCTTGAACATATGATCATGGTTCTGTGCCTTGCACAGCCTTTTCTTACTGGGAAGTGGGAACTAACTCGAGCAGCAAAAACAGCACCAACAATTTTTGAAGGCACATCACATCCTAGTCTCTCTCTACTTAACAATATGCACACTTCACGCCTACTTCTAAGGCAATTGGGAGTGGGATATCCAATCTTCTTTTCCATTACCAGAACACCTATCATTGCAGACCCTCGCGAGTAATGCTCAAGGTATTCCGACAGCCAATCAAAAGTGTCTCAACTCTCATGTCAAGCTGATGGGAGGTGGAAAACTACGTGGCTGGAAACTATCCAATACAGGAGGAAACCCGTTGTCTACTACATTGCTCGGCCGATTAGTTGGATCAACCACACTGGTACCACTTTGCTGCAGAAGCCGGACAAGGGACCAAAATACTTCTATCCTTGTTATATGCCTATTAGCCTGTAACAAAATTTAAGATTAATGTCCTAATATGAAGAGAATAGAGGAACATCATTAACATATGTATCTTTTACTTGAGCTTTACCTCAACGATAAAGCGTGCCCATATCTTATTCTCTCGACTTTCCATCACTCCCTTCAAGATATTCAACCCAAATCCCCGTATTTCGTCTGCTATCTCAAGAAAGAAACCATGTTCCTCACAAAGTATCTGCAACAGAAAACAGATATTGCAGTCAGGGGGGATCGAACATTTAAGGTTGTCAAAAGAATTGAAGGGAACTTTCTTTCATATGTCTTTTACATACCTCAATAAGCATTTGGCCAGGTGTACTAAGGTCCTCAACTAGTATAGGGCAAACCACTGTTTGACCCTCAACTGCTAATGCCCAAGTATTATTACCACCTGATCTACTGCTGTTGTCTTTTAGAACCACACCATTCTCCTTTCCAGTCAGCTACAAAAATGAATGCAAATTATTGTCACATTTGTTAAGAAACATCATACATAAAGGTGTTCAGGCTTATCCTGCATATAACAGCAATAAGCAAATCAACTAACCTTTGGCTCATGAGGCTGTTTAAGCTTATCAGCATGTTTCGTCACACCTTGCAAGAAAAGCATGTACTTGATGGTACGATCCAACAAAGCATCAATGCTACACTGCTTTATAAACAAAAGTATGAATGTTAAACTAAAGGTTTTAGAAATTAATTGTATAATCTGAGAACAAAACACTGAAAGCATAAATAATAAGTACCTTGCCGCCGTTGGGAATCATCCCTCTCAAGTCTTTCATACGGTCTTGGATCTGCTGACGATCCTTGGGCCTTGGTCGAGTACTCTCCCCGGGCTTTGCCCTCTTCTTGGCGGTCTTTGAGTGATCCTCAGCCTTCTGTGGTTTTACTTGAGCCGCACTTCTAGCATTGACACTATAGCTATCATCGATCCATAATCCCACCTGTGATTTTGGGAGAACCTCTTTCTTTGGTACAAGACAGTTGGTCTTGTCCAAGTTATACAAAGGTCCTGTCAAATGCATGCTCCCTCCAGAGCCAGCAAGCCTCGCTAACTGTACCTGATTACTGCCCACAGATGAACTTTCTAGTTTCCTTTTCCTGGTGGATGATTGGTCCTCTAGACTGCATTTAGTCACGGAGCTGGAAGTAGTATTCTTACCATTTAAAAGCTCTTCTAGTCCTAATTCCGAGAATAACCCTCTCCGGGGGCCAGCTGTGGAACCAACTTCCGACTCTTTGGTCAAATCAGTACCGGCAGCCAAGCAGCCACCACTGACTACTGGCATTATACTATCTTCCCAACGCTCCCTGACTTGACCACACCCGAAATCTGTTCCCAAACCATGAAACAAATCATTTCCAGCACTCTGAATGATCAAAGATTTCTCATGACCATCAGCACTGAATGCATTTGTGATGGAACTTTGCATAGAAGTTGCTGGATGTTCAATAGGAACATCAATAAACGTATCACCTTTAACCAGACTAGATGACAATGAAGTGCTTTCTAACACTTGCGAGAGGTCACCATTCAGTGTGGTTGCCATTCCTTTGATGTTCTGTTCTGGTGAAGCAGCTAACCACTGGGAAAGATCATCCAGGAAGGATGTGGAGAGACCTGAAGTACAATCAGCTGGGTTAAACTCCACAGGGTATCCATGTAAATATTGCTGGTTATCCATCTGATATCCGCAGCTGTCTTGAATAAGAGTTGAGTCCGCCTGAACATTTTGTGCTATATTTCTGCAAGTGGTTAGAGAATCC
Source organism: Rubus parviflorus (assembly GCA_029955375.1). Lineage (NCBI taxonomy): Eukaryota > Viridiplantae > Streptophyta > Magnoliopsida > Rosales > Rosaceae > Rubus > Rubus parviflorus. Next base: position 10,041,614 of record JARGGL010000009.1, read on the forward strand.
TGAATCCCAATGTCAGATGCCAAACGTGGGTCGTATGAAGCCAACATAGAAGATTCAGTGCTCCAAGCACTAAACCAGGGGGTTTTATCAGCTGAGCCAATGTCATCAGATGCTGTAGACTGTAAGTTCATTGCAGATGAATTATTTCTTCCTAAATCTTTACATTTATCACCAAACACGTTGGTTACGTCACCATGACCATGAAAGTTCGCAGATGAAATTAAAGAAGCAAACAATTCATTTAGATCATTGGATCCATTGCTCAAACATGAAGATGCATTTTCCAGAGGAATGAGCCCATGAAGAGTTTTGATCTCCTGGAACACCCTTTTTGTTTCATCTAAAAATTCCAACCTCTCCATAATCTGGAAAAAAAAAAAAAAAGTAATACCTTAGTGTTATTATACTGAAACTCCCATAAAAACACCAAATTAAGGGACTAGATTTAGGCAACATGTTCTCCTTTGATCATAAGAATGTTCACATAAAATATGCATAAAGCAGGATGCATCCGTTCAACTACCTTTTCAGTGGATCCAAACTGAACTACTCCTGATTCCACAGAGACTGTTGCAATTGTCTACAAATTAAATTTATTTGTCAATAAATATGACTTATTGCTGGATGAATAAAGGCAAACAACAAATATAATTCTAAATGGCTTTGAAAGGTTAAGATTTCATAAATTTCAACTACTCATGCTTCTTTTCAAAAAAACAGAAAGAACTAAAAGGAAATAATGATACCTTTATACCAGAGGAAAACTGGCAACAAAATTCAGAATCATCCTGCAAATGAGAGGACATTTCCAGATAAGTAAACACTAACTACCGCAATTAAGTAGCTATCAATTGTTGGAAAAAAAATTGAGCAATTCAACAAGAACTCTGTTGTCCTACCTGGAACATATCTCGACGACTTTCGATGGGATTGCATGAATTCCACTGTCCATTGTAAGCATCTGAATGCATCCATTGGTGCTTTCCAGTGAAAGCAGTGTGACCAATAATACTATATTAGACAACAACAAAATCACCCCTGTTAGAACTTTCTAATGCTTGTTTAAAAACAAAAGGAATCTTGTGGGGAATTTTTGTATTCAAGCATGGATTTTTTGATAGGGGAAAAAGTAAACAATGTAATGGAATTTGGAAATGGAGTACAATTTTGGGCTTACCCTTCTCCAAACATAGGGACCTGTGAAAGCATATTGTCAATTACTGCTCCCATGTGCTCTTCATAATAGGTCTCTCCCATTGTCAACAACCTAAAGCATTTCAAACCCAGAATTTGTAATGAGCAAAACCTCAAATTAATGTCAGATTCGAGACCATTAAGTACTTGACAATCCCAAATACTAAACTTGAACTTGAATAGAGGCTTGATCTCATATAGACAAAATGTAAAAAAGCTCATGCAGAAAATAAAATGACCAATTTTTGAAAGGAAAATAAGAACAAAGAAGCAACTTCTAACCGGCCATTTAAAGAACAGTTAGTCAAACAAAAAAAAAACATTTAAAGAATATCATTTCATTTCCAGATCACACTCTGAAAGATTAGATTTTTATAAACCTTCACATGCATTAAAAGCTAAAAAGAGTACCCAAATTCCATAAGAACAACAATAAATCAATAAGCAAAAAAGCAGAAATCAAAAAAGGAAAGGAAGAAACTTTACATGGAATTTCTCTGATCAAAACGCCAGAAAACCCCATAAGACCACCCATTACCAACACAAAGACTCTTAAGCCTCTCTTTAAGCACTGAACCTTTCTCAGCTTCACCCATTTCACTATTGACCTCAACAATCCGAAACTTCACCACCCCAAACCCATATAAGATGACCCGGGTCCGAGTCAACCCGGCAGCTGAACTCAGTCAACACCAAAAACCCAACAAAACCCAACTCTTCTCTTCTTGTAATCTTAATGCTCCAAAACAAAAGAAGTTGTTTTCAGTAGTTGAAACAAAACAAGGAAAGGGGATGAGACAGTTGGAAGAATCTGAAAGCTAAAAACCAAAGCTTGCTTGAGTTTTGTGGGAAATTTAGAAACTTGAAAGTGGTCGGTTAGAGAGTGAGAGTTTGAGATTAATAGAAAGGAAGCATATATATAGCAGGAGGTGGTTTGGTAACTTGGTGTTTGCTTTGCTTTTGAGTCTCTCTGCTCTATAAATGTAATTGTATTACTGTCTTTATGAGACCTCAGAAAATTAGCACATTGAAATGAAAAGAAAAGGTGAAATGAAGACGAAAATGAAATCTGGATACACTCCGAAGTTAAAGGGAAACACTGAGATCTTGAGTATTAATTTACTGTGTGTTGATATCTTTGTCTTCTTGGAGACTTGGTTGGACTTGCCGGTGACTGGTCCCATCGGTCCGCCCAACGCCCTTTCGGTTGGTTTACCGGCTATCCCCGGTCAATATGGTTGATTTTCTCGTAAGGAACTATCAAATCCCAAGAGAAATTCAAATTTTCGTGAGATGTATGAAAATGAAAAAAAGATGAGGAAAATCTAAGCGGTTTTATTGCATAATTATTAGGAAATTTTTTGTTTAAATATACAATTTACTCTTCTTAATATTAATTGTGTGTTTGTATTTATGGACGGATGTTGGAGTTTGATTGGATATAACTAAATTTATTACATAAATTGAATAGGTTTTAAAAAGGGAATATTATGAACTTAATTAGCCAAAAGAAAATTTATGAAGATGTAGGAAATGGAATTTTAAGACGAAAATGACATAAAAATTTGTAGGAGAGCAACTTAAAGTTCCTTAGGTACGTATACAATTGTACTTGTAATACCATTACATTCACTTTTTTGGTTTTTTTTTTTTGGACGATACATTCACTTTTTGTTAAGGCTTAAGGTATATAAGATACTACTAATTAATTTGCCTAATTTTCTTATTACATTATTCCAAGAAAATGGAAGCTTGTAGCTTTGTGGTTTGTAATATCTACCTTACACTCACAACTAGATTCAAATTTCCTATATCTCAAGCTAATGTTTTTTCAAAATAAAAGAAATAAAAAAAATGACGCTTCTAGTTGATGTTATTGGACATTGTAGCTTAGAAATTGATATTCTTTCAAAGCGCACAAAAACACTATCTAACCAAGTGTTTTCCTTAAATATTCTCGATGAATGAATGATTGTAAAGTAGAAAGAAAACCACATTCCTTTCGTTGCAAATACCATCTTGCAATTCTTGAATATCTCCATTATTATTAGCTTTGAATTTTTCAAAAAGAAATAGAAAATGCATGGGCATGAAATGTTGGGCCTCTTTTTAATTTTAACTTCAAAAAAAAAAGACAACAACTCACGAGAAGGTCGGCATCACCACAAGCCAAAGAATACAAAACCAGACGTCCCTATCTATCCGAACTCAAAAGAATCACCACAAGCCTACTAAACATTATAGTGGCAATAACACTAATATGCAAAATCTCCTTTCCCCATTATTACTTGTAAAAATGCATGCATCCTTCTGATACAATAGAGAGGAGTAAGAAACACTGCTCCATCTATATATGTATATGCTATAACACTATAAATTCAATTTTGTCAATTTTACACTCATCAATGTTGCTTGGGAAGTGTGGTTGGTGGTCACCGGCGGAGCCCGGATATTAGGGCCAGAGAATATTCCGGGTCGGAGTGAGATATAGGTGGGCCAGTGGTTGGCCCTACCTCGGGAAATGTAACACTATAAAAAGGGCTAAAGGGTGTAGAGATGTTGGTGGGGTGGTCCCTAGGTTTTTTAGGGTTGTGGGGTTTGTAGGGATCATCTTCTGATTTCACCTTCTGCCAATGCCTCCCTCCCTCGTTTTCTTACAACTACATCTCTCCTCTTCTTCCCAATCTACAAGAAAAAACAAAGCACCAATAATTAAATGCCAATTGTCTTCCAATTCTCAATGAAAATATTCTTGCTTGACTGCTTGTGTGACTGTGTCCATCCATTTTTTCATGCACCTGTAATAATAGGAGCCTTGCTATCTAGTTGCTAATGTGGTAAAAAAATAACAGATCGATAAGTAAATCATGCTTAATTACCGAGTTAGATCGACTTGCTTATGTTATAAATACATCAGCAATGATTGATAATCTGATACCCTTTGCAACCATCTTTTCAACAGCTACCCATACTTTGGGTGATTGTTTTTTTTTTTTTCAATTTAAAAAAAGAAAGAAAACATAAGATAATGAACTCTTATCGTGAATGTAAGGTAAACTACTTTATTTCCATAGTCAGTTCTACTTAAATATTTGTATCCCATTATTATCCAAAACAAGTTTGATGAAATATCTCAAAAGATAACACTTTCACAATCACTTATTTTTTGCTCCCAACGTACGCCTTATATCGATCGGTAACTTTTTTTTTTATTATAAGATGTTAGTTTACACAAGGTAAAATATTTTATCCTTAAAGTTATTTCTTCTTACATGTTGTTCTCCGGGCATTGTTCAAAATGTATTTAATTAAATATCTCGAAAAAGATAACGTACGCTTTTACAATGACAAGTTTTTGGGTCGCAACACCTTAATATCGATCAATTGAGTTAAGGTTTATAGGCTTTAGATACATGTATGCTAGTGTAAGTTAAGGTATAGATATGCTTAACGTAACAAAACAAATTATGCATTTATCTAGGTAAAAAGATATTGATGAACAGGGCTAGAGAGATCGACCATCTTCCTCTTCATAGTGTTCATAGCCTTTTTCAATCTGATGCATTGGCACCCCATATTGGCGAGCCAGTGAGCCATCCCCTATCATTTTAGCAACCTGCATATAGAATTTGTTTCATGCTAGCTCGATCATCTCGATCCCGGCCATAGGACTAGCTCAGTGACTTTCAGTCCTTGATTAACTGGCATGGTACAGCTAGCTAGCTCAAACCAAAGTTGTATTAATTGAAATTAACAAGCCGGCCTCTTTCTTTTTGTAGGGCATCCAAGGTCCAAACTCTAAAAAGCTTTAGGGGACACCCATAATTCTTCATAATAGAATGAATACAATGCTGATGCACTACTACTAGCTGCTGCTGCTGCATGAGATGAAATATAGAATGAAATATATATATATATATAGGCCTAGTCTGAGATTCTTGACTTTTATATAGCACAGTATTAATTAAAACACCCCACCCAAGCCACCAAATTGGGCAAAACCCTACTTTACTCTTCCTTCCCTACTTGGATCTTTCACACTCTCATTTCATGTCTACATGACATTGCACCCATCCATCTGAACCCTAGCTTCAATAAATTACCTAAATATATAGCTAAGGACCACTCCCTCCTTTCGTTTCTGGATCCTAAACCCTAGCTGAAACAAATCATATAATAAGGGACGACGTACTAAATGGGGTCTCAATGTATGCAATTCCCCTCACTCGAATATATGTGCATATATTCACTAAAATACTGAATATCTAGGGTATGGAAGCAGTAATTAAGATGTTTGTTAAATTCTTCAAACAGACTTAAGCAGGACTAAGAGGTGATAAAAGAGTGAGGAGAGCGCCAAAAGATTAAGACAATGTATTCAACGAATAACATATAGTATATATGATTGAGAGTAATCATCCAATTCCAAAAAATATGTTCAAATTTCCTGAACATAGTCATTTTGGTGTGTTTAAATGTTAGTCAACATTGCTAATTATAAGGTCTCTTTGGCTTTAAAACCATACCAAGCAGCAGCCCATTTTGTGTGTTAGTGGGTGGGTATGTCAGAACGAGATCAGAAAGACCCACAAGTGATTGCAAATTAAGAACACAAAGTTTTTGCTCCATTTTTTTCTTAGCATCACCACCCTTCATCTTTATCAGGCATAAAGACCATAATTTTGTCTCCTGGAAACAACACACGCTTCATCATAGCCGTTGAGAATTAAGTCAACTGCATCAAAACAACTTTTTTTCTGCTAAAAGGGAGGAATTGAAATCCAGCGGTAGGATTTTGGATTGCTGGTTGTCTTTCTCTTTTTCCCTTTCACCTTTTGTTCATAAAGAGAACACAGCCTGCTTAATTAAGAACCAGCTGTTTCAGATTGTGATTGAATGAAAAAATAAGACAGATCTTACTAATTAAGTGTTTGATTATTGTGTCATACTAATATTCTTAGCTTTATTTGCCTGGGAAAACATGCTTTGTCCTGCGAAAAAAAGGGTAGGGGGACCTATTTAAGGGGTACTGGACAGAAACCATTATTCATAGTCATAATGCTGTTATATTCTCTCTTTCAAAAAACAGTGGAACGTAAGGATTGCATTCTAATTTCTCAAATTTTGACTTGCAAAAATTGTAATAATAACTAGTTCATTGCAACTTGATCTAGTATCTACAACCGTATACAACCATGAACTTCAACTGTTTATCTTGTATATACATATCTGCGCGCAAAACCCTAAAACCATATTCCCCCAAAACTCAAACTATAATTAGAAATTGTTGGATTTCTTATTTACATGCAGGTATCTTGTATATGCATATCTGAAAAATCCTAAACCCTAAAACCCGGTCGTTCCATCTATCTAAACCCTAAGTTTTTGCTGTTAATCACTATCTACATGCAGGCGTCCTCAGCTAAGGAAAAAGGTGGATTTTATTAAAAATGTTGGACAATTTACAGCTTATATAAGTTGCTTGCTAGCTTTAGTTCATTAATTAGTAGCAGCAAAAGGTTATGAATACCTAGCTAATAAATAGCAATCAACCTTCTTTAACGCTATGTGAATGAACTGATGCAGAGAATAACACATATATAGAGTTTGAATTGTAGGTTTGACCAATTATTTAAATTAAGCGCGCAGCACTGAGCAAAGAATGTTTAAAATAAATAAGTTATCATTTTAGATAATAACATGTACTCATGCTAGATTCTCTTATTATAAAATGCTGAAACTTTTCAAGCTTTAACTAATTAATGGGATTCTCTAGCAAAGTTATCACTCGCAGCATTTTCTTTCGTACGAGGGTCAGAGTTTCAAACTTTGGCCGTAAATTAAACTAGCTAGTTACCGCTTAATTAAGTCACAGATTTTTTCTTTCTTTCTGTATTTGATTGGATTTTGTATAGCAATGATGTACCAATCCAAAAACAATCACAAAGTATAATTTCCTTTTTTTGTTTAGTCACAACAAGTTGATTAATTTACACATATATATAAGTTCTATATATCAATTAATATAAACTTACGTTACGAACTACAATCAAACATGCATGTTATATTATCATATCGTTAATATCAAGTTAATATATATATATATATATATATTTATATATATCAATCATTAAATCTATTGGAATTATAAGATAACGTATACAAAATTAATTACAAGACATGAAAGAGCGAGCATTTCTTAGTGAATTTTGGAATTGAAGTACTTGTTCAACCTCATGTGTGTCATTTGCTTTTGTTTTCTTCACCAAGGAAAAGCAAAAAAATAAAACAAAACCGGGTTTTGTCCTGGTTGAAATCCTGTCATTGGATTTCGTCTATTGGGAGAAAATCTTACAAAGGAATCTCAATGCTTTATTGGAATTGTGATAGGAAAGCTGACAAAGCATTTGATCGAGATGCCACACATAAGGTTTCTAGCTATATAATGTCCAATAAAGTGAGGCATATATAAATGCCAATCTTATAGCCTCTCTCTCACGTTACCATCAAAAAGAGGAATACAATGCTATTTCAAGGCAAACTCAGATCAAATTTCTGGTTTTCTTAGCTCAACAATTCCACTCACAGGTCACAACAATTCACAGAGGAAAACGCATAATGAGAAGTACCAAATTGGCGGAAGCTATAAGTTGAAAGACCAAAACAAATAAAACATGATATTATGTCTTGGGAGCTAGGGAAAGTATGCATTATGATTACCATATATACATATTCACCTTGCTTTTGTAACCAAACAAAAATATTCACCTTGCTTTATCTTACTTTTATTACAGAAACCACCAGAGCCACATAAAACTTTGGGGTGTACAAGTTAAAAACTAGAACAAAAAGAATACTGTCTCTGTTCACATTTAGGTTGGTGCATCTATAAGATGACGACCCTCTCTTGCTAGGGTTCACAGGCTTCAATAAGGTGAAGAAGACTGAGAGCTAGTGAAGGGAGGTGGTGCCATATATGCTAGCATAGCTACCCTTAATTGTTTCTTTCTTAAAAATTAGTAAAGCATTGGGGAATGGTTCGTTTGATGTCTTTGGATAAGATACAAGGTTTGTTAATATATGTTTTGGGTTGTACCTTTAAGGAGAGGACTTCATTCTGTACGTAAGTGTGTTTTTAATGTATCTAATGAGACAAAGATTCAATCTCTATTGTCCATATTGGAACTTTGTGGGATTTGAAAAGCTAAACTCAACCGATCCAAACCTAACTCGAATTTGTTTTTTTTTTTTGGACAATTTGAGCCAAAATGTTTGATAGGTTAAGTAACCATAAACAAACAATGACAAATTTTTTTTACCGGGACAAGATAAAAAAAAAATTCGGTGTTATCTTACTCTAAATTGTCATGTCTTAACTTTTTTGGATAGATTCATATGGAGCTACTAAATTTTAATGAATTTTTTAAAAAAAAAATCTTATGAACTGTTATTTTCATTGTCTAGATTTGCCGGCACCCATTATGTGAACATAAGCTCTCAACGCAAATTAGTTGTTTGGACAAATTAACAAACTGATCCGAACAACTTACATTTCAATCAAAATTCTTGTATTTGGTAAATTTACTTACTAAATGATTTCGAATAATATGAAAAAAAAAATAGTATTAGAAAGCTGAAGTAGAACTGTTTTCATTAGACAAATGTAAGCAGAAGACTAGTCGTGCAAAAAAGGAGCACCCTGATTCATTTATTAACAAAAGAGGTGGAGCTCTTAAGGCAGCATTGAGCCACCACTAATCCAATGATCCATCCAATCATGATATTTTGATGCAATCAAGAAGGTGGTCTCCCTCCGCAGGCCCAGCCACAACCGCCGGTCCCCTCCGCCGCGTGGGCCCCACCCTCTGGAAACAAACAAAAGCTCCTTGGCTTGGCTTGGCCCGACCCGTTACCCAATGAACTTAAGCACCCGACAATCATTTTTTCTCTACACGACAGAGAATGTCGTCTCTAGCTACTATTCTTTCTTATACCATTAGTCCGTTACACAAATTACAAAACCCTTTTGTGAATTAAATTCTCTTAACATATGAGAGGGTTAATTATTATACAGCTCAAGATCGAGCGCCTACAAGAGTGTCTATCATAATTTAATTATATTTCTATGGATAATGGGTTTCACATGTTCAACTCCTAATTATAAGCTTGGAATTTTCAAAGTTTATATTGAAGGTGGAAGGCAACCAAACTCGCAAAAATATTATTTTACCTCTTGTAGATTATAGGCCAAGTCCTTGATATAGCCCTAACTAGTGTAATTATTGTGATGATTGGTGCATAAATTGTAAATTAAATTTTCGTTAAGTTGATCCTATTGTTGCTTATTGTGCAAGACAGCATGAGTAAGGAGCAAATGCTACATGAAAGAGGACTAAACTAAATTTCTAAACTTTATTTGACATTAATTGTTAATGAGAAACATGACTAAATCAATAGCTAGTTAGTTAGCATGTTTATAGGGATTTGAAATAATATCTTGCAAACAAATTATCTTTCGTTATACTATATCATACATTGATGACAAATAGATATTCGGTGGGACGGTCGTGTCATGTGACATGTCCGACCAACCAATTAAATGATAAGAAAACGCGATAGGATGGTTATTTTTTATTTTTCATACTACAACACATGTGTTGTTTATGTATGAGATTTTGAAATAAAAATACTTTTTCATTTATGCATGGTTATTGAATTGAAAATCGTTTGTTCTTTTAAACCTTATCAAATGACATAAAAGACAACACAAATGTTTTTTTTTTTTTAGGGAGGGAGTTTCTAAATTCGAGAAATATGGGATGAATGAGACTCGAACTCGGTTATGTGTGTCTTAGTCTAACTGGACTACACCCTACTGCACAAAGGTAATAGAAATGTATTTTCTTATCATGGGTCATGAGAGATTACATTTGTTACTAGGACGACTGCATATAATTAAATTAAAGACACATGATAGAGTCTGGGGTCCGACTCTGAAACTTATACTATGTATAGTCCTCGGTCCTCATTAGCCATTTTCACTTGTGGCCGGTACTCAACCCTATCATCAATTCACCCCTATGGACCATCACTTGGGTGCTCCAGCATCGAAACCAGTATTCTCTTCCTCGACCCGGACACGTGGCGGTCAGTATGACATTGATTGACGCGTCAATCAGACGGCGGTTGTTTTGAGAGCTACTGCCGGCGATGCGGGGAACAAATAGCCGGACGTGTTCAGATGCTTTTTCTATATTTGCTACTGTGGCGTGGTCAGTGGTGGTCTGGGGCTGAGTAGATGGTCCCCACAGGTCCTGTCTCTGCCACGTCATGTACCATGCTGGGTGGAATGATGACTCTGTCAGGTATGATGATGGTTAATAGACGTCACCCCTGAGCCTTTTTCTAGCTTTGTCCTTTCGTTACCTCATCTTGTCTCGCACGTGTGAAAACAAATAGAATAATTGAGAATTGGGCTCGTCATCGCGGCCCATTATTTTTCTTGTCCATAAAAAATAGTTACAGTCCAATTTATCTAGCACCTGAGCAAATGAGTTCTCATCATGACCACGGCCCATGAACCACTAAATATGAGTTCATAAACAAATTAAGGGCCCAAGAGAAATTGGTCACTTATCACATTCAAACAACACAAAGCACTTCCTCACCATATTCCTACATAACAATATGCTACTTGGGTTTAGGAATAGCACAACAACAACGGATCATATATCATATATGGATCCATAGGATCTCCAGCATTAGAAAACATGCATTGATAGCAAAATCCCTTTGGCCCTGTTTATTTGTTGTATAAAAATTGAATTAAACTTTGCACTTGGTGGCAACTTGGGCAAGTTGTGATAAAACTAAAGCACAAGTAGGCAACTTTCCTCCTAACACTAATGAGAAAGATATGTCTCTACCAATCATTTGCTTCCATTCTAGGGTGATGTACATGTACTTACTCATCTCCCATGTTTTATTGCACCTAAGAAATACACTAATCTCCTCCCAATATCCCTTGACATCATCCCAGCTACAATCACTCACAAGGTCATTTTGGTCATTTGCAAGACTTTCACTCCCATCTCAAAGTGTGTGTTTCTCGGTTTCTCCCAACTGAAGCTCAACTGAGAAAATATCAGAGGCTTCTGATAACACCTGATGGCTTTCATCTATGCGCTTTTCAATTATAAGCTGCCGGAAAATTCAGTAAATCACAGCAGATCCGGTTTCTGCAGTTAGAGCTTGGAACCCATTTCTGTGGTTGATGCAATTAGGGGGTGAGTTGTTTTTCTTTTAAGAATTCCCAATTTAAAAAAAGGAAGAATAATCTTGATATTAGAAAGATTGGAACTTTGAATTTGATATGTCAAAATTGAATAGGAATTCATGATTTAATTGGTTTTTTTTTTTATCAATTACTGATTTACTATGGGAATTGCCTGAAACTTTTTTGGGTTCATATTAATCTGTCTCTATAATCATTTACAGCTCACAGTATTTAATCAGGGATACTTTAATTGTGCTAATATGAATATTTAAATTAAGGAAAGATTTGTGAGCTTTGTTGGTTTTGGTAATTGGGATACTACTTTAGAGCTGCAGCCTGCAAGTGTCTTCTTTGTTACTAGTGGATTTAATTTGACTTCTTAGTATATTCTGGGTTTGATGGAGTCATGATTGCCTGTGAAATTCATTGTTTAATGAATATTGAAGAAGATTGTGGTCATTTCTATACACATTTTGTACTAGTGTATATGTATAAAACTATTTGGACCAGCTATTGTTGCTGCAAAGCACTTTGAAACTTTTCAGTTATTGATACATTTTCATGATGTTTTTGAATTGTGTTCTTGTTCATACCTATCCAAGCTTGCAAATGAATAATTTGTCTGTGTTTTTTGTAGAATTTATGTAGATTAACTGCCTATGCCAATTTTAATTTTCAGTTGAAAACCAATTTGAAAGTGGTGTTCTTTCAATTGTTTAAAGCATGAACCTTGTTGCCGCACATGGAAAAAACATTGCAAACCAAGCCTTGCAGACTTGGTGATCAGAATACCAGCGACGTTGTTATATGTTTGAAGGATAGAGAAGGAAGACACCAACAGCTTTACTCCCACTCATCAGTTCTCATAAAAAGGAGCAAGTACTTTGCCGAACGGTTGTCTAATCCAGACCCTAGTAATTCCATTAATGTTCATTGCTCCGAGGTCAACTTTGATCACCATATCAACCTTCTGAGGCTACTCTATCTTCCAATAGACTTAATTTTGGACGCATTGGACTCCGTTAAGTCTGCTGTTGGTATTCTTCAGTCAGCGGTTGCCTTCAAGTGTGACGAGATTGTATGCTGCTGCATCCAGTACTTGGAGGCCGTTCCTTGGGAGGACAAAGAAGAAGAGCACATCTTAAAAGCAGTATCAAAGTTGGGTCCGATAGCTATGCCCATAATTGCTAGGATCCAACCTGTTGATTTAGGTGCCACCAAAACTGTTTTCATCTCAGCGATTCGCGTTGCCACGTCCATTGTTGGACCATGTCCTCCATTCGGCAATGAGCTTAAAACTTCTGCTCAAGAACAAGTTGAATACATGTTAGGAGAAGACGAGGATACACCGTTGGTCACAGCAGACGATGAAGTCAAATCAGTGGTAAGAATGGGTCTGTCACATATTTGTTCATCATTTGAAAGAGAATTGTCTTCCTTACTTTTGGAGCCTGACCTTGCATCCGAGACAGCAGATGAGAAAATAATGCATAGTTTATCTGATCTTGAATGGATGTGTAACATACTCGGGAAGATGGATTTGATGAAGGATTTCGTTTCCAACTGGGCCGAAAGCTCCAGTAATGTTTTAGGAGTAATCGAGGATAAGAAACTTGATTCATTTATGTGGGGTTTGAAGATTAAGCTCATAGAAGTGACTGCTAAAGTCTTGGAAGCAGTTGGCTATGGTAATGTGATTCTTCCGGCTCCAATTCGCTTGGCATTACTCAAGTCATGGCTCCCTTATATAAGGAAGATGAAGCCCCTCTTGGATGCAAAGGGCAGCGAGGACACAGGTTTTCCATACAAGATGAACGAAGACTTGTGCCAGACCATCGAAGGGGCCATTGTCACTTTGGTACTGGCGTTACCGTCAAATGATCAAGCCGACATTCTGGCAGACTGGATGAGAGCCAAGCAGGTTCGGTATCCCGACTTGAGTGAGGCTTTCGAGGTCTGGTGTTTCAGAACAAAGTCTGCAAAGAGAAGATTAGTGGAGGGCTTGGATGGGGCTGGCAATGCCACCCTTACCCTCTGATAGTTTTTGCTTCTCATGTTGTAAAATTGTTTTATTACAGTGGAAGGACATTATCAAACTGGTAATGATTCCATTGCATTCATGTATCTTTGACATAGTTGAGCTCCTTTTAAAGATTGGGCCTCATTTCTATGCAGTTTCCCAATATTATTCTCCAATGTTTATGTTTATTCATGCACAATGTATAATATGATTTTGTAACATTTGAACAAGTTAATTTTGTGGCCAAAATAATTTTCTAATTACTTGGACCAAGGTTTTCTGGGGTGTGATTCTGTTCACATCTAAAAATTGTTATGGCAATTATATTTTTCTTGGAGCTCAATCATTGCCTACCCTAACCATTCCTTGGTGTTCAAATATTAAGGTTCGTTTTGTATGACTAAATTAAGTAATGAGCTGGAGTCTAGATTTTTCAATATTAAAAACGAGGCCCAATTTAGATTGAGTTATCTCTGTCTTATTGGACCGGCCCATCTAACAACCAAAAGTTCCAACTTTCACACGAATCAATGTGGAAAAGCCCGACATTGTCTTTCCCGCCGATCTCGAACCCAATTCGGCGCCACAAATTCATTTCACTATATTAAACCCACTTTCGTCCCTATTCTGTCTCAAACAAAAGAAACCCTAACAGTAATTCAGCAATGGATGCCAATTTTGAGGACCAGAGCAAGTTTCCGGAGCTTAAACTAGGTAAACCCAGAAAATACAAAAACAAAAAACCCTAGCTTTGCATTCCGACTAATAGCATCAATCTCTCATTATCAGGGAGAGAGAAGGTTTAGCGCTTGGTGTGAAAGTCGGAATTGAAAATACACAAGAAGAATTTCAATGTGAAGAAATCAATAATGACTAAATAAGAAACAAATTGAATGCTAGAAAATACAAAACTATAATCTTACTCCTGCCGCCATGAGGAAATCAAGGGCAGGATTCTACGGCTCCACAATAGCGACTGCGCATATACGTTATCGATGTGAAAAATATATTTATACTCGGGATAAACCCTAACAATTCTAAAAAAAAACACCCTAACAAACTATTGGGTATGGGTTATTTGACACTATTTATGAACCATTGGTGATACCTGGATGATGACAGCCCCTACAAATCCCGACTCGGCGAAGTTATGTAACTTCATTACTTGGACCTTTGTTTTGTGGTGCTGCACGGTGAACGCCCGATCCAGCAAAGTAATGTAACTTCATTACTTGGACCTTTGTTTTTGTGGTGCTGCACGGTGAAGGCCCGCGTTACACTGCCCGACCCAGCCTTTGTTTTGTAAGTGTACTTTTCATAGATCCAGAAATATGATTGAACTAGTGAAGCCGTAATCATTGCATGGCCCGGTTTGGTGGCGGCCCAACAATAATCTTCGCCTGACCGGAAAATATAGGAAGGCCATATCGGAAAATCTCTTGCTGTGAAGAATTACAAGGTTGTGGAAGATACGGATTGTATCTAAAAATATAAAGAGTTCTCTTTTTATCTGATTTTGTAAATTTACTATAATAACCTTTTATAATTGTTTTCATTTGAATTAATTTTATTTTCTTCAATGAACTTTTATGCCAATTCATATTTTAGTGAAGATTTTGACACCAAATATTTTTGTTTATAAAAGTCGAGATAAGCAACCGTGGGAGAGTACTCCATCATCTGATGCATATATACTTCTCTGTAAGAACAATACCTTACCATGTCACATATTATATATATATATATATATATATATATATATATTTTTTTTTTTTTTAGAATGTATGTCACATATTATATGGAACCAGGGAACTTATAAATTTCAACTTTCGATTTATTTGTTTAAAAAATAATGCTAGCTATACTGTAACCGATAAAGCCCAAATTAAGCCCTTTCGGTTTGAGTTTTTCTAATTCCCCAATAATCAATCAAACAAAAAATATCAACTCCTCCTGCCCAAAAAAAATACCTGTAACCAAAAAAAAAAAACCAATCGGAATCCCCAATTGCAAATTACAAATACAATCTCTCGTGTCCTTTACTGACTTCTGGTCGGTGATGATGAGCATCTCCTCCTCAATACCACTATCATCATCGTCGCTGTTCTTAATCTTCATTTCGTAGCTTTCATTTCTTCAATCTCGTCAATTAAATCCAGAAATCGAACGGAGGAGATGTACGTGACGGCGGTGCGTCCGACGGATCTGAATCGGAATACGGAATGGTTTACGTACCCTGGCGTGTGGACCACCTACATTCTCATCGTCTTCTTCTCGTGGCTCATCGTTCTCTGCCTCTTCGCTTGCTCTCCCGGCATGGCCTGGACCATCGTCCACCTCGCCCATTTCCTCGTACACTATTCCCTCCTTTTCCTCCTCTTATTTTCTTTGATTTGATTATCAAGCTTAACTAGTTTCCTGCTGGCTTGGAATACATCTATGCCTCTGTGTGTGTGTGTGTATTTTGGTCAAATTTAGGGGATTGTAAATCTGAATCCTTAGGGTTTTCATGTAAATGATGATGAATTTGAATCAAATTTGGTAGTTGGCTCCTGCTTAATACCAAAACTAAGCTGAGAATTTCAATAGGTAACCACTCATAGGCTGATAAGTAACAACATAATCTCTCTGTATCGAAACACAAAACATGATATTCAAGTTGTAGTGAATTAGATGCAATATGTAAGAATCTGACTGTTCTGAATTGTGTTTCAGAGAATCAGCCTCATCTCATAACCCCAAAGAAACTAGATTTTCTAAGCAGCATGAGGAAGAATGAAATAAATGTCATATTGATTAAATCCTGAAGACTAGTTATATAGTTTGAAATTAGATTTAGTCAAATTCTGGATGTTTTATGAACATTGTGTATACTGGAATAGTCCCATCTTTATCAGAGGGCTGTATGGTAAGACGGTTTGCTTTCTATGTTTATTGCATATTTGGAATAACAGACTTCATATTGATGAATAAGGGCTTCATATGATTCTCACAACCCTTAAGCTGTGTTGGTGTTAAAGCTCGATTTTAAGTAGTTGCTGCTGATTCTATGTACAAGTGTCTGTTTGGTGTTTCCTTGTGAAAAGTTAAAAAGTTATGTATTGCTGGAGATTACTCAATTGTGTAATAATCTTTATCCACCTTACTATCTATACAGAAGAGTTGGTGACTTACAATTTTCTTGCTGATGCTTTTAGCTACTTGTAACATTTATTCTGATGGTCTTTGCGTTTTCCTTTCAGGTTACGTACCATTTCTTTCATTGGAAGAAGGGAACACCATTTGCTGAAGACCAAGGTATCTACAATGCACTTACTTGGTGGGAGCAGATAGACAATGGCAACCAGCTCACTCGAAACAGAAAGTTTCTAACTGTCGTGCCTGTTGTGTTGTGAGTACTTTAACCTTTCCTGTATATGTTGCAAGTACTTTAAGCTTTCCTATAAAAGTCTGTATAAGCCTTTTGGATTGGATTTTGAACATGTAACATGAAAGTTTTTGTAAAACGGGAGCACTATACGCTCCCCCAACAACGATATAGGTGCTATTTGAATTTCACACTCCCTCCACAGGAGTGGGAGAATGCATGGGTGGAACGTTAAATATCTCCATACTTCATTACTTCATAAGTAGGGAGAATACATGGGTGGAACGTTAAATATCTCCATACTTCATAAGTACAGAACTTTTGCCATTGGCTTCACAGTTCACACACATTTTCACTACCTAGTGAAATGGATGACAGTAGCCTTTTATAGTCGATCCTTAAGTTTGGTTCAACCTCGTTGACTATGGTAATTATGTAGTCAATCCTTCATTACTAACTACCGTTTCACATATTTGCTGGTTAGACTTGTTTTGTTCCTATATATTTTTCACTTGACATACTAGACAAGAAGATACCGACATAATATAACTTTTATTGGACATGCTGCTACTCTATTGAATGCTCGATCTTTTCTAACTCATTTGTGATTTGGCAGGTATTTGATAGCCTCTCATACAACAGACTATCAAAATCCAATGCTCTTCTTCAACACGCTAGCAGTTTTTGTGCTGGTAGTGGCGAAGTTCCCAAACATGCACAAGGTTCGTATATTTGGAATCAATGGTGATCTCTGATATCTAAAAGAACAAGGTTGACTTCAGTTTTCTTGGTCTAGTTGATATTGGCAATCAAATCTAATGGTATATCCCTGTTGATGTTGAAACTGGAAACAGTATTATTTTTTGAATGAATTGAAACTTTTACCCTCTCGCTCTTGGTTGCATACCAGACTTACTGAGAAATTGTCCAATATTTTATTTTCTCGTTATAATTTGGAATTTCAGTGCCCACATATTCATTGTTATATATTTCTATTTCCCCGTTTATTACCCTATATTTATACACTCAAAATCCCACATAGAAGAGTTCCTGTGAGTAATGCACCCGGATATGAAGTAGATAGTAATATATTTACAGAGATATCTACATCCTGAGTCCACTTTCTGTAAGTCTGTATGGCACTATTGGGTTGACTCGCAAATGGCCTGTTTTGTATTGCTGCGGCTTAAGAGAGAGAGAGAACTGCTTCTATTTTTTTCGTGAGAATAATCATCTGTTACTTAAAACAGCATAAGTTTCAATGCAGAAGTATTGTTGTTGTTTACAATAACTACAGAGGAAATGATTTTGTTACACTATTTAGGTACCCATGTGAAAGTGAAACCTCTGTTTTGGTTCCAATTTGATGGAAAAAATTTCAAGGTGTGGAATCATTTATTTCAGTAATTGTTCATGAAAAGTTGAAAACTTATTTTCTTACGATTTTTTTCGTACCATAAGCTTACCGGTGGGAATCACCACATTAAAGTTACATTTTGAGGCAATGATTTTTCAAAATTGCATCACCTCCGCACTAAAAAGACTAGAAAATCTTCTACTCCATTGAAGCAAGGGATTACTTGTACAAAACTCCACTAGGGTTGAATTCTATTCTACCACGTGGACTTACTCATTGTCAATGGATACGTCAATGGCTTTAACTTTTAAGTGAAGAAAGGTATCTGATAAATTGTGGACGCCTCTTGTTGGAAAAACCTAGGCACTAAAAGCACAAGAAGAAGAGGCCAAAGACAACACAACAGATCCGGCAACCACCATTCAGATCCAGTTTTCATCTTTTATCAACTTTCTTAAGTGACGGACCCTTTTTCTATAAATAGCTGGAATGGCCAATAGGTTTTGAAGGCTGTGCTTCATTCTTGGCGTTCAAGGAATATGGCTTGTCTCTTTCCGCTTGGACCAATGTACTATATGGACTCATGGCTGGAAATTGTGGGTTAATTCCAAAATTACCCTGAAGAGGTTAACATACACAAATATAAGCCATTAAATTTGGCTGGAAAAAGACCTTGTGGACATTCTTATTATGATGATCTATGCGTAAGTGGCTTACAGCAAGAAACCAAAAAGTATAATTTAAAAATTGGGGGAGGTAAGAGTTCAGATCTGGATGGATCAACTTAGTGGGGTGTATTATTCTTTCTTTAGCACACTTGCCAAGGGGAATGTTTTTGTGGGTCCCAACAAGGACCAAAGAAAGAAGGGTTTGTCAGATCTTTCTCTCAATCTTTTCATTTCATGACTTGGAAAAACAGCAGGGGTGGCATGGAAGCAATGATCATTCCTGGGAAATTATAATGGGGGACATTGTGAAGGAGTCTTCAAAACTGTTTGGATATATGGATAATAATAGACTCACAGTAGGTGAGAGAGCTTAGAGCTTAGCTAAGCTTCTTGGTTGAGGCAGGTTTTGTTTAGTGGTTCTAAGTAAAACATATGGAGATAGAATTAAGCTAAGGTAGCTAGCTGCGTTTTTGAAGAATTCTTTATTGCAAAGTCATGTGGAAAGTTCAGAGTACCTTACCTGGCTTTCTCTCTTCATATCTCTCTAGCTAATGGCTGGAAGAATCTCTGTCCTGATTAATAAGACCTTAAACTAAACAACATAACACAGAACAGAGATGAAGAAGCATAGCTAGCTATCCATAAGTAGCACATTATACATATATATATATATATATATATTGATTGTACAATTAAGCCAACCAACCAATGACAAATTACAGTGGGATGCCCTTTACTATCTCTTGGTGATAAAATAGCTAGAGAAGATCAATTACATGAAATAAAGGTCATTATACAAGAACAGTGCGTGCCTCTTCTCTACTTGCTACATACCCTAAAAAAAATTATGGGCTGCTGGTCTTCTTGATCATCATTGCTTCTAATATCCTCAGAGTAGTAGTAGTAGTAGTAGTAGTAGATAGACAGACTGGTAGTATCCCAATAAAAGTCACCCTTAATTTTGTGAAGCCAATCTAAAATAAGCTTCAAAAATTAACCCATCATAATTAAACCAAGACAAAGTAGAAATCCAAAGTGATAAATTAAGAAAACCCCACGTATCCTATGATCTGTTAGTACTTATGAACTCAGAAATTCAAACAAGTCACCCACCACCATGAGAGAAGACTAATAAATAGAGATTAAAATCAGAAAGAAGAAGGAAAAAAAATGACCAGGAATATTTTGATCTTCTTAATTTAATTACCATGATCCTCCTCCTAACATTCCAGTCCAATACCCAGTTGAGTCTCCTCCATGATGATGCTCCTTGTTCTGCTGATGATGATCCATTCCACCACCACTGCCTGACACTTGTTTCAAATCCTCAAAAGGAAACAAAAGCCTCCCACTATTTTCTTGAACATGACCTTGTAGAGTACTCCCATACCCACTTCCAAGCCCATCAAGAGAGAAATTAAGGCTTGGCTTGATCATCAACTCACTCATAGGAAATCCAGATGTATATACACTTGCACTGTTGTTGTTGTTGTTGGGATCTGAATTAGGTACTGGCATAGGCATGAAGGAATTCAAACCCCTTGAGGTCAAACCAGTGAGAAGCTCCAAAGCTGAGAGGTGAGATGTTGCTGTAGTAGTACTAGTGCTGGAAGAGTTGTTGTTATTCTTGTCACTGTTTTGATCAATGTTGGGGATTTGATGATGTGGAAAAACTTGATTGGATGGAAAGCCCAGGTTTAGATCTTGGCCTTGGTTGGGTTGTATCAGATCAGGAAGCCTCTTTGAGGAGTTGTTAGAAATATTAGAAGTTGTTGTGGATGAGGAGGAAGATGATCTCTTGTTCTTCCTTGAGCCACCGCCAACTGGGATGTTTCTGAGGGACCCACCTTCAGTCCAGTACCTTCTACAAGTCTTGCAGAAGTATCTGGGTTGTGTGAGGCTGTAGTTGTTGTAATAACAGAACTTGGTGTTGGTGGAGTTGCACCTTGGACAGTTTAGGGCTGCTTCTTTCTGAGGCCTTGCAAGTTTCCTCTCTAGATTGTTAGCTGCTGAAGAAGGCTTGGGGCATGTGTTTGTCACTATCTCTTCAATTGGTTTCACCACAATCCCCTAACACAATCTCAGATCAAACAAAGACACTAATCAGTACTGGTACTGCCGAAAGCTGAGAATTTAAAGAGGGTAGGAGAAAGACAAAGAAGAAAAAAACAAAGGAGGAGCTGCTTTTTATTACACTTTTCAAAGTTGTATCAGACAGCAAAAAAGAAAAGAAACATATGTAGGCTTTTCCTTTATCACCTAAGCAAACTGCAAAAGATAAAAGTGAAACAAACATGTTTTGAAGAACTGATAGAAACTAAATCCAATTTTGAGTGTGGACTTGAACAACACCATCATCCTAGCTCATACCGCCAAAAGGCCATTTATATATAATTCATTAATTAACAAAAAAGCTAGAGCAGAAGCCATGAAGAAGAAGAAGAAGAAGAAGAAGAAAGAGGTTGGTGAATCTCTGATTCTCTGTGTACTGTACCTGTGGCCATTGAGCAGTGTCCATGGCTGAAGCGAAGCAAAGGTAGAAGAAACTGTTATCCTCAAAAGGAGAGAAAAACCACTTTTCTTGAAACTGGGTACAAAAGCTGATAAAAAAGAATGTTTTTGAGCGGGTTTGGGTGGACGTTCTGTGTATGTATGGCCCTTGCTTTATGTGTGAGAGAGAGGGAGAGAGAGAGAGAGCTCGTCTAATTTATTTAATATGTATAGTAATATTCTTTCATTTCTAAAGTATTATATTCTAGACTTAATTCCGAGAAGGAATATTTGTCTGCGGATTTAGTAATTTAATATGTTTTTGTGGGTTAGCTTCAATTCGGTTCTACATATCATCACCAGAAAACACGGCCAAGTCAGATTTTTCTCATTACATTCAATCAGTTAATTAGCTAAGAGCATCTCCAACAGTTTCGTTATAACTTATTTTTTCTCTAATTCATGAAAAAATGGACATTTTTTTGCTCCAACAGTTTCTATATACATATACTTATTTTAGAGATAGTAAGTAGAGAGAAAATAAAAATCTCTATATTTACAGCAAATTCTAAAAATTATACGAAAACATTTTCTTTGAATATTTAATGCTCTTCTCTCTTCTCTCTCTTCAAATTATATTTATTTGTATCATAAATTATTTGAATACAATTTCAAATAAAAAATATTACCATATTCAATTGTAGATAATAAATTATAGAGAATATGATAGAGAAGTTGTTGGAGATACGGTATAAAAATTATAGAGATTTTAACTTTTGAGTCTCTATAATAGAAATTTTGTAAAGAAACTGTTGGAGATGCTCTAACCAAGTTTCTTGTAAACCTTGGGAACATTTTTTGCATACAAACTCATTTCTCACATTTAACATAGCAAATAACGTATTTTTTAAATTATAATTAGATGAAGATGCTAAGTTATATCACTTTATTGTTCTCACAATTTCATCATGGTTTAGTTGTTTTTATTTAAAAATGTGTTTTAATAAAAAAGTTTTGTCTCTATATTCTATACCTATTAATATAAAAAAAAATGAAACATATACTACTAAATGCACATATATTTCATTGGGCACTGACTTATATTGGCACGTAACGTCCCTTAGATCGGCCTCAACTTTCTAAGTATATATGTGATCTTGTGCAAAAAAACAAATATATATATGTGATCAATTATATACAGTTGTATGTAAGAAGTTTTCCTCTAATCTGACGATGGATGGCCACAAAGTAAATCGAGCTTAGTTTATATTACTACGATCCATAAAATAAAGTGGAATTAGTGTATGTGTATATATATTCCTATACATTTGTCAGCAAATGAGATACGTGACTTGCCCTAAAGATGTATCATGTTTGATACTTGATATATAGCATACGCACTAGCTAGAGTCCAGAAAAAAAGGACAAGCCTGCACACCACATAATCCATTAATTGTTTGTTTGTTTTTTGAATACTAGGTCTTACATATATAACTACTCTAGGGTTTTGTACATCTATATACAAAATGAGTAAAAGCCTCAAATGGTACCTGAACTATCGAGTAAAGTTTTTTTTAGTACCTAAGAATTTTAAGAACCTCAAATGGTACATGAACTATTGCATACTTACCTAATATGGTACCTCCGTTACCTCAAATGGTACCTGAACTATTGCATAAAGCTTTTTTTAGTACCTACGAATTTTTTTTTACCAAATATGGTACTTGAACTATTATGCCGTTACCTAATATGGTACATCCATTAACGAGAAAAGTAATGGAGGTACCATATTAGGTAAGTATGCAATAGTTCAGGTACCATTTGAGGTTCCTAAAATTCTTAGGTACTAAAAAATACCTTACACAATAATTCAGGTACCATTTGAGGTTTTTACCCATACAAAATCCGCAAATATATATATATATATGTTTTCTGGATCGATCAACTAATGGTACGTTTTAGTTCAAAGTTGAAAACCTAACAACTTTGGTTGGAATAAGTAAAAGGCAAAGAGCCATTGAAGTCATCCAATAGCTAGCTAGGTTGATTTGGGTTTGATGATGAATGTTACTTAGCTCATTAACCTAGCTACGTAGTGTATAGAGCATACATCACTTTACTTTGACACAATGCAACCAGACACCAATAATGCTCTATGATCATTACAAACCATTTATGCATGAAGCATCTGAACTGACTCGGCAATCAATCCATGGGATCAATATGGCAAAGACCTGTTGCTAGTGCTACTTACCACATGGGTCTTACTAGTACCATTTCTGTAGCTCAATGGAGTTGAAGATAGAGACTCTAATTAGCTACAAAAATTGATGGAACTATAATGTAATGGTAATTATTTGAAAACGCATTGGACCACGATGAAATCAAATAGATTCTATACACTAGTAGGTTTGGGTCCTTTGGGAGTAATTTGAAGACATTAAGATCTTCACCTTATATGGAAATATTTGCTTAATTAGTGTAGGACATGAATTGGGTTTTTTTTTTATTTCCTTTAATTTTCTTAATGTGTGGCCACAATAAATGCCTTCTCTTATAGATCAATTGGTGATGAATTTGAAACATAAATGAATGGTATTTGCTATATATGCATAAAATGCAGGTATGGAAAACGACGCGACTAAATGAGTATTGAATTTTACATTCCCTTCAATGCCGACTTAACAAAATCTCATCTCTTTCAAAAACCGACTCTATACCTAATTTTTACTCATGAATTTTTTTTTTGGAATCAGGGCGTCAGTTCACACACACACGTATTATAGGAGAGTTGAACTCAGAATCTCTTATGGGACAACTTTGGTGCTAAAGTACTACACCCACCACCTTTAATTTGATACTACTGATGAAACTTAATCAGTTAATTAATGAAGGGAATATTGTGTATAGTTGAATTAAAGGCACAACTCGATAAAACCCTACATCCAACTACTGCAAATTAATGATATCAGGGTATCATTAGGTTCTAGTAATTGATAATCAATGAGAGATCGATATAGATGATATTTCTCTGGCTAATTAATGAGCTAATTAAACTAAATAACTACAAAGAATGACACGTACGTCTACCAAATGTTTTCATGACGTACATCAAGCTCAGAAGATCACTCATTATATCCTTAGTATTCGAATGGATCGAAATGATTATAAAAATAAAATTCTTCCATTCCAAGCATGTATGTACAATTTAGTACGTTGCGATCATTCGTCTTGTTCTAGCTTAATTGAATTGATAAATGAAGGATGCATGATGATAACTCATGATTTAATTAGTATCGTATTTAGCACATGATTTAGATCAATCACTAAATGAAGCCTCCCAGTTAGAAGGAAACAGGTGTTGAAAATTAAACCACAAGCTCTTTAGACTAAGTTTTCGGAAGAGTCTCCTTAAAGAGTTTGTTCACCGCCAAATAATGTAATTACATTTCATTTGTTTAATTAATTGTGAATTTATTTTGATCAGTTTCTTGTATAAGACATTTCATGTTCCAAATTTTTCGAAGCAAGTGATTCGGATTTTTAAGCGTTATCTAAACATGCTTCGAATTAAATTAACATGATAGAATTTTTGCCCAATTAAACCAAAAATTCGCTTGCTAATAACTCTCAGCCAAACATCCCCTTAAGCCTTCACATCATTATCAATTTATCATGCATAGCAGACTGATCGGGTTTGTGCTGGTGAACTGAAGGAATGACACGTGGAGGATGCACTGAGCGCCCCCGCCATTTGAACTTGAATTGGAGCTGAATGATTGAACTCCAACGGCCGTGATATATTGGCCGGGTTTCCTCCTTGTAGACTTCAATCATGACCTTGATTGGGACCTCCGGCCATTCGTTAATTATGGGACCATGTGATATTATCTTTCTTTCGGAACACAACTTCTATCACATTATTAGGATGGACTCATATATACCTAATCAATTCTCCACAATGCCCCCAACTCGATATATAATGTCATTGAGCAACGGACTAGATCGGGTGGCTTAGACCTCTTCAAGAATGAAATTTTTTGGTACTATTACAGTATTACTCATTCATTGAAATCATTACACTATGGTCCTTAAACTCAACCTCTAATCGCCTATATTGTGTATCTCTAAGTTGCTCCACTATTTGTCAAGCAATGGATGGCGTGACCTACAACTAATATAGTACGTAGTAATTAAGATCGAAAGTGCTTCAAAATATCTCGGTTATTTCCACTGGTTCATCAACGTACTTGTAATATATCGATCATTTACTACTTTTTCAGTGTACTCTATCTCCAACACAATTTCAACACATAGTGTAGCTCCATTAGAACGTCGCTACATATTTAAAGTAAACCCTAAACATTCTCTATAAGTAACATTTAAGTAAAACTTACACCATTAGTGTATTAAATTCAAGACGTTCAAAAGTTGTTGTGACTTTTGCATAATATATTGCTTACAACCATTGGTTTTATCATTACAATAAATCTTAAAATTGAAATTTTTTTTTTGAAAGCAATTTTCTTCGCTACTATTTTTTTCCCTACGCCTACAATTTCACCTTAAAGTTTATTTTGTCACGGTCAAGATCCCAAATTAAAGTTTTAAGCTTTAAAGTGGTAACATTTTGTCCCATACTGTCAACCAACTATCCTAAAGTTTTTGAAAACGATTATTTGTCCTATGGCATTTTAGTTTTCAAAGACATTTTCATCACTTCCAAATGTGTTATATATGTAAAGAAAGGGTCCATTGGTTCAGACAAAAATCATTTTCAAGAGGTTAAAACTTTAATATGTGAAGTTTGATTTCACGACAAAAAAAAAAAAGGTTAAAAACCATTTTTCTAACACAAAACCAATTAAAAGAAGAAAAAAAAAGAAAAAAATACAACTTTAACCCTTTTAGATTGCCAAAAGTTTCATTTTGGTCGCTCTAGGATATATTCAGTGCTTGAATTTTAAAGCCTTTTTTTTAATATTAAAGCCATTTTCTCAATAACAAAGAGAAAAACTTAAAAGTGTTCTTCTACAAAGTGCGTGCCTGTGCTTCTTCTGCAGCAGTGGAGTACTGTACTGTACTGTACCGCACAAAACGGCGGCGAGTAGAAGCCGTCGGATGTGGAGGGATCTATGACGGTGGGACCCACGGGCCACGTGTGCTTCGATGTTGAACCAGCCATTGAAAATCAAAATCCTCCTAAGATTGGGCGGTGGTGGGGTGGGGGCCCACGTCATACATTGCGCGTGCTTATTTCAAATGGGAAAACCCAACCAAGGAAGGAAGGAATCCAATCGCACAGACAACAGCCGTCCGATGAATCTCGTCCCCAACCCGAACCCACCATTGCCTACCTAAGTCGGATGATGTCACGTGAGTGGCTCCCCCGCTTGACGTGGACCGCATGTGATAGGTGCGCCACACACGTCAGCAGCAGAAATGGACTAAAGTAATAATGGCAACTTAGGTCGAGGACTTTGTCACACATCTCTTTCCAAAACCCCCTCAATGTCAAGTTTAAAACCCTAGATCAATGTGAACTCTAGGATTATTCCAAACCGTCTGATCATTATAAACTAGCGTGCAAGATTTTGTTAAAGGACCCACTAAATCTTATTTGATTGACATTTTTTTTCCATCACATGTATTTCGTGTTTCGAGAATGATAAACTCTAAAATAACTCACCAAGTTGACAGATTAATAACATAACATGTGATGTACAAAAAACATGTATATATGCATAGTACGGATTACTTACAAGTTTTGTAAATTTAACGATGAAGCCAAAACTCTTTTCCTCATTTTGGCTTGTAGGGATTTCATTCCGCAATTGTTAAATCGCGATACATAAATAAACGTACACAATATGTAAATGCATATTAGCTAGTCGAGAAATAAATTGCAGTTAAACATTATACTAAAGAACGATATGATGTGTTTTCTACTTTTTGTTTATTTATTTTTTATCTCAATATATATGTTTTACTCGTATTGTAAGAATCGTAAGGGATGGAAATGGTTAAGGCTAACATGATACGTACGGTTAAACCTTAAGTACGTACACAGTGAACATATAGTTGTTCGATCAAATTAGATTTGAGGGTGGAGTAGTGCAACATCAACACATGGCCAAGTTCAATAATTGGACTCACAAGTCACAAGCATGGAGGGAGCTATGGCCTGTCGTCTATAATTGAGAGCAAATGGGGAAGGCCGGCGTATAGGCACAAACACCCCAAAGGGTCCATGCCTTGTTTGCAGCTGAGGCTTACGCAAGTTCTAGCTATTATATAGATTCGTATTTGGTTTACTCTCGGAATTGATCGATCGATCCACATGCCAGAATACTTGGTAAGTTGGTAACTATTTACTCATATGATCCGGTGGGCAATGACGGAGGTAGGAATATGTCATTACGTGAGAATTTTTAAGTAAATTAATGGGTTTATAGAATTGAACAAGACATGGGCGTGCAGCTTAGCGAGTTACCTAGCCTAAACGTACAAATGGTGCGGATCGATCGAGTTGCATAAGGACATGAGGTAGTTCCGAGTCCCCGGGCATCTAATCTACGTACTTGTACCATTTACAAATTTATTTGGAAGTTACTATACTGCTCTTAGTTCTAATTATAAGAATTTCATAATGCATGTTTTGTCCACTTATGATATTACTAAATGCATATTGCCTTTGAGTTGGAGATGAATGGATTTGCTAATGTATGCCTAGTTGACCTATATATGTACGTATACAAAATGAATTAAGCAGATCGATCGAGAACAAGTTATTTGATTAGTTTCCACATGTTTTATATATTCTATGTTCTTTGTCGATCTGGGTGGGTGGGTATGACTCCAACACCAACAGTATATATTCCATGCCATGCATGCCCGATGCAGTGTATATTCTGTACTGGTCTTTTTAAGTCAATATATATATAATAATGCATGCCCATGTTTTGTAAATTAATTTTACAAGTTAAATGCAAAATGGGTATAGACTATAGACTATAGACTAGGGTTTTGAAATTGAAATGGAGCGCGCACTTGGTTGGTGTCGATCGAGGAGTGCGTAGTGTCTACAGAAGGAGAGCCTCGTCATGGTCAAAAGGCAATGCTTCTTTCTCCATCTTTTTGGTTTTACACGTACTCATATATAATATATGATTATGCATGCCCAAGTGTTTAACCTAATTGATCGACCTGGTTAATTCTTCATGAGTCAAGGTCATGACCCATTTATGATCTTTATTTTCCTGGGCCTGGATCGATTAATTCAACTTTAAAACTGCAATTCTTATAGCAAAGCCCAGTTGCTTAATTTTTTTTGTTGGTTGCAGACTTGCGATATGCATGCATGGATTGGGTTCAGGGTTTGCTTGAATTAATATGTATGGGCCTGTGGATTTCACTTTTCTTGGTCATGCAACTAACTTATGTGTAGTTGATAGGTCTATGTACGAACAACAAACTTAAGTACTAATCTAAGGATTACTTAACTTAATTAGGATAAGCAATTATCGGTTTGTTGTTCCGACTCGTTTACATGACGTTAGGTTGATGCTCCTTACCTCTTACTTTCGACTAAACCTTATTAATTTGTTTGAATACATGGATCATCTTTAATTTGACTAGTGGGATTTATTGAATGTGCTAATTCTTTTAATTAGCTAGGCATTGGCCTTCTTTATTGGAATATTGTTGGTCACCCAAATTCCGTTTTATTACTAGAAGTAGAAGATGTATTTTTGATGGTTCAATTTTTTCATCTAAATGGTCATTATTCGAATATTCTAACCGTTTTTAGTTCATCCGAGCTAGTAATGGTCTAATGCAATTTAATAGAAATATAGAATTTATTTCTTATTTGTGTATTGGCCCCATGCTCATCTGTTTTATGTATCTTCTGTGACAATGGTCATGCTATAAACTACTGTATTTTTGCTAAATGCTAATTAACCTAAGAAATAATTAGTTTTTTTTTTGTTCAGAAGATGATTAGGTCAAATTTCACGGGAGAGTCTTCAGTACACGGCCTGTAATATTCAGTACACAGCGTGTAGTTACCAAATATTCGGTCATCCATCTAAAAGTTAAAAAAAATATTAATTCATTTTTCTGTTCCGATTTGGACGGTTCAAATTGTATTTTGTATTAAATTTTTTTTCTAACTTTTATAGTAACTCGAACTTTGAACTTTCAAAGGTGGCCCACTGCTAAGACCAAGTCTGAGTTCAAACATGACGACGATATAAGATATTAGTCAATGGCCGGTGTTGACACGTGGCACTCCTTTTTACTGCTAAAGGCTAAGTTGGTCAACTCCATTTTTTTTTTATGGGACAACTCTATTTTCTTTGGTGCCAAAGGCTTTGCACAAAATAAGAATAATTTCAATAGTCTAATTTAGTAGTACCCTTCCGCAAACAATAATAAAATAAAATAGCTTCACCATAAATGGAGTTGACCAACTTGTAATTATATCATTCACGCCACTTATGATGATGATATGAACAACTAATAGTAAAGGGTCTGCCTTTTCTAAATGATCGAGAATGTATATTTTTCCACAAACAAAATCATATGGAAAAAATGCTTAAACCTTACAATCTTTGATCATAATGGAATCCATGAGATAACACAATCAAATGATCAACTAAGGAACCATGATCGACTATTCAAGTTGTTTGAATAAATAGTAATATCCAACATCTACTTATATCAAGCAGACTATTCCATTAAAAAACCCTTATCCAACTTGAAAGTAGCACCAATACCTATAAACCGTTGCTCACTTTAACTACCGGGAGATCTTAATTGTCATTAAGGAAGCAAAGAGGAGAGATGTAGGCTACGTATGAGAAAAGGGGTGCTACTCGATCTCTAAAAAATTGTAGACACTAGCACGCGACAAAGATGATGGCGAGAACCAATGTGACATGCACGAATATTGTAATATCATCAACAACAATTGTATCAAGCAAAATAGGCCGGATAGGACCGAAAGACTAATGTTGGCGACGAAGCTCATTGATCGAATTCTCAAGTTTAACAAATAACTACTTAATTAGACCTAGGGGAGAAACCCTAAACCAATGTCTTCTCTCACATCAAATTACCCTGAAGATGCACCCTTATTAAATCATGTTTATGGTTGAATTAACCCAGTCTCTGTCGTCACACGTGGTCCTAGGCTACAAATTTTCAGTTTAGGTAGGCACATACGAAATTACAAAGAAAACAAATTGCTTTGAAGCAATGAAGTCCAAATTAACATTTGGTCAAAGAGATACACCTACCTAAAAATCACATGAACAAAATGATAAAAAAAAAAAACAAGAAGAAAAGTAAAGCACTTCAATTTCTGCCCTTCTTTTTCTTTGATCGAATTCAATATTTCTGCCCATTGTTTTAGTTAAAATAAAACAAAGAAAAGAAAAGACTATTCTCTTGGAGGAGCACAACACAGAATGACAGAAAAGAAAAACCTTGTTACCTTTGAGTGAGCTTTAAACGATAAGAGAGGGAATCAGTAGAGACGTTAAACAGAGACTGTAATAAATGGAGGGAAAAAGACGTCGTCAAACGAATGGTTTTTGTTGCTAGTAAATAAAAACAAATTAAGAAAGAAGCAAACTTTACAGAGGTTAAGAACCGTACCAGTCACAATTGAATCAGTCACTGTGCAACAGAGAAACAAAGATAGGGAAAGAGAAACACACAAAGATTTCAACGAGGAGCGAGCACCTTCCAGCCTGTTGCCTTCTCTCTTCTTCTTCGCGGTACTAGGCGCACAAACCGAGGCAAATTTTTGCCTTTTCCTCTGTTTTTGGTTGATTCGTTTTTACTATAATTTATTTGTTTAAAGCTTTGATTTTGGTAGTATTCTTTGCCTCCCCAAGTGGGGAACTCTTGTTGCTGATGAGAGAGAAAGGGGAGAAGGAGTTGGGAAAGTGGAAATCCCCATGAGGAGGCTGTAGATTTCTGGGGTTGACCAAACCCAGGTGAGCAAAACTCCCCTAATTTGATTCTTTCTTTCTCAGATTTTAATTTGGTTGTGGAAACATTCTGCTGGGGTTTTGCTTCAATTGATCTGTTTTGGGTTTGATTGTTTCTGTGTGAGTGGATTGGTTATCAGATCACTTCAGGATCTGAATTGGGTGTTTTGCAGTTTGTGGATGTTATTGTTCACAGCAAATTTGAAATTTGGGGTTATACATAAGGAAAAGATTACATTTTTATGTTATCTAATTGAGAGCTTAGTGCATAATTGACTTGAGGGTCTGAATTTGTTCTGTCAAGTTTTTAACTCAGGATTTCATGGGTTGAAAACAGGAAGGAACAGAACAATTGACTTATGGGGAGTTACAGTGAAGAGTTTGAGGATCAATTTTACGATACCAGTGAGGACCTTTCTTCGGTGTCAGAGTGGAGTGGAGATTGTTGTGAGGACTGTAGTCCTAGTGCTTCGGTTTTATCAAGGTATGAGGTTTGGGGTAAGAACCCAGAAAGTGTTCATGAGCGCCGCCATAAGTTCCTGAAATTGATGGGTTTGGATTTAGATGGGAAGTTGATTACAACAGAAGAATCAGATGACATCTTTATTGACAGAATTGAAATGGGTGTGGATAGAATGAAAGAAGACAGTGGAGTGGTGTTGAGAACTTCAGGATTAAAAGAGGGGTGTTGCTCAAATCAGTGTACAGTGTCGTCTTCCCTATCAAGTGAAGTTCGAGTGTCACTAGGAAATGGTGCTTTGGATGAGAATTTTGAATTTCCAACGAGGAAATTGAATGATCGAAGGGACTTCGTTGTGGATGAATTGGGTCAGAATGGCATGTTTAACAGATTGGGTGAATTGAGACTAAATCAGTTGGTTGGTGCTGGGGAGATTCATTCCAACCGTGCACCAGCACCATCTCCTTCGATTCAGCAATTATTGCAGAGGGAAGTTGAAAATGCTAGGTACCTACTTGATGCGAAAAAGAAGGCTAAAAGAGGATGGTTAAAGAAGTTACGCATTGGGATGTGCGTTGCTGATAAACCTGGGGCTGCATTGAGCCCCATCAGTCTTAAATCTGCGAGAGGGACAGGGATGCGAAGAGTCCGGGTTCAATCAAGTAGAAAGCGGAGCAAGGAACTGTCTTCTCTTTATGGTGGGCAAGATTTTTCGGCTCATAAGGGGTCAATTTTGTCCATGAAGTTCAGTCTTGATGGGCAATACCTGGCAAGTGCTGGTCAAGATGGTATCGTCCGTGTATGGAAGGTGATTGAGGACGAGAGAATAGACAAATTTGATATTGCGAATGATCCTTCTTCTCTATACTTCAAAATGAATCCATTTTCTAAATTAGGCTCTCAGGATGTGGATAAAGAGAAACAAAGTAATGTGAAGAAATTGGGTAGATCAGCGGACTCGGCTTGTGTCATATTTCCTCCAAAGATATTCCGTTTATCGGAGAAGCCTCTGCATGAGTTCCGGGGACACAGTGGTGATGTCTTAGATCTCTCATGGTCAAAGAACGGGGTTAGTAACATTTTTGGCTTTGCTATCATAGTTTAAAAGATGGTTTTATGTATTTGGAATTGCAGGAAATTGGATATTACTCCATATTACAATTATATTTTTCCCCAATGTTTGTATTAACTTACCAAACTTGATGAAACTAATGTTCTCGTCATCTTCTTTGTGTTCACTGCAGTTTCTGCTCTCATCCTCTGTTGATAAGACAGTTCGACTATGGCAAGTGGGATGTGACAGATGCCTAAGAGTTTTCTCTCATAATAATTATGGTAAGCTTAGAGTTTCCTGAACAATGTAATATATTTATTACTTGGTTTATGTTGGTATGATCTCAATTCTTTCTCTCAATTCCAAGTAGTTCTGCGATGTTTATTTATTGCTGTGATAATTGATGCAGTGACATGTGTTGATTTCAACCCTCTGGATGATAATTATTTCATCAGCGGTTCGATAGACGGGAAAGTTCGCATCTGGGAAATTATTCGTTGTCTGGTTGTGGATTATATTGATGTTCGAGAGATAGTCACTGCTGTATCTTATTGTCCTGATGGAAAGGTCTGTTGGATTTTTGGTTGGCTATGAAAACCTAGGCATGAAAGTAATTGGCTTTTGTTTCTAACTGTGTTACTCCATGCTTGCAGGGAGGAATTGTAGGCTTCGTGACTGGAAACTGCTGCTTCTATAATATCATAGGTATGACAACGCTATATGAACTTTAGTATGCCACTCTAGCGCTTTTATAACTGAAATCAGATTTGTGTAGCATAGCGGAAGAAATGGAAATTCTGATAAATAAATGCTTTAGTTAGTCTCCTTTGTTCCCGGCAAATCCCATTGATCTAAGATAATTTGTCTGGATATGAGTGCTATTTTCAGTGCTTAGCAAATTCTCTATTATTAGGTCATTATATGCTGTTTTTCTTATGCTTGTGTCATATCCCAAATGCCCTACATAAAACAGAAATTGAATATTATCAGTTAGTATATGAACTATTAGGCACCTTTCTCTTGCAAGTCAATTTTGTAAGGGCTTAGATCTAGCCCTG
This sequence comes from Rubus parviflorus, assembly GCA_029955375.1. Lineage (NCBI taxonomy): Eukaryota > Viridiplantae > Streptophyta > Magnoliopsida > Rosales > Rosaceae > Rubus > Rubus parviflorus. Next base: position 10,075,559 of record JARGGL010000009.1, read on the forward strand.
GGCTATACAGCTTGTATGCTTTTTTGTTATTCTATTTTGTTAGTTCATGACTTGGTTTCTATGTTTTCAGATAATCAGCTGAAATTGGATGCTCAGATATGCATACAGGGCAAAAAGAAGTCACTAGGAAAGAGGATAACTGGCTTTCAGGTGGTTATGGACAAGTTTATTTCTTCCAGTTTCACTTCTGTATTAAACTGCTTCATACTAATTTAATATGCTTCCTCAGTTTTCTCCAAGCAACCCAAGCAAAGTTATGGTCACCTCTGCCGATTCAGTAGTACGTGTAATTTCTGGGTCTAATGTCGTCTGCAAATTTAGGGGTATGTGTCATCATTTACTATTATTAGCTTTTATTGCCCCTACATCCAGTGCCAGAGGTCAAATCTCCCACCCCCTTGGGTCTCCCTTGGAACCGAAGTTAGTCTGCATCAATTCTATCATTAACTGTTTTTATCTTCCCTGTTTAGGTCTGCGAAGTGGAGGAAGCCATATGTCTGCATCTTTTACCTCAGATGGAAACCACATTGTCTCGTCAAGTGAGGATTCCAGTGTTCACATCTGGAACTACAATAGCCATGACACGTCCTCTTCACGATCGAAGAACATAAAATCTTGTGAGAGTTTCGTGTCCCACAACTCGATGATCGCTATACCTTGGAATGGTGTGAACGATCTCCCAGGAACACTTCCATCCCCTACATTCATCGGGGATGCACAGGGAAGAAGTAGCCTTGATAGTCCACTAAAGCTTCCCAATTTCGATGAGAGAGTACAACACAGAATGCATCTCTCATCACCTGATTGCTTCTCTTTGGGTCGTGGGTTTTTGTTGGAGTCATTGCCAAAGGGAACTCCAACTTGGCCGGAGGAGAAACTAGTAAACTCAAGTCCAGTTCCCCCAGTTCCCGTTTCCCCAACAATGTCAAGATCAGAGTACAAGTTTTTAAAGAATGCGTGTCAGAGCATGTCTGCTTCTTCTCATATGTGGGGCCTTGTGATCGTCACTGCCGGCTGGGACGGACATATCAGAACCTACCACAATTATGGGTTACCGACTGGTTGTTAAGATCCCTAGTCCGGCAAGAATCATCAGGCCTAAAGCTGTCATTTTTTAGACAGTGATTTGCATCCTTGCAATCACCGCAGGTATTTATGAATAATTCTTGGCGCTTGTTCAATGCAGTATCATCATTGACAATTTGCCAGGTTTACCTAGTGTGCACCTTTGAAGATTACTCAACTGTATTATAGTCCAGTCAGGTCATGCCAGGTGCAACAACAGTTATGAATCCAACTGCAGTCTCACCAAGGTGTCAACAAAAGTGGCTCGGGGATTGCTTTTGTTTTGCTCTGGATTAACTTATACAAGTCAAATTATATGATTCTTTAATTTGTTCCATTGTCAGCTCAGAAATTATACAGAATTTCTTGTGCAGTACTACCCTAGACTAGACTAGATATGTATACAATAAAGTGTGTATAGTATAGGTGATTCTGGGGCATCTTCTCAAAGCCTTATATTCAGAAAGATTGTATGTGCGCATGAAATTTCATTTATGAAATTAAATTTTTGGTGGTTTTGGGCAGCTGCTCTGTCTCAGTAATGCTCTGAACCACTGCCCTTTTTTGTTAATTCTTCTATGGACATAACTTGGGGAGGACCATACACCCAAATGGCATGCATCTCATATTGATGTCAATTAATCTAAGGGATGTAAAGGAATCAATGCTGAACTATATTTGGTCACTACTAATCAGAGCTTAGTGATGTGACGTGGGTAGAATAATTGGCACGAATGCAAATCAGAAATTCTTTTATAGAAATCTGATCATGAAAAGAATAGTGCATTGAAATCTGATCATGAGGATACTGAAAGAGCATGAATATGGGAGGTATCGCATGCTGGTATTGTTAAATAAAAATGTGATTCGGTATTGAATTGAAGCAGCCTGGTTTGGTGAGATCAGTTCACAGATCCATTTGATTCTTAGCTAGAAAGTTGGTGATCTGGTGAAAGAGACGGGAAGGTTATGACTGAAGAAGGGTGGTTAATTGTAGTTTATGTTCTCTAATCCGAAGCATACAATTGACCCAAAAAAAAACATACAAAGTTCAAAGAAAAGATTAGAACATGTTTGATATAAAATGTTTTTATGTATCTACTTGAAAATTTATCAACTAGTTACCCCATGTCATGTGAATTGTGATGTGCAAGTTTTGGAAAGAAAAATAAAAAAAACGACCTAAATTTTTTTTTTTTTAATATTTTTTTTCACATACACCTCCACCCCACTCCAACTTGGTATCCGAGGGGAGTCGAACCCAAGATTTCTCCTGAAACAACTTTGGTGTCAAACCACTACACCAACGACTTCAAATTAACGATTACATATAATGACTAAATAATTTTCAACTGCATCTCGTTCAAAACTGTGAATACTCCAAACTGTTCCTATGTGAAAAAATATTAAAAACGATGTTCATGATGCTATATATAAAGCTTTCCTTTCCAACTTAAAAAAAAAAATCATAATGCTGATGGTGTTTGTAGAATGATCGCAACAGTGTACTTCTCTTAAACCTAAGGTTATAGTCTTATATATAGAGTCTCGATCTGGTGCTTAATCTCATAGACTGAAGCAGAGTATTTCAAAGATGGAAAGAACACCATGTACTTCAAAGATGGGTTTGCACAGAGGTCCATGGACTACCAGAGAAGACACATTGCTCATTCAATACATCCAATCTCATGGTGTAGGATATTGGAGATCTCTGCCAAAGAAAGCCGGTACGTAAAGTAATATTTACTTGAGCTTGTTTGGGTTTTTCCTGGTCTTAGAAATTTACATATGATTTGGTTACTTGTTGGTACGTGGAACTACTTGAAGGACTTCTTCGATGTGGGAAGAGTTGCAGGCTGAGATGGATGAACTATCTCCGGCCAGATATAAAGAGAGGAAACATAACTCCTGATGAGGAAGACCTTATTGTGAGGCTTCACTCTCTTCTGGGAAATCGATGGTCTCTAATTGCAGGAAGACTTCCTGGTCGAACCGACAATGAGATCAAGAACTACTGGAATACCCACCTCAGCAGAAGGCTCAACAACACTGGTACTACCGAAAAAGGAGCATCAAGCCGTGTTCGAGAACAACTCAACAACGATGTTCGAGGTTGTGTAGCAAAGATTAAGGTTCATCAACCAAAGGCCATTAGGGTGTCTCCAAGCTCAATCATAAGGAACAATAATAACATGTTAGCTCAATTGGGTCATCATGATTCGGAGGCCTTGGTTTGTGAAAATGGGAAAGATTTAGACGATTTTGTTCAAGGTTGTTCTGAAGTGAACTATGAGGAATATCAGCAGCTTCTTCTCAAGGCAGATCAAGATCGTCATGATGTTCTACTGGACTCATTTGTTGACTCCTTGCTGATTTGAGCTAGTTCATGTTACAAAATTATGGACATCAGCAGCAATTGTCAAATTTGCTTAGCTTTTCATTAAAATTTTAGTGTTAGTGACTAAATTTACCTGCCTACTTTAATTTAATCCTCTTCTGTTCTTTGTAAAGATGCCCCCAAATATATATGTCCAAAGTTTTCTTTGCTTTCAACAAATTTTTATAGGCGTGCTTTAGAATTTGGTACCACAAACAGCGGTAGGTTGAAAGCAGAAGTGTTGCTATGCATTGGAAAAGCTACCAAATGGGTCATTCCTATAGGCTGTTCAAAGCTACCAAATGGGTCAATTCGTAATGGAATTATTTGGAGGTGGCCTGGCCTATAGGAAAAGGTGCAATCAATGTTGCTATGAATTATTCTTCTATGAATAGTAAAAATAATGAGAAAATTGTACAATTTTGTTTTACATGTTTTGCTATGAGAGGGACTATTAGTTTCACCAAAGTCACCATTTGCCTTGTACAACAAGTAAGTTTGGTTTAGTACTGGATCTCTTTTTGCATTTGTCACCCACCCCCAATAATATTACCTCACACGAGATCGGAATTTGCAGCACTCGTACAGAAACTTCTCTGAAGTTATCGAAGAAAAAGTCAATCCTACCGATAATTGAAATGCTTTCGAAAGATTAAGGTTTAAGGTCGACAATTGCAACTATTGAAAGAGTAAGGACCAAAGTAAAATTCGACCTAAACTACAGGAGACTGAAATAGTAAAATACAAGATGAGAATTGCTAAAACAAACGCATTGAACATTAGCATTAGAGTATCGTATACATAGTGATCATATGGATTACAGCGCCAAATTACACATTTATAATCAAAAGGGCCATAAGTCTCCCCAGAGAGATTTTCGGGCCTGATTATGTAATGTAGGGTTCTTATTCTTTGTGACAACAACTCTTTGAAGCACACCTTCTGAAGCATCCTGGTTGGTTGATCGACAGACATCCATAGTAACCTGCTTGCCCCTCCGAACAGGCATGTAGATAATCCTACCCCAACCACCCCCAAGATCAGCACGACCTGTGTCATCTTCCTCCTCTTCATCATTATCGTCAACATCATCACCTTCCATAACATCAGAATCATACGTAATCGGATCTGGTTCTTCAAATGGAATGAGACTAGCTTGTTGCGAGTTGACTGGGTCCTCTGTCAAGGTCAGCACTAAACATCAGAATGAAATAACTCACAGTTTACAACTTACCCCAATGTTAGTAGTTATACCAAGAATCCCATCATATACCAAAGACCAGTCATTATGAAGCCTCTCAAAGATGTAAAGAAAGGGAAAACAGCACTAGTGAAAGATTTACCATAGTCAATTTCAAGATCTTCCAGACTTCTTTTAGCATGTTGCTCCTTCAAAGTCTCAAATTTCACACCATCAAGAGGCCAAGGTTCCCTGGTCATAATAACAATGATGAAGCCACCAGAGAGAACATCACATCAAAGACAAAAGTTTTATGAATCAAAAGAATCTTACTATTGTGAGGGAAGGACATAAATGCACCACAGTTATTTAATCTAAAAAAACTATTGATTGCCAGAAATCAATTACTATGAATATAAAAACATAAATTGATGTGTTTTAAAAGAAACCCTGAGTTAGCCACAGCAAAATTGAGTGGTTCAAAGATTAAAACCAACAATAAATGCGACTAAAATGAAGTGATGGTTTTCAAATATGCCATTGTAGCTTTATGCAATTGGATTTTGAAACCCAGGCCACAAGTTTTAACATCAGCACAAAAAGTCCTAACCTTGGTCTTTGTCCTCGCCTGACAGCAATGAAGCTAAATTTCTCATCTTCAAATCCACGTAACGGCTGACCACCCTTGGAGCGCTACAGAAAGGTCACATTTGAGAAGATATTATTAAAGAAATGCGTGTTTTAATGGCAGTGTAGCAGAAAAAGATAAAGGAAAAAGTCTTGCTTCCAAGGAAGAGTTTAAATGGATTCAAAGATTCAGTGCCATTTGTGAGAGATATAGAAATTAAAATTACGAAAGAGATTTGGTACTTTTAGATGGCTTGGTAAAACGACAATCTCTCCTAGAAAACTCAAATATTGCAATGCAAAAAAGGTGGGCAATAAGAAAATATAGAGGTTCCTCTTCTACAAATATCTAGCAATTCGAAAAATCCAACAATTTGATGCCTGTCTTTAATGCCAATGCTAACTGCTAAGGTTCACAAAATATGGTAACCACATAGAACTTTCAAGAGAGAGTGTATGATATGGATAAAGAAAGAACCTTGTATGCACGCTGAGTAGATGTTCTCTCCAAACGTTGAACGAAATGACAATATTTACCAGCTTTCTCCAAAGGACATGCCCCATCGTGAGAGCACTGCATCAAGAGAACTATAAAATAAAATGAGAGAATACAATTAAAAGAGCATATGAAGATCTTGAGAAACATATTAATTTTGGAAGGGAAAAATATGGGGGTTCAGAATTATTATACTCACAGGAGCAACTATGTAAGCACCACTTTTTCGAGCCACTACCAAGTCCTTGGAAGTTTCATTGATTGCACCCTTGGATTTACGGCATTTCTAAGAAGTCAAAAATGTAAATTAAATGACTGGTAGCAAAAAAGCATGATTGTTGACAGGAAAAACGAACAAGAAACATACAAAAGAAAAGCCAACAACTTACTCTTTTCTCCATCCATAATATATGTGACCGCATCTGAGATATGATATTTGATCCTTGTGGTGTTCCCGGTTCTATCAAAATCTACAAATATTGAGTGTTTAAGGAAATCAATGTGTACAAAGATAAGGCTGAAAATTTGAAGGTCCAAACAGAAAACAAATATAACATGGCAGGTGATTATAAGTATTTCTTTCTTTTTGCTCCTGTATTCCAAAAGTATTTTTTAGGATAGCAGAAAATACAAGATTATTACAAATTGTTTTTTAAGATGGCGTAAAATTGTTTTAGGGGATAGCATAAGCTTGAATACAGGACCAGAACAAATTGTTTTATGAAATCATAAAGAAACATGAAACGTATCCACAAGTTGGAGGTATACCAGGACATCCCGCGTAAGATCCCAAAGTTGGCGTACTACAGTAATTCGATCCTTCAGCGATGGTATCTCTCCAAGCACATAGGACTTCAATCCATAGTAACAAACAGCAGATATGATTTAGGACTAACTATGCCAAAGCAAAAATTAAGTTTATAATTTATCGAAGTTCTAGATAAACAAAACTTACAGCAATTACAAGGTCATGCTCTCTCTCTGATTTGTTGATACTTTTAGTCAACGATTGGAGGGTACCATAACTATGAATAAGTGGCAAGTCCTTCTGACCTAAATTAACCACAACATAAAAACGATGAAGATTTATGCTTCAGCCAGTTACTCCTCGAAAATGCATGAACAATAGCGACAGTCAAAGAGTGGTAGATTGGTCCCTTAATGACTGTACTTCTACTTAAATTTACTCAGACAAACTATTACCGTAATACTAATCCAAAGGAAAACCAACTAACTAGTTTAAACAGAAAAAACCATTAAGAACCTTGTATAAGGCTCTGCCCTGCACGCTGCATTGATTGGGATGGCTCCACTAGGTTAACTTTCTCCAAGGAATGCGGCCAGACTTCTCGTAGTGCCCTACATATCATTCCATTTACATTTATATCAAAATCACATCTACAGACAAACAGTAATCCAATATTTTGACATGATTAACAATCCAAAGATAACCAGATGAGCTTCTCACCAGAACGCCGAACCCGTGCCAGCACCAAAATCCAACACTTTAGCAGGAGAGAAACCAGGTAGCCTTCTCCGAACCTGCCAAACAATAACACAAAAACACTCTGCTGAGAATAAAAATAAAAATAAAAAATCAAAACTTCATCTAACTTTCATCGATATGAACCCGAAAAGAACAATAACTTGAAAGCCCAAGTCAAGCTAAGCACTTCATCTTTCTAGCATACAAGACCACAGCTTTATCAATCAAACAGAGGACCAATGCCCGTACTTGAAAAAATAATTTGTTTGATTCATACCTCCTTGAGTACTCTGTGACAAGCAGAGAAGACAGCAGGCATTCTGGAGGCAACATAAGCAATGGTCTCGTCGTCTCTGTAAGTGAGGCCGATGTCTCCATAAGAGCTCTTGATCTTCCACCTCTGGGATTGATCAACACACTGCAAAGGGTCCTCCACGAGCTGTTTCGAAGTCGAAGCAATAAGCTCAGAGTTCACACCCTTGATTTGGTTGAACGATTCCGATAACCTCAGCACCTTTCTCTTCATGTGAGGCTCCTCTTGGTCTAATTAATATCCCAAACCCATAAATTCAATTTCATTACTCACACATAAAATTAGTTTTCGAAAGAGAAGGTGCTGAGTGAGTGAGTGAGTGAGTGAAGACCTCGCAGGTACTTTTTGATGGCCCGGCGGAGATTGACTGGCACGGTGAGGCAACGCTGGGACTGTTTGGCGGCGGAGCGGAGAGTTTCTTGAGTTAGAACCTTTTGAGCTGTCTCCGGGATGAGGGCGGTCGCCATTTTCGAGCTGGTTAGGGCTCTGTCACTGCTGGATTTGTTTTCTTTCTTCCGGGGTTTATGCGACTTTCAGGGTTTTAGCCTATTGGGCTTTGATTGGGCTTTGAATGGGCCTCACAAGTTAGCATGTTTCTCGTTCAAGTAACATGCATGACTTCCAACTAGGTTGGTACATCGAGTCATAATTAAAATCCCTTTTTCTTATTTTCAAAAAGCAATAAATGTTAATGTCGCGTCCATAAAAAGCGAGCATGGACAGTAGTACTGTAATGTTAAAGATGGATGCATGGGATGTTTCACTTTGTGTGTAGCCAAAGCTTTTGACTACTGTATATGATTTGATATATATCTTGGTCCAGTTTCAATCCATACAGTACGTAGTTCATATATATATGAGTTTGATTGACTAGGTTAAGATCGATCATTCTTGACCACTAAGCATGCGCACGCTTAGTAATTTTCTAATTTTCAGCTTTAATGATCTAATTTAATTAGAGTTAGCTTTATAACTAATCACACCAATAATGATGGTAATGACAGAGGCAGGTCTTGTTGGAGGAGGCAGACTCTCTGTCTTCGTTGTGTAGCTTTGGGAATTCGTGTCGCGCGCGCTTAAATGGAAAACGAAACAGGAATTAGCTAGCATCGAAAGTGCTTCTGAGACCTTGAAACTAGGGTTTCTGTATAACTCATGGCTAGCTTTAATGCTTCTGCTGCTCGATCTACTACTACCTTCCATTGACACACACCCATGTCCCATCCTTCATCTTTGTCTTTATGTTTTTTTTCAGATAAGCTTTTGACAGACGTAGCTCCTACCCCTTCTTTCTTTGCTAATTCCAATAGCAGGTCTAATTATATATATTCTTCGATCTTTTCTTCTTTTTACATGGAAAATAAAAAAAACAAAAACAATATGTACGTACATCATTTCTTCTTCCTTTGATCGAACGCATGGATTAGTCACCACGCATGTTAGAAGTAGGGCCATACCATAATCCCAAAGATACTCCTCAAAATCCAACCACCACATGCAACTAACTCACCCCATGTTCTTAATGCCCTCCTTACAATTTCATTTAATGCCCTCCTTGCAATTTCATTTTAATTTAATTTATATTCTCCTCCCCAATTTAATTTCTTTTACATAAACATGCAATCAAAAAGAAAGAACATGTACATAAATTCATAAAGAAATTACACCCAACATATATATATATATATATATATATATATATATATATACACTCATGCAAACAAGGGTTCCAAGCACTTTCATCTCCAATCAAAGTCCACAATTCAACTCTAATTGAATATTGGATGATATATATACTACCTTTGTATCATTAATTAATGGGTATATATATATACCCCAATCTAATCAGAACACAAGCATCAATATTTCCTAAGCATGATATATATGTATAAAAACCAACACAGGCAACTAAGAGAAAGTTGCACTGGCCATGACTTGTACTACCAACTAAGAAAACAGTATTGATCGATCATATTTATATGCTACATCACAAAGTCTTTCTTTACCATTAATATATTCAAAGCTGTGTACCAGGTATTTATATATATAATACATATTTGGGTTGATATTCTTCTTTCCTAGCTAGCTCTCCCCCACTTAGAGAACTGTATATAACAATATATGCTATTAATTAATACTAAGTACAGACATTAAGAAGTAATTAACTAGACTAGTAACAATTAATTAAGATATTGCTTTTCTCTGTTTCTTTTTATCTAGCAACTAGTGATGGATATATATATTGATCATCATATATCTCATTTCTGCTCCTTCAATTGATCTGCAAAAATAGCACTCGAGTCTTTGGATACCATGACCTCAGAGGCAGACCATAACCGACCAGCTTCCACCAAATTAGACCCCAATTTTGACGGAGATGTTTCGTTGCAATCCGCAAAGTATTTTCCAGACACACCCGTCAGTCTCGGATGAGTCGCAACATAGCATGTTGTTGCTGCAGCCTGAATTAAAATTAAAATAAGTCATGAGTTCGATCTCGATCTTTTACCCGATCCATCGGATAAAAGAAACAAGAAAATGTTATAAAATTAAAGAATTAATACCTGAGGAATTGTTTTCAAGAGCTTGGAAGCTAAGAGGAACACCAAATCTACATCATCCAAAACCCAAAATTGATCAGTCAAAAACACCAGCAAATTAATAAAATTGTATTATTATATATCTTCACACCTGTGGCAAGGCCTTCACGTTCTCTGGTGAGTCGAGTCCTAACGATTCCTGGATGCACACAGTTTACAGTCACGTTGGCCTCCATTTCCTGATTTTGTTTGAAAACAAATAATTATATATCAAAGAGGAAAAAACAAAAATCGCTTTTTAATATAACTAGCTGTATTTGATGGATGGATCGATCAATGATTAAAATGATAATCAAAGCCAGACGAACGTACGTACCTGCTTGAGTCTGCGAGCGAGTTCCTTCGTGTGCAAAACGTTGGCCAGCTTCGACAGAGCATACGCACGTGTCTCGTCGTATTGGCTGCTGAAGACGATCCAGTCCAGACAAAGTTTCCAAATGGCGGAGAACAAAATTTAATAAGGTCAAACTCTTCGAGACAAATTTTAATTATAATTAATAAAAAATTCAGATGGATCGATCGGCTGCAGTTGATCGAACAAGATTGACCTCACCTTGTGCTCCGGCTTATCTCCCCCAGATATCGGATTGTATCGCCGGAAAACCAGCCGTGAATGGCCGATGACACGTTCACGATGCGGCCCTGGACGCCGCTATCCGCCGCTGTTTGGATCATTTTGTTAAGCAATAGCTTCGTCAACAGAAAATGACCTGAAACAACAAAAATATTCAGTTCTAATTTTCAATAATTAATTCGTATTTAGTTTCAGTTTCGGTCGGAGTAGCAATAATTACCGAGATAATTAGTAGCAAACGTCATTTCGACTCCGTCTTCAGAAATAGCGTGGTCGTGCGCGAACTTGCCGGCGTTGTTTCTGACAGATGAACCGAATATTACATTAATTTTGCTGCGGTTAATTTGCCAACAAGTAAAGAAAATATAGAAATAATTTGGAGAATTTACATGAGAAGATTAAGAGGTAGCTGGAGCAACTCGAACTCCGAGACGAAGTTCCTAACAGAAGCGAGGGAGCTGAGATCAAGCGCCATGACGACGATCTCCGAGTCGGGAAACTCGGAGACGATTCGCGCCTTGGCGTCCTCGGCGGCTTTGAGGCTCCGAGCCGGGAGGACCAGCTTCGCGCCGCGCTTGGCTAACACTCGCGCCGTCTCGGCTCCGATGCCGGACGTAGCACCTAATTATCCAAAACAAATTAAACCACACGATCGATGATCAAAACCGTAAACAAAGCGTTCGTATTAATTTATCCGACGGCGGCGATTGAGCGAACGTACGTACCAGTGATGATGGCGGTGATGGAGCGGAGATCGGGGCAGCTCTCGGTGACTTGCTCGGCCGTGCTCTTGGAGCCGTAGCCGCTCGCACCCACCGAGCCGATCAGGTACTTGACGGTTTCGAGCATTTTTTTGTGTGGTTTAGTTGTTGTTGGTCTTCTTCAACAAGCTGTGGTTGTTGAGTACGAGTGACTGATTTGACTGCGTTGACTAGAACACAGAAGAAACAGAGAGAGAGAGGAATAAGTAGTACGTACGTGTTTGGTTATTCACAGAGCTTGCTGAAAGTAGCCGCTTTGCATTGAATGGAGAGAGATAGGGGGGAGAGAGAATAACTAGGGGGTAGAGAATGGATTAGAGGGATGGAGTTTATAATGGTGAGGCCGGTTTGGCTTCTTTGGGTGGAGAGAATCAAATGGAGTTCAGAGAAAGAGAGGAAGAGGAAGATTATATATTTGTCAGTGATTGATTGAAAGATGATTATATTTAATTTTTGCATGAGTGGGTTAATTTGGGGTGGTTTTTTATATATAAAAGAAAAAAAAATTGTTTTGTCCAGGAGATTAATTAAATTACTCGTTCAAACATTTCTTTAAATGATGATTTACAAATCGGGATTTGTTTTTTTTGGTATAATGAATGGTGTACCCAAATCATGATTTTGAAGGAACCAAATCATTAAATAAAAGATAGCTTTCTTTTTTTGGCTGAGGATTTTCTTTTACAGTTGAAATGAAAATGAAGATCTAGACATCTTGAAAGTAAAGAGATCAAAAGTTATAAGGTTTTTTGACATGTTTGAAATAGACGTTGAAATTTTGAAAAGTGTTTAAATACGCTCTTTAACGTGTAATTTTATGATGAAATAATTAAATGTTTAGATCATCTACAAATGATCATTTTTATCAAATATTATATATATGTAGATTTTAAAAATAAACAATTTTCAAGTTATATTTAGAAAAATCCTAATCTCTTGTATTAAATTTATCATATATGGGAGAAAATAAAGCAGATATATATTTCTGAATTGGGAAATTTAGGTAATACAATTCTTGTAGCTAATATAAGCTTCGGAAGGAATCAAACTTTGTAATATATGATTATATCCTAATGAGAATATGGACAAACAGCGCATGGGGCTAAAGAAAAACAATTAAGTCAAGTAATAATTAGCCTCCTACTCTACTCTTGAGTCTTTGAATGAAAACATAAGGTTGTGACTTTGTGAAGGGATGCATATGATATCATTATGCATGCGCCGAGTGGTTTGTTTTGGCCGGGACTAGTCGGCGATTAATTAACTTAATTAAGTAGCTGCATGCTACGATCGAGTCCAGAAATGAAATGGAGAAAAGCTAGCCGGAGATGGCACAAGAGTCTAGGTGATATAGTGTTCATTGTCAATGTAGGGAATCGCACGTGAGGTTTTCTGCAGATTGATAACCACTTGGTCAATCCTTCTTCCTGCGTTGTTCTCGAATCTTGGGATTTCTTTTCTTTTGGGGGCCGGGGAGGGATCGATAGGGATAAAATAATTAAGTAGCGTCTGGTCAATCATTCCTATTCAAACCCCTCTTTCTAATTTTCTTAATTAATTTCTGTTTTTCCCTTTAATTATTACTTGATCGATCTACAAACTAGTACAAATTGGATTCTAGTTTTATTGCACCAAGGTCACCTGTTCATTGACTATTCCATCCGATCTTCTATATAATACAAGGTTTAAGCATCTTTAACTTCGAATGAATTGGCATTCATAGATGAAAAAGTAGTTTGATGAAAAAATTAACGTGCTCGTATTAATTTCGAATGTATGCACTTATCATGAAAATGAATTTCGTACTCATTCGTAGATGTTAAATTCACAAATAAATACGCTATTGTAATGGAAGGAAATTTTGATCCATGATCTATTTGTATCCTAATTCCTAAAGTTTGCACATGAATTGTTTAGAGTTGAGCAAACAAACTAATTTATGAGAATCCATTGTTCGTTTGAACTCGATTATATGTGTAGTACCTCCTAATTGAATGTATGGGGCTAGTTGCTTATAGTGCTCTTGCATCATAAAAGTACCCAAAACTGAATTTATCACAAGTAAAGAAAGTTCATTGAATGAGATAAGACTGTACATTATTGAGCGATAGAGAAAATGATATGTCATTTGCTTAGGCCACGTTAGGCGTAAACTAATGATATACATATGGTTTGGGAAAAGGGTTGGTTGGGGTAGACCAAGACTACCCTTTATTATTAAGGCAAAAGGTGGATAATAAAGAAGAAACCAAAGTACTCAACTTCTTCAGCTTTTGAGAGCACTTAACTCTCTCTCTCTCTCTCTCTCTCTCTCTCTCTGTATTTATAGTCCCCGTGCCCTTCTGCGGGGACCTTATGACATCATACATTCATACCCTTCCCCCCACAAGGCCACATACATACTATTACTCCAAAGGGGTATCTCAGTCCTCGATCACCTTGCTGGGTTTCCCCTCAGGCCCTCACCCATGCTGCTGCCACGTACATGTAATCTCAGGCTTTTGTAAAGGACAAGAAGCCCTAGGTATACGAGTAATATATATATATATAGGATTTTTCTTCTACCAAATTACCTATGATTCTATGAAGTCCCCAGTTATATACAGTATAACAGTACTGATAAATGACTTATTCATTTAGCTAGTGATATATTAATTGTCTGTAAATCTTAAAGTAGTTCTTATCCTATATGTATATAATATTTATATATATGCTATGCTTTTTCATGCCTGACATGCATCTAATTAATCGATTAGTTCTTGCTGCATATTCATTGTTCTAGCTAAAGGAGGGGAGCTTTTATACAGCGAGCTTTCAATCACAATAATATTCTTTCTTGTCCCTGGACCCTTGTCGATCGATATCACCAAACTCTAGCTAAAACAGAAAATGAAGTTCGGGTAAAATTATGGATATGATATAACTTATATTAACTGTGCTGTTTTACCTAATTCATCCGTATATATTAATTAGTTCCCATTAGCTAGAAATATCTCGTTTTTTAATCTTTTAGACGTCCTAATTAACTTCAAATTTTCATACATGCACAATGTTTTGGATTTATAGTCACGAGGCTTTAATTGTATTATGGTGCTTGTAACTTCAATGATTATAACAATTTACTCAATCACATATCACTTATATATTTTACGAATATCAACGCTTACAATGTGAAAAGAGAAGTCCAACGTACACTAAATATATATGACTAGAATTGAAAAAAGCCATGTAAAACTCATAACAAGAGTTCAACTTTTGTAGTTAGGGTAATGCATGTTGGAATCAAAATCATTTTGGGTTAATCGGTGAACCTTAGTATACTTACTAGATAGAGACAAGAAATAAATAAAGTTATCTGTTAAGTATTGGGATTATGGTCCCGTTTTTGAATCTTAGTTCATCTTAGCATGCATAACAACTATGTATAACACTCAAATGAAACCTAGCTAGCTCATAGTCTAATGTGACTCCCCTGGATCAGACCTGTTTAATTAAGTAGCCTAAATTGCTTTCACTCTGATTTGTCTTCCTATATATATTCTGATATTCAACACACCCCACCTCACCGATCAAAACCTTGGATTTGGGTGTTTTGTTTAGTTCGCCAACTCTATTTGACTAATGATCAGATTAAAGGCCATTGAGAAAGGACCAAATCCCATAACACTAATCTATATTTATACACGCAAAATCTTGGAGCCTTTGGTCATTCTATACTTTCCACTCACTCATTTCCCACTGCATATATAAAAACCCTTTTCTCGTATAAAATTAGAAGCCCATTTTTAATTGTAAAAGCATACATGATAGATGAGGTGCCATTTGAATACTACCAGGAATCAATGATTGCCACTCTCTCATGTGTATCTCCGAATCTTGCAGGGTCCCCCTCCCCTTAAAGTTAGGGTTTAGGGATTTCAATCTCTTCGTTTAAACTAATCTTCCATTTGATGAGGGATCAATCATCTCCCAATTAATTGTCTAAAAAAAAAACAATCATCTCCCAATTACATATGTTTTTTTATATATAGTAGCGTATATATTAAGGGGTTTCTCACAAAGCATAGGTTTACACCATCAAACAATTGGGGAGTGTAGGTGAGTAGGTGATTTTTAGTTCTTATTACATACAACATGTTCAATTGTCAAATTGTTAATTTAAACTAAACGTTTGATTTGAATTTTTTTTTTTCAATACCTCGCTGAAAAATGAACATCAGGTGACCAACAATTTGGTAACCACAACTTGGAATCTAATTGATTCTTGGAGTATCTTTTTCTCTCATATTAGGTGATCATTGTATTATGTTTTTCTCTTGTCATTAAGTCACTGTCATCCCCCAAAAACTAACATGGTTTGCCAATCCTAATTGTAAAGCAATAGCCAAGAGGCTCTTATTTAAAGAAGGATCTCTGATCTCTATCATTAGAGGATCTATTATCCATCACTGACCCACCACCCACTACAAATATGTGTACATAATTTAGGCCTTAATTAAACTTTTTTTTCATGTAATTGTAACGAGTCCATAACTATGGATGTGATCAGTTATGTCACAGATGAGTTGGACTGTTGGGAGTGTGATCAAACAGCTACAAAATTTTGGTATATGTATTTGATCTAAAATATCAGACCAACTAACTCCACCAGCTTTGGGAGATTAATGTACAATAAAAAAGCTCCCAATCAGTGCTCTGCTTCTAGAGCAAATCCCAACTTTCTGTCCTAATCACAACAACACTGTGATTAAGAATCTTAGTGGAAGTGACCCCCTAAAGCATATCAGACAATAATCCTCATCACCTGCCTAATCAAATTAGATGCTTCTCCAGTACTGATGAGTAACAGGCTAACAGCTGAATGCTTCTCCTATACTGCTTTATAGTATAAAAGAATTCCCATTTTCTATATCCCAACACTAGCAAAAGACATTAATTCTATTCAGATTGTTACGATGCCTAGTACTTATTGAGATTGTTCACTAGTTCACTCTTAAGTGTGTTGAAATTCATTCCTCTAGTTTTGTCATGCCCCAAATCCAGGATAAATATACTTTATTCTTTTTACGAAAGACTCAGACACAAATCTAACCATTGAAATTCTTATCTATTACAGAAGACTCAAATCACTCGAATGAAAATTGGAGTTAAATCTCAATTTATTCTGTGGCTGGTCAGGAGGAGGAAGCGTTCTGACAAAATTTCTGACTGTGAATTAGTACTTGGGCCTAGAAAACCTTTGGAATACCGCAAGAGTTCTCTCTCTCAAAAAACAAAAAAAGATTCAAATCACTCGAGCTCTATAATTCCAGCTTATTATTCTACATACTCTCAGCAATCTATTTTTCTGTCTTGAGGCCATCCAAACTCCTCCAAGAATGCCAAGACAAGTCCATTTGACCACCCAAAACCAGTCTGCAATTGCAACATACAGAAACAGATACAAATCAGTAGAAGCAAACTCAGACCATTTAATACCAATTATTAAAAAAACACTATCATAGAACCTAAGGATCATAATAATTAAAGTGATAAAGTAATACCTGGGGTACATATTCACCACCACCTCCAAATTCTCCACACTTTTCCACATCATATTTTTCATGCATGACACCTGTTTTCTTGTACGCTTTATAATTGGTTCTGATCCACCTTACAGCAATGTCTTCTGCCACTAACTTTGCTTCTTTCGAACCAGACCTTGCCAGACCTTCAGCAATCATGTGTTGGATTGGAGCCCAACCATTTGGAAAGTCCCTATTATTACAATCTCCATTAGGACAATGTATAAGTTAAAAGTTGGTAGCTGAAAACTTGAAATGGCAATCTGAATCTTTTTCTCTTCCCACGAAATTTGAATGGTCTTACAAAATTCCCAAACCTACTGAAAGATAGTTGAATTTACTGTACTTATATATTATAATTACCATTGTTGTCCTGAATTTGTCAGCGATGTTGCAATACCAGCAGCTCGAAGCAGTCCTGAACTTTGAAGACTTGTTGTAACTTTCTCTACCATAGAAGCGTCTTCACTCAAACACAGACATCTCAGTATACAATGTCTAAAGCAAATATAATTTTTTTTATAATGTTTTTCGGTGCATGATAACCAACATTTAAAATCAAAAATTTAATATTTTAGAATGGCAAACCTGAGTAGAATGACTCGATCCACAAAGGGATGAAGTTTGAAGCAAATACATTTTCATTTTGGTTAGAAGCTTCCCATGTTTGGTGTTCCTATAAGTATTGCATG
The DNA here is from genome assembly GCA_029955375.1 of Rubus parviflorus. Lineage (NCBI taxonomy): Eukaryota > Viridiplantae > Streptophyta > Magnoliopsida > Rosales > Rosaceae > Rubus > Rubus parviflorus. The sequence continues at coordinate 10,093,294 of JARGGL010000009.1, forward strand.
GGTAGAAATCAGGACAACCACTGCCGGAACTATCAGAAAATCGAAGAGTTTGAAGATTACATACTGTATTGCATTTGCTATCACTGAGCCAGTAATCAAGCCATTGCCCCTTCGTTTCATTCCAGAAAACAGATTGTATTGCCTTATGTCTTGCTTCCGAAGCCTTCAGGAAGTGCTCAGAATTGCTGCTATCTCCAGTAACTTTTGACAGGAAGGCAATGTCACGCTCCATCTGCATAACAGGTATTGTTATGTTCAATGATCATAATTTATACGCCTTCTTTCGATAAGAGTTCTAAGGCGTACCCCTAGTATGAAGGCATTTAAATCAACTGGTAAAATGGATGTGGTAGCCAATGTTGTGAAATCCGAATGATTCCTGCAACAAGAAAACACAAGTTAATATAAAACAGGGTCTCATAAAAAATTACTTTCTCCCTGTTTCAAAATTTACCTCATCCATCTTGTACTGAAATCCCATCCAGTCTCAGCAGTTGAAGCCACTTCACGGTAAAACTGCTGTTTCTCAGAAACATTCAAGATCTTGGAAGCAAGCTCCTTGTCCTGACAAGCATATATAAGATGTTAAGAAGATTACACTAGCACTTTCTTTTCCCCACAATTGATTGATTTGAGACAAAAAAAATACTTTTTCATAATTAAGCTGCAGACGCAGGACATACAAGGGTTGAAGATTCAGGCCGGGGTTGGTTCCACATCGCATAATATCGACTTAAACTGTGATTACAAGTTTGTTCGTCCTGAATAACTACCTTGTGAATACCTACGAAAACAGATAATTGAAGGAAAAAAAATTAAAAGCCTACTAGAAATCAACCAAAAAAGGACATAAGTACAAATTTTACTGTAAACACCAAATGAATGCAATCAAGAGAAATTGAACCTTTTGAGTAAAAAAATTCCCTTAATACCTGAATTCCAGAATTCGTGTTCTGTGATCAGTGCAGGTAGAGCTTTTCTAGCCAACTCCAAATCTCCTGTCCTCTTGTAGATTTCAGAGACCATTGCACTCAGAAGTGGTGGTTGGCTGCAAAATTTGCCCCCAAAATCATTTTTGAATTGAACTATATGTGTGTAATCCAAAGAAAAGCTCGGTGGAGAGCTCAGCGCATAACAAAGACATTTGCATTACATTAATCAGAACAGAAGTGTTCACGGACTTTTGAACATCAATTCCATAAAATTAATGATCCATGTCAAGATTGTTTACAAATTGTTAAGGCAGAAATCATCATCACATTAGGATTGTATCGTATTAAGCACTAAATGACAAAGTATAAACAGAGAGAACAAGCAAGCAAAATAGTGATTGACAGATTGAAAATTCTTCCACGGTGGAATTGAGTGAAGCATTACCTTCTGTTAGTATAATAAGCCCTTGCACCATTAAGAACATAACCATACTCTTCTATGAAGAAAATGAGATTAGTCACAATTGATTTTGCTGTATCATACATTTTACTTGCTAGCAATCCCCTGCACCACAAAATCATGAACAAGAAAAGCCAGTTAATATATTTTGTCCCTCAATAACCCTCAAGATTTAACTGTTCTTTCTGATGAAATAGTGAACACAAAGGTGATGCCAGCAAACCAGTGGGTCTGTCTCAAAATGATGTGGATTGAATCAAATACAATTCAACTCCAATTTCACATTGTAAAATTTACAATTAGGATTAAAAATGGCAAGATTACTCCTTTATAAACAGCGTTCTAATCATGATTAGTGATTATGATTAACCAACATGATCCTTCTCAAAAAAAAAAAAAAACAAACATGATCAAACTGAAAGTAAAGAAATTTATTACCTAATAACCCAATAAGAATCCCAATAATAGACCTCTCTAAACCTGGAACCAGGAATTATGAACTGCTGAGGCAGAGGAAGCAGAGTGTGATACTCAGGCCTCTTGTGGACCCCACCGGCCACTTTGCGGCTCAGATTCTTCCAAAGCGAATGAACCTCCAAAGCCCAGGTTCTCACTTCCGGGTTCTTCACATTCGGCAAAAACCCTTCAGGCTCGGGGACAAAATCCTCTGGCTCCGCGACCACCACATCATGCCCTGCTCCCTCAAAGTAGTCCTTTATAAACTCATTGAAGTCTTTGACCGAGGCAGACCCGTTAGCAGACCTCGGAAGCTTATTGAAGGCCTTTTGGGTCGATGACAATTCTGATTGCAACGATAAATCGACGTAGAGTTTGGGGTCGAAGTGGGATTTGCCCAAGGTGGTCAGAGCGGTTTGTTGGACTTGTTCTAGAAAAGTGACCAATGGGGTCGTTGGCTTGACTGGGCCGGAATCGCATGAAGCTTTTGTGACATCGGTCATGATGGTTGAGAAAACCAGAGAGAAAAAGAAGAAGGACGACGCTAATGTGAATTGGGTATAAGAGTCCGGCATTGATAGGACAACAACACAGTGGGAACTGTGGGATTGGATTGGTAACAAAGGGAAGGGCAGCACATGGTTTTCAAGTGTATAGATTAAGCCAAAAAAAGATGAGTAGGAGAAGAAGACATTTAAGCCAAAAAAAGATGAGTAGGAGAAGAAGACATGAAAGATGAAAATGGATACTGATTATTGGACGGGCTATAGGGAAGAAGAAGAGAAGAAGAAGAAGAAGACAAAAGGCGGCACTTGGAATTGGTCCTTGCTAGTTGCTTCGACGTATCTACCAAGATAAAGTTAAAGGAGCCAACATGTATCCAAGAATCATGAACCATGTGACTGAAGAAAAGCAAGGCCTAAGGAAGTCGTGAACCACATAATTAAACACCCTTTTCTTAATTACTGTATGTTATTGTGCCCGAATTTTTCATTGGTTTTGCTGACTTCACAAAGCCATATCAAAACTTACTTTCATTCGATTTTCAACGCTCAATTTTCGTAGGTGTTATTTATTGTGTACTATATATGTATATAGTACACTAATTTTTCATCAATTTTGCTTGCATTCTAAAGCCATGCCAAAACCTACTTCCGCACAAATTTTCAATGCCAAAAGCCTCAAAGCCTTGAATAGATGCGATTTGTTTGCTTGGCGTTAAAATTCTCAAAAACTTTTCATATGTGCCATTTTCCATAATGATTGTATAATACACAAATTCGTCATAAAAATCATTCCAAAATTTACTTCCGCAAAACCCTATCTTATGAGTTCAACAGGCAAGGGTTACGTGAAGCCCCTCTAAAGCATCCCAATATACCGTCTACAAGGGTATCATTAATAAAGTGCGGTGGAATTACTCTTTTTTTTCTTCAATACAGGACTCACTGGAATGTAGTCATTCCCCATAGTTTCAATTGTTTTCGAACTAGTTTTTTTTTTTTTTTTAAATAATGTTTGAGATATGCAATTAATACTTTGGTCGATATACATTACTGAAAAAAAAAAAAAAGGTAGCTAGTTTTTACTAATAGACCATTAAAATGGTCTCAATTACTGGGTTGAAAGAGTAAAAATGCCAAAACAATAGGACCAGAGTTGAGAAAAAACAAGAAAAGGAAAGGCCACAAAATTGAAGGAAAAAAAAAAGCAAAATCAAAAGTGGCTTGACCTCCTCAGATGTCCCTTGAGTTCCACACAGAAGCTCTAACTGATAATTGATAAAGCTTCGGAAATTGGAACGATAATTGCATGAGAGAGTTAGGCATCGAAGAAATTCATCATCGGAGCTCAACCAAACGCAAAAATGAAATTCAAAAACGAAAAAGAGGAAAATTATAAGTAATAAGATAGAGCCCAATGCTTTGACCTCGCCGGCAACAACTATTTCGGTTTATGTGCCGTCTGCGAAGAAGAAGCAGAAGACGTGTGTGTTTTATATATAGTGAGAGTTTTGTTTCGTGATAATAGGCAAGCCTATCAAGCCCAAAGACTAAGTTCAGACTCTCTGGCCTGTATTTTAGGGCGTAATAACCCAAATCTCAATTGTAAATCTACAATCGTATTGTTTTCTAAACAACAAAAAGTGCATAATTCAGATTGGGATGATATTAGTGATCGTGAAAATGATACTCAGTGCAACATCATACTCATGGATATTTATCTTCTTTTTTTTGGGTTGGATAATTATTATGAAAATTGTTTCATCGCTTATGCCATTAATTTGATGTTCACTCGTCAAAATGAACAACATTGTGTAGTGGAATACCCGAAGGCCATTACTCTTATAACATGTTTACTTACTTGGAATGAAAATGTGAATTAATCGGAGTTCATTCCTAATACCTACTCCCCCCTTGGTAATCAAACTCCGGATATTCAGGAATAGATTTCTTTTTTTTAGTCACTTTTTTTGTGGGATGGAAATCAATTCCTTTATTCTCATACTCATTCCAAATAAGTAAACATGTCATTACAGTGTATAAAGAATGTCATTACTCAAACAACAAAAGAATTTAACAGGTAATCACAAGTTACAATTAATCTTACATTTTGTTTCTGAAAGAGTGTCATTACTCCTACAAAAAAAAAAAATAATAGGTATCCGGCCACAAGTTACAATCAATCTTATATTTTCTTTCGGAGAGAGTGAGAACCTGAGAGGAGGAAAGATGGCATATTGTCACCAACAATATCCGCCAAGACAAAATTATAGCATGAAAATTAGAAAAAATGACCAAACAATAAGCCAACTATTTTATCTGTTGATTTAATTTTGATCTCCTTTTGAGATTTTGTGGTAATGATATAACCATCAATCACTAGTTATCATCTTGAATTTATCCTTAAGTTTCCTCCAAAATCTCAATTTGAATCATATTAATTTGTAGACTATCAAAAAGTGCATATCATGCTCTTTCATTGTTCCAATATTCTATGATGGAGTCCAACACTAAAATGAATGAAAGATGCTCTAAAAAACTGATCGATGGCTTTGATAGAGTAAGAAAATTGTGCCTTGTGCATCATTTAGATTGCGTTGATATTAGTATCATGAAAATGATACTTAGTGAAATATTTTGAAATGTATCATGAGTTCATACCTACTCATTAAAATGACATATTGTAACCAATAATATCAATTGGTTGCTGGAAGTTGGAACAAGAAGAATATATAGGAATTAGCTGGGTAATATCAAATTTACAGACTATCTTTTTTTTTTGTGTGTGAAAAAACTATGAAACTATCTTTTCTTTAGTCAAATATATTACAGACCATCTTGATTCTTATCATTCAATATTGCTTTATAATAATAAGGTATAACGTACATTTTTCACATGACAAAACGTACTACTGATCCAGGTAATATTATATTAGGTAATTAAATCAAAGTAGTTGTAACGCTAGGGTTCAGAAACTCAGAACCTGACTCAGGAAAAACCAAGTATCATATGAAGGGTTCTGTAGCTGGTCAAAATGGATCTATATCTTACTATGAGACTGAAAGTGGTCAAAAGGCTACCTCATCAGAGATCAGAGGAATTAATTCATAATGCAATTATCTAATATTCTAATATACTAAAAATAAAGAAGTTCATGTATCCAAGCACTCGCTAAAATGTTCTGGTAGAGCTTCTGTGGTCCTCCAAGTGCTCTTGGCAATAAATCCTGGAAAAAAAAGCAGACCAATAATAATTAATGGTTTGTTCAGCAGACAACCAACCTGGAGGTCCGGATATTAGACCAGCTAGCTGGGAAAGCAGAAGCAGAAGCAGAAGCCAGCAGCATTTGGAAGCAGAAAAGCAGCAGCTTCCTAGTTGACCGGTGAGGTCAGTCTCTGCAGGCCTTTACTACTAGCTAGCCAGTAGCTACCATCCAAAACAATATCGGTCATTTACTGACTCTACTTCATATAGATCGAGAAAAACTGAAACAAGAGCATTTAGTTACTCATACAAAAGATTCCTCTATTTCCAAACAAAAGGGCTATAGGAGGAGAAGCAGGCAAGGAAAGCACAGGAGAGGAGAGGAGAGGAGGAGTACTCGATCAAGTGTTCATGGAGCAGTCAACAACTTCCCCACAAAAGGAAACCAAAGATCAGGCATCAAAGAGCTCTCTGAAGGAGAAGAAAGCAAGGCTGTACATTATCAAACGATGCGTTTTGATGCTAATATGTTGGAGGGAACATGCAGATTAATAATAATGCTGGTAAAGTTTAACCATTCATGTTACTAGTTTTTGTTAAAGTTTCTGGGTGTGTTTTTTTTCAAATGTTTATTCTTGTGTGTATGTAACATGTTAACGGCCCCAGAATTTGTGGTGTGTGTGTGAGAGAGAGATGTGAAGATGAAACATCAAATTGTATAAAGTTGCTGCGTATTGATCCTTTCAAGTGATTACAACTACTTTGATAAAGATGCACCACTTGCACATTCAAAGACGTACACATATATGAACACAAGCAGAAACAGGAGGAGGAAATTGAGATAAAAGAAGATGAATAACCAAACAAATTACAAATGGAAAGCATGGAAGGAGTAGCATTAGAAAATCATAAGTGGATTTTTTTTGTAAAAAAATATAAATATAAATTTCTATGCAGAAGGTATTGCACTAATATAAATTATGAAAGCAGCTAGCATCAACCTGAGAGAATATATATTCAATCCATTCATTTAATTATTTTTCTCCATCAAATCAAGTTAACTTGCAGAACAATGCAGTTAACTTCTTGTAAAACCTACAACACACAACTGAATCAGTCTAGTGGCTTTTATTTTGTTACCAAAAAAAAAAAAATCATTCTGAATAAGTCCAATCAACAATAAGGTTCCATTTAGATTTATCCCAACTGAGATGGATCCCTTCCCAATTCATCAACCAATACACTGTCGTTCTGCCATTGTCTCGAGAAGGCCGATAACACTCAAAAATTGCCTCATAATAATCCGGCCTAAATGCAAAGCAGCTGTAATTAACATTCTTTGCTGTGCGCCATTCGTAATCCGCACCCACTTTGACTTCTGTGTCGAGCACTCTTGGCGGGATGCCACTCTTGACGCTTTCACTGACCCTTACCTCTACTGACTGTAACGGGGTGATGTCATTGATGAAAGTTATCACCGGAAGAGCATGACGAGATCCGTTTGGTGCCTGTGCCGCTGCGACACCATTGTTGAAAGTAGGCTCATCAAAGACATCAGCTGCAGCGCTGATGGAAATGATGCTAGCCAAGACAAAGATTAGCATCAAATATTGGCCAGAACCAGTCATTTTGGGGATTTCTAGCCAAGGCTTTTTGAGGTGTGTCTATGATCTCGATTGTCTCGTATTTATAGCCAACGTTTAAAGGGATTCAGAAACCCTTATGGAAAGCAAATTAGGAGGTCTGTCTGTGTAATCGGATTCCTCGCTACAGTTACTATTACATTCTAAAAACATCCATATAATTCCTTATACACGGGACTGAAATATATGCAACATTGGAGAGATTACATGAGTAATTAGAAGTAAATCCTTCTACATAGCATAATATCCGTATTTTCCAATTGATTTCCAAAAGAGGCCAACAAAACTTTTAGGAGAGATTACATGCCTATTAGAAGTACCACACGAGAGAGAGAGAAAGAGAGAAAAAAAAACCCACACTATTAGAGCAGCTGAATGAGATATTACACATATGGGAGATTCTCCAATATGGATTTTTCAATGGTCGGATGGGTTGGAAATGCAGATTTATAATGTTGGTGAAGTATAACGAGTGTCTCTGAGAGAGAGAGAGAGAGAACTCAGAGAAGAATCAAATTAAGATAAAGATGCCTTGGATCGATCCTTTCAAGTGCTTATAACTACTTTCTTCAAGTTTAATACAGTATCCTTTAAGAGGAACACAAAGATGCATCAGCTGCCCATTTTTAGACACAGATTTGAACAGAAGCAGAAATATGAGATAAATAAGAGATAAATAGGAAATTTTTACATAGTTTTCAGTTTGAGGTGGGTGTAAAGGATTACCAAAATCACAAGTGGTGTATTTTTCAGTTCTTGAATGCCTAATAGTTATCATTCTCAGATTTTTAGATAAATCAATACCCCAGAAATAGTTCCAGAAGAGTTTCACTGGCATCTAGGAAACACCCAAAACCACAAATAAACATAACCACCCTCAAAGGCCACTAAGGGTCACCCCTGTACGAAAAGACGGCTTTCCACTTGAATCCATATGGGTATCATAGAGATAGGTGAAATATTTCAAGCTCCATACACAAACCAAAGACAACTAGAAGCAATCAATTCTATAGAATTTCAAAGGTACTCCTATAATATAACACCACCCCTATGGGGATGAAAAGTGTTGAGATCGGACGAGCAGCAATCGGGATTTGAACTCTGTGTCCATGATTTCTATGCAGAAATTATTGAAATTTATATAAACGGTGACTTGAACATGGGATCTGTCAGACTAGGTCAACACAATCACAAATTACCACAAGAACAAACCATTGATCATTGTTTCTAAATTGATCAAGTGAAAGTGCAGTATGACTCAAAAAATCCAGTAGTAGGTTCCTGGAATGTGAAATTAGATATATAAGGGGACTGCATCCTATTAGTTGAAAATATGAAACATTTTCTGAACTGCCCGAATAAGCCTATGGCAATGGGACAGAGATTACATTCTTATAAATTTATGTATCCAATTAGGAGATAATAGCATCTACCTGAGAAATCAAATCAACACCATGAATCCACTAATTGGGAATTGGGAATTGGGATCAGACATAATATTATAAATCCCTCTTTTGCAATTTGACCAATCCAATGTCAGATTCACTCCTTAGTTCAATAACTTACAGAGCATGCATGATTCAACCAAACAGATCATAATTTCAACGAACCAAGAATTAGTTAAACTTGATCATTCAACAATGACAATCCCCATTCATATACATTACACAGTCACGCACAGATAAGATTCAGCACCACGAGAAGCTGTTTTTGACAAATCCTAGTTACATACATAACGGAGATCTAGTTAAAGAATACCGGAGAGAGAAATCAGACGGGGAGCTCAGCGACGTCGTTTGGGTGTTGTTCGTGGTTGAGATTGGTGAGCGCGAGAGGGCGGTGGGAGGCCTCGTCATCGTCGTCGTCATCGGCGTCCATGGTGGCGACGTTGACGCAAGAGAAGCGCTCGAGTGAGGAGAAGAAGGCGGAGGACACGGTGGCGCTGACCCAGCTGGTCACCTGGTCAATCGTCTCCCGCGATAGGATACTGTTATTGTTGTTGCCGTTTTCCATTTCTGACCTGACCGCGTTCAAAATTGAAATTGTCAGACAGCCTATTTGTGATTTGGACTTGTATTTATATATGTATTGGGCTCAATCCTGGCCGTCATTATAAATCCAAGGGATTTGCTACTCTCTCTTGCTCACAAACACACGGCTAGGATCAAAACTCTAATTTTTGGAGAGTACAAATTAGTGAGAAGCTAAATAGGATCTAAAATTGAAAATTCTTCAGATACAATGATGCTACAAAAGGACAAATAAATATCTATAAATAATCTTAAGATCACAGTAGGCATCTAGCGCATCTGGTGTAGTGGTATCATAGTACCCTCCCACGGTACTGACCAGGGTTCGATTCCCTGGATGCGCACTGTTTTTTTACCTTTACCGATCATTTCTTTTTGTGTTCACCTTTTATGACTGATTTGATCCATGCGACACTATGATTCAACCCTTCTAATGATTGTGGTGTTCTATTACAGCACATTTTGTTCAACAAAATAGGTGAGCATAACAGACGCTATTCTACAGTTAACCACTGTTTAGTTTAAAATCTTGGCTTGGCAATCCAACAATTCAAGCATCAATGCTTATCTTATGCTATGTTTTCATGCGAATAAGAATTTAAAAACCATATAAATCCCTTATGATCAAGCAAATAGTGTATGCACATTTCACATACAAGTCTTCATTTTTTTTCATTATAAACCTTAAATCCAACAAATGTAATCATCTTACTAAATCATTTCACTGGAACAGGACAAAATCTGTAACCATATTCTAGAACACATGCGTCGGCAGGCACAAGCTCCAGAACGGTGTTCTTCCAAGTGTTTCAAACAACTTTAAATTCCCTGAATCTACTGTAGTCATCCACCATGGAACTTCCCGTGAAGTTTTGATTAACTTTATTTAATGTGACTGCAGTATCTTCTTGTAGTCCTGGAAAGTGCCATGGAATGGTGCTATCTTGCCTTCTGAGACCACCCATAGCTCCTCCACACTTCCAGAGATCAGATGCTCGTCATGACTAACCTGTAAGCAAGAACACACACTTGCCTTAAACCACAAACTAGTGTAGGATGATGCTAGTTGTACTAGTTCTTTAATAAGTTTGAGATATCAACTTTTGTTGCAAGTGGGAATCATGATGGGAATCATAAAGAGAATAGGGATATAATACCATGAGAATGCCTCCTTGGAAGATAACAAGACCTTGAATCAATGCCTCCACAGCGTCCAGATCCTACATGTCAAAAGCCATTGCAATGTGAAAAGCAATCGGTCAAGGTTTGTTCATTTCATACAAGCAATTGAATCCAGATACCGGTTTTCTATGAAAAATAATATATAACGACAAGGACTTGGACTTGCCAGATGATTGGAGGGCTCATCAAGCAATATTATGTGTGGCTTCTTGAAAGTGATCTTTGCAAATGCAACTCTGCTCTTCTGACCACCTAATACATAATAATAGATCCAATATAAGTTAAAGGATAATGGTAAAAGTCAAAGACTAGTTTTATATGATCAATTATACATTTGAATTATTCACAACATGGAACAAGGAAAATACCAGACAGAGTGTACATTGGCTGCAGTGCGAGATTTCCAGTTACACCAAAAGAACCTAAGTGAGATCGGAGCTTTTGTTCAGGCACTCCCTGCAAAAAGAGTAATTTACTAGTATCATCAGAAAATAAAAATTAAAAGAAAAAACTCAATAGAAAAAGGCATAGCAAATCTGATAGCAACATTTTGTTTCCCCGAAAGAGATTAAAAAGCATTAGAATGGGTTGATCAAAATCCATTAGAGACCTGCCCCACCTAAAAAATTGTGACAGTTCACAGTAGTGAAATCAAGAATCACAGATGTCGATGGGGCTGATGCCTTGGGCAACAATTTCACCTTCCTTTATTATTATTATTATTATTATTTATTAATTTATTTTTTCTAAGTGCAATACTCCAACTCTTGTTCAATAATGTAGAGATGGAGAGGGAAGAGTCGAAATATCGTGTTCGACATGGAAATGTTAATAGATGAGGTCCACGGATATATTTTATTTTTTAATGCGAAACTGTCCTATCCTGGATATAAGCATGGATACAGAGGGAGGGGTATAAATGCAGGATATCATCTTCCTATACATAGAACTTCAAAACAACTCACAGATACTACCAACAGAAACGGGACTAGAAAATGCAAAGCTTTTCCATGTAACATAGAAAGGGACCAAAAAAAATGGTAATTCCAAGGACTTACAGGGAAGCAACGCATCATATACAATAGGGGATTGGAAGTTAGATCTAGCCCGTCGACGTGATGCTGACTGAACACAGCAATACGAACCTGTAGATAGAAAAATGTAAGTCCCACTCGAGATTCAAGTGTATGAACTAACTCCAGTGTTCCTAGGAGTCGCAGAGGCTAAAAACTATTTATTTTATGTTAATACACAAAGAACATGATGAAGATGAGAAGCATAATACCAGTATGTACCATTGTACGTAACTAATGACATAGACATATATACATGATGATATACACATATATAAAAGGGAAGTAACTTAGTAGACAAGACATTGACATGTTAATTAGAAATTAAATCAGTGATATCATCTTAAATTACTCAGTATAGGTAATCCCAAGAAACATGCAAGATACCTTAGCCGACCGGAAAACTGTCCCAGAACTTGGTTGCAGCTCCCCTGCAATTAGTTTCAGTATAGTTGATTTACCAATGCCATTTGGCCCAACCACTGCAAAACAAATAGACACCACACATACCAGGTGAATATGGAGAACAAACCATATGCTAGATAAATTCAGACTTATTCATCAAGAAAAGATACATCTATACTTTCCATAAATAAAGGAAGTGTCAAAACTGGAAGTATTAGAATGAAATGTCACTTTCCACTACAAACAGAAGGCAGGTGGAAAAGCGCCATTTATTAATATTGCAAGGGACATTGCAATCATCCAACAATATCATCAAACCGTCAAATGAAAATAAGTATTTTTTCACATAGAAAAGCTAAAAGTTCACTTGGAGTAACATCCTTACTTGCGATGCGGCTGTCTAGGTCAATTCCAAAATTTAAATTCCTAAACAAAAGGGGTCCACCAGGATATCCAAATGATGCATCACTGCAAACACGTTTTATCAAAAAAATAAGTGCTCAATCCAAGGAATGAGAGCAGAAGTGGAATAATGAAAAGCAGAACAAACTCGAAATAAACTTAAAGTGAGCAAAAGATCCCAATTTACTTGCAGAAATGGAATACAAGCTACAATTAAGGCACTCTTAAATAAGAGTACCCTGGGGGGTGGGGGTGTGCACAATTTCGCCTACATGATATGACAAACCTGAAACTTATTATAGGAGCGCCGGGTCTGTCATCTGGAGTTGGGAATTCAAATTTATAGCTGCACATGAAATTGCCAGAGAGATTAATAAAGTAAAGCTGGAAAGAGAAAGTATAAGAAAGTTCAAGCAAGATGCTGTTTCTAGAAGCTTCTATCCATATAGACCACGATAACAAATCAATACATACTCAGGGTCATTTACAATTTCATCCACATGTCCCAACCGGTCCAATGCCTACATAAAAGTAAAAGAAGACATATGAGTTATAGTAAACACTAATATTAAAACAGCAAGCCAAATGAATTGAATAACAATAAAGAGAGCTTGTCTAAATCGTAATTGTCTGAGTGATGTACCATGAGCCTAACAGTATCAAACAAGAATGTGGGATTCAGAGATATAATGATTTTGAGAAATAGTCATATGAACATATGAGAGTCCAATTAAAAACACCTTAATTCTTGATTGAACAAGTGCGGCCCTCTTTGCATTATAGCGGAACTTATCAATAAAAGCCTGCAGATCAAAGTAAAACATTTAAGTATCAAAAATACGTCATTGCAATTCAAAAAAGACATGCTAGAGAGAGAGGTAGAAAAAGAAGACTAGAATATTAAGCAGAGCAAATCCTTCAACATTTGAAAGACATGATCATCTATCCTTATGATCTTAAAAAGAAAGCTTTGTGCAGAAATTCCAAAACAAAAAGCATAACAAAAGAAAGTACATACTTGGAAAAGAAATTGAACCAAAAGTTATGTCAGTAATCTTTATAGAAATAAAGTAATAAACAAAGGTTGACCACCCCGAAGTAACTTTTCCAAAACAATGCAGAAACAGACACAAAAAAAGTAATTTTAGGAAAGAAAAAAAATTTGATTTGAGTTGAATCTAACTGCTGTAGATAGGAAGAATTGGTATGATGAAAGACCTGCATATGAGATCTTGAACGCTCATTAGATTCAAAAGCTTTCTGTTGGTTCTTGAGCTGTTCCACTCTTGTCCTCTCATATGTATCATAGTCCCCCTTGTAAGCAGTTAATTTTTGCCCATGAAGATGAAGGATATCAGTGACTACCTGAAAAATTACAGAACTGAGTAATAGTGTAGAACTGAGGAATAGTGTAATACTGAATTTGATAAGATGAAATGACAAAATAAGGCACACAAGTTACCGAGTTCAAGAATTCTCTAGCATGAGAAACAACAATACATGTTTTTGGCCACTTCACCAGGTAAGACTCCAGCCAGAGGACAGCATGAAGATCAAGATGGTTCTGAAAAGAGAAAGGGATATACATAAGGGGAAAATGAAACCTTGCGCCAAATGTTACAGAATTCTAATATAATATGAAAATCCTAAAGGGGTATGAACAACACACTGTGGGTTCATCGAGCAGTAACAAGTCGGGCTCTATAAACAGGGCACGAGCAAGAGCTATTCTCATTCTCCATCCTCCAGAAAATGTTTTAGTTGCTTTTCGTTGCATCTCTGGAGAGAAACTAAGACCCTGTAAAATTCTTGGTCAGTAGGATAAATAATCCAGAAAATAATAAGCTCAAAATTGCAATACTGCGGCTAAAAGTATAAGTTCCTTTCTCAACTTGGAAGAAAATCCATACATCACATCCACAGCATCTTATCCAAATGTGTTTGAGCAGCATGGTTTACTGCCAGCTGGCAGGATTGTTCTTTTACTTGTTTCATAATTTGGTGGGCTCGTAATTTATATATATCATCATTCTTAACTTCAGCAAAAAGCAACAAAACTCAACAGTAGAATGGGAGAGCATTAACAGCCTCTTTCCCCACTTCTTTCTATCATTACTTATTTTAGTTTTTGTTAGCCAGCCCAAATCATCATAAATTTTCATGTTTGATACCAAGCTTAAGTCAAGAAGACACATTTGCGTCACTGATAATACAACAAATGGAGAACTGACCGCAAGAATGGAAGCTGCACGTGACTCTGCAGAATCAGCATCAATGAACTCGAGCCTTTTGTATACCTCCTGAAGCCTCCGTCCAATGGCATCTTTATCAATTTCTCCATTGCTCTTTTCCGTTCCTTCCTCAAGCTCCAGTTCTCTCTTCAGGTTATAATAATTCATTAAGAGCATAAGCACCACATCCATCAAGAATTTAAAATAAATAAGTAAATAAATAAATATGTATTCAACCTGTTGAGCAAGGAGACGAGTCTCTTCTTCCAAAAGCTGTGATCTTTCAATATCAGTGTTAACAACACATTGCAAGGCTGATGTATCATCACCTGCCACTTCTTGCTCCACATGCAATATTTGGCAGCTATTAGGAATGCCATCAATGGCATGCATAGCCAAGTGCCTAAGAAATGTGGTTTTCCCAGTACCATTTCTTCCAACAAGGCCTGCATAAACCACAGCGCAATTATTATGTCAAATGCCAAATGAAATACATCATTACAGCTACAAAAATGTTCAACAACTTTATATATAAGATACTACATGTACCATCAGATCCTATTGGACATTCTAAGAAATGATCCCTATTAATTTGAGAACCTAATCAAGAGGATCTTAATCCACTGAAAAGCAAACTCACCATAATGCCTTCCAAAAGAAAGTGTTACTGCACCATCCACAATTAGATCACGTCCACCCACAGAAACATTGAAGCCTTCCAGATGGAGATCCTTGACATTTGAGCCGCCACCACCATCATGATTTACAGTCACAACAGGCATTCCTGCCCTAGCTGCTTCCATTTCTGCTAAATGCATTTGATATTGTTGCTGTATAAAAAGAAATAAATAAATAACTAAATAACTTAAACTTTAGAACAACAAAACTAAACCAGTGCTACAACCATGTAAATCAACAAAGGAATAACAACGTAGCTGGGACATAACCTCAACCCAATTATATCCACACTCAACATGGCCAAATTGTATGGTTCACCGACGACATACACCATCACATAAGTATTAGGAATTTAGGATGTAATAGCATAATCATAACTTACACAGAAACCTTACCTCTCGTTGGCGTTCATCCTTCCTCTTTCTTCTATCTAGCTTCGCTCGATCACGTTCAGTTAGCACAGGGCCATCAATTACCTCAGGCTTCTTCTTTGGAGCTTCCCCCTCATCCATTCCATCATCCATTCTTACTGGTGCTGCAAGGCTCCGAACAGTCGGTTTGGCTTTAACCAACCCATGCTTCCCAAACTTTTCGGATAATGTACTACAAACCTATCATAGGTACACAAATGTCAATAAAGATACAAATCAAAGTTGAAAAACTTGTTTCATGGAATCAGCATAACTGCATTACTAATTTCAGAAGCAGCCTCATCTCAACCATGCCTAATTGTAAGTACTAATCAGCCAACAGCATAAAGCCTACACTTGAATAACTCATAGAGTACAGATCATTAGAGAATAACAATTGTCTATCTAAATTACCGATTAAACGCAAAACAAAATAGCTCTTAACTTTAATAAAACTAAGTTCCACATATAGCCAGTTATCCAAAAAACAATGCAATAAGCTCAATGTAGAAAATAAGCTAACAATCTACTTTCTTCTACAGCAATTCTGAGAAACCAAGCAGAACAAATCAAACAAACGGAAAAGATACTCACCGAGCGACACTCATCAAAGTCACCGACACAGCCAGCAGCTACGAGGAGCTCGCCGAGAGCATCGAAGGCGCCTTCTCCGTCGTCACCGAAATCAAAGTCCTCGTCGGCAAGTACGTTGATGATATAGTCGATTATAGGTCGGTCCACGTCCTCGGCCCTCCGGCCTAGAACATCGTGGACCAATGAGCTCGCCACTGTCATTCTCCCGACCCCGATTCAGAACAAGATAGTTCTGATTGGTTTACTGCGCAAGGGTTTTCCGGAGATTGAAGAATGACGATAAACAGCTCGGCTTTAAGCCTCGAGTGTTAGAGAGGAGAAAAGAAAGGAGGGTAATCTGCACGACGCCGTTTAGCTGAGATGGGGGATTAATTACGAAAAAACTTGTGCAAGTAGTAGTTGATGTTGACCCTCTCTTCATCTATTAGTATAAAATGTTGCCCATTAGGTTTAATTAACTAGCTAGCCTTGTTAGTTGTTGATAGGCAGAGGATTTTTTAATCCTTCATTTTCTGGTTCTAAAAAAACTAGTTCACAGTCTGGTTCTAAAAATATTTAGCTTAGTAATTATATATAAATTCATTTACTTTTAGTACACCAGAGTTCTCCTAAATTGGAAAGCAGCTAGCTGCTTTTGAAATATACCAACTTGCTAGACTATGTGAATAGTGAATACATACCCTTTCTCTGTTATGGTTTTGCTAGTAGTACTATATGTGTTGTTACCAGACTCACTGTGAATCTGGAATTCTGGATAATACAATTCAAACAAGAGTCGACTCAACAGAGATTCAGATTAACCTGTAACATGCTATATCGATCAGCTTGAAAGGGAACATATATTTCCTCGTATAATTTTACATGGGGAGTTCTAAGCCTTGCGTTACAATATATAATGTCAATCAGTTTTGCGTTGGATGCTCTAACTTGTACGTACATGTAAGTGTGTATATATTATCGACTTGTTCAATTCAAATTTGTGTTGGCGGCCATTCTCAGCACCAAAATGTAGAACAATCAAGGCAATGGCATCCCCTGCTGTTTCTGCTCCCAAAAGAGAAAAGGATCCCAAGAAACGAACTGTTATAACAGGCCAGGGTCTGGTCTCAGTTTTCGGAAGTGACATCGATACATTCTACAACAGACTCCTGGAGGGAGAGAGTGGGATCACTGTAATAGACAAATTTGATGCTTCAAAATACTCAGTTAGATTCGGGGGACAGATTCGTGATTTCTCTTCTAAAGGCTACATTGATGGCAAGAATGATCGCCGTCTTGATGATTGCTGGAGATTTGGTATAGTAGCTGGCAAAAAGGCCCTTGAAGACGCCAACCTTGGACCTCAAGCCCTTGAAACTGTCAGTCACATTTTATTTTTCTGCACAATGCATTTCATGTTTTGACTAATTTTCACACATTCATTATGACATTGAGCAAGCTTAATATAATACAATGATATGTTTTAACAGATGGACAAAACACGGATTGGAGTGATAGTTGGGACAGGCATGGGAGGCTTATCAGCTTTCAGCGCCGGAGTGGAGTCTCTTGTTCAAAAGGGTTACAAGAAGATTAGTCCATTTTTCATTCCTTACTCTATTACCAACATGGGGTCAGCATTGTTAGCAATAGACACCGGCTTAATGGGACCGAATTACTCCATCTCTACCGCTTGTGCCACTGCAAATTACTGCTTCTATGCAGCTGCAAATCACATTAGAAGAGGTGAAGCAGATATCATGGTAGTTGGGGGGACTGAAGCTGCAATCCTGCCAGTTGGTATTGGCGGATTTATTGCTTGCCGGGCCTTGTCACAGAGAAATGATGAACCCCACAGAGCTTCCAGACCATGGGACAAAAATCGTGATGGTTTCGTTATGGGAGAAGGCGCTGGTGTTCTGGTAATTGAAAGAAAAAAAAATTATAGTCCCAACATGTGAAGTACATAGCATTGTATCTGATATGCATATATCTTGCCTTTAATTGCATTTTTATTAGGTTATGGAGAGCTTGGAGAGTGCATTGAAAAGAGGAGCGCCTATTATTGCTGAGTACTTGGGAGGCGCCGTAACGTGTGATGCTCATCACATGACAGATCCTAGATCAGATGGACTTGGAGTGTCATCTTGCATAACCAAGAGTTTAGAAGACGCTGGAGTTTCCCCTGAAGAGGTAAAATCACTTGTTGATCACGTAAACTAAAGAAGCCAGCCTGTTATCTATGGCTATTTCAGCTTCTGATTTAATGTGACAAATTTATAATTCACAGGTGAACTATGTGAATGCTCATGCAACATCCACACTAGCAGGAGATTTGGCTGAGTTTAATGCCATCAAAAAGGTCTTTGGGAACACGTCCGAGATGAAGATGAATGGAACCAAGGCAAGGCACTCGAATGTCATTCACATATTTAATCTTAGAGAAATGATTTCTGTTTGAAAATTGTAGTATATATGAACACTAATTTTTTTTTTTTTTACTTGAAAACTGGCAAGCAGCTTCCTTCATATTCAAACTTATCATACGAAAATAGTGCATTGCATTTATCTTACTTCTTTTTCTTGTTGTAGTCAATGATTGGACATGGTCTTGGGGCTGCTGGTGGATTGGAAGCCATAGCAACCATTAAAGCAATCAACACTGGCTGGCTTCACCCAACAATTAATCAAGATGTATTGAATCACAGCCTTCACTATAGTTCATTTCAAATTTTTAGTGTGGTATTCTATTCCAAATTTTCTAATGCTTTTGGTTTACAGGACTTGGAGCCTGCTGTTACAATCGACACCGTCCCAAACGTGAAGAAGAAGCATGAGGTTAATGTTGGTATGTACTTTAACACAATCTCAAAAAAATACCAAGGTTAAATAGATCGAAGAGAAGATGCAATGTGAATCTCCTAGCATTACAATATATATCCATTGTTCTCTTGACTAATGAAGAACTTCAACTTGCAGCTATCTCGAACTCATTTGGCTTTGGAGGGCACAATTCCGTGGTGGTCTTTGCCCCTTACAATCCCTAAATAGCATTCAAGCCGAGCAGTAAAGCAGTAATTTCCCATCACCTTTTTCTCTAATTAGAACCTCATTGATTCTGGGATCGATGTTCCATTTTCTCTGAAGCATACAAAAGGCTACGTGAGTATGAGAATCAAGTAAACTGAGAGGAATCCTCAGAGCCCATGTAGCCCTTTTCACTATATATGTGCATTTTTATCTCATCACGGTGATCTTTGATGAGACCGGATTTAGTGTTTTTAATTTTATTTTATTTTTTCCTTTCTCACTGAATAATACATAACATCCACTTTCTCTGTGTTCTTGTCTAATATTGGGCATGTTTTCTGATTATCCGTTTGTAATGCAGCTGAATTTTGTATTAGACAAGGGATACAATTGTGGGCTTAAATAAAACATTCCATTTGTCTTGTTCTTGTCCAATTTAATTGGGCCTTTAACAGTGAATTAGAATGCATTGATATGTATTTTACAACTTACATGGCATTGTCTAAAATTTCCTTGGTCTTCTTTGGAAAAAAATAAATTCCTTGATCTTTCCTTGATATTTTCGACTTTTACGATGACCGATATTAGGTACAACATTTTTCCGGTATTTCTTTTAGTATTTTTGCTTAAAACTTTCGTGTAATTTTCGTCAGTGGTGATATTTCCATAGTTTATTGGTTTTAGTCTTTTAGAGTTTAGACTTACGATATTTTTATAAACATCCCTCTCAGATTGAAAGACCAACATACAGCTTTCCTTTATACTCTTTGTTGAGAGAAATATAAGTTAAGAGTCCTTATCCTAGTTTACTTAGATTCCATTTAAAGTTTGTTTATTTTCTCCATAACAGCAAATTAATGCTGTTCCAATTATTTCAATTCTGCAGTCACTGAAAATTAGATCAACAATTACATAATCATTTTCTTTTAGAACAAGTAATCAATCTCCTTCTATAGAGAAGGATCCAATTCATGAAAGTGATCTGGGAATTAAACAGAGCCTAAAAATGGACTTCAAGTCTTCTGGAAGAGAAACCATTTACTTTGACTTAGATCATGAACACTAATATAATTTATATAATTATTCCTTTCTAAAAAAACACCCCATGGCTCTTGTGTACAGCCATCATTGAGTAATGGGTTTGCTGCCTTTTACTTTTCTCTACAGATGGAATGTCACTCTCCAATCTAATAGTTTAATGATACAGAAAGATATAGCAACTTGCTAGAGACTAAGGTTTTGTTAATGATTTCACTCTAAATAAAAGTTCTAGCCCAGGTGAAGTTTCTCCTCAGGTTCAATCTGTGGTTGGTATTAGCCCCCAAATTAAATTAATTAACCGAGCCTTTATGCCGACATCGAAAGCTAATTAGTAGATTACCCACTTGCTTGATGCTGATTACTGTTGTGGCTGGTGAATCAGTGAATGTGATCAACACCTATAAGCACATGGACATGGATAAGTAGTAGTTGATGTTGACCCTCTCTTCATCTATTAGTATAAATATGTTGCCTATTAGGTTTAATTAACTCGCTAGCCTTGTTAGTTGTTGATAGGCAGAGGATTTTTTAATCCTTCATTTTCTGGTTCTAAAGAAACTAGTTCACAGTCTTGGTGTCCTTGGAATTGAAGCATCATAAGCTTTAGTATAATGGGCATAATGCCTTTGTTTTTAGGGTTTAGGAATATGCCCGCCTTTGTTTTTAGGGTTTAGGAAAATGCCCTTTCAGTTTACTTCAGCAATTCTAAGCTATCATGTCTCATCTAACTTTCAATTATCCTTCTGCATAAATTTTGTTCAAGTAATCTCTTGTTTTCTTTTCTACTTCAAATCGAAAGTACGTGCGGACAAATTTAGTATACTACTGCTACTGTCGGGTGGAGATTAATTATCTAATTATCTGCAGAAGAAAATAAAGTGTCTAAGGAGAGAATATTTGGTGTTCTTGGGAACGGTATGAAGATTTATGCGAGGGGATGTGAAGATGTAGTAGGGATGATACAAGTTTCAACAATGAGGGTTTGAAAATTGCTATGGTTGGTTGGACTTTAAAGTCAAAAGCGAGGAGAAGAGAGAGATTCTGAATTTATTTTCTTGCAGGAACAAAGAGGACAACAGATTTAATGGCAGATTTTTCTGCACAAGTTTCAAGAACAGAGTTCTTTCTGCATAAATGGAGCAGAGGACAGCAGATGAATGTTTCTACAGATGAGAGTCGAAACAAAAGTGGGAGACAGTTATATGTATTTCAAGCAGAATGTTTTCTTGTTCCTATTTCAGATGGATGAAAATATAAAACAATGTCTTTTCAAAATTTCCTTTCCTTCATTTTCAAAAATTCTCTAATTCATATATTTGCAAGGAAAGTAAGAACCTTCTCCCATCTCTGATTTTGAAATTTCTCTCCCAATCATACCAGAAACCATAATCCAAAATCTTCAAAGGTTCAAACATTCTCTCCCAATCATACCAGAAACCATAATTTAAAATCTTCCAAGGTTCAAACATACCAATCATACCAGAAACCATAATACAAAATCATCTTTAAAGGTTCAGACATACCAATCATACCATTACAAAATCTTCAAAGTTTCAAACATCGATTCAAAACAACACATAAATCTGGGGGTGACTGCGCTGGATGCTGGATCACTTACCATTATGAATCAAGTGAATTAGCTTAACAATGCTGAATCCAACTCCAAATAACACACTGACTCCAATGATCACTCCCAAAGCCACTCCAGTGCCCAACAGGATTGTTGAGCGCTCCTTGCCATGTGATTGTATCCCCACACTGAAGCAACAAGTTGCACAGTTGAGGTCATTGGGTGTGGCAGCGGCAGGGCAGCTTGCTGTCGCAGCAAACAAAGGGCCTGATGGAGGGGCAGTGGTTGGATTGACTTGCTGCGCACGAAAGCAAATATTCAGAAATTACACTATCATATGTACAAAAGATGCAAATGTTCAGAAATTGCACTATAAAATAAACCAACTATTAAATCCAGATCTGTCACAATTTTGCGTAGATCTCGTGTGGAAATTCAGAAAACCCAAACTACAATTAGACTCAGAAATGTTATCCACAGCGAACACTACAAAGTAGCATTTTACACTATTGAGTATTGAACTTGAAAAACTTGTGGTTTGGTATTTAGGCAGATGATGAGGACCAGAAAATCTCTATCCCCAAAAAAGCTGACCCACCATTCCTTCCATAGTTCCATGTTACTTTTTATGTTAAAACAGCTACCCTCTCCCGCCTTGATGCTACCGTTATTACAGTTTCAGTTTAATAAGCATCAAACATATATGGCAAATCTACAAAAGATGCAAATGTTCAGAAATTGCACTATCACATCTTCAAAAGATCAAATGTTCAGATATTGCACTATCAGATCTTCCAAAGATGCAAATATTCAGAAATCACACTAAAAGATGCAGAGTAGTTCCAAGATACAAAACGCAGGCATAAGTAAAGTCACACAAATACACACAAAGTCAGATTTCAGAATTGCAAATCAGATTTCAGAGAAGTAAAGTCACAGATACACAAAGAATCAGATTTCAGAGTTAAAAATCGGATTTCAAAAATCAAAAAATGAGAGTTCCAACGAAAGCAGAGTCAAAAGGTCGGAAAGTTTCAGAAATTACTTACATTCGCCATTGGTTTGGTTGATCTGGGATTTTGGGTGCGAATCTGGGATTTTGGGTTCGTTATCAGGGTCTGGTGCGGCTGCTGAAACAGAAAGCCAAGTAAATTTAGGTCCCAAACCCTAAAGACTATATATCATATATAGTGATGAATTGGGCCGGATTGGTAATTTTAACAGGCTCGAATTTTACCAGAACCGCAGAGGCCCAGTACCGTCACAAACCGGCAAATTTGGGCCTCTGATAGAGTCGTACCACTCACAGCCAAAATCTTTGCCCGGCCCGATCCGTTTTGGCGGTTTAGCCATAATCTTCTGCCGGCCCGATCCGTTTTGGCGGTTTAGCCATAATCTTCTGCCGGCCCGGTCCGTTTTTGGCGGTTCGGCCATAATCTTCTGCCGGCCCGGTCCGTTTCGGCGGTTCGGCCATGTGAACTCAGTAACGGAGATCAAAAGATATAGGTAGGCCATCTCAAATTGAAGAGAAGAATTATAGGGTTGTGTAAGATGCGAACTAGATCTAAAATATAGGTAGATCTCTCAAAGGTGAAAAGAGATTGCTGGTTGTAGAAGATGAGGACTAGATCTGAAAAATATAGAGAGAATTATAGGGTTGTGTAAGATGAGAACTAGATCTAAAATATAGGTAGATCTCTCAAAGGTGAAAAGAGATTGCTGGTTGTAGAAGATGAGGACTAGATCTGAAAAATATAGAGAGATCTAAAGGTAAAAATATGGGTATGGTTGAAGGCTGTGTATGTTTATCAGGAGGGAGGGAGAGAGGAGAGGGGAAGGGGGGGTTGAACGCTTGTTTATCAGGAGAGGGAGGGAGAGAGGAGAGAGGAGAGGGGGGGGGTTGAAGGCTTGTTGTACTTAGTTAGGGATTATCAGAATAGAAGAGAGAGAGAGAGAGGGCTGAAGAAGAAGAAGAAGAAGAAGAAGAAGAAGTACAAAGGACATCAAAGTAAACAGGGAGGGACAAACCAAAGTAAAGAGAGATAGGTTTATCTAGTGAAAAGAGATTGGTTTTGAACGGTTCGTGTGCCTCCATGTAAATTCCATATTGATTAACCAATAAAAGACTTTTATCTCTTTTTTTTCATAAGAAAAATAAAGGGGTTGTTGGAACTTAACGCGGATTTCGGGGCGGTGGGTAGCACTTGGATTGCCGTACCCATTAGGCCATTACGCCATAAGGACCACATACTCAAGTGCATCATGTGCATCCATTATCGAAGAATTCAAAGTCTACGGTATTTATCTTTCTTTCGTTCTATCTTTTATTTTTTATTTAATTAATCTGGCCGACCATGTTTAAATGCCATCGCACGTGTGTTTCGTCTTGGTTCTTGTCAATCTGAGTTTTCACCATTGCTTAATTAGATAGATGAGATCGAATTAATTAATTAATTTTGTGGGCTGCAAGTAGCTGCATGATAAGTCCGGTCAATCGCCGAGCTAGCTAATAGCCTAAATGACTAAGGAGAAACAAAGACTGACCTAGCTAGCTAGGTGATTTGATTTGATTTGACAAAACACACCCTACTAAATTGAGTTGAAAGTTAACCACTCTGCTCAGTCCCTTCAATAATTCAGTTGTTGAATCGAAAAATGTTTCCGTTTGAACAGAGACTTAAGAAATAAATAAAAAAATCATATTGATAAAATGGTAATTCAAAATGGGCACACCCTACTAAATTTAGTTGAAAGTTAACCACTCTGCTCAGTCCCTTCAATAATTCAGTTGCTGAATCGAAAAATGTTTCCGTTTGAACAGAGACTTCAGAAATTAAAAAAAATCATATTGGTAAAATGGTAATTCAAAATGGGCCCATTTTTGTTTGTTATTATTTTTGTTTGATTAGGATTCCTTGTCTTTACCCATTTTTATTTGTTATTGTTATTGTTATTGTTATTGTTTGATTAGGATTCCTTGTCTTTACTCTTTAGTGTACAAGGATTTACATGTCCTATTCGTTTAAGGTTATCTCTCTCTCTCTCTCTATATGTATAGTACCCTCTGGTTTGTATTTCTTCATTCAACTATTGATCAAAAAAACAAGTTTGTGTTTGCAAAGTTAATTTTCTCTGTCTTTCTCTCCGTACAAAGTTGGGTATTCAACCTTGACGCCATGGCTAGCCTTGACATTCACCGCAATGGCCTTGTTTTGAGATCAATTACGAATAGACCTCCAAAACACCACACTATGAAAATAGTGTCGTTTTCAAGGCTAAAATCAGTAGATAGATATGAATCAACCGAGTTTAAAGCAGGAGGATACAAGTGGAAACTAGTGGTATTCCCAAATGGCAACAAGATGCGTAATGTGGATGACCACATCTCTCTCTACTTGGAAATGTGTGGAGACAAAGGTATAGATCCCATGTACATTGTAACAATCGATTACAAGTTCTTTTTGCTTAATCGGAAGTGGAAAAACTACCTAGTTCTTGAAGATGCCAATAAAGAGATGCAAAAGTATTGTATTTATAAAACTATCATTGGTGGTTTGGCTGGTTTTGATCGATTCATCCCTCTTGAAGATTTTAGTGACGCTTCCAATGGTTATCTCATTGATGATACATGTGAGTTTGGAGCAGAGGTCTTTGTTTCTATAAGGAAAAGAAAAGGCGATGGAGAGCTACGTGAATATGTGAATCTCAATACCTTTGCATACAAGCATGTGTGGATGGTTCCTAATTTTTCAAAGTTATACGATGAATTCACCGGAAATAACAAGTCAAGCGTTGAAATGCTTTACTCAAAACCATTCACTGCTGGAGATCAAAAATATTGCATATGGAAACTTGTGCTCTATCCCGAGGGACGAGAGAGTGCAAAGGGTAGTGGATATCTTTCTCTTTTTTTGGAGTTGTTCGAACCAAATACCTATTTTCCGACTGGATCTAAAGTGCTTGTGGACGTTACCCTACGCATTTTGGATCAAATACATGGCATACACCCTTATTCTAAAGGTGAAGGGTGGCTCAACGACCCGAACTGGAGTTTCGGTTCGTTTAACTTCATGAAAAAAGAAGATATCATGATGCTTCTTAAGAATGATAGTTGCATAATTGAGGTTGAAATCACTATTCGAGGAATTATTATCCCGTAATTAAATTTTTACACCATAAGCTAGGTGTCAAAAAAGAGAATTGCATCATTGTCCATGAAACATCTAGTTATTTAGTAATAGTTTATAGTTTGAAAGGAGAAATATGAGATTGTTAATGTTGTTATTTTTTGGGCAATTATTAGATTGTTGATGCTGTTAGTACCTTTTTTTTACAGCACTATTGTTCTACTATTTATTTTTTATTTTTCGGGGGGAGGGGGGCTTGTGGTTATTAGAGTTATAGGCTAAAAGAATTGTGACGTATTAGAGGTTAAAAAAAAAACTATGAATAGCATGAGCTTTGTTGGTTTTTTTTAATTAAAAAAAGAATGGAAATAACATTTTTTTTCATAAGAATATAGGAAACTATTAAATTTTACGAAAAAATAAATAAAAATATTGTATATGAGTTAATAAATGAGCTAACGTGGGCCTCTCGTATTAAATTTTTTTGCTCTCCTGGATACATAGTTTAGGGATACAGGTGATTTTTCACCTGTTATACCCCAAAGATTGTAGGATCTAACCAAACAAATCTGCCTAGCTACTACCACTTTACCACTACTAAATCATAAACTAACACAAAAGGTAATAAGGTCCATCGAGTTCAATTGGTTAGTTGAGTTCCTATCAAATTATATATTCCAAGGCTAGAAATAGGAATATCCATGCCCTAATAACATCTTGCAATAGGGTCAATAGGTTACAGGTCATGTCATGATCAAACGGTGAAATGCCTTGTGATCAAAAACACAGTAACCCTCCGCAAACGGCAAACCATCATTTTTGGATATTTACTGTAGAGGGATTGGAGTATGCAGGGGAGATTAGTATTGTTACTGCTAGCTAGGTCCCAAATCTAGCAATCAAAACCAATGATAACTAGATTAATGCTTCTCTTTTTTTGGAGTACAATAACTAGTTTAATGCTAATTAAGTTGCTACTACTGTTCACATACTACAAAAGAGATTGCGACATTTGGGATATTATGTCATAGTTTCCAAATTCCCATATGCTGCAAATGAGAACAAAATTAATCTCATGCATGCTAGCTCTAGATAATACCTCTTGAAAATCGGAGATTCTGCTATCCACCCAAGTGAACCAAGGTCCATCATAGTCCATCCTAGCCGTAGGTTTAATCCAGCCGTCCATTAAATGTTAGTCATTGACAGTCAATTGTCTAAAATAAATTAGACAATCTAACCGTTGAATGTGATTGATGTGGGAAAAAATGCTTATGCTACAAAAATTAGCCATTTTCGTAATTTTTTTGAGCTCGATCCATGTGGGCAATCGCAATGAGTTAACTATCCTTCACACTAAAATGCTTGTAACTACTACAGTACAGTTTTTGTTGGCGAGCCATTTGTGTCCACACTCTTGTGGGGTCGAGCTGTGTCTACCCATATTTTTACCATCTCTACCGCTTGTGCCACTGCAAATTACTGCTTCTATGCAGCTGCAAATCACATTAGAAGAGGTGAAGCAGATATCATGGTAGTTGGGGGGACTGAAGCTGCAATCCTGCCAGTTGGTATTGGCGGATTTATTGCTTGCCGGGCCTTGTCACAGAGAAATGATGAACCCCACAGAGCTTCCAGACCATGGGACAAAAATCGTGATGGTTTCGTTATGGGAGAAGGCGCTGGTGTTCTGGTAATTGAAAAAAAAAAAAATTATAGTCCCAACATGTGAAGTACATAGCATTGTATCTGATATGCATATATCTTGCCTTTAATTGCATTTTTATTAGGTTATGGAGAGCTTGGAGAGTGCATTGAAAAGAGGAGCGCCTATTATTGCTGAGTACTTGGGAGGCGCCGTAACGTGTGATGCTCATCACATGACAGATCCTAGATCAGATGGACTTGGAGTGTCATCTTGCATAACCAAGAGTTTAGAAGACGCTGGAGTTTCCCCTGAAGAGGTAAAATCACTTGTTGATCACGTAAACTAAAGAAGCCAGCCTGTTATCTATGGCTATTTCAGCTTCTGATTTAATGTGACAAATTTATAATTCACAGGTGAACTATGTGAATGCTCATGCAACATCCGCACTAGCAGGAGATTTGGCTGAGTTCAATGCCATCAAAAAGGTCTTTGGGAACACATCCGAGATGAAGATGAATGGAACCAAGGCAAGGCACTCGAATGTCATTCACATATTTAATCTTAGAGAAATGATTTCTGTTTGAAAATTGTAGTATATATGAACACTAATTTTTTTTTATTTTACTTGAAAACTGGCAAGCAGCTTCCTTCATATTCAAACTTATCATACGAAAATAGTGCATTGCATTTATCTTCTTCTTTTTCTTGTTGTAGTCAATGATTGGACATGGTCTTGGGGCTGCTGGTGGATTGGAAGCCATAGCAACCATTAAAGCAATCAACACTGGCTGGCTTCACCCAACAATTAATCAAGATGTATTGAATCACAGCCTTCACTATAGTTCATTTCAAATTTTTAGTGTGGTATTCTATTCCAAATTTTCTAATGCTTTTGGTTTACAGGACTTGGAGCCTGCTGTTACAATCGACACCGTCCCAAACGTGAAGAAGAAGCATGAGGTTAATGTTGGTATGTACTTTAACACAATCTCAAAAAAATACCAAGGTTAAATAGATCGAAGAGAAGATGCAATGTGAATCTCCTAGCATTACAATATATATCCATTGTTCTCTTGACTAATGAAGAACTTCAACTTGCAGCTATCTCGAACTCATTTGGCTTTGGAGGGCACAATTCCGTGGTGGTCTTTGCCCCTTACAATCCCTAAATAGCATTCAAGCCGAGCAGTAAAGCAGTAATTTCCCATCACCTTTTTCTCTAATTAGAACCTCATTGATTCTGGGATCGATGTTCCATTTTCTCTGAAGCATACAAAAGGCTACGTGAGTATGAGAATCAAGTAAACTGAGAGGAGTCCTCAGAGCCCATGTAGCCCTTTTCACTATATATGTGCATTTTTATCTCATCACGGTGATCTTTGATGAGACCGGATTTAGTGTTTTTAATTTTATTTTATTTTTTCCTTTTTCACTGAATAATACATAACATCCACTTTCTCTGTGTTCTTGTCTAATATTGGGCATGTTTTCTGATTATCTGTTTGTAATGCAGCTGAATTTTGTATTAGACGAAGGGATACAATTGTGGGCTTAAATAAAACATTCCATTTGTCTTGTTCTTGTCCAATTTAATTGGGCCTTTAACAGTGAATTAGAATGCATTGATATGTGTTTTACAACTTAGATGGCATTGTCTAAAATTTCCTTGATCTTCTTTGGAAAAAAATAAATTCCTTGATCTTTCCTTGATATTTTCGACTTTTACGATGACCGATATTAGGTACAACATTTTTCCGGTATTTCTTTTAGTATTTTTGCTTAAAACTTTCGTGTAATTTTCGTCAGTGTTGATATTTCCATAGTTTATTGGTTTTAGTCTTTTAGAGTTTAGACTTACGATATTTTTATAAACATCCCTCTCAGATTGAAAGACCAACATACAGCTTTCCTTTATACTCTTTGTTGAGAGAAATATAAGTTAAGAGTCCTTATCCTAGTTTACTTAGATTCCATTTAAAGTTTGTTTATTTTCTCCATAACAGCAAATTAATGCTGTTCCAATTATTTCAATTCTGCAGTCACTGAAAATTAGATCAACAATTACATAATCATTTTCTTTTAGAACAAGTAATCAATCTCCTTCTATAGAGAAGGATCCAATTCATGAAAGTGATCTGGGAATTAAACAGAGCCTAAAAATGGACTTCAAGTCTTCTGGAAGAGAAACCATTTACTTTGACTTAGATCATGAACACTAATATAATTTATATAATTATTCCTTTCTAAAAAAACACCCCATGGCTCTTGTGTACAGCCATCATTGAGTAATGGGTTTGCTGCCTTTTACTTTTCTGTACAGATGGAATGTCACTCTCCAATCTAATAGTTTAATGATACAGAAAGATATAGCAACTTGCTAGAGACTAAGGTTTTGTTAATGATTTCGCTCTAAATAAAAGTTCTAGCCCAGGTGAAGTTTCTCCTCAGGTTCAATCTGTGGTTGGTATTAGCCCCCAAATTAAATTAATTAACCGAGCCTTTATGCCGACATCGAAAGCTAATTAGTAGATTACCCACTTGCTTGATGCTGATTACTGTTGTGGCTGGTGAATCAGTGAATGTGATCAACACCTATAAGCACATGGACATGGATAAGTAGTAGTTGATGTTGACCCTCTCTTCATCTATTAGTATAAATATGTTGCCTATTAGGTTTAATTAACTCGCTAGCCTTGTTAGTTGTTGATAGGCAGAGGATTTTTTAATCCTTCATTTTCTGGTTCTAAAAAAACTAGTTCACAGTCTTGGTGTCCTTGGAATTGAAGCATCATAAGCTTTAGTATAATGGGCATGCATAATGCCTAGCTTTGTTTTTAGGGTTTAGGAATATGCCCTCTCAGTTTACTTCAGCAATTCTAAGCTATCATGTCTCATCTAACTTTCAATCATCTTTCTGCATAAATTTTGTTTAAGTAATCTCTTGTTTTCTCTTCTACTCCAAATCGAAAGTACGTACGGACCAATTTAGTATATTGCTGCTACTGTCAAGTGGAGATTAATTATCTAATTATCTGCAGAAGAAAAGAAAATATTCCATGATCCAAGTGATCTTCAAGCAGTTTGAAAGGGCATCATATTAAAACTGTATAAGAAATCCTATATAATGGCCATTGCTCCATAATAAATTGGATTTTTTGAACACTATAAAAGACAGTTGTCTGCTGCTTTGTTTTTGTTTTTGCTGAGCATGATAATCAGGCCCTACTATGCTCATTAATTATCAATGGCAACTAAGGTTTATAATTTAATAAAATTCTTCTCGGCTCTATAAATTGTGCCCATTAGTCATTACCCACCTCTGGAAATGCTGCTAAACTCACTTTCAAAAATCAAAATCAGACATAAACAGGAACCAATTTTGTTTTTCCTTCTTTTAACAAAGAAGAGAAAACAAAATGGCATATGGGACAATCAAGAATCTAAGATTTGCAAAAAAAGGGGGTGAGCAGTTTTTTTTTTTTTTTTTTTAAATAAGAGGTGAGCAGTTGTTCTTGTTCTGTCTATGTCATGATCATCAATCTTCATTTGACCATAATATTGTGAATTGACATGGTTCAACAACTAATTATGTTTCATCTTCACACTGTTGGTAGGTAAGCTGACACTTAAACTCTTCCACCTCATTCAATAAACAAACAAACCATGAAATGGGCATGTTTAGGTGCTAATATAAATAGCAGCTAATTTGGATTACACTCAAAGTGCTTGTTTTTAGTAACCCATTTTTCAGAAAAAACATAATTAAGCTGAGGAATTAAATTGATCTTCGTGGGCATGCTTGTAAGATCTTCTGCTAACATCACTAATGGTACAGATTTGCATAAGATCTCAGCTTTGGATTTAATCCAAAATTATCTCCATGAAAAAAAAAAAAATCAATGTACCATTTTGTTTCTGTTGGCACTAGTAGTGCCTAAGTGGAAGAAAACAATTATATATGGCAATTTATGATATGGTAGGCCTTATACCTAGTGCTTGAGTTTTATAAACTTTTACATGATTTGAGTTCAGATATATATAAACCTCCTTAAAAAAATTTCCCCCTTTGGGACTCCAAATGGGTTTTTTTTTCTTTCTGATTTTTCAATTGTTATAGATAAAGGCCTCTGCATCTGGATTGGAAAATGCCATGAAGCTTATCAGGAGTCTACTATGATATTCTGTAATGTAGGTGTCCATGGGACCTAATTCAAGCTAGCACTTAATTCATTGCCAATAGGTTTCTGATTGACCAATTGGAGAAGAGTAACATGAAATTTGACTTGATTACTGATAAATAATCCTGGTTGACCAATCTTATAGTACTAACATGACTTATTTTTCCAATATATTGAAAATTTTTAATTAGGAGGAATCTTTGCTTTGCTTTGCTTTGTTAAGTATTAGTTTTATGCATTGATCTATTTTCATTCCATGGAATTGCTTGATTAAAGTACTTGTTAGTTTAAACATATACCAACTTATGTTGTGGCTACTTTAGACGCGTGCTTAATTGGGCTTTATGAGGAAGATTGCATATATGGAAGAGTATGAGATCATTCATCACTTTGAGATCAAATAAAACTGAGTTTTTAAGGTTGGTTGCCAAAGTGTATAAATTATAGGTGTAAAATATGTCGAGCTAACATAAGTTCGAAGTCAGTAAGATGAGCATAATACTATATCAACATTGCCAATGGACAAAATATATGGTGTAGAATAAATCATAGTATCTATGAGCATAGAATAAACTCTTGTCAACTAAATAACATATACATATATATTTGGAAATAATGTATTTTTTTTTTCTTACTTTAAAAGAGGATCAAAAGATTTCACTCCTACCCTCAGGGTGACTCGAACCTATGACCTTGATCTTAGGTAGTGGGTGCTCTAACCACTGAGCTAACACCACTTCGTCAAATAATGTATAAATATGTATTTGATAACAAAAAATCAAATTAAAACTTAAAACGTAATCAACACTGTGGAAAAAAAAAATAGAAACCTTAAAAACCACTCGTCAGATGATGATTTAATCACTTTCTAAATTAATTTTAAATGATTGCTTGATGGAGACACAATAAAACAAGGAGTTAAGGTCCTAAATCTATGTGCAAGTGTGAATAGTAAGAAAGCAAAATGGGGGTCCTGTAAATTTCAAGTTTGTTGGACTAAGGAGTAAGGAGTCCACATCATTTGTGGCCTACAAAAAAAAATGGTCCAAAAGAAAAAACAGTCTAAACTCCATTGCCTGTGGCTGTGTGGACCAAAATCCTTTTTTTTTCTTTTTTTTTTTTTGGACAATGACCAAAATCCTATTTAGCTTTCTATACCATTTTCTTTTTTTTGGCTACAAGCTTTCTATACCATTTTCTTTGTTTAGAGAATTGGACGTTGTTAGATTCAGAAATTTGTTTAAAAGAATTTTTTTTTATTAAATTATCTAATGAGGAGATAGTGTCTTATTTTTTCAAAGAGGAAATGTCGACAATCTTCTCTACAAATCTCTTCTTTCAATTTTTTTTTCTTATAGAATATTTTTATAAATTGTCAATTTATTTGATACAATTCAGAAATCTTAATTAAATTTTTTTATAAATTTGTTTCTTAATAATTTTGATTTAGTTGAAAATTTGTAAAATTTCCTATGTGTATATTGTATAATTATGCTTACATACAAGGAGACAATTCCAGGGCATTCCATCACCCACAAGGGCCACTACCTCAAAATTTTATTTAAAATAAAAAATTCAAATGAAAGAGCTCGAATCATAATTTAACTTAATCTTAACTAAATTCTTCATTATAACTTACCAATTAATTGGCTAACCCAAAGGGCACAATCTCAAATCTTCCTATTCTCTCTATGACCGTCTTCACATGCATTCCAACCCCAAAACAATCTCATAAACCAAAACCTTTTTTTGAGCCGAACGGATTCGATGCACAAAACGTGCACTTGAACATACAACATGCTCCTCACATGCCCGTTAGATTTGAACAGTTATGACCCACAATCTCTCTCTCTCTCTCTCTCTCTCCCTCTCTCTCTCCTGGTTCTTCCCGCTACTCCACCCGTGGGAAAGGTCAAGTCTTCGCTCGGGGGGTTTGTCTCTCCACACGGGTCCATGCTCCGACCAGGGTTCTGTAGCTTGCCTCCAACTCTGACTCGGATTCCGGCTCGTTCTGCAATTGGGTTCTTGGATCTGAAAGGGGATAGGAGCGTTACGAAGTCCGCCATGGAAACTCGGCCAGTCGAGATTGCATCATCTACTGATCATGTCCTCAATCTTGCTACATAGCCGACCCAGCTACAAAGCCTCTCAATCCTCGACTGAGAGGTCTCTTGATCTCCCTTAACTGTGGGCGTAGGCAGTGATAACGTCCGTCATCATGAATGAACGGCTATGATGAAATAAAAAAATGAACCCCCATTTGAACGGCTGAGATTGTCCATATAAAAACACGGTCCGTGCATAAAATAATTTATGTTTTTTGAGAAGACATAAACCAAAACCTTAATTGGCAGATTCTTTAAGAAAATTTTGTAGGGTACCCCTACAAGGCTATCCCACATTAATTCTCTCAATTTCCTTTTCTGTTTTTTAATTTTTATTTTTTATTTTTCTCAAAACCAAGCCATTTTCTGACCCAAAAAAAATATAATAATAATAATAACATTAATTTTATTTGTGCAAGTGTGAGTGGAGCCAAAGAACACCAACCAAATTGGTTTCCACAATTCAAGATGGTTGGTGTAATGGTTTGATATCAAGATTGAGATATGAGAGATTTTTTATTCGACTCTCCTATTATATCAATGTGTGTGTTCTGACGTCCCGAATAAAAAAAAAAATTGGTCTCCACATGGGGTTGTGCATATACAATATCACATACACTACCGGTCTTGGCACTTTCTCTCTCTCTTAGTCTCTTATGACAAAACTGCAGATTTATATATTAGGAAACATGTCTTGGCCAAAAAAATATAAAAATTGGAAAGCATTCCAGGTTTGAGGGGGAGGAGGTGGTGGTGGTGGTGGTGGGGCAATTACTCAACATGTCCCTTTCTTGACCCTGTGTGATGAGGTCATCAAGATTTGGGGCAGCCATTCTCAGTCTCATCCCACCCTTCATTTCAATCAATCATTTGGGGCTTTACAATTCAATATACACTTTAGCAAGATGATTAACTCAAGCTTTAAAATACAAAGATTGATTTTTTTTTTATCACAATACAAGATTAAATTGATTACCATAAAACAAAAAAAATAATAACACAAAATTGGATATTATTTTAAAATTGGAATGTAGGAGGTTTATTTCATTTCCAATGTCAACATGAACATAGAATTAGATTATTATTTAAGGGTAATAATTTTAGCACTCCACTTTACCATATTTATTACTACTTGCACTCTACTTTTATATAGTTAAAAATAAAATGTCAAAATCACTCCCCTTATTTAATTCAAGTTCTCACATTTGTTAGTTACAAGAAAAATTATGGATACTCTTGGGAATGAAGTGATTGTTTAATAAGTATTTGCACCTTCTCAAGTCTCAACTTATAGAAGCTACTTTTCGTAATTTCTAAAAATTGCAGTAAGAAAGTCAAAATTAACTAACAAGCTGCTTTCCCTTTTTTTTTTTTTACAGAATACCAAAACCAAGCTGCTTAAATTTACTTGGCTTATTTGTTAAGTACCTCAAAACCAAACTAGCTATGAAGAAAAACAGGGTATTCATCAATGTCATATATATAATAGAGAATGTGATATCTGTCTAACTGTCATGGTTTCTAAGAGCATCTTTAGTAGACTCTCTAAGTTTCTATCTTAGCTCCTTAGTTATTTTAGAGAATATGTTTAACTTTTTAGCTATTTTAGCAACTGGAACTGCCTCCTAAGTGGCTTTCTATTTTAGCTTTTAGCTATATGGCTCATAAATATAAAGAGCGAGATGAGATTCTCTATTATTTATGTTAATTTAAAATATTCATTTTTAGTTGTTTTAGCTATTAAAAATGAATATTTTAAACTGGCTAGCCAAAATAGCTTTTTAGCTACTTTAGCTAAAATTTAGTTAAAAAATAGTTAACATTGTTAATGTTACTCTAACAAAATCTACCTATTGGAAACCGATTGAAAAAAAATAAAAATTCAAGGACCCAAGTTGTCATTTTCCCTTTTGTAATCCTAAAATTTGACCAAGTCCCCAATATGTTTGTCACTCTCACAGTCTCACTCAATTTCTGTTAACTAATTATACTCCAAAACTAACATTACATTATTGGAAACAGAACCAATTATTAGCACAAAGACAGTTGAAATACCATATTAGGACAGGTGTTGGACACTAAAGTTAGGCATAAGAAATCCAAGCGAAAATTCTGGCATACACCACAGTATATATGCACTTGACCCCTTTTTGAATATTTTAATAGTCAGTTTTCAATCTCAGCCGTACTTATGATCCAACCCTCCATTATGTGGTTAGTTATAGTTAACAGTCAACGTTAGTCATGGGAAGGGTTTAGCCTGTTCCCGGTTTCTGCTTTTGCTCCTCTCTCTCTCTCTCTCTCTCCTCTACACCTCTGTGAACTTCGACGCCGGTTTTCGACATCGGCACACCAATCACAAATCAATCGCAGACAATCAAGCAATCAAACTCAACATAACCAGTTCACAGGCACACGGCACACCTGCAATCTACAACAAGAACAATCACAATCATCACAATCATCACAATCATAGCTGCCGCCGCTGTCCATCGCCGGCGACCGAATCAGACCCACTCCAATGAGCTTTCACCAAGCCCAGGCTTCAGCACCTGCAACGCCCCTGCCGCTCACCCAAATCAAGCCCAGTTGCGCCGCTCCAGCAGAGACGCGGCAGAGCAGAGAGAGACGCGGCAGAGCAGAGAGAGATGCGGCAGAGATGGGTGGGTCCGCAGCGGCGCTGGCTTCGAAGGACAAAGAGCACGGGCTCGGGTGTGGATTCCGAGAGAAGAGAGAGTGAGAGAGAGGGCTGGGTTTGACCGGAAAGAGAAGAGAGAGATGATAGCTGGCCGGAAAGGAGAGAAGAAGAAGAGAGAGACGAGAGGAAAAAGAAGAAAGGGGAGAGGAGCCCAGATCGATAAAAAAAAAGTAATAAAAAAGTAGGGGGAAGAATTTGGGCCAGATGTGTCTCTCATCAATCATCAATCATCAGCTTTTGTGTTTTTTTTTGCACGAACATCAACTAAAAAGTCATCATCCCTTTTTTTGGTTAATAAACTAACATAAACTTTTAACAGTCTAGATGCAATGGTTGAAGATCCAACGGATAGTATTGCGCCCTATAGAAATTATTAGAATGACTTAATTTTAATTCTCTAAACTTTTGAAAAAATAATCAAATTTCCGCCGACTATAACTGCCTCATACGATCTTGAGATTACGCGTGTCAGGTGTCTATGAACTCGCAATGACGTTGTCTACATTAGTTTTCTTAAAAAAATAACAAATCAAAAAAAAAATTTGAGTAAACACTAATTGAAACTCATCGAAGTATTTCGGTCAAATTTATTTTCAAACCGTCATTAGTTCATATTTCACTTATAAAACACCTCACTTATTCCATAAGGATATCAATATTAATTACCCTTTTTATTTTTTAATTTGATATTTTTAAGAACAACTTAATTGTGACAAGTTGCTAAATTCAAACTTTTGAAGTGGGTATATGGATCTTGGTCATGGAAGAATGTGGACAGAAACAACTCGCAAATCAGAGTTGTGACAGAGCTATTACAATTTACAAACATTTAGTGAAGATGATATTTTCGTAAATGTTCATAAATATGGGTTTACCACCTTGACCTAGGCCGAAACGACAATAAATGTGACTAATTTTTCTTCACATAATACATATTACTAAGCACAAAATATAAGGGTAACGTCGAATCTACTATTTTTCATTTTTTATTTTGTGGATCACACATGAGGTTAATATTGCGCCTTCTTAAAATTATTAAAATGACTTAATTTCAATTTTTTAAACTTCCGAAAAAATTATCAAACTTCCTCTGACTATAAATGTCTCATACGATCTCGGAATTACGCGTGCCAGATGTCTATGAACTCGCAATGATGTTGTCTACATCTCACGTCTACATTAATTTTCTTAAAAAAATAATGAATCAAAAAATAAATTTTGAGTAAGCACTAATCGAAAACTCATCGAGGTATATCGGTCCAATTTATTTTCAAACCATTATCAGTTTATATTCATATATGAAATACCTTACTCATTCCATAATGATATCAAACAACTTGCAAATTGGAGTTGTAGTGGAGGTATTACAAGCAGTTTAGTAAATATGATATTTTGGTAAACGACCGTAAATAGAGATTGACCACCTTGAGCTAAGCCGAAACGACGAGGAATGTGACTAATTTTTTCACATAGTACATATTACTACGCATAAAATACAAGGTTAACGTCGAATCTACCCATTTTCATTTTTGATTTTGCGGATTGCACAAAATGTCTATATGCCTACTGGTGTGGTATAACTTGTTTGTTAGTTATATAGAAAAGTATACATTTTAGAGCCAACTACATGTTGAAAAAATAAATTGGACGATCTAACCGTTGATTGTGATCGTTGTGGGGCAAAATGCTTATGCTAAAAAAATTAACCACTTTTGTCATCGTTTCGAGATCGATCTATCTAGTTAACCACAGTAACTTAAATACCCTCACACTAAAATGTTCGTAACCACTTCGGCACAACTATATTTGGCAAGCCGTTTGCTCTCACTCTCGTGGGGTCAAGCTATCAGCTATGTCTACCTACGTAAAAAAGATTGGACGGTTTGGGGTTTAAGAGTTTGGAGTTTAGGGTTTGGGGTTTAGGATTTAGGGTTTGGTGTTTAGGATTTAGGGGTTTGGAGATTAGGATTTGGGGTTTGTAGTTTAGGGTTTGAGGTTTAGGGTTTAGGCTAGGGGTTTGGGGAATTTATTTTAAGGTTATTAATTGTTTCACTATGGTTTGAGATTTGGGATACATGCTTAGAATTTAATAAAAAAATTATGTTAGTTTTCGAGATGACAAAAGCTGATGATTGATGAGAGACAAGTCTGGTCCACCTTGAAATGTTTCCACCAATTGTAAGACTGTCTTGTGTTCTTGTCAACTTTGGTTAATTTTTTTTGTTTTATTGCACACTTGCACGAAAACGAAAACGCGTTTCCGTTTCAGGTACGAAACGAAAGGGCAAAACGACAAATTTTAAAAATTATAGGAAACGATACAGTAAGGAAACATAAATAAAATAATATATAATTAAATACAAATAATTAAAAAACCAAAAATCATAATTAATTCAAAAATATATTTGGTAAAGCTAATGATCAAACCCTTATCATTTAGAGCAATATTAAGTTGATTTTCCACTAAACCAATCCTCTTATTTGTTAACATTTTGTATAAAAGTTGTATTTATTTATTAATCCTACTCCAACCATTTTGGTTAATTAAATGATTCTTTTTCTTCTTTACCCATACCCACCGCACACTTCTTCTCTCTCTTTCCCTTTCTTTCTTTTTTCTCACCCACGTGCACTCTTCTCTTTCTCTCTCTCTCTCTGTGTCTCTCTCGCTTCTTCTTCTCCTTCCCTTCGTTTCTCTTCTTCTGCAACTTCTCCTCTCTTACAAAAAAAAATTCTCAACTTCTCTTCTTTTCCGTCTGATCACGATCGGACAACACAACCACCAAAATCAGAACTGACGCTCAGTGTCGAAGGACGATCGAAACATGAACAGTTGAATTGTTCTCCGATCGTCTATCTCATTTTTCGGCCAAATCGACCGGCTAGACCCAGTGGGTTTTGATGCTCTCTTCACGGCGAACCCAGCGCCACCAACCTCCTCCATCAATTATTCTTTAGATTGGGAGGCTCTAGGATTTGAAATTCTAGTGAGAGAGAATAAAGTTTTTGTTTTTTGCTGGGTTGGTTTCGGTGAAGGAAGAAGAAGACAGAATAAAAAAATTCAGGGAGTTAGTCCCTAGATACACGTGTCAATTTTGTATGAGTTGGGCGGCAAATTTACTACCGTTGCTAACAGGTGACCAACTAACGATTTGAACAATAGTAACGGGGCGCGTGTATTACACGCTCCCACGTGAGGTTCGGTGCATATATACTTCGGTGTATAGAAGACACTCTCCCAATCCAAGTTAGAGGCCTAATTATTATGCAGCTGTGAGATGAATAGGTACAGCCAAACACACCACCCCACACCCAACCTGAATGTGATTGGTTTGGTTATGTCCTTGCTCTCTCATCCACGTTCTCATCTTAGATCAAAAAGCCTAACAATAAAGAAAAGAAACAAAAAAAAGTTTAGTTAAGAGGGCCTAATTAGCACTAATGCTATTATTAAACAAACAACAATGCTGACCAGAATTCACATTGCTTTCATCAAATGTTTGTCATTAATCCCCACCAAGACTTATTCTAATCCAAAGTTTAACTGATTAGTTATTACTATTTCAATCCAGGTAGAGATTAAAAAGGAACAAAAGGCTAAAACAACTCTTGGGGGTCAATTGGGTTGCTTGTTGCAAAATGTGTGTGAATTCCACAATCTTGGTTTCTTTTCTTCTTACACTGTTTCAGTAATAATTAATCTCTTTGTTGAATATATGTTTTGCCTATTGGAAAAGGTAATCACTCCTTTGCATCATATTTTTTTTGCTCACTTTGTGGTGATTGTTTATGTCAAGGGTTGAATCAGCGGTGCAATTAGGAATTATTTCTATGGAAAGCGAGATAAAGAAGCTCGTAAGCCGTTTTTATATTATTTGTCTAGTTGTTTTTACTCTAAGTTTTGAGATAGTTTATTAAACACATTGACATAGTAGTCTCTTTGCTTGACGGATTCAAAAATAGTAAACAATTCATTGGCCATTACAATCAAATCAATCATTATTCTCTTCGATCAACTTATATATGTAGACTAAAGTTGACATTGCAAAAGAAGTATATTTGGCCCTGCCAGATCAATTTACCAGTACTTAAGAACAAATTGGTTCTAAAAGTAACATAGTTGAGGTTAATTATATATAAAAACTTGATCAAATCTTACCCTCAGAAGAAAGGGGAAAAGTAAGAAGCATAGCATTACATGATGTGTGACATTCAAAAAGATGGGATTAAATTAAATTGGATTAGATTAATTATTGGT
The DNA here is from genome assembly GCA_029955375.1 of Rubus parviflorus. Taxonomy (NCBI): domain Eukaryota; kingdom Viridiplantae; phylum Streptophyta; class Magnoliopsida; order Rosales; family Rosaceae; genus Rubus; species Rubus parviflorus. The sequence goes on from JARGGL010000009.1 coordinate 10,134,132, forward strand.
GAATAAGAGAGAAGCACATAAAGTGGTGAGTGTGGAAGGCATCTTGGATTTGATAATCATATTCATGTAGGATAGATTTATTCTTGTAGAGGGGACAGAGAGTTGCTTAACTTGTTAAAAGATGCAAAGTAGAGAGACTAGCTACTTAGACTAAGTAGTAGTGATTAAATTAATTTAAACCAAAGGTGGGTTTGGGTTTAAACTAATCCCTCACCATTGTTCTTCCGAGAATGGGGAGAGGTAAAGCAACCCTTAATCTGACGTACATGCAATATTGATTTTTTTCTCAACATTGTTGTCTTTACAATTTACTGTGATTGTCAAGATTAATTTGCAGGTTGCTTCTTTTTTTCTTTTTCTTTTTTCTTTTTAAAAATAGAGATTTCAATGTGGGATTTCATTAATTGTTTATGTATTACATCACATTCCTTTATTTAGTGATAGTGAATAAATTTGATTATAGTTCAGTGATAATCCTTTCCCATAGGAAAATAATTAAGCCTTTCAATTATCAACATTGTGTCACTGTGATATTAAATCATTGTGTTTTTGCGGTTTTAAAAAAAAGAAGATTATTGATCGGAAGTATTTGTTTCAAATTAAAGTTATTTTGTTTCGGTGGAGAGAGTAAAGTTATTTCTTTTTTTTTGTTAACTTAGAAACTTCTTTAACAACGAAAATTTTCTAAATTTCTACGAGAGAAGTAGAATGAAAAAAAGGATAGTGTGAAAGTTAATATGATGAAACATTATTAATTTAGGGTTTAGACCGAAAATACAAGAAAACACCTTATTTCGTTGAGGCGCAAACTTGACAATCCCAACGTGTGTCAAGATCGAAGAACAACCAACCCTCACAAACTATTTGAAAGAAAACGTTAGAGATAAAATGATCGAATTAAACGTAGAGTTTCATCAACCACATGTGGACAAAATGGTTGCCTCATTATAATTTCTCAGGTAGGAGAGAGATGAAAAGAAAAAGAGTGCAAGTTAAAACAAGCAAATTAAATATAAATACACATGTGATTTGCTAAATATATATATATATATATATATATATATAAATACACATGAATTTAAGATCGATAGAATCAGAGTTTGAGACTCTATTAATGTTGTCAACATGGATCACCTAATTGCTCATAGATAATTTGAAAAAGAGGTAAAAACATATAAAATAAATAAATTTAGTACGAAAATATCGTTTTAAAAAATGACCACCTAACGGCTCATTGATTATTTGAAAAAAAAAAGGCAAAAGTAGAAAAAAAGAAGAAGAAGAGAATTTAATGTAAAGTTGTGTTCATCATGCATGGACAAATTTTTGAATCCGCTATTACTTATTACTCTTTTTTTATAATCGAAATCTTACGGTTTTCTAAAGGCTTCCCAAACTCAAAGACTAATCCGCAGTTGGGGATCTTGTTATAACGCTTCCTTCCCCTGGCCAGCCACATAATGGATTGAGATTTAATTTCCTTCCCCTGGCCGGCCACATAGTCAGCAGGATTTGAACCCAGGTGGAGGCTTAACCAACTTGACCACCAGTGGTGGTTGCTATTACTTATTACTAATTCATTTTATCAAACGAAACGAGCGAGTGTAAATATGTGTGGCTTTTCAAACCTGGGGACTCGAGGACATCCAGTCACGTGGATTCACAAGTACGACTCCATGATGAGGTGTGTGGGCAGGACCACTGAACCGTTCACATATTATTTGTAAAGGAAAAAAGGTGAAAAACCGATCAAGATTCGACGATAACAAAGGTTACCTTATCATAATTTCCTAAGTAGGAGCAAAACCGAAAAAAAAAAAAAAAAAACGTGGAAGTTAAAATGGGTAAGCGTAAATACACGTGACTTTGTGATCCAGAGGACCCAAGGATACTTAGTCACGTGGAGGCACAAATGTGATCACTCTACTAACGTTATCAACAAGGACCACCTAACCGCTCATAGATTATTTGAAAAAAAAATAATAAAAATAGAAATAAAGAATTAAATGTACAGTTTTGTTCATCACACAAGGACAACTTTCCGAATCCACTATCACCTACTACTTCAAACGAAACAACGTCGTAATAGCAGAGTCGTACTGAAGTGAAAAGGTTCCCTTATCATAATTTCTCAGGTAGGAGCAAAAGCAAAAGTGCAAAACTATAAGAAAACGATTACGTAAAGGTAAAACAAGCAAGCGTAAATACACGTGGCTTTTCAACTCCGGGGGTCTCGAGGATACCTAGTCACGTGGATGCAAAAATACGACTCTTTAGTCTTTACTAACATGCATGAACAAAAACCACCGAACCGCTCACAGATTACTTATAAAAAGAAAAAAAGTAAAAAACCGATTAAGATCCAAGAATAACCACGTGTTAGGGTGGCCCCATCCCTCTAGTGTTACTGAGTGGCACATTATATATAAACGTAATTATCAGACAAAACCATTCTAACCTCCGCGAAATCCCAAAAAATAAAGAAAGAAAGAAAGAAAAAAAATGATCATCCCCCTCCCAAAATTCTGCCGGGTTAACTCGAGCCAACCCTGTTGCCTGCTTCGAAGCAGACAACGAAAGGGACGGTGACAAACCAAACGGTCCATCAACAAGCAGATTCCGTTACCTCAAACCACACGCATCCCGAAGCGCCGTTCACATCACCAAATCATTTACGCCGTTTAAACAGCCGAACGGCGTCGTGTTTCTGTACGCCCAACTCCCGTTACGCGCGTTCCCATCCGGCTTTAACCTCACCTCCCGGTTAAATCCCAACCACGGTTTAGCTGTTGCACAGAAAGGGAGGGTCAGAGTTAAAGCAAACAAAGTCGCGTATTATAAGACGCGCGCAAAGCGGTTTGGTGATTCTCTGTAACGGCGTTTTCCCCTGGATTCCCAAATTGAGAGAGAGAGAGAGAGAGCGTGGGCGAGACTTGTGTTGTGCGAGTTTTAGAGAGAGAGAGAGCGAAAAGCGGTTTTGCGAGGCGGTGTTGTAACGGTTCCGGAGAAGCAATTGGTGGTGTGCATAACGGTTTTTCGATCCCGATCGTTACACGAGGAGTGTGTGAAGTATTGCTGCTGCTGCTGCTGGTGGAGTCGAAAAGCGAGCAAGCTTTGTGATTAAGGCGGATTAACGGCTTATTAAGAGTCATTATTGGGGGTATTAATCATGCTTAATTATATATGTGTACATTGAGCTCAATTGTATCAGTCTTTTAGAGAGAGAGAAAAGAGAGACAGAAAGAGAGAATATTTGAGGTTTGTTGAGATATTTTGGATTTTTGTTGACCCTGGAGAGTTCAAGTTCAACGATGGCGAATCAAGGAGGGTCTTTTTCGCAGCCAAATGGTTCAGCTGAAGGTGAAATGACCGTTGATTTTCTCTCATTTTTGTTCATAATTTGTCTGCTAATTTTGGGGGTTTTTTTTTTTTGGTTCTGCAGGAGATGTTCTGTATCCGGAGCTATGGAAGGCCTGTGCGGGCCCACTCGTTGAAGTCCCTCGCCACCGTGAGAGAGTCTTCTACTTTCCACAGGGGCACATGGAACAAGTAAGTTCTTCTTCTTGTTACTTTTATTTTTCATTTCTGTTTATAGGAGCGTTATATCTATGGTTGAAATTGACCACTTTTTGCTATTTTTGGAAATTATAGTTAGAGGCATCAACAACAGCAAATCCAGAAGTGAATCAGGGGATTCCGCGGTTTAATCTTCCCTCCAAGATTCTCTGTCGCGTCATTCATGTTCAGCTACTGGTATTTCCTCTTTCTCATATGACTACTTTCTTTCTATTGAACAAGATTCTGTTTATTTTCTGAGAAAATCAAAGATGGTTCTAGTAAACTTTTGTCTCTGATTCCTGAAAATTGAAACTCAGATCAGCTGGATCCATAGTTCTGTTTTCAGGTTCTCAGATTTTGAAGTCTTGGACTATATATAATTGTGAAAATATAATTTTCAATTTCATGTCCTTAGAAACCAAACGAGTTGGGAATAATTTGTGAAAATTGTTTATTTTGCCAGAACTTACCTCCTTTTTCTGCAATTTTAGGCTGAACATGAAACAGATGAGGTTTATGCGCAAATTACTTTACTTCCTGAAGCAAATGTAAGAACCAACTGAGCTTCTATCTTATTGTAATAGCTTTCAATATTTGACGCAATTTTGTTTTGTCCTCGAGTGTTTCTGATAGTTTTAGTATTTATATGTTTAGCAAACCACCGAATCTACTAGTCCTGATGTGTGTCGTCCTGAACCTGAAAGACCGAAGGTTTACCCATTCTGCAAGGTTCTAACTGCATCGGATACGAGCACCCATGGCGGGTTTTCTGTTCTACGCAAACACGCCACTGAATGCCTCCCTCCACTGGTATTAATTCCTTCCTTGTTCTACCTTTTTGTTTTTTTTTTGTTTTTTGTTTCATTATTTATCTGATGTTGATCTCCATGTCTCTATCCTTTCATCACCTGTCATGACTTCTTTTTCAGGACATGACTCAGGCAACCCCAACTCAGGAATTGGTCGCCAAAGATCTTCATGGTTATGAGTGGCGATTCAAGCACATTTTCAGAGGTGACGTACTTCATCTACTTTGCGCTCTTTCAGTTGCAGATGTCCCTAATCTATGATTTTACAAATGGGAATATATTGTGTTTGTATGTAAAAATTCAGACATGTTGTGTGTTGGACCAATTAACCATGTCAATTCTCACTCGTAGTTCCTTGATCTGTGATTAACTGAACAGGTCAACCACGGAGACACTTGCTTACAACAGGATGGAGTACTTTTGTTACTTCTAAGAGATTAAGTGCTGGGGATTCTTTTGTGTTTCTCAGGTATACTGCTTTCTTTTGTTCTTATCTGTTTTTCTCTTTCTTTCATCAGTTGTCAACCAAACCGAATACCACTTAGGCTTATGCTATATGGTACATTAATTATGCAAATTTGGTTGCTCAGAGGCGACAACGGGGACTTACGTGTTGGAATTAGGCGTCTTGCTCGTCAACAGAGCAGCATGCCATCATCTGTGATCTCAAGTCAAAGCATGCATGTAGGGCTGCTTGCAACCGCTTCGCATGCTGTTGCAACCCAAACACTTTTTGTAGTGTATTATAAGCCAAGGTATGACGTATTATTAAATCTCGGATGACCTTGAGATGATTTTCTGTGTTAAAATTTATATCATTCCCACATGATTTCTCATATTGTTTCACGATTTCCTTCTAAAATTTACAGGACGAGTCAGTTCATTATTAGTTTGAATAAGTATTTGGAGGCTGTTAACAATAAGTTCTCGGTTGGAATGAGATTCAAGATGAGGTTTGAGGGGGAGGACGCTCCGGAGAGAAGGTCGTAAAAGTCTAATACATGATTTCTGTAATAATATTTTTTTTCTTTAATTGTGTGTGATGAGCTTTCTAATGTATTTTTGTTATGTAACTTTTAATTTTCAGGTTTTCTGGCACTATAATTGGTCTTGAAGATATATCTCCTCATTGGGCAGATTCAAAATGGAGATCTCTTAAAGTAAACTCTTCTACCTAGTTACTTTTGCTTGTTGTACTCTTGTTCCTCTGTCCCTGCTACAGAATGGACTAGTGAATAATTTTACAACCCTACCAATACAATACCACTACTAACCCTAATATTAGAAACTGTAAGATACATAAGCCCAAAAATATATACCTAAAAGAATAAAATAAAATTACTGCTTATAAAATAATCACAGCTCCCTACCTTCCCCTTCTATACTTTGTCTTAAATGAGAATTCTGACATCGATTTGCTCCCAGGTTCAATGGGATGAGTCTGCATCGATTCCCAGACCTGACAGGGTGTCGCCCTGGGAGATAGAACCTTACGTGGCCTCTATACCTGCGAGCCTTTCTCAATCCACTGTCTTGAAGAATAAAAGGCCTCGGCTACTCCCTGAAATCCCAGCTCCTGGTAAGAATTTTTTACTTCCACTCCTTTTCTTCTTTCCTTTCTTTGCCTAGGATTATAAAAGTTTTCAACCAATGACTTCATTTTATTTGGATTATAGATACTACAAGTTCAACGACATGGCATGACATGACATTGAATGTTGCTGCTGAAGGCCAGAGAAGTGAAAATCATGTTGCATTGAATCATCAGCCGGCAGACATTATTAGCAATAACAGCTCTATCTCAAGGACTCAGACTGATGGGGGCTGGCTATCTTCACCTACAGTGGAGGATAGTAAAAGTGGTCCTGCTTGGCCACTTTTCTCTGGATATCCAACTCCAGCTTCGTCAAAGCCTAAAAATGATTCAATGCTTGACCATGTTGAAAAAAGGAAGAAAACCCTAATTTTTGGGGTAGATTTTAGTAGTCATCTTAGGAGCTCCCTTTCTGTGGAGAAGCCACCCCCACAACCAATTAGTGTATTTACTGGAGCCACTGAAGGACAAGTTAGTACCTCATTGGAAGCTGAGTCTGACCAGAAATCTGACATTTCAAAGGCTTCTAAAGAAAGCAAAGCTCAGTTTCAAGTATCACCGAAAGAGACACAGAGCAAGCAGAGTAGCTCTGCATCCACCAGGAGTCGCATCAAGGTGCTCACAGCAATATGCTTTTGGTCTTTTTTATTTTTTTTTTGAATTTTCAATTACCTATATGTGGATTTCTTTAACAAATTTCTGATTTATGGCATGCCAACAGGTTCAAATGCAGGGGATAGCTGTTGGCCGAGCAGTGGACTTAACAATGCTGGAAGGGTATGATCAACTCATAGTTGAATTGGAGGAGATGTTTGATATCAAGGGACAGATCGGCCCACGTAACAAGTGGGAAATTGTGTTTACTGATGATGAAGGAGATATGATGCTTGCCGGTGATGACCCGTGGTCGTAAGTATTCTTTATCACAAAATTTCACAAGTGGCTTGTTTTGGAAATTTCTAGCTTGTGTCCCTTTGGTTAGATTTAATGATTCTTTTGTGTCATTTTCTTTGCAGGGAATTCTGTAACATGGTGAGAAGAATCTTTATATGTTCAAGTCAGGACGTGAAAAAAATTAGTGCAGGGAGAAAACGTCGTAGTATGTCTTCACTAGAAGGTGAAGGGACCGTAACAAGTTCGGATTAACATCAGGTTCTTCTTGTTCTTTATCTCTTTTGTTTGTTTTCTATTTGGGGCATGCTCTTTGTTAGTTTGTTTTTGGAGGAGACTCTTAATTTTGGGCAAGAGAAGAAGTTTGAAGTTGGAAGAAGAGATCGGCTAATTCGTAGCTCGTTTATATAGGGCTAACTAGAAGACATTTGACTGGGAAACTAAAGATGAAATGGATCATCTGTTGGATAGTGGGTAGAATCAGAATCTGTGAATATTTAAAGCAGTTTGTGGTGGGTGATAGTTGGGTTGGGGGTGAGGTTGGAGTCTTTGTTCCATGTTCTTGTAAATATATGCTACTTTGGCAGTGTAATCTTGGTCTTTAGTGAGTGGCAGTATGTATAATCTTCTGTTGCTGTTTTAGGTTTAAGGATGATTTATAATAATCAGTGCTATTTGTTTTTTCCCAACAAATTTGTTGCTCATGGATCGCATCTTGTTGCTCTTGTTTACATGTATTTGCTTTGGGCTAGATTATGGACTTTTAAATACGATAGAATATAAAAGTGCTGAAGTCCCATAAGTCTATAACAAGTGCTGAAGCTCAAGAACTTGAGGTTGTGTACTTTTGGAAGGGCATACCTCATGGATGTGGTTCCAAAAGCTTACACTTTATGGGCTGAGCCCTTACTTTCTCAGCAGGCATCGTCATTGCTGGAGAAAATTTCAAAGTAAGATGTGGCTGGGAGCTTCTTGCATGAAATTAAACCAATGGAGATTACACTTTATACGATATTGATAATATATGCTTTAGATGGCACAATTGATTTAATTTCATGATTTTTGCATAGGAGCTTTAAAGTGAAACTAATTACGAGTCTATCCGATCATGAAAAATGCTGCATGATGAGATCGATAATGAGGAAGAGAAGGAAAGAAGATTGCTAACATTAATTGCTCTGATAATAGTAGTTGCAAAAACCTCTCCAAGTATGTCTCTGAGATGCTTCCTCTTTCCTTTTCACGTCCCTTTTCCACTTACATTTGGAGATTTGAGAGGTGCCCCCTTGAAAATGAAACAAGAGATCAACTACCATAATTTAGTTTATCTTTAGGAACGTAGCGTGAACAATTTGTTAGATGTTTGCGTAAGTGAAATTAATTCCTTGTATTAATTATCCTAATTGCTTAGCTTATGCTATTGTTGTGTGGCATGGCCCATGAAAACAACAACATTGATCCTCTCACATTGCTTTCACAGTTCACAGTCGAGACGTACAGTCGTCGTCGATCTTCAAATTATTGAGGCAGGGCCACATGCAGGGGCAAGTGGCCGGCAATCAGTCTCAGACATTCCAAAAAATCACAGTCTCATACGGTAGAACATGGTTTCGACTTTCGAGACCCCTAGGCCCTAGCCTATTTGAGGTGAGGCCGTGAGGGTTTCCTTCCCGTTCCATTGAGACCCCTAAACCATAAACTCTGAGATCGACCGCCGGGGACTTTCTAAGTTTCAACCTTCACTTGAAATAAGGTCTAATGAAAACCCAAAATAAAATTCTAACCGAGCCTTTTTGTTTGCTTGCGCGCTGAATAGTCAAATATGTGCTCGACTTTTATGCAGTGTCATACGACACTAGCCTCCGATAAAATTGAAGTTATCAATATGGTGATTGGTGTGCCATTTCTGGACAGATCCAAAAGTAATGTTGATGTCGATACTACACACAGTGACACAGACTTGGGAGGTTTTACCATTTTTTAATGAGAGAGTCTTGCATGCACCCAAGTGTATATGCACTAAGGCGATTCAACGGCCGACGTGCAGGGGTGAACGATCTAATAGTGTGCATGCAGGGAGTGTGTGTGGTTGAATAAAGAGTTGGCGGATTCAACGACTAAATACCATCTAAGTGCATATGCAATTTGCTGCATGCCAAAATTTTTGTTTTTAAAATTTGTCTTAATTCTCTTTGTACCATACGATAATTAGAGATAGGGATATGCATTGATTTCTTCTTGGGACTCATCAACTAGCGTCTAGCTACCTCCAGTCTCGATATGATATCTTAATTTTATGCCGAATTTCTTGACAGTCAATATCAGTACTTCAACATTGACTAGTAGCTAGAATTGAGTTATCAATGGACATTTATTTGATCAATAATCGACCTAGTTCTTTATTGATTTGGTATGTTTGAGTTTTAAAAACCCTAGAATTGTGGCATGCACTTGTGCATAACTATGTAAAGATTACAAACCCTAAAATGTGCTAAGATATTTTGATTCATCCTTATAACGGACTTGTAACTTAAAAACAACCATAAGTGAATCATACATAATAAAAAGTCGAAAATAGAACATAAAAAAAAAAAAAAAAAGAATAAACTTCAAATTTTTGTTCATGAGCTTTAACTCAAGGTGAAGGTAAATGTACATGTTTACATTCGAAGTTTTTTAAAATCACTTTCAAAGGTCATTTTAAAAATTATAACTACAAATCTACAATATAAAAACATAAATAGGTAAAGTAATTTTCATTTTTAATCACAAGCATCTTTACTGTTGAATAATAAAAAGGTTATTTTGTGCCCTAGAGATAATTTTTAAATCTCTCTCACATTTTTTTTTTGAGAATAAATCTCTCTCATATTATCTTTTGTGTATAATATAATATATAATGCCATGTGCCCATGCCTTGGGACATAGCACCACCACCAGAATAGATACTACTCTGGAAGCTCAAGGAGGTTGCAGTAGTACTATACTTGCACCACCACCATGTCCCCCGACGACCTTCCTCTTCACACCCACAAACACTCTCTTCGCATCCCCATCAACCGCCTCTTCGCTCTAATTTACTGGTGTGCCATCCTAGCCTTACTCTATCACCACACACTCTCCCTCCTCCACTCCACAACCCTAACCTCCTTCTTCATCACCCTCACCCTCCTCATCTCCGACTCCATCCTCGCTTTCTTAAACACCACCACGCAAGCTTTCCGAATGAATCCCCTATACCGCAAAGAATACCCCGAAAACCTCAAGAGGGTTCTTCGAAAATCAGACTTGCCCGCACTGGATGTCTTCATATGTACTGCGGATCCCTACAAGGAGCCTCCGATGAACGTGGTAAACACGGCCTTGTCGGTGATGGCTTATGATTATCCGAAGGAGAAGGTGTCCGTGTACGTTTCCGACGACGGAGGTTCGGCTCTGACTCTGTTTGCTTTCATGGAGGCTGCGAAGTTTGCAAGACACTGGTTACCGTTCTGCAGGGAGAACAACATAGTGGAAAGATGTCCGGAAGCATTTTTCGAAATGGATCACTCTCGTTTTTCTGAGGCTGAGAATATTAAGGTAACAATCAATAACGATGAGTGGATAACACACTTTTAGAGTTTCATATATGGCCCTTTAACAGTTCAAAGTTCAAAAACTCAAAACGTCTATGGACAAAAAAATAAATTAAAATGATTAAGTACTAAACATAAACATAACATGAATGTGAAAACAATATAAATCAAGCTTTAGACAAGCTTTTGTGTTTTTTTTTGTATTTAATTGAAATATATAGGTAGTTTACCATGCATGCACATAATCAAGGTACACCAACTTTTTCAAACTTGAAAATTAATTGTGACCTAGCTAGGCTTACTTAAAATAGTAAAGCAGTAATACTTATGCGTTTGTAAAACTCCATGTATTTTGTTTTTCTGTGCGTACATTTCTACGCCACTAAGATTTGCACTGAAAATTCCTGGTCTCCACAGTATAGATATATTTATTGTTCTACTATTGACTTGTTTTTAACTCATTTTTTCTTTGACACGATCATTATATACAAATAATGTTCATTTCCCTAAAAAGACCTAATTGACGAAAGCCCTTCTTAAAGTATTGGAAATTTCTTGTTCAAAAAAAAAAAACAGTATTGGAGATTTTTGCCTAAATTAATTGAAAAAGATTTGAAAGCTATAGAAAACCTAGTGCGGACCCAGACTCTTAACCAAGTGGGGCGATTTTTTTTGGAGGGCAGTAAGCTGATAGGGCTGATAGTGGGAGAGTGGGACAGTGGGCTGATAGGCCTGATAGGGCTGATAATAAGGCAGTGGGCTTTGGAAGTGTGAGGACGTAAGCAAAAAAATCAAAATTAGTGAGGGCTTATAAGTAATAAAAGCCTAAAATTTTGTCAGATAGCAACTATTTTCATCAATTAAATACATTACCATCAGTTAGAAAACAAAGTCAGGGGGGCAGTCATTAGCTAGGTTCGCCAGTGTCCGTCCACCCCCACCCCCATTCAAGAAGATAAGGAACGATTGAGATATATATATATATATATTTATAAGGCTATAGTTAAGGACACAATCAGCTCAGTTTGCTCTACTTGTTCCAAAAAAAAAAAAAAAACTTAGTTTGCTCCTGTTAGTCATATCATATAAATATCATACGAGAATCACATATATCCAAGTTAATTTGTTCCTATCTGTAGGTGGAGTTTTTAAGTCATGATTGTATCAAAGGACAAATATTAATTTACACAGCTAGTGCGCTATTTTGTCACTCTTTTTCGTTCCCATCCTCATAACATAAAAATCCAACGGCATTGGCATATTACATATTTACATCCCCATCAGGATCAAATTATTTAGGTTTTTTTTTTTTTTTTCCTTTTGGTCAATGGGAAAATAACCATTATAGCATTATCACATTTTGTGATCTAAAATCTTGCCACAGATAATGTACCAGGGCATGAAAGTGAGAGTAGACAATGTAATTGAGAGAGGCAAAGTCGACATTGAATATATAACCGGAGAACGAGAAAGTCAGGTTTTTAGCAAATGGTCGGATGGATTTACCCGGCAAAATCATCCCACGATCATTCAGGTAAATGTTTATAGCTTTTAGTTTCTCAACTCTTAATTAACTAATAGTATTATCTGAAAAGATAATTTATCAAACTTAACATACTAACACACTACAAGAAAACTGGGCTAAGAACACCATTCTGAATGGTGTGTATTGGGGTTAAAGACACCAATGATTGGTATCAAATAGCAATGGCCACCCCTTAGATACTAATCAAGGGATTGTGGCTTTTGAGTCCGTGACAAATACTCAAGAAAGTCACAATTCCAACAATGGTGATTATCAAATTGTAGGTCCCACCGCAAGAAAGCAATTGCATGTGTTTATTGGTGACTTCATTCTAGCATTGTTTAAATATAATATACACCCACCAATCTTAACAATGGTGACTGAAAATAATTCAATTTAAAAAAAAATTAAAATTAAAATTAAAATACAATATCAATGATTCTTATCAAACCACTAAATGACAAAAGAAAATACTGGGCAGCCTTGATTCCAGCCTTGATCTTGTGCTCTCCTCCTTCATGGAAGACTACATCACACGTAATGACAGCAATATTTAGACAACATAGGTTAAGACTGATACAGAGCCAGAATATGAGACATCAATTAAAAGATCTTGTCGAAGAATTAAAATAGTAAAGAAACAAGCTTAAGAAAATTGGTTGGATGATTACCTGATATATTTGTCTGATCACCTGATGATTGATCAGAGATAATTGTCAAACAAAATCTTGTCAAAACTCAAGACTACAAATTTTCCAAGCTATTGTATTCCCTCTAGCAGTATTGGTATCAGCCGGTCCTTTCTGCCAAGCATGCAACAATTAACGTCCAACTCCACAAACAAAAGTCTTATTTCTACGTATTTGATAGGTTCTATATATATATATATATATATATATGAGCAAACAAAAACTGGATTAGTGAAAGTGAAAATTACATTTTAGGCAAGGCTAAAATGAGACTTGGATTGAGCATATTCAGATGAGACAATCGATGTGTGAAAGATAAAAATACTATTAATCACTATCAAACAAGTAATAATCCTTTTGTAATTAGGTCCACGATATTCCCGTACCATTCACCATGGCTCATTTGCTAATGTTCATAGGCTTTTATGAGTTTCATTGGAAGCTTAAAAAAATACAAAAAGAAAAGTATTAAGGGGAATAAATTCTCACCACTTACAGTGTTTTCAGTATCTTCAATGAACCGAGATCAGGAATAAATTCTCACAACTCATAAAGATAAGAGCAATATCGGTAACAACAGGTTCTTTCTGCCAGGCATGCAACAGTTAACATCAGACTCCACAAGCAAAAACCTTGTTTATATACTACGTATTTGATAGATTCTAAATAAGAAGCCATATATGTAAAGAGTAACAAGTTCTAAATTATCAAATTGTCCAACCTTCACTGCTGATGTGCACAGTCCAATGACCCCTGATTTTTTATGTCCTTGCAACAAGCAATTTCTGTAACGAAATTTAAAATTTCAGACCCTACAACAGAAAATTAGAAACCAACTATGCAGCTCAAACTCATTTACCATATTACAATGCTAATGACTTGGAAAGTACATGGGCCAAAAAGAAGAAGATTTAAAGTACAACTTCCCTCACACCAGCAGAAACCAATTATGGTTTTTTTTTTTTTTTTTCCAATGATCTGTCTTGCATCTATAGATAATACAAACTACCAAAGTCTTATAGGAACAAATCTCAGCTGCTAACAAATCATTGCAGCAAAAATGTAATGTAAAACAACAAGAAGATATCAAAGACCCACACCAAATCACATGATTTATGAGTCAGAACTACAAACCCAACACAATTTAGAAAGGAAATAAACATACCTGAAGCTCTAATCAAAACCCATTAGCTAGCCCTTTCTGTTTCTCATGTTCCTGGAAAAACCCAGCACACACACCAACTCTTTTAGAGAAACTAAAGAACAATGTTGGACTTATAATCAAAGCATAAACCGAATGACTTCAAGATCTTAAATTAATATTCATACTTAATAGGAAAATTAGATACCAGTAAATTTGAGAACAAATTCAATCCAACCAATAATAATCCAAAGTTCAAAGTTATTCCAACTTTCTTAATCCAATGATCATGAAAAGAAACATTCTTTTTTGAAAAATATGACAATTTCATTCTAACCTTCAAAAATTAACTCCAAAATATAGATCTACATTTAAGGAAAGTGCATGCAAGAACCTAAAAACAAAATCAAGAAACAACCAAACATAAGGAATACAACCAATTTCCTAAAATTTAAAAAGAAATCCCATTTGTTATACCTTTCGTGAGAATATAGATTTCGATCCATATGGGTGAAATGAAGCCAAACGCCCAAACCCGTACAGAAATCACCGGTAATAGATGACCTTGTCCGATTCCCTTGAAGTCCTTACAATAAGCAGCTGATTGCTTAACAGATAGAGAGAACGGTGGAAAAGCACTGTTGTTTCCATGGCGATGGCTGCGACTGGAGAACTGTGAGAGAGAGAGAGAGAGAGAGAGAGAGAGAGAGAGAGAGAGATATATATATGAAAAGAAGAAGTGTGATAACCCAAATTGGTACCATGTGCAAAGTCTGATGGAGAAAACAAAAAAAAAGTAATTGCATAGGCACCATTCCAAGTGTTAGTGTGGTAACATATCACCAATAAAAAGAGAAGCAGCTGAAATCTCCACTATTAGTTATTTTGGTGACAAAGTTTTGTGGACCATGCATTGTACCATCCAAGAAGAAAGATATAATATTAGCCCATTGTATTAATAAAAGGGTTTTGCCACCATTAGCCCAAAAGTGGCCAAAAAATGGTATCTGTTGCTTAGTTTTGTAGTAGTGACATGTGTTACACACGTACTTGAGCAGGTTTTATTGGACAATAACAAAGAAAGAGATATCACAGGCAATGCAATGCCAAACCTGATTTATGTCTCTAGAGAAAAAAGCAGGACATCAGAACACAATTTTAAAGCTGGTGCCCTTAATGTCCTTGTAAGCTTCATACACATATTTTTCGCATTTAATCAATTTATTGTTCAACTAAATAAATAATATATATTTATATGAATTGATTTATCTTTTGGTTTTTTGTACTGCTCACTACTGCTACAAAGATTCGGGTTACAGCTGTCATGACCAATGCGCCAATAGTGTTAACCCTAGATTGTGACATGTACTCCAATGACCCACAAACGCCTTATCGTGCACTATGTTACTTATCGGACCCTGAACTTGGATCCAAATTAGGCTACGTGCAGTTTCCTCAACGATTTCGCGGAATCAACAAAAACGACATATATGCGTGTGAGCTCAAGCGTTTGTTTGTGATCAATGCTGAGGGAATGGATGGGGTTTTGGGGCCAAATTACGTTGGAACAGGATGTTTTTTCAATAGAAGAGTTTTCTTTGGAGGTCCATCACAATTGTTATCACCTGAAATTCCAGAATTAGCCCCAGATAATGTGGTGGATAAGCTAATTCAGTCTACAGAGGTTCTGGAATTGGCACACACTGTTGCTGCTTGCAATTATGAGAAGAATACTAATTGGGGATGGAAGGTAAACTAATTTCATTTTGCACTCCGATGTGGGATGTATGGCTTTACTGTCTCAAATTATTCACTGGCGAATTAAACGGTCTCAAATTATTTATTGTGTAGATTGGTGTTAGATACGGCTCACTGGTGGACACTGGATATCAAATGCAATGTGAAGGATGGAAAGCTATATTTTGCAATCCTGCTAGGCCAGCATTTTGTGGGGATGCGCCAATCAACCTTGTTGATGCGCTCAATCAAACCAAGAGATGGACCATAGGCCTCCTTGAAGTGGCTTTCTCTAAATATAGTCCAATTACGTTCGGCATTCGGTCCATGGGCCCTTTAATGGGCCTTTCCTATGCTCACTATTCATTTTGGCCCATTTGGTCAATTCCAATCACAATATATGCCTTCCTCCCTCAGTTGGCTCTCCTAAATGGAATCACCATCTTCCCAAAGGTAACATACATCCATCTTTGACCTTAATTTCCTTTTTAGGGTAATGTTCTCCATATATTTTGAAGTTTGTGTTGTGAAATGATAAACTGAGACCATATATTTAAATCTAAATTTAATTAAACAATGGTTCAGATCGACAATCTGACAACATAACATATTCAAAATAAATGACAAGAGAATAATTATTAATTGTTGTCTTTTGTAGCCTAAAATTGATCTTTTGAGCAAATAATGCGTACATACATCCTTTTGGTAACATTGAAGTTTCTGTTGTAGGTTTCGGAGACATGGTTTCTCTTGTATGTCTTCCTTTTCCTTGGAGCCTATACTCAAGACTTCCTAGACTTTGTGTTAGAAGGAGGAACGTTCCCTAGGTGGTGGAATGACCAAAGAATGTGGATGGTTAGGGCACTCTCATCCTTCTTGTTTGGATCCATTGAGTACCTTCTCAAGTCCTTTGGGATTTCCACACATGGGTTCAATGTGACTAGCAAAGTCCTTGATGAAGACCAAAGCAAAAGATATGAACAAGGAACCATTGAGTTTGGAGTCCCATCACCCATGTTTGTGCCTCTAACAATGGCTGCCCTTCTCAACTTGGCTGCATTTACTTGGGGACATGTTGAGGCTTTCAGAGGCAGCAATGATTTGGAGGGACTGTTCTTGCAGATGTTTATAGCTGGTTTTGGCACAGTGAATTGTATACCAATTTATGAAGCCATCATCAGTAGGAGTGACAAAGGGAGAATTCCTAGAAAAACCACTCTAGTTTCATTACTTTTAGCTTTTGCTCTCTGTGTAGGGGCTTATGTTTCTCTGAGGAACTGATCAGTTGCTATATACGAAAATATCAACATGTATGTTAGCCTTAGCAATTACTTTAAATTTTATTTACAGAAAACTGCATGTATATGCAATACCATTGATCGATGTGACAATAAGAATTAATTATATCCACCGTGATATAAAGGGTTGTGGAATAATCATGTGGTTGCACTCTATGTAGTCATACTCATACAACACTAGCCTCGCTTGCTGAATAGTCAATCATGTGCAATTAACTATATGTAGTGTCCCTTTCAAAAAAAATTATATGTAGTGTCCTACTGATACGACACTAGCCGCCCAATACTTGAGTGCCAGGTGATTAATTGGCGTGTCATTTCTGGAAATTAAGATCCAAAAGTAATGGTAATGTCGATATAATACTTGTCTTAATACACAGAGACTTGATAGGTTTACCATTTTTCTATGCACAAAAAATTGTCTTTCTTCTTGGGACGTCTCATCAACTAGGCATGTGATATGTTAATTTTATGCTGAATTTCTTGACCGTCAATATCAGTAATTCAGCATTGACTATGTAGTAGCTAGAATTGTGTTTATCAATGGACATTTATTTGATCAATATTCAATAATCTACCTAGTTCTTTATTGATCGATTTGGTATGTGTGAGTTTTAAAAACTCAAGAATTTTGATCAAAGTAAGAGGTTTCGTGCACCACCAGTCCACCACCATGTCCACCGACGACCTTCCTCTTCACAGCCACAAACACTCTCTTCGCATCCCCATCAACCGCCTCTTCGCTCTAATTTACTGGTGTGCCATCCTAGCCTTACTCTATCACCACACGCTCTCCCTCCTCCACTCCACAACCCTAACCTCCTTCTTCATCACCCTCACCCTCCTCATCTCCGACTCCATCCTCGCTTTCTTACACACCACCACGCAAGCTTTCCGAATGAATCCCCTATACCGCAAAGAATACCCCGAAAACCTCAAGAGGGTTCTTCCAAAATCAGACTTGCCCGCATTGGATGTCTTCATATGTACTGCGGATCCCTACAAGGAGCCTCCGATGAACGTGGTGAACACGGCCTTGTCTGTGATGGCTTATGATTATCCGACGGAGAAGGTGTCCGTGTACGTTTCCGACGACGGAGGTTCGGCTCTGACTCTGTTTGCTTTCATGGAGGCCGCGAAGTTTGCAAGAAACTGGTTACCTTTCTGCAGGGAGAACAACATAGTAGAAAGATGTCCAGAAGCTTTTTTCGAGACGGATCACTCTCGTTTTTCTGAGGCTGAGAATATTAGGGTAATTTCTACTGTAAACATGATTTTTTTTTTCCTTTTTTTTTTCCTTTTGGTCAGTGGGAAAATAACCATTATAGCATTATCTAACATCTTGCCACAGATAATTTCTACGCCACTGTATACAATGAATCTTTTTTTTTTCTTCTTTTTTTCCTTTTGATCAGTGGGAAACCATTAATTATGGCATTATCTAACATCTTGCCACAGATAATGTACCAAGGCATGAAAGTGAGAGTAGACAACGTAATTGAGAGAGGCAAAGTAGACGGTGAATATATTACCGGAGAACGGGAAAGTCAGGTTTTTAGCAAATGGTCAGATGGATTTATCCGGCAAGATCATCCCACTATCATTCAGGTATATAAACAGCTTAAGTTTATGTAGAGAGGATTTTATCCCTACATTTAGTTCCTCGACTCTTAATTAATTAAGAGTATTATCTGATAACATAACTTATCACACTTAACGTACCTAACTTGTTACACACTTAAATTTGGTATTGTACTTATATTTAAGGCATGAACAGGTCTTATCAGACAATAAGAAAGAAAGAGATATCACAGGCAATGCAATGCCAAACCTAATTTATGTCTCTAGAGAAAAAAGCAAGACATCAGAACACAATTTTAAAGCTGGTGCCCTTAATGTCCTCGTAAGCTTCATACACACGTACATATTTTCATGTTTAATCAATTTATTGTTTAGCTAAATAAATAAAAATTGATTTATCTTTTGGTTTTTTGTACTATGTACTACTGCTACAAAGATTCGAGTTTCAGCTGCCATGACCAATGCGCCAATAGTCTTAACCCTAGACTGTGACATGTACTCCAATGACCCGCAAACGCCTTATCGTGTACTATGCTACTTATCGGACCCTAATCTTCGATCCAAATTAGGCTACGTACAGTTTCCTCAGCGATTTCGCAGAATCAATAAAAACGACATATATGCGTGTGAGTTCAAGCGTATCTTTGTGATTAATGCTGAGGGAATGGATGGGGTTTTAGGGCCAGATTACTTTGGAACAGGATGCTTTTTCAGTAGAAGAGTTTTCTTTGGAGGTCCATCACAGTTGTTATCACCTGAAATTCCTGAATTATCCCCAGATAATGTGGTGGACAAGCCCATTCAGTCTACAGAGGTTTTGAAATTAGCACACCGTGTTGCTGCTTGCAATTATGAGAGGAATGCCAATTGGGGTTGGAAGGTAAGCTAATTTCATTTTGCACATTGCACCACTCTGGGATGGCTTAATTTACTATATCAAATTATTCACCAATCGAATTAAACTGTCTCAAATTGTGTAGATTGGTGTCAGATACGGCTCACTGGTGGAGGACTTCTTCACTGGTTATCAAATGCAATGCGAAGGATGGAAAACTATATTATGCAATCCTACTAGGGCAGCATTCTATGGGGATGCCCCAATCAACCTTGTTGATGTGCTCAATCAAACCAGGCGTTGGACCATAGGCAACCTTGAGGTTGCTTTCTCTAAATATAGTCCAATTACATTCGGCATTCGGGCTATGGGACTTTTAATGGGCCTTTCCTATGCTCACTATTCATTTTGGCCCCTTTGGTCAATTCCAATCACAGTATATGCCTTCCTCCCCCAACTAGCTCTCCTAAATGGAATCACCATCTTCCCAAAGGTAGCATACATCCATCTTTGACCTTAATTTCTTTTTCAGGGTAATGTTCTCCATATATTTTGATGTTTATGATGTTTAATAATAAACCGAGACCATATATTTAGAATTTTAGATCAAAATTTAATTTATCAATTATTCAGATCGATAATCTCACAACATAACATGTTCAAACTATATAACAAAAAAATAATTATTGTTGTTTTTTGTAGCCTAAAATTTATCTTGTGAGCAAATAATGCATACGTACTTCCTTTTGGTAACATTGAAGTTTCTGTTACAGGTTTCGGAGACATGGTTTCTCTTGTATGTCTTCCTTTTCCTTGGAGCCTATACTCAAGACTTCCTAGACTTTGTGGTAGAAGGAGGAACATTCCCTAGGTGGTGGAATGACCAAAGAATGTGGATGATTAGGGCACTCTCATCCTTATTGTTTGGATCCATTGAGTACCTTCTCAAGTCCTTGGGGATTTCCACACATGGGTTCAATGTGACTAGCAAAGTCCTCGATGAGGACCAAAGCATAAGATATGAACAAGGAACCATTGAGTTTGGAGTCCCATCACCCATGTTTGTGCCTCTAACAATGGCTGCCCTTCTCAACTTGGCTGCACTTACTTGGGGACATGTTGAGGCTTTCAGAGGCAGCAATGATTTTGAAGGACTGTTCTTGCAGATGTTTATAGCTGGTTTTGGCATAGTGAATTGTATACCAATTTATGATGCCATCATCAGTAGGAATGACAAAGGGAGAATTCCTAGAAAAACCACTCTAGTTTCATTAATTTTAGCTTTTGCTCTCTATTTAGTGGCTTATGTTACTCTAAGGAACTAAGTTGATGTGAAAGTATGAACATGTATGTTAGTCTTAATTAGAAATTACTTTTCAATTTACAGAAAACTGCAGTACCTTTGATGTGACAATAAGAATTGTCCACTATTATATATAGGGTTGTGGAATAATATATCTTCGGTACTTTCTTCTGGTTCATCCATTTCAAAGAAAAAAATTCATGTTATAGATACAGCTAGTTAGTTATCATATATCAGAATGAGTCGACATGTCCGAGTTGTTAAGGAGACAGACTTGAAATCTGTTGGGCTTCGCCCGCGCAGGTTTGAACCCTGCTGTCGACAGCCATACTTTTTCTTTTGCAGTTTTATGAACCTCCCACAAGCTAGCCTTGAAACAACTCACTTTTTTTTTTCTTGGGGAAAGTCTGTCTTTATTGCAAACAGATGCATGAGTAGTGCATCAGTACATAACCTTGATTCAAAATTTAAAAGCCAACGCTAAATTAATTTAAAGCATGCCCAAGAGGCCAAGAGCTTCTGCTCAATGAGGTAGGAAATATAGACATCCTGAATTGCATGCTTGATCCCTTCCTCCAAGAAAACTCGGACATCCCATTCCGGACAAGCTCCGGCCACTCAGCGGCTTAGCATCAATACCAACTTGAGCTGCCAACTCAGGAAGTTTCGCCTTCTCCGGCCAGATTGGGTTTTTCACAATCCTAGCCGCAAAATGGCCCAGTTCCACTCCTTCATTCGTCATCAGACTTCGCAAATCATAACCACAAAAACTTAATTTCTTCTTTAATTCCATACGCAAAAAGCAAATATTGCAATCAGCAAGAAGATTATTAGAGAGTTTAGTATGATCATATCTGTTGTGATAATAACTGAACAAAGTATGAAGCTTTGGGATGATCAAGCAACGACCTTCAGCACAAAGTAGCAACATTGAAGCATTCGTACGTAGTAGAACCGGTTGTAGTCTTAATATCAAGTCCCATAACAGGTCTGGCAGATTCCAGCGAACCCCTCATTTCTGATATTTTCTCATCAATCAAATTAGCATTATCATATACGATAACCTTCACTTTAACACCATGAATTTAAGTGCATGATATCTAGAACTAATTAAGGCACACAAACATGCATATGAGCTTGGTCACATAATTAAATCGGATTTAAGTGCATGGTATCTAGTCTGCATATCAAATCACAGTAGGATTTCATGAGTATATATATGAATCTAGCTAGTTATTGGTATTAATTGGTGGAGAATCTTCTTTGGTATGCATTGGCACTGAAAAGTCGAAGTCCTTTGATGCATGTTCTCATTAGAACCGTCAAGCTTCTCACACCCTCCAAATTAATTGAGGTTTGTGGTTATATCATGCATGAACCTTAGCTCTTAATTAAGTTTAAGACATTAGAAAATCTTCAAAAGACTACTAGGGGAGACGAACGAGGCACCATGTTTCTTTATTTTGTGTGCTTCTTAAAACTTTATATTTTTGATACATATTAATTAGTATATTACTCTCTTCAGTCTTTACAATTAAGACTACTGAAGAATTACATGGTGAATTTAGTGGGAGTTAAGCATATACAGAACAATTCATATCCATCATATATGCATGTCCTCTTGTGTGTGTTGTGTTTTTTTCGTCCCTCTTTATGTGAACTAATACAAGCCACCGGATAATTTGATCCGGGCATCTTGGGGTTGATATTTCATATATGTACCAATAATTAAAATTTAGAAATACAAAGGTGTTGAATAATGGCTTGATATAGGACTTAAGAGAAATTTAGCATTTTTGAAAATATTTAGAGCCTACATGTGTAGGGAGTAACTTAAGAATTCAAGGGAAACTAATGGCATGATGTTTCGTGGGCTGTAAGTATAATTTTTATTATATAGGGAAAAACAAAAAAAGATACACATGATCACTGTCGACGAATTATTCGTCGGCAAAAGTCATTGTTCAAATTTTTTTTGAACTATGCTCAATATTTAATTTAATTTAAGACCAATATAAAAATAATTTGATCCGGGCATCTTGGGGTCGATATTTCATGTGCTGATAATTATCATTTGGAAATGCAAAGGCGTTGAATATATATGGCTTTGGTTGAAGGTTTCTAAATTTGAAGAATAATGGCTTGATATAAGACTTGGGAGAAATTTAGCCTTTTTGAAAGTATTTGGAGCATTAAGGATGGGTGTAGGGAGTAACTTAAGAATTCAAGGGAAATCAATGACATGATGGTTTGGGGGTGGGAAGTATAAATTTGATTATATAGGGGAAAAAAAAAAGATACACATGACCACTGTTGACGAATTATTCGTCGGCAAAAGTCATTTTTTTAAATTTTTTTGTACTATGCTCAAAGTTTTTTTTTAATTTAAGACCAATAAAAAAAATTGATCATGGCATTTTGGGGTCGATATTTCATGTACCGATAATTAACATTTGAAAATGCAAAGGCGTTGAATATGGCTTTGGTTGAATGTTTCCAAATGGGAAGAATAGTGACTTAAATTTTTTTTTAGCATTTTTGAAAGTATTTGGAGTCTTTAAAGACGGGTGTGGGGAGTAACTTAATAATTCAAGGGAAACCAATGGCATGATGGTTCGGGGCTGGAAATATAATTTTGATTATATAAGGGAAAAAGAAGATACACATGATCGACCACTGCTGACAAACTATTCATCAGCAAATGTCATTGTTCAATTTTTTATTTAATTTAAGAATAATATAAAATCAATTTTATCGAGGCACTTTGGGGTTGATATATTATGTTCCGATAATTAACATTTGGAAACACAAAGGCTGAAAGACATTGAATATGGCTTTGGGTGAAGGATTCCAAAACGGAAGAATAGGCTTGATATAGGCTTAGGACAAATTTGGCAATTTTGAAATATTTGGAGAGTCAAGGACGGATGTAGCTAGGGAGTAACTTAAGAATCCAAGGGAAACTTTCCTTTAAAAAAGAAAGGGAAACTCATCGCTTGATCGGGGCCCGGATGTATATATTTGAATATATAGGGGAAAAAGTAAAAAAAATACACATGACTTCTAAGTCATTGTTCAAAGTACAGGTGTTACATTAATTTTTTTTTTAATTTAATAAAAGTTCTATTTTTGGGTCTTGGTCGACCCTCTCCGCTCGTAAATGAGATGTTTGAACTAAATTATACGTCAAAATTATAGTGGAAGCGGTGCCAAAATTTTATTTTTATAAAAATGGTGTGCTATAGCTAGTGTTTTTCCTTCCGTATGCCATAAACTGATCTTAATGCAACTTTTCAACCCCAGCGTTGTTTCTGTGGTTACTTTTTGACGTTCAAAATGCTACCTTAAAATCTTAGATTAAGGGTCAAGATTATTTTGTGTGGTTTTCGCATTTTACCGATAAGATCTTACTAATGATTAAGATCATAAGAGTTACTAAATTTTGTGTTACTGTTTAAGATATTACTGATTAAAATCTTAAGAGTTACTGTGGTTTTTCCATTTCCAATGTTGTAGGGTGTAGGCTATACCCCGTACGTTTGGGCCACTACATCTACAGAAAGAATGAAAGATTACCCAACACCATATATGGCGAATCCTGGAATGCACCAAAACTGGTGTGTACCATCTGATGTGGCGCCGACGTGGCGTAATGACAGTCACCCATTGAAAATCAGCTATTAACTTAATGGAAAATGTTGACTGACGGTAGCGGAACACGAAAAATTTTTGAATGAGACGGTCACACGCCTTTTTCTGTGTGACGGCTCTCATTCATTGGCTAATACTGAATAAAAAATTATCAAATGAATATAAAACTATTTTTTGGACCAATCAATGAGACCCGTCACACAGTGACGGGCTCACTGAAAAATCCCTCGCGGAACACCGATATGTAAATAAAAAACTCTTAAGAGTTACCACAATTGCTGTATTCTTTTCCTCTGTTTCTTGTTGGGAATTGTCTTCTTCCTTTTTGCTTCTCATTCTTTACCTCTAATACGAATTGCAGTTTTATGTTTAATCAATTTGAGAATTTTTTGCTAGTTTAACTATAAAGCAGAGTTCCAACGAATCCAAGGCAACAAATAAATAGTAAAATAAGTTTTTCATCTTGTTCATAAAATTAGACTTCATCTGGGTATTGGGTTTGATGAAAAGTTTGATCGGCCCTGTGAATTGGTTCATATGGTAGGGATTTCTTTGCATATATTGGGATGAGATCTGAATAAATCCTACTTTTCAATTTGCTTTCCTCTCTGAATCATCGATGATTTTCACTGGATCTTATTGTGCCAAAAAGCAGGAACTAAATAGGAAGAAAATAACTTTGGTTTTGAATTTTGAGTTCTTTTATGTTTCTGTGTTGATCGTGAAAAGATAATAGTTGAAGAGAGTTGATTTTGCTGCTGGAAACGAGTTGCAGAGAGAGAGAGAGGAAAAGAGAAGGAATCAGATTACCCCTAATACATTTCTCTCTTCTCTTTCTACCCAGATCAAAAACACCATGACTACCTCCATTCAACCACGGAATCAAAATCTCAAATAAAAAAGAAAGTTAGAATGAAAGATGAGAACTTTCTTTTTCTTTGAAATTTGGTTTTCCTGAACATCTAATCCGATATGGGCAGATGTTTGAAAGAAAAAAAAAAAAAAAAACTCTTCAAAGCTTCGCTTCCATGGCTTCCATGTTCAGTTGCTTCCATGGAAGCAAATAACCAATCACAATTTTTATTTGCCATAATCTTCAAATTTAGCTTCGTTTGTGTTCGATCAGATCGCATCTATTTAGGATGGATTGGACGGAAACCAAGATTCAATTACTAGTACAAGTAAATCAATTTTACTGACTAACTTGTTTGGAGAGATAACAGAGTTGACCATAACACCGTCCATGGTACATTCCAGCCGCTCCCTATATAATAGTGATTATACATTCCATCATCTTTCAGTATTTACATAAAAGTACTTCAAAGTACACTAGAGTAGTACGTACGTAGACCTCTCTCGAGGTTTTTGACAATATATGTATACCTGGTCTCTCATCTATCTTAGCTAATTAACGATCTCTGCCGCCAAAAATGTACTTAATTCTCAGTGGGAAACATAGCACAAAAGATATATGTTATTTCTAGTTGATGTAGGAAAGCATGCATGGCTTAGTTGTCTAAATTATCTCATGAATCATGCGTTTGGATATGGATAGTAACCGAGTCTCTCGAATCTTGATTAGCACCATAACATAACCCTCCAGAATCCCTTAAACTTGTACCACTATCAGTACTTGATGATGGTGATTCTTCAACCGGAGTTGTTCCATTGTCGTCAACCATCCGTTGCAGCTGCTGATCATGTTGGTGAAGTTCCAATGACACAATCCCGGGACTGTGGTGGGAGACTATTATGCTGTGCTGCTGCTGGAGTTGTACTACTGGCTCGGCCGGTGCAGTGTTACTAATAGGTATCACTGCTGGATTATTATTATTGTCGAGTTTAGAACTGATACTAATGGGAATCACTGAGCATCTGCAAAGTGGGCAGGTTGTGTTGTTGTGCAGCCAGTGATGAATGCAATCGACATGGAAGACGTGTTTGCACGATTGAACCTGCAATAGCTCCTCTTCCATTTCGAATTCCCCCAAGCAAACGCAACATCTGCAGCCACAATTTAGGCAGGCCCAAACTTAGCTTACAATTATTCCAATTCGGCGAAACCTAAAGTTTGGTAAACAATTAATTAATGTTTGGATAGCTGCAGGGTAACTCGATGCAAGTAATGAATCACAATTTGAGATGCCTTGACTTACAAGCAAGAACGGCTATCGATGCAAGACTTAGATCACAATAATTGGACCAAATTAAAATTAGTTGGTGCCAAAAAGATGAGATCGAAGCTCATACATGGGCATTGTGGGATTTCATGAGTGTTTAATTACTATCCACTTTGAGCTAGGGAAAAGTTTTCTTGAAGAATCTTAGAAAGCTATTATTGCACACAAATTATACATCCAACTTTATTTTCACGTTTTGTCTCCTCCAAAGATGTCCTTTCACACTATATTCTACTTACTCATCAACCTCTCTTTTTCTCAAAAGCACTTTTTAGAAAAATAGTGGATGTTATGAGAGATTCTAATGAACATGTGTGAAAAAAGAAATAAAAGTTTCTATACCTGTAGTCATCCCTTTGGGCCATAACTACTGGTTGCAAGAAAAGAACTACTGTATATGCGAATATATGATTTGAAGGATATGTTCTTATCTAATTGACTTAATTTAGAAATTAATTAAAACCCACTTATTTTTTTCTTTTTTCTTTCTTCTTTTTAATTGGGTTTTTGGTTAAGTTGTCAAAATCTCAAATTCTCGATCAACAGTTAGTTGCTAAAGTGCATTGGCTTCTCAACTTAATTGAAGGATGTGATGGAACACCATCTTGGCACATGCCACTTGTTCTATTATGGACCTAATATTGATGTCTCCAACACATAGGCCAGTTCAACTTCATTTGGCTTATCATCAAAACTCAATATGAAAAATCATAACTAAAGAAATTAATTCAAACTTACTGTGAATCCTTTTTCCTCAGTTCTTCATCAAATAGAATGATTTGAAGCTTTTCTTTGAGCTCTCCCTTCAAATCCATCAGACAAGGCTATACATAATAATATGAAAGAAAAAAAGAAAAGAATTAGATATAAATTTTAAGTTTGGATGATACTCAGTTAAGGTTTTATCTGCATGATACCAAACTTACATTGAAATTTCACAACAGATCGAAATGAATACTCAAATATAATTGTAATTCTTTGTTTGCTTGTTTGTCTTCATGCATAGGCATCTATGAAGATATAATATATGAGAGAGAGAGAGAGAGAGAGAGCTTACTGAGGAAACATATGGTGTATAAGGTGCCGAAGCTTGATTATGGTTTCTTCGTCGAATGAGAATTGGAGGAGAAGATGAAAGAGTGGAAGCCCTCCTTTTGAGGTAGAACAAGTAGAACAAGAGAAAGAGAATGATGGAGAAAAGGATAGGAATCGAGAATATGAAGGCCTGGTAAAGTTTGAGTTGAAGTGCTTGAGGATAAAGGTGAGATTGAGAAGTAGTAGTAGAACTGGTAGTTTGAGCTTGATCAGGAAGACCCATCTAACTGAATTAAGCTGCTAGCTACTAAATCCTGGTGATTATTCTGCTTATTAGTTGAAGATATATATAGAGGAATTACTACAAATGCCTGGTTGAGTGTATTTATATATGGAGAGAATTTTGAGGTGGGATTCGTTCAAATATGAAGGGAGAGATTGTTAATTTTTTCATACCCAAAAAGTAGAGAGATTATTTGGCTTTATATATACAAGGCGAATTTAGAGTGGTTGTCTGCAAAAGAGATATTTTCTAATTTCTGCAACTCTTTTTTTTTTCGACTACTGTGTAATGGAATGTGACAATTGGCCAATTGGGAACCAATAATCACTTTTATATATATATATATATATATATATATTTTTTTTTTTTTGGGAGGAATTACTCCATAATACACTCAAATTGAAAAACCTTTTGGACATCTAAATTAGTAGACAAATAGTGTGTACAGGAGGCTAGCTAGTATATATTATGAATCGTGATAAACTATTATATATAAATTATCAAAAGTTCAAAATAATATTTCTAATTCATAGTTTACTAATAAGTGAAATTGTTGATGAAAAGATTTATAGTATGTAGTAATTAAGTAGTTGACATGATCGAGTTCTATTGATTGTTGAATTTTTATCGCATAGCATACCAATTAAGTAGAAATTAATATTACAAACTTATGAAAATGGAGACCTTATATAGTTATATATAGGCTTCTGTGATCGATCAGCTGGAGTTTTCTATATATAATTCTGATTTTTTTCACCATTAAATATATTTTTACCATATTCTGGTGCACAGTGGGATCTTCGATGAAAGTGAATAAGTTTTGCCTGTTCTTTTTGGCATAATGATTGCTTATAGATTGGGGAGAGGAAACATTATAACTTTGTTAATTAAATCAAAGAAGAAAAATGAAAGAAAAAACCCAGAGCAATAAGTTTTTGAGCTCAAATCTATATGATGCCATGATAGCATATATTCCTTGTTTCATGTTTCAATGATGGGACACCCATGTCTATCACTAAAACTTGGGTCCTCATCACACCAAGCACTGAGAGGCTCAATTATCCCCACTGTAACATCATGGACCCAAACATCATCATCATCAGACATTTTTACCAATATTCCATGATACATTACAATGCTTAATTCTTTTTAATTAAAAAGAACAAAATTATAATTAAGATGTGCATTGCATTACTCTTACTTAAGCTGTTGGTCCATCAGATCGATCATCCATGGTTGGAAAGTTGATGACCTAAAAAACCTATAAATTAAGCCACTCAAGTTATGTATTTGTGTTATCAAAGGTGGTTTGTCCCAACTTCAACTAATTGACACAGCTCTACCTTAATTCAGATATTTTTCCATGATGAGCAAACTAAACGACCCACCATTATATATAATTAGACCTACATGTTCATCATTGGACATCAAAGTTGTTGGTATGTTTAAGATGTGCAACCTAACATTCCTAACTTTTCTACATATCCTCCCTAATTTGTGGTCTTTCTAGCCAATTTTAAGGGCTTAACACAAATATAGGTGTGCTTTCACATATGAATGACTTATTGAGGCCAAACTTTGTGAATAAATAAAATGGCAATGATATTCTCGCTATTAGAAATTAAGTCGATCACTATACACTTCTTCTATGATTAATTTCTTTTTTATTTTAAAGAAGGAGGGATTTGAAATTGTAATGCCCAATATATACCTATCTAAGAGTAGTGTGAATATCCGCTACCATATATTAATCTATTGTATAAGCAAAGAATTTGTTCTTCTAAATGAAAAGAAGAGAAATCTTTCCCTTTCAAGTTGTTTAGACCTTCTTTAGCTCATGACTACTAGTTAAGAAAGAAGAGAAGAATTCTTTCTTCATGCACTACACTAAAGTGATATGGTGCCTTTGAGCTTTTCATTATTACATAAACACAACCTTTTAGCAACATAGCATATCACTAAAGTAAAGAAAAAAGCATGGCATCTACAATGTCAATCTAAGAATTAATTACCTTGTGGTATCAAACTTAAGCCATTTATATAAGACAAAAGAAATTGAGAGAGAAAAACAGAATGCTAATTACCTTATTAACTTTACTATTGCGCGCATAGTTTGTCACGTTTGAATCGAGAATATAGAGGCTTGAGAATGTTTGTTGAATTCGAGTTTTGGAATAAAAGGCAACTATATGGCCAAAAATAAAAGTCTAAAAGAGAATTTTGACACTCTTAGTTTTGCCTTTTTCTTTTCCTAAAAATGTTCTATTTGTGAACCAAAACAAATTTTAGTGTTGATTAGACATCCACTCGTTTCGGTTTTGAGGTTTCATAGATGTCTACCAATGCAATATCAAGTTAATAAGCAAAGGAATTCTTCTTCTTTAAGAGGAATGAAAGAAGTAGGGAAGAAGAATACTTAATTCTTCCACTCATGTAAGCATGACCCAAAAGGGTAAAAAGAAAGAAGAAATAATCTTGGTGCTTTTCTGCTCTATCTTTTTTATTGTATTTTCCACTTGTTTTATATATGTTCTTCCTTGGTGCAACTTGCCCTCTATTTTATGCATTTCTAGGACGCAATTTGTCCCTTGATTTAACTGAGGAGATCTTACTGCTACTGGTGGATCATGATGAAAGCTCTATCTCAGGAAGTGGGTTGAAGATCAGATCTCATACTACATAACAATAAGATTCTCTAGTTATATAGAAAAGCCCCATGTCTTATTTCACACATTTGTTTTTAGTTTTTACAGAGTAAAGTGCTTTTACTTAGGTCCCAGTAATCCTTTAGCAGCCATGGAATCAACATGTTTAAGTAGTGAAAAGAATGTCCAATTCCAGCCTCTATTAGGCGGCGGCTTGTGTCTGTCATGCTTTGATAAGCTCCCATGATTAAAAGCAAGTAATTTTCACTTAGTGCTATCCAAGAAGGATGTGTTTATGAATCAATGGTCTTATGGTCCTAACGAGAAAGATGAAAAATCCATAAAATAAGACAATTGAATATGGTTTTGGTTTCAAATTTTGCAGACTCCCACCAAGGAGATTGTGCAGTCTGGTGTGTTAAAACTTAAAAGACATTGTGAACCTGCGACGGAACAAATACACATATTCTATCGACACTAGAAGTTCCAGTTGCTTTCATGCATTACTTCATCAAATGATTCAACCTATAAATCCAGACTGTACCAACATAGTTGGGATTCAGCCCACCTACTACTAATGCTTTCTTGTTTTGGCAGTCGTCAGGATTTGAGTTTCTGATAAATATGCTTTTACACATAATGATACGCGCTCGTAAGTCGATTTCTAGATATGATTTTGCGAACTGCATACATTTTCTTTGATCATTAATCAACTATATTACAGCAAAAACTGAACGAACTGAATCTTAATAACAAGGGGAAAATGGAAGTTTCAATGCATATGCGATTACATGGTACATGAAACTTTTTTCTTTCCTGTTCTTCCTCTCAGAGATAGACAAAAGATTTAACCTAAACTAGTACTTCCTCTTCCTTATTTTGAAACTCAGTGATCGGATGACATTGTCATCAGCTTTCAGATTCTCTTCAAGAAATTCGAGAGACTCAGGTTTTGTGAAGTAGGTAAAGAGTAGGTAGATACCATCCAGGTAAGTGTTGGACTCCCCAGCTTTGTTTTTCTTCTGGATGCTATAGGCTAGTGGAATCACTCCTCTGTTGAAGACCTCCACATACATGCCACCCCCAGCTATAAGCAACTGCAAAACATAGACCGTCAGACTGAATGTTGTAACAATTAAACTTCCAAGTTTATAACTTCATAGGAACTACAAGCTGCATAAGTTAATCTGATGATTTGCATTTAAACTTTCTTTCCTTGGCTCTGCAGACACCATTATTCTATTCATTTCAGATAAGTTGCAAGGTTGATAATAGCATGCTCTAATGAAATAACCATGAGCTAAAACTCAACTTATTTCCGAGCAGTTTGTTATATTAATACTATGAAACCTCAATTACATTCAGATAAGTTCTTACTAGTTTTAGTGGTGGATAACTATGTCTAAAAGTCTATCCAGTATGAAACTCTATTACGCCCGGATAAGAGCAATAGAAAATCTGCAGATCTTCATATCTAAACAATGGCTTATAAAAAGCATGCATGAAGGGTGAAACAATGAAACTTAAATTGAGGGAAGTAAAATATGGCATTTCTTGACATTAGAGGAATATTTGGGTGATCCTGGGAATGATACGATCCTACTGAGCTTTCCACAAGCATTTTCTCTGAGGAAAGTCATAATCTTTCAATTTAGTCTGATAAGTCCCAACTTCTCAAGATGACAGCATTAAAAATAACAAAGAACATATGGGCAGAGCCTGTGTTTCACATAAGTATTGTAATTAATCTCATCGATCATCTTCTCTCTACCAGAACCCATCCCATGCAATAGATTTATTACATCAAATATTTAAGCAGAAATATTTCATTGCACTTCCAAAAATTAAACACATTATGGAATGTTAAGATTACTTCTCCATGGAAAACAGTCTCTAAAATTTGAAGTTTTAAGTTGTTATAATGTGTGAGGATTCAGCTCATTAGCAAGCATGTTCACTCCAACAAAGAAAAGCATTTCGTACTGCAATGTAAGCTTTTAAAATTTAAACATCAGTGAAACACCTTACGGAATTGCATCAAATACCTTCTGCCATCACAGCCTTCAGTTCTTATTACACATTTAGACTACTGAAGCAGTTTGGCAAAATGAAAAACACTTTGAGCACAAATAATTTTGTATAATATATACATCATATGTAGAGCTATTCCGATCAACCAAAAGAAGAAAACTTTTAGGTAGTTATCACTCAACTTAACGCATTTCTTATTGGAGCTCAAATTTTCTTAGCCACCGAACAGATAACATAGAAAAATTGAACCGAGTAGAAACAAATAAAATATAAAATCCATTTACCTCCTCATACTTCTGGGTAAGAGCGAGTCTTTCATCCTCGGACATATCGGGTCTGAGAACCGCCATGGTCTCGTACTGTCGGAGCCCCGGTGGGCACGGTGGCTCCTCCTTGTCCTCCACGGCGGTTAAGCCCGGCCCGGATGGGGAATTTGGGTCGTCCTCGGACTGGAAACCGCCCTCGAAGAACGAGCCGGAGAATTCCAGCGACTGGACATTGACGGTTAGGCCCGAATTGGGGCCGGGCCGGGTCCGGTGGTACACGAGAGGCTTTGTGTTTGAGTGAGTGAAGGAGAGGGCTTGGGGTAGCGATGGGATTTGGGAAAGAGTTTTGGGGGACAACAGGAAATTCCAAGTAGTTGAAATGAGCGAACAAGTTGAAGCTGCCATTGTTTGAAGCAGAAGGCTTTGCATCAGTGTGCCTCGATAAGGAACTGGATGACTATAATGATAGGACAAATGGAATAACAACGACGTATCGTTTTTTATCTGAATGCTTTTATATGGGCTGGGCCCAAGTTGAGACAAGGCCCAATTCAGACCGCATTAACGACACGTCGTTTTATCTGTTACTGCGATTTGGGCTGGGTCGAATTCAGACCAGGCCCAATTCAGACAGTAATAAAAACGACGTGTCGTTTTTCCTGTGGTTGCGATTTGGGCTGGGCCGAGTATAGACAGGCCCAATTCAGAGTATTAAAATTCGACGTGTCGTTTTTCCTGTGCTTGGGATTTGGGCTAGGCTGGGCCGAGTGCAGAGCAGGCCCAATTCAATGTCATAAAAACGACGTGTCGTTTTTCTTGTGGTTCCGATTTGGGCTGGGCCGACTGCACACCAGGCCCAATTTAGAGTTTGATAAACAAACGACGTGTCGTTTTCCCTGTGCATGGGATTTGGGCTGGGCCGAGTAGAGTCCAGGCCCAATTAAAAGTTTATAATAACGACGCGTCGTTTTTCATGTGGTTGTGATTTTGGGCTGGGCTGGGCCGAGTGTTACAGGCCCAATTCAATGTGAGAAAAACGGCGTGTCGTTTTTCCTGTGGTAGAGATTTGGGCTGGGCCGTGTAAAGACCAGGCCCAATTCAGTGTTATAAAAACGACGTGTATTTTTTCCTTCCTTGCGATTTGGGCTGGACCGACTGCAGACCAGGCCCAATTTAGAGTTTTATAAAAAACGACGTGTCGTTTTCAATGTACTTGGGATTTGGGCTGGGCCGAGTACAGTCCAGGCCCAATTCAGAGTTTATAAAAACGACGCGTCGTTTTTCATGTGGTTGTGATTTGGGCTTGGCTGGGCCGAGTGCTGATAGGCCCAATTCAATGTGAGAAAAACGACCCGTCGTTTTTCCTGTGGTTAAGATTTGGGCTGGGCCGAGTACACATTAGGCCCAATTCAGTGTTATAAAAAACGACGTGTCGTTTTTCCCTTGCTTGCGATTTGGGCTGGGCCGACTGCAGACCAGGCCCAATTTAGAGTTTGATAAAAAACGACGGGTCGTTTTCAATGTACTTGGGATTTGGGCTGGGCCGACTGCAGACCAGGCCCAATTTAGAGTTTGATAAAAAACGACGGGTCGTTGTCAATGTACTTGGGATTTGGGCTGGGCCGAGTACAATACAGGCGCAATTCAGAGTTTATAAATACGACGCGTCGTTTTTCATGTTGTTGTGATTTGGGCTTGGCTGGGCCGAGTGCTGATAGGCCCAATTCAATGTGAGTCGTCGTTTTCCTGTGGTTAAGATTTGGGGTGGGCCGAGTACAGATTAGGCCCAATTCAATCTGATAAAAAGGACGTGTCGTTTTCCTGGTTGTTGAGATTTGGGCTGGGCCGAGTACAGACCAGGCCCTATTCAATATGATAAAAACGACACGTCATTTTTCCTATGGTTCGGATCTGGGCTGGGCCGTGTACAGTCCAGGCCCAATTCAGTTTTTATAAAAACGATGTGTCGTTTTTCATGTGGTTGTGATTTGGGCTGGGCCGAGTACGGACCAGGCCCAATTCAGAGTTTATAAAACGACGTGTCGTTTTTCATGTGGTTGTGATTTGGGCTGGGCTGGGCCGAGTGCAGACAGGCCCAATTCAATGTGAGAAAAACGGCGTGTCGTTTTTCGTGTGGTAGAGATTTGGGCTGGGCCGTGTAAAGACCAGGCCCAATTCAGTGTTATAAAAACGACGTGTCGTTTTTCCCTGGCTTGCGATTTGGGCTGGGCCAACTACAGACCAGGCCCAATTTGAGCTGAATCCCTTTTAAATGTAATTTCTTGTTGGAAAAGAAGCCGAGACTATAAGAGTGATAGAAGTCTGAGAGAAGCAAACGAAAAGCGAAAGCAAAATCAGAGAAAGAGGCAAAGTGCAGGAAGACGAAAAATGGATGCGAAGCTGAACGAGCTGGCTCAGAACTTCGGGCGTTTCAAAGCGGCGTTTATCCGTAATGATTTCGATACATCTGCCAATCTCCTCTCGGATCTGAAGGTACCTACCGATGTTCAAAACCCTAACTTTCTTTGCTAAAATCGAAGTTCTCAGCTCCACCTGGACATGATTTAATAACCTTTAGTTGTCTTCTTTCCTGCGTAATGCTAAATTAGACCATCAATTTTGTAAATTTCAGCGATGTGATTAGGTTTTTCGGTCAATCCTTAGTGCTTGGTGTTAGTAGAGCCCTGGGACGCATCTTAGGCTCTTTTGCTATTGCTTCTTATAAAGTTCTTTACTTTTGGCTTCCTGCACTTGGTGCATTAGTGGAGGACTACATAAGTGCTACAATGTAGATATTTGTACTTGTGCATCTCTTTGTGCAGGTTTCTTTAGCTTTGTTTTGGTGGGTTTGTGTGTTCTGGTTAGCTGTAATCCGTATAAGAGAGACGTGAGGCAAGAGCACTAATGTGAAACCTAAATAGATACATTTATGACATCGCGCTGAAACAATAGTGTGCAATTCTTGACTTGAAGACCTAATAGAAAAAAAGAGTTTCATCTAATACACCTAATAGTGTGCAATTCTCGCTGTGATCATATGTGTGTGTGCCAAAAGAGCCCAGGTAGACCTTCAGTTAGTTGTTAAGCTGATAAGAGAAGACATGTATCTCATACACACTCTTTGGAGGCATTAGGAATTCATTTTCTGTTAGATTCTGATGTTTGTGTATGGTTGAATTAACTTGGTTGTTGTTTATGCAGGTCATGCTGACTGAATTCAGCAGCCTACCGCCCCTGTATCAAGATACACCTAATGCAGCCAAGGAATTAGAAATAGCGAGTAACATTCTTAACCAAAATATGTTGTTCATTTAGTATTCATTTTAAAGTTCATTATGCTGCCTAATTATATTGTACCAGAAGAGTGTGCTAGTTTCGAGATATTTATTTGCATATTGACTTACATTATAATGTTTGAGAACTTTCAGGGGATATCTATGAGCATGCTGTTCTTCTTAGCGTGAAGACTGAGGATCAAGATGCATTTGAAAGGGATTTCTTTCAGCTGAAGCACTACTACACAGATGTTCGGTAAGCTTTCTTTAAAGCTTCACTCTCTTCTGTAAAAATTGAGGCATCTACTGTAAATATATAGGCACCTACTGTGATATATTGAGCAGAGGCCAATTTGTCACAGTGAACACGCTCAGCAAGTAACACGAAAGCACACATATTTTTTTAAATACCCATATCTGCGCATACATGAGTATACATATATATATATATATATATATATGTATGTATGTATATATTTGGCTCTAGATGGGATTTCTGAAGTAAAAATAACATATCTGCTGCTGCTGGCGCCATTATTCTTTCCCTCTATGCAGTTAGAACACTGTTTATCGCATATCAATTGCTCAGTCCTTTTTAAAATTTGAAATTTTTATTTCTGTGGATTATTAAGGAATTTCATTTCTTTTGGAGCAGTAACCGTCTTCCTCCATCCCCTCAAGAGTACCCAATTTTAGGTCTCAACCTGTTGAGACTCCTCGTCCAGAATAGAATAGCTGAGTTCCACACAGAACTGGAACTGCTCTCATCTACTGCTTTGGAGAACCCTTGCATCAAGCATGCTGTGGAGTTGGAGCAGTCCTTTATGGAGGGAGCTTACAATCGGGTGTTGCATGCTCGGCAGACAGTGCCACATGAAACTTATGTTTATTTTATGGATCTCCTGGCAAAAACAGTCCGGTAATTTATTTATTTATTTTTATTTGTTTTAATTTAGACAGTGCTATATTGAGTGAAGCGTAAAAGTACTATAAGCTTGTGACAGGGAAATGCAAGTGATAGTATGAAAGTTGTTTTTTTCCTCCTTTTCCCATTGGAACTCTCATTCACTGCAGTTCAATTTCTAATGTAGATGGTGTGAGCCCGTAATTTTCCTATGCATAGTTTAGTTGTTCATATAATTTTTGCATCTAGTTATGAAAGATATACTTGTTTGGTGTTCTGACTGTTTTAGCACTTTCAGGGACGAGATAGCTGGTTGCAGTGAGAAGGCATATGATTATCTCTCGATTAAGGATGCACAGAAAATGTTGCTATTCCCTTCTGAGCGTGAACTTTTGGCCTATATCAACGAGGTAACGTTCTCTGAATTGCTAGAGAGGACTATGTAATATTCGGTTTTCGCAATCACAAGGCAAATTATGTAATGCCTTTAGCTCTCTGGTGGGAATTGAGTAAAGATACCCTTACAAATTCACACCAGCAGTAGAAATATACTGCCTTACTGCTTTGGTTCAATCTACATTTCTAAGACTTTGTCTCTTTATTACAGGATCATCCTGAGTGGGAAGTAAAGAACGGCGGGGTCTTTTTCCAGAAGGCAAAGGAGACTGCCCCTTGCAAGGAGATACCTTCTCTGCAGCTTATCAACCAAACTCTCAGTTATGCAAGAGAGTTGGAGCGGATTGTGTAAAGAAGCTGCTGCATGTGGTTATTCACAACACCCAACAATTGTGCTGATACTGTCGCGTCATATTTTCTTTTCAATTGTACTAGTATGCAGGATGCAGCCTAAAAATTTGTCTACATTGTTTTTCAATTTGATCACTTTGGTGGCAATCAGCATTTACCGCTGTGATTAATCATACTGTTGGTACTTTTTGATTACTTAGAATGTTTTTGTTGGAAACTTATTTGGCTGGAAAAAAAGGTAAAGGAGAAGTTCTTATTAAACTCAATTTGCTTCTTTATTTGACCAATACTCTGTTCTAACCTTCGAAATCTTTCTTAATTTATCACTCCTACATCTCCGAATCAAAGGTTTTAAACAAAACCTACAAAGAACAATAAACTTATGGATCCCAAAGCTCACTTGGAAAAATTATAAAGAGCCCAGATCCCCAATTCAAGATAGCTCCACCAATAATGGAATTCCCAATGCTAAAATTCACAAATCACATAACCAATCTGAAGCGGTGGTGGCCTGGTGGGATGGGAAAGAACGAAGACTAGAAGAGAGTGAAGACCGAAGAGAGTCAAGACTCGGAGAGGGCTTCAAATCTTGTGTCCCCGAAACCCTGTCTCCCTCCCTGTCCCTCTTATCAAAAATTGACAGCTGGCCATTAACTTAACAACACGTTAAACCCCGTTAATTCCCTTCCGTTTACTCGTTAAGTCTTCATCTTCTATTCAGAAATCTACCTTCCTTTTCCTTCTCTAATTTTGACTCTTGCAATTTACTAGTTCTTTGGGTTGTATCGAAGCAAGGGGATCAAGTGCTCAACTCCTAGGCCAGGTTTGAAGATCCGCTGTTTGAATTAATTCTTGAGAAACATTTCGATTAATTCTTCTGGTACATGGGTTTAAATTAATTCATTTGGTTGTAATTTGTAAACAATATAAAATAAAAATAGATCATTGTGTTCTTGAGTTCTTCCATTTCACCGTATCACCTATCTGGGTATTTATTATTATTGGATTTGAGGGATATCTGCTTCAATTACGTACGTCTAGGATTTGAAATTTGCATTTGGCGCTTTGGATTGATAGCTTTGGTTCACGAAGGATGGCTCATGTAAAAACAAAGAGAGAAATTTGTGGGTTTTGGATGTTAAAATGTTGTGACCCGGAGCTGGTTCTTCTGGGTTCTTCGCCTTCGATTCTTTTGGACGCTCAATTTGGAGTCAGTTAGAAAATTTCTATTCCATTGAAGCTAATGATGATTCCAGTCTCCAGAAAATAGAGCTCCAATTTGTTAAAAAGCAAGTTATGGAATAATTTCATGACTTGTCCAGATTGATGAAGAGTTTAGTACTAATTTCTATCTGTTAAAAAGCAAGTAAAGAAACCCAATTAAAGACCCTCATGAGCTCAAGTAAATGCTCATGAGCTAGAAAGGCATTGATCTAATTACACCAAATAAATTTCTGCAGCCAAGTTAGCAAACACTGCAATGACTCCGCAACTGATCTAAGCTAAGCTCAAATTGAAGACTCGATCATCTCCTCCTTCAATTTTGCGGGTCCCAAGTTTGAAACCAATCAAAATCACCACGTGTTTCACAAATCACAAGTGGCTTGATTTGTTGATCTTATAAGGCTTTTCCTTTCCACTTGCCAAAGACATGTGACCTGATAGATTAAAAGACTGCTCCTAATATAACTTTTTACATGAACTACTTCTTAGAGTTCACCATCTTATATTCTTTATGATGAGAGTTTTACTGTTTTAATAGCACTAATGATTCACATCAACAGGCTAATCACTCCATTAGTTCATAGATTGCAGAACCACATATTTATGGCACGTTTACTTACTTGGAATGAAGAAATTGATTTCAATTTCTGAGTTTACCTGCGTTTACTAACTCGTATATGAATCAAAATAGTTGTGGGTCCCACATAAAAATAAGGAATTCATTTCTAAATATTTGGAGTTTCATAACCAATGGGGTATGTATTTGGAATGAATTCCATCGGAATGAATTTCATGTGAATGAATTCCATCGGAATGAATTTCAATTCATTCACATTCTCATTCCAAGTAAGTAAACGTGCCATAAATAGATAGGCAATATAGTATTATTCATCACAAGTTCCCATATTTTTCTTTGCCTTCACTTTCGTTTAAGTTTCTTGTCAACAAAACACATACTATTTGTTTTGCACTTGGGTGCTTCTTTAAAGATAGTGTTTTGGGTTTGAGTGAGAGGTGAATTTGGATTGCAATTCCTCAAAACCCAGGTGTGTTTTCTTCTCACCACTAGCTTGTAGTCCCTTTTCTATTTAGCTTGAGCAGAAAATTTAGAAAACTTTGAAATGTTATACCTTTTTTGCTGGTTTTTCCATTAATTGACACATTTGGCATGTTTAGGTCATGTTCATGGAGAATATAGAGAATTTCCATATCTGTAATAGTTGAAAAGAAGAGTTGTAACTTAACTATTTTACACTCTATACCTTGATTTTGTGACTGATATGCAGAATTGAAGTTTTTATCTAACATGTCTTCTTTGTTTGCTTTTCTAAAAGATTGTAGTGGCCACTGATATTTTGGTCTCTGATATTGGTCTCTGATATTTTGACTCAAGCAAGCCATTGAAGCCAAATATTTGTCTCTTAGTCGACTTCTAATGTCTTTTTTGGTAAATAAGAGATCAGATGTTGATAGCTGTGTTGGTAAGAATAAGAAAATGTTAGAAAACAGACGTGTGGCTGTTGTTCATGTGCATAAGCCTATAGCCTTGATCCTCAGGAAAAAAGAAAGGAGAACAAAATAGAGCAACACGCAATTCCTAAATTCCTTTGTCTAACCCAAGTCTTTTATTATTTTCCAAGTCTTATTTTAAGGTCCATCAGAAGTGGAGTCGAACAATTCTACTGTATCATATATAATCTTGCAAGTGGATTGTATGATTTGCTCATCTTGGACATTCTGCCCATTCCACTGATTACTTGGGAAAACTCTCTTCCCCTCTCAGTACTAGTCCAGCTTTTCGTTTTGAACTTTTGATCGATAAGGGAAACGTTGTAGATTAATTGGATATGAGTCTTTCGTTTTGATCCATCGGAATGAATTTCATGTGAATGAATTCCACGATGGAAAAAAATATAATTCATTATTAATTTGGCTTACGCTTTTTACTCTAATAAACAAAGACTCATAGCGCTGTTACAAAAATAAATAAATGATAACCCAAATACGCACTTCCCCACAAATAAAGAAAGCAATAGTTCTTTAAACAAAACATCAACTTAATCCCCTTCAAAAAAAAAAAAAAACATCAACTTGATCAGAATGTAAAAAAAATCAACAAGCAATTCCATTAGCTTCTGCGACTTTTTTTGTGGGTGTATTTTAAATTTAATTGTTGATGGCTAGTTGGTGCATATAAAGGTCAATAAAGGTCTCGTAAGTACCATGTATAACGTAATGTTTGATACCATTCTTACAGGCAATTTCAGTACTTAAGACTTATCTTTGACTTATTTCTTGAATTTTTCTCGAAGAGATATCGTTCCATAATATACACAACGAATTTCTCAACTGAATTTGATACAATGATATACATGATCCTTTACTGAATATAATTTTCTTCTGTTACATGGGAGCCGAAGCCGCACTTTCCTTTCAGATTATTAATTGGTAACTGAGGTTTCTTCCATTACAGCTTGTTTCAGACTTTCGGAGCCGGTTAGATTGGATTAATCGTGGTCATGGCAAATGATGGCAGTAGAACTATTAATGTTGAAGCATTGGAGAAGAGCATTGAAGGAAAGCTTTGCATTGGTTCGCCATTGTCTGCTAAGTGTTGCATATTCAAAGTTCCTGAGGTGCTTAGGAGGCATAAACCAGAGGCATATCAACCTGATGTTGTTTCAATCGGACCCTTTCATCACGGAAGTGGTAAGAAATTCGAACACATGGAAAATGTGAAACATTGGTATTTAAGTAAGCTTCTCTCAAGAATGAATATAAGTGTGATAGAGTTGATTGAACGCATTGATGTTGTTGAGTTTGGGACAGAAGCTCGTGGTTTTTATGCAGAACCACTGAAGGATCTCAAGCAGAATGACTTCATAGAAATGATGATACTTGATGGTTGCTTCCTTTTGGAATTATTTTTCAGGGCGAGGGCGAGGGCGAGGGCAGATAGTCACGTTGAACATCTAGATATTGGAAATGACTCCATATTCAACATGGGTTGCATGGTCCAATATCTATGTCATGACCTTTTGCTGCTAGAAAATCAGCTACCTTGGTTTGTTCTTGAGTGTCTATACAGCCTTACCATAGGACAAGATAACCCTGAGACCTCCCTCACTGATCTTGTGCTGAACTTCTTCAGCAGATTATCATCTCTGGCCCAACATTGCAAAGGCCATTTCAGTTGCACTTCTAATAAGAAAATTCTACACATACTTGATTTGATAAGAAGGTCGATTGTTGACCCTTTCAAAGAACTTAAATCTGTCGAAAAGTCAAAGACAAATTTTCCTCATGCCACTCTTCTCTCAGATGCTGGTGTTGAATTCAAAAAGGGTTCCAATGATGGCAGCATAATGAACATTGATTTCGAAAATGGGGTTCTCACAATTCCACCTCTGGCAATTTCAGAGATGACCGAACCGTTGTTCAGGAACCTCATTGCCTTTGAGCAATGCTATCACGACTGCAAGCACAAAATAACATCTTATGCATGCGCTTTTAATGGATAACCTCATCGCTTCCTGCAAGGATGTTCATCTTCTCTGTAATAAAGAAATACTAGGTAATTGGTTGAGTGCTGAAGATGCTTTTAAATTCTTGGAAAATCTTTACACTGACACATTTGTTGTGGGTTTTTGCTATGGTGGGCTCTGCGCTGAATTGAATAAATATCACAAACGTAGACGGAACAAGTGGCGAGCAAGATTGAAGCAAGATTATTGTTCTAACCCATGGAAAATCATTTCTTTAATTGCAGCCTTTATCCTTCTGGTTCTCACCGTATTGCAGACTGCATATACAATTCAGCAATACTATTTTCCTCCTTGATCAGTGAAGTTTGTTAACTATATAGTTTAGTTTGTGGTATTCGATCATTTTCGTGCAATGTATTTGAATGTACTTATTGTTCTAGGGAATTTCAAATAAAAGCAGGATATGTATAAATCTTGTTCGTCAAGATTTAGAGATATGTACAAAACTGAAGTAATGGATTGAAACTCAATCTCTTATGATGGGATAGGCTTTGAGTAATCAGATTATATAAATAGAGATCCCTCCAAATTTTTATGCAGGATGCAGCCTAAAAATTTGTCTACATTGTATTTCAATTTGACCACTTTGGAGGCAATCAGCATTTACCGCTGTGATTAATCATACTGTTGGTACTTTTCGATTACTTAGAATGTTTTTGTTGGAAACTTATTTGGCTGGAAAAAAATAAAAGGAGAAGTTCTTATTAAGCTCATTGGCTTTGCTCCATATTGGAAAATGAATTAACAACATTTGCACACTTGCTTACTGTGCCCTAGAGTTCTTGACGAACCGTTTGGATGACTAGGAATTTGCATGCACCAAGAAAAACAGGTCATTTAGCCTAGTAATGCTCAATGGTCAAAACAGTCAAATCTGTCGAATCACTCATTTTTCTTAGCAATGGTAGTGATTTTTCAGAAAAAATTGTGAGTTATAGCATACAATTTCAACACCTAAGATCGGGTGATTTTACTTTTGTAGACTTTTTTTTTATGGCGTACGGTGGATCTCTGTGTAGTATCGTTTAGTATAAAGGAAAAAGCTTATTGTTCAAAAAAAAATTGTTCAAAACAAGGAAAAAGCTTAGGTCCGACCCTTCTCTTATTTGTATATTTTCATGGTCTATTTTCATTATCTGAACCGTTCATCTTTTAAATCAACATTTGAAGATCATATTTGCAAAAATTTAACTTAAACAGAAATCGATTATGCATGCAATTGCATCAAACAAATGGACGGTTGGTCATGAGAATATTAACTTTCACCAAAACTTTCACAAAACCGTTCATTTGTTTGATATAGTTAGATGAGTTAATGATCTTTAATTTGGATGATTTTTTGCAGACATGATCTTGAAAGGTTAATTTAAAAGATGAACGGTTCAGATCATGAAAATAAACCATCAAATGTATACAAATAAGAGAGGGGTCGGACACTTAGGTTCAACCTAGGTCGGACCTAAGTTTTTTCCTAGTATAAATAAAACTCATGTTTATCCTTAAAACAAAATAAAAGTAATTTAAGTTTTCCTGATTGAAATTTGAAAATACAATTTCAAGTATTTCCTGGTGCCTAATTCTTCACTTCCAAAAACATTTGTCTAATAAAAGCACAACCTAATTCTGAGGTTGAGTCACCCTAAGGACACATCAGTAGCATTTTTATTAATTGTCATATAAATCCAAACCTTTTTTTTTGCTTTGATGTGGAATCCCCAACTGCCATATGATTAAACATCTTGTTGGCATTTTCCAATGGCGTTATTCACATTAACTGTGGATTGAAAGTCCATAATTGCAGACTTTGTCCACTAAAATAAGTAGTTAACACTCATAAATCAAAGGGTCAAAAGTAGTTGGCTTGTAAAAGGAATACCATAGATAGAGAAGCACTGGAGTAAATGTTCATGAGCTAGAAAGGCATTGATCTAATTACACCAAATAAAGTTCTGCAGGCAAGTTAGCAAACGCTGCAATGACTCCACAACTGATCTAAGTTAAGATCAAATTGAAGACTCATCTCCTCCTTTCAATTTTGCGGGTCCCGAGTTTGAA
Organism: Rubus parviflorus; assembly: GCA_029955375.1. Lineage (NCBI taxonomy): Eukaryota > Viridiplantae > Streptophyta > Magnoliopsida > Rosales > Rosaceae > Rubus > Rubus parviflorus. The sequence continues at coordinate 10,178,509 of JARGGL010000009.1, forward strand.
AACAATCAAAACCACCACGTGTTTGACAAGTGGCTTGATTTGTTGATCTTATTAGGCTTTTCCTTTCCACTTGCCAAAGATATGTGACCTGATAGATTAAGACTGCTCCTAATAAGTGAGGTTATGACTTTTTGCATGAACTACTTCTTAGAGTTCACTATCTTATATTCTTTGTGATGAGAGTTTCTTGTCAACAAAACACATACTATTTCTTTTGCAAGTCTTGAGTGGGAGGTGAGTTTTGGATTGCAATTCCTCAAAAACCCAGGTGTGTTTTCTATACCTCACCACTTGTAGTCTGTTTTGTATTGAACCCGTTTCTATTTTAGCTTGAGCAGAAAATTTAGAAAACTTTTGAAATCTTCTACCTTTTTTGCTGGTTTTTCCATTAATGGACACATTTGGCATGTTTAGGTCATGTTCATGGAGAATATAGAGAATTTCCATCTGTAATAGTTAAAAAGAAGAGTTGTAATTTAACTATTTTACAATTTGTACCTTGATTTTGTGAATGATACGCAGAATTGAAGTTTTTATCTAACATGTCTTCTTTGTTGCTTCTATAAAAGATTGTAGTGGTCTTATTTTTGTCTCTGATAATTTGACTCAAGCAAGCTAGCCATTGAAGCCAAATATTTGTCTTGCTTTGAATAAATAGTTATTGTCAAGTATAATTCTGGGAATTATCATCTGAATTCTCTATTACCAGATTTTGCTTTTCCGATGATTAGCATGGCTTCTAACTAATATCATAAGTTATTTTTCTTATCAAATTGTTGTAGGAGGAAAAAAGAATACCCGTTATGCAGAGTATGATTTCTTCCTCTTCGGTTTCTTCTGCCCCACAAGAAGCTTCACACAATGATGAGCTCTTCATGAAGCAGAGAGTGCTCTTCTCAGCGAATCTGAACGTGAGTTTTTACTCTAATCATATATCCTTATCCATATTGAATCATGTTCATATTATTATATATGAATCCTTTTCATAACTCATATCACAAAAGAATTTAGAAATGAGGAAAATACACAGTTTCAGGAAACTAAATAACATTATGGAATAGTGTTCAAGTCAATCACAAATATTTTCTGAATGCATTTGGGAATTTAGGAATTGAAGAATCTGAGGAAACAGTTGTACTCAGCAGCCGAATATTTTGAAATATCTTACAGCAAAGAGGATCAAAAACAATTGTGAGTTAGAGATTTTTTCCCTAACTATGTAGTTTACTAAGAGATTGGATTAACCCCTTGTAGCTTTTTCTGTATCATACTAAGCTCTTGATTATTGAATCTAATTATGGTAGTGTGGTGGAGACCTTGAAAGATTATGTCATCAAAGCAGTTATCAATACAGTGGACCACTTGGGTGCAATGGCATATAAAGTCAATGGATTTTTAGATGAAAAAGTTGGTGAAGTTTCAGAAACTGAGCTTAGGCTCTCTTGCCTTGAACAGGTCAGTTCTGTTCTTTATTACCTTGTGAACTTTTAAGCTTAATCCTTCAGCTTCTTATTTTCTACATATACATTTTTAATCTGTTGTTCATTAAGTATTTTGGAATGACACAGTGAACATTTTTCCTCCTTTAAACTTTTTACTCATTTTTTCTCGGACAATCCTAGCGACTGAGGACAGGCCAGAACTTCAGCGATCAAGGAGGCTTATTCCAGCATTCGTTAGCCATACAATCTCCAAAGCACCATAAGCGATACATCTTGCCAGGCAAATCTATTCTCATGCTCTTAATCACATTTGATAAACTGCCTTTGAATAATTCCTGAGCTTAATTGACCGAAAAATAAACAAAAAATATATACACATATATAAAAGTAAAGCACTAAAGCGTAACATTTTGTGTTCAGGTAGAGCAACCATTCACACTGCTGGCCAGTCTGCATTGATATATCACAGTGCTCAAGAGGATTCGTCTGATATTAATACTGGTATTTATTTCATCACAAAGAGCTTCATCCTTACATTATACTAACTTTCCTATCAATTATATATCATAATATGACAATAGAATTCGAGACTACAATCTCATCTTTGCTATCATTGCTAAGAAAAATGAGTATCTGATAAAAGTAAAGCACTAAATGAGTACCTCAAGTTTGTTTCGCTATACTGTGTATTACAAGTTGAGAAAATCTGATGATCTGTTTATGTGAATATCTTGCTGAAGCAACAACTAGGGAGACTTCTCCAACAGTTGTCAGGTACATGTTATGAACAGTGAGTTTCACCATTACGGCCAACTTTTATATTTTGAGTCTAAGCTTCACCAAGCCTCTTTTACAATTGTGATGCAGTGAAGGATATTCAACATTGCATTCTCCACAATCTTCGCCGGGATCATTTCAGTTCACAAGAAGTGCATCTAGACAAGGTTTGTTGTAATGTTTCTTTCATTACAACATTTATGCTTAATGCAACTTTTGTTTTACTTTTTTTTCATCCACATAAATTCAGAGAAACGAGCGGTCTCACCACATCCGTTTCCATTTGCACGTTGTGGCTCTGTTGTCAAGAGATCAAGCACTTTGAACTCTTCTTCTAGTGTCAAACTGCGGGTAAGCTGTCAACTGCAGAATGAAAATGGTTACAATATCATTTCTAATTGCAATATTTCACTCTGGTTTTACTTGAAGCATTCAACAAGATATCATTTCCAATTGCAATATAGAAAATGGTTACAATACCTAATGAAATTAAGAGGAGACATTCTATTATGTTTTCAGTACCCATCGGAGCCCCGGACAAGAAGATCATCTTCGTTGTCCCTTTATAATGAAAGAGACAGGACTAAAGACAATGAAGTGGATTCAAGCAAAAATAAACGGTTCTATAAAGCCTTATTGAGCATGCGCAAGCCTCGAAAGGATGCTATATTTTTTAAATATTTGGATGAGAATTGACAAAAAACAAAACAGATACAGTATAAGCCTATCAGACTTTTTCAGTTTTCTCCTTTCTACTTGTGTTTTCCATGCTAGCAAGTTTTAAATTATTCATAAGTTCATCATCGATGGATTTCAGTAAAGTAAAGAGTGAAGTAATGTTGAAGCAAATCTAGTGTATGGTTATGGTGTCACTCTTGCATGATACCATGTCTATAAACAATTAGATTGTTAGCTCACTCGCTAACAAGGATTCACTAGACGCTATCACAATTCACAAGGTATATATACAAATGAAATTTTTAGGTTGGTTAAAACCCAAGATCAAAACTTGGGCATTCTAGTTCCCCTGCACAAGTAGGCTCCTGGGAAACAATCTTCTCATCATCATCAGCAGCATCATGAGAAACACAACTCGATCTTGATTCATCAGAAGCACATCCTCCGTCATACTGCAAAGTGTCAGCTTCGGCATGTTCTGAATGAAGCTGTTTGAAACAAGTTGCAAATACAATGTAATCAAAAGCTACATTCTATATAAGAAAGCTTCAACCTGTGTTATCTGCATAAAGAATAAATAACAGAGCTGTGCATGTATTGTATACATAATCTTCAGCATTTCCCCTTTTACTTGGTTGCTGTTAAGCATAGGCAGAAATGGATATACATAGATACTAGGAGAATAACAGTACGGACCTGGTGGGAGTTTTTGATGTCGATACCCTCAGCTAATTGACTGCCACAACCGCTGGACATTGCTGCATAGACCAATATAAATTGAATTGCTTTGTTGCTTCATAGCTAAGCACTAAAAACTAATTTCAGAAATTGTAGCACTAAATGGTGTCTAAGAAGTTCTAATAAAACTTGCCTTTCAAAGACAAAATATCAGGGGGATTTCCAGTTTTCACAATATTTCTTGGTTCTATATTTTCAACTGATCTGTAATGTGGTTCAGATGATTGTGATTGTGATGGCCGACGACCATCTTCAGAGAAATCCAATATTATAGCATCTGAAACTTGAGACTCCTTAGTCGAGGAAACTGGTCTTTCTGTGCTGTTAGCATGATGTGAAGATATACTCTCCTGAGCCATAGGATTTTGGAGAAAGGACAAAATCTGATGGGCTGCACAGATGGAAAGAGATAAAGATCTAAATACGAACAGACATAAATACATCAAGATTTTCCCAACCCAGGTGTGAAAATTTAGAAGAAAAGAAAGACAAGAAAATGGTAAAGGGGAACAAAAAAAAAAATTGATTTAAATTCAGTATGCTTGTTACATGTGGTCCACCAAGTAACCCGAGACTCACCATCACGTATAAGCTTGTTTGTAGGGACTCCCCTGCTTGGTTTCGTTTCCTCTACACTAGAGATGCTAAGATTTGACTTTGAAGCTTTCTTCAAACAAGCTTTGTTCTGAGATTTTTCTTCACCTTCAGACCAGCAATAAAATGTTAAAAGGAAAAAAGAGGGGAGGATTAAATGCTTCAATTTCAATTAAGTTGTTGCCTGTGATTCACTGAGTAACCCGAGACTCACTATCACATAAAGGATTGTTTCTGGAGACTCCTCTGCTTGATTTTGTTTCCTCTACTCTAGAGATGCTAAACTTTGAGTCTGAAGGTTTGTTGAGAGTTGTTCCTTCACCTTCAGACCAAAACAAATGCAGGAGGCAAAACTAAGGCCTATGCAACCATTGAACCATTAATGTCTAAATTAGCATATCATATCAGCAACTTACCTCCAGCAATTGCACATGGAATACCAACCTCCACCAAATATTTTGGTAGCTCAAGTGTAGATCCCGTTTTTATATCTTCTGACAAATTAATGTACTTATTGCTCAGTATGGTTTTATCTTCTCCCAGTAAAGTAACCTGTCATATATGTAATGATAAGAAAGTCAGAAGCTAGTTTGGAATTCATCAGTTTGACAAAAATGGCACATCTCTGAAAGCTTATGTGGTTTCAATGCAAGGCAGGGATGGAATCCATCAGTTTGACAAATGATTGATAGACATGAAAGAAACACCTATGGCAGGAACCTCAAGATAAATATGAACAACCTTGTTACGGAAAGAACCAGAAGAGGCAAGTCTGAGGATGCCAACATGGTATTTCTTGGACTTCTGAGTAATCTGAGTGCTGTATAGAGCTTCCCACTCTGCATTGTAGAGAATACAAATGCATTAGGTACCGTAGTAGGACAATTCTCACAAAAAAAAAACGGTATCTTTATGCAATTAACATACTATTAGGTTATAAGTATTCCGACTTCCCCAACATAATGTAAAGTTTATCTCTTCAACTACATGATCGACTTGCTAACTTTTAATATTTCCAATTTCTAACACAACTTATTCAATGTTTCAAAATGTGAAGAACATCCAAAACCTTGCCTTTCTCTTTAGTTCTGAAAGCATTGGGTTCAAGACTATGCTTATGAATATTAAGTATAAAGCAACATCTAAGCAATGCATTGTCATGAGTGGCAAGCAAGGGATTACAGGCAAGCTGGAAACCTTTAAACCATTATAAGAAATAGAAAGAAAAATCCATAAAAACAACCGTGAAAAAAGTTAAATATAAAAACATATTTCACAGATTCACACTAACCTTTTACTTCAAAATTATCGACTATAATGCGATCTTCTCCACACAATTTCCCTGTTTTCTGCACATGGCAATCTTTTCCTTGAAACTTCAAATCAGCCCGAGCTTCATGCCCTTCAGGTTCCCCGACATCAACCAAATGAGCACTAAATGCAAATGATTCACCAGATCTTATAACTTCATCTTTTTTGAGGAACCTGGTATCCAATAGTTTCCTAGTTGCATCAAATAGCATCGCCTAAACAGAACCAAAGATGGAACTGTAAGCATCAAAGTTGGTAGAAAGTAAAACCAGCAATAGGAAACAAAATCAACTTTTTCAATCAAATATATTATACATTATTGTGTGGGAGATACACAAACAACATGATAACACAGTGAAAACATCTAAAGTTTCATAATATATACCTGTCTTCCAAAGGAACCACTGGATGCGATCTGTAAGAAGCCATCATGGTACTTCTTGGCCTTTTGAGTTACTTGTGTAGAGTATAGGACCTTCCATTCTACATTAGAAAAGGAAAAACAGACCAAAAGAGGGAGAGGGAAAGACAAATTGAGAAGACAAAAAAAAAAGAAAAAAAATTTAAGCTATTATAAATCCCAAGATGAAAAGGTTATTTAAATATAAAAATCTTTCATTTACCTTTTCCATCATCTTTACCGGTGATAACAACATTACCCTGTCCCTGCTTTATTCCTGCCTCCCCCACAACTTTCAGCTTATTTTCTTTAAAATGCAAATCTGTTGCAGGTTTATGGTCTCCTTCCTGCTCTCCAATATCAACCAAATGAGCATCAAATGCTATTGATCCACCGGATGCTATCACTTCATCTTTCTTAAGGAACCTGCTATTTAAGTGATTCCTGCTTGAATCCAACAGTATTATCTGAACAGCGACAGAAAAGGTGAAGCCTGAGAATCAATTTCGTCTTATGTAAAATTTATTTGCAATTACACACATGACTTGACAAATGATTTCTATTTGCACAGTTGAGTAGTAATAACTAATAAGAGAGAAAAAGAAAGTAGAGATTTGATAACTGGAAAACATAGGATTGAATGGTCACTTATTGAGATCAACAAATAAGAAGATGGGACTTATGAAGAAGAATATAAGGATAGTAAGATAAGTCAACCTGCTTTCCATGAGACCCAGTGATTGCTAGTTGTAAGAAACCATCATGATACTTCTTGGCCTTTTGAGTTAGTTGTGTGGTGTACAAAGCCTGCCATTCTACATTGTAAAGGGTCAAACAGTTAGAAACAACTTATAAAAGCTGGGGAAGATTGGAAAACAGCTAATCCCCAGACAAACTATGACACTAATGAAAATACACATGAAAAATGTGAAGCAACAGCTCCCAGGTAAAGTATAAGACTTATAAACAGCAGCCAGAGTAGAAATTACAAATTTCAATAATGCTTAGTTAAAGAAACTGTTTTATATAAAAGGAGCCACAAACTCACAAACCAACCTGTTGTGCTAGTTTTCACCGTCTCGGGACTACTCAGTGCTGCACCATACTTGTGTAATTCCCTCTTCCTGAACTCTGAAATGTAAAAAACTGTTACATGTATGCCAGGCTATAGACTCAAGAAGAAAACCAGGTTAGTGTTACACATGTTGCCATGCCTATGTGGGGAATCTGGGACCCTTCAACAGCTAACAAAGAAAGGTAATAGATGTGCATGTAGCAGAACTAATAAACGATAAAGATACAGCCCAAATCCCATTACTAAGTGAGAAAGAATGCCTCAGTTTATGCCCCTTTCACCAAAATTCCTAACATCTAATGATAATAGCCTAAACCAGTTGGCAAAAGATCATAAGTAATCACTTTGCAATTTCTATCAAAATGAGATTATAACTAGAGATATTAACAGTACTATAACACTAACCTTTGATAATATTCTGCGACGGACTCAAATTTTGCTGTGGCTTCTTCCCTGAATAAATCAGAAATTGGTGATTGTAAAGCTAGGAAGCTAAAATGTGCAATAGCCTAAACCAGTTACATAATCACTTTGTAATTGCTATATGAAATGAGATTATAGCGAGAGGCATTACACTAACCCCCGATTATATTTTGTGATGGAGTCTGAAATGGCTGTGGCTTATTCCCTGTATAAATCAGGAAGTTAGGGACTGAAAACCTAGGAAGCAAAATACGTATAATTCTACGGAACTGAACAAAATTAACTTGAGGTTACAATAGCAACAGAAATTGAACTATTCATACACGATTTTGCGCGCTTCACGTCTTTTGCTTGAGAATTGAAACCAGGTATAGGTTTCTGGTCTTCTTCAGCTGATTCAGCATCATTCACGTCAACGAGAAAAGCATTGAACGTGAGTGTTTCACCGGAGCTAACGGCTTCGTCTTTCTTCAAGATCCTGCACTCCAAGAGCTTCTCGCAGTCATCGTACAGCAACATCTGCGAAATAGAAGAAAAAAATCTAAAAAACAACAGAAAAATTGAAGTAAACTCGATTTATGAAAATTGTGGATTAAATACCTTACCAGTGGAGGCGTGGAGCTCTAAGAAACCGTCCTGGTAAACCTTGCGCTTCTGCTTCATATGCTTAGTGTAGGTAACACTCCATCGCTTCAATTCCGCCATTACTGTCTCGCTTAGTGTCTCTGAGGGGGAGAGAGAGAGAGAGAGAGAGAGAGAGAGAGCGTCGTTTTGGTTCTTATGGCGGGACTGACCTCGAATAAAAAGCGGGGTGCTCGATTTCGAAATTTCGACTAAATCTTGGGTCATTTTTGTAATTTAATAATCCTCCCGCTGTCTTTTAGAAACGGCAAGTCGTTCGAGGATACACCACTACAAAATAGAAGTGGCTTTTGATGAACTACGACAGATCCTAATAGCGAAGGCATTTGCTTCAGCTCGACTTGTATAATCAATCTCTGCTGCAACTGAAAAGCTCGTTGAACCTTCAATCCTTCGGCTCAGATCCCTAATCGTTCTTATAGATCTATACGATCTGAAAGTCCCAGATTTCCAAACATGGTAAGAATCGATGGATATTTTTATTTCATATGATTTTGGATTGATCGAAATTGAGCATTTGTATTAAATGCTTAGGGTTTGATTTGTACTTTGTATGCAGTCGGCGCTTTTCAATTTCAATTCTTTCTTGACGGTGGTGCTGCTCGTGATTTGCACGTGCACCTTCTTGAAGATGCAGTTCCCCGCCCTCCTGGAACAGAAAACTGGGTCAGTCTCTGACTACATTTACTTTATTTTTCATCCATTGAATTTCAAATTTACAGTAGAAGTTTTGATTTCTGTGAATGAATACTGCTTTGATCAGAATAAAGTTTGAAGATTGAAGCTTTCATGGATGATTGCAATTATTCATAGCTATAGTATCGTCTTGTAATTTGTTAAGTGCTACATGCTGTTATTCATAGCTATACATTGATGCGTTGAAGCCTTTGCAATATATTGTCACTGTATGCACATTGTTAGGAGAGGTTAAACAAACTCCATTCGAATGTTTAATTTGGCCCTTCTGCTGAGTTGAACTTGAAGTGTTGCTTTGCATTTGAAGCAAAAAATTCTTGAAAACAAATATTCAAGGTTGCAATTTTGAAAACTAGTTATACCCCCCCTCTTGGGCCTTTCTCTCACACCTGGAGTTATCTAAAGTATTCTTCCTGGCTCGTTTTATCTACATTTTGACTCGCTCCCACACGCACGCACTAGATGTTTGGTATTCAGACTTCAATTTCTGCTTGGAAACACTCTTCTTTATGTCTTCCATTCTTCTCCTTACCCTGCAATAATCCTCTCAGTAAGGGTACTTACTTTGCTTCTACTTGATTTTACTGTATTATTTTCTATTCTTCCATTATGTGATGTTTGTGTCCACGCGTATGTGTCTTTATATGATGAGTCAAAATTCAAGATCAAGGTGTGTTCTGATTCTGTGTCTCCTCCTGGCAGGTTTCGAGGATTCTTTTGGAAGGCAGCTAGAATAGGTAGGATATTTGAGATTTTCTATTGATCAATTTGGTATGACAATGTGATGTTGCTGCTAGAATAGTGACAGTTAAGTAGTCCATGACTCCATCAATGTGTTTGATGACTTCTGTGGCTATTTGAAACAGGTGAACGCTTGAGCCCTTGGGTTGCTGCTGGATGCATTGCGATGGGTGTCTCAATTATACTTTTCTAGGTACTGATTCATTTGTATAAAGTTTTTTCTATTACTTCTTTTGGCCCATTTATCTGAATTTGGGAGTACGGATTAGCGTAGACTTGTATATCTCCCTGACTTTAATTCCACAGTTTGGTTATGATCCAAATGAAGATTCAGATGGATTAGGATGTCGGCCAATCTAATTCATATTCGATTTGTGTAGAGACTTACTTAGTAGGATGTCAAATAGTCTACATAACAAGAAACCACTAATTACTCCCATCATTAGTGGTTCATGGCGATGCATTGTTTATTGCAGGTTAGGGCGTAGACAGGGGCAAGGAAACTTGGTGCGTGGTTGTGTTTTGTGGGCCAGTGAGTTACAATGACTATAGCATGGTTCAGTGATCTTTGCTGGGAGGAAAAAGACAATTAGAATGAGATAAGATATGAGAGTCGCAACATTTGTAGATTTTTCATGATTGAATGGTGTATGGATTATCTTTTTCAAAAAGAGGTAGAAACACAAACGAGTAGTGCCACACTACTGCCACCCTTTTTTGTTTTGAGGTTTCTGTAGCAATCACTAATTTCCAATCGAATCGGATTCGCACAAACTAGGTCTGTTTGCTTCTTGGGAGCTAGTGCTTTGCTTACAGTAGCATAGATTGACTTGACTGGCTATGAAGCATTTGCTTTGGATACGTCTCTCATGGAAACTTGCTTGCAATAACGGAAAACCAGTGGCCACCCTTCACTCTTTTGCTCACATAATCACTTGGATGATCGATGGTGGGCGATGACCAAGCCTATTGGTTTTCTAATATAATATTTCATATAGTTGTCTGCATACGATACTTTTTGGACACGTCGCTTTCGGTGATTGGAGAAAATGGATTCTTGATTATGAACTAAAAGGGTGGTTTAGTTGACTTTTAATTTAGCCAACTTTGTTTATACATTTGATTTGTCATGACGTTGTTTCACCGAGACGACATTGTGTCCGTTGATCATCATTAGAAGATTAGACCATCTATGATTTGCTTAATTACGTGGAAGTTGTAATCGTTACTTTTGTGGATTGTGATTTCCCACAAGGCCAAATCTACAAGCCACGACTTTTGTGGGTTTTGTTTGGACCCGCAAACAAACACAAGCTGGTTGGAAACAAGTGGATCGATATAGCCAAGTAAGCCAACCACAACCAGTAGTTTAGATTTTCTTGTGAGCCTTGTAGTTTCCGGCAAACTTGAAAAAGCCACTTGTTATAATCCGTCAAAAAAAAAAACTAATAATCCCAACTCATTTTCCCATTCTTTTGTGTCACCGTGTACAGTAATTCATTTGCATAGTGACATTATTGGTGCTTATTATTTTAAGCCAATTGCTTAGACTAACTACTGGTTTAAGGGGGACCTCCTAAACCTCAGGTCGATGCAATCGAATTATTAATAGCACTGATGGATCCATTATAACTAAAATAAGTGAGAACCTTTATTTTATTCGACAATGTCCAAATCAACAAGTGTATTGCTAGTTGTTAGTTGTGAATATGGATAATCAACTCCCAGATATTTCAGAAATTTGTATTTATATATAATAAACTATAAAGCTAAAACCAACGATTTGGGTTTAAGCTTAATCCATAAAATTAATCAAGTTAATCAGCTTTATGAAAGCTAACAACTCCTTTGTTTAAGAGAAACTACCAGACGCCACTAATAGAAAAAGGTTTGCCACTTTGTGGTAAGGAAGGGTAACAGTGACGCGGCGTATGGTGGGAGTGGGATCATCGACTAATTATCTTTTTCTTCAAAAAAAATTATCGTTTTCTTCTGTTTTTTTAATTTCAAGAATTACATAATTATCCAAAATAAATAGAAAATTGTGTAGAGAGACAATAATATGTTGTTGTTGTTGCCAACAACACAGGATCATTTCCCGCATATTTTATCCACCGAGCACTCACTCACAGCAACTTGTAAAAAACAAGTAATATGGATTCCATGGAATCAAACCCACCCTGCAAATTACCATTACTATTATCATTACTCAGACTCAGACTCAAACTGAATCATCATCGTCCTCTCCTCTTTCCTTGTCTCCTTCGAAAACTCTTGACAACTTTTTTCCCGGTAAACAATTATGTCCGAGCCCGAAGAGGACCGAACCCGCGCCATTTCTCCCAAGTCAAAGACTTTGGACCCTGCTTCGCTCATGGACTTTGAACTCGATGTTTGCTGGCCGTTGGATCAGATCCAGTTCCTCTCTAATCCCACCTCCCCGCTTCTCTTGTCGCCCACTGATCACCCTTGTTCTCCTCTCTGGGCCTTTTCCGATGCTAATGATGATAAGCTCGCCGGAGGAGGACATGTTGCCCAAGCTCTTCCCCAATTCCTCCCCGGTGAGTTTTTTATGGCTTGTTCTTGGTTTTTTTTTGCTTTTGCTCCGTTACTGTTCAATTTGGTTTTTCTGAATTCCAAAACCTCTTCAAAGATTGTATATTTGTTGTGTATATATATGTGGAGAAGATAAGGCAAAGTAAAACGAAAATGGATTGTGGTTGGTCCGTGAATAATTGAGCTCTTTTTGGTCTTCGGCTGAACAAATGCTTTTGTGGGTTTCTTTGTGGAAAGTGGTTCTAATTAAGGGAATACTAGTTGTATTTGTTTGGTTTATCTTGATTAATTAGGTTAATCCCTCATAAAATCAAACAATAGAGACTTTTAAGAGTCAAAAATGGTTTCTTTGCTCGTCTCTCAGCAATTAAGGAAACTATTACCCTCAAAAGGTTGCAGTTTGTCATACCTGCTGAACTGTTACAGTCAAAAGGCTCCTTCTGAATATTTCAGGGTTTTGAAGTTCACTACTTTTTTCTGCCAAAATTTTTTTGGAAGTTCATTCATCTAGAAGAAAAAGGTTTTGAGATTTCAGAGGTCCTATAATAATTTGAAAACACATTTCACTGGCTTACTTTGTGCCATTTAGTTACATCATAGCATATTGTTTCATTCAGTATTTCAGTTCTGGAATCAAGAGGGTTTTGACTTTTTATAATATCACAACAATACAGATACTTATATGGTGAAGGAGAAGCCAAGAGAGAATGAGCACAACAGAATGCTTCCATCCCCATTTCTGGGACTGGAACCAAATCCAGATGGTTATTGTTTAATTAAAGAGAGAATCACTCAAGCACTTCGGTACCTCAAGGAATCGAGTGACCAACATGTTCTAGCTCAGGTTTGGGCACCAGTCAAGAATGGAAGTCGATATGTACTTACAACTTCAGGGCAACCCTTTGTGCTTGATCCACATGATGGACTTCATCAGTATAGGATGGTTTCTCTGATGTATATGTTTTCTGTGGATGGGGAGAATGATGGAGTGCTTGGGCTTCCTGGCCGTGTTTTCCAGCAAAAATTGCCGGAATGGACTCCAAATGTTCAGTATTACTCCATTAAAGAGTATCCACGGCTTGATCATGCTCAGCACTATAATGTTCAGGGAACCTTAGCTTTGCCCATATTTGAACCCTCTGGACGGTCCTGTATTGGTGTAATTGAGCTCATAATGACTTCTCAGAAGATCAACTATGCTCCTGAGGTTGATAAAATTTGCAAAGCACTCAAGGTTAGTTTACTTTGTTATTTTCATATTTTGTGATGTTCTAATTTAAAACAGACTTAATGTACTTATTTGGTAAGAGATACATGATGGATTTCATAATGTGTAGATTTATCAGTAGATGTACTCATTTAATTAAATTTCAAAAAATATAAAAAAATATAAAATAAAGATTTCTCAGTAACGTAGTTTCATTTCTCCTACAGGCAGTAAGTTTGAAAAGTTCAGAGATATTGGATCATACAAGTACCCAGGTGAGCTGCAATAATCATGTGTGGTTAATTTGGTGTTCTTTTGGAAACCAAGAAAGTAAATATGGATTTCTTTCATTTCTTCCCCCTCCATTCTCACAGATATATGCTTGGCACTTCTTGTAACCAGATCCAGATACGCAATGAAGGTCGCCAAAATGCATTAACTGAAATCTTGGAGATACTGACAGTGGTATGTGAAGCTCATAAATTACCACTGGCTCAGACGTGGGTTCCATGTATGCATCGCAATGTTTTGGCTTATGGTGGTGGCCTGAAGAAGAGCTGTACGAGCTTTGATGGAAATTGCATGGAACAGGTCTGCATGTCCACAACTGATGTGGCAGTCTACATTGTAGATGCTCACATGTGGGGTTTTCGAGAGGCCTGCGTAGAGCATCACTTACAGAAGGGTCAAGGGGTTGCTGGGAGGGCGTTTTTGTCCCGTAATGCATGCTTCTGCAGAGACATTAGCCAGTTCTGCAAAACTGAATACCCTTTAGTACACTATGCACGCATGTTTGGATTAACCAGCTCATTTGCAATCTGTTTACAGAGCACTCATACTGGAGATGATGATTACATTCTAGAATTTTTTCTGCCACCTAGCATCACAGACAGTTGTAAACAACAGACTTTGTTGGGCTCCTTATTGGCAATAGTGAAAGATCATTGTCAGACTCTCAAGGTTGCTTCTGGAATTGTACTTGCAGAGGAAGGAATAGTTGAAATTGTTCAAGCTTCTATAAATGAGGGACTTGACTCGAGACTTGAGTGCATACGGATATCCCGTTCCTTGGAAACACCACCAGGGCCTTCCTTACCTAATAGAGAAGAGATTGTACACCTAGAGTCAGCAAAACCACAGTTAATGGTGGACATTGATGCTATAAATGATGAGAGAAATGCTGTTCTCAAGGGTGGAAAAAACAATATTTCTGTTCCTGAGACTAAAGACATAAAAAAGACATCGGAGAGGAAGCGTGGAAAAACTGAGAAATCAATTAGTCTAGAGGTTCTTCAACAATATTTTGCTGGTAGTCTTAAAGATGCTGCAAAGAGCCTTGGAGGTATTCTTTTACACTTAACATCAATTTTTCTCATGTTGTTTCAACAAATACTAAAATCCTTATTTACATGATCTGAATAGTTTATTTGCAGCACTACTTATAAACTATATTGATCTGAAAGAAATTTTTGTTTTGCAGTTTGCCCTACCACAATGAAGCGCATCTGTAGGCAGCATGGTATCTCCCGCTGGCCATCTCGCAAGATCAACAAGGTCAACCGTTCTCTCAGTAAGCTAAAGCTTGTAATTGAATCTGTCCAAGGTGGTGAAGGAGCGTTTGGTTTGAATCCTCTTACTACAAGTCCACTTCCCGGTGCTGTTGGCTCCATTTCTCGTCCTTCTACAAACTCTAAACCCTATGAAGTTCATGGAGAAAAGAAAGACTCACCCACCTCTAGTACACCAGGAAGAGAGGGACAGGCTGGGATAGAAGATCAATTACTAGATAATGGTAAAGGCTCAAACTCATCCAAAACAGGTAGTGGCTCAAGGGAGGCGAGTACAGGTACCCCTACTTCTCATGGTTCATGCCAAGGTAGTCCTGCAAATGGAAGTGCAAGGGTAAAGGACCACTTTGTTTCTTCCATCCATGAGCGATTCATTGAAGTAGATCGCTCCCCTGAATCAGCATTTCGACCACCAGAGGAACTGAATTTATCAGTTCCTTTCTCAATACCAGATGCTCTCCTGATGACAGAACCTGAAGAACCATGTAGAGGAATGCTTATAGGAGATGCTGGAAGTTCAAAAGACTTGAGAAATCTATGTCCTTTTGCGGACACAACTGTGGACGAGCAAGTTCCAGAAGTTTTTTGGACCAACCCCCCATGTCCTGATTCAGCTCCTAATCAATTCATGCCTACTCTTGCTTACACAATGCCCCAAATCGTATCTAAACAAGAAATGAGGAGCGTAACTGTAAAGGCAACATATAAAGATGATATCATTAGGTTTCGGATCTCTATGAGTTCTTGTATTGTGGAGCTGAAAGAGCAAGTGGCAAAGAGATTGAAGTTGGACATGGGCACATTTGATATGAAGTATATGGACGATGACCTTGAGTGGGTGCTGATAGCCTGCGATGCAGACCTGCAGGAATGCATGGAAATTTGCAGATCATCTGGCAGCAATATGATCAGACTCTCTGTTCATGACATACTGCCCAATCTTGGAAGTTCTTGCGAGAGCACTGATGAATGAGGATTGAATTGTAGATATGGTTAGTTCTTAACATTATTTTTATATGATGCTTAGGAAGTGAAGGTGTAGTAGGTATTGTTTTTTGGATCCTTGTTTTTTTTGGTACAAGGTATAATAGTAGGTATTGTTTTGTTTTGGTACAAGGTTTAATAGTAGGTATTGTTTGATAGAGCTTGCTTCATTTTTTCATTAAAGAGAAAATGACTGCATTCTTGAAATCCCAGTGTCAAATATAGTGTTGCTCCCTCAGTGCCTCAATTTCATTGGATTTTTTCGTTCCTTTTTATTTGATCACACTGTTTTTCATAGCTGCAAAATTATAAGGCTTTCACCTCTTGGTAGGCAAACATGCCACAGGGTGAAGATAACCTTGTATGCATTATGCTTACTGTTTTACTACATTTACTGATGATATTGTAAATCACATCTCTCATCTTCGTAGAGGTACCACACATCTAGATGTGCCTAACGAAAGACTGTGACCTGCAATATGGTTATTAAGCGTTATACATATGGTTACTAAGTACATGAAACATTACTCATCGTCCTCCGATGAATTAACTTTTCCGGGCCCTCTTATTGGACGTAGAGTTCATCCTGTGGCGTGGTGGTTCCCCGGATCACGGCCATTCTGAGTAGCGCGGCTGCTCTTTTTGGGTTCATCGTCATCTATAATGACTTTTGAGAAACTCAGCTCTTTGCCTTCCCTTTCTGCTATCAGTCGCGGAGTGGACTTGTAGTATGCGGCATACAGAATCAGTTGAGCTAAACCAAAGCAAATGCAATTGAGTTTATACATTTTTGTGAGACGTGTAATCTCATAGAAATGATATATCTTTCAATGCAAATGCAATTGCTAAGCGTTCACTGTGATATTTAAGAGAGACCACTTTTATTTCATCATCCTCATTGTGAAGGGCACAGCTCGTGTGAGCCTTATATCCTTCCTTTTGCATATCCTTCGCCAACTCATCAATTTTTGACATAATATTTTCACTGTCTGGATAGCTATTATCATTGGCTGTAAATACATGAATCTTGTGTTTGATTTCCACCCAACTATGCGCTGTAACCTTTCTCATTCCTCTCTCCCTCATCGCCTTCTTCACCTTCCTCAAACTCTCCCACTGACCTGTTTCTGCATAAATGTTTGACATATTGACATAAGCAGCTGCATCCCTAAGCTCGGCCATATTGAAAAGTTTGTTTGCTGCTCTCTCTGCCAATTCCTGATTGTTATGAATTCTGCATGAGTTTAGTACAGACGACCACATAATCTCATCGGGCTCAAATGGCATTCGAGCCATTAAGTTCTCTGCTTCATCGAACTTCCCACTTCGACACAAGACATCCACCATTGATGCATAGTGTTCTTTCTTTGGAATAATTTTAGAGTTATGAATCAAGGAGTTGAAGTAATGTACGTAGTCCTTCTTCGACAAGCCCACAGTAGCTACAAGCAGTTAAAACGCTCAAGAAGCTAACTGAATCCGGTGCAAAACCTGACTGAACCATCCATTCAAACGATCTAAGAGTGCCTTCACCATCCCCATTTTGTGCATAAGCTGAGATCAGGGCATTCCAACAGACAAGATTTCTCTTTGGCATCTCTTGAAAAGTCTGAAGTGCATCTTTCACGGACCCACATTTTGCATACATATCTAGAAGTGCACTTGCAGGAAAAACGTTGCAAATGAATCCTAATCTGATCACAGATGAGTGTAGCTGCTTAATTTCCTAGTGAAAGTGAGGCGGCAAAATTTGCACAGGCACTTAAGATGCTTGCGAAAGTGGCCGGCCTGGTCAGGACTAACATTTCCTCTGCGCATCTCATTGTAGAGTTCCAGGCCTAGCCTTCTTCATGGAGTCCCTTCTGAACATATGCTGAGATGAGAGCAGTCCATGGCACTGTACTTCTGTCAGCCAGACTTGCAAATATCCTTTTGGCTTCATTAAATATGCCACATTTGGCATACATGTCAACCAAAGAATTTCCAACCTGAGATTCTGAATCAGCTGTTGCTACAATGGCCAGTGATCACCATTTTCTGTCACCATAGAGTAGCATGCATAACAAAACATGTACATGAGAATGAGTATGAGTATGCATGCATAATAAAGTAGCAGAAGTATCAACCAATATTTATGTATTATCGGAAATTGTTCGATCTCTTATGAAACAATTCGATATATTAGCTAGGTCGTCAATCAGATTAGGGTTTATAACATTCATTAAAACCGTCATGTGTTACCATGATCTAAAACCTGGTAACACATCATTTGGTGCATAATTAATATGTAAGATGAATACAAGTTTGCATGTAGCTAGGGTTTTAATTAGAAGTCTAATAGTTAAGGTGATAAAATAATTAATTACCATGACAGTCAATGGTGAAGCATACATCAGGATGTTAAATGCAGGGGCTATGATGCCCACAACCATGGACCTCTTGCTGTGTGTATGGGCAAAAGTGAGAACCAGAAATCTAAGAACACAAATGAAAATGATGTCCACAAGAACCACCAGAAGCACAATGAGCCTCTTCTTGTTATCAGAGTAGATGAGGAAGATGATGATGTAGAGGACCTCAATGGAAATACCCGACCCGTTTATGGTGTACAGAGATATATCAGAGAGAGAGAGATGGAGTAAGGGAAATTAGGAGGAATGATATTAAGGAGAAGGAAGTGATTCAAAATTTTATGTCAACCATGCAAACTCCAGAGACTAAAGATGAATCCAATCATGCACTGCCATGAGAGCGAAGAAAGCTTACATGTGTCACAGTTCATACCCTATGAAGGTAAAGTCAACCCTATAGTCAACACCTCGCCTAGTAACATAATCCAAGGGGAACTAGCTAGAAATTGCGCGCAGAGAGTGGACGAAACACTAATTTGATCATACACATGTTAAATGTTTGAAAAATTGCAACTTTGAATTGGAAGAAAGTATATATATATAGGTAGAATGTCCTTTAGTTAGTGCTAAAAATCACATCCTTCATAGCAAAAAAATGAAAAATTGTCAAATAAAAGAAAAATGCTAAGAGATTTCCCCATGAACCAAGTCAAAATTAAATTGATCAATTCCTTTTGGTTGATTTCCCATGTTCATTTATTCCGATGCTAACTTTATCTAAAGTTGATGAAGTTTCTTGTTTCGGTGATTAAAAAAAAAAAAACTCATGCAGCCAAAATAAAATACTGAAGAAAAAGAAATTTGAGCAAATATAAGAAGCCATTAACTTTTAGGCCTTCTTTAACAGAACAAAATGTTTATTTGGTCACACTCGTGCATTTTCATATAGCTTCAAATTCATAAGGCTTTGTGCCTTAATCACAAGTACAACTTCACCTCTTGGTAGGCAAAACATGCCACTAGGGTGAACAAGAGACCTTATATGTATCTTTCATTCTATTTTACTACAAACATTTAGTAATCATATTGTAAATCAGATCTCTCATAGAGGTAATTAACAACACACATCTAGTTTAGATGTGCCTCGCGGCTCGCCTATAGGAAAGACATGACCCGCGTACAATTACCAAATGTGATACGAACATGTAACATGGTTCCATCGGCCTCCGATGAATGCAGGGGGAAAAAAAAGGACTCTTAATTAGAATAAAACTTCTATTTCATAGATGGCTCCACCAATTGGACGCCGGAGATAGCGGATTTCATCACGTTGCATGGTTTCCCGGAGCATGGCCATTCTGAGTAGTGCGGCTGCCTATCTTTTTGGGTTCAACATCTATGGTCACCTCGGACAAGTTCACCTCCCTGCCTTTCCTTTCTGCCATCTGTCGTTGAGTGGACTTGTAGTATGTGGCATAGAGAATCAGCTGAGCTAACCCAAAAACTGTGCCCAACCCATTAGGAATCTGAGACCAAACAACAATAAATGAGCTTATCTATTGTGTGAGCTTGATATCACTATTATAATTATAAAATTGGAGTTTTAGTATGAGGTTGAGATGATTAATTACGGTGATGAAGGGGTCAAAACGGATGAGAGCATATGCAGTCCACGCAAGACCATTTGCAAGGGAAGCGAACGAGAGGAAAAATGGCATGTACTCCACACTTTTTGTTGTGATTACCATTTTCTGTCACCATAGATGAGAATAATAATGAGTAAGCACTAAGCAGAGTTATAAAGTAGTATTCGGAAAATACTATGTTGCATAGTAGTTACTTAATGAATCTAACTCATTGAGTAAGTTTTATGACACGTGCACATCTAGTTTTTTTACATGTCTAAACGTGTATTAGTCATGATCGATCGAATATCATGTGGTGATTAAACGAGGAATATATAAGATAAATACTAATTTGCAGGCATGTAGGAGGAGGGTAATTAAGGTGGATTAATTAATTACCATGACAGTCAATGGCGCAGCATACATCACGATGTTAAAGGCAATGCATATGATGCCCACAACCAAGGACCTCTTGGTATGTGTGTGAGCCAAAGTGAGAACCAGAAGGGTAAGAACACCGATGAAAATGATCTCCACAAGCACCACCAGAAGCACCATGAGCCTCTTTTTCTTGTCGGAATAAATGAGGAAGAGGGTGATGTAGGCGACCTCTATGATGATACCCGACCCGTTTATGGTCCAGACCAGAGTGCTATCCGGGTGCACGATGGGTAACCCGTACAAGGTCCACACCATGCAGTTGATTAGGGTTGCAAGGTATGGGACTGGTGAGTATTGCTCCACTGACCCTTTCTTCCGTATTTGAACAAAAGTTGGGCTGCACCAAAATTAATCATTTTAATTTTTGACAAAATATTCATTAATAAAGAAAAACAACTTCATTAGTGGATACTAATCATGTTATAGCAAAGAAGTTAGGTACGTTGTAGTCTCTAATTAAGGCAAACTCATTATCAGTGGGCTCTTTAGTTACCATAAATTCCACTCAACTTTTCATTGGCATATATCTGTAAAATTTATTTTCCAACTTTACTTATAGGAAATAAAAATTTAAGGTACTTTTGTTAAAAGCTCAATGCCTTTCTAGTGTTAGGAGGATGTATATGCATAAATATGCCGGAAATAAATCTGCCCATGCCTAGCAATTAATATGCATTCTATGTTCATTTTTAACTTTTTAGCAATTACTAATATATAGACATGAAAATAAATGATAAATCTGAAATATTAATATTAATTAGAACCATTCAAGTAATGACATCGATCGGCCGCATGTGACAAGCAAGTGAGTTTTCATATACTCATTGAGAGATTAAACGCTCGCTCACTTATCTGCATGTCAATGATGTATGTGCATGTTGAACTTCATTTATTTGCAATTTGCTAACAAATATAATATTATCTATCATTTATCAATATATATATATATATATATACATATAGAAAGAAAAATTTGATACCTTATTATTGATCATATTCATTTTTTTTTTTCAAAATAATTCACTGCCAATTAAGGAATTGAAGGGGGGGGGGAGCCATGCTTACACTGGTGACAAGAACAAAAAGAGTGAGATGACGTTTCCTGAAAAAGAAAAGTAAGCAAAACAGCCCACATGATCAATCTTCATATATTTCCAGATCAAAAGAAAGCATTTCTACATACATACAATTAATGAAAACTAAAAGAACAAATTTCGATCCTAATCAATATACAAAATTTCATCGTTAATCTAACAAGATCAATTCCACAAGTGTAACACAAACCAAATTAATTAATCGATCATAACCATACATACCTATGATACCGACCACAGTCCGAACAGCATCTGCAGACACCATGGCTGTGATGACGAGAAGAAGAAGAAGAAGAGGAAACGGAAATGAAGCTGAAGGAAAAGGGTAAATGGAACCCGAGAAAGTGAAGGAGAGAGAGAGAGAGATTGATTATATATAGGATCAACTAAAAAACCAAGGTCATAGAGTGAAGAAAAGGAGGACAGGAAGAAAATTATTGAAGAGGCTGGGTAGGACTAGCTAGGTGTACGTAATTCGGTGTGGGTTGTGTGTCTCTGTAAATTGAAAACGTACGTACTAATTTGGAGTAATTGCAAAGCCTGTGTTGTTGTTGTTCGCTCTTTTGCATGCAATGTATTGGGTGGTGGTGGTGGTGGTCATGGAACTTATATATATATATATATATATAGGGCTATAGATCGAATATCAATTTGGATATGTGAAAGAGAAAGAGAGAGAATTGAAAGACATAGCCTGTGTTGGCACTATCTTCAAGATTCTCAGAACTCTAAGATCAGAACTCTCTCTCTTCCTCAGCTGGACTCTAAGAAAGTGACTGAAATTTTGTATTATTGCTCAGATTATAATCTTATATATATGAATTCCATTGGGGAATTACTGCCACTTTCCCCACTCAGAATCCAATTTGGTGTTGTGCTGCATTAATTTCCATTTCTAAAATTTATTGGTTTCTACTTTCTAGTGCTTTTACACTGTTAAAATCCATGTTTTTAACTGTTAACTCTCTCATATGCATTAAAACCCATCAATGAACGTTGATTTTTTGTGTAATTTTCTTCTAAGAATGTGGATTTCATCATTGCGTAATTTGGGTTGATTAATTAATTATTTTACTGGGTTGGTGGGGGGTCATATGTTTTTTTTTTTTTTTTCAATTGATGACAAGTGAAATATATGGTCCTGGATTTGTTTCCAAATCTACCAAGCTATATATAGAGCAAATTTCATTTAGTGAAAAAGGAACAAAGTTAGTAGACGTCCACAGCAGTACTGCATACGGTTGATGAGTTTGGTGAAGCAGTGACAGTGAGTGATCGAGTCACATTTAGAATGTGAAGTTTGGTCATGCATTTAGTCGAGTGCTTTCTTTGCTCTTTTTAGGCATGGAATCTTCTAATTTCTTCTGAAGGAGAGTTTCTCATCTTATAGTTCTTAATTAGCAATTTAATTAATTAGCATCAAAGTTAGCTCAGAAGTAAAAAAAGTGTGCTTGTACAGTACTGGTTTATTAATTTACTTCTACGCATGAAAATTACATGTGAATAGGATAGAAAAATCTGGGTTGACAAGTCGGTAGCATGCATTTTCTATTATAGAAATGCAGATACTTACAATGATATATGTATGTAGTCGTTATTAGAATAAAAATGCATGGATTTAGCTCTTAAGGTAATTAGCTCAAATGGAGAGGAATGATGGAAAATAGGATTTGGATTAGGTTAGTTCATGAGTTTGATCTCGTCTAATATAATATTAAAAAATATTTATATTGAAGTGTGATTAATGACATTTCTTCTGCTAATTAAACTTAAATGAAGTTTCAGTTTAAAAATTTCGTAAAGCTTTATTTTAAATTTGAGTAAAGACGAGGCTTCCAAAAACATACCGGCCTCAAATAATTTTAATCGTATAATTTGTCATTGTGTCGATTAAAGAATAAGTATACAGAACATTCCCTCTTAATTATTAAAGGTGCTTCCTTTAGGAATGGATCTTTTTTCCGGCCCTTCAACAAATTTATGTTCCGAAAGGTCATTTAATTAAAGGTGGATAATGTGTTTAGGAGTAATTATTTCATATATTGTATACACCACATTAAAACATCTGTAATATATTTGAGAATTATTGCATGACATGTGATAAAAGTTTTGGTTGTTTTCATCTTATTTATCAATCACATTTAGGATTTATCTTTTAAATTTAGATTGTTCTCTCAACATCTAAATTTTAAATTCACACTCTTGCAATTCAATACCATAATCAACGATAAATTATTCACATGCATTCCAACATATTAAGCAACAATTCGGGAAATCACTATTGAGGATTTTGTCATATGATCGACGTATCCGATATACAGAATATTTCTTTCTTTACATTTTCCTTCAAGTGTCAAAAGCAAAAGAAGTTCGATAAAACATCTCTTTCAAAATGTTTCTTAAATAAAAATGAACAATTAATACAATGACAAATTCTTAACTCCGTCATTGATGCACAACTCAGTCCAAAAGAAATTGACGTCGGATACACAAGCATCAAATACTGAAAAGGTGACCATAGCTATTCATCTTTTGGACTTTGAAAAAGGGCCACTGCAGACTCTAAAAAGAGTTAAATTAGGTCACATTGTCTATGACTTTGATGGCAGCTATGTATCTTTTTCGTTTAAACGGTAAGGAATATATGGCCATATGGGCATAAGATAACAGGATTAAGATTAATATACATAAAGAAAAGAAAATTAGAATAATGGGTTTGATTTTATTTGTATTAGAGGTTTGTTATTGGTCTGTATAATTATCTTTTAATGCAGGGCCTAATGGCCTAAGTCTATAAGACTGATTTGCATGATTTTTCTGCATTTATACGATTCTGTTCTTCAAATATATCATTCCTAAGATGCTGAACTACGTGTAGGAAATATAGAAATTGCAGCAATATTTAATCAGACTCTCCCTCTTATCATGCTAATATTCTAGTGGCAATTAATAACTTGATATTATGAGTTGGATTTCGATTCATATTCATTACCCCTTTATAAACGTGTAGAAAAGGACTTGGTGAATTGGATTTGATCGATTCATATATTATAATATCAATTGAATTTCGATTCATTAAACTTTTATGACTTTTAGTCCTTCCTATATATGCCTTCTATTGGCACCATAAAAACACCCTTTTCCTTTATGCTTCCTACAGTAGAACCAAAGTATTGACCTATTTACTCAGAACAAACATTGTATATATTGGTTATATATAACCAAAGTACTTTTTCTTTATTATTTATGTATGTAAAATTCATTAAATAAAGGCTCAAATAGCATAATTTTCGAGATTAATATGCAAGTTGCACCTATTTATTCAAAACAAACATTGTATATGTCGGTCATATAACTTCTTATTTATTATTTATGTATGTGAAACCCACTGAATAAAGGCTCAAATAGCATAATTTTCGAGATTAATGTGCAAGTTGCACCTATTTATTCAAAGCAAACATTGTATATACCGGTTATATATAACTTCTTATTTATTATTTATGTATGCGAAACCCACTGAATAAAGGCTCAAACCCTAAACCCTAACTCCTAAACCCCAAATTCCGAAAGGAGGTGCATTTTCACTCCCTTAATTTCATCATACAAATTGTCAATTTGCTCCTTAAATGCAATTAGGCAACTCATCACTTGGCTAATAATGCACCACGTTTGAATGGAAAATGACCTACTTAGTTGTCCGATATATCATTTTTAATGTAATTATTCATTTGTAACAAGATCTTTTTTTCAAGAAAGAAAAAAGTTGCAAGAAACTACCCCAAAGAGGGGATAGGAATTGGGAAAGCTAGAAAGACTGATATGACTCAATTTACAGTCCTCATATATAGAGAATTAGTCAATTAGAGATAGCCAATTTGGATTTTGTTTTAACAATAGATAGCCAATTTGGATACACATCACTTTTCTCTCTTTAAAGTAGTAACTAGCAACAAGAAAATGGGAAAGAACACTGTGCTCTTTTGGGTCTCAAAGAGACATTTAGCCACATACACCCCAACACACAACCTGCTCGTTCATAATGCCAGAACCAATGGTTGCTCTACAACACATTTGAGGCACCGACTAGTGGCAGAAGTTTTGAGTCTCTATCCATAAACAGGCCAGAGTTCAAAATCTATGGTGGTGAAGCTTTGCAAATATTAGGACCGGTGTGATATGATGAGTACATATTCTCTTTTTCTTCTGTGGAATGATATGTTTATCTGCCTAGCTCAATGGTGAATCACATTCTGATTAAGACTAATTAACACGAACTAATTCTTTCCGCTTTGTTTTGATGATTGAATTTGGATTTACATGAAGAAGGCTCTGACACGACGTCTGACTAAATACAGAAGAACGAGAGCTCAAAGAAAATATAGGTAAAATTTCAAGTCATACCTAGATGAGGCAGCTAGATATTCTCCTTTGCACACACTCTAGCTATGAGGATGTCCCTCCAGTGTGTTAAAGAACTACGCAACGTGCTTTTCCTAATTAATATTCAACTAAATCACTCCTTCCTTCACATTCTTTGTCTTATTCTTACTCTCCTTATTTCTCTACTTGAATTGGGAATGATATCCAGATAATAGGGTTTGGCTTCTCAATTTTGTCATTTCTTCCTTACACACAACAAGTCGAGAGCCGGCCTTGACATTATGAGAGACCTAATCACGCTATTCATGACTAAAATTAGATGTTATTAACTCTTAAACGCGTGAAGTAATATAGACATTAGAACTTATGCGTAAGTTATACGAGTGTTCACAAAATTAAAAAACGTCCAAGTTAGTTGTCTCACTTTGGTGTGATCGGTAATGAATTTTCCTTGCAAGTCAATCACAATGTGCTAACACACGCATTAAATTTGATCGACTTGTTAAAAATGAAAGGCTCATGTTATAGGTAAGGAGCCAAGCAATTATTTTTATATTTCTTATTAACTACATCTTCACCTATTTCATGTCAAGACGATAATGATAATCAAGACGATAATGATAATACTTGCCTATTCATGTTGCTAAAGTTCTATTAATTGATGAGAACCCTTCATTCTTTATTCCTCTTTAATTATTCTCTTTTTTTTTTGTTTCATTAAAAAATAAATTTCACTTTGGTTTGTTTGCCATTAACCCATTGCAGCCCATACCTGATCTGCAGGATCTGTTTACTTGACCCAAACAACTAAATGTTGAAGGAGTACTTTATTTCTTGTCAATCATAAAGAGTTAAAGAGTTGAGAATATGATTCAGCACAAATATCAGAGCCCAGATTCTTGAGGAAATTGAAATAATGTCAACTGGCATTTTTCCCCTGGAGAAAGTAAAAACTAAGCAACATATATACGCCCATCATTGGAACATTTTGTATATAGAATATTAAAAAACTTTACAGTGGTGTTCTTGCTTTGGCTCTATTTCTGAAATGACAGTTTTAAATAACAAGTTGGCCCTCTTTTGGGCACGATTAATATTCACTTGGGTGTTCAGACCAAAAAATAAACATTCACTTGGGAGCAGAAATAAACAAGACAATGCAAGAGAAAACATTCATGTGAATTTTATTCACTCAAATGCATATTTTTCTTTTCAGGGAACAGCTTCAAGCCAAATGCAGACATTCAATAAAACATTATCAAAGAACAAAAGAAATGATAAATTCAAAACCGAAGAAACAGAAAACCTCACCAAGTAAAAACTTCAACCCTATATACATGATCTTCTATGTTACAGAATGTGCATGTGTACGATGGCAGAACAGAAGTGAAGATCTTTTTTACTTTTCTTTTTGGAATAGATCTTTCTCTGTTTTTCCTTCAAAGTCTGAAACCCAGGCTAGCCCACCTCCTGGTCCCCTCTTTCTTCGTAGTCTTCTTTGAGTTTGGATCAATGAGGTTTTCCAATGACTTCGCTTTTCTGTCTCGCGTCCTGCCTGCTTCTTTCAGCAGCTCAGAAAGCCTTCTCTTCTCATCTTCAAAATCAGGATTTGCGATTCCAAGCTTTTCTTCTCGCAATTTAAGCACATACTCCAAAATTTCAATCGCATCTTCAACTCTGAAATAGATCAATAATAGTTCGTAAGAAATTGAATATTCCGGGGAATATGCTCAATGTTACCAGTGGACTTGGCTATAAAAGCAAAAGATGCAGAAAAATACAGTGCCGATTTCATGCAAATAATGTGAACCTAGAATACAGGGATCGAGTTAGTCAATCAAAGCTCATTCAAGGTATGGTACTTCTTAGTCTGGAGTCTGGACTATGGAATGTGCCCTTGTTGAACATGTAGGGCACTTTGCATCCATTTGGATCAATTTCTGGGGACATTCCAGGTGCAAGGCACAATACTGACCATGCTGTTACCAAACCACTTTAAAAAAAAATTCATAGTGATAGTACACTACTCCTATGGCGATAGTACACTACTGCTTTTAAAAAGGAAATAATTTTTGCAGGGAGAGTTCAAACACATGAGAAAATAGCATGCGGGTAAAGTCAAAATACAAGCAAAATGCTGAGTATATTACCTCCCCATAGCATCATAGGTTGCTGCGAGATTGCTATACACTCCAAGAGTATCTTGATGACAAGGACCACACTCTTGTTCTAATATTCTTCTCGCTTCTTCAAACAACTCACCAGCCTCATCGATCTTGAACAATTGAACGCAAGCCAATCCCATCTGGTTCAACACAACCCCAAAGAAGGGTGACTTCTTCTCTCCACTAGCTCTAAGTTTAGCTATAGCACTTCCAAAAGAGCTCCTTGCTTCTTCATATTTTCCAAGCATGCAATACATCACTCCCATCCGTGCTTCTATTCCAGCAATTGTGCTTTGCTGTCCTGGTTTATCCTCTAACAAAGTCATTGCCTTTTGCAATAACTTAAGTGCCTCCTCTGGCTCATCCATGGACTCATAAATAGCTGAAATTTCAGTCAATCCACCAGAAATCTCTTCTGCTGTTGTTCCAGGCACAGGTTTCACATATATCCTCAAGGCATTCTCACAATACGATTTGGACTCTCGGAGCTTTCCAGTCTTATGATAAAGGTCAGCAAGGCGTACAAAGATGGAGGCAACTGAAGGGTGGTTATCCCCCTTTGATGACTTTAAAACAGTGAGTGCCTTCTGATAGGAGAAGACAGCCTCATCAAAACGACAAAGAGACATGTAAATGTTGCCTATGCTGACATCAATAGCAGCAACCTCATTTTCTTGTCCATTTGCAATCATTGCCATGCTTGCGAGGACAAGGTGTTCGAGTGCTGCTTCATAATCTCCCTTTGCCTCGCATATAAGAGCCATCAGTCGGCGATCAGCTGCCTCCTCAAGAGATGCTGGTTCACTATGAGCACGGTGGATTTCAAGAGTTTTCTTGCACAATTCTTCAGCTCTTTCAAACTGCATTGCTTGGACATGAGCCTCAGCTAAATATCTGCACATTCAACACCAATTTACTTAAATCACTTTCTAGTCTTTCTAGCATTATGAAAATTAGTTTAGTTTCACTTATAAAAATTTAAGCACCCATTATAATGAATATGAACCCAAAATGAAAAGGACACAATACACAACTATAATAGATAGGTAAAGCTGATGTCATTGCATTTTCTGAAGGGTAGCTGCTTTCATAAAAGCCCATTAAAAGTATTCCCAGAATGATCAAATACTGTATCAATCAATGTCTATACACTTAATTCCAGGTGTACTAATGTATTCTAGATATTTACTTGGTTAAACCTTTCAGGAAAAGGAAGACAGGAAAGTTTTTGTCATCTTATCCTGTCCCGCCGAATCCAACTCAAATTTGCATAAAAAATCCCACATTGCACATTAAATGCAAATGTGTGCAAAATTTTTCCCGAGTTTAGTGAACATTGACACCAATGTCAATTACGCAGCTTGAGGCCACATCCTAAGCAACAAGTTTCAACAATTCAAATAAAGCTCAAAGAGTGCTCCATTTTAAGCAATATTTATTTATTTTTAATTCTTCCTAACATGAGTGTTCTTCAATTAAAGTACAAGAATTTTCAATCTTCATAACTGAAAATATTATAATGAAGTCTCCAAGTCTGGAAATTTTCCAGGTTTGGCTAAATCATTTAACCATCTAGGGAAATTTGAAGACACAATGCAAGCCCTTTGTTAACAAAAGCAGCTAGTTTTACATTCAGCGATTAAAAACACGCGCGCCCGCGAAAACACAAATAAAATAAAATAAAATAAACATCGAAATCAGACCTGCAAGTCTCACCGACTCTGGGATCAGTGTCACCCAAAGCCTCAATCTGGATCTTCAAGCCCTCCTCGTAGGATTCAATGGACCGGTCCACTTGGCCCAGCATCGAGTACGTGTCCCCCAGTTGCATATGCCCCGAGAACGCTGCCAGCGCGTGATCCGCACCTCTTCCAACTTCCGGGACCCGAATCGCCCGGTCCAGAACCGGAACCGCCTCCTCGAACCGGCCCAAGCTACAGTATATAGCCGCCAGCACGTGTAAACTCATAACCAAGTCCAGGCTGGGCTCGCCTTCGACGGCGCACCGCTCGAACGACTTGGATGCCCGAACCGCATATTCCAGGGCCTTGTTCGGACCTTCGCCGGAGGCTATGGTGTCCCTGGCCAGTTTCAGCAAAAACGGGCCTAGATCCGGGTTGTCGAGGGAGGCATCCGCGAGAATCGGGTTCGGGCTCTCCGGCTGAGGTGATTTGGATTTGAAGCGATTCGGCGACGGCCTGGATCGGGACGCAGAAGGGGAGGGAGGCTTTTTAGCGAGGGGTGATGGCGTTTTGGAAATTGCGGCGGGTTCGGATCTTTGGGGTTGGGTTTGGGCCTCCGGGACCGAGATTCGGAGCGGTGCCGAGTCCGGCGGGGTTTTGACAGAGACTAATCCCGGCATCGTAAAAGAAAGAAGAAGTTGTGAAATTGAGACGGAGATACGGATTTGATAAATAAAAACAGAGAGAGAGGGGGAGTATTAGTGTGTTAATTACGTAATTAAGAGGAGGTTATATTGTGTTAATTACGGATTAGAACTGGCTACCATGAAAGAGAGAGAGGGAGTGGTTTTGTTTTTGCAGATGCAGATCAGATGTCTCTCCTCTACTGTGCTGGCAAAGTGTGAACAAGGAAGGTAGTTAGTTGGTTACGGTTTTTTTTTTTCACCGAGGGGGAGAGGACAAAATGGTCAATTGTGTTTTGACTTTGACAAACCGCTGGCAGCTATTGGATGCGAGCCGCTTCAATGATTGTACCGTTTGTCAGACACGCGGCGATACATTACCGGTTAAAGAAGATGTTATTTATACGTCGTCGTTTGGTTTATTTTTCTGTAACTGTCTTGTACCTACACACTGTCCTAATTAAGCCACTGTTTACTGCCTTCTCTATGGATTGAAGTCTTATTTGATGAGCTCGTCTACTCTATTTTCAGGTCATTGCGTTTACTAACATTTTTAATTAATTATTGAATTTTGCAAAATTCTCTCTAAATGGGGTTTAAAATCACACATGAGATGAGTTGCACATTTGAATTCGAATAAAGTTTTTTTTAACAATTTGTCCGACTTGATTATATTATCTACATGTGTCGATCATTATTCACGAATAAAGTTTAATAGTGACTTGACGAAGCTCGACACATCAGTTACCAAGATAAAAATAAAAACATTTGAAAATTTACAATAATTTATTTTTTTAGATAGTGAAAATTTTCAATAACTAAGAAAACTAACTACTAACACGAAGACTAAAATTTAAATCGACCATGCAAAATAAACAAAAAACAATTTCAACCTCCTTTCTTTCATACAAATTTAGTTTTTACAGCTTATGATATAATAAAATTTTTGATGCAATTCTTGCTTGTTGAGAGACAGTGATATGTGATCTAATATATCATAAGCAGCCCAATTAAGTACTCAATACTATCTTTAATTTGTATGTACTTTGACATATGAGCTACTGGATTACCTACATTTCGTGTCAATGTAATTCTTAAAAAGGATTGAATGAGTTGGGAACAATTGGAAGGGTTTTTGTTTTGGTATCATGGAGGTGTACGTATACGTACACACTTTACTACTTTTAATACTTGAATGAAGCAATAAGATCGAAAAGGTTAATTAGATTAAAAATCAAGTTCATACATTGTGTGATATGATGAGCATATGTAATTCTTTCAATGCATTTTTACCCTCACAGTCGATCACAAGCTTCCTAGCTAGTAAAGAGATAAAAGCCAACAGCAATAAGGTAAGGTAATTAACCAGATTAAAAGTCAAGTGAAATGTGTGATATACATGATGAGCATATATATGTAATTCTTTCAATGCAATTCTATCCTCACAGTCAATCACAAGCTTCCTAGTACGTACGTAAGAGATAATTAAAAGCCAACGGCAGTAATTAGACAAGTTATTATCTATTTAGTTTCACCTATCTTTTTATTTGTAATTAATTCTTTCTTATGCCATGGAACTAATTAACTAATTACCTTGAAATTAGACAATTTGTAAATCTTGTGCCTGCAAAAGAATTTTTTCCTTGAAGTAGTTATAGCAATTAAAGCAACCATTGTTTCTTATTTTATAGCTAGTTTTCTCTTATAAATTTCACTAAATTGTGGTTTGAGTAAGAACTTTCAGAGATTTTAATACATAAACCCTATGCTGGGATGAAGAAGATTTTCTTCAGCTTAATTTGTGACTTTTGTCTCCTGCTCTTGTTGAAAGTAAGGCAGATGATGGTAATTACAGCCATGATATCTCACTGTTAATTTTCTTAGCACCATTGCAACTGCAATTAACAGTAATTACATAACCAAACATATATAAATATATTGCTTATCTGTCATTCTAGGTTTAATCAAGATAAGCATATACAGTACTAGTACTACAACAACAGCAGGGTTTTCAGATCTCCAATAAGTTTCTAAGAATATTCCATTTCCAAAACACATTGATGGTATTCACAGTTCCACACCTAACATATAAAAATCTCACCCATAAGAAACACATGACATCTCTCTCTCTCTCTCTAGCTTGAGGTTTTCACAATAGCTCATGATAGGATAGGAGCTAGGTGTGATCATCAAGCTAGTTTATTCCAGGATTAACACCTAGCCTCTATTACCACCACCATTTCCTTTATGTGGTTCATGCCCAGGATTGGCTCCTGGCTCCTGGTAATCCAACATTGCATCAAGTTCCATAAGCAGCTTTCTCCCTTTAATCATCTGCACAATCACAAACACATCATCATAAACTAGAAATTAATTAACTTAATTCATTCATTTAATTTATCAAAGACAATTAATCATTAAGAACTACGTACTACTGCATCACTCACACATAAATATTGCTTAATTACCTCATGATCACTGGTGTAAGTAAGCTCCATGCCTTCCTTGTAGTTATTATCGGCTACAGAATAAAAAAAATAGATTAGTTCATGCTAGCTCTACCTAGCTCAGCAGCTGTAGAAAACTTGGAATTGAATGAGATCTTTGCCTGTAAACTTCTTAATTACCTGAAATTACTGAACAATCAAAGAGAAGGAGGAGGAGGATGATAAATATCTTGACTTGAGGAACCATTTTAGGTTTTCTGTTTTGTGTTTGGAGGAGAAGTGGTAAAACAAAGTCTGCTTTTATTGTGGGTGGGAAGGAATGGAGCCAAAAGAGAGAGTCATGATGAGGCTTGCACAAATGCTTTGTGGTATGATTGTGAATATACACAACACCCATTATTATTTATCCCCACCTCAAAGTCAACTGCACCCAAATTTCAGTAACCATGAAAAAGAAAAGCTTGGTTTCTCCTTTTATGTGTCAGAAGAAGCATTGGTGTGGGATGTAGGACAATGCATCTTCTTAGCTTGTGGGTATTTTTTTTTTTTGGCACAATGCATCTACTTAGCTTGTGGGTTTTGTTCGCCTTTTAGAATTCACTTCCCTTTTGATGTATTTAATTACTCATTAAGCTCCTAGCTTTATTGTGGGTCACTTCAGATGTTAGGCATCATTCCATTTATAGTTTATCTCATGGCAATTAACTATTCAATCTTGTTAGCTCCAGCTATAGAGAAGTACTGGAAAAATATATAGAAGATTAGTGTGTGAACAAAAGCATTCTGAAAGCACAATGTGGGTTTCAAAAAGGTGGAATTTCATTGTTGTTAGGTTAGTTATTCTACAGCGGTAACGGTGAAAAACAATCTTACCCTAAAGAAAATTGAAGAGCTCATTGATCTAAAGGTTAAATATGAGATTAGTGAGGTAGCTAGAAATTTTAGTATATCTATTACTGCTGTAAAAACCATCTCAGATTGATTTTTGGTTGCATATCCATTAATTTGAATCCCCTAGGGTTGGCACAAAGATTTATGTAGTGTGAATGAGTCAGTAGATAAGAATCATATATAATTTAGTATTTGATCAGCTGGATGGCTCCTGTTTGCCATTAAATAAATCACTTCCATATACATGTAAGGATTTCATGTTGATAATACTGGCCCTTTACAGCAATTTTTTAAGCAGCAAAATGATGAAGATCGATTCTCCAATCTCATGTTTGCTTGCCACAACTTGAGGTTGTCGGCAAACATCATAACAAAGACCTACTTCCTAAACACAAAAGCTTTCTGGAAACAACTTATAAACAGAGAATTAGAAGTACCCTTTTGCCTTGCCTTTGGCCTTTTTCTCCATAATATATATAATTCTTTTCATGCATCCAATGAGAGCTTAATTACTGTCCTCGGTTAAAATAGACTTGTTATTGAGCTAGGCCTCATTTAGTTGGTGGATTAATTTTCACTTTTGGTAATTAAGTACAAACTAAATAGGAAAAAAAAAAAAAAACGGCTGCATGAGAAAAGGAGCTAGGAAATTAGAACCCTTTAACTATCCCCCTTGTATTTTCATTCTCGGAAAATTGAATCATTCTAATTTTGGGAACCAAACCGACCTTACTATATCAAACAAAAGGTCATGAATCAATAGTTCATAATTTTGGTCATGAACCAAACCGACCTTACGATATCAAACAAAAGGTCATAAATCAATAGTTCATAATATTGGTCATGAACCAAACCGACCTTTCAATTTCATGTCTGTAATTAAAATGCCCGTCTCCATCAAACATGCTCTGTCACTTGACAAAACCCTGTTTCTATTTTTGTCAAATCTTTATCAAATAATGGTGTTTGGCATGGGATTCCCAAAGAAATTATGCTATGCTTGTAGAAATCTGTGATGCATCATCATGCATACAAATTAAATGCTGGTCATTATCAAAATTCTTATGCACATAAACTTTCTCAAGAGCTGACTTCTGAACTTTGACAGCTCCATTGAAGAAAACGTTAGAGTCCCATTACCTAATTCTTTAACCCACAATTTCTCCTATTGCCAAATTATGATCCACAGTACCTTAACCCAGAAAAGTGAAATCTGTGGTTGGCAATCTTATCTATTTCACCCTCTCTCTTTTTTTCCACTTAATTACATCCTATAAATGATTAAACTCTCCATGATCTGTTTATTCAGCTAATTAATATTAATTTGACACGTATGCTACAACAGAAACCTATCCACTCATAGCTCAGTAAAACATTCTTTCATGTAGGTTAGCATCTTAATTAGCAATGATTTTGTTGGTGTATATATTGCTGTAACCTGTAAGTCATATTTAATTAACAATATGTAATTGGCTCTATTTAATTAGTGGCAGACATGATGTAATTTGCAGAAGAACTTGTCAAGTCTCAAGAGGATATAAATTAATATATACATATAGGTCAATCAATATAGTAATTAATTAATCAAGCCATTTTGCTCACTTCAACAGTTTAACCCTTCCTTCATATATGTTTATTATCCCCAGAAATGATGTCAGTACCAGTAACTCATTCTTCATTGTTGGATAGGAAATAACACATTTCTTCTTGACATTTCAACTTAATTTTATTTATGATGTAGTGTGATGTGGAGACTGGAAAGCAATTAAGTAAAATCAGATACTGAGAGGATACAATTAATGATCTGACATCAACCCCCCTCTTACTCTTCTTGGTGTGACACTAAGTAAGGAAGGAAAGGTAGTCACTTGTTATTACCACCACCTGGCTTCCCTTTTTCATGCCTAGGATTTGGTATTGGCTTTTCATAGTCCAAAAAGGCATCAACTGCTATCAGCTCTCTCATCTTCATTTCCACAGTCACCTTTAACACAAACATAAGACTTAGTAATTAAGCAGCAGAAAATCCAAAACAGAAAAATGACGAATACCATATAACTCAGTAAGCATCTTAGACTCTGTAACTTTGATTGATTCTTATGTACAACTGGTGTATACATCGTATGTCTCACGTTCATCCTTCACTTGAGAGGAGCGTTGTATACACCTGTTTAAGTAACAGTTTTTCCTCTACCTTCTACAGAGACATAGACATAACATGAACTTTTCAAAATGTAATTTACTGCATAGCTAGACATTTTTTCATGCTGTAACTGAACTGAGTTACCTCTCTTGATGGGTTTGTAGGGTTTACAACATTCCTGAAGCCTTTGGCATCTCTACCTGCAGCAAATGAATTAATAATAATAATAAAAGTACATTAACTTAAGCTTTGATTGAATTAAGTAACTGATCATAGCACATTAGGAAAATGCTCACCTGAACAAATGCCTGTTAAGAGTAAGAGAATGAAACCAATGGTCTTGATATTAGAATTCATGATGAATGCACATTGAGATTTAAGGGGGAAGGGGTATGTGCTCCTATATATATGGCTTGTAAGGGAATGGAAATCGTGACTACTGTTCATGGTGCAACTTAAAAGCTTTGAACAGTGGTGAAAACATTTCATACCCATTACAAAGTCAACCACACTAGCTAACTTCTGTCATTATAGTCTAAAACAATTTATGGATAGAAACAAAAGTGAGGTTTTGCCTGCCTCAAGCTCCATATGATCTCCTATTGTGGATTGTAGGATATGTCACTTAATTATCTTATCTCCCTTGAATGTGGCTTCATATTCACTTAATTGAGTTGCCAACTAATGAAATCATTGTCAAAGAATTTGAGGGGTTAGATTCAGTGCACCTTCAGGCTTTGGTAAGTAGCACTTATAATACAGAAAACAGATTTTTAACACCAGCATTAATTACTGAATCTATAGCTTACAGTTAGTGTAAATTGATTTAGTTATTCTCTGATTGGATAAAAATGATGACAATTTTAAACTTGATTTAACAGTTGTACCTTTGTCCTATTTTCAACTTGGATAATCTGCTGATCTCATAGCATGCAGAACTGTTCATAGTGCATGAAAGTACTGTTCATCTACTAAATATTGTCCATATCTAGCTTTTCCTTTTGCGGTACCATAACTCATATTGGATGGTATGGACAGAGTTCATTTTTTTTAAGGTGCCAAGTGTCACAAATTAAAAGGGCCTGGAGAATGAAGCAATGAACGATCTGAAAATCCATCACTTCATTTTGTTTTGCTACATCATCAAGTGATGATGTTTGAATATTGTTGGTGGTCATATCAAAGAAACCTTTTAAAGTTATACCACACAACTCTCATCTCTTTCCTTATAAACACTAATCACCTTACTGTGCTGCTGAGATTTCAGTCTCTCTTCTCTGTCTCTGTAGCTTCTTAATTCAATTGATTGATGATGAATCTGGTTGAAGAGTAAAGTTTCATAGCTGACTTATAGCAATTGCTTGATTCTTCTGAGCTACATGTAGGCTGACGTACAGTATATATTATATTTTCTGATTAATGGGCTTTTGAGGTCCATTCCTGGCTAATTGTTCATCAATCATGACCTTATGACAAAAGACAGCGACTTTTTTTTTGTCGTAATGCATAAGTCTTTGCAATATTTTTGTAAATTTTCCAGAAAAATATGAATAAAGTTTCTATGCATGTAGGGGAATCAAATAAACTTGCAATCCATTAAACTGAATTAGCAGATAAAATCTTAGCGTTAAAGCAGATATCATTACAATCAGGAGCCACATTAGTCATGATAAGCCAAGTGATAAAAAAAACTTAGCATGTTATCCGAGCCTTAAACAGCTAGAGCTGATGATAAGCCAACCAATCTAAAAATACGTGGAAGGCAGTGTTTTACAAATTTACAATGCATTGTAATAGCTCTCTCTCTCTCTCTCTCCAGAAGAACAATACTTATGAGAATCATCGACGGGAAAAATGAGGAATTACTACACATCTCACAATTGTCTGATCAGTGGTAATCATCTTATGTACGTATTCACATCAAATGGGCAACGGAGTGAGAATATAACATTTGCTACGAACATTGCTGAGTGGTAGCTGAACATTCCTAACAATATGCAGAAGCCATTCCAAATTTTGCAACATCTGAAATGGAAGTGGAAAACCGACGTGAATCTGCCATTGCGTCAACGTCTAGCTTGGCTCGAAAAATATTGACATCCGACATTTGCCTCACAAAACGAGTAAAACGAACCCAATTATGCAATTCGAACATATTCTTATCCATCCTCACAAAGTTGAACGAGAAGGAGGGCTTTTCTAGACCATATGAGTAATACTTCGACATCTTCACCACCTGTTGAAACGATTTATCATCCAAACTGGCTCCAGAAGTTTCACCCTCAACGGGTATATCACACACCCTAGCAGCCGAGAGCAGCTGTCTGAGAAAGCCTTCCGGGCTACTAACTGGATTCATCTGCTTCTCGTCCAGATCTTGCAAATCAAAACATGGGCAGCACAAACTAAACCCATACATAGCAAACATGCGAACAATTGGTAAGTATCCATCTCTAGTTGAAGTATTGTAATACCCAGCTGTTAACTCTGATGGATGAGACTGAGTGCAATAATGCCAGTGGAACCCAGCTACTTTTGCTGACGTATTAGCTTTTGTACCCCAAAAAATGGCCACAGCTTCCCTGCATAGCCTTTCTCCATGCAAAAGCAGCATTCCTGAATACCATTCAAGAAAAAATGTGCCATAAGATGTATTCCACGACCCATCATCACTTCTGAAAAAATCTGTTTCTTCAGGGTTCTGCATCAAATTGGAAGCACCAATAGGGCCCCCATTTCCCCATTCAGGCATCCCAATCTCCCTAGCACGTGCATTAAGAGATGCGAGCATATACTGGCCAGAGAATTCCAAACAAAATAAAATTAACACATGGACCAATAAGTGTAGAAGAGATCGCAACGCAGACAATAACTGGTAACTGAAGTTTAACCTTCCTTCTTACCTTATCATAGCACTGAAACTCTCCAAGCTCACGAGACCGCCAAGCTGATGTTAGCTTCTGAGTAGGGCAAGAAGGATATCTTAATTCACCAGCAGGACCCATTCCAATTTGAATTCCCTGCAAGAAGAGAAGCACTAATTTATATATTAAGTGTATTACTACCATGACTAC
Organism: Rubus parviflorus; assembly: GCA_029955375.1. Classification (NCBI taxonomy): domain Eukaryota; kingdom Viridiplantae; phylum Streptophyta; class Magnoliopsida; order Rosales; family Rosaceae; genus Rubus; species Rubus parviflorus. The sequence goes on from JARGGL010000009.1 coordinate 10,217,317, forward strand.
AACTTTGATGTGGCGAACTATTACTGCACATCATCTTACTATTATGATGACACCAATTAAATGTTTAAAGGTGTCTCTGAAGCTTCTCATAAAATCTGCATATGCTTGGAGTGGTGAACGCCCTTGCAAGACAGGAAGGCTATCGCACCCGAGGGAAATGTATTCCATATTTCTTCTTCCAAATCTATCAGAATATGCTAAATCTGGATCTTTATCAATCTCATCAAGAACCCACAGAGGAAGGGGAATCCTTCATTGCACAAAAGAAGAAGTATTCAGTAGATCAAAGACAAGCTTTACTGTTAAAAGTATCCAATGTTATACTGGCTGACAAAAAAATCTGAAATCATTTAGGTCACCATTACGGTATCAAAGTCAGCATTAAAAAATCCCTACCAAACTATGGAAGCTGATGGAGGAGATGGTGAGTCATCAGATAAAAAACACATACAATTTTGGTTGTAAACCAGCGGTTTTAAGTAAAAGTAAAACATGTAAGAACCAAATGCAATTCGGTGAAACAGTGCAGCAAAATGCCTGAGAAATTACCTAAACAAAAACCAAAAACAAACTAAAGCCTTGAAGTCTCAAGCAATAACAGAGAAGGTACCACATTAGCCAACTGGTTTTAACTGCTCAAATTGAAGTCTCAAGCAATAACTCAAGGTTCCATGTAATTAAAAGGATAGTCCATAAATGACAGGAAATCTAAAAATGCAGAACAAAAATCACCAGGGGGATTATTCAGGATACATTTGATCTTAAATAGTAAGTCTCAATCTTTAAGTCATAATAAGCAAATGTAATGTTTTTACTTTCTGTTTTAGATCAGATATTACATAGAGATAGGAAGATTGACATGAGTCCTTGACAAACCATTCATTTCATATCCAAAGATTCAGAACAAGAACACTCCACAAGCACCGAATTATTTAGTTATTAAAATCAAAAATTGAACTAATGGAAAGCAGTTAAGATGGATTAAAAATCAAGTTTACTAACCAATGAGGGTCCCCTGGGCCAGTGCCACACTGATGAAACGCCAAGACGGCCCGAACCTTCAATCCGCAGCGCCGAGCCAGCTCGACAATCCCCAAGTAGCCTTGCCAATTGTAAAGCGTAGGCTGATCCCTCTCCACGATTCCCCACCACACCTCCATGACCACGCCTTCAACTCCGGCCGCGACCAGAGCCTTGAATGACTGACTCATCGTCTTGCGCCGCCGCACCTGGCCGAGCGGGTCAACCGAGTCCACGGGCATCGTGACGAACACCGGCGATCCTCTCCCGCGGAGCTGCGGCGAGAAGCCGTGGAAGAGCTCTCCCTGGAGGTCGCCGTTGTCCGGAGAGACCGAGTTGAGCCGAGCAGAGAGGGTGAGTCGACGAGTTAGGGGCTGAGGTTTGGTGAGGCGACTGTGAGAAGAGATTGAAGGGAAGCGAGAGAAGGATGAAGGTGACTTGGTGCGAGTGTGGCAGAAGGAGGCTGAGAAGCTCGGAGCGGACGGAGATGGGGCGATCGACATTGGAGGATGTGATGTGAGTTAGTTACGGTGGAAAATGGTGCTGTGTGTGGTTTCGGAAATCAGAGACTGAGTGAGTAACGGAATGCGGTTACGGTGTGAACGCGGGAGCCAAATGGATATTTTAGGATTTTTATCACATATATATGTATTTAAAGATTAACCTTCCTTTTTTTTTGGTGAAAGAGATTAACCTTCCTTTATTGGCCAAAGAAAAAAAAATCTACATATCTAACTGTACTATTAAGTCATACACCGTTGTAAACAACTCACTTTAATTTTACAAAAGTCGGGTCAATTTAATTATTGGTATTGTGAACACTATGATTCTCTATTCAACGTAACACGAATTTAACAACTCATCATATTCGATATACTCAACAAGTTTACAAGTGTCGATTTTTTCATTAGTCTATCAATTCTACTTAATTGATTTATGGTATTTGTTGTAGGAGTATCAAACTCAAATTTGATTTACTTGTTTATTTACGAGTTGAACCCTTTTTTAGAGAATTTGAGAAGCTAAAATTGAATGAGTTAAAATGAAACGCAATTTTTATCAACTCAATTTACAACATCTTCCTCCCAACCTTTTTTAAAGTTTGAACTATATATGTACAGTATAGATTTCTACAATTACTGTGATGAAAACACACAAAAACTAAGCTAAAATGGGTTTCTAATTTTGATGATCACCTTGCTTGTCCAAAACCTAATATATATGCTTACTCTTTTACTTTGCCAATACAATATTAATTCATGTGTGATATTAGAGTGGAGGAGATGTTAAAATAAACCTTAGGAATTAGGATTGGTCCATATCATGCCCTCTAAAATGAAAATTATCTTCACTGAATGATTGCATGTGATCAAGTCATCAAGGTCAATGACCAACAACTAACCAAGGGAGATTGAATGTATTACAAAAATATATATTTTTGGCTTCGCCCGGGTTCGAACCGGAGACCTTCAGTGTGTTAGACTGACGTGATAACCAACTACACCACGAAACCTTTAGTTGGTAATGTGCTGCAAACTATTCTATTTAACCTAACTTCATCTACATAGAAAATTAACCCAATTTAGGACCATAATGTACTTTGCTGTGTACAATATGCCATAAATTTTGTAGGTCTCCCTTAATTGTTAGGTCATGAGCACCAGTCCAACTTCAGGAATGCAATTTCAGATTTATTTTCCTTGTTTTCTGCAATTTTGACGAATTTCACGCCTGCCTTCACTTTGCCACATACATGTAGATCTCATCATACAATAGTAAGTTACAAATGATACATACATGTAACCTTTCGTATGCCTTTAAGTTCTAGTTTTCTACATACACAGAGAAAATATAAAAGCAAGGCATGAGAATTTGACATTCACAGAGTTCTAAGAAAATATGAACTTCATAGATTCAGAGACTCGTAAGGATAAACACAAAGCTATACAAAAGCCCAACCACAGCAAGGCAACAGAAGATTAATAAATGCATGAGATTGATCATTTGACTGAGAAAAGAGAAAATTCCTGTGAGTACAACAATGATGAAATATGACTAATGCATGAATGCCCATAAATTATGAGGACTTCACCAAATTCCAACATAACTACGAGCAAGTATACAGAATGACTACAAAAGGCAAAAGAGACGCAACTCTATGACAATTGAAATTTAACAATGCAATACTTTCAGACCCAAATTCTGGTGAAGGAAAAATAAGGCCAAAGATTTGGGGAGAAAAATGCAGACTTTACAGCTGCTGCTCAAGGGCTCCGACTCCTGAACCAAACCTTTACCAACATCATCAACTTTGTAGGAATGAAACAGCTAGTCAGCTACGCCAGCACAGCATCGGGAGGGTGCGATGGGGTATATATTCTATCTCATTCCTCCAACACCACTTTCTTTTCTTCTATAAGGTCATCTCTTTCTGCCAAGATAGCAGAGACACAGGGGCCATCACCACCAACTTCCTCCAATGCAATGCCAAACAATAAAAAAAAGAAAAGAAAAAAAGACCGACTCCCCACTGCTGATTTTGATATACCGACCGCCTGTTGACGCAAACGTACCAGCCCAAAAATGGTGATGACCTGACTCATGATATGCAATGCCAGACCCCAACTCACGACACCCAAATGCATGCAAGAAAGATAATATACTAGATAGCAGTGGCCTCAAAAAGATATTGCCCGACGGATGGCCAACTGGGCCCATTCAGCAGCTTCCCTAACCAAATGATCCTCCGACTGGAGACATTCATTTAGAAAGTCCCTGCTCGATACACATTGCTGAATTAATGGAGCAGCATTAGCACCCAATGTATCAGCTAGATCTCCAAGTACCCCAATGGCAGTCTTCATGACCACATCATCCCTACAAAACCAAATAAAAAGATCAGAAATTAATCAGTATTATTAAGAGAAAAGAAGGCATCATAAAATGAAGGTATAGGATGCGAAAGATCTTACATGTCCTTAGCCATGTATAAACTATCCAAGAACTGGAGAATATGAGGTGCATGAGGCATCAATAACTGGCTCTTTGTGGAACCCTTAAATCCTTGTAAGATACCAGAGTACGCCTCCAAAATTCCATTCCTCAAAGTATTTGTGTACTCTATCATATCATCATCAGCACCTGATGTCTGGACAGATAGCTCTGCCGCACTCTGAAGCATGGGCATTGCATACATCAAATACTTGTCGAAATTCTCCCCAATTGCCAAAGCTAGGTCACCAAAGCATGAAAATATTGGAGGCTTCACAGATCGGTGCAACTGGTTGCTTGACAAATCCTTGAGGAGCTGGGTCATTATCCCATCACAATAAGGCAATATTTTATCCTCCAAAGCCCTAGATATATCCCCCACCACACCAACTGTTATGGCACAAACCTGATAGTCCTCAAAGTTTTGGAGACCCATTTCTAAATATTTGTAAAACTCAGACATGTACTTTGCAAAATCAGAGCTGGTTGAATAGGCAAGAGCTCCAATAGCAAGCATAGCCTCCTCATGGGCTGTGGCACTTTTACAAGAAAATACTCTCAAGAAGAGACCCATCATCTGGTCAGCATACTGCATGAAGACATATTTAGTTGGTTCAGATGACCCTAGCTTCTGTATGATAACCTGCAAGCAACCACAAAGAAGGCCTTGTAATTCATTCTGCTTGTCTCTTTCATCAGATGAAAGCCTTTGTCCCTCAAGAGTCTGGTGGAGTTCCATCATAATAAGAGGAACTAATTGCATCACCATTGGAGCAGTCTCATCTGTGCAGCACCTTACAACTTCGTTCAGACTCTCATAGGCTGCAGTTCGGAGGCGGGATTCTCCAGCATCTTCTCGGTGAGTCACATCGAGGAGAGCCTGGATGATATCCTGGAAAAAGGGAGTCAGTTGGGTGGATGAAGATTCTGAATCCTCGAAACCCTGGGCCAGGAAATATAAAGCACCACAGGCTTTCTCAGCAACATTTGGCACATCTCTCATGCTCTGAAGAAGAACTGTGATAATCTGTTGACAATTCGCTTGGGTAATTATGGGTGTCTCAAACGTTGACCCATGTAGAAACTCAAATATCCTTCCAAGTGTCCAACCAGTAGTGTCCTTCACATGGTTATTTGGGTCTTTCATCAGGGCATTAAGCATAAAACTCAAAGCATGATTAACAAGAGTCATTAGCTTCTCAGGGGATGGGCCTTCCAAAACGGAACCAAAGGCATAGGTGGCTGCCTCCCTCTGCCTCCAATCTGGTTTTGAAATATTCTCCTCAATAAATGGCATTACAAGCGGCACAACATCATCACCAACTGTCCGTGCTACCAATCCCAAGCAAGTGCCACCAGCCATGGCAATATTCCAGGCCCCTTCATCCTGATCTTGATCCTCTTCCTGCTTAAGAAGTGTCTCCAATAACAATGGGATGAGAGCAGGAAGTGCTTGCTTAATAAAATAAAAGCAAGGAATAACAGAATCCCCAGTAAATTCACCCCCATATTCTTCTAAAATGTCAATCTCCTCATCACAAATTGAACTCCAAAACTCAACAGCTTGAAGTGCAACAGGTTCTTCATCTTCCTTCATAGCCTTTGCAGTAATGCTGAAAATATCTTGGATGTATGGAGACAATTTCTCATAGTATGTCGAAGATATAGAAACCAAACATTCAAATGCTGCTTGTCGAATCTTTACCTCAGGGGAAAGAGTAGCCTCGCATACAACTCTCATTATGAAGTCACGTTCCTTATCATTGGAGAAGTTCGCCTGAGCAAAACCCAAAGCATTATAAAGAGCTCGTGTGGCAGCAAGCCTAACATCATTATTACTCTCAGCAGAGTTCATGCCCTGAACAACAGCTGTAAGTATTTTGTTGACATGATCTTGCTCTATCACATCCGGGGAGATCTCTTCACATATGTATCCAAGAGTTTCAAGAGTGGCCTGTCTCGTGTGAACCGGAAGTTGATTATTATTTGACAGCAGAGCTTCTATCAGTTCAGGCCACTGTTTGAGTGGCAACTCAATGCCTGCAAGCTTTGCAATGACTTGAGATGCAGTTGATCGAGCATCATGGGCAGGAGATGATAAAGTCTTTAACAGGCACGCTCTAATTTGGGCCTTTGCATTTGGGTCCAGTGCAATCCATCTCTGTCCAAGCTCAAACTTTCTATGCTGTTCTTTGGCATCCAATGCATTCTTTAGGATTAAACCTGCTAACTTTCGACTCTCAACAGGCTTATCATCATTAGCTAATTCTCCAGCAAGAGAGAGCAGGAAACTTGGAAGATTTTGCTCTTGAAATTGTCTTATGTTTTCTTCAGCATGCTTGCGTACATTTCCATCCACTGCTTGGGCATTTAAAAGAAACTGGGTAATTTCCATCGCCATCGGAATCTGAAGTCAAGAATAAATGCATCGCGTAAGTGTCAATCGAGAAGGCATTTAAGGCTAGAGAAATCAAACTGGAAACAAGCAACCAAAATCATATGTGTTTAAATCACACATAACTACCACAATTGCTCAAGAGAAAGCTTATTTGTCCAAATTCGTACAAGGCGACAAATTATAAATGGGCAACAAAGAAATCGAAAATTAATTAACTTATGTATTCACTCTTCAGCCTACTGATGAGACTCCGATTAACATCAGATTCAGCTCTTATTGAACCATAAGAAATGAAAATAATTACACATAATGATTAAATAAAACTAAAGACCCTTAACTCCTAATGACATCATAAGTTCTTTAATTAAATAATTAGAAAGAAACTTAAGATCATAAGCATATCGTTTCTTTCTTCTTAGAAACTGTGAAAACGAGTCCTAACTTGGCGGAAGCAAAACTAGTAATAACAGTCTACTGTGCTCAACAATCAACATAGTTAACAGTCAAAATCATAACACGCAAACCGAGTACGAATTAGCAATCCAGTAATCCGAAACAATCAGATATTTAAACGTATTGATTCCTTAATTCCTAAATATAACTTGAATTGATCACAAATGAAACAGTTGCCAAACAAAAGCAATAACTCACTGATTCCTAAGATCAGGACTCAGAAAACTAAGCAGAAAAACAACAACGAATCTGGATCAAATATTCAGATCAGAGCACGAAACTGCAATCAGAGAGCACACAGTGGCAGAACAAATAATATATAAAAGCCCAATACAAAATTTGAACTTACCCCGAGTTGATGAGTGGACTCGGTGAGACAGCGAGTCGGTGATCAATCCGATTCAAAAAGAAACAGAAGTAGAAGAAGAAGAAGCAGAGCGCGGCCACCAAACCCTAGCAGAGTGTGAGAGAGAATAAAAGCAAAAAATACTCTTGAAAAAAAAGCTGGATTTACACAAAATTAAAAACAGCAATATCTGAATTTTTTATAGTTTCTTTGCTTTTGCACGCGAGATTCTCGGCGTGTTGGAGCGTGGAGTGAAGGGTAACTGGGTGAGTGAGTGTGTGAGTCCGTTCGATTAATGGGCCAAGCGGCCTGGTTTGATAAGGCGACGGTTTAATGGGTACGCGCTTCTGGGATGTGTGGGCTTGGGTCCCCATGTATTATTATCACCGTTATTATTACAGTTACATTTATTTTTTATGAGCTTATCAGCCGCTAATTAGTTTCCTTTTTCCTTTGTTATTTTTCGTGCTCCTTTACTTCTCTTTACGTATGAGCCGGTGAGGGGATGGTCCAACCGACCAACCTGGTTAATTGATTATTTTTCAAATTAATTTGTGACATTTTCAAATTTTCTTTTTCACACTCACAATTTTCAAGTTCAAACCATATAAATAAATATAGACCATGAGATAAACCAAAGAATTAAAATCGTTTGAACTATAGCGAACTTGAAATTTATTAATCGAGCATATCGGTTAGTTTTAGATTCATCGAGAGCCTTTAACTGCATCTCCAACCTCTCTTATTTCGCTTATCCCATAGAACTTAGTGATATGAATGCTTTGAGGGGCTTGACGTATGCTAATCTTTTCTGGATAAATTAGGATTGAGAATGATTTCCTATGATAGTTCATTGTTCATGAGTGAGTCAGAGATTTTTGTCTCATCTTTGTTCTCTTCTTAATTCTTTGACCAAAATAGATGTTATTACATTTTACTTAGCACCTATGGTGAAATTTGAGAAAACAAAAAATGTAATTTTTTTCTTTCTCGTGAAACATTGGTAAGGCATATTACCACAAAACATGTCATATTATGTTTAACACAAAATATATATGTCATGCTATAAGCCAATGTCAAAACATATTTATGTTTAATATTCATGGCACAATAAGATTTCTAAAACTTATTGGAGACATTTGAACGATGCTTCAATTGCCTAATCCAATTGTGAAGATAATTTTTTTTTTTTTTTACTTTTAGGCAAGACCATTTATATGTTATAACTAGGAACTGGTATTCATATTTTGCTTAGTAAAAATTTAAATGCATATTCGAGGTCATAAATTAATTTATTTAGACATGGTAGTGAGTTGCATTTCATCTTGTCGAATCCTTCAAAATTATAAATTACATGATTTGAACAAACGTTGGAACCCCAAGTTGAAGAGTTTCAAAGTTCCAAAAAATTAAAACTAGTGATGAATATCTAAAATCTATAATCTATAATCTATAATTTGTTCCCAAAATTGTTTTTAGAAAGTTTCAAGCAAATTTGAAATTGTTTAGTCATCTAATTGCAATAAGACAAATGAAAGAAAAACAAGTCAAAAGAAGGGTGACTTTTGGGAAATCTATCCTCTGATCAAGGAGACAGAAGACTTCAGGGACAATTGAAGTTGTGCAGTTGGAATCTTGTGAAGAGAGGGGCTAATGCTGCGGCAGATTGGCTTGCTCAGCAAGCAAAAATGAGGATGGATCTAGGAGACTGGGTGTTATGCCCTCCATCTTCATTGGTTCGTGTTATGAATAACGATGGTTTACCTGCCCCGCCTATGAATTAACCTCTGGTTCTATTGTTTTCTTTTTATTTTCATCGTTTATGGGTTGTTAGTTTGATGCGGCCTTGTGCAGTTTTAATGAAAGTTTTAAATTTATAAAATTATCAATAAAAGTATGTATAAAAAGCAAATGTGTTAGTATAAGTTTTAGGCTAAAGGATTATTTTTGTCCACATAGAAAAAGAGACTAGAATTCAGCCTATAATTCCAATATAGTGTAGTTTCAGTTAACATTTATTATCATCTACTTATTTAGCTATTTTTAGTTTGAACTTTGAAGTCAATTATTCGTGGACAAATTACTTCTTTGAAAATTTGGTCCCATCGTTTTTTGGTTAGATGTTCTCATGAGATCTCCAAAGAGAAATGGCTAGCTCAACTGCTCGAGTTTATTTTTTTTTTGTTGGTTACAAAAGCTTCGTTGTTCTTAAGAGTAATGACGATAATTGTTCAAATAAACCAATAGGATTTTTTCTAATAAGAAATTTATTAGTTGAACCTAAAGCACGGTGCGTTTTGCTCAGAAGACAAATACTTTTCGCATCATCACCAGCCACGTACACACTATTTGGACAGCCAACGGTCCAGATCATCCCAACATGAGGTCTAATCTCATTGGTTACATGTATCCGTCCTCGCAATATCATTGGACCACGTCATCAAAAATGACATGTTTCCACGAATTGTTTTCACAGATGCGGACAGCATACGTTGATCTCCCTCTATAAAAACTGAGTCTCACGCGCGGTTTAAACACTCAGAAATCAGAACCAGAAAACCAAAACAGCTCTGCACAGCCGAAGCCAAAGCCCACTTCTTGTATTTGAATCTCAGGGAAACACAGAGAACAGAGAGTTTTCAGAGCTTCACAGACGCCATGGCTCGCTCCAGGAGAGCATGCAGTTCTCTGATCGTGTTGGCGATCGTCACATTCGGTTAGTCTTCAACTTTTTTTAGTGTTAGATCTGCTTTAGATTCATTTTTTATGATGTTATGGATTCTAGTTTTGGCCGAGCAAATGCGGTGGATCTAGTTGTGATTTAGTGGTTGTGAGTGTGTTTGAGACCGTTTACATCTCAGAATCGATGGGATTTACGATTCAATCTGAAACTTCTATCGGCTTTTCTAAATGAATGAATGAATTTTGGTTTATTTTCGTACTGGTTATTGATAAATTCATGCGCGCATATGAGTTGAAGAGTTTGAGCAGATCTAGTTACATTACAATAGCTTTTAATTTTTGAATGTTGTTGTATTATTTGCTTGAGATCTACGAAGAACTAATCGTGCATGTGCGTGTACCTTTTAAATGTACCAGTGACGTGCAGAATTATGAAACAAATAGCTAGAAGAATCATAACGGTTAATCTTTACTAATCGGTATTAGTATTAAACAATTGATAATTGGATGAATCCGGTATTTTTTTTTTCCCCAAACATTGAGGAACAGTTGGTCCTGCAACTGCTATTTGGCAATTGGCAATGTCTTGTTATTGTCTTAATACTACATGAAAGTATGCGTTTTGTAATCATGAAGTATTTGTTGATTATAGTATGTGCTCAGAAGAATTCTATTCAGGACTCGCATGCCAAATTGTTTTCTTGTTTGTGTTATTTGCTTTATATTTGTACTAACATGCTGAGAGCTGCACAACAGGGTGTCTTTTTGCAATTTCGATTGCAAAGGAGGAAACTGCCAAGTTGGGAACAGTCATTGGGATAGATCTTGGAACGACTTATTCCTGTGTTGGTGTGTACAAGAATGGTCATGTGGAAATTATAGCGAATGACCAAGGAAACCGTATCACCCCATCATGGGTGGCTTTCACCGACAGTGAAAGGCTGATCGGTGAGGCTGCAAAGAACCAGGCAGCAGTGAACCATGAAAGGACTGTCTTTGATGTCAAGAGACTTATCGGAAGAAAGTAATGTTCTTTTCTCTATTTGTTTATGCTTTAGCGTGAATGTTCGGAGGTGGTTGGAAGTCAGTCAATACTGACCTGTGCTTATTTGCAGGTTTTCGGACAAAGAGGTCCAGAGGGACATGAAGCTTTTTCCTTTCAAGATTGTCAACCAGGATGGAAAGCCTTATATTCAAGTAAAGATCAAGGATGGTGAAACCAAGGTTTTCAGTCCTGAGGAGATCAGTGCTATGATTCTGACCAAGATGAAGGAAACAGCAGAAGCATTCCTTGGAAAGAAAATCAAGGATGCTGTTGTTACTGTTCCTGGTGAGTAAAGCTTGTCGATTAACTTTATAGCCTCCCATTTAATCTTATTTGTATTTGTCACGTTCCTAATTGACATTATATTCCATTCCAATATGCAGCATACTTCAATGATGCCCAGAGACAGGCAACCAAGGATGCTGGTGTCATTGCTGGGCTCAATGTTGCTAGGATTATCAATGAACCTACCGCAGCAGCTATCGCATATGGTTTGGACAAGAAGGGTGGTGAAAAGAATATCCTTGTTTTTGACCTTGGTGGTGGTACTTTTGATGTCAGTATTTTGACAATTGATAATGGTGTTTTTGAGGTTCTTGCCACAAATGGTGACACTCATTTGGGAGGTAAGAAATCCTTTACTTGTTTTACCATAGTTCTTGTTGTTCACCATTTGCTCATAATTTATACTTGTGGTGTATTGCTGATGTGATGCTTACTTTCTTTATAGGTGAGGATTTTGACCAGAGAATTATGGAGTACTTCATCAAGTTGATCAAGAAAAAGCACGGAAAGGACATCAGCAAGGACAACAGAGCCCTTGGGAAACTGAGGAGGGAAGCTGAGCGTGCCAAGAGAGCTCTCAGTAGTCAGCACCAAGTCCGTGTTGAGATTGAATCACTTTTTGATGGAGTCGACTTTTCTGAACCACTGACCAGAGCTAGGTTTGAGGAGTTGAACAACGATTTGTTCAGAAAGACCATGGGACCAGTGAAGAAGGCCATGGATGATGCTGGCTTGGAGAAGCGCCAGATTGATGAGATTGTTCTTGTTGGTGGAAGCACCAGGATTCCAAAGGTCCAACAGCTCCTCAAGGATTACTTTGATGGCAAGGAACCAAACAAGGGTGTGAACCCAGATGAGGCAGTTGCTTACGGTGCTGCTGTTCAAGGAAGCATTTTGAGTGGAGAGGGTGGTGAGGAGACCAAAGGTACGGTACTCATTCTTTTGTGCTATGCAAACAATCATGATCTACTGATATAAGGGGTAATTAAATGAATGATTATAGTAACTTATAACAAATGTTTCTATTGAATGCAGATATTCTTCTCTTGGATGTTGCACCTCTGACCCTTGGTATTGAGACCGTTGGTGGAGTTATGACCAAGTTGATTCCCAGAAACACTGTGATCCCAACCAAGAAATCCCAGGTTTTCACCACTTACCAGGATCAGCAGACTACCGTCTCCATTCAGGTAATACTTCTTTGACTAATCCATGGTCACACAATGCTTAGCCTGTGCTTGGATAACCAAAGGCATGATGGATTCTTAGTTTACTTAATCCAATTTCGTTGATCTCAGGTCTATGAGGGTGAAAGGAGTCTCACAAAGGATTGTAGAAATCTTGGAAAGTTTGATCTTACTGGAATTCCTCCAGCTCCAAGGTTTGTTTCTGCTGTCCAAGCCATTTCTTATAATTGCCACATCTTACTGCTTATAGAGATTTAACAGTATTTCATTCCTCAACTGAACAGGGGCACTCCTCAGATTGAAGTCACATTCGAAGTTGATGCCAATGGTATCTTGAATGTCAAGGCAGAAGACAAGGGAACTGGTAAATCGGAGAAGATCACCATCACCAATGACAAGGGTCGTCTGAGCCAGGAGGAGATTGACCGCATGGTTAAGGAGGCAGAGGAGTTCGCTGAGGAAGACAAGAAAGTGAAGGAGAAAATTGATGCCCGTAACAGCCTCGAAACATATACTTACAACATGAAGAACCAGATCAATGACAAGGACAAGCTTGCTGACAAGCTTGAGTCTGATGAGAAGGAAAAGATTGAGACCGCAGTGAAGGAAGCCCTTGAGTGGCTTGATGACAACCAGTCTGCTGAGAAAGAAGACTATGAGGAGAAGCTCAAGGAGGTCGAAGCCGTCTGCAACCCCATCATCACAGCTGTCTACCAGAGGTCTGGTGGTGCCCCAGGCGGTGAATCAGCATCCGAGGAGGACGATGACTCACATGATGAGCTTTAAACGGTCTTTTTACTTTTATTGGAGAGGCGAGAAGAGATGATGTTATAATAGGTTAGGTGGGTAAGGGGAGGAGAGACTTCACTGTAATTTTTCTGATTTGTAGAAAAGTTGGAGGAGACAGAATTTCTTCTCCTTCGGCTTGGGTGTTTTTTGAAGTGGTGGAGATGATACATTATCAGGTGTTTTTGTTAGTACTTGTAATTTGTTTGCTTTATTGATAAAAGTACACTCTTTCCATATCTGATTTCTTTCTATCTTTCTCCGAGCCCTTCTGCCGGTTAAGGCAGACATACATAATATATTTGGGAGTATTTGAAAAAAGCATTAGCATTATAAATCTCTTTTTGGTGCGTTAGAAATTGCCGTTCCTGACTCGTAGCAGCTAGTTGGGTATCTTCTCCTCCCTCTTTGATTCTGCTCTGAGTAGTTTTTTTTTCTGTTTTTTCCTTTCTTTGGTGGTAAAAGTGCTTTGAACTGCATTGTAATTCCTATGTTTCTTACAAGTAACAAGGTTTGAAAAAATGTACAACAGTATGCCTTTAAAGCGATGAAAAAATGTACAACAGTATACATTTTTTTTTTGGTTACATGGGGACCTAAAAAGGCACAGGTAAAAGAACAAAAGAAAAAGAAAAATTAGCCAGAGTGGCTACTACGAACTCTTCTAGGAACTCTTCTAGGATGAGCAATGTCATCAATATCATTCACATACCTTTAAAGGTTTGAAAAAATGTACAACGACCGTTTTATTTCTTCGGAAAAAAATATACAATGACCTTGGACGACCATGAAAGTTCATACTAAATTTTAAAAATGTCTGAGCTAGAAATAGAAATGGATCGGTTGTGTTAAGATCTTTGTTTTTAGATACATAAAGAGAAACTACAGTCCGACATTTGGATTGCCTGAGCCTGCTGCCACAACTCCCATCCCACCACCGCGTGAAGCATCTCCCAAGTCACTTGATTCTCCCATATGAACTCTGTCACCATCCAACTCACTTACAAGTTCATCAATTTTTCGGAACTGGTACGGCCATCTTGCATTGTATAGAAATTGACGAAGATCAAACCTATTATCCTCTGGCGAATAACTCTGTGACAAATCACATACGTATAAGCTTTTAATAGGATAAATAAAAAAGAACAGTCAATTAGAAAGCATCTTAAGGTCATCATAGTCATACCTCAGCATGATATGAAGGTGTTATTACGGTCATTTTGTGTCGATTAATGGAGTAGTACTTGAAAAAGTGCTTTACTTTCTCAGCCACCTCTTGTGGAGTCAATTTTGCACCCCATTTATAGCAGAGGTTCTGTAACAAGGAGATGAGAACCAAACTTAATGACTGTCGTTGTTACATAGCTACAATAGATACCCACCACTTTATAGAAGTGATATTAGAGCAATAGACAAACCTTGAACATAGACATGGGACCGCAACGAAAAATCTTTCGTAACCTTCCATAGACTGAGAGTTCCTCATATGTCATCCCCATGTCCACTTCATCCAGCTGTTTTACACATAATGCAGTATTAGATTCACCTATATCTTTCTTGCAGGACAGCAGTGGATAAAATTCCATGGTTTTCCCTCTATTATCTTTAGCATGTTTTGAGCACAAATTATACAGTTGAACAAAAAATTACTGAATGGTGTAATTAATATGTAAGTTGAGTTATTTACCTGATTATAGTTGGAACGTATTGGCTCCAGTTCAGCAGTGGGTGGTGCTGCTTCAATATCTGCCAAGGACGCGTAACCAAGATGGGTGGCAGCCCATCGCAGAAATGCCCGAAGATCCTGCTTACTAATGCTTCCGATTGGATTTATATCTGCTGAGCTGCAGTCATACTGTGAAGGAGAAAAATGACTACTTTGACACAAACTAGTAGGCATATCAAGATAGTTAAGATAAGAGTAACTGCGTTCAAGTAATACACCATCTATCACCATACAACACAGAGCACAAAAAAGAAACACACCAGAAGACATGCATTTGTTAAAGTCAAAAAGTACCTTGGTGAGGTAACCCCGCAATCCTTCATCCACATTGGAGCTACCCAGAACAAGATAAAACCCAGGTTTGTTATGAACCCAAGGTAGAAGTGATGCAAACATAAAAGCTAGGACCATTCGGATTCGAGCTTGAATGTTTTGCAAACCTAAGTTCTCAGCATTAGATCCTCCATCTAACTGTCAAACAAAAACCACATCGACGAATCATGCAAAGCATTATTGTTTACACTTGCTGATATGAATATGGTCAAATCCTGAAATCCCAAAAGACTACACAAGGAGGAAATAAGGGAGGGCGGGGGTGGGAATTTGAAGGCAGATAATTTTTACCTTATATCGTGGTCGTTTTCCTGTTACTGCTTGAAACAACGTCAGAAGGGCAGAAACAACACCATCTATACAGATATCAAGATGCCATGCGCCAATTTCATCTGCTAGAACCTTTGCTCGTGATTTTGTTGCTTCAGAGCTGCAGTAAAACCCAGTTACTGAAAAACTTTAATATCATATTATGAGCACTAATCTGCAGGATGTTGGGACTAGGGAGAATCTGCAATCCTACTGCTGAAGATTCTTGAGTTGTTAATAATCGGTTCCCAGGTGTTGTTAATCTCTAAAATCATTTCCACAAATTACATTGGTGCGAATTCCAATGTCTTCCCAAGTCTAGTTCAATATTCAAGCAAATTTATATTACTGAATTATCTTTTGTACTAATTCTGATGCCTTTCTGAATCTACTGCAACATTCAAGACCTTTGCTTTTAAGAACACATTGAGATAATGGAAGCAAAGTAGAAGACAGAGGAGTTGCATAAAAACCATACCACTAATTTTTAGAAGATATAATTTTATAACATCCAAGATATTAAAAGTTTTCATCAGTATAATGTCACCTACCGGTGAAACTGACTAATCTATTGCAATTTTCAACAACACAAGAATCAGCCATTAAAATTTCATTGATGTCTACTCTAAGAGTACAGGTAGAACAAAACACAGGGCGTAAGGAAAACAACATCACACAATGCACAAGCGCAAATAGTTTTGGGTACCTGTTTTCAGATCCCATGAAAACAGTGTAAAATATGCGTCTTGCGAACTCTCTGCTGTCGGTAGGATACTGCCCATCAGTGTAGTGTCCAATCCGTATGGCATCAGCTTTGACTTGTTCATCCCCACTTGCAATATCTGCATGCAAGAGTACATCACTAGTAATGAGATTCAGACACTTTACAGTAAGATAAGAGAGATGTTTCTTCTGCCTCAAATTGCCTCTAATACACAGATATCTCCCTATCCACTCTCCCAATACCTCTATGTTCACTCTACCAAACCTGAGACACTTGTTTGAGACTATTATGAATTAAGCTTGCTTAGGTTAACTTGAAAATATGGTTCTATTGTAGAATATGTAAATTCTACAACAACTGAGCATGCAAGGCTAACGATCAATACATCCTACGTTTCACATATGGTTACAACCCCTTGCATCCATCTAGAAATATATGGTCCTAAATTTCATGCAGCATGCTGCCCACAGTCAATGGCACAAAAAGAAATGAAAAAATGGTACCCTAGAAGAGTAATTTAGAAAAACTAACCTTTTACAACAAGCTGACACATGCAGCCAACTATAGCAGCTACAGAGGAGCTATCTGCTCCACCAGAAAGGGGAAGCAGAAAGCCAGAAGCTCCACTTCTTCTTAAATAGTCCCATAACCAGCAACCAGGACCAAAGGCTATTTCCTCCTCAGGAGAGTGATACTTAATCTGCAGATCATATTACATTCAATTACAAATGTTAGATGCTCAAAAGTTAAAACCATAGTTTGAAAAATGTTGTCAAAACAACACAGGTTGCCAGAGAACTAAAATTCCCAGGTGAAGTTGAACTCTTCCCAATAAAAAAATCCAATTAAGGAGTATCACTTTTGTTATACTGTGTCAGTCTGGTTATAACAGAAAATAAGGAAATAAGTACAAAAACTATTTATAGGAAACCACCTGATGAACCAAGAAAGAAAATCGAGGCTTTTCTACAACTTTATAATAAATCAGTTTCCCAGCTACTTTAATTGGTCCTTGCTAGAACTGGAACTAACCTTTAGTGGACTTGAAAGGCACATTTTCAGATTAAAAGACTGACAAAGGTTGTATCGTGCCTCCACTGAAGGAACTCTGGTTTTGCAGCTTGCTTGCTCTTGGAAGCTACTTATAGATCCTCTAAGACTAGCAACCTGCCATTAAGCGTTTAAAAAAAAAAGTCAAGTAAGAAATGCCAGAAATCAAATCAATAAATACATCTAATTTTATAAAAATAAGTCACCAAGCATGTATATTTTAGCAGATTCGTTTATTTTTTGGGACAAAATACATTGGAATTAAAATTAGCCTAGAACAAGCATGTAGAAAGAAATACGCTACATACTAGTAGTGGCAAGAAAAGTGCATACCGCTTCTAAATCAATTTGGGCTATCACAACCTCAACATCCTTCACAGAAAATTGTGAGCCTTGAGCAACAACATCTCCATTTACAACAACAGAAGCACATCCATCTGGGACAAATAACCATAGTTCATTGAACACCTTAATCATCACATAGCAATAAGTTCAATACAAGAATTCTGAAAGGAGCTTCTTGAAGAGAGACCACAACTACGATCAAGGAAATGGTATGGTGCCCTCACATAAACATATGCTAAAATCAATTGAGAGATCGTCACATACCGTAGTAAAGGCGACCACCATCACACCCTTGGTGATTGCTGTACATGTACACCCCTCCACGAGTGTGAGTAGCACCTATAAAAGCACGAAGACGAATATCAAGCTTTCTTAGTTGGTGATGACTTCCGCTTGCATTCATAAACACTTCAACCCCATTCAATGCAAGCTCAGCATGAGGAGGAATAGGAGTAAAAAGCTCTTCACAAACTTCCGCCGCAACAGCTCTAATAAGGGAACAGTGCTTACATTTAGAGTTTCAACAAAAATCATCTTAGGATTGAAAGAGTCGGTAACTGTATATAGATAAAATGCTATGCTGATATGAATTATAGGCTCACAACTAATGCAACACTTAGGCAGGTATTGCACCTATTTTCATGCTGTGTGGTACTGTACTGAAACAAATTCCAGATTATGCAGCGATAGGATAGACCATGATATGTTTACAAAACCCCCGAAGAAGTGTTATTATTAATGTGGACAACTGCAAAGGCCTCAACATAACTTATCTTAAAATGATCATGATATGTGTATTTAGCTCAATATCAACCAACATATGATGAAAACTGCGGCACTGAATTTCTCTAATGTTCCAATCTCACGTAACCAATCATACCTTCCATTACATAGAACTACAAAAATAATGATGCTCGAAAGTGTCAACCTAACTTACGTGTCCAAAAACTGAATGTAACCATAACCGAAAGGCACTGATTCCTGTGACAAAGCCTTGGAAATTTCCCCCGGCAGCTGAAATTCCACAAGCTGGTCTTTTTGTTTCCATGCTGTAAACCATCGAAGTTCCCTGTAATTTCCGTCATTCGCAAGCCACATTTTCGGGCGTATCATGATAATCTTTCTGTTCATACAGAGAATTTGACAATTGTAACGCTCCGACCCTTTGATGACAGGCATACCAAAGCTGCACAATATGCCATCTGTCCAATCCCCCACTAATAGCTCTTTCAAGCATTCCCATCTGCAAAAACCACATTTTTTTAAGCACCATTAAGCAATAACTCAAGATCTTCACAGTAAGAATTCTGAAAATAAACTTTCATCACATAAGCTATCCACAAATAAGACCAAAATAACAACTTTCTACTAATTCAATAACATCACCCAATAAAACACCTGAAAAATCTAAAAATAAGTTTAATTAACAAACCAAGTACCAATTTGAACTTACGCATGAGTCACAGTATCGAGCTCCAGGAAATGGTCTTCACAGCCATAACCAGTAATCTCAAGCTCAGGCCCAAGCCGAATCACAGCCCCAGCCTCCTTAGCCTTAGCTATCGACTCCTTGATGTTCTTCATATTGCAATCGAAGTCCATAGCCCATTGGTTCAAATTGCACGTTGCCACTTTCAGCAGCCTCATCTTCTGCACCCAACAAAGACTTTGTGAACAAAAATCCCGAACTCTCTACTGTAAACTAAAAGATAGTTCATCAAATTACAACGAAATGCAAGAGAATCTAAGTCTTCTTACTCACCTGAGAAAATTTTAGAGACTAAGCTTGGTCGATGCGAACAATAGAGCGCAGAGATTTTTGGCCGTGTGTTTGCGAATCTTGGAAAATCAAAATTCGGTTGCGTTTGGGAGTTAAAGCTCCTCCTGGAGCCCCGGAGGGTCTAGACTCTGGACGGGTCAAGGTCTTGCGGGTCTCGCACGGTTTAAAAGCTCCGCTGACGTGGAACTATGATTGGACCCGTGTTGAATGAAATAATTTGGAGTAGAGGACTCGGATGGTGATTTAGGATCTCAGGGTCTTTAAGTCATTACTCATTACCAAATGGCTGGTGCTGTACTGCTGTTCCATCTATATATATGTAGGTTTATTTTTGTTCTACGTGTAAATTAAATACATACTCCCATATATAGTTTTGTATATGCTATATAGGGGAATGAATCCTTCATTATAATACTATGAATTTGTTTTACAAAGTGCATACTACTGATACTAGGCCAAGTAGATGTTGTCCAGGGACGGATCTACATGGTAAGTTGTCTAGGCTGCAGCCCTACCCAAATTTTTGGTAAAAAATTAATAAGTATAGGATTACTATTTTTTTTTTTCCTCTCACTGTCTAGGCTGCATCTTATATATATATATATATATATATATATATATTTTTTTTTTTTCTCTCTCTCTCCCACGTTCTTCTCTCTTCTCAACATACACACAGCCAACAATCTTCCCTATTTTTCTCCATCATTTTTTCTTATTCTCTATTTTTATTCTTCTCTTTCTTCTTCTACAACTCCATGTCTCCAAAAAATTAGTTCCTATAGGATTACCTGCAGCTCTTCCGACTCCACTCTTCCACTTCTTGCAGTGATGAAAAGGGAAAAACGTTTTTCAAATAGATATAATTAAGACGATCGATTGTCAGTAAACCCTGAAAACATTACAACACAAATACTTAAACCACACTTACCGGGCCAGAAAAATAATATTGGGTAAATAAGGCTGAGCCCAACTAAAAAGACAAAGAAAAGAAACGTAAAACCACCACCACCACCTCGCTGTTGCGGACGAAGCCATATGCGATGAGAGAAGGAAATTACAAATCTTCAATGGCGCCTGAGACGTTAGACAACGTTACGACCACTATAAGGTAACCATTGAATTTGATTGGCCAAAACATGAATTTGATTAAGCAAAAAGTGTTTTTTTTTGGTAGGATTCTCCGGTTCAAAGATGCATACTTTTCTTACTCTAAACAAAAAAGAAGGAAGAAATCTTAGGCTAAAGAAATTTCTAAGTCTTCGTTCCACTCTGTATCACTCTTAATTTCCCACTAGGAGGAAAGTTCTAAGAACTTTATACAGGCAGAGAAACTTTATTGGAGGGTGAGTTCGATGCCATGAGATGTAAATTGTTTGCATGTGCTCTTTTTGTGTAATCTTATTTTTTCTGCAACTAAATTTGGGGACACTCGTAGTATATGAATTGTATTGAGTATGAGCCACTGAAGTTTTCCTAAGTCCTTGACTTTGTTTTCTTGCTCAAGTGCTAGTGTTAATCAAGTTTACCCATTTCACTAATTTCTTGTTTGATATGTCATTCAGTTCACAAGTCGATCTATATATTCCTTCCTCAGCACGTACGCAAATTAAGCAGTTTAATTAGGGAAAGATAGAAACTAAGTAGTAATTAACTTACAAAGTAAAAGTGCAACTGAAGCTGACATAAGTACGTCTGGCCTGATTTAGAATGAGTCCAAGTCTTTATAGTCTTTTTGTTGTGCGGAAGCGTAACAAACACTATTAATATGAGTAAAATACGTAAACAAGACAATTAATCACAAACAATACAAGAATTTATAGTAGTTTACTCAATTCATGTGATTGAGTTACATATATCCACTTTTGGAGCCAGCAAAATATTTCACTATGCTCAAATTGGAAAAATAGAGTTTATGAATAAAACTCTATACTACCCAAACCCCAATACACCCAATCTTACGGAGAAGAAAACAAAGAGATAGCTCACTTACAAAATGTGGCTGAACCTTATACAAAAGAATGAACAAGAGTGCAGTTCACCCTTTGACAAATGAAGAAGAACTCGTCTTCTTCCCAAGCAGGTTGTAGACCACCAACAAGCAGAAAACTTCTGCGTCTTTCACTCTCTATCTATCTTGTTTTCTCTCCACATGCACTTGATCGAGTGCGCTCTCTCTTCGACATACACACACATATATTATTTCTATAATTATATATATATAAAACCAAATGCATGGCCTGCATGCTTTTCCTTTTGCTTTGCAGCTAGACATAATGCATTACACACACATAATATGCTTTCTACGTTCGGCTGCTCCCCACGTACACATATACATGTATATGTTTGCCACTTCTGTTGGCTTTTGGCTACTCCCATACGTACGTAATTATACATATATAATATATATTGATTGAAGCAATTAAACCAAGCACTTCATGTGCTCACCGAAAGTGATTGATCAATGGGCCATGGAAAAATTAAGTTAAGCCAATTATCAACACTTTCGGCGAATAATATCATTCTTATTTCTCATTTCTCTTCTATACCTGAGAAATTTCCAAGAACGTCTTTAGTTAGAGTCGCAGGTCTTAGTCCACATGCACTCCACACAATGTAGAAAGACAAAAGTCCCCTCTAATTTGATCTCTAAAAGCTGTGTCATAGCTAGCAAATAAAAATGAACTGCAAGATATATAATATTCAGAAACCATGTCATCCGCTCTTTTATACCGCCTTGCAGCTCTTCTCTTACTCTTATTCTTCTTCAACTTCCATGGAAGCAATGCTAATAACTTTCCGTCCTCAACAATTTGCCCCATATACAATCGTAACAAGGGCCCTGAACTTCACTACCCTTTTTGGAAAATCGAAGACTCCGCCGCCCATCAATATATATTGTGGATACTCTAGCTGATTTTGGTCTAAACTGCTCAGAGTCTGGAGAGCCCATACTGACACTACCAAGTAATCACTCATTCTATGTGAAAGGCATAAACTTTACTGAATCCACCATCACCCTGGTTGACATGGACGTCGTCGATCAAACATGTCCAAGGCCAAGACACAATATTAGCGTAGGCACGCTTCCATTCCATTACTCCCCATCGGATGCGAACCTGAGTTTCTACTTCAACTGCACTTCATATCCTGATCCTCATCTTGTGCCTCCCATCTCCTGCTTGGGATCACATGATTCATACAGTGCCAATCATTCTTTTGTATTTATGGAGGGAAAGGAAACGGGGGAATTTGATTGGTCGGAGAATTGTGCGGAGAAGGTGGTGGTGACTGTGATGGAGACTGAGGATACTAATCATACTATTTTTTATTAATGGTGAGTACGTTGATTGATGCATTTAGAGTGGCCATGTATTGGCCGTCCCATTTTTGTAAATTTGGAGATTTCGTAGCTCCGATTTTCAAGAGGTATTATCTAGAGCTAGCATGCATGAGATTAATTTTGTTCTCATTTGCAGCATATGGGAATTTGGAAACTATGACATAATATCCCAAATGTCGCAATCTCTTTTGTAGTATGTGAACAGTAGTAGCAACTTAATTAGCATTAAACTAGTTATTGTACTCCAAAAAAAGAGAAGCATTAATCTAGTTATCATTGGTTTTGATTGCTAGATTTGGGACCTAGCTAGCAGTAACAATACTAATCTCCCCTGCATACTCCAATCCCTCTACAGTAAATATCCAAAAATGATGGTTTGCCGTTTGCGGAGGGTTACTGTGTTTTTGATCACAAGGCATTTCACCGTTTGATCATGACATGACCTGTAACCTATTGACCCTATTGCAAGATGTTATTAGGGCATGGATATTCCTATTTCTAGCCTTGGAATATATAATTTGATAGGAACTCAACTAACCAATTGAACTCGATGGACCTTATTACCTTTTGTGTTAGTTTATGATTTAGTAGTGGTAAAGTGGTAGTAGCTAGGCAGATTTGTTTGGTTAGATCCTACAATCTTTGGGGTATAACAGGTGAAAAATCACCTGTATCCCTAAACTATGTATCCAGGAGAGCAAAAAAATTTAATACGAGAGGCCCACGTTAGCTCATTTATTAACTCATATACAATATTTTTATTTATTTTTTCGTAAAATTTAATAGTTTCCTATATTCTTATGAAAAAAAATGTTATTTCCATTCTTTTTTTAATTAAAAAAAACCAACAAAGCTCATGCTATTCATAGTTTTTTTTTTAACCTCTAATACGTCACAATTCTTTTAGCCTATAACTCTAATAACCACAAGCCCCCCTCCCCCCGAAAAATAAAAAATAAATAGTAGAAC
Organism: Rubus parviflorus; assembly: GCA_029955375.1. Taxonomy (NCBI): domain Eukaryota; kingdom Viridiplantae; phylum Streptophyta; class Magnoliopsida; order Rosales; family Rosaceae; genus Rubus; species Rubus parviflorus. The sequence continues at coordinate 10,241,086 of JARGGL010000009.1, forward strand.
AATAGTGCTGTAAAAAAAAGGTACTAACAGCATCAACAATCTAATAATTGCCCAAAAAATAACAACATTAACAATCTCATATTTCTCCTTTCAAACTATAAACTATTACTAAATAACTAGATGTTTCATGGACAATGATGCAATTCTCTTTTTTGACACCTAGCTTATGGTGTAAAAATTTAATTACGGGATAATAATTCCTCGAATAGTGATTTCAACCTCAATTATGCAACTATCATTCTTAAGAAGCATCATGATATCTTCTTTTTTCATGAAGTTAAACGAACCGAAACTCCAGTTCGGGTCGTTGAGCCACCCTTCACCTTTAGAATAAGGGTGTATGCCATGTATTTGATCCAAAATGCGTAGGGTAACTTCCACAAGCACTTTAGATCCAGTCGGAAAATAGGTATTTGGTTCGAACAACTCCAAAAAAAGAGAAAGATATCCACTACCCTTTGCACTCTCTCGTCCCTCGGGATAGAGCACAAGTTTCCATATGCAATATTTTTGATCTCCAGCAGTGAATGGTTTTGAGTAAAGCATTTCAACGCTTGACTTGTTATTTCCGGTGAATTCATCGTATAACTTTGAAAAATTAGGAACCATCCACACATGCTTGTATGCAAAGGTATTGAGATTCACATATTCACGTAGCTCTCCATCGCCTTTTCTTTTCCTTATAGAAACAAAGACCTCTGCTCCAAACTCACATGTATCATCAATGAGATAACCATTGGAAGCGTCACTAAAATCTTCAAGAGGGATGAATCGATCAAAACCAGCCAAACCACCAATGATAGTTTTATAAATACAATACTTTTGCATCTCTTTATTGGCATCTTCAAGAACTAGGTAGTTTTTCCACTTCCGATTAAGCAAAAAGAACTTGTAATCGATTGTTACAATGTACATGGGATCTATACCTTTGTCTCCACACATTTCCAAGTAGAGAGAGATGTGGTCATCCACATTACGCATCTTGTTGCCATTTGGGAATACCACTAGTTTCCACTTGTATCCTCCTGCTTTAAACTCGGTTGATTCATATCTATCTACTGATTTTAGCCTTGAAAACGACACTATTTTCATAGTGTGGTGTTTTGGAGGTCTATTCGTAATTGATCTCAAAACAAGGCCATTGCGGTGAATGTCAAGGCTAGCCATGGCGTCAAGGTTGAATACCCAACTTTGTACGGAGAGAAAGACAGAGAAAATTAACTTTGCAAACACAAACTTGTTTTTTTGATCAATAGTTGAATGAAGAAATACAAACCAGAGGGTACTATACATATAGAGAGAGAGAGAGAGATAACCTTAAACGAATAGGACATGTAAATCCTTGTACACTAAAGAGTAAAGACAAGGAATCCTAATCAAACAATAACAATAACAATAACAATAACAAATAAAAATGGGTAAAGACAAGGAATCCTAATCAAACAAAAATAATAACAAACAAAAATGGGCCCATTTTGAATTACCATTTTACCAATATGATTTTTTTTAATTTCTGAAGTCTCTGTTCAAACGGAAACATTTTTCGATTCAGCAACTGAATTATTGAAGGGACTGAGCAGAGTGGTTAACTTTCAACTAAATTTAGTAGGGTGTGCCCATTTTGAATTACCATTTTATCAATATGATTTTTTTATTTATTTCTTAAGTCTCTGTTCAAACGGAAACATTTTTCGATTCAACAACTGAATTATTGAAGGGACTGAGCAGAGTGGTTAGCTTTCAACTCAATTTAGTAGGGTGTGTTTTGTCAAATCAAATCAAATCACCTAGCTAGCTAGGTCAGTCTTTGTTTCTCCTTAGTCATTTAGGCTATTAGCTAGCTCGGCGATTGACCGGACTTATCATGCAGCTACTTGCAGCCCACAAAATTAATTAATTAATTCGATCTCATCTATCTAATTAAGCAATGGTGAAAACTCAGATTGACAAGAACCAAGACGAAACACACGTGCGATGGCATTTAAACATGGTCGGCCAGATTAATTAAATAAAAAATAAAAGATAGAACGAAAGAAAGATAAATACCGTAGACTTTGAATTCTTCGATAATGGATGCACATGATGCACTTGAGTATGTGGTCCTTATGGCGTAATGGCCTAATGGGTACGGCAATCCAAGTGCTACCCACCGCCCCGAAATCCGCGTTAAGTTCCAACAACCCCTTTATTTTTCTTATGAAAAAAAAGAGATAAAAGTCTTTTATTGGTTAATCAATATGGAATTTACATGGAGGCACACGAACCGTTCAAAACCAATCTCTTTTCACTAGATAAACCTATCTCTCTTTACTTTGGTTTGTCCCTCCCTGTTTACTTTGATGTCCTTTGTACTTCTTCTTCTTCTTCTTCTTCTTCTTCTTCAGCCCTCTCTCTCTCTCTCTTCTATTCTGATAATCCCTAACTAAGTACAACAAGCCTTCAACCCCCCCCCTCTCCTCTCTCCTCTCTCCCTCCCTCTCCTGATAAACAAGCGTTCAACCCCCCCTTCCCCTCTCCTCTCTCCCTCCCTCCTGATAAACATACACAGCCTTCAACCATACCCATATTTTTACCTTTAGATCTCTCTATATTTTTCAGATCTAGTCCTCATCTTCTACAACCAGCAATCTCTTTTCACCTTTGAGAGATCTACCTATATTTTAGATCTAGTTCTCATCTTACACAACCCTATAATTCTCTCTATATTTTTCAGATCTAGTCCTCATCTTCTACAACCAGCAATCTCTTTTCACCTTTGAGAGATCTACCTATATTTTAGATCTAGTTCGCATCTTACACAACCCTATAATTCTTCTCTTCAATTTGAGATGGCCTACCTATATCTTTTGATCTCCGTTACTGAGTTCACATGGCCGAACCGCCGAAACGGACCGGGCCGGCAGAAGATTATGGCCGAACCGCCAAAAACGGACCGGGCCGGCAGAAGATTATGGCTAAACCGCCAAAACGGATCGGGCCGGCAGAAGATTATGGCTAAACCGCCAAAACGGATCGGGCCGGGCAAAGATTTTGGCTGTGAGTGGTACGACTCTATCAGAGGCCCAAATTTGCCGGTTTGTGACGGTACTGGGCCTCTGCGGTTCTGGTAAAATTCGAGCCTGTTAAAATTACCAATCCGGCCCAATTCATCACTATATATGATATATAGTCTTTAGGGTTTGGGACCTAAATTTACTTGGCTTTCTGTTTCAGCAGCCGCACCAGACCCTGATAACGAACCCAAAATCCCAGATTCGCACCCAAAATCCCAGATCAACCAAACCAATGGCGAATGTAAGTAATTTCTGAAACTTTCCGACCTTTTGACTCTGCTTTCGTTGGAACTCTCATTTTTTGATTTTTGAAATCCGATTTTTAACTCTGAAATCTGATTCTTTGTGTATCTGTGACTTTACTTCTCTGAAATCTGATTTGCAATTCTGAAATCTGACTTTGTGTGTATTTGTGTGACTTTACTTATGCCTGCGTTTTGTATCTTGGAACTACTCTGCATCTTTTAGTGTGATTTCTGAATATTTGCATCTTTGGAAGATCTGATAGTGCAATATCTGAACATTTGATCTTTTGAAGATGTGATAGTGCAATTTCTGAACATTTGCATCTTTTGTAGATTTGCCATATATGTTTGATGCTTATTAAACTGAAACTGTAATAACGGTAGCATCAAGGCGGGAGAGGGTAGCTGTTTTAACATAAAAAGTAACATGGAACTATGGAAGGAATGGTGGGTCAGCTTTTTTGGGGATAGAGATTTTCTGGTCCTCATCATCTGCCTAAATACCAAACCACAAGTTTTTCAAGTTCAATACTCAATAGTGTAAAATGCTACTTTGTAGTGTTCGCTGTGGATAACATTTCTGAGTCTAATTGTAGTTTGGGTTTTCTGAATTTCCACACGAGATCTACGCAAAATTGTGACAGATCTGGATTTAATAGTTGGTTTATTTTATAGTGCAATTTCTGAACATTTGCATCTTTTGTACATATGATAGTGTAATTTCTGAATATTTGCTTTCGTGCGCAGCAAGTCAATCCAACCACTGCCCCTCCATCAGGCCCTTTGTTTGCTGCGACAGCAAGCTGCCCTGCCGCTGCCACACCCAATGACCTCAACTGTGCAACTTGTTGCTTCAGTGTGGGGATACAATCACATGGCAAGGAGCGCTCAACAATCCTGTTGGGCACTGGAGTGGCTTTGGGAGTGATCATTGGAGTCAGTGTGTTATTTGGAGTTGGATTCAGCATTGTTAAGCTAATTCACTTGATTCATAATGGTAAGTGATCCAGCATCCAGCGCAGTCACCCCCAGATTTATGTGTTGTTTTGAATCGATGTTTGAAACTTTGAAGATTTTGTAATGGTATGATTGGTATGTCTGAACCTTTAAAGATGATTTTGTATTATGGTTTCTGGTATGATTGGTATGTTTGAACCTTGGAAGATTTTAAATTATGGTTTCTGGTATGATTGGGAGAGAATGTTTGAACCTTTGAAGATTTTGGATTATGGTTTCTGGTATGATTGGGAGAGAAATTTCAAAATCAGAGATGGGAGAAGGTTCTTACTTTCCTTGCAAATATATGAATTAGAGAATTTTTGAAAATGAAGGAAAGGAAATTTTGAAAAGACATTGTTTTATATTTTCATCCATCTGAAATAGGAACAAGAAAACATTCTGCTTGAAATACATATAACTGTCTCCCACTTTTGTTTCGACTCTCATCTGTAGAAACATTCATCTGCTGTCCTCTGCTCCATTTATGCAGAAAGAACTCTGTTCTTGAAACTTGTGCAGAAAAATCTGCCATTAAATCTGTTGTCCTCTTTGTTCCTGCAAGAAAATAAATTCAGAATCTCTCTCTTCTCCTCGCTTTTGACTTTAAAGTCCAACCAACCATAGCAATTTTCAAACCCTCATTGTTGAAACTTGTATCATCCCTACTACATCTTCACATCCCCTCGCATAAATCTTCATACCGTTCCCAAGAACACCAAATATTCTCTCCTTAGACACTTTATTTTCTTCTGCAGATAATTAGATAATTAATCTCCACCCGACAGTAGCAGTAGTATACTAAATTTGTCCGCACGTACTTTCGATTTGAAGTAGAAAAGAAAACAAGAGATTACTTGAACAAAATTTATGCAGAAGGATAATTGAAAGTTAGATGAGACATGATAGCTTAGAATTGCTGAAGTAAACTGAAAGGGCATTTTCCTAAACCCTAAAAACAAAGGCGGGCATATTCCTAAACCCTAAAAACAAAGGCATTATGCCCATTATACTAAAGCTTATGATGCTTCAATTCCAAGGACACCAAGACTGTGAACTAGTTTCTTTAGAACCAGAAAATGAAGGATTAAAAAATCCTCTGCCTATCAACAACTAACAAGGCTAGCGAGTTAATTAAACCTAATAGGCAACATATTTATACTAATAGATGAAGAGAGGGTCAACATCAACTACTACTTATCCATGTCCATGTGCTTATAGGTGTTGATCACATTCACTGATTCACCAGCCACAACAGTAATCAGCATCAAGCAAGTGGGTAATCTACTAATTAGCTTTCGATGTCGGCATAAAGGCTCGGTTAATTAATTTAATTTGGGGGCTAATACCAACCACAGATTGAACCTGAGGAGAAACTTCACCTGGGCTAGAACTTTTATTTAGAGTGAAATCATTAACAAAACCTTAGTCTCTAGCAAGTTGCTATATCTTTCTGTATCATTAAACTATTAGATTGGAGAGTGACATTCCATCTGTAGAGAAAAGTAAAAGGCAGCAAACCCATTACTCAATGATGGCTGTACACAAGAGCCATGGGGTGTTTTTTTAGAAAGGAATAATTATATAAATTATATTAGTGTTCATGATCTAAGTCAAAGTAAATGGTTTCTCTTCCAGAAGACTTGAAGTCCATTTTTAGGCTCTGTTTAATTCCCAGATCACTTTCATGAATTGGATCCTTCTCTATAGAAGGAGATTGATTACTTGTTCTAAAAGAAAATGATTATGTAATTGTTGATCTAATTTTCAGTGACTGCAGAATTGAAATAATTGGAACAGCATTAATTTGCTGCTATGGAGAAAATAAACAAACTTTAAATGGAATCTAATTAAGTAAACTAGGATAAGTCTCTCAACAAAGAGTATAAAGGAAAGCTGTATGTTGGTCTTTCAATCTGAGTGGTATGGCGCATTGATGTTTATAAAAATATCACAAGTCTAAACTCTAAAAGACTAAAACCAATAAACTATGGAAATATCAACACTGACGAAAATTACACGAAAGTTTTAAGCAAAAATACTAAAAGAAATATCGGAAAAATGTTATACCTAATATCGTAAAAGTCGAAAATATCAAGGAAAGATCAAGGAATTTTTTTTTTTTTCCAAAGAAGATCAAGGAAATTTTAGACAATTAATGCCATCTAAGTTGTAAAATACATATCAATGCATTCTAATTCACTGTTATAGGCCCAATTAAATTGGACAAGAACAAGACAAATGGAATGTTTTATTTAAGCCCACAATTGTATCCCTTCGTCTAATACAAAATTCAGCTGCATTACAAACAGATAATCAGAAAACATGCCCAATATTAGACAAGAACACAGAGAAAGTGGATGTTATGTATTATTCAGTGAAAAAGGAAAAAATAAAATAAAATTAAAAACACTAAATCCGGTCTCATCAAAGATCACCGTGATGAGATAAAAATGCACATATTTAGTGAAAAGGGCTACATGGGCTCTGAGGACTCCTCTCAGTTTACTTGATTCTCATACTCACGTAGCCTTTTGTATGCTTTAGAGAAAATGGAACATCCCAGAATCAATGAGGCTCTAAGTAGAGAAAAAGGTGATGGGAAATTACTGCTTTACTGCTTGGCTTGAATGTTATTTAGGGATTATAAGGGGCAAAGACCACCACGGAATTGTGCCCTCCAAAGCCAAATGAGTTCGAGATAGCTGCAAGTAGAAGTTCTTCATTAGTCAAGAAAACAAGGGATATATATTGTAATGCTAGGAGATTCACATTGGATCATCTCTTCTATTTAACCTTGGTATTTTTATGAGATTTTGTTAAAGTACATACCAACATTAACCTCATGCTTCTTCTTCACGTTTGGGACGGTGTCGATTGTAACAGCAGGCTCCAAATCCTGTAAACCAAAAGCATTAGAAAATTTGGAATAGAATACCACGCTAAAAATTTGAAATGAACTATAGTGAAGGCTGTGATTCAATACATCTTGATTAATTGTTGGGTGAAGCCAGCCAGTGTTGATTGCTTTAATGGTTGCTATGGCTTCCAATCCACCAGCAGCCCCAAGACCATGTCCAATCATTGACTGCAACAAGAAAAAAAAATTAGTGAAAAAGCCAGCCAGTGTTGATAAGTTTGAATATGAAGGAAGCTGCTTGCCAGTCTTCAAGTAAAAAAAAAAAAAAATTAGTGTTCATATATACTACAATTTTCAAACAAAATCATTTCTCTAAGATTAAATATGTGAATGACATTCGAGTGCCTTGCCTTGGTTCCATTCATCTTCATCTCGGACGTGTTCCCAAAGACCTTTTTGATGGCATTGAACTCAGCCAAATCTCCTGCTAGTGTGGATGTTGCATGAGCATTCACATAGTTCACCTGTGAATTATAAATATGTCACATTAAATCAGAAGCTGAAATAGCCATAGATAACAGGCTGGCTTCTTTAGTTTACGTGATAAACAAGTGATTTTACCTCTTCAGGGGAAACTCCAGCGTCTTCTAAACTCTTGGTTATGCAAGATGACACTCCAAGTCCATCTGATCTAGGATCTGTCATGTGATGAGCATCACACGTTACAGCGCCTCCCAAGTACTCAGCAATAATAGGCGCTCCTCTTTTCAATGCACTCTCCAAGCTCTCCATAACCTAATAAAAATGCAATTAAAGGCAAGATATATGCATATCAGATACAATGACTATAATTTTTTTTTCTTTCAATTACCAGAACACCAGCGCCTTCTCCCATAACGAAACCATCACGATTTTTGTCCCATGGTCTGGAAGCTCTGTGGGGTTCATCATTTCTCTGTGACAAGGCCCGGCAAGCAATAAATCCGCCAATACCAACTGGCAGGATTGCAGCTTCAGTCCCCCCAACTACCATGATATCTGCTTCACCTCTTCTAATGTGATTTGCAGCTGCATAGAAGCAGTAATTTGCAGTGGCACAAGCGGTAGAGATGGAGTAATTCGGTCCCATTAAGCCGGTGTCTATTGCTAACAATGCTGACCCCATGTTGGTAATAGAGTAAGGAATGAAAAATGGACTAATCTTCTTGTAACCCTTTTGAACAAGAGACTCCACTCCGGCGCTGAAAGCTGATAAGCCTCCCATGCCTGTCCCAACTATCACTCCAATCCTTGTTTTGTCCATCTGTTAAAACATATCATTATATTATATTAAGCTTGCTCAATGTCATAATGAATGTGTGAAAATTAGTCACAACATGAAATGCATTGTGCAGAAAAATAAAATGTGACTGACAGTTTCAAGGGCTTGAGGTCCAAGGTTGGCGTCTTCAAGGGCCTTTTTGCCAGCTACTATACCAAATCTCCAGCAATCATCAAGACGGCGATCATTCTTGCCATCAATGTAGCCTTTAGAAGAGAAATCACGAATCTGTCCCCCGAATCTAACTGAGTATTTTGAAGCATCAAATTTGTCTATTACAGTGATCCCACTCTCTCCCTCCAGGAGTCTGTTGTAGAATGTATCGATGTCACTTCCGAAAACTGAGACCAGACCCTGGCCTGTTATAACAGTTCGTTTCTTGGGATCCTTTTCTCTTTTGGGAGCAGAAACAGCAGGGGATGCCATTGCCTTGATTGTTCTACATTTTGGTGCTGAGAATGGCCGCCAACACAAATTTGAATTGAATAAGTCGATAATATATACACACACACACACACACTTATATGTACGTACAAGTTAGAGCATCCAACGCAAAACTGATTGACATTATATATTGTAATGCAAGGCTTAGAACTCCCCATGTAAAATTATACGAGGAAATGTATGTTCCCTTTCAAGCTGATCGATATAGCATGTTACAGGTTAATCTGAATCTCTGTTGAGTCGACTCTTGTTTGAATTGTATTATCCAGAATTCCAGATTCACAGTGAGTCTGGTAACAACACATATAGTACTACTAGCAAAACCATAACAGAGAAAGGGTATGTATTCACTATTCACATAGTCTAGCAAGTTAGTATATTTCAAAAGCAGCCAGCTGCTTTCCAATTTAGGAGAACTCTGGTGTACTTAAAGTAAATGAATTTATATATAATTACTAAGCAAAATTTTTTTTTGAGAAGAAATTACTAAGCTAAATTGAAATAACTAAAGTAATGATTATATATAATTACCTGAAGTAGAAACAAGCCCTTGTGACTTGGTGGGCATATGTATTTTCTCCACTTGCCTAAGCCCATTAAACTGTCCCAGAAAAGCTCCACTGTCTCTTGCTCCAAACAAGACGCCAGAAGAACAAGAAGCTGCCATGATCAACCTCTTGATTGCTCTCTTCCTCTTCCCACAGTCTTGTATAATATTTGTCAAAAATTTTATGTGGGGGTTTAATAGTATACAAGGAAAGTGAGAGAGCTCGAGCTTTGTTAGAAGAGAAGGAGCTAACAAAGAAAGGGTTTTGTTTTGTTTGTTGGCTTTGGATCACTTAAGGTTGGGAAGTCCGCCACCAATCTCATTACTACTAGTCAGTTTTCGTGAAACAAAGCTGTGTTGGGCGATAATAGCAGAAGAGGTTGTGTTGAATTTGCCTCATTTTCGCTCTCATTTCCTTTTTAGCCGCTTAACTACCACAAACAACCACTTGAATTCCAAATATTTAATGGGGCATGGTCCTTTTGATGCCTAGCTCTCTGCCTTTAAATGCTTACCTGTTCTTGAGGTAGTTTATTACAATGCAACAAGGTGTGTGTTTGGTGCCATAAATCATTAGCGAGATTTAAAACATTTTTCAAATAAAACCTTACTAGAAAAATCCGGATGAAGAAAAAAGTACCACATCCCTACAATAATCAATACAAAACCTAATTCTACAATTCAGCTTCAAATAATTGTGTTACTTGCTATGCACATTCATCAACTCTCCTTTCATGGGCATTTATTTGCCCAAAAGAAAAAAGAGTCGGTCATTAACAAATTCTAATGTCCAACTGTCCAAGACTCCAGGCCATAGAGATCCTCTTCTCTTTCGTATTGTCCAATATAAAATATTTTGGTTATCTCATATGACAAGGTTTCGTGGTGTAGTTGGTTATCACGTCAGTCTAACACACTGAAGGTCTCCGGTTCGAACCCGGGCGAAGCCAATGATTTGTTTTTGAACTTTCGCTATAAGTTTTTTTTTTAGGAGTGCATGAAACGGAGGATGTGAGGTTGTACCAAAGTGAGACCGATATTTAACATAAAAAATGAATCAGTTCTTTATTGAGATGTGAATTACAAACACTAATGTTCCAAATCATCACCATGCAGTGTGATCAGCGAGTCACAGCACAGAGAATGAAGGAGAGCAATTCGTAGGAAAACTGGAAAGTCAATTTACATGTACACAATCTAAAGAATGCAAGTACTTTACAGCAAAATGTACTTTTCTCTCACAAATTAAGAAGGTTTGAAATTGGGTTCCACCCCATCCATGGCCTCCTATCAGATGGAAGTGCAAAATTGAGTTCAAACATCTCCTTTGGCATGTTGCCGCTTTCGCAGAAACCAACAAGCTTCGCAACAATCTCAGCACTCTCCTGGATATGCTTGGCATCATGAGGGTCGATCCAAAGCTTATTCACAAACTGCATCCTCCTCTGCTTCCCTTCAAGTGGAACATCCCATTTTATGTACAATGCATCCCTCTCCTCGGCACTCAAACGTGAGGTTACCCTCTTAGCAAGGAACTCCCTTTCGCGCTTTAGTGCTCGGATACTGCACCAAATTAAAATGCACAACATTTTTATAATCTTAAACTACAAGGATCCCATTTTTATCGACAAGTTTCCAGGCAAAAAAGAGAAGAGAAAGATCTCGAACCTTGATGACAAAGATACTGTTGGTTCGTCTCCCACATGAGGAGCAGGGCTAGCATTCCCAAGTTCTGCCAGATGCTCTTGCAACCATGTCAACCGCCTGAGCTCCACTTCCACATAGATTTGATCAGCTGGGTCCCCCTTGAATAACAAATAAAACTGTGTCCTATGAATGATGGAGACATAGCACAAATCCCATAACTCAATGATTTGCTGCCTTTGGTCCTTGAAAGTTATTTGCCATGGGACCTGGGGCTCCTCTGGCTCACATGTGATCTCATCATTCTCCATATCATACCCAGCAGCTTCATTTGCTTCCAGCTCCAGAACCTAGAAACGCAACAATTTGATATGCAATGAGATTTTTTCACAAGGTTAACATTAAAGATACGTATGTATAGAGCCCAGAAGGAATGCATTTACATACCTGGCAAACTAGAAGCTGCTTTTGGTACTGCAGTTTGGCCACCCGTTCTTTAAGTTCTGTTACATATGCTCTTATGTTTCTTACATTCTCTTCTGCTGCATTTTGAAACATCTTCTGCATTTTCTTCATGTTTACCGAACTTGAACGCCTATATGGAGTGCTTTCCTTTGACGAAACATCTCCACAATCTTCACTCTTTGTGGGAGTCCCCTTTTCAGACTCTGGTTGAGTCTCACTGAACCAAATATCATCATTTTCAGGAGCCCTATTTTCAATTTCAGACTCTACAATTTGACGAGAAGCTGATAGAGGTGAGCAAGGTGATCTGATAAAATTTGGCCGGTTGGCTACGTTACTTGAAGCTAAAGGTAGTAACTTTTTCTTTTTGGACTCCTTCTTAGACTTGGTGGATGCTTCACTATTGCATTGTTCAGAATTGCTAGGAAGAGACATCACCAATTTATCTATAGACTTCTGAACACTTTCAAGCTGTTCCTCAAGATTTGCAATAGTGCTGCCCTGTGAATGAAGTCTTGTGATCTCTTCCTTTAGATTAGTACTGACACTCTTGTTGGGAGCAACCACAGTTCCAATGTCAACATCTTTTGGCACTGATCTGACCGACCGCATTTCTCTGATTTCCGCTTGCAGGTTAGCAATTGTTTCTGCTGCATCTTGGTTGCCTAATCTATGACAAGCCACCTCCTTTTGTAATACTTCCAGGGCTCGATTTGCTTCGTCTCCGAGCTGCTCTTGGAGGTGCTCAAGTTTGCGGATTTCATGCATTAGTGTAAAAGGAGCAGTTGATGATTGCCTCATAGACTGCCTCAACTTTGTATTTCTTGCTCTATCACCACGGCCCAGCTCCTTGGCATCGAGTTTTGTTGATAGAGCACCAGTGTAGGAGAGACATTTCTTCACTGAAGTCACTGAAGGATGGGATAATTCCAATGGATTTGAAACCTGAAGTTGGAAACAATAACAAATTAAGAATTCAGCAGTTTAGTTTCTAATTATATCAGGGGAGAGGAAGAGGAATAGGGAGAGAGAAAGGAAGAATGGAATATAGACCTGTGGATCCTCCTTGAGCTTTTGGCGTAAATCAATTACTTGAGATTGAGCAAGATCTCTCTGGCGTTTCAATTCTTCAATTTCCATTTCCATCTGGTGATAACCATAAATGTTCTGTTAATATAATACTTGAAAAAAAGAAACAAATTAAAGACTTTTAATGGCAGTTTATTACCTGCTGAATTTTCAGATCTTTTTCACTTGATGGGTCTGGGGTGCGCAACTCTGCTTCCAGCCTAGCTACTTCCTTCTGCAAATGTTTCACCAGTTGCTTGTCCGAAACAACCTAACAAAGCATTTTATACAAATAGATATATTAACTTTGTATTCTCTATATGTAAAATTGAAATCTGGAAAATACTGATGAGCAACAAATAACTTACCATGTTCACACGGGCATTATTTGTGACTTCCTTTGCCCTGGTGGCAAAGAAAAGAGTATTCCGAGATTGTTCAAGATGACTCAATGCTGGACTCAAGGTACATATGATCGCAGTGCGTGCATTTCCTCCAAGAGAATGCTGCAATATGCGAGTGAGCTTTGAGTCTCTGTAGGGTATATGACCACTTCTTTTTCCAACACTGCAAACCGATACAATTAACGGAGGTTAGGAAAAAACTGATTATAGATCAGATATATATATGATGTATCTCCATAACATAATCTCCCTAAGGCTTAGAATGACAAGAAAACCATATTAATGCTTTTGTTCTTGACGTTTAGAAGGACATTGTCACATGGAGACAAGAGGACTATAGATTGATGACCAAGAATCTCCATCTCATATTCTGTATGGTAAAGAATTCCAAGAGGAAACAGGTTCGAATAAGTCTGCACCTAACTGTATGTTCTAATTGATCTATCAGATTTTGAAGGTTCCAGGAGATTCACCCCCATTGCCTTTTACCATCCTTCAGTTAGGCTTATGGAATAGCCAATGGGTTTTCAATAAGACATCTCATTTACCATTCTTCTGTTTGGCCTCATGGAATAACAAAATATGAGGTTGAAAATGAAAACAGTATAGATTCTGACCTGAGCTTTCTGATAACAGTTGTAAGTGTCATCAAGCTAAGGTTAATATGGCAACCTTCCCTGAGCCTAGCACCATCTGCATGTGTTTGTGAAGCTCGTTCACTTCCAGCCAGATCTACAAAGTTCTGCAGAACGTTGATGTAGAAAGTTATAACAATAAAGTAATAATTGAAGCAACTTGGATATCCAGGACAAGTTTTTGTTTTATCCTTACCAGGCTTGCAACAAAAGATCTCACGCAATCTGAATTTTCCCGGAGTGTACTTTCAATTGTCTGTAGGAGAGACAATATAGTTGCTATCTCTTTTAGTTGTCAGAACAAAAATAAAATCTGTGATCAATAACAAACATCAAAGATACTATGATCAATGAACTAACCAGCCTTATTATCTGATGTGACCGTGAGCTGTTATCATTCAAAGCCGTTTCACCAACTTGTCTTTGAGCTACACAAACAAGGAAATGCATTAATTTCTATGCAAAAAGATTGGGAGATGAGACAATCTGACTCAAGTCAAGGGCTCCAAGGATTTACCCTCACAAATGCTGATTAAATGTCTCAAATGCTGATCATTGCTCGCAGTTTCCTCTACCAGTTTCTCAACCACAGTACCTTTCTGTGTTCAGAAAAATACAAGAACTTAAGTGAAGTTCAAAGGAGGAAAATATTCAGCCAAAAAGCATATAAATGTTAAGATAGTACCTCTGGATCATCTAGAAGCTTTAGATTACGACCAGATTCTGCATTTAACAGGTCCTTGACATTCTCATTGTATATTTCAAGTCCGGAAATTTTAATTGTAAAGTCTCTCTCTGGAGTCTGCAGTCACACCATAAGAGCACCAGATTAGTTTTGAAGTTACCAACTTTTCAATGACTTTCACAAGTTCTCAATGACACATGTTTTTCGTCAAGCATCAAAATTCAAGTCTGCAGCCAAACATATCGTTGCAAATACATAAAGTTTCAATAAGCTTACATTCATTATATGGTTGTAGATATCAATGACAGCTTTCTCTGTAATTCCTCGCATTGTGTATGTCTTCCCACTGCTAGTTTGTCCATAGGCAAATATAGTAGCTGCGGTGCGACAAATGAAAAATTATTGTTCAATGCAGGTTGAAGATAAAAAAGGAACACAAGATGTATTAGTTAAAGGATAACCCTTACGTACCATTGATGCCCATCAAGGAAGACAAGGCCACATTCTTCACTCCTTCCTCATATACTGTCTCAGTTAAACTACTAGGACCAAAAACTTTATCTGCAAAAAAAAAACAAACCAATGAACTAACAATCTAAAAAAATCATAATGAAAATAAAATGTGAACCATCACAAGAGACATAGGCAAGTGTTTTTATGTACCAAATGTAAATGAGGCTGGTTGAGCTGAACGTTCCTGAGGTGGTGGTTTAGAAACAATTGTGTTATCATCGAGGCATTCCCATGCAACTTGGTCTTTTGCTAGTTGCTCCCTTTTGCTCAGAGGCCTCAAACGCACTGTAACAACAATCTTCTCTTCCTTAGCTCTTGGCCCACCTGGAGTTGACACTGGTGTCCTGTCAATTTTCGAAGCTGGAGTTGACACTGGTGTCTTGTCGATTTTCGAAGCTGGCGTTCCAGGAGTTCTGACAGTCATCTTTTTATTCTGAATTTCCTGAATCCAATGAGCTTTACCAATTGAACACCAAATTTTGGGCCTCTCCTAGGAGAGGTAATGAACTCAGATTTTTTTGAGTCCAACAATAACAATTATATGCAGCAACCTGTTAATCCAAAATTAGAATCAATCTGATAGTGAAGAATACAACTAGAACTGAAAAATTAGCTAGAAATTTTTTCAGGAAGGAATTGCATTAAACAAATGAAAACCACAGATTATTAAACAACATGAAGATTTCTTTTTGTGGAATTTACCAATTTCTCCAAAACCCCAACACCAATTTCAAACATTTAGCTCGGAATTCTATATACTCTAAACTTAGAAATGTAATAAGTAATAAACTCAGTCATTTAGAAGAAACAGAAAGAAAATTCCAGATGTAGAGTATTGATTCACATGCCCAACAGATATGAGCTAAATCTAACAGATAATACTCCCATCTAATTCACTAATTACACATCGAGGAATTTATAGAAAAAAAAAATTAAACAAATTGAATCCTCTAAATCGAGATTCACTTGCAAATTAAAAAAAAAAACTTTCCCATTCTGACTTGGGACGAATTAAGATTTGGATATAAGATTAGAATGGAAATCGGATACTCACACAAATACTATGCCGACCTCGACGGAGAAACTTCTGAGAAATTTGCAGAAATTGAGGAGCGTTTGAGTTTCAAAGACGAGGGTTTTGAATTCGAACTCAAGGGCTTGAAGAAAGGGAGAGAGAGAGAGAGAGAGAGAAATGAAAAGCTATTGCCTCGATCTCTCTCAGACCTTATTATTCAGTTTTGAAATTTGGGGCTCCCAACGGCTAGTTTTCCTTTTCTTCTTGTTTTTGGCTTTATTAATAATTCAGGATTTGCGGTTACTCGATACGTTTTGGTGAGTTGACTCGCCGAGTCCGGGTAAAGCGGGACCGAGTTTTGAGTCGTAACGGTTTTATTTATTTTTGTATTAATTTCCCCCAACACACAAAAGGACAAAAAGCAACAAAGACTTGCAATTATTGCTCCAACCTGGCCCTTCTTCAGATTGAAACAAACAAATCTGATCAGTTTTGGGTTCCTTTTCAGATTGGGTTAATCCAAGTAAATGGAAAGTCACTGTTTTATCCCAAGTAAATGGGAAGTTTACTACTCTACTTGAAATGCAAAGACTGCTAGCTGTATTCACAAGAATCCCATGATTAAGCAAGACTAATCAAAGAAAATTTAACATAAAACAGAAAAAAAGACACCTCATATTGATAAAAGTAAATTCCTTTCTTTCTCCTCACATGATATGAATATATAACATATGGAAATATTGCTGTCTGACAAATACACCATTACAAACCTTGAGGATCATATTCTAGACTAGTTTGGAGTGTCATACACCACTAAGATCAGATTCTCATCTATATTGGGCCTTTATAACCTTATTCTCCTTCCTCCCAGCCTTGGATTTTTTCACTGTTTTCTTTTTTTTTTCCCTTCTCTTTTGCCCATTTTCATCTGTTAATTTGTAAGTTCACATTTCAAAGACCTGACCCCTCTCTCAAGGGCATTCCATCATAATCCTCCAGTTACTTCATTCAGCATCGCCGCCGATGAAGCTAAGCGAAACTGTTGATACGATTTCACCTGCAGTACATGCCATGTGAAGCAAAGAACTGGAAATCAGGGTGATTGACCTGAAGCAGGCTAAGCCAATTGTCCGCAGCCTGCATCAGGGAATCAGCCAGTTGACACTCTATTCCATTTTGTGCCCACATGGATCCTTTGAGCTTATACGAAGCCATTCCAAAAACAGGTAACGAAATCTTTGGGACACCATCCATCTCACTGGGATACACCATTACTGGAGCTTGGTCACTTCCACTACCTGCCCGCAAGGAAAATCTATCTTAGGAATGGCAAGACAAAATAAATGTCACTGATGTCTCAAACATGAACAATAGCAGAAAGTCTCTGAAGAAATCAATTAGCAGAAAGTCCAGGTGGATTAAAAAAATGGCCAGCAATACAGTAATACTAGGTCAGAGATGAGAGATCTACATTTGGTGAGTGATGTCGGCCTCCAAGTCAAACGATATAATTCCTATCTAAGTAGTAAATCTTTTTAAAAAGAGAGAATCTCAGACATGATACCCAAGACTGGAACTTTTGCTAAGCATTACAACACAGAATAAACATGGAAGAGCTACCTCAGGCCATAAGATAAGTGCATAGTAAAATCTTTTCCCCACCCCACCCCACCCCCGCCCTCCCTACCTCCCTACCAGTGGTTGGTGATGCAATGCTTTAATCCAAGTTGTACAAGTACACAGAAGTGACTATAAACCGACGGAAAATAAAACTTAATAAATATGTATTCACCGATTATTTAGCAAGCAGTTGCTGGTGTGCCAAGCAAAAGCAATGCCCAGGTATATATATATATATTTTAGAATACAATGCCCAGATATCTAATACCAACAAGATGCATAAAAACTTAATTTCAATTTCACTTTTTTTTTTTGAAAAAGTTATTGACACCCAAGGTAGTACCAAGGGGGAGACACATAAGAAAGTTTTTGTAAAAACTGGCCAGTATAGAATTGTTTTTTGCATCAACATTGTGTTTTAGAAGAAAATATGATATGGGATAAAAATAATCTCAAGAAGGATACACCTTTAGGAGGGTGAGATTATCCAGTTTAAGGAAAATAATTCATCATAACACAATGCTGGCAAAATGCCACAAATACTAACTATTGAAAATTAATGATTACCTGTCATGGGCGTTGAAAGTGAATGGTATGTCAGAAAGCAAGCATCCAAATCTTTCAACGTTGGACCCATAGGTATTCGATATATGGGATACCTACAAATTCAACCTGGGCAGATGAATGTTGGTCCATATGAGGCAATACATTAGTACAGATCATGTTTTTCTTACCAAGCCACTGACATCCAACTGCCTCGCACTAAGTCACAACTTCTTAATGTTTTCAACCCAGGGTACTGGCGTGCAAGATCTGATATCTGTCAAAAATCCCAACAAAACAAAAATGAGGTAGCTAATGCAGAGTTCAGACCACAAATTAACTAAAATATACTGCACTAAGAAAATAAACTAACCTTGTCAGCCAATGGTTCACGGCCATATGGTGCATTCCGCTCAAGATACTCAAAAAGCATGCCTTGAGAATTCCCGGTTTCTCCATCATCACTAGAAAAGCCTTCTTGCAATACAGGGTGTTCACCATGTATGGACAATCTGCCCATTCTAATCGAAACCTCACTGTTTAATTGGTGAAGAATATGCTGCTGCTCCCTAGTGGTCTTTGTGTGTTTTTCAATTTCATAGTCACTGCTTGCATCACTACTCGAATCCAAATAGTAGTCAACATCATTGTCCTCACCAACTTGCCTAACGGAACGATAAAATCAAAATCTAGTTACATGTCAATGAACCATTTTACACACTGGGATCTAGATTCTAAAGAATAGACTTACATATGCCAAAAGTTCAAAGGGAGAAGCCTAAAAAAAAGGGATAGACATAGAACAAAAGAGAGCAGAACAATGGGACATATTCACTTATCTCTGGCATTCCAAATGTATAATCCAAACAGAAAAGTTTTAATACCTTGGCTTTGCACTTGACTTCACAGCAGATTCGCCATATAATTGGATACCCGATAAATAAGGAACATAATATTGAATAACAGAATCACTTTTGTTAAGGACTAATGGTACTCCTGCCCCATAAGCACTCCACTCCCTAAACGATTCCCAAAGATCATTTAATGGGAAGTAAGGCTGAAACTCAACATCACAAGTTCTCAACCCCCTCATTGTAGTCTGCACCAAAAAACCAGTGTTCAAAGAAACAATTGATCAGCGATAGCACAAGTCAGTAACCCTTCATTCAAATACCCAATCAGTCTAATAAAAAAGCAACAAGATTTTGGTCATTTTCTTCAAGTTGTTCGCACCTAGAGAGGAAATACTCGTGTCAATTGCAAGCTCGACAGAAGTAATTGTACTAGTCTTGGCAACTGAAAGCTAAAATCGTATGGAAACTCCAGTAAATAAAATTTTGCACTCTATAGACTATGTCCTACATTTTCACAGATTTGAACAAATCAATGACAAAATTCAGTGTTCTTTCATATTCACACAGTTAATTAGCAGCGAAACAAAAAGTGAAGCAAATAAAGCATAAAGATCAACCTTAGATAAATACTGGGCCGGAACTGAAGGCGTAGTAGACTCCAAAAACCTGTCAAGATTACTACTTGGGGATAAAGAGGGATCAGAAGAAGGCTTTGCCAATGAGTTTTGGGTATCTTTGTGGCTTCTATTCTCAGAAACCCCAACTTTGGGGCTATCGGTTACATCATTCTTTGCTTTCCTGGCCTGCTTTTGCTGCTGATTGTATCTCTTCCTTGCTTTCACGGGAATGTAAAACCTGTCCTCTCCACGAACATTTCCAAACTGTAACCTTGTTCCCAACATTTTTCAAAGCTCAAAACTTTAAGCTTGAGAAAAACAAAACTGATACCTCCGTTTTGTAATCAGAAAAACGGAGGAAATTGCAATTAACAAAGAAGAAACCAGTAATATCTTACGCCTTTTTCTTCACTTGTCTGATTTCCAAGTTAGAGAAATGGAAAACCCAACTCAGAAAACAAATGAAAAGGTGTTGGGAGCTCAGTGAGGAAGAGGCCTTTTAAGCTTGTCAAAGTCTTACTGAGATTTATAAAAGCAAAGAAATTAATATCCCAAGATTTCTTTCTGTTTCTGGGTAACCAAAACCAGCAAAGAAAACCCAAATTCTATCTTCAAAATCCCAAATTGAATCAACTATTGTATACCAAGTGATCAGATATTCAGATCAAAGAGAGCCCAGAATTTAAAAAAAAAAAAAAGACCGAAACTTGGATCGGAAATTTTGAAGGGCGATGGACAAAGCAGTGCCTATTAAATAAGAGCCGAATGGGTTTTGTGTGAAGGAAGAAACAAAGCGTCAAGGAAAGCAGGGAGCTTGAACCAGAGTGTGTATTATAAATGAAGACGAAGATAATAATATTTTGGGAGTGAATTTGTTTGTGGGGTGGTAAAGGAAATATTAAAAGATTTTGGGGGAATAATGTATTAATGTGAAGTAGTTGCTAACTTGGTGATTTGTGATTGGTGGGTTAGTTGTGAAGTGCGATTTAAAATTTACAACAAGGCAATGTAATTGACACGTGCATGGCACGAGACTCAGGAGTAGGTGGCCGTACGTGCACATGTCTAATCAAAGTGATAAGTACCTGCCAACACAACATTTCTTATGCATGAATTCATTTTTATTACTAGAGGTTTTTACAGTTAATGTAATTTTTTTGGGCACAACGGTCAAAGGCAGCCATAATGGTAGTCCAATTTTAGTTTGAGTAATTTAGGTCCTTTTAATTGAAGGATTTTCTTCTCAAGTTGGTAAGTAGTTGACAAAAAAATCAAATTTTTTACAAGGACATCTTTGATAATGTTTTACTGCCCAATTGACAGATTAACTAGTTTTCTAAGTTAGAATTATTTTCAAAATGTAAAAATATACGTATTTTACTTGGAATAAATACTAAAATAATTATTGAGCTAACCCTTAAGTATTGAGTCTATCGACCTTCATTTCTCACTTTATCTACAAAATTTTGACATACGTTGTTTACTTGTTTTGTGTTTCATAGAGTGCATCACAAAATTAGATCTTATTGTTAAAATTTCTAATAACAATCGTTGTTGTCGATAAACCATCTAACCCGTTATTTAGAATAGACTAATGATATGCTCATATCTCTCATACTCATGTATTACTAGTCTATAATGCGCTTAACATCTCATTATGGCATCTAATTTTTAGGGTTTCCAAATTTTATGATAGTGCTCCTATAAACAAAACAAAAAAAATCTTGAGTAACTATCAAAGTTATTTGAATGCCCTTAACATCACCATTGCAAGTGTTAATTAGTATATTCCTTAGTACACTGGGAATAGCGGATATTCTATTCCTCTTTGGCCCCATGAGTGCATCAATGAACAAATCTGTCATGTCATCACAAAAGTTCACAACTCACAAGCAAAGTTGATGAACTCCTACTCAGAATAGGGAATTAATACTTGGATTATGTAAAAGTTTGATGCTTTAGTTTACCAATATCTGGCTATGAGAATAAGATCCATTATCTATAGGTCCCCTACCATTCAATCAAATGCGAGATTTACTTGACCGGCAATCTCGATCGACCATTCAATTTCCAATGGTTGAATTGGACTGTGAGACATCTTTGAGAAACTTGAACTTTTGGCAAAGTAAATCAAAGTTCATTCTAATGATGGAAATGAATTGAACCAATTATTTAGTAGACATACATTTGCAATATACTAATATAGTATGATGATCTCTTTTAGACCAAAAGAAAATATAGAGCTGGCCAAAGAAGACCTCCAAGCTAGTATTCAATCTGGTGCAACTGCTTTTTCTGAACTGTTTGACATATTAATTATAATTAAGGTATTTAACAATATTAACATATCCATGGAAAAGCAATGATATCTTCATCACCAACCTCATTGTAAAACCGTGTGGACCTTCCACCCAGAAAACAACGTAAAACCCTCACAAACCCATTTTGTCTTTGCCATTTTTTGTTACACTCGAAACCCATTTTAATTAATTAAAACTAGTCCTTTTTCTTCTCAACTCTCATACCCTTTGCTTATTATGGAGAGACAAAATTGCTTGGCCATGTTTTAGACTTTTAGGTGTGAGCTTGCGTTATTCTTTATTTGTCTCATAAATCACATGGATCCCCCTTAATTTGCAATTTAATTAGTATTATTGGTAATGCATCCTAATTAATCATGTTTGTTTATGTACATATAATGGTGTTTGTGAGTAAATTGGATTCTAAATGCAAACAACCATTTTAATTCTTTGCTTTAAGGTTGAGATCCACATCATAATCCAATTATCCAATACACTAATCGTATTCACACGAACACAACATGAATAGAAATGTTGCCGTTTTTTTCATTTACTTGTTATGAGAAAATTGCCCACTCCAATTAGCGTTTTGTCTATGTTCGGCCTGGAAAAAAAGAGAGAAATTTACATGTGAAATGCCCAAATCGAAATCAATCAACATGGGGCCAATGGATTTTAAGTAGTGGTAGAGAGGTAGCAATGGTATTAATGACTCCCACATGACAATGAGGTTGACTCATCATGGCCCAACCCCTATCTACTTTGAACACAAAATGAAGATCATGACCCAAAAAAAGAAGATCATGACCAAAATGAAGATAAGACATTAGACATGTAGATGTAGGTTAGGTATAACAAAAAAAAAAAGAGACGTGTAGATGTAGGTGGTATATATATGTCTCATATATTTTAGGTTCTATATTTATGTTGGAGTCAATGTCGAACCACAGTGTTAGTGAGTAGTTCAGTACAACCTCCCTTGGTTAATTTGTTGCCAATGGAGATGGAGTGTCGTCACAATAGGCATCATCCAAGGGCAATTTACATCACCAATCCAACTGAAAGCAAAAACCAAGTGACAGCATGAGGTTTCGTCAACGGTGAGGCGTGTAAAGGATCAAAAGGACCCGAGTTTCTTATGTCATTTGCCGCGTAAATTGATATTGAAAATGTGGTAAAACAGTTTGTCCGTAAAATCAAAGTGTTAGATGAAAGATTCATTTTCCACATGCAAGAACATATACAAGTCTCCCAAGTCCTTTGCCTTTGTTTTCTTGGTGATCAAAGTCCAGAGGTAATGAATTCGAGGGCTTCTCTTATTGGTTAGTGATCTGGGGGAACTAATTACTGAATCTTATCAAAGATACCCATCTGGTCTATGCCCAATTGAGTGTCATAACTGCCTTTCTTCTTATGCTTCTTAGTATGAGGAGGATCATGAAGTGCAATGAGAGCTGCAACTAAACCAGCATTGCTTGATATGGTAGGCTCAGTGAACACTTGTTTGTCCCTTTCGTCTATGAATTTGTCAAATTGGTCAGGTCCTCCTACCATGGCTCCCAACAGCACATTCGGATTTGGATCCTTAGAGTCTCTCCATTTATCGCCATCTTTACAGAAGTAATGTTGACCATCCCAAGGGATTGATGCACTTCTATGGTGTACTTGGCTTGGGAACTTGTCTCCGAAGCCCACCATGTAGCTCATCTTCATTGGATTATCTCCTAGAATGTAACTCACCTAAAAACAAAATGAACAAGGGAAAATAAGACTCATTTCCAATCCAACTAGCTTGCAGTTTGAACCTGCATTATCTAGTATTCAGAGTCTCAGACATGTAGCTTATATGTACTACTTGCCTGAGACAAGGAGAAATTCCGCAACATATCTAGGGTAAATCCGCCATTGCTGCAACTCCCACTAGAACTACGCAGAAGATCAAGGTAGTCGCTGTACAATTTACTAAGGAAAGATGCTGTTGCAGCAAACTGGAGGGGTGCTCCATAATTAGGCCTTTGGATGACCAATCCACCTATTGCATTTAGGAAATTTTAAGGCATGCAATTAATTAATCTTGGATTGCTTCCATAATGCACCTATATCATTGATTGTACTTGATTAGTTACGTACCTGGTGTTGTGTTGAAGATTTGATGAGAAAAATAAGAACACATAAGGGAGCCAGTCATGTTGGATGATGCCTTTAAAGAAGCTTCATACGGGTAGCCAAGATCATGAAAGAATTGAAGACGCGTTAGCAAGACCTACAATATGTACTAACTAGTTATTGTATCCAAATTCAGAACTGATCAGAGTACAGAATTTATACGTGCAGATAAATTCAAGAACGATTAATTGCATTTAATAAAAGAGTACCATATTAGCAGTAAGCTTGTTGTTCCAATCAAAAATCCATTTATCAGAACTTGTTTCATTATCAACTGCAGCCTGAAACTTGTCTGTGACATATTGTAGATATGAAATGTCACCAGTAGCAAAAAATAACCAAGTTCCTCCCCAAACCAGTTCATCTTTGTAACCAGACGAGTTGTAAAAGTTTCTAGATTCTCCTCCACAAGTATCAACCCTGGTGTAAGTTCCTTGATTATTAGGGTCTTTAGTTGCACTCTGAAATAGCTCCCCAGCTGCTTTCACTAATTCTCCTGAGTAAACAGTGTCTTCTTTAAATACTAATGAAGCAGCAGATAATGCTGCAACAATTTCCCCTGCTAAATCGGAAGCTGAGCTATCACAAATTGAAACAGGTCTCAGATAATCCATGTCTTCAGGTCTCTGCCAGCAGTTTATATCACTAGGAGTCTCGCCATCACTGTTTGCACTTCCAATCTAAAAAAAAGTAAAAAACACTCTCACATTGAAGTCTCATATTTTATCGTATTCACGGAAAACTATTATGGTACAAGATTGATGTTCAAGAATCATAAGGCTTGCCTGAGAATACAATATGATATCTGAAGTTGCATTGGGTGGAACGAATAGTTTGAGCAAATAATCACTGCCCCATTTGATTATGTCCTTGACATGGTCAAGCTCACCGATATCAGCATACTTTTGGTGGTATTCTATCACAGTCCAACTCAACAGAGTCATCGTATAAGCTGTAGAGAAACTGAACTTTATGTTGTTGCCAGAATCATAGAAACCGCCCACAAGATTTGCTTGTTTACTGGTCAAATTCCCATCTTGCAATCCTGAATCCCCTCGAAATTTTACCGGACTATTATGGGGGTAAGTCCCAGCTGAAAAATGAATTCTGCACTGAGTTAATCAGATGAAAAATGTATGACAATTATCATATATGTAATTGCTTCTAATAAGAGAGTGTGTAATGGTGATGGTAGAAAAAATATTACACTTCTGAGCATCAAAGAACGTTAGAGCTTGGTTCAGTGCAAGTGTAAGATTCTTTGAAGGACCATGGTGAGAATGCTTGTGAGGCAAAAAGCGCAGCAGTAAAATTAGAGCTAGGCTAAGAATAACTATTGAGGCAGAAATGTAAAGACAACGTTTAAAGAGCTTTCTATTTGTGATAACAATATTGTGATCATAGGACTTGGAGTAACGAGAATGCAGTGAATCATAGGCCATGGCAGATTGAGGAATAAGGTTAAAATCAATTTCTATAGAGTTCCAGCGACTTGCTGAAGGAAGCAGACGACGCGCCTCCGAAACTGTATGGACAAACCTCACAGGTTCTTGGTCTGCTGAAGAAGCATGTATCTGGGACCCTAGAGAAGATGGCATTATTGTGAAGATGACACTGCCCAAGTGTTTGCCCTTCCCTTCTCTGTAGTAGTTTCATGTATTCGCCTTCATCAAATGTGTATAGAACCTAAAACATTACAAGGTTCCAGTTCATACATAGTATACATTCTTTTTGTTGTTATTTACAATGGAATCGTTTTTCGAGGAAAGGACAACCATGTTTACCATGGCTTAACAGTTGACATCCTTGAAAAAACAGAACATGCTGGCAAAAGAACAAAAAAAATTTCGATGTTATCAAGAGCATAAGGAATACTTAAATTATGTTAGAGTTTGATGCAAATTCTACTAACTTTGAGAATAGCTCCCCATTCTCTTGGAGCCCCTCCAGTTCAATTATAACTACATATTTTCAGTACTTGGCCGGCAATTTCGACCATTCAGTACTTTCCAATGGTTCAATTGGAAAAGGGACTCGAGTCTATTAGCTAGCACCATGCGTCTTAACTTCTAGCTGTTTCTCTCCTTAGGTTTTTGCATTGCACTTGATCACAAGCCCACAAAAACATCTCTTTGGACATAATGGACTTCATGACACACTAGGGTGATACTTCGTAATATTAATTACAATTTTATAACAGTGAATAGTTGAATCAACAACAACGAAAAGGTCTGTTTTATTATTTATTTTTTGGTGTCTTCAGTCTTCAGTGTGTGAAAGATATAATCAGTTTCCAAGAAATATACAGGTTTTCCAAAGTCCTGACTTACTTTTCTTGGTCAATTTCTGAGCTTCTGAAATGGGTAGATTGAAGCAATAAGAAAATAGCATGACAGAACTCCTCAGCATAAAAAGAAAAAAAGTAGAGAACTTTAAAGTGTATGATCACACCTTCAACCAATGAACTATCAAAATCTATGTGCCATGACTTATTCTCTGACTCAGACGTCACCAAACGCGTTGATTATAAATTCGGCTTACTTCACACGTCTGCACCCAATTCCTCAGATCAACACACTAATTAAAGAGAAAAATAGAACTTAAGTAACAAAGTAAGGACAGAAAAATAGAACTGAAGGCCACACGCTTTTAACATATTTTTAAGCTGACATATAGCCTAATCTACAATGACTCGTGACTCCAAATTAAGTCTCCAAGTCTTTAGTCTTTCCGCTGAATCATTCTCATGTCTTAATTTCTCATGAGGAAATTTCCAAACTTTAACCTGTACTTAGAGTCCCACCTCTTACCAGTCCTCAAAATGCATAATGACAAACCCCCAATAGCATCATAATCAATATATGAATATACTAATACCAAACATTTAACAAGTTATTCTCTTCACACACAAAATTCCACAACACTCTAATTTCATCTCAATCATGTCCATATATAAAGTAAGCATATACCACAGCCAAAGCATAGCAAGTGGCGAAACACAACACGCCATTCAAAACCATGTCATCACCTATCTCTAACCTCCTTACAGCTCTTCTCTTACTCTTCTTCTTCTTCTTCTTCTTCTTCTGCAATTCCCATGGAAGCAACGCTTACTTTCCAAACTCAACAAATTGCCCCATATACAATTGTGGTAATGGGGTTGAATTTCACTACCCTTTTTGGAAAATCGAAGAGTCCACCGCCTCCCATCAATATTGTGGATACCGTGGTTTTGGTCTAAACTGCTCAGAGTCCGGAGAGCCCATACTGACTCTACCAAATAATGACTCATTCTATGTGAGAGACATAAACTTTACTGAATCCACCATCGCCCTTGTTGACATTGTCGCCGATCAAACATGTCCAAGGCCAAGACACAATATTAGCGTAGGCACGCTTCCATTCCATTACTCCCCATCGGATGTGAATGTGAGCTTCTACTTCAACTGCACTGATCCTTATGGTCCTTATCCTGTGCCTCCCATCGCCTGCTTGGGATCTACCAATCAGTCTTTTGTATGTACGGAGGGAAATGAAAAAGAGGGATTTGATTGGTCTGAGAAATGTGCGGAGAAGGTGGTGGTGACTGTGATGAAGGAGTTCACTGAGGATATTATTAATGGTCGGTTGATTGATGCATTTAAGAATGGGTTTGTGCTTAATTGGAGCATGGATAAGGAGTGCGGTTCCTGCGAGGCTAGTGATGGATTTTGTGGCTACAACACCACCACCACCACTGAACCTGAGTTTCTGTGCTTTTGCAAACATGGTCATGGTGGGACCAGCAGCAATGGCCACTGCAAAAAAGGTAATGCTACCTTAAAATCCTTTTTTAAACTTTTCATCTTATTATTCTGCTTCGGCCCAGTTTTGGTATGGGCTCGTGCTTGGTTTCTGTTCTTGGGCTTGGGTATGTTAGTTGGGATAGATAGCTTGAGGTCCAATGTCTGTGTAGGTTTAGTTGACTTTTTCGTGCCGCCACCTTTTGGTTTGACTAATTGACTGTTTCCGGGTTTTTAGTATGGGACTTTTCCAAACTAACGAGATATGTGATTTGCATTTTTAGACTTTTTTCTGGTTAATTTGGAACGTGAACTATACTTTGAATTTCTACGACGTTGAACCACTTGCCAAAATGATTATGGACTTCCGATTAAGATTTTTAGTTAATTTAGTCATTAATCGATCATCGATCTAACGACTCTCAATGCATTCAACAGAATAAAAAATTTCTAATTACCGTCTTATTATAATAAAATTTGAATTTTATTTGGGAATATAAGTTACCATTCCTTCCCTATCTAGTAATAGCTCATGATTCTTATTTTTTGAGGTTCTTGTGTAAATGCTCTCTGGTCTCCGATTATTCCTTCCAATTAGTTGACACCAAACCTACATCTTTTAATTACATTTTATCACGAGATCGAATCGTTGTACTACATATATAGGTTCGTAATTTGATCACGTATGCAAAAGTACACTTTTTAAATTAACATATACAAAAGTATATTGGATGACTTAGATGATCAAGATGGATCGAGAAAATTATTATTAAAAAAAAAGGTAAATATCCAATAAGTCCTAATTTTCACTACATATTTCCCATCAAGTTTGATAGATTTTAAATATTTCCCAATAGACTTGAATTAGGCATGTTTTACTCCCATCAAGGACAAAATTAGGAAGACTTTGATTTGTTATATTTTTTTGTTACGTTTTTGCCCCTACTAATTATAATTCAAGCAAAATGGCATCGATGCAATGCTTCATTATCTTCTTCTTCCTCCCTCCTCTGCCATTCAATCGAACCTTCAAAGCTTCTTGGTTTTCTGGCGGGATTTCTGTGTTTTCCGGTGACTCCGGCGACCGATTCCTTCGAGTAAGGTATCAAATTTGATCCTCTCTCCGACCTCTATGTCTTGGTATAATTTAATTTCACTTTTGGTCGAGTTTTGGAAAATTGGTTTACGGGTGTTGTGCTGCCACCGTGAACAGTGGCGTTTTTGATTAAGTTCAATCCTTTTGGCTTTGTTATTGGGTGTATTTGGTTTCAATTTAAAGCTTGGAAAGCACTGGAAGTAGACATTGAGATCAGGGCATCCTGGTGAATCAGAACAGAGACGGTTCATGATCTATTTTGGTTTCATCAAAGTTTCTGTTGATTCGAGCCCTTTGTTTTGATTGTGAAATTCAAGAATTAACGCAGGTAAAGGGCTTTCAAGTTTGAACTCAAGTTGTTAGTTGGTTGGTTGAAAATCTGTTGAGAAGCTTGTGGAAAGAATGATAATGTTTTGATAATTGGAGTTCACGATAGCTTACTGTGAAATGAGTTGGATATTTGGAATTGGTCTTTTAATTATTTTGAACCTGGATTGAGGCTGTGCTTATGAAATGATGGTAGAAAGTTTGAGTACTTTGATTCTTCATTAAGGCTATAGTGTATTGGGTTAGTTGTCAAAGTACAAAGCATGTTGATATGGAACTGAAATTGGAATGTTAGATAGTGAAGTTAAGATATGTTGAATCAATCCCTTGAACCTATGCTTGTAAAGCTAGAACATAAGGCTTTAAATACAGTTTAAGTTTGTAGTTTTTGGTTAAGTATTGATTTGATAAACTTAAGGTAGAAGATAGAGGTTTGTAATCTGAAAATGTTTTTTTTTCAGTTTCTGACCCAGCAACAGTTTTGTTAAAAACTGTATTTTTGTATTCATATTTTGAAGTTGTTGCCTTCTGAGGATTTGCAGTAAACATCTCAACGACTATTTCAGAATTGAAATCTCCTAAAAATGATTTTTCTGCATTTAGTTATGAATTTACAAAGTTACAGGTATGCACTGCCAAATTTACTTTTCTGGATTTCTGACCCAGCGAACTTTTTATTAAAAACTGCACTTTTCCTTTCAAAATTTGAGGATAGTGTCTTCATGAAAGTTGTAGTATATATTTCAAAGATTATTTAACAGTGGAATCTCCTGAAAATGATTTTTCTGCATTTAGTTATGAATTTCTAAAGTTACTGGTATGCTGCAGGAACTTAAAAGTTGAGGTCCTGTACATGATCAAATCAAGGAAATACACAAGAATTATTGAGCTCAATAAAAGTTTATTGACCTCAATAAAAGTTTATTGACCTCAATAAAATTTGTTTGGCAACTTGAGGTCCTGTACATGATCAAATCAAAGAAATACATAAGAATTATTGACCTCAATAAAATTTTATTGACCTCAATAAACAAGTTTATTGACCTCAATAAAATTTGTTTGGCAACTTGAGGTCCTGTACATGATCAAATCAAGGAAATAAACAGGTATTATTGACCTTAATAAAAGTTTATTGACCTCAATAAAATTTGTTTGGCAACTTGAGGTCATGTACATGATCAAATCAAGGAAATAAACAAGTATTATTGACCTTAATAAAAGTTTATTGACCTCAATAAAATTTGTTTGGCAACTTGAGGTTCTGTACATAATCAAATCAAAGAAATACACATGAATTATTGACCTCAATAAACAAGTTTATTGACCTCAATAAAATTTGCTTGGCAAACTTGAGGTCCTGTACATGATCAAATCAAGAAAATACACAAGAATTATTGACCTCAATAAAAGTTTATTGACCTCAATAAAATTTTATTGTGGTCAATAAAATACTCAAATGTGATGCTCATTTGTTCTTTCTCTCCTACCACAAAAAATATCGACAGTTTATTGACCTCAATAAAGTTTTATTGATGTCAATAAAATACACAAAAGTGATGCTTCTTTGTTATTTCTCTCCTACCACTGAAAGTATCGTTTTCTAAAAAAAAAAATTATTGAGGTCAATAATTTTTGCCAATGGCAATTTCGTAATTTTTGTAAAATGTATAATTCAGAAACGTAAATTGGTCAATTAATGGACCGGGTGGGCACCGTGTTCTTTCCTTGTCCTTGATGGTAAATATTTGTCCAACTTTGGACCTTATGGTCAAGGACCCAAACTATAGCAAGATGGGGGATTGTTTTAATAGAAACGACTGCTAGAATAGTATTAATTAGTTGGTTTGTCCCGGCAAAATTTTGTAAACGATCGATCCTGATTTTTCTTGGTGATATATTATACATGCATATGCTGCATGCCTCTTGCCATTAGTTGCCTAGCTAGCACAATTGTTGAACATGATTTAGGAGTTTAGACTTTTGGACAAAAATTGCAATTGGACGCCAACAATCCACCCTTGACCAGTCATATATAGCTCTAGTCCGGCCTGCATACATACATATATAAAAGAAAAGTATACAATACAGAATACATAAGGACCCCTAATCGATCGAATAAACTAATTGCACTCCTATTCCTATCAATGGAGTCAGCAATATGTGTTGCAGACGAAATATATAATTAGCTTAGCCCCGTTGAATGGAAATTTCCGAGACAAAATGCATATGTAGAAGTCAATAATATCCCACGAGAAAACTCCACCTACCTGTCTTGGACGTCAAAACCTGATTATAAGATGCCTGCATGTTTGAAATTTTGAGCTACGACTATATATTGCATACAGTTGCTTTCACTATATCTCTTTGAACAAATATTATAATTCACACAAATTAAATATCACACAGAAACTCGATCATCTCTAGCTTATGGTCTCGATCACCCATTTCGATCTTTTCTCCATGATCTTCTACAAATGACTATGCCTAACCATCACCTCTTCCTAAGATCATCACCACCCATCACCACCATCGTCTTGTTCATCTTCTTCTTCTTCTCTTCTCGTTGTGAAGACGATCCCCAATACACGCAGTGCAATCAACCCTTCGATTGCGGTGTGATCAAAAACGTTTCCTACCCTTTCTGGGGAGGGACTAATCGTCCCCAACACTGTGGTCGCCTAGGCTTCGAGCTCATCAACTGCGAAGAAGAAGATCAACTCCCTCACATAAAAATCGAAGACCTCGATTTTCACGTATCCAACATCACCAGCCAAGAGCTTCTTCACACCATGACAATTGCTCGCTCCGACCTCTGGGACAGTCCTTGTACTAACAACCTCGTCAACACCACTCTCGATTACAACCGTTTTTCTTATGTCCAAACAGTTCGTAACCTCACTTTGTACTACGGCTGCCTCCCCCAAAACGACTCGGTCCTCAACAATTTTACCTGCAAAATCAACGGCACAACCAAGGACAGAGATATTGCATACTACGTGGATGATTCACTCTCGAGGATTATTCTTCCGAATCAAACGACATGTTTTATCAAAATCCGAGTCCCCATTTTTTGGGATGGTTTTGATGTTTTGCCTGAGAACGCAACGGAACAAGTGGAAAAAGTTTTGAGACGAGGGTTTCAGGTTGAGTACAGCGCGGATTGGGATCTCTGTAGGGCATGCCTGAACTCTAATGGCACCTGTGGATCCAACTCAACGACGGATTCGTTTCTCTGCCTTTGCGGGGATCAATCTTACAATTTTACTTGCCCAATTGGTCATGGTACGCATATATGTTTATTCCTTCTAATTAAGTTAATTTCTCCTAATTATTTGGGGTTTGATTGGTTAATTAAGTTTGTTTGCAAGATTATGGTGCGTAGTGTAGAATTGAAACTCCATGTTTGCGTAGTAGTTGGTAGGATTAAGATTAGGCTTAGTACGTAATTGTTGAATGTGTACATTGTTTGATTAATTAGTCAAAGATAGACTACTTCAATTATGAAACCCCCATTAGAAGAAATATATGATTAAGTTTCCAGATAGATAAAATATCGGATTTTCTAAAGTATATGGCCTTCCTCAGTTGCAAGTTGGTTCTGATCAAGTTGTAGGTGCTCTCGATCTTACTCTCATATTAATTATGATTAGAGAATATTAGATTTTTTATATTGGCTAATGGCCATGCTTTAGTCAATCCGGTTTTTAGCTTCTTCTTCTTCTTTTTTTTTGGGTCAAAAAGAGGGTTTTAGCTTTAAAAGTAATTAAGGAAAAAAAGAAAACAAAAACAGGGTTTTAACATGAGGGTTTTGGGTCTACTATATTTTAGGGTTTATCTATGTTCTATAGTTACCAAACCTATGAAGTTCGGTAAATTAGCTTGTTAAGGATGCAATGGGTTTAAGAAAATTATTAAGATATAATCAGGCCTCCTATGTCATTCAACTTACAAAGACATTTCGTTAAGCCCTCCCCAAGTACGCAAAGGCATGAGAAGTACTTGATGGCTTGATGCTTGTTTGACTGGTCATCACCTTAACGTTTAATTAGAACGAGTCTGATTGAACAAGTCAACGGTCAACGGAGAAGCAACCAGTTCAATATGGCGTCTCTTGGACCATGGTTAAACGGTTCACACTTCACACTTCAATAGTTCAATCAAACCAACCTTAACCTCATAAGTCATAAGAGATGGGCTTGGGCCCTTGTCTGTAATGGGCCTAAACCACCCCAACCCTAGCCTAACTTGTAGTTTTGTATTCTGTTCTTGTTGAACATATACAATAATAATTCTAGCTTAAGCATTCGATCCTGTGCACGTCTCTATCATCCATTCTTGGATCAACATTTTTCGCTGTTACTTTTGAGGCATGCAAAATTGCAGAGTGCAGAAGAATGTACCCCAAAGTCCCCATCCTTTCTACACTTTCGGTTTAACCAACCACAACTCTCAACGCCAAGTCGTCCACTCAAAACACATGTTTCACCGTCACTCAATTCTATACCTCAATTCAGTCCAAAAAAAATAAAAATTCTATACCTCAAAAACGAAGAAACTCACACTGGCAAAGTTTTGGTCCTCTTTTGGACTTTGGCTAAATTCAGAGCAAAAGCAGTAATCATTTTCGGCCTTGTTTCTCATCCTCTGCCATTAAATAGTCGTCTAGTCAAGTTTACCATTACATAAAACGTCACAAAAGTCTTTTTTTTGCTTCAAACGTCACAAAAGTCTTTGCTGTTGCTTAAGCCTTTATTCTTTTTCAAACTCTAAATAGACAAAAACCAAATAATACCTACTACCAAGAAATTTCCCACTATATGATAGATTTACTCACCATCTTATCACAAACTCACTACATGCTTCCTTTCTTCTTTGTTTTTCTCTCTGTTTCTTGATCATCCACCCCAAAATGAAACCCTTCCATTTATGTGTTCTTAGTATAATCTTCACAACCTTGGTCAATCAAGCCTTCTCTGTAGACTCAAGCTATTATGATGCTTGCAAGCCTCAAACATGTGGAAATGGTCCGAATATAAGCTACCCTTTTTGGCTTTCTGATAAACAAGAATCCTACTGTGGCTATCCTAGCTTCAAGCTTGCCTGCAATGACCAAAATCTGGTACTTACTATTTCCGATGATGACTATATCGTCAAAGAAATTTTTTACTCAAATCATTCGTTTCTCGTGGCAAACTCTGCTGCGTTTGAAGAGGAATGTCCTCTTCCTCTACACAACTTGAGCCTCGATCGAACACCTTTCAATTATAGTTCCACTCATGTTAATTTTTCCTTCTTCTACAACTGCTCCCAAGAACCTGTAGACTACATGCATACATATGCTATTAGTTGTGCTAGCAATTCCACCTTTCATTCTTTTGCTACCTTTCACAAAGAGGTAGTGGAGAACATGAACCATACACTATTAGACTCATGCGAGTCTTCGGTTGATGTACCTGTGGATAATCATGAGGCTGCTGGTGTGGATACCTTGTTGGAAATGAGTTACACTGAAATATTGAAGATGGGGTTCCTTTTGAATTGGACTGCACAAAATTGCAGCAACTGTGTGACAAGCGGTGGGCGTTGTGGATTC
This sequence comes from Rubus parviflorus, assembly GCA_029955375.1. Taxonomy (NCBI): domain Eukaryota; kingdom Viridiplantae; phylum Streptophyta; class Magnoliopsida; order Rosales; family Rosaceae; genus Rubus; species Rubus parviflorus. The sequence goes on from JARGGL010000009.1 coordinate 10,275,879, forward strand.
AATGACAACGAATTTGTCTGTTTTTGCAGTGATAGAACTCATCACAAAACCTGCGATGGTGGTACTTCTGTAGTAACATTTTCACTATTTTAGTAATTCTTCGAATTTTCAGAAAACAGTAGTCAAGATTTCTCATTCATTGTGTAATAGTATTTTGTTTGTAGATAGCCATTTGTGTTCTAGTTATTTAGCATGGATGAAAGTGGATATCTTCAAGGCTTATATTCAAAAGTTTCATTCCAGTTTTGTATCACTTATATTGATATATTCTAAGCGTTCTGCTTCTTTGATTGCTTTCTCAGGGGAAAAGTTTAACTGGAGAATCAAGGTTGTCGTAGGTAATTAATATCCGCAATCCCTTTTTTTCTTCAGTTGTTTAATGTTTTACAAGCTCATCCAGTTATCAATTGCAAGTTTCCAACTTCTTATTCTGAGCTCTCCCTTTTTTCTTCAGGTGTTGGCTCAGCTTTTGTAACTACAGTAATAATGTGCATTATTTTCTTTCTATGGCAACGCCGCCGCAACAGAAAACGATATGGTCCATCCTCCTATGCATCTCGAAGCATCTATTCTAAACGCTATTCCAGGAGTGATACTGAAAAGGGAAGTGCGTACCTAGGATTACATGTCTTCACCTACAAGGAACTTGAAGAAGCAACCAACTATTTTGATTCATCCAAAGAACTTGGTGATGGTGGTTTTGGCACAGTGTATTATGGTAAACTAATAGCCAATACCCTTTATCTTCAAGATCACAGAGTTGTGTTACGACCATAATTACGTGAACCTCTTTGTTCATTGTGAATTTCTTAAACAGGAAAAGTCCGTGATGGGCGATCAGTTGCTGTCAAGCGTCTATATGAAAACAATTACAGGAGAGTTGAGCAGTTCATGAATGAAATTGAGATTTTAGCTCGCCTGCGCCACCAAAACCTTGTCTTACTCTATGGATGCACCTCTCGTCACAGCCGTGAGCTCCTCCTTGTATATGAATATGTTCCTAATGGAACTCTTGCCGATCACCTTCACGGTGGAAGAGCAAAACCCGGTGCACTTCCATGGCTTACTCGAATTAAAATTGCTATAGAAACCGCAAGTGCATTGTCCTATCTTCATGCGTCTGAGATCATCCACCGCGATGTGAAAACTACTAACATTCTCCTCGACAACAATTTCTGTGTCAAAGTAGCAGATTTTGGTCTATCTCGTCTCTTCCCCATGGATGTCACCCATATCTCTACTGCTCCACAAGGAACTCCAGGTTATGTTGATCCCGATTATAACCAATGCTACCAGCTCACTACTAAAAGTGATGTCTATAGCTTTGGGGTGGTCTTGGTTGAACTCATATCGTCCTTACCTGCTGTTGATATTACAAGGCATCGACAGGACATCAATTTGGCAAACATGTTTATCAAAAAGATTCAGAAACATGCACTGCATGAGCTAGTAGATCCAACCATGGGGTTTGAATCAGATTATACAGTAAGAAAAATGATCTCTGCAGTGGCAGAATTAGCGTTTCGGTGCCTGCAAAATGAGACCGACATGAGACCTACTATGATTGATGTGGAAAATGAACTAAAGAGGATACAGAGCAATGATTTTAGGAAAGAAAAGGCAGAGGAGATTGATATCTCAGCTGATGATGTTGTGTTGCTGAAGAGTGGTCCTCTCGCTCCTCTGTCACCTTCACCAGATTCTGTGACATTAAATGACAGTACTGGTTAAACTTTTCCTTCTCATTTATCTACAATACCATTGTCATTCTCTTTTCATCTATGAAACACGTGATTTGTGAATGAGATGTAAATATTATGTGAGATCTGACAGAGATATGCTACGGTCTATGTATAGCGGAATTAGGCTATATGACTAATCTGTTTTGTTTTGACAGTAATCTTTGTAAACATTGTAAATCTGTCACCTGATATTACAATGGAGGCTGATAGAAAAGTTTCCTTGATTTTTAGCAAAAGAATCAGATCTCTTCTGAATTCATCTATACCAGTAAACAACTCAGAACTCAAAGTTAATTAAAGTAAAGTAATAATTAAGTAACTTCATTAGTTAAATACATTTCCTAAAATGACAGACAGGCAAACAACTGGAACAGAAACTGCAAAACAATCTACATTGCCATTTCAGTGACAGATAGAACTATATATGCTCCAAAAGCATTGGATGCCTCTATATAGTGATGTTTGTAGTAGATTTTGCAATTTTACTTGAAGCAATATATTTGATTATATAGGTTCCTTTTTTCTTCTTCTTTTTTCCTTTGTCTAAGTAAACTATAGCCAGTTCATGATTCTTTTATTGTTGAGAATTTGATAGATTGAAATTACCAAGCCGGTTTGAGAAGTAAAATTGAAACTCAGTGCCATCCTAATTGTGCTAATATCCTGTAATTTATATTTGCAACGGAAAAGTCCAGAAATTGCAGATTGTAGTTGTGTAAGTTATGATAAGGCTAGTACGTTCAGATTTGTTAGCAAAAGAATGCTTTCTGATTTGGTGCAAGTGCTTAATTGTATTAGGACCAGTAAATTACTTCACCTTTCACATGAACAACAAAAGTACATGAATGTTGATAAATATTACTCGAATGCTCTTTAGAGTAACAAGGTAGTGAATTATCCAAAAAGAAAATATACATCAAGCAATCTAGAAAAGACATCAACTTAATGTTGATAAAGTGGTAGATTCTGGTGGTGATGATCTTACAGGAGAAGATAGGATAGGCTTTGGTGGTATTTGCAAGGCTTCAATGCTTCCTTCCAACATTTCAATCACTTTACTCATGGATGGCCTATCAGTTGGCTTTGTCTGAACGCACCACAATCCCACTAAGATCATCTTCCTCGCGATTTCATTTTCCTCTTCGGTCACTGCATTGAGCAATCCGAAATTGCTGCCCTGCTCAAGATGATCATAAACCCAATCTGGAAAATAAATTTCACTGGTGTGGCTTACTCGAGCGTCACCCTTCTTTCTTCCTCCAACCATCTCCAGAATCATCATTCCATAACTATAGACATCGGATTTAACAGACACTCCTCCAAAGTTTCTGCAGAACACTTCTGGAGCTATATACCCTATTGTCCCTCTAGCATCCAACATCGATATAATGCTCTCCTTTGTGCAAAGCCTAGAAAGACCAAAGTCAGAAATCTTTGGGCAAAAAGTTTCATCCAAAAGAATATTATGTGGTTTAATGTCAAAGTGCAAAATTCGTGTGTTGCAGCCACGGTGCAAGTACTCGAGCCCTCGAGCTATTCCGGTAGCAATTTGGAACAGATTTTCCAATTCCAAGTGTGGAGTGGCTTTCAAAGGATCACTGCTGTCTTTGTATATGAACTTCTCGAGTGATCCATTGGACATGAACTCATAAATAAGAGCTCTTTTCTGACCTTGAAAGCAATACCCCAAAAGTCTGACAACATTAACGTGGGAAGTTCTACTAATGCTTGCAACCTCATTAACAAAGTCGTCTCCATTCCCTTTGGATGCATTAAGAACCTTCACAGCCACGGGACAACCATCGAGTAGCTGACCTTTATACACATCACCATAACCTCCTTTACCCAGCTTATCTTTAAACGAGTTGGTCATTTTTCTGATATCTGAATATTTGTATCTTTTTACTGCTAGAGGTCCATTGTTCTGAATGAATGTTTCAAGACTTTGGTTGCTCTTTCTCTCACTTATTCTACTCTTAATACAACGAACAAAAACAACAATAACAGAGAGTAATAATATCACAGTTCCAGCTGCAGTAGCACCTGTAAGTGGAACAGTAGGATGATTCAGCCATTAATGGTGAATGAATTCATTTATTCTTAAAAGAAATAGGAAAAAATCGAATAAAAAAACATCTTTCAGTCATGGAAGAGGGAAATTAAAGAAAAGATTCTTCGCAAATTGTTTTTTGTTGCAGCAATTAATGGTATGTATCAAAAGAAAATAATGCACATTATAGCTACAGTAATATTAGCTGTGAAAAGTGAAAACACCAAGCTGGGAGATCTTTTACAAGGGAGAGATAAGAGGTTGCAATGGATAGTTGAATATAATCTAGTTGGGAAGAGTAGTGAAACAATATAAGAGAACCGAAGGAAAAGTGTTGTTGATATATAATATTACCTATGACAACCTTTCTTTTCCAATTCCACCCCCTTTCTGCACAAAAATCAAAGAAACAGGATTCTTAGAATGTCAATTATACACATGCACTTCTGAACAGTCAAGACATGCATTATTTCCACACACAATTAAGTAGATCAGGAACAATCAATCAACTATTTACTTTCTTTTTTCTTTTTTTGGCTAATACTTACTTTCTTTTCTTAAACAACATGCAACCATAACTCCATTTCTTTTCAGTAGATCCAATTACCAGCTGGATATGGTCCTATGGACAGGTCTAATCTATGGGCTGTTCAGAGCAATTGTAGAGTAAAGAAAAATCAACATGAGCAGAATTATATATGATTCGAAGGTGTTTGATCGAGTCTCAAGTTGTGTAGAGGAAGTGGACATTCGTCATCATATATATAACACAGCAGCCTTAATTAATTGGCTCTTGTTTGGACCATTTCCTGATGTTTGACTCTACGTTTGAGGGCTTGTATGTGTGGAAGTTCGGTTTACGGATAAACTTTTCTTGCCTAATTTGTGGTAATAACACATAAGGAAATGTACTTTTGTTTGAAGTAGCAGCTAGGTTAATTTGGAGGAGATTCATTTGGGGAGGATGGTACCCAAAAAAAAAAAAGGATATATCAATAAACATAAATGCGTACCATGAACAATTGGGCAAGTAAAATTGTAAGATTGATCCCCGCAGAGGCAGAGAAACGAATCCGTTGAGTTGGATCCACAGGTGCCATTAGAGTTGAGGCATGCCCTACAGAGATCCCAATCCGCGTTGTACTCAACCTGAAACCCTCGTCTCAAAACTTTTTCCACTTCTTCCGTTGCGTTCTCAGGCAAAACATCAAAACCGTCCCAAAAAATGGGGACTCGGATTTTGGTATAACATGTTGTTTGATTAGGAAGAATAACCCTCGAGAGTGAATCATCCACGTAGTAAGCAATATCTCTGTCCTTGGCCATGCCGTCGATTTTGCATGTAAAATTGTTGAGGACCGAGTCGTTTTGGGGGAGGCAGCCGTAGTACAAAGTGAGGTTACGAACTGTTTGGACATAAGAAAAACGGTTGTAATCGAGAGTGGTGTTGACGAGGTTTTCAGTACAAGGAGTGTCCCAGAGGTCGGAGCGAGCGATTGTCATGGTGTGAAGAAGCTCTTGGCTGGTGATGTCGGATACATAAAAATCGAGGTCTTTGATTTTGATGAGAGGATATTCATCTTGTTTTGGGCAGTTGATGAGCTCGAAGCCTAGACGACCACAGTGTTGGGGACGATTAGTCGTCCCTCCCCAGAAAGGGTAGGAAACGTTTTTGAGCACACCGCAATCGAAGGGTAGCTTGCACTGCGTGTATTGGGCTTGGTGTGAGGGGAAAGTGAACAAGTAGAAGATGAAGAAAATGGGGGCTCTTAGTCTTAGGAAGAGATGATTAGGCTTAGGCATAGTCATTGGCAGAAAATGATTAATTGGTGATACGTACTGTACGTAGGAGATATAGAAGTTGTGAACGATATTATTGTTTCAAAGAAGAGAGCAAATTAATAGATGGATGGAAAGCTAGGTACTTTTGCTGACTGCTGTGTACGTAATACTATGTCAAACGTTGAGGAAGACCATTAATTGAGAGCTAAGGTGGGCTTCTTCGAATCTTCATGGCAATGAGAAAAAACGATCGAGGAATGTTAATGTTGACTTCTTCTAGTAGCAAGCCATCCCGTGAAGAAAAGACAACAGACACAAAAGTCTTGTTTTCCTTGATGATTTTTAAACGGAAACAGATTGACGATTTTCCTTGCTTTTTAGCAAAAGAATCAGACCTCTGCTGATTTCATCTATAACATTAAACACTCAGAACTTACAATTAGTAAAAGTAAAGTAGATATCTGCATTCATAAAACCCAGAACAGAAACCTCAAAAAACAGACTACATTGCCATCTTAACATTTTCATAATTAATATTCTGTCGAAGATAGCAATTTTCTATTAAACAGTAGTAATTTTGAATTGTCGTTTAGTTATAAGAAGTAAATGTTTAACTGGATGCTTCTGTACAGTAATATTTTGCAGTACTTAGAGCAATATATTGGATTGTATAGGTTCCTTATTTTATTTTCATTTTTTTCCCTGTGTTAAGTGAAAGTGAAAGTGTGAAACTACCAAATCGGTTTGAGAACTAAAATTGGGATCATAACATAGACATAACTGAAACCCACTCATCTTGGAATCCCAACTGTCCTAATATCCTGTAGTTTATACCTGCAGTGCAAAGCTCTATAAAATGCAGATTGCAGTGTTGTAGGTTCTATAGGGTCTTGTACAGGAGCTAATTTCTGATATTTTGCAAGTGAATTACTTCACTTCTCACATGAACAACAAAAGTACAAGACAACATAGAGCTCTGACAAAAAGATAAATGTATAAGGGAAAAGATTATTACTTGAATGCTCTTTAATTAGCAAGGTAGTGAAATACCCAAAAAAATATGCATCAATTAAGAAATCTAGAAAAGACATCAACTTAATGTTGATAAAGTGGTAGATTCTGGTGGTGATGATCTTACAGGAGAAGATAGGATAGGCTTTGGTGGTATTTGCAAGGCTTCAATGCTTCCTTCCAACATTTCAATCACTTTACTCATGGATGGCCTATCATATGGCTTTGTCTGAATGCACCACAATCCCACTAAGATCATCTTCCTCGCGATTTCCTTTTCCTCTTCGGTCACTGCATTGAGCAATCCGAAATTGCTGCCCTGCTCAAGATGCTCATAAACCCAATCTGGAAAATAAATTTCACTGGTGTGGCTCACTTGAGCGTCAACGTTCTTTCTTCCTCCAACCATCTCCAGAATCATCATTCCATAACTATACACATCGGACTTCACAGATACTCTTCCAAAGTTTCTGCAGAAAACTTCTGGAGCTATATACCCTATTGTCCCTCTAGCATCCAACATTGATATAATACTCTCCTTCCTCGTACAAAGTTTAGAAAGACCAAAGTCAGAAATCTTTGGGCAAAAATTTTCATCCAAAAGGATATTATGTGGTTTTATGTCAAAGTGCAAGATTCGTGTGTTGCAGCCACGGTGCAAGTACTCGAGCCCTCGAGCTATCCCGGTAGCAATTCGAAAGAGTCTTTCCAATTCCAAGTGTGGAGTAGTTTTCAAAGGATTACTGTCTTTGTATATGAACTTCTCAAGTGATCCATTGGGCATGAACTCATATATGAGCGCCTTTTTCTTACCTTCAAAGCAATACCCCAAAAGAGTGACAACATTAACATGGGAAGTTCTACTAATGCTTGCAACCTCATTAACAAAGTCCTCTCCATTCCCTTTGGATGCTTTAAGAACCTTCACAGCCACACAACAACCATTCAATAGCTTACCTTTGTACACATCACCATAACCACCTTGACCCAGTTTATCTTTAAATGAGTTGGTCATTTTTGTTACATCCGAAAATTTGTATCTTTTTACTGCTAGAGGTCCAATGTTCTGAATGAAGGCCTCGGATGCATAGGAGGATGGAATCGAAGGACCATATCGTTTTCTGTTGCGCCGTTGCCTTAGAAAGAAAATAATGCACATTATTGCTATAGTTACAATAGCTGCGCAAACACCTGAAGAAAAAAGGGAGAGCTCAGAATAAGAAGTTGCTGACTTGCAATTGATAACTAGATGAGCTTGTAAAACATTAAACAGCTGAGTAAAAAAAAGGATTGCTGATATTACCTACGCCAGCCTTCAGTCCCCAGTTAAACTTATTTCCTGCGAAAGCAATCAGAAAAGCAGAACTCTTAGAATATAAGCGAATAAAACTTATGAATATAAGCCTTGAAGATATCCACTCTCATCTATTACCAAGTCAAACAGGCAGACCATTAATTGGTTGAACGAAGAGAGTTACAGTGTGCTTCTACGAATTGAATAAAAAACGAGGTATGTTGGCTCCTTGACTTTCTTCTATGAGCTCCGTGTCTGTTTTGCAATTGGGTGACTCTTTTGGTTGGCAATGGCCAGATAAAACTTATGAATTCATGATATGAGCTTATGATGATATATTTAATGTATTTTTTTTCCGATAGGAATGATGATATATAATGTTGATTGCCATCAAAAGAATAAAAGAATAACATTATTCTACTAAAAAAAACAAAAAAAACAATGGGAATGCTGATGACTTTTGGTATGTTGAATAGTTGAGGATTATCAAAGCTTGGACTCGGTCTCAAACTAATTAGTTCTCAGAGCTTTCGATCTTCCTAGGGCATTAAGCTTTAGAGTCGGACATGTGCATCGATCAAGTGGAAGATTGACCAGAAAGGATGAAAATTCAAGACTTGGGGTGGGTATGTACCATTTACTACTTGTTTTGTAAGTTAATTTCTCCCAGTCTTTTTGAGCTAACAGAAAAATTGAATAGTTTGGGTAATGTTATGGCGTGCGAGGTATAATTCGAAGGAATAAACATATATGCCTACCATGAACTGGACAAGTAGAACTGTAAGGTTGATCCCCGCAAAGGCAGAGAAACGAATCCGTGGTTGAGTTGGATCCACAGGTGCCATTAGAGTTGAGGCATGCCCTACAGAGATCCCAATCCGCGCTGTACTCAACCTGAAACCCTCGTCTCAAAACTTTTTCCACTTCGTCCGTTGCGTTCTCAGGCATAGCATCAAGACCCTCCCAAAAAATGGGGACTCGGATTTTGGTATAACATGTCGTTTGATTAGGAAGAATAACCCTCGAGAGTGAATCATCCACGTAGTAAGCAATATCTCTGTCCTTGGCCATGCCGTCGATTTTGCATGTAAAATTGTTGAGGACCGAGTCGTTTTGGGGGAGGCAGCCGTAGTACAAAGTGAGGTTACGAACTGTTTGGACATAAGAAAAACGGTTGTAATCGAGAGTGGTGTTGACGAGGTTTTCAGTACAAGGAGTGTCCCAGAGGTCGGAGCGAGCGATTGTCATGGTGTGAAGAAGCTCTTGGCTGGTGATGTCGGATACATAAAAATCGAGGTCTTTGATTTTGATGAGAGGATATTCATCTTGTTTTGGGCAGTTGATGAGCTCGAAGCCTAGGCGACCACAGAGTTGGGGACGATTAGTCCCTCCCCAGAAAGGGTAGGAAACGTTTTTGAGCACACCGCAACTGAAGGGTTGATTGCACTGCGTGTATTGGGCATGGTGTGAGGGGAAAGTGAACATGTAGAAGATCAGGAAAATGGGTGCTCTTAGTCTTAGGAAGAGATGATTAGGCTTAGGCATAGTCATTGGCTGAAGCTGGTGCAGAAAATGATTGGTTAGTTTTGCTGATTGCCATGTGATATATGTAGTACCAAGTCATACAGGCAGACTATCAATAGGTTGAACGACAGTCGCAAATTGCTTAGAAATTTCATGGAAATGAGAACAAAGGCGTCTCTCTTGACTTGTCTTGTAATTAAATTTTGGATTAGCAAATGGGACTATGACCTTAAAACAAAAATTGATGATAATGCTGCTGACGTTTGGTATGTTGAGGATCGTAAAATTAAGCTTGGACTCGGTCCGTTCAGCTTATAGAGACAGACGTGTGGAAGATTGACCAGAAAGGGTGAAGATTCAAGACTTCGGATAAAAGCTCTTCAAAACCTAAGATCGATTTCTTTTCGTGATTAATCTAATTTGTTAAAGCTAAAGAATCCTCTTATCGAAAACAAAAGAATCATACTAAAAAAATCAACTGTTTTACCTTGTAGTGGTTCTTAATCTCATGTTGTCCAATGTCCGTGGCGCCACTGAAGTTCTCTGATTTGTTGTCATATGCTCCAGTCTCCAGATAGTGAAGCCCATGCCTATCCTTTGGAGATCGAACAGGAAGAAACTGAATTGCCAAGATGAAATTCACGCTCCGTGCTGCTTCTGTTGGTAGAACTCGTGTCGTTTTCTTTTTCTTATTGTCTACTTTTTGGGCTCTTTATTCTGTGTTATATTTGGCCCAGTTTTATTTTCGTTAGCCCTAGTCTGGGCAGGAATGATAATTTGGGATTGGGCTGCTGGCCTTTAACTTATTCAGGTATTGTTGACCAAGAAATACTTGAGCAGAAGGAAACAAGATTTGAACTGTGAAGTCAGTTTCTAAACAGACCCATAATATTACAAGGATTCGTTCCCTTTCCATATAAGAGAATTAAGAAAACAGTTGGGATGAATAGTTTATATATAACACTTAACACTATAAGCGCTTCCATATATGTGCATCAAAATTATATAGAATGCAGATGGATAGTGATCGAGGTCGACCCTAGCTAAGAGAGAACAGCTAGCTAGCACTAGGCCATTGAACTAGTAATTGATTAAAGTCGACCCTGAGATCCTAAATCAATATTTGATCAATAAATGTGGAATGTTGACACACATGCCATGTGTGGAGACTGGAGAGATTAAAGAAAAGTTGATGAAATCTTCAAATTTTTTATAATAAGACGGTAATTAGAAAATTTTTATTATGTTGAATGCACTGAGAGTCGTTAGATCAATGATCAATTAAGGATTAAATTAACCAAAATCTTAATCGGAAGTCCATAATCATTTTGGCATGTGGTTCAACGTCGTAGAAGTTAAAAGTATAGGTCACGTTCCAAATTAACCATAAAAAAGTCTAAAAATTCAAATCACATGACATACCTCGTTAGTTTGGAAAAGTCCCATACCAAAAGGTAGCGGCACGAAAAAGTCAATTAAAACCTACACAGACATTGGACCTTAAGCCATCTAGCCCAACTAACATACCGAAGCCCAAGAACAGAAAACAAACACGAGCCCATACCAAAACTGGGCCCAAGCCGAATAATAAGATGAAAAGTTTTAAAAAAGGATTAAAGTAGCATACTTTTTTTGCAGAGGCCATTGCTTTTGGTGTAACCGTCTTGGCAAAAGCAACCATCTTGGCAAAAGCACAGAAACTCGGGTTTAGTTGTGACTCTGGTGTTGTAGCCACAAAACCCACCACTAGCCTCGCAGGAACCGCACTCCTTATCGATGCTCCAATTAAGCTCAAACCCGTTCTTCATGGCCTCTTCAAAAGCGCCAATCAACCCACCATTAATATCCTCAGTCAACTCCTTCATCACAGTCACCACCACCTTCTCCTCACAATTCTCCGAATCAAATCCCTCCGTTTCCTCTCCCTCCTTAAATACAAAAGATTGATTGGTAATGGCACCATATGATGATCCCAAGCAGGGAATGGGAGGCACAGGATAAGGATCATCTGGATATGAAGTGCAGTTGAAGTAGAAGCTCAATTTCACATCCGATGGGGAGTAATGGAATGGAAGCGTACCTACGCTAATATTGTGTCTTGGCCTAGGACATGTTTGATCGGCGACAATGTCAACAAGGGTGATGTTGTGTTCATCAAAGTCTATGTGTTTCACATAGAATGAGTCATTATTTGGTAGAGTCAGTATGGGCTCTCCGGACTCTGAGCAGTTTAGACCAAAACCACGGTATCCACAATATTGATGGGAGGCGGTGGAGTCTTCGATTTTCCAAAAAGGGTAGTGAAATACAGGGCCCTTACTACAATTGTATATGGGGCAATTTGTTGAGTTTGGAAAGTAAGCATTGCCTCCATGGAAGTTGAAGAAGAAGAAGAGTAAGAGAAGAGCTGCAAGGCGGTATAAAAGAGCGGATGACATGGTTTCTGAATATTATGTATCCTTGCAGTTCATTTTTATTTGCTAGCTATATATGATACAGCTTTTAGAGACCAAATTAGAGAGGACTTTTGTCTCTCTACATTGTGTGGACAAGACCTGCGACTCTAACTAAAGACGTTCTTGGAAATTTCTGAGGTATAGATGAGAAACAGGAAATAAGAATGATATTATTCGCCGAAAGACTATAAAGACTTGGACTCATTCTACATCATGCCAGACGTACTAGTTTTTTTATCTTTCCCTAATTAAACTGTTTTACGTTCTGAGGAAGGAATAGATCGACTAGTGAACTGATCGAATGACATATCAAACAAGAACTGAAATGGGTAAACTTGATTAACACTAGCAACTGACCAAGAAAACAAAGTCAACGACTCGGGAAAACTTCAGTGGCTAATACTCATACAATTCGTATACTACGAGTGTCCCCCAAATTTAGTTGCAGAAAAAATAAGATTACACAAAAAGAGCACGTGCAAACAATTTACATCTCATGGCATCGAACTCATCCTTCAATAAAGTTTATCTGCCTGTATAAAGTTCTTAGAACTTTCCTCCTAGTGGGAAATTAAGAGTGATCTAGCTACAGAGTGGAACGAAGACTTAGAAATTTCTTTAGCCTAAGATTTCTTCCTTCTTTTTTGTTTAGAGTAAGAAAAGTATGCATCTTTGAATCGTAGAATCCTACCCAAAAACACTTTTTGCTTAATCAAATTCATTTTTTGGCCAATCAAATTCAATGGTTACCTTATAGTTGTCGTAACGTTGTCTAACGCCCCGGGCGCCATTGAAGATTTGTAATTTCCTTTTCTCATCGCTTATGGCTTCGTCCGCAACAGCGAGGTGGTGGTGGCTCTGCGCAGTTGTGGTGGTGGTGGTTTTCTTTTTCTTTTGTTTTGTTTGTCTTTTTAGTTGGGCTCAGCGTTATTTACCCAATGTTATTTTTCTGGCCCGGTAAGTATTTGTGGTGTAATATTTTCAGGGTTTACTGAGAATCGATCGTTTCATTATCATATCTATTTGAAAAACGTTTTTCCCTTTTCATCAAATGAAACTCTGATTTGAAAGAAAAAGACGTACTATGCCTTTTTTAGTTATATATATATGCCCTGAATGTAAAGAGTGACAACATATACTTGTCCTAGTATGCACTTTGTAAAACAAACCCATAGTATTATAATTAAGGATTCATATATTCCCCTATATACAAAACTATATACATGGAAGTATGTATTTAATTTACACGTAGAACAAAAATAAACGTACATATATATATATATAGATGGAACAGCAGTACGTACAGCAGCAGGCCATTTAGTAATGGCTTAATTAAAGACCCTGAGATCCTAAATCACCATCTGAAGATGATGAGTCTGCTGAGCCTGAGATGCTACACTTGATGACACCAGTTTCCATAAATGGCGGGCTGAATGACGCGTATGGCGAACTTATCTGCCAATTATCACTGCACTCAAAGCTCAAGCTGCTGCTGTTGCTGTTGCTGTTGCTGCTGCTAAATATTGGTAGTGGTAGTGGTAGTGGTAGTGGTATTGGTATTGGCAGGTACCCAGCTCCCACATTACTATTATTGTTCATACATTTATGATCATCACCTAGCTGCTCTTGCTGCCCATTATTCACTTGATGATCCAATGCTCTCACCATCATTGACTGTGGATCCTCCACATGACCTAATATATATCCATCACGTCAAAGTATATGTATGTTATTATTGTATGAATTAGGAAACTAGATAATTAATGTAAATGTGTCCATAAAGGATCGATTCAGAGAATCTCCATGCAATTCAATTAATGACTTAACTATATATGTTAATAAGTTATCATTTAAGCCAAAAATCAACCAAATATTCTCATTTTAGTTTTATTGATCCGGCCAATAGGTTATATTAGTTTGGCATGCATGATTTACATTACAAAAATGATTTCCGATTTCTTTTTCTTTAATCCCTACATAAAAGGCCTAAACAATAAATATATAGTTTAATTTCTTAATTTATTCAACTACGTACATTACAAAGTAGCTAGTACGTAATATAAATTTTTTAAGTTTGTGGATTACCTGCCTCTCTAAGTCTCTATATCTTTAATTCGATCATGAATCTCTCAAAAAGAAAAAACGATCATTTGTATATGTTCCTATCAAGAGAAGTACTGTATAAACTTTAAAATACCTTGTGTGAGTAAAGCAGTCTCATTCATCATTGTATCGACCGCCTCCAAGGAATTCCAGTTTGCATGCGCTTGCCTCACCAAGTTCTCAATATAGGTCTGCATATATATAGCACCACCATTAACACAAACTTATTAATTACAAAACAAATCACATAGATTGATGGAATCAAATAGCACTTCAAAATAAAATAAATGATTATGCATATTATATAGATGAACATGATTCATACACACGTACCCTATTATAGTTACTTAGGTCCCGAGTAGGGAAAGTTTGGCCATTGATCACAGCCTTTGTCACTTGACATATCGGAGTCAAGAAAAGCTCGAAATGAGGTCCACGAAAAATGTACATTTTGTTACCCATCACGCATTTTTTCGCATGCTTCACTGTTACTTCCCACATTTTTTCTGACATTCCAAGCCCTAAGATCTGCAGGATTTATTATCAATTCAACCATGCATTCAGAGTAAAAATATATAATTAACTTACTAAGTTATCTGGAAGAGATCGATCGAGTATATATGTTAAAGGATTCTATACCTTTTTAAGCTTTGATCGGTCCACAACCAGCATCTTCAAGAAGTCCTGGACTGTATGAATGTTGTAGGCGGCTAGCTTCTTGTGAAATGCTCCATCTTTCCCAATCTTCTCCAGCCGCCAAACTTCGTCTTCCAACATTGGTGGATGATGCTTCTTGTACACTACGCGCAGAGACATTTCAATATCATCATACAAATTTCACATATATTTAATACACGGTTAGTTAATTAATTTAGGGTGTTCATGCATGTTGAACAACAAAAAAGTAACAAAAAGAATTAATTACAACCTCTCTTGAACCCACTTGGATATAGATTTGACTTGACTGAAGGGGTACGTAATTAGAAAGTTATATGGGGGATTGGAAATAGGGTTTATTAAATTAAGTTTTGTACATACTCGATCATTCATGATAGGATTGTTTCCAATACCATTGACCGAAAATCCATTGACCCGAGTCATGCAGGCCAAGCTCGTAAGTAAGTACAATTTTGTATGAACATCTCTTTAAAATCTAATGAGTTAAGTACATATATGTGCAATTTAAACTAGTCGACTAGCTAGGCTGTTTGTTGACTCGAATAGAATTGAATTGATTCACTTGTCTTCTACCTTTGAAATGAGGTATGAAAGTGAAATGCTTTGTTTAGACTATTATGCAGAAATGGCAAATGCCCTTTCATGGTCCCATTGATGGCTCTACTTCACTTTAAGACGTACGCAGCCTGTTTGACCCACTGTGTGAACAAGATATTTTCTGATTTTAATCGATCATATATGTCATCAACACAAAACAACTGAATTTTGTGTTTGGTATAGTGGACTTCAGTAAATTAAACTATTAATTAAGCAAGTGGATTTCCAACTCCTAATTATAATGATCGATCAAAGACGATTCTAAAAGATTTTTATGCCATTTTGATTTCAACCGAACAATTGATTTACGTAATTGGAAATAATTAAACAGTTATGTTTTCGATGAAACTGAGATATTGATCATTGATCTAACTTGAGTATACGTTGCACCACGATTTGAACCTACTGTACGTGTAGATCTTTCCAAATCTTCTATAAAAGAGCTTTTTCAATAACAATATTTGACAAACAATCTATTGTAGTTCTCTCTCGCTCTCTATTGATGTATATATATGGTGGTAAGCTAGCTCATGGTGTTTGACAAACAGTACTTGTGGATAGACAATGCACTAAAATCAAATTTATGGCAAGTTAATTTTTGAATCCTAATGTAGACATGCATTCATGAGATCTACAGTTCAAGTGAGATTAGAGTGACATGAGAAAATTATGAACAAATCATAAGTTGAAATCACAAATGCAACAAAATAATTAATGATGATGAAGACATGCATAAATATATATATGACACTTACACTCTCCGCGATGATCTTTGACAACGAAAGCATCGGTCATGGCTTCGCGAATTCTCGGACCCTGATTGCCCGTCCCCGGAGCCACCCTTGCACCAAGCCTAAACTTCCTGCTCCGAATCCAGCTCGAGTTGTCTGTGAACTCAATGTCCCCAATCGTCGCAAACCCATCTCTCACCGTGACATTCACGTCCCCGGTGAGCAACGGCCTCTTGCCGGTTCTCTCCTTCAAAACGTTGTTGTCGAATTCCTGACTTGTCCAATTGTCGCCATCTCCACTCGGAAAGTCCCCGTCAAGAACAACAATTTCTACCTTGATAGGAGCTATTTGGTGGTCACCACCGATCATGTTCTTGTCCACAACAAGGATTTGGATCGCGTTGTTGTCTTCATCTGATATTTTGCTTGACGTGAAGATTGGGAGTGAGAGTCTCTTGGCAAAGACCAGTTGTAAGCTCGATGGTTCGAGTGCTTGGATCCTCAGTGAAGGTGTCCTTGTCAAAGATCTCGAGCATCGTCTCAGAGTTTGATCAACTTCTTCACTCACCTGAAACAAAAGAACAGCTATCTAGTTAGCAGGTAAATATCTAGGGTTTCAAGTAACACGAATAATATATAATTGATAATATCCAGCATATGATTTAAGTAAGTACCACTCTTCTAAGCAAAGGCTCCAAGGATGAGAAGAGGTTTTGCATGGAGTTCACCATAACCACTTCTCCAATCACACTGTAAATAAGATAGATGGAGCAATATTATTTAAAGACATATATATGATCAGAAATATATATATATCTAGGGTTTTGCTGGGAAATCAATCAAGAAATGAAGAAGTTAATGAAAGATGGAACGTAGTTTGTAAAGTAGGATTAATATATTGTTAGAGATCGAAGACATACGAAGCAAAGGAGAGTCGAGGACTCTTCCGGTTGTTATCATTCGGCTGATCTTGGTCGGATTCTGAATCAGGTAAAAACCGTTTGGCGGCCATTTTCGATCTCAAATTAGGATCTGAGAGAGAGGTGAACTGAGTGAGGGTTAGAGATCGATATCAGATTGGATAGCTTTATGCCTTTCTCTATACACAAGGTAGAGGCTTTAAATAATATTGGAAACATTGACAGGTTTAGTATAATAGTATATTAATGGAAATAGAGAAGTTTCTTGGAATGGCAAGGGAAACAGCTAGGTAAGAGACTAAGAGCTAGAGAAACCTAGCAACTGATGACCTACAAACGACATACACATGACGCTGGACTTTTGACGTCAACCCCGCCGAGTTGTAATGGTCCTACTGATTGATAACAAAGTTTGACTCTATACTTTTGGTCAATGGATGCATTTCTCAGAAGGATCTAATAAATCATTCATTCATATCATGTAGGACCCTAAAATAGTGGCATATATATTTGGGGTTTAAAACCAGGACACCAACCCATTAACGAATTAATTCGTGGTTTACAAGTTAGTTTAATTGACTACTTGCCCCATGGGAAGTTAAGATCGATTAGCCTTTAGTCCAATTTATGCCAGTTTTAGGGGATAATTACCAGTTATATATTAAGCTTAATTAATTAATCAACTTAAATTGGGTTAGGAGTGATCTCACTTGTTAATGAAGTCTGGTGGTACTTTCGCAATCCATGTCTCCAAACTGCAATGGCAATTCGAAAGGGCCGATGAACTTCTCTGAAACAACCAGGCTAATTCCTTAGGCTGAATATTCAATAGGTTTTCGATCAATTGGGACATCACATTCACTTCACTTCACTATGTTCCAATTCACAGTTGGCATTTTATATTTGCAAATTGGAACCAAAGCCGTAAACTACACTCTACATAGTTTGGGCTTCTCCTTCGTCAGTATCAAATGGGCAGCACCAGCCCAACCCAAGCCTGAAAGTCATCTCTTTCCTGGACCAAGTGTTCTCTGGTTCATGAATAGTCTCAAGGTCTGTTACGCTACCATTTTCACATTACCATTTTCATACATGCAACTCAAAAATCTACTTGCGTTACATTTTTATACAAAAATTTACTTATACACCTCCCATTTACCTCAATCAAAAATTGAACAATTTTTAGTTTGATCCTTCCAATGTACTTGAACGACTGATAGCCTGATACTCAGAAAGTCGAGGATTAAAAAAAAAAATGATTGAACCAGCCATAAACTTAAACGGATTGGTTTACAGAGAAATGAATAGTCACCACCAAGAAAGAAAAAATCAATTGAATTGCATGAGCTTGGGAGCAAACCTCAACAACCTATCCAAAGTGTTGGGCATGAACTTCCTCGCAAACAAATAGCATATGTTGGTGCTCTTCCCATTGTACTCGCATGTTGTTCCAAATCTCATCTTGTTCAAGAACTCATGAGTCACATCCGTCCTCTGAAACCTCGAAGGGTGGGGCCCGCCTCTCGACCAGTCGACCCAATGCAAAGTTCGGTTCGAGTTTTTCTTCCAAAACTTGATGCTCACGTAAGTAGGCAAGTAATGCTCGTCCGAGTAGCACGAGGGGTGGCAATGCTTCTCAAACAACGGAAAGTACTTTCTGTCCGAGACCACCTCCAATGCTAGCTCGCGGTCCACCTCGAACCACTGTGAGCCCTTCCGCCATTGCTCGAGCTTGATTGTTGGGCTCATTTTCGCCCTGTATCGGTCTCGGCCAACTGGGCCGGGCAAGTCATAGGCCTCCACAAATGTTTTGGTCGAGTCCATTAGGTAATCATAGACCGTTTTGAAGTTGAATAATGGTATGCACGAGTCTGAGAGCAGAACAAAACGTTGGTTGGAGAAGTCCAGTAGTGCATTGGCTAGTAGGCGGCGCTCTGCTTGCACCATGTTTGGCTCACCCCACGTCACATTCTGCACCATTGATTCAACAAATTAAGCACAACATAATCTGTAACATATCTAACAACATTGCCAACTACGCTTACATGCTTATATGTTATATCGATAGCGTGATGACGTAATATGTCAAATAGACAGTATTTACTATGATAATATGTTGATGCTTGATATGAAAGTATCACCTATCACGGTGTGAATATGCCGATATGGTTATGCTTGTTAAGCGAGCCGAATCATGTAGCTAGGGATCGATGAAATCCAAGGGCTTAAAAAGGTTATTAGGACTTTTGGGTGAGTGTATCTCAACCAAGAACATGATGTGTTACATTTTGCAATATAACAACTCTTTGTAACTTCCTAACAACTTAAAGAAGGAGATTAAAGCTAGGGTACTTTTGCTTCCTTTCTTGGCCTAAATATATACTTTGTACATGCGTGAGAAACAGACAGCACCAAGAAAGGAATGTAGAAAGGAGGAACAAAAAGAGTAGAATCCAAGTAATGCATGTATTGCTGAAACAAAATTGAATCCACCACTCAATGCATATGCCCAATTTAATACAAGTGCACCGGAATTTTTGTTGAGTGTAATAATTTTGGGTTGTGAAAATGTAAATGGTCAATAAATATGAAAACATAATGGGGACATGCATGATCTGAAGAAAAAAAATATGGTAAAAAACATCATTGTATAATCAAATATCAATTCTGACAAAAAATTAACTGTTGAATTTTTCATTTCAAAGATAGAGAAGGGCACATCATGTGAAAGTCATGGGATTTATGCATTTGCCGAATAACTCATGTTATGATCTTCTACATCCTAGATATTTCCGTTTCTTCATCTAGCTTATACGCATAAGAGATTTTGACCCCAAAGATAAATTCCCCCACAATAATTTTCTAAAGTATGCAAGAAGAAAAGGAAATGATATGTTTCCACCAAATTGAAGTTTATTTGTTTAGTCACCATATCTACCTCCATACTGAATTAGGTATTTTCTGTTCCTTTTGACTCTTTCAAGCTTTTTGTTAACAGAAGTATGCATTTGTCGACATACATATACATAAAGCTCCTCACGACTACTTCATACTTGTATAGTTGTCCTAGCTAGACATGAATTTGTCAAAACCTTCACAACCTCAGAATTCATAAACAGGTTTTTCCCATGTTCTACTGTCCAACCATTAAAGGACATGTATAATTATACTGCTTAGAAAACTATGATCTGAGAATGAAATAAAATCTAAAGAATATTTAAAATATTACTCTTCGAAGATTGTATATGGGGAAAGAAGAATTAAGAATGTCAATGTTGATATTATATTTTTCTCTAAAGAACTATGTTGCTTTTTATGACAAACTAGCATATAATACAGAATGGGACAGAATCACAGATACACAATGCTGATAAAGAAATTATAATTGGGTCTTTAATGCAGAATTTATCTAATGCAATAACACATGCCCATAATATATATAAAAGAAGGGTATGCAATTTTTCCCACTATATGAGGCAAGTCTAAGGAACTTCCTATAAGTATGACCAACATCAAAGCAACATCAATTCGATTTTGCATTCTTCTAAAGGTGCACAAGTGTACCCTTAGCCATTAAATATTAATTAATGGAGATACAATGATCTAGTGTCTTCATTTTTCTATTTTTTTTTTTGCATTTTTTTTAGTCCCCGTAGTTTGCTTGTTTTAAGATTTTGGTTATAATTTGTTAGAGTTGTACTACTGTTAGAATTGTGCCGAGACATAGTTGGTTAAATGAAAGTCTCAAGTTCAATTCATTCCTTCCCAAATAAATAAATAAATAAAATAAAAGGCCGTCACATCATTTTTTCTTGTCAAAATTATATATTTTCATTTGACTCATCGAACAAATTGGTTAATTGCAAGTATTTTCTTCTTCTTCTGGTGAATTAATTAATTGCAAGTTCACTAGAAGACATGATTACAGAAATTGAAACTACGGGGATCAAAAAGTGAAAGATCAAATGTAACAAAAAAAAAAGTGAAAGATCAAACAAAATTCTATATGAACTCAAAATATCATTTGCTCCTAAACTATGATCGGACAGTTGTAAATTAAGCTAAACCGAATAGGTTAAAGACAAAAACAAAATCTATTTTCTTCAATTTTAATTAGTGACAAGAGCAAACTAAAGCTACTTTTCTTTTCTTACCAAAAAACACAAAGAAAAAGAAATAAAAAACTACTTTTCTACTTGGTTTGAAAAATTAAAGCTATTGTAAGTTTGTAACCAAAAAAAATATTAAAGCTATTATAGGTGCAGTAAATAACACTAATGGAACCCATACATAACGCATTCCACCCCTTCCCATCAGTTAGAGCCCAAGAAGAAAACGTTAGGTTTCAGAATTGGGATATGATTTGATTTCTGAATTAATTACTATACACCTTAAATGGAACAAAATCTTATTCCAATAAAAACAAAATCCTATTCACATAAAGATGCTAATGAACAGCGTGAATGCTACTAAATCCAAATCCTACTAAAATGCAAATTGTGAAGAAGAATAATGATACTAACCTTACTTGGGACCCTTCTGCCGTGAAACACAGAATTTTCCGGCATTGTCTCGCCGGAAGTCGGATTGGCATGGACGTAGATAGAGTAGAGCCCTTCATGTCCTTTAAAGAACAAGTCCCATAAAGGAGCCAAAGCCAAATCCCCTCTGGTCAAAAACATGAATGCCACTTTTGGCTTGGTGTTGTTGAATGGCAATGTCCCACTTCTTTTTGGCACCATTGAAGCTCTCCACAACAACTCCGAATCCCCCATATCATGCATGGCACTTGGCGCCTTTATGTATTCTTTCAACCCAACTGGCGGCGCCGGCGAGGGCGGAGGAGGTGGCGGTGGTGACAGGGGTTTAGTGGTGATTTTGGTTTTATTAAGAGGTGATGAAGGTGGTGGTGGCGAGGGAGAATCTATTGGGACTAATTTGTATATGGTTGAATCGAAATTGGTTTTGGCTTGTGCCAATTTGGTGTAGATTTGAAGAGGGTTGTCTTTGATGTAGAAACTGAGGGTGATTCCAAGGGCTAAGCCAGAGATGAAGATGAGGAAATTGGAGACGATTTTGTTGAGGTGCATTTGGGCATTCACAAAGTGTGAGAGAAAAGAGGGTGGTGGGTTTTGTTGCTGCTTGTTCTTCATGGTCTTTTCAGACCAGAGAGAGTACGTAGAGCAAGAAGAAGATGAAGAAAACTAGAAAAGTAGAGGAAGCTGATTGGTTTTGGAAGAACCTTCAACAACTATTGGGCTAGCTCTTCTTCTCCTTAAAAAGAATCCTAAATTTGGTTTCATCACTCAAACACACTTCTAGTATTTTTTTATTTTATTTTGAATTTTTGTGAAAACATGAAAGGTCATAGGGGACATTTAATTAAAGCCAAATCAAAATTGTATTTGGGTCTTAAATAGAATTACAGAAAAACATGAGTTGGGCTGTTAATAATCAACTTGTATGAGAATTATATATATATATATATATATCAAATCTGGATTCATTGAATTATGCACCAAATTATCAAATTAGAATCCAAGATATTAAGGTAAATAACTAAATAAGGGAAAAGATTCAATTTTGGGTTACATTTTACCCCTTTACCATATAGCAAATTTCATTGCAGAATTACCTTTCCAGGTAGAGAAATGAAATATTTTCTAATTAAAAAATTCTGTTTCTAATTTTTATTTCCCATTGAAACAAGAAAGGAAATTAGAGGTTAGTATATATCTTTTCTTGGTGCATTAAAAGAAAAGCATATTTGGGGATACTCATCATGATTGGTAATTTGGTATGATCCTCACCACTGAAAATATGGATTCAATATTTTTCTATACATTCAAAACTCTGAACATGAAATTTGTTTTGAGAAAATATGGAAATTTATATATATCTAAAGCGCCTACACTGTTCATAAGCCGTTGAGAATACGGCTCCAGCCGAGCTGATCGCGAGAATTGACGATTTTGCCCTCATGTATCTCTTTCTTTTCTGTCTGTTGTTTTTTTCTTCGTTGTTCCACCGCCATTTACAACTTCTGCTTCTCATCATCGATCAATCTGGAATTTTTTTTTGTCTTCGTCTCTCTGACCATAGTACTTTGTTCTTTCCGTTGTCTCTGTTGAGGATCATCGATCTATTTCTTTCCCTCTCTTTCGCTGGATTTCTCTTTCAGTCCAACCATCACTACCCAGAATTACCGATCCATCTCTCTCTCTCTCGAAATCGAGGTGAAAAGAAGAGACAGAAGAGGAGAGGAAAAACGCAGCAAGGTTTTCGATCTGCTGTTTTTCTTTGGAGGAAGAACCCATCTTTTGAGAAGGTAGTTTTGTCTTCCTTTTTTCTATTTTCGTTCTTCCGAAAATGTATAGTTACTGTTATATCATGGTCTTTTTTAATTTTGGCAGAGAAAATGGTTATGTGTGACGTATCAATGATTGAGGTTGTGTGTGTGTATATAGATATGACTTTATATATGCTTGGGAATATAGTGAAACTGGTGTGGATTTTGTTGTTTATGTTTGATGTCTCAGTTTTATGGAATGATTTGAGTTGGGTATTGTCTTAATTTTGAAATTTGTATGACAATTTTGTGCGAAGTGGGTCTGATTTTGTAGAACCTGGGACTTGATTTTGGATATGAGTGAAACTGGACTTGATTTTAGATATATACATATGGTTTTCATTATCTATTTAGTCTCATCAAGTACCGGAAGGTCTTGGATTTACTGTTTTTCTTTCATTATCCACGAGGTTGGTGCTTATGTAGTTTCATTACCTTGATTATGTATATCAGTTTGGTGTCCCTGTATTTTTTTATCAAAACGTTTTTCTTGGATTTATAAGAACAAATGTATTGCTTTAAATACCACTTGAGCTGACAAAACCTCACAGAAATGTGCCAATAGCTGTACATTAGTACTTTTTCCTGCACCACTTGAGCTGACTAGAGCAGTTACAGTTCCAGACTTGAGCGTTGGATTTAGACCATTCAGAACTTCAACATCAGGTCTCAAAGGATAACAGAATTGGACATCTGCAGAATAAAGTAGGGTTACTCATTGGCACATGGAACATTGTGTATATATGTAGGAAACTAAACAGAAAACAATACATATTTCATTATACCTAAATTAAGGAAACAATATATATTTCATAATACCTAAATCGTACTGCTTCATACACCTGGAATAGTTTCTTTCTTTCATTGGCATCGGCACCATCATATTTCTCTTCTTTTGTGGATTGGTTTTTAAATGGTGAGTGTCTGTGGGTTTTGGGCAGGACGTATTTATTTTGGACGTGTTTGAAGTGTGGTAGGGATCTGGATCAGGCTTTGTGTAGGATAAAGACAGTGAAATCATCACCAATTACCACGTGATTTGTGGTGTTTTGGATTTCAGGTTAGTTGATTTCGAATGCTTTTTTTATTGAAGTGCCTCCTTTATTGTTTTGTTACTTAAAAATGTAGCAATTTAATGCTTTATTACACGTTACAATCAATTTAAAGAACTACATCAAAAAACTGTTATTACTATTGTTATCAAGTTGAAAATAAAACTCAAGTTGTGTATCCATTTTAGAATTTTATTGTCCAGTTGAGTCAAATTAAATGTTTACATTGTTATTGAAGTCAGTAAGACCTTATATTGATTGGAATGGAGGATTTTTTTTGTGAAAATAGATGTATGAGCACACAACTGAGTACAATTTTAGAGGTGAAAAGATGATTGGTATTGTTGCTGTCGATATATTTGATTCAGGATCTAAAATAAAATAAAGTTTAGCTCTTATATCAACAGTGTTTTTAAGCTCTCTTTATCTATATATATATAGGTGCTATTCTTTTTTTCTTTTCTTTTTTTGTTTCGACGAGAATATAGTGTCGCTTTTAAGTTATATTCTTAAGTTACAACTCAAATAAGATTCTTAAATACACACTACTAGAAAGCAAAGAAAAATAGAATACAGTTCAACCATTAGTGGACTAGAATAATGTTTTCCGTGGATACCTTCTTGCTTCATGATTCTAGGACCCAACGTATTGACCCTCTTCTTTATTTTGCTTCACTGTTATTTTTGCAGGTGTGTGTAAAGTCTCAAACTGTCACTTTTTCCTTCAATTTCCTGAGGGTAAAAGTTTCTTCGTCTTTACGCCTTTTGTATAGTCTTTAGGACTGAATTTTTTTTTTTTACAAACTGTTGCAGCATCAATTGTAAAACATACTTAATCTTTTATTAATATAATAATCATGTCAACTATATTTTTCTATACTTTTAGAACATTGCATTAACTCCAAAAACCGCGGCAAAGCGCGGGTATGATTTCTAGTAAAATCTATTTGGCCACACAGATAACTAGATAAGGTGGGAGTTTGACGTAATTAGGAGACGTTAAAATCATGAATATTATGACCCAATCAAAGTGGCAGTAGCAATGTGACAGCCCAAGCTATCACATGAAGAACACGGTTTTGGGCTCGCAAGTCGCAATACATGAACACCTGGAAAATACCAATCTGGCAGTGATTGGTGTTTTCATTCAAATCTAGGTTTATAATTTGGAGGTATGCTAATTTGGAGGAATGAACACGTTGGGGAATTTTTTTTTTTTTATTTGAGGTATGCTAAAGGCATGACTTTTTGTGCTGGGCGATAAACCAAGCCATAATAATGACATAAAAGTATCTCGCTTAGCTAACTTTCATTAAATTTAACAAAACATGTGTACTCAAACATTATCAGACAATTCAGATTCGGTGAATCTAGCATTTATCTCATGTTCCATGGCGTCTGGTCTAAGGGCCATTTCCCATGCTTTTTTTTTTCCTAGCGAAATTTTGCTTTGTTGATCCCTACTCCCATCACTTAATTTGTTACACAAGTTCATAATAATCAAAACTATCGGCTTCTTTGCCAAATCCCACAAGGATAACTCTCAAAGAAGCTCGATCATTTCACTTTCATTTTAATAACATGCATATATATGAAGAGCTAGAGTGAACAAGGATCATACATATTTATCAAAATGTTACAAGACTACAAAGAAATGGAACCTAGCAACATGGGTGCAATTTGCAACAGAGGTCGCAGAGTGTCCGGCATGAACTTCCTAGCAAATAAAAAGCACATAGAACTGGTTGTATTATGAGTATCATCACCATCGCAGGTACCATTCGTACCAAACCTTATTCGATTCAGAAACTCATCTGAAACAGAATTCCTTCCAAATCTTCCAGGGTGCGGACCACTCTTGGACCAATCAACCCAAGTAACACTCCTGTTCGAGTTGTCACCGGCGCCGATGATGTTCACTAGGGTAGGGATATAATGCTCATCCATGTAACAAGGAGGGCTGCAATGCTCTTTGAATATGGGATAGTACTTGGTATCTGATACAATCTCTATTGCAAGCTTACGGTTCACCTCGAACCATTGTGACCCTTTTCGCCAATCCGATATTGTAATGGTAGGATCCATTTGGGGATTGTATCTGCCACGGCCGACCTTCCTTGGGTCATCATAGGAAGCTATAAAGCTCTTATTGGAATTCATGAGGTAGTTGTATATTGTGGTGAAGTTGAACAACGGGATACAGGTCTCGGACAACAAGACCAATCTTTCATTAGAGAAGTCGAGGAGGGCGCTCGCTAGTAGGCGTCTCTCGGCGTCGATCATGGTTGGTTTTCCCCATTCAACTTGCTGTAATAAGGTGCAAAAAAAAAAAAAAGACTAGTTAC
The DNA here is from genome assembly GCA_029955375.1 of Rubus parviflorus. Lineage (NCBI taxonomy): Eukaryota > Viridiplantae > Streptophyta > Magnoliopsida > Rosales > Rosaceae > Rubus > Rubus parviflorus. The sequence continues at coordinate 10,302,513 of JARGGL010000009.1, forward strand.
AAGATTGAAAATGACTGTTGTGATAAAAAAATGTAACTAAAATTTAATTAATTAGAGCATATACAGCGGAAAATTCAAGGGGTTGAGGTCAACTACTTCCCCAATCGACATTAACTCCTATGTGTTCCGTAAGATATGGAGCAAAAATGTTCGTAGAAATGCCTCAAAGAGGCTCTACAAGTGGCAAGAAATGTGCGTCGACTATGCGAAAATAACTTGCCTCTTAGTCTTCGTATTGCCCCATGAAGAAAAGTTTCTCAATTCGTAACTGATAATATACGGTGCGTGTGAAACAGATAGAGAGAGCTAGAGAGTGATTGACGCACCTTGCTTGGAATTCTTGTTCCATAGAAAACAGATTTTTCAGGCCACGATTCTACGTAGGAAGGATGAGGGTGAACATATATGTTATAAAGTCCTTGATGGTCTTTGAAGAACATTTCCCACAATGGGGCCAAAGGTATAGGACCCTTTGTCAAGAACATGAAAGCAACTTTAGGCACACGGTTATAGGGAAAATCTCTAATCCTTGGAACAAACGATGCCCTCCAAAACAACTCAAGATCATCATCCATATTGTGCACCAGAAGTGCCTGAGCCTCAACATTGGATGTATCATTACCGGAATCCAGCAAAGGGAGCGGCACTGGTGAGGGTGAGAGTGGTGGCGGAAGCAGCAACAGTGACGTTGACGGTGACAGTGTGAACGAAGAGGATAAATTTGAAGTGGTCTGCAATTTGAATATGAAGGTTCTACAGTATATGCTGATTATGACTCCAATTGACAAACCAATGACAAAAAACACAAGATGAAAGGCACGAAAAAACTGTAAATAGGAACCCAAAAGCTTTCGAACTGGTAGAGATTTTCGGTGTTCATTCCCCATTGCTGTGAGCAGTACTATAGGAGAGGTTAGGCAGAAGAAGAAGAAGAAGACCCTAGCTAGCTTAATTAGCTACTTAAACTACAATAGCATATGTACCGTAGCTAGGACAGTAGCTTGAAGCGAAAGTTAAGATGCAATGCATGTGTTTTGGTCCGGTCTTGGGTTTCTTGAGTGCTGTTTGCGTGTTGACAAATTTGACACCACTAGGGGTCTTGGTTATTAGCTGTGATCTGGGCACTAGCTAAGTCGAACTATACCTTAAAGAGTTGACATTTATGGCCACTTTTCCACAAGTTCGAGGATTCAAATTAAGTCTACATTTGTAATGGTAATATGAATTCAAGTTTGGTCTAAAAAATTTGGCAAAACGTCACAAATGAGTTTAACTAGAGGCTAGGGTACCATCCACGCAATTGACGCAAATGTCACCATCCCAAGTTGGTATTAGCTAATTAAGTAAACACGTGCAAATGCCTTCAGAAGAACTCCGGGCACAAGCCAGGTTAAGGAGAAACCAAACACAAAAAGATTGTAATCAAAGGGATAGTGTGAACTACATGTACGTACCCAAAGTTTTTTTATACTTTTGTATGTTTAGCACTTGATTATTTCACTTATTAATCTGTACCGTTTCAATTTTTCCCTTCATATATATTTGAAATAATTTAAGCCTATACTCATAATGAAGTTTAAATCTACTTTAGTATAAACTTGCAGACAATTGAAAGTGTTCGTAGATCCAAAGAATGAAATAGTATAGTAGTTCTTTGCAGGAATTTATATCACTTTATCTTCGATCATGTATAAACTTTGATAATCCACAATACACAACAGAGCTAATTAAAAAGAGGAACGATCATTAACCCCAAAACCTATACATTTCCACGAGTCTTCCCGGCAAACCACCAAGGTGAACAAAAAGAATACAGATCATTAATCGAAGATCAGTACACAAACAGATTGTTGAGCAAAAGTAGCATCTCTGCATCATGTATGAGCGTGAATTCGGACACAAAAGCGCAACGACAATGTGTAGAACGCAGTATCAGATGGTGAAAAACAAGGGATAAATCATCAATGTTTAAGGTCACCCAGAATCAATATGAAAAGTTCATAGGGATAGTGTGATCTACGAGTTGCAGTTGCTCTTTTGTGAGGAGCTACTTGTTGCTTCTCCCCATATTCTGAAATGGAAGGTCACTGACTTCATTTTCGGAAATCTTCCCTTGATTTCCTTGAATCTCTCCCAAATGCCCGTTCCGATGATTTGACTAGTAAACAACTAAATGAATGTAGGTCCTTCCTTAACCGGGAAGCTTCTTTCTCAGTTTCAAGGTACTCTGTGAGATCAAGAGAATATGCACAGAAGGGGCAGTAAAAGTTGCCCTTCTCATAAGAGATGAAATTGGAACCCATGCAGCTTTCATGATACACCAAAGGGCAATCACTGGTACTACAAATCAACAACTGACCGCCTTCATTACACATTAGACAATGATCTTTCTCTTTCGAATGGGAATAACGATTCAAACTGCATTTGGAGCTCAAGAAATCACGCTTCTCTGTGGCAACGTAATCCAAGTGGCAGAGGTCTTTGGTTTCATCAGCAATGGTCTTCTTCTTGGATACATCTGCTGATGCAGGACGTGTTATATTAATATGAGAATCATGCTCAGTGTTGCAATCAGATTCTTGGGCAAAAACCATACGCTCTGGAGGAGCAACATGCGATGTTGTTGGTTCAGGACAATGCTCACTATCATCTTTACTTCCCTCAGCAATGCTTTTCTGTTTGGATCCAACTACAGATAAAGGATGTGGTACTTGAAAATGAAACTCATGCTCACTGTTAGAACTGGAGTCTTTAGCAGAAATCTTATGCTGGGTTTCATGTGGAGGAGCAACACCTGATATTGTTGGTTCAGGATTAAACCCACTATCATCTTTGGATTTATCATCACAAAGATCTTCTGCTGGATTCTTATGGATTGCATCACCACTGCTCAATCCACACCTCTTTGAGGCAGTAAGATCATCATGACCATCCTCTAACGCGCAGCTTTTCTCCATCATACCCATCTGGCATGCTGACACACACCTTTCTCCCTCGGAAACTGGAACATCTCTTTCAGATAAATCTTCCAACATTTCTCTTCCAGCTAAAACACCAGAGGCATCTCTCTTCGTCTTCTTGGCATTTCTATCTGAATCATGGCTATGGTTTTCCTCTGCCATTTTTTCGGTATTATCCGAGGCAATCCTACCCCTCTTGGAAGGCGATGCACTTTCATCATTCCGCTCTTGTTCAACCCCAACGTCTGGAGCATTAGAGCAGCTACCATTGAACCTCACATTACTATCACTCACAGGAACCCTAACAGATGTTAATCCGCTCTTTCTTCTTAAGAGATCAGCATATGGATGAGTACCATCAACAATGGACTCTTTAAGCTTTTTCAAAGCCAATTTCGGCATAGAAGCTCTTTTGTGCTGAATAAAGGGGTGAATATCCCATTTCCACTTCCCTCCTCCCCCCATTCTCACATCAGATTCTGGTGTCTGACAAAAGTAAAATCTTAAAATTGAAACCTATAATTACAATTACAATTATGATATAGATAATAATTCATCAGCCAAAAATGGTTTGGAATTGGAATGTTTACCTCATTGAGAATGCGTTTGAGAACATGTTGGCAACTCTCTGAAAAATCCAAGGTGAGTTTGGAGCGCAGGGTAGGAGGAGCATCGTGAGGAGAAAATAAGTCGTCGAGGCATCTCAGAGCAACCCTTTCGTTGACGCTGTTTCGCAAATCGTCGGGTAAGTGTGGTACTACTTTTTCAATCAAATCGTGTAGAACCGATACCGCAACTTCTTCCGAGCTTACGAGGGCTTCGAGTGCCCAACCCCAAGGAATGGCCGACTCTTTCGAACTCATCTCGCCCATGGAAAACCCTAGCACAGTTCTCTCTCTCCTACCACACTCGGTTAGCTTTAGCCAGAGGTCGGGGTCGGGTCTACCACTAAAGATGATCCTTTTCGATCTCACCCGGCCCATATCTATCTTCCGTTTTTAACTTTTGACAAAAATGAGTGTTAATTATTTTCTTTTTCGTCAAACAGTAAAAAATTGATTTGATGAAATTTTATGGGTGCAAATGGAAGTTATTTTACTTTTTTTTATTTTTTTTATTTACGATCAAATTACAAAAAGAAGTAAATAGGGTAATTCAAAGCTAACAAGGTGAAACACCAGCATAAGAAGTTGCGATCATTATGTTTGAATCATATAGGCTATTTCAGATTGCTCAATAAAAAATAATTAGAAAGAAATTCAAGAATTGTTCTTTTTTTCGCTAGAGAAATCAAGAATTGAGCTCAAGCTCGTGTGGATGTTGCAAACTATCAACCTTGAAATCTCACAGTGTTCAGATTGAAGAAAAGTAAAAAAGAAACCCAGGGCACAAACCCAAAATGTATAAAATCTACAGCAGAACGAGCCTTAGCAGTCAATACAAGGCCAAGCAAGTTCTGTAACAGTTGATGACAAACAAACAAATCCAAACGCTTTGTAACACTATAACAGAAAATCTGGAATAACAGGTGTTTGTGAAACCACATTCAATGGCACCTCTGCTCGTTGCCGAGCTTTGTGCCTACCACTTCTTTTTTGCTTTGCTTTCTGACCGTTTTCTTCTCTTTCGTCTCCCTTCTTCCCCGGGCTTCTGTGTCTTCTCCCTTTACTATGAGAGACAGTCGAGTTTCGGTGCTTGCTCTTTCTCGAACTCGAGTTTCCTTGATCTTGCTTTTCTACATCACCCAAATTTTCCTTAGATTCCGTGGCAGAATCAACATTTAGTTTCTCCTTCCCTTTTCTATTAGTAGATGACCTAGTAGTGGGTGGTGCTGTCTCACTACCTAAAAGAACATCCCGCACTGTACCAGACAGCAAATCTTCCTTGGGATGAGGACCAGCTGCAATAGCTACTTGATCTCCATCTAATTTCACCACCACAGGCCTAGGCTTTGCATGGTTTGGCTTTTTCTTTGGAACAAGTAACTGCTCTGTAAGCTTGGCAAGATCTTCATCATCGTCATCATTACGATTAGCCTGTAACTGAAGGTCATTGGCAGGTGGATAATCACCATCCTTTTTCTCTGAAGGAAGATAATATAAGCCATGCTGCTTACGGTGTTCTGCAAGCAAAGATGTGGATTCATTTGATGGTCCTGGCTCTTCTCTGCTTTGAAAGATAGGGATAGAAACACCTGCTGTTTCCTCAAAATGAGAACTTCCAAGGGAAAACGAATTTAATGAAGGTAGTTGAACATCACCACAGATTGTTTCCAAGTCCTCAAGATTCTCCTCAAGCACCAACCCATCTGGTACAGAAACTCTTTCTTGAGCACTTACTGAGATAGGACCTAGATCATTTGAAAAGGCATCATGCATCAATTTAATGATTTTGGATGCTTCTGCTTCTTCCCTATCTGAGCCTTCCTCTTTCTGAACTAGACAATCAGGCATTTGTGGCTTAATCAACTCAATGAAACAAAGTACATTTCGTGCTCTCTCTACTATTTCTACATCATAGCTTCCTGTAAGTGGAACCACAGCCGATTCAACTCGATTTAAAAGGTTTATGATAGATTCGTGTGTGAAACTGTCCTTCAATGAAGCAGATGTAGATGACTGCCCACAAGTAGAAGTTTCCTCTCCACCATATTCTACAGAAAGATCTCCAAATGATTGATTTAAAACCCTTGGGTTGAATCCTTCATCCTGTTTGCCAAGCACAGAAGCATCACATGATGCCAAGTCAGAACACTCTGGGATATCCTGTTTGGAGACCAATCGTGGGACATCTGGCACCAATTTATCAGAATACGAGAAGGAAGCAGGACTCCTCCTCTGCAACAGGTAAGAATTTAGAGAAAAGATTAAGACTTTGAATGCAGACTGTATATATATTGCTTTTAACGATGGTGGTAAGAGAGTTGTACGAGGCTGTAATAGTGCCTCCATGAGTTCAAATGGGTTTAATGAGAACTCGACATATTCCCCTGACAACCAAGCAGCGGCCGATAATATCCTGTGTAAGAAAGGATTACCAAGTAATGCCGGATCAATCAGCAAATCACGACTGACTCGAACAAGCTCTGGTCTAACATCCTTGACCCTCATACCAATATCAATAAGCTGCTTTTCAATTTCTTCTCCTTTCTGGCAATGTGGTATCCTTGACATTTCTCCCAGAAGTGATACATACCAATCAAAGTCAATAATAATCTCATATACATTTCTACAGCATGTTGATAAAATGGAACCCAGAATCAAATTGCAGAACTCCGGGTCAGATTTAAGGGCATAGTTGACCAAAACCCTGCAAATTTCAGCCACATTACTCTCAGAAACCATTGCCATAACGAGACGCAAAGACTCCAGCTTAATATTTGGATCCACATCACTCAAAGACTTGATCACAACCTCCTTATTCTCCAACACTGCCCACAAGTGGTTTGGGGCAACAATTGAAAGCGCTTGCAATCCAAGATACTTAAGATTCGGATCATCATCGACCAACATTTCCCGAATCTTCACAACAGCAAGCTTCACTGCGTGTTCATAATCACTCAAACTGCTCACCACAGTCCTAATACACTCAAACAGCAACGACTTGGCTCCGGTCCTCCTGATATGCTCACAAATTGGTTCAACAACCCTCTTAGCCAACCTGGGCTCTAAGGGAGCCAACTTTGCAAATATCTTCAACACCTTGATCAAAACCCAATTGTTCTTGGAATCAACCAAGATCTTATAAAACTCAGGCGCCAATGGAAGATACGATCTGGGTTCCCTCAAAGCAAGCTCACAAAACACCCCCACAGCCACAGACACAATCTGCGAGTCTGAACTCTCTAAATTCTCAACCAAACGCTTAAAACACACCCTCACAGCATCTGGGTATTTGTCAAACACCCTCAAAAGAACACCAATCGCTTTCTTTCTAACAAACACTTTACTACTAGATAGCAATGTGAATATCTCAGGGGTCAAATCCCTAGCAAGATCTACAGTAGCAATTCTCGAAAGGCATTCAAGTGCTAAGCTTACCTCGAGCTCGTTGGTGCTACTGAGGTCCTTGCGGAGCTGGTTGGTGATGAGAACCAGCACCGGCGTGGATTCATCGAAGGAGTGCGAGGCGGCGTGGTAGGCGATCTTCTTGTGGGAGAAGCGAGTGGAGGAGAGGAGCTCGACGACGTGGAAGGCGGCGAACGACATGTCGTAGAAGTGGAGGGAGGAGAGGTAGGTGAGTTTGTGGAGGGCGTTGGCTTTGGTGTCAGGGTCGGTGGACTTGGCCTCGCGGCGGATTTCGTCTAGGGCTTTGGAGAGGAAGGTGGACTCGCCGATGAGCTGGAGGCGGAGGCCCTTGATTAGGTCCTCCAGTGTGCGCTGGAACAGGGTGTCCATCACAGAAAAGCCCGCCATGGAATTTGGATTGGATTCAAAATCTATGAGATGAGATGAAGAAGAAGATCATGGTGCTCTGTTTTGGGGTTAAGGGGTTGGTTTGAATTTCGAAGCTTTGGTTGGGGATGATATTCAGACTGATCAGTAGGATTGGATTGGGAATTGGGATCTAGGGAAATGGATTTGGGAATTGCTGCTGCTGCTACACTCTTTGTACAGGAAGGAAGGAAGGAAGGAAGAGAATGTTACTGAGATAAATTGTGTTTCGGGTTTTTACTTCTACCCACCTGAATCCTGTTATTGGCTTATTGCTTCCCGCGACGTCGTTATATGCGTCTACTTAACATTGGGTTAAGACTGGAGTACTGGACCTATGGAATAGGCCGGACCAAGCCCAATATATATTGTATCGTGTTTTGGCATTTAGACTCGGGTTACGTTTCTTGTCGTGTAAATTATAAACCAACTTGAATTCGAGTTATTAATACAATAAAAAAAAAATTCTAGTTATTAATTGTCCTCGACCATTTGATTTAGTGAAATAAGTCTGATCTTTTTAAGTCAGTGGTTTTGAGTTCGACTCTCATGTTTAATAAAAAAATAAAAATATCCGAGTCATTAATCTTCCAAGTATATAGACTCAAACACAAACGGTTAAATTTGGTGTTATGGCTCATCAAATTGCAATTAAAAGATCTTCAATATGATGGTCGAATCATTGCGATCGCTTTACCTAATACTCTCTTAAAATGGACACTGTAGGCGTATGGGCTGAAAACACAGTCTTTTGATGTCCATAAAGTGATCAATTATTGTGAAAGGCACAAAGCCATGTAACAAACTTTTTAGCTTTTATTTTTCATAGGATGTCCCTTTATGGAATTAATATTCATCCAAAGTATCACTACAAATATCATAGGATTCTATCTTTGCACAATAAATTAAAAGCACTTTATGAGCCTAACCAATGGCAACCACAGCAAAAAAAAACAGACCACCATTAGAAAGGAGCCAAAGTGACTTGTGGTGAAAGTAAAAGGGAGATGATATATATGTTGAATGTTTGCTTTACTTTGGATCACATTAGTGGGGTTAAATCAGACGCGTGCACCTACAAACTCATAGTATATCTAGATATGCATGTCCTTGGAAACATTTTCTTCATTAACGTACCTATTAAGTCAAGGGAGAAACTTATTGCTACTTTGGGATATGCTGTAATGGATATATTGATTTACTAACGTTGGGGAGCTAAACTCGTCTAATCCTCTATTAATTATTTAAAAGAAAAATTACTTTTTTTTGGTTACTTCTTACATTTGTTCAGATAGAATCACCAAAGAATTCTGTTTTATACATAGAAACTCGAGAGACGGTGCCATCCAATGCAAGGAGTCGATCAATACATAATCGTTCGCTGCTGTTGTAGAGCTTATCTCTACCTCAAGATGCTTGAGAGTTGGTAATGGTGGAGACCATGTGTTTCTTAGTTCTTCCGGAAAGATGATACCCTAAAACATTAACAAAATACACCCGAAAAAAAAAATCAATCAATAATTAGGATTAAAGAACTTGAAATATATCAACCTAAAGTTAAATCGATCCGGAATGCATACATACCTTAGCATCGGTAACATGTAGACTGGTTTTCCTAGAGCAATCAAATTGTTTAAGAAATTCTCCAAGGTAATTCAATCTCAAGTTGGAGGGTATCGCATCCCAAAGTATGAATGAAGCCTGCAATAAATTTGGAAAATTCGTAGAAACTTTGAGCTGCATATAATTTTCGAATAATACGAAACGTTTCAGATGTTGGCTAAAGATGTTCATATGCTCCGTATCTTCCCACCAGCATTGGTGCAACGTCAAACTCTCGAGGAGGGGAAATCTTGAATCCAAGCCATTAAAATAATGGCATGGTAAGTATGTACAAAGCATGAAAGCAACTCTAGACTTCTAATTTTTTGACAAGAAGCAATAGCATCAGCCCAGCCATCGAGTTTGAGAGATTCAAGATTCATAGCTTCAATTTTATAAACCGGCCGGCGACAGTGGATAAGCTCCAAGGATTTGAGGCTCGAACTTGAAATTGGATGTACTTTGGGATCAACTGGGGAGCCAAGAGTAGAGGAAGTTACCAACAAATTCTCAATGGAAGGGCACCCGGAAATTAAGTGCAAGAAATCCGAGGTGCTATTGAATTCCACGCTTTTGAGGGAAATCGCTTTCAAAGACAAAAGTCTCATAGGGTGAATGATCTCCTTCACGTTCACACCCTCCAACTTTAGAATGGTTAAAGATTTTGCACTGCTAAAAACTGTTGGTGATAAGTAGCAGAGTCTGCTTAATTTCCCAAATATTTTTCTTCTTATAATGCAGATATCCAACTCTTTGACGTTTCTATCAATGGCAAAACTCAAGCACTTGTTCATGGTACTAGCACCTCCATTGTACCTCATTCGAAGCCCGAATTTTTCTAAGTCGCATTTGTCTTTCTTGCGGCGCTTCAAACAGTTTCTTATGAAGTTCATGAACAATTTGCGTCTATGACTATCAGTGCATATCTTCTCATCCTCGTCGAAAACTAGTGCGGGAAGCGAATCCCATATACGAGCCCATTGCTTAGAAACAATGCTGGATCGAGCAGCGAGTTTCGGGGATAGGAGAGAGAGGATTTGGTGAACAGCAGGGTCAGGTAAGTCGGGAATGTATGTGTCCACAACCATGCTAGGGTTTCGGTTTCGATCATCATCTTCTTGCTGCTTTTTCATCTTTTTATTTCTGTTTGCGCCGTGGTAGCATCTGCCTGCAGCTTTTCTTTGTTTAGCCATGATAATTAATCAAACAGATTTCTCTTCCTGCATGCGATTGAGGGTTTAGGGTTTCTACTATACTGATACTAAGCCTTGGTGTAGCACCCTAGCTTAGCTTTTATAACCACCAGAAACCTAATCTTATTCCTAGTTTGAATCGATCAATCGGCTATGGTAACATGAAAATCCTTGTAGTATTCCGATCTTTGTTTCTTTCTGTTTTTTCGATGGATATCTTTGTTTCTTTCTTGGTAAGTAGAAAGATATATGCAAATCCTAATAGGAAAAGATAACTGTAATTTTTTTTTTCAGGCTCCTTAATGGAAAGAATTGTACTTTTGGCCTCCAATTCTTTCGAAAGATTCCTTATTTGTTCCGGTCTATTGATTTGCTAGTGTTATACGGTTAAAAGTGAGAGTCACACGCCCTTGTACTTGGTCGTTACACTTTAGTGTTTCGTATATAATATATATTGTATTTATAATTTTACTTGAAGATGATGAAACCTTACTCATTTCCTCTATCTCTTTCTTACCACTTGAGCTAAAGAGTTTATTTAAAGTTAAACTTTAATTGTGCGCCCCTCTAAATTTTAACTACTGCAAATTGCTTGAATTGAGTGGGTTCATTCTTTTACCAGTTGTCATCCCAAATTCTCACCAAACCAACAAATTATAATTATATACTAGAAACTGCCCACACCCAATGGATGTGGAAGAGTGAGTAGTTACTGGTTGTGGAAGTGAGAAGTTGGATAGAGTTTAATTTTTTTTAAAATTAATTATTTATTTGTGTTTTGACTCTTTTATCCCTAACGATTAAATTATATATATGATTATTTAATATTTGAGAGTTATTCTGGTAAACAAATTATGTTTTAATCAACAACGTGTGTTTTCATTATAATAGTATAGATATATAAGCAATAAATAAAGAAACTACAGTGCACTGGGATATTATAATTTATGAAACAGCCTATTTAAAAAAAATATATGGAGAATATATACGTCAGGGGAAGGGTGGTCCTATATATACCGAGGAAAATAGCAAAGAAGTAATGAATGAGTATAAAACAAGAAACAATGTGCTAAGAATTTGGGTCCAAGAATCATCTCAATTTTTAAAGACAGACATGGAGAGAATTGCCAGGAATGCATGTGGTGCTCCAAAGACAAATATGAAGTATCCTAATGAGGGCGTGAGCTTGCACGTGCCTACTCAACCCCAGCCACGCGCGCGCACACTGTGTGCCCTTAATTAACCTTAATTAAGGTCATCAATCTCATTAATTCCCTTTCTTATCTAATCCCCCGAAAATGACTCGTTCTAATTTCTAACATAGTAACATCACTAAGAAAGAAAAAATAAATGCATATTCCCTTTCAAAAAAGAAATAAATAAATACATACAATAGACCTAACAATAGTGTGTAATAAATAATAAAAATAAAGGGTTTAATAACCCTTTTTTTGTTGGATCCCTAATTAAACCCTTTATTTTTATTATTTATTACACACTATTGTATGTATTTATTTCTTTCTTTTTTGAAAGGGAATGCATTTATTTTTTCTTAGTGATGTTAGAAATTAGAATGAGTCATTTTCGGAATGGTTGGGGGATTAGATAAGAAAGGGAATTAATGAGATTGATGACCTTTGAGGTTTTTTGTCATCCAACAAAAAAAAAAAAGTAAAAACCACAAATATGTTTTCTCTTACATAGCATGACTATATTCATCTTTGTTGCAATTTTTGTCTTTTCAACGATGGATAGCTTGAGACCAACTGCTTAAATTTTTTCTTTTTAAGGTTTGGTGAATAAAAAATTTAACCAAAAAAGGTGGGCGAATCAAACCAACGACCAAGTATAGGTAAGAATGATGTTGCAAAACTTATTTTATGTATGATAAACTAATGGCAATGCTTTATTGGTTTTCAATTGCAAAGAGTTGATGAGCCACCAACTGGCACTAACCAAATAGTTATGATGAAAAAAGAATCTCAAATTAATAGTTAATTATGTATTTGTTATGTTATTATATTTTCAAATTCGTAAAAAGTTGGTGGAACACACAAAATACAAACCTTTTTGGGGTCTATGAGTAATAAAATGAGTTTAAACAACTTTTACGCATCAAAGATTTTATTGAATCTAACTCTCCTCACATATAATACCAATAAGATGGATAATCGTGAACCATGTATAGCTCTCAATCTTAGAAAGAAGAATTGCATATTGAAAAAGAAAGGCGAAGACAATAGTAAATTTTTTAAAATTTCGGCATAAAGTTTGAATATAAAGAGAGTAGTTATTCTTAGCAGCTACGTACGTCAGTACATGCATGCAGTGGGAAGATTGAGTTGCGGATTGGTTGGCTCGGCGTGGTCATAAACTTCCAACTCGACAGCTATAGACAATATATCTTTCCAACTCTTTCGGTTCCTCTATTTTGATTAGGGATTCTCTCTCCAGGATTAGGGATTCTCTCTCCAGAAAGGATCCCCCCAACCCCCCCCCCCCCTCCAGGAGGATAAGCCGAGGAGACTAATCTCTCTTCGCGGAACGGGCTGCCGCTAGCAACTGATATTTGGCAGGTGCACGAACCTAAAGGCCCCTCAAACCTGCCCAAGTTGGGTTTCGAACCCCTGATCTCTTATTACCAGGATGCAGGAACAGTTCTCCCTCAACTTGGATAGTACAAGTTTGCCAACTTGACCACACCAAGTGGTTGCTCTTTCGGTTACTGTATGATTTAAGGATGTTCTAAATTTTCGTACCGGAGAACCTAATTTTTCTTATGAATAAAGAAGAAAACCTAAATGTTATTTGTCAAAAAAAGATTAAAAAGGGAATAGCATGATAATTAACATGACCCATGCATCTACATTCTTTAAGATCAACGGATCAAAGTTTTCTTTGAGTTATTGATCTCACACTCTTCAAGTTTTCTTTGAGTTATTATTGATCTCACATGTCTTGCTAGCGACTTATACTTACCCTGCCTCACGTGACTAGCCGTTAAAGACGTCATCATCCACGTGGAACGTCGAGCCACGTGGCAAGAAGCCGACTATATAGAACTCCGTCTTCGTAGTCTAATCGACCTCATCACTCTAACCTTCTTCATCTCCGTTGAACAATCCCGAGCTCATAAAATACAGACGACTCCAAATGTAACATAGTTACAAATACAAATTAAGATAAAGATTTAAAGCGAGGAAGAAGAGAGAGAGAAAGTTTCCGTCATTTAGAGTGAGAAGCACCGAGAGTTAGGGAGAGAGATAATTTTCCGAGATGGCGACGCCGTTAACGGTGGACGGAGGCGGAGGACTGGCGGTGCTGTCCAATTCCGTCAACAAGGTCGAGTCCTCTTCGTCCTGTTCCACTAATGGTTGCTTAAAGAGCTCGGAGGAGGAGGAGGAGGAGCCGAGGTCTCCGATTCTGATTTTCTTGTTCTTTCACAAGGCAATTCGGAAAGAGCTCGATGTGCTTCACCGATTGGCCATGGCTTTTGCCACCGGAAAGCAAACGGATATGAGGCCCTTGCTTGAGCGCTACCATTTTCTAAGATCGATTTACAAGCACCACTCCAATGCTGAAGACGAGGTCTTAATTCTTTTCTTTTTTTTTCCATATTAGTGGATTCATTTTCTTCGAGATTTTGGAATTCCGTTAAAAGCTTTTCAGTTTGTTCAGGGAAATGAATTTATTCTCGAATTAGTTGTGATTTCTGAATTATAAGAACCTGGTGCTGCTATACAATTGTATGTATTTGAGTGCTTAATCTTCAATGTTAGTGAAGATTTTGCTGTAATTGTGTATTGGTAAAGATTGTACTTTGGAGGTATCATCATAAATGTGGCTTTGTTCTATTTGTGAACCTGGATATTATTTTGGTGTTTCTCATCAAAATTGGAGTCCAAAATTTAATTGCACTTTCGAACTGTACTGTACTTTTCACAAATTTCTTCTTGTTTAAGTTATTTATCAGCTGGGCAAAGTGATGCCATATAATTATTTGTTTTAATACGGCGGTTTTGTTTTCTTTGGCATCTTCTCTACTATTTATGATTTTTGAACAATTTTAGAGCCACGAATACATAAAGTAAGTAAATAAAAGCCAAGGCACAAACCTGTTTTTTGTCACTATTATTTAGTATGAAGTTGAGCTTTTTCTGGCACAATGAACTTCTTTGCCATTGAAGGTTGCTTATCATGACTTTTCTCCATCTCTTGTTTGTCGTGTCTTGAAGTCGTGACAACATTATTCTTGGAATTGCAGGTAATATTCCCCGCGCTTGATATACGTGTGAAGAATGTAGCACAAACATACTCGCTCGAACACAAGGGAGAAAGCAATCTTTTTGATCATCTATTTGAGCTGCTAAATTCTAATGCACAAAATGATGAAAGTTTCCCAAGGGAGTTAGCATCTTGTACAGAAGCCCTACAAACATCAGTTAGCCAACACATGGCTAAGGAGGAGGAACAGGTGCTGTTTTATTTTCCTATTTCTGAATCCGTATTTGTTTATCCATACCACCAGTTGGGCAATATATTACTTGTAATTGCATCTTATAATCTGATAAATCAAAGACAGAAATTCAAACAAAAGTTGAGATTGGTATAGTATTTGGTAGAGGTTTTACAGCTAATGCAGCTATCCGGAGATCTCTTATTATATTCTAGATTTTATATTCATATGCTGAGTTAAAACAATTAAATAATAACCTAATTTTTTTTTGGCCAGGTCTTACCCTTGCTAATTGAGAAGTTTTCAGTAGAAGAGCAGGCGTCTCTGGTCTGGCAGTTTCTATGCAGCATTCCTGTGAATATGATGGCAGAGTTTCTTCCATGGCTTTCATCGTCAGTTTCACCTGATGAATATCAGGATTTGCGGAAATGCTTAAGTAAGATTGTTCCAGAGGAAAAGCTTCTTCAACAAGTAATGTTTCAGATTTAATCAAAGGATTGAGTGCTTTTTATTATTTCTTTCCCAAGTGAACATAACTGACAAATCTTTGTTATTTAAGGTCATTTTCACCTGGATGGAAGGTAGAAGTAGCAATGACATGGTTAAAACTTGTCAGGATGCTCCTCAGTTCCAATGTTGCGTGGATTCTGGTGCTAGCATATCAAGTCAACATATAGAGAAGATAAATTGTCCGTGTGCGTGTAGGACCGGGAAAAGGAAGTATTTAGAGTCAAGTACTGATGTTTCCGATTCAACTGGGGGGCATCCAATAAATGAAATATTGCTTTGGCATAATGCCATTAAAAGGGAGTTAAATGAGATAGCCGAGGAGGCTAGAAAGATACAACTGTCTGGAGATTTTACTAATCTATCAGCTTTCAATGAGAGGTTGCAATTTATTGCTGAAGTTTGCATTTTTCACAGGTATATCTACTGTGTTTCTATGGAATGTTAATTATTTTCTTTGAAAAACTTACCATTTACCATCCACTGTAGCTTATTTCTTTTTCTTTTTTTACTGAAAGATGTGTGAGCTATGATATGTACGTTAATATGTCATAGAGTATAAATCTTTTTTGGCAATATGAATTCCAATTTTTTTTTCCATTTTCCAAATGTGGCCTTCATCACTTCCCGTAGTATCTTTTAATTCTAAAAATTAGACTCTGATCCCCATAAATTCCTTTCTATGTTTGTTGCATATTTTTGTAGAATTGCTTTTTCAGGTGATCACTGTGGATTTATTAATTTATAGGTCTGCTTTTCTATATTACTTTGCTGTGAGAGAATAACTGTTAACAAGAGTTATGGTAGAGTCTCTATACTATATTTCTCAATTCCTTTATTTTTCATTTGAATATTACTTATTTGCTAATTTCAGTATTGCCGAGGACAAGGTCATATTTCCTGCAGTAGATGGAAAGATATCCTTTTTCCAAGAGCATGCTGAAGAAGAAAGTCAGTTCAATGAGTTCAGGTGTCTGATTGAAAATATTCAGAGTGCAGGAGCCATCTCTACTTCAGCTGATTTTTATGCAGAGCTGTGCTCACATGCTGATCAAATAATAGAAACTATACAGAAGCACTTCAGCAATGAAGAAGTGCAGGTATAATTTCCTTATTGCTGCAATAATTCTCTCTGGGAACTTCTAGTATCTGGTATAAAAAAATGCAATATTTTTATAAAATTATTGGTTAGTAATTGATGTAGGACAGCAAGAGGTCTTACTTCAGGGGCTTTTGGGAAAGCCTTTGAGACTTGATGGTGGCAAGAAATTGGGTGAAATAGGCTGAAAACTTGATAAGAAACTAGCATGTTACTAATAAAGTTAGACTGAGTGGTAACTCAACTACCCTATCGAGAATTCAATCAGACCCCAAATTGAAATTTATGATAATCCTTAAATCTATTTATTTATTTTTGTTATTATTACTATTTTTTATCTTTGATTTTGCTTTTGTGAGGAGAGTCAACTGGTCATATAAGATGTCCAGCAGTTGGTACATAAACTCATATCCTCTCCCTTAAATGAAACCAAATGTGAAACTCTATGGTCTTAGATTACTAGAAACTGTATAACCAACTTCCTCTCTAATTCGTGAAAGCACCTGCTCCATTCCCTGCATGTCTAGGTTCTTCCACTTGCTCGAAAGCACTTCAGCTTTAAAAGACAGCGGGAACTATTGTATCAAAGTTTGTGCATGATGCCGTTGAAATTGATCGAGCGTGTTTTTCCATGGCTAGTCGAATCGTTGACTGAAGATGAAATGAAGAATATTCTCAAAAACATGCAGTTAGCAGGTTCTGTAATTATCATTTATATGTTCACCTTTTAGCAGAAAACTATTAATTAACAAATTTACTGGTATCTATTCTGACAACATGTAGTTTGATGATTCAGCTCCAGTGCCTGATTCAGCTCTGGTAACACTTTTTTCTGGATGGGCATGCAAGGCTCGTAAGCACAGTTCATGCTTGTCTTCAAGTGCACTTGGTTGCTGTCCTGTTAAAAGTTTTACTGATAGTGAAGAAGATTTTGTTCGACCCGTATGTGCTTGTGCTTCTGGACTGTCTGTTAGAGAGAGACCGGTATCAACTCAAGTCAATAACGTGAAAAGGCTGGTCAAACGAAATGTTTCAGTGTCATGCAAAAACAGTGATACCCCTGATCAATGTTGTACTGATCAGTCTTGCCGAGTCCCAGGTTTAGGAGTCAACAACAATAATCTTGGATCGAGTTCTCTTTATGTGGCCAAGTCTTTGCGATCCTTGTCTTTCAGCTCTTCTGCCCCATCTCTTAATTCAAGTCTTTTTGCCTGGGAAACAGATAATTCTTCTTTTGATTTTGGTTGTGGAGAACGACCTATTGATACTATTTTTAAGTTTCATAAAGCCATTCGCAAAGACTTGGAGTATTTGGATATTGAATCTGGAAAGCTTGGTAATGGTGATGAAACCACACTACGGCAGTTTATAGGAAGATTTCGTTTGCTATGGGGCTTATACAGAGCGCACAGTAATGCTGAGGATGATATAGTGTTTCCTGCACTGGAATCCAAAGAGGCACTCCATAATGTGAGCCATTCATACACACTGGACCATAAACAGGAGGAAAAATTATTTGAAGACATCTCTTGCGTTCTTTCTGAACTTTCTCACCTTCATGAAAGCTTGGAAAAGACTCATATGGATGAGGATTTAGCTGGAAGTAGCATTAGTTTTTCTGCCGCAAATGGTGTCAACTATTTTAGAAAGTACAATGAGCTGGCTACAAAGCTTCAAGGGATGTGCAAATCTATAAAAGTGACACTAGATCATCATATTTTCAGGGAAGAACTTGAGTTGTGGCCATTATTTGGCAGGCACTTCACTGTGGAGGAGCAAGACAAAATAGTAGGCCGGATTATTGGGACCACGGGTGCTGAGGTGCTCCAATCAATGTTACCATGGGTAACTTCTGCACTTACCCAGGATGAACAGAACAAAATGATGGACACATGGAAGCAAGCAACTAAAAATACTATGTTTAATGAGTGGCTTAATGAATGCTGGAAAGGAACTTCAGAATCAACTTCACGAACTGAAACACGGGAAAGTAACATTTCTCAGAAAGGTCGGTATTATGATTATCCAAATGTTTTGTAATACCGAAGATTAAGCAAAATCTAAGGCAGTCAAGTCACTTGGTTTAATGAGGGCTGTGCCTTGCCTTCTTCTGTTTATCAGGGCAGGGGTTTTTTTAGATACACCCAACTTGATTTTGGGAAGCCAAAGGATTACATCCACTGCACACACCTTGAGCCCATCCTTTAGTTGTTCTTCTCTGTTTTTTTTTTGGGTGTCAAATTAAGGCTTCTTCTCTTAGAATGCTCAAGTCTAAATGTAGAATACTTGTTGATATTACGACAAAATTTGTTTATTGCAACATTGGCTCATTTTACTTCATTTTGTTCTAGGTGTTGAATTTCAAGAAAGCTTGGACCAGACGGACCAGATGTTCAAGCCTGGTTGGAAGGACATATTCCGTATGAATCAAAATGAACTTGAGTCAGAGATCAGAAAAGTTTATCGTGATGCGACTCTTGATCCAAGGAGAAAGGCTTATCTTGTGCAGAATCTTATGACTAGGTTAATTTCTTACAGTAGCTTTGAACCTTTCAGAGATTGCTACGTTATCTTCATTTTGACACATATAACCAGATCATGACTTCTAAATATTCTTAACTCTATTTATCACCTTCCTAAATTGTTAATGATTGTTTTGTTTTAGCCGCTGGATAGCTACTCAGCAGAAGTTACCTCAAGCAGGAGCTGAAGAATCTTCTAATGGTGAAGATGTATTTGGACGCTCACCTTCATACCGAGATGTGGAGAAAAAAGTGTATGGGTGTGAACACTACAAAAGAAACTGTAAACTCCGAGCTGCTTGTTGTGGCAAGTTATTTGCATGTAGATTTTGCCATGACAATGTGAGCGATCATTCAATGGATAGGTAAATTTCCACTATCAACACTTGCATTTCAAGCTGGGTTATCATATCTCTGATGTTCTTTGTGTTTCCTTTTTTCTTTCTTTTTGGTTAAGATCTCTGATGATTTTTATTCTTTTCTAGGAAAGCAACATCGGAAATGATGTGCATGCGCTGCCTGAACATTCAGCCAGTTGGGCCAATATGCACTAGTCCTTCATGCAATGAACTATCCATGGCAAAGTATTATTGCAATATATGCAAATTTTTCGATGATGAAAGGTACATAAAATTCTTATTTTTCAATATTATGTAATTTTATCGATTATTAATGCCAATATTTATGATGAAAGGTATATGAGTTTTAATGGTAGTTTTCTTTTTACACATTTATAGTTATTATTCCATTATCCATGTTTGACTTGAACTCCATAAATTGCCGAAGTGCCACCCCCTTCCCTCCAAAAGAAGAAAGTGGATTTAAACTGTTCAGTTATTCTCTACAGAAAACTCTTGAAAACTTGAAGCTTGAAAAGGTTGAAGCATATTCTGTTGGTTCAAATTCTTAGTCACTACAATTTACAGAAATGTTCTCTAGAATGATAAAAATCTTTGATTTTGTTAATTGGATCCATGTTAGTGGGACTCAGATTTCGTAATGGCCTCTTACTACAATTCAAAATAGAGTTTCAGAGATCAAATAATTCTGAGAATGGCATTACCTTCATTTTTCATGTCTTAATTGTCATGATCCAATGATGGAGAGTGGTGAGCTGTACTTCTTACTGCCTGTTTCACTGGTAAATGGGGAATATTTATTTAGGTCATATGCATAGCTAAGATGTTTAAGCTTTTCTAATACCATGTCAGAAGCTGACTTGATGGGAATACTACTATTATAAGTATGCCTATCTCTGAAAAAGGAGACAATTTTACTTTGAGATTTTCTTTAAAAAAAAAAAAACTTAAAATCTCAGTTTCGGAAGATTTTGGGATAATCTCTGAGCAAACAGGTAGACAGAAGGCATATTTGTCTTTCCATAGGATAAATTTACCTACGAAAACCAAAGATGTTTGCGAAATAGAACAAAATAATGGGTTGACATGAGATGGGATAGATTATATAGATAGGTAGATAAAGCTTCTTTTGGCATTCACATAAATTGCCCAATTCTTAGCGATGTGTTTGTGTAATATTCAACTGGGTTTAACTTTCACCTTGTAAGTTGCTATACTAAGCACACATCTACTGATGCCTATAGACAACTTTTTGACTTATGGCTATTATTTGTCTTCCAGGACTGTATATCATTGCCCCTTTTGCAATTTATGCCGACTTGGGAAGGGTCTTGGCATTGACTTTTTTCATTGCATGACATGCAATTGTTGCCTGGGGATAAAGTTGGTGAACCACAAATGCCTGGAGAAAAGTTTAGAAACAAATTGCCCTATCTGCTGTGATTTCTTATTCACATCAAGTGCAACAGTTAGGGCACTGCCGTGTGGCCATTACATGCATTCGGCTTGCTTTCAGGTCTCTTCTTGAACTTCTTTTTAAACTTTTTTTCTTTTCTTTTTTTCTAATCTTTCTCCTGAAAAATATTTTCTGGAAGAGCGAGTCTAAACTCCCATCTTGTTTTCTGTTAGGCCTACACTTGCAGTCACTATACTTGTCCAATTTGTAGCAGGTCTCTGGGAGATATGGCGGTAAGAGGATATCTGTGTTTGTTTGTTTGTTGTTGTTTTTTTTTTCATCTTATTTTTGTGTACGTAGTTGAATATTTGTGAACCCCTATATCCTATTAGGTTTACTTTGGCATGCTTGATGCGTTATTGGCTGCTGAGCAGCTTCCAGAGGAATACCGGAACCGTTGTCAGGTACCTTCCTTATAGTTATTTTATAATGGTTGTTAATGCATTGGCATAGAGTTTGACGCAAAACCTTGGTTGCATACTTTGTTATGGGAATGGATGAATAAATGCTCCATCTTTTCCAATTTAGGATATCCTTTGTAATGATTGTGATCGAAAGGGTAGCTCACGCTTTCACTGGCTATATCACAAGTGCGGTAACTGTGGATCATACAATACCCGGGTGATCAAGGGTGAGATAACAAATACCGACTGTCCTACGTCACACTAGCAAACAGGTTTTCTTTCTTTGACAGATGTATACGTATTAGTTTGTAGATGCTTGTATAGGCAATTCAATTTTCCCATAACCAGAAAACCACTGGTTTTTTCTTCTCTTCTGTCGAAACTGATGAGCGCTTTCACCCGCGTACACTTCAATTTTGTAGAATCCTGGTAAATATCATCTTGTCTTGGTTTCAAGATTCATTTACAAGCACTTAGACAGGGAAAGTAACAGAGCATATTCAAATGCCCTCTGTGTAGAAATTTGCTTAGTTGAACCTTTTTCACACATCTATAACTCTTAGCTTCCCTTTCCACTTGTATATTAATTTGATTATCTTACCTTAAAATTGTCATGCTGTCAATTCCATAGTCCCTTTAAAGTGGGTTTGCTTAGTGCTTTGAATAGCCAAAAAATGTGAGCTGGAAATGTTGCTGAAAGGCTGAACCACTCTGGCATCATGGCAATGCACTAAAAGGTAAAGCACGCTAATGAAAATGTCAATCTGATCAGTGAATTGCCCATCAACTTTGTACACCACTTACGTATGAATCAAGTTATAATTTCTCTGATATTTGTGATCCATCATTCATAATGATGGTGAGGACGTCAATCGTCAATTTTACGGTACTGTTGGACTTCACGTGTCCAACCGGGTCATATACTCATATCATTAGCCCTAATAGTCCAAGACATAATTTTTCTCCAGGAAAAGAAAATAGAGGGAAAGAAAATTGAGGTAAACCCAATTCCCCAACACTAAAATCCAAACTCTATATTTCAGATGCTTGCGTAAAGCCACTAAATGGAACGAGAATAACTAGTGTCATACTATCATGGTAAATTTTGGGGATATGTTTTTTCACCAAGTTTTACCCCACAGTAACATTTAAAATCAGGTAGTGGCGTAGTGCTCATCCATCACCCAGAGTCACATAAAGGCAATGTCACATCTTTGGCACATGACCTTACAGGACCCCAATATAAAAAAGTCAGTTTCGTGACAAACCCTACACGTCCCTTGATTAAATTAAGCCTTAAATTAAGTTCAATAGCTAAAATGTAATCCAGACAAGAAAGCAAAAGTTTAACGCTTTTCATTGTAGATTTGCTTAATTTCAAACCCACCACATGAAACTAACCAACTCTCCCTCCCTCCCTCCCTCGTCTTCAATCACAATCCATAATTACAAGCAAAAAGAAAAGGTTGCCTAAAGAAACAAACAATGATGAACAGCTAATTGAACCAAAAGCACCTCGAGAGTTATGAATAAACAAAACCAATGAGGACAAGCCCTGAAAAAAGGGGTACCTGTTGTTGTTGTTGTTGTTGGGGTCTCCTTAGTTAATGAAATTTTAACATGCTTTGTACCTTCCAATAATACCATTAGCTCAGAGAAACTCAGATGATTTGGTTAAGGAGAAAATCAAAGTCATTTCTTTTGCTTCTTCTCCTTCCCAGGATATAAGAAAGAACTCAAACAAAAGAGCTTTGCAGTTCCTCTAGAAATGTAAGGAGATGGTACATTTAACACAGGACTAATCCGCACACCATTGCCGTAATTTGATGCTCCTCCGTGACCCTTCTTTGACGGCGGCCTCGGTAACATTCTGTATTGATTCGAGGATGATGATGATGACGATGTGGATGATGACTTGGACATAGAAATTGACGATGAGGACTGCTTTTTGTGTTGAGAATGAGCATCCTTGTAGATTGTTGACCTCTTTGGATTTGGGGCTGACCCAGTTGAATTGCTTCTCTTCAAGAATTCTGGTAATGAGCAAAGTAAACTCTTCTTGTTGTCTTGATTGAGGCTGCTACTTCTCTTGAACCCCCAGAAAGACTTGGACTGATGAGGCTTGGTGTTGTGCTGGTCCAAATCTTCAGAACTGTTCGCATCCATGAACTGCGAATTGTCATTATTCTCCTTGGTGCTCTCTCTCTTTGGATTCTGACTTGGAAGAGGAGGAAGAGAATAGAGTTGTCTGGCTTTTGGTGCACCCTCAACTGATGATCTGTCTCTGGGTTGCACGGGTTTGATTACTCCATGGGAGAAAAGCTCATCTGCTGAAGAAGGTTCATCTTGCCTGAAGCTTCTGCTAATGCTGAACTCAAAATCACCATTCAAGTCCAGGAGTGAAGAATCCCTCCTGGGTAACACTTCTGCTTGACCAAGATCATGAGAAAAAGATAACCGAGGAGGACTTGTCTCCGAGCACATCATCCTCTTCGATAAATTTTTCAAGAATTTAAGAAAGTGTCAAGGAGAGGATATTTGGAGTTCTTGGGAATAATGGTTTTGAAGAATTAATGTGAAGGGGATGTGAAGATGTAGTAGGGATAATAGAAGTTTCAACAATGAGGGCTTGAAAATTGGGACGCTTGGTTGGACTTCAAAGTCAAAGGAGAGGAGCAGAGAAGATTTTGAATCTATTTTCTTGCAGGAACAAAGAGGACAAAAGATTTAATGGCAGCTTTTTCTGCACAAGTTTCAAGAACAGTGAGTAATTATAAGAAGATCAGAGGCTGAATGTCCTCTTTCTCTGGAAATGGAGCAGAGGAAAATTTCTACAGTTGAGAGTAGAAACAAAAGTGGGAGACATTTATATGTATTTCAAGGCAGAATGTTTTTTTTTTTTTTTTTTCAGATGAATGAAAATTAAAAAAATGTTTTTTTTTTTTCTGTGACAGCTTTCGATAACTTGCAGCTTACAAATTGCAAATTAAATATGAGAATATGGAACTCATGAAAATCAAAATGACCCCAAAAAATTTCCCAGGATTCATAATTGCTTAGCTAAATTTAAGAAAAGCTAAAAGTGGGTAGTCATCTTTGCTATCTTGTTATGGTGAATTAGAGAAATAAGGTGGGAGTATTTATCTAAAATGCAAGAGGGTATGGTCCCTCTTACCATATGTTAGACTTTTGGGGTTGCAATCCTAACCACTGACTTAACGTTTCCTTCATTTTCAAAATTTTTCTAATTCAGATATTTGTAAGAAAAGTAAGAACCTTCTCCCATCTCTGATTTTGAAATTCCTCTCTCAATCATATCTTTCTCTTTCTGCATTTTAAATTTTTTCTTGGAAGACCCTCCTGTTGGTGCAAATCAAAATGTTACAACTTCAACCTGCACCTTGGAATTTAAGCAAAGTAGCAAATCACAAAGGAGGGAAACTATTTCATCATTACATATAGAGAAAAGGTAACTTCTGAGAGCTAACCCCTTTGATGAGAACCAAAAGGGATTGCATTGTCTTCTTTATTTTGAAGTCAAGATGATGAGTTGAAGATAAATTACTTGCTACTTGGTCAATACCCTATCTTTGTGATTTTAGGATAATTAATATGTATTTGTCTTTTGCCTTGATGGGCATCTTTAATTATGTAATTATGCATTAAGAAAGGTGCTTACACCCCCAAAGACACAGACCTCTACTATTTACAATATTTTGTCAAACCTGAGACTAATTAGTCTCAACTAATTAACTCTAGCCCCACGCTCAAGTTTGATCATTGCTCAATCAATTAAGGTTGAGTGGATGGTTTTTCAATTGGGCCTCAGAGAAAATGTAGCTGACTATCCTAATACAATTTGGAAACATTTGTTAGATGGAATGTAGCATCATAAGAAAATGAAATTTGCTCCAAGGTATTTAAGCACTGTGAGTACTGACAAAAGATAATCCCAAAATATAAATCCTTTCATCTGTTCAAAAGCTTAATGATTGAAAAAAAATTGTAACAAAAAAAAAAAGCTTAATGATTGATCAAATGTCAGGTTACATCAAATGAAGAGCTGACCAACTAACCAAATCTAATCTAAGGGCCAAAAAAAAAATTAATAGATACTTCCAATAGGTACCAACTGGTTTGGCAATATTATTTATTAAAACAATGGCAGAAAAAATTGCCAATCATGTTTATTAATATTTTTATTGATATACACATCAATTCATCTAAATATATTATCATCCAATCTCTGAATGATAAATTAAAAATTGCATCATTTTATCCCTAAAGATAGAAAGCTTTTATAAAGAATATGTGATTATAGGATGCCTCATACAAAACTGATATGAACTGGACAAGTATGATTATACTTTACCTCAGATGGGCCCAGAATTTTGTGTATGTGGTATATAGAGGAATAAGGACTTGGTAAACCATGACTGAGTAAACATAAATAATAATGGAGAATAAAGAGTAGGATTAGTTGAAACTTGGAAAGATACTTTGCATTATTAGGTGGTGATGCTATAGCCTATATCATATTATCATGAGAGATCAGATCAATTAGGATTATTGATGCACTTGACTGGGTACACAGTATTACAGTGGAGCTATATTCATTCAGTCTGTCTTTGCAGAGACATGCAATCCATCTTCTCAGAAAGAACAAATAGATTATTGAAACTTTAAACATTGCTTGTGGGGATGTGTTTTGACCTTTTCCAAAACAATTTCATCGATGTAAGAGTGGTTAAATTTGATTAAAACTCAAAAACAAGAAAACCCTCCTTTTCCTCCTTTAAAAAAGTCAGATTCTTGAACCTCTCTAAGGCAATCAGGAATTTTTTTTATAGTAACTTGTCCAGCATTGTTGACCTTTGACTCTATAATTTATAATTAACGACTTAAATATCCCAAAAAGGTCTAGTTAACCAAGAGATTGTATTATGGATAGGAAATTAGGAATGCCTTGTACGCTTAAACCCATCGATCCCTCTACATTGTAGGCCCTTTTAATTATGAGTTTTTTTTCTTAAACTTTGACTTGTCATCTAATATTTACATGGCGAAGACTCAAACTAAAATTTACGTATGGGTAGACGTCAGTGTTTTTTTGTTTTTGTTTTTGTAATGTTAAGGGATGAATGCATCTGCTCTTCTACCATATTAACAAATCGTTCAAATTTAACAGTGAAAACAAATTAGCATGAGGAAGAAAGCCTTTAGTGGAGCGGTTGTGTCGCGTGACACGTCTGTCACACCAATTAAAATGGAGAGAGATAAAGCTTCATTGTTTAGGGTTTAGAAATTTGGAAACTGAATGATCGAAGGTTAAAAACTAATTGGGTGGGAGCTGAATGAAGGTTTTGTTCTTGTTGGTTTTGGATTAGGATGAGAATTAGGAAGGTGTGCGAGCTTGATCACTAACATGATGGGCAGACAACAGTGAGGTATGGAAGCAAAGCATATGGACCCAAAAGACTGCAGCTCTTTCCGCCTTTGTACGAGACACATATGCTCCATTTTGGGCAACTGGCCATGTGACCTGACCCAATCTTTTTGTTTTGTGGAGGACACAAAGAGACTCATGATCGATATATCAGACCCCCACCCTAGCTCCACAATGGCACGAGGTTATATCTTAGCTTAGCTAGCTTGCAAATGCTTTGCTTTGCTTTTAGTCCTCGGCAGAACATGGATGTGTATGTGGGGAAGTGGAACCCCACAAACTGGGTATCTTCTTCTTGGATCGGCAGGGCAGTCGGATAACATTTCTCATCCCGTGTACAACTTTGAAAATTTCAGTATATTTTCGGTTTTTCACGTAAAAAACTGAAGGTGTCTTGAATATAGGTTTTTATTATACTTCTAGATTGTGATTGGTGGGGCGGACACACCACGTGACACGGTCATCTTACTTGAAACTTCCTCGCATTAATTTCAGAAACAATACTACTCGATAGATAGTCGGCACAATGAGGTAGGTATACCGTATACGTACATACAGAACTATGTGCTGTTGTCACGATCGTGTAGCAATTGATCCTTTGCCTTGTGTTGGTGTGTTGTTGATGAATATTGATGCAAAGTGTGATGAATGGTACATTCTTGTTTTGTGAATTCTGGACCACAACTGTTGCGAAAGATACTTATATCTCAGCCTAGCTAGCTAAGCTATCACAGTCGTTGCATAAAATTATCAAAGGGACCGACACTCATATGGGTGGTGGTACCCAGATGTTTATATTAAGATTCTTTTTAAGGGATCGAGCTAGCTGCGCGCAACTTCATGAAAAAGAAGAAAAGGAAGAACGATGAGTTTGAGTCTGGAAAAGAATGATGGATGAAGTAGTTACGTACATTGTAAGTTTCTAAAGGAAATCCTTCGATCTTGGTGTACTTATATATATGCTAAAGGAGTAAAGGAAAACAACTCCGGCCACTTCAAGAACAAATACCAATTAACTAAAGTTGTCATATTGGCAAATGTAACTACGTACTTTATATGCTATATATAACTCCACAGGTTAGCTGGACTTGATTTATATTTTGCATAAATGTTAATTTTTTCCAAGTTAATAAAATCATGGATTTTTTTTTTGTTTTTTATTTTCCATGAAACATTTATCTATGCTCATGCAAGGCTTTTTGAGAGAGAGAGAGAGAGAGGGTTTGAGGGAAAACTGAAATATATCCAGAACGGAGGCTTTGTCAAAAAGAACTAAACTTGTCGTTTGTGGCTCTTTGTAATCTCCAGCATATATATATATATATATATATATATATATATATATATGTCAAAGAAATAGAACTGATCGAGTGCACATTACAAAAAACATGGGGAAGTTGATTGTTATCACTTGCATGAAACTTGTTCAATCATGAAAGGGGAATTTCAATAGATTTAAGGTTTCGCAATAGTGTTAATAAGTTCTAGGAAGAGTCGAGAGTTTTTTTTTTTTTCACGGGCTAATTCGAAAAGGAATTCTTTATTATAACTCATAATTTTTATGATAATTCGGCATTGTCAAAAATTTCAATGAACTTGAGAAGATTAGGTGATGATAATGGGTTGGGGTCTTTTCAACCTTAACAAAATCCATCATCATTTTCTCTATTTAAAAGCATCATAAAGAAATTAAAATGAATTATTTTCGATGCTAATAAAATCATGCATGTGATTGATTCTAGCTCTCGTGATGTTATAACGTCCTCCTTACCACCGAAAGAAGGAACACATACAATAGTTGACGATCGAGGTCAGACATAAATCATAGATTCAGTACACCATGCCACGCCTCAATCATCATCTTCGCCAATTCATTACTTTCAGTCAACATGCGTAGCTTCTTGACAACTTTTGCAGGATCCATATTTCCAACAATTAATGCACCTTTTATATATATAGAACTTGATTTGATCCACCAGATAGCACTAGGAATCCTAGCAGTATTAGGAAAAGGAGTCCACCTATATTAAATAGGAGTAGGAAAATCTCCAGGGGAAATCACAAGCTAGCCCACCGCTTGTTTGCTAGCTTTTCCTATTATTGAGTGGAATTAGACTCCACCGACTCAACAACTCCTCTAGAATTACGAAACTCTGGTCACGAACAACAGTTCACCCTATATATATTTCCTTAGGCAAACACGTACGTACTCGATCATATTTCTCTCTTTACCTGCCGGTCTGCTGCATGCCATGAAATTTTTGGAGGATGATCGGTTCCAATGTTACTTGGAACCTAGCTACATTGAGTATGACGAGATCAAAAGACGAGAGATGCTTTCTGGGAAGCCGTCTGCAGGCACTGAGCATGTGCACGATGGAATTCTGAATGTCGCCCCGGCCGCTAACTGTGAAGTGGAAGAGGAGGAGGGTGGACTGGGTGGTGGTCAAAGAAGAAGAAGAAGGAGAAGCAGTGATAGTGATTGTTGTGGTGTGTGTTTAGACGAGTTTACTACGGGAGAGTATGCCGCTGAAATGCCATGTTCACATGTGTTTCATAGACAGTGCATAGAGGCGTGGCTCAGACTGATTCACTATTGTCCTATTTGCCAATTTGAGATGCCACTGGCTTATGATGATGACACAGATCTCACTCTGATGATGATAAAGGCGATCGAGTGAATCATCCATCAAGGAGCAAGTGATCGATAATTGTGGTCTTTATTTGGAGACAGAGCCACTATTGTCCCCTTTCTTTGACGATATATTTGAGATGCCAGTGGCTGATGATGATGATCGGACAGATGTTCAGGCTGATCTTATGATGATGATGATGGGGTTAAGCAGCTAGCTGGGGACTTAAGTTTTTTTTTAAATGAACTGGGGACTTAAGTTGTTCATCGATCACTGGCAGTATATATAGGTTCAATTCCACTCTACTGATTAGTTAAGAATGATCCATCTTGATTGTAAATGTAGCTAGTACTTCATTTGTTGTTACTACTCAGATTAATAGTAATTCATATATCTGTGCCTTTTTACTTGGTAATTAATGTAGAACTTTGTACTTTCTTGACATGAATATAATCATCACTCTTCTAGTCTCTCAAATCTCAATACACCATACCAAACTATTTTAATTACTGAAAATCTCAGAAAACCGGTTTCTCAAAATGGTCGGAGCTTAAAGTGGACCAAACCATTAGAATGCACACCACCTGGTCTAACGCTTGACTTGAAAATGGTACTACGGTAATGCTTTCATCTGCGAAATGGTACTCAGATAAATATGAACTACAAGTAAATGTTTGTATCACCAGGAGAGCATATAACCATGAAAAGACCTCAAATCACAATAAATCCAGTGATGCAAGCGCTTTTTCACTCCAAATGTTCAAAGCCATTCTAGTTTCAAGTGAAGGGATTGAGATATGCAATCAAATGTACAGCAAACTAGAAACATTTCATTCTTTACACACAGATACTTGTACATATGAAGGGCCAATCTGATTATAAATCCAATATTGCACTCGTGTATATATGAACAATTGCATCAATGAATGTTAACCATCTGAATATCACGTGTATCATTATCGAAGATCGATGATCTCAAATTTTAGATTAGGGTTCATATAAATATCTGCACAGGTGTTGTAAATGGGCCCACCATCTGGTGGCTGATCATGTGGATGAAAACCGCGATGCGGACACTTTCTAATGACAGACATGCCACCCGGGGTTGTCAATCGGAAAATGCCATGGGTTCTGTAAACATAAAAGAAAAACACAAACGATGATTACGAACAGCAAGCCAAAAAGACTTATATCTTACTACAAAGGCACTGATTATAACAGAAGGAAATGTCTTCTTTACCTTGTACTATCTCTTGGTGCCATGACAATTGCAACAGCTTCTGGCAACATAATCTAAAAAAGGAATAAGCATTAGTATGACTAGGTGGAAATAAGATATTAAATGGAGTGAAGACTATTTGGGTTTAGGTCCTACATTGCAGTCCTGCCAACAGACTTACATGAACTACAATCAGATAGTGAAAGAACAAATGATGTTCTGGTTACGACCCTCATTTCTTACTAACATTTATGATATAAGAACAAAGGCAAAACCTAAAAGTTGAAAATTGGAACACAGGTTTCAATTCTAGAATAAATTAAATCTGAAACAAACATTTTTGATACCAAAAGGCACACACCTGATACGAATAATGCGTGTGAAGATCAATCGATGACATGAAACAAGACTGTGTAGGATGAGTCTGAAAGATGCGTAACACAATGATTAGTCAGCATAATGTATGGAAATAAAAGAATGTCTTAGTAATAAGTATAATATAGATTACGCACTGAAACAGATGCAATTAGAGCCATGCAATAAAACTTAATTTTCACTATATTACATTTATATATCCTCTTAAAGGAAACAAGTAGCTAAAGACGTGTAACTCTTTTTGCTATATCAATAATCCTTTCTAGTAGGCACACATGAAGATATAGCTCATCCGTTAAAGTATATACATGTCCTGACCACTGTGTCACCAAAAGGCATGACCAAGGCTTATATGTTGGTTTGCTAGCAAATCTTGGTTTGTGTTCTTAAGTAGACTATCTTTTCAAGCAATTACATGCATATATCTCCTTTTGGACATTTCCTTTGCCACAACAGAAACTTTGCCCAAAAGCAAAGCCAGAACTTCACACAACGGCCTTGGATTGCACAGCAACAAAAGCATATGTACTAAATTAGCAAGTTTCTGTTTGCGGGGCAGTCAGAGATAGTAGCTTTAGAAAAGTTCATGAGCAGCTACCATAATATCTCAGTCATGTTCAATCAATAAGCTTCCTATCTTATTAACAATGTAAGTGGACCCTGTTTTCTATGGTTAGAATAGATCCTGCCATAAGTGTATAACCCACATTCCTCCCAATTGGTACTTGTTATTTGACAAATAAGTGAATAACACATTGAAAGATGAAAACTACGAGGGCAGGAAAATGACTATTAATCACATTTATAGTATAGTGAACCCAGCAAATAGGAATTGCTCACTGGTTGAAACACAAAATACTCACATGTATCCAGCCAAGAGGGAAGAGAGATTGTTTGTCTTGAACTTCAAATATTTCCTCTTCATGCGTGGCCTGGCACTGATAAGAAAATGTACATTCAATATGGGTCATATGTAGCCAAAAACATATAAATATTTATATATCACTCAGAAAGAAACATGAAACAGCAAACGACTAAACAAAACTGCCATACAGAATTTGATGTTGACTCCTGCTTTGGTATAATGAGAGCTGTAACAAAAAACTTCCTGTTTTTCTGAAGAATAAAGTATTAAACCATTAGATACCCAAGGAGTTAAAGGCAGACAACAGTGACCAAGCTATGCAGACTTACAAGTGAACCAGCTAGAATCCCACAAGTTTCTAAGTTCTTGTTAGTATTTGACTTTGCCAACTTCATGAAATGCTCCATCATCGTTGTTGACTGCAAAGAGCAGTAAATGAATGAGTAAAGGAGCACTTATAGACTCCAAAATCAGAAAGATCTTACATATTTCAATAGACACCATTCCTGACAAACAAAGCTAAATACCAAAAAAAGAAGGAAAGAAGAAACAGTAAACATTAAAAAAACAATTGTCACGAATCTCACAATGTGCAATTCCAGGGGAGATTCAGCACGGAGAAATTCATCTGATGAGAGAGTCTCCAATTCACTTTCTACCTCAGAGACTTGGGGTGAAATTGCTGGGATCAAATCTTGTACTTCAGCAAGTACAGGTGGAGGAGAAGGCTGTCTGATAAGTTGTGTAGGTTCAGGAGTTTCTGTTGATTCGAAGGAAATAAGGGAAGGTTCCTCAGTACGACGCATCTGACCATCATCATTACTCTGGGTAAGAATTGGTTCTAAACTTGGTCTTTCATGTTCCGAATTGCTTATAGTCGTATTTTCGCCTTCTATGGACTGTCCCAGACTGTTTGCCCAGGAAATCAACCAGATGAAGAATAATTATAGCTATAAACTCTTCACAAACTAAGATAAAAACTAACAATCACATAAGAATGTATCTCCCATTACACAGATAAGTCAGATCCAAACTAACTAAGGTACAGAACAGTGAAAAAGAACTTCAGAAAATAAACCATGAGGCAAACCTTGGGATTTCAAGGGGAGTCAAGTCTACAATGCTTGGATATCGGACCTACAATTTAAGAGAAAGTCAACATGTTTTCTTCTTTGAACCAAAACAAACATAGCCAGAAACCACCATACCCCTATATCACTTCTAGGTGGCTGCCACTGCCCATAAAGCCCATTTGGGCCCAAAATAGAATGTCTGGAAAGAGTATCCTCCTTTGGAGGTCGAAAATTTATGGATCTGTAAGAAGCCAACAGGCAAAGATGGTCAAAACCTGGAGCACAGAGGAATTGTACAAGATAAAGTTATATACTGACGACTTCTTATCTAACAGTACATCTCAAACTTATATAAAACACACACATACCAAGCACACAAGTGAGTGTTTTTGCAACATGGAAAACACAAATATTACCTTATCATATCAAGAACTTTATCAATTTACCCTTTCATGGAATTAAACTGAAATTGTGAGTAAAGCATATACGATTGTTGGTTTCGGTGAAATAAATACAAGGAAGACACCTTTCTACCTGCCTAAATACTTACAGTTTGCGTAATTGATCCTCCACAGGCCTGGCATATGAAAACTGTCGAGTCCCTGGATTTTGATAGGCATGTTCTTTTGGAGCTGGTTTTGCTGCCTATCAAATTTAAAACAGCAGAAATTGTATCAGAGAAACATATTGCAGCAGCGGGAAACAGAAAGAAGAAACAAAGTTTCAGAAGAAAATAACACTGGCTGGCAACAAAGTCAATGGCACAATTTGGCTAAAAATTTGAGGTTGCAGTTCCAAAAAGCAATCAACATAGCACGTGAACATTGGGATAAGTAGTTTCAACTAATATGATGAAGTACTAACAGTACCTTGTTTACGTCATAACTTATCAATTTTTGCTTCGGAGGAGATTGAATTTGATGATTATGACCCCACCCATTGTTTTGATAAGCATTTCTCCTGTTAAACTCATCTTTCTTCTGTTTCACTGCTGGCTTTAATTTCTCCAGCTCACAGAGAGCATTTAACAATTTCTAGAGCAAGAAACAAAAATCATACCATGGACAGTAATTATAAAAACAAGAACTATTATATATTGAAAATGAGATGACAACATTACCTTTTTCAAAATTTCTTTTTCTCTCTGAACAGATGCTCTATAGTCTCGATGGCATGGTATCGTCTCGGAGGCCAAACTGAAGCAGAAGAACACCAAATAATTTCAGTCTTATTTTTAATCATCTATTATGTATTCAAACACGTACACACACATTTGCTGTATATTCTTTCCTTGATTAATACAACATAGCTGGGGGTGTGGGTGTATTAGTTGACTGGCTCTTGTTACTTACCTTGAAAACCTTAGGAGCATAACGTACAGGTCTATAATATTCTTCTCTTGTCGAAATATGTCAGCCTACAATGCAACAAGTTTTTTAGGAGTTAAACAAAACAAAAAACTAAAGGAGGAGGATAAGAATGTTAAAGAAACAACAAAACCTCAATGTCTCAATTAAAGAAAAACGCACAAGCTGTAATATTTGGAGACCAAAGAAAGTCTTTCTGGTGTACATTCTAGCCACACCAGGGGTGGCAAGCATTTCCGGTGTATACCAGGCACTAGATAATCGACTAGGAACTATCACTCTCACCAACAATTTAGCTACAATTCTCTAAACAACTAATACAGGTCCTCATGATTGTAGTCTGTTAATATGGAAAATTCCCAGAACAAGTAAAGTAGTTTCCTTTTTGAATTCATTTCCTAGTGTCAGTTTCAGCTCTACAAACTGCAATGCCAAATGACCTATAGGGTCTGAGGCAAGCAAGAAAAGAAAAGTACTTGGCTTTCTTTAGCTCTGAAGCAAGATCCCTATAAGTGATCAAATGTGTTGTGTGTTCCTATCTTATAATTTTCTGTAATTTCCATCAACAAACAAATTCCGAAACAAGTTGATCAACGAACCTAGAATCAAATTGCGAAATTACTTGAGAAAATTGGTAATAAAAAAATGGGAGAGAGTGAAGTGGAACCTGTTTGAGAAGAGTATTAGCGATCCGAAAGTAAATACGCAGTGAAATCCGATTGTCGACATCGAGTCTCTGAGCATGTGCGGCAATGTCTATTCTATCGGAACAAGAAGACCTCATCTTTTCTTTCCGTTCTACACAAACAACATTCTCCGGTATCGAGAAATTCAGGTGTGCTCTCTCTTCTCTGATGACTACTGCTTCTCAGAATTAAACCTACCTCAGGTGAGGTTGGTCCTCATCGGCGGCTTAGGCGGTGCGAACAAGGAGGTAATTCTAACTCTCTGCCGGGGGCAAAATGGAACGAAGGCACAATTGGAGGGTCTACGGAGTAAGCAATTAAAATGCGCCTGTCACACTCTGCAATGATTATGTTGTCTTCGACCTCGCTTGAGGCAGAAAAGATAATTGGGCTCACGAGAAACAAAAGAAGCCCATTTCTTCATTGGGTCAATCTTGCAAATTGAAACCCAATTCTACTTTTGACCCATTTGCTTTCCTGAATTCCGGAATTATTAGGGCCCATAACTAACCCATTGCCTTAGCTTAGTCATAATTGTGTGATCGGGAGTATCAAGCATCCATGGTTCTAACCACTGCAATAGTGCCACGTGAAAAAAAATAAGGCAAAATTAGCATCAAAATAAGACAAACATGTAGAAGTCTGAGACTACTTAATAATTTCTGATATCCACTCTAAAGTTACCACTACTTAATAATGCCGCATAGACTTTGTTTTACTTCCATGTTCATAAAGTTACCACTAAATATGATTTTTTGCATTAAGGAGTTACGGGTCTAAATATATTCAAAACCCGTGAAGCAGAGCTTGGGAATTGTCAAACATCGATACAAAACGTGTAGAAAAAGTAGGTTCCGATCATATAAGAACCAGTATTAATTAAATTAGCGGAGAAAGAAGACGATTACTTAAAAGGTTAACCATATATTTATTTTGTTCTTAAAAAAAAAAAGGTTGACCATATAAAACCAAACTAAACACGACAAGTAAATTGCTAATGTCAAATATAATGGGTGACGTCTTTGACGCCCGAACATGTTGAGCAAATGAAAATATAACAGAGCAGCAGCCACAGAAAGTTCCAACAACAAACCCATGGCGATTTATAAGTCATGTTGACAAGTACAAACCAAGTCAAGCTACTTTTTAGATTTAGGTGATGAAAAACAGTAGCCTTTCAGATGATCAAAAACAGTCGCCAATTTCCCCAACACGACGTCGTAGTGAAGCCATTGATTTTATGAGTTGATGGGGTTTTGCTCCGGTTTTTGTGCCTTCTTCGACAGGCTGAAATCCGGCAGGGGTGCCGGAACATCCGGCGCGAATGAAGACGACGACGTTCTCGAATCCTTTGATCTCTTTTTCGAGCTCCAAGCTCTGCAAATCGCCACCAGTTTCTTCTCCGAGCTCAACAAACTCGGCCACGGTGGCTTCGGCCCCGTTTACAAGGTACGTAATTTCCCAATTCAATCAGGGTCATTCTCGGAATGAAAATTAACCATCACATGAGAAGTAAAGTTGTTGGCTTTTGTGGTTAAAAACAGGGTTTGATGCCAAATGGGATAGAAGTAGCTATAAAGAAGCTTTCTTTAGATTCAAGGCAGGGAGTGAGAGAATTTACTAATGAGGTGAAACTGTTACTAAGAGTTCAGCACAAGAATTTGGTAATGTTACTGGGTTGTTGTGTACAAGGACCTGAGAAGATGCTTGTTTATGAGTACCTCCCAAACAAAAGCCTTGATTACTTTATTTTTGGTATGTCAATATTGCTGCTATGGAATTTTTGTTTGGTGGTTCAAAAGTCAAAACTAGGCTATGACTAATTAGTGGTGGTTTGCAATTTTTCAGATAAAAGCAAATCTCCATCTCTGGATTGGATGACAAGGTTTCGGATAATAGTGGGTGTGGCAAGAGGTCTTCTTTACCTTCATGAGGAGGCGCCAGAGAGGATCATTCATAGAGATATCAAAGCGAGCAATATATTACTAGATGAGAAACTCAATCCGAAAATCTCGGATTTTGGCTTGGCAAGGCTCTTTCCTGGGGAAGACACTCATGTAAATACATTTAGGATTTCTGGTACTCAGTGAGTAGTTTCCTTTCTTTGATCCTTGTTTGCCTTTATGCCATACAAAGTCTTTACCTTTTAGTCTCATTATTCCATATATTGTTTGTGGAGCAATGAAGATTGAAATTGAGTAAATTCTTTTTGTCAAATGCAGTGGTTATATGGCCCCTGAATATGCAATGCATGGATATTTGTCTGTGAAGACAGATGTTTTCAGTTATGGAGTGTTGGTGTTAGAGATTGTCAGTGGGAGAAAGAACCATGATGGGCGGCTTGAAAGAGCAAAGGCAGATCTCTTGAGCTATGTAAGTTACTTTACTTCTGTCGAGAGTTTTGACTTTTGATGCAACTTTTGAAGAACTAACTAAAGATATGAGCCCTCCATAGAATACTTGATGATCTTCGGTACCACTATAAATTAAAACAGAAGCTTAAGTTGTTCCAACATTCGTTATTGTTATTGATGTTAATATGAGTACATCAATAAGAACAAGTACTTGATGAAATTAAACCTAATTCATCGTTCTTGGTGTTCAAGTAAAATTACCTTGCAATGTTGGTTAGCATACAAGTAGTTGTTTTTGTTGCTTCTGTTGGACGAATAGATGAAGTTTGTGCTTTCCTCTCTTCTGCAGACATGGATGTTGTATGAGGCAGGGAAGGCATTGGAGTTGGTTGACCCAACCCTAGCAAAGTGCAATCGTGATGAGGCAGCAATGTGCATTCAGCTAGGGCTTTTATGTTGCCAGGCGAGTCTTGCAGAGAGGCCTGACATGAATTCTGTTCATCTCATGCTTTCAAGCGATTCATTTACTCTCCCCAGACCAGGTAAACCTGGACTTCAAGGCCGTGGAGGACGGTGGACTACTACCTCTACTTCGGCTTTTACCAACAATACTAATGCTAGTAGTGGAGGCAGTGGTGTTACCAAGGCTTCTGGGGGTAGTAGTTTTGTTGAGGAATATTCTAGAAATTCAATTTCTCATTCTTCTATTGACGAAGGTAGGTAGATTACTGATGTATGACCTCCATTTGTAATTAAAAGTGTTGTGGTAGCTCCATTTATATGATGTAAAGTAATTACCAAGACTCTTATGCTAACATAATATAATTGGTTTTATTCTCTTAAAATATAATCATTTCATGCACTAGGAAATAGGGATGACATATTTGCTCTTTTTAGTTAAATTATCAAAAACAAAATACTATTATAAGTTCAAGCCTCAAATTAAGGCCATCCACGTAAAACAAAAACTCAGACCGTATAGCAGGCAACAAACAGAACTCAAGAATTAGAAAGAATTAAGAATTTGCACTCAACAAATCCCAGAAGCCATTACTTTGTTCAGAATCAGAACCAGAGAGGGTGGGTTGGAGGTTGAAAAAGAACCTCCTCAGCTAAACTTAATAGCACACCACCCTCTTTTTGGTTTTTCGGGCAACAATTTCTGCAGCTTCTGCTATTAGCTTCAATTCAACTGCTGAAATCCAGCTTGCAGGTGTCAAATCTCATTCATCTCATAGAATATCAATGGTTGAATTTCCAATTTTCTTCCTCATAAGCTTTCTGTAAGCATTTGATCGAAACCACCTCTATAACCAACCACCTAAGAGAAACTTGCTGGCTTAAAAAAATAGGTCACAAACTTTATAAATTACAATAACAATTGTGACAAACAATTAAGTAGATAAATCGTTTTTGCACCACAAAGCGTCAAACTATAAAACTGCAGTTCCTTTTTCTCTGTTTTGAATTGAATTATTAAGATGAAGGGAATAGAATGGCTGCGTTTCTTTCAACTCTACTTACCAAAAGAAAAAACGTTCTTGCAGTACTGGGTTTCAAAAGAGCAGAGAAGATATGGACTTTTTGGACTTGAGGCCAAATTGGGAACTCAGAAGATGCTGTAACCATAACCAAGTGATATTTCTGATCTCTACTGCTGTCTGCATCGTCGTTATACTTGTGGTAACCTCTTTCTCTCTGATTGATTGTGGAGACTGCTTCTTGAAAAGCACTTTGGAACTGTGATCGAAGACTAAGTTTTTGTTCTCAGCCAATTTCGGCAAAGTAGGTTCCTGGAAAATGGAAATGCTAATTACAACTGTTCTTGTTTTACTTTTTTAAATAAATATGTAAGACATACACTAGTGTTTTATCAACATTAATTGGTCTAAACTAGAGGCATGAATTTAGTCCCATGGCGCAGAAGCAATATAGGTCATACATTTTTTTTGGGCAACATTGCTTTAGAGAATTTCATTCACTTTCAAAGCAGAATACTTGGGTGGATATTTTCTTTTTTTAAACCTAAAGTCTGTTGTGCAAGGCATGTGAATGAAATCATTCTTCAATTTCTTGCAGCTATGGAGGACAGTACTGATGACACCGTTTAAGCTTATAACTGTGTTTCTTCATGAGGTGAGCCATGCTTTGGCTTGTTTGCTTACATGTGGAAAGGTAAGAACTTCCTTCATACTTTAAATTTTAAACTTTCCGATGATGAACGTACTGCAACAGAATGCCTGGCTTGCTCTAGCATTACTGAACTTAAGACAGGCAATGACACATATTAGTTTGCAGGTGGAAGGGATTAAAGTTCATGCAGATGAAGGTGGAGTCACACAAACCCGTGGCGGTGTATACTGGTTAATTTTGCCAGCCGGATGTAATTTCATTTAATCCTTGACCATATCATAATTCTCAGTTACTTAATTGCTTCGATCTGTAGCTCTTCTCCATTTAGGGAATAGAATGCGCGACCAAAAAGCATATGTTAGCATCATCTTATTCAATGATTTCTTCTCTCAGTGAATAAGTACTGGTAAAATTGTAAGTTTGAAACCCTTCTCATATGTCCATTTTGTGGCACACCAGATCTTGGTTCATCCTTTTGGGGAATGGTATTGATTCTCGCATCTACAAAAGAACTTACTACACAAATAGCTGCCGGGTGTTTTGTTGTCGCTCTAATTGTTGTGTTGTTCTTAGCTAAAAATGTAAGTACTAAACTTCATTTTGTTAGTTACATTTTGACGCTAGAATGCACCACCTTTGAAAATATTAGGGATATACAACACTTTAACTATGGATATCATGGAAACTAATTGATGAGGATATAGAAACCCTTGCATTCTTGACAAACCTAAACTGGTTCTTTCTCCTTTTGTGTTTGTGCTGCTTGATAACGTACAGTGGACACTTCGAGGACTTTGTCTAGGTATGCATTCCATAATTCCAACAATACATCCTTCTGTCATATGACTCTCCTACAGGATTGAATATGACATTATATATTGTGCCACCAGGATTCATCTTTTTCTTTGGTGTAATTTGGTATCTCCAAGTAACAACAGTATTTCATATACAACGAGAAGTGATTCTGTTTACGGGTAACTGTAACTCGATCAGCTGCTATTTTGCCTCATTTATTGTTTCACAAAGTAGCTTATAGTTCCTTTTCCCCTCACTATTTTTGGTTAAAGCAATCCTTTGTTTTTATTAATTACAGGTGTAATGAACAGCTTGTTTTCGGTTTATGGTATGTGTTCAAACACTACTTGATTCTCAATTTTACTGGCTGATTTCGTGATGTATCATAGTTGCATTGTAATGTGTACGATGCAGATATCTACGATGATCTTATATCCCGTCGGATCAATTCCAGTGATGCTGAGAAATTTGCAGAAGAGTGTCCTTGCTGTACTGGTTGTGGCTGGGGTGTCATTTGGTGAGCTTCTTCTTATATATCATATATACAAGAAGGGATGCTAGCTCTTATATTCTACATCGATCTCTTATGTTTTTCTAACTATGATGAGACCTGTCTTTAATTGTAGGGGTTTTCTATCTTTTGTGTATCTTTGTGGAGCTGTGTACCTTGCTCTTGTGATTTTGGCTAATCAACCTTGAGCTATACATTTTGCTTTAATGCGGCTGAAATGTCAATGTGCATAGATAATGTAGTGTTTTATTAGCTCCACTGTTTTGTGATGTAAAGCAGCATTTTGTAATAAACCATCAATCTACGGTGAAAACAATAAACCATCATTTCTGCTCTAGTAGATTAAACAATATTAGTTGACTTTAATCCGTCCTATGATTAAGCTCCAAATTGCTTGATTATCCTAATTAAAAACAAAACAATCAACCTAAAAATATGCCTAGCTGATCATATATATCAAAGCTATTGCTAATTTTTTACTAGTGAAACTAAAACAATTGAAAAACAAACGACCCTTTTCAACTGGAAGACGACTCCCCTTTTATTTTAAAACGACGGGATCTGAAACTACTGTGGGAAACCGTGTACCCCGCAAAGACAAAAGTCATAGGGTAGATCCTGATTGGTCTACCAAAAGTTCAAGAATTTATTTATTTTAGGGTTTTTTTCAGTAACAGTGTTTGAACTCTTGTGCCCCGGCCAAAATGATACCCAACTTTTAAAAAGAGTCAATGTGGTACCTGGACTCTAAATTTCTTATCAACATCATACTTCCGTCAAATTTTTGTTAACTCTCAGTTAAAAATCCACGTGTCGGTCACGTGGGGGTATTAATAATTTTTTTTTTTCTGTTCATTTCCTCTTTTTTTTTTCTTTTTTTGTTTTCGGAAGATTGGGAGTTAAGAAAATTATAAAAGAAAAGAAATTAAAGGTGATTTGATCTCAGCCGTTGATATCAGTACCGCAAGATCTGAACTGTCAGATTTAAGTTTAAATGTTGGATCAGTTTGGGAGAAGCCCAGAACCTTCCCGTGAATTCTCCTCCCTCACCGCGTCACCTCCGATCATTAACTTCTTCCTCCGGCCACTTCATGGCACCAAAATGGTACCGGGAGCTTCGCCTTGCTACTATGAGTGTGTGGGTGGTCGTGGCTAGTCAAGCCGACACTAGACGAGAAAGAAACGGAGGAGAGAAGTTCTGGTAGCTCCGATTGGATTTTCTGATTCCCGCCACAACGGCGGCTGAAACCAGTGGCTTTGGATTCCTCTCGACGAGATGAGTACAGCAGTGGTATCAGCTTCTCAAATAGATGAAGGAAGAGAGAGAATCGAAGGAAAGAAGATAAAGGGTGTCCGGCGGGTTTTCATCGACTTCCGGCGACGGATTTCTTCGAGTCCGGTATGAAACTTGATTAGCTTATCGAGCTCTACAAGTTTCTGGACTTGAAATTCGTTATTGGTTAGTGTTTAGAGAGTTGGGATTTTGATTTTTGTTCTGCCACAATGAACAGTAGCGATTCCGGCTGACCCTCTTGCTTTTCGGCCTTGTTATTGTGTAACTTGGTTCGAAATTGAACTCCAGGAAGTTGAAAGACGACTTTGAGGCTATGGGGTCTTGGTGAGTGAATCAGAACAAAGGTGCAGCTCTTGGAGCTTCGACGGCAGCAGTGAGGCAAGGGAGAGAGAGAGAGTTTGTGCGGGGGGGGAAGGAGAAAGAAAGAAAAGAAAAAAAAAAAAAAGAGGAAAGGAACAGAAAAAAAAAAAAAAATTAATACCCCCACGTGACCGACACGTGGGTTTTTAACTGAGAGTTAACAAAAATTTGACGGAAGTATGATATTGATAAGAAATTTAGAGTCCAGGTACCACATTGACTCTTTTTAAAAGTTGGGTATCATTTTGGCCGGGACACAAGAGTTCAGACACTGTTGCTGAAAAAAACCCTTTATTTTATCTGCTAAGATACCAAAGTTAAAGGTTCTCTTTTTTGGTCACCTTCCAAGTTTAAATCTTTTCTGGACGGACTCCAAGTTCAAAACTCAACTTGATCAAAACTGCCCAAAATTTCCTTTCTTAATATTTGTTCTCTGTAAACGGGGTCTCTAATCTGCATTAATGGAGCCGAATTGGGGACTGAAGAATTGCTGCAACCATGAGCAAGTGGTGTTTCTCATTACCGTTTCTGTCTGCACCGTCGTTATACTTGCGGTAAACACTTACCACTCTCTCTGTAATCTCTTATCTGTTGGATTGATTTTGGGCAAAGAGATAGTCGAGTGTTTTTCTTTTCTTTTGAGAGATATCACAAGTTGGGTTATTGGCTTGATCTGGGTTGAGCTTTTGTTTAAAAGTATCAAGAATACTTTGAAATTGTGGAGACTGATTTTTTGTTCTCAGCAAATTTTGGGACTTGGGATCTTTGGCATTGCTTTCTCGGAATAGTTTCTATGCATTTGTTTGAAAGCACAATTTTTTCTGGATACTTTGTGTTTAACAATGAAGTTGGTGGGTTTGGTGATTCTTGTAGCTGTGGAGGACAATACTGCTGAGACCATTTAAGCTTGTCACTGTGTTTCTTCATGAGGCGAGCCATGCAATCGCTTGTAAACTAACGTGTGGTCATGTAAGAAGCTCTATTCTTCCATACTTTCGTCTCTGATTTTTATAGTACTCACATTGATAATTTGCATAGGAATGCCTGCCGGGTTCTAGTATTGTTGAATTTGATGCTTTTTTGTGATTGATAATTCTGGAAAAAAATGCTTTTTTCGTTGATGAATTGGAAGGGCATTGGTAATTTTGTGTTGCTCGTATTGATAAGCTGAAAGGAGAATGAGCTAGATCAATCATTATATTGAAAACCTTGGAGATAGGTCCGTCCTGTAGTCTTACTAGGGAACTGAGCTAGATCAATCATTGTATTTTCAAGGGTGAAGTAAAACGTGATCTCTGGCTTGAACTTTATACAAAAATTAAAAGACAATTGGCATGGTGTATTTCTCATCTTTATTCACATGGTGTTTCATGTTCCCATTTCATTGGACTTAGACAACACTCTTAACACAAAATTTTCATTTAAAAGCTGCATCCTTGTAATTGCATAAGGAGCACTAGACCCAGAACTCACATCACTCTAATGAAAGAGTTATATTGAGTTGGTGAGGTCAAATCTGAGCTACTAGTAGCTTCCTAATCGGCTAAAGTTAGAATGACTTACGTTTACTGAAGACAGGTAATGATTTAGATTAGTTTGCAGGTGGAAGGGATTCAAGTTCATGCAGATGAAGGTGGAACCACACAGACCCGTGGTGGTGTATACTGGTTAATTTTGCCAGCTGGATGTAATTTCATTTTCTCCTTCACCATATCTATCTTTCAGTTAATCGCATCTATAGTTCTTCTCCATTAAGGGAAATACAAAGGTGCCCAAATGCAAGCGTGGATGTGACATCTATAACTTTTATTTATGGCTTAGAATTTTTCTCAGTCTGGATCCCAATAAGTCACATCAATTGTCATCTTTCTCATCTCTTCGTTTAT
Source organism: Rubus parviflorus (assembly GCA_029955375.1). Lineage (NCBI taxonomy): Eukaryota > Viridiplantae > Streptophyta > Magnoliopsida > Rosales > Rosaceae > Rubus > Rubus parviflorus. The sequence goes on from JARGGL010000009.1 coordinate 10,346,501, forward strand.
GTGGCTTTACCAGATCTAGGTTCATCCTTTTGGGGGATGCTCTTGATTCTTGCATCTACAAATCTTCTTACAGCACGGATAGCCGCTGGATGTTTTCTAGCTGCTCTATTTATTACACTCTTCATAGCTAAAAATGTAAGTACTGATGAACGTGTCTTTTACTTGATTTTGACTATTACATGTTTAATCTAAAATGCACCCATGATGGGAAAAACAATACTTTTACATTGGATTTCATGGAAATTGAGTGCACAAGTAATTAAGTATGTAATATAAACTGATTGATGACGGCATAAAATCTCTGAATTTCTGAACTTCCTGAACTGATTCCTTTATATGCCTTGAATGTAAAGCTTGCTTTTTTTGCTGTCTAAACTCCTCCTTTTGTTTTTGTGTGTTCTGCTTGATAATGTACAGTGGACACTTCGAGGACTTTGTATAGGTAGGCATTCCGCATGTCAATAACACATTTTCTTATGGCGTCTAGCACTGAATGCAATATAACATTTTGATGTTGTTTACATGTACATATTAACCACCAGGATTCATTCTTTTCCTTGGTGTAATTTGGGCTCTGCAAGAAACAACCAAAGTTCGTGTACTTCGTTATATTATTCTGTTTATTGGTAATTGCAACTCTGTTCTTTTCTTCTTCTTCTTTTCATGTCTTGTTTACCAAAGTAGCCTATTCCTTTTCTCTTGTCGAAATATAATAACCACTCTTGCTCTATTTTATCCAAATACAGGTGTAATGAACAGCTTGTTTTCGGTATATGGTATGAATCCATAAAGAAATGAATTGTTTGATCCTCAAATTGACCATCTGTTTTTGTATTCACCCATGCCTTATGATTTACATGTAATGTTGCAGATATCTACGATGATCTGATATCCCGTAGAGTTCATTCTAGTGATGCTGAGAAGTTTGCAGAAGAGTGTCCTTGCTGTACTGGTTGTGGATGGGGTGTCATATGGTGAGCTTCTTATTGTTAATGTGGTTGCTGCATGAGGAATCCTTTCTTCTTCTGTATTATTTTATTTTAGTTGAACTAACAAGGGGGATTACATCTGTTGTGATTTTCTAACTCTGAAAGCTTGACTTTTAGGGGATTAATATCTTTCTTGTTTCTCTGTGGAGCCATGTACCTTGGTCTTGTGATTTTGGCTTGAGGTATATGTTCTGCTTCATAATTCTTCTCTTCTTTCCTTCTGTGGTGATAATATTTTGACTGTCATTTATGTGATTATGATGTTATGCCTAATAATTTCATGAAATTCCTACTGCATATTAGCTCAATCATCGTTGCTGTATCTGTGCAGGATACAAAATGTGGGAAAAGGATTCAATTGCTGGGATGCCAATTTGTCTGTGGCTTTAACATACGATATCCGTGGAGTACCATCTCATTTTTATCGAGGAGAATTTCTGATCATGCCAACTCCTGTAGATTCATTCTTTTCAACATTGTGGAGCTCACATTTATGACAACGAATTTTGCTTATGTGTAGTAACAAGTCCAAATGGATTAATTTTTTTCTTTTTTGTTTTTCAAATTTGGATTTCAACATTCATGTCTGTTACTACGAGAAATTTACCAATTCAACATTTCAAGGCGTGTAATCCATCCTGATCAAGTAAATACATAATTACAACACCACCATATGATTTGGGGCTTTGCTTTTGAAATTTGGAATTTAATTCAAACTTCTAAATGATCATCTTTTTGTATATTATCATAGCAGGTGCATGAATGAATGAATAATGAAGGAAGGAATAATCCCCTCTTTTTTTGGTCATGATAAATTTCTGGCACATGTAGAGTTACGTAAATTGTAGAAACAGACTTGACTCAACGTACTCGAGTACAATTATGTCGGTGTCTTTTGCAGAAAAAATAGAAACAAGATCATCGTGTACTAGGCTACTAGTTATACAAACAAAAACATCAATCAGAGAGGAAGAAAGCAATTGTGACTCGAGCAATTGTTCCTGCATAAAAATCTATAAAAAGGAATGAACAATTTTCTATACCTTACTAGTTTTCATTTCAGATGGTTGCTGCAAAAAAAATCCTAAGCAAGCGTGGTAGCTAGGTCAGTACCTGTACCACCAGACTGTTCGAGCTTTAGCTGAAGTAAGTACTTAATTGTTTCGTAAATGTTTGAGCTTTAGCTTTACCTGTACTAGTATGCATTTTTTACAAGCTTTTTAATTTGTAGCTTAATTAAATGTTTTAGGACCAAAGAGAATAAAATAAGTGTGGAGTAATTTCTTTTTTTTTCGTTAATTGATTCCACGGCACGGCAACTTGTTTCAGATTTTCTGGAAAAAATTATATTCGAATCGTAGACGTCATGGCAAATGATATAGAACGCACCTGTACAGAAGATTATGAGTGCAGAGCAATGGTTGAGGCATTGGAGAAGACAATGACAGCGAAGCTTCGCAGTGATTCACTCTGGTCTGCTAAGCGGTGCATTTTCAGAGTTCCCCAAGTGCTTCGGAGGCATAAACCAGATGCATATAGACCTCATGTTGTCTCAATCGGTCCCTTTCACCGAGGAGGTGAACAATTTCAACCCATAGAAGATGTGAAGCAATGGTATTTACATAACCTTCTCTCACGCCTGAACATAAGTTTGAAAACACTGATCCAATGCATTGATAATATCACTGAGTTTGAGAAACGTGCGCGTGAATGTTATGCAGAACCACTTGATCATCTTAAGCAGGATGATTTCATAGAAATGATGATACTTGATGGTTGCTTCCTAATAGAACTATTTTGGAAACATTTCAATTGGTCATATAAGCATGTCATGCAGAATGATCTAGTTCCAGTTGAAGTACTAAATATCGACAATGACCCTATAATCAACATGGATTGCATGCTCCAATATATTTTCCAAGACCTTATGCTACTAGAGAATCAGTTACCTTGGTTTGTTCTCGAGTGTTTATATCGTCATACCCTGGGCAAACACTCCAGCTATTCTCTCAATGCAATTGTGCTTGTTGCCTTTAGCTCACAACCATCACTGCCATGTAATGTGGAGTCCTATCTTGGTCACAGTAATGATGATGATGAGATTTTTCACATACTTGATCTGGTAAGATCCGCGACAACTTTTGGATTTAAAGATTGTGAGCCAAGCACCAGCTCAGAGTTAAAATTGCCTCCTCCTGCAAGTGGTCTCTCAGAGGCCACGGAACCATTGTTGAGGAACCTCGTTGCCTTTGAGCAATGTTGTCAGGGTCGCTCCCATAAAGTAACATCTTATGTCATTATAATGAATAGCCTCATCACTTCCACCGAGGATATGGATCTTCTTTGTAGGAAAGATATAATCCGTAACTATGCTTCCCAGTTCTTCAACAAGCTTCACGATGATACAAAACTCAACAATTTCTACTTCGGTGGAGTATGCGACCGAGTGAACAAGTATTACAGTGTTTCATGGAACAGGCGGCAGCTAGAAGAATTGAAGCGCAATTATTTATCCAACCCATGCAAGATTACTTCTTTGGTTGTAGCCTTTATCCTTCTGGCTCTCAGCTTTTTGCAAACCACATATACCATTCAGCAATACTATTCTCCTCGTCGGTGATGACCATTTGTTAACTATAGTTTACTGTGTTGTACATATAGTAATGTATTTGTTTGTTTTTTTTTTTTTGGATAAATGGGGGATTAAAAAAGCTCCTTAATTAGTCATGTATTTTGATGTACTTGCATGTTCTAGGGGATTTCAAAATAAAAGTTGGATTTGCATATAAATTAAGTTCCTTAATTGATTATTAGTATAGGTAGTCATCATCTGAGATGCTTTTAACTTTTGATCTCATTTCCTTTCCATTACTGTTAAATGTTTAGCTCAGAAACAATTTCTCACTTGTATATGTTAGCTTCATATCCCAGTGCTCCGCTTTAATTTGTTCTGAAAACATGAGCCGGGAGTGAATGGATTACATACAAAGAAACAAGTATATATATATATATATGCAACTTTGATCACCTCTTTTCATCAGCTCACCCTACTCTCTCAGAGGCAGGTGTCCAATTCAGAAGGGCTTGTGTGGAAGGCATGATGAACATAGATTTCAAAGATGGCGTTTTTATAATTCCACAACTGTCAATTGCAGAGATGACAGAGCCACTGTTTAGGAACCTCATTTGCGCTTGAGCAATGTTGTCGTGGTAGATCACATAAAATAACTTCTTATGTTATTTTGATGCATAGCCTCATTGCTTCCAGCAAGGATATAGATTTTCTTTGTGAGAAACAAATATTCCTCAACTGGTTCAGCTCTGAAAATGCTTACAAGATCTTCAACAAGCTCTACGATGATACGTATCTCAATAATTTCTACTATGGAGGGCTATGTGCTGAAGTGAATAAGTATTATAACGTTTCATGGAACACCTAGGCTAGAAAAATTGAAACGCGATTACTTATCTAACCCATGGAAGATTACTTCTTTGGTTGCAGCCTTTATACTTCTGGTCCTCACCCTATTGCAGACCACATATACCATTCAGCAATACTATTCTCCTCGTCAGTGATCCATGTTTGTTAACTAGTTTACTTTGTATCAAATAAAAGTTGTACTTAATTGTTTACTGTGTACTTGTTCTAGGGAATTTCACATAAAAGTTGGATTTGTTAGTCAAAGGCTGATAATTAATTAGGCTTTATATGTTTATAGTTGCATATAGTCTACTTGCTTGTTGACTCTTGAGCTTTAGGAACCTTCTCCTAGTATTCAATAAAAATGTGAGCAAATGTCTATTTTGGGGATGAAAAGTAAGCGTGCACATGTAAAATGCACTAGTCTTGGTTGAATTTTCCTTCCTCTATTGGAAAGCTAAAAGACTTGTAGTAGTAGCAGACTTGAAACTTCTCAGAACCTGCAAATAATTCAAACTAAGGCCTATAAAATTTGAAGTTGGACAATTTTCTGTTCCTTATTAGTCACGATTTTCGATCAGTACTTCCTAGCCAAATTCAATTTCTGTTCCTCTTTGCTTTGTTCAAACTCCCCCACCCCTTAATCCAGTTAGTATCACCACAGATCACGACTTTGAACTTTCAAATCATGACAAATCATACAGAAAGTAGTGCAGATCATGCTTCGGTTGGTACAAAAGGCAACAAAGATATAGTTGGAGCACTCGAAAACACCATGAGAGCAAAGCTTCTTAGTGATACACCATTGTCTCCTACATGTTGCATCTTCAAAGTTCCTGAGGTGTTGAGAAGACAAAAACCAGAGGCATATAAACCAGATGTTGTCTCAATCGGACCTTTGCACCGAGGAGGTAAACAATTCCAACTCGTGGAAAATGTGAAACGTTGGTACTTACATAACCTTCTCTTACGTTGTAACATAAGTTTGAAAGTTTTGATCCAAGGCATTATTGATTTTGAGCAACAAGCTCGCGAGTTTTATGCTGAACCACTTGATCATCTTAACCAGAATGACTTCATAGAAATGATGATACTTGATGGTTGCTTTCTACTAGAACTTTTTCGGAAGTTCAAAGCTCTGGAACTAGATAATAATCACAATATTAATGATCCCATATTCAACATGGACTGCATGTTAAAATTTCTATGCCATGACATTTTGCTACTAGAAAATCAACTACCTTGGTTCATCCTCCAGCGGTTATATTGCCTCATTGTGGAAAATTCCCCTTGCTCCTACCTCACTTTGCTTGTGCTCCACTTCTACAGTAAACTACTATCACAGACTAATAATTTCAAGTCCAGTCCTGGCAAAAACGAAACTTTGCACATACTTGATTTGATAAGAAGTATGATTGTGTTTCCATTCCATGCATTTGGATCCACCTACAGCTTAGATACAAAGTTGCCTCATGCGACGGCTCTCTCCGAGGCAGGTGTTGACTTCAGAATAAGCTCCGGTCATAGCATAATGAACATAGAATTCAAAGGGGGGGTTCTTACAATGCCCAAGCTGACAATACTTGAGTTGACGGAACCGTTGTTCAGAAATCTCATTGCCTTTGAACAATGCTATCATGGTCGCTCGCCTAAGATAACATCTTATGCCCTTTTAATGGATAACCTCATCGGTTCTAGCAAGGATATTGATTTTCTTTGTGAGAAAAAGATCATCGATAACTGGCTGAATTCCGAAGATGCTGCACAGTTTTTCAACAACCTTTACAGTGACACATTTGTCAAGCAATTCTACTATGGTGGACTCTGCGCTGAAGTGAATGGATATTACAAAATTACATGGCACAAGTGGCTAGAAAAATTGAAGCGTCACTATTTGAGTAACCCATGGAAAGTTACTTCTTTGGTTGCAGCATTCATCCTTCTGGTTCTCACCCTATTGCAGACCACATATACCATCCGGCAATACTATTCTCCTCAAAGTTAATGACGTTTAATTGTTATTAGTGTCTGGTTTTGTTATTATTCATTTTATAATTTGTTGGTGGTGGTTCTCTTTATCACAATTTTGTTGGAATGTGTGTATAATGATTTAGTTTGAATAGGTTTAGTTGTGAAAATCTCATAAAACATGTATCATGATTTACTTTGACTAGGTTTAGTTGTATTAAATCTAGGTTTTCTTTATCTAGGTTTTGTTGTGGGAAATCTAGTTTTAGTTATTATATATTTGTCATTCTTTGTAAAGATCATTATCAATGAAAATCATTCTCTTTCATTGCTCAATTTGACATGGTATCAGAGCAATCGATCCATTGGACGTTGTCTCTTTGATTACTTGTTCTTGAAGTTCTCATCCCAGCAATTGGGATTGTTTTTTCCTTGTTAAAATTGCTATTGCTTGATCATTTCCAGCAGTCCTTTAGTGTTTGATTCTTTGCTATTGTTGCAAGTTTCTTTCATCTTTCATTATACTTCTTTGGTGTGGCTGTTGTTGTTGCTGCAACCTTGTTGTTATAAGGTTGTTTGATCTTGTTGATTGTGAACATATTGTTCATATCACCTTGTTCTTATAGCTCATTTCCAGGAAGGTTATCTTTGTTCCGCAGTGCCCAGACGATCGGACGCCAAATCACCGTCCGAACTCTTGGGAGTTGCCATCTCATTTCCAGAAAGGTTATCATTGTTCCGCAGCGCCCAGACGATCGGACGCCAGTATCCGTCCGGACGGATTGGTCGTGACAGCACAAAATTCAGTTCCAGTTTGTTCCATTCCAAACTGGTCCTGTTTTCCTGAGCAGAACAGTCAACTTTGAAGGTTAATTTCTCTCACTACAGCCGTTGGATTGAGCTGTAATTTTGTGGCCCTGTTCATCTGGGTGTGTAGTAACTCCAGTTAAAATTTCATCGCGATCCGTCCGTTGAAGTATCCATTATCCAAATATCCAGTCGACATCAGGTGATCAAAAATTTATTTTTTTGGTCTGTGTTGTTCTTGGTTTTTCTGGTATTTGATATCATTCAAGACTATATATTCCGCTGCAATTTATCATATTTTCCAAATGGCTTCATTTGGTACATTTTGTGGTGCCAAGCTAAATGGAACAAATTATTGTATATGGAAGGATATGATGACAGCCCACTTGTGTGAATTTGACAAGATGGGATATGTCAACGGATCTATTTATACACCTGCAGAAGATTCGGATGATTTTCCCAAGTGGGAAACCATCAATGGAGCTGTTATGTCTGTCCTCTACAATGTTATGACAGAAGATGTAGTACAATTGATCATTGGTTGTGACACTGCTTCTGAAATTTGGGCTACCTTACGAAATTTGTATCTCTATGAACCTGATTTGGCTCGGAGGAAGGTTGTGTGCCTAAAGGTCCAGAAGTATTCCATCAAGGACAAGTGCTCTCACTGCAACTATCCTGGTCACACCAAGGACAAGTGCTACAAGTTGATTGGCTACCCTTTCGGTTATTTTGACAAGCCAAAAACCTCTGCTCATCACCACACTGCTGCTGCTGGTCGGGGTAAGATCGGTATGGCTTTACATATTTCTAGCTTTATTGGTGAAGATACATGGATTATTGATTCTGGTGCATCTGATCATATGACTTATGATAAGACTTACTTTCACCAATTATATGCCCCCATTGTGTCTGGTGTCACTAATGCTAATGGTGAAACTTTCCCGGTCTTAGGAACTGGTTCAATCCGTGTTACTCCATCCCTTGAGTTACACAATGTTTTATATGTCCCTGCATTATCACATCACCTCATATCTGTATCAAAACTAAATTTTCAATCCAAATGCTCTGTCACTTTTTTTCCCATGTATACTCTTTTTCAGGATCTTCTCACCAAACAAATCATCGGTCGGGGGTACCACAAGGGGGGGTTGTTTCGTCTTGATCAGATGTATGCAGGGGAGAATCCAGGAAAGCGAGCCCATGCCACTTTGATTTCGAGTGCTACTCGAGAGAGTGAGATTTGGTTATGGCATCGTCGTTTAGGGCATCCATCCTTTCATGAAATGAAGAAATCAATGCCGTCCTTGTTTATTGGTATGAATATCTCTGATTTTCGTTGTGAAACTTGTGTTTTGGCGAAAAGTCATCGTGTGAGTTATCCTCCCAGCACTTCTAAATCTGTCATTCCGTTTGAATTAATTCATTCTGATGTGTGGGGACCATCCCAAGCTCCCACACTTGATGGTATGCGTTATTTTGTGCTTTTCATTGATGACTGTACACGACTCTCTTGGGTTGTGTTAGTCAATTCTAAGTCCGCTGTGTTTGATGCATTTCAAGCTTTTCGTACTCTCATTCACACACAATTTAATGGAGTAATTCGCATCCTTCGGTCTGATAATGGGGGGGAATATATCAATCATGTTTTTCAAGAGTTTTTCCAAACACATGGGATTGTACACCAAACCACTTGTCCTCAAACCCCTGAACAAAATGGAGTGGCGGAACGTAAGAACCGCCATCTCCTTGACATGGCACGTTCCATTCTATTCAGTGCTCATATGCCTAAATATCTTTGGGGAGAGGCTGTCAAGACGGCTGCTCATCTCATCAATCGTCTTCCCTCTAGTGTCCTCAATGGTCGTATTCCTTATGAAGTCCTCTCTTCTCATGTTTCTATTCCCTCATTTCAAAACTTACCTGCTCGGGTATTTGGTTGTGTTGTTTTTGTTCACATTCCTAAAAATCAACGTACAAAATTAGATGCTCGTGCTCTTAAGTGTGTATTGGTTGGTTATGGAGTTCATCAGAAAGGGTACAAGTGTTATCATCCTCCTACTCGCAAATTTTTTGTGACTATGGATGTTACATTTTATGAAGACACCTGCTACTTTGTCCCCGATGACAACACTCCTCTTCAGGGGGAGAAAGGTTTCTTTGAAGATATGGTTGTCAATGGTGAAGAGATGGGTGAAGAGATGGGTGACAATGGTGATCAATTCACAATTGAAGTTGGTGAAAATGCAAGAAAGGAAGAAGAACTCCCAGGCGTCCGGACGGCACCAATCCATCCGGACGGATTTGTCGTGGACCTCCCAGGAATTGTCGAAGAACTCCCAGGAATTGTCACAGAACACCCAGGCGTCCGGACGGCACCAATCCGTCCGGACGGATTTGTCCGGGAACTCCCAGGAATTGTCACGGAACTCCCTGGCGTCCGGACACCATTAATCCGTCCGGACGGATTTATCGATTCAGAAGGGTCAGAAACTGATATTCCTGAAACTGCTGAAGGTGGAAATGAAGATGAAGCTCCTCCCCCCCCTTCATATGCAGCTCTACCCCCCGACCATGGTTTCCAAGGTGCTGAGGATTCTCTTGAGGTAATTCCTGTGTCTGAATCCACCCAATATATACTACCTAATCGATTAACTCGAGGACAGCCTGCTAAAAAGTATGAACCCACTGTTCATGCTAAAGCTAAGTACCCAGTTGCAGATTTTATGTCAACTCATAGGCTTTCTAAGTCATATGAATCATTTGTGAATCAAATATCTGCTGTATCTGTGCCTAATAAAGTGCAGGATGCTCTATGTGATCCGAAGTGGTCGAAAGCCATGGAGGAAGAGATGGAGGCATTACAGAAAAACGACACATGGGAACTTGTACCTCCTCCATATGGTAAAAAGACGGTTGGTTGCCGATGGATTTTTACAGTAAAACACAATGCAGATGGTTCAGTGAACAGGTACAAGGCCCGGCTGGTAGCTAGAGGATTTACTCAGACATATGGCATTGACTATGATGAGACCTTTGCTCTTGTAGCCAAGATGAACACCATCAGAGTCCTACTGTCCCTGGCAGCTAACCTGGATTGGCCTCTTAAACAATTTGATGTTAAGAATGCCTTTCTTCATGGTAATCTCTCTGAAGAAGTCTATATGGATCTTCCACCAGGATATGGAACCAATTCATCAACCAGGTTAGTGTGCAAATTAAAGAAGTCCTTGTACGGCTTGAAGCAGTCACCACGTGCCTGGTTCGGAAGGTTTACACAGTCCATGCGCCAGTTTGGATACAAGCAGAGTAATTCTGATCATACACTGTTCTTTAAGCATCGAAATGGGAAAGTTACAGTGTTGATAATATATGTGGATGACATGGTGATTACTGGAGATGACTTAGAAGAAACCAATAGACTGCAACAACAATTGGCTTCAGAATTTGAGATGAAGGACCTTGGCAACCTTAAATATTTTCTGGGAATTGAGGTGGCCAGGGGGAGAGATGGTATATTCTTATGTCAAAGAAAATATGTGCTAGATTTGTTGACAGAAACTGGCATGCTAGATTGCAAACCCATCAGCACTCCAATTGAGCAAAATCATCACTTGGCTGAGTATCCAGATCAGACACCAACTAATCAGTCCAGATATCAAAGGTTAGTAGGACGCCTGATTTATTTGTCACACACTAGACCAGATGTTGCATATGCAGTTAGTGTTGTGAGTCAATTTATGCATAACCCAAGTGAATGTCATATGGATGCTGTACTGCGGATTTTGAGGTATTTAAAGTCTGCACCGGAAAAAGGAGTAATGTTCTCAAAGCATAATCATCTTGAAGTAAGTGGTTACACAGATGCGGATTGGGCTGGCTGTGTTAATGATAGGAAATCTACTTCTGGCTACTTCACCTTTGTTGGTGGAAATCTTGTTACTTGGAGGAGCAAGAAGCAGAAGGTAGTAGCTCGTTCTAGTGCAGAGGCAGAATACAGAGGTATGGCCCATGGAGTTTGTGAATTGTTGTGGCTGCGAAAATTATTACGTGACTTGGGATTCAAACCCAAACATGCAATGAAACTTTTTTGTGATAATAAAGCAGCTATCGACATATCTCATAACCCAGTGCAACATGATCGCACAAAGCATGTGGAGGTTGATCGACACTTCATTAAAGAGAAGTTGGAGGCAAAGTTGATTACTTTTCCATTTGTTCCAACTGAAGAGCAGCTGGCAGATATATTGACTAAGGCAGTTTCAAGTAAAGCATTTCATGACGCATTAGGCAAGTTGGACATTCGTGATATGTATGCTCCAACTTGAGGGGGAGTGTTGGAATGTGTGTATAATGATTTAGTTTGAATAGGTTTAGTTGTGAAAATCTCATAAAACATGTATCATGATTTACTTTGACTAGGTTTAGTTGTATTAAATCTAGGTTTTCTTTATCTAGGTTTTGTTGTGGGAAATCTAGTTTTAGTTATTATATATTTGTCATTCTTTGTAAAGATCATTATCAATGAAAATCATTCTCTTTCATTGCTCAATTTGACAAATTTCATAGTAGATATCGGACTTTTAAACAAAAGCATCATCTTCATCGCCCAATTTCATACTATAAAAAATCGAACCTGAACATTTTGAAGTACTTGTTCTAGCATATTGAGATTAGTTTCGAATCATAATCATGGAAAAGTATATACAAATTAGTATTAGAAAACATAGTCATGACTCATGACTGCAGACCAGATACTGTTGAAGTATTGGAAAACACCATGAGAGCAAAGCTTCGCCAAAACTCGTCTATGTCTGCTAAGAGCTGCATCTTCAGAGTTCCAGAGGTGCTCCGGAGGCACAGGCCAAAGGCATATGAACCTGACACTATCACAATCGGACCCTTTCACCGAGGCCTCGAACAACTTCAAGGCTTCAAGCCATGGAAAATGTGAAACAATGGTATTTACACAACCTTCTCTCACGCATGAATATAAATTTGAAGAGTTTGATCAAGGGCATTGTTGATTTTGAGCAACAAGCCCGTGATTTCTATGTTGAACCACTTGATCATCTTAGTCAGAATGACTTCATAGAAATTATGATACTAGATGGTTGCTTCCTGATAGAACTATTTCGGAAGCATTTCATCGGGAGCTGCAATATAGTTCCGGATCGAATCTTCTTCGGACAATGACCCCATTTTCGACATGGATTGCATGTTTGCATATCTATGTCGTGACCTTCTGCTACTTGAAAATCAACTACCTTGGTTTGTTCTTGAGTTCTTAAATAGCCTTACTGTGGACAACTCACCCTACCCTTGTCTCACTAAACTAGTACTCAACTTCTTCGGCTCACTATCATCTTTGGCCTGTAATTGCAAGTTCAATCCCGATTACAGTCACATTGGTGAGCTTTTGCACATACTTGATTTGATAAGAGCTGTAATAGTTGCCCCATTCAAAGAATTTGAATCTATCTCCGGCGGCTCCGGCTCATTGACCAAATTGCCACACGCGACTGCTCTCTCAAATGCAGGCGTCGAATTCACAAAGGGATCCTCCGCCAGTAGCGTAATGAACATAGAGTTCAACGATGGGGTTTTTACAGTTCCACAACTAGTGATTGCAGATTTGACTGAACCAATGTTCATGAACCTCATTGCCTTCGAACAATGCCATAAAATAACATCATATGCTTTTCTAATGGCCAGCCTCATTGCTTCGAACAAGGATATGGATATTCTTTGTGAGAGAGAGATAATTGCTTTCTGGTTGAGCCCTGAAGATGCTTCCCACTTCTTCAACAGGATTTACAATGGCACAGTGTTCCATAAGTTCTACTATAGAGGATTAGAGGGCTATGCGATGAAGTGAATAAATATTACAAAGTAAGATGGAACAAGTGGCTGGAAAGATTGACGCGATTACTTATCTAACCCATGGAAGGTTACTTCTTTGGTTGCAGCTTTCATCCTTCTGGTTCTCACCCTATTGCAGACCACATATACCATCCGGCAATACTATTCTCCTCAAAGTTAATAACATTTGTGCAACGTATACATTGATGTGCTGAAAAACTAAGCATTCCACGAACTTCAAACACTACTCGTTGGTTTGCGTATAAATGAAGTTCGCGGATGATTTTTATTTTTTAACTTTTTGATTTATTTCTCCAAATGGATGACAAAAAAAAATACCTGCAATAAAAATACGGCAGAGACAATAGAATTGAAAGCTCCCATTCTCAAAGCTTAAAAAATCCTACATTAAACCAACCATAACTAACAATGAAGAGAACAAAATTCATCAAAAGGCTATTCTAGGCCATGCCCTCAACATAAAAAATTTAAATTGTCTGCCTGCCAAAATGCAGTTCTTTAGAGAAAGAAAATGGTGGAACAGTATTTAGAAAGTGACATCACACTAAATATGTTTATGCCTCGGTTATGGGGTATTCAAACACGACATCCTTTCCTGAAAGCTTCCGATAAACTGCAGAAAAGCTCTCCAGCTTATACTCGGTGTTGTTTCGCTCTTTCGGGTCAAGGAAAACCTGCTCAACATAAGAATAAAAAGAGACATAAATATGAAAGTAATCAGACAAAGAAACACAAGACTTGCTCACTTTTCTTAGAAATCAGTTAACTTCTATACAACTCAGTAATGTTCTGAATTAGCGTAACAGTGTCTTCTGCTGTTTTTGAAAGGCTAATCTCAGCCTTTATATTTATTATTCCTTTCGGTGTACTACCAGAGCCTAAAATTTTGTGCTTCAGCAAGTTGTGATAGTTTACCTTCATTATCTTGGAACCATCAAGGCGATATCTGGTGCGCTTCCCAACAATCTCAGCAGGCAAAACAACATCCTCCAATATTGCCTCATGAACAGCAGTCAGGGTGCGAGTGCGAGGACGTTGAGCAGCAGAGCCTTTCTTTGGAGGCCTCACAATCCTACGTGTGGCAATCAGGATCACATCCTGCCATATAAAAAACAAAAAGCCAAATAAGCATCACCTAATAAGGAACCAAATTTTGCAAATAATCACTTTTGACTATAGATAAATAATCACAAGTGAGAAATGAAATACAAAAAATGAGGCACTTGGAGAAATGACAAGCAAACCGAAAAAAAAAAAACTAAATAAGCAGCTCAAAACTAGCAAGCAAAAGAGAAATGTTCCTAATCGTAAGACTATAAAATCAGTAATCATGAAAAAAAATCAGTTTCAAGCTCCTACATTTTAGGCACACGTTGTAATGCCAAGAAAGAAGTAAACTACATCCTACATTTTATAAGATAGACCAAAAAAAACAAATCAGTAATCACCTTTCCACTGAACTTCTTCTCAAGCTCTCTCACAAGCCTAACATGGATCTTGCGGTAAGCCTTCCTCAATCTATAGGGAACATGGATAACAACAGCCTTCCGATTCCCGGCAACATCAACTAGACTGCATCAGAAAGGAAGAAATATTACTCATACCATATGCAACAGTTTCTAATAGACTACTATATACATCCAATAAACTATTCTTACGCTGCAGAGTTGATGTATAAATCCTTCAAGTCACTTTTCAGCTCTTGGTTTGTGTTCTCCAAATCAAATATCGACTGAATGCATAACAAGTCAAGATCATAAGTAAAAGTAATGATTACTAAAAGTAATAATCATTAAATAACTAAAAAGCACAATAAACTACTAAAGAGCTTACTTGTGCAACAGTCTCCTCAAATTCAGTAGGTTCAGCATCCTTATCCTTGTGGATCTTCTTCCTTGAAGTGAACATTTTGAAAAATCTGACCAGAAACGCACAAAACATATTAAGCATTTGTGGCTAATCGATATGAAATAGAATTGACACAATTGACAACCACAGATGAAACTTAATCCAAACACCAATGTCATGCACCTCAAAATGCCAATATATTTAGAATCCCAACAAAACGATAGCAAGAATCCCAACATATGTAAACAGCAAGCATTAATTAAACAAATCCACCAGATTCAAGGAAAGAGTTCAAAACAAAGATGTTTCCTTTTTCATATGCAATCACTACACAGGAGGCCACAATTACAATCTTACAATAAGGTGAACAGAATCCAACACCTTACAAGCTTTTCGAATCAGATAAATGCGGCTTAGCTTCTCAATATTTCAATCACAAACAATGAAAGAACTTTTCGATAGATGAAAAACAGTTAAATTCTCATACTTTCTCATAAAAAAAAAACAGCAATCGGAAAAATTGCAGCCAATATCAAAAGCTTCATGATAAAACTTCTCCTCAATTAAATTTCACAGTAAGCCATTACTAGTAATATAACATGATTGCATTAGAAACGAATTGAAAAGACAAGCTCATTACTTGTTCAGTACACAGAGCATAGAATTTTGAAAAAAATTCACGCAGTTTCCGAGGAAACAAACCAGTACAGGTAATAGATTGGATTAAGAAGACGAAATGGGTATCGTGTTCACCTGAAGAAGAGTCGAGCCTCACAGAGATCTGCCGCTCAGAGTGACTGAAAGCTTGAAACTTTGGCTTCGGCACTCTGCAGACAAGAGAAAAACCCTAGTTGCCGAATGAAGGTATTTATAGGGACGACTCGGATGGTTTATTTGTGCATTGAACGGCTCAGATTAGCCGGGATGATTGTTTAAATGTATCTTGGCCCAAAAAAGACAAAGGGTATGGCCGAAAAATGAAAGCCCAAAGGCTAACGAGGACAGAAAATGAGAGGCCCGGCAGGCACTAAAGAAATAATATAATAAAATTATTTAAAGCCCGACCCAACTGATAGAGATTGTTAAGACCGGACATGAGGCGATCGTGCTACGTGACATGTTTGACCCACAAATCACAAAAAAAAAATTCTGTCGAGGAACTAGCAGGGAGTGGTTGTGCGGTATTTTTAATATTTTGCTATATAACAAAAAGAGTATTTTAGATCGAGGAAAGTGATCAATGCAAGTGTTTTGATTGGTGGGTCAAACATGTCATGCGAAACGATCGCCTCACCCAAAACTTCTCTACCAATCGCGCATGAGGCTTGAGGTGGGTATTTCGTTATATAAATTTTAGGCATTGATGTGGTACGGTGTGATTGGTAGATAGGACACGTGACAAGCCACCCTATTTAAGACGTTAGACGTTCTCATAAGCCTGTTTGGTCTAGTAAGAAGACGCTTCTACTCATAAACACACGAAAGTAATTTTGTTACAACTTATAAGCATATAAAATGTATTGGTAGTTAGAAACTTAGAAATGTTTATAAGGAAGCACTCAACAATATTCAACTCATATATATTACTGGAACACTATACAGTGAAAAGCATTTTTAGTACCTGAAAACTAACAAACAGGTTTTTGATCTCCAATTTTGTGATGAGAAGAGTCAAACTAGTTTGTAGGTCTACAATGTGATGGCCTTTGACAGTTGATTAGTCAAGTGAAAGTAAATTGAGACCATCGATCTTTTTTCATGGTGATGATCGATGACAATTAGCTAGTAGCCGTTTTCCAATTTGCTGGCTGAGGCAGAGGCTCTAATGAATTCAATCTTTGGTGGCTGAGGCTGTCGATGGATCACTAACTTCCATCTACATCCGTCGTTGAAATCAATATCTAAAATTGACAAAATGACTGAAAAAGAAAACCGCCCATGTATATAGAAACGTGATTGATCGATTAGTCATAATCAATGGTGATCGAGATGAGGAACAGTCAAGGTTTCCAAATTATATGAAGCACATGCTAGCTAGTTTTGCAGTCTTAGTAATATACGTATGTGCATATGTAATATGCAAATTGCAGACTGAGGTAATGTGACTGACGACCAATCAAGTTATTGGTTAATCCAAATGGAATGTATATATGCATTCATTCAGAGTATCTCTGCTTTCAAAGATAGCGACTCTTTTCTTTCTTCTATTTTCAATTTATTGCAGTCATTTCATATAGTTGAGTGGTGCCTTGCTGGAGTCCATTGATCCAATAGACTACAAGAAGATCTTGCTTCCTAAAATTGACTATTCCTTATTTAATAGCCAGAAACTTCCCCACCACCCCACTAAATGGGCAAGAATAAAACTGAATTAATGCTGAAAAACATGAAACGTCTGGGACATATTCAAAGCATGCATGTATCAGAAAACTGCTTGCTTGCTTTTTCATTACATCTCAAAGTTTCTTAGGCTTGTTCATTATCACATGGAAAATCTGAACAAATTAAGTGACATATATAAAGGGAAAAAATGCACATTAATAATGTACAATCTATTAGCATAAACGAAAATTCAAACCAACAACCGCCACAATTTTGTGTTTGAGTTGTGGAAAATTAACAATTACTGGTCACTTGAGAAATGATCTAGAAACTAATTTAAATAAAAAAAAGCTGTCAATTCCGTGAGGGTTGTCTGAATAAAGTCCCTCAATTTGGAATTAGAGCATCCAATCCAAAGTTAATTGGCAATCGGTGGAGAGGCCCGCCCGTGTTCTTATACACTGTATATATATTGCTAACACCTTTGCAACAATTCATCCATGTTCCACATGCCACATGAAAAATCAGTGTCAAGCCAGTTGCTTTCACTTTCTGGCACATAGTAATTATCAGCAGCAGCAGAATTCCCCAAGGTGAAGATTTCCATGTCTTGGTTTACAATTTGATCATTGTTCACTATGGCTCCACCAAAAGGACTACAAGGGTAATATTCTGAAAGTTGACAAGTGTTTGACATCTCCATTGGTAACTCTGAAGGCACAATGCATGAACTGGATTCTGTGTTCTGCTTTTTGATATCCAAATCGTGTATGAATCCGCTCATGCTAACAGCTCCTTGCTCAGTAAATTGTGGTAATTGTGGTGGTGGTGCTGTTATTGAATGTTGATGAGAAGCAGCTAATTGGTTTCGGTCTCCTATCTTCTGCAGCAATCTTGGCATCCAAAAGCACCTAATAATATTCTGAAACTCTGTGCTGTTGGTATCAATTTTAAGATGCCTGGCTTGCTTCTGCACTCTAGTTCTCCAGTAGTTCTTGATTTCATTGTCTGTTCTTCCAGGTAAGTATTGCGCAATTTTCGACCACCTACAATCACAAAATGAAATGAAAAAAAATTAAGTACTTTTAACCAGATTAAGCATATGTTGAAGAAGTTGGATTTTGAGATGAGCTAAGCTAACGCACACCTGTTTCCCCACTTGGAGTGGAGGTCAAGAATCGTTAGCTGTTCTTCCGGAGTAAGATTTCCACGCTTAACATCTGGTTTCAGATAGTTTAACCATCTCAATCTGCAACTCTTCCCAGTTCTCCTTAATCCTGAAACCCAAAAAAACAAAGAATAAAATTAAGCAAGAGGAAAGAGTACTGCTAATACTACTAGTTATGGAAACTGAAAATGCATTATGATGTACTACTAGGCTACTAATCATGATCTGCTTCCAAATGGGTTATAATTAACCTGCGTGATTTGCTAGCAAATTCCATCGACCTTCACCGTGACGACCTATGTATTGAATCAGAAGAGTGTCTTCTTCAAGAGTCCATGGCCCTCTCCTAAGCTCATTATCATCTTCACTAGAACTACTGCTTAAGCTTTTACTATTAGTAGACATAGCAGCTCTCATTGCTCTTTGGAGTTTGAAGCAAAACTATGCTAAACTAGACTTGTGTGTCACTAACTAATCCAAAGATTTAACAAGGGTACTTTATATATATAGTAGACCAATGACTTTTATTTATTTATTTTCTAGGAAAACCCAAAAACTAATTTTCAAGAAAGGTGACTTGGTAGAATCAAATTCTCTATTCATGCATGTAGCTTCCACAGAGCTTCCAATTCCATTAGTCCATGATTTAAATAGGAAAAGAAGAGAAAAGAATATTTCAAGTACAGAGTCCTCTTCACCTATTTACAGAAAAATCAACCCTAGGAAGTAAACAACACTACTGGACTAACATAAATTCTTGGTCAATGTAAACTAACTCATCATTCCAAAACTGTTAATTTTGACACTAACTTAATAAAATGATGGGATTGTATAATTTTCAATTCCACTCAAATCGATCATATCACTTTGAGTCTTTGATAAGATTGAATTACATGCATTAGTTGTTTGTTTTTTTGTTTTTTTCCTAAAGGGAAACATGAACTACAAAATCTGCCACTAAAATCACAACCAATATATATCTTTTTGTAGCAAAACATATTTTTCGCATTTAATTTACTGCCCCTTGTTTTCTTATGAATTTCCACAAGAAAAAAAGATGCAGAGCTGTCACTTGGAAAATAAGTAATGTATGAAATGTATGCATTGGACTTATTGTAAACGTTAAAGTGTTAAACATTGCAAAAACGCATGTGGTATTATCATGAAAAATGGGACAACAAAGAGTCCAAGTTTACAGAGAGAGAGAGAGAGAGAGATGTACACTTATGAAGGACGACTACTGTGGAGACTTGGTCTGGTTATAGAAATAGAAATTCATCATTATTATTAATAAATGGGAAGCTGTTTCATTAAGTTGACACCAGACACCTCCAAGAACCCAAGTCTTGCGCATATAGTGTTCAAACATGTTAAAACTTAAAAGATCAGGTTTAATCATATTTTGATTTTCTTGACCTCAAATTGAATTGGGTCTGGTGGGATTATAAAAACAGGACAGAAAGTGGAGATTTGTAGTAAGTAGTTCTAATGGTTACGAGTATTTTTGCCACTATACTCGAGGTCCAACTTTTTTAATCTTAACAAAAAAAAAAATATTTCATCTCTCAATATCTCAAATTATAGAAACAAAAGACAACATGAAAATGGCTGGAAATGAAAATTTTTAGGATGCTGCAATGCATTTGAGAAATTTGTTGCATTGTTTGGGCAGTTTTGGCAGCAATTTAGAATTCCTAGCTTGGAAAAAATAGAAAGAAAAAACAGCTGCTTAGAATTTTATTCATATCCCATATGCAATTTATTCTTTTTTTTTTTTGGTAATCAATTTATTCATTTACTTACTGGGGAAGATATACATCATATCATGCACTAATACATAAGCCCAAAAGAGGAGGTAGAAATACATGAATTGTCAACTTCTTTAATAGGAATTTTGGGGTCATTCAAAGGTTCAAAGTTTCTTCTTTCTTAATTTCTAGATGATCCAAATTCCAAACCAAGATCCTAATAAAATATGAAACGTGCTTGACTGAACACAATATTCTTATTTCATTAACAATATATACACTACTTCACATCCAAAAGTTTGCTTCTTGTTGGTGTTTTCATGCTTAATTGGTTGTTGAGAAGGGGGGCGGCATTTTGAGCTTTTACCAGCTAGGAATCTCGATCAGAACATATTATCACCTTGTTTTTATATTTTACTTGGTTGTCATATGATGTCTGCTTTTCTTTGAAACAGTGTGGTTCCTGTTCCTCCAAACCCAATCAAGAATCAACTTTGAAGACAAAGACATGAAAAACAGGAAAAGTAGTATGCAAATTTTGTGAAGTGCAGCTAAATTTGACTTTACAAAGAAGGTACGTACTGTACGTATATTCTCTTCGATCTCGTGTACGTATATCAGTATTGGGATATACAGTACTAGTACTGGTGCGGTTTGTACGTCTTGCTGATCGAGTACTTAATGTCTCTCATTTTACCTTAAATATAGCTTAATTAAGCTAATATTAATAGTTGAAGTTCTGGTATTAATTAATCAGAGTCGGCAAGAGGTTTATATAGCTAGCAGGATGATCTCAACTGTTTATATATATACACAAAAGTTGGTAATCAAAAGTTGAGATAATAGCTAATGCTTCTAGTACTACTCTAATATAGTGTAACACGACTACAAGTCTCGACTCTGAGGCCGGATCTATAGGAGAAGGCGATTGAGGCAGCTGGCGGTGTTATGTTTATTCACTAAATTTCAGCAACTTTATATTGTTTTGTTCATTTCCTTAAGGATGTGAGGGCAAGATGTTTGTTGTAATTATGTCTCGAATAAGCTTAAACATGAGCAACTTAACTTGGCAAATTATGCATGGAATCCACCACTTAATTATTTACTGAGGTTTGTACTTGAACCAGGAATAGGTGGAGATCGATTTTAGATCAAAATAGGCAAGTTAACAGAATTAATTAGTGATCGATTAGTAATTAACAGGTAGAACCAGGCCGGAATTTCAAATAGTACGTCCTCTTGTGAATTGACAAGTTCATGACCTACCTTCAAAGTTCAAACAATTATATATATAATCTTGAGTCATTAATTCTTACATATATACGTATTTAAATCTCATGAAAGAGACTCCAAACTGATAAGCACTAAAATGGCAAAGTCGACTGAGCTATAATGCTATACATACATATATATATATATATATATATATATATATATATATATATATAAGATCGACTGTGCAACAACCAGCATGACATCGAACTAGGCCAATGTGGTGTGGTTAATTAATTGTTCCAACTAGATGGCTAAACTTAATTAAAAAACTGCAGCATGTTGATGATTGACATAAACTAATTAAATTAAATTTGGGGACCTTGATCGATGCATGACATAGGAGTGTGGATAATAAGGACATATCTGATGATGGCTTGCTTGATGATGGTAGGCTGATAATAATGACAAAAATAATTATGATGATTAAGCGTAATTAACGGTGAATGCAGCCACGATGATTGGTTAGATAACAATATATATATATATATATATATATATGACAACAAAGCTTTTTTTGGTGCAAAGAAAATTAAACGTACAACAAATTTGTGATCACATTATCCACACGAAACACACATATGATTGATTTTCCTATATAAAACAATTGTGGAACATAAATATTTTTAGAAATGTTGTCATGCATCCTGTATACATATAGCGACTAAAATTCCTGATAAGCTAATTAGCTCAGCTCTTTACGTAACCTGGCCCTGCTGGCTTTTTCAGAGAGTTATACTTGAAAGATACGTTGATGGCTAAAATATCCATACCGGCGGCCTTTAGTAACCTAGCTGTTAAATTACAGGCGCATTTGCTCTTTGCTTCTTTGATCATATAGCTGGTTTATGTGATTCTCATAAATTTGAGTCTTTGACCTTGTAACACCAAGCAAATCTTAACAAATCAGGAAGCAATATTAGCTTGAGATTGAGACTACTCTGCAATATTATATATATTCAGTAGAACTTACTTCCTTTAACAATATTCAAGGCTAGCTAAAAGAAACTGTCAATTAATTAGGTGGTCTAGCTAGCTTGTATTCTGCAATATATGCAAAGTTGGCTACAGACCTACAGTCCTTGGAAGATGATGAAGTATTGAATTGATTATGGAGGAGACTTCTTTCCTGGCTCATTAGGGTTATGTATTTGTTGCTTCTGTAGTAGAATGAGACTGAGTGTTCTATTATACAAACACTACAAATAAAAATTGCATTAGCCACGGCAACAAACCGTCGCTAAAAGCTCTTTTACCGTTGCAAATGGCTTTTTGCGACGGCTAAGCGACGGCAAAGCTTCGGTTGCAAATGGTGGCGTCGCTAATGCTATTCGCGACGGCAATTTCACCATCGCAAGAGCATTAGCCACGGCAAAGTCTTGCCGTCGCAATAATTCTACGACCGCAAAAAGCCATCACAAATAGCAATAGCGACGCCACTTACCACGACGGAAACTATGCCGTCGCAAAGTGTGAATTATTAATAAAAAAAAATTTTGCACCCCAGAATTTGTTTTTCCTTGCAAAAGAAGCCATATATACAAATGGGAGAATTGTATTTCTTTTACACTGAGTTCATACATCTTCACCAATATTCAAAATACAACTTAACAAAATTACAATACATAAATTTGATGTTCGATATGCAAAATATAACATCATGCAAACTGTGAGCTACTAAGGTGATTGGGAAGCTTCTTTTCCTCCATCTTCTTGTTTGAATCCACAGCCACAATCCAAAGCAGACTTGCAAAAGAAATATGGTACTCGACACCTCCAGATTGCAAGAAGAAAACAATTATACAAGGGCCAAAAAAACAGCTAGCAAGTAAAGTACAACAGAAAGATATAGTAAACCAATACAACAAGGACTAATAAGGTTTCAAGGGGCATGGAAGCCATTTGAAACAAAAATTGGTCAATTGTTATAAGGTAACCCTATTTTCGGTAAGAGATGTTGAAACCTCTATTCACAAAACCAAAAAGAAAGAAAAAATGCAATCAATAAACCATGTCCCAAGAGATAAGACATTTAAAAGAGGGAGAAATATTTACCAAACTCATTGAATTATCATCCTCTTCTTTCAAACGCTTTACATTCTTCTTCTCTCTTCTTTGAACTTGCTTGTCACACCTAAAATTAACCATATTGATTCACCTTGGCATTTTATCAGTAATCTAGTGGGGATCGATCAGTAGTGTTATTAACAAGTAAGAATAACAATATCATAAGCAAAAGTTGGAGTTTAAGCTAAGTAGTAGTAGGACTAGTATGACTGTAATTGAGCTACAAATCAATAACACTTCTTTCACTAATACTCTCATTATATAATCAGTGTCTTATAAAGTAAATGACACATTCTTCATACAACTAAAATAAAGGATATGCGCAAAGAGCAAAGACCATACCAACAATCAAACGTGTACCAAGCATCCCAAAAATCAAACACCTAGCATGACCATTCTAGGATATAGTCAAATCCCAGTAACAACATATTCCCAAACGAAAGCATGGCTATAATTTCAATCAATTCATAGCAACATTAAACATATCGGACATTTTAAATATCTGAACCTCATCACCGATTCGCAACACATACGATCAAATAATCAATTTAACCCAATTTCAATATCATTCAAGCATTCAACAGATTAGCCACTGTCCAAACTTCATTCGAAACTCGAATCATTACCTGCGTAAAAAAAGTAACCAGATCACAGAAGTCGAACCAAAACAGAGCTCCGATGAAACCAAAACAGGGCACGAAAAGCTCTGAAAATGATTCACCAACTAGGAGGCTGCAACCTTTGGACCTCTTCTACCCTCCTAGACACCGAATTCGAACAAACAAACAATAATTAGGCCAAGAAAGACCTAAAATAGTCGCTGTGTACAGTGAACAAACCACCGCCTCATTACCCAAAACAACAAATCTCCAATCTTCAACCAAAAGAGAATTTCAAGGCTAGGAACGTGTAGAACTCGAAGAGTTGATGAGTTTTCATACCTGACTCGAAGAAAACGGCGGCCTGAGTCGCCGAAAATCGTCAAAAAAACCTGCCGAAAATCGCGATCTACTTCTCTTCGATTCTCTTTCGTCAGTCGCCGATTTGACAAGCCACTGGCACCATTGTATTTGCCTCACCAAGTCGGAACTTTTGGCACCGCTTTCACACCCTGAAATGGCCGGACGAGACGGCTGCGTTCGGTGGAGTCGCGGCGGAGAGAGACGACTCGTACAGTCGTTCTCCGACATCGAATCGCGAAGGGGTTTCGCCGGTTTGGTTGATCGGAGGCTCAGGAATCAATCCTTGGTGACGGTGATGTCGGATCGTGGCCGGAAACAATCGAATCAGCCCAGCGGTGGCGCTGCGACTATTCACTGCGCATGAGGAGGTTTGAGCCAGTGCATGGTGAGTTGGTGGGCTGGGTTTTGCTCGCATCGAGCTCTGAGTATTTTGGTAAGGGCGGTGTTGCTCGCCGGTGGCTGGATTCCATGGTTCCCGGCGAGACAGAGGGAGTGCAGAGAGAGAGGGAGAGAGACGGGGTAGAGGATTTAGGGTCAATGTGCAAAACAAGTGAGGAGGGAATACTTAAAAAAATTGGGGGGGAAAAAAGTAGCGACAGCAAAACAATAGCCGTAGCCAAACCCAAAAAAATCTAGCGACGGAAACAAAATGCTGTCGCAATTGAGTTATTTATTTACGACGGCATTAATTTGCCGTTGCAAACCACTTTTATATTTGCGACGCCTTGTTTTCCGTAGCAAATTTATGGCCATTAGCGACGGCGTTTTTATGCCGATGCTAATTGCCGTAGCTAATGCAATTCTTTTTTGTAGTGAAACACTAAACCCTAAATTTTAGGTGGTGGCTCCACTCCATATTGCAGATACAATTAAAGATGATGTAGGGGTGTAGGGTTTCAGGAATGAGCAATTCCCTTGGAATTCTAGAGCCTTTATAGTTGATGGAAATTAATTTAGAGCTTTTGCTTTGATGCATATATTTATAGTGAGAACTTCTCTGAAGCAAACTCTGATATGGACTAATATTCATTAGCTAGGCCCCAAATTGTTAATTGTTAATTTCCAGGCCCAAGGCCTTCAGAAAATGATGTATGCATATATGTCTATGCTTTTCTATCACACACCCAGAAATCCAACACACACACCTCTCTCTCTCTCTCTCTCTCTCTCTCTTCCGCCTTGTGTGTGGAGAGCAATGGAACAACATTCTGAAATGTAATTCACTCAAATTGCTGAGGACGCAACAAACAATTCTGTATTTGACAGCAACTTCACCCCAACAAAGCTTAGCAACTAATGCTTAGACCCTCGTGTCTTTTTCAATCCAAACCATTTTCAAAACTTAATCACTTCATTCATAATATATAATTAACACTACACTTCAAGCTCAATGCCAAAAGCCTACATGGCCCCCCCTATTATTGGATATATACCTCCTGAAATGGGTCCCACTAGGAAACACACTACTCTGCCACGTGTCTCATTCACAATGCTTCCTCATTCCGATCAATATTAAATATCAACTAATATATTGGTGTTAAGGTAAAATGAGATTACATGCACATGTAATCGTCTACTATAAATAGTAGTTCCACACCTACATTATCCAAAAACCCAATTAAGCTTAGAGCTAGCAGAAGAGCTTGGTGAGTCTGCAATACAAAACCCAATATATGGCTCAATTCTCAGCTGATTTGAAACCTTCGTTACCTTTCTTAGACACTGAGCCAAGCAATATGGAGCTAATAAACCAGTATGCAGACCAATTCAATCACCCTAGTGTTTGGGACTACTCAAGCTTGAACCATTTTCCAAGCTACATGCCTTTTTCAAGTGACAATTTCTTTGGCAACCTAGGACCTGAATTCCCAGGAAGCTTGGTCGAAAACTTTCCGGCTGCTGGTTTTGCTCATCCGAACAACAGCAACAACAACCTGCAAAATGATGAGGCCTCAGCTGCTCAGTGCCTCGTCGCGGCTGGAAACCCTGAATTCCAAGAAACCAAGAAGAGAATAGCAATGGAGATATCAGAGAGCAGTTCTGGAGTCTCTAATCCCCCAGTTTCGAAAACTGGGATCAAGAGAAAAAATGTAACCATCAATTAAATTTTTTTGAATTTTAGTCTGTTGTTCTGGCTTGTGCATGTTTGGTCGGTTTAGTGATGATTGATTTGGTTTATATATTTTGCAGAGCTCGGGAAGAGGAAAGAGAGTGAAAATCAATAGTGAGGAAGAAGATGAGAAACCAAAGGAAGTGGTTCATGTTAGAGCCAGAAGAGGCCAAGCCACTGATAGTCACAGTTTAGCAGAAAGGGTATACTTGCAAATAATTATTAATTTAATCAAATAGATATCATTGTTAAATACATTATGGGCTACAATATGTGATTTTATATATTGAATGTGGGATTAATTGATTGTTTCTGCATTATTATCAATCAGGTTAGAAGGGGAAAAATCAATGAAAGACTGAGATGCTTGCAAGACATTGTCCCAGGTTGCTCTAAGGTAAAGAAATTTTTAACAGTGCATATTATGTGACAACAACAGAAACCTTGAGCGTGTTATAATTTTTGGTGCTCATTATCATGTGATTACAGACGATGGGAATGGCGGTAATGCTAGACGAGATAATTAATTATGTGCAGTCCTTGCAGAACCAGGTTGAGGTCAGTCAATCGATCAATTGACAATGATCAACTAGATTGTTATAATTTTTATACTTCATTTCTCAAGCAATTAATCAACTTTTTTTTTTTTGAAATTCAGTTTCTGTCTATGAAGTTAACTGCAGCAAGCTCTTTCCATGACTTCAACTCAGAGACAGATGATGCTATGGAAACAATGCAGGTATACTAGCTAGCTTTAGTTCCTTTAAAGTTCAAAAACTAATTACTAATATGCAAATCCATTCAATGACTTAATTAGTGTATATGTTTATATGTTGCAGAGGGCAAAAGAGTTGGAGAAAGTGAAGATAGAAGCAGGATATGGAGGAGTAGTTGATAGCAGCTTCCAGTATTCGTCAACCAATAATTATTATTGGCCTCTCTAGCTGAGAGAGTCTGACTACAATTTTGGATGCTACTGGAATTTTATGCATGCCATAAAACAAACACATGAAGATGCTATTGCTGTTGCTATTGCTAGCTCCATACATGTCCTCCTAATATTTTATATATAATTCATTTTAGGCCCTTCATTTTAATATAAAATGTGTCCCCACTTCATGTTATGTTTGGCACAAGTGTAAAGTCTCATACTTTAATTGTAAAACCCTCACTCATATGGGGAAATTTATCCAGATTAATACAAGGACTAGAGTCAATTTTTTATCCGTATAAATTGCGGTTCTATATATATATAGACAGATGAATGAGTAATGTTATAGGATATCTGAATATATCCAATCCAAATATTCATAAATTGGAATTGCCAAATCAAACACAGAGTCACAACTCACAAGGAAGCATAACTATAACCAGACAGCTAGCATTAGGAAATTGTCAATTCTGAAAAGATTAATTTAATCTGGTCTACTTCAGTTCCAATATATCCACAGCTGTTTCATAACTACAGTAACTGTAATAACTTCTTCTGACAGAATCCTAATTGCAATAATTGGATTCCAACTGGGATATGCTTGCAACTACAGATTACTACCAACATTTGGTAAAAACCGACCCAGCAGGACTGTCATAAATCACCAACAGTGGATTCAGGAATATATCTTAATTTCTTGTAATTAATATGGAGAAACCCACGTGTCAACTTGCTTTATTTGAGAAAATTCATCGAACACATTATCTCACTTATTTTACATAGTCTTTGCTCCTTCAATACATCATTATCTTCGCTTAGAACTCTTCAAAACATATCGACAAACATCTTGCCTCCACACATTCAAGGAAAAGAACAATCACATAAAACAAGCGCCGAGTGTTTTCACACAGAGCAATCACATAAAACATCCTTCAACACATAGAGCAATCACATAGAGCAAGCGCCGAGTGCCTTCATTATCACTTTATTTATCGGCATGTGGCCAAAAGTTTTTCATTTTCTTAGTTTACTTGATAAAAGGTTGAGTAACGTTCACGTACAAACATTTACAGATCATATTGCTAATGACATTGTTGAGGTTCACACGCACCATAAGAGATCGATGTAACCATGATAGTGGTACAAATAGTTTTATGGTTGAAAGAACACATTCAATCCACTTTGAGTCATATAACTAAAACGTGAGTCATATAACAAAAAGGTGGATAAACACTAAGCTGTCGACTAAAATGAAGGGCACAGCTCACACACGGCTTGATGATCAGTAACTCCAACTTGTCTGTGTGACCAGCATCTTAATTAAGCACCACCTTGGAATTATCTTTCTATATTTATGTCGGTAATTAAAATTTTGGAAATGATTAATTGGCGCGCATTAGTATTTTGAATAAGACCCATGAACCAAAAGAGGAGCAAACTGTCACAAACATGAAAGAAGAATTGACAAGTAACCAGTAACCCTACAGTATCCAGGAGAACAAGTTAACCAAGCTACTGGGTGATATCCCACAAATAGATGGTTACACATGAAATCTTATGCGACAATGCCAATTCATGAAGTGAATGATTGGGGGAGAAAAAAATTGAAGGTTTTTTTGTCTTCAAGTTTAATTTGTAATTAAGTGAGTTTAGAAGAGGAAGAAGGGTTAGATGCATTGCATCCATGAAACTTGGAGAGGACAGCTAGAATGGGCCAGAGGTTGTCTCCCAAAAGAGGCATGGGCAATGTGGGATCTCACTCACTATTCTCCAACTTCTCAAAATGATAAGGGTTTATGAACCTTGCTTGATCTCTAAAGCTATAGCTCTCAATCTCCTTTAACATATATATCCCACTGAACTGAATCTTTCTTCTTTTTAATTTGACCCCCTTTTGACTAAGTCTTGGTTTGTCTCTTGGGGCATATGCATGAACAAAGAGGAGGAAGATGATCCAAGGGTCCCATGGATATAGTTAGTGAATGGATTGTGTCACATATATATTGTTAAATAATTAGATTGAGGATCACATATGTGGTATTGAAGTTGGGAAGTTGAGAACATATATGGGCAAGTTCAAGGACCCTTCTACCAGCAAGTCTAGTCGATAGAGCTTTTATTTGGAAGTGGAAATCTTAAAGGTGTCATCCCCACTACTATGACAAAAAAAAAAAGAACTAAGATTGAGAAATAAAGGGAAAAGGACTATACATGTGCATGCATGGCCTTTTAATAGTGAAATTGGAAGCATACAAAGCACAATTGGGGGCTTCATTAAAACTTTGTCCGGAAAAATTTATTAGAACAAAACCATAAGTGAAGAATCCAATATATGAGATGACCAATTTGACTCGGTGAACATCTTTCAAGCCGAATTTCACAAGAGTCTCAACCAAAAGCATAATGATCGATCGAGTTAGATGGTGTGAAACTAAATAATGTAATCGAATGGAATTTACATACTTTGTAACCTAACTCCAACAAATTTACTACTATTCATGGATAACGAACATGACGTGCATAGCTTGGTTGAAGGAAATATTGATCACATATTAGATAGGTTTATGTCCATGTCTTATCTTCTTCAAGTCCCATGGGACAGGCAGAAATGCCTGAAAGACTACGGGTCAAACAATAATGTTAAATGCAAGAGTCCACATTTGGAGTTTGGATTATATGCAAGATCAATTCAAACCCAGCATGTTTAAGTCGACAGGATGATTTGGTCTCCTCCCCCAAGAATTGATATATAGTAAAATGTTGAGGTGAAGTTAGCTCAGCTCCAAACTTTGGTGGCCCATATAATTTACATATACAGAGTTGCATGTGAAGTGTGTATACTGATCAAACAGAGTTGCAGCAGGGATTAAACGTACTCTTGGAATGAATATTCATGTGAAGTGCTGCAGATATGAAATGGTTAGGGGACAGGGCTGGACAGATTGTACGTATATATTAACTTGATTCTGCTATTCAACTCAAACTTACCAATCACCAAATGCATAGTTGCATATATTAATTGCATGCAGAAAAAGGCTGCAGCTAGCAAGAATCCATGTTACAATTACTTACCAAAAACAAAAGGAATCCATGCTTCTGTTCAAAATGGAACCTACTACTTCCAGTTTGTCAAACCCAGTACTTGAAGATTATTGGTCTTTTGAAAAAATTCCATAAGCCCAGTTTGTAATGTTCTGATTAAAAGCCCCATAATCCACCAAGTTGGGCTTTTGCTTGGTTCTGGTGTTTATAGGCTATGAGCAGTCTTTCTCATTTAATTGTCTTTTTGCCTTCTTTTTTGCAGACGTAAATCTATTTTTTTTTTGTGTTCAGTGGTGAAGTGGTTGTTCTAACATTGAAAAAAATTATGGAAATTATTTTTTGAGTAAATTATTAGCTTTCTGTGAGTATTAATGACAATCTCTTAAAAAGATATATACTAATAAATAACTTTGGACATGACAATCTCCTAAAAAAGATTACCAATAAATAATTTTTTGTTTTTGCAAAATTACCAATAAATAATTTATTGATGCACGATATTTCTTGTGCACCTTAGCTCACTCAAACAATTCCGGTAACCGATTTCTCAACGAAGAAAAGCTCAGATGACGAACAGTTGTTGGACACTACTGTTGCTGTGAAATTCTATTCTTATCCAACAATCTTTGTCTTCCTTCCTTCCTTCCTTCTTTTGTCATAAGCCGCAATACAATATAATAAACCCCAAAGCACGACAGAATCAACATGTCCCTTGTACGTGGCTGCTCTCACCGACTCTTCTTTGCCTTGGTACCAATATCAATTTCCCAAATTGGTGAACTGGGTTGGTGGAAACTGATCCTGAGCATATAATCCGAGCTGGGTTTTGTGAAATGTTGCAGAAATTTGGAGATTTTGATCGGCAAAAGCTAAGAATGCTGATAAAGGCGCGGGCTTGACTGTACATTTTTGGTAAGTGTTATTATCTTGTGGCTTCTAATAGTTGTTGGATTTAGGTTTGTTGCTGAAATTTGATTTTTGGGTTAGAATAATTCTTAATTGGTTTGTGGCAACTCCAAGAGATTGATTGCTACTGTTACTGCTGAAATTTTGTTCTTGGGATTATGAGTAGCAAGTTGGTTTGGTGATCAATCCGGTGGTTTATCTAATAACTGAAATGATAGTATATTGAATGAGTAAACTGTACTGACTATTATGGGAAGTTACTCAGAGATTGAATGTGTTGTAAGAGGAATATGGTATTGGATTTTAAAGTGGCTAACCTAAATTTCGAAAGTATTGAAAGTATCTTGGGTCCTTCTACGTTTCTTTAGGTTTGAAAAGAGTGATTTTAACAGTGGTGTTGGTGAAATTGGGGTCAATTCAACAAGTCTGACTATAAGTTGGTGCTGTGATTCTTTACAGTTTAAATTAGTACATAGTAAGGGGAAAAGTGGGGATGGCGGTGGCAAGCAAAACCAGAAATATGCTTGAGAATCTTGTAAGAGAAGGATCGTTCAAATGGTTGATTGGAGATCGAAGCCCTTTTGATGGAGAATTGGAGGAGATGGGAAGGTCTCCTTCAGCCCCAACAAATTGGATACAGGAGCTATCTCCAATTGCAAACGTAGTTGTCCGTAGATGCTCGAAGTAAGTTTTCTGCTTTTACATCTCATATTTTTTTAACTCTTACATTATCAGAGTGAAAGTGATAATGGTATGGTTTCCATTAGAACCTTATTCTTCATTGCTGGGTGCTTCTTTTGAATATGAGGATTTTGCTTATTTTTCAAAATATGGTAATTAGTTTTGAGAAATGATTTTCTATTGATAACAAAACAATGCTGCAGAATCCTTGGTGTTCCTACGACTCAGCTTTGTGAAGGCTTCAGTGCAGAAGCTTCCGAATCTATAAAGCATCCATCTCGCTATGCAAGGAACTTTTTGGAATACTGCTCATTCAGAGCTCTTGCTCTGTCAACTCAGGTGACAGGTCATCTGGCTGATAAAAAGTTTCGACGCCTGACATATGATATGATGCTAGCTTGGGAGGCTCCAGCTGCTGACAGCCAACCTTTGCTAAATGTAAGGTTTAAGTGTTTGTGATTTTTTTTCCTTAGAAGCTTATTTCTTATATTGTTGATATTTTGATGTTTAAGTCCTGATACACATTCTAAACTGTAATTTTATAAAAGCATGCTATCGTACCTACTTGTGATTTGCATTAGAAAGTCTACACTGCTTGGAAATGGCTTTGCCCATTGTTATTTGCATTGTTTACCGAACAATTTAGCAGGTTAATACCTTCAGACATGCAAATCACTTTATATGCATTGCTATTTGCACTCCTTTTATGAGACGTGTTTGACCATCCGTGTAATTAATTGTTTAGGTTCAAAATTTCTCTAGCACTCTCATGTTAATGTGTTCATAAGGGCCCCTCGTCTTTTGTGCAGTTAAATGAGGATTTATCAGTTGGGATAGAGGCTTTCTCTAGAATAGCTCCATCAGTTCCCATTATTGCAAATGTGATTATCAGTGAAAGTCTTTTTGAGGTGCTTGCAACATCAACTGGAGGGAGGCTTCAATTCTCCACTTATGACAAGTATCTGAGCGGACTAGAAAGGTACGTACTTCAATTGAATTTGCATTGCACACACATTTCAGGAAACAAAAACTTTATAGATAAAAAGAACAGGAATACCAGAAGGAGATAACAAGCAATCCACCTCGGCTAAGCCTAATTACTCAATACCTATTATTAATATATAGCAGTTAATTCTAGTCATGAGTTTGGTCATCATTATGATAAGCATTGGCGGAGGGAGGCAAGGCCTAGTGGGGAAATTGCCCCCGTTGAAATTTTTGACTTCATCTCATTGGTTCACATATTTATACTATTTTTGTAGTTTCACCCCACTACATAGCAATACCAGCCCCCCAGCAAAGACGTATAAATTATTGTTAATTCACAGAGGAAAAGTATTTTCCACTTGAGGATGCCACTTAAAATGTATATTATGAGGAAATACTGCATAATGCATACTAAATTTAAATCAGTTGATGGAATACAAACTCCAGAATGGGTTACTAAATTTAAATTTGAATAGTTCATTTGTCCTCAAGTTTGTGTAATCATTGGAAGCATATTCCTTCGACCTTATATCTAGTTCCGCGATTTTTAAAATTTTTGTCATACAGAGCAATAAGAAAAATGAGGACCCAATCAACTTCGTCTCTTCTTTCTGCTGTACGATCATCAAGAGGAGAGAGAATTCTAGAAGTGGATGGAACAGTAACTACACAACCAGTTCTTGAGCATGTGGGAATTTCTACATGGCCTGGTAGGTAGATGTGACTAAGATTGTGATATGGTCTTTGCATTTATATCCAGTATTCCCCATTTTTACATGTTTATGGTTTGCAAACAGGACGGTTGATTCTGACAGACCATGCACTTTACTTTGAGGCTCTGCGTGTTGTATCTTATGACAAGGCAAAACGATATGATCTATCAGATGATCTAAAACAGGTTGTGAAACCTGAGTTGACTGGCCCATGGGGTACTAGACTGTTTGACAAGGCAGTCTATTATAAATCAATTTCATTGTAAGTTATCAGGCATTACATTTTTCTCTTATGGTTAGAGTTTTGCTGTACATGTTAGTTTCTTAGTACTTGCAAAGAAAATAGTCTTGTTAGGACTTGATTTTCACTTTTCGTGTATTTCTTGTGTAGATCAGAACCAGTTGTGATAGAGTTTCCTGAGCTGAAGGGGCATACTCGTCGTGATTACTGGCTAGCAATCATAAGAGAGATTTTGTATGTTCATAGATTTATACATACATACCAAATCAAGGGGGTTAAACGAGATGAAGCTCTTTCAAAGGCTGTGCTTGGGATTCTGCGACTACAGGCCATTCAAGAAATTTCTTCTGCTCCTTTATGTTGTGGGGGTCTTTTAATGTTCAATCTTTGTGATCAATTACCTGGTGGAGACTTGATACTGGAAACTCTTGCAAATATGTCAACCGTAAGCGAATTCGATAGGTCTAACAATTCCAAGTCCGGAGGTGGAATGTATTCGATCTCCGCCTTAGATATGATTTCTAACTTGGGCTTTGCATTTGGAACAAGTTCTAATAATTCTGTTGAGGCTGGGCTTGCCGTGGGTGAGATAACTGTCGGAGAACTGACTTCACTGGAAAGAGCAGTTAAGGAATCAAAACATAACTACAAAAAAGTGGCACAAGCACAAGCAACAGTAGATGGAGTCAAAGTGGAAGGCATTGATACAAATTTTGCAGTGATGAAGGTATTTGGTGATATTAAGGGTTTATTTGCCCAGTTTTTAAACCTTCCCCTTCACCCTTTCTCC
Source organism: Rubus parviflorus (assembly GCA_029955375.1). Classification (NCBI taxonomy): domain Eukaryota; kingdom Viridiplantae; phylum Streptophyta; class Magnoliopsida; order Rosales; family Rosaceae; genus Rubus; species Rubus parviflorus. Next base: position 10,381,357 of record JARGGL010000009.1, read on the forward strand.
TTGTTTTATTTGAAAATAATTAGAGTATAATTAGTATTTAAAGGAGTTATGGAAAACATTTTATTAGTAATCCTAAGTAGTGGACAAAAGACTCCAGTGAATCTCTCATTCCCTTTGAGACATCATCTGCCATTTATTCCGTTAAGTGTTGGTAATTTGGATGTAAATGACCAGTTGATGCTTATGCCGTACAATTGGGATATGTATCTGATTTTACTGCATTCTTTTCTCACCTAGCTTTTGTTATGCTCCATTTTCTAGCAACATCTTCTGAACTTCGATTGCTTGCAGGAGTTGCTCTTTCCAATGATGGAACTAGGGAAGTGCCTTCTTTCTTTGGCATTCTGGGAGGATCCACTAAAGTCTCTGGTTTTCTGTGTTGTTTTCACTTATATCATTTGCAGGTAAAGTGGGCCAGTTAAAAATTCATCATCTTGCTTTACTCATCAATCATTATCCAGACTTATGCAGGAGGAGGAAGGTTGGGAAAATTGAATATTTAGAAGCATGAATAGCATATGATAACAAAGATAAACTTGATGATGGCATAATGTAATAATATTTATGTTAACTTCTCTTTCCTTGAAGTCTGTGTTTAAGTGCTTATATGATACTAAATAATAAGTCATCTGCATTGTTAATGCAACAGCCAACGGTGCATGTTTGGCATAGCAGTATTCTTTTTGGTCTAAGTCCCTAAAGTAGTATTCTTTTTGGTTGGTTATAGTAGTACTCTATGAAGAATGTGTAAAACCTTCCTCTACTTTGATGTTACACTGTGTGCGCCTTTTCCTCCCTGCAGTTGTGATCAGAAGAAATAAATTCTAGAAATGTTTTTTAGAAAATGCGGTCACTATATTTCCTAGAACTCTATGGGAAGGGAGAGAACTGATGCAAGAGAGGAGGTAGCTATAGAAGAAAGAGACCATGGAGAATGAGATTATGTTCTGTTGTGTTTCTTTCTGCATATCACACTGGTGGGCATCTATTTCCAGCTAACTTACAGGGTGTGCATTTCAGGGGATGGCTGAGTTATGCCTTTGCACTGACACTCGTCTTTATTGCGATCTTCATGATGCTCACCCGATTTATTAGCCAAGGAAAATCTGCTCATGAGGTTAAGGTGTTAGCACCTCCACCAATGAATACGATGGAGCAGCTTTTGGCTGTTCAGAATGCAATTTCCCAAGCTGAAGGGATTGTCCAGGATGGAAACATTGTTCTTCTAAAGCTACGTGCTTTGTTGGTGTCCCTTTTTCCTCAGGTTCTGCTCTCTTTGTCATTGCTGGTTCCTTCAACGTTGTCTCTGAATAATCATTATATGTGTTCTGTAACTTCTATCCGTCTCCCTCACCTTATAGTAGATTGCTCATATTTGCTTGTATTTCCATGTGATGATCAGGCAAGCGAAAAATTTGCAGCGGCTCTTTTAGTCATGGCTTTGACTCTGGCCTTCCTCCCCAGTAAATATGTTGTTCTGTTGATCTTCTTGGAAACGTTTACGCGGTATTCACCAATGAGGAAAACTAGCACGGAGAGATGGATGAGAAGATTGCGAGAGTGGTGGTTCAGCATACCAGCAGCTCCCGTTATACTCGAAAGAGAAAAAGAAGATAAAAAGAAGAAATGATGTAATATCTGTAATGTACTATTGTATGCTAATGTTGTACTTTCTTTGCACATATAGAGAGAGAGAGAGAGAGAGAGAGAGAGAGAGAGAGAGAGAGGTGAGTGTGTAAATCTTAACAATGGAAGTCGAAATAAACTGATATGAAATTTAAGAAAATGACAAGATTTGAGCTAAGATTTAGCCCATATTAATTTTTTAATTTTACGCCCTGCTTCTTCTCCTCCGGCCTTATTTATTTTTTTGGTTTTTGGGATCGGAATCAACAAATTTAGATGGTAATTTGCTGCTATTTGAATTGTCAAAGTCTAACAAATGTAATTAGCCGATGGTTTGGTATCAGACTTTCAGAGCACCAAAAAAAATTACTTGTCAAACATAGTGAAAATTTTCATGAATCAAATACAGTATTAATACAGAGAAACTGTGAATCAAAGTAATTCTTTTTATTTGAATACTCATTTTAGATAAATAAACATGTCGAATGGAAAAAATAAAAAGGAAATGCCGCGAGAAGTACATTAGTCCAGGAATGTTTTGTATCTCTATAAATATGAGTAACATCAAGTGGCAAACAAACACTATTTTGACCTTAAACAGAACAAGTTCTATCCCAGAAAATTAGAACTCTTATTTGCAACTGACTAGAGCATAGGAAAAAATGAAAAGGCAAACAACAAGGTACCAACAAATTAACAATGAAATGAATCTAACAAAAAAGTATGAGTCCTTCCCTTAATCAGTCATGCACGTACGTACGGCCATCATTCCGATCGAGTTGGGAAGCTTTTATCTGTGAAATGACGACGAATTGAAAAGAGCTCGTAAACATGTTCACGTAGCATGATCCATCATAGAGTCGTAAACATGTTGATGGAATTGGTGCACAAGAAATCGGTGGCGTTCGGCGCGAACACCGGAATGTTGGCGAGATATGGATTCGGCGGCACAAAGCACGATGAAGAATCCCCTCCTCCTCCTACATTGTTGAAATTATTACTACTATTGTTATTATTATTGGTGCTGGTGCTGATGCTGATGCTGCTGCAGTTCTCTTCGGTAATCACCGAAGACGATTCATTGTCGTCGTTTCTCATCATCACATTGTTGTTATTAACCTGATTTGGGCTTTTATTCATCATCTCCTCCTCCAACGAGGACGACATGCCGTTGCTGTTGTTGTTTCCCATCTCCGGCGGTTCGGGTTTTGCGGGCGGCGGCGACGCGTCGTCCTCGAACCGCGAGAGGCCGGTGAGTTTCTGCACCAGCGCCATGAAGTCACGCGGGTGCGTGTGGATGATTTTGGGGGAATGCGTGTAGATGATGACCGGGTGGCGCTGCTGCTGCGGCGGTCTCGTGGCGGTGGACCCCACCATTGCGTACGTGGATGAGGAGGAGGATGACGACGGTGGGGACGAGGAGGAGGAGGAGGAGGAGGGTTTCTTGATGAAATGGGAATCCTTGTTGATCTTCAACGGCGGTGGAAATAGGGCATTGGTGTTGTTGGTGGTGATCTTATTTGCATGAGGGCTCATCTTCGTTTGAAATTGGTTGGGAAACGAAACTAGGGTAATTGCAATTAAGGACCTCAAAACTACGAGAAATGAGATTATATAGGGATGGGGACCGGAGAGAACGTGCAAGTTTGTTCCTCCTATTTGGGTGGGATTGGTTGAAACAAATTTAGAGGGTGAGTGAATAATACATGGGGCTGTGTGGGTTTATCGAATTTGAAGGGTAAGATGGGAGAGATATCAAGAAAGGAGAAATACTCAAGCACCAATTAGATGCAAGTAGGAGAGTTATGGAGTATTTTTCATGTTTCTCTTTGGATCCTAAACGTATACGTGACAGGTTGTGATTCGTAGGTCGGACATGCCACTAGATATGTCTGCTCACGTGGCACGTCCGTCCGCAAACAGTGTTGCTCGTCGTGATGATCGAGTGCAAGCATTCCTATAGTTTCAAGAGTGAAACTTGTGGTGCCATTGTGCCACGTAGGGGTTGTGGATATGTGTAGGGGGTGCCAAATGGGATTGGACCGTTGAGACATATCTGGTGAGGTGGTGGAGTTTGAGGGCTTATCGGAAAAGGCAGTTAAACTGTTCATTGCAGATGGCCGGATTATGGCTTCATTGCCTTCTTACGTTCACTGTGTTCACATCTCTCTCACTCCCCGTTTGATTGTGGCAGCCATGAGCTACCTAGCCATGAGTATATTTACTATATACTATTTGTTGGTTACTGTTCATTGCCCTGTTCACGTGAACAGTGTAATTCCGGTTTTTGCCCTCATTTTGGTGTTGTGTAATTCCGTCTATGCCCTCTGATTTTTCAGAACTGCGATATTGCCATTCACTGTTCATACGACAGTAAAATGACAGTTTCGTCCTCATTTCTTCATGGAATTACAGTACTGCCATTACTCCTGAAAATTACAGTTTTTTTCTCATTTCTTCATGGAATTACAGTTCTACCATTAATTATTATTATTATTCTAAATTAATATAATAGAAAAATTAATGTTTATAAGAAAAAAAATGAATTTGTTTGATTAAAAATAAAATTGAAAAAATTATTTTAAAAAAAATAAAAATAATGAACTATAAATTACATACTAATATTCTAAATCACTCAATTTTTTTGCTATAAAATAAGTAGTACTCGAATCAATCATATGATTAACGCCGTTTAATTCTTATTATTATTCCTAATTTAGTGAATAGATATTTGGTTCTTTGGATTTTTCTTTCTCTATTTAATTTTCCTAAACAATATGTAGTAAATTTTTGCAGTGTGCTTAACTTCGCTATTTGAAAAAGACAATTAGAAAAATGAGCTATTTTTGAGCTTCAGAAGATACTCTAACTTGAAACTTTGTTATTTCTTTTTGTTTCAACCTTTTATTTATATCCTAAAATTTCAAATATTGTAATGCTTTATTAATTGCATTATTGTTAATTTCAACTATTCTTATACTTATTTTGGTTTTGCTTTTAATTTCTGCTTCAAGTTTCTTCCTTCTTTATCACTTTGTTTTTATTTGCCAATAGATGTATGTTAAGAAAGGGAAGACTTTTTCAGTTTTTTACTTCATCTCAATTGTATGTCAGTAGTGAGACATTGATATTTTGTTTTAAAATTTATATAAATCCTTACTATAATACCAGTAGGAAAGTAGTTGTAAAATAATTAACTAACCAACTGGCTTCGTAGTAGGAGTACTGAATCAGCTAAAGCTTGAAGTTTGGTACAAGTAGCAAGAAAAGAATTCTATCACTACCAAAATGGTAAAGGAATTTGGTTTAGAATATCAGAATTTAGTTTTGATGTTTGCTCTAGAAAGAAAGAACATATGAAAAATAGAATCCATTTTTCCAATTGGATGTGAATATATTACTTTTCATGTCTACCTCTATTGATTTCTCCAGTTTGGGCTATCTGTTTCATTCAGTTTGATATATCAGGTCTATTTACAATATGACAATCTATTTTTTGAACACTGTATCACAACATTTGTATTGGTGAAGATGTTACTAAGACATAATATACTTCATCTTTCGTTGTAAAACAGACTTAATATTTAATTTGTTAATATAATGATCATGTCAACCATATTTTCTATGCTTTTAAATGTAGTCCTTAAATAAAATTGTGTTAGCTCCAAAACCCGCTGCAAAGCGCGGGCACGATTGCTAGTAATACCCTATAAGGTGTTTTGTCAACACTCAACACACTCTTTTTTTGGGACAATGTCAACACACTCTTAGAGTCCCTAACATAAAATTAGAGGCATTAAAAAAGAATACGTACGCTAGTTAAGTTCTTGTTACAACGTTAGATCGATGAAAAGTCCACGTCTGCGAACAATAAATCAAGCAATTTTATGCACAACTATATATCTTCTCCATGGAGTTTATTTGAACATGAGCTTTTCAATTTTTTTTTTCTTATGTGTTTTGTTTTTATTACACTATTACAAAATGGATAGTCTTAACTCCATCAAACAAAACTTTTTTTTTTGGACGATAAAACAAAACTTATTTAAAATAAAACATTTGAATGGGAACCTTTCAAAAAAATTGGATACTCCATAAAAACAAACCTTTTTTATGGGACAACAAAACAAAATATATTTAAAAAAAACATTGAATTTGAATGGAAACATTGGATAGTCTTAACTCCATAAAAATAAAATATTTAAAAAAAATAATTGATTTAATTTTATCAAAAAATAAATTTAAGTATAACCTTTACCGACGAATTATTCGTCGGCAAAAATCGTTTTTCAATATTTTTTATTTTCTTTCAAAAATTTTAAAAGATAGCCCTAGGGCTTGGGATGTCTTTATCTCATAGAGCATTTTTTTCTAAATGTTCTTGAGCTGATCTCAAAACTATTTGTGACATTGTAAACGATTATGCTTACGTGACATGTTCATTTTAGCGAAATTCAAGTGTTTTATTATATTCTAAATTATGAATTTCTACTTAGCTCTCTCTTAAAAGTGAATTATTTTAGGCACATACATTAATCGGAGATGTGGGGAATCTATAGACGGATCTTTGAGAGTCTAAATCCCTAATGTATTTTATTTACTCCTCTTGTAAGGAAATTTAAACCAAGAATGCTTGATTTAATAGTACTCTTGCAAGGAGCCAAGAATGCATGAATGAGAGAAGCTAGCTAGTATAAAGTTATTAACTTTAATTGTCAGGGCTTTGGCATTTGAGCATTTCTATGTCAAATATGAGCTTGTCCAAGATTTTGAGCCATATATACATGCATTGGTGCATAGTCCCATATTCATATGCACGTACTCTTTACGTCGCTTTTTTATAAGAAGTGCTTGCTTGCAATTCTTGTCAAACTGTCAAGAGAGGGAAGAAATTAAGGTCATCTCCAGTAATGGGGGTTATAGGGTTAAAGGGCTCAATTTGGCCCTGTTATGGTCTCTGCTCCGCAACAAGAAAAGTGGGAAGGGCTAAATGAGGAATGGGAGGGCTATAGGGGGGCTAGAGGGCTTAATTTGGCCTTGAGGGTGACTCTAGAAAGCCTTGAAATGACTAAAATTAAACCATGCCTTACTGGAGATGGTCCTAAAATTTAGCCATAAATTTAAATAAACAATAATATGTTGAGAGCTAAAATTTATTATGAATTTCGGAAGGTTAAAAATTTAAAAAAATATTTTAGGGGCAATTTAGTCAAATCAGCCCTTTTTTTTTTTTTTTCTCTTCCTCTCTCTCCCGTGACTCTCTCTCCTCTCCGTCTGCAACCATACGTCACCGCCTCTTCCGGCGACTTCCGGTCCTCCAAACCACTTGGGCTTTGAAGCCCTCTATCCCAGCAACCTTGTGGTACCCTCGGTTTTCAACGTCGACCGACGTACGCGGAGAATTGACGCCGTTGATTTTTATGGTTTCAGAACTTCCGGCATCGATATTTCTCGATCCACTCCGAATCTCACCTTGAGGTAGCTACATAACTTTATCCTTGGGTTGTTCTCTACGTTTTGATGTAAACTTTGTGATGTTTGGCGGTGATTGACAGCGGTGCAGGGAGAGGAGGGAGAGAGGGAGAGAGAGAGGAGGGATGGCAGGACCGTAAATAAACACTTAAACAGGACAAAATCGTAATTTCTATAACCGGCTCGGCTTTAGCCGGTACTGTTACTAAGCCACCAGGAGCTTTAGTATATGTATATAATATAATGAGTCATAATCTTTATAGATAAGACAGATAGCCCTTGTATGAGGATCAATGATGAGCTTGATATATGAATGCTTGCCATGGTCGATAAATTAGAAAATAGAATCTGTTGGTATATATTGACCAGGATTGAATTCAATTAATTAATTAGCATGTGCTTAATTACAATAATGCGATCGAATATTCTTATCTTATATGTATGGTGCATTGGTGCGAAAGCTACTAGTAATATATAGTACTTAAGCTATAGCTAGCTAGCTGTAGTCCATGAAATTAACCATGATCTATCTGTGTTTATGGAATCAGGCATATATGGACCATAAGTTAACGAAACAAGATTTTTAATGCATTTGTGGTCCACTAATTTTGTTCTCTTAATTGATTGGCCTAAGCTTCACAATTATTGACAAAGATATTTGGGCCAATTAGACATAAAGTCATTTTGGGTGGCCTTATTTTTCAAAAGGCCACCTAATATTTTTTACTGAAATAAGGCCACAGTAGCTTTAGTGTTATTGGACAGTAACTTTATTGTGCTTGGACAGTAGCTTTATTGTTCGTGGACAGTAGCTTTATTGTTCGTGGACAGTAGCTTTATTGTTCTTGGACAGTAGCTTTATTGGTCTTTGACAGTAGCTTTATTGGTTTTTTCGTATCCAGTATTGGACAGTAGCTTTAGTGTTCTTTAACAGTAGCTTTAGTGTTCTTTGCTTTATTGTTCGTGGACAGTAGCTTTATTGTGCTTTGACAGTAGCTTTAGTGGTCTTCGACAATAGCTTTATTGGTCTTTGACAGTAGCTTTATTGATTTTTTCGTATCCAGTGGCATTTTTGTAAATAATAGCAAAAAAAATGCGGTGACATTTTTGTAAATATTGCGGTGGCATTTTTGTAAATATTAGTGGCCTTATTTCAGAAAAAAATGTTTGGTGGCTTTTTGAATAATAAGGCCACCCAAAGTGGCCTTATGGCTAATTTTTTAAAGATATTTCTCCTAATCCATATGTACTGTGATGATGATGTCATATTAATTTTTTTTTTATCTTAATTAATATCTGACTGAAATCGAGTTTGTTATGTCAAAATCCTAAACACTAGATTCTTGCCATTTTCACCATGTCCGTCGTGATCACAATGATGTTACTGGCATCTTGGCCAAAGATAGCATTGCTATCTCTAAAGGTATTGCTTTTTTCAGCAGCTCTTCTGCTCATGTTGCTCGCCTGATGTATAATGATATTGCTGAAATTAGTCGCTTTAGATTGATGAGCTTAAATTGGCTGTGTAATTAGGCCTTTGTTTTTTGTTTTTAACTCGGTGAGCTTTCCTTGTAACAAAAACAAAAAATCTTAAAACACAAAGATATATATATATATATATATATATATATATATATATATATATATATATATATATATGAGACTAGCTCTAGTTGGAACTCAAACTTTATCGTGGTGATCATATGGATGGAGCTTTCTTAATAGACTTTTAACTTTTTCAATGTAAGCTGATGGATTCTTACTTAGTTAGTAGTTACTAGTGTCTCTTCATGGTAACTTTTTGGATTAAATTCAGTTTACCATCCTGAACTTTAGTCCGAAAATCATGTCAGTTCATGCTCTTTCAATTTCATCAGCAACACCCATGTACTTACCAATTTTATCAGTCTAGTCAAATCCGTCAATTTTGACCGTTAAGTGCTGATATAGCTCAAAGTGGGACCAACTTTTTGATGACGTGGCGATGACATAGATTTGACCCACATCAACACTTAACGGTGTCAAAATTGATGGAATTGACTAGACTGATTAAATTAGTAAGTACAAGGGTATTGTTGATGAAATTAAAATATCAAGGACTGACATGTTTTTTTGTTTAAATTTCAGGATGGTAAACTAAATTTTGTCCTAACTTTTTCACTGATCCAACTACAGTATTTCATAATCGAGTTTAATAAAATCTTTCATTGACTAATTACAGGTCACTAATTTATACTTTAATTGCCAGTTTAATTAAGCTGCATATATATAGTGGTGTACGTGACATTGAGAATATATTTAACATAAAAAGGCAAAAACAAAAGACGGTGATCGTGATCGTGAAACTAATTTGTTATGTCAAAATCAGTGTGCTTAATTGTCATGTGCTTCTAGATAGCTATGAGAAAAAGAAAAGTCTAGGTCTTCTTGTTTTTTTTTTTACAGAAGAAAAAGTCTAGGTCTTTGGTGATATATATATTTAAAGAAAAAGTGTAGTCTCACATCCTTTATCTTTATTATTTAACATACAGTATATGACATCGTCATCACAAAACATATATTACATCATCAATTAATCTGTTAGTATTTTCAAATTTGTTATGAGATATAATAATAAATAATTAGATGAATTTAATTTCTTCTATTTATGTTGTTAGATCTAGGGTTTGAACCAATTTTATGTTGTTATCGGTGAATATTGTTCGTTACTATCCAATGGAATTAAAAAAACCGTGTTTTTCCATACCATAAAGAAGACGAATATCTTTTTAGCCGTGAATGCCCGATAAAGAAAAAATCTTTTTTAGTAGTGAATAACATAAACTTAGTCTAAGATAAATAGATAAGTTGTCCTTGAACCCCAATAGTAGGGAAAAAAAAAACTTACAAGGGTATTGTTGATTTGTTGCCACAACCAAAGCTATATTGAACAAACTATAACTCTAACAAATTAACTACAAGACCAACTTTGCCAATTATGATGATAACACATTGAGCTTGAGATTAGGGATGGCAATGGGGCGGGTTGGGGACGGGGATGACAATCTCATCCCTATCTCCGCGGTCATTTTTCGTCCCCATCCCCTCCCAAATTCCCAATAAAAATTATCGGGGATTCCCCATCCCCATCCCCATTGGGGATTCGTCCCCATACCCGCCCCAAATCCCCGATGAAAATGCATAAAAAAATAAAAATAAAAGGACTAAAACATAATAAATTCTTAATTTATAAAATACAAAACATAAATGATATGATTAATTATCTCAATCTTACATAATAAAAACAAGACTTAAAAAAAAACCACAAGAAGAAACAGAATGTCCACAAGACTTAAGAAAAACCACTAGAGACTAAACAAAATGTCAACAATATATATATATTTAAATAAAAATTAATTATCTACCATCGGGGCGGGTTTAAATGGGGATGAGGATCGCAATCTCATCTCCGCCCCATACCCGATCTTAGTAAGCAGGTGTCGGGTCTCCCCATTCCCATTCCCCATTTGTCCCCGAATTCCTCCCCCCGTTAGGGTTGGGGCTCCAATGGGACCCACCCCATTGGGGATTTCTGCCAACCCTACTTGAGATGCATAATTCATAGTGTTCAACATAAACCGAGTTTGAACTTGATAAATATTACTTGTGAGTTGACTAGATTCTTAGAACATCTCTAACAATGTTACTTATTTTTAAAGTTAAAATAGTCAGAAAAATAAGATTTAACTAACATTTTAACAATTTTACTCTAACATATAAAATATTTTATCAAATAATAAATTGGCACGTGGAGAAAGAGAGGAGAAAAGATGGTAGACAAATATATGATATGTATTCTTTTTGCTATTTAATATTTTCTAGTTATATTTAGCTATAAATTTAGCAGAAAGTGAAATTTTTAACTTCATTTTAAATAGTTTACTGGAAGTTGATTTTTTATGCAAAATTAGTTATAATATCACTAAAATCTTATTTTAGCTATTTTGTTGGAGCTGCTCAACTCGACTCACATCGATTCATGTTAGGTAAGTAGGAACACACGGACAAAAACCCTTATTTTTTCCTTGCTATTTCGTAGTTTAATAATATCTTAATCTCATCCACTAATCTTAATTAGTGAAAAAAAAAAAAAAAACCATGAGTGCATGACCATGCTTGTGCTGGTCAATGGGTTACACCAAAAACAGATTTCAATGGGGATTGATTCTAGAAACTCCAAATACCATTAGAAAAGTAAAGGGTTGTTGTCCAACCTAAAGACAGTGCCAAATTTTAGATCCAAGGACTCACATTGTTGACCAAAAAAAGGACTCACATTCACTCATCAACTTGTACGGCCTTTCTCTAATCAATTTGGCGCGTGGACACACGGCTCGATCATAGTGGCAATCGTATACTGCCACGTACGGATCGTTCAATAGCCAACCAGCTCTGACAAGAGAGAGTCAACGGTCAAACCAAAAGCCCTCACACAAACAAATGGTGTACGCAATACACACCGGAACATAACTCTCTCACCACAAGATCATATCCAGCGGTCCAGCCGTGGCAGATATAACATTTAACCAGTGCGCCCGCGCCCCACCAGCGAATCAATACAACCCTCCCACCATCAAGGGGGAGGAGCAAGAAGCGGTTGAGGTGGGACCCACATGCGGAAAAGCACTTACACACACGGGGACAAAAGCACTTTTAGGCTTCTATAAGCTGCAGTTATACGGACAATTAAATTAAAACCCAACGCTTTCATAGTTGTTAACTAAAAATACTAATCTATTCGGTTTTTTCTGGCCTTACTTTTCCTCTGTTCTATAATTTCTATTCTCTGTGTGAAAAATGGAGAGGCAAGCAGCTGCTTCAAATTCCTCTCAGCTCAATTTCACCGTTTAAGCTTCTTCAACTGCCAAAGTATCTCAAAAGAGTATTCATTCATTTATAACTATATGCCCATTTAGTCAAATTTGTAGTTCTTCTTCTAAATTTGATCAGAAAGAAGATCAAAAATTTTGTTGATGAAAAGAGAAAGGTGAAGTTAGAGAGGGATGCTTGATCAAATGAGTAGAAGAAAAAGGAGAGGCTTGACGGTTGCGGATGCGGTGGAGTTCTTCAACTATGTGATTGAAGAGAAGCCTTTTCTTCCAGTTTTGATACCTCTGGTTTTGCTTGCTTGGGCTATTGAGAGATGGGTCTTCTCTTTCTCCAATTGGGTCCCACTCGCCGTTGCCGTCTGGGCAACTGTACAGGTTTTTAGCTCCTCCTGCTCTATATTATAGGTTAATCACAGGTCAATTTGACTTTTGGAGTTTGAACTGTTTCAATTTTGTTTCCAAGTTTATTTTTAGTACTGTAATTCTTTGTTTTTTTTTTTGTAAGGGGGGGGTTTAGTTTGTGGAGGTGGAACCTGATTGCCCTCTTTTCAAGTTTCCTATTTTTGGATAATATGGTGCTTAGTTTATTTTTAGTTCTACTTTATCCATTGGTTGAGATTATTTTCCTTTTTCTACTGTTTGGAGCCCATTATTTTTTTTTAATTTAAGTATGTTCTTTTTTTAGCAACTGCAATTCACAACTTTGAGTTCTTTCCACTCAACTTCACTAAAAATAAGCTGTCACTTGTTCTAATATTGCAGTATGGGAACTATCAACGTCGAATTATTGTTGAAGACTTGAACAAGAAATGGAAGAGAGTGATACTTAACACCTCGGTACGTTATTCGTTTCCATTTTCTTGTATGAACTGCGTGCTTATGGAAGCTAAATTTTCTATTTGTGATCATTTTTCTTGTATAGCCCATAACGCCATTGGAGCCCTGCGAATGGCTGAATAGGCTGTTGACAGAAGTATGGCCAAACTATATTAACCCAAAGCTTTCATCAAGGTTTTCATCCATTGTTGAGGTGAGAATAATCTTTTCCTGTTGCTTTATGTCAGTGTCATTTGATACTATGCTGCATTTTTGTTTACCTAGTTGCGTTTGCGTCTCATAGGAGCAGACTGTGAAAGATGCTCCTTGAGCAATCTGCCACTTGTGTTTTATGATCATGACATCCTTCCGGTACCTCTTTTATAAGTCAAGAAAAGTTGTCTTTAATTTCAGATACTCATTAATTAGTTGCTAGAATATTGTGTTTCTTTTGCATTCACTAAATGAATGCTTATAATGCTGGAAGAAGTTGTGGTCATTAGCATTTTCCACTTTTGGCAGGATGTCTCAATTTGTCCATTGTACTTGCACAACGACAGTTTTTTATGTATCCAGCTACTTAGTTAAGTTCTTTTTTTTTGTTTTGTTTTTGCAGAAACGGCTGAAGCACAGAAAATCAAGGCTTATAGTAAGTGATCTATTCCTCTACTTATCTATAACGGTTTGAACTTTGAAGTTTAAACCTTTGAGTTAATTTTGACTCTATTTGTATATTTGATGAGTGTACTACTGAATAACCATTTTTTCATGTAGGAAAGAGTTGAACTGCTAGAGTTTTCACTAGGTTCATCCCCTCCTAGCTTGGGTCTTCACGGGACTCGTTGGTCAACTTCAGGTGATCAGGTTTGGTTTCTATTTTAACTTTATCAAGAACGGTACTTTTGTAGATTTTTCTCTTGAAGTATATTGCTATAGCTTAGACTGAGGTTTATATAAGGTGGTAGATATGTTTCTGTTTGTTGACTTTAAATTATTACTTTAGCAATGTTTCATATTCGATTCTTAGAGCTTAGACTGAAGAATGTATTTGAATTTCCATTGTTATGGTGATTTGTTTTACATTACTCAGTGGTTCGTATCCAATTCTTCAAGCAATGATATTGATATATCACTTCTAGTTTCCTGACATCTTCATAAACACTTTCTTGTGCATTTTGACAGCGAATCATGCGCCTGGGTTTTGACTGGGATACAAATGATATGAGTATTTTGTTGCTTGCAAAGCTTGCCAAGCCATTTATGGGGACTGCACGGATTGTTATAAATAGCCTCCACATCAAGGGAGATGTATGTAAAGCAGCTTCCTTTTCAGTTTTTCTCATACAGTTCATCTCGAAAGGATTCTATAAAATGAAATTAGATATATGCACACACATAGATTTTAGTTTGCTTTTCCTTTCTGAGTCCTGAATATCCTATTGAAAGCATTGATTGTGCATTACTCGGAAAGGAGTTTAAGGTTTCTTTGGTTAGTCCGTCATCCAGTAAATTGCATTTTGCAGCTTCTCCTGATGCCAGTTTTGAATGGGAGAGCGATTTTGTACTCATTTCTGTCGGTTCCTGAGGTGAGGATAGGAGTTGCCTTTGGAAGTGGTGGAAGCCAATCACTACCTGCTACAGAGCTTCCTGGCGTTTCTTCTTGGCTGGTTCGAGTCTTAAGCATGAAAACTTTTTTGTACTGAATGAATGTCTGCAAATTCTGATACTTTTACAAATAATAGATTTCTTTCTCTCATAGGTGAAACTTCTTACTGACACCTTAGTTAAGACCATGGTTGAACCTCGCCGACGTTGTTATTCTATGCCAGCAGTAAGCCTAAGGAAAAAGGCTGTTGGAGGTATAATATATGTGACAGTCGTTTCAGCCAGTAAACTTTCTAGGAATGGCTTGAGAGTAAGTCCATCCAGAAGGCAAGTTGATAGAACTTCGGAAGAGCACTTTGTTGATAAAGATCTACAGACATTTGTGGAGGTTGAGCTTGAACAGTTAACTAGAAGAACAGATATAAGGTTGGGGTCAAACCCTAGATGGAATTCAAAATTTAATATGGTGTTACATGAAGAAGCAGGTACTCTTCGATTTAATCTTTATGAGTGCACACCAAACAATGTGAAGTATGACTATCTGGCGAGTTGTGAAGTCAAGGTACTGTCATTAAGATGTTTAACTAAATTTTGTAATTATAGTCATATTTTTAACCTTCTCTTATCATCTTGTTGAGTGTCAACTAAGTTGAATAGTTGTTCCTTGTGAGTAGGTGAAGTATGTTGAGGATGATTCTACTATGTTTTGGGCAATAGGACCTGACTCTGGTGTCATAGCAAAACATGCTGCATTCTGTGGAAATGAAGTTGAAATAGTTGTTCCATTTGAGGGGGTCCATTTAGGGGAGGTAGGAATTTTCAAGTTTTATGCCTGATTTCTATATCACATGTTTTACTTACTTTTTGACATGAGTATTTTTGTTCTTTTTGTTTTGCTCAATACATCATGTAGTTGACGGTGAAGCTTGTCCTTAAAGAATGGCAATTTTCTGATGGTTCACACTCCTTGGACAACTATCGTATTAGCCCACAACGATCTCTTTTTGGGTCATCAAATTTTCTGCCAAGAACCGGAAGGAAAGTTAACATAACTGTTGTGGAAGGAAAGGATCTTATTGGCAAAGACAGATCTGGAAAGTGTAATCCATATGTTAAATTGCAGTATGGAAAGGTAGATATTTCACTTCCCTTCATAATGTCCTTTCGTGTGCATTATGGTATATATTTTGCTGACAATTGTAAACATTATATGTGTACGGTTACTTTCTTTTCAGATTCTCCAGAGAACAATGACTGCTCATGCTTTGAGTCCTATCTGGAATCAGAAGTTTGAATTTGATGAGATAGGAGGAGGTGAATACCTGATGATAAAGTGCTACAGTGAAGATATCTTTGGTGATGACAGCATTGGTAGTGCCCGAGTTAATTTGGAGGGACTGGTTGAGGGATCAATCAGGGATGTCTGGGTCCCTCTAGAAAAAGTGAATTCTGGAGAACTTAGGCTTCAAATAGAAGCAGTCAGAGTTGAAGGCTCTGAAGGATCAAGGGTATGTTATTATAAAACTCAAGTGAAAGATGATGTGTGTGATCAACTTGTTAGTCCTAATATCCATGTGTTGGTGACTAAATCATTCTCCTCATTTCTTCTTTTTCCACCTTTTTCGTATGTTCAGGGTTCCGCTACAGGTTCAAATAATGGTTGGCTTGAACTTGTTCTCATTGAAGCGAAAGACCTTATTGCCGCTGATATCAGAGGGACAAGTGATCCATACGTGAGGGTTCAATATGGGAACTTGAAGAAAAGAACGAAGGTTAGAAATCTCACATTAATGTTACAATCATAGTCATGATTCTGTAGTACCTTTTCAGTTCCTCTTACCCTACAAGTGTTCCCCATCTTGTTTCTGAAACACTATTATTGTTGGTACTATGTGGATTGAGTTGATAAATTCTTCAATGACTTGCCTTGCAGGTTATGTACAAAACTCTGAATCCCCAGTGGAATCAGACCTTGGAATTCCCTGATGATGGGAATCCCCTAGAGTTGCATGTTAAAGACCACAATGCTTTACTACCAACATCAAGCATCGGCGATTGTGTTGTCGAATATCAGAGACTGCCTCCAAACCAAATGTCGGACAAGTGGATACCCCTTCAAGGTGTGAAAAGGGGAGAGATCCATATTCAGATCACAAGAAAAGTCCCAGAATTGGAGAAGAAATTAAGCATGGATTCTGATCCATCCATAAACAGAGCACACAAAATATCTAGCGAGGTAAATGAGAATTATGACTTGCTTATCTTAGCCATTGTACAAACAATGTTTCAAAAGAACTCAACTCCTTTCTAACTCTTGAGTTTGGTCAGATGAAACAAATGATGATGAAGTTTCAGTATCTAATTGATGATGGAAATCTTGAAGGACTGTCAACAGCTATGAATGAGTTAGAAAGCCTCGAGGATACACAAGAACAGTACATGGTTCAGCTCGAGACTGAACAAGGACTTCTTCTTAACAAGATAAAGGAGCTTGGTCAGGAAATGTTCAACTCATCTCCTTCCATTAGCAGAATATCTTCCGGAATCTAAGCCATTCCTTTTCAATTTTGAGTTTTAACCCTAATGGGTTTATTTTGGGTGTTTATATAAGTTCAAGTTACATCTTTACAGATAGAGTAGGTACATGGGAGTCCCTAACAGTTCAAGTCACCACCATGCTGCATAATTGTATATGAGTCATGGATGCTTGATCAATTTTCTGCAGCAAATTAAGTCCTTAGATTGTGCTTTTGGAGAATTCAAGTGCTATTTACTATAGAGAAAACTATTGTATTCTAGACTTTATAAGGGTTGTTATGGGGTCTTGTACTCAATTGACAGTATATACTAGATTTTAGTTGCTTCTATGAGTTCTGTCCTTCTATCCAGATGAGCTTGTGAGTAATAATATTACAATAAAATGACTAAAAGCCACCTATAGAGCATGAGATCGTTGATTAACTCACGAGTAACGATTGGTCTAATGATATTTCTCTCCATAATGTTAGGCTTGTCGCAAAGATACAACAACGAATCTTGATTAAAATCAGTTTTTAACAACAAATCACAGCCGTTGATCTGCTAAATGATCCGAATTTTCACGAGGAGTGCTCCAACTGATGAAAATTACAGAGGCGCCCCAATCAAATTTCATGTATATAAATAAGACGGACTAAATTATCCAAAATTTTCCGAGAAAATCTTATCGCCTATACGAACAGTCTTCCCCAACCTCCCGCCTCTCTCTACAACTTTCTGAGCTCCGAGCACTCAAAATCAAACGATGTCCGTGAAAATTAAACGCCACCACCAACAACGACTATAAGCTTAACTCACTGAACTTCAATCCTCACCACAATGGCTTTCGCAACCGCGAAATTTTCCGAAATGCCACTGAGGAACTCACTCCCACTCGCCTCTCACTCGCCTTCCTCTCTCAACCTCCTCTTCTCATCTCCAAAACCGTCATTTCACATTCTCAAACCCTTCTCTTCTCTCAAAACCACCGAACACGGCGGAAACCCGAACGCTAGACCCTCGCACAAATCCAAGCCCCCCTCCTCCTCTTCCGCTCCTTGGCTCAACAAGTGGCCCTCTCGCAGTCCTCCGGCCGAACTGCCCCGCCACAAAGTCAACGACAGGGTCAAGGAATCGAACGGCGGAGACCAAACCGGCAAGGGGAATGCCACTCGGTACGTTGACAAGGATAAAGGCCAGAGTGCAATAGAGAGGATCGTGTTCCGGTTGCGAAACTTAGGGTTAGGGGACGACGATGAGGAAGAACACGATGATGGTATGGAATTGGACGGTCCGGATTCAATGCCGGCCGCAAGCGGGGAAGAGAAGCTCGGCGATTTGCTACAGCGGGAGTGGGTCCGGCCGGACTATATATTGGCGGAGGAGAAGGGCGATGATGACGTGGCGTTGCCGTGGGAGAAAGAGGAGGAATTGAGTGAAGAAGAGGAGGTGAAGGGGTTGAGGAAAGCTCGGAGGTCGAAAGCTCCGAGTTTGGCTGAACTGACAATTGAGGACGAGGAGCTGAGGCGGTTGAGGAGATTGGGAATGTTCCTGAGGGAAAGGATCAGTGTGCCCAAGGCGGGGATCACGCAGGCCGTGCTGGAGAAGATTCATGATAAGTGGAGGAAGGAGGAGCTGGTGAGGCTCAAGTTCCATGAGGTTCTGGCACACGATATGAAGACTGCTCATGAGATTGTTGAGGTTCGTTTAGTTCTTGAATTTTCTTATACATTTCTATATATGTGAAGTGAATGTAATTCTTGCTGAATACAAATTGGGAGATTAAGTCTAGTTCGTTTAGTAATGAAGGAATCTGCATATATCCAAATGAGTTTCGGCGAAAACCACTGCTACCCTGTCTCGAATTTGTAGAGCTTTGCATAGCCTAATGGTGTATAATTAGTTAAGAATTTGTAGCCGGTTTCAAAGTAGTTTTTCGTAAAGCGTCAACCACTGATTAGCACTCCTCTTTTAATAAGAGTGGCTGTTTGTGTATGAGCTGACGCCATAGCTACTCCATTTCCGAAGGCTTCTTGGTCAAATGTAGTGAAAGTGAGGAATATTTCCCCAGCTGATTGACACTGATTATGCTGTGCGAAGTTACTCTCTTTTTTCATTCACATGAAAAACCTAGTCCACTCTTCTGATCCATCATCCTTTTCATTCTGTTTAAGCAAAATAGTTTGGTGCACGTAACATTAAGAAATGCACTCAGGTTTTGTTATTTAGGCTTCACATCTTGCTCCTAAGAGCTAAAACCGTGTTGCTTATGCAGATGTCAGGTCTGAATTCTGAGATTTTTTTTTTGGTGTTTTGTGGTTTCATGTGCTTGTAATTATCTGATGTCATGCTTACTGTTTTCTATTTCCTTTACTTTCGTTATGTAACTGACTGCTTGTAGTGATGGTCAGCGTCGAACAGGAGGTTTAGTTTTATGGAGATCAGGAAGTGTCATGGTTGTGTACCGTGGGAGTAACTACAAAGGCCCTTCTAAATCTGAACCTGCTGGTAGGGAAGGAGATGCTCTTTTTATCCCAGATGTTTCGTCAGCTGAAACTCTGGTAACGAGAAGTGGCAATGGTGCGACTTCAGCTCCAGATAAGACTGAGCAAGCTGTGAAAAGTCCAGAACCTCTTCAGAGGATGACAGAGGAAGAAGCTGAATTCAACAGCTTATTGGATGATTTAGGTCCTCGTTTTGTTGAGTATTGGGGTACAGGAGTACTTCCTGTTGATGCTGATTTACTTCCTCAAACAATTCCGGGTTACAAAACACCTTTCAGGCTTCTTCCTACCGGGATGCGATCACGGCTGACTAATGCGGAGATGACTAATTTACGGAAACTTGCTAAATCAATTCCTTGTCATTTTGCCCTTGGTAAATTCTCCTTCTGTTTGTTTTTTTTTTTTTGTACACTTTACTTTACAATGTCAACATTTGCTGACACTTCATGCTTGACATCTTCATGAAGGGAGAAATAGAAACCATCAAGGGTTAGCATCTGCTATACTTAAAGTTTGGGAGAAAAGCTCTGTGGCGAAGATTGCTGTCAAACGAGGTATCCAGAATACAAACAACAAAATAATGGCTGAGGAGCTGAAGGTCCGTCCAACATTTTCTGTTGTTCATTGCTTTTGATACTTTTTCCCGACTTTATATTGCATTTTAGTTTATTTTGTTGCATCGAAGCCCACCACTGAAAAACATTGTACTAATCTTCGCAGTACAATCAATGGAAGGTTTTTTTTGGTTTTGTTTTGATTTTTATGTGAAATGATAGTTGTTCCAATATATAGTGTTTTTCTACAAGAACATTTCTTAACTAGAAGTCAAGGACTCAAGGTGGCTCAGCACTCTTAAGTTTTTCAGGTTGGGATGTTGTAACTTTTTGTTTGGAATACATTAGGTGCTCCCCCCGCCCCAAACTTACTTACGAGTGCATCTTAGATTATAGATCCATGAGTTGTGTGGCATCCAGCCCCTGTTCTGTGGCTTGTTATTATGGTACATCTTAAGATGCTCGGTTACTTCTGTGGCATGCGGTATTCATAATAGCTATTCTTTTGGGCATCAAAAGTTGATGCTGACATCATTACAGATCTAGTGGACTGAATGGAATTTAATGATTTAGAGGTTATATTTAAGTCTAATCGCGGGTATATTTGCTCGGTGTTTGTAGTTCGACATATTCACTTGTCTTGCTGCTATAATTTTCACAAGCTTAGTTTGCACAATGAACTTTGCTTTCTTTCAATGCAAGAACCACCACCCTTTTAAGGCAGGAACCTATCAAAATCCTTTATTCCTCATTATTGACAAGCTTGTAGATAGGCACCTCTTTCATGCATTTTCTTGCAAACCGAAGTTCATGTGGGCTCTCAGTATAGTTTTTTTTTGTTTTTTATTTTTATTT
Source organism: Rubus parviflorus (assembly GCA_029955375.1). Lineage (NCBI taxonomy): Eukaryota > Viridiplantae > Streptophyta > Magnoliopsida > Rosales > Rosaceae > Rubus > Rubus parviflorus. The sequence goes on from JARGGL010000009.1 coordinate 10,402,174, forward strand.
TTTTAAATAGCTTTTTAAAGTTTTTTTTTTTTCTGGTTGCCTGTGCAGGATAAAATTCAACGGGCAATAATACTAAATTTATTCTATATTGCAGGCATTAACAGGTGGTGTTTTACTACTCAGAAACAAATATTACATTGTCATTTACCGTGGAAAGGACTTTATCCCAACAAGTGTAGCTGCTGCTCTGGCTGAAAGACAGGAATTAACGAAACAGGTTCAAGATGTTGAAGAGAAAGTTCGGATCAAAGCCATAGATGCAGCTTCTTCAGGTGCAGAGGAAGGACAGGCACTTGCAGGAACTTTGGCTGAGTTTTACGAGGCTCAAGCCCGATGGGGAAGGGAAATATCTGCTGAAGAACGTGAAAAAATGATCGAAGAAGATTCAAAAGCCAAGATTGCCAGGCGTGCGAAACGAATTGAGCATAAACTAGGCGTTGTAAGTGTTTTAATTATCCTTACTTTAATTTTCAAGGGTCCCAAACTCCATTTCCTCTCTCCCTCTCTGTCCATCTCACTCGCTTTCCTTCTATTCTGCAAACATTAGACCGTTAACAAGCATGATGTGGTTGCTGTACTTTTGCTTTTGAGAAATTGTTGTCTCAAAGAACTTCATATATTGTTATATGCATCATGACACTGTCTAACACTGTGATAGAAGAGTATAAATAATTATTTAAAAAATCAAAACGACCTTGCCTTGCCTAGGGTGACTACACAATGAGGAGGATTGGCTAGGTCTTATCTGATTATTTCATGATGATATAAATTCATGTCAAGAAATTTTTCCTTGCTTGAATGATGTTATTGTTTGACATATCATCCAGTGCAGAAAGACAATCCCCATAGAATTAAGAGAGAAACAGAAAGGTATATTACATAAATTTGTTTGAATTTAGGAAGGTTTATTTTTCTCACCAAAAAAAAAAGGCTTGTCGTATATTTAAATTCATACATGCTTAGTAATAATTTGCTCGTAGTTGATGGATGGATCATAGTGGTTGTAAGTAATCAACATGGACGTCTTCTTAAATACTTATATGAGCGAAGATGGTGGCGATGTGGTCTCTTAATATATTCCTCTTGTATTTCCATAGTTGGTAGATCTATATTTTAGGAGTTAGACTTTGTATTTTCTCTTGTATGCATCCTGTGTGATGTTTCTTGTCCAAAAGACAGCATTAATAACCATTATATATAAACTTGGGTACTAATAACATGTCTATATACACCCACATCTTTGTAACTTAGTTTGAAAATTTGAATTTGCTGACAGGCCCAAGCCAAAAAGCTTAGAGCAGAGAGACTCCTATCCAAGATAGAATCGGCAATGCTTCCTGCAGGTCCTGATTATGATCAGGAAACCATCACTGATGAGGAACGAGTTATGTTTCGCAGGGTTGGCTTAAGAATGAAAGCGTACTTGCCTCTTGGTGAGTGATCCTCTATTTTTTGAGTGAAGATAGAACTATGAGCTAAAACACTAATGGTCTTTATTTCATGATGTACCAGGCATACGTGGTGTTTTTGATGGTGTCATCGAAAACATGCATTTGCATTGGAAGCACAGAGAGCTTGTGAAATTAATATCCAAACAGAAGACCCTTGCTTTCGTTGAAGATTCAGCTAGGTTATTGGAATATGAGAGTGGTGGAATACTGGTGGCAATAGAAAGAGTTCCCAAAGGTTATGCTCTTATATATTATCGTGGAAAGAATTATCGGCGTCCCATTACCTTGAGGCCAAGGAACCTTCTAACTAAGGCAAAAGCATTGAAACGTTCGGTGGCCATGCAACGCCATGAGGTTTCAATTTCTTACTCTACCCCAGTTTTTCTGTTGAAACTGATATTCCTCTCTTTGATCTGTTCTTCACCTCACAGTAAATATCATATGTATCCATGTAGGCTCTCAGTCAGCACATAACAGAATTGGAGAGGACCATAGAGCAAATGAGATCAGAAATTGTAAGTTATATACCTATAATTCATAATGCTTTTACTATACTCATATGTAGTCATGGGTATGCTCCTATACATTGCTTGATTTTGTGTTAGTTAACCGTGGCATTGTCTAGACTAATTTGTTTAATCTCTCTTTTGGCGTGAGACTAATTAATTGCTCAATTCAGCTACAATTGGTTCAAACTTTTTACCAGAAAGACTAATATATTTAGCTGAGTGTTTTTTGCAAATTTATGACATGTTTCTCTTTTCATTACGAAGATAATTTTGAAAATCAGACTACATTTACTCCTGCTGAATTCAAAAGTTATGCCCATCATAGTTCAGCCCTTGTGATAAATTGTTGAAAAGTTATGCAGTCCCGATCATGGGGTTGGTTTCAATTATCTACATTCCTGAAATTGTTGTCTTGGTTACCATTTATGCCCTTTAGTTGATGGGCCCAAGTGAAAAAATTGCTAGGTTCTGTATGACTGTAAACTGCTACTCTTTTTAATGCTATTAGGTGACCTGGTACGGTTAGTTTTTTTCCAATTATATAAACGATACAATTTTCATGGCTGTTTCCAATAATATAGAGTTGGTACTTTTCCCATAGTATCATGTCCTTTTGCGTCAGTGTTTGCCCTTGTGTATGACCATAGCTTTCTGAGCAGGGTGTTTCTGAAGATGTAGACAATGAGAGCACTTGGAGCTCAAGAGATCCTGATCAGATCGGTCGTGACTCGGAATTTATCCAAGTGAGATATTCTGTTTCTTGTTGTTATTTATTTACTATCCAGTGTTCATGATACTGCAACCAGATTGATTGTCTTAGTTAATGTGGTCGACATGCCAAAAGTTGGGCTTAGATGGCGTGGTCAGAGATTGAATTTTAAGCATGATCCTCTGGGACAGTTTTTGTTTCTGTTAACTATTTCCTTGTAGAACCTTTTAAAAAAATTAAGATCCTGCTATGAACTTATGCAGCATTCAAGTAACGTTTTTGGTTCTTATCTGCAGAGTGAGGATGAAGCTTCTGACATGGAGTCAGATGGTAGTGACGATGATGATGAAGGCTCAGATTGGGAAAATGAAGACTAAAGTCCACAATTTCAAAAAGGAAAGATCAGTTTGGACAAGAATTGTTGACAACGTCAAAATACGGGACGTTTCTGAGAATGAGCCGTGTGATGGCTTATGTTTAGATCTGCGAATTAGACTGGCATGGATACAATGAGACTTCCTCAAAGAGGACTCGAAGTTGGCAGCAAAGAAGTAGACACAGAAACTTAATGTTATCAATTGAAGCCGGAGAGAGATTGCACCACATATCTCAACCAACAGATGTAATCTAAATTCTAATGTTTCATTATATAAAAGGCGTCCACTCTTGTAATCAGTAAGCCCACTATTTTGTATATTTAGGGGACATTGTATTTATTCTTGTAAGCATCTTTATTTTTTATGTTCGTGTATACAATGGGACGTGAATAAAAACGCCCTAGTGTTGCAATAGTAGCGCATAAAAGCAAGTTTGAAATCTTGATTCCTATTGTGGTCACAGAATTTAATGTTGGAGAATTCAGATATCTGCTTAAGAACCAGAATCTTAAATATAATGGAAATGCAAGTCATAAAACTCTCAACAAAAAAACTTGGCAAGTAAATTGCCATCATATTTCCCAAAAAATACGATTGCAACAACTTGATGACTTGTCATGGAAGAGACTCGTGCATAAACTTCTGCATACAGCGGCCAATTGATTAGTAACAAAACTATGTGATCAACGGATAACATTTTCTTTTGGCAACGATCGATAGATACTTAAGGGTTTCGATAACCAAGGATAGCACCACTGAAATCTCTGGCCGGAAAGCGAAAATTGAAGCTCAAGGCTGTCCCGCTTCCCTTCTGAAAATTCAAAATTTCATGGGTTTATTGGCGCATTATCTGCTGTAGCTGTAGCACTTGTTTTTTCTGTTCTGGAGGCAGGAGATTAATTTGTTCAGGGGTAAGAATCATGACTTGTTGAAGCAGTGCCTTCTCCTCTTCAGGGGTCAACTGCACAATGAGCAGAAAAGTCAATTGGTGACGGGAAAACTCAAAGACATACATAAAAGCTCCAGCTGATATGAATAGTTGCATCTATTTTACCGCTGTGGCACGAGCAGACTGGCTGCCAGGCATTTGACCAGGAACTAATGATGGTGGTCCTGAAAGCTGTGGCACGGACGAACTCTCCGGTGGGCCAGACATCCAAGATCCTCTATCCACTTGCATAGAAGTTCCGACTTGATTGCTGTACTCTGCACCCAAATGCATACCTCCTCCCTGAAAGATAAAAGCATCAGGTATGCTTCAATCATATCCACCCAAAACATACAAAGTTCATCGAGATTAAAGCATTCCTCGATGAAAACCCATCCGCTACGTCATTAAGAGAAAACCCTGAATCAGCAACTGACAACTCAAACAGAAAAAGGATCACTACAGACTTGGAAGAAACAAAGAAGCTCAAAGAGAAATCTGGAGTCGACAGACCTTGCATTTAGATTAAAAAGGACTGTTAACTCCCAAAACCGTTCCCAGAATCAAGCAAATTCAAATTATAAAAATAATGATAAACATTGTCTGGGTAGATTAAATGCTTCTACAAAGAATACCACACTTACATGTCTTTTGTTATATATATCCTATTTTACTGTTCCCTAAACCAATCATTATTCTTCCATGGTATCAAGTTGCCAACATTGACAAAACAGTTGCAAGGTTTATGCAGAGATGTGGCTTACAATAGGGTGGAAAGGCAAAAAGGGAAGCATGAACCCAACTTTGGTTGAGTACCTTAACAGCATACAAGCTACTCCGAATACAAATGCTAATAATGTCAAATTCTTAAGGGGCTTGATATGATAAGACATTCCCCCCAGAAAAAAAAGAAAAAAAAGAAAAGGAAGGGAATATTGTCACCAGAAAACCTAATAAAAGCAGCAAACATAGGATGTCATCTTGCCTGATACACACACGCAAACACATACCTGATACATGGATTGAGGTGGTGGATGACTCGGAAGTGGTGGCTGTCCCAGGGGAAATGAAGGCCCAACACTAGTAGGGGGTTTTGTACCTGACTGAGAAGATCATTAATAAAGACAATTAGTCCAATCTTCTTATATCAACACATTTTATAGAAACCAGTGAACTATAAATTTCAGCTTACATGATACATGGATTGTGAAGGATGTTGGGGACCAGCATGTTGGAAACCCGAATTGGGCCCCATTTGTGGGGAATACTGGTGATGGAAGCTAGGCATTGAAGGTCTTGGTTGTGATGGCAATGGTGGTTGCAGTGGCAGATGATGACCTCCACTTGTCTGTAATGGCTGTTGCAACTGGCTGTAAGTAGACATTTGGGGTTGATGAAGTTGAGGTGGCTGTGAAGAATGATGAGGATGTGTTGGAGGATTTGGAAGTTGAGAGGACTGTGGAAGAGATGTCGGGGTCATTTGAGGATTCAGGTGTCCCTTAGGCTGCTGTGGAGTCTGCAGGGGATATGACGGCATAGGCTGAGACTGAAGATTAAATGCAGGAGCAGCAGCCGATGAGCTAGGCATTGGAGATTGGTTTTGGTATTGCTTTCTTGCAGGAGCTTGGATCTGGGATGGACCTGGTTGGTCCTGAACACCAAGGCCTGGCAATGAGGGAGCAGCCTGAATGTTTGACTGCTGAGTTGGTAGTACCGACTGCTGAGAATGCTGTGATGTCACTGGCTGAATGGTGGGAATCTACAGACAACCTCAATTTAGGCACATAACAAGATTTTACATATAGGAAACCCCTTAAAGACAAAACTTGTAGAAAAACAAAAGAGCATACCGCTTGAGGTGGCCGGACCATTCCAAGCATAATTTGTGCCTGGTGAAAGAATACACTTTATATCAGCAGTTGAAGGCTGAATGGTATACTTTAAGAACAAAAGCTACTTCATAATAGCTAATTCAATTATGAAACCAATTAGAGATCATTAATCAGTAATGCCATTGAACTCAAGGTCCTGAAGTAATGGATGTAAGTCCCTTTACACGGACAGTTAGATTGACAGACAGATCTTTGGCTAAAGATTCAGCACTCAGCGAAAATGTAAATCACACAGCAATTCAGCACTTGGAAAAGGAAGTTTTTTCCCACTAAAGTTAGCAACTTCTGAACAAAACCATTAATACCATTTGAACCCTAATCACACAAAATCATCTCAAGAAAGCGAAAAACAAAAATTGTGAAATAATAAACGCTGTATGCACAATATTATGTCAAACAAATAAACGTTAAGAGAATGAAATTGACATATTTAAGCAGAAAGGGGGAAAATTAAAACCCTAAACTTTAGAAACCTGGAAAAGAGCTTTGGTGAGGAGCGGATTCTGGATGAGGATCTGCCTCGCTTGCTGCTGGTTCTGTTCTATCAGAGTCTGTAGTTCAGAAAACAAATACAACAAAGCACGGACATTACTTGTAGGCCAATTGGGATGTTTGAAGTGAAAGAAATTTTGGGAAGTCGAATTAAGTGAGAGAAGAAAATTCGAGAGATGGAGAGAGAGTCGATATACCTTCATTTGAGACATGATTTCGTAGAGCTGGTTCTTCGACATTCCGGCTATATTGGCCGGTAGGCCGTCGCCGGAGATTTGCTTTCCCGCCATTGTCCACCGAGACTGCTAGAGAGATGGGCAGAGAAAGAGAGAGAGCGCGCTTATATGTGGACTTCGGATATTGTTTAATGGGCCTGGATAGTATTTAAACAGTTTTTTTTGGTGCGTTGTTTTTGTCTTTTTCTTAAAAAAAAAAAAAAAAAAAGGGTTTCAGCCCTGGAACTCCTGGAAGACTAGCAGCTAGGAGTGTCATTTCGGAACCAAATAATGGAGAATCGATCGCACCGAACCTCACCATCGGTTTTGGTCCGGTTCGGTAGGTGGTTGCACCTCTTAACACCCGTTTGTCAAAGTCCAACCCTACTTGAAGCCGATTCTTAATAACGACATTGATAGTATTAGTCGGTTTAATTATAAATTTAGTTTCTAAATTTTGAAACTTATTCACTGACCAATTTACAGTTCAAATAATTTGTTAAGATTTCTACAATGTTGGTTGAGATCTTAAATTCGAATTTTTCCCTACTTCCCTCGTAAACAAATTAATTTTTTTTTTATTGTGATAGCTAAACGTACTACATTTAAAACTTAATTCATTGACGAGTAGTTCAAAATAGGTGAGTATATCTAAGCAAAAACTCTAAGCCATTGAATTGCCAAACACCATCGCATTGATTTGTGATCGATCAATTACATATTGCCAATTTCTCTACTCAAACATACCACTAAGAACTTTTCTTTTTTACTTTTTATTTCAACAACTCCTGCAATTATATGATCATGCATAGCTACAATATGAACTTGAGAGAGAGAGAGAGAGAGAGAGAGAGCTTAATTACCATATAACAACAAATTGACACTAGGGAATTTTCCCTAGCATGCATACATATTGAAACATAAAGTACCAACAAGCATACACGTAGTTGCATTTAACCACGTATATCTACCTATTTAACTACACCAACATGAAATCATCGAAAAAAAAAAACTACACCAACATGAACATAGTTACATGTACAGTACGTAATGTTGATATATATATATATATATATATATGTATATATATGCTTGGTAAAGTGCATGAGAGATAATGAAGTCGCTGTACTAATGAGTCATGGTTCATTTTCTTTCATGTACCGTACGTACGTACGTACGTATCAGGATTAACATACGGTCGAAAAATGTTGTATAAGATGTTAGCTAGCTTATGAATATTCGATGATCAGGCTGCACAATCGAAACTTCACCAAATGGAGTCCAATTGGTTGAATGGTTGCTCCGGATGCTGTTGTGACTGCGGCTTGGAATCCATGATCTGATCCTTAGATGATGAAGAGGCTTGCAGATTTGACGGGTTCATGTTATGATCAGTCTGAAAGTGATGAGACATTAATCCTTGCTGTTGTTGTTGTTGCTGTTGCGCCGCAATAAAAGACGAGTAGTGATCCTCTAGACCAGCCGTAGCATCCCTAATCGGTTGTTGATAAATAGTACTATTAGTACTAGCACCACTACTCCTAAGTTGTAAGGCCCTTAGTAGCAAGGAGTTCACTGACGAAAGATTCGAGGGACTTAGAAAGCTAGATGGCCATGATGTGAGTCCTGCTGCAGGAAGAATAGTACCACTAGCCGCGGCCTCTCTTGCTCCGAGCCAATTATTCATGTTCAAAGTAGTACTGATCATGTTGACATCATTATTGATATTATTATCGATAATGTTGCAATTATTGCTTTGTGGAATTGACATGTTGTTGCTGATGAACCCACTAGATGAATTTGCAATGTTGTTCATAAAATTTGGCAACTCCACGTCTCCAAATTCATTTGCGATTGAGTTTGTGTCGCATGGAGAGTTGACAGATTGCGGTGAGGAAGATGCAATTTGCTGTGGTTTTTTCAGTGCTATGCTCTTTTGAAACACCCTACAGACCACCCATTCTTCCTGCATACATGTGAAGCTAGCTAAAATTAACCCTAGCTCGATCGAGAACTAATAAGGAAATAGTTCCATAAAGCTAGCTAGGCAACCTCTAATTAATCTGCGAACCAAATATGACTTAATTGTGTTGGTACAAACCTTTGAGGTTGAGGATTTGAAGGGATGGCACTTGTTTTCTAGTCTGTATTCGTGCATGACCCAGTTGGTTTTCTCACCCCTTGGAGCTCGACCCTTGTAGAAAACTAGGGTTTTCTTCATCCCAACGAGTACACCTTGACGAAGTATTTCCTTGTCTTTGCCAGTTGTCTTCCAATACCCACCTTCTGTGGCTCGGTTGGTCCGAAGTCCAGTTGGGTATTTTCGGTCTCTTAAGTTGAAGAAATACCATTCTTTCTCTCCCATCGAAGCCTTGCCTACACCAATATATATTTTGTTATTCAACTTAATTTAAGAATAAGAATATCTATAGTTTAGGTGGTTGGTAAAGCAAATCAGAAGTAATTAATTAGGAAGAGAAACATACAGCTATATCACTTTAGGAATCAACAAATATTAATCCTGAAATTTCCAGAATCCACAATTCCTTTTTGGCAAACTTTTTAAAAGATCTACTTGGTTAATCAATACATGCAATTGGCTAAGCTAGCTAGCCATTAATTAGGAATGGAGATTAGGGTTTGAAAAGGAGAAAGATTATATGATCAAAATCATTAACAGAAGGAAGAAAGAAGAAATCATAGACTTTGCACCAAAAGGTAATTAAGTCAACATACCAGCTAGCTAAACATATTAGATGACTTTTAACAAAAAAAAAAACGATTAGATCGATGAAGATAAGAGATAATAGATGCAGTAGTTGTACCAATTAAAGAAATAGTAATAGAAGAGGAAGAAGGGTAATCATAAACGGCAGATCTTTGATCGATGCAAATGATAATCTAGCTAGCTAGCTAGGTACGTACCTGGGAGATCCCAAGGTTCACACTTATTGAGATCAACAACAGCTACAGCTTGTGATGTGAAACTAACATCAGAAACCTTGCGGCCGAGATAGTACGTAATCAGTTCTTCATCTGTAGGATGGAATCTGAACCCAGGAGGAAGATGATTCTCCTGCATTCTTAGCTTATATATAATTGATTCACAACCTATCTACTAAACCAAATAGTAATAGTACTAGCTAGCTGGATGGGATATCTCAACTGCTCTAGTCTCGATCTATTCGATTCTTCGATCGGAAGCTAGCTAGCTCATCGATGCTTACACGAATTGAAGTACGAAATGACAAAGATGATGATCGAATGAGGTATTAATGGAGCTGCGCGCATAACTCATCAAATCTTCAAGAAGAAGCAGCCATTGCCATTCGTCGATCAGTAGTCTTTTTTATATTCTGATAATTACAGCTAACACTTTGACAAACATGGTATTGATGCAGAGATGTGCTAGACTACAAATTTTTCTTCTTATGCAAAGTCCAGTCAAATTACCAAAACGCCACTACCATTACTATATATGTAATTATGTATTGATTATTGAACAAGTAAGAGGGTTAGCGCGCATTGACTAAGAATGATTCAATTCAATCGAAGTGGATACGAAAATTAATATCTTGTCACAATATAATAATTTAAACGAAGGATTTTACGAGATGAGTGGCAATTATTTGGGCACGACTCACGAGGGTTCAAGGGTTGTCTCTGTTACACCAAGATTTGGATTTCATAAACTACTTTTGTTAATTTGGTTGTATTCTATGTGATATGATATACACGATCCAGACTCCAACCACCTTCACCCATCTCTAACCACCCAACCGTAGCTTGGCTAATCTACTCTCCTGCTCCAATTGGATTATAGAAACATATATGTTTGGCTATTTACTACTATCGCTTTCTAGTTTCTACTCATATATATACTAAACCCTACAATATTAATTTGTATATATAAAACTATTGACACTTGTCTACGTCTCTCGTCATCTCTCTCTCTCTCTCTCTCGATCTCGATTGTGATTGTAGCATCCTTGCAACTGTTTACTTATTTAGGTTGCAAAATGAATTTGCGTGGGGTAATGTATCTAAAATAATAACTCCCCCAAAAATAGTTCCTTATAAAAACAAATCAATGATTCATAAGGTTCTAATCTTATAAATCAATCAATTGAGAATAAATCCACATAAGAACAAATCAATAATTTGTAAGGTTCTAATCTAGATATCTCATTAATGTATAGTTTCGATATGATTGGCAGTTTTTTTTTTTCTGGCATGTGCATAGAATATATATATATTGAAGAAGTGACAGTTTAATTAAGATCATCTTTGTAATATTCGGTGTGGTTCTTGCTAGCTAGGGTACTTTTTGTGATTCAATAATGGGTGGGAAAAGGTTACTAATTAAGACGAAGACTAATTAAGAGTAAGATCGAGTGGTTAAAAATGGTCACCAACCCACACGACTGAGATAGCTATAGGATAACTCGGGTAAGCGTTTTTGTTTGTTGGGTATCTTAATTTTCTTCATTCATCACCTTTTGTCTTTCCAAGCTTCTCATCAAATTCATTCCTAACTTGGAACTTTTCATGTATACAGAACGTACTACTACTACAGTTTCATTTCCTGCATGCCAGCTAGCTAGGGTTTCTAGAAGCATATATATATATATATATATATATCTCTCTCTCTCTCTGGATATTCAGATTTACCCAATCATGCCTCATTGTATAATTACTTTACATATCTCCAAAAGTTAGATTACAATATTAGTTAATTACACGTCATGCATGTCTTAATTGATCACAAATAATGAACTTAGCACTTAGGTTACTTGGTTTGATACGATTTTAAGCTAATCACAGAAGATGGAGAATCAAACTCGAGACATTGCTTAGCAATGGGACATACGTACATTGGGGAGTGAAATTAATCTCACTAACCATGACACCGTTGTACCTAGCTAGCAACGTGATATCTCTCTCCTTCTCTCTCAGGCAAGTGGTGCTCTATCTGGGAGAGAAATTAGGTATAATTAAACACTTAAACAGTGAGGAGAATTCAGTTTCAAGAGGAACAATAGTATTGTGAGACTTTGGTCAGGGGCAGAATAGTCAGTACACTTTTCATAAGCTACAGTCCCTCTAACCCTGTTTTAGTATAGATATAATTTATAAATTTTTTAACTATACAATAACGTACTAATTGTCATTAAATCAAAATCAGGACATTGATCTCACTTACAAATAGAAAATTTGTGCTACTAGACCAAATATATGGTCGTGGAAAACTACTTTGTCCGCCGTTGATATCTGATTGTGCTAAAAGAGCTTGAATTTCTTTCGAAAGTGATAAATGAGGTACCAAAACTTTGAAAAACACATTATCGATCCACCTCTGGCATGCCATGACATGCTGAAACATGCCAAATTTTGTCAACACTATTTTTTCTGGAAATTTTTTTATGCCATAATCTCAAAATTAATTTTAAAGTATGATTTTTAGAATGTGTTTCAATTGATGGAACTCGAAAATCTTGACTTTTTTTTTTACGATTTTCCAAAGTAAAAAAACTAGAAAATTCATAAAAATTCACTCGAGCTTTTCGAGTTATGTCAATTTAATCACCTTCTAAAAATCATGCCCTACGAATGGTGAGATTATGGTATGAAATTTTTTTTCAAAAAAACTGCAGTTCATAAGAAGGCATGCCAAACCATGCTAAGACTCATTTTTATTCAAATTTTTCCATACCATAATCTCACAATTTGTAGAGCATGATTTTTAAAAACTGTTCCAATTGATGAAACTCAAAAATCTCGATCTGTATTTTTAATGTTTTTTCCAGTTTCCCACCTTGAAAAATATAAAAAAAATATTTCCACTGTCGAAAAAATTCTGAATTTTTTTCTGGGCATAGATTCCATTATTATTCCCCTTGCACTTACACAAAGCTTTCTCTCGAAAAAAAAATCGAGTCTTTGTTTCTAACCCAAAACTGTGGACTCACATAGTTTTTTGGCCAAAATTACATGTTCTTATTTTCTCACCAAAATCTTTCCACACTCAAATCATGATACTTAATCACTTTTCCAACTGACGGAATGCAAAAAATCTCAAATCGATTTTTTTTTACGATTTTCTAAAGTCAGAATATAAGAAAATTTGTAAAAAAAAAAGTGGTCGAAATTTTCTAACTCTGTCAATTGGAATAGTTACTGAAAATTATGCTTTACTAATTGTGAGATTATGACAAAGGAAAATTTTAAGAAAAAAAAAGTGTTGACAAAGTTTTTCATGTTTAAGCATGCCATGGCAGCCACCATGGCATCTCCAAATGTGTCAAACTATTTTTTTAAAATCTTCTCGTATCATAATCTCAACATTGGTAAAACATGATTTTTATAAGATGTTCTAAGTTATGGAACTCGAAAATCTGGACCCGTTTGACATGATTTTTATAAGATTTTCGAGTTCCAGAAATTGGAATACCTTCTAAAATCATGCTTTACCAATTTTGAGATTATCACACAGGAAAATTTCAAGAAAAAATAATGTTGACAAAGTTTAGCATGTTTCAGCATGGCATGCCAGAAGTATATATCTCGATGATGTGTTTTTGAAAATTTAGGTACCTCATTGATCACTTTTGAGACGAAAAATAAAAGGATAATTGGATAAGTATGTAATTTTCAAATAAAATAGATTAAATAACTGATATGCCTTCATAATTAACGAAAAAATGGCATGCAATCATTCTTTGGTGCCTCTCATTGTTGAATCAGACTGCTTGGAACTTGTTCAAGCTATTAAATCTAACTCTAGCTCTTGACTCTTCATAGTTGAGTTTTCTCATTGCGGATATTCTTCAGGATCTACAGACAGCGTCTGCTGCTTCTATCCATCATGTTCGTCATTCAACCAATAATGTGGCTCATCTCTTAGCTAGGGAAGCAGGTGTTAAATGCCTGGAGTTTGATTTTTTTCTCTGTATCTCATCCGTTTGTGGGGGAAACATTATCCTCTGATTGTAATGATGTTTAGTCAATGAATTCATTCATTCCCCTAAAAAATTAACGAAAAAATGACGGAAATGAGCAGAGATATCTCGATGATATGTTTTTGAAAGTTCATGTACCTTATTAATATATCACTTTTGAAAGTTAAGTATTTTTCTGTTCGGTATGTGAAATTTTTGACCCTGCTGAAAAAAAAAACCCTATCTAAAAACATTAGGATCTCAAAAGCGTTTCAAAGATTCAAACCAGAAAATTAAAAAATTCAAAGATCATATGCAATTGAATAATTTAGTACTTATTGATAATACAATGCTGATCGTGATTGACTTGATTCGTGACTCATCGAGTAATCAACCTCTGAGTTTGATGGACAAATATTTCTGCGGAGAAAGCTTAGTGCCAAAGTTAAAGACAAAAGAAACAACAAGGAAATTTTCCAAAAGAAGCTCCAATTTGGCAACAGCCCACCCCTACCCTTTACAAAAGGCTCTTTTATTCAATTGCAATTTAGGAGGCAAAGAATACTAATACCTTCAAGCCTCCACTAAACTACGTTACCAAAATATAATTTATTTTCAACATTTACTTTGGGGAAAATATTATATCTTAATACTTCTTTTAAAAAGTTGCATGTATACATGTCTACCAATGCGTGTGGCTTGGTTTTAGTCTCTTCTTTTTATTTTTGTTTTTAGTTTATATTTTATTTTGGATATCATTTGCCCTTTTGACCCTTTCTTGTAGAATAGAGTTTTCCACACATTACATTCAAGAGAGGGGAAAATGAAAATTTTCTAATGTAAATACACACTATAATACAAGATTTTTGTACTTTTAATACAAAGCTAGCGCATTATAAACGATTCCATTTAGTTTGTTTTGCAAAAAGCATATGCAAAAGAAGTTCAATCCATCCCAAGGTCGACCTAGCCTTCACCCTAAGACTAAAATTTTCAAAAGCAATTTTAATGGAAACCAAAACACTGGTTTCAAATACAATAGCTTGCAAGTACGAAAACTACTATAACGTCTTATATTGAGAATATTCGTAATCTTCGATTTTCAACCTTCAAAATTAAAGTCCGTCATGCTTTTTTAAAGGAAATTATAGAGTTTTTTGAATAAAAAAAAGTGTATTATAGTATTATTTTTCTCACATAACTCTATAGTAACATTTTTTCTTTTGTGTCTAAAATTATATTTTATTTTCAGAATTTTAAGATCCGTTGATATCTTCATTTTTGTTTTAGTTATCAAAACAGAAAACTCGAAGCTAGATTGCAGGACATATTAGACATTAGTGCAAAAACAAATGAACCAATTTGACCAACAAGGAAGAGATTTTACGAAAGCAACCAAAGCACACACTTTAGCTTTTTGAAGGGGGTAGCACTCCACTTTGTTTTGCTTTGTGAAGGAGGAGTACCCATAGAAACTCATTTTGGAGCACCAAGGGAATTAGAAAATGCCATGTTCAACGGAGGAAGCACTAGTTAGGCTCTTCTACAATACTTCATCCTCCTTCCACCTCCTCCTTCTCTTCCTCTATGTCTCCTCCATTGTTCTTGCCAGGTTCTTCTACTTCGTTGGCAGCAACCCAATATTCCCAAGGTCTTAAAGTTTACATGCTACTAGATATATCTAGCTACTTAAATCTTCACGTACCCTTTTGGTTTTCATACTTTAATTTGTTGTGTTTTTGCAGAAACCAGAATGGCTACGAAAACTATTTGTTTTCGGAAGATGAAGAAGAGGAGGAGGAAGAACTAGAAGAAAGACACAGCTTTCATGTACATGGTCAGCAGTACTACACGGAAAATGATCATCTGGTGGCCGACATCATTCATGGAGGTGAAGCACTGAAGTTTTTGCCTAACGACAACCTTCAGAGGGATCGAATAAGCTTTTCTGATCAAGAGTTCATTAGTGCCCGGGAGAGCCTAATTGAAGAAGACCAAGATGATGTGTTACAAGGCTCAGAATCAGAACAAGATCGTAGTGCAGAGGAAATCATCCCTGTAAGAGATACTGCTTCGGTTCGCAATTCTGTCCCGAATGATCGAGTCTGGACCACTTCTCCGATAACTATAGACCTACGCAGAAGTGACATGAGGAAAAATGACAAAAAATGTGATGGTATGTCACATTTTATCAAATCAACGTCCAAGTTTGTTACACTAACTAGTCACATGTAGTACTTCTAGCTAATGCTTCCATATACAATCTGCAGTCTGACATTGCTTATGGTTTTCGTACAGATAATTGTGATGATTCTAATCAGATTACTGAAAACAATACAGAGACGCATTTATCCGGGGATGAAAATTTTCTAGTGTTTGCGCCGCCTCAGTTGGAGACCAAGAAATTAATCCGAGTTCAAGAAAATAAGGAGGATGAAATTTTCGGTGACTCAACAGTTGGATCAACTTCCAAGAGCTCTTCTGAATGGAGAAGCTCAATCAATTGTAGGGATTCTGCGACCGAAGATCCATTTTCTTCCTCATCACGGAGAAGCTGCCCTAAGTGGGAGTCTTACACAGTCTTTCAGAAATATGATGAAGAAATGATGTACCTAGACAGAATTAGTGCCCAAAAGCTCCATGAAACAGGTCATTTAATTTCTCTAGATCCTTAATTATTTGGTTCGTAACGTTATTTAAAAGCTTAGTTTGACTCTACAAATGCTTTAATGTTTTCAGAATCACTTAGGTCTATTCAAGTTTGTCCAAGATCAATTTCAGAGAGGATTGTTCATAGAATCTCATTGGCAACTAAAAGGCCATCGGATATACGTCACAACCCTTATCATGAACTAGAGGCTGCTTATGTTGCTCAAATTTGCTTAACATGGGAAGCACTTAACTGGAACTACAAGAAATTCGAACAAAAAAGGGCCTCGTCGCGTCACGATTTCGACACTGGCTGTCCTGGCCAGATTGCGCAGCAGTTTCAGCAGTTCCAAGTTCTTTTGCAGAGATATGTAGAGAATGAGCCCTACGAGCAGGGCCGGAGACCTGAGATTTATGCTAGGATGAGGCTTTTGGCACCAAAGCTACTTCAAGTTCCAGAATATCGAGGTACTCGTACAGTCAATTGCACTTTAACTTCTTTTAATTCATTATCATAGCCCCTGTTCTTTAACATTTGAATGTGTGTAGTAAAGTTAAAGTCGTACGTAGTTCCATCATGGAATAGTATCAAGAAATGCATATTAAAGAGTATAGGGATCAAACAAATTAACTAAAGTATTTTTTTTTTAATTTATCAAGCTTCAGAAGATGATGATCATGAAAAGGAAGAAGGTTTTGGCTCAAGAATTTCCTCAGCAGCATTTTTAATGATAATGGAAGATGGAATCCGAACGTTCATGGAATTTCTTAAGGCTGATAAAGAGAAACCCTGCCAAAAGCTATCATCAATGTTTAGAAGAAAACGAAGAGGTTCAGTTGATCCAACTCTTCTCAATCTCATGAAAAAAGTTAACCAAAAGGTAAGTTATATATGCTATCATTATCAAATTCAATGAGAGAAATGTTACTCACATTCTCATAATGTCATTCTAACTCTTTAGTGAGTGTTTGAAAACAATTAAAGGCTGAATTTAGAGTACAAAATGACTTTCTTAGAGTGTGAATAGAAACTAACTAATATACGTACGTGCCCATGTATTTGATTTTCCGTGTTTTTAATTTTCTTCTATCCGTTTCATGAGCAGAAGAAGATGAAGATCAAAGATCTTCGGCGTTCGCACAAATGCTTGAGAAAGAAAAGCTTAAAGGTGGAGGAAGAGATGGAGATACTGCTGGGCCTAATTGACCTAAAATTGGTTTCTAGGGTTTTGAGAATGAGTGACTTAAGTGCAGAGCAATTGCATTGGTGTGAAGAGAAGATGAGCAAAGTGAGAGTTCTGGATGGGAAATATCAGAGAGATTCCACACCACTTTTCTTCCCAGCACAGTGAGTGACCCACCATCTCATGTAAATTGCTTGATGACTAGATCATGATCAATGTCCATGAGTGCTGTACAAGATGAATATCCTAGCTTTTTGTAAATACACATACAATATTAATTATGGGAGCTGCTAAGCTAGGGTAGGGGACCTCACAGATCAAAGCAAGCACATGTGGAGTGACATGGACCAAATCACCAAATCCATGAGAGAAGTGTAAAGATGGTTTATGTGATTCATGAATATTGAAAGTGAAAGAACAAAGCAAGGAGCATGAACATAGAGACAAGGAGACCGGGTGAGACTTTAGCTTTTAGCTTTAGCTTTTTAATTAGGGTTTATCTATAACTAGAGGGGAGATTTGAGCTGAATCAAAAGAAGAGCAAGGCTGCTACAGATGCAGTGGGGAATAAAAGAGGTAGCACATGGGCACAATCAAGTGATAGAAATAAAGTCCAATAAATCAATTTACCATTTTAAAGATGTATTTATCTAGAGCATGCATGAGATTAATTTATTATTGACTCTCTAAAGTTGATGACCTTGTAGTTGGGAATATGGGAATTTGGAAACTATGACATAATATCCCAAATGTCTCAATCTCATTACTAGTATGTAAACAGTAGTAGCAAATCAGCATTAATCTAGTTATTTTACACCAAAAAGAAGAAGAAGCATGCATTAATCAAGTTATCTTTGGTTTTGATTGCTAGATTTGGGACCTAGCAGCAATTAACAATTCTAATCATCTCTGCATACTCCAATCCCTCTACAATTCCAGAGTACTTCTGAGCTCTAGTTTTTAAGCATTGATATTAATTTAGCATGAGATATATATTGATCATCACTCAAATCTCAAAAGACTATTTGCCAAAACCCTAGACAAGAAGAGTCCTACTATATATATAAGTGCTTAACATACTCCTGTGCATGAAAAATATGTCATGTTTTTTCATAATTAAAGTCAACGTTCTGATAGTGGTGGTCAAGTTTCCGGTACCATCTTCCGGGTAAAATGATGACAAGGTCATACCAGCATGGTAAAACTTCATGACCAAAAAATAAAAGCAGAGTATAGAATAGATAAACCAAGTACATAATCAAAATACCTTGAGAAATGGTAAAGCCAGTTTCTACTGTTGTTTGTTGTCAATCTAATTGTCACCTTCTTCTTATTGTTACAATTGTTTTCTCTGCGTTGGAGCCACAGCAATTGATTTCTCAGAGAATTATAAACTTGGCAGAGGATTGAGATCAAATGGGCTGATGCAATCGCCCTGTAACCCATGGGCCAACATTAACGGGCTCTGTATGTAGCTTGAAACATGGGCCTCCCTTGTGATTTGATGAATCTAAAACTTATGCCCAAAACAAGCTCAAACTTTCAAACCCTGTATTAACAATGTGGGATTCTTGCAAACCCTAATTAGCCAAAAGATCATCCAGTAAACAACACTTGTGGCCATTTGGTTATGGACTGGATGCCTAAAGCAATCTAGATTTTCATTGAAGTCGAGAGTTGGAACTTGGAATCCGACTTGTCCTTTCCCAATTGGCACACTCATCGGTATGGTGTTCTATGATTCCACCTTACCATTTGAAGATGGGAGAGCAATCAACCATAAGGCATTTCACCGTTTTGATCATGACATAACCTGTATTCTATTGACCCTATTATTAGGGCAATGGATATTCCTATTCCTAAATGAATTCCACTGGACCACTGTTACTACTTGGCCTAGAATTTAGGATTAAATTCAGTTTACCACTTTAAATTTACTCACCCATTATTTGATGACTTGATAGCGACGTATAATACTCAATCAGCTCTTAACGGTCAAAAATAATGGGTTGGCTAACAATTAATATTTTCATGTAATCGCCACATCATCAAATGTGGATCTTATTTATGCCACGCTAGCACTTAACGGTTAAAATTAGCAAATTGAATAACGGTTGAACAAAATTGTTCAATTTATTAATAGGAACCCAACCTGCCAATTGAAACTCGACCCAACAAATAGAAAAACCTTTACCGATGAAGAGCCCAAGGGAAAAGGAAAGGGAATGTGATGGGGTTTGTGGAGTCCCCACTTGCATTCTCTATTTGCAAACATGTCTGTCCTTTCCACCTTGGATCGGAATCATAGAGGCTCCTTCTCACTCCTTAGCCTTTTCTGCGTAGCATAACACACTTTGCTGCCACTGGAATTTAATTTCCTCGTTTCAGATAGATGCTTCCTTTTCTTTCCTTTTCCTATAAAATACAGATGCTCCTTTAAATCCTTACCTTTGGTTTTAAACGTGTGTGTGGTTTTTTCCTTTCTTCATTACATGTTAGGGTTCGCCTGTCAACTTCAATCGAGTCAAGATTTGAACATCAATTAGATTAGTGGATGTTACATGCCTCGTTTGGTAATATTTTTGAGGATTTTTGAATCAACAAATTTTGAATACTTCTCGAAGAGATGCTTGTTCATAAAGTACGACAAAAATATTTACACTTTAATACGTACAATTTCGTTATTTATGTCTAATATCATCAAAAGGGCATTCGTAATCATAAATCTATAAAACAAAAGATAGATGATTCATGTTATACATTTCCACGTACTTAAGTATACTACAATTTAATTGCTCCTTGTCATGGCTTACTTGTGTTAAGCATGCTCCCATTCAAATGTCTTTCTCATGCTCATTATGGAGAAAATATGGAGAAAATATTGAGGCACGAAATTGTTTGTTGCCAATTGATGTGAAGTCGATAAGAAGTATGCATACAAATTTAGTCAACACGTTGAACTTATATGAGAAATTTTGTTGCACACAATAATAAAAGAAAGGAAATTATCAATGCCTTTAAACTTAGTCAAAAGAGTTGAATACTTTTGAAATATCACTCTCAAAATGGGAGAGTAGTATTATTTTTAATTGTTGGGTTGAATTTAAGGAAAATGAAGGTTAAGAGTGAGATCTAGTTGAAATTTCTTTGGCAAACCAAATCCTATAAAATGTTTGTGTGGACTTGTATAGTATTAAACTTTCAAGATTCGATATTTTCAAGCATTTACTATTTTCTAAAAAAAAAAATCTTAATCTTCATTAAAATAGAAGCAATATTTCATGATATAATAACTATCTATTAAATTATGACATGCATAACTACTAAGTAACACAACCCTTTATAAGGCACAGATTCTATTGTAACCCCTATCCAAGTCGTCTTCGAGTCAAACAACAAACTCACAAACGCGAACTCCCTCAAAAGCCCACAACCACTATTTGTAGCCACAATCGCCAGACAAAACATACATAATACTTTTACAGTCAATCCAACTAACTAATCACCAGCTCATTGTACAATTCTCATTGAATTAAAGTTGGTTAACAGAGTCGATTGATAATCTTCGTAACATAACGTAATAGATTTAGTTTTCAGATAACTATATATTTTTTCATTAAGTTTTTTTTTTTAGAAAATTTAAAATGATCCAAAACCAAATATAGAAATGGATTTGAGAAATTGGTAGCAAACAATGCACATGCTATATATAGGTGAAAATTAGATATTTTCCCTTTGCTAGATTTATGCTTGTGCTTAAAAAGAAATTTTAATTTTATTACGGAGGAATCTCAAATCTGAATAGATAAAACAAGGCGTACGTGTATCACGTGGAGTGGAGCAAATCGGTCAACATGTTGTCCCTCAAACATAGAAGTAAAACTCATCAACGGCGTAGAATCAAATAAAAAAAAACACACAACACTGCACGGAGATACATACAGCTTAATTTAACTCGTTCTTTCTCTGTCATCGTTTGTGTGAATCATAATAAATAGCCAGCCATGCCTTCCCTTATCTCTCTCTCTCTAACCCCAAAACAATAAAGAAAAATCTGCTTCATTTCAATCCCCCTTTTCTCTCCTCAATTCTCTCTCCTCCTCGGAGGAGCCTGGGCAGCTCAAGGTTCGTTGATTCTCTGTTTTCGTAGATCTGCAAATTTATTATGCTTTCTGGGTTTGTCTGGATTTGCGCGAAATCTTCAAGCTTTGTCCCAAAATTGGGTCTTTTTTTTTTTTTGAGTTGATTTTGTTGACGAAATGAAATATGGGTGTGCAGGCGTTCTTTGGCGAAAGATCTGTAAGAAATAGCTGAAAAGATATGAACAGATTCGCTTACGAGCAGAACGCCATGGCAGGCTTGGAGGAGATGAAGATGGTGGATTCCGTTGTGTGCCCAAAACCGCGTCGTTTAAGCGCTTTAAATCCATCGCTTAACGACTCCATCAGACCCTTCAGATACTTCAAGTATGTATCTTTTCGGCCTCAAGCTTCTTAATTTTAATTTTCCAGTTCATAAATGGAGTCAAAGTTTTGATTTTTTGTTGCTTATAATATTAATTTGTTGCTGCTTTAACAGTCACTACCAATCAGAGATTGGAGAATCTCAAGCAGCGTCTGAACTTCTGGACCTGATTCTCATCAAGGTTCCTTTCTTTTCCTGCCTCCCAATATTCTGCTGTAAATTTTATTTTGTCTCCTTTATCTGTTTTTGGTTTTTTTAAGAAAGGTTGAAAAACATAGTATTTGTTTATTGTTAATAATCAGAGGCTTCCAAAAACGAAAAATTGATCTTGTTTGTGTTTTGTTAATTTATGAATTACAGGAAGATAGTGGTGGTGGTGAGAGATCCATTAAGCAATTGGCTTCATCGCCACCGTTCTTCAGTGGGTCTCCGCCAAGCCGGGCATCAAACCCGGTCATCCAAGATGAGCAGTTTGGGAACAGCAAGGTGGGCCCTTTTTCGCCGGCTCCGATGTCCGCGGGGCGCAACGGAGGGTGTGTCCGGATGAAATCCGGCGACAAGCCCGTTGCGGTGCGCATCGAAGGGTTTGATTGTCTTAGCAGGGACCGCAGAAACTGCAGCATCCCTTCTGTAGCTTAATCTGACTACAATTTAAGAACACCAACCCTCGGAAGCAAGCAAGTTTTTTATTCAAAGTGATGAAGAGGGTGTTTTGGGAGATTATCATCTAGAGGAGGAGCTTACTAATCTTTTTTGGGGTCTTTGAATCCGAGTGTGTAAAATTTTTGTATATACAAGTCATGGTCAATCTCTGATGTTGTTATTCCTGCTGAGTTTTGTGTTTTTGTAATGTAAAACTGAAAGATGATGTACATGTAAATTAAGGTGACGTGGGAGATGATGATGATGATGTTCGATTTTGAGGAATAAAGAGGGAAGAGAGAGAGAGATAGGATGGTAGCCATCTCTGTTTGGGAGATGGTGTGTATGGAGGTTTCATGGGACAAGTTTGTAATCTCCTAAAGACTACTTTGTCTGGTTCTCTGTCATCCTCCGTTTGTAATTGTATTTTGGAGGAACTGAGGATTTAGATCTTTTGGAATTTATAATGTTGGAATTCATGTATTATGTTATCGTTCTGAGTTTTTTGTACAGATAAATGTGATGGGTCAATGACTTATATAAAATAAATGGAATATTATTATTGAATATTGAGGTGGCCGTCAAAGCGCTTTTTCTCCATGGTTGTGTGATTAAACTTCCTAGTTGTTTTGTGGAAAAGAGATAGATGGGTACGATGTGTTTGGGTGGGTGGAACTGTGGAAGAGGACGAGAAGTGTGGGGTATTGGGTTTCCGACTTTGGAAGCATCTATGCTATAACATAATAACATGTGGTGGATTGAATTGGATCGGTGTGCTTGTTTTGTTTGTTTGTAGGGTTGCGTTTGGCTTGGCTTAGGTTGCAGACGTGGAGAATTGTCATTAGGGTTTTGAAATGGTCTAAAAGGAGAGGGAGGCTGGTGTAAAATTGACTAGTCCTCGGTCAATTTGGGGTTGCAGCCAGCCAGCAATTGGAATTGATGATGTCTGTATCTATCAAGGCCAGTTAAGGCATGTGAAATTGCCCAGAGGGTGTTTGCCTGTTTGGCTTTTAAAGATTTTAGTGGTTGAAAGGTGGCTTGGTAGCTAAAGCTGACCGGCCAATTCATTTTTGTTGGGCAAAGCTGTCAGCAGCAACTGATAAACTGCATGTGATTAGCAGGCAGGGGTGGGCTATAGGCTCCTCATCCTCATCAAAATTTTCCTCCTTTGCTTTTGTTTTATCCTAGTGGTGAGCCAACAACATAGGGTAATAGTAAATTTGGGCAACCGTTGAAAAACTTTTGGAACTTGTCCTTTTGCGTTTGGTAAATGTGGTTTACTTTTCTAGGCCGTGATTGGCTTATGAATGAATTGTTCTTCGGTGTGGGCGAGTAGGTTATGCTTGTTTCTCAATCCTTTGAGACAATTCGACACTTGAAAATATATTTTAAGAGAAAAATGCCAGACACGTAAAACTGTTTAACAATCCTTTGATAGTATTTTTTTTTTCACAAGTATAATATTTTTGTTAAAATCACTTCTAACTAGTGCATTATTGCATTGCCTGTTATAGCTCAACAAGGTCTCCACTCTATTGTACTACAAGTGTTTACATGAATGAATGTAAAAGAAAGGTGTTGGTATAGAATTTCATGGCTGTAGCCTGTAGGATTCACCATCACTTGTATACACATATCAAAGTCAATGTAATGTACATTTGCATTTCTATTTCAGTACAAAATTGAAGTTTGTAAACTCGACTAAGAGAGCAGATTTGGAATGAGATATTGTTGGCTAGAAGAGCTTTTAAACCTCAGAATAATTACACCTAAATCACCAATTGGGGTTGGAAAAGCAACAAAAGTATATGCACAATCAAAGGAAAACTATTCATGTAAACGAAAAATGAAAGAAAAAAAAATTGTAATGACTGCCTTCGGATTATTGCCATCGTTTAGAAGCTGGCTTCAGTGAAGAATAGCTGTTACTTTTTCTTAGACCTGGAAGAAGCTATAATGTTGAGAGACATACTACATTACTGAGGAACGGACTACATGCTTTTCTACTAAGCAAAATAGTAATCTACGTTCGCATACCTGATGACACCTTTGGAGAGCTCTTTGATCCTGACATTGTAGGTGTGGAAGTTACTGCTGGTTTTAGTGAAGGCCGCGGAATCCTAGTAACCCTTTTAGGCCTGCAGAAAATATGAGTTGGTGCTGGTTTTAGTCTAATTAATTTACCAAGGAAGCTGGACAATTAGAATTTTCATTGAATACCAAAGTGAAAAATACAGTAAGAATCGAAAGTGAAGTAACACTCACTTTTCTACGTTATCTGATTTTGTGCTTTCAGAATAGTTCATGCTGTCAGCAGAGGCAGAGCCATCAGTTTCTGTTCCAGCAGAAAGACCACCGTCAGATAAGTCACTTAATTTCTCCTCATAATCTGCCTCTCCAAATCCCAACATCTCAGCATCCGCAAATTTATTCTGACCTATGTCACCTCCGGCAACCTTTGATTGCCGGAGTAAATTATTTTGGTGTTTAAGGTCATGCATGGACTGGTGGGATTCAGCTTCAGAACTGTACAAAAACACAGCTTTGAGGATCAGAAGAAGCTGCCTTAAGTCCTACGCATTTCCCGCCTTTCCCACTTGGCGGTTTTTGGCTTCGCTGGGGAGTCCTAACAATAGAATCTGTGCTTAGGTGAGAAGATTCATACCTTAACGAGCCCGTTCCACGCTTCTCAACTTGGATATCTTTAAGTACATACAATCGTTCGATCTCATTATCCTTCTTCGATATAGTGTCTTTGAGAATTGCCACCTGAAAAGCCAAGAGAAATTCAGAACCCCAATTTGCTTGTGATGCAAGAAAATGATGTATAAAATGAGGACCTGTTCCATTAACTCCCTAGCATCCCTGCCCTCTTTGTTGCTTTTTGCCGCCCCGAGCTCAACTCCAGCAACCCTCTCAGCAAACTTTAGAGTACTTAAACTTTCAGAATATGAACTTGTTTCAGGATTAAGCTGCACAAACATAAGTGTTTTTGCTTGTCCACCTATTGTAAACCACCAGAAACTATTGTTTGAGCTAAACTCTGGCGAAAACAAATCTTAGGGAAGACAAAAAAAATTAACAATTCTAGGAGCAAAGGAGTACCGAGAGAGCTTTGAAGGACTTGAGTAAGCTTGCTATTTCTGTATGGTACATGAGGGCTCTTCTGTGCAAGAGCAAATATGACATCTCCAAGTGCAGATAATGATTTGTTAATATGTTGTGCTTCCTTAAGTCTATCTCCGGTTACCTCGGAGCGATCTACCCTTTCACTTCCTGCCAAATCTACTAGATGAAGATTACCAACCAAGGCAGAACTAGTCTTCAAATCCATCCCGCGTACATGAACCGTAAGAACACTGTATATAACACACATTTAAGTGTCACAACCCTCTAGAAAGTACATAAAATGTAGACAGATTTCATTAAAGATGAGATACACAAACCTATGAGAGCGACTACTTCTTTCGTTGAGAGCAGTGGCACTAACAGCCCGGTTCTTAAATCCGATACCCATTAATTTCATTACATCTGAGGTTGATCTGACAGGGTGCATACTAGCATCTGGCACAGCTAACCCATTGGGTTGAGAGTGTGTCATAATCCCGAGTGTGTGCAAGTCAAGGGAAACAAATGCTTTTAGCCAAAATCAATGACACTATGATCTTAACTAAGAGAATATACTGATTTCAAGCAATGTGAAAGAAAATATGATTTGCTAGAACCATGCTATATATGGAGCAAAATATAAGTTTTCTAATAGTGCATTTGAAGCACATTTCGTAATTTGAAAAGGATATTTTTTCGGCGTACCATCACTTGATAGCAAATCGCGCACTTGTTCATTGTATATTTCAACCATTTGAACTCCAATTTCATACATAATGGAGCTTTTTCTTTGCTGAGAGATATCAAAAAGGTCATTTAAGGCTCGATAATTGACCCCCCAGTTCTCCTTAGTTGCATTATTAGGACCACTCTGAGAAGAAATAATAATTATCAGCATTAATTAGCATCTTCTGAAAATATTAGTGTCCCTAAAATTAAGATGAAGTGAAGCTCCATACCATTGTGTAGGTTTTTCCAGATCCAGTTTGACCATAAGCAAAGATACATACATTATATCCGTCAAGTACAGATCGTATCAACGGTTGGGTATCAGTGTATACTTCAGCTGCAAACATTAAAATAAGGTTTACAATTTAAGCATCACAATGTTTGTCATAAGACAATCATTTTCAAGTAGAAACAGTGCAAGTATCATCAATCTGATGAGTCAAACAATAGCTAAAGACACAAAAAATAAAAGCTATATAGCAGAGAACCTTGAGTTGCATCTGAACCATAGACCTTATTAAACTTGAACAATCGATGACCATCTTTCCCTGGTTTGGAGCGGTCTGCAACTACCAGTTCCCCATTGTCACCAATATGTTCCACCAATGTTCGTTTCTCTTTTTGTCCAGGTAGAAATGGTCGTATTCGACAGTATACTCTAATGTTTCCTGAGCAAGAAAACTGAGAAGTGAACTCCAATGATTTCTCTCAGATATAACCTAAGTAAAGCAATTTATTTTGTGGCACCTTTTAAATCCTGAAGTTCATTAAACAGCTTCCTATTTTCGGCAAGAAGTGAATGATAGTTCTCAGCTGCATCTGCTAATGCTTGAAGCTTCACTCCTGAAAAAGACAGTAATAAGGCATGAAAATCTTCCATCTTTAAGTACAAGAAATAAACACAGCTTTCCCTTCCAAAAAAAAAAAAAAACACAGCTTTCCAGTAGCACAACCCTACCTAAGTGATCAAATTCATTCGTGTAGCTCCTTTCTGTCTTCAGAATTTCTTGTTTAATGGACACAGAAGATAGCCTCAATTCCTGTATTTCAAAAAATTGTATGATTATTCATCAGATACATTTACAGCTTCTTATACAATTTGGTTTAAGGCATACCTGCAGAGAACCAAGTTGAAAATCCATAAATTTGTGGTAAATGAGTTCTTTCTTGGTCCAACTCTGACATTTTGAGTCAGAATTTGCCTGAAGCTCTTTTTCCTTTTGCCTTGAATCTGCCAATAGATGTTCAAGTTCTTTTACCCTTTCTTCAAGCTGTGCTTTAGAAAACTGATATTTTGACTCTGAATTTTCCTCAAGCTCTTTCACCTTATTCCTTGAAGCTTCCAAGAGGCGTTCGAGTTCTTTTACCTTTTCTTCGAGCTTTAAATTTTCTTTAGAAAACTCAAGCTTTAAAGTTTCATTAGAAACCTGATGTTTTGACTCAGAATTTTCCTCCAGCTCTTTCACCTTATTCCTTGAATCTGCCAAGAGGCGTTCAAGTTCTTTTACCCTTTCTTCAAGTGCTGCTTTAACACCTTTCGCTTCTGTTTCCATTTGCAAGCAACGCAAGTCGTATGTCTTTTTGGTTATATCCAACTCTTGCTTCAATCCTGAAATTTCAAGGTTGCAATGCTCCTTCTCTTTCTTCAATCTGATCACATCCTCATCATCAGTTTTGTTCTTTTCTTCCATTTTGGTCTTCTCATTCTGCCAATAGTAAACATTCCCACTAGAGATATTGTGAAATTTATCTAAAATTCACGAAGATCGTTATCTAGATAGTAAACATTCCCAAAAGCATGTTTTAGTGATGAAGAAGTAATTTGTGAAGGAAATTTGGTGCTGCCAATTTGAGCTGGATAAAAGTATTAGAAGATGTAAATAAACACCATTAATGTCTCTGAAATATACCTTCATTTGCTGAAGATGGTTCCTAAACAGCTGCAACAAAAGTTTCATTTAAAGAATAAGACATAACATGTGTTCAAAGCTGTCAAATCCAGATATAATTGTTTTCATCATCTTTCGTACCTCGCTTTCCTCATTGGTTCCTGATGCAAGTGCTTCAAGTACTCTAATTCTTGACTGGTACTTCTCTTCACGAGCCTTGAAAAGATTGTTTTGCTGGATGCAGAAAAGCATAAAGAAATTGAGACAAAGCATTACTTAATTGGATCATAAGTTAAAAAATTGTTTGTACATATTACAGTTCTTAAATGTTCTGCTTGAGTTGATATACGGCGCTCAATCTCCTGGACAACTTTTCTCAGAAGACAAGCCACACGCTGCAAAACAAAGGCAGTTTCAGATCAAACATACTGCATTTGTATTGACGTACTGTAATTATTTTTCATAACAAAGTGCTTTCTGATTGGCATACATGAGGTATTTCACCATTGTTTCTTTCAACGCTTTCATCAAGAATTCCATTTACAACACTCAAAAGGGACTGAGTCGGAGCGTTCTGCAACAAGAGATACTGAAATGCATTAAAGCTGCATCAAAATTGATGAGAACATAAAAACAAAAACCTGACTCAGTTTCCAGGTACATTGACAACTTACATCTAAACTGTTGGATTTCATCATTTCTGATATTTTTGCAGCAGGAAGATCTGCGTAGAGTCCTTGTTTCATCTGAAATACCTCATGGAACTTATGTCCAACATGATGCATCAATCCCGCTGATGGCTCTGCGGAAGGTAAAGTTGTATCAAACATCAACTGTTTGAAGAAAACAGCATCTAAAAGTTTGTCAACTGAACCAAATAAAGGCTATATCAGCAAAAACAAATTTTGATATGGGAAAACAGTTTGAATGTTATTTACTATCATCTTCTTGTATTCGTAATTACTATCAGCTAATTACCATGCAGGATGTGATGAGTACAAGAGAATAACCGTACCTGACATAACAGGACTGCGCAATACACGTTGAAATTTTGACTCAGACAAGACCTTCTGCCTCTCTTCTACAGATAACGGAGAACAAAATCCACGAGAAGATAAATCTCTACGAGGGCTGTCAGAGTTAGCAGTTGGACTAAATACAGAAAAACCATCTGCTACAAGATTTGGCATAGGTCGTGATCTAAGTGCTAAAAGACAGTCTATAACATTGTTCATAGATCCCTGCACAATATAAACCAGAAATGAATGAGAGAGAACATATGAACAAGTAAATTTTCACAATGAATTATCAAAGAAGTTGTGCCATATGAACTTGCTCATGCATGAAAATCTTAGCTCTTAGGAATGTCAGGAAATATATTATAATTGTTCAATCTCAAAGACCAAAAAGCTGGATTACATAGCTAGGCACATTGCAAAGAAATTTGTATACATAAAATGGATATTTAGATATACCTTCTCTAGGTCCAACATATCAAACCGAGGCACCCCTAATGCATTGACAGCAGCCAGAAACCTCGCAACCTTTTCTGAGGTTGGCACTGAATTCTGATCAGATTTATTCCCCTATAATAGAATATGTACATTGAAAGTTAAAAACCAGACATTCAATCACCAACTTGTAAACAACAACTTAAAGGGGGGGGGAGACTAGGAAATCAACCTCATCAACAGAACCAGGTCTAAGCCTGTTCAATATCCGACATAAAATGGTACCATCGATCAAGCATGATCTCAAGTCCTCATCTGAAGCAGTTACTGGTAAACCTAAATCAGGAAGTAAACTATTTAACCACTCCACTAAATAAGCTCGCCGCTTGCCTGCAAAGTGAATTACAAAAACATGAGCAAGGTTTTAGATTGGTACACACTACACAGTATAGCAGAAAATAGTTGAGCAGACCAGCTTTCTTTACCTTCAATCTCACCATTACCATTTACAACTCGTCCGAAAATATCCCCATTAGCAGGAACACTTGAGCTTGGGGTTCCTCCATTTTCATTTTTGTGGTTATCGGAAGAGGAATTCATGATCGAAAACTTGGGAGTGACATCTAGCTTTGGAGCTCAACTATAAAGCTCATGGCAAGCATTACTGCTCTATTATATAAGAAAAATCCTGAAAGATGGAAACTTTGAATTGATGCAAGGGTACTAGCCATGAACTGAGTAAAAATGGACAAATAAGCTAAATAACCACTCAAAGAAATGCACAGAATGACAGAATTAAGCAAGTAATGGTTCAAAACACAGTAGTTGAATATCCTTCCTCTGTAAAGCTTCTTCATATGTTAAGCACACATTCTCTATAGGTAATTAAGGGGATTAAGATTATAAAAAAAAAATTAATCTGGCATATGATGAATATATATAGTAACCTCCATCAATCAGTTAGCATTCATAAATATAAAATTGACAAATGCGAGCTGCATAAGGCAAAAGCATACCTTGGATTAAAAATTTGAGTACTAGTCCCTTCAAAAGAACCTGTATTTGAACGACGTCTTAGCTATTCATAGGAAACACCATGATTGAAAATGAAGATAACCACAAGAAATGAGACAAAAATCAAACAGAATCAATTTTCATACTCAATGATTGTGTACATGCATAAAGAATGGTATGATCAGCAAAGTTCAACAGAATGGGAAAAATGAAACAAAAATCCAACCTGAGAGAAATGAAAGAGATACCAATTAAGGTATGGTTATGGTGGTTGGTCTGGTTATGACTAAAGTAAGGTTCCTGACGTCATAACTTGTGAAAGGGGAAGAATTGAATTTGGTCTTTTACTTAATTCCTTAATCTTCACGTTTTCTGATTCAAACGTTTTTCTTTGGATTTGTTTTTGTTTGTTTGGACTTTGGACTTTGCCGTGTTCCCCATTGATGTTCAATGAGAGTTGAGGACCAGTCACCGGTCCGTGAAAATAGGAGCACAACTCTCTCAGCTATACGTCTCAATCAAAGACGTGGGTAACTGCCACGTGTCCTCGACCCGACGGTGACGGTCCATCTTCTGTGCCACTGCTATCTTTGGTGGTCAATGACAGGTTGAAACTTGAAACTGGTCACTATCCATGACCCAAACGCATCGGGTCAAGGCTCCGAACCAAAAGTCATTGTAACAACCTTTTAATCATCTCTGAAACATTTTAATCTAAACATGAGTTTGAACATGTAGGTCTTAAATCGAAGATTGTATTAAGTCGGTCTATGTTATGTTATGAACTTTGAACTTTGGTTATTCATTTTAGAGTTTACTTTCCTAAACCTATAGGGTCGGTGAGTTTTTTTAATCTGGCTTACTAGCAAATTTACCTCTAATTTTTCACCAAATAATTTTGCTGGTATTTCAATAATTGTCAAAAATTTCCCATCAATTGGCGATAGTTTATCCAAATTGGTCGTTAAGCTCACCTCATGTACCTAACACTTCAGTACATTTTTTCTTTTTCATATTACTTATACTCAAAATGTGTGTTGAACATAAATGGCACAAGACTTGAAAGCTTCATAAATCACATTATGTGTTGGGCCTAGTTGTAACTTGTTACAAAATCGACAGCCCCAGAAAAAAGAACGAATTGTTTTTGTCAAAAGGTAAGTTGAAAATTGTATGTAAAACGTTTAGTGGTGTTGAGTCTTTTATTTTGATACTAAAGTTTTCCTAATACTAAAAGGAAAAATTATGGAATTTGGGCCCTGAGGCCCGAAACTTATCGGCCCAAAGAAAGTTGAAGTATGACCCAATCGGGTGTAGCTACAGCTGCAACAAGATCACAACTGAAGGAAAGAGAGGAAGTGAGTGGAAAAGAGAGTCTGAGAAAATGGGGAGGAAGAAGGGAGTGGCGGACTTCGATGAATCGCCGCCGGATGACTTCGATCCGGCGAATCCGTACAAGGACCCGGTGGCGATGCTGGAGATGAGGGAGCACATCGTCCGAGAGAAGTGGATCCAAATAGAGAAGGCCAAGATTCTCCGAGAGAAGCTCCGGTGGTGTTACCGCGTCGAAGGCATCAATCACCTCCAGAAGTGCCGCCACCTCCGCGACCAGTACCTCGAGTCCACTCGCGGCATCGGTTGGGGCAAGGACCACCGTCCATACGAGTTCCATGGTCAGCCTCCTACCCTAACATTTTCTCTCTCAGATTTTTTTTTTAAATTTAATTTAATTATATTTGTTCAGGCCCCAAGCTGGAGGTGAAGGTGGAGGCGGCTGAGTTGGACTGATTGTTTCAGGTGTTCTTTCTTACTTTGAAGCTCTGAATTTGATAATGTAATTGAAATTCTGGTTATTTACTGATGGAATGGTGATGTTGCTCCATTGAGAGTTTCAATTCTAGAGTTTTCAATTTGGTTAAGCTTAGAAATGGTTTAGGATTTTCGGTAGGAGTTGTATTCAAGTTTAGTCCTTTCCGGGCAATGATAATCTGTAAACTACACATGGATAAGTAATCACAGAACACTCTTATAAAATACACTGATAAAGATACTGAAGGGACCAACCCAAAATTCTACCAATTTCTGATAGTGGAATCTCTCTTTTCTTTTCTCAATTCAATGCTAACTGTGTAGGTATGATCATTAGTTTCTTAGTTTGGCACTTGAATCCAGACAGGCTTCCAGCTGGACTAAATACTATATCAGTTTAACTTAAGAGGATAATTGGTCGAATGGTGAAACCAATTGACCTCACTTTTTATGCCCTTTATTTACTTCCATTCAGAAAATTAAACGAGTATACTGGAGCTTGATGACAAGGGGTCACTAGATTTTGGAGGTTTACCACTGCAGTTTCCCTTATTGCTTCTTTGGGACTCTTCTGTGGATTTTCTTTGTAAACAATGTTGTTGTAGCAATCAATTAAGTCAGAGGGGAGGATCCGAGGATGTAATACTATGTTAGTTGGAACACGGAATATAGTATCTTGATGCATTTTGCATGTCTTGCCCTGTCTTGGTGGATTTTGTTGCATCAAAGCTTTTGGATGGTTCATGGAACAGTCTCAGAAAGTTGAAAAGGAGTTTATTTGGTAGGGGTCTAGAATAGTTCCAAAAGGAGTTGCCAACTCAATTCGAGTTTTGTGGAAAAGAAATTAGACAAATAGTTAATGGTCTGACCTTTTTGTTTTAAAGTGTATAAAGGTTTGAAATTTGCTGGCGTTTTCATCAATTGAGTTTTGTTCATTGTACACATTTGAATTGAATTTGTAGATCAGTGTTTGGAGTTGTGTGCCCAATCTTGTTGGCATATCTGCATTCTGAAATTTGAACATTGTTGAATGAGATGACTTTGAATATTTTGCTTTGGCATGACATGTAAATTTTTCTGCATCAGATGATACACTAAAATTCGCTTATACACTTGACTGGAAGTGGTGATCTTTTTCATGTTTCCTTCATGCAGGTGAATAAGTTTGGCCTGCAGAGTAATGCTTAAATTGGAGGGAAGTTGGGGATCCTATACATTATTTGGTGCATTGTTGTTGTTCTCTTGATCTGTCTTAACTAGACCCTGTGAAGAATGGTTGTTTCTTTGTTTTTTTTCTTTCTTGTTACAGATAAAGTTCGTTGAGCTTTGACTTTTCTCTAGATTATCTTATCTTGCTTGTTAGCTTCCAAATATTGAAAGAGATTTGGACTCGAGCTATGCCTAGACAAAAATAAAAGAGAATTCTCTCGTCTTTGATGATGTATGAATGATGGATCATAAATCTCTTCCAATGCTAAAGTGATCAGGAGAAGCAGTTAATTTTCCTAGTTTTTATCAGAAGAAATGTGTACTTTTTAAAATCGCATGACGTTTTCAGCACCGAAATGATAGGTTATATAGGTTTCGGAAAGTAAAAAACCAAATAAAAAAAATTGAGAAAACAACCTTTGCCTACGAGAAAAAAAAAGTGTTCCTCCATATATTTTTTGGAAGTTCTCTTACTAAAAGAATCCTTTTTTCCCCTAACGTTTGAGTTCTCATGGGCACCTACACGAGTTCGGAAATCACTTTGTATGAAGTATGTCGAAACGGTGAAAAATACATGTGCTAAACACATGAATTTTGATAGAATTAAAATGAGAATTTCAAAAAATGTGATAGAAAATGGCAATTGCACATATATATTGCTAATAGAATTGTTAGCTATGTTCAATATTGCACTTGATTGTTTCAACTTTTAAGTACAAGAGCTTCTGCTTTTTTACGCACTACGTACGTGCTTCGATTTTCTAAGAACTAGCTATGAGTATTGAGAGACAGATATGAACAGGTAGGGCAAGCTACCAAGATATGCTTCATTTATTGTAAACCAGGCCATATATGATATGATATATGGGCCATGCATGCATGCATCAAGTAATTGTCAGTCCAATTTTGCCACAAAACAAGCAAAATTGGGGGTTGATCATGATCAGTACGTAGTGTACAGTAGTGCTTGTTATTTTTTGAGGTGCTGGAGCTGGTGCTGGTGCTGGTGCTGGTGCATTAGAATTTAGAAGCAGTAGTACTAGCTTGTCCCCATCCCCAGCTGAAAGGAGGTTCTCTTAACGAATCGTCCTTTCATTCTAGGCCTCTTCTCCGCGTTGAGCTTCCTTACTTCGTATCTAATCTTCTTCGAAAACAATCGAGTCCTCCGCTTCTCTCTGTACCTCGAAACTCTTGCTTCTCTTCCCGGCCGCTGCTCATTAGTGCCTCTCATTCCCATCATGCATCCTGCTGCACTACTATCTCCATGTCCCTGCAGATTATGAATTTGATCTGCACCACCCCACATACCCTGCAATTAATATATAACCAAATTAATCCCATTGTGCAGCATTAACAATGTGTAACATTAGCTTATTCATGAAAATCATTGGATAATTTGAGACTCTACGTAAAAGCGTAATCATTAAGGTTTTCATGCTACATACACAAACCTTGGTACAAGTCAATATTTGCATTGTTGCTTCATTGATTCGTAATGTAGAGCTAATATGCAACTCGTTAATTAGTTCTAGCAGAGCGCTCTTAATTAATAAGGTATATATATATTATAAATATACACACATGTAATGACACAGATAAAACCACATGATTTATTCTGTATCAGAAATCACATGCATGACATGATCATGTACACACACCTGAGTTGAGTACATTTTGTTTTGTAGTAGAATATACTAGTAAGACCAGAAAATTAATAGAGAGAGAAAGGGAGAGATTCGTCTTTATTACCATGCAGTCCGGCCAGCCATCGTCGGGGTTGAGCTCCGGTTTAACTCCGGTGGTCCATGGAGAGCGTTGGCTTGCCCAGGCAGTGATGACTGCCTCATAATTTAGCCTCAAACATATTTTCTTCCTCTTCTTCTCAGCCTCCATGAGCACCACTACCTTCTCCTCCTCCTGATCAGTACTAGTACTACCACCCAGCAGCACTGCAGCTGACTCATCATCATAATCCAAGTTCCAATTCAGCATTGAAGGATTGAATTCACATTCCATTCCTTGATCTTCCTCTTCAACCTTCACTAACTTCCTCTCTTCAATGCTAATATTACAAACATCCATACCATATTCCTCTTCTTCTTTAGTCCCATCCAATAGACCCAATCCCTTGATGTCACTGCAGTCCTCATCAAGTCCCTTACCAAGCATGGTCTCAACATCAGCAGCAAACTCCGCGAGCTCCATATCCGAAGGCAGAATTAACCCCTGCAAATTATCCAACTCGTCACATGGACTCCTAGTCCGAGCTCCATAATCTTCATGGACATTTCCCATTCTGACTTCATGATGATCAGTGTTTGTCATGTTATTGCAAAGCTCAGCTTCAAAAGGGTCGAATATGGGGACCCTGTAAAGCATCTGTTCGAGATCTTCACTCTCGTGATCATTCTCTAGGCAACAATAGTCAACTTCTTCGCTCCCCATCTCCGGAACAAGAGACATAGGCTGCTCCAGAACCTTCCCTGCTTCATCTTTGCAGCTCTTATGATTGCCATGGCCACGCGGAGTCCGTGCCTTGCGCGTGACTCCCTGCTGCCAAGCTGGCAGCGGAGGCTCATGAGCGGCCTCCGTTGCCAAGTGATCATTGAGCTTGTAAGATGAAGTGTTGAGACGAACCCTCTCGTGTCTGCTTGCTAACAGGTTCGCCGAGTGTACAGAGGCATCACACCTCCGGCAAAGAAAAGCATCATCAGCTCCACAAAACCACCGAGCCCGGTTCACCAAGCAGCTGTCGCAGGCTCGCGCCGTGTTGCCTCCCATGGCATTTGCAGCTTTCTTTTCAGTGATCATGGCACTTCTGCAGCCGAAACTGATCGAAGGTGTTTGATGAAATGCGCAACTGCAGAGAGTAGTAACTAAGTCAAGTACTGTTTGATGAAATGCAAAGGAATATTGAGGTGGCTTCACATATTTATTTAGGGGCCCAAATGGTTCAATTATTTTGTGTGGGGTTATAGTCTGACTGTCTGAGAGTGATGAGTGTGAGTGAGGCTAAGAGAGCCTAAGTCGACCCACACCATGCAGCATCGCTTTTACTCTTTCCCTAGCTCGGTGTATGTAATAATAAGTCCATGCGGTTGTTTTAGCTAGAGGAAGAGAGATGTCGATGAGCTTCTTGGGACCCACGAGGTGTTCTAATCTCACTGCTCATTGGCTAAGCTTCTGAACTTCATCTTATTCTCTGAATTCTCATTGGTCACAAGTCTAATGGGGATCCATGTGGACCCTCAGCTAGACTGGGACAAGGCCACAATTGGTCTCTGTGTATTTTGTGTGTAGCTGTGTTGGTGGGGATTGGAGACTCTAGAATGTGTGAAAATTTGAGAAAGACCCTTTTGTTGCTTTGTTTTGGTAATTCAATAATTTCCTACTAGACGTCTAGACCTTTAAAACTTCTTGTTTTTGGTCCCCACCATGGCCAGGGTTGCTTTCAGCTCCACGTACCTGTGGGTTTCATCCCTCTCACTCTCACTGCAGTCTCACCCTATGCATTGTGCTCCAGATGGATGATGATGAATTAGTTGGCTGTGGCCCTGGTTAATTCAGATAAAGTCGTTAGTTCTGTTAAAACTTGTAAACGAATTTGAATCATAAGAACATATATAGTACTGCAACCCAGGCCACGTCGTCTATATATATATAGTAAATATGGAAAATATCTGTTTAAGGTTATAGCTTCTATTAGCCTCTGCAGCTAGTGCCGGACCGGCCAAAGATAAGCAGCATCTGATCCAGATGAGGTGTTGCACAGGGCAGCATTCCATCCGGTCAAGTGGCTGAGCTAGAAAACTGTCAAAATCCAGATGAGATGCGTCGACATATTGTTGAGATATTTCATCGAACATTTTCTATGTTATAAAAAATCTCAAAAACGTACAATGAAGCATTTAGTACTTTCACCCAAATTTAGATGGAAGAAAATCTAAATTTAACCGGGTAAATTGACCCATTGACAATGTGATACATTATTTGTCTCTTGTTAAGTTTCCCCAGCCTAAAGGCAATCATTCACTTTCAAACTAGTGATTTATGAATGATTCAGACCACTAATTCATTGTCATTGCTGCTAAATTGCATCCATATATATCGTGTTACTTCCCATCATCCACCAACTTGTTAATTTGATCTTTTCCCCTTCGAATAATAAGTCTTGCACACGCCACACGCACACCCACATATATGAGGGGCACTTCCGAATGGGAAATAGACCATTTGTGTAAGATGACTTACCTTCTGCAGCTAGCCAGCTAGTGCCCAGAAAGAGGCAGCACCCCATTCAGATCGGGTGTTGCACATAGCAGTAATTTTTAATGGCGAAGTTAGAAATTTATCAAAGTCAAGGCTTGCATGAAATTTGAACTGAACACCTTCCATGCTAAATATAAAAATTCAAAAAGAATCGTGAGGCAAGATATACAGGATGAATGACCCGAATCGATCTAATACATACTTTTGGGTCCACCACCGCTCCCAATTAATATTGTTGGCTTTTGGTAACTCTTGCCAGAAAATAAAAGACAAAGCAATCATTCACCAAGACACCAACAAATGGTGATTGATTCACACCACTAATAACACCTCGATCATCATTGCCCTGTTGCAGCTAGCTCTAATTCTTCGCTGTTAAATTGCATCCATATATGTCTTGTGTCACTCCCCACCATCCTTAACCCCATCTTGTTTAATTATTTGACCTTTTCTTTCTTGAATGATAAGTCTCACACACACTACTTGTCTGAGATGATCGAGTTTGGAATGAAAATATACACAGAATAAAACTAGGCCAATCAAGACAAGTTTTTTTTTTTTGTCAAGAATCAAGACAAGTTTAAAAGAGCCAGCCAACTTTTGCTATCGTACGTAGTATATATTGATGATAAAAGATGCATGGTAGTCTAATATTATGAGGAAGAAAAGAGATCGAAGTGATGGTTTGGACAAACACACACACACATATATTAAACAAAATGAATGAATGTGTAGCACCATACATATATGTATCAGGTGTCCAATTCAGAAGGAGGAGAATCTAGCTCAGTACAATTGTTGTTGTCAAGTTAATTGGTCAAGTTAATTGACCATGATGGCTTCAAATCTGATGGGATTGAATGGTATACGTGGGATCCAGTTACCTTTTGACATCTGTGACCTTTATGTGGGAGGAGGAGGCCGGGATAATTCTAAATATTGGCTCATTGATCGACTTGGAGTCTTGGAGATTGCTACCATCTATTATTCTATTGTAGTAAAAAGATGGAATTTTCTCGAAAAAAAAAAAAAAAAAAATTGTAAGCAAGTGGGAATCGAACCGGGAACAATAGGCTATAAGGGAGAATTCCGCTTTTACAAGAGAAAAATAAAAAACAAAATATTTAACTTAAAGGAAAAAAAAAAAAAAAATAAATCGAATTAAGAACCATAAACTACAACGAAAAATCCTACTTCTACAAAAGGAAGATGAAAGATAAAATGCTTAGTCTTAAAGACAAAATATTTTGACTTGAAGAAAAAAAAAATTAATAATAAGATAAGATTGAACTCCAAGCACCTAATATATAAACTGAAAAAAAAATATATAAATTGAAATTTAAAAAAATAAAAATGTAAGCAAATGGAGTCCAATCACCTAAACTAAAAACAGAAAAATTTAAATAATTCAAAATGTTAGCTAATGGGGTTCAAACTAGGGCAGTAGAAGTAATATATAGAAGCCATAACACCATTCTTGGATAATTGATTTGATTGCACAACAAGAATGGAATATATTGAATGTTCAAATCAAGAATTATGTTATTCAAGAACTAGATATCAAGAATGGAATATATTGAATGTTGAAATTTTGAATTAGCATGATAATGTGATATCATATCAATTAAATTATATTGAACATAAAGAGGAAGACGAGAATTGTGGTTGTGGGAATGAAATGAACTGGGAATGATCTTCGTATTTATCCTTTGCTTTAATTTTTTTTTTTGTCAAGATGTTTTTGGCTTGAATGAAATGATTGAAATCATAAATAAATAACGAGCAGACTCCAGAGAACGCAAAAAGCAAAGCAGAAACGCTATAAATCCAGAATTAAAAGGTCCAATTCCATTTCAAGTTTCAATCGCCTGAGTAGCTCGATCAAGCCTGTTCATTGCCGGCGGCCAAGATCATCAGAGTAGCGAAAAATCACGGCAAAATGGCTGCACACTTTGAAAAATCAGGGCAAATTTCTGTGCTGAGCGAAGATTTAGTTTCCTTAATTCTTAAAAAGGTGACCGACCAAGATGATAGAAAGTCGTGCTCCGAGGTTTGCAAGCAGTGGTTCAAATTGGAAGGTCTAAACCGATCGTCACTTTTCGTTCGCAAACCCAACTTTCCCTTAAGTGTAGTGACTAGATTCCCAAATTTAGTCCAATTCAAAGCCTCCCAGCTCACGACCGACTCCGATCTCGAATTCATCGCCCAAACATGTCCCAAAATCGAGGACGTCAAGATCAACGACTTCAGTTCACACGAACGAGGTTTCTTGGGTCGAAAAGGTCTGTCGGCTCTGGCAAGTGGATGCCGCTATTTGTCCAAGGTTTCGCTGGTCGGGGACAAGATTGGGAATGCCGGAGTGGTCGAGCTCGTAAATTCAGCACATAGCTTGACCTCTTTGGAATTGGGCCATAGCTTGATTGGGGATTCAGCTCTGAGAGCAATTGCATCATCCTCTTCGATTACAATCTTGAAGTTGAAAAGCTGTTACAACATTACCGATCGCGGATTGGGTTGTTTGGCAACTGGGTCTACCTCAAAAACACTCAACAAACTGGTCCTTAAGAGGTGCGCTAAGATCACCGATGATGGGGTCAAGCTTTTGAGCAAAATGCGTAGGTTAGAGCAGCTGAGTTTGTGTTGCTGTGGCGGAGAAATCACTGATATCGGAGGTATGGCAATCTCTTCGATCCGAAACCTCAAGGAGTTGAAACTGAATGGTCTTGTTGGCGTGTCGGACCTTGCCATTAAGCGTCTTGCCTTTTGCCGCAACTTGGAAGTAGTTGATATAAAGGGTTGTGTAGGGGTAACCGGAGCCGGCATTCGTGCATTTTCAAGTCATCAAGTCTTGAAACGCCTTGTATTGCTCGGTTTGAGGAATTTCGATCTTTCTGATGTGGAAAGCTTAGCACTTGGATGCCCGTCATTGGAGTCTGAATCTGTTGTGGTGGATCAAAGTTGGAGGCTGGATCCGACTTGGAGCGATGAGTTGATGCATGACAATACTAGAAGAGTGCTCAACTTCTCTGAATATAGTGATAGCTAGCTTTGACTTGTAGGGCTATTTTAATTTATAGTTTGCTATGAATATATATTAGTCACTGGTAATAAAGCAAACAAGTCCTTTGAATTCAATTTCAAGGGAGAATTAGACGAATTTCAAATGGGATGCTTCTATTTGTTTTTTTGTATGAACTAGATTGTGTCATAACTCATAAGCATATATAGTTAGTCTTTCTGTTTGTTTTGTTTCTTTGGTTTTCGAGTCAAAATCTTTGGTCTTTGAAGTTTCATTCTTTTTTGGTGGATGTGGATTAACATATCTGAAGGATTTGTTTTTGGAGATATATTATCTTGTTTTGTCATTGGTGTGATTTTATTGTTTTATTGATTGCATCTTTTTGTATGCTGCTGTTCACTATTATGTTTGAATCGGACTCTTTGCTTCTTCTTCAAGCGACTTCATCTACTTGTGATCATACTATATGATGATATTACTGCTTCACTAATCCCGACTCTTCTTTCTCATGTAATGTGCAGCATATTAAACATAGTGCATCTGATTGTTTGGTGGCCAATAGAGACCATTAAACAAAAGAATAGACTATCACATTGTTCCTATGTCAGTAAGATTTTAATTGCAAAATCTATTTGCATTGTAGGTTCAAAGACTTTCTGATATTATCTTTTTGTAAAATTGTTCCCAAAAGTATTTGCTTTCAACACCTCAACCACCCTTTCAAGCCTGTTCCTCCTAGCTTTAAGTTCTGAAACCCGTTTCGTAAATGCAGAGCTGCTGCTAGAACATTCTCGTTTCTCAAATAAAGAGGTGATGCAATTGAAGATGCCAAGATTTGCTCTTGACCTGATACCTTCTCACTGTTGCTACCTTTTTCTAATTTTCAAAGCCTCTGATATAGTTAGGTAATCTTCGTCCATAGGATCTCCAGCTTCGAGCCTATGGATATTGCTGCTATCGACATGTCCATGCTGAGTAAAGTTGCCAAGAGGGTGCTCGTGTTTCAGAAAATACAGGTAATTGAATCACTTAAATGGGTTGAAGAGAGGTCAAGATTGTTGTTGCAATTTCATCACGAGTATAGTTGCACTTAAAAGTAGCAATTGTTTGCCTAAAATTGCTAATATTATTGCCTGAAAGTAACAATGTTGGTTTTAACTATATGCATTAGTTTGTTAAGCATTCTTATTTGCAGAACATGAATAAAAAAATTTGGGGTTTCATTTCATGATGAGTAAGAACACTTTGAAATTGTCATTTTATCACAAGAAAAAGCAGAGGACAACCCACAGACTGTAATATGGAGCTTGAGTGAGCAATCTGCCATAATAATGTGCACTATTTGGATTCTGTATACTGGAAGGACTATAGGCATCTGTTCCAACAGTTGGATTAGGAAGTGGTGATTGTGAAGGAGGTAGTGATATATATGGGACTGTAGGATTATTTGGAGATGCCACTGGTGACTCTGTGCTGTAATCTTCATCATCTGCACACAGAGAGTCGAAAAATTTACCAGTGAACCAAAAATGAAGGAATGAAAGCAAATTAGACAACTAATGTGGGTACTTTACCTGAGCAATGGGAATGAGAAGAATTTACTAAGCTGCAAAGAAAAGAAAAATTATATTATCATGATGAATTTCTCTAATTTTAGATATTTGCTCCATAAATTTGCGAATCTTAGTATATAAGCGGTGATTGATAGGGAAGGTTTACTCCGGACTTACCCCCTGAAAATTTTGCCGCCGTTGTGGCCTCGATACACACATGTGCTAACATTACAACCAGTCGCCGTTCGGGCGATGGAAACATCTCCGATGAAAAGATTAGATCCTTTGCATTGCAAATGAGAGCATGAGCTGACAATCCCAGATGGGAAACACTGCAAGCTGCTCATGACCAAACAACTTATTAAGAACAAATAAATCGCAGCCATGATAAACTACTTTTTATCTTTGTTGGCTCATGAGATAGCTATAGAGAACTTAAGTACTTAAACTTTGATAATTGCATTACATTGATGCTTATTAAATTTACTTACTCGAGGCTCCTTGGCCTACAAATGCACTTGATGCAGTTGCTGGCAGTTAAAGCATATGAACCATTTGGAACTATTAAGCTCTCATTGTACCAGTTTAGATTTGCTGATGAACATGCTGCATAAATGGTGACACCAAGTTAGTGAAATTTTGCCTATTAACTTAGCTTTCTGCTAGATAATCTTGACAAGTAAGAATTGCAAACATATACCTACCTTTCTTCTAGACAATGACCAAAAAAAAAAAAACTATTAGCTTTCAGGAAATTGAACTCAATGTGAAAACCAGTCTAACCTGAAATTGGAATAGCCAATATGTCTCCGGGGTCAACTCTCGGTTGCTCAAGGCCATTGACGTTGACCAACTCCATCACAGTTGTCCCAAACTCCACTCCAATGTTGCTCAAGCTCTCCCCACTCTGCACCACATACGACATAAACACGGAAGTGACCCCATTGTTACTATTGTTAAAGCAAGTACATGGCAGTTGCACCAAAATACTTTGCCCGCTCGTCAATGGATTTTTGGGACTAATCCCATTCAGAGTCCTAAGTTGTTCACCACTAACAAGCCTGCCATAGCCTTCTGATATCAGATCCAAACTGTCGGCTGCGCGAACCGTGTAGGATGACATAACCCTCCTGATACCATCCACACAAGAACACGAGATGGGCACTTTGAGTTGCGATTTTGCTCCCAAAATTTGGTTTCCCGGTGATGGTGTTGTGATGTTGATGGAGTTGGCGGCCATTATATCGGAAACGTTCACTTGGAAGCGGTAAGCGATCTCGGAGAGTTTGGAGTCCCAAGGGAGAACATAGGAGAGGAGAGAAGGGCACGAGTCTGAAGAGGTGCATGGTTCTATTGTGGACTTGGCATGTGCTAGTTTGGAGGAGACAATGAAGACCAGTATCACTACAAACAGAAGTTGCAGAAGAAGTTGGTTTCTCATTTTGAAAAAGTACTGATTTGCTAGCTTTTGCTCAAGAAAGTAGAGCAAACAAGATCTAATCTTTTTTTTTATGAATGATTTAATTTGGACTGAGATTGTTGGGAACTGTATCATAATTTATGACTGTTTTTAGAGGGTTGGTGATTTGGAAGGACTGGGATGAGTTTGATTCTTAGATAGAGAGACGTTAATTGGACCAACCAGTCTGGACCCTTATGAGTAGCTAGCTGAGCATTAATGAATTCCTCCCATAGCTGTTAGATTCTTGCACATTTCCATGCCATGCTAATCGGTATTTTCTTA
Organism: Rubus parviflorus; assembly: GCA_029955375.1. Classification (NCBI taxonomy): domain Eukaryota; kingdom Viridiplantae; phylum Streptophyta; class Magnoliopsida; order Rosales; family Rosaceae; genus Rubus; species Rubus parviflorus. Next base: position 10,446,418 of record JARGGL010000009.1, read on the forward strand.
CAATAATCATCGGAAAAATAAATTAGGTATAGTTTTTGCCTTTTTGGTCCCATCATTTAAATCATTTTCACTTTAGTTTGAGTGGTCTCGATTTTGTTAAATTTAAATTCTATAAGGTCAAAGACAAAAAAAATTACAAAGGAGATATGTCTTCATGTCATGATGAGTGGAAACACTTTTGTCTAAATTAAGATTTTTGTTTTCAAAAAAAAAAAAAAAGTAAGATTGTTTGTTTTATTTATGAGTCAACAAATTAAACTAAAAAAAAACAAATTATACTAACGGAAATTCTGACATGCACCTAAATGCATATGCACTTAGAGCATCTCTAAGAGTAAAACTTATTTTCACTTGATAATATAGCTAAAAATAAAATATAGCTAGTTAGTTTTTTACTTTTGCTCAAGTATAGGGTAACTATTTGTAAGTTAATTTAGGATTTAGTTATATTCTCTATCCTATCTAGCTAAATATAGCTACAAATTTTAGCAAAACCTAAATTTGACTTTCATTTAGCTATTATGTTGGAGTGATAAATTATGTCAATAATAGTTAAAATATAACTTTTTTTTCAAAATGGCTAGTCTGTTGAAGATGCTCTTAGACTTAGTTGGTCTTAGTTGTTGGATCGACCAATTCTTTATCCAAGTATATATATTTTTTGCATGCACACCGTTGGATCGCCCACCTCTGCATGTCAGCCGTTAGATCGCCCCAGTGCTAAAACCTAATCAAGCCCATAGTATTCATACTTCGATCTAAACCCTCCTCCTCTTCCAAGTTGACACAGATTTACCGATTCTCGGACCTCATCCTTGCAGCGCGTAACACAAGTGGCGCGTTCGTTTGACGCGCCACCGCATGTGAAAACGTTTCGTCAGAATGGAGGAAATCAGCGACTTACTGCGTCCCAAACGCAAAGAGTCACAGAACACTGAAGCAGAACAACAGTCTCAGCCTGAGCGTCACAAAAGGAGGCGCAGAAGTGTGGAGTCCGAAACCGAAACGCTAACCCAACAACCCGACCCGTCATCTTCAAATAGGTTCCAACTCTTGGCTTCTACTTCTCGGAAGAAGGAAACAGAGAGCTCTCGGGAATGGGTTTCCTGCAACTCTTCTACTTCTTCTGCCTATAGAGGTAAAATTAAAATCAAAATAAAGAGCTCAACTTTACTTTAGGATTGTTTGTTGCTATTAATGGACTGCAATTCGCTATGTAGCTCACCTGAAATTGTAGGAGGCTACGTTAATATTATTGAAAGTGTTGGACTTTAACTAAGTGATGATCATCTGTTAAATGTACATGTGTGTGTTTTTGTGTTTTCTGCAGAGAAGTTTGTGTTTGTTTCTTATAACATTCTGGGTGTTGAAAATGCATCCAAGCACTCAGATATGTATGATAATATACCACCCAAATACATGAAGTGGAAGCGTCGCAAGAGGCTTATACGAAAGGAGATTAATCGTTACAATGCTGGCATTGTGTGTTTTCAGGTATAATTCAAACCATGTGGCATGTAGATAGATTATTTGTAGGCTAGAGTGTGAATCAAAAAATGTTACTTCTTTTTTGGCCTAGTGTTACCAATGGCAAATGGGATTGATTTCTTATATTACTTGTATGGATGGTAGGAGGTCGATCGTTTCGATGATTTAGCTCATAAGTTCCGGAAAGATGGGTTTGAAGGTGTGTACAAGGTAGCTTCAAGTTCCTTTTTACTGTGTAATTACTTATCGAGTACCTTTCTTTATTGACATATATTTTTTATTACTAATTATCTCTAGGCTCGCACGGGTGAAGTAAGTGATGGATGTGCTATATTTTGGAAACAGGACATGTAAGGTTTCATGGCACCTTTGAAAATTGCAAATTCCTGCCATGTCACTTTGACTTCTATGTTTGAATTCTTGAATCTCCTGCTCAAGCTAGATCCTTTTTCCTTTGATATTCATTGTAGAAAAATATTGGTGTTTTATAGTTCCGTGAGGCATGCTTTTAGGCCTAAAGAAACACAAAGGATAATTGCAAATTGATTATGTAGCCTATCTAATTACAGGCATACTTTGTTATAGTCACTTGTTGGGCTGTTAGCATTTCTTAATATATTATCAATTATCAATCATCACTTAATATATTAACCAACTGATCATTTGAACGCAGGTTTAGCCTTTTGCATCAAGAAAGTATAGAGTTCCAAAGTTTTGGTCTTCGTCACAATGTTGCTCAATTTTGTGTTTTAAAGGTACTTGGACTTCAATTTTCTTATGTTAATTTCAAGTATTATATCTATAAATCGTAATGCACATCGATGTTCCATTGTGTTATAATGGTTCGATTCTGTAGCATCCCTTTCAAGTAGCATAAGTATGCACATCTTTGTTGTTAGGTCCCTATTACCCTTCAGAACTCAATACATGCTCATTCAAGCAGTCAAGTTATGCTTGGCATTGTGCTGTTTTAGTTCTGTGACTTATGGTGACATCTCAGATACTGTGGATGTCATGGAACCCAGTCTGTTTTGTGTATTTTCATTTGATGTGCGAAGCCGTTTATGCTTCCAAATGTGTTGTCTAATATAATCGCTTGTTGCTTAGTTACAAGATCAATTAGAGTCAGATGTACCTTCCGATACATCAATGTAAGTTTTATTTTATTGTGTTTGCATATCATTTGTGTTGAATGTGGGTTGACATCACATATTAGTAGGTTTTTAATGACTGAAATTCATACGTATAGGAGGCCATGCACCCGAAGCAGAAGCTTAGTGATTGGAAATATCCATGTACTATTCAACCCTAACCGTGGAGATATCAAGCTAGGGCAGGTATTCTCTACTCCGATATTTCCTCAACTGTGGTTATGCAAAAATATAATTTGTAATATCCTCAACTATGGTTATGCATTAAACATAGCTTGTAATAAACAATTGTATAGGTTCGACTGTTTCTTGAAAAAGCTTACAAGCTATCACTAGAGTGGGGTTCTATCCCTGTTATAATTGCTGGGGACCTAAATAGCACTCCGCAGGTGAGATCGTGCAATGATGACATCATTTATTTATTGGTTTCATTGAGATGCTCAATGTGCTATTTATAATTCATTATCGTCTTATACCTGACTTTTTGTTTGATGTCAAATGCTCAGAGTCCTATTTACCAGTTTCTAGCTTCGTCTAAGGTGAGTCCATTTTAGCTCTCCCCCCACCCCCCCCCCCCCCCCCTCTTATCATGTTTGTTTTTTTATCCTCTGTTGTGTGAGTTTCATTTTAGATCATGCAATTGTTGCTGGAATTTTGTTGCAGTTGGACATCCAACTACATGACCGCAGACGTATTTCAGGACAGCTTGAATTTGAATCGCAGTACAGAACCTTCACATCTAATGCAAGCAGGTATGGAAAACCATTCTTTTATAGATGGAGTGCCGAAGAAGTAAGGCTTGCAACAGGCAGTGAAGGAGTGACTCATCTTCAACACCATCTAAAGCTTAGCAGCGCATATCTTGGAGTACCTGTAAGTTCTTCAATTTTCTTTACCATTGCATTTCTTAGTGCTTCAGATTTCCAGCTCATATTTAGAAAGTTCCAATCATCTTCTTCCTAGAAACTTTCCAAGCGCTTTATTGTGCTTGACATTGATACTGTCATATCTGATTCCACCAGGTGGATGTCATAAATGAAAATCTGATAGTGTGACACATTTTTAGTTGTCTGATCTGAAAACCGCAAAGTTACGATCTTTAGATTGGGAGTTGTTTCAATTGAAATATATCCCTTCTTTGTCTCATGCTCTATGTTCTTTCTGCAGGGTAGTTCTAGCACAAGAGATAGGTGTGGAGAACCCTTGGCGACATCATACCACTCCAAGTTTATGGGAACTGTCGATTATATTTGGTATATCTTTTATACTGTAGAAAATCCCAGATTTTACTGTTTGCATTAAATAGTTCTGGTTGCTAAAATCATTGAGTGACAGGCATACAGAGGAACTTGTTCCGGTCAGAGTTCTTGACACGTTACCCATTGACATTTTAAGAACAGGAGGACTCCCTAGTAAGGTACCTTCTATGGCCAATTATTCTATTCATTATCAGTTGCCTAAACTGATGTGATAGTTAAGAATAATATTAAGACAGATCAATGAAGGTGGGTAGATTATTGTAAATTGTTGTTCTAAAGTGATTCAGTTATAGTATTTAATCATTTATAAACTTCTTTGGTTAAAGTCAGTAAAAACGTAAATTGATTCAAGAGATAACAAGTTAATTACTCATAGTAAAATTGGCCTGAAAACTCTGTTTGATAAGGTGGTAAAGGAGCTGGTTCTAAGAAAAGTCGACATTTACCCTTGATTTTCTGAAAGGATTTGTTTATAAGATATAAAGATAGTAGGACTTAATAATGTTGTAGATTTTTATTATCTAGACTGCACTGTCATGTATTTCTCAACTTCAATGTTGCTTGCAGAGATGGGGGAGTGATCATCTTGCTCTTGTATGTGAACTGGGTTTTCGTAAATGAAAGCAGTAGGCCTTGACTACTACCATTTTCAATTCAAGCCCTAGACCAGGTGGTGTGCATTCTAAAGGTTTTGGTCCGCTTTAAGCTTCGACCATTATGAGAAACCGGTTTTCTGAGATTCTTATCAAACAGTTGTATGATTTTGTTCCAGTAATTAGCAACGATAGTATTTATTGAGGAATGGAATGTTTAAGACTTTATGGGGCTTCTGCAGATACAGCATCCAAGCTTTAGAAGTTTGGCGGTCAATAGGAATGATTTGATGTTGCATTATTCTTTGAACATGGCTGTTGTATCAATTTCAAAAGTTATTCTAATTAGAAACTTGTGGCTAAACATCCTTTTCCGTATGTTATCCACCATGCTGTGTTTTAGTGCACCATATCAACATCGTATGATATTGTGTGCTGACTTGTTATACCCTCAATTTATTTAGTTATAATCTAAAGAAAATTCTTTCTGATGAAGAGTTTGAAGTTTCCGTTGTTATTCGGTTGGAAAAATGGTGTAAAACAACAATTGAGTAATGGAAAAGCCAATGCCCGCTTTGATGTTTGTTGTGGTTGTCACAGGGTTTTTGTTTTTGGATTGTGTCAAAATATTCTAGATTTTGGAAATTTATTCGCCAAAAGAAAGACACCAGAAAACAGTGGTTAAGATCAGTGTTGGCTGTGTTGCCCCAGGCCAATTAAGGTTGGCTTTCCTTTTCAGTTGATACTTATGGGTCCTTTCATTTCATGTCAGCAATTTGCACCAATTAAATTGTCATATGTTAAAAGTCGCCATATAAATACGAAGGTCATTGCTTGCAATGGGACAAAAAACACAAAGAGAATAAGTAAACTCGTTGAGCAATTTGATTCTGAAGCCATGAGAATTCAGACCAAAAAAAAAAAAACCAAGGAAGAGATTTTAGAGGCAGATAACCAAGGAAGAGCAGAAACAGACACATTGTAGATGCCACATAAAGAAACAGAGATGAGAACAAACTTAAACTCGGCTCTCTTTCTGATTTCTCAGATTCTCAATAGCTATGGCACTTTCTATAATATAGTTGGCGAAATAAACAAGGTTCAATATTCTAATCCATACCACTCAGTGTTCGAAAATCTTGGACAGCTCCCAAATGAGCACAAAGAAAACCCAAGAACACTATCGTATGTTCATAACAGAAATACCGATAGCCTCAAAACTGCTCAAACATTTCCTGAGCTTTTTATTTTAGACATGTACTGAATGTAAATATGTATCTACTAGTAATTCCTAACTACAAAACTTTATGAACATTACGTCATCGGGGTTTAATCAATCCCAGAAAAACCCTGCTAAGTCACTCATAAGAAACTTAGTAGGAGGAAGATTGATAGTCTCACCATTTCCATCATAGCGCGCAGGAGGATCGACTATGTCACTCGAACCAACAAAGAAGTGATCCAAACCATCAATCATGTCATTGTCCACAAACCCCAAATTCATAAATCCCCAATCGTCAGCCCTCATTGGCGACAATATTGGCGCTTCAGGAAATTTCAAATTAGATAGCTCTTCTTCAGAAAGAGGTTGCACAGAACCTTCTTGCTGAACAATTTCCCCATTGGAGAATCGAATACCAAGTGCAGCTCTACTAGGAGGCATATCGAGCACAGATGATGGTGATGGATGACGAAACACACTTGCAGTCTCTTCGTATGAAAAGGTTTCATTAGCAGCAACTGATGAATCGCGACTCTCTCCCGATAAATGAAAGCTTCGACACTCGTAGTCATGATTGCTCTTCTGAGTCTTCTCTGTTAAATGAGAACTCTTAAACGCCTTATTTGATAATTGCAAGTCATCATAGTCCATCTGAGTTTTTCTCTTTAACTTTATGTTATCAAACTCAAGCTTCCTTTTTTGATAAGCAACAGAGGCCTCCTCTGCAGTATTAAAAGTGCCAAGCCATTCCCGAATCCCTCGAAATGGATCTCGAATCTCTGCAGCATATTTACCCCATTTTCTACGCCGAACTCCCTTATACATAGAAGAGGATCTATGATTTTTCTTACTCTTATCAGATTTCATAGTATTACCCATTTTACCTCCATTGGTTTTGCAATGGGATAACCTCTCTGCAGATGATTCATCTTGCGTGCCACCAACCACAATCTTCGAAACAAAGACCTTTTTTCTGGGCACTGATTGATTCTCATTAACATCATCTTCACTCGAAGAATCAGTAGCATACGGATCAGTGTACATGATACGAACTCTCTTCATAGAACTTGTATCCTCTTCTTTGCTTGGTTGCATTGCCTTCAATTTGTTATAATACATATCTTGATTCAAGACTTGAGTTCTAAGGCCCGGCATTTTTGAGTCTAAACCCTAAACCCCAAAAGTTCTTCCAAAATTGAGTATCAAGAAAAACCCAAAACCCTATAACACCCAAGTCCCAACAGCAAAATTAAAAATTGTGGCCTGAAATAAAACCCAAAGCACTTTACTCCAGAACAATTCCTGCATCAAGATTAGAAAAATAAACAAATAAATCACGGCAACAACAAGGAAAGAACACAGCCAACCACAAATCAAAAAAGTTAAACCCATCAAACCCAAATCACAAACCAAGAGTACAATTACATTCATTCAGACATTGAATATGATAGAGTGAATTAAACCCTGGCAAAATAGTAAAACGCACATACCTTTTTGATCTAAATGGCCTGTAAGAAACAGGGGAGCTTTCTCTGAAGGTGTGACTGTGAGGCCCAAATTGCATGCAAAAGGTGGAGACTTTGTGAAAGAGAGAGTGATAAGAAGAGGTCAAGAGCTTCATCGGAGCCCCATTCAATATATCCAATCCGGACGACATAAATCCTCTGTGTTACCCCTTTTCTCTGTTTTCTCAACGAAAACTTTTCTAGCGGAGAGAGAGAGAGAGAGAGAGAGAGAGAGAGAGAGCAAAAGGGAAAGAATCTGCAGAATGAATCAAAAATCAAAACCCAGAAACCAAAAGTCCCAGAAAAATTCGGGATTAGGAATCAAAAATTTCGAAGATTTTGTTTCCCAAAAGAAGTCAAGAATCGTATAGGGAGAGAGATAACATGTCCGAAAAATCAGATGAATTAAATGAAAACAGCGGACAGGGAAAGCTTGATTCTTACTAACGTTGATGATGATTCTTGGGTTTTATCCCTCTCCCTCTCACCCGCTGTTTCTTCGGCAAAAAAAAACACACACACTGTTTCTCAGTTCTCACACTCTTGTTCTAGTACTAAAGTACTCTCTCTCCCTCTCTCACCTAAAGAACTAAAATGCCCACCGATCATTTAAGAGGGCAGGGACAAATTGGGTAACAGCTTTGGCTGCTTGTGTTTTCTTTTCTAGAGAACAGCAAATGGGTAACGGCTTTGGCTGCTTGTGTTTCCTTTACTTCAAACGTAAAAAATAAATAAAAAATTATTTATTTAGTTATTTTAATTTAACGAAATATAAAATAAAACTTTTTCAATCCTCGTAAGGTCTCGCGTTTGATTTCATTGAAATTCTTTCACAATTTTATAAACTCATGCAAACTGGTCTTAAGAATTTTAAATATACTATTTTTAAAAAAAAATCATGTGCCAAAATAAGAAAAATTTATTTAATTTGACACAATTCACACAACTAAGCGAAAAATCGATGCATTCGTTCAAACTTTAAAAAAAATAATATATATATATATATATATATGTTTTGAAACACCTGTAGCAACGAATCTTTCGTCGCTAAAAGGTGTTTTAAATTTTATTTTCTTTTGACGAAATAAAAAAGAGAGACTATTCAGGTTTTTGTAAGATCTTGTCTTTGATTTTATTGAAACTCTAAAATAATTTTGAAAACCTACGCAAACTGGTTTTGAGAATTCCAAATATACAATTTTTAAAGAAATGCTATAATAAGAATTTTTTTTTTCAATTTGGTACAATTTATCCAACTAAGCGAAAACTCGATTTCGATAGACAATGTGGTACCAAAGCCTGTTTGCATTGTTTAATTCATCAAGCTCAAGAGCCTCAAACTAATTAAATCATTTTACATTTGTTCAAACTTAAAAATAAATATATAATATTTATTTTGAAACACCTGTAGCGACGAATGATTCGTCGCTACAAGGTGTTCCTTTATTTTTTTTATTTTTTTTTGACAAAATAAAAACAAACTTTTATGGTCTCATGTTTGATTTTATTGAGACTCTGAAATAATTTGAGAAAAAACCGGTCTAGAGAATTTCAAAAACACTATTTTTTAAATAAATCATATGCTTTAATAAGGAAAATTTTCTCTATTTGACAGTTTAGAGTTGTGATGTTTTTTTTTTCTTTACTTTTGTCAATATGGAATGGGTCAATGAAGCTGCGAGGCCCAATGAAATTTTTTGGTGCGGTCCGATGATGAGAATCTCAACTCATCTGGCCCAACCCAATAAAATTACCTATACGGACTCAAAGTATACGGACTGACGTTTTTCTTTTTGGCCGGTAAAACTTTATGCGGTGATTGAAACGCAGCGTTAGAGTCACCGCATAAAGCCATAAACCCTTAAACAGAACTTAGCCGGTCAACAGAACTCAGGACTTTTCGAAATGGCAACAGAAACCGTACGAGCTCTCTGCGACGTCTTTCGAGGTTTCCCCTGCCGCGCCGTGATCGAGTTATTCTCAATAGGGGTGAGATTCTTTAACCTGCCATACTATTCTGTTCGCACATTTTGCTTTATGTATTTGTCTAGGTTTTGTTTATTTCAGCAACGCTTAGGGTTTCAATACATGTGAAGTTTATAGACTGGAGTCGAATTCGGTTTGTTTATTTTAAGATCCACGCTGTGTTTATAGACCTGAGTCGTTTTACTGTGTAGATCGTACTGGATTATTGAGTATTACATGTAGATCGTCCGGGATAGATTATTTAAATGCGCTTGAAATTTTGAGTATTATTTTGTTGTTTTGCGGTTATTTGGGGTCAGAGAGAGTGTGCTCCACTATCACCGTCAATTCTGAGTTCAGTTTTTTCGGATTCAGACAACCACGGTAATTTAAGAGAGCCGGTGGTTTGTAGGATTTGTTTAGGAATCTTGCAGTTCACTTATTGTGAGGATAAGAAGGTCGTGAAAAAGGAGTTGGCTGTTTATATTTCCAACCTGATTAGGGAACAGGGATTTGAGATTGACAGCTTTTCTCTTAAATTTTTTTAATTTTGGCCCAAAGATATCATCTATTACTTAAACTTTAGCATATTCTGCTTGTTGATAAAGCCTTTGTATTATTTACTTTCTAAGAGTCGTTAATTTTCTGTTTAGCTCAAATTTAAGTTTCTTTGAGCTGGTGTACAGATTATGTATTGGGGTTTTTAATTTTGGATTTTCTTTTGTAGGTTGCATATGGAAACAAAGTATGAATCTGAACTTTGGTTCCCAGAAAAGTCACTTCCTGAATGCATTTCTGCAAAAGATGCTCTAAAAATTTCTCTCACTGAAACCCTTGAAACAATGTTGGTATGCAAAGATTCTCCTTCCAGATTCGAATTGCGTTATGTATATGAGATAGTTTAATAAATAATTAGAATTTCATTGAGAACGAGTGACTTTAATATGATTCATAAAAACCAAGAATATGTCAATTTCAAACATGTCACTGATCTGCTATAAATTCAAGTTTTGCAGGATTACAAATCAAGCATAGGCACTTTCCGCATCCGTTTGACATACACATGCCCTATATCATCAAAAACAGTTGAGAATTCTGTAGAGTGCCACAGCTGCAAAAGAAGAAAAACAGGCATGTTCAATTTTATACTACCAGCAATTGTTCTTGTCTATCCATAAGCAAGAACTTGTAAATTTATATGCTAAGATGTGTGCCATAGATTGCATGTTTTAAGGGTCCCTCCCTCTCCCTCCGCATCTTTGTAATTTTGATTGCTAAGTGCAAGAATCTTGGCTACTACCAAGTTTGATATTTGTAGTGCATTGAATAGGACCTAACTACCTAAGTGAACTTTGTTAATAAGCTTTTCCATTTATGTATTTGTAAGAAAAAGCATCACCACATAGTAGTGGAAAGTCCCACAGCTCATTATCTATTTATCATCCTTCTCTCCCTTCGAAAATCTACTTGTTAGACCAAAATCAAGTGAGATGAATCTTCTTTTGGTGTCATGTCTGTGCATATGATGTCAGTTCGGCATCCCTGCACGCTGACATCAGTATTACATTGGCATTCACTATTTTAACCTCTTTCCTAGTGGCTAACCCTACCTAATTCCAACTTCTTGTAAACAGCGGCCTGATAGTCAAGTGCCCTATTAACTCTTACAAGCACACACAATGGTTTGGACACAAGTGATGATGACATTAAAAGCACTGGAGTTTATATATGAACTAATATAAATTGATATGAGGAATTTTATGGAGACCATTAATCAGTAAGTGTACTATTTCTTTTGTCTATTCTTGCCTTTCAGGTCAAGTTTTCTGGTATTAGTTGGACACATGATAACAAAGGGTTTTTCTACAGCCGCTATCCAGCTCCAAAGTAAGTAGCAAATAGCAATCGTGCTTCTTTACTTTCAGCATAATGTGTGACATGTGTTTCTTTAATCAGAATAGCTGTAGCTTGTAACTTGGTTGTAACAAGTGTTTCTTTAATCAGAATATCTGTAGCTTGTAACTTGGTTGTAACAATTCTAATAAGAAAAAAGAAAAATTTGGAGAAACTATTGTTGTGCTTATTATTATTGTAGTTGGAAAATATTTGAAAAGTTAAGATGGTTAATTAGCTATTACGAGGCTCTGCTTAATTTTGGCTTCAAGTTGAGCATCCTGAATATAATGGCTGAAGGGTAAAGAAAGGAATTACTTGATCTTTTTAGGGTAATTAGGTAGTATTGGAGCCTTGGATTGCTATCATCCTCAATTGTCACACTGATTGCAAAATGATGAAACTGAAATATTACAATGTCGTTCTGTGCTGTAGAGAAGGAGAGGATATTGACGCTGGCACAGAGACCAACGCAAATCTTTATCATGAGTTATACTACCATTTCGTGGGTACTGATCAATCGAAAGACATATTATGCTGGAAAGATTCTGAAAATCCCAAGTACTTGTTTGGAGCCAGTGTTACAGATGATGGGAAGGTAAGTTGATTTTGTTATCTTCTTGGATGTATAATGAGTGTAATGTTCATTTTCATCTTGTTGACGCAGCAGTAATATGTATTGCTCTCAAACTGAAGCCTTGAATTAAGACAGCTTACTTATTCTCTCCATTCATGTTGTGATTTTGCATCAGAATGGTGTTTACATTTTATGACACTCCAATAAAATCTGCTTAAAAGCAAAACTGCTAATATTAATCCTATTCGAAGTAGGGAATCCCCATGGGTGGAGAAAATGACCCTCTATTTATAAGAGGGTTGCTAGCATTAATTGAGGTTTTAAGTTCTATTGTTATTGTTTTCAAGTTAGCTACCTATATGGATCTGTGCAATATCTGTCATATTAACGCCATTTGCATTACTAGCCATAAGTTGGAAGTTTTTTTTTCAGATGGGCGTCGACATCTCATTCTTTAGCTCAGTCTATAGAACAGAATTACTTTAATAAAAACCGTTCTGTTGAATCAGAAGTCCTTGTTTTTCACATAGAAGTCTTTGGACCATTCTTGTAAGATTGATTTAATGAAGTGCACATTACAGTTTTTTTATACTTTCATAAAATGAAAATCGGCTATTATAGTTCCGTTACTTCCGTATATGGTTTAGCTTCTGCATTTTTAAACTTAGGGATTTATGTTTTGGTAAAGACCAGTTCCTTGTATAGATTAGAGAAAGCAGATTTGTGTGATTATTTTACCGAATCATTCTGTTTCTTTTTCTGTTGTGTAATCTGCAGTATGTTCTTCTGCATATTGATGAGGGTTGTGACCCAGTCAACAGGTTTTACTACTGTGACATGTCTGCACTTCCTAATGGGCTTGAAGGTCTGAGGGAGAAAAATGAATTGCTCCCGGTTATCAAGCTTATTGATACATTTGATGCACAGTATCATGTAATTGCAAATGATGATTTTTCTGTTGTGTAATCTGCAGTATGTTCTTCTGCATATTGATGAGGGTTGTGACCCAGTCAACAGGTTTTACTACTGTGACATGTCTGCACTTCCTAATGGGCTTGAAGGTCTGAGGGAGAAAAATGAATTGCTCCCGGTTATCAAGCTTATTGATACATTTGATGCACAGTATCATGTAATTGCAAATGATGACACCGTTTTTACTTTTCTGACAAACAAAGATGCTCCAAAATATAAGTTAGTTTGAGTTGATATGAAGGAATCAACTGTTTGGACTGACGTTATCAAAGAAGCTGAAAAAGATGTACTTGAATCAGCATCTGCTGTAAATGGTAACCAACTGATTGTTAGTTACTTGAGTGATGTGAAGTATGTTCTACAGATAAGGGATCTGAAATCAGGTAGCGTGGTGCATCAATTGCCCATTGACATTGGCTCAGTTCATGGGATTTCTGCAGGACATGAAGATAGTACAGTTTTTATTGGCCTCACAAGCTTTGTTACATCTGGTGTAATATATCAGTGTAATTTAGACAATGAAATTCCAGATATGAAAGTATTTCGTGAAATTACAGTTCCTGGGCTTGACCGCTCAGACTTCCATGTCGATCAGGTAATTACGTTATTGTCTGACATACAATGACTCTAACTTGATCTCATTCTTTTTAATCTACTTTTTTATTAGTTATCACATTCTTGTGGTTTTGATTCTAATCTATTAAAAATACTATTAGAGCAGCTAATAACAACCAGCAAATGTTGTTTCCTTTGTGGGATTTTCAATTCTCCAGGTATTCATTCCCAGTAAGGGTGGCACTGAGATACCTATGTTTGTCGTTGCCAGAAAGAACATTCTCTTGGATGGATCACACCCCTGTTTGTTATATGGATATGGTGGATTTAACATTAGTCTCACGCCATCATTCAGTGTTAGTCGATTGTACTTACAAGACATTTAGGTGCTGTTTTCTGCATACCAAATATCCGTGGGGGTGGAGAGTATGGGGAGGAATGGCATAAAGCAGGCTCCCTCTCAAAAAAGCAAAATTTCTTTGATGACTTCATTTCCGCTGCTGAATATCTTGTAGCTTCCGGCTACACCCAACCCATTGAAGGTGGAAACAATGGTGGGCTTCTTATTGGAGCTTGCATAAACCAGGTGTGGCTTTTTAGTTTTGCTTATTATCTTAGACTGTAGTGAGTGCAAATAGGAATTTTTTTTATTAAAGAATGTGCTTTGTTGCAGAGGCCTGATCTTTTTGGTGTGCACCGGCTCATGTTGGTTTTATGGACATGCTGAGGTTCCACAAGCTTACCATAGGTTAGTTTCTTCCTTCGTGCCCGCTCTGAGTTTATTTGAAATAGATGTGTGATGTATAAGAGTTTTGCAGGTCATGCATGGACTTCTGATTATGGATGTTCTGACAAGGAGGAAGAATTCCGTTGGCTAATTAAGTGAGTATTGGTTTTAATTTTGATTACCTTCCATTTCGAGCTGTCGAAGCATCTGATTGCAACTTCTTATTATACTTCTGGAAAAGTTTGAAATGTTTGTAGTAGTATTTCCCCATCTTGTTTTGGCCTCAATGTTGTGGTGGTTAGTGAGATATATGGCACAACTCCGACCCCAAATCTTCTTAGAACTCCGTAACATGTATTCTCGCTCATTTTTGGATGAATGTCAGTGTTCAACATTAGATGTATTGCCTCACATATTGCATTGGATCGCTCAATCTGAACATGTTATTTTTGGATTTCTCTGCATTTCTTTGGGATGCAAGCTTTTGGGGATTTTTGTGCTTATCGCTCCTCCCTGCCCGTTACTTTCAGGTACTCGCCTCTACACAATGTCAGGAGACCATGGGAACAACATCCATGCTATTGACTGCAGATCATGATGACAGAGTTGTTCCATTACACTCGTTGAAGTGATTAGCGGTTAGTCTCTTATCTGAATGGAATTCATAATCCAAGCTCATCTGCATGCCTAAAGAAGGATTCTTCATCATTTGTTTGTCCTTTTTTTTTTTCCCCGATACAACATCATTTTGTGTATCTGTACAAGTTTAGAGAAAAGTCTACAAATTAATCCAATTATTGGACGCATTGAATGCAAGGCAGGGCATGGAGCTGGACGTCCAACACAGAAAATGGTGAGTATTTGATTGTATTTATGTTTGGAATAAATTTGAAAGTCATTTTATCAACACCTGGGTTCTTTTACTGCAGATTGATGAAGCTTATAGTTTCATGGCGAAGACGTTGGGTGCATCATGGATAGAATAAATTTTTATGAGGCGGAGCATATGGATAGTCAATTTTATTGGTTCAGGCCATTTTTTTCGTTTTGTTAAATTATTAATCTTAAACTTCGTTGGAATGTTTTCAATTGTAATTATGGTACCAAGCAAGTTGTCCAGCCAGTGAGCCAGATACTGAAACTTGACGTATTTAAATGTGCTAAAAAGTACTCTCGAAAACCCCAACATTCCTGTAACAGAGCCGACAGATTTGCAGACATTTAAAAAAAATTATTAAACTGGGCCCAAGTTGTCTGTCAATGGGCTTCAGGCCTAAGTTTTGAGTAGGCTTCACGTTTTGAATCATTTTGCCTGTAATTGGGCCGCAATGTTTGCGGACATTTAAAAAAATTTAACTGGGCCGAGTGTGCTTCAGGCCCAAGTTGAATAAGCTTCACGTTTGGAATCATTTCGCCTGTAACTGGGCCGACAGGTTTGCAGACATTTTTGGGCTACAGGCCCAAGGCCCGTCTTCTTTTAATGGGCTACATGCCCCAGTCTTCGGTTAATGGGCCGAGTTTCTGTTTATCAGGCCCAAGTCTTCTGTTAATGGGCCGAGATTTCTGTGAATCAAGCCCAAGTCTTCTGTTAATGGGCCGAGTTTTCTGTGAATAGTTTCAGGCCCAAGTCTTCTGTTAATGGGCCGAGTTTTCCGTTAATGGCTTCTGGCCCAAGTCTTTTGTTCACGGGCCGATTTTCTGTAATGGGTTTCAGGCCCAAGTAAGTTAATAGGCCAAGGATTCAGGCCCAAGTAAGTTAAGGGGCCGAGTTTTCTATTAATGGCCTCAGGCCCAAGTCTTCTGTGGATGGGCCGATTTTCTGTAATGGGATTCAGACCCAAGTAAGTTAATGGGCCGAGTTTTCAATTAATGGGTTCAGGCCCAAGACTTATGTTAACGGGCCGATTTTCTGTAATGGGCTTCCGGCCCAAGTAAGTTAATGGGCCGAGTTTTCCACTAATGGCTTAAGACCCAAGTCTTCTGTTAATGGGCCGATTTTCTGTAATGGGCTTCAGACCCAAGTAATTTAATGGGCCGAGTTTTCTGCAATGGGCTTCAGGCCCAAGTCTTCTGTTAATGGGCCGAGTTTTCTGATAATGGCTTCAGGCCCAAGTATTATGTTAATGGCTTCAGGCCCAAGTCTTTTGTTAATGGGCCGATTTTCTGTAATGAGCTTCAGGCCCAACTCTTCTGTTAATGGGCCTCAGGCCCAACTCTTCTGTCAATGGGCCGAGTTTTCTGTTAATTGATTCAGGCCCAAGTCTTCTGTTAATGGGCCGAGTTTTCCGTTAATAGATTCAGGCCCAAGTGTTTTTTTAACGGGCCGATTTTCTGTAATGGGCTTCAGGCCCAAGTAAGTTAATGGGCCGAGTTTTATATTAATGGGCTTCAGGCCCAAGTCTTCTGTTAATAGGCCGACTTTCTGTAATATGCTTCAGGCCCAACTCTTCTGTTAATGGGCCGAGTTTACTGATAATGGCTTCTGGCCCAAGTATTATGTTAATGGCTTCAGGCCCAAGTCTTCTGTTAATGGGCTTCAGGCCCAAGTTTTCTGTTAATGGGTCTCAGGCCCAAATTTTCTGTTAATAAACCGAATTATCTTTTAATGGGCTTCAGGCCCAAGTTTTGAACACGTTTTGACTAATTTTTTCGGGTTTGCCTGGCCCGAATTTTCTATTAATGGGTTTCAGGCCCAAGTTTTGAAGCTTCACGTTTTGACTCATTTTGCCGGGCCAACTGGTTTGCCTGGGTAGTTTTTTTGTTTATGGGCTTTATGCCCAACTTATTAATAAGCTTAACGTTTTGACTCTTTTTATGTGCAAATCTCATTGTTTTAAATCCTTTTATCATGGTTTAGACTAGAAGCACGAAAAAAAAATATTCACGTGCGGAAATAAATTTTCAAATGTTGAAGATTTTCCTAAGGTTAGTGAAATCGACCTTACCCAGTTTATAATCCACTATTCTTTTTTTTTTAATAATTAAAAATCTTTCTTTAGTGACTTCCAACTATCTTTTTTTTTTTTGGTGATGCCAGTCCATCCTTGGACCAGATGATCTTTACAAATAGAGCATAAGCCACCAGGCCAAGAAGGGACCGGCGACTTCAACTATCTTGTTCGGTGAGAAATATTTATGAATCTCACTGTTTACATCAAATTAAAATATGTTCAGTCAAAATTGAACATGGGAGAGTCCAATAATGATTTATGATTCCCTCCGCATAATCTAAAGTTCCTCTGATTCTTCTCGTGTGTTCTAAAGCTTCAGCTTCACCAGTGCTTTCACAAAAGAGCGATTCCTGACTTCCTGCTACAGCAAACTCAGTTTTCAAGCTGCACAATAATAATAATAATAATAATAATACCGAACAACAACAATAATAATAATAATAAAAAGAATTAAAAGAAAAAGACAAATAATAGAGGAAGAAGCTATGTTTTCTCACTGAATTAGGTATAATCCATTTTCACATCTGTTACCGCAGTATCTCTGCTCTGGCAAGAATTGATCCAAAGCTGCAAAAGACAGTCTTGTCAAATTCACTATATTATTTCATGCATATTAGGTTGTTCATATGCATGAACCCCTGAAGTTGGGAGTTTACACCATTATAAAGCGAAAATCCAGAAATGGCACCCACAATCAGTTTTGTACTTTGTTAAAAATATTATAAAATATGACAAACGTCTGTAATCTCCATGATAGCCTTAGTGAAGGAATCATGCTCCATAAAACATTCGTAACTGACTTGTAACCAGCTTTAAACGTGTTGCAAATTCACTAAAAGCTGTTACAAACTTTACGCAGATTGATTCTTTCATTAAGAGTAAAAAACTTCAATGACACTCCTATAAGATGCACAGGGCATATAGAACCGTCCCATGGAAGATTTTCTCGAAAAAGGATTTGTACAGATCCAGACTAACAATATTGTCATCGGTTGGGAGAGACAGAACTCTAACCCCTCAAACACAAGGTTGTGAGGAAAAAAGTAAATTATACCTAGGTTGGGTGCGCCCAAGGTCCCCATGAACGAATTCCTTGATATATGTTCCAGCCTGTAATGCAAAGACATCAGTTATTCTTCCATTTAAATTAGTGTCCCTGTGTGGTGGAGCGCCACTTGTGAAGTACAAAGAGTTGAATCAGAGTGGTCAATGGCCAACATTTCAAATAAGTAAATAAGTTGAATCGTATTCGAAATATTCAAAAAGGTTGTCCTCTAACTTACCCAACCTTAGTTGAGGAAGCTGAATAAAAGCTAACAGGTAGAAAAGTTAATTTAAAAACGGTAAAGAACGGAATGGGAGGGTTTAATCTTAATTCCCAAATGGAACTTTTTTTAATATTTTTTAATAAAGTATGAAATGTAATAAAATAGGAATGAAATGATTCATTGACTATGGCTTCTCTTCTTACAATAGGAATGAAATAGAGATAAAACTGTAATTAATTCAGAAGACTGAAATCGTCTTACAATTTTTGTTCCATAAAATTTGAATGAACCACTAACCAATGTATAATCTTCTCACGTTCCAATGGACTTTGGCAGTGAAGCACCCTGATTGGAGTCCTGTGCAGAATATGCTGTGCAAAATAAATACACCTCACAATATTTCCATTAAGGAAAAGAAAGCCTCAAGACATAACTACTAATATTGCAATACAAGACTCCCTCAATCGTATTGATTACTTGAAGTAAATATTATAAACTGACCTATTTATAAGTTAACATTCCCTAACTGGTTAAACTTATGATACCCAAATTATTCGGATTTTGCTTTGCTAGCTTTCAGTTGAACGAGATCGGCTAGACTTGTGAGTCATGCCAAAGACAACAAGAAAGTGCACTACGTATCTGATTATTTCATGATGTCAAGTTACCCATTATTAGTGGACATAATGTCCTACATCCTTGTACCTATGCAAGGTCATTTCTAGACAAATATTTTTTCATCAGAAAGGGAAAGGACATGCAAAGTATGAATCTGATAAAAATTATTGACTCCATACAAAATGCAACTTCTCATATCACTGACTTTCCACAAACTCTTATTGATGAAGACCATCATATTGTGCTCTTAAGTTTAAGATACAAAATAGAAAAGAAAAAATTATGAGGCTTAAAGAACAGCTCACCATGTCCTTAATTGAAGATATAGACCGCAAGTCTTCATCCTTCAGAATGCAAGAAGTCCACACAAGTGCAGTGTATAGCTTCTGCATGAAAATACAAGACAGTGGAACAATAGGACATCAAATCATGGTCTGATTTGCACTAGGCAATTCAGAGGTTCATGCATATTAATCACGAATGTAGACCAAAAGGTGAGAAAAATTTCATCACGACACATGAGAGAGATACCAAGAAAAAAAGAAAAAAAGAAGAAGAAGAACCTGTTTCTCTGCTTCTCCTTCACGCAAGAGATCCCACGACTGACTGCCCACCAGTTTCAGATTTTTTCACACCAACCTGCATCCATAATGTGCACTATTGTAATTGTTCAATGACAGCAAGAAACAACACTATCAATTAGATATTGAGATTACCAATTTATTTTGCAAGTTATTTATCTTTGTTTGCAGATTTTTTACAGACTCCTCAGATGGGACATGGCGTGCATTTTGTACCTCAACCAGGAAAGGCCTTCCAGAACCCAACATCCGAACCTAGGAGATTTTTATATAATTCAGAATTTCATTTATTAAATTCAAAGCACAGTAAAGAAGATCTCCATTACATCAATATCTTCTCTGCCAGCAGCATGAAACTTGTAGTTATCACCACAACATATAGGAAGAATGTTGGTACCTATTATCTCCTACAAAGAATACCACAATCACTGTCAGGATTCCACCCATTGTTTCCAGAAGAAGCCAAATTAGAATGATTATACCCAATATTTGGACTGTATATTACCTCAACAGATGCTTCTCCCATTATTTCATCAACGATAATCCAGTAGGTTTGACTCACATTTCTCGAGTACTGAAACACAAAGAATTATTAGCTAGTCCATATGACAAGTTGAGCCAAACATTTTAAGTTCACATTTGAACAACCAATCTTCCTTTGTTACAGGGGGCAAGTATTAACAAACTTCTCGGACCATTTTTCACACATAACCACACAGACACGACAGCTACTCCTTGACATGAAAGAAAGAGAGCGAGAGAGAAAGAGTCTTCTGTTAGTTTTTTTACCACCCAGCATCCAGTAAATTTCCTTTGGCACAAAATAATCCTTACACATTTGTGGTGTCCCCAAATCGGTGAATACGGTTCATGCTTAAACTTTTTTTTCTCGTGGAAAACCAAGAAAAAGTTGAAAGGAGCCTAATACAAGCAAAAAATAAGATCCGAATGCAGAAGCTAAGGAAGTTTAAATCTTAACACCACACTAAAGCTCACATTTGAATATGCTTAAATAAATAACAATTAGTGGGAAAGATTACAATTAGCTTACCTTCAGGTATCTCCCACCAAAGTATATTTGTGTCCTGTAACAGAGGAACTCCAAACAGCAAGGTTGATTGGTCTAGAAAGAATGAAAAGCAAAGTGGAATTAGAATCAACAACATAACAGTAATAGCAAACAACTTCTTATAGAACTTCCGAAGAATAAAAAGAGACGCATCAGTCAATTAGAACAACATAACAGATTTAACAAACGCAGCATAAGAAACTTGAGCAGTACAAAAAGACAATCATCAATTAATTCAGCTCTGAAAAAGGTAATGCTTGATACTGAAAAGGGCAACTCCCTACTTGTATGCAAAGTCCAAAGTATATCCAAATTGAAAAGGTTAGCACTTCCATAGCTAATAGAACTCACAGAAAATATGCCTCCCATCCCCACACATCGACAATATAGTCATTGGATTGAAAGAAAAGGTGAAGTGAGACCACATGAAATTCCACAAACGTACCTGCTCCAGAGGTAACTTCAGATACGTCGATGATTCATTAGCATGCAAACTCCCAAAGGGCCTTTCAACAAGTGCACCAGCTTCACTTGTCAAAAATCCAGAGTGATAAAGTTTCTGGCTCGACCCTCCCATCCTCAACGCGCATCACTTTAATTGTTACCCAATCACTGCCAGTTGTACTAAGAGCATAAGCCAAGTACTTGGCATCCTCACTTACAGAATATGTACTTAAAGCTGCAGTCCCATCTTCACTAAGCGTATTAGGATCAAGCAAAACCTCTGGTTTTCCATCCGAACTATCCTAAAACCACAATTAAACACAGTTCAATACATAGCAGGTAATGAATTTATAAGCATTTCAAAAAACCAGTTCTGACCTAAAGACCAACCTGCACAGAGCACGTTTTGGGCTTGAAGCCCGGTGTTATGGGAGTAGAAGTACTTGTTCCCTCGCCTAAAAGGTGGATCATAACGAGCTTGGTGATTTTATCAGCGAGCTTCCCTCTCGTATCATCGCATTCCTTTAGCACCGACTGCGTCAATTCCACTTGTTTCTGTACAAACTCCTTGGTCTCTTCCGAATCAGGATCTTCAAGCCTTGATAGATTAGCCCCAAAAAAAAAATTAAATTCAACCAAATTCATAGAAACCCTAAAATGCTTGAATTAATTAGAATGTAGGGTTTAGGGGCGTTACCATCTATAAGGATCGGCAATCTTGAGACCGTGGTAGTACTCGTCTCTGCGGACCGTCGGGTAGGTCTAAGGCACCGAGGGAGCCCATTCTAGGTTTTGAGGATGACGAAGCGAAGGAGACAGAGCGAATCGATTTGAAAGGCGTTGAAGGCGGTTGAGAAAATAACCACCGAGAACAATTCAAACAAGATAAACAGTCTTCCCCTGCGCGCAAGGCAAAATCAAAATTGGGACGACGCACTGCAATACAGAGGGATTCGAGAGCAACTTGTGAGAGATTAGGGCTAGCAAAATACTATAGCCCCCGGCTTTTTCTTAGAAATCAGATTGAGATGGCCCTAAATCAGAAATTGATCAAGTTAAAACGACGGCGTTACCTCATCAACAGCATTATTCCAGCGCGAAGCGATTTGAGAGCGTCTCCTCTGTCCGGGTCTTGCTTCTGTGTTGGTCGAAGTGGTGGCTAATGTGGGCAGCGGGGTCAATAGAGAAAAAGGATTGGAGTGTTGGGACAATCATAAAAAATGGCGTGCGCGTGACGAGAGCCTATGACGACATTCGTTACTCCCGCATACACAGGAACTTTACCATTTCCACACGTTCGTCAAATGATTTCTGATATATATATATATCTGGGGCTGTCAATGGGTAGTGTTTAGGGTTGGGTTCGGGTCGTGTCAAGGTTTTTATCGTGTCAAAAAGACAAACCCAAACCCAACCCATTTAATAATCGTGTCACAGATATAAACTCAAACTCAACCCATTTATTAAACGGGTAACCCGTTAACAACCCGCTTAACCCGTTTAATAAATAGGTCGTGTCGTGTTAAGTTCAATGACCCATTTACACCATTTAACGAGTTAACATTGTGACCCATTTAACCAAAAAAAATGCGTAAAATCTTGAAAGTAATATTACATAACTTCACCGTCTTGTTGTCTTCACATCACAAGAAGAAAATATAAATACATGGATATGATTCATAAATAAAACATAAGTAGATAAATCCAATAGTAAAAAAAAGAGAAAAACCTCCATATGGTACCTGAACTATCACCAAATGCAATTTTTGGTACCTGAACTTTCATAAAGAACCTAGTGGTACCTGAACTATGCCTCCGTTAGCCATTATAGTACCTACCGTTAAATATTCCGTTAAGTGCTTATGTGGCATGGGTAAAACAGTAATTTTATTTATTTTCAATTTTCAAAATAAATTTACAAAAAAAAAATTAGAAAAGTTATCCCAAAATTCAAGACAAAAAATAAGAAAAATTATTTTTATTTTATAATATAATTTATTTCCAATTTTTATGTTTTTAATATAATTGATTACCATGTAGGTGGTTTTCTTATTAATTAAAAAATAAAAATAAACTATACTCAAATATGATAATTTATTATATTAAAAAAATGATAATTTATTTTGATTTAAAATTTAAATAAATTATACAAAAAAATTTTAAATAATTTATCCACAATTCAAGATTAAAAATGAGAAAATTTATTTTTATTTTTGTAATATAATTTATTGCCAATTTTTATGTTTTTAATATAATTTAGTACCATGTAGGTGGTTTTGTTATTAATTAAAAAATAAAAATAAACTATACTAAAAACAATAATTTAAATTTTATTATATTAAAAAAATGATAATTTATTTTGATTTTAAAATTTAAATAAATTATACAAAAAAAATTTAGATAATTTATCCACAATTCAAGACTAAAATGAGAAAAAATATTTTTATTTTTATAATATAATTTATTACCAATTTTTATGTTTTTAATATAATTTATTACCATGTAGGTGATTTTATTATTAATTAAAAAATAAAAATAAACTATATTAAAATGCCACATAAGCATTTAACGGAATATTTAACGGTAGGTACTATAATGGCTAACGGAGGCATAGTTCAGGTACCACCAGGTTCCTTATGAAAGTTCAGGTACCAAAAATTGCATTTGGTGATAGTTCAGGTACCATATGGAGGTTTTTCTCTAAAAAAAATGTATTCCAAGCCACAAAAAAAAAATCTGAGATATTCAAGTACTCCCAATTTCCAAGATTTTAAGAATTAATAAAGCATAATCCAAGATGAGGAGGTTTAGGGTTTGTGTATTAATTCAGAACTAAGACGTAGATTTTATAGTGTTAATTGTTTAGTGCTACACTGCTAACCGGCTAACCCTAAAAGTGAAAGAAGACTTATTCAGCCCTAATATACAATTAAAATAACTTACTTTTAATGGGTCGTGTACTCGGGTTATATATAACCAGACCCTACCCGTTTAATAAATGGGTTACACGAGTTTATTTCGTGTTGGCGGGTTAACCCGCAAATGACCCGTTTATTAAATGGGTTTTGGCGGGTTGACCCGCAAATGACCCGCTTTTTAATCGTGCGGGTTCAACCCGCTTTATTTCGTGCGGGTTCAACCCGTTTTATTTCGTGCGGGTTTCGAGTCGTGTTATCGGGTCGTATCGGAATTGACAACCCTATATATATCTATACTATATTTACGAGAATAACATTTGTCAATCATAACCGAATTTTATTAATTTAATAACTCTCAAATATTAAATAATTTTGTATAAAATGCCAACAGTCAAGGATAAAAAGGTAAAAAAACAAAACAATTAATAAAATAATTTACAATAAAAAAACTGCCCACTACTTTGTTAAAAAAAATACCCATTACTTTAAAAAAAAACTATCAACTTTCACACATGTAAAATGTGTTGCTATTTCTAGTATATATATATATATATATATATATATATATAAAGGAAGATAAAATTTCAAAAGACAATAGATGTCACTAAACAGAATAAATGATAATATATGGCTCACATTTTGAACTTGATAATATATATAAAAAAATGTTGTTTGGGATGCCATTTTTCCAACAGATGTTACCAGAAGTTAAGTTTATTGGACATATCACGGTATGGATCTCCTAATTAACAAAAATTTAGACTAATTTAGTACATGGTCGTCCTTGAGGGGAGCAAAATGAAGTAACCACTTAAGGTTCTAAATTTTCAAAGACTCTGAAATTTAATGCTTTTAGATTTGATTGAGAGTTAACACAATCATCTAATTTATCGGAGCTCCTCTTCAAACTCTCAATTTTTAAAGACTCTCACATTTAAAACTTTTAAGTCCGCTTAGGAGTTGTTGACATCGTATTTTTCTTTCGAGTACATGTCAACAACTCAACATCATTTTAGGTAGGATTGAAGGACCCAAACTTCCTTAATGTCTAGGCCAACCCTAAAACTACAATAAAAATCAACTAAGCAAAAGGTTTTGAGTGGCTTCTAATAGATCTCAAGTACTATATCTTTGTCTCTTTTTGAATTTTAAATCTAAGAGATGTATGGCTAAGAAGCAAAGTAAGTAAAGTGTTTCTTCTTTACAGATGTGGTAGTGCACTGGATTCAAATTGTCCCCAATTATGTCCTCTGGATGCCCCTTAAGATCTAGCAAAGACACATGCTTTAGGGCAATTGGTAATTTGGTATCTTAGTATGAGGCAGGCGTCCAGTCAAATCAAGCTTTGCTCTGTTTATTAATGGACCCGCAAACAACAACCATATTGGCCCAAAAATTTGTAAGTAGCCTAACCCCATCATGATTATGATTTATGTTTTCAACAAATTGTGATTTAATTAGACGCTTAAGATAACCCAAAGAAATCAAACCAAAAACCTAGAGTAGTGCAGTTGCTGAAAATGAGAGAAACAGTCCATAAATGACGTGGCAGATATTTGGTGAAGACCATTATAATATGTTGACTCTCACAAACTGAAGGTCCACGCGAATCATCGAGGAAGAGACCCATAATCTGCTTTAGCTATCCACCATCCAAACCACCTCCCACCCGCACCTCCTTCCACTCGCGCAAACAAATAAACCTCATTATGATTTATGACATCAAAACCAAATTTTCGTCTCATTATTATTATCACTTCCCTAAATTTTAGACTTTAACTTGTTCCATTTATAGCTCAAAAAGAAACTAATTTAATTTTAGCATTTTTGATTGAATTTAATCAAGCAATTATTACCCTTGAATTTAATTTGCTCGTTGCTTGAAAGTTGAAAATCAACTTGTTTATTTATATCCAATTTTTTTTTAATAGGAGAAACGACAATTTTTAAAAATTGAAACTCTAACATATTTCAAGGCTTTCCTGTCAAAAATTCATTTCCCTTAAACTAAAGAAAAAAAACAAAATATAAAAAAGATGCTCTTAAGATTCGAGATTCTCAAGAAATAATTAAGGTCCACAGATGAATTAATTCCCAATGAAAAATTGACAAGGTAGGGGTGCGCGCGTGAGGTATAGATGTCCTCGTGATTGTAAAGCATGCGCATAATTATGGAAGGACGCGTGTAGCATCGTCAGCTTACGCAACGCGATGACGTAATCATCCCAGACACATCCAACGGCTGAAAAGCAACGGAAAATATGACTACAAAACAGCAAGTCACGATCGTCATCAGCACAACCACCACCAAAAGAAAGAATATTTGACAAAAGCTCCCCCTGTGCTATTAAATTCAGCCTGCGAAAGCAACATCACCAAATCAAAGCCGGAACCCAAGTCAGGGAAGATTACCATGATTTAAAACGAAACGCTTTAGCGTTAGTTTAACTAGACCCGGCCAAATTTTTGTTTATCTTAATTAATTTTACGGAAATGGAGAGGGTTCGAAAAAGGAGGGAGAAAGATGGCGACGACGACATCGAGAAGGGCGGAGGAGGGAAGAGGAAGAAGATGGTGCAGCAGGTGATCGAGCCAGACAAGGAGGCGGCGGCCACGGAGGAGGAGGTGGAGGAGTTCTTTGCCATAGTGAGGAGGATGCAGGCGGCGGTCAAGTACTTTGAGAAAGGCAATATTAATAATAATAATGGCGGCGGGGATCAGGTGCGGTGGAGAGCAGTGTTGGAGTCGACGCAGCCAGTGGTTGCGGCAATGGACGATCCTGATCTTAACGATATTGTGAAGACCGCGACTTCTGATGATCAACATGAGCAGTTGATTACGGAAGGTGACAATAATAATGGGGTTCTCCACTTGAACTTGAACGAGGCGCCGGATCAGGAGACGGAGACGGAGACTACTACGTAGTATTACTACGTCAGCTGTCTTGGGCTAATTGCGCGCTAATTGCCGTGCTGTGATACGACGTCGTGTCACAGGATTCCCCGGCCGGCTAAAAAACCGAAAGCTTGTCTTGCTTGGTTGTTCATCAATTATTAGTTAATTTGCTTTAATTTTAATTCCCCTGTTTAATTTCCTTCCCCACCCAGTCCCCCACTACTTTTTGTTTCCCGGTACATTAATCTTTAATCTAATCTATTTCCATGTTGATTACTGTATTTTAATCATGGCTGTTACTTACTATTTTGAGTGGGGAAGATGGATGTTTTTTGGCTCTCTGAAATTTGTTTTAATTTCTTTGTGAGCATGATTATCAGTAAATTATACAAGTTGCCTTCCTACATTTCCATAATGTGATAATTAGATTTTCATAATATCCGTCATTTCATTACATTTAGTTATTCTTCTGGACAAAAGAGGCCCTATTTTGTAACCAAAAAAAAAAAAGAGGCCCTATTTCAACAGCTCTTTACTCTATATACTCATGATCACAAGCTTGCTCCCCTCTACCATAAGAAATTCGGATTTCTTGGTAACTCAGATGTGCAATATTTGCTGATCCAGGAATTGAAATTCATCGCCGAGTGAGAAGAAAGAAACTTGCTACTTGTTTTGCTTGCTCGATTATTTTATTTAAGTTTTTTGAAACATTTTGTCAAACATCTTGGTTTATTCTTTTGTACTTCTCACCACTAACTTTTTTATTTAATTTTTAATTATTTAAGAAAAAATTTATACTTTCTCATTCAATAAAAAGAGTCGAAGTTTTAAAATGAGAATGAGAATGAATTAGAATGTTTATTTTCTTTGAATGAAAATAAGAATGAATTGGAATTCATTCATAATACCTACTCATTTTGCTAATCAAACTCTGGATATACATAAATGAATTTTTTATTTTTACGTGGAATCCACAATTATTCTTATTCGTATACGTGTTAGTAAACGCATGACAACTCAAAAATTGGAATCAATTATTTCATTATTATTCTCATTCCAAATAAGAAAACGTGTCATTAATGTTTCACAAACACTTTAAAAAAAAAATTTTAGATTCCTCTAATTTTTCAATCCCCCATCAATTTTGCATGGACGAACAATAGATGGTCCAATCAATGGACCTCACTATTGTTGGGTGGCATTAGTTATAATAATCAACTTGGATTGACTGTTTAAGTCTTAGTATATATGGTTTGTTAAAACAATTGTTTCTTATTCTAAGTTTCCCACATCGATTCGGGAGTTCGAGGGATTATAAAATACAAAGTTGTTGCCACATTTCTTAATGGGTCGTCATTGTAAATGTCCACTTTGTCTCATCGCTTAACCAAAATTAACGCATAATGCCTTTGAATCTTAGCAAACAATTATTGCATAATGCTGACCAATGCACTAGTTCATTTACGGACAAGCATCAACTTAATTAAAAACAAAGATTTCTCCA
The DNA here is from genome assembly GCA_029955375.1 of Rubus parviflorus. NCBI lineage: Eukaryota > Viridiplantae > Streptophyta > Magnoliopsida > Rosales > Rosaceae > Rubus > Rubus parviflorus. The sequence continues at coordinate 10,474,576 of JARGGL010000009.1, forward strand.
CGTTTGGTCTCAAACTATGTGTTTAAGGCCCAAATCATTCGGGGTGAAGAAAAGGCAGAAAAAGCCCAAATCTTAAAGGCTTGAACGCTTACAATTTTATTCTTGTGTTTTCTTGAAAATGGTAGTTGAGTGTTGTTGAACAATAATGAGTGAAATTAGTTAACGCATCTACATTTATGACTTATCTATACTATTATTTAAGCAAACTCATATTATAAATCAAAACATAATTTTTTTACCAAACTAACCCTTATATATTACAAAATTTTAACCAAATTTTACTTTCCGGGGATAAAGTTGTCAAAGTACAAAAAACAAAAAAAACAAAAAGGGAAGTAACAAAAAAATCAAAATTGAAAAAAAAAAAAAAAGTATCTCTCTCTCTGCAATAATTTCCCACTATTTGTCTGCATATAATTTCTCACTACCTCTCAAGTAACTTCCCACCATTATCTCTAAAATAACTTCTCATTAATTTTCGTTTTTCTTAATAAAAAAAGTTTTACACATGCAGAGCATGTGTGGAGAATGCTAGTGTACATTATGGTAAGTGTAGAAAATGTGTTGCCACCTTTAGCAAAAACAAGTTAAAATGACGAAAAAAAAGAAGTAAAAGGAGTTGAACTTGAAACATCTAGAGAAATAACATTTAATTATTGTAAGGGCAAAATATTTGCTATTGGCTATTTCCTATTTGACAAAACCTCTTCCCTTGTATTAGCAATTCTTTTGTATCATTGCTAGTCTGTTTTAGGGATTAGAAGTCGTGGCTTAGGTTGTTCTTACTCGAGATGGTTCGTGAAGACGCCTTTCTTATCCGGTCTTTTCTCCGGACTTCGATCATTGGTCATCGAAGGTTTCGTTCAAGCATCTAAAGGTATGACTCATGCATATGCACATGCACTTCATTGACATTTAGTCTTCCTTGTTGTCCTAGGTTTATCTAGGTTGTTTTCCTTTCTCTTATGATGTGAATCACATAAGTATAAGATGCTTGATTGCCACACTTGTGTCTTGTATCACAAGTTTCGAGTGCTTATTCTATAAGCACCCGGTCGCAACGCGACCGGCTCAAATTTTGTATGCACTTGTTCATACATTTGAGTTTATGATGTTAGGATTGCTAGATCTTCTTATAGATTTGTTTTGATTAGCATTCCTTTATGTTTAAGGCTGTTTTATGCCTTGCGATCGATCGTCACTGTTCATGCGATCGATTGCACCACGTGGCAAATTTGTCCGTTGGATTTTTATGACCGTTGCATTTCAAAAATATGTCCGTTGAGACTTTTTGTGCGATCGATCGCACGACATTCTGCGATCGATCGCAAACAAGGGTTTCGCACTTCCAGGAGCTTTTGTCTTCTCATTTTGCACTGTGCGATCGATCGCAAATATCGTGCGATCGATCGCAAATGCTACTGGGCTGTTTTCTATAAATTGAACCCTTGTGTTTCATTTCGGTCAACTCTTTCCCCATAGTCGAAAATACACTTTGAGAGAGTTCTTTGGTATTGTGAGTGATCCTAGTTCCATGTTGTAGGTTCCTCACCTTAATCTCCATCTATAATTCATTGCTAAACACTTTGATTTGCATTTATATGCTAGTTTAGCCTATGTTTAGGATTTAGGAGATTCTATTCGATTCTAGCAATTGTTCCATGTTGAATTGCTGAATTGAATGATTGAATCTATATTCAATCTTCTTTGTTGTTTGTTTGTTTAGCTAATGATCCTTGTGATTAGTTAAACAAACCCTTGAATCATATTCAAGGCTTTTCAATTCGGTTTGGTTAATGCAAGCAATTGTTCCTTGTTGAATTGCTTGTGTTAATTGAATTGAATTCATTCATACATACACACACACACTTGCATAGTCGGTGTCTTGCGGTTGGAGGATTCACGCGGTGAAGTTCGATCAATCGGAGAAGCTTGAGGTGGGATCACTTGAAGAGCATTCGGGGCTACACAAGGTTAGAGCTGCCACTAGTCATAGGGTTGATAGTGTAGAGTTTGGGACGGAGTTCCCCCTTGTACGTGTTGCCGTTTGGCGTTTTCATAGTGTTACACAAGAGCGTGGGGTACGGCTCCCCTCCGGTTTTCCTCTAGTGGTAGAGGTTCCGGGTTACCATATTGTGTGTTGCTTGTGTGATTGTTGATATCTATTGTATTGTGATTAATTGATTAGCATATTGTGTGCTTGTTCATACATAGATATATATAGTCCGTGGTGTGCTAGTTTGATGCACACTTTGGGATTCTAGGTTGTACAATCGATTGTGTATATTGCATAAGTAATTGTATTGATTGAACAATTGTTTGTTTAGGAGAGTTAAGTTTTAATTTGGTATATACTCTCCGATTAGTGTTTAAGACGACTACCGTTATTGGGACAATCCGGGTTACCGGAATTTCAATTATAAATTAGATGGCACATATATTTTTATTAATATTCCTCGGTAAAAGTGTTGTATGAAACGTATGGAATATGAGATTAAAAATTTACATATGTTTTTATTATGAAATTTGCACTATATTTATATTATGTTATGAACAGTATAATCAAATTAATGAAATTACATGGATAATAACTCTTTTGTTACGCCTTGCAAAGCTCGTTATTATGTATAATTTTACTCGTGTGTAATATTATAGATCCTATATAAATTGCTTATTATTTACGTCTTTCGCTTTCTATGAGTAGGCTAGGCTTTTTTAATTTCCGGCATTAGATATAACACATAAACTATTTAGGCAAACAATGCATGTCATGTGATGCACAAGACAAAATGCAGGTAAATGAGTTCACGTTTGACCTGTATCATAAAATTTCGGTTTTTGTTGGTATATCAATTTTCTTTTTAGCAGGAAGCTAGTTAGGAAAAAAGCCAAATCAAACCCACCCTAAACCCATGTTTGAGCCAAAATTATAATTTTGGCTCAAACAACCCTAACCTGGGGTCAAAAAATTTCCTTATATTAAGACGACTTGTATAACCAAAAGTAATGTCTAATGGCGACCATGGTTGCAAGTTGCAACCTACTCAATTGGAAATCTTTTGCAAAGCTTGGTTGCAGATTTTTATCAATTCTTTTAAGACTACTCGATCTTGAGGGTTCTCCTCTATTTCTTAATAATCCATCTCACTAGATTCCAAGCACCAAAACCAAACAAACACAACCACTATCCAAGAGTACGTTTAATTGCTTCGTAATTTCAAAGTAGGTAGCATTTACATACTGCAGTTGTTTGTTACCTGAGCAACAAGGCTTTAGGTGTTTTTGACGTCTCCTTGTGCTTTAGGTGAAGGGTTCATTCGAAAGTCTGTATCTATAAAATTAGGGTTTCTCTTTGAAGGTCTATATATCTGTCTTTCTCTCACAGAAACAGAAATTTAGACTAAATCAATCATGAGAATTTTGGGTTTGCTTCCAAAGCTGGAGGTGTTAACCGCGAAGTCGTTGATTAAAGGAGTGTATATGGACAAGATAACATGCATAATTAATATCTAGTAGATATTAATTAATTAAGAGTATGGATCACTAATCGACCTAAAACTAGTGTACGTGTACATATGGCTTCAAATCTTCTGTCCCCGTTTTCCTGTCTCCTTCCCTGTCTCCCAGTCAATTTTGGACACGCGTCCTGCCACCTAGCATTAGTTAACATCCAACTCTGTTAGCCTTTTTCTCTTTCTTGCGTTTTAAAAAACAAGTGCGTCTTCTCCATCGGTCTCTCCCTCTCTCTCTCTCTCTCTCTCTCTCTCGAGATCAGATCAATATGAAATCTCATCCCACATATAGTACCATACAATTTGAAGACGATATCCATATGAATCTTGGCCTCTAAAACAATAACGCTTAACACTGGTCTTCTCTCTCTCATGGCTGGAGAATCATGGCAGTTGTAGATCTAGAGGTACGTAGAATAAGAATACCCAAATGATTTCAATTTCCAGATTTGGTGTCATTCCCATATATATCACGGCTGGGTCCTTTGGACTTTGCTTTAAACCAAGATATTTGGTATCTTGGGGTTTGCCTGACAAGTCTCCTTCATTTCTAACTCTCTCTTTCACTCACTCAGACTGGAGAGGAAGACGAAGATGGAGGAGATGCACAGTATTTTAATAAAGAAATTTGTTTTTGAACGCAAGAAAAAGAAAAAAGCTAACAGAGTTAAATGGGTGTTAACTAATGCTAGGTGGCAGGACACGTGTCAAAAATTGACTGGGAGACAGGGAAGGAGACAGAGAAACGGGGACAGAAGATTTGAAGCCTGTACATATACATATATATGACTTTGAGCTCTCTCAAGAATTTTATAAGATTTTATCAATCATGTCTTGTCACTCTTTGAGTTTGATTGAGTTGAGACTTGGGTTTTGAAGAGAGGAAAATCTCGGCTAGTAGGTGCGTTTGATTCATCAATCATATACGAGTAGTGTGCCAATTAATGAACTTTCAGAAACTAAGAACTTTCCCTTTGTTTTGATAAATTATGTTAATTGCTATGATGCTCGACTGGTATGAACTTTCCCATATATACACTCCAAAGTGCAAGGAGCTAGTTAAAAAGCAAAAGGAGGTTGAAGAAAGATTGGAATTCGAAGACAAGCATTTATTCTGATAATTAAAGGAGAGCAATAAGATGATTACAAAATGTCATATGTAGAATTGATGCTATTTTATTTTGTTTGGATTTTGTGGAATTTGATGTGGATTAATCCCTCATCAACCTTGTTTAAGTCTAAATTAGTGCAATCATCTAATAAAGCTAGCATGATGTGGTCATTATGCATTTTGCTACTTGCATGACAAACCCAGCAAGAAATAATGTTTATCTACTTTTGGATCTATAAGGTGATGCTAGCTTGAAATATGACAGAGACATGTTCGATCGAAGTAGGTTATTTCTTTCGATGAATGAAGATAATGATTGTGCGTGAATTTGATAATTAATAATTCAAAACTAACACCGATACTTATCCTAAAATTAACATTAGAAATTAAATCCAAGATACATAACTGTAGATTATAACAACTTTTGGTGGTGCGAATCCTGGAAACGTCTCCTCAACTACAATTTTTTTGATAATATAATTTGATGGTTTGGTTTGAAAAACATCACCAATCTAAGCTAGCTTCAAAGTGCGATTGAGATTCTTTCAGCTAAGCTGCCCTTGAAATAGCTAAGGTTGCATGAGAGGGATTGAAAGATCCAGAGCCGTCGATTTCTTCTCGAGCATGCATTTTCATTGTTTTTCAAAGTGGGATACGATTCCACGAAACGTGAAACCGAAGCAATTAAAGTCGCACAAAATTATTAATATTTGCATAGAACTTTATTGCCTAGCTTTTTCAAAGTGGAACAATTACCTGTAAAAAGGTCTTGGTCATTTTAGACCGGTGAATGTGTTGTATTCCATATATACACAAGCTAGGTTAGCAACTTACTAATCAAGGCAGAGAATTTTCCAAGAAAAGAAAAGGTTGAAGAATGACGTGCGTATGTTTCATAGGAAAAGGATCTAGTATAGTGGTAAATGGGCACAGCCGCCCATCACTGAATAAACATAAAGCGGTCATGGGCATCATGGATGATGCCACCCACTTAGTGAACACCTTTAAATCTCAATCTTCAATCCTAATAAGATGATACAAAAAACCATAATCCCCATGAGATTCCTTAGTAACGCATTTGTGCGCATCAATTTCAGCAGTATTTTTGTGTGCTATCCTTCTAGCCTTTAGTTTATTTCTATATTTTTCATCGCGCAAATCCTAGCACCGTCAGCGATCGCTGGTGCGGTTTCCTATAGTGAGGACAGTTTTGGCCTCTCTTACTCACAAGGACGGCTCTGTCCGTCATACTCTTTTCAGACCTTTGGTGGTTATGCTCCTGTAGGACGTTTCTTGGGCTCTCAAAGATGGTTGACACCTCGATTAGATCTGGTTTTCTGCTTGTCTTTGCCGGTTTTGTTGAGTGTCAATCAAATTCAAGGATTCAAGGTCTAGGATCCGGGTGAGTTTTGGGTGCTCAATTTTAGTGGCTCAGCAATCGGTGACTTTATTACTGGTGAGACGCTGCTAAAGTTTAACCTAATTCAGATTTGGTTATTTGATTTCGGTCCTTTTAATTTTTTGTTTAAAAATAAACATGATCAGTTGTGCAAGTTTCGACTGTGGTTTTACTTTCTTTTTTCATGGGTTCTCCTTGAGCTATATTTGATTTATTGGTCTCAATGGCAATACTTGCCGGAATTTTTCTGTTGAAGCTGGCGATTGCTGACAGCAGTGATGCACGGTGTATGTGTTGTTCTAATTATCGATTAGAGTTCTAGGTTTAGACTCATTGATTAGGCCACTTGTATGGTCTGTACCGCTCCTTTTTAGCATGCCTATATTAAGGATTGTAATATTCTATTAATTGATAAAGTTTATGTTTTTTTTTAAATAAGATGATTTTGAGAAAGAAAAATTTGAACTCGAGACTTTTGTAATAAAAAAATTAACTAAAATGAAGACTTTAGATGCAAAAAAGTAAATGCTATTGGCTAGTTCAACTACAAGCCCCTACGCCAAAGTTTTACTTTAGTTTTTTCAATTACTTCAAGTAAAGGGTGTTGGTTGCTTTAAAGTTTCTTTTACTTTATGCGTTTCGAGTAGCTGGTTCAAATTTAAGATAAAATTTTCTTAGTAGATTTTTGTCACGATTTTTTTTTTCTCTAGCCGAAGTGCTAAGTAAATGTTAAGTTTCAATAATTCTACATGTTTCAAATGTTCTGTGTTTCTTAATTGTTAGATTCCATAAAAAGAAAAATTGGATGATTGAACAACTATAAGTATTACATGCTCGGAAGTATAATAAAAGTTGTCAACAAGTTCATCTCAAATATAAATTGACATTTTTATCCAAGTATGGCTACCTTTGTACTACCTATTCCAAATGCCAAATGGGTAATAGATCGACTAATGCTATAGTACGGGCTCTTGACCATAAGGTCCAAATTTAGACAAATATTTACCATCAAGGACAAAGAAAAAATACGGTGTCCACCCGATCCATTAATTGACCATTTACGCTTCAGTCCTATATATTTTACAAAAATTACGAAATAGCCACTGATAGATTTTATTGACCTCAATAAATTTTTTTAAGGAATCGATATTTTCCATGGTAGGAGGGAAAAAACAAAGGAACATCACATTTATGTATTTTATTGACCTTAATAAAATTTTATTGAGGTCAATAAACTGTTTTATTGAGGCGGTGTGACATCTTCATAATATATATATATATATATAGTCTCGTTTAATATAATATTGCCCACTTCCCATAATCATATAATATAGTCTCGTTTAATAAACTGTTAGCCCCTTTATCTTGTTCCCTCGTCTTTTTCATCTTCAATTCTCTCACTGTGCAATTAAAACTTTATTCTCACTGACCCTTCTCTTCTTAGTTCTTACATTTTCTTCTTAGGCAAAATTAAAAATTCTCAAATTTAATGAGAAATATAAGGTGAAAATTAGGACTTGTTGGATATTTTTCTATAGAACAGCTCACTTACCATTGTACATCCACAAAATGGATTCCGCTCCTCTGCAAAACTGTAGATTGGACCAGCAAATAATCAAGTGGCAAGAATTAGTGCTACGTGGCAACACGTAGGCCATTGATAGCATGTGACATTGATACTATGCCATTGACTATCAGATTGTTCAATTATGTAGAGAGAAATGTAGATGTGGGTTTGGGTGGTTGAGAATTGAGATCTTTCACAAGAAGTACGTACATGTGGTCCTTAAGGAACAGAACCAAAATATGGATCATCATAATAGACTCACAGTTGGGGGATGTGACATTTTTTTTTTGATGAGGGTGGGGGATGTGACATTGCCTAGTGGTAATAGTACAGTACAATTTGACTCGGCTCCAGTACCATGCAAATGTTTGGGCTGTTTGTTAGTTAGTCACTTAGATTGGATTAAACTCATAAAAGTGCAAGAGAGTAGTATCAAGAGCCATAATTTTAAAATAATAATAATAATAATAATTTATTATCAACTTGACAGTATTAATAACCCAATGGGTTTGGTATAGTAGAACCATGTTAGGTTACAAGTTGAGCGAACGCTGCAGTGATACTCTTGGTAATAGGAGGTTTGAACCTCATCTTGTGAAAAACATCCCTTGGGAATGGGTCATACCTCAATTACTCCCGGTCCCAGAGTGGTAACTCACGGGAGCTTCTCTAGTGAGGACCATTATAATGAGTACCACTCGATTAGACCTACTTTTTAATTACATCTCGACAAATCAACCGTTCAATATTTAGATATTTATGAGTATATCACTTTTACAAATTTTCAATGAAATCGGAAATCATTAAGTCATCTATAATTGTGATTTACCATTTATGAATATGAATGGTTCAAAATTGACAGATTTGGTTCGTCTATTTATTTGGTGTAGTTCGTTACCTTAACGATTTCAAATTTTGTTGAAAATTTGTAGAAGTGATCTACTCATGAATATCTTAATATTGAACGGTTTGATTTGTCGAGATGTAATCGAAAAATAGATATCACAACCATTAATCAAGTGGTACTCATTTAAGTGGTCTTCACTAGAAAATCTCCCGGTAACTCACTTTGGACCACTATTTTTTTAACAAAAAAAAAAGAAAAATTTATCGCATAAAGTGACGGAAAACTTGAAAACTTTGATGCCAACAAAGCTAACAAATGAAAGTGTACACGTTTGGAATTTTTATAAAAATAACCTCTATATTTAACAGTGGGTTACCATGCAGAAATAGCATTTAACTTAAAACTAATTGACAATATGTTCGGAAATTTTTTCCACCCCCACCTACTTCACTCTATCCCACTCATCTTATGATGCTAATGAAATTTGAATCCGTAATCTTTACGGTATTGATTATGAATTATTAAAAGATATTGTTGGTCGTATCTATCGAGGGTTGACAGATGCAATGTGATAGAAATACCCGAGAAAACTCTGGTCCAGTTTGGAATTCGATCTTTTATTAGTTGATTTAGTTGCTGTGTGTCCTCATCCATGACATGGAAAACCAGGAAAATGATTCACCACTAAAAATACTCCAAAAATTAATAAAATATTAAAAAACAAAGATCTAGATATTTATTTGGCGCGCGGCTCACGCCACCACAAGTCCACAACCTTGGTACGTGAAACCCACGACAAAGCACCACCTCACGTAGTAACGTGTCACCATCTGCCCATGATCTTGTTCATTCTAGTAAAATAGGGGTCGGTCGGTCGCGTGAGAAGGTTGTGGTTCTCGCAACGCGTGGCCGGATCTGGATGAGGTGGCGCCGTGCATGCGCCGAAGAAGCCGCAGAGAGCTGACTCAGCCTTTTCTCGAGAGCCGTGAAAAGCCGCTTTTATCGGCGCCGGTTTGGATGAGTCGGCTTTTGGATTCGGCTGGACAAGTGGTCGGGTAGCGTTTCGAGGTCGTATCACGTACACACGTGGTCTGAGATAAAGCTATGGGTTGTTACCTTTTCCATTTTAATTTTTATACAATTAATTGCGTCACCCATTTGTCTCTCATAATTATTTGCTCCAAAAAGGCGGAAACTATACGCTGCTGTGAGGGTTCTTGTGGGCGCTCATATAAGTGGGACCTACTACTGATAAGATGTTGACACGTATTCTGGAAGACAAGATTGCCGTATTGGTTTTGTTTAGTTAAAATAAAAATAAAAAACGAACCTACCAGAACCAGCTATCCTAAAATGAGAAAAAGTCATGATTAACTATTCTTATGTTTGTTAGATTTTGTCCAGCATAATTATGTTGATATTTTTTTTCTATAATGGGAATGGAAGATATTTTGATCATTTTAAAATTGTTAGATATGGTAAAGTAGTAAATTTATTATTTCTTACAGCGACCGTTATTAAATAAGAAGATCGGTAACATCTATGTGTCTTTTTTTATATAAGTGACACTTACATGTTAGCAATGGAGTTTTGATTTTTGAACTTAAGCTTGAGTTTGTTGTGAATGACATGATTAATCAACTACAAATTTCATCTATTCTTTTAAAAATTTGTGAGAGCAATAGTGCCGATCACAAAATTGCTTGTTTTATTGCTTGCGAGCAAGTTCTTTTAATTTGGTTAGAGAATGTGAATGACTAGCTCAAGTATGATGTTTCTTCTAATTAGGGTTTGAGGTTCATCTCTCTCAAGATGTACTGGGTTAATATTCCTAATTAGGGATGATCTTTGAGAGAAATTAATGCTTCAGGTAATTTTTCTATTGTTTTGTTTTTTTTTAAGAAATAAAAAAAATGTATTAAAACCAAATTAGCCCAAGGTAAATATACCATACTGGCATGCGGGATCAAGTTTGTCTAGTCAACCGGAGTCTTAAAACCATTGGTATTGACAGCAAGTACAGGTAATAGAAATGCTTCCACATTGAACTCTAGAAAGATTCTTTTCTTAAATTTTGAGATCTAAAAAAAGAAGTTATCAAGTAAAGCACTACTCGATTTGGTTGAAGGTTGAGCTTTACTATATTAAGGCCAATCTTAATGTTAAGCATGAAATCGTCAAGAATAAGAAAAGGACAGCACAGCACAAAATCCCCAACACAAAAGAGAAAAGTAGCAAAACCAAAACCAAAACCAACCGCATGATCTCTCGCCCAACCCGGTCGGGTCCTCCATTAATTTTAGTTAATTGACAGGATTTAAATCTTTGGATTGTTTTCAATTTTTATATTATTTTTAAAAAAAGCGCGAGACTTCCGTGAGGGGTTTCAATTCTACGCAGCGTCCGCGCCTATCGTTATCTTCCACTATTTAAAAATTGAATAACAAAACAAAATCTCATTTCTCTCCCCATTATATAAACCCTCCTCCATTTCTCAACTCTCACTCATTCTTCTTCAGCTTCAGAAACCTCAAACCCTAAAGCCAGATTTGCACCTAACCTTTTTTCTTTTTTGGTCCCTCCAAAATTTGCTAATTCTCTTTTTCCCTCGAGAAAAGTAATAACTAATATTGCATCTTGCATCCCACTATAAATACATAGCCTCTCCACCGCCTCACTTATTATACTTGCCTCACCAATAATCTCTAGATTTGGGTTTGTACGTTGTCCCCCTTTTTGGAATGGATAACAGTAACCCCAACAGGAAGAGAGCCCGAGATGACTCGGAAGCTGCCAGCCATCCCGAGTCGAAGCTCATCCGAGTTGACTCGAGCAGCTCAGACGCCAACTCGGGTGACTCGTCTTTTCCAGACCGGGTTGACTCGGACGAGTTGGGCTTGGACTTGGACCCGGCCGAGGCGAAGATGATCCAGGAAGACCTTTTGAACATCCTCGAAGACGCCGACGCGCTCGTGGACCGTGACCCGGCCATTCAGGGGCTGGACTCGGTGATTAAGAGCTTCGAGGAGGAAATCCAAGTTCCGGCGGCCCCGGCATTTGCTCCTGCGGTTGAAACCACGTCCGGTTCAGGGGAGTCGTCGCAGCCGGAGCTCGGTTACTTGCTGGAGGCTTCAGACGACGAGCTCGGTCTCCCGCCGACCAACAGCGAGGAGAGGAAAATGGAGGCCGCGGATTTTACTGCGAGTTCTTCGGAGACGGCGGCCGCATTGGACGGAGTGTTTGAGAACGACATGTTTCCGAGTTACGACGCGTTCGATTTTGGAATCGGTGGATACTCCGAGACTAATGGCGGCGGAGAGTACGTGGCGTTGGGTGGTTTGTTCGATTACTCGGACGGTGGCGTTTCGGAGGTTACGTGGCGAACCGAGTCGCTCTCTGCTCTGTAGAAACGAAACGTTTCGAACGGGTTTCCAAGGGTTGGTTTTGTTTGCGACCCGGGAACCGTTTGATAGGTAGACCTAGAGTTGTTCATATCAGAGGTTGGTTGTAAGTAAACTCGAAAGAAAGAAAGCAAAGATAAGGAAATGAAACTTGAACGGAACACGTTGATTTTGGCATTTGTGTTTCGGTGAACAGTAACTTGTTGGTTAAGCCCTTAAAGGGTTGGTGCTGGTGGTGAATTCTTTGTTTTTACGTTGACGATTAAAAATATTTCATCAAAATTACTTTTGTTTATCTCAGCAAAACTATTGGCCATATAGATATCACAAGAAAAATTCCTGCTGCTACGATGGATAAGAGCCGAAATAGGAGTAGTAGGCCTTTCCATGGCATGGGTAATCAGACATGAAGGAGAAATTGAGTGGATTTAGTAGAAATTGAGTGGATTTAGTAACTGCACCATAAAATAATAAGAAAGCATATAAAGTAACAAATAAAGGATTAACTTTATTATTACTAGTCTCATATCCGTGCGATGCACGTGTTATTTGTGAAGGGAAAAAAAAATGTAAAAACTTTCTTTCACTTTTTTTTTTTTTTAACCATAATAACTCTTTTTAAATGATTATCATGAGGAAATTTTTTTATTTTGAAGGGATTTGTGGTAATCAAAAACTTGGTGAAGCCTTATGCCTCTATTTATAGTAGTAGAGATAAACTAAGTTATTGAATATTTCAAATAAGTATGATTTGATTTTATTTTTTCAGTTTGTAATGGCAGAATCGTAATTCATGAATAAATAAGGACAAAACTGTAATTTCATTATGAATAGTGCTATGAGCTTTAATGGTAGAACCGTAATTCATGAATAAATAAGGACAACATCGTAATTTTATTATGAACAGTAATACACAGTGCTATGAACTTTAGTATATAGTATAATAATTATTTGAAGAGTTGATAGTTGTTTGTTTCCATCGTTTTCATGATTTACTTTTCTCAAGACAAAGATATGGAATTATGGATAGTCCAAATTAAGTGAAATTTAAGTAAGACTGCATAATGAGTTGTATTTTTAATTACTTTAAATATTAATTAAAATTTAAAATATTTATCTAACAGTTAAAATTAAAAGTCATTATGCATCTTTATTAACGAGGACATCATAAGTCTAATATGGCACATTAGTTTTAAACGATGAGGTGAATGAGTGACCATCACTCTATAATCTATATATATATATTTTTTTTATCGAGAAATAAACTGTATTGATATGAAGTCAACAAATAGTACAAAGAATATAAGTAGTAATCTAAGGCGAAAGCCAGGACAAAAGCAGTAACCTCATAACTAGACTTGTTATTTGCAACAATCACAAAAGACTTATAAGCCAGCCGGAAGAAGTGGATTAATGTCTCACTTATTCTCAATCATTAACTGAGGAATATAAGTACGACAACCTAGGACGAAAGTCAGGACTCATCCAACATTATGAAATTTTGGTATTAAAAAATTTAGGCGTAAAATTAGAAATTGAGTGAATGTGTTGTATTGTTTGATTTGTTTTATTTTAAAAAGTGAGACTTCGCATAAGAGCTCATAAGGATTTAGACTTAACTCGGATGCCTAGATTGAGTTTAACTTAATGGTGATGGAAGGTTAGAAATTGAGGTGTATAATTAGACTGGTTAGGGTTCTTTCTCATCTAATGCAACAAAAAAATATGAAAAAGATAAAAAAATATGAAAAAGATAAAAAAAACGATTTTTATCTGGGCCAAAGTGGAAGTTGGGCCTAGTGAGATGATGCAATAGAGAAACAAATCGGGTTTATTTCGTGACGGGTCAATTTTGAAAAAACATCCATTATCTTCTCGCGACTCATCCACAAAGATTGCACTCAATCATCAGTTTTCTGCTAAGAACTGATCGCTCTCACTCTCCTCCACTCATGGCTCTAACCATAGCCAACAGTGGTACTAACGGCGGAGCCAGAGTCCTCTACAGAAGCTCCACCACACACCCCTACACCAGCCTCTCCTCCCAACGCCACGTCCTCTTCCCTCTCCCCCCCAGAAGAACCCTCCACGTGGTGTCCGCCAAGCGGTTCACGTCCAGAACCGGGAGGCTGGACAACAATAACAACAACAGCAACAACAGGAGGAGCAACACCACGACCAAAGACCAAGACCAGGACCCACTACGACAACGGACGGCCGAGATTGAAAACGTTGATGATGGGTACTTCTTGCCTAAGCTTCCCGGGGATGAGCCTGATTTCTGGGAAGGTGAACAGTGGGACGGTCTTGGATTCTTTGTGGAGTACTTGTGGGCTTTCGGTTTTGTCTTTGCGGTATGTAAAGTTTCTTCTTCATTTTGGTTTGGTTTGGTTTGGTTTTGATCCTCCTATAATTTCACTTTATGAGTTGAATTAATTTGCTACCTTTGATATTTCACTGTCATTAACTTGATTGATGGTTCATGGTACGTATTTGTGTCTTTAATGTGCTAAATTTATAAGGTCACTAGGACTTGGCTAATTATGGTTCAACTATTGGATAATATTCAATCTTCAAGAAGAGGAGGAGAGATCAATTCCCGTCTATTTTGATTAGGTAGTAATATGCTAATGGCTGAAGTCCGGAAACCTAAACCCTTGCATAAGAATTTATTGGTATTGGGTTGTTTTCTAATTTTTTTAATTTTTTTTTTTGGACGAAGGGTTGTTTTCTAATTAAGACCCAACGGCTACATGTGCTTTCACCTCACTCAATATATAATGCTATGCTATTGGCTTAAACCCTCGCAACAGATCACGTAACGAGGCATGTTGATGTCCCACATGGAAATGTATAGCCTTGTATAACAGCTTACAAAGTATTAGGCCTCTCCTTCCATGCTAATTGATTGGGGTTTTGAAGCCTTAGTTTATCATTACTTAGTTCCCTTGGTTAGGTCATAGCAAAATTGCGGTCGAAAGCAAGGCCTCTTTTGGTGGGGAAGTTGTTAATAGCTTTTTGTTTTCCACAGCTAATTGGAGCAATTGCAGCTGCTGCTACATTCAATGAAGGGGCAACTGATTTCAAGGAGACTCCTACTTACAAAGATGCCATCCAGTCGCGCGAGTTACTTGAAGAACCGGAGGGATCCAACCCGGATGTGTTTGAATCCAACCCAACTGAAGTGGCTCCTAGTTTGGAATAGTAGTCTCTGTAGAATCAAATGTAAAATGACCTCTACATCAGATGATAGATGATACAATGCTAGGCAAAGAAACACTTGTCAAAGATTTTATCTCAATTTGTAAGGTGATGTTTTCAATATATAAACGTCTTTTCTGAGAATTATATTTGATTGTCTGGTGCGGTATCGATACAGAAACGCTTCGGAGTATTGAGCTTTCAAGCAAATTGTCCAAATGTCTATCAATATTGTTTTCTTTCACTTGTAGCAGGGTTTATGCTTTGTTCTACTACCCTTTAAACTATTAATGCTAGGAGCCATTGCTTTTGAGTTTTGACTTTGCTGGAATAAGATTTTGAAAATGTTTCAACTCTCTTAAGGTTTACTACAAAGCACACTAGTTTTATTCAAATAAATTCAGTAACATCAAAATGAAACGAAAGTAGTAGTGATTAAAGTTACTATTACATACCTAATAAGATCCCATACTAATCCTAAGTAATACATAAAACCTCTAAACACACTACAAAATCCCAGGCATCAGAAAACCAGCCATAGTCAATGTCACTGCAAGATAAGTTCCAGTCTTCGATTTGATACTAGTACTTGCACTTCTGCCAAAGCCTGCCCCCATCATGGTTGGTCTTGGTGCAGCTTGAACCATTGGAGAGGCTGAAATCCCAAAAACAGTGAATCACAACAAAACCAAGTCAAAATTAGCTAATTATTTTTGAAGGCATTATTATATAAATAAGAGGGATTATAAAAAGAATTTAACAGATGGATAGTATTGCATACAAGCCACTGTAGAGTTAGTAATAGTTGAGTTGTTGTTTGCCCCAAAGGAAACTTGAGAGCTAGGTGAACTTGGTGGCACCTGTGCCCCTGCAGTAAAACCACACAAATAATAAAGAAAAGATTGGACTCAGAATTGTCACAGATTACCCTTTTTTGTAGCAAAATGGAGAGTTAGCTTACTCAGACAAGCAGAGGCGTCGACTGGAAGGGTGCAAAGAGCAGGCAGCTGAAGAGCGAGTGTGGTGTTGATAGGGAAAGAGCTCAAAGTAGTGCCATTGAGCAAAAGGCAAAGGCAGCTCGGCTGCTGGCTATAGACCAGGATGAGGTTATCGCAGCATGACTGCGCAGGTGATGGGGCGGTGCCTTGCACAAATGGTGCGCATGTGGCCAGTGGAAGCAGCCGAGGGGCGCATTGAGCTACGGTAGGGATTGAGGAGCTGGGGTCTTGTGAAAGGGAGGATGACGGAAATAGGGAAATTAGAAAGGTCAGTAGAGTCAGAGAGGAAATGGCAAAAGGAAGGGAGGCCATATTTTTGTTCTGTAAGTTCTTATGTACAAGAGTTAGAGACTACCAAGGTGTAAGTAAATAGATGAATTGCATGTTATTATTGTGAGTTGCTAGTAACATGTATTCTGTGTGTTATTTTGCATAGACTTCTTGCTCTCTTAATTTCCAGAGAGCATGTGCAGGTAGTTTTTGAGTGTTTGTTGCTACATGCTTGGTGTGTGTTGGACTACTGCATCAACATGCACTTCTTGCTCTTTTTACCAAAGGTAACTAACATGCATATTAAGCTCAATTGCTGGAGCTATGAGATTAATTTGAGGTTGAAAAACAAACCTTAAATTTTGGCATATGTATATTGAGGTGTAACACCAATGACAATGAGCTAGCAAAATTAGTATGTACAAGCAAATTTTGAAGTGAACTAGTTAGTTAGATGATGTCAAAAAAGTAAGTTTTTTTTTTTGGGTAAGAAAAGTGAATTAGTTGTGTTAAAAATGGTTGAGAATTTTACATTTCATACTAGAACAAATAGGAGAAAAAAAGGAGGGAGCAAAGAGGGAATAAGAAGGGTGGATTGGTCATAGATCATGATCTATTAACTCGAATCCTTGTATTATAATAAATTAACTTCTCCTAATTTAAGCATCTAACTACAACAAGTAACTCTAAGTACCTGTAAGTTTCCACTATAGGTACGGATTGATGTTATTCTTGCAACATTTCCATATCGTCGACTCACCATGAAATGAGCAACAAAATTTTAAGGCCAGTAATGGACACACCATGATGATCGATCAGATTATAAATGCTTTGTTAGTACAGTACAGTGCCGTGCAGCTCATGAAGTGGATTATTCTTTAGTAATTGGAATGTGATTCTGATTCATGGAGCCAATTAAATACTTTCAATTTTAATTATTTGGGATGAAGGCTTTAGCTTTTACCATTTGGAAAAGTGTATTGAGAAAAGTGAAGCCTTGGTGTTGGCACAGGCACCTCTGGAAGCAAGAAAGGGATGCTCTAGTTAGCCAGCTTAGTGCATATATAATGAGAAAAAACTAACCACAATGGAATTGAATCAGATTCCAAGATCATGAACAGATACAAAACACCATGAATCGACACAATAGCATTAAACCAGCTCATATATGATACTCCTTTTCCATTTCCTATATTATCTCATGCATTGTTGCCTTTCAATTAATATCAACTTTCGTTTCTCTATTCCATCATTTTGGATTCTGATAGCAACAATACTACATCTCTCCTGAATCTGACCGCGAGTTCATGACAGACAAGGTATGCTCATCGATCAAACCGAATCAAAATTTCATTAATTAGTTCTTCTTAATTATAATATCCGCATGATCGATCTGATACAAATTGATCATCATTTTGGATCAGTTCTGCTGCATGCTGATGAGAATCAACATGGACTGCAATGGCTGTTACCGAAAAGTAAGGAGAGCCCTTCTTGATATGCGAGGTGAGATCGAAAATTTATCAACCATTTTTGTTTTTCAAGTACTAATTAATAAGACTATATATATGTTCGTTTCATGATGATCGATAAAATAAATTTTGTAGAGTTGGAGACACATTTGATAGAGTTAAAGGAGTGCAGGGTGAGCGTGTGCGGTAGATTTATCCCACAAGACGTAGCAATCAAGATTAGGAAGAAGACTAATCGCAGAGTTGAGATACTCGACATACAAGAGCTTCAGGTCAATGACAATGAGCAGGATCAAAACCAAGATCAGCAGAGACTACCTTTGATCAGTTCTTCTTGGAATCTCGTATCCAACAGCTGCGATAACCAAATCGAAACTCGTATAGTCCATCTGAAACATAACTGAATCGTCTGGTTTTCCATTGGACCTGCAAGAGCTAGCTATAGCTACATCATGCGTGTGTAATCTTTCATTTTTCTGAACTATATTGATTGATTGTTTGGACTAGTACGTATAACTAACTTGTATGTCACATTTGATACTAAAGCTTTAGGGAACTGATGAGCAAAAATTTGGCTTCGAAGTCAAATGCACATGTAATGCTGCTTATTATATATGTGCCACACTATAGTTCTCCATTGAAACTAGTCGGCCAAGTGCTAATGTCTACGCATGATATTGTACTTCTTTTGCCTTTGACCTATCAATTTGTAAACAAAACTTAGTAGAAAATTATTACTGATCAAGTATCTAGGGTAATATGGATAAATGGATAATGGTTCTCTTCGAATGAGGAGTTTTCGAGTTCAAATTTCCTTTACCATCATATCAATTTGGTATTGAGGAAAAAAAACACTAAGAATTTTAAACTTTCTTTCTTAACTCGAACAAACCATAATCACAATAATAAGGTGATTGTAACTAGAGTAAAGATTAGAAATAGGGCAAAAAAAGGTTCTAACTTCTAAGTAATCTATAATGAAAAGCTGATTTTTGAAGAGAAATGATGATTGCATCATCCATTGATGTCCAAAACTAATTATTCCAGTAAAAGAAAGTCCACTAATTGGACTTTTTAGTTTCCTAATTAATTTCATTCAATTCTTCACCTTTCTTGCTTTAGAGGCATGCCTGGAGTACACGACTCTTTCATTCTTCTTCACTAAAAGGCAATTTCATTTGTTTAATTATTCTAATTATAGAAGAAAATTAGGCAAAAGGGTGCTGCGACGTCGTTTACAAGGCCATTATCCAATCATAAATGGCACCTGGAATTCAGCACAGAAGCCGTAACTTATCCCCTGTAGTTTCTGGACTCCATGCTATTGCTCCTTCACTGAGTTTACCACCCCAGCTTCTTCATTGTTCATTCACTACCTAAATTATCAAACCCATTTCTTTGATTCGCTTGCAAACAAAACCAGAAGAAAAACCAATTGCTTTAATTACAATCCCGTTCCTTTTGCTTGAGATCCAAACCAAAGATTCCATATCCACCAAAAACAAAGGAGAGATACATATTGAGAGTAATTCAAACTTCCAAAAATGGCAGCGAAGATGGGTTCGTTCAAGTACAGTTTCCAAGAGAAAAGGGAGAGGCTGCTCTCAACCAACAAGCGCTATTCCGAGCTGGGCTTCGTGCCAATCGAGGAGCAAGACCCATCATCTGCCTCTTCTTCTTCGTGTTGCACTTTCCGATCAGTTTCCGATAGAATTGTGGGCTGGTGCCGGACCATCCAAGATGTTTCTCGCCGGGCAATTCATATGGGTCAGTCCGATCCCAGAAAGATCATCTTCTCCGCAAAGATGGGTCTGGCTCTGATGCTCATTTCGCTGCTGATTTTCCTCAAAGAGCCTTTCAAGCAGCTCGGTCGCTACTCGGTTTGGGCCATTCTCACTGTTGTGGTGGTATTTGAGTTTAGCATAGGTATTGTATCTATCCCCCCAACCTTTTTTTTGGCTCTATTCGTTTTGTTTTTGGCTCAATTCGAGTCATTTCATCATATGGTGACTTTGTCAATTTGCACGTGTGCTTAAGCTTCTGGGCCTCTCTGGTTCTTTGCATTTTAGTTTTCATTCTCGCAAAGATGGAGTCTTTACTTCTTTTATGTCATAAGAATTGAAACCAACTTGGAGCTTTTTATGAAGTGGAATGGTTGACAGTTTAATCACGGAAGGGAATGGAAAAAAGCGTGGAGCTTGTGATTGTAATAATGAAGTAAAGTTACAGTTTTTATCTGGTGCAGGGCTACATGTCTTTGTTTATTCGGATGTTTTTGATTAAATTATTAGATTAGAGTACATCATCTTTCTTTTGGTTTTACTAACATAGCTTTAAAGTTCTTTTTTCTTTGTTACTCGTGGGCCTTCAATTCTGAAATAATTCATTGCTGGGGTTCGCTGTGTATTTTCTGTTTCTGTTTTTTTTTTTGTTTGTTCCAGGCAAGCATGAGCATGCATATGTCTAGTTTGCTTTCTAAGTTTCAGTGGCTATATTCTTCTGTAGGAGCTACTCTGAGCAAAGGATTTAACCGTGGCTTGGGGACATTATCTGCTGGAGGCCTTGCATTGGGTATGGCAGAGTTATGTGAGTTTGCTGGAGAGTGGGAAGAAGCTGTTATTGTTGCCAGTATCTTTATCATAGGTCTGAATTTGGAATCAGTGTACTTTACTTCTTGTGGCATGTAATTTGGAAGCTCAGTTTTGCTATTACTTTTGTTTTTTTAAATGCTCATGACATGGTGTGGTTGCCAGGATTTATTGCAACTTATGCAAAACTATACCCAACAATGAAGCCTTACGAATACGGATTTCGGGTGTTCTTGTTGACATATTGTTTCATCATGGTATCTGGGTATCGGACGAGGGAATTTGTCCATACAGCTGTGTCACGATTCTTGCTCATTGCACTGGGTGCCGGTGTTGGTTTGGGAGTAAATATATTGATTTATCCCATTTGGGCTGGTGAGGATCTACACAACTTGGTGGCAAAAAATTTCATGGGCGTTGCAAAATCTTTGGAAGGTGCAGTTTACTCTATGCTTTAAACTTGGTTCAGACATTCTAATTTTTTCTTTCTTTTCCATAGCCTGTTCCCCTGGTTTTGTTATAATCAATTTCCTTTTGTTGATTATTTTGTGCATTTTTTAGGTTGTGTCAGTAGTTACCTCAACTGTATTGAATATGAGAGGATCCCTTCCAAAATTCTTACCTACCAAGCTTCTGATGACCCGCTTTACAGTGGCTACAGATCTGCTGTAGAATCTACAAGCCAAGAGGATGCTCTGGTATTTTTTATGGCAATATGATGATGCATTGTTCATAGCATTAGCAGAAGTGATATAAATGTATTGTATTTTTGTTCTTTTTTTGACTCATTATTTTGTTTGAAGATGGGATTTGCTATCTGGGAGCCACCTCATGGTCGTTACAAGATGCTTAGATATCCATGGAAGAACTATGTAAAAGTCAGTGGTGCACTTAGGCATTGTGCATTTACAGTCATGGCATTGCATGGATGTGTACTTTCTGAAATACAGGTACTAAAGATTTCCTTCTCTAACCCCACTATTAGGCTACTAACAGTAAAGTTACAGTGATTATATTTTCATTTCATTTATGCTTTTCAGTTCATGGCAATGATGATATATTGAGCCTCTGGATCTTTTTTCCACCAAAAGTATTGTTCATTTCAAAATATTTCCTTCTGATTTGCAATTCTCCTAAAGGAGTGAATTGAAATCAAAAGCCAAGATGTTTGTTGGTTATACTTTCCAAAGTATGGGTGGTTATACCGTTACATTTCTCCCTAGTGAGACTTGCATCAAGCCTATATGATATCTGAATACCCATTGTGTTTGAGTGCGTGCAATGTCTCTTCTATCTGCTTGGCAACAATGATAATCTGTGTACTTGAGATTTTTAATCAATTTGTCCGTTGCTTGAATATATCCTCATTTACTACATTTGTGAGTTAGTAAGAATGGAATGTAAATCACTGTTACTCGTAAGCAAGCTCATTTTGAAACAGCACAAAGGATTCATGCCATGTTCATTTTTCAAATATAGCTTGGTGGCATAGTGGTCTTTTACTTTAAGATTTTGCAGTTCAAATGTTTCTATGTTGTGTCTGCTGGCCTATTAGCTGTTCAATTTGTGTCCTTGCAAGAGACATGGGTCAGGTCAGGTCTTATTCTGCAATATGCAAGGACTTCCACAGGGGTTTAGTTATTGGAGAAAGAGGGGTCTTATGAGTGATTTGATTATATTCCCTGTGGACTCAAATTATTATTCTGGCAGTGCCATACTGACATCTAATATTCTTGTGCATTTAAATTCTTACGTTCTTATTTCACCTTTTTTGGAGGGATAAGTTCTCTACACTCTCTCAGTCTAACTGGAGCTAAATACTGGTCTACTGGCTAGAAAATCTCTTCTTGCCAAGACCCAAGTCATATTTGGTGTTTTTGTTCTGAAAAATTCTCATTGCATAACTTACAATATTCTATTTGGTATGTGCTTATGAAGACTGTAGTTCCATGTGCCACAGTACTCATTAGGGAAATATATTCTTGTATCGGATATTTTAACTTGTTTTAGGTAATGGTTCTCATGCATTTGAATTACTTTTAAGAGTAGTTGTAATTTTCCTTGAACTAATGTATCTGTATATGTTATAAATGCAGCCATAAGACCCATAATGTTTTTATTTGAAAGTTGTAATGTCTTTTTGTTGAAACTTTTAATATTTGTATATGTAGGCTCCTGCTGAGCGAAGACAAGTATTTAGTAGGGAGCTTCAAAGAGTAGGTTACGAAGGTGCTAAAGTGTTGCGTGAACTTGGAAACAAACTGAAAAAGATGGAGAAAATAGGGCCCATAGATATACTCAATGAAGTGCATGAGGCTGCAGAAGAGTTGCAAAAGAAAATTGACCAGAAGTCGTACCTTCTTGTCAATTCAGAAAGCTGGGAGATAGGAAATCGGCCAAAGGAGCTGGGAGAACCTCAAGACTTCCTGACCTTGGAAGATGACAATAATAATTTCCATGAATACAAATCCCGTAGTGAAGCGGTACTTGATCTCAGATCTTTTCCTGTGCCACAAAGTTGGGATGATCCAGTACCTGCGAAACCTACCAGCTTGAACGCCTCGCCCCCTGATATCAACCCCTCCAACCTGCCTGTATCCTCAGGAAACATGTTCATGAAACAGATCTCATGGCCTTCAGGAATGACATTTAAGGCTCATGCAGAGCCACAAGTGGAAGAATCAAAAACCTATGAAAATGCTAGTCAATTGTCGTTGGCCACATTCACATCCCTGCTGATAGAATTTGTTGCTAGGCTTCAAAATCTCGTCGACTCGTTTGTTGAATTGAGTGAGATGGCGCATTTCAAGGAGCCTGTTGAATCAGCAGAACCATTAGAGTCCCATGGCGGGTTTTGGACCAGATTGCTCGACTGTCTGAAGTCATAAAATTGAGATGTGGCTGCTATTTCGCTTTATTGAAATCTGCCATCAGTTCAATTCTAAGGTACAATGGGGCTGATTTGTGCTGCTGACATTACTCATAGAAGAGTCTGCTTTCTTGTTTGACAACGATGAGGCTATAAGCATCGATGGAAACTTCTGCGTTGGTCGGATAACTTGCTATATTTGTATTTCTCATACCAAAATGGGACGACTTGAAGGGATAAGATGGAGTACAAGAAGGCACTAAATTGATGTTTCAGACTAACAATCAGAGTATTTTAATTGTTACACTATATTATTAGGCTCTCTCGGGCTTCTGGATTAACTACCAGATTGGCTTTAACGATGACTGTAGTCTGTAGTTTGAAGTTTTATAGTTTATATGTTTCACCCAACAAAGAAGTATGTATCAATTATGAACACAACCAATGAATGGAGTCTGGCATATCTTCATGCTTTTCTATCACTTTTTATCATTTCTTCCAATTTTGTTATATTAGATTAGCCCATGAACATTATTATTACAATTTCATACCATTAGACAATAAACTAGTTCTAGATATTATGAAACACAGATTGTATGCATTGTTCCATAACATTTCTCTTTAAAACAGACAGCTTGTTCTTGTTCCATAGCCTCCAGAGATGATGATTCACACTGAAACAAAGTGATTTTTAAAATGAAAATTAAGCTCCCTAAATTTTTGTAGAACAAGTAACATTCTACTTAATTCATGGAGGTTTTGTTTTCTGAGTGTAGAGTGGGAAAAAGAAGAAAAAGAATAGAGAAATCGGATCGGGTCGGCCCGCGGAAAACCAAAATCGGGTCGGGCAGGATTCGGTTGTCCGTTGTTTGCGGTCAAAAAAGAAATCCACGAATTTGGAAGAAAAATTTAGATTAAAGTAGCAGATCTGTCTCTCGCCCTCGCTCTCTCCTCCCTCTTGTTCTTCTCAAGAATCTCGACCAAAAGATCTCTCTCATTTCTAACACTATCCCCCGTTCAGATCTAAGGTACTTGTTTCTCTTTCTCTCTTGCTTGACTTTGCGCACTTTGCTTACTTTACTTTATTGCTTTTTGTTTTCTTCCAAATCAATTTCATGCGAAGATTCACTTCCCACCATAAAGATAGTTGGTTTGTATAATTATGAACATTTCTAATCCGTACCAATTTCTGGGTAGTCATTTTTTAGTTAAATTTCGGGTCTTTGATCTGTTTTGAGGTGTGTTGGAGTTTGTTCTAGTTAGTAAGGTATCAAATTATGTCTCATAGGCCCATCTCTTGGTTGCTGAGAGACTAGAGGAAAAGCAAATGATAGAATTTTATTATTTCTGAGACATGTGTTTGATGTTGAAGTGGATTTTCCAAAGGATTTTGCTAAGTTGTGTTTGCTTTCAGTTGGGAGTAATTTGTAGCAAAAGATGGCTATGGTTGATGAGCCTCTATACCCAATTGCTGTTTTAATTGACGAGCTCAAGAACGAAGACATTCAACTGCGGTTGAACTCAATCCGCAGGCTCTCAACTATTGCTCGTGCACTGGGGGAAGACAGGACCAGGAAGGAGCTGATTCCTTTCCTGAGCGAGAACAACGACGATGACGATGAAGTGCTTCTTGCAATGGCAGAAGAATTGGGGGTGTTTGTCCCCTACGTTGGCGGTGTAGAGCACTCTAATATTCTGCTCCCACCCTTGGAAACCCTCTGCACCGTTGAGGAAACGTGTGTAAGGGACAAAGCAGTGGAGTCATTGGGTAGGATTGGGGCTCAGATGAGGGAACAGGACTTGGTTGAGTATTTCATTCCTTTGGTTAAGGTATGATGGTTGACTCTTTTCGATTGTCTGTTTTTGTGTTTTGCCTTGTCATTTTGGTTTAGTTCTTGAGAAAATGTAACACATATTGATAATTTGGTGGTAGGAAGTGACACCTCAATATGAAATGCTTTAAAGTATTTTCCTAACTGAAAATTTTGTAAACTCGAGAGGTCAGTGTATCCTCAAATGTCAAATGCTTGCATGGTTATAATGAGGTAGAAGTGCTTGTTTGTATATATAAACCAGCAAGGAGATGCCATTTCAAAAGTAATGCTTGGGAATCAGATTACTAAAACAACACACTTCTGACCAAAAGAGAGAGAGAGAAGAAATCAAAACCTCACACTAAATTTCATTTAGGTTCATGCAATTTGGTTCAGCGCTTCTATTTCCACCCTTATTAATAGCAATTTAGTTATTCTGGATAATGAGGTGACAGGTTGGCCTCATTTATATTGAATATTAAGAGCAGCAATCAACTCGATTTTAAGCCCTCTTTATCCAAAATGTTTGGGTGCCCTTTTTGTTTAATTCTGGACACCTGATCTTGTGGTTTGACCGCCCATGCATTGGGTTGTGGAGTGTCTGTAAAGGCTTGGGTTGTAGTTCACAATTCTAAAGTTTTATTCTTTTCTTTCCATTTCATTACATGTAATAATTTACTCTACCTATTTTTTTTTGTTCTTTTCTTCCATATGGGAATGCACTACCTTGGTATAGTTCAAATAATAGTATCTTTCTTTTGCCTACTATTATCTCAATTATACAGAGACTGGCTGCTGGCGAGTGGTTTACGGCTCGCGTTTCATCATGTGGTTTGTTTCATATTGCTTACCCTAGTGCCCCCGAGACTATTAAAACTGAACTTAGAACGATATACAATCAATTGTGCCAAGATGACATGCCCATGGTTAGAAGATCTGCTGCATCCAACCTGGGAAAATTTGCTGCAACTGTTGAAGCTGCGCACCTCAAAACTGAGGTCATGTCTATATTTGAGGATTTGACACAGGATGGTATGTCCTCATGGATTTTTTGGTTTCCACTCTTCAACTATATTAGTTTATGCTTGTTGCTTGCAGACAATGTTGTTATTTTCTCATTGGCATCAAGTATGCACTTGACTCTAATCACTCATGTATTCAGATCAGGATTCTGTTCGGTTATTGGCTGTCGAGGGTTGTGCAGCTCTTGGGAAGTTGTTGGAACCTCAAGATTGTGTCGCCCATATTCTTCCTGTCATTGTCAATTTTTCACAGGTACAGCATATGTTTGAATGTTAGTACTATACATGACAACCAGCACATCATGTTGCTTCTTTTCATAATTTTGCCAACATATATTCTGAATTATGAATAGCTATCTGTTATGTACTATTGGCAATACTTGTGATGCAAACATGGTCCTTTTACCAGGATAAGTCTTGGCGTGTTCGTTACATGGTTGCAAATCAATTATACGAGTTGTGTGAAGCTGTTGGTCCAGAAGCTACCAGGTAATCAATATTGTCATTTTCTGGCTATATATTTTCAAGTTGGACCATTAGAATTTTTTTTTCTTTATATGTATCTTTCTGATTTGAGCCAATATCTTAGTTTTGGTTTGAGAATTTGCCACTTGAGCTCTAATTGATGGTTCTTGTGATGTTGACATTCTTTAGGTCTGACCTGGTGCCTGCCTATGTTCGACTTCTTCGCGATAATGAGGCTGAAGTACGAATTGCTGCTGCAGGAAAAGTAACTAAGTTTTGCCGAATTCTGGACCCAGAACTTGCTGTTCAGCAGATCCTACCATTTGTAAAGGTATACATATCCACCAAGTGCTTAGCTTATAGTTTCAATAAATAGTTTTTTTTTAATAGTTTTTATGTAGTTCTGATAATGTTTAGCAGCTTTAGCTGTTGCTTGCATATAAATTCTATAATTTATAGTTTGCCACTTTGCCTGCTATAGGAATTGTCAACAGATTCATCCCAGCATGTTCGCTCTGCATTGGCTTCAGTGATAATGGGAATGGCACTAGTTTTAGGAAAGGCAAGAATCTTCTGTTGATTTTGTTATATAATGCATAAAAGTAATCGTGCTCTTCCGATCCTTATATTAATTCATTTTCTGTTGGTGGTTGCAGGATGCAACCATAGAGCAACTGCTGCCTATTTTCCTTTCTCTTCTCAAAGATGAGTTCCCAGATGTCCGGCTGAACATTATTAGCAAGCTTGATCAAGTCAACCAGGTATGTCAAATTTTTTTCTGTCTGTATCCATCTGTATGCTTCCGTTTAACAGTGACATCTCATTTGCTTAATCATTGTTTTAACCACAATTACTGTTAAACTATTGAACAGACTATCATCTTAAGGATATTGGCTAATGTTTTCCTATTGAATTTGAGTCGTTCTTGTTGATTTACCTGGTGCAGGTAATTGGAATTGATCTGCTGTCCCAGTCTCTATTGCCAGCAATTGTGGAACTGGCAGAGGATAGACATTGGAGGGTTCGGCTTGCTATAATAGAATATATCCCTTTATTGGCAAGTCAGTTGGGTGTAGGGTTTTTCGATGATAAGCTTGGTTCTCTTTGCATGCAGTGGTTAAATGATAAGGTTTGTGCAGCCCTGAGATTGGTTAATAATGTGTCAACATCTCATGCTTATTGCTTTCAGAAATGCCAAAAAGAAAAAAAAATGATGCTTTCTGCCTTTAGTTCTTTCTATTTCATCATCAGAAATGAATTTTATTACCTTATATTGTTTTACTTGTAAAGAAGCAAAAACATGGGAATCTTATCGGGTGGTTAACGACTTCCTCTGGTTTTAAAACCCTGAAATGGTAGTAATCTGTCATGCAGTATAGGCTGGGAACCTTTTTTAGATATATACTGACAAAATTGTTATTGATGGTAGGTTTACTCAATACGTGATGCAGCTGCTAATAATGTCAAGCGCCTGGCAGAAGAATTTGGCCCTGATTGGGCCATGCAGCATATAGTCCCACAGGTTTCTTTTCTTTTCTTATTTTAGACTAAATGTAGCTATGCCTTGGTTTGTAGTTCTATATTTCTAAGGGCTAGTTTGGTATCGTTTTTCATTTTAATAAAGATAGAGTAAGAAATGAATATATAGTGAGAAGGGAGATGTTAGATGTGTGAAAGACTGAAAGGAGAAGCCATACATGAAATGATTCATAAATTAACAACCAAAAACAATTTTAAAGAGTTTTAATATTAACGTGTTCTCCCTCCCTCTCTATTTCTTCATATCTCATCTTGATCTCTCATTGTTCCTCACATCTCAGCTTCCTCCCTCCTTTCTCTCATATGTTTCCCCTTAGCTCGACCCTATGAAGAGGCTGATTCATTTGGTAGTCTTATTTCAAAATTGGCAATCTCTTGACAGGTTTTGGATATGATTAACAACCCCCACTATTTGTACCGGATGACCATTCTACATGCAATTTCCCTACTTGCCCCTGTTATGGGATCAGAAATTACTTGTTCCAAACTTTTGCCGGTGGTTATCACTGCATCAAAAGATAGGTAAATATTACGAGCTATTGAACATAGTTTTTCTGTTTGTTTGATTTAACTTAGCTGTTGGGCTGAGAATTGCTTCTTTCAGGGTACCAAACATCAAGTTCAATGTCGCCAAGGTGCTGCAGTCACTTATTCCTATAGTTGATCAATCTGTAAGTACATATTGTCCTTATGCACAGGCGCGTAAAATTCAAAGTACAATACTAAAATTATTTTTCAAAGATGCAATACTATAACGAGTGAAATCACTGGAGTGACTTTTGCTCAATATGATAACTTTCAGCAGTTGCATGTCATATGGGTTAACATCAGAAGACAAATATTGTCGAGTATAATTGTGGTTAATGATCACCAATTTTATTATATAAGTTTGACTGGGATGTGGATTGTATACTCTGGTTAAAAGTGGTGAATGAAATTGTCAGAATAGATAATTACTGGGTTGCCATATTTACAAATGATACCTTTCACATAGACAAAAAGAACACCTATGAGATTGAAGATTGATTCGTAATGAATATTCTGGAAATGTCACTGTTGAAGTGCTTTGCAATAGATATGTAACTTGAACCGTGCTTTAATGCATAGGTGGTGGAGAAGATGATTCGTCCCTGTTTGGTTGAGCTCAGTGAAGATCCAGACGTTGATGTAAGGTCTTTTGCCGCCCAAGCCCTACAGTCAAGTGATGTCATGATGTCTAGCTAGTGAGATATTGTCCTTAGATTCCATATTGTTTAAAGTTTTACCTTCTTTTTTGTTTCCTTTGTATGTTGAGTACAATTCTTGTGTATCTAATGTCTTACTTGAGAGGCAGAGGTTCTTTGGTCCACTAGCAATTTGTCAGCATTTTGATTTTGATTGTAGTAAATTTGTCCACGTTCGTATTAGTCTTCTTACGTGCCAATGTGGTTGAAGTTTTTATGAACAGTTTTCATTGCCTTTGAAAACACACGACAGAGAATGATCTTAAGTTTGATTACAAAGCTATTGAATACTGGTATACTTAGTGTCACATGACATTACAGCACTAGACAAAACAAAGAATCAAGGCTAAGAGCCTAAGATATTCAGCTTCGTTTTTTTTTTATCTCCACCTAATGAGATTCGAACTTTCGTAGTGTTGATTTTTGAAATAACCAATGAGCCATAACTCGCCAATAATCATGAGCCACTCCCTCAGAATTAGAATCTTTTACATTTTGTCACATTCCAAAATTTGAAAATAACATGCATAAGGAAAGATTCAACCATAGTAAACAACTCGTTGAAGCCGTTTTCGAAACAACGCCCGCCCAACCATTGACAAGGAAAGATTCGACCCAAACAGGCCCAAGGGACCAGGCCCGTCAAGACGTATTGGTTTTTGTTTGGCCGAAAGAAAAAAATTATTTAGTCATGAGAAATTTGTAGACCAAAACTCAAAACGATTTCGGACCAAAAAAAAAACTCAAAACGCCTTTGCCCAAGATTTGAAGACTTGCAGTCAATTCCGCACTCTGGTGACTCGCACTCCCGTTCGATCACGTCCGTCAAATACCAAATCAACGGCCATAGTAATATCATACACTGAAGCAAAATTTACTCGTTGTCTTTCTCCTCTCTATCTATAAAATCAACCCTCTATAATTTTCACTCTCTCTCTCCCTCTCCATTAATCTTCTGTGCACTTTCTCTCCCTCTACGCAGACAAATACTACACACACACACACACACCAGGCTCTGGAGGTAAATTTTGGATGCATTAGTGAGTCATTTGGATCCCCTCACCTACTGATCGGATCTAAGGTACAGTTTTCATCAACACTAGGTTTACGATTCAGATCTGTTGCGAATTTTCGTTCTTATCTTTTCGCGTTTTGATGAATTTTTGCCATCTACTTTGTTGCCGAGAAGAAACTGTACGGACTGAATAAGATTTTGTTTGTGAATTTTGTTCATGCGGTGCTGAATTTTGATGCGATTGAATTGAACAACAGTGATCGCGGTGGTGAAGATGTTGACCAAGTTCGAGACGAAGAGTAATAGAGTGAAGGGACTGAGCTTCCACAGTAAGAGACCATGGATCCTCGCAAGTCTGCACAGTGGTGTGATCCAGCTATGGGACTACCGTATGGGGACTCTCATTGATCGATTCGATGAGCACGACGGACCTGTCCGTGGCGTCCATTTCCACAAATCGCAGCCCCTCTTCGTATCTGGAGGTTACAAATTATATATGAACATATTTATTTTCAGTTTCATTGGCATTTGATGTATCCAATTGGTTTTGGTAATTCTGGTATCTCGTTGGTTCGTTGTCGTTGGAATCCTATAGATGGTTCGTTGTCGTTGGAATCCTATAGATCTAGGTTGAAGAAAACTGTAATTCGAAAAATGGAAGAGAATTTTTGAATTTGTTGCCAAGAGAATGTGAAATTGACATTAACTGAGCTTAGTAGTGGAATGGTGGAATATATGATTTATTAATGTTCCGATTGATAGAGCACCTAATGTGGTTTATCAGATGAAAATGAAACCTTATTCATGTTTGTTGTTTTCAATTTTATCTGGAAATAACCATAGTTAGATGTAACACTTTCGAAAATGTCTCTAATGTTCAAAATTATTGGAGACAAATTCTAGTTGCAGTGAGAGACACTAAAGAATTCTTCCAAGCCATGCGACCATTTTGTGAGTGGGTTATACATAAAGTCGATCAGATTTCATATGATGTTTGTATTACATGTAAGCAATTTTATTGATGATCAACAGTGGCAACATAAATAAACGTTTGAACTTTTCTTTTTTTAATTTTGGCATTGGAAACAAACTAAGGATTTGTCTGTCTCCTTACCCCAAGGAATACCCATCTTAGGTCATCTTTTTCTTTAATAGTATTTTTTTAAAAAAACTTTTTTTCTTTATTTTATTTGGCTGAGAGGAGAGCATTGAAAGGGGTTCTAATTGTTGATGTTGAACCTATCCACCTAGCACAGAATCTATTACCATAAGTAGACACTGTTTTACAGCTAAACTGTTTTAATTTGTTATCTTGTTTTCAATGATTAGAGAAGTGGGTGAAAGAGTCTAATTGTGGACTTTGAAAAATTGCTATTCTTTAAGACACTTTAGTCCCAAAAGAGTAGTAGGATTTTGAGACACTTTATACTTTATCTGACAAGGAAACCAAAAGCCTTTGCCATCTGCAGTAGAATATATTGACATTATCTTGTTTTATACGCTGCAGGTAACTTTGTGCTGTTTCAAATGTGTCTTGTTTTTTTTTTTCTGTTTCTAACTGAACATGGTATTTCTCAGATTTACCTGAGATAATCCAATGCAAGCATGAGTTTGAGGTTGTATTATTTTGAATGACACCTTCTTATGATTGATCAAGGAGTAGAGCAATTTTTATTTTCACATTTATTGTAATGCTGGGTTTTAGCTTAACAACTTTCATATCCAGTAAGATTTGTTTTGGAAACTTTATGGTATTAAAGTTTAGAAGTGGCTTACCAATGACCCTAAATTGAATAAGTATGCGTATTAATGGCAAACAAGCCCCCTTTCCTTGATTAGTTGATACCCATGTTACTCTTGCATAAATTGATTTACCCCTGGGGTAAGGGGATTCTGTATTTTATTTTTATAGAAGGTCACTAACTTGTAGATGGTACTGTTCATGTTTTAATCGATCTGTGTTGGGTTTTTGCAGGAGACGATTACAAGATTAAAGTTTGGAACTACAAGATGCACAGATGTCTTTTTACTCTTCTAGGGCACCTAGACTATATCCGCACTGTGCAATTTCACCATGAGTACCCATGGATTGTGAGTGCCAGTGATGACCAGACTATTCGTATATGGAACTGGCAGTCACGCACTTGTATTTCAGTGTTGACAGGCCACAACCATTATGTTATGTGTGCCGCATTCCATCCTAAAGAAGACCTTGTCGTATCTGCCTCCTTAGATCAGACTGTCCGTGTTTGGGATATTGGTTCTCTGAAAAAGAAGACCGTGTCCCCTGCAGATGACATACTGCGACTAAGTCAGATGAACACGGATCTTTTTGGTGGTGTTGATGCTGTTGTTAAGTATGTCTTGGAAGGGCATGATCGAGGTGTCAATTGGGCTTCATTCCACCCAAACTTGCCTCTGATTGTCTCAGGAGCAGATGATCGCCAAGTTAAATTGTGGCGGATGAATGGTATGAAATGATATATTTTCTTTCTTCCTTGTTATTTATTTTTCTGCACTATATGAAGAAGCCACCTGTGTTAATTTAATTCCTGGTAGCATTAGTAGCCAGTTTACTATTGATTAGTTGCCTTTGACATGTACTTTGCATGTCCCCATTGACTTTCTATTTAAGGATGAACAATTTGATACTCTTGCTTTCTTCATGAGCAGATTTGTTTCATGCCTTCTTCACAAGTTTATATCTCCTTTATTCTTTCTTGCACATTTGGTATGTAGTTTGAACTTTGGTGAGTGGAACAGTGGAAGAAAGAAACTGACGAAATTGGGAGTGGTGGGATAACTACCTATCGAACCAAGTTATGAGTTCGGTTGAGTAATGGACCGTTAGTTATTATATTTTTATGTTGTTTCAGAGGAAGCGTATTTTCATAGATTTTGAATTTTTTTCAACCAAAAAGGGCTTTTGTCTTGAATACAAAAGATAATGCTATTTTCAGAGAATTCCATGAAACAATGTTTTTTATGTTTATAACGCATATATTTGTCTGTAATCAGTAGGCCTGGCCTGAATGCCTGATTACTATGGAATCTTTAGAAACCAAAAGATTGTACTGCTCCTGTGTAATCCGTACAATCATTCTAGTGCCTGGAATAATTTCAGTTATTGATTTGAATTGTTTACTCTGTATTTCAGATACCAAGGCTTGGGAAGTGGACACGTTGAGAGGTCACATGAATAATGTTTCATGTGTTATGTTTCATGCTAAGCAGGATATAATTGTATCCAACTCAGAGGACAAAAGTATCCGTGTCTGGGATGTAACAAAGCGAACTGGAATTCAAACTTTCCGACGAGAGCATGATCGCTTTTGGATTCTTTCATCTCACCCTGAAATGAATCTATTGGCAGCCGGTCATGACAGTGGTATGATTGTCTTTAAGTTAGAGAGGGAAAGACCAGCCTTTGCCGTCAGTGGTGATTCTCTGTTCTATGCTAAAGACCGCTTTTTGAAGTACTATGAGTTTTCAACCCAAAGAGATACACAAGTTATTCCAATTCGACGCCCTGGTTCTATCACTTTAAATCAAAGTCCAAGGACTCTTTCTTACAGTCCTTCAGAAAATGCAGTTCTTGTTTGCTCAGACTTGGACGGGGGATCCTATGAGTTGTATTTCATACCCAGAGACAGCATTAATAGGGGTGACAGTGCACAAGATGCCAAGAGAGGTGTTGGTGGTTCAGCTGTGTTTGTAGCACGGAATAGGTTTGCTGTGCTTGAGAAAATCACCAACTTTGTCTTGGTAAAGAATTTGAAGAACGAGGTTGTTAAAAAGACTCCCCTTCCTTTTCCTGCTGATGCAATATTCTATGCTGGAACAGGTAATTTGCTGTGTAGGGCAGAGGACAGAGTGGTTATATTTGATCTCCAGCAGAGGATTGTCCTTGGTGAACTTCAAACCCCCTTCATCAAGTATGTTGTTTGGTCTAATGACATGGAAAGTGTTGCCTTGCTCAGCAAACATGCCATAATTATTGCTAGCAAGAGGCTTGTGCACCAGTGCACTCTTCATGAGACAATCCGTGTAAAGAGTGGTGGTTGGGATGACAATGGTGTTTTCATTTATTCAACTCTGAATCACATAAAATATTGTCTCCCTAATGGAGATAGTGGAATAATCAGAACCCTTGATGTTCCTATCTACATTACGAAAGTTTCTGGAAATACTATCTTTTGCTTGGACCGGGATGGGAAAAATAAGGCCATAGTTATTGATGCCACAGAATACATCTTCAAGTTATCCCTGTTGAAGAAGAGATATGATCATGTTATGAGCATGATAAGGAACTCACAGCTCTGTGGGCAGGCGATGATTGCTTATCTGCAACAGAAGGGGTTCCCCGAAGTTGCTCTCCATTTTGTGAAAGATGAAAGAACTCGATTCAATCTGGCTTTAGAGAGTGGGAATATTCAAATTGCAGTTGAATCAGCTACAGCAATTGATGAAAAAGATTATTGGTATAGGTTGGGCGTGGAGGCTCTTCGACAGGGCAATGCAGGTACTGTGGAACACAGCTGTGACATAATTGTTTAATTTTCTGTGTTTATGTATTAGAGTGCTATTTTTGTTGTGGACTCATTGTGCACTGTTTTGCATTGATTTTTTTCTTTATCTGAATATCTGTTCCTTATAAAAAAAAATGCAGGTATTGTAGAGTTTGCCTACCAGAGGACCAAAAATTTTGAGAGGCTGTCTTTCCTTTATCTCATAAATGGTAATACGCAAAAACTGTCTAAGATGCTGAAAATTGCTGCGGTCAAGAATGATGTCATGGGTCAGTTTCACAATGCTCTGTATTTGGGGAATGTTGAGGAGCGCATTAAGATATTGGAGAATGTTGGCCACTTGCCCCTTGCTTACATCACAGCAAAAGTTCATGGGCTACATGATGTTGCTGAAAGGCTAGCAGCTGAGTTGGGGGATAATGTCCCAACTTTGCCAGAGGGCAAGGCACCTCCGACTCTTTTGGTTCCCCCAACGCCAATTATGTGTGGTAGTGATTGGCCACTTCTCAGAGTAATGAGAGGTATATTTGAAGGTGGGTTGGATAATATTGGCAGGGGAGCTGTGGATGAAGAGGATGAGGCTGTTGATGGTGACTGGGGTGAGGAGCTAGACATGGTTGATGTTGATGGGTTGCAAAATGGAGTTGTGACTCCAGTTTTGGAAGGTGAGGAAGTGCCTGGAGAAGATGAAGAACAGGGAGGATGGGACCTTGAAGATTTGGAGCTCCCCCCCGAAGCTGACACGCCAAGGGCTTCTGTTAATACTCACTCATCAGTTTTTGTCGCTCCAACTACTGGCATGCCTGTAAGCCAGATTTGGATCCAGAGATCATCTCTTGCCGCTGAGCATGCCGCTGCAGGCCATTTTGATACTGCAATGCGGTTGCTGAACAGGCAACTTGGGATTAGAAACTTCACTCCTTTAAGGCAATTGTTTCTTGATCTTCACTCTGGAAGCCACAGCTATCTACGGGCATTTTCATCTGCTCCGGTGATATCACTAGCAATTGAGCGTGGGTGGAATGAATCTGCCACACCAAATGTGAGAAACCCACCAGCACTTGTGTTCAATTTTTCTCAGTTGGAAGAGAAACTCAAAGCTGGTTACAAGGCTACAACTGCTGGAAAGTTCACTGAAGCTCTTAGACTCTTTCTTAGCATTCTTCATACAATTCCTTTGATTGTTGTTGATTCAAGGAGAGAAGTTGATGAAGTTAAGGAGTTGATTGTAATAGTCAAAGAATATGTTCTGGGATTGCAAATGGAGCTGAAGAGAAGGGAAATGAAAGGTGATCCAGTACGTCAGCAGGAGCTTGCAGCATATTTCACACACTGCAATCTTCAATTGCCTCACTTAAGGCTTGCCTTGCTTAATGCAATGACAGTTTGCTACAAGGCAAAGAACCTTGCCACTGCAGCTAACTTTGCCAGACGACTATTGGAGACCAACCCCACCGTTGAGAGCCAGGCAAAGTTACCCAGGCAAGTGCTGCAGGCTGCAGAGAAGAATATGACTGATGCTTCTCAACTGAACTATGATTTCAGAAATCCATTTGTGACTTGCGGGGCAACATATGTACCAATTTACCGAGGACAGAAGGATGTCTCTTGCCCTTACTGTAGCTCACGGTTTGTGCCAGGCCAAGAAGGGCAGCTCTGTACTGTTTGTGATCTTGCAGTTGTTGGCGCAGATGCTTCGGGGTTGATGTGTTCTCCTTCTCAGATTCGATGATCTGGCTGCAGGACTAGGAGGATTCATCCTTTTGGCAGCAGATGCAGTCGTGTCAATTGATTTTTATCTGCCACTAAATTGGTAAGAAATACCGAAGAGTCAACTTTCATACGTTCATATGATTTGTTTATAATGTCTTTCTTTGTTGGTCTTCTCCCTTTTCCTTTCTTTGACCATTGATGAAATAGTCTGAGCTTGTAAGCGATGGCTTGAACATGTAAATTTGGGGCATTTTATTCCGCTAAGCTGTTCTGTAGTTGTGTAATATGATTGTGTATCCAGTTGAAAAGCCTCATGGACTAGGTTTATCAATGGATTAAGAACTTGTGTGCGTCTTGTCTTGTGGACTGATTATCAACAGCTAAACAGCATTCTTGATTCCTCCTAAATGTAATCCTAAACGTGTGTTTTTCTGTTGTGTAGACAAACCATGCGCGAGACAAGTGGGGGACCTTTCGGAAACTAGGTACTATTTTTTCCTTGACCAATGGAGTGGTGTTATTACTCATAGTGAACATTTCAGTCTAGTTTGAGCAAATTCTTTTGTTGAGATGGTTATGTAATATTAAGCAGAGTATGCGCTCACAATTTTTAATGGTATAGTTGCTTTTAAATGGCCATGGTTATAGTTTCTTGTTTTCGTAATAATGCAATCATGTTTGAGAGATTGGACTTTTGTTGATTTAATAGTTGCCTGTGAAATCATTTTATTAATGTTCACCCATGGGTGCAATGCGTCCATTTCTCTTTCCTGAGTAGCTACCCAATAATTGATGGATGAATATTTATTGAGACACATCAAACTAATACAAGACTACTATTGAAAAAAAAAAAAACTATATAAGACGGTAGGTCGGCCTGGCAAGCAAGTGTTCGACTTTTGACATTGATAATCCAAACTTCTCGGTCATGTCCAACTCTTGAGGTGTCAAGCCAGTTGGGAGCTCCCAGTTAAAGCAGTGCACCAGCTGTCCCAGAACTAGCCGAACTGTGGTTAG
This sequence comes from Rubus parviflorus, assembly GCA_029955375.1. Taxonomy (NCBI): domain Eukaryota; kingdom Viridiplantae; phylum Streptophyta; class Magnoliopsida; order Rosales; family Rosaceae; genus Rubus; species Rubus parviflorus. The sequence goes on from JARGGL010000009.1 coordinate 10,512,148, forward strand.
GCCTAATTGCAGACCTGGACACCCTCTTCGGCCAGACCCAAATGGGATGAGCTCAAAGTCATGACCCCGGAGGTCAATATTGTTGTTCATGAACCTTTCAGGATAAAATTCCTCAACATTTTCCGACCAAACATTAGGATCTCTTCCGATGGTCCAGATGTTTACTATGATCCGCGACTTCTTGGGTATGTGGTATCCATCGATTGTAATGTCCTCGATGGATTCATGTGGGACTAGTAATGGTGCAACTGGGTGTAGTCTTAAGCTCTCCTTGACCACCATACTCAGGTAACCTAACTTTGGCAGATCAGTCTCTTCCACCATTCGGTCCATACCAACCACACTTTGAAGCTCTTCTTGGAGATTTTTCATAACCCTTGGATGCCTCAAGAGCTCGGCAAGGCTCCAAACAATTGCGGTGGCCGAAGTATCAAAAGCCGCCGTAATCATGTCTAGTAAGATGGCTTTCACGTTTGTTCGATCAAGATAGTGTACTTACTCATCTTTCAGGTTTAACGGTTGGTTCATTAACGAAAGCAACACGTCTACAAAGTCCTCATACTGGCCTTGTTTCCCACTCTTGGTCTTGGCAACTTGTTTGTGGTCTTCAATTATCTTCTCCAAGAGTTGATCTATGGTCTTGCTTACTTTCTTTAAGCGCTTGGTCAATCCCTGTGAGAAAGAAAATAATAATGCATTAATTATAAAATTCTATAGTACGGTCCTGATGTTATAATACAATGTTTAGAACTCCAATAAATCAGACTAAAGAAAAAAATATTTAATACTCCAAGATCAGATCACCAGATAAAGGCATTAGGCATCCCTGCTAAACTTTAGCAAGAAGGCAACTGCTTCATAAAGTGTGCCCATCAACGAAATAAATTAATGTGAGCATGTGGCACAATGAAATAATTTATCTTCTTATCTTATTCGTAAATTGTACTCGTAAATAATTTACCAAAACTTGGTTTCTTAATTATGTTGACTTTTATCGAGTTCATAGAGACGAGGAAGTGAACTCATCGATCACCTATTCAATTGGGTTCCATGGAGATGTAATACTAAAACATTAACCATCCAGGACCAGGAGAAATACTAGCTATGGAAAAAGAGTTTAGGATTACCATGTACCTGAATATCAAGTGCGCTGAGGAAAGGAACAAAATCGGATATATTGAAAGCCCCAACCAAGAAAAACATTTCCTCAACAATGGCTTTCAAATCAAACCTATCATCTTTGTTGCAACCCAATATCATCCTATACGTTATGTCCTCATTCATCGCACCAATCTTCTCACTAACGTCCACAACTCCACCTTCCTCTGCAGCTTTCTTAAGCTTTCTCACCAACACTCGTACCTCCTCCCTTCTCAGCGGCGCGAAAGCCTCGATTTTCGCTGGACAGAATAGCTGGAGTGTGCAGAGCTTCCTCATATGGCGCCAATACGGACCGTACTCAGAAAAGGCCATGCCCTTTGAGCCGTAGGACAAGTACTCCGATGCCTGGACTCTGGGCCGGCTTAAGAAATTAGCGTCGTGAGTTTTGAGGAATAGCTCTGCGGCTTTTGGGGAGGAGACTATTATGGCAGGTACATTGCCTAGACGAATGAACATTATGTGTCCATATTTTTGGGCCAATTGTTGGAGGCTTCGGTGTGGGAGGGTGCCTAGCATATGGAGGTTACCGATTATTGGTAGTGATCGAGGGCCGGGTGGTAGTTTTTGGTGTTTGGATTTTGAGGAGGCAGTGATGAGAGACCAGAGGCATGTGAGGAGAACCAGGAGGATGGCTATTGTTGTTGAAGGACTAGTCATTGTTTCTGGCCGGCCGGCTTATTTCTGTGTTGTATTGAGTTGAGAGAGAGAGAGAGAAATGGCTGGGACATGAGAAGCTCATGGACTCATATATTTATATTGCTGGGACAAACCCACCCCCCCCCCCCCCCCCCCCCCCCCCCCCCCCCCCACATTTAGCTCATGTCCAATCTATATAGCTCGTAATTGACTATTTACTAAACCCTAAATCTATTCCAAGAGATCACCATTTGACATTATGGTTTGCACGATATCAAATTTGGTAGGACAATAATGGGGAGACGTGTATGGGTAGATGGGATGAAAATTTTGACCGCAAACCAAAGTAAAAATGTAGCTTGAAATGTTGAAGAACTCGTCTACTTTGATTCAAACCTATCTAGGCAGCGAGTGTTCTGGCTTAATATTGCTTCTTGTACGAAGATCTAGATAATAATAATGATAATGTGTGGACATGACAGCAATTGAAGTGAATGGTTCTTGAGATGGATATATATAAGCCAAAATTTGACAGTGACTCATGTCCAAGTCCTCAAGTAGCAGGCATGCCAGTTGGGAGTTTAGGGAAGTACACAAATTGTGCCAGGAAAACTTAGCCAAACCAATTAGGAGTATGTCTTCAATAAGGTGGCCGAACCTCTAGATTTGTACGACCATTCAATTAGGTCTCGTTATGTGTGCAAATTTAAAAAAAGTATGAGCATTTTCGAGTATTTGCATGAGAAACAAAAAATATTTTGTGTATGATGTTTTATATTTTAAACAAATTATTGATAAGGTTACTTTTGGTGACCTTGTTATTTTTTAAGCCACCAAATATTTTTTATCCTCCATAAGGACACCAAAATATTAAAAAATTTAATATTTACAAAAATGTCACTGCATTTTAATTTTTATTATTTACAAAAATGCCATTGCATATGAAAAAACTGCTACCAAATAACAAGAAAGCTACTCCCAAATAATAAGAAAGGTACTCCCAAATAACAAAAAAGGTACTCCCAAATAACAATAAAGTTACTGTCAAATAACAATAAAGTTACTGTCAAATAACAATAAAGTTACTGTCAAATAACAATAAAGCTACTGCCAAATAATAAAAAATGTACTCCCAAAGAACAAGAAAACTATTATCAAATAATAAGAAAGCTACTGCCAAGAACAAAAAAGCTACTGTCAAATAACAAAAAAACTACTGCCAAAGAACAATAAAACTACTGTTAAAGAACAATAAATCTACTGCCAAAGAACAATAAAACTACTGCCAAAGAACAACAAAACTACTGCCAAAAAACAATACAGTAGCTTGTTGTAGGCAGTGCCAATTTTGTAAATAATGAGAAAAAAAATACGGTGGCATTTTTGTAAATATTAAAATTTGTAATATTTTGGTGGCTTTATGAGGAAAAAAAATATTTGGTGGCTTAGAAAGTAACAAGGTCACCAAAGGTGACCTTATATGTAATTGGCTCATCAATTATATTTTGTGTATGATATTTTATAATTGATGAGGCAGACTTTGCCATGTAGTAAAGTCGCCCCATTGATAAAAGAGAAAACCAATAAACCCTCTACTAGTGACAACTCTTTTCTTTCATTCTATAACTTTACTGCAAGGTAATAAAATTACCGTGGAGATGTTACTACCCTCAATAACCTTTCTAAAGTTTTACTCCACACATAGAAAAAAAACAAAAAGCCAATGAAGAACTAGCTAGTGGAATATTGGTATAGGGATGGGAAAGGAGTTGGAAACAAACACACCTGAATATCAAATGGACCAAGGAATGGCACAAAATCAGCTATGTTGAATGCTCCTGTCAACAACGTAGCTTCTTCAATAATCTCCTTCAAACCAAACCTATCTTCATCCTTTTTGCAACCCAGTATCATCCTATACGTTATATCCTCACCGACCCCATAAATTTTGTCACTAACATCAACCACCCGACCTTCCTCTCCAGCTTTCTTCACTGATTGCACCAACAACCCTATCTCCTCCCTTCTCAGCGGCGCAAAATCCGCAATTTTTGAGGGACAAAAAAGCTCGAGGGTGCAAAGCTTTCTCACATGGCGCCAATACGGGCCATATTCGCTAAATGCAAGGCCCATTGTACCGTAGGCCATGTACTCCGAGGCCTGGACTCTAGGCCGGCTCGCGAAATTGACGTCATGGGTTTTGAGGAATAGCTCTGCAGCTTTTGGGGAGGAGACTATTATGGCGGGTACGTTGCCTAGACGAATGAACATTATGTGTCCATATTTTTTGGCCAAGTGTTGGAGGCTTCGGTGTGGGAGGTTGCCTAGCATATGGAGGTTACCGATTATTGGTAGTGATCGAGGGCCGGGTGGTAATTTTTGGTGTTTGGATTTTGAGGAGGCAGTGATGAGAGACCAGAGGCATGTGAGGAGAAACAGGAGGATGGCTATTATCGTTGAAGGACTAGTCATTGTTTCTGGGCGGCTTTCAGTGTGTTGTATTTGAGTTGAGAGAGAGAGATATATATATATATATAGACATTTGGGTCATGGCATGGACTCGTATTTATCAGTATTGCTTTGCTGGACATCCTCCCCCCCCCGCCCCCCCCAAAAGTCCATAGCTATGTTACGTTGATTATTTTATATATCCATACATAAAATATTTTTCATGTGAAAACATCTAATACCTTTTAGATGCAACATGTGTTTGGTGGAGACTGGTGAGAACGCCACTCATGACCTTACTGGTCTTGGGCAATTAATGGAGGTGGAGGTGGAGGTGTGAAGAAAAATAAAAATAAAGGTAAAAGAGGACGTTTAGCGGTAAAAAGTAATAAATAGGGATCGAGGTCATTCAAATGCCAAATTGAAAGGCATGAATTGATGCATACATGCATAGAAGGAAAAGACGTGGTGAAAAATGTTGGCTAGGCTAGGGTTTACGTCGTACGAAAGAAGGTATATCATGAAGGATATAATAAAGATGATGATCGAAGTCGCGGCTATTGAAAATTCTGTTGGTGGTTGAAGACATGTAGTAGTCTGAAAGCTACCTTACCATTTTTAATTAGATTGGTTATCTAGCACGCCACGTACGTTGTTTTAGTAGTAAACTTGGTCGATTCACAGTCCACGTCTCTTGTTTTAGTAGTAAACTTGGTCTATAACCCCTCCTAATAATACTTCCCAGAACCACCAAACCATCACAAACCTGTTTCACATTACAAAAGAAATTCAGCAAGATATTAAGCGTAATGAAATCAGGCAATAACCCAGACGATGTCAACTTATTCCAAAGTGAGAAAACTTGAGAGTAATGCTTACTCTTGGCAAGTCCACCTAATAAACGACTGAATGACGCCAGAGTGCAGTGCTTACTTTGAAGATGTGGGTCTTTCTGGGTTTGTGAATAAAGATGACAAATTGCCTTTTGAACTTTGAAGCAGCACTTCTTGAAGAGAACGACATCTTGCAGCAGCAGCAGAGCTAAAGAGGTTTAGGGTTTAGTGAGCATGGCAAAATCGTAATTCATGAATAAATGAGGATACAACCGTAATTTCATTATGAACAGTAATGAATAGTACTAGGAGCTTTAGTATATAGTATAATAATATAATGTGAAAAAAGTCAGTTAAGCAGCTGCGGGAGCAAATTTGCCGCCCACCCTAACCTGGGGTGGGCATTGCCCACCTTCTAAAAATTTGACACGTGCCCCATCTCTTAACTATAGTTAATAAAAACAATTTTTTAGTCTCTCTCCTCTCTCCCCTCTCCCCCACTCTCTCTCTCTTCCCCCGAGCCACAGTAAACGACGGCGAACATCAGGAAGTCCAGTCGACCACCCCATTCGGTCGAACCCAAGACCGGAAACGCATCCCCACAACCACCATCAACAACTCCCGAATCAACCCCCGTCGCCGCCACCCATCCGAAGCACAACCGTTCCCAATCCTCTGGGACCTCCACTCCCCGAACAAAGGCAAGGCCTTTTGGTTTTTGGATCCCAGATTTTGCTCAAGCTATTGGTAGAGACCTTGCAAATGCTAATCCTAAGAAGGACATTTCGAAAAGAATCAAGGAAAGCAACATAAAGTGGAAGCCACCAGATCAAAACTTTTTCAAGCTTAACTTCGACAGCTATGTAATCACTAACCATAGTGTTGCTATTGGCTTTATTATCAAAGATATTGATGGGTGCCCAATTGTTGATTGTGCTAAGAAATCCACATCCTATCATGTTCCTACTACAGAAGCTACTGCTCTTCGTGAACGTCTTCTCTTGGCTAGACAAATAAACTTCTCTAAAATTCAAGTGGAAGGCAACTCTAAGCTCATAATTGATTGCATCCTCAACAAATGCTCGGTTCCTTGGCGGCTTAAAGTTTTTGTCAAAGATATTCAGCTCCTTGCTTCTCATTTTCAAGATATCAATTTTACTCATATTCTTCGAGAAACTAATTTCATTGCGGATGCCATAGCGAATTTGGGTCACTTTAGTATTTCTTGCAGTCTTTGGGAACGACAGCTTCCGCTCTCGGTTATTCCGGCCTTCAATTTTGATTCCTCAACTCTGGTTGTTGTAGAGGTTTTCGTTTGTAACTTACTTTTCTTATAAAAAAAAAATATTATTATATTTATTTATTGCAACCTATCATACCGTCTATTTATTCGATATAATTGAATTACAAAACCATTTTCAATTTAGAAAACATACGGTTTGGATCACCATATCTCATATATTGTAGTTTCAAAATCCAAACTTTTCATCTCTTTTACATTACTCTTCAAAGGTCATTAATTTTTATAAAAGAATTAATGAACCAAATTGGAGATTGTTTATTAGTCTAATTAACAAATATACGGTTTTGCTAAATGTTATATTTTAATGACTAACTTTCTATTTGTTTGATGCAATTGCATGAATAATTTTTTTTTATTTTGATTAATTGCTTGTAGTAATAATTTTTAAAGATTAATTAGAACATAAACAGTTCTGATTATGAAACTAAAATAATTTCTCAGTCATGTCCAAGACCAAAGTCTTGAGGCATCAACCCAGTTCCCAGTCAAAGCAATGAACCCAACTGTGGTCTGGCCCAAGTTCAGACTGCGACCCGACCCGACCCGAATGATCGTGCGTAATTTCCATGCGTACAGACTCCCAGCGTAATAGTAAATCTTCATCATTTACAGATTTACAGTTATAATGACGATCCGAAAATCTACTCTGCTTCTAGTAAAACAATTATTACGACTAGGAACAATATCATTCAAGTTGGATTATGATTAAAACTTAGGAGGAAGAAAGGCCGAGACTGAAATGAAATCCGTCGACACAATCAATCATTCTTTCTCCATTGGAGACTAGCAGTGAACCAGATCTCAGAACCCTGTCTCCAATTCGAGAGCGAGAGACAGAGACAGAGGATCGTTGACCAATCAATGGCTCAGATTTTCGAGTACTTCGTGGTATGCGGGATCGGACCGGAGATTCGGACCCTGGACGGAGGCAGAGGATTCCACGGCTTCGGCATAATGTACCTGCCGTCTTTGCTCGACCAGTACCCTCCCGCCAACCACACTCTCTACCCTCCTCCGCCTCCCCAGCTCTCCACCGTAAGTATCACAACGACGGCGTTTCACTTCTGCTTTTCTTCATTTTGAACTACTCATTCAATTTCAGTTGAGCTTCAATCTGATGACTCTGGTTTTCAGTGTGTGTTGCCTGCTGGTGTTTTGTTCTACTCGTCAGGCTATGATGCCAATGATGCTTCGACGTTTCCACGGAGCTATCCCATTGTTCTAACTGGTATGCCTTAAGCTCTGGCCTCTGAGATATTCACTTTTTCAACAAATTGCTTGCAACAATGTCCTTCATTGTTATTAAACTGGCAGAATTAATATACATGTTTCATAGTTTAAGTTGGAGTTGCCGCTTAGAAACTAGAATAAAGATCAAGTTCATGTGGAATTTCTGATAGGAAAAAGCTTTAGCAGAAATTTCAGCCATTATATTAGTATGCATAAACAAAGCTTTAAATAGAGCTAATTATTTCCTCTCAACATTACTATCTTTTGATCAACCATTCAGTCTGTTTTCTTCTATTTTTACAGTTAGTGTTCTTGCATGCGTGCATGTAGCCAAGCCTTTCTCTATCTAAATGCGCTTCATAATTTGCTGCAGAGGGTGATGGGTCAAAAATCTATGTCAGTTGCATTGCTTTCCGGGATCCAGTTAGTGAGGATATTGCTGAAGCATATTGTATACCTGCAAATTCATTTGCTGACAAATGTATCTGTCTAGTTTCGCGGTCACCTAGTCTCCGTTTACTTAGGAATGTGCTAGAGGAATTGTATGCGCTTTGTTTTTCCTCTAGTGGAAGCAGGTAAGAATCTTTTGCTGGTAAGTTTTGGTGGTCTTTGATACTCCTGCTGCATTAATGTTTCTGCAACATTTACAGCAAACCATTATGGGATATTGTTGAATCTATGGTATCCAATGTACCTCTGCCTACTCCTGGAAAAGATCGAGTTTTGTTTGCTATCGACAGTTGTCTGCTTTCTGTAGAGGCTCCACCAAAGGATGGACTCCCCCATGTTGATGTACAGCCTCTATGTTCTTCTTGCTTTTTCAGCTGTGTGCTTCTACATTTTTCTGGTTGTATACGCACTTCTTGGCTTCTTGCTGCTGTTGAATATTGACTTGGTTGTCTTGTACAACATTTCATTAATGCAGATATCATTTCAGCCATTGGTACAGTGCCTAGATGTTGACAATTTAATTAAATTTTTCACAGCCGTGCTTCTTGAAAGGAGGATTTTGATCCGATCACACAAGTGCGAATCTGACTTAAAGACCATTTAATATTGTTTCCTTCCGCATCCTTTAGTTAACTTTTTGTCCTATTTTTCACAGATATTCACTTTTGACCCTTGCATCAGAAGCCATTTGCTATTTAATTTATCCATTTCGGTGGCAGGTGAGCTTCATTCTTAGTCAACTGCTTTTTGTTTCCCTGGCAAAGATGTTGCCCAATACATATAGTTCAGGTGTTTTGTGCTTGATGGACTTCTTGTCCATTTTGTTTTATAATCTCCCTTATTTCTTTATAAAGATTTCATTTCTTCTCCAAAGAATATAGTTTTTGTCTCTATTTTGAAAATTCTTTAAAAATAAAATAAAATAATGGAATGGCTAATTCTGTAGTATTTTGTTTTTATACTTCTTGTATTTGATTCTTGTCTAATTTGTGCTTGTTTTTTATGTGGAAGCAAGTCTACATTCCGTTGCTCTTTTTCAGTGGAGTAGACTATATTGATGCCCCTACGCCATATATGATGGGTCTTCATTCAGGTGTTGATACATCTACTTTAGCAATGGATGGTGTAAGTTCTTTTCAATAAACTGCAGTTTTGTTTATACATAATCTGGTTGAATATATATTTCATGTAGTTTTTATGTATTCTATATTTCAGCTATTTTAGGTTCCCTAACAGCATGTCTAATTACAACATGTTGGGAATCCCCTTTTAAATTGATTCTGATTCTTGATTCTATTTGTATGTGGGCAAGTACCCACCATGGTATGGTATATGTTGCGTAGCGTTTATATTCTTTACAGCTTTGTGAATCCCTCTCATCCATTTTCACCTCTCTCTTTTTTCTTTTTCTTTTCCGGGTGGTTTTGTTTTCATTTTCTGTGAATTCTACTTACATGGTCTTTAAGATTGCAAAATCATAATGAAATTTCTTACCACACAAGAAAGTAAACTGGTGTATTGTTTGTTTTGTTGTCCTTCACTGTGGTTCTAGGTAGTTGTTGTGGACCTTGAGTTCAATCGTATCACAACAACAGAAGATATACCTTCTATTCCCGAGCCAGAACTAAGCTGTTTGCGTGAGGAAATAACGCAGCTATTGTATCCCAATGTTGTGGGGATAGATCTGATGAAGGATGGTTTTTGCAGTTCATCTGAGCAATATCCTAAACTGGGCAACAAACCTTGGGGAGAGGATCATGACCTTCAACTTAGGTATGCTTGGGTGCCAAGTGAGAAATCCTTATGAAGTCTTGACTACTTCCCTCAGTTATATAAATACTTCAGTAGAATGTTTTGATTGATAATGTCATTCTCTCGTCCATGTAAAATCTAAGATGTTGATGCCTAGTAAGGGCTCCACTTCTATTGTATAATCGCAATTCTTTTATAAAATGACAACCCTTTTATTTTCTGGTCTTCACTCAGTACCTCCACATAATAGGAAGCATTGAAGTAGTTAAATCAGAACCTTTACACGTTTGGGAAATTTAAGTATAATATTATATTCAGAATTTCAAAGCAATCTAAGAATATGCTCTTTTTGATATCAGTCTTTTGAGTCTATTTGCTCATTTTGGAATATGAACTAGAAACGCTCATCTTTGCTTAGACATGTAGTATATCCTACAATAGCAGTTTCCTGTTTATATATATTAAAATGGTAAGTACTTAAATGGTCCAATTATTCTTTGTATGCAACATTATAGCCTGGATTCTTATTCCTTGAATGTGATTTTTTGTGCAGGTTGGTGTTCTTAAAGTTCTTTGCATCACTTTTAAGTGGCTATCGGAACTTCATAGTATGAAACTCTTTATCTTATTTCTGATGTTGCATGAATTGGTTTTTAATCATTTGTATTTGTAGATTCCTTGAAATTTATTTGGTTAAATTGTTTTTGCCCCGAAGGAACTTTCTGCTACTCACGTCTTCAATGTTCAAGCATTCTTGAAGATGCGCTCTCGGTCAACTCAGCAACCCCCAGAACCCATGGTATTTTTTTTTTGTTCACAGCACCCCTCTTGATCTTTGATAATTTTGATTAATTACGGGTTACATATAATAGCTATACTCATGCTTATAGTAAATTCTATTACCACTGTAGCTGTAATTGTGATTGTCTTATGGTGATTATTAGTTGTAATTGTAACGTAATTATTATTCTTATCCGTCAGTCAGTAGGAACATATGCGTGTGCATCTGCATTATTTTAATTATTATTATTATATATATTTAAAATTTAAATTTGTTTTTAAATTTTTTGAAAATATGTCCTATAGCTGCTAGTGGTATACTTATTTCTTTGTTGGTATTTACAGTTGACACAATTTTTGGAATCACATGGTTTCATGGATTATCTGGAAAGAGGTTTGGGTTCTGATGAAAACAACAATAATCTACTTGACAAGTTACAAGATGCACTGGGAAGGGGCCAAAATCCTATTTCAATTCTTCCCTCAAATTTGGTTGAGCCTGAGATTATAACAATTGCGGATACAGATGTGGGAACATCAGGTAAAGTTGATGTTGCTGTTGATCTAAGATTCCGAGTATTATAAAAGAAGAAAATATTCCAGATAGTTTAAGTTCGCTATGGTATTTATCTATCTCCTTTTCTCTGGATTCTTAGGGTCAGGTGCCAAATACACATATGACAGGTTTCCCTCAAACATTAGGACAGAAGAGGAAGAAGAAAAGAGGAAGCAAATCCTTGCTGCAGCAAGTGGTTTATCAGCTAGGTACATATACTGATATGCATATACATTGCAGGCTATTCCAGATGAAAATGAAATTTTGTTTCTGGTTGTTGTTTTCAGTCAATCTGGAAATAAATATGCTTTAGAGCTGTAACAGATGTGGGAATCTTTGAAATGTCCGAAAACTATTAGACACTAAAGAATGATTACTAACCTTTGCTACCAACTCCTGCTATACAATAAAGTCAATCAGATTTCATAGGATTAATTTGCATGCAAGTAATATCATGTATTTTAAAAACTGGTGGCAACATATATAATAAGTTTTCCTTTTGCGTACCTTGGATACATAGTTTCTCATGATTCATTATCTGTTGTCCACCAATGGAAAAAAAAAAAAAGATAATTATTCTTAAGTTAGAAATAGCCATTTTAGCTTAGCCTTTTCTTTACAAGTTGTTTTCCATATGGATGCCATGGCCTTTAAAGTTTTATTTTTAATCATATGCGGAGGAGATGAGATTATAAAAATGGGTTCTAGTTGTTGTTGGACCCAGCACCTTCATTTTAGTATAATAGAGTTATTTGTGAGTATAGTAGATTAGTAGTATACCGTAAGTCAATATTGTTTAATCAGATCCACTGTCAATGAATTTATTGGCTTGTTTTTATGGACTAAAGAAGTAGGGAAAGAGTCCGATGGAGGGGTAAATCTGAGTATTGAGAGTTTGTGACATTGCCAGGCTTCTCAGTACACCACTCTTAAGACAACTTTAGTCCTGCTGGAGTAATTGAATCTTGGACTCTAGTTACATTCATTTGGCTGGCAAGGAAACCAAAATAGTTGGGCATTTGAAGTTGAATATGATGAATAAAATTGCTTTATAGAGGTGCAGGCTAATTGAAATACATCTTAATGCCGTTTCTAATTTTCTTTGGTTCTCTCTCAGCTCACCTTCTGTCCTTCCGGGTAAAGACCCCAAATCAGAAACTCTAACTCCGTTGGAGCGGGCTGTAAGTGCTATACTTCATCAACATGATGTCCAGTAAGGTGTCTTTTTACTTTAGAGCTTTCCTTAACTAATCTAATATTGGTTATTCAGGCGGAAAGGGAGTGTATGGTTTTGGACATAAAAGTTAAGCTGCAGGTACAGTGTTGTTTTTGGGTTTAATTTTACATATATATGCTCATTTGTGTTGGAGTTTTGTAGTCCTGTTTTACATTATTAATCTGTTATTGTTTTTACAGATGGGAAAAAAAAGAAGTTAATGTACATGCTTAATAATGCAAATTATCAGCTTATACTAGGAGTTTATTATTATTTCTTTTAAAAGAAATATTGACCATATAACTCTTGACCAGATGTAAAAAGAATTTAAAGAAATTATGTATATGGTTAATCATGCTAAACTATCAGCTTATAGTAGGAGACCCTGCCTGTTAGAATGTGGGTCCACCATTGTTTTATACTATAACATTATCTACGTTCTAAAAGTTTATAGATTTCTTTTTGGACAATGCTCAGCAGACCACAATTTGGTGTACCACATTTAAACCACATGATGTGGCATTAACATTGGTCTGCCATCTTTTGGTCCCTTTAGCATTGTCCAATGTTTAAATGCCCCATCAACTGCCACATCAAGTGTTTAAATGTGGTGCACTGAATGTGGTCTATTTCTATTTACTCACTATTCATTGATACTTGTTAGATGGTCTTTATGAAGTGTAAAATGATTTGATTTCTAATTTGTTTTCAAGATGACAAGCAAAAGAGATTTAGAAATATAGGATGGATGTTCTTGATTCTGTCTGGCTGTTGCTAAAATGCTAGTGGAGGTCCTTTTTGACATTTTCATTTTTTAGTATATAATAATTTAATTATGTTTGATGAGCAGGGTCTGTGGCTGCGTCTTCTGAAATTGGGACCTACTGATGATCCTCTTTCATCATTTGAATATGGAACAATCCTTGGTATGCCTTTTTGAGTATTGAACTCTCACGTCTTATGACGAGGCAAACTTTTGATGTCTAGTTCTTGAAAATATATTTTGCTTGACCTTTCCAAGGGCCTGTTCATTAATATATTGGCTTTGCAGCTTTAATTGAATCTGATGCAGAGGGAATTGGTGGCAGTGGGTTTGTTGAATGTATAAGGGAGCACATAAATTCGGTATGTTGCTCTTGAAAGCATTCATGTTGCTTCCCTCCCTCCAGAAGTATCCATACAGCATTAAGATATATTAATACTGGTTTTATATGATCTCAGGGATGGCACTGTCAGTTGACTGAAGAACAATTTATTGCTGTGAAGGAATTGGTACAAATGCAAACTCAATATTTTCAAAAGAGTGATCTGATTTAGGAATATTAACAGTTGAGATTTTGTAACATCAAGAGCCATAGTTATATTCAATTGTTTTTCACCGGGTTCATCATTTCTTTTTACTAGTTTTGATACTTTGTAATTCAGGAAAAAACATAACCTGTTCCCAGTTTAAACTAGATCATAGTTTCTGGTAAAAGAATACCTTCTCCTTATAGTTTTGAGTATAAACTGTATATTTTTTTTATCTGTCATTTCTCATTTGAACACCAACTTATGTTTAAATTCAGCTGAAAACAGCTATCAGTCGTGCAACGTCCAGAAATGATTGGTTGACCATCAGAGATGCCCTTGAAGTGTCTGCTGAAATGTTTAAGAAGGATGGAAATAATGTTTCAGATTATGTTCAGCGTCATCTTATATCTTTGTCCATCTGGGAGGAATTACGGTATGTGATTACAAGTCATTTGCCCCCAGTTTCATCCAATAACTGATTCTTATGGTCTATAAGTTTTGCTTATCCATTTCAAAAACTAGTTGATAATTCCTCTTGTTGGATTATCATATTATCAATTTTTATACTCAAGTCAATCTTCAAATGGAAAAAAGGGTCTATTATATGTGTCGATCAGATGCAGAGCATGTGATAAGTTTCAGTCTCCTTTGGAGTTCAGAGATGCCGAACTTTTATTTAATACCAGGCGTAATAAAATAAACTGAATGATTTGCTTGGAATTTATCATCAGTGCAGAGATATATAGGAAAAGTGAGAGGAAGGAATGAATGATACATTATTGATAAGCAACATACTAGCAGTACATGAAACCTAAACTTTCTAAACTTTGCCATCTCGTCCTATTCTATTATGCTGGTCAAGTTTTTCTTTCTGTATGTCAAATTGCCTTAAAGTTTATTTGTCTTATTACTTGTTTAATTACGAAGTGGACTGATGGTTCACTGTCTATGTTAGTCTTCTCTATCTTATGTTTTATCAGTTTCCTGCCCTCCCCAATAAGGAGAAAAATGATCATATATTTTTGATCATTGCAGTTTTTGGGAAGGCTACTTTGACTGTCTAATGGAACGGTCTTCAAACAAGTAAGAATTTCAGACAATTTATCTTTTTTTCTTTTGATAAAGACTACTCAATCCTGTGTTCTGCACTTATGATATGCAGAAATTATCTGATATTTCATTTCATCAATTGTGGTTGCATGAGTGCACACTTATGCTGTGTCTGTAAGTTTAAACATCTCATCAATTGGATGGGATTTTGGGTGCACAGAATGCAAATTTTAGTGATTAGATGGTTATGGGTAGTCTGCCCCACTGGGTAGTTTGTCATGCTTCAACTAGGTCTTGTTTTATTTGACCTAAAAAAAAAAGGATGGAAAAACCCAGGTCTTGGTTGCATTGGTCTGGCACCAGGACAAGATAAACTGATAAACAAGATTTATTCAATGAAATTTTCTATTTAACCAAGTAAATTGAAGAAAATTGACACTCATTTCAATTTGATCTCTATATCTGTCAATTCCTAATCCTATCCAGGTTCTTCTTTTTTTTTTTCTTTTTTGGTAGTTTTTTTTTTGGAAAACCAAGACTTATCAGGATAAGAGAAAAATGCATTTATATGTCATGAAAATACCATTTATTTACTCTCCTGCTTAGTGCACAAGAATCAAGAAACCTCTATGGCACCATGTGAAATGTTATCTTTTGCAAAGTAATGTTTGCTTACTGTTGTCATCTGTTGTTACATCAGGTCGGCCAACTATGCCTCTTTGGTCACTGATCAGCTATCTTTGGTGGAATTACACATGGTTCTGTATTTCTTCTCTATTTAAACTTTTCCTGGCACCTCTTGATTATTTCCTTTGCTTTCAGTAATCTGATCATAAATATTACTAATGAAAACAAATTTGGTTTATGTCATCATGAAGGCCGGATTGGGACTTCCTGATCTTGATGCGTGGTACATGATTGAAACAATAGCTGAGAAGAACAACATTGGATACACACAATTTGTAAGTAATTTTTTTTGTTTCCTTTTGGTTTCTACTCGAATTACAGTAGTATCCTTGTTTTCTTTCTATTGCCCCCTACTCTTCTTTCCCTTTTCCAGTTGAATTCATGAAACTGAACTTTTCTTGGGTTTACTAATGCATTGCTGATGATGTTTCTTAACTTTCTCCTTGCTCTTCAGATAAAGCTGAGGGGGTTATTATCACATGTTCAGCAACTACGAATTGGTTACTGGGGAATAACTTCTTTCAAGGCCCAATCCATGTCTCATGGATTAGCATCTCCACGTTCAAAAGATGCCACTGTTGAGAGTCAGCAACCTGCCGAGGCCTCTGGTGTTGGGAGGAGCTGGGTTCAGAGCATGTTCAGCAGGGAAAATTCATCCAGATCTAACTCTTTCAGTCGTGTTCGAAAATGGACTTCTGATGGTGGCTCTTCAGGTATTTTGGTTGCTAAGATAAGTTGTTTGCATTTTATGTTTGATTTTCGATTATCTGCATCTACATCACTGTAGTTTCTTGTCATTAAGCTACAAATGAAAATGGGACATCTCGTAAGCGAGAAATATCAGCAACTGGACAGAAGAAAACCCAAACCAATGTTCGAGTACTTAGAGGTCATACTGGCCCTATCACTGCTCTACATTGTGTAACAAGGAGGGAAGTTTGGGATCTTGTGGGTGACCGTGAAGATGCAGGTTTCTTCATCAGTGGAAGCACAGACTGCACGGTGAGCTCTGCATATTTAGTCGCTTCTACCATACAATTCCATTGCATAAGAGTGTCCTGTAAAGAGGAGTAATATTAATTCTTTCAGCAATCTTTCAGGTTAAGATCTGGGATCCTAGTTTTCGTGGTAATGAACTTCGGGCAACCTTGAAAGGACACACAAGGTTGGTTGTCTTTTTACTATTTTTATTGTTATTGCTATCATTATTTTCTTGTTTAATTTTTATACTATTGTTATTTGTTTTATTTCTTGTATTTAATTTGGTTTCTTTTGCCTGTGCCCACACACTCATGCATGCCTTTGTCAATGCCAATTCTACATTTTCTTTTATATGGCTGTAGCCTTTGCTGTAATGACTAATTGAATTTAGCTTTGTTTCCTTCCACTCATGTTCTTTTGGTTTTGGCCTTATTTGTAGAACCATCCGCGCAATAAGTTCGGATCGAGGAAAGGTGGTATCAGGATCAGATGATCAATCTGTTTTAGTATGGGATAAGCAAACTACTCAGCTTCTAGAAGAGTTAAAAGGCCATGATGCACAGGTTAGCTTACTTCTTTGCTTCTTATATTACTAGTTGTCAGACCACAGAAATTTATGCAGGAGCAGAGAGTATATATTAACAGTAGACAACATATTATATAGGCGCAATTTAATCAAAGTTATAATTCTGTCCTATCACCAAAAAGGAAAGCATAGACTCTGAAAATAATCAAAACAGACGTACTCAAATGTTTCATCTGGAATGTGTACCAATTAAGTTGAAGCGTAAAACATGAACAGGCGGAAGAGGTGTCATCTTATATTTACCATGCACTCTCACTTTTTCCTTATATTATTTTGTACCTTTTTTTTGTTAACACTTTAGTGATCGGATAATTGTTTATGACCATAGTTGTTACTATATGTGATGGAAGGTTTGAGTTTAGGGTTTTAGGGGAATAAGCCACAAGAAAGTGACCATTATTTCCATCAACGTTAATATTTCATCCTTTGGAGTAGATATGAAAACTTCAGTTTATATTCTTGGTCCTTGTAGATTAGCTGTGCTCGCATGCTGTCAGGGGAACGTGTCCTTACTGCTGCTC
The DNA here is from genome assembly GCA_029955375.1 of Rubus parviflorus. Lineage (NCBI taxonomy): Eukaryota > Viridiplantae > Streptophyta > Magnoliopsida > Rosales > Rosaceae > Rubus > Rubus parviflorus. The sequence goes on from JARGGL010000009.1 coordinate 10,529,631, forward strand.
ATGATGGAACTATTAAAATGTGGGATGTTAGAACTGATACTTGTGTGGCAACTGTTGGTCGTTGCTCTAGTGCGGTCCTATGCATGGAATATGATGACTCCACAGGAATCCTAGCTGCTGGTGGTAGAGATGCGTATGTACATTGAAACTCAGAATGATCCACTGCTTCTTTAAATTTTGAAATAAAATAATTTTTCCAACTAAATCCTGGAAATTAATCCATTGAGTTCTTGTTTAATCAGTATTGCTAACATCTGGGACATTCGTGCCGGTAGGCAAATGCACAAGCTTCTAGGGCACACAAAATGGATCCGGTGAGCTAAAGGAGCATACCCTTTTTTTTGTCTTTTTCCTGTATATTCTTGATTAGCATTAAGCAAAATTTTATATGCCAATCTTGCAGGTCGATTAGAATGGTTGGGGACACAGTGGTTACTGGTAGTGATGATTGGACTGCAAGAATGTGGTCCATTTCCCGAGGAACATGTGATGCTGTTCTTGCATGCCATGCTGGCCCAATATTATCTGTTGAATACTCCACACTTGACAGAGGAATAATCACAGGTACGCATTGTATATACTACTCTTTTATACATTTGTGTGTGTATATATTTACTACTCTGTTTGCACTGATAGTTCATTAATTTCTAGGTTGCTTTTTGCGGTTGCTATTTTTTCACACTAGTGCCAATATGAACTATAAGAATTGTAATATCTGATCTCTGGTTCCAGGTTCAACTGATGGGCTACTTCGATTTTGGGAAAATGTGGAAGGTACATTATCATTCTTTGATATTAATCTTCTATGGGTTTAGTCTAGATATTTCTTTTTTTTCAATAATCAGAAGCAGAGACTTCATTTAAAAAGTCAAGGGAATACACAATAATGTCCAGCAGAACCAATATCATGATTTGTATCTGAAAATACAGATTTATTCTTTCTAGAAAACACAGTTCGTTCTACCCTTCCAACTAGTTAAGGAAATTGCACGTAAGCAGAATCAGTATCTTGAAATGTACCAGAGTTGTTTTTGCTGCTTGGTTGGTAACTTTTGAGTTTGTTTCGAACTTTGAATTGTAAGCTTCATAGTCTCGTGAAGTGAATAATATTTAATAGAAATAACTTTCAATAGGTAGAAAGTGCTGGAATAAATCAGCGAACTAGTAAGTTCAGTCTATCTTGGTAATCGAACTTTTGATTTAGAAACCCCAAAACTGTGTTTTCCACTTTCCACTCTATTGTAAGTTGATCTAATGTACTAATTAAAAATTTAAGTGTTCATCAATGAATTTAAGTTCGTACTGTCGTTATTGTTTTATGCTTGTCTATATATGTAGAATGTTGAACAAGTCAACTAATATTTAAGCATGTTCACAAAGCTACTGCCATGTTTGGGCATATGATTCAACCGACAATAGACATTATGCTAGATTCTGTCTATTTTTCTTAGTGCAACTAACCGTTACTTGTATGCAGGAGGTATAAGATGCGTAAAAAATGTTACTGTTCACAATGCTGCTATATTGTCCATCAATGCTGCGGAGCATTGGTTAGGAATTGGAGCAGCTGATAATTCTATGTCTCTTTTTCATCGGCCTCAAGAGAAACTCGGCAGCTTCTCTAGCACGGGATCAAAAATGGCTGGGTGGCAACTATACAGAACCCCACAAAGAACAGCTGCTGTGGTACGCAATATCCTTAGCTTCTTGATTTTGCTGCACTGTGTCTATATTATTCTTAGAAGCAAATATGCTTTTTTGTCTCTTTTCTGAACATAATAATCGGTTCTTTTACCATTATTTATTTGTGTTAAATGATTAGGCAGGTATTTTATTGATTAGTGGTTGATGATTATTTTCTCCCTACCTTTTGCTATCCAGGTAAGATGCGTTGCTACGGACCTTGAGAGAAAAAGGATATGCAGTGGTGATCGCAAGGGACAGCTTAGGCTGTGGGAAGCCACCATAAACATCTAAGTCGTGCATTTGTGTATTTTGTTTGAATACTGAATAGTGAATGTCATAGGTATTTTTTTTAAACAAAAAACAGAAACCTTTTGTGGCAACAGATCTGACTAAGTTGTCCGGTTGTACCTACCTACGGAATTTCCAAAACAGAAGAGGGGGGCCTTTATTGTAGTATACGAATAGTATATTCTTGGTTTAGTGTGTTTTCATGTGTCAGTATTTTTTGATATCTTTCACATTAAAATGAATCTTTTTTTTTTTTGAGATATTTGATGTGTTCAGGTTTGGAACCAGAAACAGCTAAACATTTTTTGCCTATTGGAAGCTATGACTAAAAGTTAAAAAGTACCTCTCTTCCTTTATCTGCAGAGTAGAACATGCAATAGGAGGTAATTGGAATTATACCAGAACAAAACATTTTGTATTCACATCCATCGTTATACATATGCATTGACTATCCCTCTTCTCTATCCCTCCTAAATAGGAAGTAAATGCACGTGTTACAAAACAAAAACGAAGAAGCATCCCATAACAGAAAGCATACAAACCAAATACCAACCAGACCATGTTTAATGTTGATATGAGCAGAGTCGACCTATCACAAAATTTTCCTTTGTCAATAGCCCATCATTCTTTGTGTCATTGGGGGAGCAACCATTGTACCTTGCCTCTTTTGTTGCAACCTCTGAAGTTGCTCCATGTTTCCTACCCATCCTGCAAATACAATATTATCATAGGAAATCACAAGTCAGTTTCTGTATACAAAGAGGTTATATGTTACAGGCTCATAAAAGTAGTGTTTCATTCGCGTACCTAAAGAAGGGTCGAGGCCTCTGAGCTCAAGTTCCCTATGTTCTTGGCAGAGAGCACACGACTCACATAAGCAGTGGAGGATGCAGTCGGGACCGGGGCTCTCGGGAAGGTTAAGCTTGTTCCTAAGTTTTCTTCGGTACGTGCATGACAAGCAGCATGGCACCAAGATGAAACACCAGACCACCATGTAAATAAGTGCATTGCAACCAGAGGCTGTAGATGATCGAACACCAGCCATTAATTAGATCAATCTGGACATTACTCATTGTAGTTAAGCAATGAAGATGATTTCACAAGCAAAAAAACTCACAGGTTTGGCCGTTATCGACAATCTCTGCAATCTGACCGAATGTCCAACATGGGAATAACATCGTAATGATAGCTGAAATATAGAATGAAACATTCATTAATCCTATTTCCTGCATATATAACCCTAGCCTAATGAAGTAATCCATGGATACTAGCTCATTACCATTTGGGGGGTCAAGTAAGCAATCAAAAAGCCCCGTTTTCCAAGTAGTACCCTCGGCGCTACCGGACTGATCAGGCATCAGCACCGGTATGTATTGTACATTTTGCATCATGGGTATTCCAGTTGTTGCAAAATTATTGTGATGTACATAGGGCTGGGGGTTTCTAGAACTAGAAGGATAATTGTAGGCAGCCGGAGGAGGGTATACTACTACTTGTTGTACATGCTGTGGTCCACTATAATTGTTAATAGGTTGAGAATGATAGAGAAAAGGGGGAGGAGGAGGAGGAGGATAATATGAGGTCGGATGTGGCCGTAAACCGGCAGGCATTGCCTGTAAATGGCCCTGTGATGCGTAGTGGTTAGGAGAATTATGCAATGTCATCAAATTAGTACTATGATGGGGGTGTGGTGGTGGCAAGTAGCTACTATAGTAGTGCACATGGTGGTGATGAGGCGGCTGCGGCCATTGTTGATGAGTTTGATTTGCTTGATTTTCTTGCATTATATGGGAATTAGAGGTGGAGTTTCGGGGTGTAATGTGCTCTGCAGGCTGGGCTTGTTCTTGTTCTTGTTGATGATGCTCATCATTTTCTGCCCGGGACGGACGTCCTAATACATAGGTCTGGGAATGAGTGGGGTTTGGAGGCGAAATTTGCTGTTCAGGCTTCGGCGATTGTTGCTCACCATGTGTTTGATGAAATGCCTGGTTCGAATTCAGCTCTTGATGATCATGATCTGCATCAGGACGTCCCATGAGGTCAATCCCAGGACGTCCCATGCTGTGCATGGAAGAGGGGTTACAGCATCAATGGACCCAATGTTCAACAACTTCAACACCTCTTTTATATACAAACGAGAAATCTAAGGGCAGCCCTTCACTTTCTACACGCTAAAGCTACCCACAATGCAATTTATTTGTGCGGTGAAAACTAGTGCAAAGACTCTTCCGAAGACTTAAATAGTTTGTGAGAAAAAAATAAAACTAACAATATCGATCCAACCTGTTCCCCGAAAAGAAATACTAATATCCAGCCTTGCATTTGAATTGTTCAATGAACTTATCTTACATAGCTTTTTCTAGACAACTTAATTCATCCATATCAAAACAAAAGCTTCACTTTATATTTAAGTAGATGAAAAATGGCAAACCGTTGACAATTCCAAGGGTGAACCACTACAAATTCATACATAGGATTCACCTTATTAGTACATGAAAAAAAGAGATTATATTGAGGGTTAAACATTTGCTGGATCAAATCGATCAATTTCTCGAGGGATCAATCTCACAATTAACCTCAACAGATGGATGGATCACCTCATCATGTGGTTCGTGGGAGGCGTCATCATATTAGGTTGTTGCTGCTGCATGGCCTTTGCTATATTTCCTTGCCATCCTATAGAAGGGTCTAGCCCTCTCATATTAAGTTCTCTGTACTCTTGGCAAAGAGCACAGGGCTCACAAAATAAATGGGTGACCCAGTCAGGCGCAGGGGTCTCAACTAGCCCATACTTGCTCCGAATCTTTGTGCGGTACGTGCATGACATTATGAACGGCACCCCGATGAACGCTGCAACCAAGCCGTACAGCAATCCGCTCGTCCCACATGCTGCAGTCACGTACACAATTAATTAGTGAAATAATTCAGGCACTAATTAATTAATTAGTTAATTAGTACTATATATGATATATCCCACTCGAAATCTTGTGAAATTATGAGGTTTGTATACTAGAAATGTATTAACGGCCGCCACAACTAGTCTTTCATGAGTAGAAATCGTCACCATAAGTCGGTTTTGAAACCGTTGCTAAAAGACTTGCTTTCTTTTTTTTTGTTCTTACTATTAAGTCGACCTTATATATATTGTTGAATTTTCACTCACAGGTAGTGCCATTATCCACAACTTCTGCTATCTGGCCGAAGGTCAAGCATGGAACGAAGGCCGTTATGAGAGCTGAAATGTCATAACAAAGTTGAAGTCATAAAGTTCATGCATTCACATATATATATTTTTTGTGTGTGATCATAAATTTCAATGATCGATGTGAGGAAGTAATTAAGATGATTACCATTATTAGGATCATCCATGCAATCAAAGAGCCCAGTTCTCCAAGCCTCAGTGCCAATAGGGTTCATCATATTCGTATTCATAGGCGTTCCCTGCGGGCCGTAAGGACCCTGCATTGGAACTCCTTGAGCAGGAGCAGGAGCAGGAGCAGGAGAATAATACTGTTGTTGTGGTTGGTGTTGTTGCTGCTGCTGCTGCTGCTGTTGTGGTGGCTGATAATTTGGCTTATTATAGCCTACTTGCACCGGAGGCGGCGCTTGATGCTTCTTCGAAGGTTGGGGAATGTCATTGTAGCCTTGAGGAGGTTGAGATGATACACCTGCAGGAGGAGGATATTGTGGTTGCGGAGGAAACTTTGCCGGAGAAGCTGGTTGTCCAAATGGGTGGTTTTGTTGGTTAGGGGCCGCATTTGAGTAGTTGTTTTGCAGATTCTGCGGTGGAAACTGTTGAGGCGGCTGATAAGGTGGCTGTTGTGGTGGGTACTGTTGCGGAGGGGGCTGGTTTGCGTAGTTTTGGTGTTGTGGGCTTTGAGGAGGGAATGGTACAGGGCGAGGCGGCTGTGGAGCCAGATATTGGATTGGCCGCGGTGGGGCTTGTGTTGGTTGTTGTGGTGGGAATTGTACAGGTGGCTGATAAGGTGGTGGTTGTCGCGGCGGCTGCTGCTGCTGAAAGAATTGTTGTTGTTGTTGTGGTGGAGGCTGTGGCTGATATTGAGGTGGCTGCTGTTGCTGGTTTTGGTCATTGTTTGCACTACTATCTGCGGTTTCAAGCACTACTTGTTGATATTGATATTGTTCAACTTGTATGTCCACCTGAGGTTGAGGTTGATCATCGTGGTGGTAGTTGTCTTCCTGCAGATCCGGAGTATGATGATGATCCTCCTCCATTAGCCTCTACCACGTACAAACTCTTTCCTAATTTAGGCAGAGAGAGAGAGCTGTGAATGAAATGAGTAGTGAATGTATTACAATTTATATATACTACTAACATAGGAACCTTCAAGCAATTAAGCGATTAACAAAGCTGGCAGCAGTACTGATCGAGTTTCTTTTTATTTTTATTTTTGCGTGGATTGAGGTCAAACATACATCTGTTTAATTACAAGTAGCAATTAACAAAATGGATATACGATCTGTCTGAGAGTATGGGACGGGGTTAATTGTTTGACCAGTTCAATTTCTGGAGGGAAAGTCGTGGTGAGTGGTAGTGTCTCTGTCTATCGCACAATTATGTTCATGGAATTAATTGCTGGTAGGAAGGGTTTACTTTGACCAGAATGTCATTAGATTCTTTGCAAAACAGCAAAGGGCTGTCACCTACCACCATGCATATATGTGTCTTTGATCAATATTTTGCTTGCTGCAGGGCACTAATAATTACCAAAAAAAAAATTGGAACCTGACCTAGCTAGCAAAACATATATATATTGTACGTAGTAGCTTAATTATAGCTAGCTAGGTCTGTGTGTTTATCTAGTTAAGATCATAACTAAGGTCTGTATGTATTAATCAAATCCTAATTAGGCTCAACAAGCGGCTAAAGACCAGTTCGATATCACTTATTAATATCTAATCATTAGTAAAGATCTCATACCCCCAAGTGGGATTAAGAATATATATTTGACTAATAATTCCATACTCAGTTGACATTTTTGTTATTGTCTATTAATAAAACTCAAGTTGTAATACTAAAATATATAGATATGCATGAGTATCGATCATATATAAGGTACGTACTTGGAATTGGCCATATATGGAGCTAGCTAGCTTTGAATTTAATACTACTATGGACGAAAGTAGTGATGAGAACGTGATGTACCATTCACACTCATTTCCACCCTTTGCTGCCTTCAATTGGCCACTAGCTTGATCGATCTTTTAATAAAAGTACCTGTACATATCCATATATCTTTGACATTACTTTTTTTTTTTAATTTCTGATCGATCCCACTTAGCTATGTTAATTCAAACAAAGCTGCATATATTATACATAAAGAGTTTCTAACTTGAAACTCTCTACTTTCAGAGCTACATATGATCGAGGTACGTTTGTTAACCTTGGTTAAGGATGTTTAAGATCCTCAGTTAATCTTCTAAATTAAGGGGAAAGTAAAAAAGAGGCATTAATTAATTTCATGAATATGACCTTCCCAAAGTGATCGAACGCAAAACTTGCACCTGCATGCTCTGCCTTTGATTGAAAGAGCTAGAGAGATTGATGAGTAAACAATCAAATACCTACTTCTATGAACTTAATTACTTAGTCATGGAGATAATATATCCAATTGGCTTATGTTACATTATCTAATTAAATAGCTAATTACTGATCAGCAAACCTATACCTCTCTCAAGTACTCAACTTGTAGAGTTTAGTTTAACTTTCTTTAATATAAAGAGAGAGAGATATATATATATATATATATATGGCTAGAGCTAGCTAGATATATATCCTCATCTCTATTTATTTCACCTGCTCTCATTGAACCCTTTTGCATGCTAGCTCTTATTCCCTTGAGCACGAGATCAGCTAGCTCCGCTCCACAAGGTACGTTATATATCAACAGGCGGTGCCGGCCTCCACAACCACAACCAGCATATAATGGTGATTGCTTTTAATCATTTAATTATCCACCATCCAATAGAATGTAGAAATTATATAAATAATTAAATGATTTAATTTCTCTAGCTTTTGAGGCTGAAATAACCCTTAGGTATCTCCAACTTAAGTAACCATATCTAAATGAGAGAAACATGCATGTGTGGGTTTTTACTTTTTACCATCGCTCTCCTCAGTAGAATTTATGAAAAGATAACTTAATAAACCTAAATGTGGATGCATGGTCACTTAATAAATGGAAAGTAACAATGTCTAAAAAAAAATGTAATTATATAGATATATACATGATAACTTTATGGCTCTTCCACCCTTCGGGTGGTTATTTTTATAAAATAAAATTACTCTATGACGTACTCTTCCACTAGAAGAAAACGAGTTTATCCCATCAAAAATGTTAAGTTAACTGTGTGTACGTCTATGAATGACGAAAGGGCAAAGAAAACATTCACTAGCTCTATATTAATATTAACTGGTGCATCCAATTCGGTGGCCCTTTGAGGCTCATTTTGAAAAAAGCTTAATTTAGAGAGGCGAAGACGAAGACGATGAGAGCCCCTTGTGGAAGACGAAGACTAGCTTAATTTTACTAGCGTGCGATAAACGTTCAGTCTCCACCCCAAGTAATGGACAGATGTGGGCCCCATTAAACATCATGTCTATACGTGAAATACAAGATCAGGGGAACAAATTTGCTCACCACAACCACTAAGTGGTGGTATCATCAATTAATATAGAGCTGAGATGTGTATTAAAATCTAATTATAGTTGACTTAATTATCAGAAAAGAGAAAAAAATTTAACAATTAAAAAACTCAACTATTTTAATATTTTATTATTTATCCTAAACTCTTTCGTCTTCTACAACTCTCCCTTATTAATCAGCTAACCCTTATCATCAACTTTTTTTGCTGAGTTTTTTAATTGCTGGTTCACTCTCACAAACGTGAAACGTCTCCATCTTCTCCCATCTTTTTGTTTTGTTTTTTTACTCTCACAAATGAACTGTTGAAACAGACGTCTCTTGTATATCTTTATTGGTTTTATTGTTTTTTGCTTTGCTTATCTAAATAATAACTATTAATTATGTCAAAAATTTGATAGGCAATCACCCAACCAAGACCTCAACGACCAGCTCGCCAATTGAACTGATCAAATCCATCGATATCTTAAGCACCATGGTTGCAGCTAGCTAGAATTTGACAAGAAAAGGAGTTTTGAAGTCATTTTATCAGTGGTGATTTTTCTTTTCTAATTGTCCTCTGTATGTATATTTTCTTCTATCAAACTATCAAAGTGATAGAGAATTTTAAGAAGAACATTTTGCAAAATGTACGTTAGCTGTGGATTCTTGCAACATTTTTATGATATTTTCATTAAGCTAGCTAGCTATATCATGTTAGCTAGCAATTTAAAGAAAAAGAAATTGCTGCAGCATTTACTAGTAGATGGCTGGCATTTTGGGATTTAATTAGGAGCCTAGCTTGCACCTAAAACAAAGAATGTTATAGTTAATTACCAAAAAAAAAGAATGTTATAGTACGTTGCTGGGGGGTTGACAAAATGACAGCTTTTGTCTTTGGCGTGTATTTGTACACCATGAACTATAGAATGAAGGCTATAGATAAGTTTTGTTGGTTGTGAAAGACACCATTAAGATGAATATAAGGGAACCTGCAAAATCAGATGAATATTTCATATCAAATGAACCACAAATGGCTATAGATAAGTTTTGTTGATTGTGAACTACGGCTTTTGCCTTTGCCCTTAAGGTCTTTATTTACTTTTTCAAATGAATATGCAACATTTTTTTTCTTGGCAGTACATTTAAGTTTTGTTACAAAAAAAAGAAGCAAAACAAGAATATGGAGACGTTTGTGAGAGTGAACCAAATTAATGATAAGAGTTAGTTGATTAATAAGGGAGAGTTGTAGAAGACGAAAGGGTTTAAGATAAATAATAAAATATTAAATTAGTTGAGTTTTTTAATTGTTAAATCTTTTTCTCTTTTCTGATAATTAAGTTAACTATAGTTAGATTTTAATACACATGTCAGCTCTATATTAATGGAGAGTGATTTTCGCAGTCCCCTTTTCTCTCTCCTACTCCTTCCCACACTCAACTTTCTTTCTTTATTATTATTGTATCTCTTAATATGCTTGTCTTCCCAAATTGTCCCTAAACTTTTCTCTTATCCCATACTCTCTCTTCATTCTTCTTCTCTCCCCAACGTGCTTCTCATCCTTCATTCTTTTGCTTCGCCATGGATGGCCAGATCAGAAGAAAAGAATTCATTTTGTTTATTTTTTTTCCTTGTTCCCAAATTGAAACTTCAAAGGTTACACTTGTGTGAAAAAGAATTAAGATGGAACTAGATTGGAGGATCTGGTGAGATTGAAGACTGTGATATGAGTTTGTGAATATTGAAATAGCTTTTCTCTTTGGTTTATGATCTGAGTTCATGAGATTGTCATGTGAAAAATTTCAATTTCAATGGTATCCAGCATCCACTAACTATGCATTTTCTTCGCACTAGATCGAAAGCCCCTCTCTTGAAATTGATTTCTTTGGTTGCTTTCTACTTTTCATTTAACCCAAGAGATTACTCTTTCATGAATTACTCTCTTCCCCCATAATCTCTTCGATTTCATAGGAGATCCAATCTGATTAACAAAGTAACAAACCTACAAATTGCAGAATGTGATTTAGGATTGTTTGGCCAAATTTGAAATTGGTTTAAGTTCCAAAAAAATAATAAGCTCAAGTCTCTTCAAACGCAATATCTTCTTCTTCTTCTTCCTCTTTTTTCTTCTTCTGAAATTTGAAATTTTCAAAGTATTTTAATCACTTATTGACGCCTACAGCAGCGCAATGCTCCTACTCTCTTACTCTGCTCACCACATCAAATCAAATTACCCATTCCGATCTTCCTCCTTCACCATCAACTGCAATTGAAAGTTTGGGTATTGAATTCTCAACACTGGAATTAGTTTCCGAACTATGAACCATTATTGTTTGCAAAGCAAGACCATATCATGATCATCATGGTGAGGGTGATAAGAACGTAGTCGTCAATGGGTTTGCTCAGTGTTGTTCCCTAGGGGGGTAGTTTAGGAAGACAAGTAGATAAAGAGATAAGATAATAATAAAGAAAGAAAGAAAGTGGAGTGTGGGAAGTAATATGAGAGAGAAAAGGGGAGTGCGAAAATCACTCCCCTTTTTCTTTTTGGCCAATTATTCCATTTCCTAACAAGTAACAAAAATGTCTTAAACCCTTAAACCCTTGGTGGTCAAGATATCATTAATTTCTTCTAAAACCCTTAAACCCTTTGGTGGTCACGTACGATTCACGCCGTCACAAACCCTGCAACAATTCCTCCTCCATGAAGCCACAAATCCTCTCAATTCTCAAAGGCGCCAAACCAAACCAAAACCATGTCAACATCCCATCAATTTCCCAACGCACAAGAATCCCATCTCCAACCCTTCTTCTTGGTCCTCCGGAGATCCGAACACCCACCACCGCCGCTCCACCACAAGTCGATTCTGGCGACCCCTTCATGAATCTCATGGTTTCCAATTACAACAACACCACAACAATTTCCACACCCCCAATGGATTACAACAACACCACAACAATTCCCAGACCCTCAATGGGTTTGACCGAGAACAATTCGCCAACTTTTCTCACCTCCGGTAACCCCTGTCTTGATTTTTTCTTCCACGTGGTGCCGGACACCCCGCCGAAATATCTGAACCAACAGCTCCCGTTGGCTTGGGCCAACGACGCCCTAACCACTCTCAAGCTCATCTGCAACCTTCGAGGTGTACGTGGCACCGGAAAATGTGACAAAGAAGGGTTCTACACGGCAGCGTTGTGGCTCTACAACCACCACCCTAAAACCCTAGCTTACAATGTAGCCTCGGTGGCCGCGTTTGGGTATTTCAAGGACCTGCCGGAGATTCTGTACCGCCTTCTAGAAGGCCAAGACATCAGGAAAACCCAAAAGAGAAACTGGGAAAGGATCAAGGCCATTTGCTATAAGGGACCGGGTCAGGTGGACGGGTTAATGTTACCAAGGGTCCGGCACATAACGGGTCTGGAACGCTCTACTCATCCACCTAGAGATGTTAAACTGCTGAGGCTTTGGGAGAGATTTACTGCCATTAAATCGAACAAGAACAAACTGGAGCAGGACGAGTATGAAAAGGTTCAGAAATGGTGGGCAGAGGAGAGGGACAAATTGAAAAGTGAAGAAGCCAGAGAATTGATGCATAAAAAACTCTTTAACATAATCAAGAATGCTGTGGCTAGGTATGTTTTAAAAGATAATTTTTAAGTTCACCCATACTTTATTCTCGGCCGCATGAATTTTCATCATGTAGTTTCATAATTTAAGTGGTCCATAAATGTTGATATTATGTGGGTCATTCTGGCAGACCCAAAACCTAGATTCATGTTTTAGGGAAAAGTAGTTTCCTTGTTTTAGGGAAAGTTGTCTATTCTTTGTATATATATTTATGTTCTCACAGCAATTGTAAATTAATCAATACTGAATGAAATCAATTCTTCATTCCTCATATTGACATGGTATCAGAGCAACGATCCATTGATTGGACTTTGTCTCTGTGATTCTGTGTTCTTGATTTCCATTCCCAGTAATTGGGATTGTTCTTGAGTTGTTGAGCTCTCTGTCTTCCTTGTTTCTCTTTGCTGTTGCAAAGTTGTTTGATCGATCTTGTCTCCTTTGTTTGATTGATCTTGTCTTCTTTGTTTTGTGAATATATTGTTCACAACTCTTTGACCGATTTGGAGCCCTGTTCTTCTACATAGCTCAGTATTCAACATAGCTCAGTGCTCTTTGTTTTCTGTTCTTGATTTGCCCAGTAATTGGGATTAATCAAGCTGTCTGTTTTTGCCCAGTAAATTGGGTTGTTGAGTTCAGTTCAGTTCGTCATCGACGCCATCACCATCGCTGCTGCATCACCATCGCTGCTGCATCACCATCGCTGCTGCATCACCATAGACGGCATCACTTCTCCACTCACCTCACGCCACGGCTCATTCCGACGCCAACTCCGTCGTTTCTGCACATTCCGACGCCAACTCCGTCGTGGCTGCATCTCGTCTCAGACCACAAAGTCTCTTTGTCGTGTCTTCTGCTCTCTCTCTCTTCTGCATTTGCTGCAATTATATTGCAATATTTCCTCACAAAGCATTATCATCTTCTCTCTTTATCCTCATCGTCTCTGTTCCAGACCACCAAGGCTTCACAGGCGCTGCTCCACCTTGAACCACCAGAGTGACCAGACAGTTTCATTCCAGCGCTGCACTTTCCGTGTGCGATTTCTTCTTCACTGCAACTTCACCACTACTTTTTTTTTTTCTCTCAGCACTACTTTATCTTTCTTTACTTTTTCCTCACTTTAGTTTGTCTTTCCTTTCCTCTTTCTCTTTCTCCTGCCGCACTCATCTCTATCTCATCTTTTTCATTACTTTACTTAATCTAAGTAAAGTAAAAGGTACCATCTTATTTTAAGCCAATACACTATCCCACCACCAGTTCACCCATTACCACACCTTTTTTTATCCACCAGTATATTACCAAAAAAAAAAAATAAAAAAAAAATTCCGCTGCATACTTGACATTTTTTTTTTTCCTCTTGCAATGACATCTGTCACGTCCCGTCCTCAATGCATACCACATGTGATATGCCACTACTGCAACTACCTTGGTCACAACAAGGACATGTGCTACAAGTTGATTGGATACCCACCCGGGTATTTTGACAAACCAAAAACCTCTGGTCATCACTACATTACTGCTGCTATGGTTGGTCGGGGTAAGATTGGTATGGCTTTACAAATCTCTAGCTTTATTAGTGAGGATACATGGATTATTGATTCTGGTGCTACTGATCATATGACTTATGATAAATCTTACTTCCATCAATTATCTGCTCCATCTGTGTCTGAAGTCATTAATGCTAATGGTGAAGCTTTTCCGGTTTTAGGAACTGGCTCAATTCGTGTTACTCCATCTCTTGAGTTACATAATGTCCTATATGTTCCTGCATTAGCACATCACCTCATATCTGTGGCACAACTAAATTCTCAATCCCAGTGCTCTGTCCATTTTTTTCCCATGTATGTTCTCTTTCAGGATCTTCTCACCAAGGAAATCATCGGTCGGGGGTACCTGAGAGGAAAGTTGTTTCGTCTTGATCAGATGTATGCAGGGGAGAATCCGGGAAAACCTACCACTACTGCTTTGACTTCGAGCTCTAATCAAGTGAGTGAGATTTGGTTATGGCACCGTCGTTTAGGGCATCGATCTTTTCATGATATGAAAAAATCAATGCCTTCCTTGTTTATTGGCATGAATGTCTCTGATTTTCGTTGTGAAACTTGTGTTTTGGCGAAAAGCCATCGTGTGAGCTATCCTCCTAGCATGTCTAAATCTGCCATTCCGTTTGAATTAATTCATTCTGATGTGTGGGGACCCTCCAAAGTTCCCACACTCACTGGTATGCGTTACTTTGTTCTTTTTATTGATGATTGCACCCGACTCTCCTGGGTTGTGTTCCTTAAATCTAAATCCGCTGTGTTTAGTGCTTTTCAAGCTTTTCGAACCCTCATCCAAACACAATTCAATGGAGTCATTCGGGTTCTTCGGTCTGACAATGGGGGGGAATATGTCAATCATGAGTTTCAAGAGTTTTTTCAAACACATGGGATTATCCACCAAACCACTTGTCCACAAACACCCGAACAAAATGGAGTGTCAGAAAGAAAGAACCGACATCTCCTTGACATAGCTCGCTCCCTTCTCTTTAGTGCTCATATGCCTAAATATCTTTGGGGAGAAGCTGTCCGGACAGCCTCTTATCTCATCAATCGTCTTCCCTCTAGCGTTCTTAATGGTCGTATCCCTTTTGAGGTCCTCTCTACTCATGTCTCTATTCCCTCATTTCATAACCTACCTACTCGGGTGTTTGGTTGTGTTGCCTTTGTTCACATTCCTAAAAATCAGCGTACTAAGTTGGATGCCCGTGCTCTTAAGTGTGTGTTTGTTGGCTATGGTACTCATCAAAAGGGGTACAATTGTTATCATCCTCCCACTCAAAAGTTTTTTGTTACTATGGATGTTACATTTTATGAAGATACATGCTATTTTGTCCCCAATGACACTCCTCTTCAGGGGGAGAATGGGTTCTTTGAAGAGATGGGTGTCAATGGTGATCAATTCTCAGTTGTTGAGAGTACAGTGGAAAATCCAGTTATTGAGAATACAGGAGAGGAAACAGTTCTCCTAGGCGACCAGATGGCTCTCATCCGTCCGGACAGATTTGTAGGGGCTACACCAAACGAACGGTCGGTAAATTTACGACCGATCGGAGAGGAAGAAAGTGGTAATAGTGTAGAAGGGTCAAAGCATGGTTCGACTAGTCGGGAAATGGTTGAACAATCGGGAAATGAGACATCTGAAGCTGCCGAAAGTGGAAATGAAGATAGTGTGATTCAGAATGAAGCCGAAGTTCCTCTCCCCCCCTCAATTGCAACTTTTCCCCCCGAACATGATTTCCCAGGTGCTGAGGATCCTCTTGAGGTAAGTCCCGAATCTGAACCCACTAAATATACACTACCCAATCGGGTAACTCGAGGTCAGCCTGCTAAAAGGTATGAACCCACTGTTCATGCTAAAGCTAAGTACCCTGTTGCCAATTTTATATCAACCCATAGGCTTTCTAAGTCATATGAATCATTTGTGAATCAAATATCTGTTGTATCTATACCTAATAAAGTGCAGGATGCTCTAACTGATCCAAGGTGGTCAAAAGCCATGGAGGAAGAGATTGAGGCATTACAGAAGAATGACACATGGGAACTTGTTCCTCCTCCACGTGGGAAGAAGACAGTCGGTTGCCGATGGATCTTTACAGTAAAACACAACGCAGATGGTTCAGTGAGCAGGTACAAGGCACGGTTGGTAGCTAAAGGATTTACTCAGACATACGGCATTGACTATGATGAGACCTTCGCACCTGTAGCCAAGATGAACACCATCAGAGTCCAACTGTCACTAGCAGCAAACCTAGATTGGCCTCTTAAACAATTTGATGTGAAGAATGCCTTTCTCCATGGTAATCTCTCTGAAGAAGTCTATATGAATCTTCCACCAGGATATGGAACCAACTCATCATCCAATGTAGTGTGCAAATTAAAGAAGTCCTTGTACGGCTTGAAACAGTCTCCACGTGCCTGGTTTGGAAGGTTCACACAGTCTATGCGCCAGTTTGGATACAAGCAGAGTAATTCTGATCATACATTGTTCTTCAAGCATCGAAAGGGCAGAGTTACAATATTGATAATATATGTGGATGATATGGTGATTACTGGAGATGACTTGGAAGAAATTGATAGACTGCAACAACAATTGGCTTTAGAATTTGAGATGAAAGACCTTGGCAACCTAAAATACTTCTTGGGAATTGAGGTAGCCAGGGGGAGAGATGGTATATTCTTGTGTCAAAGAAAGTATGTGCTAGACTTACTGACAGAAACTGGCATGTTAGACTGTAAGCCCATCAACACCCCAATTGAGCAAAATCATCGCTTAGCTGAATATTCTGATCAGACTCCAACTAATCAGTCCAGATATCAAAGGTTAGTAGGACGCTTGATTTATCTGTCACACACTAGGCCAGATGTTGCATATGCTGTTAGTGTTGTGAGTCAATTTATGCATAACCCAAGTGAAAGTCATATGGATGCTGTTCTACGAATTTTGAGATATTTAAAGTCTGCACCAGGCAAGGGATTGATGTTCTCAAAGCATAATCACCTTGAAGTAAGTGGTTACACGGATGCAGATTGGGCTGGTTGTATTAATGACAGAAAGTCTACCTCTGGCTACTTCACTTTTGTTGGTGGAAATCTTGTTACTTGGAGAAGTAAGAAGCAGAAGGTGGTAGCTCGTTCCAGTGCAGAGGCAGAATATAGAGGTATGGCTCATGGAGTATGTGAATTGTTGTGGCTGCGAAATTTACTACTTGACTTAGGGTTTAAACCCAAACAGGCGATGAATCTATATTGTGACAATAAAGCAGCTATTGACATATCTCATAATCCAGTGCAACATGATCGAACTAAACATGTTGAGGTTGATCGACACTTCATTAAAGAGAAATTGGAGGCGAAGTTGATTACCTTTCCTTTCACTACAACAGATAATGACTTCGGTGACAACCGGAAGTTATCGCAAAAAGTTTAAATTTCTCGCTAATGGAATATGCGAGGAATTTAGATTGTCGCTATCAGTTGTCGCTTAATGTGTTTTACTGATTCCCAAAAGCGACAAAATTACTTGGTTGTCGCATTTTCAATATGCGACGTAATTGATTTCTCGCTTATCTCATTTTATGAGGCACACAATTATGTTGTAAAATACTAAATGCGAGAGTTGTATATATGTTGCAAAAAGTAACATTCGAGGCTATAGTTGTGTTGCGTATTTAAATCTGGAACACCAAATAATTCCTCACAAACACCAATTTTCAAAGCTCCTATATACGTTGCAATACATAAAATTTGAGGCTTCATTCGTGTCATATATGAAATCTTATAACACTTTATAAGATTTAATTCGTGTCATTTGCTTTTATTTTTTAAATGAATTTAATTATAATTCATAGTTATTAGTCAAGATGAAGAGTTAAATAAAACTTTGAATGACAAAAAATATACTTTATTATAAACAACACAAGTCATTCAATATAAAAGAGATTCATAAACTACATTGCACTTCATATATATACAATTTCATACACAAACAGAGCTACTATCTAAATGGTTTTGCAAAAAAAAAAAGGTTCTTGAAAAATACTACCAAACTACTCGCAATAATATAAATATATCCTTCATCTCATTCCTGCTTCTAAACTTCCTCAATTGACTCCTCAACTGTGATGAGGATCTCGTCATCCCCTGTACCTCTAGATCAGCTCCACCTTGAGTCCTCCATCTTTTCCTTTATCTTGTCCTTAGTGTGTGGATAAAACATATCTAAATTCCATGCTTGCACCTGTAAAATAAAACAACAAAATCTGAATTCAAATAATCCTATATGCATGCACCTAATTAACTGCCAAGTAGCAAAAATTGTAACAACCAACAACTAAAAGAGCATAAATTACAGTAAAGTACCTTGGAGAATAGCTGACTTGCAGCATGATAAGATTTTGCATCTACTCACCCATAACAATGCCTATTTTATATATGATTTTGGTACTAATTAGACCCCAGAACACATATGCCCATATAAAAATATGCAGCATAGCTCTATGTCTCAACCAAATACACAACCACCAAAATAAAACAAAAGAAAATCTTATAGCAGCAGCTCTCTAAATAAAATATGCACAACCGAAAATTAGTAGCAACCATAAGTCTGCTAGGAGCTAAGAACATTTAATGTGTGTCTAAAAGAAACAATACCAAAAGACCCAGAGCTATAAGAAACCTTCAAAATTCAACGAGTGCCCAAATCAGATGCAATCCAAGACAGAACAAGTACACCAATCATCCATTTGATTACTGCAAACAAAGATTATATATATATATTAATATGCATTTGATTAATTGATACCATAAGAAAAGCTAAAAGCACGAATTCATTGACATATTAATAATCGTTAATCATAAATCTCATTGAGCATATACTAAAATATAAACCAATTGCTATGTTCTAGATAAGTTCCAACACATAATATTGTTCAAAATTAAGCTCACAGTAGCACCAAAATCGAATTCCAGAACACGAAGAACATTTTGCACAATCTGAAAGTTCATACTGATTTTACATAGATCTAGTGCATATATCCATGAGTAAGCATATCAATTCAGAAAAAGGCTAATCACAATTTTTCCAAACCAAAGCATTTCAACAACAAGGCTCTATACAATAATAATCCAACCACAACTCCTCGTAAACTAGCAAAATATTTATATTAAGAAATACACAATACGCATAAGTATGAAACATCATAAAGCTCTGGATACTAAACCGATTTGAACATAAATAACATCAAATAAAAGATGAGAGCGGGAATTAGAGACACGAACCAGGGTCATCGGTGTAGCTATCTGGACGACTCTACTAAGGAGGCTCGCGACCTAACTCGCCGGGATCGTAATCGCTTCCACCGAGTCCAAGGAGGTAACCGTGGTGATGGGCTCGCACTTCTTGAACACCTGGTGTGTGAACTTTCTACAAATCTGAAAGGAACCCAGAAACAAAATCAGAAACAAATCCTAATTGGGTTTGGGAGAGATTAGAGGTGGCAAATGGGCCGCTAGGCCCAAGCCCGGCCCGAGCCCGGCCCGTTAAGAAGCGGCCCGGCCCGGCCCGAGCCCGTTATAGGCCCGGCCCGAGCCCGGCACGTTAATGTAACGGGCCGGGCCGGGCCGAGAAATATTGGCCCAAAGGCCCGGCCCGGCCCGAGCCCGTTTTAGGCCCGGCACGGCCCGAGCCCGATAAATTACGGGCCGCGGCCCGGCCCGTTCATGAGGCGTGGATATATATATATATATATATATATAGTTTTATATATGTATATATGTATATATATTATATATAATTATATATGTATATATAATATATGTATATATAATTATATATGTATATATTATATGAACAACAAGCATTGTTTGTATGAATTTTGTGTAATATTTATTTTTATAGTATTAATTTTATTTCAAAATAGAACCACTTTTCGTTTTTATCGGAAAAAAAAAATAGTTTTAATTTTCTTACGACCCAAGCCCGGCCCGGCCCGAGCCCGTTATTGGCCCGGCACGCTATGGACATGGGCCGTGGGCCGGGCCGGGCCTAATGTTTGAGTATATGGGCCGGCCCGAGCCCAGGCCCGATAAGAAATTGGCCGACACGGGCCGGCCCGAGCACGGCCCGTAGCCCGATTAAATGGGCCGGGCCGGGCCGGGCCGGCCCGTTTGCCACCTCTAGGAGAGATGAGATAGAAGTATTCATTTTAGAGAGAGAGTAGCAAGAGGTAGAGCGGCGATTCAACAAGAGAAACGGAGTAAGGGATCAGAGGCAATGGTAGGGAAAGAGAACTAATGTGGAGCGGCGCTGGAGCCTAGAAGAAAACTAGAAAAGTGGAAAGGGTTTAGTACTTCAGTTTATTTAACGCAATACATGATTAAAAAAAACAAAAAAAAAGAAGAAAAAAAAGATGAGAGTCCGCGTCTGATGAGGTTTAATAAATTTGAGCGGTGAGAAATTAGAATTTAGCTAAAAAAATTGAGCGGGATGTCAAAATATTTTATATTCTGTCTACTATATTGATTGATTATAAAGAAATATATAAATTTGAAAAATCACATCATTGAGAAAAACGAAATTTAGCAAACCGACCGTTGGATGTGATGATCGAGATATTTAATGCTTACAGCTAAAAATTTGGCCGTTTTTGTCTTCATTTCGACGTCGATCCATGTGGTCAACTGTATTAACCATTTATGCCTCTATATTTATTAATAAGAGTTCTCAAAGGGCAACTGCACTGAAACGGGATCTAGGGTTGCAACTTTTTACATAGGTATATGGAGCTCGGCTGTGGGAGCATGTGGTCGCAGAGGGTACGAAAATCGGATTTCAGAAAGAGTCATTAAGCCAAAATTAGCGGAAAAAATATTTTGGTAAATAACGATAAATAAAGGTTGACTACATTGACCGAGGTCTAAATGACTACGAATAAGGACAATTTTTTCACACGGTGCCTATTACTACACAGTAAATACATGGGTAAAGTCAAATATACCATTAGACATTTTTGATTTGTCGAATCACACTAAATCCTGATAGGTCTACTAGTGTTGTCTACTATATTCATTGGTTATAAAGCAATGTATACCTGTCAAAATCAAGAAAGTGGAGGAAGAATAAATTGGGAAAACAGAGCGTTGGATGTGAAGAATGGGATAAGATACGCCTATGGTAACAATATTAGCCACTTTCGTCTTTGTTTCGATCTCGATCCACGTGATAGCTATTGGTGTTTGCTCTCGAACACCAAACTTAAGAGCCAAAAAATAAAAATAAAAGTGATAATTGAGATTCTCGCTACGTTTCATTGCTTAAACTCGTATGTATATGACAACTGTAAATTCCTCACATATTACTTTATGCGAGGAAGTTCTAGTGGCCACATAAACAATAGGTGACAACTAGTAGAAGTTGTCGCCTATTTCATTGTATGTGAGGAAGCTTTAGTAGTCACATAAACAATAAGCGACAACTAGTAGAAGTCGTCGCCTAATTAGTCTTATGCGAGGAATGAGTTGTCGCATAAGGTCATATCTGCGACAACCTTAAATTCCTTGCAAATCATTACCAAAAGCGACGAATTGGTTGTCACCGATTAGATAATGTGCGACAACTTGAATTTCCTCGCGTATACCTAGCTTTTGCGAGGAATTTTGGGTTGTCGTAGTAAAATTCCTCGCTTTTGCGTATTTCTCTTGTAGTGTTTTGTTCCATCTGAAGATCAGCTAGCAGATATATTGACTAAGGCAGTTTCAAGCAAAGCCTTTCATGACGCACTAGGCAAGTTGGACATGCGTGATATGTATGCTCCAACTTGAGGGGGAGTGTTGATATTATGTGGGTCATTCTGGCAGACCCAAAACCTAGATTCATGTTTTAGGGAAAAGTAGTTTCCTTGTTTTAGGGAAAGTTGTCTATTCTTTGTATATATATTTATGTTCTCACAGCAATTGTATATTAATCAATACTGAATGAAATCAATTCTTCATTCCTCATATTGACAATAAATATACATTATTTACATTATAATCTAAAACATGAACTGTTTGAGTTATGAAAGTAGAAGAGAAAAATGAAGCAACAGGTTAACAAACTTTTGTTTGCAATTTTTGCTGGTAAGCTCTACATTAATTTAATCCTCTCTTTTTTTGTTATATATATATTAAAAATAAGGTACGAGCAAGACTCGGATTTGCAATTCCTATACCAACAAATTTGGGATGTTTTTGGGGAGTGCTTGAAGTCCATGGAGGCGGACAATGAGGCCGAGAGGAACGAGAGGATCCGATTGGAAAAGGAAAAAGGCAGGGACTTGAGGCATCAGAAAATGTTTGACATGGCCAGGAAGGTCGTTTCCAGGTATGAGCAGGACTACGATTTTCGGTTGCTGCACGAGCAAATTTCGGACGTTTTCGCCGAGTGCTTGAAATCCGACATGGAATGCTTGAAGAAGCACCAGAGAAATAAGATAAGCCTCGCGGCGAAATGGTGCCCTTCGCTGGAGTCCTCCTTTGACAAGGCCACTTTGCTCTGCGAAAGCATTGCCAGGAAGGTTTTCCCGCGAGAATTGTACCCCGAATATCAGGGAATTGAGGAGGCGCATTACGCTTACCGAGTCAGAGACCGGCTGAGGAAGGAGGTTTATGTGCCGCTGAGGAGAGCCTTGGACCTTCCGGAGGTTTATATGACCGAGAGAGAGTGGAACTCGATTCCATACAACAGAGTGGCCTCTGTGGCAATGGAGCTTTACAAAGACAGGTTCCTACAGAAGGACTATCCGAGGTTTACCAATTATTTGGAGCAAGTGAAAGCCGGAAAGACCAAGATTGCCGCCGGTGCTCGGCTTCCACATGAGATTATAAAATCTCTGAGTGATGGCTATAAAGGGCAAGTAGCTGAGCTACAGTGGAACAGAATGGTGGAGGACTTGTTGAAATTAGGCAAGATGAGGAACTGCATAGCTGTATGTGATGTGTCCGGAAGCATGCGTGGAATCCCCATGGATGTGTGTGTGGCTTTGGGGCTGTTAAGAATAGAAAAATGAATGGAAAGAACTCAACAATTCTGAGAGAATGACTTATCTTTCATTAAACAAACTCGGCTAGTTAAATAGCCTTTTACAACCCTAGCTGAATTGAAAAGAAAACAGCCCACGTTTACAACTAACTAACGTGGTAAATGAAGCAGGAAATAGTCAAAACAATAAACTCGTCCCCTAGTTAATAGGGCTTATTTGAACTGAATGGAAAATCCTAACAGAAAACCACTACTCTCATCATTCCCTCCCTTAAACTAGTTGCCAGCTGCAACTAGCTTACTTCTGGAACTTGACACACTCCCAACTGGTCACGGAGCTTCTGAAATGCATCCAGTGTGAGAGGCTTTGTCATCACGTCTGCCAGCTGTTCTTGTGTTCCACAGTAAACCAGTTCAACTGTCCCTTCTCGTGTGAGATCACGAAGAAAGTGAAAGCGCACATCAATGTGCTTGCTGCGACCATGCAGTACAGGATTTCTTGACAGCTTAATTGTAGAGCTATTATCACAAAAGATCGTAGTACACTTACTTTGTGATTGACTCAGTTTTTCAAGAATTCTTTTCATCCAGATAGCTTGACTAGCACAGGAAGCTGCAGCCACAAACTCTGCTTCTGTTGTTGAAAGAGTGACTATTGGTTGCTTTCTTGAGGACCAGGCAACAGCTCCAGAACCTAAGGTGAAGACATAACCTGAAGTGCTCTTTCTGTCTTCTAGATCTCCAGCATAGTCACTGTCAGCATAACCAACTAAATTATCATACCCTCCCTTCTTGTAGAAAATTCCAAGTCCAGTGGTTCCTTTCAAATATCTCAATATTCTTTTAGCTGCCAGCAAGTGCAACTCAGTTGGCTTCCCCATGTATCTACTAATCAAGCTCACTACGTACATCAAATCAGGCCTTGTAGCTGTTAAGTACATAAAGCTTCCCACCATTTGTTTGAAAAGAGTTTCATCCACATGAACCCCATTCTCATCTTTGAATATCTTACACCCTGGAACAATCGGATTTTGAACTGAGTTGCTGCCTTCCATTTTAAACCTTTTCAATACCTCCAAAGCATACTTCTTCTGGCTAATATAAATCCCATCTGATTGCTGCAACACTTCTATTCCAAGAAAGTATCTCATCCTCCCCAAATCGGTCATGTCAAACTCTCTCATCATAGAGTTTTTAAACTCGAGAAACATTAATTCATCATTGCCAGTAAATATTAAATCATCCACATATAAACTGACAATTAGAATTTTACCTTCCTTACTTGTTTTAATGAACAAAGTGTGTTCACTATAACACTTCTCAAAGCCTTCACTCATGAAATGTGCCTCGATGCGACTGTACCAGGCTCGCGGAGCTTGTTTAAGTCCATACAGGGCTTTCTTTAGCTTGTAGACTTTCTCAGCATTGTTCTTCTGCACATAACCCTTAGGCTGCTCCACGTACACTTCTTCATTAAGCTCCCCATGCAGAAAAGCCGACTTTACATCAAGCTGATAGAGTGCCCATCCCTTTTGTGCTGCAAGTGCTATGATCATCCTCACCGTGTCCATTCTTGCAACAGGTGCAAATACCTCTGTGTAGTCTATTCCTTGTTGTTGCACATAACCCTTAGCCACCAAGCGAGCCTTGTACTTATCCACCTCTCCATTCTCCTTGAGTTTGGTCTTGTAGACCCATTTGACCCCAATTTTCTTTGCACCTGTAGGTAAATCAGTGAGTTCCCACGTATTGTTTCTTTCTATGGCTTTTATTTCCGAGTCCATAGCTGCCCTCCATTTTTCACACCTTACAGCTTCCTCAAAATGAGCCGGATCAGTTGAAGCAAACAATGCCAAATTAACATCTATGTCTTCTTCTGAAAGCCCTTCCCCACTCACATAGTCTCTCATCCACACCGGGGGCCTTCTAACTCTCTCTTCATCGGAACTGGATGATGCTCCTTCATTTCCAGCAATTGGAGCAATTGGAGAATTGTTTTCTATTTCTTCATTAACATCTTCATCTCCCTCGCTCGCAGCTTCATTGTTTTCTTCAATCAACTCATCATTTTCTTCAACATCACCCCAATCCAGATCAGCCACCACTTGTTCTTCATAACTTCTATCCCAGCTCCAAGATTTGCTTTCTTCAAACACCACATCCCTGCTAATTACGATCTTCTTGGCAGCAGGATCATAGAGTCTGTATGCTTTAGACTCTTCACTCACCCCCAAAAGTACACAGGTAGTACTCTTTGCATCTAGCTTTGTTCTTCTCACATCAGGAACATGCACATGTGCCACACATCCGAATACTCTGAAGTGTTCAACTGAAGGTTTGCTTCCACTCCAGGCTTCTTCAGGTGTCACATTCTTGACTGCCAGTGTAGGACTCCGATTTAGAACATGTATTGTCCAGTTCACTGCTTCTGGCCAGAAGGTCTTGGGAATTTGCTTCTCAGAAAGCATGCATCGAACCATATTCATTATAGTTCGATTCTTCCTCTCAGCTACTCCGTTCTGCTGTGGAGTATATGCTGCAGTTAGTTGCCTCTTAATCCCATGCTCTTTGCAAAACTCACTGAACTCAAATGATGTAAATTCTCCTCCTCGATCAGTTCGTAAACATTTTATATATCCTCCTATTTCCTTCTCAACACAACTTTTAAAATGCTTAAAAGTAATGAAAGCTTCAGATTTCTCTACTAAGAAGTAAATCCATGCCTTCCTAGTAAAGTCATCAATAAAGCATATGAGGTACCTCTTCTTACTGTTGGAGATGGGTGAAATAGGTCCACAAATGTCTGCGTGAACAAGCTGAAGCCTCTCTGTGGCCCTCCAATTACTCTTCTTAGGGATTGGGTCCCTGTGTTGCTTGCCAATCATGCAGTCAGTGCACACTGTTGATGGAGCCTTGAATTGAGGTATCCCATAGACCATTTTCCTGAACTGAAGAGTTCTCAACCCTTTGTGGCTCAAATGTCCATACCGGCAGTGCCACAAGTAAGCTAAATCTTGTGTGGAGGTGTAGAGGCAAACTGGTTTATGAGGCAGTGACGTTGCTAGCAAAACAAACATCCTATTTGTAGTCATCTCGGTCTGTATTATTAGTCCCTTCTCTGGATGGTATATTTTGCACTTCCCATGATGAATAAGGATTGCCAATCCTCTTTCTTGCAACTGACCAATGCTCAAGAGATTGTTCTTTAATTCAGGCACATAATATACTGAACTAACCACATGTGTAAAATCACTACCTTTCAATCTCACGTTGCCTTTCCCGAGCACGGTCATCCTTGTGTTGTTTCCCAGCTTTACCTTCTGCCTGAAGCTCTCATCGAGGTCACAAAACATAGTCTTGTCACCACACATATGGTTGCTGCATCCAGAGTCCAAGAACCAAACATCTTCTCTTCGAGCCTCATTCAGCTCCACATATGACATGAGTAACATTTCTTCTTCATCATCCAACTCAGCATAGTTAGCCTCCTTGTCCCAGCTTGGACATTCGAACTGAAAGTGTCCAAGCTTGTGACACTTATAACATTCCACGGTTGCCTTGTTGTAGGATTGACGACCTCTGCCCCTTCCTCTGCCTCTGAATGCTGCTCGACCTCGACCTCTTGCACCGAACCTATCTTCATAGGTTACCTTGAGTGCTTGTTCTTCCCCTGTATGCCTCTGAAACTTTTGTTCATGAACAATTAATGAACTTTGCAGTTCATCAATTGACAGTTGATCAATATCTTTGGATTCCTCGATTGAGCAAACTACATAATTAAACTTCTCACTCAATGATCGAAGAATTTTCTCCACCACTGTGACATCCTGCATCTGCTCTCCATGTACTCTCATCTTGTTAGCTACTGACATCACCCTTGAGAAATAATCAGATACTCCTTCTCCAGATTTCATCTCCAAGGTTTCAAATTCTCTGCGGAGAGCTTGAAGATGAGATCTTTTAACCCGTGCATTCCCTTCAAATTTCTTCTTCATAGACTCCCAAATTTGTTTGGAAGTATCCTTCTGGAGTATGGTGTCCAGAATGGTTCGATCTATAGCCTGAAAAAGATAATTTTTCACCTTGAGATCTCTTAGCTTCAATTCTTCTAATCTCCTTCGTTGTGCCTCTGTTTGCTCCTCTCCCTCTTCTGGCTCAACGTAGCCTGTCTCCACCAGACTCCAGTATTCTTTTGATTTCAGAAAATTTTCCATCAACATCTTCCAATGGTCATAGTGACCATCGAAACGAGGTATGGCTGGCTGCACGAAGTTTCCCTCTGTTGTCATCTCATTTGCTGCTGCAAACTACAAAGACTGCTGCTTTGTTTTGTCAGGCCCAGTGGGGGCTCTGATACCAGAATGTTAAGAATAGAAAAATGAATGGAAAGAACTCAACAATTCTGAGAGAATGACTTATCTTTCATTAAACAAACTCGGCTAGTTAAATAGCCTTTTACAACCCTAGCTGAATTGAAAAGAAAACAGCCCACGTTTACAACTAACTAACGTGGTAAATGAAGCAGGAAATAGTCAAAACAATAAACTCGTCCCCTAGTTAATAGGGCTTATTTGAACTGAATGGAAAATCCTAACAGAAAACCACTACTCTCATCAGGGGCTGTTGGTGTCTGAACTGAGCGAAGAGCCATGGAAAGGAAAGGTGATCACTTTCGGTCAGAACCCTCAGCTACATTTGATTCAAGGCGACGATCTTAGCTCCAAGTGCGAGTTTGTGAGGAAAATGGATTGGTGCATGAACACTGATTTTCAGAAGGTGTTTGATTTGCTTCTCCAAGTGGCCGTGAATGGGAAGTTGAAGCCGGAGCAAATGATAAAGAGGGTGTTCGTGTTCAGCGACATGGAGTTTGATGAGGCTTCGGGGCATAGACCATATGGGAGAACGTTTGAAAATAATAATAGCAGCTGGCCATGGGAGACTGATTATCAAGTGATACAGAGCAAGTTTAAGGAGAAAGGCCGGATATGGGGATGCGGTGCCTCAGATTGTGTTTTGGAATCTGAGGGACTCGAGGTCTACGCCGGTGATGGCAACACAACGGGGGTGGCTCTGTTGAGTGGCTTCTCCAAGAATGCGCTCAAGATGTTCTTGGATGATGATGGCCAAATTCGGCCGGACCTTATCATGGAGAAAGCCATCTCTGGGAAAGAGTATCAGCATCTAGTTGTAGTGGATTAATTAATAATGGTGATAATATTATTCATCACCATCTGGTAAACAAAAGTAGGAACAAGAATAAGTTGCAGCTTAATTTAATTTGCTTGTTAGGCCTGGAAGTATAATTAATTTAATTTCCAATTTTTCTATTTTGTACATGGGCAAAAAAGTTTAAATGAACATGAAACCATTTGTTTGTGTTTTTTTTTCCTTCTGTCTATTTTGATATGTAATGTCAATGCAATTTAGCAAAATATATAGCAGATAGTTTAAGTTTGATGTGGTACGTGTTCTTTAATACTTTGCTCGTTTTGTCTAGATTAATTTCAGGAGCAGGCCGGTACCAAATAAATATAAGGTTTAATTCACCAACCGTACATGAACTCTTTTGTACTGGTCAGCTTGATATCTGACTATTAAAAACGATTAATGTGATACTCGGACTCAAAATTTTGTATCAACGTGATACTTCCATCAATCTACCGTCAGTAGTCAGTTAAAAATAAGCACGGTTGGTGAATTAAACCCATAAATATATGTATTGGTAGCATATGTGCATGTCAATTAAACTCATATCAAACATTTACATGGTCACACTTTTACTGTTTGCATTGCTGAGCTATTAATTAGCACTTCTTCAAACAATAAAGATCGATGCTAACAAGAAGCTAGATAGATCATATATAGGATGTTAATTAGTACTCCATCAGCTATTAGCCAGCAATTCAAATGATAATATTGCTAATAAGAAAATCATATATAGGATATTAGTACTCATCAATCAGCTACTACCAGTTCAAATGATAAAGTTGTTAACAAGAAGACCATAGATATTAGATAAAGTTGCTAATAAGAAGATCACCAGAAAGTTCTGACCCGATTGATTTAGGTTGAGTTGGGTCGGTGTCGTTGATTATGTCCTGGCTTCTCGGGCCAACAATCAAACTGCCTCCCATGGGGGGTAGCGAACTAGCGCGCGGTTACTAGTTTCGAGCTTTTCGCTGACTGACAAGAACCGATACGGCTACTGTTTTTTTTTTAATCAAAAGAGGAGGGAAAATTCGGACTTTGGACCTCTACCAATATTTTGTTAGAAAAAAATGTCTTGACCATTAGACACGACCACTTGTGCAACAACTTAATTAATTGTTTATTTTCTTTAGCATTGTTGTATACAACATGAGAGCTTCTCTAGTGAGGACCACTTAAATGAGCATCACTTGAGGACTTTTCGATTAATGGTTGTGATATCTATTTTTCGATTACATCTCGACAAATCAACCGTTCAATGTTAAGATATTTATGAATAGATCACTTCTACAAATTTTCAACAAAATTTGAAATCGTTAAGGTACCGAACTAGACCAAATAAATGGACGAACCAAATCTGTCAATTTTGAACCATTCATATTCATAAATGGTAAATTACAATTAAAGATGACTTAACGATTTCCGATTTCATTGAAAATTTGTAGAAGTGATCTACACATAAATATCTAAATATTGAACGGTTGATTTGTCGAGATGTAATAAAAAAGTATGTCTAATCGAGTGGTACTCAAGTGATACTCATTATAATGGTCCTCACTAGAAAAGCTCCTTATAAAACATTACTAATATGTGAAAATAAAGATTCCGATTGTTGAATTGATTATATGCTAAATCAAATGGGGATCAGACTACTAATAATTTGGTGGATTGTCCAATCAAATTGAATATTTTTTTTTGTTTATGGGACCGATACGGATTTAGATTAATCCAACTGACAACAAATCTCTTAATAAGTTTATTTATAGTAGTATACACCATCCCGGCAAGACTTTTAGACTTTTAGTCGAAACGAACCGAAATTTTATTGGGCTAAACTGAAAAGTTAGCCGATTGTACGTCTTGGTCTGTCCAACCCAATTTTGTTGGTTTGTGGTTCACAATTCTGCTCAACTGACTTTGGGCCGGTCTATAAATTTATAGAAAGTCTTTCAACCCTTTATTGAAAAAAAGAATAGAAGAAGAAACAAGTCTTTCAAATTAATTGCAACTACGATTGGCCCAAAAAGTCAATTACAAATAAAAATATAGTAAACTACAGAAAAACACATGACATCTCTTTATTTTTCTCCAAAACCCACAAGCTTTCAATTCATACATATAAGTAAATTTTTTTACTCATAAGGATAAGTTGTTTACAAACTGACATGTGGCAAGTACTGAATTACCTTTTTGTCCTCTTTTAAGCTAACTTAGTGTGTATTGACAAAAAAAAAACTCTAAGTATGTGGCTTTCTGCTCAGTGCAGTAGCAGCCGTCAGGACGAGTGCAGTAGCAGCCGTCGGGATGAGTGCAGTAGCAGCCGTCGTTTTCCGGAGGAATGCAGTAGCAGCCTTCGAGACGAATGCAGTAGCATGGCGAATGCAGTAGCATGGCAATGCAGTAGCAACTGTCAGGACAAATGCAGTAGCAGTTGTCAATCAAAATGTAGTAACAGTTGTTAACTAGCTAGCTTTCAAATACCGAATGCAGTAGCAAATATCTTCTAAATATTTTGATGCAGTAACTGTCAATCAAAATGAACTACATAAACATCTACACACTAAGCATGCAGTACTCGATCCAAGATCAGAACTTTACAAAAGAATCAAAAGATGAAAAGTCCAAGCTGAAAAACAAAGAAAGAAAGAGAGATTTTTCAAAGTTTACCCTATTCCAAAATAGAAGCCTATTCTAGAACAAAACCAATGGGTCAGTAAGAGATCGAGAACAAAACCAATGGGTCAGCAAAGATCATTTTGCTGAAAACCTATTCCAGAACAAAACCAAAATAGAAGCCTTGTTCTTCAATTTCCAGCATTCATGTTGTTGTTGTTGATGTGCACACAATAACAAGCAACAAACAAAAAAGGAAGAAACAAGGCAAACAATGAAACTGGATCCGAACCCGATCTCTAATGACGACGTCGTTTCCAGACGCAAGTCTGAAGCTCCTACTACCGCCGCACCCAATCGGAGGTGCATTTCCGGATCCCTGAAGACTTGGATCTGCTCCAGGATCCGTTCGAGGGTCTATCCATTAGCTTCAATGAGCTTGGTTCCGACTCCACCACCAAGACCTTTAAATTGTTAATCGGCCACTCGAAATCTCTGACTTTGTTCTTCAGCAATCTCATCTCCTAAGCTTGAACTGTCTTGGCGTGGCTGTTATTGGAAGACATGTACCTCGGTGAGCAGGTTCAGATCACCACCCATGGCAGCCGCGGATCAAGCTAAACGAGAGAGAGAGAGAGAGAGAGAGAGAGAGAGAGAGAGAGAGAGAGAGAGAGAGAGAGAGAGAGAGAGAGAGAGAGAGAGAGAGAGAGAGAGAGAGAGTTGATGGCAGATTTGTAAATAAAATGAAAAAAATGCCTGATTATGTAATTGCACCTATAGAATTAGTGTATGAGCTTGTACTGTAGCACGTGGGCCTGGATTTCATGTCCTTATGTGTATAATTTTAATCTTAGTTTGTTTATTAGTGTTTTGTAGTGTTGTCATGGATGTCTATGTCAAATTCTAATAAAAATAAGAGAATAGTCGGTTTTTGAAAAATAAAAATAAAAGAGAATAGTCGGTCAACAGCTGTCCATAACAATTTGAGGGTGGGTCTGCTTCTTGGGCACCAAGTAACGCTCTCCTATAAAACGGCATTACGATGCTGCTAGCTCCAGAATCCCACTGCACACTGCAAAAACCCCTCTCAATAATATCAACCCAAAACCCTAATCCCAATTCAATGGCTTCTCTTGTTGGTCCTCCATCGCTAAAGCAATTGCCCACCCCAGCTGCTCAACCACAATCTCCAACCCCTTCCGGCGACCCATTCATCGATCTCATGGTCGCCGATTTCAACAACTTGTCCCAGCCACCGATCAGACCCCAAATGGGATTCACCGAGAACGGCTCAGCTACATTCTTGACCACCGGAAATCCTTGCCTTGACCTCTTCTTCCACGTCGTACCCAACACTCCGGCCTCGTATCTGAACCAACATCTCCCACTGGCTTGGGCCCACAACTCCCTCACCACCCTCAAGCTCATCTGCAACCTGCGAGGCGTGCGCGGCACCGGGAAATCTGACAAAGAAGGCTTCTATACGGCGGCGTTTTGGCTCCACAAGAACCATCCCAAAACCCTAGCCTGCAATGTCGCGTCTCTTGCGGAATTTGGTTATTTTAAGGACCTGCCGGAGATTCTGTACCGCCTTCTAGAAGGTGCAGATGTGAGGAAGAACCAGAAGTCCGAGTGGATGCAAAGAAAGTCCGGCAAGGGTAGGTTTAGGACGGCAGTGGTTCCACTGTTCAGAGGACGTCACGGCAGACGCGGCGGCGGCGCTAAATCGAGAACCAAGAGTGGTCGCAGAGGAAACAACAACCGTGTGTCTAGAGAGGTTCGGGTACTGAACTCAATGGAGAGGGCAAAATCGGAAAAGGAAAAGGCCTCTTCCTTGAGAAAGCAGAAATTCGCGGCCATGGCCAAGAAGGCTGTTGAGAGGTACCAGCGTGACCCGGATTACAGATTCTTGCACGAACGGGTTTCGGATCTTTTTGCTGAGTGCTTGAAATCCGATATGGAGAATTTGAAATCTAATCAGAACAGGAAGATAAGCCTGGCGGCCAAGTGGTGCCCTTCTCTGGACTCCTCTTTCGATCGTGCTACTCTGCTCTGTGAAAGCATTGCCAGGAAGGTTTTCCCAAGAGAATCGTACCCAGAATATGAAGGAATTGAGGATGCTCATTATGCTTACAGAGTCCGAGACCGGCTGAGGAAGGATGTGTTGGTGCCCTTGAGGATAGTATTGGAAATACCGGAGGTTTATATGGGTGCCAATCTCTGGGGTGCCATTCCTTACAACAGAGTGGCGTCTGTGGCGATGAAGCTTTACAAGGAGAAGTTCTTGAAGCACGACGAGGAGAGGTTTAAGAAGTATCTGGAGGATGTGAAAGCCGGTAAGTCTACCATTGCAGCTGGTGCTCTGCTTCCACATGAGATCATAGCCTCTCTGAATGACGGGGATGGAGGGCAAGTGGCGGAGCTTCAATGGACGAGAGTGGTGGATGATTTGTTGAAGGAAGGCAAGATGAAGAATTGCTTGGCGGTGTGTGACGTTTCCGGAAGCATGAATGGGACTCCGATGGATGTGTGTGTGGCTTTGGGGATGTTGGTGGCTGAATTGAATGAGGAGCCGTGGAAAGGAAGGGTGATCACATTCAGTGCCAATCCTCAGCTTCACTTGATACAAGGCCATGATCTAAGGTCCAAGTCCGAGTTTGTGCAGAAAATGGAATGGGGAGGCAACACTGATTTTCAGAAGGTGTTTGATTTGATCCTCCAAGTGGCTGTGAAGGGGAATTTGAAGCCGGAGCAAATGATTAAGAGGGTGTTTGTGTTCAGTGACATGGAATTTGATCAGGCTTCAGGCTGTGGATGTAATAGGGGGTATGGATATAGATATGGATATGGGAATGTTCCAAGGGCATGGGAGACTGATTATGAGGTGATACAGAGGAAGTATAGGGAGAAAGGTTACGGTGATGCAGTGCCCCAGATAGTGTTTTGGAACCTGAGGGACTCCAAGGCTACCCCGGTGCCTGGGACACAACCCGGAGTGGCGCTGCTGAGTGGCTTCTCCAAGAATTTGCTCAAGCTCTTCTTGGATAATGATGGGGAGATTCGTCCTGACACAACCATGGAAGCAGCCATCTCAGGGCCAGAGTATCAGAACCTGGTTGTGCTGGATTGATCATCATCTTAATTTTAGGCCTTTCCTCTATGTGTAACCAAAAGATAGCAGTAGTAGTAGTAGTTTTATTTTCATTTTTCCATTTTGTACAAGAAAACTGAAAGTGAAATGAAAAATATCTTCTTCTTTTTTTCCTGGTATCTCTTCTTCTGCAATTTGGCTCTGTGTTTCCTCAAATTGGAATATGCAAATTGGAACTTCCCTTCAGGTAACTACGTTTGTTGTACTAGTCTAGATGTGCTAGACTTCCTGTATTTTGCATTCTGTAAAAGCAAGTGAATTGAAAATAAAATGATATCGTTTTTACAGAGTTCTGCATTTTGGGTGGGTGGCTATGATCATCGTATAGTATTGTTTGATATGTAAATTATTGATTTTGATGATGTGATTGTGAATAATGGCAGGATCATTATTTTGATTTAGGTTTGATGTGGTATTACTGAATTTCTTGGGAGTAAGTTTGTATATATATTCAATTCACTGTGGTTTTTTTAGGACTGTCCCAAATCTATGCTTTGTACGTACGTTATTTGGCAGTTGGTGAAAAGAAAAGACTATTATTAAAGAATAAAGATATATATAAGCTATTAATTGTCATTTTTATCCAAATTTTTGCTGCCAAATTTACTTCTTAAACTTATAGACATAGAATGCCATGACGAGCAGCAACATTAGTCACTGTGTTTGTGATTGCCTACGAGTATATATTGTTTGGTTTTGGAGGTAAATTGCAAGATGTTAATAGTTGAGTATTAAATTGCAAACACTTATAAGTAATGGGGTGAAAACGTAAATAACTCTAATTTATAATCCACTTTCTTTAATTTTTTACGGTAGTCACTTTCAAGTCGCGACTCGCGAGTATATGCTATAACGAAGAGGTTTGATGAATTAAACTCGAAGAAAGCTCTGCAAATATTACAAATCTCCGAAATCAAAAGCTCTGCAACTCAGATCCGTTTCTCTTCCATTTCGATCCTTCATTCTCGCCACTACCTTTTGGCGATTGCGATATCAGAAGCGAATTGCTGTGTTAGGCAGAGAGATCCGAATTCGTACAGATGGAGGCTCCGCAAGGTGGATCCGATAGAGACAAATCGAACTCGTCCTCTTCTCCCATCCCCGTCGTCTCCAATTTCTGGAAAGGTATGGTCAACAGTTACGGTTTTGCTTTAGCAAAATGAGTGTGA
Organism: Rubus parviflorus; assembly: GCA_029955375.1. Taxonomy (NCBI): domain Eukaryota; kingdom Viridiplantae; phylum Streptophyta; class Magnoliopsida; order Rosales; family Rosaceae; genus Rubus; species Rubus parviflorus. The sequence goes on from JARGGL010000009.1 coordinate 10,564,572, forward strand.
TATCTCTACAAGGAATCGATAGCTTTTTGTTCGTGCCATTTTGCTGTTGTACTGGTACATGTAGAACTCAGTCAATGATTGGATTTATTGTCACTGGAAATAAGGAGTAAATCCAAGCTTGCGCATCATTTTGATCATGTATACAATCACGTAGAAATCTATGTATGCGTTCTTAATCTGTTGATAATTGCAGAAATTGTGCAACTGGTGTTGTGTAGATTATTGAGTATTGAAGTAGAAGTAATTAGATTGTAAACTAGTTGTGAGAGTGGAATTAATGGAAATATCGTAGAAGAAGCTGGAAAAGCGTCCAGTATAGTCTGTTTATTAAACTCGTAATGATGCCTCATTGTGTGACTGCGAACACTCTGCTCACCTAGATATTTGGGTTGTGTAACAAACAAATCAGGAACATCATTCTAAATGCTTTCATTAATGGCTGCTTTTGTTTTATGCTTACAGACTTTGATTTGGAGAAGGAAAAAAGTGTACTGGATGAGCAAGGGCTTAGGATAGCTGAAAATCAGGAGAACAGCCAGAAAAATAGGCGGAAGCTTGCAGAGAGCACTAGAGGTATGCCATTTATTTTCTAACGATGAGGTGTCTTACACTGAAGGGATTTCTTTAATTTGTAGTCGGACCACTTTTCCTTTTGCCAGCCAGATTTTCTTCTCGAAAGTGGAGATATTTGGTAGCTTTTGTGGGGGGCCTTTCATGTTTTAATTGTAACTTTCATTCCACATTGCATCGTGAAAAACTTATCTCTTAATCTACAATTTGGGTTGCCAACAGATTTCAAGAAAGCTTCACCGGAGGAAAAGCTAAATCTCTTTAACTCTTTACTTAAGGGTTACCAAGAAGAAGTTGATAACCTTACCAAGAGAGCAAAATTTGGAGAGAATGCTTTTCTTAACATATATCAAAAGCTTTACGAGGCTCCAGATCCCTATCTTGCTCTTGCTTCAATTGCTGTAAGTACCAGCATGCATTTAGTATTCCATGACAGCAAGTTTCTAAATGCTTTTATTAGATAGGAATTTGATATATTGCATGAAGGGTCAGAGTATATAGATGAAGTGATGAACTGAAAACAAAAAATATCAGAATATTGACATCATTTGTGGACCGCTTGTTGTATTTTGTGTGCTTGTGCTCTTGTGCACTCGGCTTGTAGGTTGTGTGCTGTGTCTATTTTTCATTAGTACAACTTGTATTCATCTTTTACAGGAGCAAGATCTGAAATTGTCTGAGCTAGAATCTGAGAATAGGAAAATGAAAGTTGAGCTTGAGGAGTTCAGGACAGAAGCAACTCATCTAAAGAATCAACAGGCAACAATAAGACGACTTGAAGAGCGCAACCGTCAGTTAGAGCAACAGGTTGGCAATGTGTAGTATCTCTTTTAAATTAAAAAAGCAGCACTTTGCCTATTTAGGTGGTTTGAAGTTTTCGATTTCTCAATATGGCAACTGAAACGTTTACAAATTCTTTAATTATGGCATCATATAGTAATTCTTTATTTCCAGTTAGGCAAATTAATTGAGTGGGCAAATGGTTTTCCCTCCAGACTCCGTGTCTCTGGTATGACATCTCTTAGACTAGATGTAATCAGTGTATAGGTTCAGGACATGCAAATGGCCATTACCTTCCATTATCAAGCACTGTATGCTCCTGTAGTTTATTTTTTCTATATCATTGTTGCTTTATTGGTTTTCTTATAATACCAATTGGTGGAATAATTTAACATGTAGTTGCTGGAGTATTTGGCCATACTAGAAATTTAGAACTTTACAATTGTAGACTTATTAATCGCACTGATTTATATCTTCTTTTAATGGGTGAAATTTCTCATATGTGGTTAGATGGAGGATAAAGTTAAAGAAATTGTGGAGATAAAGCAACGGAGTTTTGCTGAAGAGAACCAGAAAGTACTTGAGGTCCTAACAGAAAGGTATGTATTGCTCATATATTTAAAATTTTAAATCTATGGAACTTTGTCAGGATGAGGCTACATTCGATCTCTGAAAGGATATGTTTTGTGTCTATTGATTTCATATTGAATGTATTGCATTTTCTTGTATAATTTATGATCTCTCCACTCTATACAGAGAACAAATGTTGCAGGATCAGTTACGACAAGCTAAAGACAGTGTTTTCAATATGCAGAAATTACATGAGCTTGCTCAAAGCCAATTGTTCGAGGTTCGTGCACAATCAGGTGGGTTCATTATACCCTGATGTTTTCTCTAGAATATCTTTAGTACATATATTAACGAGGCCATATGATTTGATCTTTTATGGCTAATGATTTCAGAGGAAGAGAAGGCAACCAAGCAATCTGAGGTCAATCTACTGATGGATGAAGTTGAACGGGCTCAGACACGGCTTCTTAGTCTTGAGATGGAGAAGGTGTGTTCTAAACCTGTGTTCTAAACCTTTTAATTTTACAAGCTTTTTAGCTGTTTATAATCCACCTTTTACATTGATGATACAGTTTTCATTTATAGTGAGGCAATAGTCTTTTGTGCAATTGGATCATACTTTGTAGTTTTTCATTATTTGTAAAGGTTCATGGTACTGCTATTATAGTTTATTTAGTTTCTCGTTTTTTATTCTTGTAGTAGTTGGATCTTCGTTGATGAAGCCCCGATTTTTCATTGAATATTTTTGCAGGGACTTTTGCGCTCCAAGTTACAGACAGCTAATGAAGATACTGACAATAAGAAAAGGTGACGGACTTCACTGTCATACTTTGTACTGCATGTCCCTCGAATATTTAGTTTCAATTTATTTCCCCTTTCTTTCGATTGGTACTGTGAACCATTTAAAATAGAGAAAACCCTTAGGAAACTAGAATTTTTATTATAAGAAACTAAGTATTATGTCACCTGGTTATGTTGCTTTTGCCTATGGCGTTTTGGTGTCCTAACCATATTTCATTTCTTGCATCCAGAACTCATCTAAAATAATATGCAATGGACAAGAATATCATGAAGTAACTGACTGAATGTCTGAATGAGTGTTTCTGCTAGTTTTATTTGGGTTCACCCTGGCTCTGTACCTGGGAATATATTTAAATAAGAAATTTGATACGCCTTTAATGTTCTGCTTCTCCATTGAAGCTCTATATAGATTGGTTTTGTTGTCTTTGGGATATATTTTTTATTTTAAATTGATTGCTTTGCACAGTGATAATTTAGATTCAAATAGCATCCTCGAGAATTCTATAAGTGCCAAGGAGAAGATCATTGCTGAACTCAACATGGAACTTCACAATATTGAAACCACCTTATCAAATGAAAGAGAGGAGCACATGAATGAGATCAAGAAGTTGAATGCACTGCTCATCGAAAAGGTACATTTACCTTCTTGCTCCAGTGTTACTTTATTGTTAAGCTGAAAGTACCGTTAGGGGTTAGGGTTTGGATCGTTAAGTGTCATTTTCCCTTCATAGTTAGGCCTGGTTTTTAGCTGTATGATGCCCAAAAAAAATAAAAATAAAAACAGGACACATGCAATTGACATCCTCCTCTCTAACAGTCTAATGTCCAGTGTCTTATACACCAAAGCTGTTAACTTCTTTAGTTTCTTTAAATATTTTTCTCCCTTATTAATTCAGGAAGCTGTTCTTGAGGAGATGAAGAAAGAGCTTCAAGCAAGGCCAACAACAAAACTAGTTGATGATTTGCGTAAGAAGGTGAAGATTTTGCAGGTAATGCCATACTTTCTTGATTATTTAGACTTGCCATTGATGCTGTTTAGAGAGATTCAAAATGCATAATTACGTACAGTGTGTACAATGTCCAAACTCCATGGATGAATTTACGACTTGTTTTTTATTTTATTTTTATTTCTATTTTTCTTATAAACGACAAATATTTTTACTTAAGCAGTGTTGTATTTCATCTATCATTCTACAATGAAAGAACATTAATGTGACTGGTCTCTAAACTGACATCAGAAGGATTAGGTCACGTTTGTTAAGTTGAAATTGTAATTGCCATTATCAAATTAATATTTACATGATTGGAAGAATTCAAGTTCTCTTTCGTTGATTATTGTAAATACCAACAACAGTGGCTGTATTATTTATTTGATTAATAATTTTGACTTCCCATCCATATTAGTTGTATCTTTCTGTTCATCTTGCCTTTGATGCTGTTCTCTTGCATCTTGTTTGCTTCCATTGGACTCCTAGTTACTTTGTAAACATTGTCCTCCTTTTCTTGGTCCCCAACAATGTTCTGTCTATCTCTTTATAACTTTTAGTTGAATTTGTAGGCAGTGGGCTATAATTCAATCGAGGCTGAAGATTGGGAAGCTGCTACAAGTGGGGAAGAGATGAGCAAAATGGAGTCTCTTCTTCTTGATAAAAATCGGAAAATGGAGCACCAACTCACACAGTTGAAGGTATGAAGCTTGTTCACTGAAGATTTTCTACAACTCCATATGTTAGTTCTATTTTGTGTGTTTTTTCTATTCTCCAAAAACATTCACTTCCACGCAGACACACTTGACTGAATTGTCTGGCTCTTCAGAGAGAGAAATTGAATGGAACATTTTATAGAGATGATAATGTCTTTCTGTGGGAACTTATGGACTGTAGTTGGGTTATTGAATGTTTCATTGAGATCTGTCGTGTATCTGTTGTATTTTTGCTTGTGCTGCTTTCAGGTGAAACTTTCAGAAAAATCATCTTTGTTGGAAAAGGCTGACGGAGAGATAACAGAACTTGCAGAAAAGGTTAATGAACAAAAAAAATTAATACAGAAGTTGGAGGATGATATATTGAAGGTGAGGATCAATGACTCATGGTGACCAAAATGAGCGTGTTACTTTTGCCTTCCACGATATGAACTATGAAGCATATTGATTAAACTTGCCTTCCCCATTTTTCTCTAAATTTGAAGTTCACCTTCTACTGCAGGGCTATAGCTCCAAGGATAAAAAAGGAAATTTATTTGATGACTGGGATCTATCTGAGGCTAGGAACACGGAGCTATCAGAGGTACCCCTCCTCTCTCTCCGTCTGTCCCTCCCTCACCTACATATCTATCTATCTCTTTCATTTTGCCATCACAAATTTCCGTTTCTTAAAATAATTATTTTATTGACATAAAAGCCCAACAGTCATATCGGTCAGTAATTTCACTAATTTGTGGCTAACCTGATGCAATTTCTGTGTGCTCTGTTGGGAAATAACATGTGTCCTTTTGGTGCAAGAAAGTTTACAATCACATGGTAATTCTTGGTGGTTAGTTTGTTTTTTGCCTCTAGAAACCGGAAGCATATCATCTACTTCTGGAACACTATGTGAAGTTTTGTCTTTACAAATTTAAAAGTATCTTGAGTGAATGCTGAGGGCTGTGGATCACTTCAACAACCTACCGCAAGTTTTTGGGTGGTTTTAGATTGCATGCTAGTGCTTTGGCTTTGCAGCTTTGGTATATTCAATCAGTGCCATCGTTGATTTCTGAATTCGTTCACAATAATTATACCACTGGCCTCTGTTGGTATTGAGCCTTTAACAATATAATCCTAATAATAAAGATATTTTCTGCAATTATGCGCGCACACATTTGGTGTTAAGTTATCTTAAGTGACAGTTCGTTCTTGACATACGTAGTGCATGCCTTCTTACTCTTTTTGGTTATGCAATCGTTTGGTTCCACATTATTTGGTTTATTAATAATAGCCTTTCTGAATCAGAATGCAGAACAAAAGCACGTCTCCTCAGACCAAGACCAAAGCTCAATGCTTAAGGTTATCTGTAATCAGCGAGATCGATTCAGGACACGCTTGAGAGAAACAGAAGAAGTTCGTTGTTTATTTTGAAACGTCCATAATTGTTTTGGTTTTTTAATCTGCCCTATTAATATGGCTGGCTTACAAGTCTAATCGAGTAATTTTGCTGACTGTTTTTTTTATACTAGGAAATAAGACAGTTGAAGGAAAAGATAGGAGCTCTAACAGTGGAACTGGAAAGGACAAAAGCTGATAATGTCAAACTGTATGGAAAGATACGTTATGTTCAGGACTACAGTCTTGAAAAAGTAGTATCTAGAGGATCAAAGAAGGTGATATATTTATGTTGCTATCTTCATCCCAATATGTACTTCTAGTTAGTTAATATATTATGGGGCTATTTTGTTTTTTAGTCCAGTGGACTCCTTGTCCTCTGTGTTGTATATGCTTCTTTTGTTAAAGTTGGTTTCTCATCAACTAAATATGTGGATTATAGTTTACCAATACTTGTTTGTTTTTATGCGGTATATTTCAGCAAGCAGAGGATCTTGAAAGTGGTTTCTCCTCAGATGTTGAATCCAAGTACAAGAAGATATATGAGGATGACATAAATCCTTTTGCAGCCTTCTCAAAAAAGGTTTGGCAACGTTTAGTTTTGGTGAATTTGTGAAGTTTCTTAGCAAAGATGTATTTATTCTGGGAGTGGATTTCTGTAATATATTCCTTCTGCTTTCTTATATTTGTTAGATATCATATATTAAACTTACTTGTACACAGGAAAGGGATCAAAGGTACAAGGAATTGGGTTTCAGGGATAGAATTACTCTAAGCAGTGGACGTTTTCTTCTTGGCAACAAGTAAGAATAAATAATCTTAGCTTCCTTTCTTTCATATAGTACAGTGTTTTGTTTTTATTTTCTTCATATCATAGTATGAATTCCTGTCCTGTATCTCAAATATTCTTGATGTTAGCTTGACAATGATGCTAGTTGTCTGGCCATTCCAGGTTTGTTTGTGCCTATAACTATATATATATATTTTTTTTTTTTTTTTTTTACATATATAATGTTTGTAAATGCTTGCTCACCCTAAACTCACCTGTCCATTTAATTTGTCCATTCCTCCCTCTAAGACCTTAAAAAAAGTGTGTTTTCCTCTAGTACCTACTTATTATAAAGAGAACTCTCTTGCACAATAAAAGATGAGAATGAATGTCAAAATAACTTTAATCAAAATGGGATTACATGTTTGTTTACAATGCAAGGATAGTGTTGTAATTGTGAATTGTTGGACTCTTGTCTGATAGTTTTCGCTCATTGCCTTGGTTCATTCCTTTCTGCATACTTTATACACAAAAATAATTCAGACAAAACATATTCCATTTCAGTTAATTTCTTGTAACACAAAGAGTCATGGTTGCAGGTATGCTCGGACTTTTGCATTTTTCTACACCATTGGGTTGCATATACTGGTGTTCACCTGTCTCTATCGAATGTCAGCTCTGAGTTATCTTAGGTATTTTCTGTTCCGATGTAACACTTTTGCTGGTTAGTTTTTTTTTTTCACTTATTTATTTTTCTTTTTTCTGTTTTTGCAGCAATGGTCAGGAGGATATCCTTGTTGGGGACACAACTCTGAACCTCCCACACGCTCTCTAGGCTTGGAGACATTCTGAAGCTTTGCAGAATGTATATAACATAAATGACTGTTATTCGCTTGGTTTTTTTTTTCCGTTTTCCTTCACTAATTAGCTGTAAAGCATATCATGTACTATTAGAGATATAGGGACAAATCAAGTCAATCCCATTCAATGGCCATATTTTCTGCTGGAATGGTTCGATGAGTTCAACCATATTTTGAGCTGCAGCTTTGCCTTTGGACCAGTTTTGCTGCTTGTGCTTGCAGAAAAGTTACTCATTGTGAAAGTGACCGAAGAAAAATTGCTTCGAAAAATTGGACCAAAATTTGTAGGACAATGGCAATTCAAGAAATAAAAATAAAGGAAAATGGAGCAACAATTGGTGAGACAAACACTTAAACGAACAAGCATATGCCCGGATGCTAATTCTGATGGAATCAATGACCGCCTAATACACCAAATTAATGTTAGATACTTAGATGTAGCTCAATTTTTCATTTCCGTAGATAGAAAAGGCATCTCATTTATCTTGATTTGGGCTCAGTTGTGCCCGAGCTTGAGTTATCTTCTTATTATTCGCATATGTTTGAAATGTGCTCGGAGATTATAATGACCACCCAATCACATTGTGGTTTTAGCTAAATTAAATATGGGCTTGAATGGCAATCTAGCTTATAGAAGTACGAAATTGTTACACCTTTGATTCTTTGAAATATTGTTTTGGCCAAAAAAAAAAGATTGTAATGTGTTAAAAAATTGAAGTTGAAAATATATTAGTATTTAACATACACACTCATGACAACACTATAAAACACAAATAAACCAACTAAGATTAGAGTTACACAAATAAGGACATGCAGCCCAGGCCCACACACTACAATTTAAGCCTAGACCCAAATTTTAAAGGAGCAATTACATAATCAGGTCTTTCTTTCCTTTATTTACAAGTTTGCCATCATACCAACCCAAAAGTGTGTGCTACTAGATATTTGTGCAGTAGCAGTAGTGAATATTCATGCAATAACAATAACAATAACGTATATCCGTGCAGTAGCAGTAGTGATTATCCGTGCAGTAGCAATAACAAATATCCGTGCAGTAGCAATAACGGTAGCATATATCACCATGCAGTAGCAACTATCACGACAAGTATGCAGTAGAAGCGATCATGACTACTATGCAGTAGCAACTATTATGCAGTAGCAGCTATTAAGGCTGCTATGCAGTAACAACTATATACCAAGATTAGTATGCAGTAACAACTATCACGATAAGTTTACAGTAGCAGCTATCAAGAGATATTGCACTGCTACTGCTACTACACGCATATATTGTACTAGTATTGCACGCTACTGCTACCGTTACTGCTACTACACTGCTACTACACACATATATGCTATAGGTATTGCAAGTTATTGCTACTGCACTGATACTGCATTGATACTGCTATCGTTACTGCTACTGCACTGATACTGCACTGCTACTGCACTGATACTGCTACCGTTATTGCTATTGCACTGATACTGCACTACTACTGCACTGCTCACTGATACTGCACTGATACTGCACTTCTACTACACGCATATATGCTACTAGTATTGTACCCTACTGTTACTGCACTAACAGTACTGCACGAATATCTATTTTTGTTACTAAACGAATATATGCTATTGTTACTGCTACTGTATAAATATATGTTAAATGATATATGTTATTATACGAATATTTATTTCTGCTAATGCATTTACAAATCCTACTGCTACTGCACAAATATCTATTTATGTTATTACACAAATATATGCTACTGTTACTGCTACTGCACAGATATCTATTTTTGCTAATGTACGGATATCTGTTTCTATTATTGCATGAATATATGCTACAGTTACTGCTACTGCATATATATTTGTTGTTACTATTGTACGGATATCTACTACTGCACGGATATATGGCGGCACACTTTGAGTTTTTTTTTTGTTGGTACACACATTGAGTTCCAAACCAAAAACTTAGAAGAGGACAAAAAAGTAATTTAACACTTGCCACATGTAAGCTTGTAAACAACTTGTCCTTATGTGTAAAAAAATTTACTTATATGCATGAATTAAAAGTTTGTGGACTTTGGAGAAAAATAAAGAGATGTCATGGGCTTTTCTGTAGTTTACTAAAAATATATGCGGTAAAAATAAAATAGATAGTAAAATGTAAAAAAAAAATTAACCCGATGGCAAATTACACTGGTGAATGGAGGGGTTTATGATAGACCGCAACTGAGACTGAGAGGCTCTCCGTCATCTTCCTCTATAGGCTACCTCCTAGTCCTAGGGTTTATGTCCATACTTCTCAAACACTCGAACAATTATTGGTTTATATAAATTAGAAGTTAGAACGAAACAAACAGATATGAGCGTCGCTGCTTCTATATCGTCCATCGCCACCGTTCATTTCCCCAATTGCCACCGTTGCTGCCTTCGCTCCTCGAAAATCCCATTACCATCTCTCTCGCTTCGGATTATGTCTCAATTCTCGTCCTCCGCCACATCTCCGTCGCCGTCGAGCTCCCACACGGCGGCCGTGGAAGCCAAGAAACCGCCCAAGCTGCCGTGGCTCATCGTCGGCCTCGGAAACCCCGGCAAGAAGTACAACAGTACCCGCCATAATGTCCGTACGGCCACTCTTTTTCTCTGCTGCATTTTCAGAAAAAAAAAAAAAAAGTTCAAACTTTTTTATAAAGAAAAAACCTTTGAATTCAGTAAACATGTATTACTAAGAAAAGAGTTCCGTATTATTTAATAACAGTTTCCAATACTAATTTTACAATGTTGCTTTGTTTTCATGATTTTAGTGAATGTGTTTCTTTCAGGTGGGTTTCGAGATGGTGGATGCTATAGCTGAAGCTGAAGGGATATCTTTGAGCAGTGTTTCTTTCAAAGCCCTTCTTGGAAAAGGTTCACTTGCTTCAAATTTGCACCATCTTACTTGGAGAATTTTGTTAGTGAAAGATGCAATACTAAGAAGTTGCTTTCAAGGCTTATGTTGTGCTTAGTTTCCCTACTTATGTGATTCTCAGCACTTTGTCAAATTAGCAATTTCTGTTGCCTTTGTTCTCTTTCTATTTTTGGTCTACATGTTCTGGTTTAAAGTATTGTTTGATTGGTTGTAATGTAGTTACTCAAAGAAAACAGCAACTGAATTACAGTTCATTCAGAGAATTATACTAGGTTTGGCATAGCATGCAAGACGGTTAGCAGCAGTCAATTCTCATGTTTATCCACTGAGAGTTTTAGAAAACTTTTCATTCAAAAACAACCAATTATATGTAGAGTACATTTTGAATATCTCTTTACACATGTATTTGCAATTTTCAATCACATGTTTATAGTATTTATGGCTGCTTTATAGAGCTTATGGATAGAAAGTCCTTCACTTTGTTTTCAAGATTCCCAACAGTTGGGGAAATTACTGTATTAAAACCAATTTTCTATTTGTACCTCATATCTAGTTTTGCATGTTATAATTCTCATGCTTTTTGTTCCAGGTTTTATTGGGGATGCTCCGGTTATATTTGCCAAACCGCAAACTTACATGAATAAAAGCGGTGAGTCTGTAAGTAAGCTATCTCACGAGTTGTCTTTTTTTGTGAATTTGTTTCTTTGATGATTGTTTGATGCTTGGACCCTTTTCTGAAGGTTGGAGCCATTGTTTCGTATTACAAAATTCCATTGCAGCAAGTACTCGTGGTATGGTTTCTCTCCCTTGTTGACTTGATCTCTACTTTACAGTATCTTCTCTCTTTTTCCCTCATTTTCCTTTTTCTGAGCCAGAGTGACACTGTTTCTCTACAATGTTAAAAAATTGTAATTTTTTTTCTCAGATCTTTGACGATCTGGATCTGCCTTTTGCAAAATTGCGGCTGTTGCCAAAAGGTGGACATGGAGGACAGAATGGGTAAGTTAACGTTCTGTGATTCAAGTATCTCAGGTAAAATAAAATTGAATTTGAACGAATTCGCCACTGTATCCTAGTCATATAGTTTCAAGAGACCCTGTCAGATCCTATGATCCCCAACTTAATGAATGAGTTGTATGCAATACTTCAGTTCTCTCTTAAGACACAATGGATAATCTCCTAAACCATGATCATCCTCTTGCCAGGAATAAACATGTGGTAGACAAGGTAGAAACTATGAACTCTTTTGCTGCATTGTGACTTTTCCTACTAGGAAGAACTGGTGGTGTGGATGTTGGATGTTCTTTCCCCATGTTGTAATATCATTGCTGAGTTGCATATTTGGAGATCCTTGATTGTCATATCATTGATTGAGTTGCATCTTTCCCCATGTTGTAATATCATTGATTGTCAAATATTTGGAGTGCTTGAGGATTAGATATCCTCAGCAAATAATATTGTTTTTGTTATTTTCTGGATATCAACTTTCAGAGAGTCAGAAGAAGCCCCTAACAGTTTTAATTGATTTTCATTCTTCGCTTTATCTTGCAGGATGAGGAGTATAATTGATCATTTTAAAGGGAGCCGTGACTTTCCACGTTTGAGAATCGGTACTTTCCCTAGAGCACCCAAAGTCCTTCCAACATACTTTATACATTATTTTTGTAATTCAATTGGTAAAATTTCTTTATGACCAAAGAAAAAATGGTGAAACTTATGTAGGCATTGGGCGGCCTCCTGGGAAAATGGACCCTGCCAACTTTGTTCTTCGTCCCTTTACTAAACAAGAACGCGAAGAGGTTTGTAAACTTTCTAATGCAACCGTTCGAGAGAATTTCATATAGCTTGACATTGGACTCTAACAGTTCCCTGCGAATGATTTTCAGTTAAATTTTACATTTCAACATGGCGTAGACGCAGTGCGGATTCTTTTGCTTGAAGGGTTCAACAAAGCCGCAACATTTGTTAACACAGTCAAACCCTTGGAGCAATGTGGTTAATTGCTTTTTTGGTTTCAAGCTTTGATTATCATGAGAAGCAGAATATTACATTTAGATTTCTCATTTTGGTAAATCATCATCCCTTTCATCGGTCACTCACAGTGGTACACTCAAGATTTATACAGAATCCCTTTGGGAACTTGCAAGCATTTACATTCTTTGACAGACAAGCTACAGCTACACTTCATAATATTAGAACAACAGAAATCCAATGATGTAATCATTACTTTCTATTTATTTTTGCTTTACATTTCTGGCTCGCAGCAATTTATATCATCAGTGGCATTTGTCATATTCTTTGTACAAAATAACCAAAGAGTTGTTGGTCTAGCGGGTCAGGCCCTTGGTTTGCTCCCAAGTGGTCTGGGGTTCGACCCACTCCCACGGTACCCACCTAGCAATTGCTAGAGTTTCTAGTTTCCCAAATGTTGTGGGGTCAGGCGGGAAGCCTAGGGATTAATCGGGTCAAAGATCCGGATACCCCAGTTTCTAAAAAAAAATTAAAAAAAAATAAAATATTCTTCCAATCATATTGTCAGCAAATTACTGAGTATTGATAAATTGTTTACTGTGAAGTAATTATATGAAGTGATTGCATTGAACTGTATTCATCATTTGTGTTTGAACTATAATTAATTTGAAGAGTGACATTGGAGTTGGCTCATCCAATCAGGCAGGCTTGATTGATTAGTAACTACGGCCAGTAGAAGTTGACTATATGATAACTAGGTCGTCTTGTTGTTAGAGCCATCATGTTTCCACTTAAAATCACTTCTTGGAAAAATAAATAACAATTCTACCTATTTTTCCTTTTTGACTTGGAAAAATTCTTGATTCAAAGTCACAAATCACCGCAGATACCAGATACGTGACCAAAGAGATTTGCCCAAGACTGTTTTCAATGGCTTGAAACGTGAAGTGGTCCATGTAACTTTCAATAGTCCTTTAGAACCCTCACCTACCAATTGACCTTTGTAATATCTTATGGTTGACCTAGAAAACCACAAATAATCTAAATCAAAACTATGTCAGAAAATAAATCTTATGAATCGAAAATGGTCTAAATTTTTTTAGACCCCCATGTAACCAAAAAAAATGGTCTAAATTTTAGGGTTTGGGATGCAGATTTTTATGAATTATTATAACCTAATGGAAGGGAACATAGAGTTTATGAATAAAGGGACTAACATAGGGTTATAAAACATTTATGCATGGGATTTGGGATTTGGGACCCTCTCATAATTGCAAAAGGAAGTTCCAATTTATGATTTGACCTAAACTCTGTGGCATTCAAATGTTCCACACACCAGGGTAGTAAAGGTGCCAAACTTTTCTTGATGTGCTTATAACTTGGGTGACAGAGAACCGCCACCAAATCAAGATATTGACAATAGAGTCCTAATGATCTTCTATAATGCTGAGGAGATTGTGATCTATTTAATCAAATGTAAAGATTCAAAAACTCGGAATATCTATCCATTTATTACATGTTCCGGAACATAATAAAATTTCTGCCAAGTCAAAACTCAGTATGAAAAATACAAGAAATGAGTGAAAACTAGTTGAAGATCAAAGCTGGGGTGGGAAGTAGATATTGGATCCAGTGCCACGTAGGTGAAAACGAAAGGGCCCAGTAAGGCGAATAGGAACTTGCCGACAATCACGGCAGTTGGGCCCACGAGTAAAGGTCCGTCCAACTACATAGTCGTCCACTTCCAAGAGTGGGCCCTACTCTCCCATGTGATCTCTTCCCCCACACATCACACATCACACAGGACGAAAGTGAAAGATAATATAGCTGCTAATTCATAATTTTCTGCCCAAAAACTCACATGCAACGTCCCAGACACAAACAAATCCCTTTCTTTTCGTTATGAACAGTATGCTGATGCCGCCGCACTACCAACTTATTTCTAGACTTAAGAAGAAAAGTGAAGACATTTTTTATTTATTTTTTAATTGGCCGGCACGTATAATTAGTTTAGGGAATGACATTTAGGGTTTTAAGATTACAAATACTTTTTTTATTTCCTGCCTAGAATTTTAGTATTAGAAATATGTTTTTATTTCCTGCCTTTACGCTTGCTTCTATCCTCATTTATATACAAGTAGATAATAGATGGGATGAGCCCCACTTTTATCCAGCTCCCACCTACATAAATACATCAACATTAATATTCACATTAAATTTCCACCAAAAACCAATGTAGAATGCACCTTCAACATTTATATTGATTTATGAGGAATAATAAATAGGTACATATTACAAACCAAATTTCCAAACCTATTTTTTACCTAACCAAACTCCAAAGCCTAGTTTTAATTTATGTTTCCATTATGGTTTTTTTAACACTTATTTGGAGAGAATCCCACGCGGTTGTTTCCCAAGTCGAAGCTGACACGTGTCCCTTGCTGCTGGACGTTTCCGATGATAGACATGGACGACGACGTTGGGGCGAAAGCAAAGCAGAAAGTGCCGGACGAGTCCACGGGAATCAAGTAGTTCTTCGCGGGCAAGCTCAAGCTTTTCCCACCAGAAAATTGAAACGACACCGTTGGGACCCGCACGCTCGTTCGCCCCGAGAGATCGTAACACGTGTCGAACAGAGCGAAGTTGCTCGCGGAAGGCAAGTCTGTCGTCAGTCTCTTGAACGCGTCGCGGAGCGAGTTGTAGGCCGCGCTCTGCAACCGAGTTATGGCCGTACCCGAGTCAACGATGATCCCGCCGTTACCGGAATCGTCCATCTGGAAGAGCGACGGTGGGATTGAAATCGGACGGCCGCCGACGCTGAGTCCGGTGAGTCCCACGTAATAAAACGTCCCGACCTTGCGGTTTTTGAAGAGCGGCGCGAAGACCGAGTCACCGGGTGCGGCCGAGTTGAACTCGAGAGTGGACGACGCGCTAGAGTCGCGGTTGACCAGGCAGTAGGACAACGATGAAGCTTTGAGTTGCGAAGGAAGTGACAGAGGACCACCGCCGAGTCCGAGCAATCCGGCGGCTCCAACGAACAATCCCTCATTATCGTGGCCACATCCCATGGCGAAGCTGTTGATGGCACGTGTATTTCCAAACGACACCGTTTCCGTTACGAAATCGCCGACCGTGTAGGAGCCGTCGCCGTAGGACACCTGGTAGAGGCACTTATTGTTGCGGCACGCGGACACTCGGAGAGCCGCACATTGCGCAGCGTCACAAGTGAGCTGTTTAAAAGTGGAGGATCCGGTCGGGTCGAAAACCGGGTCGGATTGCTGGTAACAGTCGGAGCAAGGCTGGCATTGGAGCCAAAAGACGTCACTCCCCGTGTCGAGCACCATGTAGAAGGACTTGGCCGGTTGGCCGACGGCGATGCGCGAGAAGTACTCGCCGCTTCCCTGGCTGATGCCCGACGTGACCGGCGTGGACAAGTCCTCGGGTCGGATCTCCGTCTGCATGGGCTCCAGATCCGCCCTGTTAACCTCCTGCAATGCAAACTGGAGCTTGGTGTTGAGCGAGTTGACTCGGGCCGAGTCGCGGTCGAGTCGGGAGAGGACTAAGGACTTGTAGTCCTTGTGTTGGGAGGTGGCGAGAGCGTCACGGGGGTGGAGTCGGAGCGAGAGCGAGAGGGACGAGTTGAGAGGAGTGAGCTGGACTTGGGCTTCTTGGTGGTCCAAGGGCTTGAGGGTTTGCGGGTCGAAGGAGATGACGTCATGTGCTTGGCCGAGAGAACCAGCGACGTCAAGAAGAGTGGTGGTTTCTGTTAAGCTGCTGCGGCAGAGAGTGGAAACAAATAGATTAGTGAATATGAGAGCTGAGGCCAAGAAGCAAAATGGGTTGTAAGCCATTTTTTTGGTTTCTCAGTTGCGTTGCAGAGAGATGAGATCTCAAAGAGGGAGAGATCAGAGATGAGTGCGAAGTGGGAGTGAGGGTGGTTGGGCTTTATTGAGTTGAAACTTGAAAGAAGAGGGGGAGGAGGAAGATGAGAGCATTAAAGTGGGAAGCAGCGTGGGACCCACCTTTGTGTATTTTGGGATACAAATACTCAGTACGTACGTCATTTTTTACTTGTTTTGGGTGCAGAAAGGCGTACGTACTGGGTGGAAACGGAAAACACAAAAGCGGTGACGATGTGGGAAGTTTCTGTCTTCTTCTGGCCTTTTCCTCTTGTTGGGGTTAAAGGTTTTTGACCGGAAAACACTGGTGTGTAAGGGTAAAAGTTTCGTCATCACTGGGTTCAATTGATTGATTAGTATGAGATTAAAGGTCCTTGAGGCTCGAGCAGTCACTCTCTTTAATCCGTACAACTGGTACGACCATGTCAGCATGTGGGTAAATGTGTAATTTAATAATCTTTAATGTATTGTATAAAGGTATGTTTTTCTTTAATGATTTTGTTGGAAGCATAATCATAAGATTTCAACTGGATCCTGTAAAATATGAGAAGTGCCTTAATGCGGAAGCACTGTTTTTTTCCTTCATCTGAAACAAGAATTAGCATGCAAAATACTCTACGTTAAGGGATTGGTCTCGTTCAAATCTTGTTAGTAATGAAGCACACATTTGAAAGAGGACACGACCGAATTAATGCTTTTGCGAAAATCTTGATAGCTCATAACAATTAACTAGTAAAAAATAATTCATTAGCAACAAGCTAGAGCTCGTATCATTGCAAAAATAAAAAGTAAAGCTTAAAAATTGAAAATGAAATTTTAACCTCAACTACGAACCGCTCGAAACAAGGCGTACGTAAGAAAATGGAAACGCGAAAACATCATGTTATCAATTCTGCAGGGCAAGAACTTATCTTGGCAACTTGTGCATTAACGAGAAGTGAAGAAACAAAAAAACCAAACATGTAATGGGTAGTGATCACCATGATAATAACTCCATCCTCATTGATCAGAGTCGGTTCTTGATAGCAATCAGCAATTCGATCAGACGCTCTCCATAAAAATAAAAATATATAATTGTCGTATTCTCAGATTAAATGTGAAAGCCTTTTATGGATAGTCATAGTATACAGCAAAATGCAAGTGGTAGGTTGTAGATATCTTATAGAATTAGTTAGACAGATTATGAAGTGGAAGAGACAGCCACGTATGTTCATTGATGGGTGATTTATCAAAGACACCTCTTTTCCACTTTAATTTGTGACACTGGGAATAAGATCAATAAAATATCGACTTCTCTTTTTCCTATTTTAACCGTATTATGAACCAAAATATGAAAGATAATGACTGATGAAATGAAAGTGATCGAACGAATCCAAACGTTGCAAAACTTTAAAAATCTCAAACTATACATCCAATGATCCAATATGATGTTCAATCATAAGAGAAATTTATCTTAGTTAGTGTCTCACTACTCTCGTGTATCATTATTAGAGGTGGATGGTTCGTCTTTCACAATGCATCTGTATGTCTCAGACCAAGTTTACGAATTAAATTTTATCTCTTAAATATTTGCTCATCGTTAGACAAGTTCTTCAATTGTTGCGTGCTACCGATGCATATTTTGTTTAGCTAGTTGATGTCTATATGTTATTTAGGGTTTAGTGTGTAAGCTCGTTTTTTATTATTATTATTATTAATTTTATGTAAAAATTGAGCTTCATATGATTCTTAATAGATAGTTTTTGTCTAAAGATGAGATTTCAAGTTTTTTCTCTGATTATTGATAAGCGTATAAAATATCATGCATAAATCACATGATGCGAACTGTATTCGGCATTGAAAAATATTAAAGCAATAAAACGATAATACTTTGAATCATTTACAAGATACGTATGTAGTTTGTTTGAAAATATGAGTGAAAGTATAGAGTCACTCTCATCTATCTGCAAATCTATTTTTATTAGGATTAAAATTGATGAGTCTCATATAAATTGTGTTTTTTCTTCATTCCTATTGGATCAAAAGCCGTTACCGTTATTCCGGCGGGTACAACGCCTATGAATATAACCAGGGAATAAGATCACCAGCTGACACCAAAACACAAAATATGAAAGCTTCAAAACTAGTCTCTCCGTTCAGGCTTTCCTCTCTTCTACGTGGCCAAAAGGACCCAGTTCTCGCCCTCCAACTCTTCCAAAACCCTAACCCGGATTCAAACCCTCAATCCCAAAACCCCTTTCGCTATTCTCTCCTTTCCTACGACCTCATCATCACCAAGCTCGGCCGCGCCAGAATGTTCGACCAAATGGAGCAAATCCTCCACCAATTGAAGCAAGAAACCCGTTTCGCTTCACCAGAAATCATCTTCTGCAATGTCATCTCATTCTACGGCCGCGCTCGTCTCCCCGACCGTGCACTCCAAGTGTTTGATGAAATGCCTTCTTTCCGTTGCCGGCGGACAATCAAATCATTCAATTCGCTGCTGGATGCGCTTTTCAAATGTGGAAAATTTGAGAAGATGAAGAAAGTATTTGAAGGGGTTGAAGATTACGGGACCCCAGATGCCTGTACTTACAATATACTGATCAAAGCTGCTTGTGGGAGTGAGGATTTGGATAATGCATGCAAGGTGTTTGATGAAATGCGTAGGAATGGTGTTCATCCGACTGATGTGACATTGGGCACTTTGATTCACAAGCTTTGTTCGAATTTATGGGTGAAAGAAGCTTTTGAGTTGAAAGATCAATGGGAGCGCGTTCATGGAGTTTTGCCTAATGCATTCGTGTATGCATCGTTGATGAAAGGACTTTGTGGGATTGGCGAAATGACATTAGCTTTTGGGCTTAAGGAAGAGATGGTGAGGAAGAACATTCAATTGGATTCCGCGGTTTATTCTACTTTGATCAGCGCGCTTCTCAAGGCTGGTAGGAAAGCAGAGGTTTCGGGGCTTTTGAAGGAAATGAGCGAGTATGGGTGCAAACCAAACACAGTGACTTACAATGCAATGATTCATGGGTATTGTAAGGAGAAGGATTTCGAAGCAGCATTTGGAGTTTTGGATGAGATGGTGGAGAAAGGGTGCAGACCAGATGCTATTAGTTACAATGTAATTATTGATGCCTTGTGCAAGGAAGGGAAATGGAGTGAAGCAAATCTCTTGTTTCAAGATTTACCGAGACGCCGGTGCAATCCCGATGTGCTTTCATATCGAATGCTATTTAGTGGACTTTGTGATTGGGGACAGTTCAAGGAAGCAGCATTTATCTTAGATGAGATGATCTTTAAGGGTTACGCGCCTCATTATGCACGGACACATAAACTTGTTGAGGGTTTGTGTCAGGAAGGTAATACGGAGTTGTTAGGGACAGTTTTGAGTAGTCTGGGAAAGGGAAATGTTCTTCATGGAGATACCTGGAAGATGGTGATTTCTACCGTATGTAAGGAGAAGCCGTCAAATGTCTCTGAGCTTGTTGATACTTTGATAGTGCAGTAAATTGGGGCTGTACTCATGCCAATAAGATAATATGGATTTGTAACTTTGTAAAGCAGAGGCACTGCTTTCTAATTCTATATATCTTCTAGTGTAGATGACTTGCAACTTTCATTTTCGTTGTGTTCAACTCCCGAAGAGAGCCAGTTTCAGTCTTCACTACATCAGGTTCTTACTTTTGCAAAGGATCGGCAATTGGAGCTGTATTTTCCTAGAAAATGGCTCCTTTTGTTGGTCATTCTATACTTTAAACTCAAATTGCTGATGTAGTTTTAGGTCGGTGCAGAAGACATGGAAGGGTTAACAAAATTGATACGAGCCTTTGTTTGGCTAAAGGAAATAATATAATTGCAGAGTTAATCGGATAGAAACAGTTCAAAACTGTAACTGCTAACATACAATACAGATTAGAACGGTGTATGGTGCAAGTGATATAATATAAGCAAGTTTCCTGTCGATAATTGACTGTGCTACATGTCCTTTGGAAGGAGATGCAAGCTGGAAGTTGTTTCAAGTTTGATCGTCTCTTAACAAAGGTTCGTTGAGATTACAACTAATTATAACATGGTTGCACTGTTGTTTCTAGTTTCCACGTTCTCTATACATTCTGGAAGCTTTGGCAGTAAAAGAACCAGATTTTAACTAATAAATATACTAAGCGTAGAGAAAAGCAACAAGGGGACGTAGCTCATATGGTAGAGCGCTCGCTTCGCATGCGAGAGGCACGGGGTTCGATTCCCCGCGTCTCCATTTAGAAACTGTAATGCTATAATTTTTTTAATTTTTTGAGATTTCACTTCCAGTCCATTATTTGTTAATCAATGTGGGGAAAATAGAATCATAAAAAATAACACGAGGAATCTGAGAAATGAAAGGAGTAGATGTAGAATCAAAACTCCAAGGGCTTTTTATGTTACTTTAAAACCCATTGTGTATATATAATCTTGTTCACACCTCACATTCTCTTCTCCTCCTGATCTTCATCTCCTCTCTCTTCTTTAATTAAAGAACTAAAACGACCAGAAGATGAAAACATTACTCAACATGCCCTGAAAGCAGTTCATGTTAATAGGGGCAAGTTTATGTACATACTACATCCATACATATTCGCACTACTCAAACCGATATATAACCAAAGATATGACCTAGCTAAGACATTGCGCGCAATTCCTTTTATAATTTACTTTTATTTATTTTTGTTTATGATGATGATGGTACTAGTCAACAATTATCAACATCCATCACTTGCAGGCTCAACTGAACTTAGAAGACCATTGCCTCTGAGCTGCATGCAGTGGTCTTCTGCATCGACTTGAGCACACACAATCACCACTGCCAGGCCGTTGTGATGTGCCTCCTGCATCACATTGACTGCAATGTCAACTGTCATTCCGGGGATAACCTTCATCAGAACTTGGACAACATACTCCCGCTTGTTATAGTTATCATTATGCAGCATCACACGATATGGCGGAGACATTTTCCTTGATTTCCTGCAAACCAAGGTTTCTTAGTTACTTTAAAACTTTCTACTATAATCAGAATAAGTAAAAGTATGTTTATATTGTTAATAGATATGAATCACAAATACATTCAGATATTGAGGCTTGCTGAAACAGCTCTTCCAAAAACCTGCAAGAATTGCTTATAAGAAGAGTTACATGATCATCTACTAATCTACAGGGGAAATTGGTATAATAACCAAATTTAGGCCCTTCAGAGCACTAGTTTAACCAACTATACTCAACTTCAGAAATATAAACACTTGAGCACCATTCAAGTAGTGATTGAACCCCTTGAGTAACGTTTAGATTCTCTCAAGAAATGCTCTAACTCCCCACAAGTAGTTTTATTTTCTATTTAAAGAAGTTGGCTAAATGTCCCTGAAGAGTCCAAATCAGGGATATTTTTATGAAATTTCCCAATCTACGGGTTCCACTCCTCAGGTATAAAAATGTTATTCAATACAATCATTAGTCAGGAAGGGGCAGGCAACTGGAAAATTTGGACTCAGACTTTCAGCCAAAATTTTCAAAATTGACAAATATAACCACTAGAGATGTCACCGAGTAGTGCTTGTAGCCTCTCGAGTAGTGTCGAACCCTCTAGTGGTTTAAAAACTTTGAAGTCCGAAGTTTGGCGGGTTCTTCTGCTGTTACGACTACACTGCCTGCTTGATTACTTTGTTACATTCACTTGCTACTGAGCACTGACTACTGACTACTGCATCTAAATTCTTACACTTCTAAGATGTCAAATTTGAGTTTTGGATTTTATGAATTTCTATTCCAAACACAGATTCATATCGAAACTCACCCTAAACATCTACTTAGAGACGATCAAGTTTGTTATGGATACTGGGAAAATTACAGAAAATTCATGTAATAGAAGCAGAATGATATGAATCTAAAACTGACATTTATGGACATTATACAGACTGTTGTATTGTATATACCTCAAGTCAAACTCAGAATCACGACCGGGTGTTGTTTTCTCTATGGTTGGCTTCTCCAACAACCCACCCCCTTTTCCAAGCACAGTGGTTGTTGCAGTCATCAGGGTGCTCCGATTTGGGCATTGTTTATGAAAATAAGGTTTATCACCTCCTACATAAATTACAATCAAATTCACAATTAAGAAATCCAGCACGTTTCAAGAAACAAAGCAATGTTAAGAGTGCAGAAAACCCTAAATTGCTGAACTTGCCCCAAATCTATGAATCTGCTTGTGAGTTAATGCCCGAAATGAAAGTTCCGATCATCAAATTTTTATCAGAATTTCATTTTGCAGATAACACAGCTCCATAAATGGATTGAATTAACCTGAACCGGACCACGGGCTAAAGATCCAATTTTTTTTATCGAAATTGAAAGAACCCAGAAACGAAAAAGTACCTGATTTAGTGAGATTGAATACTTGAGTCGGCGAAAGAGGGACTCGACCGCATAAGGCAGCCATGGACCTCTGACTCTCTCTCTCTCTCTCTCTCTCACACTCTGTGCTAGCTTGTGAGCCAAAATAGCTGGAAGGGAATGTGTGGCATAAACGGGTTTTGTGGGTTCCTTTCATTTTCTAATGGTGTTGATTAACGACACGTCGTAGGAGAATCATCTTGTGGGAAATATCCGATTCCGGGCTTGTGGCCCTCAGACTCTTAAAACTGGAAAGATATGTTTTAGTCGTTTGATTAAAATCTTTCTTAACGGCACTCTTAACGGTGTCAAGTGAAATTTGATTCAAAATGGTTAAGAAAGATAAATATGATTTACTTGTTTTTAGTCCTGAAATTTCCAAGGCATAATGCAAAATTTGAATAAGACCTTACTAATCCTCGTTTTGCATAAAATATTATAAGCAATAAAAAGAAGACAACGAAATATAATGAAATCCACCTACATTGCCCATGTACATACTGCTTTCTTTATATCACCTTAATTGCATTTCTCTTTGTTATTGCCTTCTTGCATGACACATATTTATGTTCATAGTCCACTCCAAAACTTTGATAATTTTAGTAAAAACCAAATGAACCGATGTTATGTGTGTGAGATGTTAGAGGTAATTAAAAAAATATACATCAATGACCAAGGGACTACCCCCACCTCAATCTTTTTTTTTTCAAGAACCTTTATTTTCTTTCATTCAGTACGCACTTCACCATGAAAGATCTTAGTGATCTTTATTTCTTCTTGGGAATTGAAACCAAACGACATATAATCCAGGAGAAGTGGAGAACCGGCTTTTTGTTAGTAGTCACGAAAATCTCAATCTCACAAATGTATCAGTTAATATGATAATTATCGTAATTATATCAGTTAAAATGATTACTATGATCTTGAAACAAGTTTTGAATGAAACATTTCGTAGATCCGAAAAGTATCACACATAACCGTTTTTAAAAATTATTAATTTATATAGTGAATTGAATAGTGAATTTTTGGTTTTTTTTTGTTCACTCGTATCAAGTAAACGATTAAGGCAAAAGCGGCATCACTTTTAGTATTTAGATGTTCTTTATTACAAGAACAAATACTTTTATAATTACAAAAATGCAGGTTGCACCATAACAAGAAATTATATTATGATACTCTTATGGCATTGGCAATTCGAAATGTAAGCTCAATTATGCATTATCAGAAACTTGCGGTCGAGACTAGGGTTGATTATATTTTCCTATCATTACATTTTCTGTAGCCACTGCCACGTTGGCAAGGTGCACTATATGTTACTGTGTCACTGCAGTGTCATATATGGCCAATTCTGGAATGCACCAGAATTGGTGTGTACCATCTGACGTGGCAAAATCTGGACCGTTCATTTTATATTAAGTATTTTTTAATTACAAATTGACTGAGGGAATTAACATTTTTGCCCTTAACCTTTTTTTTTTTGGTCTCTCTCTTCCTCCCTCTCCCCCCGTCGCCGACTCCTCCTCTCTCTCTCCTCACTGTGGCCGGCGATATCTCCCTCCTCCGGCCACCAAATTACATGAGACTTGTCCCATTTTCTTCGTCTCCTCGAGCTCTTCCATCCTATACCCACTTCTTGTATCAAATTTCAGTGTAGAATTTCAGTGTAGGAAGAGAAATCAAGGAGAGAAAAACCCAAAATCAACGATGAATGGGAACTGTTCATCGTTCCCGTTCACGATCCCGATCAATTCGATCTAAGATACCTACTGGGCTTTGAAGCCCTCGTCCTTGCGAGTTCAACGCCACCAGTCGTGGCTCAATACGTTGCCGGACGGCGGCGAATCGCCGGTTTGAAATTTTAGCCACCTCAAGCTTCCAAGGCGAATTCGTGCCTTTCCACTTCGAATCGGATTTCGTGGCAGATATAAAAGTTGTTCCTTGCGTTGTTTTGTACATTGTGGTAAAATTTGGTGACCATCGGAGGTCGTTGACCGCAGCGCCGACGGTGGTAGCCGGTCGTAGTGGTGCCGGCAACAGTAAAGAGATCGAGGGAGAAACCGAGAAACCAAAAAAAAAATTAATTAAGGGCAAAAAAAACATTTTACCCCCAGGTACACATGTGTTCCGGTACATTCCAGCCGCACCCGTCATATATTCCTCTCAATAACGAAAATGTCCCCACTTTCAAATTTCAATTCCTTTTATCTTTCCAGTATTCTGATTTCTGAATTTCTGATCCTATCATCCATGTTATTTTGGGATCACCAAGGACAAAGTACAGTAGAGGACAAAGAAGGGCTCCCATCATATCCATAAATAAGACTAGAACCGGCCATCCCATAATAATTGACTACTGTGTTAAGTCCATGCCAGTTAGCCATGGAGCTAATATTCTCTCTGCAATCTTTCCTCTTTCTACTTTTTCTCTCCATCTATGTCTACTTTTACTTTTGCACTACTCCATCCAAGAGATCCAAACACAACGGCTTCAAAACCTACCCGATTCTCGGGACACTACCGGAATTCTTGAAGAACCGCCACCGATTTCTCGAGTGGACCACCGAAATCCTTCGCAATTGTCCCACAAACACCGCCGTGTTCCGCCGTCCGGGAAAAGTCCACGGCGTCATCACGGCCAACCCGTCAAACGTGGAGCACATGCTCAAGACCAACTTCGAAAACTACCCGAAAGGCGAGCGGTTCAT
This sequence comes from Rubus parviflorus, assembly GCA_029955375.1. NCBI lineage: Eukaryota > Viridiplantae > Streptophyta > Magnoliopsida > Rosales > Rosaceae > Rubus > Rubus parviflorus. The sequence goes on from JARGGL010000009.1 coordinate 10,589,880, forward strand.
ATCTCTCCTCCAAGATTTTCTCGGCGGCGGAATCTTCAACGCCGACGGCGAGCTCTGGAAGGTCCAGAGAAAGACCGCCAGCTACGCCTTCAACACCAAATCCCTCAGAAACTTTGCCGTGGAAAACGTGAGGCTCGAGCTTCAGACGAGGTTGGTTCCGATATTGGCTCGAGCCTCCGAAACGGGATGTCGTTTGGATCTGCAAGACGTGTTGGAGCGCTTTGCGTTCGACAATATTTGCAAGATGGCTTTCAACGTCGACCCGGCTTGTCTCGGCGGAGAAGGAAAAACCGCCGCCGAGTTTATGCAGGCTTTTGAAGATGCCGCCACGCTTATCTCCGGAAGGTTCCTCTACGCCTTTCAATTTATCCTCAACCTCAAAAAGTTTTTCAACGTTGGATCGGAGAGGAGGGTAAGGAAATCAATCGCAACCGTTCATAACTTCGCGGACAACATAATAAAGTGCAGAATGGAAAAGAGTAGCGACAATCAACAGGATGATGATTTGTTGTCCCGGTTTATCGGAAATGAGAACAATAACTCGCCCGAGTTTCTCCGAGATATCATCATAAGCATGATTCTCGCCGGCCGGGACACAACGTCTTCTGCTCTGTCCTGGTTTTTCTGGATCCTGTCGTCTAGACCAAACGTCCAGAGGAACATTTTGAGGGAGCTCGAAACGATTCGGGTCCGAAACGGGAAGAGTATCGGCGATACATATGGTCTTGACGAGCTCCGAGACATGCACTACCTGCAAGCGGCGATTTCCGAGGCCATGAGACTGTACCCTCCTGTACCGGTCGACACAAAGGCCTGCCTGAACGATGACGTCATGCCGGACGGCACGGTTGTTCGGAAAGGGTGGTTTGTGACGTACCATGCTTACGCCATGGGCAGGATGGAGAGGATTTGGGGGGAGGACTGCCATGAGTATTTGCCGGAGAGGTGGTTGGGCGAAGACGGTACTTGTCAGCAGGAGAGTGCGTTTCGGTTTCCGGTGTTTCACGCCGGGCCGAGAATGTGTCTCGGAAAAGACTTGGCGTTTATTCAGATGAAGTCCATTGCAGCCTGTGTGATTGAGAGGTTTGAAATCGACGTACAAGATAAGGACACCTGTCCGGCGCATCTGTTATCCATGACACTCCGAATCAAAGGTGGACTACCGGTGAGCGTGAGGAAGAGATGCATATGAGTTCTGTATACATTTTCTATTAGTATAATGTGATGGTACATTTTCCGATCGTTTGTTTGCTTTGTCACCTTTGTGATAAGGCCAATTCTGGAATGTACCAGAACTGGTGTGTACCGGCGACGTAGCGCTCACATCAATCGTTGATTTCATAGTTGCTATTATTTATAGGGTAAAATTCTAAAATGGTACTCAAACTATCACGAAATGCACTTTTTGGTACCTACAAATGCTAAGGGAGTCTGGTGGTACTCAAACTATGTCTCCGTTAGCCCAAAATGGTACCTCCGTCCAATTTTCCGTTAAAAAAAAAAATCATCAAGGGTTATACCAAAAACATTCTTTTTTTTTTGTCATTGGCACTTTGGTAAAATCATTCACTTTTTGTATTTTTGGTCAGTCCTTGATTTTTTTTTTTAACGAAAAATTGGACGGAGGTACCATTTTGGGCTAACGGAGACATAGTTTGGGTATCATCAGACTCTCTAAGCAAACTTGGGTACCAAAAAGTGTATTTCGTGATACTTTGAGTACCATTTTGGGATTTTACCCTTATTTATATTACAAATATCACTAACGGTAATTAACGGCTGCTGAGAGTAGCTTTTGCTTTTGCCCTCCCACTACCCGTGAAGGCGTGAATCCATAAAAACCTTGGCAACATGGGTCAATGTTACTGATTTTTCACACGGATTCTTTTCTGTTTGTTTCCCAGCACAACCTCCATTAGCCAACTAAATTCGAACTTGAAAATGCCAATTGATCCGCAAAACTACACATTTGTCAAAGCTCAATTATCTTTTATTTTCTCATATTTCTTCTCCGTTATTTCTTTAATATTTCTTTGGATGCCAAGAAAACCCTATAATTTTTCAGAGACGTTTATGTGGTCCATAGGGAAAGGATTTTCATAAAATATTTCCTGCACCCTATAAAAGTATCAAGTGTGGAGGAATTTCAATACTTCGTAAAAAATCGTGTTTTCTTTTCATGAACACTAAAAAAAATGTTATCTATATGAAAAAAATTCCAATTTTTTTTCGGCCTCATGAATTTTTTTTTTTACAAAGTCGTAAACTAGGAAAAATTGTAAATAAAAAAATATCGAGATTTTTTAGTTCCGTAAATTGAAATATGTTCTAAAAATCATGTTTGAATTACTAGGAGATTATGCATGGGACAATTCGAATAAAAGAGAAGATTTTGTATGATTTGGCACATTTGGAGGTATTGGGATATGTCAACCTTGTCAACTCCTTTTTTCTTTAAAATGTCTCTCAACATAAGCTTCTCAGTCATTAAGCATAATTTTTAAAAGGTGTTTGAACTCGCGGAACACCGAAATCTCGAACAAATTTTTTTTCATGGATTTTCTTATTTTTCGACTTCAGAAAATAGTAAAAAAAAAAAATTGGTTTGAGTTTTTTGAGTTCCGTCAATTGGAACAATTTCTAAAAGTCATGTTTTACGAATGGGAAGCTTAAGGGATGGGGGGTTAATAAATAAAAAAATAGAGCTTGTCACGTTCATGATTTGGAGGCACTCATGGCACGCCAAAACATACCAAATCAACACATTTTTTCTTGAAATTCTCTTGTGTCACAAGCTCACCATTCAAGGATGATTTTTAAAAGAGGTGTTCAAATTGACGGAACAGTGAAATCTCGAACAAATTTTTTTTTATGTATTTTCTTGTTTTCTGATTTTGAAAAATCGTAAAAAAAAATTCGGGTCGAGATTTTTTTGAGTTCTGTCAGTTCGAGAAATGCTTAAAATCATGATTTGAAGGTGAGAAGATACGAATATACGATTTTGGCAAAAAAAAAAATATGCGTTATAGTCCACAGTTTTGAGTGAAAAATCAAGGCCTTAGATAATTTTTTTTTTTTAGAAAGTTTCGAGGTCGGTTCCCACGGGGTTAGGACATCTTTCCAATGTGACACCGCATGGTTGGACCTTTATAGCCTCGCTCGCTTATTTTTGGCACCCCCATGGCTAATACTTGGGTATTATGTGCTTCCATGATTTTGCTTGCTTAGCCTTGCCTGGATGCTTGAGCTAATTGTGCTCGCTTAGCCTCGTTTGGATAAAATTAATAAATAAAGTTTATAATTAGTTCATTACATAATAACCTCTCACAAAAGCGAACAATTACAAAAGCATTAATTCTAGTGTCTTTTGTGAACAAACCACCTTATATTATTGTACAACATTCTTTTTGAATTCAAACATAGGTTTGTGTCTTTCCACAAAGCACCATTGTGTTATTTTATCAATTTTGATGGTCTAATTTGATTGCCTATGATAACGAGTTTGATTACCTAAAGAAATTTCGGCCATATGGAACTATAATCTTACTGTTTGCCCATTTAACACATAACCAATTAAGTAGTAGAATTACTGGACTATGTATACGAATGTTGTGTGTGTAATATTTATTCTTAGAGCTTTTTTTTTCTTCACTATATATTTACATTTCCTTTCAAGCTCTACCATGAGCCAACATTAGACGACGCGACCTCTTTGAAACCTGATTTCACATCTTTCCTCTCCTCCCTCTCTCTCTCTCTCTCTCTCTCTCTCATCGTAATCGAATTCGTATTCGTATGAAGGAGAAGCCGAGGCGAAGATGTCGTCATCAATGCCACTCGAGGTGAACGAATCGCCAATGGATCGATGACATCTTCTGCACCACCGAAACGAAACGCTCGTATGTAATTTTCTTTTTAACCCCTCGATCTGCAATCGTTCATGTTTTTCGAGAGAGATTGAAAATTTAAGTACGGAATGTGGAGTTTAGTTAGGTTTGCAATTGCAGAAACCCTAGGGTTTATGATTGTGTTAGTTCAGATTGAAATTGGGATCTAGGGTTTACTGACGTTTTGTTTCCACTGCATTTCTTATGTTCTTTCGCTTCTTGTGTTAGAATATAAACAATTTAATTTCAGCTCTCTTCATGATATTTGTTCCTTTTCTTTTATTCCCAGTTTTATTTTTTATTTTTTATATTTGTTCCTTTTAGAATTCATGTTGTAGTCAACTGAACAGTTCTTAGTTCATAGTATGTTCTTGTTTACTGGACCTGAAAGTATATATGATTGCTTATTCAGGGTGATTCCACAGCAGTTAAAGCAAAAAGCCTTACTCTTAGGAAGCAGTTATCTCCAGTTGTATTCTATGGGTCTCCACATGGTGTTCCTCCAAAACAACCATCACGGTTGTTGCTGCGAGTGTTACGTGAGATACGTGTTGATCTCACTGCACAGAAAAGATTGAGCTCAAGGTACTTGTGCAATTGTCCTTCCAGCTTTTCCTGCTTTAAGACATTTTTTTTTACAATGTGACTTGACCTTTGTTTTTTGTTTGTTTAGGAAGGAAGTTTGGGCTACATTTCCAAGGCAGGAGGAAGCAATGCAGTTCGCCAAACGGCATGAGAATGTTCATGTTTTTAGTTATCAAGATCACTTTAGTGGACAAAGAAGGTTCCTTGTTTCGAGTTATGACGAGTTTTGGAGAAGGTTTGCTCTTTTTATGTGTTCTTCTATACTTAGTTATACTTCATAAGTGTCTGAGGTATTCTATTATTGATGTATTTGTACTGCTATTTTTCTCTTTTGTTTCAGGTACAAAAATATGGATTCCAAGTTTCATCACCATTATGAAGTGATTCAGGAGGTGACAATTTCTCTTTCTTTTTCATTAATAAAAGAAAAAATGAGTACCTTATGCAGCAACATTGGGTGCTTTTTCAGGCTGTGGTTCCTAAAGTTTGAATGCATTGCTGTCAGGGTTTACCATGCCACATTTATTTCGACCTGGAGTTCAATAAGAAAGACAATGCAGACAGAGATGGAGATGAAATGGTTGATCTCTTGATATCAGTCGTTTTTGAAGCCTTACTTGAAAAGTATTCTATTCAAGGGGACAGGGAATGGATATTGGAGCTTGATTCCTCTAACTGAAGGTACATTGCACGATTTTCACTTGGTTGATGTCTTTGTGATTTTGGATATTCGTGAAATCTAATAACAAATACTATATAGGGGTCTGTATTTCCATATTACAACATAAATGCATGTTATGAATTGCATGCAAGTTCATTACGAGCTTGGTTTTAACAAAACTCATTGTTGTATTTGCACACTTATGCAGCAAAGTTCTCTCGACATCTAATCATTCGCATTCAGAAGACTGCTTTTAAGGACAACTACCATGTAGGGGCATTTGTCACCGAGGTATGTTTAGGTGAAGATAGCAGAAATTTTTTGTTACTTCTCATTAATGGATACTGAGTCTGTAATTTTGTCATAATATTATGATCATTACTTCTCATTTTTTTTTCAATTATATTTGCCAAGGAAAAATAGAACATAAATTATAAGCAAGAAGCAAAAATTACATATAGCCTCTTTTCCTTGTGATGAACAGAAATCTGCTTCATTTACTACAGTTGTTTCTTTTACTTTTCCTTGTAGAAATACCAACTATTGTCACTATATGATGACATATTATCAGATATGCTCACAGATATCAAGTGCAAGCAAGAGCGATGGAAGATTTGAAAAATTGTTTATCAGAAAAGATTCAAGTTCGGCTGACTTAGGGCCTAGTCAACTATTTGTGGATACTGCTGTGTATACCAGAAATCGTTGTTTCCGTTTATTTCTATCATCAAAGGCAGGGAAGAATTCAGTGCTCCTACCTACTGGGCGCTACAAAACTAAAGACATGATGGTATGCCAACCCACCCTTCTAAATGATGGCATCTGACACATGGCCTTTTTTACCAGTGTTTTGATATTTAGTGCTTCTTTAACTATGTTTTATATCTTATGATTGAAGTTATGCTATCCAACAGCAGTCTGAGGAGGAGCTGTTCATGGCGTCGTTGATCTGCAATTTGGATGTTGAATGTGAGAAGCTTCTAGTGTGCAAAACAGATCTTGATTGTATAAAGACCCTGCATTTTGATACAGAGGTAATTTAGATTTCAGATGTTCCCTACTTTTTTGTTTGATTAGATGCCAAACTTCTCGAGTCTTGACATTCAGTTAGTCTGAGGACAAGCTATAGCATTCTTCTACTTCTTTAATTGACAATATATCATTTTAACTATATCAATTCTTTCTTAATGCAGGTAAACCCTAGTTTTGGAAAACCTTACAGTTGGCCCCAAGAATTTGCATTGAGTAGCTGCACAAGTAATGCTTCAGCAACATACTTTCTGGGGAAATCTCCATTCCCAGCTTTGGATGCATTTGTAGAATTTGTTGCTACAATTGGAAATGTATCAGGTGCTACCTTGTAGCCTGCATTAGAAGTATTTGTTCTCTTTATGCCCTGAAATTGTAAATAACTTGCTGCTTCTCTAGGTAAAATTCGCAGCTGGTATTGGTTCTCAGAGTTTGGACTCATGGTCTACAGCATGTCAAGAAACAGATACTGTGAGCGAATAGGCAGACAGCATAAAAGCAATCATGGTATAGCCTATATGTTGTTGCATTTCATTGTAACTTATACACTTCAAAGACATGCCGGGTTTATTATCTGCATGTATGTGGGGAATTTGCAGCTGCATTTTGTCCGGCACTTCCCCCTCCCCACTCTTTCTTATATTGTAATACAACAAGCTAATATGCCTATTTATTCTATTGGTTAGTGATATACATTGCTGACCTCAGAAGGGCTGTTTATTATCAGAAATGTCATGATCCTGACTGCAGAGGTGAGGAAAAGTTAATATTCTAGACATTTATCTATTTTTGCTCTTTTTTTTATTCAATAAGTGATTGCTCTCAACTTGCATATATATGACACCAGGTTATCGTTCTCCCTCACGTCCAATTCCATGTGATATTGTCCCTGAAATGGTGCATGAATGCCAAAATTATCATGAATGTGTTCTTTTTGATGATGAGAACACGACAAGCAGTGGCAGTACAGATTCATGGTGGTTTGAAACCGTAAGAGTTGCAGATGAAGTTGAAAATAAGCAGAATTCATTACAGCTCAGCAATATGGTAGGACTAAATCTTCTATACATAATCCGAGTTTTGCTGTTGCCACATTTATATTCAGTTCTTTAAATGTTTTAGCTCAATGGCTTAGCCACAAAACAGGAAGCAGCAAACCCTCTCCACCCTTGCTGGATTTAAAACTTGGATATTAAACTTCTTCCATTTCTTATTTTCCCATGTTTCATAATTGCCTTTTTCCTGAAGTGGCTGCAGGACCTTGTTTTCCTCGTCATTAATTGTGCATTTGATTCATAGTCTAAATTATAATCTTTACTATATTCAGTAATACATCCAATCTCTACTCAATTTCGTGTAATCTGGGTTGTCCCATTTCCTTCCACAAATAGGAAAACATGGATCCAGAAGATGACGACGACTGGTGGACTGCTGCTGCCTCTCAAGTTGAACTAATGCACTATAACTGATTCAAGGTCCTATCTATTGCCCAGTAATCCTTCGAGCTATGGCCAGCAAAGGATTCATTCGACCAAATGGCCGGTTCTGCAGCATTCTTCAGTTGAAGAGCAAGGCAACAGGTAGCAGATGTGTTGTGGTCATGTAGAGAAGAGATGTTGTAATACCTTTCCCAGTTAACTAGGAAATTGTATACAAACACCGTATATTGAGTTAGTCATCAAAACAGCCCAATAAGAGGCATCCAATACGGAAAGCCCAAAAATAAGAGTAGGGTCAGCCATGCCCAGCCCATTGGAGGGACGAGCACAGACTTGAAACGGATCGGCTTTCGGGTCGGACCATCTAATTGGGCTTAAATACAAATCAGGCCCAATGTAACAATTATATAAAAACGATTTGGGCCGGGCCTATTATTACAAGGCCCAATTCATTCATTTGCAAACAAAAAAACAACGTGATGACGTCTTTTTTTACAATTTGGGCCTGGCCTGGTAAAAATTAGGCCCAATTTAACATTGTAGAAAAACGACACGGCGTTTTTTAATAATTTGGGCCTGGCATATTACTATAAGGCCCAATTAATTAATTTTGAAGGAATCAAAACGACGTGTCGTTTTTTTAACGATTTTGGGCCGGGCCTAGTAAAAATTAGGCCCAATTCGACCATTACTTAAAAAACGACGGGTCGTTTTTTAAATTTGGGCCGGGCCGTCTTAAAATTAGGCCCAATGTAGACATAACATAAAAACCGACACGTCGTTATCTAACAATTTGGGCTTGACCTGGAAAAATTAGGCCCAATGTAACCATTAAACAAAACGCCGTATCGTTTTTTAACAATTTGGGCCGGGCCTGGTTCAATATAGGCCCAATGTAGCCATTACATAAAAAACGACGTGTCGTTTTTTTCAATTTGGGCCGGGCCTTCTTAAAATTAGGCCCAATATAACTATTATACAAATAACGACGTGTCGTTTTATAAAATTTGGACCGGGCTTAGTAAAAATTAGGCCCAATTAGACATAACATAAAAAACGACACGTCGTTATCTAAAAATTTGGGCTGGACCTGGAAAATTTAGGCCCAATTCCACCTTTACATTAAAACGACGGGTCGTTTTCTTGCAATTTGGGCCGGGCCTGCTAAAATTAGGCCCAATGTAGCCATAACATAAAAAACTACACGTCGTTATCTAAAAATTTGGGCCGGACCTGGAAAAATTAGGCCCAATTCAACCATTACTTTAAAACGACGGGTCGTTTTTTGTGCAATTTGGGCCGGGCCTGCTAAAATTAGGCCCAATGTAGCCATAACATAAAAAATTACACGTCGTTATCTAAAAATTTGGGCCGGACCTGGAAAAATTAGGCCCAATTCAACTATAACTTTAAAACGACCCGTCATTTTTTTAAGAATTTGGGTCGGGCCTGGTTAAAATTAGGCCCAATGTAGCCATTTCATAAAAAACGACACGTCGTTGCTATAACAATTTGGGCCAGGCCTGCAAAAATTAGGCCCAATTCAACCATTACTTTAAAAACGACGGGTCGGGCCTGTTAAAATTAGGCCCAATGTGACCAATATACAAAAAAGGCACGTCGTTTTGATTACAATTTGGGGCGGGCCAATTAATACAAGGCCCAATTCATTCATTTAAAAAACGACACGTCGTATGTAATTAGGCCCAATTTAACCATTATTTAAAAAACGACACGTCGTTGTTATAACAATTTTGGGCCAGGCCTCTTAGAAAAAGTCCCAGTTCATTCATTTGCAAGGAATAAAAACGATACGTCGTTATTTTATGACTATATAAAAAACGCCCTGTCGTTTTTTAACGATTTGGGCCGAGGCTGTTACAAACTAGGCCGAATCTGTACCTTTACAAGGAGTTGTTTTTTGACGATTTAGGCCGGACCACGCTCTATTCCGCCCTTCACATGAAATAAAAACGACGTGTCGTTTTTGTGTAACGAATAATTGATGCGACTCCAAGTTTCTTGGGCTTTGGTGTAATATTTTTCGCCCACGGTCAACAGCCCAAGAACGAATGGCCCACGGCCCAGGAACAACGACCCATGGTCAAAACAACCCAATAAGAGGCATCCAACACAGAAACTCCTCACCTCTCTCTCTCCCCCGTCACCAAAACTCTCAAACTCGTATCAATGGCTTCTTCTGGATCCAACACTAGCACCATAACATTCCCAATCTTCATCACCACCGAGTCCTTACACTCAATCCTCTCTCACCAAATTCTGATAAACCACTTCCAATCTTCCCTTCCCACAGTCTCAGCTTCCCTATGTTCGGAGGTTGGGATGGGAGACATTGTGAGCTGCGCCACCAATTCGGAGGCGGCATTTGTGAAGGAGAGAGGCTGAAGGTGGGAGCTCACTTGGACTTGGTCGGTTCGTTCAAGCATTCCATGAAGGAGTGTGATAATGAAGCAATAAGGAGAGGGAGAGTGTTTGTTGACAATGAGGCTGCTTTGGTGAAGGCTGGGGAGTTGGTTGGTGCTTCCGAGAGAGGTGTGATCGACAAGGCTCATGTGTATGGGATGCTGGTGGAATTGATCGGAGGAGAGAAATTTGGGAGGACAAGTTCTGAGGAGATTACCGTCTTCAAGTCAGTTGGTTCTGCAGTTGTGGCTATTCTTGCTGCGCAGCTGGTGTATGAAACTTATATGAAGCAGTGAGATTCCTTCATTGATTGATGCTGAGATTCCTTCAAAGTTCACTTCTGCTTCGACTTACATTAGACTGAGCAGCAAAAAGAGCAAGAATGAAAAAAATGTGTATGTATGGTCAAGAGCCAAAAAGCATTGAAATAATGAATTTTCAGATCAGTATTGTATTTAAATAATACACGACTGGAGGACAATGCATGAAACTTTTTGGGGCTCCTTCCATCTGTTGTACCCAATTCTCTTCTGAAGAGGCAACCAGCTAGAAGCAAGCCAGAATACGGTACCTGAGAATTTTGTTAGCATTACCAAGTTTTAACTTTGCTTTACTTTTTGCGGCTTGTGCTGCATTCTTAGGAACAGTAGATCATTAAGTTGTCTCTAATACACGGTAGATGGGGCAATCAAAGGTTATGTTACTTTTTAACATACACAAAATTGCATTTTATAGATGATTCCCATTTAGATTTCACGAATATCCATAATCACAAAGACATCAACCAAGTGAAAATCGTGCAATGTACCTTCAGTTAGAGGAATCAAGCTCCAATATCCATTCCCTGTCCCCTTGAATAGAATACTTTTCAAGTAAGGCTTCAAAAACGACTGATATCAAGAGATCAACCATTTCGTCTCCATCTCTGTCTGCATTGTCTTTCTTATTGAACTCCAGGTCGAAATAAATGTGGCATGGTAAACCCTGACAGCAATGCATTCAAACTTTAGGAACCGCAGCCTGAAAAAGCACCCAATGTTGCTGCATAGGGTACTCATTTTTTCTTTTATTAATGAAAAAGAAAGAGAAATTGTCACCTCCTGAATCACTTCATAATGGTGATGAAACTTGGAATCCATATTTTTGTACCTGAAACAAAAGAGAAAAATAGCAGTACAAATACATCAATAATAGAATACCTCAGACACTTATGAAGTATAACTAAGTATAGAAGAACAAATAAAAAGAGCAAACCTTCTCCAAAACTCGTCATAACTCGAAACAAGGAACCTTCTTTGTCCACTAAAGTGATCTTGATAACTAAAAACATGAACATTCTCATGCCGTTTGGCGAACTGCATTGCTTCCTCCTGCCTTGGAAATGTAGCCCAAACTTCCTTCCTAAACAAACAAAAAACAAAGGTCAAGTCACATTGTAAAAAAAAATGTCTTGAAGCAGGAAAAGCTGGAAGGACAATGACACAAGTACCTTGAGCTCAATCTTTTCTGTGCAGTGAGATCAACACGTATCTCACGTAACACTCGCAGCAACAACCGTGATGGTTGTTTTGGAGGAACACCATGTGGAGAACCATAGAATACAACTGGAGACAACTGCTTCCTACGAGTAAGGCTATTTGCTTTAATTGCTGTGGAATCACCCTGAAGAAGCAATCATATATACTTTCAGGTCCAGTAAACAAGAACATACTATGAACTAAGAACTGTTCAGTTGACTACAACATGAATTCTAAAAGGAACAAATATAAAAATAAAAAAAACTGGAAATAAAAGAAAAGGAACAAATATCATGAAGAGAGCTGAAATTAAGTTGTTTATATTCTAACACAAGAAGCGAAAGAACATAAGAAATGCAGTGGAAACAAAACGTCAGTAAACCCTAGATCCCAATTTCAATCTGAACTAACACAATCATAAACCCTAGGGTTTCTGCAATTGCAAACCTAACTAAACTCCACATTCCGTACTTAAATTTTCAATTTCTCGAAAAAAATGAACTATTGCAGATCGAGGGGTTAAAAAGAAAATTACATACGAGCGTTTCGTTTCGGTGGTGGAGAAGATGTCATCGATCCATCGGCGATTCGTTCATACGAGCGTTTCGTTTCGGCGGTGGAGAAGATGTCATCAATCCATCGGCGATTCGTTCTGCGATTCGTTCACCTCGAGTGGCATTGATGACGACATCTTCGCCTCGGCTTCTCCTTCATACGAATACGAATTCGATTACGATTAGAGAGAGAGAGAGAGAGAGAGAGAGTGGGTAGAGGAAAGATGTGAAATCAGGTTTCAAAGAGGTCGCGTCGTCTGTGAGAGTGAGAGAGCGGTTCCTGTGCAACACATCCTTCTCCTTTTCGGCCAACCGTGTAACCTTATCTTTTAATCCAATTTCGGTTAAACATGGGGCCCCTTCGATCATTTGTGTGGCTCATAATTATTAAATACACTTTTCAACTTTAAAATTCAAAGCAAACAAACAAATACTGTAAATGATACTTTATATTAACCCGGTTCATTAATTTTACTCTTTAGTGACAAAGTTACATTAAACAACAACAATCGAGCTCTTCTTCTTAATTATTATATATTATTACGGTAAAACCGATATTGACCGGAAATTGATTAAATAAGTAGTGGTAAATCATAATGTTGGCTAGTGCACAACCTTTAACCTTAGGCTCATGGTAGAGCTTGAAAGGAAAGGTAAATATATAGTGAAGAAAACAAAAACTCAAGAATAAATATTATTTGCATCATGACACACAACATTCGTATACATGGTCCAGTAACTCTACTACTTAATTGGTTATGTGTTAAATGGGCAAGCAGTAAGATTATAGTTCCATATGGCCGGAATTCCTTTAGGTTATCAAACTCGTTATCATAGACAATCAAATTAGACCATCAAAGTTGATAAAATAACACAATGGTGCTTTGAGGAAAGACACAAACCTATGTTTGAATTCAAAAAGAATGTTGTATAATAATATAAGGTGGTTTGATCACAAAAGACACTAGAATTAATGCTTTTGTAATTGTTCGCTTTTGTGAGAGGTTATTATGTAATGAACTAATTATAAACTTTATTTATTAATTTTATCCAAACAAGGCTAAGCGAGCACAATTAGCTCAAGCATCTAGGCAAGGCTAAGCAAGCAAAATCAAGCGAGACTAAGGAAGCACATAATGGCCAAGTATTAGCCATGGGGTGCCCAAAAAATAAGCGAGCGAGGCTGTAAAGGTCCAACCATGCGGTGTCACATTGGAAAGATGTCCTAACTCCGTGGGAACCGACCTCGAAACTTTCTCCCAAATAAAAAAATTGTCTAAGGTCTTGATTTTTCACTCAAACCTGTGGACTATAACACACGTTTTTTTTACTAAATTCGCATATTCGTATCTTCTCACCCTCAAATCACGATTTTTAAGCACTTCTCGAATTGACATAATTCAAAAATCTCGACCAAAATATTTTTTACGATTTTTCAAAGTCGGAAAATAAGAATATTTATTAAAAAAATTTCGTTCGAGATTTCGGTGTTCTGTCAGTTAGAACACCTTTTAAAAATCATCCTCGAATGGGGAGCTTGTGACACAATAGAATTTCAAGAAAAAAAAGTGTTGAATTGGTATGTTTCGGTGTGCCATGAGTGCCTCCAAATCATGAACGTGACAGCTCTATTTTTTATTTATAAATCCCCTATCCCTTAACCTTCTCATTCGTAAAACATTTTTATAAATTGTTCCAATTGACTGTTTTTGTTCTTCCACTCCTTAATTTGTTCTTCCCCCTCTAAGAATCAGCCCTCCATGCGGTGGCCAAGAAATTGAGGGCTCTAATCTACGGAGGCGGAGAGGGGAGAGAGACAAGTGTGCAGAGATGAGGATGAGGATGAGGATGATGGTTGTGTTGACACGTACGCTCTTCCACTCTTCGTCCTCGTCTTTGTTTTCAACGCTTATGTTTTCTTCTTCGTCATGATTTTAGACGATGCCGCGTTCTCTGCATAAATCAAAGACACGTTCGTGCCGCGACTTATCTTTTTTTTTTTGGATCAATTATACCTCGTTGAATTTATGAATTATCATAAGATGATCAGAATTGATATCATAGCAAAAGACTGGGTTTTATGTCTCATGGCAAAAGTGATTGATATCATCAAGTGATCTGATCAAGAAATCTGGGCATAGGCAGATTAGATCATATACCTGGTAAGAAATGAAGAAATCCAGAAATTTCTTGGTAAAAAAAATCTGGGCATAGGCAGATCAGATTATATACCTGATAAAAAATTTCTTGACCAAGGCTGCAGAATCTGATTATATAATTGGCCAGATCGATCAAGAAATCCAGGTATATAATTGAGATCGATCTCAATAATACAGAAATCCAAGAATACAATTGAGGAAAAAGGAATTTACTATAGCTGCCGTTGCTGATGCCGTTGAGGGTGCACATCGGCTCTGGTACATTCCAGCCCCTCCCTTGTGATAATGGTATTTTAAGTCTTTCCTCCATTACGTTATCTTTGGATTGTTTCTCTAAAAGGACTCGAGAGATTTTTCTTTTCTTTTTTAATTTGGACTGGAAAAAAATTACTACTGGGCCGTTGATTTTCTAACGGTATTACTGGACGACACGTCGTTTGAAAATCATTCAATCGTCTCGTCTGGAAATATTCTTTCTGGCGAGTGTGTGGCACTGAGAATCTGAGAGTGATGGTTAAACAGTAAACTCACTCCAGTAAGACGATAACTGTGGCGCTGAGCATAAACAAACAACCGAGTCCATAAGATAGACCAACCCAATCCCAAGTCCCAACGCTCTCGCTCGGCTCACCTTCTACAATGCGCTGCGACGCTGCTTCCTCTTGGCTCTGCGGCCGCCACGTGTCCGTCGCCACAGCCATGCCGACCGCCGGCCCGTCCTTCTTCTTCCTCCGCAGACCCACCGTCTCTTGCTCCACCGACGCTCCCAAATACTCCTCATCCTCACCGTCGTCTACACGGTACAACCCCCTCAAGCGGTTTCACTCCAATCATGCTCCGGATGTCGTACGCCGTTGGATCCAATCCGATCATCCGCTAGCTTCTCAAGGTCTGTTTCTTTCTTCATACATCACCAAATTACATGCATGTTGTGGCTGATTGTAATTGGTTATGTAGCAGATAGATTTACGGTTGCTTCGTACAATATTTTGGGGGATAGAAATGCTTTCACTCATAGAGATCTGTACGGGAATGTGCCTTCTATTTATCTGAAATGGAACCGTCGGAAAGCAGTCATCTGCGATGAACTTGCTGCGTGGAATTCTGATATAGTCTGTTTGCAAGTAAGCCTTTAACTTGTTCTTCTCATTGTGCTAGGTGTTGAGAATTAGTTGTAATATACTCAAAGTGGTTGTTTGTGTGGTTTTACTAGGAGGTAGACAAGTATTTTGAGCTCTCAGACATTTTGGCGAAAATGGGATATGCCGGTTCTTATAAGGTTAATATTTCCATGTTATGCACCAATTTACAAACAAGTGATCCGGTTTCAATTTCTATCTATCATGTTCACTTGTGTATTATCTATCAGCTTAACTTGATAATTAAGTTTTTAAAAGGACTGTTCTAGAAAAGTTCATCCTTTTCGAAAAAAGTTGATAGAGTTTGCTTCTTACTGTATCTTATCAGTTAAGTGGCACTTACATGATGTGTTCAAACCTTTCCAGATGATAATTACTGAAGATTAATTGAATCGGGACCTAATAGCTTTTAAACATATATAAACAAGTCAAGTTCATACATTCAAATACAACTTTTTTGCAAATGTACATAAAGTTTTCTTCCAGTGATTTGGATTTTGATCTACTTATTAAAAGAAAGGACTTCTAAATCAGTTATTTCCAATGGTAGAGACGCACAGGAGATACCGTTGATGGTTGCGCTATTTTCTGGAAAGCTCATAAGTAAGACAGTTGTGTTTTGTTTATTAGTTATAGTGCTTGTGCTTGTTTCATGTAACAAGAAGTTGAATAACATTGCCACTTCATTCTGTCAGTTTTCGGTTGTTAGAGGAAGAGAGCATCGAATTCAAGGCCTATGGACTTCGTGACAATGTTGCCCAACTCTCAGTTTTTGAGGTAGAACTTGTGGAAATCAGCCAATACTTTTTAGTTAGTATCCAATAACTGATCTTTTGATAATTTCTAGTTTCTCTTTTGCATGTCCATTGCTGAATAGAATATGGATTTAGAGGTTATTGGGCATCATCCAATCTAGGGTTGCATCAACAGTCATGTAATTTTACATTGCTAAATAAGAAATGTTTACCTGAGATTGTTCCGGACTCTAGCTTTTTTCTTCTTATTTCGAGTTCTTACTATCAGAGTGAAACTTTTTCTGGTAACTAAATTGCAACTAATTTTTTTCTTTTTTATACCAGCAGACCCCTGGGTTTATCTTTAGGCATTTACTAGTCACTTCTGAGATTACTTTGCTTCAGATAGAGTTTACCTCTTTTTAAGAGGTCCTATGAAGACTTTTGTTTAACAAGGTCCTTTCCATATCTAATTTCATTCCATACAGGCAGATGCATAACGACGATTCAAGAAAGTTAGTGATTGGTAACATCCACGTGCTTTACAACCCAAGCCGAGGGGAAGTTAAATTGGCCCAGGTAAAGGTCTTTTACATTGATGTCCATTTCCTCTGCCTTTGGTTTCTTTTCCCCGCAGACTGATGTTTTAGGCTAACATTCTTGAGATATGATCCATGCATTGTTTACTAGTGGGTCAACTTATTGGGAGTCTGTTAGTACTTAGTAGAAGTTTTTCTACCTGAACAAATTGGAAAATGAATGCCATCTATGTTAGGAGTCCGTCCCCTAACATAGATGAAGAAGGTCTATATCATTCAAGACATCAGGAAAAACTAAATTTCACCACGGATGTTTTTGATTTAGAGGAAAATACAATGTTTTAGGTAATTATGCTAATGTGCGTGTAATTGAATTTTTTTTTTTTTTTTCAGATTCGTTTTCTCATATCAAGGGCGCAGATTCTCTCAGAGAGATGGGGCAATGCCCCTGTTGTCCTTTGTGGTGATTTCAATAGCACTCCTCAGGTGTGATATTCTAAAGAAAAAATGTCATAGAAAGTTTCATCATTGTTTCCTTTGTTTATTAGTTACTAAAGTAATAAACTTTAATAGCTCCCATGCTTATTGACAGAGTGCAATATACAAGTTCTTGTCAACATCTGAGGTAATCACGTTTCCGTTGTTAACACTTGAATAATGTTTTGTTTACATAGTACAACCTTTACAACACTGATGGCGAACAATGTCATGTCAAGAAGTCGAGTACATATATAAATTCCAAGCTTTGTGAAATCTGATATGGCTCTTATTTAGAGCTGAATATTATGTCATACGACAGAACAGAGTTATCTGGGCAGAGAAGCTGTCATCCTGCCCAAGTTTTAGGTCTCAAACAAGAAATTAGCAGTCCATTGAGCTTGATAGACGGGTATGTCTAATATCTGTTAATGACATTGACATCTTTTCTCTTTTGTTTTTATTAGTTCCTCTAATGTTGTGCCAGCATAGTTCACATTAATTTAGAAGATTGGCGATTTTAAAGCTCAATATGGTTGATTATTCTTCATTTCAGATTGTTGAAACATAGCTGGACAGATGAAGAGGTTAGAGTTGCAACTGGAAATTCTGGCAGCTATTCAGTTGTGCATCCCTTGAAGCTTAACAGTTCTTATGCTACGGTGCAGGTATAAGCTTTTACTCCTTTCCCAATTGGTTGCTCACTTAAGGTTCCTATTGTATGGATTGTGTTGATTTGGGGGGTTGTCATATATCATCTTTTCAGGGTTCTACAGGAACACGGGGATCCAGTGGTGAACCTTTAGCTACTTCCTACCACTCAAAGTTTCTTGGAACCGTTGACTACTTATGGTACATTGCTTCTCTCAAATGTTGTAACAATGACTCTATGTTGGTGAGGGTGGTCGTAATGATAATAACAGTGAACCTTATGAAATGCTTGTGTTCTACACAGGTACTCGGATGGTCTTGTGCCGACAGGAGTTATGGATACAGTTCCAATTGACATTCTCCAGAGGATTGGTAGTCTCCCTTGCGAGGTATGAAAACATTTGATTCTGCTACCTGATGGATAAGTCTTGGTCTCACATATAAGTGTAGCTCGCAATAAGGTCTTCATCATGAGCGTGGCCTGAAAGTGTTTGGATTTTGCTGTTAAACTGAAAAGTTTAGACCTTCTGTCAGGTCTTTAAATCATTGTGTCTTGTGTATAAGTGTATATATGTTATCTTCCAATATAATTCTCTTTCTCCCGTATTTGGACACAGAAAGTGGGCAGCGATCACTTGGCTTTAGTTTCTGAGTTTGCATTCACACAAGGCACAAAGGAGGGCAACAAAAAAGCTGTATTGACAATCTGAAGATTCTGAACAGCATTGTCCAAGCATTTAGAGAAAGGAACGTTTTGTTGGCACATCATGTATGTTTCTCCCCGGTAAAAGCCTTTTGAAGCATCTTCAGGGAGAAGTAAACTCATGCAAATGCACTAGCCATTTTCAGATTCTGAACAACTTGAAGCCTTGAATAGGAGAAATTTATGTTCACTTTGATTAAAAAGAGTTTCATAGCTTGAATAGCAAGTAGAAAATAATACAAAGCTGGTGATTTTTGCTCACCACAAAATATTATAGGTTTGCTTAGTGTAAAGTTCTTAAACAATCATGCGAATGCATTTCCATTCTTTGTAATTTATTACTTGTTTTATGGATCTCAATGGTGTAAAGTTCTAAGTAATGTTTTAATCACCACTCCGGAAACTAATAGAAATGTGTTTTTTTTTCGCCACCTTGTATAAATTTCCCTGAATTTGTGACAGTCAAAAGTCAAAATCGATTAACAATGAGCAAAGAGGATGGACCTATTCTTTTTGGTTTAGTGAAGATGAAGCTTATTAGTGCAACATCTCGAAAGATTAATAAGCACCTCTGATATGCTAAAAGTATCTAGGCTTTGTTTCGATATAAGGGTTCTGTAAAACTCCAATCATTCTCCGAGCTTGAAGAAAAATTTACCCAACCAGAATGGAAAAGAAAAGTAAAACTTAAAGTTTTCACCAAAAAAAAAAGAGAAAAACTTAAAGAAATGGCATCGCAGATTTCTGTGGCTGCATGGATTGATGGATATACGCCTATCATATCAGCTCGCGGTGGCAGTGGCAGTGGCAGCATCTCATTCTCGCAATCTCAACCGAGAGAATAGACCACCGCCCACTTCCACGATGGGCCCACTACTGCCTCCTCACGGCTTCTATTTTCATATTTTGTTGGTGTTCTTTCTGTTCAGATAATACGGAAGCCTGAAATCTAGTTGCCACGTGCACAACAAGTGCCCTCTATTATATATACGTGTACACGTGTTCCACAACACGGAGAGACCAGAAAGCGACACGCATTTGAGCCCACCAATCAGAACCCACCGCGTGGATTTCCCTGACTGCCCTCGCTGGACGGCAAGAATCCCTTGATCCTCCCCCCATTCGAAACCTGCCTATTTGAGTGTCCGAAAATATCGGAGTTCCCCAAAATCTCGATATCCTCTCGTTTTTCCCTCGCTTTTCTCTCGCCGCCGATCCCAATTATCCCTCCGATTCCGTTAGATTTTCGATTTTAATTTTCGAATTTTCAGCGATTTTTTTTTCCTTTTCTGCCATTGAAATCGAATTTCGCTGGCTATGAAATGATGCAGCGCCTCGTCGACAACGCCATCGCTGTCACCAAAGAGTGAGTTCCCCTAAGTTGGTTCAATTCTTTTGTGCATGCATGTAAAGTTTGATTCTTTTGTTCATTTCTGCATAAGGGAGTTTGAGTTTGAGGAAATTGTGGTTGAATTTTCGTTTTACTTTGTTTCTGGTATCGATTTTGTGCTTCTTCGGTTGTGCAGGTCAGTGAAGACGTTCACGTATGAATCTCTGAACAATATTGTGAGATTCATCAATGGAGTTTCAGCTCTTTTGTTGGCATTTTTGCCAGGGAAGGCTAACATCCTCGAAGGAATACATGGCTGGGAGCTTAGGCCTACCTTTCGCGGACCTCGATTTCCTCGCTGGATGGAAAAGTAAGTTTGGGGTTTTGCGGTGAATTTAGGTTTTGTTCATTGCTCGGCTTCAATTTTGTGCGTTTGTTTCTCAATTGGGATTTATTCATGAAAAATGAAAATGAATGTTTCTGAGGCTGTATGATGTTCCCTTATTTTGATATGTTTGTAAATTGTAATTCTGAAATTTGATATCTTTATTATTGGGGAATGACATGTCTGTTTTGGTGGTTGTTTGTAGTGGGGTGTCCTCTTTCAATCATTTCATACATGAGCTTTCTGTGGACTCTGATTCTGATGGTTCGGGCATAGATTATGCCTATGGGGAAGAAGATAGTGATGAAGACATATGTCCTGCGTCACCATCTTCTCAAAGTTCAAGAGTCTCCAGGTCTTCTAGTATCCCCAAGCACGAAAGGCAATGGACAGGATGGATGTGGATCAGATACTTATTTTTTTGGATTTTGTTTCCTGCAAGGTTTCTGCTTGGGCTTCCTGTTCGTCTTTGCCGATCTTCTTATAATAGGTGCACAACAACCTCTTCTGCACCAGGAAGCAATCGTCTTTTGCAAAGGCCTTCTATGAATAAAGTGCAGTTCCTCAAGGATCACTTTGTTCAGCGCACTACTGATAGAAGACGTGGAGTCATTGAGGTTTTTGCATAGATTACTCTTTTGCATCTTTTTTGGAATTCACATTTATGATGTCCTCTCATGTTTAACTTATGCTGAACAGGATCTTCATCTAGCGATTGAGATATTCATTGAAGCTGTATTCGATGTTGTTCATAAGGCAGCACATTTTGTTCTTTCCCCATCAGATGCTTTTAGAACGCTCTTTCAGTTGTTTTCATCGAACAGCAACGCAGGTCAATATACTCACGGTAGTGTTTCAGAAGCTTTTGTTCCCTCAGCAACACTTGGAGATAATGATCCAGCTCCAACAGAAAGGAATACTTCGTTTCAGGCACTCAATACTGATGCTCGAACATGCCAGGATGTCATTACAGAGCTTGGGTGAGGCTGGGCTACTGTTTACTTGATTCCAGAACCTTCCCCCCAACATTTTTCACAAATTGCTTACTTTTCTGCCTGTTTTAGGTATCCATATGAAGCCATTCATGTGATCACTAGTGATGGATATGTTCTTCTCTTGGAAAGAATCCCAAGGTATATAGATTTTTCCCCTCATCAAGTGATAACTTTTCTATGAATTTGATGTCTAATATTTGTAGTGTGATGCTGCAGACGTGATTCACGGAAAGCTGTTTATCTACAACATGGAATTCTGGATTCATCTATGGGGTAAGTTATTTCTCTCTAAGTTTCCTTCCACACTAGTGGCCTAGGTGGTTGGTAATAACGAAAGGTAGTCTTTTAGAAACTGGAAAGATCAGATGGCATGTGGCATGACCACCTGGCGTTGACCAAGGTAGTTATTTTCGGAAGCTGGCAATATGGCCTGCCATGTCCCTAGCCATGATTGGTACAATTGAGCTGGTGGTGTTCCTACAAAAATGGGAACAGAGTTTGAAGTGTTTGTGATTTCCCACAGAACTCTAAGCTCATCTTTACCTACATATTTTATTTCCCATATGCTCGTATTACATAGCATGTGGATTCACATATTTATGTGCAAATTCTACTACATCTCAAGTTATGGCTTATAAAATATGCTTACTTTCCTATGAGGAGCCAATCTATAATCACTACTTATTGTGTTATGATCTCTTGTCTTTGCAAACACTGTGAAAGCTGTGTTTTAATACTACCTTCATATTTTTGTTTCTCTTGGGTAGACCTACAGATGATTCTAACGGGTTGTTTCCTTGTTCAGTTGGGTGTCTAATGGGGTTGTTGGTTCACCTGCATTTGCCGCCTATGATCAAGGTTTGCCATGTTTGATTTGAAAGCATATGCATCTTGCGGTACAGAGTGGTATGGGTTTACAAATTTGCTAATACATCTTACTGTTTCAGGATATGATGTCTTCCTTGGGAACTTTCGTGGCTTGGTTTCTAGGGAACATGTTGACAAAAGCATTTCTTCACGACAGTAAGTTGGTATATGAGATCTGCTTGTTATATCATTTGTGAAAGATTTACCCTTCTGTATTTTCTTCCATTTTGGTCACCAAAAAAAAAAAAATTTTGATTCACTAGACTCAGATCATCATTGGGGAGAGAATGAGATCACAATATTTACGGATTGCAAAGCCTAAAATACCAGTTTCCAGTTTCCTTCAAGTAGCTACTAAACGTATCAACCAATGCAGGTACTGGCAGTACTCCATCAACGAGCATGGGACTCAGGATATTCCTGCAATGATAGAGAAGATCCACCAAGTTAAAACTGCGGAGTTGAAGCTTAGTCAACCTGATATTGAGGAAGAAACCAATGGTGATCAACCTTATAAGCTTTGTGCAGTTTGCCATAGCTTGGGAGGAGCAGCTATATTAATGTATGTTGTAACACAGAGGATAGAAGAGAAACCCCACAGACTCTCCAGATTGGTTTTATTGTCACCTGCTGGCTTCCATGGCGATTCTACCTTTATGTTTACGGTCGTGGAGTATTCCTTTCTTCTATTGGCTCCCCTTCTGCAACCCCTTGTTCCTGGCATCTATATACCAACCAGATTTTTTCGCATGCTTCTAAACAAGTTGGCACGGGACTTCCATAATTACCCTGCTGTTGGAGGATTGGTTCAGACGCTGATGAGTTATTTTGTTGGTGGGGATAGCTCAAATTGGGTTGGTGTACTAGGGATACCACATTATAACATGAATGACATGCCGGGGGTATCATTCCAAGTGGCCCTTCATCTTGCACAAATGAAGCGTGCAAAAAAGTTTAGGATGTTCGATTATGGGAGTGCTTCTGCTAATATGGAGGTGTATGGATCTCCAGAGCCATTAGACTTGGGTGAGTACTATGGGTTCATTGATATTCCGGTTGATCTGGTTGCTGGACGAAAGGACAAGGTAATTAGGCCATCAATGGTAAAGAAGCATTATAAGTTGATGAAGGATTCAGGTGTAGATGTATCATTCAATGAGTTTGAGTACGCACATTTGGACTTCACATTTTCCCACCGTGAAGAACTTTTGGCATATGTCATGTCGCGCCTGTTGCTTGTGGAGCCGCCTCCAAAGCAGTCCAGTCCGAAGGCTTTAAGGCTGAGGAAGAAAGGACAGCAGGTTAATAGTTAATTCGAGAAATCCATGCAGTTCGTTTTTTTTTTTTGCTTTGCAATTTGGCATGTGCTGTATCTTTAGGTGCAGATTACTGTTATAGATGATTGAATATGTCGATACGTCTTTACTCCAGTGCAATCAGTGATAACAGTTGCTGCCACTTTTTGCTTTCCCACCAATTTTTCTGTGGGAAGTGAACTGTCTGGAATGCCTGGATGGAGCTTTGTACAAAAACCCCTTTGTGTATATTTGTAAGAGTAATTGGATCCATGAAACATGTTGTCTCTGTCCTGTAATTTTAGCTGTGCATGGGCTGTCTGAATTGTACATTTATCATTTCGAGATGCCAAGGGAGCACTTCATCTGTTTCTTAATGTTGATATTCATATGATGAGAAAATCTAATCTGTATTTTTGGGGTATGATTTCCCGAGTGTACTTCAAAGATACTACTCGAATTGATTACTACTTAAGGTCAGGTTAACGGGGCATAATCCCAATTGTTTGGGGTCAGCTATTAAGAACAGAACTGTCTGAAGCAGCAACTGAAGCATAATATAGATGAAGCTCACATTTTCATCAAATTGGCAGGTCCCCTGTTTTCTCTTTTACAAGCAGAAATTACTAGATGCTAGGATTTATTGATGGTCAGTCTTTTCCTTTGGTTTCTGTTTCTCAAACTTGAAAGTTCTCTGCCAACTCTTGAATCAGTTGCGGCTTAGTGCTGCTGCTGATGTCTTCATTGATAGTGCTGTTCTACCAGATGTTGCACCACTATGTACAGGAAGGTCCTGCCCCTACAGATTAGAGGTTAGTTCAGTTGAAGCTTATATATATATATATATATACACATTTACATATACATATACATATATTGTAACTGGATAGATCAAAGTAATCCATAAACTCACCAGCATAAACTCTTCCAATGAAGTGGTTGTGTTCAGCAGGGGTAATTATCATTGTTTGAGTA
Source organism: Rubus parviflorus (assembly GCA_029955375.1). Taxonomy (NCBI): domain Eukaryota; kingdom Viridiplantae; phylum Streptophyta; class Magnoliopsida; order Rosales; family Rosaceae; genus Rubus; species Rubus parviflorus. Next base: position 10,614,225 of record JARGGL010000009.1, read on the forward strand.
GACAGACCGAATCTCACACACTGGAATCCATTAAGTTGGTCATTCTAAAAGTTCACAATCTTTTATTGAAAGCAAACCTTAATAAGCAGAGCTTTTGAGTGTTATATATATACGAGTCGGTGAAAATTCTCCCAATCTATGTCCTACCATACGATCTGTTATATAAATAGGCAAATGCTTATATATATTTACATGCGGTTAATCTACTTTTGCCCAAAGGAGTAGAAGTGAATGATCTTAAAAGATGAAGAATATATCCTATTTAAGAGAGCTGAGTTTGAGAATAGTTGCCTCACCAGCTCGTTCTTCTTCAGTAGGTCATATATTTGTTGATCACGCTTAACTTCAAAGAGCACATCATGTGCTTGTCCATGGTATGACCTGGTAAAAGCCAGCATAAAAAGTTAATCTGCAAATATATGTGAATGAATGAATGAATGAATATGCGGTTTCTGTTGTTATACTTGCAACCTGCTGAAAGTAGCTTGTGGTAGAACATTTCCCATCTGCAGTGTCACTGGCCAGTCAGCCGTAAGCCTGAAACGTATCAGAAGCTTATAAAGCTGCAAATAGGGCATTGGTTTTGATATCACAGAATCAAGTATATAATGAATACACAAATCTTCTTGTGATTCTCTGTATGCAAGCTGTTCTTTAACTTACTTCTTTGGCGCCGACACCTTCTTGTAGACCTGTTACAACCAGAGAAGTTAATTTCATATTCAGTGTTTAGCAAAATAATCGGTTGCAGCGAACTTAAAGGATAAGGGGAAACATATACCTTTGCTTTAGTAAGTAGAACTAGTCGCTGCTGGTATTTGGCAGATATGATGCCCTGAAAGCACAAAAAGAATGGAAGGACACAAATTCGTTTTAGGCAAGATCTCTATTAATTACTTTTATGTACTTGAAATAATGAGGCTTTCTATGTTAGGTGCAAAACAATTGGATTAAATACCTCCCATGCTGGCACATAGATGGCTTCTTCCCATTCCATACTGGTACTAGCTGGAGGAGGCTCCAATCCTTTCCGGGGAGGCATTTTTGGTACTGATGTGCATGCACCCGATGATTCACCAAAGCGACCAAAAGCACCTGTCTGTCGATCTTGTTCCGCAGTAGCTCTTGAAATAATTCTTCGACTTCTTCTAGGTCGGCAAGGATCCATGCCTAGTGGAGATCTTCGAGTACGTGAAGATGCTCGAGGAACCCTTGAGTTGCCAGAAGTGGTTGCAGAAGTAGCAGTTTGTGGACTTCTCAGATCCCTGCAAGATCTTTGGGATGTATGTGCTCCCCTCATGGCACGAGTAGTAAGTATTTGTTGTGCATGCTGTGGTGAGTGGAGTTGTGCTTGTATAGTACTAGCAGAGCCGGGAAATGAAGCATCCAAGACCGGGGTTTCCGATGCTTGTGTTGCAACAACTGTCACTGATGACTCCATGTTTTGGTGATATCCTTGCCTCCCCAGTTCCATTGTTTGAAGTTCCGGTCGCTGGTGATCCTCGGAACTTCCAGACACACTGGGAGGACTAGCAGAAACTATGTTCATACTTGAACTGCTAGTCTCGAGTACTTTTTCACATTCACCATATAACTCTGACCAGAGCTGCCTCTCATGGGGGCTTAGTGATGATCTCCCAGTGGGCAATATCTGATGTCCTGATGAAGTTTCTCCGGCTTCGTCTTCCATCGCTTGTGGTTCAAAGTATTGATCAGGGAGACCGGACATTATATCCTCACTAGTGAACGAGGGTGAAAGTGCTTGTGGAAAAGAGTCCTATATATTGTGCGACAGCGAAGCTATCTTAATTGGTTTTCCAAACAGAAATTAAACTCAGATTGCATTAGTTTTAGAGGGAATAATGGAAAGATATTTACCATTTCTTCGGTTTCGGTAAGAATGTTTTGCGCATGATGATCTTGCTCATATGTCTCGGCCGGTATATTCCATATATCTCTTAGTAACTCAAATTCACTGATCTCTTCTATTAAAAAAGCACCATCCTCTTCTGATAAAATAAATAAATATCAGTGCTGAAGGAAATAAATAAGTACGTATGAGATAAATTAATTGTGGTGCTTAAATTAACAATGTAAAGACAAACCTGAAGCTGAAGGCTCGAAACTGCTCTCCGGAGCTGACAATCTGTTCACTTCTTCACACAGACCGAGGACCGTACGAAGCTCTAAGAGCTCCTTTGATAGTAGAAATAGCAAGTCTGGATTCTTAGCATCACTGAAGGAAGGCGTTCCTTCAGGATCAATATATGCCTATTTCAGAGTAAGTAACAAGTTAGAAGCTAGCTTTCCCAGTTCCACTAGCAGAAAGAAAATCTGTGTCCAGTTAACTAAAAGAACTAGTGGCCGGCAAATTAAAGCAAGCTGTACCTAGTCTGAACCATTCTAGCATTAATTAGCTTTGTTTCAAACTTCCATTTAATCGTCTTTCTAATTTAAATTCTGATTTTAAACCCGAAATCTAAGTTGTTTAACTTTAAATCAAAAAACGATGTCGTATTGGACATAAATACAAAATCAACATGAAATTGTATTTGTATGTCCTACTGAAGTAGATAATAGATTATATATGGATCTTAATCTCACTAAAAAGATAAAAATGTATATTAAACTCAACATCTGACTTGCTAGAATCTGAATCCAAAAACGATATCGTTTTGGACATAATCGATCACAACATCAACATGTAGTTTTATTTGCTAATAAATTAAATCTATGATCTTAGTTTCCCCAAAACGATGTCGTTTTGGACATAAGCACAAGATCAGCATGGAGTTTTATTTCCTAATGAATATATTGGATTATAGATCTTAGTTTCCTAAACGCTAGCTTGTAAAAGGCAATATTAATGAAAAAAGGACCAATAGAGGGGCCTAAGTGAGAGGGAAGGCTTTAGGGTGTTCTTAGGGGGCTCCATTGAAATCTCTTTTGACATGCATGAGTGCTATTGCTTTGGAGTCTTAGTATAAAAAGAAATCAAAGAACGCGTTTTTTGTACGCTCAAGAAAGGGCAAAAGAGAGAAATAGAAAAACAAAAGAAACTTGAAAAGTGGCAAAGCATCTGTAAAAGAAGGAAGCAAAAGGTTAATTGAGTGAAATTTTTTCCCTAATAAATTGTTTTATACTAAAAGAAATTCCTAATGAATTTTCAATCAAAGCAGAGAAATTTTTCGAGACAACCTCGATCTTCATCGGAAAGATTAGGGTCAAGCTGAATCGCACAATTAATTACTAAATCTACTAGCTAGGATAATTTTAGTGAAATTAGGTTCTAAGAGTCTTTGGTCCATACCACACTAGTGTCACTCCCGTAGTCTAGGCAGGATTATAATTTGGCTCATCACAACTGCTTGGTTGGTTGTGGTCCTTGAGCCAATTTGGGCATCAGCTAGCAATTCTTATATATATGAAACTAATATTTTTCACTCTACGTACTCTTATAATTTTTAAATTTGTTGACATTATGCTGAAATATATCTCCCAAGGAAAAATTACCAGTGTTGCATGGCATATGATGGAAATAACAATTATATCCCGTCAATTTTTCTGTGGCCTTTTTTATCGTATAGGGTGGTTAATTAGCTCGTTTAACATTGTGAAAAATAAATATCACTAGACTAACATGTAGTAATTTGATCACATCCTAATTCATAAAGCAACCAATTTATGATTAAGTTAATATATATATATATATATATATATATATATATATCGATCTATACTAGAACAAAGCCAAAGACTCATCAAACAACAACACCAATCGAAAAACAAACCCAAAGAGGATTCAGTAAATCCTTAATTACTCATATATATGGAATTTCAGCAGTAATTTTCAAACTTTTATTAAGAAAATATAAATTCAGTGACAAGTTCTAATTTGAAAAGCATAGATCAGTTTTAGAGAGAGAGCTAATTAACAATCATAATTAGCAGTATATCTGAAAGACAAATTTCAAAGATAGTACTAGCTACTAGCTACTACTAAATGGTTGGTTGCTTTTATCTCTCTGGAAGATTCTGGAAGATGCAAGTCATGGTGAGCTGACAATGGCATTGTATTCAGATTTGATCACAGACTGAGAGTGATCGAGGGCAGCACGAGCCTCTGAGAACTTGTATGATAATAGTACAAGAAAATGTGGGTACTTAACATTTCTGAAGGAAGATACTGTTCCTTCAGATTCAGGATCATTTCTTCCCTACATTTCAGAGCCATGTAATATTTAAAATTTAGCAGACAATTTCTCTTCGCTTTTCATAAGGAAAAAAAAAAGACGATACTGCCACTTAAAGTATGTGAGAAGTTCTACCGGTGGTTAACATAAACATCAATACATTAATATAGACCAGTTCGATGTACTTAGTAGTAGATCAGCTTCAGGCAATAGATAGATCAATATATATACCACTAGTTTTTTTTTCACCGGTCTACTGCTAATGCGAGTTGGTCTACATCAATGTATTGATGTATGTAACTAATACGAGAAACCCTAAAGTGCATGTCACACAAAAAATGCTACCAGTTTAGAACAAGAAGCTAGAACTAGAGCCAATCTTCAATTCAATTCAAGAAAAAGAAGAACAAATAAAGTGTAGGTTATTTGTACCGCATTATATATCTCTCTGAGTTTTGGAAACTGTTTTGGTGAAATGACAGATAGAGATACAGAGCACTGCAAATGAAAAGCAAACATTACTAGGGCTAGCTTTTAATGACATCACTGATCAGTACTAGGAACGTACTGAAAATGGAAGAACGTATATGTATAATTAATTTGCATATCTTCTTTGATATTTACCTGAGCATATGATTTGGCAACGGTTTGAGCATCAGCTAGAGACAATTGAATATTTGTACCACTGGAAAATTGGCCATTACTTATTATTGGCATAGAAACAGCCGTTGGAATCAACATAGGGTTGCTTGCAGCCACAAGAATACAATGCCTTTCTCCGGCAAAATGGTCTTGAACTTGATCGGTTTCAGTTCCAGTTCCAGTAGGAGTAGGCTTCGGAAACATCTGTTCATTAACGCGTAAGAGATCGAGTTAATGCCATTGCGATAGTGATGACAACTTAACCAAACAAAGAGAATCTAACTAGTAGTTAGCAGCTTCATAATATGAAGCTAATTAACCACCCTTTCAGAAAAACGTACCACAAGTGCTTCAGCCAGGCCCTCAGCAATGGCGGCTTCATTAGGACCACCACCACCGGAAAAACGTAAAGCTGAGAGTGATCCAAGAAAACCATCCACATCTGTCGTCAAATGACTTGCTTGCACTAAGCAACCTGCATGCACAAAAGTTTATTAAATCAATAATTTTTTTTCCTTTAATTCAGGTTGAAATTAATAAGTTTTAGAAAGTTAAAGTATATATATCTGCTCATATATACCAGGGTTACCAAGTCCGTGAGAATTATACTGAATCAAACCCAGCAGTACCGCTGCACCAGCTGAAGCATCCTATATTTAAGAAAATAACATAACATAATTCATAAATCGATCAGTAGGAAGGTGATTATTATAAGCTTTTATCTAAGGAATATTTATGATCAGTTCAAATAGACGTACCTGCCTATCTGACGACTGGCCACATAAGTGCCTGAATACGCAAATTAAAATTATTAACATTAACTTAGAATGTATATAAAAAAAATTCTCAGTTAACCAAGAAAAGTATATGTAAAACATGAGAAAAAGGGAATTACCTCATGCAAAAGTTTATTATTTTATATCTTTTAAACTTATTCTTACACTATACATTTCATAAGAAGGGATCGAGTTTCCATATAAATAAAAAGGATCAAGTATGCACATTTTCCTCATTGAAATGAATAATTGACAAGAAATATTATCATTTTTCACTAAAAAAAAAATTAATTGATACGATTTGAATAAAAAAATTCAAAACTATTGTTAGAAATTTCACAAATCAAGAAATCAATAACATTTCCTTGCTCTAAAACATACACAGCAAAAGAGAATTAAACCATTAATTACATCTAGATAGACAAAACCAGATAATTCAGACAAACCCCGGCCACAACATGCATGACAAAAACACATGAGAAAACCACACCTATATGAATAAGAAAATTAAACAAACGTCAAAAACGAATCAAAAATCTACCTGATGATCTTTTCGAGGTAGTCTTTGCGAATGGCTTGCCAGTAAGGCCCCATAGCTGTTGTTCCGTCAACGACCAGCACAAGCGACTTTGCTGCTTCCGCCATAACCAAAACCTGCGCGCGGGCTCTGCTGGCCTGAAGAAGTGGTGGCCGGAGATTGAAAAAGCTGGTGGCTGAAAGAACTGAAAGAGAAGAGAGTAGCGGTTTTGGTTTTAATTTGTTTCAAAACAAAGTTCTATCGATCTCACATTACTCAACACTACGTACTACTCTCGTCGTTTTTGCATAGAACAAGTCTCTAGGTGCCGGGTGGACGTGAAACGTATTTTCCTTTTGCTGTCACCTTTCCTTTTACAATGAGGAAATTTGACAGTTATGCCCCTTGATTTTGAACAGAAAAAATATATAGTAATTTTTTGTGGTCGGTCAACTGCAAATTAATTAACATAGTTAACAAATATAAACAAAACTAATTTAGTCGATTTAGTGTATATTTTTCCATGAGGTTGAATGACGTCTAAAAGTTTGAATTTTCTTAGTACTACTCTATAATTATGTGATATATGTATGTGGGTTAAATTATCAATTTATCTAATACTTGGATAGAAATGTAAAATGGTTCAAATTTCAGAGAAGAGAGATGAAAAGTAATAATTATATATGAGTGGGGAATTGAAGAGGATTAATGGAAGTATATATGTGAGGAGCTGTTTTACTACAAAACGAGTGTTTTGCGGGAGGAAGTTGAGAATAGCAGAAGAACTTCGCCAAGTGGACACATTCATTTTCTCAGGAAGGAACAAATCTACAAAGTTCTATCCTCCTAAGACAATATATACCAAAAAAAAATACAAAGTATTTATGCTTCAAATTACTTACAAAACATAGTATTGCATGTCCTGAGATATTACGTACCTTCTTCCTTTTGAGTGTGTGCACTAGCTAGTAGCTCTTGTAAGCCAAGTGATGCACATTAAAATGACTCCATAATTTTAAGCACTTGATGCAATACGAGTGAAAACAAAAATAAAGATGCTAGCTGCTCATTATATATCTTTTGTTTTGTTAATTGCCAAATGTGGTTGACGAATTATAGAAATATGTTGACGCGTTGACGATTTTTTTCTTTTGGGGTGTGGAACGAGGAATGGAATCTAGTCAAGTTGGGGGTTAATCTTTCACACTCATTCATTCAATGAAAAGGAAAAATTAGGACACCGGGGAGGACTAGGATCAAAATCCCGGGCAATGACGAATTATAAAAATATGTTGATGCATTAACGATTTGTTTCTTTTGGGGTGTGGAACGAGGGATGGAATCTAGTCAAGTTAGGGGTTAATCCTCACACCCATTCATTCATTGAAAAGAAAAGAGGACTAGGATCACAACCAAGGGCGTTGATGAATTGACAAAAAAAAAAAAAGGTTAATTATATTGATGATCTATAATAACTAAGTCAAAAACCCTATTTGGTTAATTTTTTTTTAATTATGAAAAATGTCCTTTAACTAATTACAAGGACATCAAACAAATTCTTAGTCCATTTTTTTTCGATCTTCTTACACGAAACTCTTTCTCCTCCGTTTCTCTAATAACTACAATTTTAATTTTTTAAAATCTGATTAGAGAAACGGAACCGTGTATGAAACGACTAGTGTAAGATAAACACCTTAATATTGGTGATGGGAGTATTACACTTGACCTAATTATTTCCTCACTCCCTTGTACCCTAATGGGCAATTTACTAATTAGAATTAGGAGTGAAAAAAGACTCAATCCCGTTCTTCCTCTTTTTTTTTTTTTTTGGACAATAATCCCGTTCTTCCTTAACATTGCGTTTACTAACACCAAGGAGAGTCATATTTATGTCAGGTTAACTTTTCTTATCCTGATTCAAGTTTAGTAAACGCACCCTAAAAAATCATTTATTTCTTCTCAAATCCGAAAGTCACAATAAAATTTGACCAAGGTCCGTATTGAAAACCTTACCACCAAGCCCACCATCATATTAGTCCTATTAAAAGCTGAAACTTCAACCCGGGTCACTGACCCGACGGGCGTGACCCACCCACATTTGTTAATATACAAAGTCAAAAGCACTAAAGCAGACCTCCTAGCGCCGCTTGAAAGTTGAAACTGCGCCGAGAAAATCAGAGAGCAAAAATGGTGGTTGGGCCTTCCACTACATGGGCCTATGTCCGAATCATCTCCGGCACCATTCTCGGTGGCGTTCTCGGCTTCTACGTCATGGACCGCCTCGAGAAAAGTTACAAGGTCATATCTCACTTCCCCATCTCTTTATAATTCTTCTCTCTCTCTCTGTTTGGATCCTGGAAATTCTGGGTTCCTCAGCTTCGAATAATATCATAAAATTGATCATTTTTTTTCTTTCTAAATGCGGTTTTTGAATCTGATTTATCGGGTTTTTGTTGAATACAGGAGAAAATGAAGGAGAGACTAAGGAAGTATGAAAGTGATTTGAAGAAGAAAGAGGAGAAGCTGAATGAGTTTGAAGAGTCTATGTAGCTCTGTAGCACTTTTTTTTCTCTGAAAAATAGTTTCGTTCTGCTGTGTGGCTACTGAGAGATGTAATGGAGCAAAAAAAGAAATGAAATTTTGAGTCTTTATCATGTTTTTATATTTAGAGCTATCTTCCTGGAGTTGGAAATTTTTAGAACATGAACATGACGCCTTTGTTGTGTCATTTGCATTTGTAGCACTGCATGGGTTGAATAATTAAGCCATAAATGAATGCTCTGCAACTTCTTCAGCTAAATCGTTTTGGTGCACAAACTATAAGATGCCCACAGATTGTGATCACCAATAATAGTACAAAGATCATAAATCTGGGGATGAATTTACAGAGACCCAACAGAAGGAAATGAATCAGTGACAAAATTAGAAGATAGATGTCATAGAACCAATACCCAAGCTTTCAAAAGATACAAGTACCAGTAACAAAGGGCAGAAGAAAATGGCCACTATCTACTATAGAACTCTTGTGTTGTACGGAAAAATACGAATACAGAGTAACATAATAGGGCTGGTAAAAACTAATCCTAGCAGCAAAACTGAAATTTGGAATCAACAATCTGAACCGGAGCTTCATTCCCATGAAGAGGTATTGACCTTCTTCTGTGCTTGAAACCAATCGCTGTAAGAAACAAGTGTCACGAGTCCGGACACTCTTTCTTATCAAGCATCAAGAATCGGGAAGCACTGTAAGAAAGTGTCGACGATGTCCACACACCAACTTATCAAGCATCAAGAATTGGAAAGCGGTGGTCTGGCCACTTGGGATATGTGCGCTTGTACAAGCTCATGCATATGGTGTCGTTCTGCTGGAGGGTTCCGTTAAGGATGCATTTCATTGCCCCTGCAACAGAATTGTATTAGAAAAATAACAAGAATCTTCATCTATTCGAGCATCTTCACACTGGGGGAAAATTAAAAGAGAAAAAGTCTCTGTTGTCTATCTTCAAAAGTAATCTTACCATGTGTACCAACAGGCTCCTTGATGCGACCCCGACGCCCACATTTGGTCCACACTTCCACAGGCTGCCATCACCACCGCATCAAGAAACATACTCATACGATTATTGGGTATTTCTTTGATATGATGCACCACAAATTATAAGATAAAAAGAAAAATTGAAATTATATGCTATGAGATTCCCCACCTTGAACCATCTCACATCCTCTGGATTATGGAACATATACCTCACAGCAGCTTTCTTTTTTGAAACTCGTTGAGGATAACTGCATCAATATGTGCTCAAGGTTCAATAAATCAAAACTTTCAAAGGTAAAACATATGTATCTTAGAGGTCATCTCCTTGTGCGTTTCCTTAACATTCTAAACTTCAGCAGGAACTAACAAAACAAGTACACAAGCCATGATCTCTGTGTACAAGTCTTAGACATATAATTCACCATGACCATCACAATACAAAGTATCCAAGTAAGAAAGGGGGGAAAAATGTAGGGGTGGAGGGATGTAAAATCACCATTTTTTTTCAATCAAGAGTCAAGAATAAATCGTACCCAGTTAAAATGATCTTCTTTAGAATAATCCTGTCAGGATCAATGCTTCTCAGAGAACCAACAGCAGCAACTGTAGGTGCAGTGGCCTCCCCTTTAGAACTCTTGAAAGCTATCAAAGGAAGAACTGGAAAAGTGATAGGAGCATAAATTGAAGCCATGGAAAAACGCCCTGGATGAAGGAACCTCTCCATTTTGTGCTTGTCTGAATTCATGTTATTAGTAGAGTATATTGGCCTGCAGAGTGATACGCAACAGCATTAAAAACTGCACAGGAATTCAATAAGAAGTACTGTTCATCGTAATTGAAAAACTACCTAGCAACAAATTGGCGAAAGCCTGCATGAAATATTAATTCGTCTTTGGTTTTGATGGGATCACTGTAAGTGTCATGCTTTTTTATGCTGCAAACAAAGATGATCAAACACCATGAGAGAACATCCACTTGTGACTAAACAAGGCAAAATTGCAAATATTGCTCTAGTAGTGCAAATAAACATAGATACCTGAAATGGAGTACAGACATCTTGGACTCATGCTGCAAAAGGCCACATGCTATAATAGGCATAGTATTTGCACGCATACATAATTTAGAAGCAACAGTAGTTGGCACTTCTTTGATATACAGACTTGCATATGAGCTACCTGTTGCACAGTCATCCCTGTTTTCTTGCTCCATATCTAAAGCTTTAGCAAGGATGTTTTTCTGTGTCCTGTTGAAATTGTCGAAGGCAAAGATTCTACCATATTCTGGAGGTAGAGACTCCTGGAGTCCATTAGAAATTTACATCAGTTGGGGACTTGATGTTCAGAAATAGTGAAAATTACTATTACAGAATACAAGAATATTACTTTGGGATCCCATGAAGAGGTCCTAAAGGACTTGAGGCCTCTATACTTTGCAAAACGTTTTCTAGCTGGAAAATCCAAAGGTGTATCCACTTCATCCGGAAATTCTGAAATATAACAAATAACCATTAACAGTCGACTAGATAATGCAGCAGCAACATACGCTGATTGCAGTATGTCAATAATTTCATAAAATTACAGTATGCTAATAGCTTATTTTGTGAAATTATATAAAAGGCAGGGGAAAAAGAGCATAAATCAATAGCCAGTTAACAAAAAAAAAACAAGCATAACATAAGAGGTTTTATGTTTTTCAAACAGTACTTAGCCCATGTATAAAAAATCTTTGCCTTCAATCACTATGAGCGAACCTTATAAAAAAAAATTAGAAAGGTTTTAAAAATGATAAGTACCCTCATCATCAGCATGTGCTTGCTTAATTTTTTTAATCTCATCCTCCAACTGTTCCTTGGTCAAGTTTTCACCTTCCTATAAATCAAAACAAAGAGAAGGTAATTATTGGATCAATTGGAGAAAAAATGCAGTCATACAAGTACGGAGTTAATTGAATGCTTACAGACAAATGCAAAATTTCCCTTGAATGTGAAGTGTTAAAATAAATAGGAGTGTTGGCACACAATATCCGGTGTAACCTAGTTGGCACATGTTCATAATGGCATTCTTGAGATTCTGATACAGAAAGCACCGATGGACAGACAAAATCACAGGTGAACCTAAATCTTTAAGGTGAGTGGTTCAAACCTTTTATGAAACCTGTTGCCTACACCAGTTTTTTAATAGCTTAACCACATCTTTGGAGTTTTGCAATTTAGAATAACTAACCCAAAGTAACTCATCACAATGTACCTTTGCAATTCATGATTAGAATGTGGATGGTATCCAAACTGCTCACATTTACAAATGACAGTAACATAAAATTATGGGTCATGTTTATTTGTCATTTAGACTGAGACCGAGACACGATTAATGCTGGTAACACAATAAAATTCACTTACTACTTATATATATATATATATATATGTTAAAACTCACCATCATCACCGAATCAGCATCAGTTTCTCCGTCAGAGTCCCTCAAGTCTAAAGAAGCTTGATCGTCACTGAGATCCGAATGATTATTGCCCTCTTCGCCAGGATAACCACTCTCTGTTTCATCCGTTACCATATGATCAACTACTTCATCAATACCGGACTCCTCTTCATCTGAATCAGGTTGAATCCAAGTAGCCTGCAAAATAGAAATCATGCTTCTGTCACTAACACATGTGCACATTACCCATCAGCATGAAGAAACAAAGATGTCAAACAATAGACAAAACATTCAGAAATATGGAGGTTGAAAATAACAAATGCAGACCTGGTATTCTGAAGTGCCTCGAGGAAGAGTCCTTTTTCTCGTCTTTTTTTGTTTTTGTTTTTTTTCAGCATCCGCCATTTCTTCTTCTGTTGGCCATGTCTGACAAAAAAAATATATGTTTTAAGTAAAAGTTGTACAGAAGGTATTAAATATCAGAAACATATCAGCCTCTTGTTAGGAGCATTTGCAAGGTTTATCACCACTATGACATTCTTCTTTTGTAGTTATGTATATATATTCACCTCATATACCACCATTTTTTATTTTTTTAGTTTACTATGCTTGGATAAGCGATATACAATCATATTCTTATATAAGTTATTCAAGGTTATGATAATAAGTAAGATAAATGATTAATAAAGAAATGATGTAATAATTTTACCTGTTCATCTCCAAGGCGATCAGGAACATTCTCAACAAGAAAAGCCTCCTGCTTCAGAGGATCGGGAACCAAAGAACGAACAACCTTGAAATAGATAAAGAAGGCAGAGTAAGAACTCCAAATGATATTAATTTGGACCATATAATATAGGCATCTACTGCTTATAATGGAACAGTCCCTACCTCTACATCACCGACTTCATCTGCATCCATGACATCCTGCTCTTTTCTTGCATTCAAAGGATGTGGATCCTTGAGGATGTCTATTTTGCACAACTGGAAATCCCCGGCACCAGAAACATGAACCTGATATAAAGGAAAATAAGACAACCACCAAATCATGTAACCAAAGGCAAGTCATTGGCTGAACTAGTTACCAATTGATTCACAGAGAGACTGCGAGCTCGAACATATCCAGTCAGGAGAAGGGTACATATTCCCGGATTTATATCATCTGCTACCATTTCAACCTACATACAATAAAGGAAATTTGTGATCACATAGATGAAAATAATTAGAATCATCTTTCTTACTACTTTTATTTTTATTTTTCAACTTTTCTTCTTTGTAAGAGTAGTTGTGGTTCTGCAATGTACACATGCCTCGTCAGATGAGAAAACCTCAGTTTCTACCTCTATCTAACATACAAAACACCAAAACTCAAAGAGATCCAAAGCTAGCACCTTCTGAGCCATCAGGTAAGGTCGCTGACTTCGCCAGTGAGGAACTGAGAGCCTTTGCTCCTTAAAAAGCCACATGAACTGAAATTAAAATAAGATGACAAAGGAAAGCTATGAGACACATTAAATTATCTAAACATGAAATGAAATAATCATCATGGGAATTCTAACCCACCCTGAACTTTAACATTAAAAGCATTAGCCTAAGATAAAGAATCTAGTCTCTAGACATTACCTTATGCAACTCGTCCTTTGTATCAGCTGGATAAAATTTACAATCTTCAGGAAATTCAGAAGCAAGACTAGAACTACATGTTTTCTTTGACTCATGTCTTCTTTTCGCCTCAGGAGGAAGATCCTACATCCATGGAAAAAAAAAATTCTATGTCAAGCTGTGCAAACCTCCTTTTCAAGTTGGACAATAAGTTTCTGAATATACAAAGCACATCAACAATAACATACACGAATTAGCACGACGGTGCTGGGTAAACCAAGAGACCTAAAAACAGAAAGACATTGACTACCGAATGAGTCAATGTAGTCAGACTCTCCTTCACATGAAGAGTTTGCTGAAGCCACAAAAGCAATGAGATCAGCGACCTACAAGCCAAAGAGTGAACGTGTCAGAAAAGCATAGGAAGATTGGGAAGAATACCCAAGGGGCAGACTTTCCTACCTTGGCCATTTCCAAACATGATTGCAAATCCCCATGAGGTGCTTGCAGTACCTAAACAATAAATTGTGTTAGATACTTAGAAATTTTCGCATCTGTAAGACAACACAATATTTAGATAATAGTCATCCAATTAAGATAAAGATAAAGCAGTAGAGGCAGGCTACCGTTGCTCTCAGCCTGTACTCAGAAGAAGCGACCGTTGGCAAAGCACCTCCATAACCTTGTGGAGATAGCAAAGAAAGAATATCCTCAGAAAGCGAATTTAGGTTTACATCCGCCGAAAGCCCAAACAGAACCTGCCATTAACAGAAGCAAGAATGGCAATCAATACAGCTACAATGTTTTACTTGAACACATTCATCTACCCTATTCTTTTCTCTATCAATTCAATTCCACCTGACCAAAAAAAAAAAACCAAATACTCACAATCACACGGGGAGGACTTGCTGATCCACATGAAGCCCTCTTCTCTTTCAAAACAGCTGCCCGCTTCTGTTCCCGTACCTACAAAATTGTGAAGTAGAGCATCAGCTATAACCATTGTGAAGTAGAGCAGGAAAAAAAGGGGAGCTTCGAAAATCAATCACCATCTTATTTCGTTGAAGTCGAGCTGCCCGAGCACCCTTTGCAACATTGTGCTCTGATTTACCAATCCTACCCTTGTCTGAAGCACCAAAACACTCAAATTATAATCCCAATCGCATTAAATTTTCTAGTTTCAACCAAAAGGAGGTTCAAAAAACAAAAGAAAACGAAGACAGAACCTGAAGTTTTGTGCAGATTCCGCGAAGACTTGGAAGAAAAACGCGTCTTGTGAGCCTTGTTCACTTGATTTCGCGAACCACCTGGCATGGCGACTCTTGCAGAGAAACACTGGAAAGTCGGCGGGGGCAATATAGTCAATATAGATTATCAATAGCACAGCTGAGAGCTGAGTAGAAAAGTAGAGAGGAATCCATGGGTTGCAAGCAAAAGTTTACCTATTTCACTGCCACAGCCGCTCATTCACTATTATGCCGCCAAACAGAGGAAGAAGAGAGGAGGAGGGAGAGGCTTTAAGTATTCTGCGACTCTGCGTTTTGGGGACAAGTAGGGTTGGGCTTACTCAAAACGCTGCGTTTTACTCGGTGGACTTTGAACTAATTCTGTAGATGATAAAAGCGCGAAACTTCAAACAGAACCGTTGAAAGGTTCGCACAGTCGCAGAGAGATTGGGAATGGAGGACTCGGGAGCGATCCTATGCCAAATCTCATCCTTGAAGGACATGCTTGACCAGGTAAAAAATCTTTTTCATGTCTCAATTTTCTCACTGAAGCTCAGTTTTCAATCTAATCATGATCGAGCGCTCAGAAACTGCTAGTGAAATCAGGTGAACGAAGAAATTGAGGCGAATATTCAGATAACGCGAGAGATCGAGTCGGAGATCTTCAAATGCTCCGAGTTCGAAAGCGCTCTGGCGTCCAAAGAATCCGACCTCACCAAGACGCTCTACGTCTCGCACTTTGAGCTCATCGGATTGGTCACCGTCACCAGTAAGATACTCAGACCTCAAAATTTTCCCCCTTTTGCTTATTATGTACATTAAATTGGAGAATTATCAGCTTATTGTTCACTTAATTCATTTTTTGTTCATGTATTTATGCATAGATGATTTAAGGAACTCTGTAGCGATTTTGGAGAAGGAACTAGATGGTATAAGATTGAAACGCGATGAGACTCTTAAGAGAATCCACGAAAACCGGTATACAATTTTTTTTTTCTGTACTTTTGATGTGGTAGAATTAGAACTTTCTCAGTTTCGCTTCGATATGTATGTTTAAGTATTTCTCAAAAATCAAAATAGTTAGACTCAAGTACATAAACTGATATCTCTTATATCTTGCTGAATGAATTGTTTTTCTATAGGGAAAGGTTTATGGCATTGTGCCTAGAATTCCAGAAGGACATTGATAAGGGTAATGATAACGTACTAAGGGCTCTGCTGTCAGAAAAGGAGTGCCTTCAAAATGAAATGCATATATTGGATGAGAAGAACAATGCTTTGAGGAACTCAATGATGGCGTTTATTGAGGGAATTCTTGAAGATCTTAATAGTGGCAACTCTAGTAAATTCATCTTGCTTATGTTTGCAAATTCAAAGATTCATTTTCTTATTTTAGAGTTTAACAGTGCTAAACCAGCGTTGTGTGAACAAGTCGGATCTCAATGTTTTGTCTCAAACTGCGTAGATTACTCTAGTAATTCCAGGTTTGAGTCCATTTCTTACACAGTCAAAAAGGTCTTAGATACCTGAATTGAGTTGAAGTCTCTTCATTCACTAATCTGTTTTGGTTGGATGCACTACTTTTTCTTATGATCATCATGTCTGCTACTTTGCCTCCAATTAAGATGTCAAAAGGTCAGGAAAATATGCCTGCAAGTGGAATGAGTTAAAACTTAAAAGATAGAAATCTAATTGTTCTTTGAATAAAGAGATAGTTTTAACGAGTTCTACACACTGAATTTTTTGGTTGATATTTGGATCATATCATTTTAGTTATGGTGATAAATGCAGTCAGGATTATAGATTTGCATGAAATAGCATACTTCTTATAACAAGTAAGCAATTATGTGAAGCAATTCAGCATGTAAGAGATTCTGTGTAACCATTATAGCCTAATCATAGTGGACTATTCTAGTCATTCATAACTACTCTGTAATTTGCAACAAATTGTTGGTAAATGCAGCTTTACAGGTTGAGATACGGAAGGGGAATCAGGAGAACGAGAAATTGCTGAAGGATATTGATAGTATGAAAACTTCATTGCTATCAAATTTTGAATATGATGATATCAGTGGTAAGCTCTTGTCCTGATCTAAATGATTGAGACACCTAACTCTATCTTTTAAGATTTTGAAACGTATTTGTTCATGTTTTATTAAAGAAGTCGGAATTGATTCTCTTTTATACTATTTTTATCAATAAATGACAAAAGGTTATGTCCTACAGTTAAGAAAAGCCCCATATGCAGAACTAGTGAAGCCATTATTATTTAGCCTCTTGAGATTATCAATTTTCTCCTCCCAAATATAAGCAAGCATACCAGTTTAATTTCCTCCCACCTAGTGTTGTGTGATCTGGGAAGATGAAGTTTGCAAAATAAGTAGATATGAAGATTAAGTTAGGAAACAGCCACACTCGTCTCTCTGTCTGCTTTATAAAGCTGAAGATTAAGATTAGATATGCTGCATTAGTGCATTATGTACTTCGTTCTGTATATCTACAGTTGAATAAATGGATAAGCATTTTCTTTATTGCCAAACCTTACTCTCTTCACCATTTTTGTGGCTTACATGAACTTGAAATTTGTTTTGTACCCCACAGACATCAATGCATTTATCTTATTTGCCAAAAAAAAATAAAAAATCAATGCATTTATCTCTGTACAGATGCTGAGCAATATGATTCATAACAGGAGCAGGATCGTGGACTTTACAGTAAGTTGAAGGTGTGACGTGTCCCTCCATTTCTTCCAAAATAAAAAAGGTACCAATAAATTGGTAGGCCTAGCTTTTTACTGTTTAAAGTTTTTCTTCATAAATGTTTTTCTGGTATCAGGCTTTTGCAGTCATATGCATGCAGCATTTGCTATTTGAGTACAGTTGGCTTGGATTATTGGCAATCTTTAGCTAGTCAAAATTTTGACTACCTGCAACATAGATTTTGGATGTGTACTGTGTACACCAAAATTTCTCTTTCAGGGAAATAGATTTTAAGTGGCATTACATTAAGCATTAGATTTTTGTCATCTCCCTTCCTATTCATATGCTTAAAGTTAGAAGCTTGTTTCTTAGGGGTTGGATCAAGGTTCTGATTTCTGGTTCTGGCCTTCTGGGTAGGGGTCCAACGTACTCCGGCCCTTCTGTACCAGCCAAGTAAAAACATGTCCTTGTTTTGTCACTTTCAAAATTAGGTAGGGTATGGGGTCCAGCTTCAGCAGTTGCTGAAACCTTAGGTTCATGCCTCACGCACATTTTAAACAGTCAAACCTCATAATGCGATTTCATTTTTTCTGTTATTTCCATTTCTGATTGTTAAGCTAAGCTAGCACAGACAAGGTTTAAGGACCATTGTAGAGACGTAGAGGACTATTAGTATTATACACTAAAATGGAAATTACTGCGAAGCTCCCATATTGAAAACAAGTAGAGCTGTAGAGGGTGATAGTTCAACCCAAAATAAAAATGTGGTTCAAAACTTTCTAATGAAACTAGTTTGTCTTCCTTGTAAAGGACAGTGACCATGTCTCTTAGGTGAATATCACGTGCACCCCTGGCCCAGACCGTACCATACAGCTATCTCTTTTGCATTTTGATAATTGTTGTAAACGTTGGTTCAAGGTCTTTTCTAATCATGCACACCATATAAACTCCACCCAAGTTAACATTATCGATTAAGAACTCGTATTGTCTTTATGGTTTTGGATCCTATGGTTTTGCCTTTGGTACTTAACACAAGGTTTGTGAAAGCATATTTTCTTCTACCTTTCGTCCTTTCCTAGTCTATACTCTTAATTGCCATTGACCCCCTACCTAAAGGTAATTGTGGTAGTTCCTACCTATCCAATTGTACTACTCCCTTTTCTTTGTTGGCCCCAGTTCATTAGTTGAACTGAACTGAACCATAATTCATTTCGTCTCTGCTTCATTTTCTTCGTTTTGTTTTTTATGGGGGAATGGGAATTTTGGGTGGGAAAGAGAGAGTTGGGGCCAAAGTGTATATGACGCTTGACCAGGGACTAGTGAGGTTATAGAGGCATTAACTACGTTTTTCATTATTCCCTTGATGATGCTACATGCATAGTTTCTTTGGGGCCCAATTGAGGCTGGCTGGATCGCACCCTATATTTCCTATAAGAACACAGTTTCTTCCTGCTCTTTTTCATTCATGCTATTTAATCACCACCCCAAAGGTGAACCTAACATCCCAACCCAAAAATGGTTCTTACAGAAGAGTGATTACACCCAAGAGAAAAAGAGAGAAAGAGATAGAGAAAGAGAGAAAGAGAGAGAGAGAGCCAGATAATTCAAGTAGGAGATGAAGATGGAAAGCAATACTGGTGGTAGTGAAGCCTCTAAAAGAAGGTTTTCGTGTAAAGGACTCTGCGGGTTTCTTAAAGAAGGAAAAGGAAGACTGTATATATTCAGAAGATGTATTGTCATGCTTCTCTGCTGGCATGATTAGGATTTTTCTGTTGCTGGTGTACTAAATTGAGCTGGCTATTCACCTCCAGAAACTGTCTATTTTTCTTTCCTAGCTCTTTAATGTTTCAATGCTATATATGTAGTACGTACTATGTATAGTAATCAAATTTTGCTTGAAAATTTGGACCTCTCTTTGCTATGAAGGCCTTAATTGTGTTATCAGCCATTACTTTCGTGTTGAAGATAATGTTAAATATAGTTGTATGTTTGGATCAGCAGCAAGTTACCCTTCAAATCCTGTGATTCGAGTAAAATTAGCCTACTCTTTTATTAAAACTGTTCTGTTTTGCATTATGAAGTTAACAAATTTGATACAGTTGGTCTTCATTTCAGCATCTAATAGTTGATGTTAGAACCAAAAGCTTCCTGGCACTATTTAGCCCTTGAAATCTGCAAGCCTTTGTCTTTCTTCTTCTTCTTCTTCTTCTTCTTTTTCCATTTTGGGGAGGTTGATGTCCCATAGGGCTCACCTGTATGGTCCAAACATCATGGTGGGTGGGACTGTTACTCATCAATGGTTTCCTGAAACAGATGATGAACATGAGCCTGTGCATGTTTTGTCTAAGATATTGTCTGGTTATGAAACAATATGTGCTTGTGTATGTTATGGTCCAAAAAGGCCAATAAAGAATGTGACAGTACATATGAGAATCAGGGAAGATGTTCGCATTTTGATCTCTTTCTGTGGGTCTGATCACATCTGGCAGGCCCCTCAACCAGACCTTGTAATATTCCAGTAGTATTATTATACATCTGTGGATTTATATATGTTCTCAGGTGAGAGAACTATAATCATCATTTTTTTGGGTCCTGCATCAAATAAGATACGAAATCAAAACCATAGCTTTTTGATTTGCAGGCTTAATGTGAAGAATGATATACAGGATAGAGGCTAATATCAGATGTATGTGTTTAATCTTCAGAATGAGACAGGTGATTAGCTTTGTATTTTGTAAAATGTACCACCCATTTATAAACTAAATAAGATGATTAATTATATGCAGTTTTCCATCCTGTTTTTTGGTGGTTCCTGAGAGAGAGAGAGAGAGAGAGAGAGCTCTTGCTCTATTGGCCAAAACGAACATAGCTTGCTCTTGTTACCTTTTATAACCGGTAATTAAAATTGCAGTAGTGTTTCTCTTCCCTTTTTTCACTTTTGGGTACAAAGAAAATGAGAGACGGGAGAATCAAGGTCCCCATAAAGGCATAAACACTATGAAATATTGACCAAAGCTAAGAATATTATAATTGAAAAGCCCTCTTAGTCAACCTCAATCAAGATCTGTCATCTCTACACTTCTTAGCCTAAGCAATTTTGATAGGGTGATGATTTTGGCACTCCACTTTGTCATATATTTTACCACTTGTAGTCCACTTTTATGTAGTTAAAAGTATAGTGCCAAAATCACTTCCCTTTTGATAAATGGTTGAAATTTTGTGATAATTTGGTAACTATCTAAGATAAATTTAGGAGCCACAACCACCAACTTCTTTCCTTCCCTTCTCTTGTATAAGGAGGGAGGAAATGGAGGATTGATGCTGTATGACAAAAGTGTTGTGTTTTTTTTGCCATACATAGTAATTATCGTTCGACTCTTGTATGTTTGGAAAATTAGAAGCTTATAACACGGAATATCATCTTCTTATCTTCGGTAAAAGGGAAAAAAAATTGAAGCCCTAAAGCTCATTTCGGTGTGAATTTCCTTTCCCTCAAACATTGAATGATTTTCGATGTGCGAACTAATGATTCTATCCCCTTTATCATACATTTAACATAATCACGCCTCTTATTGTAACGTCTATAAAT
This sequence comes from Rubus parviflorus, assembly GCA_029955375.1. NCBI lineage: Eukaryota > Viridiplantae > Streptophyta > Magnoliopsida > Rosales > Rosaceae > Rubus > Rubus parviflorus. Next base: position 10,635,433 of record JARGGL010000009.1, read on the forward strand.
TTTTTTATGGTAACTTTCACGTGATCTCACATATATTATGCGTTTTTTAGTAACATTAATTTCATCTCACATATCGCGAGTCTATTTAGATTGGAAATTTAATATTACTTATACAATCATTTAGATTTTTGCATGGATATATTTTTGGGTAAGCAAAATAGAAAACAAAACTTCTCCATCATGCATTCACAATTCACAAGTACATAGAAGTACAAGTTCGAAAATAAAAGAAAAGGTACAAACTTGAAAGCAAGATGCCAAGATGGCTAGATGGGCACATAAGTAAAACAGAAAAAATGATAAGGGTACGATTGCAAAGTTGAGTCAAAACGATAGTTGATAGGTCGCCACTCTTCTTGGCTTCTGCGTTTCCCCTGAAATTTTGCTCTGCTTTCGCATCTACAGCAGATTGTACCCGCGCCTGTCCTCCTCCAGGTAACACTATCACTCCTTCTCCTTCTCCTTCACTTCTTCTTCTTCTTCGTCCTTTATATTCCCTCGAGTATTTTCAGAGATAGAAATACATGCCATGTATCTATGCATTCCGTACAATCTAGGGTTTCCGCTTCCACTCTCTGGTTCTGGTTTATACAAATAACCAAGAATTATTTTATTGTATAAAAAGTTCAAATCATACAGTAGCTCTCCTACTAACTGTGTTTAGGCTCACTATATTTTAAATAAAAAAATTTAAAAAATTCGAGAAATTCCTTCTGGACAGTTTCTGCGGCGTACATTTGTTTATCTGTGGTAAAATTCAGGTTTTATATTGAGGTTCTATATATAGGTGAAGTGATTGATTTTGGGGTTTTTTTTTTGGCGGGAATGTGAGGTCAAATCTTTTTTGGGGTTTTGGAGAGAGTTTTGATCGAACTGTCAAATGATGAAAAATATTTAAATCAAAGTACAATGATGAAAGAATTGAACTTTTCTTGAAACAATCTTGGGCATTTTCTCGGTATGTTATGTGTATGCCTATCGATATGTGACCGCATCTTTGAACATTATTGTTTATGGTTGGAATTTATTGAAGGAATGATTGTGGCTGAAAATCCCCACGTAAGCACTGAACACAACTTTGTATCAGAAACACTTCAAATGAGTCGTTTAACAAATAGGGAAGCTGAGATAAGTCATCACAAACCGAACAATGAAGTCTTCTGCATTGATGCATCAACAGATGATGGAAATGCAAACATGCTGCCTGACGTTTCGAGTGTAAGTTTTCTCTTGAAAAGAGAAGTGCAAGAGGAACATGGATATTTGACTCACATTCAAGAATTATAGCTGTTTGGAACAATTTCATCTTTTATATAGGCTATAATCATTGCCTTTACATGTTCAACTTTATTGATCTGCAGAAAAAGGCAGGACAGCAAAAAGAAATGACATTTCAAGATATGTACAACCAAGACCTTGATGACGATGATGATGACAGTGATTGGGAGCCCCTCCAAAAGCATGTTGAAATTGTGAGGTGGTTCTGCACTAACTGTACAATGGTGAACCTTGGTGATGTTGTCCATTGCGATGTAAGTTATTTCTCCCAGGGTTGCTGGGATACAATTCTGCCTTTTATATGATTCATCTGTATTTTGTCAGGCAGACATGGTTGTGCAAGGATAATTTGGTGCTATTGTTCCCATGCAGATATGTGGGGAACATAAAGAATCTGGAATCCTTAGGCATGGTTTTTTGGCATCTTCCCTCTTACAAGATTCGGGCTTTACTGAGATTGAGTCTGACATTAGAGGAAGACACAAAGGTGGGTACATGATTGGTTATTAATTTTTTTGATATGGTTGGTGTGACAACATACTAAGATTTCTCTGAAGGAATCATCCGTATGCAACTATTCATTGTCTTGTTGCCAATCTTATTTGGTGGCCAATTGCTCTTTGGCACATGTTTATTTTGTTTACTAAATTTGAAGATTGCTTAAAATTACATTTTTAACTCCGGTATCAGAAGTTTTTATTATTTCCAGTATATTATTCGGGTTGGTTTCTTGGTGTTTCTTTCATTCCACTTGGTATGAGGTTGAGGTGATATGCTCAAGGGCCCTTCATATAGTTCAGTATCCTTCTTGTATGTGTGAAGTCACTCGGTGCTCTGCAGACTGTAGTTTCATATAAAAGATCTAAGACTAAGATCAAGCGAGTCAGTAGTTGTTTTTATCATCCTTTCCAAGAGTCCGTTGTATGTCATTCTCGAAAACTTGGTGTGTTTGCTGTAAAGTAAATTGGTATTGAGTTTTCGTAGACTGACTGCCAAAATTGGTCCTCGGTGACGTAGATGACTTTCTTATACAGTTCTTTCTTTGTTTGGTTGAAACAGGGTCACAAGATTCAGCGTCGAACAGTTCCACTGCTGTGGGTTTTGATGAGAGAATGTTGCTACATTCAGAAGTATGGTGTTGCTGTAATACATGTCTTCTCGTAACTCTTTGTTAGTTTTCCTATTTTTTGATATCCTTTGTTATTATTTTATATTTTTGGGCTTGTCAGCAATTATGTGTTCTTTCATGACATATCACTTGAGCCAAGATATATGTAGTTTTACTAGAAGTTTCGTATCAATACTTATCTGAACATCCAAACTGCAGTAACTTTTGATGCATCATAGAGTTTCTTTTTTCATTTTGCCTAGTACTGCTTATACTCATATTCACTGACATGATTTTGGCAAGTTGGAAACTCTTCATTTCTGTTTGTGTAATACTTCCACGTTTTTGTTCCTCCTCTTTTATGGTGGTGGTTATGCTAGAGCAGATTCAAATGAAGTCGCATCCACACCCAGAAAGACCAGATCGTATTCGAGCTATTGCTGCTAGCCTTGCTACAGCTGGTATTTACGTTCATTAAAGTTTTTGAAAGTTGTGCACTTCAATTGTTACTGATAATTTTTGATTGTATTGTGGACTGGCTATGTGGTCATTTGTCTAGTATTGGATGTAACTGTTATCATATTTTAGACTAATAGCAAATGTGGAATTTTAACCTTTGCAGGTATATTTCCAGGAAGATGTTATCCAATTCCCGCTAGAGAAATTACGCGTGAAGAACTTCAGATGGTAAGTACCCACCCTTCATCTCAGACTTGGTGGAGTGCCAATTAGCTGACATCTGATTTTGGGAGGTTAAAGGGTTTGTAGTTCACTTCATCATTAACTTTTTGTGTGCTGTCATGATGTTGATGATAAACAACAGACTTTGTTGGGGTAGTTTATCCATTAATAGGAATTAAATTACAATAATAATGGAGGTTGTCTTCCTTGGCCTATGATTTGTAATTGTGGGGTTTATTTTTTGAAATTAAAGGTCCATTCTTTGGAGCATGTTGAAGCTGTTGATCTTACAAGCCATATGTTTTCTAGGTAAGGGTTTTTTTGTTTTTGCTCTCTCTCTCTCTCTCTCTCTCTCTCTCTCTCTCTCTCTCTCTCTCTTTCTTGTGCTAAAAGTAGCAAAGTTGTAGGATTTATGCTGGCAATCCTTGGACCAGTTTGGCTACGTTCTATTATATGATTATGTGAATGTGATTGCTTTCTTAATGGGAAGAGAAATTAATCACTCAGTACTAAAGCATCAATTACAAGTTGTTCCAACAACGAAAGGAAAAAGAACCTGCAAAAATCTGTTTTGACTTGAGCCCCTATCGGATTATCTGCTGACTGAGTTATAGAATTGACTTTTACTTTCATAAAAGGAATGCATATGAGAAGTATAACTAAAAAAGTTAACTAAATTTATGTCAAGCATATGCTTCATAGAAGAAACATCATGATTCTGAGCATAAATAGAAGGGTACCCGCAGATCTGATATATTTTGTTAGACCTGTGTACAAAATACTTCTAAGTTTGTTATTGTTAGTAGTTTCATTTTTGTTGAGTGAGCAAATCAGCTTGCATTAATTGTTTAGTATTGCCACCTGATTGATAAGTTATGTATGGTTGGCAGTTATTTCACTCCTGACACATATGCCAATGAACATTCAGCACGCGCTGCTAGGCTTGCAGCAGGTTTATGTGCTGATCTTGCTTCAGCAATTGTTTCTGGACGTACCAAAAATGGTTTTGCTCTGGTATGAAAAATCTTAGAGAAAATTGCAGTACTGCTCTGTACTGTAGCCTCTAGGACAATCTACTCCCTGTGCTTTCAATTTTGGCAATTCACTACCCCTAACTTTCCAAATTTCTCAATGTTGAAAGCACAGGGAGTAGATTGTAGTAAATTATTGCAGAGGCTACATCATAGGATACTACATTGCAATTTACCCAAAGATCTGTTACTCATATAGTCATATTTAGTTTGTTTTAGAGTTTCTGAGGTGATAGGTAACTCTTTCAAATGTTTCAGGTTCGTCCTCCTGGTCATCATGCTGGTATTAGGCAGGCTATGGGGTTTTGCCTCCACAATAATGCAGCAGTTGCTGCATTAGCAGCTCAAGTTTCTGGGGCTAAGAAAGTGCTAATTGTTGATTGGGTAAGGTTGATCCTCTGATGTAATTATCTCATTTTCCTCTGGAAGCATATTTCTGGATTAAAGTTCAACCCTGAATAACTCAATAACAATTGCAGGATGTTCATCATGGGAATGGCACCCAAGAGATATTTGAACAGAACAAATCGGTGAGCAACATATTGATTAAATTTTCTGGTTTTATTTCTGGTTTGCTTGGTTTTTAGTGCTGATAAGTTGGGCCCATTATTTAGGTATTGTATATATCCTTACATAGACATGAGGGGGGAAAGTTCTATCCTGGTACTGGAGCTGCTGATGAGGTAACAAAATTTCTCATAGTTTTGTTATAATTTTTAGTTGTATTTTATTCGGTATTTTGTGTCTTGCAGTTTCATTTATTATACAGTTATGTGGTGGAATATAACTAAGGGACTTGAGTGATGGCCACTTCAGGTTGGTACTATGGGAGCTGAAGGATACTGTGTGAATGTTCCATGGAGTCGTGGTGGAGTGGGCGATAATGATTATCTTTTTGCATTTCAGCATGTTGTGCTTCCTATAGGTTATTATTTTCTTCGAAAGGGACTAGTATGATATTGATAACATTCATCTGTGCTACATGCTTAAACTCCTGAGGTGTTTCTATCATGTTTGATATTTAAATATTTTTTTTTGGGCACTTACAGTCATTTTGGTTTGATTATCTGATATTCAAATAATGGTTTCTGAACCGCATTATTTTTTTTGCAGCTTCTGCATTTGCTCCCGATTTCACCATCATATCAGCAGGATTTGATGCAGCAAGGGGTGATCCTCTAGGATGCTGTGACGTAAGGATTTCTGATATTAGCCGACAGCTTTTAATAAGCATATGGCTGCTGTTATTTGATTGCTTATCCTGTCAATTTATTAAAAAGCTCGTTGTACACCATCTTTGCCTTTAGTATGTCTTATATTCTAGTGATTTTGTCGTCGTAGGTTACTCCTGCCGGCTATGCAAAGATGGCTGACATGTTGACTGACTTGTCTGGAGGAAAGTTGCTAGTCATTCTTGAGGGCGGGTTTGTGGCTCATTTTTAAGTTTTGTTGTCTCTTACATTATATTTCCATCTTCGGCAGAACTTGATTGGATAATGTTTTCTTTGGCAGTTACAATCTACGTTCAATATCATCTTCTGCTACTGCAGTAATTAAGGTAATCTTTTGTTTCATTTATGAAACAATTGTTATGTGTGGTCTCCATTGGGCACAGCACATGGTCTTAAATCTCACAGAGATGCCAGTACTTCCCATTTAACTTGTTTAACATCAATTGCATTTTGCTTTCTTCAGAGGTTAGATAGGTTATGCAAGATGTTTCTGACTTGTGTTTCTATGAGATAGGTATTGCTGGGTGAAAGTCCAGGATGTGAATTGGAGAACACTTCACCTTCCAGATCTGGACTGCAAACTGTTCTAGAGGTCCTTAAAATTCAAAGTAACTACTGGCCTGTTTTGGCATCCAGCTTTACGAAATTGCGGTCACAAGCGAGAATGCACTCAATTGAAAACAAAAGTAAGGAACTCTGTCTCCATCTTCTTATTGTAGTCTATATGGACTCTTTAGCCGAGAGGTCCAGATTTTTACTTTGCTGAAATTGATTGATCCTAAGATTATTAGTTTTCATCTTTGCGTTCAGGAAAACAAATAGAAAAGAGACGGCGGGCTGTGGCTCCAATGTGGTGGAAATGGGGGCGGAAAGGTCTACTGTATCATCTTTTAAATGGGCGAAATGGGCATGTCCATGTAAAACGAAAGGGTGTTTGATCTACTCTTTGGATCGTCAACATGCTTTCACTTGTAGTTGGATGCATTTTTGTACCCTAGCTAGCGCCTGGCATAGGATCAAATCTTTTATTGCTTTGCCCATAATGTTTTCATATTCGGAGAAGTAATATCATACAATTTGAGAACCTCTGTCTCCGCTGTTTTGAGGATAACAATCAAATGAATGAGATCGTTATTGTGCCCTTTGACGTTTTCTTTAACTCTTATGGCTCGACAGATAGTCCATGATTCAGATATATAAAAAAAAAAAATGGAGCGTTTACAAATTATGGTTTGAAGGTGCCATGGATCTCTGCTATCATATTTACAGAAGGAATGCAACTTAAAATTTGGAAATGTTGTATGAAAAAACATGATTTGAATAGAAATGACAGAAAAGTGGATCCAGTTCTGGCGATTCTGCTGCTGCTCTATGTATTATTATTCCCACTAAAAATCAGAAATCCTAATAGAAGTGTTGTTATTGGTGCATTGTGGGATGTGCCATTGGGTAAGCAACAGGGACAACATATGGGGGAGGATGGGGATGGTGTCCTGGAGGAAGCATGACAGGAGTGCCAACCGCCGATGCCATATGCCCCGGAGGAGCAGAAACCGGGTGCCCCATCGGCGCTCCATACATGCCTAAACCCGCCATATGCGGCTGAGCCCTATGCTTCACCGACGGTGGTCCTATCGCGGCTGCACTTGGGGCGTACGCATTGCTCTGTTGCCCGGTAATTGGTGCCTGATGAGATGGGACATCTCCCCCATTGTTGACACTGGTAATGTCATGGATACTTGATCTCCTCCTATCTCGATTCATCGAGTTCAAGCGAATGAAGTATTTCTGTGCGTGGCTCGCCACTTGAGTAGGAGTCCTGGAAATCACAAAGTTCCTTGAAATGCTTCTCCAATCTCCCTTGCCAAACTTGTCAAGGCCAAGTAGAAATAACCTGAAAAGCAAGAACCAAGTCAGCAAGTGCTCACTGTCCGAGTCTATAATAATAAATAATTAAACAGCTTTCTACACATTCATTACTACTAAGTAAGCTGTAAGCCTTCATTCTTTAATCAACAAGATTGCCATCAATAGAGCATTGAATGAATCAAATTAATTCATGGGTTTTGCTCTTATTAAAAAAAGAAGAAGAAGGAAGAAGAAGACGGGTTTTTGTATGTGAATCTGACTTGACCTAAAAAGCTGTTTAATTTGATAAAATAATGAGCTTCAAGATTCATTCTTTCTTCTGTGCAAGACTGGCTCACATGTGAAAGTAAAGAGAGAGCTAGATTCATATACCTGTGCTCTTCTTCTGTCCATGGAATCCCTTTCTTTCTCTCTTGGTCTGACCTGGACCCTCCTTTACTCCCATGACCAGACGAGTCATGACCCAAAGCCGAAAACCCACCTCCTCCATTTCCATGCCCGCAATTCAATCTCTTATCCGAAGCCGAAGCCCCAGAAGAAGCGCGAGTACTACTAGTGTCCTTGCTCAACGATGTAGTAGCTTCTTCCCCTCCATAATTAGGAATCGGAGTGTTCCCTGATTCAATTGAACGCACATCCTCCACTAGCATTTGGTAGTGCTGCTTCAACTCCTCCATGGTTTTGCTCGGAACCATCGACGCAATCTTGTCCCACTGCTCGTTCGACTCCTCATGCTCGTCGATCCAGTGCAACGCGATTGCGTTCTCGAACGCCTTGTCTTCTTCTCTATTCCAAACACTAGCGCTCGACATGGTTCTTAATTTCAGTGAGGAAATGAAAATGGTGGGTGGGTTCGATTCTGTTTTTGGTTTGTTTGCAGTGGAAAAGAGGAAGAGGAAGAGGAAGGGGAAAGGGGTGCGCAGGATTAGATTGTGTGTAGGATAAGGAGAGAGGAGGTTGTCAAATTATCAATTGGCAAGAAAAGGACCACTTTGATATTTGAAGGGATGGGTGGTTTGTCATCTATGAGACTTCACCAGAAAAATCTCTCTCTCTCTCTCTCTCTCTCTCTCTCTCTCTCTGTGTATCAGTTACTGCTAGTGAAGTGAGACAATGGCAATCATAGAGGGGGTGAAATTTAGGAACTGCAAGATAGGCCCAGAGAATTTTTTTTATCAAACTACCAACCTCACATGCAAATTGCTGCAATCACATCAATGTTGCAGAAAAATCCACTATGTTGTTCTGACATCTTTTGTTGAATGCAACGAGAGTCGTCGGATTAACAGTCGATAAAACACTAGTTCAATCAAAAACGCAATCGGAGAATCTCTAATTATGCAATGTGGTAGGTTTATACCATAAAACAACCCAAACATCGACTACTTGAATAATGGGTGAGTCGTCGGATTAACAGTTAGTAAACGACCAAATTCTACAAAAAAAAAAAACTCAATTGGATAATCTCTAAACATAGAGTGCGCTTCAACATGATAATCCAATGTTGAACACTTGAATACATTATAGTGTGTGCCTATAAAGCTGTGATCTTTTTGACTTGGGGTTTAATTCTTTTGACGCTGCTGCATATCTCGGTTTAAACTTCAACGTGTGCAACAAAACTTTCCTATATTTGAATAGTACCTTGAAACCGATAGGCAATTTCTTTATCCGACATTTAAATTTGAATTTAATTTTGAAAACAGTATAATTTTGAAAAGGGTAAAACTTGATGGAGAAAGATTCTCTGTCTATCACAAAGACGTGGCGTCGTGGCCAATTCTCCATTTCAAGTTCTGGGCTAAAATGCGCCCACATATAAGTCCAAACCCTCAAAATTTCTTGATAGATTTTTGGCCTGCATTGTTGGCAAATTTACATGTACAATACAAATGCATCATATATATCTAGGTAGGCAAACAGTGTTTTTGCGGTCACCTGTGATAAAAAGTTGAGGAAAAACCCCTATTATTTTATTTTACTTTTTTGAAAATGAAAACACCTATTATTGGATTTAATCACAATACTTAAAATTAAATGAATCGTTAATATTAAATCTAATGATGAATGACCATGAATTGTTTGGTCATTAAGCGACTGTTAGAACGTTTATGCTAAGTAAGTATTACAAATGACAAATGTTTTCTAACATGGTTCGATCATATACAATTATACATGCTTGATTAAGACTTGCGGTAACATTTTAAGTAATTTTATGAGAAAAAGTATCACCAACAAAAAAAAATTTAGTTAGTTAGAAGAAGATTTTGAAGTTAGAACTTTGTTATGATTATTTTTTTTAGAAAAAAAAATCATAACAAATGATGAGAAAAGAACTTTGTTATGATTCAGATCAAGTTGAAGTGGGAATATTATGGATGAGAAAAGAATTGTGTCCTAACCATTCTTCCATGATTAAGGGTTTGTGGATCAGAGCAGGATTATACAAACCACTAATGATGGATAGTATAGAAATTAGAAAGATGTTTAAAGGATGATGCATCAATTTGATTCAAGCCGGATGTTAATGTGGGTGAGTGGGTCAACATAATATTATGTAGTGCAGACTAAAACAAAATCTAAAATATCTGGTAGACAATTATGAACGGTGTCACATTCAAGGATCAAATGAGACGTATAATTAACGGGTTAAAATTGATTTGTGGTCCAATTTACTAAAAGAATAATACTCCTTTCCCTTTCACAAAGAATCTCTAACACTAGTGACGACTATTGGTCAGTTGGTTATGCTCAGTTTTACTTTTATGGGCCAGTAAAGAAAATTTACTGCTGTGTAAAGAGCTATATGTGAGAACGTAAAAATACTTTATTATAGCACACCTTTTTCTTTTTAACCCAAAACAAAACAATAAACCGATCTTTCACTTTCTGAGAAAGAGAGGTCTGTAACATTGAATTGATGTGAACTACAAGTGGGAGGGGGCTTTATTCCCCCATCATTTCTACAAAGTATTAGATTACACAATTGCAACAACATGAATCTTCAACTTCTATTAAAAAGGCAAGTTCTAACTTCCCATTAAATATAAACACCCAAAACTGCTTCTAGGTTGAAAAGAAGAGAAATCCTCTCAAGTGGTACTGGGAAAGGGACGACTTGTATGACAGTTCTTTGATTTCTTGCACGTCTGTTTTAATAAAAGAAGTAAGTTAAAAAGAAAAGGAATGCAAAGCTCTAGTTATCATTAGCAGGGAAATAAGAATCAAGTATCACTAACCTGGTGAAAATGGTGCTTGAAGTCAGGGAAAATGCTCTCAGCTACGTAACAGAAGGAAGCTACAAACTAATCACAAGTGCTGTCCTTTAACAGCAGGTCGTCGATATCAAAGGAAACTGATTTCCAGACATTTTTGCACACTACCTTGGTGAAGTTGGTGATACAACGCCAACCTGTATAGGCAGGCGCCCAGGAAGTTTTGTATCTTCAGGAGTTCCTTTCAGAAGAGCTGCCCTTTGTGGGTTAAGAAGTAGAAGTTGCTGCATGTCCTTGGGAAGCACATTGAAAACTGCCTGCAGATCTCCCTTAAGCTTTTGGCAAGTCGCAGCAGAGTCTGTGCTATCTGTGCCATCGCTTCCAGATTGCTGCAGCTGAGGAATGAATATGATTGGAAAAAGGAATATATTTTAACTTTCTTCATCTACATAATCATCCATTAACACAGAATAAAATGTGAAGCAAATGGTTTGAGCACAGAATTTGTAAGCTGAAGGCGTAATGAAGCATCAATTAATGGGGACAATATCTGCACACTTCTATGTTCAAATGATGGATAAGCTTATGGATGCTTCTCAGACCGTAAAACATTTCTCTTCTTTTGAAATTCCATTTTGGGTCCGAGTGTGGGTCCAGCAGTTGAATCAGCAACAAACATATTACCATTCAGTTAAAACATAATTGAAAGTATAAACTAACCCACACCACAGATTCTTCCAAAACCAAATCCTACCAGATTTCCTACAAGAGATACCACATGACAGATAAACAAAACCTAGCAGTCCTGTAAACCAAACATCCAGGAACACTTGACCAATTCCACCTTTTGACCTCTCACATAAGGAAGTCAGATCATCTTAACAAATTAACATAAATCAGAATAATCTTACAATTGTTCTAAATGGATCCTCACTAAGATATTAGTAGAGATAGCATGCTTTATCCTGAATCTTTTTTTTTATTTGAGTGTGGAAGGTATTAATACAAGACAGCATACTTGGTAGGGCTTACCTGTGTTTCTCCAAGAATATGTCTCTCAATAGCATTGAAGGAATCAACAATTTCCAATTCCGACATCTTAGATATTAACTGATGTATGTCAGTGTTAATTCTTGCCTGCTTCCACAGTCTATGTTGCTCTTGTTCAGCAACAGTACGCCTTCTTTGAAACCATGGTGTAAAGTTGGGCCCTTGCAGAAACCGCCTATACAGACAGATAACACAAAATAAATGCTTACCAATAGTAAAGAGAACGAGTAAAGAAATGAGATGGGAAAGATTGGTGAGTTGTGGAAATTAACAATACATCTGGAATTTAATAATTATTACCGGTACAAGTCCAGCCAATTTGATCTCATTCTTTTTGATAAAAACTTCCCAGGTCCTCTTGCTGATAAACTGGCCAGAAATTCATCATCATTAAATGGAATGAGAGGAGGAGGGTCTACAAATGGAGAAGATCCTTCTGAAGGTGTTCTAGCCTTAAAATATGGGCCAAAAGGTGCCAAAAAGTTGGTGGTGAGCTCCAAGAAATGCCGCCGCAGTATCTCATTGTTAACAACTGACATTGACTCCTCAACCCGTGGTGACATCCCAGCATCTATAAGCCTATTTAGGATAGAAGTGTCTGGCTTAGTTGTTGCAGCATAAGTGCTCCAAATGGCTTCCTTATGCTCAGTCATGAGACAAAGAGGACCATCTCTCCTCAACTTGACAGCATTCAACAAGTTTGAAGGAGAGAATCTTTTAAACGAAAGCTGTTGAAGACCAAATCCTTCTGTTCTACCAGAAACTCTTCCGGTAGAGGACCTAGTAGCAAGAGCAAGCCGGTTTGTATTAGGAGCAGGGCTTCCAACTGAAACAATGTGGGGCATATTACGGAGAGATTTAAGGAAAAAGAGGTTAGTAACACCCAAAATCATAGGAGGAAAAGTGTCTCCTTCATGAAGCGAGTTGAGCTGGGCAAATTCAGGGTCATGGATGGTGAAATAAGGTCTAAAATCAACACTACAAAGTAGCGGTGCAACCAAACTCACAAGACCAGCAACAGCCTCAGAACATTGTGGAGGAGTTGGAGCTAGGATAAGAATGGGCTCACCAATAAGTAACAACTCCCACAAAACCCAAAGCTGTAACAATAGACCCCTGAAGATGCCGAATAGATCTGAGTCATGAAAAAGACCCTGCGGGACTGACTGATTATTAGGAAGAAAAGGAGCCATAGAGGATGCAGATTCTTCAAACAATATCCCACTTTCCGAGGGCAAGCTGTGTGCAGGTGGCATGTTCACTTTCAGAGCAGCATTCCCAATAGGAAGCTCCATTAGCTTACCAGGTACAGGACATGGCCACATTGAAACATAAGCAGCAATATGCTCAAGAGCCTTCCTTCCAATGTCAAAATATAGAGGACCCATGATTTGTAACAAAGGTCTAAACACACTCGAGAAAGGACTGTGTGACAATATTACCACAGACTTCTGCTCCCCACCTCGTTTTAGCCTCTCATCATGTCTCTGTCTATTAAAGACATAACCATACATGTATCTCGAAGCATCAGAAATGTTGTTACTTTTTGAACTTCTAAACGGTTTTACATCTGAGGAATTTGTAGGTAACTTCTTGTCACTCTCAGTGATCTCGGTGGACGACACATTATCCACTTGAGAACTTTCCCGCCTTCGAAACCGGAAAAAGAATATACAGTCATGAATGCTTGAGCGATTCTGATGCTGGGAAACAGAATCTGGGAATGAACTAAAAGCGATTTCAAGCTCCTCATCTTGCGTAAGACAACCAGGAGGGTAACACTCTTCAATAAGCTGACCCTGTTCAAGATCAAACCTGATGATACAAAAGGCCACAACCCATTGCTGCAAAGATTCTGGATCAAGCTTTGGACTAAGTTCCGACTTCACTGAAAATGAAGGGGAACGACTCATTTCCAATAAAATCAAAGCTTGATTCTAATCCAACAAACGCCACTCCCTATCATCTTCAGCAACCATTCCCCCTACAAAAATTCTTCAGCACTTTTCATTCTTCGAAGAGCTAATGCCAGACTTTTCCAGTTAGTTTGTGGGGTTTTCTTCGCTCAAACAATAAACCATAGCCTAACCAATAAATCCAAGAAGAGTTCATTAATTTCCAGATAAGAGACTAACCCAAATAAGGAAAATTTGTTGGTGCTTTACAGTTTTCCTTGAGAATACTTGAGCAAATAAGAAAAAATAAAAAGTAAGTTGCTTGTTTTCAATCAATTGGGATTGCTCAGCCCAGCTGAATCTAAAATTAGTTTCTTGCTTACTTCAGGGGAAATTACAGCCCCGTATCAAACGATCCCAGAATCAATTTTTTTTTCTTTTTACATTTCTCAGCATTCAAACAGAAAGCAAAGCATATTGAAATGCTACACCACAAATCAAAAACTCAAATTCGGAAAAAGATCTAGATAAATGGGGTGCTCGAACTTTACCTGAATTAGAAAACCCAGAACCCAATTTGTGCAGAACCAATCCGGATCAGCGAGATATAGACACCCAATTGGCCTAAAACAAATGGGTCTCTGTCAAAAATCAAAGAACTAGAAGGGAATAGTAAGCTTTTTGAAGGGTTTGGCTTGGCCTAAGCGTTGGTTAGGTAGGTGTGCTGCGCCAAAGATTTATTATTTTTGCTGAGACGGAGTATCCCAAATACGAATGTTTGATTATTTGAGAAAATTCCCAGAAATTCGGATTTTAAGGTCTCTTTCAAAATCATGCCCTAATTGGGAAACATTTAATCAATGACATTGCCTCATCCACATCTCGTCTATAATTGTATTCACCGGAGGAACTTTTTGTTCCCTGCGGTTACCTATTGTAATTTTAGTGCCTATATTTTATTTATAACTTTTTTTTTTTAGGGAATATTTTATTTATAACTTGGGCTGAAAGTTTGTGAAAAATTTGGAACATTACATGCTCGAAAATATAGCATATGATAGGCTAAAAGTTGTTTTTGGTCCATAAGACACATGTTTAGTTGAGCTTCAAATTGTGTGCTAAAGTAAAATTTTGACATAAATTTTGCTTTACTCGGCTAAACCATCCGCAAAACTTAAATGATTAAGCTCAAGAGACCATGAATGAAATAATATTTCTTTATACTAAAAAAAAAAATTAAAAAAAATTATACTAAAACACTTTTGCCGTCGGCAAAAGTGTTTCCACATATATTTTATACCAATAGTCTTTAAAAAAATTTATACTAAAACACTTTTGCCGACGAAACATTCGTCGGCAAAAATGTTTCCTTGTATATTTTATATTTTTAAATTTAAGTTGATCAAAAACAAAATAAAAAGTATTTCGGGTGATCGTAGGATCATGGGATCATTAAACATGGGACTATAATTTTGATGCTAGCATCGTGCTAAGTGACTCAGGCAATTTTTTAGATGCATTTTTTCCAAGCAAATCGTGGAGTATAGTATGCATTCTTAGATTAGTTTGGCTCGAGTCGGCCAAACCATCCTCAAAACCCAAATTTGCTTTGCCAAAGTTCATTTCTTTGCTTACCATGATCTAGCGCAAGAGCCCGAGAATAAAATTATCCTTTTACTTTTTTGACATAAATTTTGCTTTATTTGGCTAAACCATCCGCAAAACGTAAATGATCGAGCACAAGAGACCATGAATGAAATAATATTTCTTTATACTAAAAAAATATATTATACTAAACACTTTTGCCGACGAATGTTTCGTCGGCAAAAGTGTTTCCACATATATTTTATTTTTTAAAATTTAAGTTGATCAAAACAAAATAAAAAGTATTTCGGGTGATCGTAGGATCATGGGATCATTAAACATGGGACTATAATTTTGATGCTAGCATCGTGCTAAGTGACTCGGGTAGTTTTTTAGATGCATTTTTTCCAAGCAAATCGTGGAGTATAGTATGCATTCTTAAATTAGTTTGGCTCGAGTCGGCCAAACCATCCTCAAAACCCAAATCTGCTTTGCCAAAGTTCATTTCTTTGCTTACCATGATCGAGCGCAAGAGCCCGAGAATAAAATTATCCTTTTACTTTTTTGAGAAATTTGAAAAGCACCAACTGAAGTAAACTCTGGATCCAATTTGAGTTTTTCTGTACAAAAGGTGGAAGATTTGAAGAGAATAACATGTGTGTAGCGATTTAGTTTTTGAATACCCTTATAATTTTCTTATGCGGAATATTGACGTGATCGAAATGCTACGCATGTGAAAACTTGTAATTTGTTATAATAATAATAATCTCTCCCTGTACATTTACAATTTAAAGGTGAAAAAAGAAAGAGAGTAGGTGCCGAATTATAGTGAAGGCAATTGCATTTCCTGCATCTCCTAATCCTTGCATTGCTTAATTAGAAACAGCAGCAGTAACCAGTAACCATCATTGAGTAAAATCAGTATAAAAATGTGTTCTCCTAAGGTTACCATCCAGCCCTATACAGTACGTCAGTACCCCAATTCCATGCCATACAAAAACTGAAGTGGGGAACATTAAGAGTTTAAAACCAAGCTAGACATCAAACACAGGTAAGCGCTCCTCAATAGAAACCCGGCACATTGGGCATTTTTTACACTTGTCACAGCAGGTACTGCACAAAATTGCAACACAATGAACATTTTATTCCGAAAGACATTGACAGATTTATGTGCATCATGATATGTGATGGTACCTGCAAAGGACACGATGCCTACACGGTAGCAGGACCACACTGATATCTCCCGCGAAGCAAACACGACATAACACTTTTTCCTGACATAGATGTACATACAAAATTTTAATCACATAGATGTACATATGCATGCACCTAGTGCCGATCATTTTAACGGTAATAAAAGGTTGATATTTTGAAAACATTCTCAATGTGGAACTAAAGAAAAATTGACGCAAGAAGTCATCTTCTTTGAACTTTTAGCGCAGTGCTCTGTAGTGTCAACATATTACTATATTACCGTATATAGTAAGCAACAGATGCAAACAATTGGAACAATAAAAGGCGGCCTTTCAACATATTAAGCAGATAATCCAGAAGTTTACACCACACTCACAATACCAGGATAAAATTAACCAAGGATGAGAACATTACATTTTGAAGTCTTTCATACTCCTGCTGACTGTATTTTGTGATTTCTGTCTGTTCACCTAGAGCTGCTTGAAGTCTCCATACCTGATATTTGATGATGAAAATAAAACAGAAATTAATAGTTTTGGCATGGCAAAAGAAGAACTACAGCGTAGAATGACAAGCATGATATCAAATAAGGGACGGAGAGAGGGAAATAGGCAATATACATGTACAAATCAAAACTCTAACAAACAAATACAAGCAATGCGGATAAATCACCTCCTCAGTGAGATCCTTTTTAGGCATTTTCTTCACTATCTCAGGTGGATAACCACAGAAAGTGTTGTATCTGCACATGACGTACCAAATATACAAATATCAGATATGCTTGAGATGAAACGCTTTATGAATTTGTTAAAATACCCGAAGGTTGTAAGATATGATGCAACACTAAATCCCAAATGACATGGTCAGGAGGAAATTTTCTTCAGCTATGTTTTCAAATGCTTTCAGTAAGGTTACTCTAGAGATAGCAAATTTCTGATCCCAGGGGCACTGGAACCATAGTTATCTAAATAATTATAGTTATATTCATAATCGACAATTCAACATAACTAATAATGTTTCCATGAACATAGAAAATGCATTACATTTCTAGAGGGATTGGTTTGCAAAATGTGCCTTAAAGGTGAAATGAGAATGAAAATCCATAGCATCCCATAGCAAGCAGTGATTTTCTTTTATTTCTTGGAGTAAGAAAATGACATTAAATAATTCATACGCCACAAGTAACCAAACCTCCTAGAATCTAATAGTTCAATAATCACAATTGCAGATAGCACAGTTGCAGATAGAAATTTCAAAAAATATTGAGAATAAAGAACCATACTAAGTTACTAACCCTGAAGCCCCCTCATGAAACAGTCGGGCATGTTCCTCACAACTTCCTTCATCTATTGACCACCAGCCCAGTAGCCTGCATAAAAACACTATCAAATAAGAATTATTCCAGAGTATTTACACCACATGTACTACTAGCGTTTAATAGGTCGATGATCTTGCTTACTCAAGATTTTTATAGTCATAAAAGGTGAGAGCATTTTTTTTTGTTTTTGTTTTTAAATGAAGGTAAGAGCAAAAACAAACTTAAGGTAAGAGCAATTACACCCGTCAAAATGAGGAACAGAGGATTAAATAAAACAACACAAAAAAAAACTTTGTTACCTGGAACCATGGTGCAAAAACCCCATGCAATCGTGTGCTCTAGAAGAAAATCTAGAATATATTCCTGTGCCAGCTCCACTACGCAGTAAAAGTACAATTTTCTCCACCAACCTAGATGCAGCAAATAGTACACCAACACCTTGTAGTAGAAAAAGAGGAGAGAATAGAACCGGAAGTGGGATATGTCTTGCACGATCTGGGGTTCCCTGAAATTTGAAATTAGGAACTTAGCTAGGTCAGTTGATAAGATGCTCAAAGAGTAGTCATGAGACTCATGACCCACAACTCAGAAGCATAACATACCTCAAGGCGCATACAAAGGAGAACTTGAAAACCAATCACAGGAATTTTCATAACATGCCCACCAATATCTTGCAGACCACACATTCTATCTTGATGCTGATCCTCTTCTGCAGAAACTACTAGACCGCTGTTCCAGTCAAGATATCTAATAGTTGTA
Source organism: Rubus parviflorus (assembly GCA_029955375.1). NCBI lineage: Eukaryota > Viridiplantae > Streptophyta > Magnoliopsida > Rosales > Rosaceae > Rubus > Rubus parviflorus. The sequence goes on from JARGGL010000009.1 coordinate 10,653,647, forward strand.
GACGATGAAGTAGCTACTCTTGTGTGGGAATTTCTATGAATTACTGGATTAGACCACTTTGTACAGACCAGAAAGGAAAAGCACTCTGCAATACTGTTGAATATATGCACTTTTTAGTCCCCCAAAACATGAATAAAAGTCTCATGTCACAAAATTCAAGGCAGCACGAGAAAAAAGCAGCTGTTAAATAGGAAATATCGCACAATCAGCACAGAAATAGTACCTAAAATTAATAAATAAATCCCACCAACCAAGGGCACCTACATCACCTGCAACATTTAATGTAAGGAAAAACATAAGTAGCAATTGTTTAAGATTGGTTACTAATGTTTTAGTTCGTTATTAAAGTTTCTCTTTCCTATGTATATAACCATGTAGAAATGAATTCTATGGATCGATTAAACCATGCAGAGAAAAGATTTCACAGATGAGTAATAAGGGAAGATGCTTTTTACTGTCAACATTTACAACTGAGTAAGAGAAATTACCAGACAACTTAAGCAGGGTGAAGACTGTAGCAGCAACAAAGAAAACCATGGAGATTGCGACCCAGAAATGCTACAAGAAATAGAATGGCGATCCAATAACAGTTTTCACAAAATAATTTCTAAATATATGTAAAGCAAATTTTAATTTGAAAAGAAAGCAAGCGTTGAGGGATGACAACCAGTTCATTTCAACAGCTACTTATATATTGAAATCAAACATTTTATTTAATACTCAAAACTTTACATGATATAATCTTGTGAAATACAACAAAATCTATATAAAATCCATTTTCGCTATAACATCATGTGGTGAAAACAAGGTTTGCCAACACTTGGACAGTTCAACAACTGATGAAATGAAACTTACAGGAAGTGTCTCCCATACTGCCCCATCATTCATGTATTCATCATCCCCTGGCATAAGAGCCCTACACATTCTGTTAAAGAAATGGGTATCAAACAAATGCATCAAAAAAGTTCCATACGTTTAAGCACTTCTCGCAAAAGAAACAGAAAGGTAACGAGGGAGGGTATGTTCAAGAAAATACATGTTTTCATATTCTTAATTATATCTAACATAAGAGTGAATTTATAATGTCTACAATGCATATTTAATGTTTCCACCCATGAAATAATAAGTTCTTTTCAAGTTCATAATCTTTCTTAATTTTTGTCCATGGATTTGATCTTATCAGCTCAGAGTAGCAATAATATCTTCTGCCAGAAAAAGACAATGTAAAAGTAAAACTACAACTTAAGGATGGGAAGAGACAAAGGAAGGAAAATAATTAGGCACAACAATGATACTCGCACACCTTTAAAAAAAACAAATGAAAGAACTTTATAGGAAAAACAATGGACATTGAGGTAGGAAATTGTCACATTGAGTTACAGCTCAACACATTAATGTTCAGATTCTATTTGGTTCAATAAACAATCTTTACAAAATTTGTTACATCTTAGAACCAATGAGCTACACATGATCACTACAAAACTTACAAATAAGCAGTAGTCTATTATACTCAAAGATAATACATTAGAATAATAAATGTTAAAGGAGATACCTGAAATTGTCAATTAGAATAATTACTTCGAATGCCAGTAAGGGAAGAAAGACAACTTTTAAGTTGACAGCTGCAAAACCGTGAACTGTAAGGTAATAAACTAATCAGATCTTACACTAGGAACAAGGAACTAACTCTTCTGCATGCGTTCCCACACATGAATGTTGGTGACAGTCCCCAAATTTAAAAAAGAAACAAAAAAAAGGAGATGGGTGCATACCGTAACGACTTTCAAGATATATACAGAGGAGCAACTCAAATGCAATAAGCAATGGTGTGGCCACAACAGCATGACAAGGCGCCCACTGTCCAACATAGAAAATCTTAATCTTAGTGGAGTATCAACTTTATGAAATAATCTCCAGAGGACCAGAATTGTAAAGTAACATAATGACTTACATGACGACTGTGTGGAACTGATGGAGCAGGTAGTGAGAATCTTCCTCGGGCAACAACTGCATGAAATATCCAAAGTGGAAAGAAAATTATCCTGCATACAAAACGAAACATATTCAGAAATCTGAAACTAAGCAGAAAATAAATGATGCCGAGAAGTATATGTACATAATTTTACAATTTTTAGGACTCTGTATGTCTGTTTTTGCATGTGAGACCATGCATTTATATCAACCTCTTGCAGCAACAATATCAATTTTTCAAAACATCCAAATCAGATTCCAAGAGTTAATGAAAACAGATTCAAATGATCTATACAAAAGAATCAAAGAAAAGGGGGTGGTTTTAGCCTGTATTTGCCAGCACCAGTCCACCACAATCATGAATCAATTAGTTAAAGAAGCGTGTAAAGTTTGTCTAATCAACACCTTTCTCACCCTTCCATCCAAGAGAAAACAAATTCATGCTTGGAGACCACATATATATTGGCAACCTTCAATCAACAGCTCCTTGAATTGAAGATATTATGACTAGAAGCACTATCTGATCATAAAGGAAAGAGCTTACCCATTGAGATACTGTTCTAATCCTACAGTGTCGGTGGGAATAGGTTGAGGGAAAAATGAAGAATAGTAAAATTGCATTTTTTATCACATCAATTATCTGACGGAACTCACCATAAAGATCATAATTTAGAAGAAAAGATTCAAACTCTCATGGTCCTTTAAAAAAAAAAATTACCGCCCTTACTAACACGAGAATTTCATCCAATCAAAAGCAGTACTGACATACTAATTTCAAAAAGAAATGCCCCAAGGTTTTGGTTCTAACAAATATAGGAACATGAATGAAAGTAACCTATTCTCTATCAAACGTTCCACTACTAGTTGGAAGTCCATTTTCTAATGCATTTAGCACACAGATGAGCCATGGATAAGGTGTAACGCGCTGGCATTAAACAGCTCGTTTTCATACCTTACTCAGTTCTTACCAAAACAATGCAGAACAGAAGAAGTGCATAAGCTTAACTAGTCGAACGTAAACTTTGAACCAATTAAATTGGTATTTAAGGACCCTTTGTGTTCCTAATTTTACTGCCTATGGCACCACTGAACTCATTTCCAAATCAATAATAAGCAAAGCAACGGTTTTTGAACCATTAGAATTCTCATACATTATTTTCGCCATTAGTGGAAAAATTCAGACTTCATAACTGATAACTAGACAGTGCTCACATGCAAACCCATTTTCCTGGGTCAGCAATTTAATAAATTTCTGAACTTTCCCAACTTCTATAAACTCCAAAAAAAATCCATGACCAAAATCTCAGCCCAAAAATAACAACCCACTCCTTCTAAAAATGGTAATTACATATTTACATTCAAATTAAAAAAAAAAAAAAAAGACAAATTCAATTCCAGACTATAGATGCACATAAATAAAAAACGAGAGACAGAGAGAGGAAACGGACCACCAAGAGTAGGAGACGATGTGGTCGAGCTTGAGAACGAGCAAAAGCGTGAAGGTAAAGAGGAGGCTGTGGGCTGCTAAGGCCTGCACGGACTTCAAAACTCTCCGCCAGTTCATCATCAACACAAAACGACGTCGTCTACAGTCTTCTCCTTCCTCTCCAATCTCTCTGCAATTAACTATATACACACCCGGAAATATAAAGGTGTTGGCTTTCTTCTTCTGTGGAATTTGAGATTGTTGAGAATTTCTGAGAATTGAGAAAGGGGTAGTTTTTACAGTGAAAGGGGAAAAATTCTGTGTCTTTCTCTTTCGCTCTTTCCTCCTTTCGTTTCTTTCATGAATAAAAAACAAAACGCATTTACTCTCTCTCTCTCTCTCTCTGTTCTCTGAATGGAACAAAGCTTTGTTTCCCTTTCCCTCCTCTCTCTCTCTCTCTCTCTCTCTCTGCCTTTGGCCCTTTGCTTTCAATCCACGGCAAAGTAACGCTACTGTGTCTCAGCCTGCTCAAATCTGATTTGGGCACCCACCTCTGCGCTAGTTCCCCAAGATTTTGTATGAAATGACCTTTTTGCCCTGCATCCTTTAGGTTCAAATCATCCTATTGAGGATCCCAAAAGGAAAGCTCATTAGTCAGCACTCTGATGATAAGGTTTCTTATATAGTCCACTATCAAAATCCACATACTAATGTTACCAATTTTGATTTGAATGACTTTATTTCATTTTCAAAATTTATCCAAGCATTATGCAACAAACCTTACATTCTAATTAATTAATCAAAATGAAATGCAATAGGAGAGACCGAGTAAAATCTATTATGCTCATGGATGTTATATATTTTGAACTATTTAACCGTCAGATATATTGTTTCATAATATGTAATGGTTGAAAAATCTAGAGGACGATTAAAATTTGGATATCATCAAAATTAATAATGAGTGCTCCGATCACAAGTTGGGGAAACTAGATATAATTGTTTAATGAGCATATATATGGGTCCCCATATATGTATGTGCTTTGCCACTAGCAGACAAGGAAATCCATGATAACAAGAAACTGAAAGACAGTAAAGTACAATATTGCCCTCCATAAAAGTGATGGTAACAAGAAATCCAATTTGATTTGATCATCCAATTAACTTTAAGTTGAATCGATAACACTTGAAGTTCTCACTTGTCAGTGTCATCACTGTCTAGTCTCTTGTTGTAGTGGCCGGTCAACAAAACCTTGTGAAATCAAAAGGAAAAGGGAGTTTATTCTTTTGGTAAATTTTAGTGGAACAAATCAAAGCAGAAAAAGCAAATTAGACCAAACTGTATGTATAATTTGACAGCACCAAGCACGAATGCTTTGAGTTGTCCAATTGTAATTGCGCAACGTGTTTAGGGTTAAAGTTGCCAGGTTGAATGGTGGTTGTCGTGCTTAAAAATATGGGCTGTCGTATGATCAGTTTAGGAATGGATAAGGACTGGAATGAGTCAGACAACATAGAAGCTTGTCTGGTGGATTAGTGGGGTCCTCCTGGCGAGGAGATATCAGAGCTTGACACTTGGATTTTTTTGGTCAATTCAGGTCCATTGGCACTTCTTAGCTCCAGTTCAATATATTTCGCCTCAGTCACTTTATTTTTGTGTGACAAACCAACTCAAAACGCGGCTGGGTCAGTCACATTGGGCAGCTGATGCCCTCCTTTGCCTCCTTTCTTCAAAACTGTCAATATTGCACTCGAGCCTTTACAGTTAGAATTCTTCATTTTCTCGTTTACTTTTCTAAAACATATTCACACATTTAGGTAAGAGTAAAACCCTCAAATGGTACCTGAACTATCGAGTAAAGTTTTTTTTAGTACCTAAGAATTTTAAGAACCTCAAATGGTACCTGAACTATTGCATACTTACCTAATATGGTACCTCCGTTACCTCAAATGGTACCTGAACTATTGCATAAGCTTTTTTTAGTACCTACGAATTTTTTTTTACCAAATATGGTACCTGAACTATTATGCCGTTACCTAATATGGTACATCCATTAACGAGAAAAGTAATGGATGTACCATATTAGGTAAGTATGCAATAGTTCAGGTACCATTTGAGGTTCCTAAAATTCTTAGGTACTAAAAAATACCTTACACAATAGTTCAGGTACCATTTGAGGTTTTTACCCTTTAGGTAAATGAAAAATAAAAGGTCACCACAGTAACAGTTTCAAGAAAATTACTTTCATTCAGAAGCCAGAGGTACAACAGAGAACAGACCTTCTAACCAAAAGATACCCCAAAATCAGATCATATGTCTGTTGCAGTTGCTCTTGAGACATTGATACAGGCTCAAAATTGTTGGGGCACTGAGACACAACCCATTTACAGAGACGAGCTTTACATAAATCCCAAAATATAAGTTACCCTCCATCTTGAGGACTCCCACTAGAAAAATTGCTGTAGCCATTGGCAGTTTACTGCCTCCATTTGCAAGTCATCCTTCATCTTGTTAACTATTTGCAAAGCCTGCTGTACATCCATTGTATCTAATGGCATTTCAGAGAACTCCTTCAGAAACTTGCGTGCACGAGCAGCTCCTCTAGACATATCAGCAGAATCATGCTCCCTCTTGCGCTTGGATACAACCTGTAGATCATAATTATTGACCAGACAATACGTTGCAACGTAGTTGTATGCTTCATGATAATAACACATCAATTATACATTCATTTGACAAACATGGATTTCTATTAGAAGATTTATAGGATATCACAAATGCTAACCAAATAATTACTAAAACTGGCTATTTGCCTACCAACCATGAGTGTTTTCTGGGATATGAAAGACACAGAGGATGTCATGTATAGATTATTGATTGAAATAACAAAATCAAACAAATAACAGACTATGGTCTTGCCAACATAAAATCATTCTCTGGTTTATTGTGCAGGTTCTTTGCACCAATACAATGTGAATTCAGATAGCAAGATGACACTTGAAGTTTTCTCCTATTATGTTTTAATGCGCTGTGATCAATGTTTCTAGTCCAATAGTGTCGCAACTAGTCCTATTGGCATTGTATGGATTAAGAGTTCACTGACATGAATATATCGCATGTGTTTCATCAACAGCCAGAGTGAGGCAACAGAAGAAGTTATGGCCTTGTTAATATTTCAACCAGAACAAACATTACCTCTTCTTTAGCATCATTTGGAATGATTGCAGTAGGAGAGAAATCCTCCAATTCAGCAGCCTTTTCTCTAGCAAGGGAAACAACACTTTCAGGAAAGTTTGCAAATTCTGCAACCTGGATACCGAAACTTTGATCACATGCCCCTGGCTCAACCTGGAAAGAATGATCACACCAAGAAAATGAGTGGGTTCAGTAAATTGCTTAACCAAGATACATGCACTAGCATAAAAAAGAAGGAAAAGATTAAAGAAAGATTGTAGAACTTAATCCCAAACAAAGTTACATCTGCCTTAAAAATGTATTAATTGTGATTCATCATTATTAACTTAGAAAATGACTAGAGAATACATCTACCTTGTACAGCATAGTCAACTTGCGGCTTGATGAGTCAATATGTGCACTAACATGATAGTTCGCTACACCAACAATTTGCTTCATATTAGGCTCATGAACAGCATTTTCTTGAGCTAATGCGGTCAATTCATGAAAGTGGGTTGCAAACAATGTAGGTGCATTAATCACTTCAACAAGGTGCTCACAAATGGCCCAAGCCAAACCTGACCACCAAAATAAATATTGATAAGACAAACATGCAAACCTTTATATTAAGTGTAACTAAACTAAATGAGACATAGATAACGCCAAAAAGCACAAACTAGATCATCATATTCTTCAACAAATGCCAACTCTAAAACAAAACATTGGAATCCTGAAATCACACAGGAAGAAAATTTCCAACAGAAAATTCATAGTGAAAATTCATCACATTCAAAACAAACATAAACATCAATTATATCATATATATTCTCTGAACATTGTGCTTGTAAATAATTCTCATTAAAGCACTATAGTGCTGCAACTCTTGCACATAAGGAGAAATGAAATGCAAACCTAATAACCAAAGAAACTGACAGATTAACAATTTAGAATACTAAATAGCATAAAGTGGAAATAGCATTCCATTGTCCACATATGTACTTTGAAAAAAATGGTATTTTTCTCGAACAAAAAATGCTCCGTGCCATCAGAAAGCTGGATATTTGTAATGACAATAAGCACCAAGACTCAATGGAGTTGCTTTCCAAATTGGTCATTGGTCCTTTCTTGCCATTGTGCCTTTAGTTCTTAATTCATTACATGCCTTAAAATATATGTCACACATTAACAAATTGGAATAAAATAAACTATTTAGCAGTTTTTCTGACAAAATTGGTCCTTAAAAATGTGCTATTTAATTCTTGCTTATGAACATGCCTTAAATAAGTCCTACAACAACAAAATCCAAACAGAAATCTGCCAGTTTTGTTAATGTTAAAACTAGTAACCAGTGATCAAAGGTGGCAAAAAGGAGAGTACAAGCTATCTTATCTGAATATTCACCACCACTACTATTGAGTTGTGTGAGAGCAATAATCAATACACGGACCCGCTTTTCTTAATGAGGTATTAAAGGGAAACATGACAACATCAATGCGCCAGAAAGAAGTTCAAGAGTAAAACCAACCAAATCCATCATAAGTTGATGTCCCTCGGCCTAACTCGTCGATGATTATCAGTGACTTATCTGTAGATCCTTTCAGTATAGATGCAGTCTCAAGCATTTCTTGCATAAAGGTAGAAACTCCACGTAGCTAGAAATAACAAAGAATACACACAATTAAATTTCCATAATCAACAAAAAAAAGGCTTCTTACTCATGTTCTCTAAACAAGGCAATCACAAATAGTTTCCAAGCAGTTATACAACATATTGTATGATAAATAAACACCTGCGAGACAACAGATTCAACATAGGTTTATGTTCTCTATACAAGGCAATCACAAATAGTTTCCAAGCAGTTATACAACATATTGTATGATAAATAAACACCTACAAGGCAATCACAAATAGTTTTGTTAATGTTCAACAGATTCAACATGGTAACCAGTGATGCATTGATTACCAGGCATTCACCTGGACACGTTGATCAGATTTAAGGACTAAATAGAAGCTACATGCATATAATGGCAAGATACTCAAAAAGATGGTTCTTAAAGGTTTGGTGAATTTTCAGTGTATATTTTTCATTGATATGAATGGTTTAAATATACAAGAGATAGCTAAATGCTCTGATACCATAAAGGTTTGGTGAATTTTCGGTGTGTATTTCTCATTGATAGTTCTAAACACGGAAGCAAGGACAGACAAAATTGGTGGAACTGTCCTGCTTACTAGTTTTAATATAAGTTGTTCAAGAAATCTAAGTTAGCAGCAGGATTTCAATTTTGATTCAGGTATTTTAGAACCACACATGTGGATAAATAACTTGCGATGACAGACAGTTGTAATTATTTCTGATGTTGACCCACCATTGTTGTGAGTTAGAAATTAAAATAGATTATAAGCTTAAACGTTGAAAACAAACATAAGTAATTAGTCCTTTACTTTAGTAATGTACTGTTTCTTCTCTTGCTCCCTTTTCTATTAATGTCAGTTAAATAGCATAACATTTAACTCATGTCAAATCAGTTTATATTACTAGCTTCCATTTTTAAGACGTTCAAACTTCAAAAGACTGGCATGGAACTCACTTGGCAATCACCAGCACCCACACGAGCAAAAATGCAATCACGAATAGAAATGCTAGCCTTCTCACAAGGAATAAAAGAACCAACTTGTGCCATTAGAATAATCACACCAACCTGCCAGTGCAAACAAAATCCAGCGAATTGTTAATAGCGATTAAATTAGAATAGGATTTCATGAAACAATTAACAACTGATAGAGATTTTGGTATTGCGCATGGATGTGACGTGAGAGGCATAATTGCACGGAAAGAGTACTATTATAAATCCTACTCAACCAATGAGTAGTATTGCAAAATGGAATGTCATAATTACATGGAAAGTTGTTTATGCTGATGGAAGTAGTAGAAAGAAGCATAGACCAAGTCATTAAAATCATACCTGCCGGATAAATGTGGATTTTCCACCCATATTGGGCCCTGTAATGATTTGGAACCAACTCTTTCCTCTTACCTGATTAGCAGAAATAATAAACAGCACATGATGAGCCACTCCCAACAGAAAGAAATACCAATACCTTATTATTATTCAATTCCTGGGTATTATGAACACTTACAAGTTTACAATCATTGGGTATAAAATTAACCCAGTCTTGAGCCTCCACGCAAGGATGTCTGCTCCCTTCTAGTATAATATCCCCCACATCCTATTATAGCCAATACGTCAATAATCATTTTATAAATAAATATAGATTGATAAGAAGGGAAAAACAAAAAACAAATATATATATATATATAGTAATTGATTACCGATGGAGTGATGTATGGCCTAGTGTATGGAGTAGGACAACTAGAAGCCAAATCAGCAAAACTAAGTAAGACATCCAATTCCGAAAGCGAGCCAGCTACAGAACAGAACACCTGGGAATAAAAAATTCATCAATCAAACACAAAAAGAGACTGGATTAAGCACAACAATGTCCAAGTATATCTACCTCTGAGAAAGTTGATGCAGTGTGAACAACTCGGTTGACCAGTTCTTTCTGACAGTTTTTATACTCTTCAAGTATTCTTTGATATTGATCCCCTAACTTTTTAAGCTTGGTATTGGTAAATTTCACTCCATCCTTTCGGGTTTCCAGGACAATGAATTGTGTCGTAAGCTTTTTCCTTATTTTTGGCTCTTCCTTCTTTGTGATTCTGAAGACATGTCCGAATTGGGTGCCTTTATCTAACTTTAAGGTCTTATCTATAGAGAGATCAAGATCATTAGCAGTTTGTTTATGCAAATTGTGTATCTGCTGAGCCAGAGACTCTTGCTCATCCTTCAGTGCAGAAAGAGCAGGGTCATAACTAGATGCGATCATGTACTCTCCATTCTCAAGTTGATCAAGGTCGACAGCAGCTTCCACTAGAGCAAGAAACTTATTTAAGTGGCCATCATCGGTCCATAATTCAAGGGGATCCAAATATCTTTCCTTGATCAGCGAGGAAAACTCTCCATCATACCGCTCTAGGGCACTTTTGATGTATGGAAGTCTTATACATGACTGCATTCAGAAAATGTGAATCAAATTAAATACAGATACTTTCAACTATAAGATAAATAAGTATAACTTTTGCACCAACATATGGCTTTTAACATAGGAAAATTTCTTGACCAGTGAAACTATATTTTTGATGATCAATCATCATTTTACTATTGATACAGGAAAGATCCCATCATGCATAAAAAGGAAACTAAGAAACCAAAACTAAGGAGCAATATTAGTTAGCTGGATGGTCTCTTTTGGCTGCTTGGTCAAGCAAAAGAAGTCACTTGTCAGGTCAAACCAACAACACCAATGTAGAGAAACTGACAAAATAATGAAGCTCTAATCAGTTCTACCTGATAAAGTTTTACAACATGCTGCAAACCAGCACTTTTCTTCTCAAGATTGTGCACCAGCCGTTCGATGTCTGAAATTCGTTTCAGATGCTGCCTCAAATCTTGGCGAAGCGCAGGATCCTCCACAAATGCTTGTACCAAATCTAGCCTGGAATTGATTTCCTCTACATTTAATAAAGGCTGTTTTAGCCACATGTGCAGTAATCGTTTACCCATTCCAGCAGTACAGGTTCTATTCAAAAGACCAAACAAACTGAAATTTTTGTTGGCATCAGTTTTGCTTTCCAGGATATTAAGTGCCCTCATAGCAGCAGAATCTAACCTCATATAGTTATCAAGATTATATCTTTGGATGATATAGTTTCCATAATTGCTCTCATCAGCAAGTAGTTCTGCATAAGAGAGCAATGCCCCCAATGCACCAGGTGCAAACTCAAACCCAGAAACTAAATCTCGAACTGGTTCAATAGATCCTTTAACAAGCCTACTGAGATCCTGAACCAAATCCCTCACTTTAAATTCACTCTTTTTCCTCTCAGTTAACATCACACCACATCGAGTCAATGCATCATGTAAAGCTCTGATTTCACTGGTTTTTCCACTCTCCACTGGCAGAAGGCATTCCTTGCAACCAAGTGCAACTAAAGCTGATTCCAAATTTGTAAAGTGGCTATCATCAAGAAATTCAGCTAACCCAAGTGCTCGTTTAGTTAGATCAACATATCCTAACCCAACTGTGCAACCATTTTCACGAAAGTTAGGTAATAGTGCAACAACCACTGGGGTATCCTGCATCTCATTGTTCGCAAATAACACATCTTCAAAACTTCCAAGATTTCCAGGCGTTCCACTTTTCACAAGTCTCCAACTTGAGCCACTACCCTCAAAAATCTCAAGAGTATGGTCTGTTCTTTCCAGTAGAAGATCACGGGCAATTGTTTCAAACATGTTTTTACTAACACTCACACTGGAAAGGCCATCAGATCCACTACCCAGTTGTCGCAAAGCAGTGGTGGTACGATAATAGGTTTTTGCAATGAAAGTAGCATTTTCACCATGAGCAGTATAGTAGTCCTGAAATATTACATAGTTTAGGAAGAATGACGACTGAATGATGTTTTCACAGAATAACAGAAGAAAGAGAAACAAAACAAAACTTAACAGAAACCTACAATGGCGAGAAAAATCATCACACATGCTCTAATTACTAGCAAAGACTAATAGACAGAATAGATCATATGACTTGCATCCAGTACAGAATCTTTGGTAGGTGGCAGAAAATATGAGTTCTATGGCAAGATACCTATTTGTAAATGTTAAGATACAGCCAGATATATGCAAGTTTAAACTCTAAATAAGACATATGCAAGTGTGCATGTGTGTGTTTCATTGCAAGCATGCCTGTGGAATAGTGATGGGGCAATCAGATGTAAGTTGGTAAAACAAGGAAACGATATAAGATATCAAAAGGAAAAAACATGATAGTCATGTTGAGTAATTACAGCAATAACCTATTTAAAATCCTTAGAAGTGGACCAATAAACATTCAACCAAACTGAAGCAATAAAAAATTAAGAATTACTGCACCCCACAGAAGAAAATAGAGAGGGTAATGGAACCAAGAAGGGAAACTGACCCGACGATCAAACAATCGAATAGCTCTTGGGTCCTGCAATGGAGACCAAAGCCAAATAATTAGAACATTCGTCTTCTAACCAATTCTATATAGTCATTTTACTAGTACAATATCGACACCACATTAGTTATAACCTCAATGTCCCAAATAGTCTTTCGTTCTTATTCCTTTGGTTGTCATTTCTTAAACAGCCAAAGGGGCCTAGCGATAATATTCAATAACAAAGCAAATGCAACGAAATGAAATCAAAACTAAACCGTTAACTCATTACCATATCTAGCCAAGTGTTTGCCCAAAATATACGTAAATAAGCAATCAATAAGAAAACCAACACATACAACTGGGCTTTCAGAATAAACTTCACCAACCCAGAAATAGAGTACTTACATGGGAAAGGGTTTTGAAGAATGACAGAAACCCTTGAGATTGCTTGGCATCTACCAAAAGCGAAACGAGCGAATTTAAGATATACGTAATTTAATTAAAAAAAAAGACATAAGAAAAAGGAAGAAGAAGAAGAAGAATTAGTCGGAATACAAAGCTAGGGTTTTTTGTTTTTGTATTTCCTGGGTTCACCTAGTTTAAGCTCCGGAAGCTTGCTCTGGTCCTCAAAATTGGCATCCATTGCTGATTTGCTGTTAGGGTTTCCTTTGTTTGAGACAGAATAGGGACTCTTCAAGTCTCTGAAAGTGGGTTTAATATACAGTGAAATGAATTTGTGGCGCCGAATTGGGTTCGAGATTGGCGGGAAAGACAGTGTCGGGCTTTTCAGGGGCGCGTGCATACCACATTGATTTGTGTGAAAGTTGGCACTCGGCTTGTAGTTTTGGATGTTAGATGGGCCGGTCCAATAAGACAGAGATAACTCAATCTAAATTGGGCCTCGTTTTTTGGATTTAAAGAAAACCTTGATCCAGTGTAACTTTTCGTTACACATGCGATACATAAAATAAAGTTGCAGAAAAATTTCATGTTGAAAATTGTGGTAAACTAATATACCTTATTAAATATGGATTTCAAAAAGGTTCTCTTAAAATATAGTTGCATATGTTATATGTATATGTGTAGGTATAAAACGAAGTCTTGGATTCGAAAGACGGGAGCTAGACCCATTTTCGTGGATCGATGTGTGTAAGTGCTCTAATACTATTGAGAATGAGCAATATTAGCAATACTTTCTACTTAACACCACAAAGTTTTATAATCAAAACCATTAATGTTTTGAGCATTCGTTGAAAATCATATGTGCAAAAAATATTCCACTAAATATGCAAAAAATATTCCACTAAATATACATCGTTTAGTTATCCATATCAAATAAATTGACGATTTTTTGTGATGATCTTAATTGTTGTTATACCGTGTGTATATACATCTAAGGGTAAAAATCCAAAATGGTATTTGAACTATTGCGAAATGTAATTTTTGGTATCTGCAAATTTTTTTTTACCCAAAATGGTACCTGAACTATTGCGCCATTACCCAAAATGGTACCTTTGTAACTCAAAATAGTACCTACAAATTGCGTCATTACCCAAAATGGTACTTGAACTATTGCGCTATTTCCCAAAATGGTACTTGAACTATTGTGTCATTACTCAAAACGGTACCTAATTGGATCATACTTAACTACGGATGTATCATTTTGGGTAATGACACAATAGTTCAGGTACCATTTTGGGTAAAAAAAAATTGTAGGTAAAAAAAAATACATTTCGCAATAATTTACGTACCATTTTGGGTATTTACCCTACATCTAATTAATGCAGATAACTGTATGCGTATAGATACATGTGCATTGAAAATAAGGGAAATGTCCATCCAGGTCAATATACCACCTATATTTCCCACCAACTCATTTTATTTTCTAAATACCATCTCTACCCCCTTCCCATCATAATTACTGATATATATAAAAAAAAAAAAAACAAAAAAAAAAAAAAACAAAATTTATTATCTCTTTAAAACTGGCGGAGCGTTGTGGGCCCATATTGGATTTGTTTGTTCTAAACGATTGCAGCTAAGATCTATCCTCTACACTCGAAGGTAAACAGTTATATTTTCTCATAACATTGCTTATTATTGCACTATTTCTTCTCATTTAAGAGAAAGTTTAGATTTAAAACGAGAGTTTATAGCCAACGCTTATAAAAGAATTGAAAGCCTACAGTTCTTGATAGATCATATCCGAACCACTAATCTTAGCAGAGCTAAAGAAAGGAGGATAGTCCTCGAAGAAGAAATTCGAATAGAAGAAAATCTCATAAGAAATCTTTTAATTGAGAAAAAAAAGATAGAATCTCGCCTGAGTAGACTTTTAGTCTAATGAGCAGTCTTCCTCTGCTATTAACTAGAGAAAATCTATTATCCTACTGTAAAGATTCTACAGAAGAACTAGAAAGAGAAAGAAAGAAATTAAAAGATCTTGTGTGGCTCCGAAACAATACTAGCATTCAATCACCAAATTTCTGGTCCATCCTGATCAGGATTAGAAATACTAGAGAAAGAATAGACGAAGCTAAAGAATCTCTAGAAGTTTATCAAGAAATGCTTGATGTTTTGAGCATCGGTTAGATCCGCAGTCCAACTGGTATCAGAGCTTGTTTAGCTCAAGATTTCCCAAAATGGGAACAATATCTGAACAAATAATAGAGAAACTAGAATCTCTATTAACAAAACTAGATGAAAGTCATCAAGAAACTATTGAAGAAATCTCTAAATGTAACACAAGTTTAGAGAATGTTCAAAAAATAATCGACCAATTAATAAAATTGGAAGAAAAGCTCGATTATATTAAAACTCTTCCAAGGGAAGAAGAAAAGTTAGTAAAATTACTAACAAAAGACAAAGAGAAAAATATTCTCTTTCCAAAAATAACAGAACAGTCTGTTAAAACAAATAGGTTTAAACCATTGGAAAAACTTACACAACATGCTAAATTCAGCATGCCAGATATAGAACAGTCAACAGGACTGACAAATATATCAAAAGTTCTAAAGGGAACTAAAGAAATTATCAGAGATACTAGAATGTTAAGTATTTTTAAAAAGAAAAAAGAAGTTCAGCTAATAAACGCTGAAGAATTTGAATTCAACGAAATCGAAAGCAGAGTAAAAAACTCTTCGATACCAAAATTTGAATTCAAACAAATATATAAAAGAGGAAATTTTGAATTACTGGATAGCCATCAATTCAAAATGCTAGAATTCACAACTCCAGCAAATACAGGAGAAACAGATCTCCTAATGATAACACCCAGCGAAGTTGCAAGAGCAAAAGAGAAAAAATATGAATTTATGCACATTGGAGCAGTCCAAGTAGGCATAAAATTACTAGCCAGAGAAGGCATAAACTGTTCGGTTCTATGTGTCTTACAAGACAATAGATTAGGAGACTTTCAGAAAAGTCTTCTAGGAACACTTGAAGCGTCTCTATGCAATCAAGCAGCATACTTCAATTGTTTCCCGAATTTCTCTACAAGTCTAAAAGACGCTGTACAATCCTTAAGATTAAGGGTGAAAACAGATGGTATAACCATGAAAGAAAACATGCAAGAACTTGCAATAGTATACAGAGTATACTACAAACTAATGAGTTCTACAGTAGAACCCAAAACCAAGATATCAAACATTCCTGGTCTCACTACTGGTTTCATTACCAATCCAAAAAACTGCTCAGAGCAGATAAAGAAAGTTACTTGGAATGAAGTAACATTTCCAATAGAGTGGAAACTTTCTGGTCCAAAATTACAGCCAGAAAATACAAGAGCAAAGTCTTATCAAGACAGAAAGACTGGAAACATCAGTCTTAGATTCGAAGGTCACAGAAAAAGTGACGTGAATATTGAAGAAGTAAACAGAGGTATTAAAAACCTCAACCTACAAGGTCTAAGAAGAAGTAACACTGTTAGAGAAGATTCTTCTACCAGTAGTACAAAAAATTACTTAGATGAACAAGAAGAGTTCGAGTTAGAACTCCATAGACCTGCAAAAATGCTAAGGTCAGAAAAGCTTTACGAGCTTTATGAAGAAGCAGAAACATGCGAAAACCTAGAAAGGTTAGAACAACTTCTCATAGAAATAGAAAATTTCAAGATAAGCAAAAAGGAGCGAAAAATCCAACCTTTCCAGAATATGGAGACAGGAGAAAGCTCAGGAACAAAAACAAATATCATCAAGGATGATGAATGGATAAGACTTCCAAAAAATGAAGCCCCTACGGGTAAAAAAGGAGAAAGAAACTCCGAAAGGTATATTCCAGTAAGTGATATACCAAGAGTCCCTATTACAAACCATGGGACATGGTTAGCTTTAGAAAAAGCTCTAGATAAAAGAAAAACCATAGATCAATGGGTAGAAAGTCTCTTTTTAATGGGAGCCTTGACACTAGGAAAACTAGAACCCCCAGACATGCAGATTGTCTATGAAGCAACCCTTACGGGAATAGCCAAAAGATTCTACCTCACGTTTAAAGAAACCGAAAGAGGAAAAAATTGGCTAGAACAGATAGCATCTTCAAAAAATCCATATGATTTTGCTATTCCATTCTATGAACAATTCTGTGGCAGTGTGACAAGCCACGATGAAAGAAGCAAAAGAATTGCTAGAATAAACATTGAAAAATTGTCCATATGTGACATAGGATATTTTGAAGAATACTTAAATGAATTCCAACAGTACTACTGTACCATTGGAGAACTAGATGATCAAAATCTAGTTAATCTACTTCATAGGAAGTTACCAGCCCCTTGGAATATTGCCGTGGCAGAAAGCATGGCTGAACGTCCTCTAGAAAGATTTACAGTTGGAGGAGTTGCAGAAAGAATACAAGAACTGCTAAGAAAGCAGTGTGTAGAAAATAATAAATCCAAGATGGCTAGAAAGCAACTGAAAGGAAATGAGAATTTTTGCTATAAAATTCTCGATACTCCTACAAATTGGGGATGTCATAACATGAGAGATCCTCATCAGAAGAAGAAAAGAAAAGATAAAATCTTTTCAAAAAGGTTTGAGAAAAACCAGAACAAAAATTGGAAGTTTAAGAAAAGCTCCAACTTTAGAAAAAATAGATTCAACAAGAAGAAAAGATTCTTGAAATTCCGGTGTACCCGGATTGTCCCAATAACGGTAGTCGTCCTAAACACTAATCGGAGAGTATACACAACTTTCAACAAATTAAAACTTAACTCTCCTACAAACAACAATAGGAAGCAATACAAATATGCTTCACAATAAACAACCTAGGTTTTAACTATTGCTCAAGCAATACATAATTGATAACAAATATATATGCAACAAGCACAATCAATTGTACAACCTAGAATCCCAAAGTGTGCATCAAACTAGCACACCACGGACTATATCTATATATGATCAAGCATGCAACATGCTAAGCAATTAAGCACAATATAGATAATAGCAACCACACAATCAACACATAATATGGTCACCCGGAACCTCTACCTCTAGAGGAAAACCGGAGGGGAGCCGTACCCCACGCTCTTGTGTAACACTATGAAAACGCCAAACGGCAACACGTACAAGGGGGAACTCCGTCCCAAACTCTACACTATCAACCCTATGACTAGTGGCAGCTCTAACCTTGTGTAGCCCCGAATGCTCTTCAAGTGATCCCACCTCAAGCTTCTCCGATTGATCGAACTTCACCGCGTGAATCCTCCAACCGCAAGACACCGACTATGCAAGTGTGTGTGTGTATGAATGAATGAATTCAATTCAATTAACACAAGCAATTCAACAAGGAACAATTGCTTGCATTAACCAAACCGAATTAAAAAGCCTTGAATATGATTCAAGGGTTTGTTTAACTAATCACAAGGATCATTAGCTAAACAAACAAACAACAAAGAAGATTGAAACTAATGATTCAATCCTACAACTCAGCAATTCAACATGGAACAATTGCTAGAGTTGAATAGAATCTCCTAAATCCTATAACATAAGCTAAACAAGCAACTATGTGCAAATCAAAGTGTTTAGCAAGGATTAATCATGGAGATCAAAAGAGTGGGAACCTATACATGGAACTAGGCTCACTCATATACCAGAAAACTCTCTCAAAGTGTATTTTGACTATGGGGAAAGAGTTCTAACCGAAATGAATCGTCCAACGTTCTATTTATAGAGAACTGGACATAACTATGCGATCGATCGCCCGTAAGTATGCGATCGATCGCGTAGTGCAAAAACAATGACCAGAAGCGTCTGTAAGTGTAAACCCTCATTTGCGATCGATCGCATAATAGGTTGCGATCGATCGCACGAAAAGTCCCAACGGACAAATTCCGCACTAAGTTTGAAATGCAACTGTCATAAATTCAACGGACATATTTGCCACGTGGTGCGATCGATCGCATGAACAGTGACGATCGATCGCAAGGCATAAAACAGCCTTAAACATAAGGAATGCTAATCAAAACAAATCTATAAGAAGATCTAGCAATCCTAACATCATAAACTCAAATGTATGAAACAATGCATACAAAAGGAAAACACAAGTGTGGCAAGACACAAGTGTGGCAATCAAGCATCCTATACTTATGTGATTCACATCATAAGTGAAAAGGAAAACAACCTAGATAAACCTAGGACAACAAGGAAGACTTAATATGAATGAAATGCATGTGCATATGCATGAGTCATACCTTGAGGTGCTTGAACGAAACATTCGATGACCAATGATCGAAGTCCGGAGAAAAGACCGGATAAGAAAGGCATCTTCACGAACCATCTCGAGTAAGAACAACCTTAGCCACGACTTCTAATCCCTAAAACAAACTAGCAATGATACAAAAGAATTGCTAATACAAGGGAAGAGGTTTTGTCAAATAGGAAATAGCCAATAGCAAATATTTTGCCCTTACAATTCTTCAAAAAGAAATCTCCTTCTCAAGAAAAACCTGAGAAGAAAAAATGCAGATGTTGGCTCTGCAAAGCAGAAGGGCATTATGCTAATGAATGTCCCGAGAAAAACAAAAGAACTTCGAAAGCCCTGCTATTCGAAGAATACGAGGATATCATAGAAGAAGCTAATATCAAAGGATATGAAGTAGCTTATTCTGAAGATGAAGACAGTTTATCTATCTATTCAGCCTACGAAGAAGAAGATAGCTCTTCAGACTCTGATACAGAATCAGAAGACGAATACCAAAGAGAAGTATACGTTCTCAAGGTAAAAAATTGGGAAGAAAATAATACAGAAGAATTAATGTCTTCTTACCGTATTATGCCAGGTTCGTTTCTATGTGACTATTGTAAATGTCATGAAACAATCGGCCTCCCAATGTTCTGTGAAAGCACAGGCTTCACATATCACAAAGAATGTTTCATAGCTGAAGCTAGAAGAAAAACGAAAAATGGTTCAATCAGCCAATTGGTTGAACAAGAATATGAAGAATACTTTGAAAAGCTGGCAGAAAGAAATGAGTTATATGCCAGAGATATGGAAAGAGCTAAGTTTGCTAATAACAAAGAGGATTTTGTAAACTTAGTCCCTCCAAGCAAAATAGTTCAACCAGTCCCTAAGGTTGAAGAAGTCGAAAAGATCGACGAAGAAATAGAAATGGAAGAAATTCCATGTCCTACAGAAGGATGCAAACCTTTGACTAATGAAGATTCACAGTCAATAGAATTTCAGCAATCTAAGATAATCTCTACCAGTAGATTCAGTAACTACATAGAGATTGGATTAAAGTTTCCTGATTATAGAAAATACCATTTACATGCCTTTGTAGATAGTGGATCAGGATTCACTATAGCAAAAAAGTTTGCTATCCCAGAAGAACTCTGGACTGAAGATAAAAATAAAACTGCTACTGGAATACAAATGGATGGAAGCAAATTTTCCATGAAAAGAGTAGCAAAAGATGTAAAGATCACCATAGGTGGTGGAAACTTTACAATCAAAACAGTATGGCAAGCAGAAGGCCAAGGTTCTGATATACTGCTAGGAAATGATTTCCTATTACAGCAGACAATAATACAAAAAGAAGCAGTTATGGGCTTCGAGAAAGGTGATAAAACCTTTTGGACAGAAAGACTCAAACAAGCAAGAAGCGTTGTTGGTCCAAACTTCACCTTACAATATCAGAAGTTGCAGCAAAATCGTGGTGAATATAAACCAAGATTTGAAACTGTGTTGCAATATAAAAAGCAAGAAGAATTGCTTATAGAAGATTCTTCAGAAGAAGAAGAAGAAAATAATGAAGAAGAAAGCTTCATTCATGAACACAACATCAAACACCTTCAAAACAAAATAGAAAAGCAGAAGGTGCTTACTCTAGAAGAAATAAAGAAAATGTTGAAGCAAAACATTGATACAAATCCTCAGAAGTTCTGGGAAAAAGACCCAGTAGTCTGTGAATTAAAGCTACATGATATGAATGCAATATGTCATGTAAAAGCCATTCCTCAGTATAAGGAAGAAGATCAGAAAGAGTTCAGAAAAGATATAGCTGATCTCTTAGAAAAGAAATTGATTAGACCATCTACAAGCCCTCATCATGCTCCTGCATTTTATGTCAGAAATCATGCAGAAGAAGTTAGAGGAAAAGCCAGAATGGTTATTGACTACAGAGATGTCAATAAGAAAACCGTAAAAGACGGTTATCAAATTGCTCAAGCACGAGTACTGATTAACCAGCTCAAAGGAGCAAAAGTCTTTTCAAAGTTCGATGCCAAATCAGGTTTTTGGCAAGTCAAGATGCATCCTGAAAGCATCTCAATAACAGCCTTCGGAACACCACAGGGTCATTACGAATGGTTAGTCATGCCGTTTGGATTAAAACAAGCTCCATCAATCTTTCAAAGAAAGATGGACAATATCTTTAAGCATGTAGCAGAATTCTGTGTTGTCTACATAGATGACATATTAGTTTTCTCTAAGAACAGAGAAGAACACATGAAACACCTTCATGAGGTGGTTAAGCTGATAGTACAGCATGGAATTATATTAGGAGAAAAGAAAATTTTCTTTATCCTAGATGAGGTTGATTTCCTCGGAATCAATATAAAAAATGGAGAAATAAAACTCCAACCCCATATCCTTGAAAAGGTTTGGAAGTTTCCAAACAGAATCCCTGATGCTAAAAGTCTACAGAGATTTTTAGGAGTCATAAATTATGGAAGAGATTTCATCCCCAAAATCTCGGGATTAACAGCAATGTTATCTCCAAAAACGAGTTCTAAGAGAACTTGGAAATTTACAGAAGATGATGAAAAAATAGTAAAGCAGATAAAAGATCTGTGTAAAAATCTTCCCCCTTTACAACAACCTGAAGAGAATGATGAAATCATTCTACAAACTGATGCTAGTGACAATTACTGGTCGGGAATAGTTTTAGCTAAAACCCCAGGCACTAACATCGAAAAGATTTGCAAATTTTGCAGTGGTAAATTCAACCCTGCAGAACAAAATTATCCCACAGGGGAAAAAGAAATTTTAGCAGTCAAGAAAACCATTTTGAATTCTCCTGCATTTTTAGGAAAAACCTTTACGGTTAGAACTGATTGTGCTAGAATCAAAAATTTCAAAAACTTTAAACTTGATAAAGCTGCTGATAGAGGTAGATTAGCTAACTGGCAATTATTTTTGAATCAATATGATTATAATGTTGAATTAATTGCAGGTAGCAAAAATTATCTCCCTGACGCCCTCACAAGAGAGATGGCGATGTTCAGAAGAACTGATAGAGGCAAAGGCCGAATGAATGATGAAGATTCATCAATGAAAGATGTCCTTGAGACATATACCAAGGTTCCAAAAGAAACCTTCACAACTGATCAGTCCCAGGGGAAAGGATTGGCTAGCCCGTCTCAAACGGTAGGCGGTAAAGGCATATCAAACCCGTTGATGGCTGCTGCTTTGCCCAAAAGCAGACATGTTCCAACTGGAACAACGGTAGTCCATGGCTACCAACTTTCAACATTTGACAGAGATGTCTACAGAACTGGAAGACGCTTAACTGCAGAACAGAAGGTCTTACTCGACAACCTCCTGTACAATTTTCAAGAAAAGAACTCCAGACAAATGTTCTCTACTCTGTTCGCCTTAACAGAAGAACTCCATGATGGAGGAAAGAATGTTCAGAAGGAACAAAAGTTAGAAATGGTGATTTCACCAGAAAGTGCAAGGGTTCCTCTAAAAGCCCTGACAGAACCTGAATGGTTCGAGTTCCACAATGTTCTAGGAACAGCTGGAGATGATGGACTACCTGGCACTCTGTTTCCAGTTTCAGGTCCTTTCTTCGGAAGATACGTGGTAAATGTTCAAGCTGATCATCATCAAAATCATAAGCTCTGGCTTATTGAAAATGGTTTCGTCCATAATCTGTGGACTAAAACTAATGAAGACCTGAGAGGTCTCCCTGCAATCATAGTTAACACGGTCAAGAACATCAGGCCAGATGGTTGCATCCTGAGAATTAAATTCATCTCAACTCCACCAGAGTGGATCAGAAAGCAAGATGGCTCTATTGAATATATAGCGCCATATCATTATGTGAGATTAATCAATGGTCCTACAGTGGACGATAAACCAGCAGTTGCAGGTTTTAATGGAAAACCAAATCAAAGCATTCCATGGATCAAGGCAATGACTATTGATTTCATAAAAAAGCTTATCCCTCAAGACAAAGAGGCGAATCTCCTAGCTAGTGGAGAAAAGATTATGATCACCAGCTATGATCATCCCCCACCAACAGCATGTGATTGCTTCTCTTCACTAATAAGAGATGAGGTGGATTGCACTAAAGCTACATACACCTGGCTAGAGAATCTAGCTAAAGAAAATCCCTACAAAATTCACCCGGATTCAGATCTGGAAGATTTCCATGTCGAAGATTACGACAAAGGAGCAGCAAGTGGAACAGGGTCCCCAGGGTCCCCCAATTATCCCTTTGATGACGAAGCGCTAGCCAACATTGAAAATATGATGGAAAGTTGAAAGCGCACCAAACCTTATCAAGAAGGAATCTGGTTTTTCTGCCGACACCAGACAAGTAGCATCATCAGCAGGAAACTCCACCAAGAAAAGCATAATTGAAGGGTCCGCATGAGCTGGATCTTATCTTTTATTTTTCAGTTTTGAATTCCGCTTTGAGTTCCGCTCCTTATATAAGGAGTCTTTCTTTCAGTTTGTAAAGCATCGAAAATCAGAACTATCACTAAGATATCTGAGAATAGAAAGCCATTTGTGAGTCGAAGCTTCCTGGTTCAGCTTCCTTCCTTTATTTTTCAAGTAAGTTTGTATTTAGTTATGAGTAGCTAAACAGCTTATAGCTGTTTACCCAAGAGTGAGGCTCTGGGTTTTATCTGTATTTATGTTTGAATAAATAAATTCTCTTGTGCCCAGAACATACCGTCGCAAAAATATTTTTGAATTTTCAGCTTAAAAACAGTATATTCTATCTAAAATTTTTTTTTCCAGAAGCTATTATTGTTTAAAAATTCTGAAACTGTGTTGTTGTTATCGTCAAAATGAATTTAACCTGTCTAAAACTTTGAATTAGTTTTCAGAAATAGCAGTGATTCCGCCCTAGTAACCGCTCAGGAAAGGTTTCCGTTAGGTTTTTGGCATGTTGAAGGCTAATTTTTGGTAAATTCGTTTAAGTTTTTTGCATGTGACTATTCATGATGACATCAGCAGAGACACAGAAGTCATTAGTTTAAACAATTGTCCTACATAGGAAGTTCAGGTCAAAATACGACCTTATTGGGCAAAATACATGGAATACAGGGTTTTTGGGAATTGACCCTTGAAAATAATTAAGGATCACGTCCTTAATCTAAGCAGCTTTGACTAAGCTAGCTAGGGTGAAGAAAAAGAGATCGATCAGCCAATTAATGTCACTGACATTTGTCACAAGGTGTGTCTTATACATACATATATATACAGTATATATATATATATATTCGAGACCAATCAGATTTCAGTATTTCACATGTAACATAATATTTACTGTGTATCAGAATATCATGTATATACAGGGTCATCAACAGTGAAAAACAAAAATCTGTTGGATAATTTCTTTTTAGTTAATTAAAGAAATCAGACATCTTCGTTTTAGTGGTGCAGAAAAGTTCATAAAAATGGGATACAAACGACAAATATGTGTTTCTGATCGAATTGTTTCTTATGAAGTGATTAATTACTTCTTGTTGTACCCATCTTAGAGCAGTTGTCGTATTCTGCAGGAATCAGATGAGAGACCACAAAAACCCAAAGGAAAAGACAACGTTAATAGAAACATATATACAGAAAATAAATAATGAAACGGTATTGAGGAGACATGCATGCATGCTCCTTTTCATAACTTAATTTCTTATCCAGAGAAATATATAGTAATTCGATCTACTTTATTTTTTCTGCAATGGCTGAAATATTGGTTTTTTTTTTTGAGGGGTGGCTGAAATATTGTTATGTCCAGACTCCAGATAGAGTTGAGTTAGCTCGAGACCATTATTATATAAATAGATGGATACACCAATATTTTCAATCTGCTCATACTCTTAATTAAGAACAAATGCATCCGTACGACATAATTAATATTGCTGAAGTGTTCTGCAAACCTAAAAAACTTCTCTAGAGTCTCAACCTAGCTTAATCAGTACTGTATATCTCCTTGGCCGGCGGGCAGCAGATCAGTTATTCCGGCCATGAAGCCGTAAAACTAAACCTAGCTAGCTGCTTTGTTTTCATTTAGGCAAGGAGAGAGATCGAGCAGTATCGATCAAACTCAAAATATATGGGCTAAGCTTTGGGCTTTTTAGAGTATGATAAGACGCGCACTTCGGAAATAAGAGCAGTAATTGTCTGCAGCTTCGAAGAAGCTAAAGCATTGGTCGAAGAATCTAGCATCAGCGCATGCTTACACTACACACTGGTCATATCAAACAATGAGCTAAAGTAGCTATAGTACTACTGTACTACTTGAGCTCAGATAAGTCCTTGTTTCATTGTTAAAAAAAATAAAAGATAAGTCCTTGCTTGGCTCGTACATGTTAGTTTGTCTCATCAACGTATTAAAAAAAAAATGGATAAAAAAACCCTAGCTCAATAACTACTTAATTTCCAATCAGAACAAGAAACTTCCAAAAAATGGAGAGACTTCAAATGGGGTGGGATACTTAACAGCAAAAAATTGCCATATAAAGCCACTACAAAAGAATTTGTCCTTTACAAGTCTCCCACATTCCTATGCTATAACTGGAAAATGGTTCATCCCCTAAAAAACTCGAACACATCCAAATGAATCTGATCGAGAAAAGGGCGGGTGATGAACAAAGAAATTAAACAGTGAAAGAATGCATAGATATGTGTGATGAAAGCTAGCTAGGTAGCAGCCTGTGTTTTTCAACCACAAAATTGAATATGGTACAGACACACGTACAGGCAGAGAACTCAGCCAAGGATATGAAAGCACTTAAACTAAGCATGACTTTTTAGGGTTTATTGTACACTTTCGCTATCACCCCACTCTTAAAAATGGTACACTCATCACTCCTTTTCTTTCGTAGTTATCTCCTCCTTGAAAGCAACCTTAGAACAACCCATGGTGTGAATTATATACGCACATAGATGTGCATCATGTGGTCCTTGTAATTATGCCAGTCTAAAGAGGTCAGGCTAAGCTCTAGAAAGAGAAAGGGAGAGAGAGAGAGAGAGAGACAGATGGTGGCATGCATGTATGGTTTATATAAGTGGGGGAGAAGAAAAACGGCATGTATAAATGGAAAGAAAAACTTGAGGAAGAAAGAAAGCAAAAACGGTATAAAATCAAAGAGGTTTCAATTGTTAACAGGACTAGCTAGCTAGGACTACATGCCATTGTCATGTAAGATGAGATAGGGTTTTGTTAGTGGCAAGTACAAGCATAAGCAACTATGAGTGAGAGACAGAACCCTCTTAGCTTTCATTTCGAGGAAAAGAAGAAGAAAAGCTAAACTGATAAGAACGCATGGGATGAGGGAAGTACATTCTTACCTAAACTATTTTCTGGTCAATTTTTTATTTATTTTTTAAGTGAAGTCGTGAAGACATTCATTTACATAACAAGAGAGAGATGGGTTTTCAACCTTTTTGGTGACAGTGACATTATTTAGATGCCCCTCCCCAGTCAAAGGGTATTGCCCTATGAGAGCAGTCCCCAGTCCCCAGTCCTCAGTCCTCACATACTAGTTTTGCCCCTTCGTGAAATAATTGTCCTTCCCTCCTAGGGTTAGACATAGCCACGTGGACGCATTAGTTATCATAACCCGGAGGAAAACACACAATAACTATAAAGTTGACAGATATTTTTCTAGAAGAAAATTCGAATTCAAAACCTTCACGGAATATATGACATCATAAATGCTCTTATTATCAGAATTTGTAAACATATATACTTGAGTACGTTGATTGTCAATGTTCTTTGTATTGGTTTTAACTGAGTTAGATATTTTAGGTTGTAAAATATCCGATGGATTTTGTCCTCAAGTTTTGAATGATAGTTTGTACGTAAGACAAAACTCTTCGGATATTGTACAACCTAACTAAGATATTTTAATTTTTAAACATATGTGGAAGTCATGAGTTCAAATCTCACTACCATATAAAGATAGGTAGGATGTAGATAAAATAAAATAAAAAACTCAAGAAAGTTAGATGAACATTTATATAAAACCACCATTGTGATAATTTTGATCCCTAGCTAAAGAGAACTACTAATATCAGAACAATACATTCATGTAGGGTTGTACGAAATTGAAACATTTTTTAAACTCCAAACTTAGGGGCATAAGGCGGTTGTCTCTCGATCTTCTCACTCCGCTCAAGATCGGCCTGCCCTATATAGATACAATCGAGTATGAACAACTGAGGAGGCCGATTGCGACCGGTTTTAAGTCTTTTTAATCTTTTTGAACCTAGCTATATATATTTATAAATTATTAATGAAAAAAAAAAAACAAGAGAAGCATTTTAATTTGTCACTTGTTCATCTCAAAGTAAACAAAAATTAAGCCCACGTTAATTCTTTCGCTCTTAGTGGCTGATTCTGTGTGGAGTCCATGCAATTCAAATTCGACTAATTTGTTGAGTAGTAAGAGAACCAATGGGAAATAAAATCATCAATGCGAGAATATAATTGATGTTGTTCACTCTCTCCCACCTGGTAACCACGTGAAGTGGTACAATACAAATACTAGGTGTTTTTTTCTATCCACTCACCCCCAATATCTCGCTTCAAAAAGAAAACCAACTTTATGAAGAAAAGATGAAGAAAAAGAAAGCTCCTTGTCTGCAATAAATTCCTCCTTACTCATTGCTTCCTTCTTTACTCCTCTTCCTCCTTCCTCCTATCTTGTCTCTTCTCTCTCATATCATATGCGCGCATTCAACCCCCATGGACATATGTCTTTCTCAGTCCTTCTGCTCTTCAACCATGGTAAATGTACATGTACTCTCTCTCTCTCTCTCTCTCTCTCTAGCAAACTCGATCTCTCAAGCACGCTTACACAGAACAAGACACCAAGAAATGTATACACAGAAATTAGTGTAGTAGTACTACTGCATCTATACGCATACGAATAATACTGACCGTCGAATTATATTATATTATATATATGTGCAGGCAGAGGCAGCTGTCTTTCTCAAGCTAGCAGCGAGCTTTCTCTGCCGGTAAAGCCAGCATTAGTAACAAAACACACATGGCTGTCTTTCTCAAAGCTCGTTCTTCCGGGGCTTTCACTGTTGAAGATATAGCTAGTAAAATTTTCCCATCAATGGTGCGCTTGTCCTTCTCAATTAGATCCATTGATTTCAAGCCAACCGATTCGACCTAGTGCCTACCAGCTAGCTAGCTAGGGTTGAAGTTGAACTTGAAAACCAAAACCAGATATTAGGTATATACATTACAATGCTTCCTTATAGCGCTAGCTCCAACATTATTAACACTAGTACTGCTACTGGCAATTACTACGAGTCGGCCGTGTCTTTACCTCATCATGACCAATCCTTTTTGATCCACAGCAGGCCGTTTCTCAGTGACATCACCCCCAATCCTATTCCCAATCCCAATCCCAATTCCGATTCAATTATTTCCAATTCGAAACAATATCAAGATCTAGAAGAAGATCCTAATCATCACATTCATCCTCCTTTGTCTTTCTTCTACTTCCCCTCGCCCCTTGAAGACGTCGATGTTTTGCTCCACCAACACCACCACCTCCATGATCATGAGCCCTTGGCGCTTCAAGAAACTATCTCATTAGCCCATAATCATCATCATCATCATCAGACCAGTTTTCCTCTCACTGCTAAAATGGTGGACTGGGATTCCAACAAAAATGATCAGGTGGTGATCAATAAGGAAGGTGAGCAACAACAACAACAACAACAGAAACAGATCCCAATGATGAGAAAAAGATCTTGCAAGAGGGACCGACACAGCAAGATTAGCACCGCTCGAGGACTGAGGGACCGGAGAATGAGACTGTCCCTGGATGTTGCTCGAAAGTTCTTTGGTTTGCAAGACGTGTTGGGCTTTGACAAGGCCAGTAAGACCGTGGAGTGGTTGCTCAATCAAGCAGGTGCCGAAATCAAGAAAGTGACAAGAGAACGGAGCGGCCAGAACCAAAACCAAAGCTCTAGCACTACTACTGCCACGGGCCCCGGAGCCAGAACCACATCTTCCATTTCCGAGTGTGAAGTTGTATCCGGCACAGATGAGGTTGCAACAGATGATATAATTGATAAGGTTAGCCGGAATCCCTCTTCTTCTTGTGCTAAAGATCGGATCAAGATCATCAGGAAACCCAAGAAAAGTTCTTTGTTTAACCCTCTCACAAAGGCGTCGAGGGAAAGGGCAAGAGCAAGAGCAAGAGAAAGAACGAGAGAAAAGATGGGGAGACAGTCAAAGCCATGCGATGATGTTGATCAGGCAACGAACACGAGGAAGGACCTGAGCCGATTAAATTCTTTGAGTACATTTGAAACCGGGGAAGAATCTGGAGGGACTCAAAGCCACAACAACAATAACAATCATTCTTCATTGGAAGTTCTGGCCGAGGTTGAAGAGCCAATAAGTAGCTTCCAAGCAGCTGGGACTAGTAGTACTACTACCGATCATCATCATCATCATCATCAAAACTTGATTGCAATTGATGGTCATGATGCTGCAGCTAACATGTTGATAATGGGAAAGTGGAGCCCCTCAATTTTCAATTATCTGCAAAACACTACTGGATCAATTTCACAAGAGGTATGTACTATATATAGTATTCAAATCCTCTTCTGTTCTGTATAACATTAATCATGCATATAGAATCAAACCGGTAAATACATGTGTCCAAGATAAGGTACAATAAAATTACACAATGGTGGTATTCATGTTCTGACAAGCACCAGGTAACTCTTAATGTGCAGCAACATCAATTTGCAGATTTTCAATTCCTTGGAAAACCATGGGACGTCTACAACAGTGGTACTCATAACCTATTCTAACGCCGCGTAATATTTCAAATCAGTATGTACGTGTGTATTAATTGCCTACTTCTTATTGTTTGGAATAATGTAAGATATGAAAACTGAGCATGTTCTTAATTAATGATTAATGTGGAGTTTGCCCTATCTAAAACTACCATGATGTAATTTATCGATTGCTATATCCTTCTCCTTAATTATATGAAGATATTGTGTTTCCCTTAATTTCTACCTAATTTCCATCTCTCATGATTATTTTTTTATTCCTGAAGCATACTTATTTCTGAAAAAGGGTTATAGTCACTTCTCATATCAATCATATATACAGTCATGTATGCATGTTAATCTGTGTGTTTAGTCAGATCCCTAAGTGTATCCCATGGTCAATGAATTCTCATTAGGTTATATATTGATCATCACCATCAGCTTATCTCTTTAGATCGATGTGACTGAGTAGACATGACTTGAGTGATCATCCAGTACCTTTTGGTTTCAAGTCATACATATTTCCACAGAAGTGATCCATTGACACCACATAAATACAAATGATCCCTCACTTCACTTCCATATATGATGACATATTAAATTCTGAATATATATATATATATATATATATATATTGAGATAAATCAATGAGCTTAGTTTCATATGAGTTCGATAAGGAAAATAGGGACTCGAATGTGTAATCCCATCTATTATTGTTAAACTTGTATAGTTACTTATATAAATGTGTGTGTGTGTGTGATAAAGGAAATAGGGACTGCACTTAGATTTGCTTGAAAGGCCAACCAATGTTTTCACATCAGTTGAGAGCTAGCATCGATCAAAACATCTTTGGACTCTTATAGAACAGTGCTTAAGCATCTTAGTTTTAGATAGCTAGGTCTTTTATATTTTGCTTTAATTAGAGGTGTTTTCATATGTATCCACAGGTTTCAGACTCTCATGTGTTTGCTATATATGTTTTTATGCATAGTTGACTGTAGATATCTATAATTGTAGAAAATTACTTCCTTATTTGCTTTTGAACTTATTCTATAAGATCTTATTTCTTTCTTAGTTTCTTATTTTATGTGATAATATATATAGGTTTTTTTCAAGGCTGCATGTGTACCATGGCATATGCATTGCTTTTGCTAACAAAAAATTTCTGAATATGATGCAAATTAATATGAGAAGTGAAATGTGAGTAGCTACTGGCTAGTTAGAAGCTAGTTACATAAGTAAGTAGTGCAGTAAGTATATATCATGATATATAAACAACATAAGCAATTATCAATTAGTTTATTGAATCCACACCAATATATAGGGGGTAGACTCTGGTACGGTAATGTATGTCATACCTCCATTTATAATTTTTTTTTAACAAAAAATTACATGTAATTGAATCAAAATTACTACATTGACAACAAAGTTACCACATTCGTTTTACACTATTTACATATAATTTAACCAAAATTATAATTTTGACAACAAATTGTTCATACACTTGTAACAAGGTCGTAGATTGAGTAATTACCTCTAATAGAACAAAGATTACACAAAAAAAAAACTCTCGTTACCATAATGACAACACAACTTGTTGTTATATCTGTAAGTGGAGGTATGACATACATCTCAGTATTGTAGAACTTCCCCAATATATAGTGTCGTCTATGAAATGAATTATATATGTTTCAGATCAATCAGAAATCTACTTCATAACATTTGAACGTAATGATCGATCATTTTATTTTGAGAGAGATATATACTAATTAAGAAGGTAGAAAGCTATTATGACCAAGAGGGGAAAGAGAACCTTAATGTGGTTGCAAGGTAGCTAACAAGTGTTTCCTCCCTCTATGTGGATACTTAGGTATAAACCTACCATCGTTTCAAGGAATTAACCAAAGGTGTATATGTATATATTTTTATTATGTAAATACTTTTATAAATAAATATAAATACTCTCAAGTATAAACCTACTATATAATTAATTACATACGGCTAATTAATTGATAAGTTGAAGCTAAAGATTGGAAAACAATGTACTGTTACGACTATTGGTCTAGTAGCATAAGTAGCCCCTTTGTAAGTTGAAACTTAAAAGTCCTGATCAAGTTCGACTCGTGAATGACTAATTGAAAACATATCTTCTCGGATCATATATATATATAGTAATTATATATAGTTTATTAAAATGGAGTAATTTCATATTTTTACAAAAACATTGGTCAATCAACGTACCTTGCTTACGTATGAATACTGTTATCTAATTAAGTAGCTAGAAAGAATATATGAAACTCAATAAGATAGTAGGGAAGTTGCGGCTGGCTTGAAATAATGATGGCAACGTTTGAATTTTTGGCCAGCTGTGCTGGAGTATGCCATATATGTTATATCCAGTTAGTCTAGTTTATAAAGTCTTTGCTATCTTGATCGATCCAGGCGCATGTGGTGTGAATCAGTAGAAGGTGGCGACTGACTGCGATATTGATCGAATAATGGACTATACTTGGTGGTGATAATGTAGTTTCTGCCTTGTTAGCTAGCCCCCTTTTTTGTGTTTATGTTTTTTTTTTAATAAAAAAATTGCATTTGATACGAATCTAGGCTATTGTTGGGTGTCATTTTCGTTTGTATAAAAATTGCACACAGTGAGTGAACATGTCACCAACAAATAGCTATATAGATATTTATACTGGGAAAAAGAAGAAAGAAGAATCAAGCAAAATTACGCCATATTTCCAAATTATTATGTATCATGCTAGAGGAAAATGTTGAAGGTGAAATGGAAAAGCTAAACAGATTTACTAATTAGTTAAGAAAATTGGTGGTGATTGTCCAAAAAAAAAATTAGTGGTGAGATGAACTGAAAAGAGGTGCAGATAGAGTTAAAAGCAAACGACAGATCCGATGATGAACTCGGCAAGAAACTTAGAAAAGTCTCAAAAGAGAGAATATATAAGAAAATTCAAGCAATATATATATATATATATCTGTACTGTACTAAAAGAATGGATAAAGGAATACATATGCATTGCACAGAGACAGGTGATTGATTATATTGAAAAGAACAGCAGACCCATTTGGATTTTAATGCACGTCATCTATAGAAAATTTAAGAAAATAAAAATGGTGAATAGAGAAGTCATCGCTTTTTGTGGCACTGCGAGAGTGCGAGCAGTTTCTTTTAACAAACAATGTCATTCCTTGTAATTTCCTTTCTCATTAGAACGTACTTGACTTGAAAACTAAACTAATTCAAAGTATTATATATACTTTAGATTACATGTAAATGGTATTCATGTTCTGTCATGTTCCGGTGGCATTCGAAAAACGTGATTTTATCAAGTCATTAAGATTTGAGTCCACTCCTAGTTTATCTAATTTCATGAATAAAAAAACTATATATAACTTTTTTCTATTAAAAATATATTATTTCTCCATTTATGATTATGTCTGCTATTTTCGAAAGAAAACAAAGGTATGATCAGGTCCTATGAAGACCAAGGTTTTAAAGGTGAGGATGGAGATGGTGAATTGCTGATGGTAAACCCATATTTGACCTACCCCATGTTCCATAATTCAAACGCATCGATCGGAATGTGTGTTTTGGACATTTAATCCTATTTTTTTCTCTTGTTTTTGGTTTCAAGGCTATTTCTTTTTAACCAACCATGGCATGTTGTCTTCCCTAATTCAGGTCATTTTCTCATTCTTCAGGACTCTTCATCTCAGATTATGAACTTCCAAAAATTATATTGCCTTTGGCAAAACAATCAACCTGTAAATGCCGTAAAAGCTCTTCATTTGGTTTCTGTATGTAAAGTTTTGGTCTAGACAACAAATAGCGCCATAGTTTGAAATTAACATTCTCATATTGTAATTGTCGATATAGCAGAATAGCACAAGCCCAACCCAGAAAACATTGTCAGAACAGAGAATATATATCATCCCAGTGGCTCAATCAAATGCCATTAAAATTTTTGTTTTGCTGAAACCAAATAATTAACATATAAACACATCAAAAGAAAAAAGCACACACTTATCTCATTTTATTTTATAAAAAAATTATCAAGTTATTTAAATCCTTCTTCTATTTTTTCTAATTTCTAGGTAGTCCTTGTTAGCTAGCTTTCTGCAAAAAGTAGCACAAGCCCTTGAGAGCAGATCTCAATAACTACTCTCAATTCAAAACAAACTATTCACCAAAACAAAACATGATAAGGATAGATCGAACCCACAAATCTAGATCTTTGCAGACAGATCTTGAAAACAAAAGGAGACAAAGAAAATTAAAGTAGAACGCAGGAATACCCTAACTAATTATAATTAAAGCTGTTCATTGCATTTACCATTACTCTGCCTCGAGAGCACTATCATCACCATCATTTTTTTTAAAGGGAAAAAAAAGAGAGCAAATCAAACCCTAAAAAGGAAAGATCGATTAGAAAGAAGAAAATTAATTATACAAGAAAACCAATAGCGAGCAGAGAAACCCAGTCCTGAACTATTTCTCTCGATTTTTTAGCATCAACTCCTCTTACCTTCTGGGCTTTCTCTTGATGTTGATGTAGAGCAAGATCGAAGAAAACACTATTTAAGACAAATTAATTAAGAACTATTATGAAAAGCTAAGATCTAAAACCTTTAAAGAAGCACAATATATATGATCATATCAGAAATTAATTCCTTTTCCAACAGCTGGGAGAGATATTGAGTTGGTGAACAAAAAGTCCATCCAATCAGTCCGTGACAGCAAACCCTAATAATCAAGCTCATGACAAACCCTAAGCAAATTAAAGCTGGAAGAACCCTAGTGGTGATAATGGGAAATGATCGATCACAGCTTTGTTTTTGAGTGGTTGGACCAATCGTAGAAGTGGGAAACGCCCAGCCAATGGGGTTTTCTGAAGAGGGGCACTCGTGAACTAGCTAGTACTCTTGTGCATCTGAGAAATGACCACTACTTTTGGGGCGGTCTAATTTATTCTATTCTCTTCTTTATAGCCCATTAATTATTTAGTGCAAGAAATAATTGCTACTACTCATTTCCTTTTCTTCTGTCTTTTCTGAAACCTCATGAGCCAGGCCTTGTACTTGCTTCAGTCAACAAATACCTACTTTTTTTCACCAAAATTTTTGGTTGAGGAAGGTAGAAAATCATGTAACAAACAGAGAGATGTAATGAGATGGACAGAATTATCCACAACTTTTCCTCCTTCAGAAAGTAACTACACTAGCGCACAATTAAAGAAAATGTTGACTATAGAATACGTACAGCCTGAGAAGAAGTACAATGGAAAATTGGATAAACTATGGAAATGGACTAGGGGGAGATGTTTCAGAGAAGCTTCAAAAGTGACATTTTCATTATTTGAGAAGACAGAGAAGAGATGCTCAAAGCTGGCAATTAAGCAGCTGAACAGGTGCCAAAAACGTGGGGAATATTGGAACTTAGGAAAAGGAATTATTTCCATACTCTAAGGAGAGAAAGAACTACAACCTGGCCACTTCAGTAACTTATAAGCAGTAGTTGCATGTGAGCTAGAAAGAAAGAAAAAAATCTTGCTTCCTTTTGAGAATAACAAATTATGCAGACACTTTGCTAAATCCGTGTTTCAAATATAACATAAAAACTAGAGGAAAAACAAAATGAGTGACATTCTAGTAGTTAAACAGCCATATCGGAATTAGAAATTAAACAGCAAAATTTCTACATTAACCATGAAATTAATTAACCAGCAATTAATCTTATTTCTACATTCATTAGAAACTAATGTATAAATCTAAAATACAGATTAGTTCATTTGTAGATTGAGATGAAGATGGTAATTGTTGAGGATATAAAAATCTCACATTGCCTATTCCAAGTCTTGCAAACTTAATTTGGTTTGGATACTCAACATATTAATTAACATTGCATTTAAGCAAGCAACTCAATTACATGACATGCCCAATTGGCCAATTTGGCTATATGTGCATTGTGTCTCTAGTATTATGGCATTTAAGCAAGCAACTCAATCCCATGTCATGCCCCAATTGGCTATATGTGCATTTCATCATCTAGCTAGCTAGTATTATATATTACTCCACATGTTTGGCTCAACTTTGTATTATTTTCGGTTGGATACTCTAAACTGGAGTATTAGGTGAATATATTTTTTAGTATCAGACACACAAATTAATCAATTTGGAAGGTGTTTGAAATATAAAAGTTCCTAATAAGTTTTCCAAATTAATGTGGCAGTGTGCATGCCCTTCTTTGGCTCTGAATCTCATTTACCTCATTTGTCAAAAAAAAAAAAAAATTCATGCACCAGTTTAAAAAGATCACGCTGCATGATTCTGTATATTTAGTTATATATGTACTTATAAAGAAGTTTTTGTCTTCCCTGTATTAAGTTTTCGATCAAGATTATATATTCTAGTTTTCTACTGACATTAATCACATTATCAGCCTTTACATCTGAATCTGAAAGCTAGATAGTCTGAAAGCTAGATAGTCTCAACAAGAATGTGCAGAAGGATAACGATTTAGGCCCTAGTGCCTAACTAACTAGTAACAAACTAAACTTGAAGGTTACATGTTTTATAGCTAGAAATTAAGCTAATTCTTATAAGGCTTAAGCTATCTCATTGTTCTGTTGTGATTTTGTGGAATGGGATTATGGGAAGATATATATATGTACCTAAG
Source organism: Rubus parviflorus (assembly GCA_029955375.1). Taxonomy (NCBI): domain Eukaryota; kingdom Viridiplantae; phylum Streptophyta; class Magnoliopsida; order Rosales; family Rosaceae; genus Rubus; species Rubus parviflorus. The sequence continues at coordinate 10,690,421 of JARGGL010000009.1, forward strand.
TCAGCTATAAAATTAGATGCTAACTTGAGCTAAAACCTAAATATAATTCTTGGTATAGTATTACCTGAAATTAAGTTTTATCCAGCAATAATCATCAGTTAAATATGGTCGCTGAGGCCGAATGATCCTAATTAACAAACACATGCAGAAGAAAAAATGCATATACATTAATGATGTTTATACAACATTATAACTTAATAATTTATATATGCTTCCTCTTAAGCCCTAAGCAAATACTAGTAACAGACAATACAATTGAACAAATGCATGCACAGATTGACGATCACTGCAAACAGAATGTTTAACCCTGAATTATAATATTTAATTTAAACACGAGATCGATCAATTTCTTATGATCAGGAGACGAATCGGATCCTTACATTATAATTAAACACACTAAAAATGAATGAAACAAATGAGTAGGAAGGTGACGTACCTTAACGTACGTATCTTCTTGAGGCAGAGGCCGGCCAGCCTTAAAGCTAGGCTTAAACTAACTTGGAGTATTTTTCAGGAATGAAAAATAACTAAATCTGGACATTTAATTATTGAGAAAATCATGACTTGATCGATCAGTAAACATCACCATTACTTGCAGCAAGCATTTCTTGAAATATAAGCACAATATATACATATCATTGATTAGCATACAGTGTTCTTGAGTTGTAGTGGATATTTGAGATTTTAATTAGAGCATATAGTTTCTTAATTACTATGAGCTTACCCAATTAATTGCAATCAATCATAATCCCAACTTGTATTTAAGATTTCACGGGCTATGGTACATAATCTCTCCCTCTTCAGGCACCTTGTTTATGATCAAGAACAAAGCATAAGCATGGATCCCCTGCTAATTGAAATATCATGAATCTCTGCTCAGAAGAAAACAAAAATACTGAGAACTTGAATTCAATACTGAAATTTTAAATTGTCATCATGAATGAACATTCTTGGATTGGAGATGCTAGAATTATAAGAAAGCTTGAAGAAGAGGAAAAAACGCAAAAAAGAAAGAGTAAGTATTGCTGATGATCGATATTGATTACTGGAGACCTGGAGTATTATTACGGATTTTGTGCTTTATATTTCTACATTGACTTGACATTGTACTTTACCCTTTTTACCCTTAACAGACACGCATAATCAATTTGAAAGGTGTTCGAGATTTAAAAGTTCATGTTGAGTTTTCCAACTTAATGTGGCTCGAATCTCATTTACCCTATTTGTCATCAAAAACAAAATAAAAAATGTTTTAACAGTTTAAAAGATCGATCATTCTAATTATGTATAGTTGGTCCAAATTGACAAACTAACCCCAATAATATTTCATACAGAAGTTATTATCTCCCCTGTGGTAAGTTTAATTTCAAGTGTGTGTGTGTGTGTATATATATATATATTCTACTATTATACTGAAATATTAATTATCAGCCTTCACAACTGAATTTGAAAGATTCATCATCTGAACAAGATTGTGTCGAAGGATAACTAGTGCCCAAGTACCTAACGAGGAAAGACCTAAACAAGAAGGCCACACAATTCATGCCTATATCTCAATTTATAAGAAGCTATATAAGGCTAAGCTATCTTATGTTGTGGTTTGGTGAAATGAGTAGATATACCTAGTTAAGTTATATATCCAGCTCTAAAATTAGAAACTAAGTTAAGCTAGCTAAACCCTAAATATAACTCCTGTAATTGTCTTTCCTGAAATTAAGTTTTATCCGGAAATAATTAATCATCACTTAAATATATACTTTGGTACATTAATGGTGGCTGAGGTCGAATGGTCATAATTAACAAAACACATGCAGGTAGTGTGGTGTTTCTATAGCATTAATCATAACCTAAGACATTTTCCTATGCTTCCTGTTTTTTTTTTTTTTGGATTAATCCTATGCTTCCAGTTAAGCAGTACTAATTAAGCATATACTAGTAAGAGAACGCACAATTGGAAGAAAATTTCATAGATCATGATCGATCACCAAAAATAGGAGAATATTATCGACCTTAACCACGATTAAGAGATGAATTGCTTATGATCATGCAGGAGTAAATTAAATGAAACAAATGAAAAAGGAAGGTGAGTACATTAAAGTATCTTCATGAGCTAGAGGCCGGCAATGTATAAGGCGTTAAAAGGCTCAAACTAGCTAGCTTGGAGTAATTTTCATGAACCACAATAAACAAATCTGGACATCAATAAAGAATCATATATATATATATGACTTGATCAGCTAACATCATTAATAATTGTAGCAAGCATTTCTTGAAATCCAAGCAAAAAAACATATCCTTTGTCCTTAATCAGCACATACATAGTTTATTTCTAGCTAGCTAGTTATGGTACTTAATCTCCATTATTTTTTGGCATTCAACATCAAGAACAAAGCATGAGCATGATCATTCCAATTGAAATATAGTGAACAATATTAGCTTCAGAACTGTATATAGATTCAGTATATATCTAATATGTTCATCTCTAACTAATAAGTAACTAATTACTTGAATTATGACAAAAAAAAATTACTTCAATTTTGAAACTTAAAACCATATAATCAGCCATTAAATTCAACATAACAGTGAATATGGGGTTAATCTAGTAATCACTGGGAAGGGCCGAAGGGATTCGTACATATATATTTGTAGACCAAACAATTGCTTCAATCTAACTGTAGAGAATGAGAGGTGGAGATAAAACATGAATAGCCAAATATATTACACAGAAACGTACAGACTCAGAACTTGAATTGGATTGTACTTGAAATCGGAAAGCGCGCTTACAGAGTTATCTAGCTTTGATTCTAGCATATCCATAAAGCCTTAATTGAGATGAACGTACTTCTCAATCTGATAGACGAAATTAAAGAAAACTTGATGAGGATCGAATAAGAAGCCGATCGAGACACAGAAAATGTGATTCGATCAGTAAAATAATGCGCTCTTTACATTCGATTATTGCATTAATCACAGAGCAATTAATATGTTAATTAATTACTGTTTAAATAACTACGTACCCTCTTCCATCAGTAAACATCTGATCATCTTAAAAACTAAAACTCTTCTGCATGATGCACAATACTGTCTACGCCTCAAGCCAAGCCTGCGGTACAATTTCGCCGATCATATATATATATATGTACAGCGTGCGCTCCATCTCCATTTGAATCATAACAGTTTTTCAAAAGGTTTCTCAAGTCATTGTCTAAGGTTTCTGCTCGTCTGCTGGGCCGTTTCTGGTCAAGCTTAGGGTTTAGTTTTTTGGGCCTGGCCTTGTTCTTTTTGCTAATTGCTTTTTTTGAGACTCTGTTACAAAAAGGAATGAAAACCCACGACCAAGTGACCAACAATTTAAAGAATAAGAATGGGATAAGGTTATTGCCCAAGCCCAATCCCTTAGTAGACCAGGTAAATTCTATGATCCATCCATTTTTACGCTTTGGGAATTAGCACTTTTTTTTTTCCTCACACGAAAATGTTAATAGAGTCTAGTCGTCTAGATATAGTGCAATTTTTGGCAATGACCTTAATTTTTCATTTTCTTTCTCGAACAGGTCTTTCACTAATCGGTTAGATAACAATAATGATGTACACTACATGTGTATGGTTTACACAAATATTACATATCACGGCTTGGTTCTTAATTTTTGGTTCGAAGTTTATTCTAACTAAAAGATTAAGTCAGTAAAGGTATGATAGATTTTGTATGGCGTTAATTACTCGGTAAAATAAAACGCCAAACATTCTAGAAGTGAATAAGGGTAAATAATTCTTCTAAAAAAAAAAAGAAGTAAGAGTAAATAATCAAGCAGCAATGAAAGGCATAAATGAAACAATTGGGGCATGATATTGTAGTCCTCTACTATGAGTATTATAAGACAATTATGAAACCAAATCCAAAAAAACATATATAGGTTACTAGCTTGAGCATGTACCTTGCATGAAAAGAAGCTTCGGAAGACTTGAATTCCCACAACCTTCTTGACTTGAGTTTTAACTTGATCCATGAGTACTCATGACGAAGGGAATAAACAAGATGTGTCTTGTTATAGTAATGAAGCAAATCGATCAATACGTAATTAATAATCATGAGTAGTTGGCACAAACTCACCTTATAGAACTTGCAGTACTAATGGTTGGTGCTGCTGCCCAACCAAAGAGCTTGATTTTCTGAAGCTCTATACTGCGTAAGAGAAGAAAAGATGCCAACTTTAAAGCTAGAGAGAAAGTTGGCTAGAGAGAAAGAGAGAGACCCTAAAAGCTAGCTATAGTAATCTGGCAAGTTAATTTGCAACCTTTGTTACTTAACCACAACCTCATTAATTTCTGTCTTTTTTGGTCAAGTAACGTTTGTTTTCTATTGGTCATAACAAGAAAAAGTAAAATTCCTTGACAAGTTACTGAAGCTTCTGCAAGAGCTGGAGCAAGAAGATGTGTATTATAGAGGAGCCGGATCCCATTTTTTTTTTACTGTACTTGTTAGTTAGGGTAATAATAGTACAGTAATCATTTGTAGCAGGTAGAGCTACCGTTTGATTACAGAAAGGACAAGATTGAGAGAGGGAAACCGAAAGCTATGAATCAGGAAAAGGAAGATACGGCAATAAGTGTACTAGTTAACTTGTTTAAAACATAACCACATGCATATGCATACATATACAGGAGGCTATATATATATATATAGTAGCTGCAATTCTAAACTTGTGGCAAATTCTGGAATGCACCAGAATTGGTCTGTACCTGGTGATATGGCAGCGCTGTGGCACAATCTCAGCCGCTCATTTGATCTTGGCCATTATTTAATTGGAAAAACCAACAAATAATTTAATTGGAAAAACCAACCAAACTCCGTTTGGTCGTTCACGGCTTGACCAAGTGTAAAAAAATTCTGCTGGTTGAAGAAGAACAAACTGCAGAGAGTTGAAGAAGGCAGAGAGGAGAAAACAAGAACAAACTGCAAAGGAAAGAATAACAAACTGCAATGAGGCCAACCCAAAACCCTTAATTATGTAAACACAAAGCTCCAACCTTCTCTCTGTTTCTCTCTTCCTCTGAAAACCATGGAGATTCTGTACGTTCTTAAGTTCTGGAAACCCAATCCTTCTCTCATCCCAATTCCCAGTCCTTCGCTTGAAACAGACAATGAATTCGAACAAGAAGAGGAGGAAGAAGAAGACTCATTCTTTGATTTGGAGATCAGTACCGAACCAAGCACCAAAACCCACCAAGAAGTCCCAAGCTTTACTCAAAAGAAGCCAAAACAGAACCAACCCTTTCTCTGTCTCCTTCTGATCCTTCCAACCCCTCAAAGTAATTAAACTCAGATGAATTAAACCCAGAAAGAAACCTGACCCCATGTCCAAAATTAGCGAGGAGGAAAGTCAAACAAAACAAACGATTTTGACCTAGCCTTAACACCGTCCAGGGTACATTTCAGCCCTGGTACATTCCAGCCGCTCCCCAGTAAAGAAAAGAAACACTGACAGGAGTGCGTGGAATAGTAACACTGACAGGAGCTAGTCGATCATGAGCTACAAAATTTAATTAAACCTTGAATTCATTGATTGACGATGGGTGGTCGTTACTTTGATATTTGTGACTCTCTCTCTCTAGTAGTGTCTACTGTATAGAGTACGTACTACCACTTACTGCAGAGCCTGCAGGCTAGGGCTATTGCTAGGTAGGTTATATATGGATGCAGAGCTGTCTGACTGTCACAGTCTCCTTCCTCGATCTTTAACCAGTAAGGAGCTCGTTCATTTCTTAAAACTAATGCATGTTCTTATAAAGTGTTAAGCTTTTTTTTTTGAACAATATAAATTGTTAAGCTTAAGCTGAAAGATAGTATAAATTGTTAAATAAGCTTAAGCTGAAAGATAGACAATGGGTATTATGGGTGTTGCAATCCCACCCTATACATTGTGACTAACAAAAAGGAGGAGAATTGGAGCATAGAAGATCCAACTTTGAACCCTAGCTAGGGTGTCTTCGAGCAGATAAGGCTTTGACCTCGATCATAAGTTTAATAACCATCGGCTCAAAAAAGTTTAGCACTCAGAGAATGTGCTAATAATGTATATCAAATTTATAAAAATATAATATTCTCAAGTGTTCCAGACATGTTCAAATCTGAAGTGAACTGATATACTTTGTGTTTTAAGTAATTCAATTTTATGAATAATCTACATATAAGGCTAGGGTTGATCCATCTCATGCACATACATGTATCAATACTTTGATAGAGGACGAATTCCCAGTAAACAACTCCACCTTAATTAGTACAATAAAAGTAGATTAATCAGCTACTGCATGGAGTTCTTCGGTGGACCGTGTACGTACTACTGCAATAAAGGGCTTGATTGATAATCTACTTGAATAGACCATTGCTGCAACAAAGGGTTTTATTTATGGTCGTTCTAGACTTCTAGTCACTCTAGTTTAGGTCTTGGCTCAATAAAAAAAAAAAAGTCACTCTAGTCTAAGTCTCTCTGTGAAATTGGGCAGCAACAATCCTGCTAATTAATTAAGGTCGAAACCAGATCCTAATTTTTGGTATAAAAGCAAGCAGCTGAGAAGCCACGCACGCACGCTAGCTCATACGTGAACAAACAGTAGTTACCGTACAATTGAGTGCATGCGTCTATAATTGTGAAATCCAATACAAAAATCTTGTGCAGAATCCAGTCAAAAATCTACTTAGCCTGATATGGACAAATTGGTCAGATTTCTGTAGTCTCCTTATACGTGGCAGTTAATTGGCATTTACATACATACATAAATAATATTCTGCCCAGAAAGTGAAAGCACAATAAAGGAACACTTCATTCTTGCATTTGAGCTACTCTTGTCAATTGTCATAGACTCCCGGTCTGTCCAATCCTTTTCATCTCTCTCTCTCTCTCTTCCTTCTGGAATTCTGATAAAGTACCATGAATTAGGCAATGGCAATCCACCGTTTGGCATATTATTTTCATTAGCAGCCGGTGGGGGGCCCGGCCCGGCCCATTTTGACTAAAGAGAGGGAGGGCTGAGCCTATTTGATAGATTTGAGAAACTGAGATTAGGTTTTAGGGTTACCAGTAGCTAGGTCTTTTTCGGTCATGTCATTTGCTTTAAAGTTTTTAAAAGCATATGAGACAACAAAATTTAGTCCTTGGCCATTGTCTAAGAATATGAAATGTCCCTGATTTTGGTTGCACCCTTTTCTACCAAGTTGGTAACGGTGCTATCCCATCCAGCCATCCTTATTGATCCTTGTCAAACAAGTTCAGATGTGGTACGAGAATTTCCACATATATGTATGCATACTTTCAAGTAATTCAAGCAAAACTGACTGGGGTGATAATTCCAAGACCGGAAATGTTAAATGAAAGGTTACAAAAGAGACCGGCATGGTTGCCAATGGCGATTACAACTAGAGCAGTTATCTCGGAAATAATTGTCTCCGGGCTTTAGCAACGATACATTTGGTGGCAGCAATTGGCAATCATGAATCATGTAACTACAAAACTCTAAACCCTCCCTCAGCCAACGCATCAGAGAAACGTATGTACATACATTCATGAGCCTATGATTTGTCCAGAGTACGAAATTTTGTTTTAATACGAATCTTGGGGGTTGCAGAGACGGTGGTACCTCCTGATGCTCCTGATGCCTCAGGCCTGGTGGTATCAACTGTTGTGATGACTAATTTGTTTGTTCTACTGGGCTCAACTGGTTTAAGTTGCAAAGTTGCAGACTTCATTCCAAGTACCTCCTTACTTGGTATGTCCAGGGACGATACTTTGGTATTCTCATTCAACAACTTCGCAATCTCCTTCTCCTTCTGCTTTTTTTCCTTCTTCAAACGTTTTCGCTCTAAATACTCAGGATCATCTCGATGGCTTTTATGGCCATCCCGCTTCCGTTTCTTTTCCTTGTCTTTCTTTTTCTCCTTTTCCTTCCCACGATGCAGTAGATCCACCATGCCAAAAGAACCACCATTAAGATCATTCCTCGGAACTGATAGAGCTTGAAGGCTTGCATACTTCTGCACATCTGCATCTTGGTTATCTTGCATGAAGCTAGGTGATGGGTTCTCCGGTTGGTGCTGTACATAAACTTTGCTTGAATCAGCAGTACACTGCAATTCCTTTCCTATATTATCATCAGCATCACTAGCAAATTTTGCACTACCAATGCTGGCAGTCATCCGGGATCCACGATCATGACAAGAGTTAACTTCCTCAAAGTTTTGGTTGCTAAGGCTCACAGCTTCTCGGAAATTTCTATGAGGTGCATCCACAGAAACTGAACTGCTAGCATGCCCACCTTGAGATCTCTCAACAGTTTGATTATCACCTTCTTCTGCTCTGCTAGTAGTAGCAGATTTTTTTACCCTGATCTTAACAACCGGCAACTTCCGTCTGTGGCTGTTGGAAATGGTATCTGCTTCCTTGGAAGGTTCAGGAACTGCCAAGCCATCCATGGAAGGTTCAGGAACTGTCAAGACATACTTGGAAGGTTCAGGAACTGCCAAGCCATCCTTGGAAGTTTCCACAGCACCCAAACCACCAGCGGAAGGATCTACCACACCAACCACATCATCACAGAAAGGTTCTAGAGGACCCAAACCAATGAAAGCATCATTGGAAGGTCCCGAAGCACCCAAATCATCCTTGGAAGCTTCTGGAAAGGCCAACCCATCTCTAAAAGCTTCTGGAGCTGGAATGGACAACCCATCTCTAAAAGCTCCTGGAGCTGGAACGGACAACCCATCTCTAAAAGCTCCTGGAGCTGGAACGGACAACCCATCAATGGAAGCTTCTGGAGCACCCAAACCATCTCTGGAAGTTTCAGGAACAGACACACCATCATGTGCATGGTTTTCGGCATCTGAAGGTGGTTCCAGAGATTTACTTTCTGGAATGAAAGCAGCAAAGATGTTCTTTTGCCCGTGTAAGCCTTCTGCATCACCTAGAAGCAATGGTCTATGATCTCTTGGCACTCCATATAACGTTGGGGGCCTGAAAATAGAACTCAGTGTAGTTACATTAACTAGAAAATAAATGAAGAAATTTGGTTTTAATTAGGAACAAATGTACTCCTGATAGCAAGAGAGAAACAGAATAATGTTTTTCATCTTGAAGTGACATCATCACAGTGTAGTGTTACTTCTTTAATATGTAAAAATATAAATACACAAAAAGGGTGTTCCCACCTTCCTGCAAGGATTTGTAGGATGCAGAATAAGTGGTGACGAAGAAAGATATTATTAAATGCCATCTGGCCTTCAAGTAGGCGAAGTAAAGACACGAGAGTCTGGCTCTGAACTTCATCATCACAATCAGATCCACCTCTTATCTTGCATAACCTCATAGCATGCACAGCTAACTTCACCTGCCCTGCAAAGGAACAATAATGAAAATACACATCAGAAATTGAACAAAGAGATTCTAACATTCATGTGGTAGAGTAGAAAGAAAGTTTTTCCACTGAAGATAGTGACAAGCACCTCTGAAGGATGGCTCTTCATCTAAATATCTCATGAAGAGTGCCAAAGCTGCATCAATGCCTTTGCAGTGGAATTCAAGATCAAGGAGTGCTCTGCTTGCTTCAAGCCTAACTTGCCATATGGCCTTGATATCGCGAAAAGGTTTTACAAGTTCAAATACACGATCCTGCCGCAAGTCACAAGCATAAAAACACTACATACAAGTACAAGAACTTTGAAATAGCAATCTGACTAGGTGAGAAAATTACTCACAAGAGGAACAAATCCCAAAAGTTTCAAGGCAATATGTGTCAGGGACCTGATACAGCTGACTGACAGGATACCATTGTAGCTAGGCATCAACCTGGCGCATGCCATTTCCAAAGACAATAAATTATAGGTATTACTTGATATAACCCATTGTATGCAGTATGAAATGAGTAAACACACCTGTCAAATTGTAAAAGCCGATCAATACGCTTCAGAAGAGATGATAAAAGGACAATACTCTGCCACGGAACCAGAACATTGTAAGTGGTCAAACTAATATAGCAGAGAAGCAAAAGATGACGCAGCTGGCAAATGGGGGTACATTGTTATTCTCATGTTGAAAATGTAGACATTGGATTCAACATTATTTCAAGTCCTATAGAGTCCAGGGTAAAATCAGTGTTCATTTAAATGAATTCTAATATGAATTACACACAGATACACACATAAATATACAGCAACAGAGTGTTCATATAGAGCACTCCATGGCTGTAGTTTTGATGAAAGATGACACTAGCAGACAAGGTATGGCAGCCACAGCAGAATCTATGAGTATTATTGTATAAAACAAACCTGTTGCCCAAATTCAAGTTCTCCAACAGACTGAATTAATGAAGAAAGCCAGAACACATCAGAATAAGAGTTCCCATTGTTGTCGTTGTACTGTCAGAAAAAAATCAAAACAGAGTTAGAACAGACTCAACCTTTAGAAATTGTTTTTGGGAGAGGGCTGCCCTGAGATCCCCCGGGGCGGGGCAGGGAAATGAAATAACATATAGATAAGTCAGTGTTTTTACTGCCAAAGAATGGCCGTGCATAGTACAGAAGCAAAACAAGGAATAACCTCACAGAACTTTTCTAGTTTTCTGAAGTTTAGAAAGAATTTTTGTGAGACCAGTTCTAGGCTTCTAAAATGTGCTCTTTCAAAACTCAGACTTCCTTTCTCCATGCAGTACATCACACCAAAATCTCATCGCATCCAATATATCCACTTACCCCCGGCCAACGCAGCTGGATTGGGTCTATGGAATTCTAAGGTGATTTTTTTCTTTATAAGAAATGGTCTTCTCTAAGGCAATTCCAAGACAGATCATGAAGTATGATGATAAAAAATTGTTCAAGTGAATTGGACGACAGATTTCAGTTAAGAGGAGAGCCACACTCCAGTTTTTAGACTGAAATTGCTGGTCTTCACCTAGGACATAGGTCAAAAGGTAGAAATATCATGTTGGACTCTTAGTATCCACTTCATATTCAATCCAAATCAAATCTGATTTTGGGATTGGACAATACAACAAAAATAATCCTTTACTGACCATATAGGCCAACTGAAAGTTCCATTTTTTTTTATAGCCATAAATTTCTCTGCTCAAATGCTCATATGATAACTAGCCAAAACGTTACCTTCAAAAGTTGTAAGATAAACTCAACAGCCTCTCTTGGGCTTTTCTTGTCAGCAGCTCTGACCAGAGCTATAGCATGTGGAATTGCCTGCAAGTTATAACAACTATCATATAGGATCCTTGACAGGTGACATGCATAATTTATACTATTTTATATGATGTCTCACAAGTTCAAATAGACTAATAAGAGACTTTTTGAAATGACTCTCCAGTGCACTTAATCCATATGTATAGGGTTGTGGTATGTCCATGTCAGTTCAGAGCAACTGGGGACGTGTAATGAAATGGCTTTCATATTTGTAATAACAGAAGAATGTTTAAGCATTATTATGGCAAATAGGTGATATACATGTACAAAGTATATGTTCCTGCTTTCTCTGGTTGTTTTCTCCTGTAGACTCCTTGTTCACTTTCTTGTATCATGATTTTTTATCAATAAAATTTGTATAACAAGAAAACATGTGATGTACAAGTGCCAATTATACATATCAACCAACCATGGCACAAGACAAACAACTTATTACATATCCTACCTCATTGCATTACCTCAAGAACTAAGTATTCGGGAATATCATGAAAGTCATTTGGCCTGGCAACATTAACAAGAAACATAATTTTGTTAATTGGTATTATTTGTAGCAAGCTCTCCACTATTTGCAGTTCAAACTATACATGTAGACAGAACATACTTGGGGAGTCCAATGTTTGCATCAAACCTTCTACTTTTATAATATGTCACTAAATGGAGTAGACCAGCCCAATCAGTATCCTGAAGAAAATAACATAATACTGCACAGGTCACTATAAATAGTTGGTGTGTTTCAGGTACAGAAGTAAACAGTAAACAAAGCATTCCAATCCAACTGCACAAACTAGGGTTGATATTAAGAAAAAGCGAAATCACCAACTTAATGAATCAACTTCAAATGAACAACTAGAATAATTTAACTTCAAATGAACAACTAGCATAATTTAACTTCAAATGAACAACTAGCATAATTTAACTTCAAATGAACAACTAGCATAATTTAACTTCAAATGAACAACAGGCATAATGTAACTGTGGGCGGGTGGGGATACTGATAAATCACACAAGTACATTTTCTAAGATACTCTATAGGTAGCGGCAGATTTAGAAGTCAATGCCACACCCTACACTAGCTATGAGACCAAATGAATACAACTAGAACTTTTCCAGTTTACTAAGTTCTGAAAATTGTTTAATTACCCTATGAACAAGTATCAGATAACGGCTCTGTTAAAGGGAACTAAGAGAAGTAACAAACATTAATCATAAAATAGTAAATTCGAATAAATGTTCAAAAAAAATTAAATTATGATTGGGTTCAATAAAAAAATTTAGCAACATCCTACGAAGAACATGAGATAAATATAACTCCGGGTAAAAAATTGGATATTTCAAGTTTTCAAAAATCAATATCAGAACTCAAGTGAATCAAGGATTCCAAGTATCTAACAGTCCAAGGCAAATACTAATAATCATAGTACCTCAGATGCTGTATTAGCTAATGCAAAGGCTGCCTCAATTCGAACTCTCCAGAAGGCCTTGAAATCAAAAGAGAAAAAATTCATGCAATCAGTCTCCTGGTGATGCATGATTTGACAGCTAGCATAACCATGAATGTGATAATACCTTGGAGTCAATGAGGAAGTTATTCAGAGCATTAACAACAGAAAATGGAAGCTGGGGTAAGGATTCAAGCATTGCAATTGCTTGTGCCTGAGCAACAACATCTTTGTCCTTCTCCAACTGATTAATCTGATATGGCAACCACCGGTCAATGAACAATAGACTTATCTAACATGGACGTACCACAGTCATTAACCCACATGTTAATAACTCCATAAAGGCATATAGAATCATCGCAATCTCATACGTACCCACATCTGTACGGGTTGATTAAAATGAATTTCAGCAAGATATTCCATTTCTGGGTCTGCCCTCATCCATAACAACGGTGATTCCATACTGCCAAAAGAAACTTTTCACCATGCTGAAAATATAAACTAGATTTTGATCCAATAAGAACTGCCAGAAAAGCATTTAGTTAGTATTAAACCTGGAGCGTATATCGAGTGCAGGAGCAGCATCTCCATTATCATCTGCTCCATCAAGCTTTGAACCCTTTTTAGGCTTCTGAAAGCGTCTAGCAGCAAGCTTTGAATGGCATTGTATTTCCAGCAGCTGCACTGTTTCTCCAGCCATTGGCAGAACTGGATGGTCAAACGTACCATCAAGTTCATGAACTCTGATGCTCATCATTCCAGGCCATCCATTATCACCGTCTCGCTTTTCAGATTCTGAATTAGCATTAACAACTGAAGCACTTGAATCAGACATGTCTGTGCACCCACGTAAAACTGCCACTTCAACCATATTCTTTCGTTTGTTGTAGGAGAAGCCCATCCTTTAAATTTAAGTACCAGTGAAGAAAAGCATATAAGTAAATGGATCTGGAAAAGAGATCCTGGCATGAGAGAAAAGAGCATTGTGTATCCGATGCATGATACCTCAGCACTGGACAACCACACAATTCCACCCAGCGAGGAAAGAATTCTTTCAGAAAGGGACGCTCAAGATTACCAACTTTATTAGCAAAATGCCTAAACTGCAAAATGAAAATTTATGGTATAAGTGTACAGAAAATTTGAAGACAATAAACTAAAACGATAACAGCTAATATTGTCTTTTTTAAGAGACATCATACCCAACAATATTTCAAAATAGAGTGATGTTGATGTTACCTCCTTGGTACTAAGAGATCTCAGAGAACGGGTCTTATCTTGAGCCCTCAAAACTATTGTTTGCAAAATCTGTACATGGACAAGAACAAAACCAGAAAACCTATGTTAAACCTACAAAATTAGGTGAGATTAACTGTAAATTAGCATATTGCACAGCAAACTCACTTGGGCATTAGTTCAGTTCTTCAGTATATAGGTCAGACATGGATTAAGGGTCAAGACATATGACTCACATGACATGACATTCCCATTTTAGGATACAGGAAACAAACAAGAAATGGGTTATGTGGCCGAGGACACCTTAAGGCCCTTGACCAAAGAGGTAAAAACACTTTAATAGGCCCAAAGAAAACCCAAAAAGACAAATATAATGTAATAGCCAACACCCTAAGTTTTTTTGGCCCAAATAGTAAGTGATGTGACACCAGCATTTATGACTTCCGTCCAAATAAAGAGATCATCAGAAGAATGCCAAATAGTGGAGAGTGAGGATTGACCAAATAAAATATTTCAACCAAAGATAAATAATAAGAAAAAGGAAAGTAAAGTAAACTAAAATGTACAACAGTTTACTCCATCTTAATTCATAACATTTTACAATCCTAGGGGATAGAAAATGTGATGAAACAGAAGAAACCACTAAAAGCAACATACTAAATCAGATGAACCTAAGTTTCTCAATCATCAAGTAATCAGAGCAATTCATAATAGAGAAACAAGTTTCTAGGATTCTTACTTTACGGAAAGACTCAGGTCCCATCTGCTTTTCCAACATTTGAAGGATTGCCACCTTTTGAAGAGGTTCAGTCAGTCAATTGGTGATGATGGAGACAAGTTAGAACATATTAAGGTAATAAAATAATGAAAAAAATAATCCATATGAACTCACAGATTTCCATGATCTAATTTTGCTGTATATTCCAATGCATTGAGTGCCAAACAAATCCTTACAAGAAGCAGTGGAGCTTAGAGCAGTTGCACCACTATCATCTGCTCTGCAAACAGCACAATTTGCCTGCAGATCCAGAAGCAAAACATTGTCGACATGAATTTGAAATAAGAAAACAAAATTCATGCTATAGCTTTTACTTTCTTTCTTCCAGGAAGACAAAGAGACTACAAATTAAAGGGAAGCAGGAAACTGCAGGATAGGCGTTAAAGAAACAAGAAATACTTTCTAGAAGAGAAAAAATGTGACTTTTTTACATAGCATGAGATATTTAGCATGTGGTAACTGCAAGTCTCTGAGAAGATAGCAAACCTTGTATCTCCGATAGCGGGCTTCATTATTTCCTAAATATTTTTTGATAAACAAATCTGTCAAAAACCCAGCTAGACCATCCAGCAGCCACTCTGACAATATGAGTTAAACAATGATGTTAAAGCCAAAGGTTTTCTTAGAAAATTAGAAAAATAAATGACAAGCGATACCTAAATTCCAACTAAGCAGTACATACACTCACATACTACTAACTTACCATCATTCGGTGCCTCAGGAGTGATATAAACACCAAACCATTGTCTTGCAAGGGCAAACGCAAGTTTAATCCTCGTGTCAATAGTCTGAAAAGTTTTATATCCGTCAGCTCAATAAGAAGCATGAAATGAGAGATACAGTTTCGAGAATGCAGGTGGGCAAATGAAGGGAATAGAAGAGGTATTTTGTCAATATGTGCCAAAATTAAAAGACCTGCACTATTGTGCTGTAATTTGAAAACTTCAATGAAAAAAATCTCATCCTTCATATTAACATACCTGATCAATAATCTTCTCATCAAATAAAACTTGAGAACTAAAAATGCTCATGGAGGCCCCTGAACTCAATGAGGATACTGCCATCTCAGGCTCTATAAAAACTTGCTTGTACGACCCAAAAGGAAAGTTTACCGAAAGATAATCCTTGTAACAGCTGTCAAAGTAAAAACATAATATTAATGGAATGATGTAAATCACAAATAAAAACATCGTGAACTCAAACAGAGTCATATGACTAGGTAGACAAACCTAAATGCACCATGGAAAAATTCTACAGTATTGCGAAGCTTTGACAAATTTGCTGGCAAACACATATGAGATATTAGACCAAATTGGTGGTCTGGAAGGATTTCAAAGGGTGCAACCACCAAAGATATCCACCTAGCGCTAACTGGAACATCTAACCTATAGACGTATGTTTTGCAAGGAGGATCATCCTTGCTCAAGACCTGCAAAAAAGTTGTTATACATATTATGATATTAACAAAATAAACAAATATTAAACGCTCATCTGATACAATTATACTAGATATGGTCATTGACTGAAGAAATATAAAATAAATGGCAAGTCCTGGGGAAAGGAACCTTTGCTCAATCAGGGTATCCATGTAACAACATACTGCACCGAGATATTTTTTGAGTTACTTGCATATCAAGATAAGACTGAATATCTAAGTGTCAAGGATCGACACTCTAGATGTGTGGCAAGCTTTATCCCGCCTCTGACATATCTCACTAAGAATTTAATAATACGGTCCCCAAGAGATACTCAAGATGATAGCACTATGCTTCCTTTTATAAGTAGTAGTTTTGTTCCCTACAAATAGGCATATAAAAGCTTGATCCTAAAACAACAAATTCAAAACTAATGTAAAAAATAAGCAATAGAAAATATATAATAAACAAAGCATTCAAAAAGGCTGCAGAACTGGACTTGTGTCTCAGTAACTAGGCCATCTGCACGAGGATGCACCTAGCAAGTGCTCTTCAATAGCTTATGAGTTAGCTCCATTGATCAGGATCTTAGTCAAATACAAGGATATTATCAAATAGAATAAGTGGAAGTTACTGGTAAAATCATGAATGAAAAGTTTTCACATTTAATTCACTTTGGACTGGGGATTCTCACTGCAGGGTCTCACCGATTTGTGCAGACCTTAGACAGTGACTAAGTGCCAATGTAGTCCTATACCCTCTACCACAGCCACCGTAAAAGAACAAAATAAGATACACAAAAATGACAAATTAAGCAGGCCCATAAGTTAGAAATTTACTAAGAAAACGCAAAGGTTAGCCAACCCAGGTACACAGGTTGTATACATGAAACTGTTAGGATAAATATAAAGTCTAGCAAATAATCAAAGGAAGCCGGCAAAGACAAACAGGACCCTTCATATGTCCTTGACCTAAGCTGCCCTCTCAATTCCAAATTAAAATGTTCAAAACCCTGCATTTCCTCTCAATCCAAAATTACCAGAAGATACTTAAAGGAACCATCTTACACCTAATTGCAAAAGTCCCATGGTTTTCACCCATGTGGTTTGGTCCCCTCAAGGAACCTGCCTAGCCAATTGCTTGAGTTTCGTGTCTCCTAAAGATTAAGGGTTTCTGCAGGTGGCCCCAATTTCGAGACCAGGTCTGTGAAGCAGGTTTCAGGGATTTCTGGGTATCAAATGAAAAAGGAACTGCCTCTTAAAATATTTCACAGATTTTTTAGCAAAAGTGGACTTCCAACCGACTAAAAGGGAATCCATTTATCTAACACCCAAGACACCACAGACAAATATCAGACTAACTGGTTGTCGAATAGGATTCACTTCACCCATGATTCTCCAACTTTCCGATGCTATAAATATAATCTGTGGAAAGTAGGGACCCAGCAGACAAAAGGAAACTTAAACAAAATCCTAAATCTTAAAATTGACATAAATCATCTCATATTAAGGAGCACGATGAAACTTCCATTAGGTGATTGACATGGTACCATATATATGTCTGCAGGAATAATACAGAGTGAAATGACAATAACAACTAAGCTCAACTCCCTGTCCTATAGTCAGGGATTTATTAAGAGTGTTATCTAGTAGAAATACAATTACTGAAATCATTACCAATGGCCTTATGGTCATGTGAATATAAATTGAAAAGGAGACTAGAATTGTAGATTTCGACCAGTATTTAAATCATCAAGGTTAAGGGTGAAGGAACACAAAAGAGTAAAGGTTTCTCTCAACTTTTATGCAGCTTTAAGGGATCCAGGAAGGCAGCATTTCCAATTCCCTCGCCTCTGTGCTGCATTTTTTTTTAAGGGAAGCATATTTCCAGTATCCAGGAACAAGAATGTAAACATTCCCTTTTTTTTTCTTTTTCTTTTTTTTTTGCAACAAGCTACTAGCTGAGGACTAGCTGAGGCTATATCAATCTAGAAACATGGCCTGTATTCCATGGTTGCATTTAACTGAGGATTTGCAGTTATAGATAAAATAGTTTCCAGAAGACTGTCAATGTTGTTTGTTCACTCAAAAGCAAGATTTACTTTCTATAAGAATATTGTTTGTTTAACCACACAATTTAAACTTCCACTCAACAGAGCGTCGATCCAGTAGATGCCTGCGGTGAGCGTGGATCGAACACGCGACCTCAGATCTTCAGTCTGACGCTCTCCCAACTGAGCTATCCCCGCAAATAATGCACCAACGAGGAATCGAATCCCGGTTTTATCGTGGCAAGGCGTTGATCATGCAAAGTGGTAAGAACTAGCTTTGGTACTATCTGATTCTCACAATCTTTTTTCTATTGTTTCCTAATCAGTGTTTTGAAGGGCTTGTCAATGAGAAAATGATTATGATACACAAACTTGTACTCAACAAAATAACCAAACAAAGAACATAATATACCTAATCCCAGTTTGGATCTATCTGTTATTACTTCCTTTCTTATGTAATTACATTTTGCACACTGGTTATTGAATTCATCACAAGCATGTGCACTTATTCAATGGAAAATACATAATATGCTGGCATAAACTTGAAGAGTTTATCGTTCAACTCACCTGGTACAGTAAGCTTCCAGTACTAACAGCCACTAAATTGTGTGCAACAGTAAACTCCAGATCATAGCTGAACATGTAACATAAAAAACCTCAATGAATATACCAATGATTGTGATTATACAAAATTAATATAAGAAGGGCTGAATTAGACGATTAATACCAGCAGCTCTGTGAACTGTCATCCATACAAGGGAACCAGCACCTTGCACGCCGCATCTGGTTATCAGTATGTAGCACATTATCACAAAAGTAAACCCCTGTCTCTGCTTTCTCTACCCAATAATCAATACGCACCAACCTCAAATTCTGCACCAACATCAACCTACATGAGAACCGCGGAAAAAGATAAACCCAATCACAACACACCGTGCTAATCAAACCCTCAAGAAACAGTTCTTATACATGTCATTCCTGAAAGCTAGTGGGATTAAAGCATACTTTGATAAAGCTATGAACCCTCATAATGCAAACTCTAAAACAAGGGCAAGGCAGCAAACCCTGACTATAGAAGGTATGCATGCATACATAATGCACACTACCAGCTACTTTTAACAAATAACACGGGAGAAATTGCCATATAACCATATACAATTTTACATCAAAGCTCGACTATTCCAAGCAACTACAAAAGCAAACCATAACCTGCTTGGCTTCTTCAGATGACTGTTGCACCTCATTCTCCGCAACCAGTTGCTCCTGTAGTTCACTTCCAGCCTTGGCAGCCTTACAGCAATTGATCAGTAAATTTGGGACCAATTCTCTTTCAAGGGCCGACATATAGGTCGAACCAGCCGCGTCCGCAGCAGAGCTGGGTGACGTCACCGAGCTCCATTTCCTCTCGCTCTCCGCATCCTTATGAGCACTGTGCGGGTAGTACTCAAAGTCGGTTGGCTCCCCGTCAACAAGAACACTCTCAATCCCCAAATTCTCTGCGTGTAACCCTACAATTCCTATTTCTGGGACCGTAATCTTCAACTCAGTGTACCTGAAATCCCAAAACATAAACAAATAGGTAAACCACGAATCACTACAATCTTTGCTGCCTGGAGCTAAGAAGATCGATTCATTACAGAAATTTTTAAAACACAAATTGGAACCAGCTCGAAACAGATAAGGGACACCATGAAAACCCGTGTGTGCTAGTGAGGGGCTGAGACGAACCCATAAATGCGACGTTTGACGATGTCAATGGAGAGGCAAAGCTTCTGATGACGGACGACGGGTCCAGAATTGTCGGGCTTGGCGTCCTCGTTCTTGGGCTTGCGAGGCTTCGCCATGGTTTGTACGGAGAGGGAGATCAAGGAGCCGAGCGAGCGAGCTCAGTAGCTGTGTATCTATTTTCGCTGAAAGATGAAATGAGAAACCAAAATAGAAGATATGAAATCAGGGTTTTATTTATAGATGCACTCTACGGGCTCCCTCTGGTTTTACTTGTAAGGTCGCTTTCACTACGGTGACGTTATCCTTTTCATCACGGCCGTCAACTTATTGATGTAAATGATATACGGTGGATAGGAGATCTTGTATTAAACTTGCATTAAAGGGTTTTTGTTTTTTTCTCCAAATCCGCTCTTATTTATGCAATTCGTCTTGAGTACTAATTACAGAGATAATTACATATTATTGCTTTTATGTTTAGGGATAATCTTCTCCACACCTCTCCGTGTTCGAACTCTAACCACAATATTGTAATTATTTGTTACCTCTAATATTTTTATCATCACGTTAATTGTTAGTTGATGACATAATATAAAGTAGGACTGGTAGCGGATCGGGTCTGTCAATATTTTGCTGTTTTCGACAAAGTGGTTAGTTTTTGCAATTTAGAAACAGCCACCAACTAAACTAGTTGCTCGGATCGGTTCGGTAACTAAGGACCAAAAAAGAGATATTTTGGGTTTTACATTAACTTGTTCAAATCCATCTAGATTCGAAGGAATAGGAGACAAGAGGAAGAAGAAGAAGAAGGAAGAATAAGAAAGAGGAACAAGAGAGAACGAACAAAAAATAAAAATCTTCGGGGCGGCTCAAATGAAAGTGATGAGATTAGAGGTGAGAGATTGGGGCTAATCTCTCGAGGATAAGTAGTTGTCTTTTTATGTAATTTATTTTGAATAATCAATTACTTGGTCAATTTGTTGAATTGAAGATTGAGAAAATTATGAATCGCAGCGGAACTGAATTATTTCAGTTCGGTTCAGTTTCTCACCAAAACTTGAAATTTGAAAAAAAAAAAAAACAAAATCTGAATCGAACCGAAACCAAAACCGGTTGGTCATGTTCAGTCAGTTTCTCGATATTTCGGAGAGGATTGACGGTCCTAAAAATATAATAGTATTCTCTTAATTAGTATCTGGACTTGGGAAACCTAAACCCAACAACAACAAAAAGAAAAAATAAAAGGATAATTCTTAGGTTCACCCCCTGAACCCATCCGTTCGCCCCCTCCCATATTAGCCAATCATGTTCTGACACATGTATTCTTATTAAAGAAATAAAAAAAGATGTTGTTTTTTGAAAAGATGTTGTTATTAACACACATTTTTGTATTTTTTAATTTGTTTTTATTAAATAAATAATAATTCATAAAGTCTTTACATTGTTAATAAGAATACATGTGTCAAAGCCTTATTGGCTAATATGAGAGGGGGTGAACCTAATAATTATCCAAAAGGGATGAAAAAAGAAGGGCCATTAAGCCGAAAGAAAGTAGAAAAATAAAAATCAAGATTACAATAAAGTTTCTTAACTACCTTAGCTAGTAGCAAAATTCAACTGCAAATAGTAGTTGAAAACTCCCTGCCGAATGCCATATGCATAACCTAACGGAGAGTCTCCGATCTCTCTCTGCCTGAGAAATTGCCGAAGCCAAAAACTGAGTCCGACTAAACCAATAAGCGAAAGCAATTTTACGAAAATTAAAATCCCTTAGACCATGAGTATCGAGCCTTTCAATAGGTACTCATTCTTCAATTCCCAGGGTTTTTGTAATTCCTTTTGTCAATTTCCCTCCAAATTAAACATTGAAGATGATGAATTTGTTTTCTGTTTCTGCTGTTTTGAATCGACCTTAGGTTGGTGAAGCTTGCGGCGAGAGCGTTCTACGATGACATAACAACGAAAGGGGATAATCAGCCCAAGACTGGCCGGAGCGACAATAGGGGTATCGCCGTGGTTGTGCTCGATGCGCTCTCCAGGTTTGGGAAGTTAAATTTGGTTGCTTTGGAATAATGGAAACGTTTTTATGTTTCTGTAAATGTTTCTGGTTGAAACTTGCAAGATGAAGTTGAAGAAACACCGTAATTTTTAGCTTTCATTACTGAATGAATAATTAGAGAGAAAGGTGTGAATTAGAACTGATCAAGTGGAGCTTTGAGCAACTACTTTGGTTGAATTTGTCTGTCCAGCCATTAAAGTTAATCCGATTATTCGATCATGGAAACACTACCAAACCTATCCAGTATCCATATACTTGTGTATAGACATTGATACGAGTCTTTTTCCCATTTGTTTCATGGGAGATGGCTGTGTTTGAGCTTGAGAATTGAGGATGAAGTTGCAAGCTCTTTGTTCCATCACTTGCTTTGCTTGCAATTGTAAGTAATGTCTCGATGTTTTGATGCCAGACGACAATGGGTGAGAGAAGAAGATTTGGCAAAGGACTTGAAACTGCACTCGAAGCAACTTCGTCGTACTTTGCGATTTTTTGAGGAGGAAAAACTTGTCACCCGAGACCATAGGAAGGAGGTGATTTTGTTGAACTTCATTATTGTGTTTTCTGTGGTGCTTTTTAGTTTCTGATTGGTTCAATACATATGCGATTGTTTTTAATATCATTCTAATTCATTTGTTTTTATTAGTATACATAACGCAATCAACATGCTTGAAGTGTTAAGGACCGGGCATGATATTAAGTATTAACAACATGGGTAACTATATTTGTCAATTGTAATTGATTGTAGTGCTCAACTAATTTCTCAAAAGGCAATATTATTCATTCAAAAGAGTAACAAATTTTGTTTCATATATTGGTGCACCTAGTTTGTTTTCACGTTTAAGCTTATGTGGAATGTACGATTAGCGATTGCTTGTGTCTGAGTTTCATTTTATGTAATATTGGATGACTCACTGTTCGTGCTCTTCTATTTTTTTTTCTCAATTTAATCCATGAAAGTCCGTGCATTGTGGTTGTTTTAGTAATACATTTGAGCTCCATTCAACGAATAAAAGATGTATTCTACTAATTTGTAGAGGCCAAATCTTGCGTCTTTTTTTATTTGTAGATATGCATTAACAAGCTGCCCTGATCGTCTAAAAATCGTAATCCTTCATGTACTTCTATTCCTTATATTATCGATTTTTGCAGACAGCTAAGGGTGCAAAGATATTTAGTGCTGCAGTTGCTGCAACAGCTGACGGGCAACAACCTACAAAAGAAGGGGAAGAGAAAATTAAGCTGCACACTCACTCTTACTGCTGTTTGGACTATGCTCAGGTTTATTTCCTATCTTTGCATGTATGTATTTATGCTTTAGTTTAGCACTTTTGCTCAACAACTGCGAACAAAAAAAAGCATTTAGCCTGACAACTGGGTGGTAAGTGAATTGTGTAGGCAAGATTTTTTTTTTTTCTGTACAAGAAATGCAATTTAACTTGATTATTCAATTTATCAGATCTTGATCAAATATTGGCTTTTATATTTTGGAAAAGGCCTAAAACAAGAATTTGTTTCAGATATATGATGTAGTAAGGTACAGACTGCACCGTATGAAGAAAAAACTGAAAGATGAATTGGAGGACAAGAACACAGTTCAGGAATACGTATGCCCTAACTGTGGGAAAAGGTTTCAACAATTTTTTTTTTAGTGAGTTTCTGTGTGTTTGTCTTTTTGATACTGGAAGTATAAATGCAAGCACAAATCTATAGATACAATGCTTTGGATGCACTGCAACTGATTTCTTTGGAGGATGAGTACTTCCACTGCGAGAGTTGCAATGGGGAACTTGTGGCTGAGAGTGACAAGCTTGCTTCTCAAGAAGTAGGAGATGGAGATAGCAATGCAAGGAGGCAAAGGCGTGAAAAATTGAAAGACATGCTTCAAAATATGGAGGTTTGTTTGGTTTTCGTTTGTTTACTTTTGTTTCTTATAATAACAATCTTATAAGTTTACTGTTTGCATTTAGTTTTCTTAAATTTGCTATAACATACATCTGTGGGTATCAAGATGCAAGGGACATTTAAACGGGTTTGACAATCTGAATGTTCCATTGCGAAATTACTTCATTTTGTTCATTTTATGGATTAAACTAACAATGAGAATCACAATAATACTACATCAACTTTGGAGAGCGGAGAGGTTTTGACTGTGCAATGAGAGAATAAAAGGAAGAGTATAGCGTTGGACTTGGCCATCAGGTGAAAAAGTGAGTAGCGATTAATTTTGTGCAAGAGCCATGTGGTCCTAGTAAATGGACTAGGTTCAATAATACAAAACGAACAGTGGGCAAAGCCCCATCACACAGTGCACAATCATATTTCATGAGTCATGATTGGGTTGGAGTTCAGAATTGATCTCCTGAAAGTTTTGCAAGGTTTCCTGGAAGTTCCAATAACTTGAGTGCTTCTTACGGGGTCATCTATGTTCCATTTTGTTCGCCTAAATAGATGTGTTAAGTGGGCCCTTTTGAGGATAAATAGTACTTGGGGTGTTATCCATTACACTTGCAATGGATTATTCTGGTCTTCAGAAGTCATGCTTTGGTTGAAGTTCAGAACTGATTTCCTGGAAGTTCCATTAACATCAGTGTTTTGTTCGGGTTATTTATGATCCTTCATAGTATTTGTAAGACTATCTCTTGACACGTCTAGAGAGTTATCCATTACAAACTGTAATGGATTACACTTGTCAATGATGATTATTACTAAAGCATTAGCATTTTTTGTGTTTGATGTTGCTGCTGTTGTTATTCAAGTTGATTTGTCACACAAATTGTTGCTTGTTATTGTCCTTTCTAGTGTATTCTACTGCTGCCATTCTCTCTGAGTTGATAGATTGATGGAGATGCAGGTACAGCTGAAGCCTTTAATGGAACAAATTAATAGGGTTAAAGACTTACCTGCTCCTGAATTTGGAACTCTCCAAGCTTGGGAAGCGCGAGCAAATGCTCAACGACGTGCAGAGAATGGTGAATCTAGTGCCACTGATCCCTCCAAATCTTCTCATGGGCTAGGGTATGGTGGAACGCCCATGCCTTTTCTTGGAGACACAAAAGTAATCCTGGTCTCCCTCCCTCCAAGCTTCCAGTTATTTTTTATTTTTTTTTATTTTTTATAATTGTAGTTTCGTGCATTATTAGTTATATGGTGATGAAATCAAATGCAAGTAATTTAATATCCTTGTCAGCACCTCAGGTTTATACTGTCTTAGTCTCATGGTAAGACTTCCTATTAGATGCTAGTGAATGAATTTGCACCATTACTTGTATAGTTAGGGATTTTTTTTCTTCACCAGTTTGGTTGCAGTTTTGACTTTTAACATGTCTGAAGTGTATTATCAAGGACTGTTGGTTATGCAGTTCCTTATAATTGAATATTGGATATACCTAAATGAAGTTTAACTCTTTGATAAATGAACTGGATCTTGGCAGGTTGAAGTTGATTTTTCTGGGGTTGAAGGCAAGGGTAACGATATCAAATCGGAAGCTGATACTACAAGCCTGAAAGTTTTGCCACCTTGGATGATAAAGCAAGGGATGAACCTTACAAAGGAACAACGTGGAGAGGTAAAGCAGGAGGCAAAGATGGATGACACTTTAGCAGCTCCAGAGTATTCAGATGACAAAAAGGCAAATACTGAAGATAATGAGAAGACTTTGCAGGTTTGTGAAGTTCTCTTTCTACCTTGATGTTTTTAGGTTACACCCTCCCCCACCTCTTCATACACAAAAGAAAAAGAAAAAGAAAAAAAAAGAAGAAGAAGAAAGACTGTCACTCATATTCTGCTTCAATAAGGTATAAAACATCACTTAATTGTTTCTTCATTGTTTTATAGGATGAGTATTTCAAAGCTTATTACGCTGCTCTAATACAAAGACAACAAGAAGAAGCAGAAAAGAGTCGTCAGGTTGGCATGAAGTCAAAACGTGATGAGAATGAAGGAGATGATAATGTTGACTGGGAAGAGGCTCCAGTTGCAGGTACGTGTCGTTATTTGACAATCTGTGTTCGATTCCACTTGATGTTTGATTTGAATTCTCAACCTCCTTTTTTAGTAGAACAATGAAAATGGCCGGTTGATTTATTATGTGTGTGTGTGTGTGTATATATATTCAAACTTTCTTATTTAAAAGTTCATGTCTAGGATAAAAATTCATTGATGACAATGTAAACTGTGATGGATTCTTCTTTAATGTGCTTGAATATTGCTGTGTTGCACAATGGTCTTATTGGCATCATTTTTCGGGATTTTTCCCCTACTCATTTGACAAGGCCTCCTTTCTAATACACACCCCAGAAACATTGGTATCTTGCTGGTTATTTGATGAGTTGAATTAAATGAATTTATTTTGTTACTTATATCGGTCATCGCTAGTGTTTGTCTCAGCGTGTTCATTAACTTTGTCATCTCTGTACACCACTGCAGGTGATGCAAATGGAAATTTCAAGGTCAATGACTTGAATGTCGAAGCTGATGCTACTGCAGAGGATGAAGATGATATAGACTGGGAGGAAGGTTGAAGAGCCAAAGGTTTCCATCCTTTCCTTCTTTAAGGCTGACTACGATCTGAGTAGCACTTGGGTCCTTCCTATTGTTGAAGTTGCAGTATCTCTCAAACTTCTTAGATATTACCTCCAATTAAGTACTGCTATTGAGTTCTGCTGACGTTTACGTAGTCTTGCCTTCATTTGCAACTCCTTGTGGTCAATCTCTGCTTCCAGATGCTTTCGTGAGGAAAATGCAACAGTGTTACATAGTGCCATTATCCAATGAAGATTGTAAAAGTGTTTCTGTGTTGGTTTTGTTAGGAATGGCTGTAGTTACTGATTATATCATGGCAGTACAAGGAAAACATTCAAAAAGTACCCAACTTTTCGAGTGAGGTTCTTGTTTTTAATCTTACAATGAGCTTCATACCCTTGAAAATTTGAAATCAATGGTAAAGAAAGATTTTAGATTTTGCAAGAGAAATGTACCAATTGTGCAAGAATTGCTATACATTTTCAACACTGTCGTGTATTTTGGTGGGTGTTTCTGTGGTTGAAGGGGAGTAGTGCATTAGTGGTCCTTTGCATCTCTTTAAGCTGGCAATCATCATCATTTGGATCTTTGAGATGCCAACAACTGGTGTTTTTGACAAAGGCCAACAACTGGTTTGAACTTTGTGCTTTAAAAAGATGGGTTTCCATCGCTCAAAAAAAAAAGAATAAAAAGAGGGGTTTCCAAAAATAGTGTTGACAGTTAAAATGGAAGGTCAATATCATCGAAGTCAAAGTTCCACGTGTCAAATAGTGGACAGATCAGTATGAGTGTAGTGCCTATCTGCCCCATCTCAATGTATGAAATGGTATATGGTCTTACCCGACAAGAGCCTCTCATTCTGCTAAAGCCGATTCAAAGTCCATGCCCACTCCCGGAGGATATGCCTTTGGAGCTAGCTTGTGTTTAATTTGCACACACAACCATAATGGATCTTTGTGTTTGGTAAATTGGTATCGGTGTTCATCAATTGCACTAAAATGGGAAAAGGGGTTTATAAAGTACTTCACTTTTCAACTCTTTACTTTTTTCTTTTTTTTTTGTCTCAAGATTTTTCACTTGATCGCTCCCGTAGTTTATAGACCAATTATTTCTATTTTAGTGTTCATTAGTTGATCACAAAACACTGTTTACGGTTCAGTAACAACCATCAACACTGCTCGTATTCCAAATTTAAGAGAAAAAATAAGAATTTTTGAAAGAGGAAACGAAAAGATTATTGTGATGAGCATTTGACTACATACTTTTTTAGAGTTTTCTTTAACTGGGTTAGGTTGGGATTCAAATTTAGCAAACCAATAAAAAGAAAAAGGAAGAGTAAAAGAAAAGGAATTGTTTTCTCCCATGTAACTTAGCGTGTAGTGACATATATATATATATATATGTTGGCAGTAAATATAGCTAATTAAGCGTGTGATTAACCAGTTGTTTGCATCATTGACTCAAAATATTAATCCAATCTGAAATGGAAAAAATGGGAGCTGGAAGACAGTTTCGATGCATGAATATCAATCATTCAATCCCTCGTATATATGATACTGATTAAGAAAAAACAAGCTAGCTACCACCACAACCATACATGAAGCAAATAAGAAAAAGAGTGATTACTAGTCATAGGTAATATATGTTGAATTTAAGATCATGGTCGGCATTAAAGAAATAGAGAAATGAGATCGTGAATTGTCCATAGCTATTGTCTTGTTTGTGTGTGCGCAAAGCTAAACCAGACTGGCTGAGAAGTCCAGAAACCAGGGCCTCCCTCATTATTATATTGTCTGGCTAATTAGGTCTCTGCTTGCTTCAAAACTATTTGCAAGCAAACACCTCAATGTTTTCATAGAGCTAGCTCCTGTCAATATTCTCTCTGAATTACAACTATGTATTTCTTTATCGAAACGAAATTAGGTCGACCTCATTACGAGTTTGCAGCTTGATTAACAGAATACGTATTTTTCATCAAATTAAGCATATATATGTTGATTGCCGGAAAAGTCTATGATGCACTTAAATAGACCAACTTCACGTAATTGTAGATTACTCGATCTCTAGCGGTATGAAGTTCACTACCACCATAGGAAGATGGTCCATCACAGCTCAAGTCCAATAGATTCACCGCTTACATATATATTACCTCATCTCCATGTCATTAAACCAAGAATTTATAATGCCAGTAATATAGCTAGCTTAGTTAGTCATGTTGTGTATTAGTAATATGTCACATAATCACTGCCCCTAATATAAATTCACAATATATAATTGCTCAAAGGTTTGACCATCCAAAATTCCCAAATTGAAAATATTGCCCTAATTAATTTATTGGTTGCTTGAACGCAAAGGGAGCTTTCATTGGAAGAAGAATGCTCGACAATGCTGCCCCCCCCCCCCCTCTCCGCATCAACTGGCCTTTGCCTTCACAATTTCACCATAAAATAAAAATCATCATCATCGTCATCATCAATCTCTGAATCTCTGAAATCTCTCTCTCTCTCTCTCTCTCTCCCATATTTGAAGCAAGCACAAGCTATTATAGCCTTCTGTTCTCCTCCATTAACATTCCTTGTGCTACATCACATTTAAGCTGTCAAACTTCCAAACCCCTCCACCCTCAATATATATCATCTCTAAAAGTATATACACGTACGTACTAAAACCCCCACTACTTTTTTTTCTTATCAATCAAATCCTAACTCTCTGTTTTCCTCTTCTAGCTCCATGCACTACCACTCTCGATCTTCCCCACCATGCCTTCCAAGCTTTCTCACTTTTTTAGTCTCATTCTTTACATCTCTTTGCTGATCTTCTTATTCCTAATTCATGGCTGGTTCCATTTCTCTAATCCCAATTACAGCACTAGTCCCATAATTAACACGAGCAACCGGAAGTTATTGAGTACTGCCAAATTCGACTTCACCACATTTGTTCGCCGGTATCAACGTCAGCATCACCATCATAGACATTCACCGCTGCGGCCCGAGCCGAGCGGTAGAGAGATTGACCCTCGTTATGGTGCCGAACAGCGCCTTGTTCCCACTGGTCCAAACCCATTGCACCATTGATGATGAGGTTCTTCCATTTTTTCTTTTTTTTCACAAGCTTCTGTGTATTCATGTAATATCAGCTTCTTCATTTATTCTTCACCAAAAGGAGGAAAGGAAATCCCACAATGTCTAGTGAAATATTTATGAAATTAATTATTACTTGTATGATTCGTGAAAAACAGACTCTCTCCCACTTCATTCAGATTTATTATAAATTCGTATATACTCCCCTATTTTTAGATCCAATGTGAATATATATATATGAATGAGTGCATATATTTGATTTTTTAAACTATTTTCTGTGCCAACCTTTACCTTATATTTGGTTTATTATTAGTTAATTTTCCAATGTTTGAAAATTCCCATTAAACTGCAGCCGTTTCACTATACATGCAACATGTTGATCGATCCATATCGATATATCATTGAATATCAAGCCAGAAATAAAGGAAATCTCACTGAATTATATACTTCTTCTTGGCATCATATAGTTTAATTAATATTGCTAGGAAAGCAACTAGTGTGGTTGTGACGGCACGTTATGTCATGGGAATCGGAATATGAGATTATGAGCAACACTAGAGAATGATATAAATAGTACATTAGTACTACTACTACAGTAATATTTCATAATTCATATGTAGAAAATCCTTCATTCGTATATATTAAGGTTTATGATTGAACATCCGCACGCATGATAGAAGGCTATTTTTTCCTTCGAAACGAGAGCTGAAATCTAGTTTAGTTGAAACTTGATATTTCACGTTTGTTTTAAAAAAAAAAAAAAAAATACACAAGTATCTTTAGCAAACGTACGCAAAGCCAAAATCAATGTAAAGCCAAAATCAATTAGAGAGCACATAGAAATTTTGAGCATGATGAGAGGCTTTGAACTTATAGCGTCAGATTTTCACTTTTCTATTAACATGATGATGCAAGGCAATTCTAGAAAGGATTGACTTAAGATACAAATACAGATTAGATTAGAAAAGGGAAAATTTTCTCACAACACATGCTCAACAGTAATTGGAAAAAAGGCCATGTTAGTTAGACTTTTTTTTTTTTTGGGCAACGATGTTAGTTAGACTGAATTGTCTTATTTGATGCTAATCTGAAGCTAACACGTGGGCTAAGATCATTGGGGATTAGGGCATCCAATGACAATCCTCTGATCATGTGAAATCATGGTGTCACTCTCTAAATTGGAAATTAATTGGAAAAGTAGGTGTTTTTGGATTTTGAATTTCTTCATGCAGGGTTGACTATCTATTAAAAGAGTGGATATCTCAACTGTAGCCTCTTTAAAAAAAAAAAGGTACACAAATCTGAAAGGCAGGTATTACTCATATTAGGTGGAGTGGGTCGGGTCGGGTCGGGTATGGTATGGGGTTCACACCTCTGATCATGAAGGCTTATAAAATTAAAAAGAAAAAGAAGATCGAAGAAAGGATTAACCAAAGACTAGTTATTACAACTGGGCCGGAGCTATGAAATTTAGGCCCAAGTGATTCTCTGGTATGAGGTCACAGAAGTCCACCCACCCAGCAGCTACTAACCCTAATATTTGATAAGGGTACGTAGGAGGGAGTATGTGATGTACGTGGCCGAGAGATCGAGGCTTTGCTGCTCCGATTCTAGTTTGAAGTTATTGACGTCCGTCTAGCAAATGTACATTCCCCTCGATTAATATATTAGAATCCTTTAATTTTATCCGATCATTTGAAAATTCTTCATCTTCTATTCTTGCTTCGGTGCCTCTCCGATAACAATGTCAGCGTGACGGATCTTTATTCACCTGTACGCTCTTGTGCTACTCTGCTAGCTCCATTTCGGAGTCGACTTATAATTCTGTGAGTTCATTCTTCGCCGAATCCATCCACTTAGGTTTAGGCCCAAGTTACTCCACCGGGCCATGAGATAGCTAGCCCGAGTGGTATTCTATGATTATAGACATATAGCCCACACGTTATTCCACTTAGCCTCCCATTTGATTATTAAGCTTTTATTTTTTATTTTTGGTATGAAAAAAGTTTAGGTGAGAGCTTGGTTACGCTACACCACCATCGCCAGGGCAAGCCTGCAACCTAAGCCCGGAAGGACTGACGATGTGACACGTACCTGTCACACTGCCCCAGGTATGGATTATTAAGCTTTTATATTGCTTGGAGTACTTATTTTAGTCCCATTAATTTCTCTCATATATATGTATATATATAGATAGATAGGATAAAGTATGAACCATGCATGTTTGCAGCAGCTAGCCTTATATGAATATCAGATTATTTAGGGCATAATTATTAATTAGTAATAAACTTAGAATTCAAAGTACGTATAAACTATGAAGAGCCACCTCCCATGCTCATCATCTATATTATTTAAGATACCATTATTATTAGCCAAGGAGCATAGCTCAACCGGCATCTCCAAGACTCCAACTTCTGTAACATCAAATTAATTCAAACACGTACTATATTTTAGTCAATACGCTGATCGATCACTGAAAATTCATCATGTTCCATCTCTTAATTATAAATCAAAATCGTTCAACTATATATGCACTCTTCCTTTTTCCGTCAACTTTGCCGCCAAGTAATATATTTTGTGAGATTGTAAGAGACTTCCATATATAATTATACATATGTCAAAAAATTATCACAAATGGAAGTAGAAATAGAATGTACGTTGTGATATATATATATATATATATATATATATATATATATATATTATAATGAGAACACACGTTGTTAATCAAAACATAATTTTTTTACCAAAATAACTTTCAAATATTAAATATATATAATTTAGGGTTAATACCCATAATGGTACCTGAAGTATTACAGTCTGGACCAATTGGTACCTGAAGTATCAAAATGGACAATTTGGTACCTATAGTTTTCCTCCGTCACCCAATTTGGTACTTCTGTCAAAATTTCCGTTAAGTTGGTCTAATTACAAGGGTAATTTCGTCTTTTCATTATTATATATTTCTAAAATATATCTTTGACCCTAACTACAACTTTCCCTTCATATATAATCAAGGATTTTCCTCGAAAAGACATAATATTGTCCTAAAAAAATAATTGTACCTTCAATATAACCAAAACTCTAAAACCCGAAACCCCAAAAATAGCGTACCTTCAATATACGCTAAATGAGATTTTTGAGTTTTTGGTTATATTGAAGGTACAATTTTTTTTATGTTAACACACCTTAAATTGTTATTAACACACATTTTTGTATTTTTTAAATTTATTTTTATTATACAAATAATTCATAAATCTCTTATATTGTTTAGAAAAATTGTATTTAAAAATACAAATGTGTGTTAATAACAATTTGGGATGTGTTAATAACAATTTTTTTTAGGATAATATTATGTCTTTTGGAGGGAAAGTTGCAATTGTCCAAAAAAAAAAATGGAGGGAAAGTTGTTGTTAGGGTCATAAATGGATTTTAGAAAGATATAATAATGAAAAGACGAAATTACCCTTGTAATTGGACCAACTTAACGGAAATTTTGACAGAAGTACCAAATTGGGTGACGGAGGAAAACTATAGGTACCAAATTGTCCATTTTGATACTTCAGGTACCAATTAGTCCAGACTATGATACTTCAGGTACTATTATGGGTATTAACCCTATAATTTAATAGAGATAAAATAGTCAAAACACAAAAAAATAATTAATAAAAAAAAAATTAAACTCTATCTAACTTCTCGCTTTCACAATTGATGTGGGTATTTTCTAGTGTGTATATATGGAGAGTGAATGATACATAATTTACATGACAAACCAAACATTAATCGGAAGCTAACCTACCACTGAATCCCAATCAACCAAATCTGCCTTAATAGTTGTCTCACCGGCCATTATCAAAACTCCAAGTAACATCCTTTTTTTCATAAAATAAAGAAAGCTATAAAATTGAGTGGCTGCCTTTATGTGGGTAGAGTTTTAAGGAAATAATTAAATATATTCTGTGATTGGAAGATGATGTGTAAGTAGCTATATTGATAAGGTCAACCTAACTTAGGGTGGTGTCCATAGGCGATTAGAAGAGTCTTATTAGGTTGGATCATGAGTAAACCGATATTTGAGACTTCATTCGGTGATAGTGGATTTCATCCCAATTAAAGCTAGGCTCCACAGTTGTTCAAACGTGTTGTACGTGCAGGTGGCCAAACCAGAGCAAGGATTAATGCTTGGTGACCCATTTCAAAAAGACAGTTAATTAGCTAGTGTACGTTATATATATGAAAGATAGGTAAAAACACCGTTGTAGCATAACACGCATCAATTAATTAACACTCTTCACAGTTATGGAGCAAAATTTACCGTCCTTGCGAACTCACAAATTGTAGCACCGTTCGAACAGCGCTGTATTGCAACCAAATCATGGGGCCTGATTATTTATGTTTACCTGAAACGTACGTATACAATCGATGGTCCATGAAGCTTAATTAAAGAGAAGAAAGATAATTGTCCCCGGCCAAGGCCAAGTTTCAAAATGAAAGTCTATAGGAGTATGGGAAGGGGCAGAGGATCGAAGACTTGGTCGATGTTTGATACATCTGGCTCCTTGATGAATGAGATACACAAGTTATTCGAGTTGAAATTAATAGCCGAGTCCATCATCATTAGACCTCAGCACAATCTGCGCGCCCACAATTAGCTAAAAGAGAAGACTTGGCATGCATTATATTCATCTCCAAATTTGCAGACGTAGATAGGTACCTCAGTGAAACAAGTTGCGGGTTGACTCAACCACCACTGCCTAGCTTGTTTATTTCCGGTTTATTTATTAATTAATTAATTAAGCTAGCAAGGCCTGATATATATCTCTCTTTGTTTAATTAATTCATTATATTGCTTTGAAAATTTTAAGATGGTATATATTAACCATTAACCATATCCCTTCGGTCATCCACCATGCATGCACAAAAATAGGGCAATATGCACGCTTTGATGATTTCATTTCTATTTGACTCTCAATTCGATCTGTAGCTTTCAGGTTAATACCAAGAGGCCAATTTGATCCAGTAGTTTATTTATTTTTAATTTGCTAGCTAATTGAGGATCAATTCAATTAAGAAAGTTTGTAAATTCCTTTTCAACCGTACGTACGTTTAGGAAATTACAATTTCAAGTTCCACAAGGTACGTAGGATTTTCTTTCTTATATATTAATGGATTCAAATTACAATTAACTGATAAGAATAATCACAATTCCAAATACATGCAAATTTTGTGGATAACTTGACAAATTTTAAAGAGAGAATTTACCAAACAAAATCCATATATGGGTGCATGTTTGTGCTTATCAAAAACTAGTGCAGGACACCAATCCCATCCCTTAATTAGGTATGTGGTGAGTGAGTTATGATTAGGATTACCATTAAGGCATTAAGTGTCCAACATTTTCATCCAAACCCTATTATATGTATCTCTCTGAGTCTCTTCTACCAGAAATTACCAAAGCAGTGCAAGTCAACCCTAAAAGATAGTCACCAGTCCACCCCCTTAACCCTAATTTTTCTAACAAAACCAGGAAAACTAGCCACCGGTTATACCCGGTCACCTGCATGTACCCACTTTCTTCTCTCGACTTATATATACACACCCTACCCTCCAAGTCTTCTCTACCATTTCATTTCATTACAAACGCCACCATTTTTTCATTTCCTCGATCAATAAAACATGGTCCGCCGGCTCCGAACAAGCTCCGAAGCCGACTCGGACAGCTGTCCGATACGGCTGAGCACGAAGGCGCGCTTGCTCGCCTCCGTGTCGGCCCTCATGGACATAGCCAGCCGCCTAACCAATAAGGTGAAGGCCAAGCCTTACAAAACGACGTCGTTGAAGAAGCCGAAACAGCTGATGGCCACCATAAGCAACAAGGCGATCACATTCTTGCACCGGAAGAAGGACGGCGGCGGCGAGGGACCGGCTGGTGGGCCCGGTGGTCTCAAGGAGGAGGAGTGGGGGGACGGCGGGGTCTGGCAACGGTCGATTCTGATGGGAGACAAGTGCGAGCCGTTGGATTTCTCGGGCGTAATTTATTACGATAGTAATGGGCATCAGCTGAGTGGAGCTCCTCTCAGGTCTCCACGTGCGAGTCCCTTGCCTGGGTACCTTGAGAGGGCTCAAAAAATCTGAGTGCGGAGGTCTCCGTCGTATGTATCGTCACCCGCGGGGGAGTTTTCGGTAGGTCACCGTTTCTGATTTTCAATATTTCATTGGAGATCAGGAGAGGAGATTAACGGATGTTACGTACCCAAAAATCCAAAATTGTATTTCCTTGATTCAAACCTATTGTGTAGTGACATGTGGCCCCTGACGTCGTCGTCTCCGTTTTCAATTGGAATCACGCAGTTGGTGTTAATATATGGGAACATTTTGAATTTGGGTTGTAGTTTGGGAGAGTTGAATGCATAATTAGTTTTGAATGTTTCATACTTCTCACGAGTAGTGTATTGTACAAGGGCTTTGGTCAAACGAAGTAACCTTCTAGATTTTACTAGCTTTTCCAAAAACTAAATTGGTTCTCTCTTGGTAGATTATGTATCATGGTATGCATATTGTAGATTTTGATTCATGTATGTTTTTTAAAGCACAAAAACAAATTCACTGAAATTATGCCTTCTTTACTCGGAACATATTTACACTATTAGTCTATGTTCGTTTGTCCTCAACTTTTTTAGGTTGATAATGAAATATTGCCAGAGATCAAAATTTCGAAGTCGAGTAGATCGTTAAAATGACCGAGATCAAATTACGAAGGTTAAACACATGTACTACTAGTCCGTATGCACAAACCAATCTCAGATTCCACCACCATATATAACTCGATCATCACAAAAACAAAGAGCAAGCAACTGTCCAAAGTCTAAACCATGTAGCCTTTGTAATTAGAGTCCATTAAATTAAAAAAAAAAACCCGTAAAAAACCAGAAAAAAGACGTACACGAAATACCAACACGAGAATGTAATTAAAAGAGGAGGCTAGGCCGGTCCAACATGTCTCCGGCTCAACAAAAAGCCGACCGGTTTACCAGTCCTCGTTAAGCTCCTGGAGCTGCATCCTTGACCTTACTATGCAAATACCCACCGTACTCTCTAGCATAGTCCTTGACGTGGCTGGCCGTATCGTAAATCCTACTACGCGCGTAGTCGACCCGGTCCGAACCGGGCGGGTGCATCCCCTTGAAGTACCTGTACATCCAAGACAACCCGCCCACGACGGCGGCGCCAAACCCGCACATGGACACTAACCCGGCCGCGGTCAGGAACATGACGGTCCCTAGCGGGATCCATATCGGGCTCGAAATGACGATGATCGGAGTGAAGAAGATTAATGCCAAAACACTAGCGGTGATGGTGATTCCTGTGAGGAGGAGGAGAATGCCGCCGGAGACGAGGAGGGTCAATAGTCCGATGAGCTGGGTGGAGTTGGGGACATGGCCTTGGAGTTTACTAAAGAACGTGGAAGTGGGGCTGGTGTGGGATCGGGTTTGGGTTGATCTCTGCTGGTTCTGGTTCTGGTTCTGGGTTTGCTGGTGCCGGTCCGCCATGGATGAGATGAGTTGGAGAGAGTGGGGGACGGAGAGAGATAGAGTCATAGAGAAGTGAGGGAGAGACAAGATGAGGAATTAAAACGGAGGGGCCAAGAGGTTGAGGGGGACACGTGTGGGGAAGATGACATGCAAGGGAACACGTGGAGGAAAGAGGCGGTTGGCACTCCTAGATGGGTGTCGGATCGATCAAGAGACTGACCTTTTCTAGCTCAGACCTCATACACTTTGGTATCGGATTGTGTGTGCCGTAGGTGCACTGCGGAAAGGTGTGCTCTTTGTGCCTGGTCGTTGATCAAGTTGGGAGTTTTTTTCGGGGAGGCTATAATGTTATGTTACCATGAAGGTAGAAACATCTGACCATCATTGTTACTAACTTACTATTTTGATTTTTCGTAAGCTTTGCTCTAATTTGATGATCCAGTTAAAGTAGTTAGACTTGTGCTACTTTGCCCGGAAAAAAGAATAATCACCATGGAGATATATTTCGGTGGCCTTCACATGTGGTGCATCATTGTCATGATAGTTCAATGTAACCAACTAATCATCTATCGATTTGCAACGGTTGGATGGTTGATGAAAATTAATTGAGTTGCCCTTATTGTTCTTGATGACTTGATTCACATATCACATCATACTTGCCACTAGATGATAGATGACCACTTCCATTGTAAAGAAGATCGAAAAGGCAACAAGACCCAATTGGCAACTTTGGTGTTAAAGCTAGATTATGTTAATCCCTCATAGGGTTCTAGCTGAATCCTATGTAAAACAGGCAACTAAGGATGAAGAGGAAGAAAAACAAAGCAGCAACAAGTCCCACAACATTGTTGTCAACCTTGTTTTCCTGATCACCCAAGGAAACCATAGCCATTTCAGTCCTGTCTTCTTTGATGGACTTGAGAATTGCAGAAGAAATAGTCACTTGTGGTGATGCGGGCTCATTGTGCCTCGCTCCTTGGACTTCACTGTTACAATTTTGGATCACACTGCAGCCAGACTTCTCATCCGTACCCATTTCCTTATGATCATCAAATACACCTTCGGATTGAACTGTCGATCCGACCGAATCACTAAACGAGACTCTCCTTCCTCTCGATTTAACTGCATTGTCACCTTTGTTTCGCAGTATTGAAGCCTTCACCGGAACCATTGATGTCGAAAACCTGCGAACTAGACCTTTCTTGCTCAAGGAGTTACCCCCAGAGGACCTTTCATCCTTGCTTTTTCTAGCTCCCCACTTTTTAATACTATGCATGAAACCAAATTTCTTACCAGTGCTACTTGTTTGGCTACTTGAAGATGAGCTCTCCATGTCCATGGTAGTTGTCTCAAACATTTCGTCACTCAAATTAGTAGTAGATGTCTGAGACGAAGCGCTGTCGGAACTGAGATTTGAAATCTTGCTGCTCTTGTGGGTTTGGATTTCGAGTCTCAAGCAAGTGTTGAGCCAGCGCTGGTACACAAGTTCTTGGACCATATCAAATCTGTTGTTCTGCAACCTCTCAACTTGTATTAACAAGTCTTCATTAGTATTCCTCAACTTGCTCATCTCCAATCCAATCTTGGCAATGCTTTCACTCTGCAATAGAAACAGAACAACTCTGTAAATTCACTCGTAGTTAAACTAATTGGATTAATGTAGTGAAAGAGTACGTGGCGCTTTATGAGTACTTTTAGGATCCCAAATTTGTGTACCAAATAATGTGATTAAGCTTACTGTTTTTAACAAATAAACTACTAATATGTACTGTCACATCACTTGGATAAACATGTATGGTACCCATGCAAAATTTGAGATCTATAGCATTATTTGTGATGGAATAAGAATTAATGAATTTTATATGTACCTCAGTTATGTTGGAAAGGGCAGTAATTTTTTCTTGAGCAGAAACCAATTTGACTACCAATTCCCTCTTTCCAAGCTCAAGCTCTTTGTTTCTCCTTTTCATCTTCAAAACTTGTAACTCCACATTTCTAACAGCTTTGAGCTTCTTCTCAACTATGGCATCCCTTACTGAGTTTCCTTCATCTTCATCCCTGGGAAAGTTGGAAACTTGTTCTTCCACAATCAACAGCCTTCCCTTGATCTTCATGTTGCTCTCATTGCAATAGTCCATCTTCTTCTGCATTTCTGCTATCACATTCCTCGCCGTCTCAAGTTGCTTCCTTGCCAAGACACACTGCTTGACATCTTCATGAAGATTCTTCCTCTCAGCCTGCATTGAAGCAATGGTGGCATTGAGCATTTCAATCTCCGACGACTTTTCGTCTAGATGCCTTTGCAAGTGAGCCATGTATGAATGCTCTTCTCTTAGCCCACATAGTTCTAGCAATTTCCTTTCAAGCCTCATTTTCCTCTGCTGCACCTCCTTTACTAGATTATTTAAGACTTTTATTTCATTCACACTTTTCAATTCTTTGCTTCTAATAATTTCAGCTTCCATCTCTCCTTCAATTTGATGCTGTTGGAAGCTTGAATCATCATTCTCTATAGTACAAAATTAAACACCATCAAATTACCAAAGGAACCCACATGCATGACTTGACATATAGAAATGCAAAAAATTGCTCCTATTTTTCAGTAAATTGGCAAAGAATTAATGAACTACCTGGAGGGTTCTTTGTGGAATTGCAGCTGTTTTTGTGTGAAACTGCATATGCTGCAATTGTAGCTGCAGCCAGAAAGCTCACTTTGATTATCATCTAGGCCTTAACAAGTCAGAAAATCTCAAAGCCAAACTTGGGACATTGTATGTATCAGAAGCTCTGAAATTCTGTGTGTTGCTTCACCATCAAAATATTCTATACCATAACTACTGGTGAAGATGAAGCTCCATATCAGCATGGAGTGGTTGATTTTATGACTCTTATCCCATATAATGGCATTTAATGTTATTCGAAAAACATGTTATAATTTACTGTGTGAGGCCTTTTTTTTTTCTTCTTCTTTCTTAATTAACACAAATTGATGTTTTGTCCCCATTCTGTTTAGCAGGTAGCTGAAGAAGACAAGCTAGATATTTTGCTACTTTGATAGTCCCATGGATTAGTAGTGGTGGTCCAAAATATAATCAGAGGGGTCCTTATCATAAGGAATTTAAAGGGATGCACATTGTAGATAAAACCAAATACATAAAGAATTTTCTGGGTCAATATTCTAGCTAAAGTTCATACAGTTGTACATATGTGAATTATTAAGCAAATGTGGAGCTATCAATCCTAGTTATTCAGACTTGAACAACTTCTTCATGGCATTTGAGAAGAAGGGGGATCTTCACCTTGTTGTTAACAAGGATATATGTGCAACTATGGCAAATTAGGACCCTCAGAAAGATCCTAAAAACAAAGAAGTGAAGCATATATATAGTTTGGTGTAGTGAAGTTTCAACATTGCTTTGATTCACCAAGAACGATTAGGATTTGTCATTCATAAATCTAGTTATATATGTCGATCATAGTCATCCATATAATGTAAGAGGTAAACTCAAAACTCAAAAACTAATTGTTTAAAATGTAATTTAAACTTTTTAAAACTATAACCTTATCTTCTTTTGTCTCACTCTGTCGCTCTTTCATAATATA
The DNA here is from genome assembly GCA_029955375.1 of Rubus parviflorus. Taxonomy (NCBI): domain Eukaryota; kingdom Viridiplantae; phylum Streptophyta; class Magnoliopsida; order Rosales; family Rosaceae; genus Rubus; species Rubus parviflorus. Next base: position 10,731,093 of record JARGGL010000009.1, read on the forward strand.
TATATATATATATATATATATATTTTATAAATAAAATAGGTCTCGAATGAATGAATGATTGCCGGTCTCATTCTTTGCTCTCTTTTATGTTTACAAATATATTTAGAGGGGTCCTAATCAAAAGGAGTTTAAAGGGATGCACATTGTAGATAAAACCAAATACATACAGAATTTTCTAGGTCAAGATTTTGCTAAAGTTCATGAAGTTGAATGTCAATTATTAAGAACATTGTTGATTATTCAGACTTGAACAGCTTCTTCATGGAAATTTCACCTTATTGTTAACAAGAATTTATGTGCAACTATGGCAAACTAGGACACTTAAAAAAAAAACAAAAGCAAAGAATTGAAGCACATAGTTTGATGTAGTGAAGTTTGTGCTCAACATGGCTTTGATTGACCAAAAAGGATTAGGATTTGTCTTTCATAAATCTAGTTATATATGTTGAACCTCTTGAAATTAAAATCTTATCTTTTTTTGTCTCATTTTATCATTCTCTCATAATTTATATATAAAATTTTAAGGTAAAATATGCCTCAAATTCTTGCCTACTTGCCTCGCTCATTCTTGCTCTTTTGTATGTTTGACTTGGTTCTAAAGTAGAAGAACAAATTTGATTTCTCTTGTATCTTTGAAATTTTTTTTTTTTCTTTTGCCAAGAAGAACAAAAGGTTAAAGAAAATAATTAGACTCCAGGAGTCCAGTCACTCCACACTTGGGCGTTTTTAATTTTTTATTATCCGTAAATGCTCAAAAACCCAAAGCTTTAAACTTGAGCAATACGATAACCTAATTTCCCTCAGAAAACAAAAACCCTCCAAGGAATTAAATCCTTCTCTTCACCATTAAACAAGTTAACGCTCCTCCTCTTTCAATCGGATACCCTAACGACTGGCTCTCACTCTCCATGGACGCGCGTCGCGCTTCGCGAACCGTGATCGACCCGAAGGTCCGCCAGGTCGGCTTCTTCACTCCCACCGCCGAACCCGCACCGAGTCGGACCCTGTCCGGCCCCGCAATCCCAAGCTCACCTCCTCTCTCCGAATCTCCGGCCAGCAACTCCCTCTCTCCCGTCATGATCCCCCCTTCGCGTCACCTTTCCGACACCGTCGCGATCCGTACGGCCGCCGTGCCGGTTCCGGAATCGGCTTTACGGCGGAAGGATTCCGGAGAGCAAGTGCCGGTGGGAAGCTACAACCCGTCGGAGTCGTTATTAGGGACCTCTCCGATGGCCTCCTCGCCCTCGAGCAGGGTTGGGGATGAGACTTTGGAGTTCTCGGAGGAAAACTCAGTCCAATGGTACCGGCGCAGTGGCTCCGGGAAGTTGGCCTCAAGTTTGCCCGGCGGAGGATTGGAATCAGCCACATTGAGAACGCCTCTTGAAGTTCCCGGTATGCTTCATTTTTGAATGAATTGCAGAAATTGAATTCAAGTCATATGTAAATTGTGCAATGCTTTGGCCTTGTATTAGTTTGATTAAATGAGAATACAATACAAATTGACTTGGACAGAAGCATGTACCAATTAGCTGGGTGAGGTATTGTGCTGATTTTGTCCATCATGCCCTGCAGAAAAAAGTGCAGAGGTGGTTTCGAAAGTGCAAAATGAAGCTCCCACAAGTTCAGAACCTTCGAAAGCTAAGCCGACTAAAGCCGAAAGGCGTGCCCTGCAGGAGGCTCAACGTGCTGCAAAAGCTGCTGCTAAAGGTTTGGACATGATCTCTGCTTTTCTTTTTATATATTTTGGAAGTCTAGCTGCTATTGGCTGATTAATGTCTGATCCAATCTATCTGGAAATAAAAGCTATGGCCACTGAGCTGTTTAGTAAACTATCCTAATGGCATTTTGGTTAGACTTGTTTTTAGCACCACATTCAGCTAGATGTATTTTGTTTCTTCAATTCATTTTTTGTGTGTTAATGATTGCACAAGTTCAATTGTAACTTCCCAATGTAACTATTGAATTAGTTGCTGTGATGTGTGTAAACATCACCATGGAAGCAATAACTGGAAGCTCAATTCAAAACAAGTTTGAAGTATTTATGTTTTTTTTTTTACCTACTTTACATTTGATTCTCTATCAGTCTATTGCATGTGGAATTTCCCTTGGTCACTTATGTTAACCACTTTTATGATTTTTTCCTCCATTGTAAAATTATAGCTGAGGGAAGAAAACCTACCCCTGTATCCGGAGGGGGAGCTCCGAGTAAACCTGTAAAGCAGTCTTCGCAAAAGAAAGAGACGCAAAAGAAAGATACTCCTGCTGTTGCATCTTCAGTGGTTGCTTCTGACAAGAAGGGGGGTGATCGACCGCCAGATAGGAGGAAAGATGTTCCTCCTCCACGTATGCAGTTTGATGATAAGAGCCGAGTGGAAAAGGCAAAAAGGCGTGCTGTGGTCAATCAAACAGAAGCTAAAAATAGAGTTGAATTGTTCCGGCATCTGCCTCAATATGAACGGGGAACTCAGCTTCCAGATCTCGAGTCAAAATTTTTTCAACTTGATCCCATGCATCCTGCCATTTATAAGGTACTCCCTTTAGGAAACTAATTCTTATTGGTTAATCATTAGTGCTTATTTTGATCAGCTTTCAATTTCAAATACTACTCTTGATTAGTATTTCAAAACTTGAATATTCAATTTATGTTTATTATTTTGTCAAATAAAATCAGTAGAGGACTTTATGTACTGGATCAGCAGAAACTGGGATTATTAATTACCAGATATTGGATGACACAAATGCATATTTGTATCTGGTTGGACAATCGTTGTTACTGTGTAGCTAAGTTGCTGGCACATGCATACAATCACAGTTATATACCAAGTGTTATGTATATATATATAAGTAATAAACATGAATAAATTGAGCATCAAATTAGTTACAAAATGACAGGTTATCTCAAAGCTTCCATTAGATTGCCTCTGCACATGCTGTTTTTAAGGAGTTTTGAAGTATTAGGATTTTTAGAATAATTTAGCATATCTAGAATAATTTACAGATTTCAAGGACGATAAGCCATTAGAGACTGAAGTATTTGACTGGGGACGATAAGCTGTTTCTGTATGTCGTTAAAATTTTATATTGTGCATATTTTCAGGTTGGACTGAAGTATTTGGCTGGGGATATATCTGGGGGTAATGCTCGTTGTATTGCAATGCTTAAATCGTTTCAGGAAGCCATTAGAGACTACTCTACACCACCAGAGAAAACTCTTGTTCGAGATTTAACAGCAAAAATCAGTAGTTACGTCTCATTTTTTATAGAATGCAGGCCACTTTCTATTAGCATGGGAAATGCAGTTAGGTTTATAAAGAGTCGTGTTGCCAAATTGCCATTAAGCCTTTCCGAGTCTGAAGCAAAATCCACACTTTGTTCAGAAATTGACCGATTTATAAATGACAAGATAATTATTGCTGATAAGGTGATAGTTAGGCATGCCGCTACAAAGATTAGGGATGGTGATGTTCTACTCACATATGGATCATCGTGTGTTGTTGAGATGATTTTTCTACATGCCCATGAACTCGGGAAACAGTTTCGTGTTGTGATTGTAGACTCACGTCCAAAGCTTGAAGGCCAAGCATTACTTCATAGGCTGGTGGCAAAGGGCCTGACTTGTACTTATACTCATATAAATGCCGTGTCTTATATCATGCATGAAGTAACACGGGTGTTTTTGGGAGCTGCCTCGGTATTATCTAATGGAACCGTATATTCGAGAGTTGGAACTGCATGTGTTGCTATGGTTGCTCATGCATTTTGCGTTCCAGTCTTGGTCTGCTGTGAAGCTTACAAATTTCATGAAAGAGTACAGCTTGATTCTATTTGCTCCAACGAACTAGGTATGCTTATTGTTGTATGTGACTGTTGGCTTGTGTTTTCGTTTAGCCTTTTTATTTACATAACCTCTTTTTATGTCTCCCTGATAGATTACAACATCTTCATATTTCTTGCAGGTGATCCAAATGCTATTGCAAAGGTTTCTGGAAGAACTGATGTAAACTATCTTGATAATTGGGCGAATAAGGAAAATCTGCAACTTCTGAATTTAATGTAAGCTTTCATATGATTATAAACAACGAAGGGAATTGATAACTTGGTTAGAAGATTCTGAATGCCCTTCTTGCCCTGTAACAGGTATGATGCTACTCCGGCAGATTACATCTCTATGATTGTCACTGATTATGGCATGGTTAGTCAATTTTTTACCCTTATTTGGAAGCATGAAAAGGGATATCTCTTGGTTGCTTCCTTCTTTGGCTTTTCATAACTTTTCATAATTAGCACCATCTATGGCTCGACATGTTATAGGCATTTATCTGTTTTTAGAGCTAAATGGTAAGCATCTCAAATGTTCATGTGCCAAATCTAAAATTGTCAAATCTTATGTGTTCAGTGGTGAAAAAATTGTGCTAGTCTTCTGGATTTACTTGATTACTAGTTTTGACATTGTGGTTGTTCTTTACTGTAGATTCCACCCACTAGCGTGCCCGTAATTGTACGCGAATATGGCAGAGAACACTTGTATTGACATCATTGGATGAAAAAAGCACTTAAATGGACAGGATGCATCTTACAGGCTGCTGGTGGTTTAACGGGAGGATTAAACTTCTAATTTTTTTTACACATTGGATTGGGGACTCCTTCAAAACCTTATTTTTGATCGATGTTAACGACTCATGGTTTTTCTTAGTACATATGCTCAGTGAAGAGTGCATTTTTCAGCCTCTCCTGACAGTTTTGGAGGTGCTTTCGTATATCATGTAGTTTTTGAATTTTGTCAAGTGAGAAACTTTTTGTCAATTTGACCTGAATTATTAAGAAACTTTTTGCTCAATTTTTATTTTTATTTTTTGCCCTTGGGTTCTTGAATTCCTATGCTGCCAGCAGGTATAAGAAAATGAGAACATTATATCTTTTTTATGGGTTCTTGAATCCCGGAATGTTATTATTGTTCATACGGTTTTCGTTCTTAATCTCATTCACAATCATCACCATGAAGTGACAAAGACGGGGGATAATTCTTTCCGGTCTTCCTCAAAATTCAAAAGAGATGGTAGCACCAAGCAATCCCTTAATAAACTTTACTATACTTGAATAGGAAGGAACTCAAATACATACAAGTTTGTACAATTGAAGGTCCCGAAATTTGCCACAAAATATGTTCAAATCATCTGATCATTGACGTCTCTTACTCTGGTTAGCATTTTCACAATTCTGAACTGTACATCCATATATGAAACCGTGGCCTAAAAATACAACAAAGCATTTTAAAATAGTTGAAATGCCATCATTCCTCTTTGAAGTGGGATTCGTAGCCATTTCCCAGACCCTAGTGATGCTCTGTCTGTCATTGTCTTTGTTTCTTCTCCGCACCAGCATTACTATTGTGAATATCAGCAGTTGTTGCCAATTCCATCAAACGCTCAAAATCTATTTCGGTTGTCTTATACTTTAACTTCATCCCGCTTTGTAACCATGACCTTACACAAAGGAGAGCTTGTGTGCTATCATGTGGCATACAAAATCGCTGCTTGTCAATTTCAGCACCTTTGCCACAAAACAGTTCTTCGGGTGCCACTGAATTTGCCTGCACAGCCAAGAAATCCCGAGCCATCACAGAAAGTCGTGGGTAGCGCATACTATTGACCTTCCACCACTCGAGAACATCTGTTGCTATTGGAGCTGGAGGCTCTGACAGATATTGAGTGAGCTCATCAGTGGAACTGTTCGTGTTTGCCCTTCGTTTCTTTCGGGCAATTTCCTCTGCAAAAGAGACATTACCTCCCTCCTCTATTTCTTGATTACTGTATCCACCAGTCATGGATGGGAAATGATTGATAGAATAGTTTCTAATGAAATGAGTTCTGGCTTCGTCTAGAAAATTTTCTGAATTGAGGCTCTCAGGAATTAGCTCTCCTTTAATTCGAGGATCGAGAATTGCTGTCATGTAGGTGAATATGTTGCAAACCTGGTTGTTGTAATTTCTAACCTTCTTAGCCATGTCTTCAGCAGCATTCTTTAACTCTGGATAAAGGTGAGAATCTCTGCAAGTAGCAATTGTCTCAGAAATGTGATCCATGAAGAAGAGAACCAACCCAACTGTGGGCACCTTGTTTGTGCACATGTTGTTCGTGGTTTTGTAGAAGGGTTCTAGATATCGATGCACATTACTGACTGCATTCTTCTCCACAGAGCTCAGCAGCATCCTATTGCCTAGCGTCTCAAACTTTCTGATAACAGCATCCATCGATTTAGAAGCCTGCCCAAAAAAAGTCATCGTTGTCACTTATTCATCACTTAACAACATGGACACACAGGCAATACTTCACTTAGAAGATGCTGCCAACACTGAGTAATGTTTTCATATCCAAAAAAGGAAGGAGTATTTTCAGCAAAAGAGTAAGTACCTTGCATACAATATCAAGCATCTGATAGTTGCCACTCCACCGTGTTGAGGTATCAAGTGGAATTTTCCAAGTGCCTTCGTGGTAAGCTGCAGTCAATTGAGTAAATTCTTCTGAGATCTCTACGGATGCATTTAAACCTATAACAAACTCTCTGATCTTAGCCATTACTCTTTCTATGCTTCTCAATCCATCATCTATGATCAAGTTCAAAGTATGAGCAGAACAGGGGATATAACAGAAGTGCCCCACATTCTGACCATCCAAGTCCTGTAAGGCACTTTGACTGTTATCGTGGGTGCAGGAGAGTACTCTATTCTCAATATTGTACAACCTAAGAACCTTCACTAGAGAGTTATAGATCTCGACAACCCCACAAGGGAAAGGAATGTGACAAATATCCAGCATCATCTTTTGGAAAGACCAGTTCTCGTCAATCCAGTGACAAGTGACACTCATATAAAATATTCTTTCATAAGAAGTCCAAAAGTCAAGTGTGATTGAGACCTTTGAAGAAACATTTTCCATAGATGCTCTTACTACTTCCTGCATACTCCTGAAAACTTCACAAAATATTTTCTTGTAATCCTCACTCGGCCAGAGCTGTATCGATGGATTTAAAAACTTAAAAGAGTTTGCTAGCCACTTTTCTTCCAAGGTTGAAGGAGGGAACGAAGCTAAAGCAAGCCATTTAATGAGCAACCAATTTAAATGATCATAATCCACTTGAGATGCTTTTGCTTGAGGTTGATGTTTCCTGATTACAGTGATGGGCTGTGGTGAAGGATTGGTGACAACATCTCCCGACTTATCATACCCTGGATGCCGATTACCTAGGTGCCTCCCCAGATTACCTTGACCAACAGAGGAAGATTAGTAAGTACATGATAATAGCAGAGTCAATGTGATAGACTCAAACCCACACACTCCTAAGAAGAAGATTTATTTGACAAACCCAGTAGAAAACAATTGCAAATGAGAGAGCCAATGATAATTCCTGCACGAAGACCCTGAGCTTCTTCTTAGTTCTTACAAATTAAATATGTGTAGCTTGATAACACATGATCTAGATTCTGAACTATCCCAACCCTAGAACTTCAAACGAACTATCTCTGATCCTTGGAATAAGAGGAATATGCAATGACATCAACAACAAGAAGAGCAACTATACCCTGGGCCCAAAGAAATTACCAGTGGCAGTTGCAATGGAATAGCTTTGTCCACAAAACTTGCACCTGCGACTTTTTCCATCCTGAGCTGTCTCGAAAAACTTGAGATAAACGGATGTCATAGTCTTCTTTCTTGGTTTTGTTGAAGGAGTAGCAGCATTTCCCTTTTCTGAGGAGCCCAAACCAATGTCTCCTGCATCAATGTGTGGAATGATTCCCATTTCCATCATAGATTTGGGTTCCACATCTGGTCCACCCAGCAACAAATGAGAACAGTTCAATAGTTCATAGACAATAGAATTTCCCATCAAATATAGTAACATAATTAAACAACCAGCATCAAACTTGAGCTAAATCAAGTGTTTTCAGGCCCTCATTGATATGTACATGTTCCAATTTCTAATCATAGTCAATTCTTGACTACTAATTCATCATTCAACATATACAAGCTTGAGGAAGTAGCTTAGCTACCAGTCTACCACATCCAACATACATATAGATCATCATCATTTCAAGAGCAAAATCTAGAAATTTGAAATTTATTGGTAGTAGTAGTAAGTACCTTTGAAAGTTTTGAAAGCGTTACTTGCACCCCAGTCCATCCTTATTTACTGTTACTGTTACTGTCCCTGCGTAACAATCTCCGTCGCTGTATGATATGTGAAATCAAACCTGAAATTCAGATAAATTGAAGAGGAGGTTAGGAGCTTGTTTGTTTGGTGTAGAAGATTAAAGTCACAGTCGCTGAGTAACTTGCCTTATTAGGAAGGGAGAGAGAGAGAGAGAAATGGAGGGAGAGAGGTGGAAGTTGGAATCGGATCGGCGCCAATAGTGAGCCGGATCGGAGCCGAGCGAGGAGAGAGAGAGAAGGAAGAAAGAGAAGGTCTGGATCAGCTAGCTAGCTTCTTGTTTGTTTAATTTCGAGTCTGGGTTTTTGAGCAGAGCCGCGAGCGACGCCTCTGAGCTTCTGACTCACTCACTCACTCCCTTGTATTTTGATTAGATCTAGAAAGAAAGGAAAGAACTAAACAAAAGTAAACGCTCAGACTCAGACTCAGACACAGAGAGACCGACTCATCGGCTCTGCCTGCTGCTGGGCTGGGTTCGGGTTTTGACTTTATTATATCTAAGCGAGCTAACGAGCCAGTCGACTCGACTGTTTGGTTTAGGCTTGGGCGGCTCGAGCAAGTTGGAGTTGGTCACACATTGTTGGGCCTCAGGCCCAAGCTATAGCTTTGGTTGGGCTAACAGGCTTCATCAGCCCAAATTTCAATTTCAAATTCAAATTCAACGTTCAACTACTATTTGGAAGGCACTGCACGCTCGCGTATGCGCCTATAGGGATGATGAGCCTTTAAATCATCCAGAAAATTGATGAAGACAGATTTACCATATTGTCCCTTTCAACTTTAATTTAGACGCTTTCATATGGATGATGAGCCCACTGGGTAGGTTGCTCACAGCTCTCACACATATAGTTTGACACGAACAGAAATGCAACATATATTGTCACTCAAATTCTTCTCAACTTGTGGACCAAAAAACATACCAGATGTTATAAAAATCAGAAAATGATTTTATAAACATGACTACATGATGTCAATGATTCAACTACTATTTGTTTAATTTTGTGTATGTGGGTGTGTGTAATGTGAGATCAATAAAAAAAAGAAAAAAAACACTAAAAATTGAGGCTGCAGCACAACCCATGCCATGCCCCAAATCAATCTGTTTTGTGCCCAAAATGTGGCTCAATCAGCTGAACCTGCTCCCTGCCTTGGCTTTGAAATAAGATTATAAACAGTGACCGAAGCTAATTCCTTAATTTCAACCACTTCACTACTAATCTACTACCTCCTTCTTGACCTTCTTGATTTCCAAATGATGGCATAAGGGTTTGGGCAGATTTTGTATGGAATCTTTGGTGGAGGAACATCAGGAACCCTGCAATCCAATTTGTACGTACAAAATCAAATTACCTTGGGATGCCGGAAAAGATCGATGAGAGAAATAAGCATATACTTGCATGAAAACTCATGATACAGAAGAATTACTTGTCTTAGAAGAAACCCAAAACCTCAAAAAGAATAGGGAAGCAGATACGATCGAACAAGTAAAATTATCATTCGAATAAAAGTCTTACCGTAAACCAGCAACGTCAATCTGTGAAAAGTCCAAGTTGGTTGAACTGTCCAAGACCGATGTTGCTGCTGCAGCTGGAGTAGGAGTACTGGTCTTGATTTTTAATGGTGAGGAAGGTGGTTGCTTGATGGCTAGGACTCTGCAATTCATGAAGTTGTTTGCAATATTGTTGCTCTGGGCCATTGCCAACCTATATATACATATACATATACACCAGATGAACAAAAACACTGCCTTGAGTTATTTTCATTTTCTGTTCCTGGTAAAAGTTACAAAGTTCACAATGATCTATGCATACATAAAGTGGGTGATTGCACTTGGATAAACTTAATTGGTATCAGGCTTCAGTAAAGCTTTTCTTGGTTAGAGCTTGCCTCAAATGAGATTCTCAATCTTAATTTCTTATTTATTTGATCTAGTAAATGACAAGAACCTTATATATATATTTGGGGATCTTATTAAGAAAGAATTTTTGTTTTGCATGTTTATTATAATGCATGAGAAGTCGGTAGCAACTTTTAATATGACAAGTATTTGGCCTTGAAAAATGTTTCAACTTCCATGGAAATGTTTTTGTATCGGTACCAAAGCCATTATTGAAATGAAAAAGTCAAATCTTGCATGTATTATTTATTAATTACCTATTTTAACTTGTAATTGTATTAGAATAAAACATACAGTGAGGATTAAAAAAATTCAAGAAAAGCAAAAAAATATTCCAAAGCTATGTTATTTCCAAAACAGAGGACAGATCTACCTAAACTACTTAACTTATAATATAGACGTGCATGTGTGAAAAATTAAGTCATTACATAATTTAATGGATAAAATATAAGAGGATCATTGGTTCAAATTAAAGAATCATTTGTGTACAAAAAATTAAAGAAACTCCCTCCTTCATCTGCAATTGGGGGATAAACTCCTCTAGGAATAGTTGGATTCAATACAAGGAATCATCAATACAGATAGCTACATACATATAGGAGTGGCATTATGATATATGTGATCTGCCTAACAAGGCTCACATTTCTTGAATTAATAGTCCTATGATTCATGGTCAATAGCCAAAAAAGATTGAAGAAGATGCTGCACTTTACACAGTCACCCAAACTATCGTCTATATATTTCTGTATCGAACTATTTACCATGTGGAGCCCTAAATTTGTGAGTGGCTATCCTATATCACCAACATGTCACATGCTTAAAGCTAGCTTGGTCATTTGTGACTCAAATGATCCACATACATAGGGGTCCCCATTTCCCACCCAGACCGTGTTATCACAAGCAATTTTCCATGGTGCCTAGTAAACAAGGCATACATGCTAACCTTTTCATTTTCGGGGTTTCGTATTTTAGAGCAAGCAACAACATATTCCATCACCACGATTATGAGCTTTCAAACCCCTTCAACTTATGGGTAAAGCCAAAGTCTTAACCGCAAAACTGAAGGGAAAGTCAATGCGTGCAAACTGTTACTAACTAATTATTGGTTTAATGATATTTTCGTAACATTAAAAGAAAAATTTATAAGAAAAGAAAAAGGTTAAACTCATCTGTTAGTTGACTAGTTCTTTCTCGTAGAGCATGACCTTCCTAGGAAGCTCACCTTTTCTCTGACTGTTTTCCATTATGCATTGAATTCTTATCCCAATATCAGCAACCCCAATCATCTCAATCATAATAATGAAAATCAAACACAGACCCTTTTGAGATCAATAACCTAATCAATGATTCCAATTACATTTGCTAATCAATGTCAAATAAAAACTTACTTGTAGAGAAAGCTGTGATCATGGAGTCCAAGAACAAGCTCTGAGGCTCCAATCTCCCTCACCATGGCTGCAATCTTCTTCCCTTCTTCATCTCCTTCAGTCACAACCATTTCTACCTTTGTCTGTATTGGCATCAATCATCACATTCACTGGTTTCGTTTCGATCATAGAAATTAATCAAATGGGCAACTATATATCTAATTGGCCGGGTACATAAAAGTTGGAGTCTTTGAATCCAAATTTTGGTTTTGCTTACATTGGGGAAGGAGTCGCAGATGTCCTTGAAAGACAGGGCCAATTTGAACCCTTTCAAGCGCAGAAGCCTGGCTTTGTTCTTGTTCTTGGATCTTGAATTTGGGAAAACATGGAGAAGAGTAATGAAATCTCCAAATCGAATGAGGTTGTGGAGTGCCCATTTCAGAGCTGTTCTTGCTGCTTCAACATCTTCAACTACTACCACTATTCTCCTCACATCCATAACCAAACCCTCTTCTCTTCTCTCCTCTCCCTCTCTCAATCTTTGTAAACACAGATTATGTGTGAGTATTTGTGAGAGTTGTCTCTGTCTTTGGTTCTTTTAAATGAGTTTATATTATGAATCAAGCAGTCACTATCAATCACATTGCTACTACTCACCCATAGATGATGCTAAATAATTAGTGTTTTATTACTATATTAGTTTTGAGGTCATTAACGTGCCCAAAACAGTTTTTCTTTTTTAGTTACATTACATAGTTGCATTTGACTTTGATAGAGGATTTTCTTATGATTTGATGAAATATGATACTTGAAAAATAAAAGAAAAGCTGTTTTGAAATTTCAAATTGGATCATGCATCTATAGGATCTTTAGACCTACAAAAGTGGCATCTATTTTTTTATTTTATTTTTTCAAAAACTAGAATCCCGTATCGGAATTTCATCCAAATTTGACTCGATCAATTATCATTATTTCTCACTGGAACAAGTGAACAACGTTCCCCCCTTAAATTATGTCAAACCATAATCCACTAATCTAGCTTGTAACTTTTTGAAAAAATAACGATTAAATTTAAACAACATTTTAAAAAAAAAAAAATTAGCACATAAATGAATGAGTGGCTTGGTCAGTCGTGAGTTAAAAGTCCGTCAATGACGACAGAAAAGCGCTCGTGTCATCAGCTGATTCTGGATGAAGTACTTGTCTCTTTGCTTGTATATTCTGGTTTTGTCCTCTTTTGTTGTGGGTTCCAACTGCACTAATTTTGAGTGACACTTCACTCCGTCTTCTTCTTCTGTTATAATAATCAATATTATTATGCATGAAATTTATAAACCATTACCGAGCGTCCGAGCCTCAGCACAGCAGACACAAATATATATTATCCGTCAGGTCTTGCTTGGCTTCATCTGACCTTTTTCATGTGCTGAGATGTGGGCTGGACCCTCAGTACATGCACCGCTATGTCTGTTAGTGAAAACTCTTCCAGCATCGTTTCCAAAGTTTTCGACCGGTGAAATTCGGAGAAAATTAGATTTGACAGTTAAAAAGTTTGAAGCATCTCATGTTTTCACTTTTCAGAACATGCATGTTCAAGTGTTCTATAGTAATTTTTTTTTTTTTTTGGGTATTTTTCGGAATCCTCCTTCCTTGCACCTTGAAGTGGGTTGGGCTTTGGGGTTTGATTCCATAGTGTGATAGTTGATCTCATTCAGGCTAAGCAGTTCATTATTCGTCCTGTATTGTTTTCATGTTCCAAATAGTTGAGGCCCATTCTTAAAAATGAGATTGGGCCTATTATACCTTGAGGCCCAGCAATAATCGGTTTATTATCAATTCTCACCATCTCCGAGGGTTTAAGCTCCCCAAAACCTTGAGAAAGTAGAGCTCCATTTTTCCTCTCTGAAAATGTCTGCCTCCTCCTCCATGGCTTCTCTCTCAAGGAGACTACTCTCTCGCTCTCTGTATCACTCAAACCCTAACACTATGCTCTCCATGAGCTTCTACACCACCACCACCACCACCCACCTCACTTCCTCAGATAGCTCCGACTCGGACGAGTCAATCAATACGGACTTAGAGTCCGACCCGACCCCCGACAACGCCCACTCACAGCCTTCACCCGAGGTCCGCAACCCGACGCGCGCTATCTACGATCGCCCGCTCGAGAATGGCGTCGACATCGGCATTTACAAGGTACATTTCACTCGCACCATTTGTTGTTTGGGGCATTTCCTTTCGATTCAATTTTAGGGTTAGGGTTTAGGGTTTTGATTGTGTGCGTCGACTGCGTATAGGCGATACTGGTGGGGCAGGTGGGGCAGAGTCCGTTGCAAAAGCAGCTGAAGAGTGGGGCTGTGGTGACAATGTTCTCAATTGGGACCGGCGGGATTCGAAACAACCGGAGGCCCTATAACAACGAGAATCCGACGGAGTATGCCAACCGCTGTGCAATTCAGTGGCACAGGGTTTGTGTTTATCCAGAGAGGCTCGGCATGGTCGCCGTGAAGAATGCTACGCCGGGGTGAGAGCTTCTTCCTTTAGCTTAGTTCCTGGCTGAATTTGTTTTTTTTTTCTGGTTATCTGTGATGTATGATATGTTTGCTCTGTTAAAGACACAAAACACATCATGTTTGATGATAAAGGATGACCCTTTTTGGTACAAATAAGTGTATAATTGAATGGCTGAATGGGCTCTTTCTTATTTGAAAGATCGGGTTCTTGACTAATAGGTAAGTAACAAGTATTAAGCCTATTATACAAGTGAAAAAGTAGCATTTTTTTTTATAAATTTTATTACCAGAGTGTTTGCATCAGCCTAGAAATTGGAACTATTAGGCTGAGTTTTGTTATCAGAATTAAAATGGAGATGTGATCAGAGTAACTTAGTAGTCAGATAAAGCCATGGATGCTATGCAATGGGGCTGACAGGTAGATGGAGAGGAGTGTGTTTGGTGGAAGCAGAGTTTTGTGAGATTGCTGTAATATTGAACCTTATGAGGAGAACCTTATTGGTTATATATGTGTTGAATTGACATTTTGCTCCATTGCTTCATTGGCTTGTGGTTTTAGGTTGCAATGGTTTTTAAATCATTCTGGTTTTAACGGCATTATAGGCAAATCGGTACATTCTGAGTGTCTTCTGTCATTATGATACCAAGAAGACCTTAATATCCTCTTGCTCCTTTACCTTGATTTTGAAAGTGGTCTGCTGCTTCCTTTGATTGCAAAATCTTGGTTTCTGTCTTTTGTATTGGAGATTTCTAACCAACTCTACAGTTGCCCACTGACGAATTGACATTGACATTTCATTTGTTACAGTTCAATTTTATACTTGGAAGGTAATCTGGAGACCAAAATCTTCACTGACCCGACAAATGGGCTTGTTCGACGAGTTAGAGAGATTGCTGTTCGCAAAAATGGTATGCACTTGTCTATTTAAACTTACCTATTTAATCCGCCTACTCAGCTTGATATGTTACTTCTTCCTATTTGTTTGTTTTTGTTTTCATTTACATTTTCCTTGTCATGTTAATTACTCTTTTGCCTGTAATTTGCAGGTCGCCTTGTGTTTTTGGGAAAAGGTAATGACGCTGAGCCAACACACACGGGACTCAAAGGAGTTGGCTACTACTAGAAGATTTGTTTTAAGCTGTGACAAAGATTTTAGTCGATGAAAGACCAATTTTTGGCTTTGTAATTATTTGATATTCTGTTCTGGTGCTTCAAGTAATTTAGACTCGGTGAAAGATCAATGGTTTTACTCTGTTCTTGTAAACGTTTCCAACTTGGGGTTCTCAAATCATATGATGGGTCCCCATAAGGCTGTCCTGGTTTTTAAGTGCCACAAAAATGAGGCATTCAAATGCATTTGGATAGGCTTTGGATCTCTCTTGTCCACGAAATCTCCACACCCAAAAAGCAGAGGAAACAAACTCGTATAGTGGTGGTATAGTAATTCTTTTGGCCAATTTTTGATCATTAACAAGTAATCGTTGGGAAAACAGACTCCTTCACGATGTTGCAAAGCCCAAAATTCTTGCAATCCTCCACTCAATGCCTTCTTCCACCAACGCCGCAACCACCACCACCCATTCTACAAGTCCCAGGCGTACCTTCTTTTCCTTCCATCAAACAATGCTGTAAGCTATCACGTAGAGAGCTCGCAATTCGAAGCAATTCTCTGTTACTTCTCCTCCTGGGCTCGCAGAGCATTGAGGCTTTTCTACCGTCCGAAGCAGAAGCCGAGGAGGACGTGGTTGACACCAGTAGAAATGAACAAGAAGAAAATTCAACCGCTACTCCTACTTGCGGCGACAAAACCCCAACAAAGCGCGCATTTCTTGATATATCAATTGATGGAGAGCCTGTTGGTCGCATTGTCATCGGGCTACAGGAAGATGATGCTCCGGTTGGGGCTGCTCGGTTTCGTAACCTTGTCAGTGGAGCTGCTGGGGTTAGTTACAGAAGGAAAGAGTTCGTTAAAATTACGCCCAACTACGTGCAACATGGTGGCGTGAGATCTTATGGTGTAGATGCGGAGCTCGCAAAGAGCACAGGAAGCAGTTTGGAAGTTGATAAGCTCACAGAAGAGTGGGAGAGAGTGTATGAAAAGTGTCCAGGCATCAAGAACAAGGCTGGAACTGTGGGCATTATTGTGAGAGACCCTTCAAAACCACCGCCGAAAATCAAGCTGGTTGCGCGGCAAGGGAAGCTGGAGATTGATCAAGAGGAGGTTGGTACGGCCCCAAACGGAACAGAGTTTGTGATTTCTACCAAAGATTCACCTGAGCTCGATGCTTCGGCTTTGGTGGTTGGAAGAGTCTTGGATGGTATGGAGGTCGTGGAGAGGCTTGGCCAGGTGAAGACCGTGCAAGAGAACACCAGTTCGCCTTATTTTCGGTGAGAGTGCTTCAACTCTGAATCTTCATATATACAAACGCATGATATATTGGCTACCGCAACAATTCTGTTCTATGGAAACTTATGACCCATTTCCTTTGTTCGCATACACATTACACAGAACGAGTCCAAGTGATCAAAATTAGTGTGTATCACGACACTGTCTAAACAAATACAGGAATTAACCAAGCAGAGTACAATTACATAGAACAAAAACTTCTGCAGCTTCAGCCTTCAGAGCTTCTTATATTTCCATCCTCCTTGACTTCACCTTTCAAGATTTGTGATGATATGCACTAACAAGCACTTGCTGTTCCGTCGGCAGGGTGGCCAAGCTGATTGGAGATAAGAGAGCTGTCGTGGCAGAAAGAGGATTCAACCGCCCTTACGCGAAGGTGGTTGTCACAAACTGTGGCTTGATGCAGTAAAAGAACACTCTTCCCGGCCTTTTTCTCGTTCCTTCATTTTTGTGAGAAGACACACTTCCATGCGATACATCTAATCTTGTAATAGTCTAATATTCAGCTTCTATCTCTCAAAAACCTAAATACCATGTTTCTTCAAATCGTAAAGTTGCTTAATCGACCAGGTGAATGCTACAATTAGTCTTTAATGCCCAAGCTGCACTTTGGCAGTACAGGAATTAAAGGAACGTTACTGGTCTAATCTTGTACTATATTACAACAACTTTATGGCTTTCAAATGCAAATGCTACAGCCTACTTCAATATCTTAATCACACCCCTGGACCTGCTTGGAGACCATTTTACACGCAGACAAATAACCAATCAGCTACTGATGAGGACTTCGAGTTGTTAAAACTGTGGGCTTCATTCTTTTCGGAGATGGAGACATGAAAAGATTTCTAATCGAAGTAATTGGGTCATCAACCTGTAAATGATCACAAGCTAAATGATCGTTCTCTTCAGAAAAGAGTTTCACAACCATAAACAAACCCAAAATACACATGTAAAAACACATAAAGATGACATGCATTCAAACATCTGTGCATGTGTTGCATAGAACTTCACTAGTACGGTAGAAGTTGGATTCAGAAATACCTTAATTATGGATGCAGATGAAGGAGAACACCCCTCTTGACGTTGTAAAGCTAAGAGTGTTTGTTTCCATCCAGGTGCTCCATTGCCAGTTGATGCAATCCAGGGGCAGAAATGTCTATGCTGCTTGATAGAATCAAACTCCATTGTGCCACCTGGTGATTCATGCCTTCGATCTTTCCCTAGAAGAATAGATGAAGGAAATCATTTAGACCCATTTCTGATGACATACGGCAGATCAATGTTGACAGTGAGTATAGAGGGATTATGTCAAAGCCATTTATTCATTCATATAAAAGAGTGATTCTTCTAAATGTCATGAGTTATATCCAGCTAAAACAAAAACTTGGACAGTAAAAGTTTTTGTTCAGAAATAATTGACTAAATTTGTTGACATGGTTTTCACTTTCCACAAAGATACCATATTGAAATGTCTTACTATTATGTCATGCTACTGAAAGAAACTAAGAAAAAACCTAAGAGTTAGTTACTATCAGGTTATACAGGCTTCTAAAATTGCTCTTAACTACCAAACTATTACCACACAGTCAGCTAACATCAGTTAACAGTTATATGGCGAGTAATTACATCAACTTATGAGTAACACAAATCAGAACGCTAAAACAGTTGGGCCAAATATAATACATGTTAAATATATAATTCAAATCAATGTTTGCAGTCGGAAAGTAAGGAGAATAATAACATCCATGCATTCTATTGGTAAACTATAATACATGTTCCCATGCAAGAAAATGCTTACCAATATTGCAGGCCACAAGTTCATTGTTTAAAGGAATCTGCACTTTGTCTCCACTACCCTCAAGATTTGAGGTCCGTTGGGCATCTGCATTGGCTTCCAAGCTAGAGGGAGCACATGGAGACTCTTGAATTTTGCTGTGTTCCACAGCTGTTCCTGAATCTAACAAACTTCCGTTGCTAGAAGCCATCACCATCGAGTTATTGCTGTCTTCACCGTCTATATATGTGTTATTGGCATTAGGGGCTGTAGAATAACCAAGATCCCTAACTTCTATATTTTCCAATCCAACATTTGCTGCATTTTCTAGGTAGAATTTTCCCCCCTGAAGCAAGTTCTCTCTCTGGGATCCAGATTGCATGTCTTCTTGGCTAATAGACAAACAATCTCTGAATTCAGAATTATATGAAAACTGAGCTCTCAAATTCCGGCCAATAACAGGTAAAGAAATTTTTGCTTTGAAGTTCTGTTTTGTTGGTGTAGGACCCCCTGCAATAGTCAAATTTAAAGTTGAAAATCTATCCTTTGACGATGTTACACCATCTGAGCCAGCACTTATTACATCTCTCCTATTGCCAAGATGACTTTCAGTGCTTGAATCATGGGTTCCAGGATGAGTTTCAGAATTTGCTTCTGCATATCCAACTAATTGGAATAATTCAACAGGCCGTGGAACTGTAGTGAAAGCCCACAATCCTACAGTAGCTCCACAAAGCTTGCAATCTAAAACCACAGAATTGGATTCAGACTGTAGAGCTCTAGAACTGCTGAAATTTTCATCTGCCTCCATAAGGTCATGATTACTAGCAGATTGCACACTGATGATAGGATATTGGCTGTTAGCAGCTAAATGAGATGAACTCAAAACATTTGCCTTCGTTGTAGACTGATTCAAACTCTTCTCAGAGTCGACAATATAAGGTAGTGAACGAGGTTCCCAACCGCATAAGCTTATAAGCTTCTGTGCCTGCAAAAATACTTCAAAACATCATTTGTCTGCTTAAAAAAGCAAGAATGCTAGAAATCAACATCTCTAATAAGAAGGCAAAATTGTTCAAGTTGGAGTGAGAAGATCAGAATTAACCATAGTGATGCACACATAACTATAATATATAAAAAAATCCATACGAGAGTAAAAGGACTCACATATCTCAATAGAAGTAAATTATTAGCAATGACAACAGGCAAGCTGAGGATGATATTTAAACATGAAAACTTCCAACACAAAATGCAAAACAATTAGGAACGATAGACGTGCAATAAAACAAGCGCAAAACCTGATAATACAACTTAGCAGAATCTGCACCGCCTTCATCATCAGAGTGTTCTATTCTAGAAATTTCAGTAGACACATTGCCAAAAAATATCGAAGACTGTCCAAGAAATTGATCAAGCTGAGGGCTTTTCATGTACTCAATGGCTGAAGAAGAAATCACAGGAAGAACTGGAAGTTGTAAAATCGCAGAGCAGCGCTCTCTAAATTTATCCACTAAAACTGGAGGTGGTGTAGGTGGGAACTCTGCCAGCGTTTCATCACAGGCATTGTCAATCCATGGACAAAGCATTTTATGTCCATTGTCCAGCTTTAAACTAAATACCAAGGCTGCCTTCTCAACTGAAAAAAAGAAGACAGGAAATAGCTTTTGTTTAGTATATATATATAACCAAACCAAATATTGCTGCATAACTTACAGCACCAGTTTAATTGGTAGAAGACTTAGCATAAGGAGTAACAAAACATGCCTTGCTGCTGACTCCAAGAAGATGGAGTAGAAAAGAGGAGGCGTGCCCCACATGATTCACAGGCTATTATATCCACATCTATGTTGACCCAACCTCTCCTGGCACAATTTAAAGCACTTACCACCTGTTAAAAATGGAAGATATTATTGTCCAGCCAAAAACAATGAAGGATCCAAGAGGATATCAAAAATCAAGACATTTAGTAAAAGGAAAAATGGAAATAATCACACACAATGGGAGGATGAAGAGGTTCCATAGTACTTCTACAAAGAAGCTGCTCATCAAACTGTAACCGTCTCTATGTGAAGCTCAGTTCGACATATAATGAAAAAGAGATGTTTCTAGTTTAGTCTTCTTTCATGATGGACAATTTTGAGGAAACTAAAGAACCGAATATGTCTGATTTGTGACTTTGTTTCCTGGTTTTACAATACTAACTTTGAGCTAGGTGCAGAACTATCGGAACGAACTATATAATGGCTCTATTGCAAATGACTCCTTAAACCAAAGGAGGACCACATTCAGAGCTAATTCTGATTGCTAGGAAATAACTGCACCTTAGGCTTGGCAAACCACGTCATGGATTTGAATGTAGCTACCCTCGTCATAAGATCCCCTCGGTGCCACGGCCTACACAGTGGAGGATGAGACGGTGAAGCCGGAGCTGAGAAATGCCGGAACCCCTGCTCTCTGTGACCTCTCGATTTCGGTTCCACCAGTGCCAATGCAGACGATGGATGTGCTCGCTTTTTTCCTCTAGATGTTTGTACACTTGATGAACTGTAAAAGAAAAAAACAATGAAATCTATATGATTTAGCTAACAATTGCAAGCAAAAATTTCATGTATTCTGAAGAAAAAAGGAATCAAACAAAGTGAATAATACGCAACAATCTATGATTGAAACGCTAGCTAGCGACTACAAAATTCATATTAGATGAGAAACAATATATTTCTTCAATCAAATGAAACAGCGGCGACAATTCTATGAGCTGCATACAACTCCAGAAGCCTAAAAATGGCTATTTTCTTCACTTTTATATTTCTCTACCGCAATTTCCCGGACGGAAAGCGAGCCAGAATTCAACGGAGGAAAGTGAAAGTATACGAACCTGGAAGTGGAGCTTGGCGAGGATTTGGGAGCGTAAAAGAGCTTGTCCATGACCGAATTGAACCTCTTCTCAGAATCTTTCGCCATTGTTCTGAGTTTGAGAAACTCGGCAGCTCAAGATACCAAAGCGTTTTCGACTCGTAGAGGATTCCTCCTTTTCCTAGAGTGTGTCTCGGTCTCATAACTAGAACTGGGCTGGACTATAAGATCGCCTTACCGACCCAGCTCATTTAAAGTTGGGCTAGAACATCTTGGACCTGGTTTCTGAGGCCTTACCATTATAAGAAAGGGTTTAACAATACCTAAAGCCCATTTATATTAGTTTATTTATTTTCTGACTTCAAAAAAAAAAAACAAGGCTAAAGAAGTAGAAAATGACATGAGAAGTAGAAGCTAGGCCTGCACTTTGCTTTAGAAGCTGCGCACTTTTACAGTTCTAATCGGAGGAGTGGACTAGCTAAGCTAGCACACACTACATTCATTTCATCCACACGTCTCTGGATAATTAATACGTACCTCTGTATTTGCAGAACTCTGTCTTTGCAGTTCTGCAAATACCATTGCTGAAAATTCTGCCATAAATTCAGAACACATCCTTTAATCCAGCCCAAACTACAAAGCTAGTCTAGTCTACTGCACATATTTGGGTCTTCCTTTTTTGGGTAATTAAATTGTGAATATCTTCACCCCTAAAACCCATCATTACTTTACTGCACCCTATACTAGCTATGTAGTCTGTGTCCCTCTTCTATTCATCAGCCATAAATAATTAGCTAACCCCCAACTGCTCTGATCTATTATTGAAATTGCTTTTCTTGTCGTCTACTTCTGATTCACCTCTTTTATGAATGTGATCAGGCATCGCATTTACTTTTGTGTTCCTTAATGCTAAAGCTGACCCTTATTTTGCATTTTGAATTTGCTTGCTTCAGTTCTCTTTGTGAAGCATTTTTTCAAGAAGTAGTTCTTCATTTTGACTAGTTTAACCAGCCATGAGGCATTTTGTTCTGTTCTTGTTTTTCTGCTGCAGCGCATTGTTCGTATTGCTTGTAGTGCAAGCAGACCCTTCAGTATCACCAATGCAGAAAAATGAGCAACAAGCTCTTTACTCAACTATTCAAGGCTTTGTTGGCGAGTGGTGGAATGGTTCAGATCTCTATCCAGACCCTTGTGGCTGGACTCCGATACAGGTACTTATTCGAAATCTTCACATTTACTTAATTATAATGTGTTTAAATTGAATCCTCTATTATGAAACTCATTAATGATTTAATGGTTATGCACAGGGAGTTTATTGTGATCTCTATAATGGCTTCTGGTATGTTGCTGTTATAAATATTGGACCAATTTACGACAACTATCTTCATTGCAGCCCAAATGCAGAGTTTTCACATCACCTGTTCAAGCTCAAGCACTTAAGGGTCCTCTCATTCTTCAATTGCTTCATCTCCCCAATTACAATTTCCTATTTAAACTGGGAAAAGCTTTCAAACAGTATAGAATCCTTGGAGTTTCGATCAAACCCGGGTCTCATTGGGAAAATCCCAAACACTTTTGGTTACCTTACAAAGCTGGAATCTCTAGTGCTGCTAGAAAATGGATTACAAGGCAAGTTGCCTAATGAAATAGGCAATTTAGTCAACTTGAGGCGGCTTGTCCTCGCCGGAAACAATCTTTCGGGTGAGATTCCACTAAGTCTTGGAGGGTTGATTAAGCTCTTGATATTGGATGCAAGCAGAAACAAGCTATCTGGTTCGTTGCCTTTGACTTTTGGATCTTTGACTTCACTTCTAAAGCTTGACTTGAGCAACAATATGATACAGGGGAAGTTGCCTAGAGAGCTTGGAAGGCTAAAAAATCTGACGCTACTGGATCTTGGAAGTAACAAAATTTCAGGTGGGTTGGTTCATTCACTTCAAGAAATGGTTTCTATGAAAGAATTAGTGATATCCAACAATCCCATTGGCGGTGGCCTCATCAGAATTCAGTGGCAAAATCTACACAAGCTGGAAATTTTGGACCTTTCAAACACATTTTTGACAGGGCACATTCCTAAGTCCTTGGCAGAAATGAAAAGGCTAAGGTTTTTGGGGATTAACAATAACAATCTCTCAGGAAGAATATCTCCGAGGCTGGAATCTCTTCCTTGCATTGGTGCTCTTTACCTTTATGGAAACAATTTTACAGGAGAAGTTGAATTCTCGGAATGGTTCTATCGGAAAATGGGGAGGCGGTTTGGAGCTTGGAACAACCCAAATCTTTGTTACCGGGCTGAAGCTAATTCGACACATTATGTTCCTTATGGGGTAAAACCATGTCAGCAAGAAGCAACTATTTCCTCTGATAATGTTTCACATCTCAAGTTGTAGTAGTGTTGTTTTAGTCTTCTTCTTATTTGAAATTTAACCTTAGAGATGTCACAGATCATACACCTCTAACTTGTCAACTGGAATGAAATTATTGAAGTTACTGAGTCCAATTAACTTCTCCCCTTTTAAAAATTGATCCATATTATTTCCTCCGTAGAAGCAATACTCATATATCGATCATTTATTGTCTACAAAGAAATCAGATTTTCTAGTTGTACAATCTTATGAACCTGTAAAGATAATGTGGATGATTCAGTGACTTGGTCAAAGAGCTTGTTCAGTACTCAGTAGCCCCATATGCATATATGACTTTACCATGTGATCAAAACCAGTACTAGTGTACCAATTCTGCTTCACCCAGTCAGTCAGATTTTTTAACCATTCGATTTCAGAAAACAAAGTAAGTTTGTTACTAGAATTTACTGGATAAGATTGTCCTTTATTTACCGCGTGCCTGGCATTTGAAAAACAGTTGTACCAAGTCAAAGAGATAGCCTTACTCCACAAGCCCACTACCTCCACTTTTCACTCCCATGAATTTCTCTCAGCACTAACAACAAACTTCAACTCCAACCCTCCTATATATTCCCCCAAACCCTCATCAACAAAACTTCATCTCATTCTTTCATAGCTTAGCTAGAGATCTATTTTAAAACCCTAAAAGAGAGAGCTCCCTACAAAATCCAATTTTTTTTTGTCTACTTCATGGAAACCTCCAAAGTGTTTGTCTTGCTTTTTCTTCTTTCTAACTTCCATTTCCTGGTTGTGACTTGCACCCAATTTGAAGTTGGAGGCAAGAGTGGATGGAAGGTCCCCAAATCAAAGGATGACTACAACCAATGGGCATCAAAAAACCGGTTCAAAGTCGACGACGCTGTCCGTAAGTACTAGGGTTTAGTACTAGCTAGCATAGTATATATTGGCCTAAAACTTTTTCTTGATTCACATTTTGGCTATTTATTCTGTGTCATGTTTTGTTTTGCTTTGTTTTCATGGTACTTAGATTTCAACTACAAGGACGACTCGGTTATGATGGTGACGGAGGACGAGTATGACAAGTGCCATTCGGCTCATCCACTCTCCTACTACAACAATGGTGACTCCGAGTTCAAGTTGGACCGACCGGGGTTGTTCTACTTCATGAGTGGGGTGCAAGGGCACTGTGAGAGAGGCCAGAAGATGATCATCAAGGTGTTGGAACCAGCAAGCTCTCCTCAGCCTTCAACAGACTCATCATCACAGAAGAAGAATGGTGCTCCTGCAATGGCTTCTGCTGCTATCGCTTCTTCAACTGTTATGCTCTGCATTGTGTCATTCCTTTTCTTGTTCTAAATGCGATGATTAATTGTTGTTGCTAATATGTAGAATTCTTGGGTCAGTTGGTATAATTTATTTAAGGGAGCAAGAGACAGACTTGAACTACTATTTGACATTATGAAGTTGAATTTGTTTCAGATTATGGATTTTTTTTTTATTAAGCAGTTTAAATGAAGATTTCATTTTGATTAACCCAGAGTTCTAGATGTTCTTGTTTGGGTAGGCTACATAAAAGCAATGGGGAGCATTTTGATCTACTCGGTCATTCGAATCGAGTTCTAAAACGCAATGGGGAGCATATAATGAAAACTTGAAAAGTGAAAATTGCCCTAAAATTTTACAATCGCTCTGCAAAATGGTTTGGATGTTGCGAAACAGGGTCTATTTGCAGCACAGCAGAATCAAAATAACAGAGATCGAAGGCCAATTTAACTGATCAAAAATACAAAGCAAAAACACCTCAAAAGTTTTACCTTGTATCAAGAATTATTATCTACCATCAAGTTTGAATTGCACAATCTAATTGCTAACCAATAATATCATACTAAAAAGTTAAAAATTGGTAGCAAATAGTCTAGACGAACAACTATCCAGGCACACATGAAGCAAGTCCTGGCGTTTTTTTTAACCACTGGTTTACACTGGAAGTAGGAAAGAATCTAATACACTGATCAAAAGTATGAAAGTTTACAGTGTGCAGTTTCCGTCATGAAACTTCACAGATACGAAATTGTTGCGAGATCACAGTAATAAACAGCTAAATACCAGAAAAACTTGAATCATTTTGATTTGTTTCCATCAGCCAAAAAAAAAAATAATAATAATAATATAACATTATGCAAAACTTGTGCAGAATTACTGCAGACCTACAGGATCTCCTAATGCCTCACAAATTGTCTTATATCATCTCCACCTTTTTGCCTTCCATAAGGATTGCTAGGATTGATTCCATGTCGACTTCCTTCCACTTTGCGCGTGCTCTTCCTGAACTTTGATGCACTGCTGTCTAAGTTTAAGTTTACCTTGGGTGGATTAGAAAAGCAAAATGATGAAGCAACCGCCTGTCCATTTCCAACAACATTGCAGTTAAATCAGATTTCAATTACAATTATAAAAGTTTGAAACATCCAAGGACTTGACAGAAATTTAAATTTTAGCAATAAGTCATTATCGTTGGAAGATAAATGTCAATTAACCATATTACAAACTTTGAAATCTCACAACAGCAGAGACATATAAAAGATAAATGATTGCCTTCCCAATGTCAAGAAAATGACAAGTACCTGGAGATCGAGCCGGTGAACATTAAAGATGTCCTTCATAGAGTGTGAATTATATGCTAATAGATAAGACCTATATGCATCTTTTGCTGCACGGTTCAGATGGTAGTTGTTGGCAACCAACTTCTCCTGCATCAGTCAAAGCAATTTAACTTAAATTTTCATGGAATCAGTTATTATCTAATAATTCAATAATAAGAAACAGAAATGTACCAGCTGAGATTGAACATTTTTCAGCTTCTTCTCATTAAATTCATACTCTTTAACAGGGACTTTTGCGGCCTGAAATTAAAATGAAATATGGATGAAATGGAGAACAAGTCCCTAAAACAAAAACCACAATATTCAATCAAGCAACTCCCTTCTGCAAAACAGCGTAGATTTTCTTTGGATTCTTTATCAATTTCTTTGTTTTTTTTTTATCATCTTTTCATGAGTAAATAAACCATACCTTCAAATAGCGAAGAAATTGCAACTCTTCAGGAATGAGGAAAAGTAGTGCATTTCCTTTTCCACCTTCCCCACGAGCTGTTCGTCCAACCCTGTGGATATATTCCTGCAAGAACATGGTAAGCAGTATTCAGCATGGATTAATGAGAATAACACGATACCAAAATTAACTTAAGTATGTTAAAGAAAGAATATTACACACCTTGGGTTCATCTGGAGGATCAAACTGCACAATCCAGTCCTACAAGCACAGAAAGGAGATAGAAAAGCGGTCAACACAAACATTACTAATAAAGGAGCATAGTGACATAACCATGCATAATAATTAGAGAAACTACAAAGTACAGGCCAACTACAAAAAGAAAAAAGGACATACCACGGCAGGGATATCCAAGCCACGAGCAGCAACATCGGTACAAAGTAAGATTCCTTTCTCTGCTTTGCAGTAGTCAAAAAAAGTACTTGTCCTCTTCTGCTGCTTTTGCTTTCCATGGATATCAAAGCAATCCACATTAACGTATCTAAGAAGGTCGGAGTGGAATTTCACCGAGTTACAAGAAGAGAAGAAGACCATCACTTTCTTTGACAGATTCTTCGTCAGGAAAGAATACAGGAGAATAAATCTCTTGGCACTAGGCACAATACAATAGCCTTGTTGCAGCCCTTCATTCGTGACCTATAGTGCAAACAATGTTGTCAGGTTCTAAAGATTACAGCTAAATTACTAGAAAAATAGATCTATTTATGAGTATGAAGTGGTTTTAAAAATAATATTATATATGAACATTAATGTGGAATCCAAAAAACCAGCTGGATTCCTACCTTAGTTCTCCCATCATCCACATCTATATACATAGGTGTTGTTTGGAAGGACAAGCGAGCAAGATCTTCAACCTACAGGTTTAATGGGAAAAGTATTATAAAAAAAAGTAACTCATGTAACAAATAGAGCAATGCAGGCACATAAAGTAAGAGAAGGAAAAGGAGTTTAGGAACTACTGATCTATGGCAGCATATGAGATAGAGATTGACTGATTAACTACTATGAGATAAAGATATGATGCACAAACCTTCTTAGTCTGGGTTGCAGAAAATAAAGCTGTTTGCCTATTCTGCACATTCAATAGAAACTGAATCAGCTGAAGCATATAACCAGTTAAAAGTCCATTTGCAATTGCAACTACAACCATAAAAAAAATTATAATACAATAAAATAAAATAAACAATCCATAATCAATTATTTTGAGCTCCTGAAGTCATTCTACAAGAAAACGAGAAACATATGTTGAAAGCTGGATGCATCTATGGTTCACAGTTGAAGCCATTTATTAAGTTTGTACTATAGCACCATAAATAATACCCCATTTGTTCATATTATTTATCTGATAGAGAATATGACAAAATATATTTAAAACAAAGATAATTCCTTATTCCACAAAACCGAGAGAAGTTGATACAAGCCGGTTCATGCAACAAGACTTCAACTAAAACAACAGGCTCGAGCTAAACAGTAAAGTTATCATACATGATTAGCATCATTGAGTCTTCATAACATAAGAGGTAAAACCAATTAAATCATTTACCTTTGGTAGAATGTTAATAATTTGTTTCATTTCTTCCTCAAAGTTTGCTTCCAGTATCCTGTCAGCTTCATCAATGATGAGGCACTGCAAGTCAAAGAGAATAAAGAAATTAAAAATTGTCAAATGTTGTGAGGTAATTACAAGGGTTTTGTCTCAATCAAAGAGATTTCACCAATCTGACCAAGAAGTCAACTTCAATAGCAACACAAATTACAAAAGGATCTCAAACTACACTTCAGTAAATTGTAACTCTAACATTCCACAAAAATAACCTTTTAAAAAAGATTTTGAAACTACAGCAACAATGATGAAAACTACCTTCAAGTTCTTAAATATGAATCCCTTCGTATTCTGCAGATGGTCAAGAAGACGACCAGGAGTTGCAACCAATAGATTTACTCCTTTTGCAAGACGCTCTGCTTCTCCTCTTCTAGCCGAACCACCAATAACCAAGCCAAGAGTCTGCGAGTGATTCTTGAGAAGGTCCTTCGCTACCGCATGGGACTGATTATTTCAACAGTAAATTGGTCAGGAAAGAACTTATGGGCTTCAAATGTAAATCTCAGAATGAAACAGCATAACATGTAGAGCACAAGTTCTCTTTCTTTCCAACATTGATAAGAAATGAAGCATAATTTCTAAGACAAACATTTCAACTTTCTGCAAATACACAATCATTTTTTTTAAAATTTGTATCAAAATGAAAAGTTAACTTTCATATGGCGGAAATATCATAGGAAAACGTCATTTACAAAACCCATTTCCACAGACATGATCATTCTAAAGAAGAGTAGGTCTAGATGTTAAGGGCACAAAAAACACTACTTTTAACAAGCACAAACACATTTCAACTCTAAATTTGTAGATGTTTTGAATTGGATTAAGCTCTACCACACTACTGCTACCATATCAAACCAAACACCTCATTGCATCATTAATATGGTAGGGTTTTCACCTGTATTGCGAGTTCCCTAGTTGGGCAAATGACAACAACACCCGTTCCATTACGAGGAGAAAAGCTTGCGTTGTATAACAACTCTACAGCTGGTACTAGAAAAGCAAGAGTTTTCCCAGACCCTGTCCTTGCCGCTCCAAGGACATCTTTTCCGATTAATAGCGGTGGAATTGTTCTGGATTGAATCTTCATTCGTAATTCGAAACCACATTACTTGTTAGAAACATACATATTATTCAAGAGCTAACAAAATCACAATCACTACTTACATTATTGAGGAGCTAATAAAATCACAATCACTACGTACCTGAGTCATATGCTGAAAGCCCATTCCTTGAATGGCCATGAAAGTTTTCTCGGACAAATTCAATGAAGCAAATGACACTGTGCTCATAATTCCAGACCCTCCACCAATCTTCACCTTCTTCTCCTTTTTCTCTTCCTCCTCCTCCTGTGCTTCGTCACCTTCTTCACCTTCTTCATCTTCTTCCTCTTTGGTCTCGCTAGGGATTTGAGCCTCTGCTTCCTCCCCCTTGATTTTCTTCATCTTCTTTCTCTTCTTTTCCACCCCCTTCTTATTCTTATTACCCTTAGCTTGTTCCTCGCCTTCTCCGTTTTCTCCTTCTTCTGTTTGGGACTCGTTTTGAGGCTCTGGTTGTTCTGTACCTTCCGATTCCGATGGCTTATTCCCTCTATTTCTCTTGCGCTTCCTCTTCTTCGCCTCGTCCGCAGCAGATGCGCGAGCAATTGGGTCGGTCATGGCGACTGGTTCTATTGTTTGGCGCGTTAGGGTTTTAGGCTAGGGCGCAGAGGAAGAAGACAAGCAAGCAAACTCTCAGAAACGGTGAGGATGTAGGAGTGTGAACTGTGATTTTGTGTAGGGTTTGGTCGTTAAACTTAAACCCTAGTAGTTCGCCAACGCCACTCGGATTATCTGTTTGGGCTTGACCCAAAAACATAAATTCTGTTTGGGCTTCAAACCCTATACTCAGCCCATTTTCAACACATAATTGGGCATCTTTGGTTACTCTAATTTGATATATAAATTTACACTCTAGATTGAACCATCATAATAAACCAAACACTCACTTAGGACTTGGCCCAATTTGTAAATTTTTTTTCTTTCAAAATCATTCATGTAATTGGCAAGCAAATTCAAAATTGTTTAGTCGTTTAACTATGATTAAATAGATACTATTTCCATAAAAATAGTGAAATAAATTTGGTAATGATAAAATGTTTTATAATTCGGATTTATTTCAAGAATGATATTTGTAAACATATCTAAAAAATTTTCTATAAAAAAAAACATATCTAGAAAATAAATAGTCTAAAACATGTGATAACATTTGGTGTGGTCTCGCAAGAGCTTAGCCTCGACCATGCCTCTGTATTCAATATTTGAAGGTCCATCACTCATTGTTGAGTAGCAATGATGCCATAAAGGTTGGAATTTTATAGAAAAGTGATCAAGTAGGTATGCATTATGTTTGCATCTAAAATATCTCACCAAATTAGTCAATTATGTCATAGATAAGCAACCTAATTACCTAAATCAAGTACTATAATGTGCCGATATATGCATAATTACCCACTTGTATTATTTTGGGCAAGACTCCTAGCCATTTGCATATCATTATGCTATTATTTAGTGGCAAAATGAACACCATAGCAAAGTTTGGTAGAGTTTGGTATTTATATCTCGAAAGCAACAAGTCCTTTTTCTATGATCAAAATGATCAACTTTCATTATGGGAGGGTCAATTATCCCATAGATTACGTACTAAAGCATGGAACTAGAATACGAGGGGTCGAGAGCATGATCATGACGTGTCCACTCTACTATATATATGTGCATGAATTTTTATAATTAGGTTGCTCTATTGGAGAGAAGCTCCAATGAGTACCAAACAATAAAGATGTCACGCCCCGAATTTCCAACAATTAAATAATGCTTTTTCGCCTTCAAATAACCAATAAATTCGGAACGTGAAGCATGGATTACCAAAATACAAATACACATGAATATTTTTTTTCCTTTAAACATGTGTCAAACCTCCATCCATGCTCTACCACAATGTAAATACAGACTCATCTTTAGAGTCGAATATTACATTCCATAATTTACATAATAAATTGACATTATGCAAAGTATTAAGTAAATTCACCTACAGAGTTTACTAAAACAGCGGAAGACTAAAATCACCACAACTCCAAGAAGTCCTTCAACTTAACTTCTAGATATCCTAACCTGCAGGATAAAACCCTACACCATTGAATAGTGTACCGGGTTATAACAACAACCCGGTCAGCTTGCGAAGCTGGTATGAGTAACCACAATTTCAAATCACCAATAATTCATATCTTTAATTTTAAAAGATAACATCAATATTATGTCAATTATTTATGACACACGCCACGCCAATCCGCCAATAAAATCACACAACCACAAATCATATAAAATGTCGCTTTTGGACAATTATAAGTGAGAATACTATTGAGGTTCATTTCAAACCATGGGTATTCTATAGTGAAACATTCTTACGAACACTATGAATACCATATACTCAGTAATACATTCTGCGATCACTCAAGTATAATTTCAAAAACATGGGTAATCAATAACGAAACATTCTACGAACGCTTTGATTACCGTATACTCAGTGAAACATTCTACGAACACTCAAGTATACAATTGGCAAGGATCTTTAGCGACCCGAATACCACTCCACTCCAAGAAATACATTTTTAGTATTCTCACAAATAACGTCAAACGCCACACCTAAAATGAACTCAATATCTCATGTATTCACAAACACTAAACGCCACGCCACGCCAACACCAAAATTATGCAACAATTTATATCATATGCATAAATGCAATTCCAACCCTGAAAATTCATATTATAAAATATACTGAACCTACAAGTCTCATACCATGTATTTTACCCCACACGTCCCATACCGTGTATGTTAATCCCAGGGTGATCCAGAATATCAAACAATATAAATTCTCATCCAAAATCAATCACAACAATCAATTATATCACAAATATCAGTGAGTTTACTCACAAACTAACAATTATCCAAACAGTAAATCGCGAGGTTTAGTCACAACAATCAAACAAGTCAGTTTACTCACCTTAAAATCCTGCTGCGTCTTCAAATGATAACCAGGACAAATTGACCAAAAGTCAACTGTCAGTCAACGTGGGTCCCACGTCAACTATTCATCACGGGTCCCACTCGAAACCCAACACTTCCAAAATCAACAATCCAACCGCACAACCTGTCCGTAATAATAATATTAACCACAAGATCAAATTTGATGATCATCCAACGGTTAGATCTCTCGGTTCGTAAATTATACGATCCGATAATCCGGTTAATAGATCATCGACCAAACAATCTAATTTCACAAAACTTAAAACACGAAAGTTGTTCGTATCGACGAACCAAGCCTAACGGAGCAAAGAATTTCTCCCAGACCGGCCGGACGCGCCGCCACGCGCCGCCACCGACGGTGGCCAGCCGCCGGACAAAAGTTGTCTGATTGCTATGAAATTTTAACACAATGTTCTACACATTACCAGCAACAACTTTCATAACTGCCACAAGAGCCAATTCAAAGTAGAAAGTCTCGAATTTACCTCGATAGCTCCGAAACCCTAGGATTTCAAATCCAAAATTCTTCTTCGTCCGAACTCCGATTGAGGCGTACTTTATGTTGTTAGAAAGCCCCAGGCAAGGCCTACAAAGCCCAGTAGGTAAGGTGACTCGATTTGGCCGGAAACTTCCCAGAAACTGTTGAACAGTTCGGCCCCGTTTCTTCCCGTGCGTGCGGCGTCACCACCGTGCGGCTGGCGGCCAACCCGGGTGGGTTTGGACCGCTGGTCCTTGCTGCACCCTTTGGTGGGGGTGGTGAGAGTAGGTGATGGCCGGAGCTGGGTTGCCGGAAAACCCAGTTAGAGAGAGAGAGAGAGAAAAGCACGGGGAGAGAGAGAGAATCGGGGAGAGAGAAAGAAAAAGATTAATTAAGTTAATCCTTAATTAGGAATAGACGGCCCAGATTGAATCTCTAAGATTCAATGGCCAAGATCGTGCCGACAAAGAAAAAGAATTATAAATTTAATTCTTTTCACCTCAAACTTCCGAAATTCATAACTCTCTCATACGATGTCCGTTTTCGACGTACTTTATGTCCACGAACTCGTATCGACGAGCTCTACAACTTTCATGAAGAAAGTTTTCCCAAATTCTCAACGGATAAAAAGTTACCTTAATTAACCTTTCGTAACTTATAATTACCGCCGTAATTATCGTTTTACGATAAAAACCCCTAAAAATACGAAATCACACCAATTCACTTCAAATTTCACGACCTATTTTATAAAAATAAAATCGGAAATTTTTCGGGGTATTACAAAAGACTTTCAAACTCAACCGTTTGATGAACTTTTAATGAGTTTTTTAAATATAAACTAACATTTAAATTACTTATCTACCGGTTGAGTTTGAAAATCTTCTACAAATCATCATTGTTTTGTACTCACTTGAGAAAGCCCCTATTCTATTAGCCTCCCTTATAAGTCATTTTTCTAAAATAATCACAAGACTAATCATAGCCAATGCTTGCAATTATGTTCCACTCACTTTAATAAACTTATGTATATCATAGTCAAATACATGCGTACTAACATGACAACATTTCATTGACCATATAACATAATCGAAACCTAAGTACGAGTTTTATAACTTTGCCTCAATACGATATTTGTTATGATATTATTAAATTATTTGATTATCCATTATATTCCATAATAAGGTGAATTTACCAGGCATTTAAACCCTTTGATTTATGAATATAATAATTGTGTGATACTGATGCCTGAAATTAATACACAAAATGCAATCCTCGCTTTATTTTACTACTTTTACTTTGAAAATTCAAAAGTAATATCTTTAATGATTTCACCTTACAAAAAAGGGGAAGCTTCCACGTGGTCTGAATGGATCCCACTGTTCTCTCCCTACCGGCTAACGAGTCTGACAGCATTTTTGACCGTTACGATAGATTTATTCAAAAATTTCAAAAAGCAAAAACCTTAACAGCCTTCCCTCAATTGCTTCTTCCACTCCAGTTGACCCAAAAATTCATACTAAACAAACACTTTATCTGGAGAGCAAGTAGCAGAATTTGGAGTGTCCATAGCAATTACGTTCAAAAACCTAACACTACCTCCCCCCAATCCAACGGCTCAAAAGACCCTCCAAAGTTGCTACCAAATCACCATCTTGATCTTCCCTCCCTCTTTTCTATTTCTGCTGTGCAATTCACTGAGTTTCCAGAAATTTTTTTTGATCTTCAGGCATTTTGAGCAGTTTCGTCAACTGGGTCGCTCTGAAATTTTGATGGGTATGTGAGAAAAATCGAATCACAGAAAATGCCTGTATCAACTCGTTCGCAAAGTGAACGAAAACCCAGGTCGGATCAAGAACAGAGCCACGCGAATCTTCCTCTGAGAAACCCACACAATGGATTGAAAGAAAAGATGAAAGCTTTGACTTTGCTTTACGAGCAGCAAAAGCAAGCCTCCGCAGCTCTCAGAAATTCGAAACCACCGGATCCGACGGAGCTCCGATTCGCGACCCACCCGAGCGTCCAGCTTCTGGGCTCTTGTAAAAAAGAAGAGAGAGAGTCGACTCGGCCCAGCAGCCAAGTTATGAGAGAGAACAACGCAATGCACAATTCGACCATTACAAGAACTTACGTTCTGCCTCAGCCTCAGACTCAGGCCCAAACCCACGACGCGAAAGAGAATGCGGTCGCCGGAAACGACCGGAT
Source organism: Rubus parviflorus (assembly GCA_029955375.1). NCBI lineage: Eukaryota > Viridiplantae > Streptophyta > Magnoliopsida > Rosales > Rosaceae > Rubus > Rubus parviflorus. The sequence continues at coordinate 10,765,929 of JARGGL010000009.1, forward strand.
TCTCAGCTTTACTTCGCTGCCAAGAAAGGCCAGGGCCTCGACCGCGGTGGCGCGGCGGCTCTCGCTCGGCGGAGGTCAAGTCCCTCACGTGGCGCACGTGACCGAAGGCAAATTGATGATGGAGGGGGCTAAGAATGTTCAAGAATCGGAGGCGAATTCGGCGGTTTCGGAGAAAGCCCCAATTTTTGGGAGCCGGATTCTGGTGTTCGTGAGGCTGAGGCCGATGAGCAAGAAGGAGAAGGAGGCCGGTTCGAGGTGTTGTGTAAGGATTGTGAACCGGCGTGACGTGTATCTGACGGAGTTTGCGAACGAGAACGATTATCTGAGGCTGAAGAGGCTGAGGGGACGACATTTCACCTTCGATGCTTCTTTTCCAGATTCAACTTCTCAGCAAGAAGTTTATTCGACCAGGTAAGTTTTGGGTATTCAAATTCTTCATTGGCATCATAATTGTGTTTGTTTTGCTTCACTTTTACTTGATTGATAGCTTGTTAAGAGGAAAAACCAGGAAGACTTACTTGGTTCAGAAGAAAATGAAAACAGAAAACAACTAAGCTAATGGTAGAGTATTAGTACAGCTATGAGAGATTATTGAACAAGCCATGGTGTGGTTTGGGAAAACATTCATTAACCTGTTCCTACATTAAATAAGGAAAGTTTAGCAAAAATGGTACCCATTTGATTTTTCAGTACAGCTATGAATTGTTGATAATGTTGTTTGATTTAGTAGAGCTGAAATTTCCATCTTTGAACGAGTCATTGTGTGATTTGGAAAAACATTCATTAACCTGCTCCTTCATTTAATGAGGAAAGCTTAACAAAACGGCTGCCCTATTCGAATTTTCAGTACAGCTGAGCTTGTGGAAGCAGTTCTGCAGGGGAGGAATGGATCAGTCTTCTGCTATGGTGCCACGGGAGCCGGAAAAACATACACAATGCTAGGCACTCTGGAGAATCCGGGAGTGATGGTTTTGGCAATCAAGGACCTCTTCACCAAGATAAGGCAGAGGAGCTGTGATGGAAACCATGTGGTTCATCTGTCCTATCTTGAAGTCTATAATGAAACTGTCAGGGATTTGCTTTCCCCCGGAAGGCCTCTAGTCCTTAGGGAAGATAAACAGGTCTGCCTCTCCTCTCTATTTTGCATCTCGCATTAATTTACTTGCAACAATTTATCTTGTATCAAAATTTCCTAAAATACTAATCTTCTGATATGGAAGGTTCATTTGTTATCCTAAAGTTTAATTACAAGTAAACGTTTTATATTTAATTTTACTTGATACAAATCTGAATGATGGTAAAAATGTTTGTTCAAATGTATATTACAGGGAATGGTGGCAGCTGGTCTTACACAATACAGAGCTTATTCCACCGATGAAGTACGTTTAATACTCCCTTCACTGGTGACTTGAAAGTTTAGATAGGTTTTGGGAAGATAATATATTGTTTGGTCTTTCTTTGTTTTGTGGCAGGTTATGCAATTGCTTCAGCGGGGAAACCAAAACCGAACTACTGAACCAACTCGAGCTAATGAAACTTCTTCTCGCTCCCATGCTATTTTGCAGGTAACAATTGAATATGGCCTGTTGAGTTCTCAATTCCATACTTACAATTTCATGACTCAGTTTCCTTCTTTCTTTCTAATGCCTCTCTTGTGTACCCAGGTTGTGGTTGAATACCAGGTAAAAGATGCTTCTATGAATGTGGTCAACCGAGTAGGCAAGCTCTCACTTATTGATCTTGCCGGGTCAGAGAGAGCCCTTGCCACAGATCAGAGAACAGTGAGATCTCTTGAGGGTGCCAATATAAATCGGTCACTCCTAGCACTGAGCAGCTGCATCAATGCTCTCGTGGAGGGAAAGAAACACATACCTTATCGAAATTCAAAGTTGACCCAACTTCTCAAGGATTCTCTTGGAGGAGCTTGTAACACTGTAATGATTGCCAATATCAGTCCATGTAACCTCTCATTTGGTGAAACCCAAAACACTCTTCACTGGGCTGATCGAGCAAAGGAAATTAGGACCAAGGTCAGTCCTCCTTACATATCATTCTTCAACTTCCACTCATTCACTGAAATTTTAAATGCATTCATCCAACAATTAAAGTGTCATAAGTAATGTTCTAACTTTCTGTTCTTACATTGTGTATTACTATCTCTGAGAGTATTGTGTTGGTATGTTGCTAGTTTTATTGAATTATCAAAAGCAACAGTATCTTTCATGTCAAGCGCAGGCATTGGTTTTCATCTTTCTCAAAATTCCATGCTTGGTTTCTGTCAGTTACAAAAGTTGCGCCAATATTTTAATGGCAAGTCATTATGATAATTCTGAATAATTTACACGCAATTGCAGGCCTGTGAGGTGAACGAGGAAATAGGGGAAGTACCTGAATCTGAAACTGATCAAGCCAAACTATTACTTGAACTACAGAAAGAGAATCGTGAACTTCGAGTACAACTGGCACGTCATCAACAGAAGCTACTAGTTATCCAAGCACAATCCTTGGCTGCAAATGCGTCTCCAACCCCTTCTTCAGCTACCTCTCTCTTGACGCCTCCAACGTCTGCCCAACCAAATGAGAAGAGGAAACCCGGACCATCTTTCTTGGCTGGGAATTGTTTCACACCAGAATCCAAGAGAAAAGGGGCTGATGAAGGAGTCAGAGAGCTTCGCCAGACAGTAAAAGCATTAGAAGCAGAAATAGAAAGGATGAAGAAAGATCATACTTCACAGCTAAAGCAGAAGGATGATATTATTCGTGATCTTTCACGGAAAAGTGACAAAACACCAGCAATGGGGAGGGAGGGTACAAAAAGGGTAGTCACAAGGGCTAGCTTGAGACCAAAGGAGCCAAGCATGGGTGAGTTGAAGAGTCCAAGTCATCGTTTCAGGTCACCAGTCCCAACTGCTAAAAAACGAAGCTTTTGGGACATAACAACCGCAAATAGCCCATCAGTTACTACACAAAATGGAAGAAAAACTAGAAGTCATGTTATTCGCGAACCACTTGCTGTTCCCTCCATGCTTCTCCAGGTAATCTAACTGTTCTCATTGTCTTTGCTTAACTACTTTCTGAAAAATGTGTAAGGTTTCAAACACGCCCTCATATGAAACTTCTAAGAAATAGTTTACAGGACCTATCACTAAAATATCCTTCCACGAAAACACACGCTCTTTTAATCTTTTATGTATGCCTTGTTTCTTTGTTCTGCAACTGATGCAGCTTGCCTATCCATGTTTCTGCTTTGTGATATTTTTTGGACCGCACATCATCAATTATACCAGCCAGGTTTTGCACGACAAAAGCCCGAGCGTCTGAAGTAACACAGGAAGGATGAAGAGGAAGGAAAAGAGAAAAAGGCTACTTGGAGCTGTCCGGGGTTTAGGGTTTAGACGGTGCTGCTGTTACTTGTATTTTATGTCATGTGCTGTGATCAACCAACATTGTCAAATCACAATGGAGTCCGAGTTGTTCATTACATTGTTCTTTCCTCATAATGTTTCTTCTGTAGAGTCAGCAAAACCCATTTCATTAGTTCAATTTTTTTGTTTTTCAGAATAATACATTACTTATTCCAAGCTCGCTCTACTATATGCATTTAGAGATCATCAGTGCACAGCCAAATGAATGCATTAGTGCTTGTTGTTTTTAAGAATTTAGAAGTGAGTACATATTTTTCCTCATAGCATTCAAAATCATATAATCGTGTAAAGTCGAGTTAATATAAGGAAATGCTCCGGTAAAGCTCTCATCAACAGAAGGCATGAACATCAGTCGTGATGAATGACAGCAAAATCATATGCAAAACAAAACACCAGCACATATATGCATGAAGTTTTGCATCATAACAAGGCTACATGTTAATCCAACTTTTAACCTCTCACGACCAAGAATCCAACTTTTACTACATGTTAAGGTGTGTACATGCTAACAAGGCTTTAGTTCTTTTGATTTTTTTTTAATGGAAGCCAAAATGCTAAAACTATTAGAACTAAGATATGGATCAAGCAGACACGCATGGTCAGTAGGTGTATTTCCTTTTTCTTTTCAGTTCTCCTCAATTTCCACTCTGAAAGATTATCAAACACTAAAACTATGAATCTATGATGATGATGATCCAACCCCATTGTGTGTATGAAATACCAGATAAACTCACCACTACAGCACCACTTGATCAAAAAGCTACTCCACTTCTGGTCCGGCCCTGCAGTCTGCTTATATAATTGAGCATTTAAGCTCATTAAGTTCCACTAGTAGGTATCAGATATTGCGTCCTCTTGTCCAATTAAGGAAAAGATAAATGGGCACCGGCCGGCTCCAAATTAAGTGAACAAAAAGAAAGCTAAAGGCTTTCTGCATTTCAGGGACTCCAGCTGATCGAGCTTAAAGTCTGACCATATCATCAGCTCTTCCGCGCACGGGGCTCAGAGTCTTTAACCTGGTCCCCCACCCCCCTAACTTGGCCAAATTATTAACATAATGTCATTTCACTGTGAAAGTGACCACCACTACCCGGAGTCGGCAAAACCAGGAACTTTTTTTCATGGAGCGAGATGAAGAAGCTTGCACTCATCTTTGAGACAATTCGTCCAACACCTTGCCTTAATTTTTTAGCACACCTCTCACTCCCTCGACACTTTTTGCCCTACACTAGGCATGGCATTTTAACAAACACTTTGCTCAAAGAAAAAACATTTAATGGTGGTAGGGATGGCAAAAATCCCCACCGGGTAGGGTACTCATAGGGGATCCCCAGTATTCGATTTATGAAATCGGCTACGGGGCGGGGATGATATTTTGATCCCTATCCTCATCCTCACCCAATAAGAATTATTTAATATATATATATATTTATATTAATTCAATAAATATTTATGTAAACTTCTTTTTTTGTCTCATCCTTGACTCATATAAAAGAAATTTTATTCAACGGCCAATTGTGGACTTTTTTTTGCCAACACATAAACTTTTTTTAAAAAAAAAATTTGCTGTTCTTTTTAAGCAAGACTGTATTTATTTATTTTTGATTGAAATAAGGAACTTATATTATTTTGATGTTTTGATTTAAACTTTATATTTTTTAAACCTATAAGAATTTTTTTTATAATAAATTAGTAATATTTGTTAACGGGGATCGGGGCGGGTATGGGGACCTAATCCCCAACGGAGACGGGGACATGAAATCCCCAGTATCTTATTATGGGGATTGGGGCGGAGATGGGGACGAAGAATGACTTCGGGAGATGGAAATAGTATTTTAATCCCCGTACCCTACCCGTCCCATTACCATCCCTAAATGGTGGACTATTATTACCTTACGGCCGCCCCACAAATATCACATGATCTCTCATTCATTTACTTTCTTAAGGAGTTAAGGTCACATAGCTATCTACATGTACGTTCCCAATAGACAAGGTGCGATTGCCCTACAATTATATGGCACCACCCAACTTTGGAGTTTAGATATAGCAGTAGCCATATAGTCCTCATTTAATACAGCCAACCTTAGGCATATGCAATCATTCAATGCTCTTGTTTGTGTGTAGTCTGGGATTTACTTCAAGTTCAATCCTCCCATACGTGTTGCTGCACAAGTTTCTTTTTCTGGGTTTTATAATATTACACCTGGTGCTAAAGAGGTAACACCCCGTTTGATTTGCGGAATAAAAATGATTCAATTTTTTAAGGGAATAGAAAAACAAACCTTAACGAGTTGAGTGATTTCGATTGCACTTACGAAACATGAGAAATGAATTCTCTTCTCGCTTCAACTCTCTAATCCAACAATTTAAATGAGATCTACAATTGTATTTATTGAAATAATGATTGAACAAAGCAGTGGCCTAACTTTATGTAGAGCCACCACCAACTTTTGAATCCTTTGAAAGAAAGAATGATGGGTGGATGATCAAAATGAACCTCGAATTCTGTGATGAAATAATCCTAGCTGTAACACATCCATTACCACCCCCTTTCAATTGTCCTCTGGGCCTCCTTCACATTATTCTTTCTCATTGTGGTTGCAGATCTAGAGAAGAAAGAAAAGGCATACATTTCATACTTGGAAAGCCTTGAAAGTTGAAACTAGGACAAAAGGACAGCAGTCACAGCACTGTAACACAAACTACAGAGAACATGACCAAACTACCCTTGTAAGAATGTCATCTGCATATATTTCATTTCTGGGTTTAAGGATGTCATTTCAGATTGCTGATTCAAATTCACACAGTGAAGAGAATGTAAACAGTAGTCATTTAAATTCAGCAGGGAATCAAATGCCAAGGTGGAAAAGCAGTCAACAAGATTTACATTCAGGAGAAGAAAATAAAAAAATAGAGAAGAGCCTGGGAAAAAAAAAAGCAGTCAATTATAAGCAAAAGCCAAAATTCTGCTGTCAGGAATTGGATTTGGGTTTTTAGTTTTATATTTTGCTTTTGATGACTTCTATGATTGCTTTAGTAAACTTATCTTGGGATCATTGTAACACAAAATTATATATCAAAAGCAATGATTGGAAATTGCAACAGCCTATACTTTTAGACCAAATGCTGATATTTTATGGGATGAATGTGTATGAATCACCATTACTGCAAAAAAGGAAACAAGTTAAACAGAGAAAGGAAATTAATAGTAAAGCAAAAAAGAGACATCAAACCTATCATTGAAGCTATCCCATATAGAAGAGGGAGACCCACACAGACAAAAGGAAAAAGAAAATTGCATCTTTGTGTCATTAAGTTTTTCCCTTTTGGCTATGCATTTGAAGCTATCTTATGATTTAAGTACAGAGCTTTCAGCTACACAGAGTATAAAAGCAGTTTATGTGTTTACATATTGATCTCCCATAAGTTGTCATAATTACCAAAAAAACAGGGGGAGGCCCCTTACTAATAGCAAAGAAATCATTGTACTAATCTACTCAGGTGGTATGACATTGAAGGACTTTCTCTCTTTACCATTGTTTATATACTAATCTTGTGTCTATCTCTCTCGTTATAATTGTACCTCTTTCGTTATGTGCTAGATCACGTAATGAGAGAGATAGACACTTAGTTATAAACAACCGGTGATATGGATAATTGGATATTCAGACAGCATTATACGAAAATGGATTTACAAATTGAAGTATACTCCAAAGTTCCTCAGCTCAGCTTAACTGCTAACTTAGCATATAAAAGAAGAAGCATATATAATTCCTCTAACAATCTAAACTTCTTTCCATGGTAAAAACAAACAAATTCATCATAAACTTGAGAGGTTGAACAGAATTAGTAAAGATGACAATCATGATTGCATAAGCATTTGGTCTAATCATCACTTAATTAAGGATCGGAAAAAGCTATACATGTACACCTTCATGCCCCCACCACCTACCATCATGTTCTAATGTATTGCCCCCCACCTAAACTAACAAAATATGAAAGATAGACATAAACCCACTAACGATTTTCCCCAAATATTCCAATCTAAAAAAGAGAAGAGAAAAAAAAAAAAAAAAAAAAAAAACCTAGGAGAGAACTAGCTAGGCTTCCAAATTCTAGATTGAAGAGCTAAACAAGAGCTTACTCTTCAAGAATTGAAGCACATAGTAGTTAATTAGACTCGAAGCAAGTAGATACTGAGTTCAGGAGCCCCATTGCTATCTGGGTTCATCATGTAGAAAGCCTCAGAGTCTCTGGAGCCAACAACCCTCTCAAACTTAGCCCTCATGTACATGAGTTCACCATCGGACCCAGATTCAGCTTCATTCCCAGGCAAGACCCCAGCACCCATTGAAATGGGCTCCACAGCCTTCAACACCTTCCACTCTTTGGGCCCACATTCCCTTCTGCTAGCAAACCCAGACTTCTTCCCATTGCAGTAAGTCCTCCACACAGGCTCTTCCAGCAACCTCACAGCTGAAGATTTCGATTTCGATTTGGAGTTGGAGTTGGAGTTCTCCGTCTTCTTCTCCTCTTCTTTCTCCTTGTCACACTCCAAAGCAATCCTCACAAGCCCAGATGCCATTTCTTTGACCAGCCCACTAATCGGTGTTGCGAGCTCGATCAGGAAAGCCGGGTGTGAATTTGGGTCTCTTTGGAGTGCGAAATGTACATGCCCTTTCTTAGACCCGAAAAGGGTCCCTATAACTCTGGGGCCTAGACCCAGCTGGAGGCTTGAACGGCTCTTCCCAAAGGCCGTGAGCACCGACCGGAGCCTCGAAATTGCTGCAGCTTGAAGCTTCCTTCTCGGAAGCTGAACCTTATTGTGAGGCGGCAGAGGCTCCTGTTTCTTCTCTTCCTCATCAGCAGCGGCAGCAGCTGCTGCTTTTGACAAGCTTGGAAGAACTAGTCCATCCTCATGATCATGATCATCTTCATTGCCAACCTTGTTAGTCCAGTGGAAGTGTCTTTTGGAGGAGGAGTCCTGCAAGCTCTTTGCCATCACTGTTGTCTATCATAAGAGAGAAAGCAATGAATGGGAAAGAGGCAGAGTCCTTAAAGATGGTGGTTGGTGGGTGAGACTGTGAGAGAGTGAGAGTGAGAGTGGATTTCTGATGTCTCCTCTTTTATTGAGGTGGTGTGTGGGGAGGTGGTGTTTACATTAATTCTTTGTTTCTAGTAGCCCAAGAGAATCCTGACAAAAGAAACATAGACTGACCCACAAACTGTATGCTCCAGAGTCCAGACAGAGAGAGAGAAGAATGGTGTGAGATTTTTATTGTTTATTGTTTTGAAAACACAGAAAAGAAAGGGAATCTGAGGAGACAATGCGTTTGTGATTTCACTTTCGAGTGGGGTAAGCAAAGCTAGTAGCGAATTTTGCTTGACCGACCCTTTTTGACTTAAATCACAGAAACAGTAAAGAGGGATTGCAACCAAAGCACTTGAAAAAAAGACCAAAGCCATCGCTATTCACACCGGACAGACTCACATCACCATTTCATACCATACACCCATGTCCTCTTCTTCTTTGTCCAAGCGCAGAGGTGTGGGTGCTGGTGGTGTTGTTATTGGGGTTTTCAAACTCGTCTCTATCTATCTCAGTATCAAGTCCCTGAGCTCTCATGGCATGGCATATGTTGGGTGCAGAGTCTACATTTCGATCTTCACCAACCTGCGACCTGAACCTCAATGTTTGTGGGGGGCCCATACCACTAAACCACTGAAGCATCGTAATCAAAACGATTAGTTTAGTTCCACTAAGGTTATCTTATCATATCATATCAGACCAACATGGATTGGAAATGTACACCCAGCAAGAGTCAAGGATGAGTAAAAAAGCTACAAGACAGCTTTATATCGTAAACATTGCATGATTAACACGCACAGATACTACACAGTCAAGCCAGTCACAGTGCTAAACGCTGGCGAGCTATAACTAGATAACGAAACCAGATAATTACATACAGTTGAGACCAGGATTCGGGCAAACTTGCACTAATTACATTCACTTCTAGACATGGATCCATAACGAGAATACAACTTAGGAGTGCATATTGACATAGGCCAGCAAACTAGTCAAATGGTTTTTGTACATACTTTTAGAGATATTAGAAGCACAATCGATGAGTGATGCTTGCCTACGGTTGAAGGAAAATAAAAGATCCTAAAGTTAGCTCTCTAAACTTTGGTCGGGGTCTGGTTGCTTGGGCGCAGTGGCGCCTCCATTCATTCTGGCACGTGCCTCGGCAAACATCCTCTGCTGCTCCGCCAAGGCTTCTTCCTCCGTCATCTCTGCTCCATTGCCCCATTTGACACTTTTTGCTACGTCATGCTGGTAAAGTTTCAACTCTCATTATGTGGCACGTTCACCAAAAATGTTAAAATAGATGCATGCATTAGTCACAAGTGGGTTTATGTGTGTGTGTGTGTGAGAGAGAGAGAGAGAGAGAGAGAGAGAGAGAGATTTTGATAAAACTGCAGAGGGCTAATCCCTAATGTCACGGTTTAACTGAGCTGCTTTCAGTGACTACATCTTGCACTACTTGTATGAACATAGAGAGCATAAGCTGATGAATACTTACCACAGTCTCAATTTTGTGTTGTTCATATGCTGCATAAACTTCCTCAATGTACTCGCTGAACCCAAGAACCTGATAACAGAATAAAAAGTGTCAAAACCACAGCCATTTCATACATGTACATCATTATACAAAATTTTTGCTAAATGACAGTAAGATGTCTGTGACAGAGCCAGCTATTTTGTTGATTCATGTATACCCCAATCAAATTACCAACCACCTTTTTTGGACAAGTACAAATAAATTATTACGCTTTAAGGCATATTTCACAGATATACCTTTTAAGGATATGTAACCAAATTGACTAACCATCCTATTTATGGAAATTCAGAATCATAGAAATGATGAACACTATCTCACGAAGATGATGCAAGTACAAGATGCAGATGCATGCATAGATCGATAAAGGCACTCAATCTACTGATGTTGATAAACCACAAAACGAAAGCCCAGGTGCACTATGGACTAAAACACCGCACAAAGAACAAGAACCAAATTAGACATTAAAATATATGGTCAGAGGAGTTGGTCCAAAACCTGTAAAGCCTTGAGCACATGCTCGGGTGCTATTGTTCTTTTCTCCTCTCTGCTACAAACTTCATTAGACTCTGATGAGATGAGATTTATAAACTCTGCAAAGGCATGAAATAAGTAATAAATCAGTTTAGAAAAATATAAAACATCCGTCACAAGGTTATCATCATCCAGACACTAGAAAGGCAAACTGTTACGGAATTCAGGAACACATTACAACAGTTGAAAGACATTGAACTTCAAACTACATAAGGAATGACTTTCAAACCAAATTGTAATCGATAATCAACCTATAATATGAGTGAATATTACATATCTAATGCCACCTAAAGACTTGAGAAAGAGTCTCCATCACTGACAGACAACAAGTTCCAGAATTGCATGCAAACAAAAGCATAATAGAGATCATAAAGTTCGGGGGCAATTTTTCAATGCAGTGATGATTGCTTCAAAGTTTCAAAATCCCCCTATGCCAAAGGACATACTTGTATTAGAAACAAAATCCCTCAAAATCCTATACATAACTTTGATTTATTTTTGCTTCAAACTTATTCAATTGACACTATTAACAAAATATTATTCCATTGAATTCACTTCTGATAAATCAACAATTGAAGACCCAATAATGCAACTGGCCCTGTATCATTGAAACAATTAGGTTTCACATGCAGAAAAGGCTATTATTGGCTTAAAGATCTACAGATTAGACTTTGAACTACTCACAAAACAAGATAGAGACAAAATATTGCATTACCAATAACAAAAGTTGAGCAAGTTTTGGTCAACACAGAAGAAAAAAGAATATACCAGCGCAGCTTACAAACATGTGAACATGAGTATAGCCAGCGAAATGTGTGAATGCATATGTCAAATGCAAAACATAAACTACACTTTTATTTATTTATTCTCACCTACACAACACTCGATGAGAAGATCTTGAGCATCTCTTGCAACACGTACATCTGGAGGCAACATCTCCTTAATGATTTTGGTCATGGTTGCTGAGAAGAAACAGTAAGTTTACATCATTCAGTATTCAACTTTGAAATGAGAATTAAAAAGGAGTAACACATAAATTATGTTATCTAAGCACTGATGCAAAATTACAACTAGTACAAGTTTCAAGCATGCTATAGATTGTGTTTGGAAAATTATGATTGTATCTCCAGGCATCACAAACAAAATTGCTACCCCAAACCAATGAGCAAACCATGTCGATCTACTTAAATATCTTTTAGGCTTCAACAGTCCATGTCCATCCAACTAAAACTATAGGGAAAACCCATCAAACTCAGCAAAATGCTGGTCTTCTATTTAAGTTTTTCATTCCATTTCCAAGATTCAGTCCAGTGTTAATTTCAACAAAACTCTAATAACTTCAGTTAAAAAAAACAATCAAAAATAAATAAATAAATAAATAAGTATAGTGGTAACCTCATTGATCAAAAATCACCTATGAATTCTAGTACCCAACAAAAAATGAAAAAATCACCTATGAATCCTTACAGTAATAATCCCCAAACTCTATGATAACATATAAAATCAATCGTTCTATTACATCAATTCAGCCACAGATGAGAAAAACCAAGAAACTAACTGAAAAATCATCAGTTAACGGACCACATCGAATTAGAAAGCCATCAAATCGATTAACCTAACTTTAAAAAAATAACAAAAAATACATAAAATCAAAATCTACCTTTTGGAAGGGAAGCGTCTTCCTTTGACTTCCCGACGATGTCCATTGGCTCCATCCTTAACCTGCGTCAACCATAACAACCCAAAATTCAATACATACATAAGCGTATATCTACAAAACCTATAAAAATCGAGCAAAATATAACAGATCTGGAGCTTAGCGAGATTAGACTCACCGGGTTACTGAGTTGAATCGGCTATCGGGCGTGAGTCTGACGGTGTAACACGATGAATCTCAACCGATTGACGATCCGAGTTGCAGGAAAATCAGCAGGAGGGACATGGTTGATATATGGATTTATCAGACGAGGGCGTAGTTCATTGGTTCTTCAGGATAAGAGAAGCAGATCTCGCTCGCAGGCGATTAGGGCACAAAAACAATCCCCTAAAGCGCGTTGATTTACGACTTTACCACGCGCTGATTTTACGCGTTTTTTAAGGAGATTCTAACCTGTGCTTTCGCGGTTAGGTGAGTTGGAAGTGATGTCCACGTGGGGAAGGCGCGCGTCCTCGGGAAATTAGATGTTAATGAATCATCCAATTTTCTTTTTTTGGATAGAATGAATCATCCAATTTTGAATGAGCTTGTCCAATTTTTTCATTTGTTTTTTTTTTTTTACAACAAAATTTTTCATTTATTTGTTATTTTAGATTTATAATTCGAAACCTTCGTATTTTAGATTATCCTTTGTATTTAAACTTTGATAATTTAGTTCGAAATGTCGTAAAGACTTCTCTTTGTAGTTTGTATTAATCTTTTTTTATTAAAAAAAATTATCAATAAAAATAAATAAATAGTTGTAATGAGAGGCTTAACCCAAAAATATAATTGCATAAAGCAAATTAACAATTGTCATGAGAGTGTTAACTATTTAATTGTGTTTGATAGAGAGTAACACGGCCCGTATGGCTCTAAATAATCAGATGAAGGAACATACGAATATTTATTTTGCACCAATTTACAGGCTTGTTACTTGATAAGAAAAACATAATGATGATAGGGGATATGATGTGGTGCAGTGATGTATGTCATACATTCATTTACAATTTTTTTGAACAAAAAATTATATGTAATTAAACCAAAATGATTACATTGACAACAAAGTTATCACATTCGTTTTACACTATTTACATATTATTGAACCAAAATTACAACTTTGACAACAAAATTGTTCATAAACTTGTAACAAGGTTGTAGATGGAGTAATTACCTCTAATAAAACAAAAATTACACAAAAAAAGACTCGTTACCACAATGACAACACATTTTTTTATTATATTTGTAGGTAGAGGTATGACATACATCTCATTATTGTATAACTTCCCATGATGATAGAGTCTATAATGACTAATGAGTATTTTATAATATAAAATTTGTAGTATATGTTAACGTATCTCATACGTACAATTACTATTTTTAGACCTTAAATACTTAAACGAAAACTTTTTTACTCTAATAAACACTTTATTTAACTTAATGAGGGTTATTTTCGTAATTACTACATGGTTGTCGAAGTGCTAATATGTAATACATGTCCTCAAGTCGTAAAATATTATAATTACTACTTTATGACTTAATTACTAAAACAAGAACCTAATTTACTATAACGAAAACTTTATTTACCTTAATAAAGATTTTCTCTCCTCATTATTTATGAGAAATGTTAACATACCATAACCTTAGTTTTTATAATAAAAATTAATGATATTTTAAATTTTGAATATTTCAGTCATCTAACCGTTTAAATATTGAATAAACGAATACCATATAACTTGATACATAATAGTCACGAGAGATGAAAATAACACCACGAGAAATCATCCCAATACAAATGCATATAGGATATATAGAAATTTCCTTAAATTCAACGGCTTGGCGAGACATACGTGTGTGTAATTATTATTATTTTTTTAAATAAACCATGTAGATAACGTATTAACGTGGAGTGGGAAGTCTTAGGGAGAGAGAAATAAACTTAACATGCATGGAACACTAATTATTCAAAATGTAAAAACAAGCCAATGATGAAACAAAACAAACCAATTAAAACTCCAGCTGAACTAACTTACCAATTAACTCTTATCAGTTAAATATCCACACACCTTCTCATTATATTAAAAAGCTTATTATTGCATGTAATATAGACAATTCATATGATAAAGTGAGTAGATAGATTTTTTGTTAGTGTTTTAATAACATTTTCTTAATTTAAAGTGATTAGCACTAGATTTTTACCAGCTCATCACGAGTTCACGACAGTTTGGGGTTGAGATGAATTTATATATCGCCAGATAGCAGAAGAACTTTTCTTTGGTAAATTATTGGGCCGAGCAGTAGGTTGTGGGCCGTGTAAACAGGTCCGTTTCAGGTAACCCATTAATGGCACGAGTCGGGTAAGAGTTATAACAACCGCGGGTCGCAAGTGCGCAAGTTTTTCAGTTAATTTTTTGCGGGGCAATTGCGGGCCTCCGAGTCCGTTTCAGTGTTTCACAGGGCAACATTCTTTCTTTCGCTTTCTTCTACCTCGCTCTCCTTCGTAGGAGGGCTTTGCTTTGCTTGCTCTGCAACTGTACTCCTGGAAATCCTAATTCCTAAACAGAATTTCATAACCATATAATATTTTCCATCCTGATCACATTAGATTTCTTATTTTGATGAAAGCATTGCTCTTGATTCTCAAGCTCGTAAGTTAAAAAGATGGATTCAGACGAAGAAGATTTCGTCTTCTACGGAACGCCGATAGAGCGCGAGGATGACATCACCACCAGCCGTAAGAAGAAGTCTGTCGCCGAAGCCTCCGGTCAGCTACGTACTCTCGCTCCTTGGAAGCAAGAGGTATTTGGTCGCCTGCTATTTTTATTTGAGATTTTTTCATATCATTTGGTTGGTTACTGAGAAATCTGGAGATAAAAGCAATGGAGATTAGATTATGGCTCTCATGTCTTGTGAGCTTGGCAGAGTTGTAGTATCACTAATGTTGACTAGTTCAGCTTAGAAAGATTGCTATGTTTCTTGAAGGCTTCTTTTGTAGGAAATTAGATTAGGAAGAGTTTGACATTGTAATTAATTACCTGTTTGGTTGATAAAAGAGTTTGATAAAGATTGTGGAAAACAGGCTGCACAGGAAGATGGACTGCTTTTGTGGTTTCTCTCGATACAAATCAGTTTAGAACTTAATTTAAAGAAGTCTAATGGGACATTAAACAATATTTAATTCTCATTGGTTCTTATATGCCTGATGATGTTTAAATGAGCAATTTGGATGAACATTCTCTTGATTTTTCTCTCTCCAGGTTAGAGATGAAGAAGGGAGAAGAAGATTTCATGGGGCCTTTAGCGGAGGGTTTTCTGCTGGCTACTACAATACGGTGGGCTCGAAAGAGGGTATTGTTACACATTCCTTTGAACTAGAGTGTTTTATTGCTTTTCTGAGTTTTTTCAAGAGTAGCTAATGGTTAATGTTATGTGAAACAAATGTGCAGGGTGGACACCACAGTCCTTTGTGTCGTCCCGTAAGAACAGAGCTGAAGTCAAACAGCAGGACATTTTGAACTTTCTAGATGAAGATGAAAAAGCTGTATGTTTATTTTGGTTCTGACGTGGACATTAGTTTTATTTCAAACCGTCTCAATTTCTATCTTTCGACTTTGGGAAGTGTTTCAGTTGTCGATATTGGAATTAGGGCATCTAGGAAGTGGTAAATTACATGCTTAGTTCTTCTGCCTATGAAGTGACTGAAAATATTGGTGGTAGAAGTCATACAACCTTTTCACAGTTTAGGTTCAATCATAATTCTCATTCACTTTGCAAAACATAGAATAAATGGTAATATAGAAGTAGGGAAGAAGGTTATTTATGTTTTTTTACAGTTGTCCAGCTCAACAAAAATCAAGTAGTCACTTCTCTTGTTGAGGATTATTGCTAATGAGGTAAATAGAACCATAGTTTTAGGATTCATGAAATTGACAGAAGGTGCTCTTTCCTTGGAGATAACTGTAACACTAGGTGGAAGAATGATTGTTCTATTTTTATTTTCAACTTTTTTGTTCAAAAATTCGAACTCCAAAAGGACGTGAAGATGAAACATTACTTGCTGAAAAGTGTGATTTGAATTTGGCAAAAATGTGTACTGCTCGACCAAAGTGTCATCTTTCTAAAACCATATTCTGTAAGTTTTGCTCATTGCAAATGTTTTTAGTAAATAATCTATTTTTAACACATATGTTTAGCAATAATCTTTCCCTTTTGAGTCAAATGAGATTCTTGAAATATTTGTCTCAGTGACTATCATTTTACTTTAACATTCTAAGTCAGATTTGCAATTCTCCTTCTGATTATATTTAGGAATTGGAAGGTCAATCTTTGGGGACATCTTCACAGTTTGATACATTCGGAATTACAGCTGCAGATCATGCTCGAAAACATGCTGAAAAGGAACAACAGAAAAGGTTAGTGTTGATCATGTGTTATTGTGGCTTGCTCAATATTCATGTCAGTTGACTTGATGACGAATTATATAAGTGCTGTCAATTGGGTGAAAATGATATGGTTCTGCATGCTAATTTCTTCTGTAGCCTAATTTTTGGGCTCTAGAGTAGGGATTTCGTTGCACTGCTGGAAAAAGTTGATTTTGTTGTTGTAAGGTTGTTTGGAGTCTTAATCCCCAGTCCCCACTCTGTTTCAGCACAAATTTTTTTAGGTACAATGGGGGCTAGAAGCCCAGGAAACAAACAAATGATATCTGTTTCGGTAATTGTGTGTGGCGAGAGTAGACTAACTTGTTGTTGTTGTTGTTGTTCCTGGTTAAAGGAAAAATGATTTATCATTATGAAGTGGTTTTGTCATCTTAAGATCACAAATGCAAATAGTTTCCTAGGCATCCACTAGGACGACTATAATATGGTGTTCTGTTGCTAACCTGTCTGAACTTATTTTATGGAGATGTTATCTTATATCAACAGAAAAAGATGTTTAATCTTCAGTTGCTTGTCAAACTGAAAAATAAGAAATTTATCAGCATATGAGAATTTTTTTCTAGTAATTTGCATTATAGGAACTCTGTAATTGTTAGTTTAGGTTATCCATATGAAGTGTTGCGTTCCAATTTATGTACATTTGGTTTTCATGTTTGCTCATGTTGGTCCTTACTCATATTTTGAATCGTATATTTTTGCCAACTTGCATATTCTGATCAGTTTTCAATCCTTGGATATAGTTTCATGTGCAGTTTTCTAACTCCGTGATACCATGTTTTGCATATATTATAGGCCATCAGCTATCCCTGGACCCGTTCCTGATGAATTGGTACTTCCGGCCACAGATTCTATAGGTTTGTGTCTGTAAATTTGGATTAGCAATTATGGAAATAGTTTGCACATCATTTAGTCCCAACTTTCCCTTTTGGATTAGGTGTAAAGTTGCTGCTGAAGATGGGATGGCGGCGTGGTCGTTCAATTAAGGATTCACATGCTAATGTAGCATATGGTATGTGTTGCAAATGCAAATTCAAGATTGTTTTCATATTAACACTGCTGTTGCCTCTTTTCTAACATATGTTAATCTCTTGTTAATTCATTTCAAGAGGCCTTTCTCTTTGAGTATGGAACATAGAAAGGTTGTATGAGGTGCCGTGCGGTAAATTTAAATTTTTCATATCTGGCATATGCAGTGTAGATTTACCAGCATACATGTCTTAGAAAACAGTATTAGTACACTTTGTTAGCTTGTACTGCTATGCTATGTTGAATCCATGCCTAGCTCTACAATGTAACAGTCCCTCTTGCCCTACTTCATACCCCTGGGTATGGGAGAATAAGATACTTCATGAAATGTGTATGTATGTAATAAAGTTGGAAATAAAATCATTGGGGGATTTAACTTCATATCTTTACTTACAGATGCTCGAAGGGAGGCTCGAAAAGCTTTCCTAGCATTTTCTTCCAATGATGCAAAAACACTGCCGGCTGACTCCGAGCCTGTTCATGATAAACCTGAGAATTATATAGAGCAGCCTGCAAGTGATGATGTCCAATCTTCACAAAACACACCTGTAAGTAAATCCTCTATTTGTTTTTTTTGTTTTGTATTTTTTTCCCCCCTTCTTCCTCCTTTTACTTTCATCTATATTTCTGCCATCCCGATTTCTTAATAACTGATCATTACTGCATGCTTAGATATCTTCATTTCAGATGGATATTGGTATTTATATGTATGACAGAGCAAACATTGTGCCTCACATCTTTGTCTTTCAGGTTTATGTACTCTACCCGAAGCAGGACCTGCATGGATTAGGATTTGATCCCTTTAAGCATGCTCCTGAGTTTAGGGGTATGCGATTTATTAGATTGGTCATGTATTTCTAAATACTAGCTATCCCATGTATTCTGACGACTGTTTTTTTCTTAATTGTTTATTTTCAGAAAAGAAAAGGTCACGTGTATCTGAGAATAGGGGCCTTGCAAATAAAAGTGCTCTTTTAATGAACAATAATCTTTTTGGCTTCAAGTGTAAGATTTATGGTTCAATTAGTAGGCATTCCTTTTTGGTTTTATCATTTAGGGCACCATCCTCCTCTTATTGCTTTTGTTATTTGAGTGCATGGATTTTATTTTTTCTCAACTTATGGTTGTTCTCGCGTGTTATTCACCAGCAGGAAAGCTTGCTCCTGGTTTTGGAATTGGAGCACTTGAAGAATTTGATGCTGAAGATGAGGATGTCTATGCCTCTGGTTAGTATTGGTGTCATGAGTAATCAATCCGGGCAGGAATATATAGGTGTTAGAGGCATATGAATTCATTGCATAAATCACTCTGTTTTTGTACTGTCCTTGTCTATTATCGAAACTGCTGCGATCGATTAATGACACAGTTGTTCAGTGTTTTTCCTCCACTCTCATTTGTACCACATATTGCTTTTTTAGTTGAAGAAGTTTTCTTTTTTACATGATATCCTTCCTCCTGGAACCCAACTCTGTAGGATAGGTTCCTGAGAAGCTCTAAACTTCTAGGTTTTTTTTTAATTATTTAATTATTTAATTATAGTTTTTTATTTATTATTGTTTGAAATGAAACTTCTAGGCTTTTATGATATAGTAAAAATTTATTTTGAGGTTTGACTTGAACCCCAGACTCTTACAGTTTATTTGAGCTAACCGAGTAGGCATTCCATTTATGTCTGCCATGCAACTGATGCTGGGGTAATAGATTATAATTTTCTGGTGATTAGATATTAGTGGGATTCTTTCCAAGTCTTTGGTATGATGCAAGAAAATTTAACCATATGGTCTAGCTGACACCTCAGTTCACCCTTCCTATGTTCTAACTTCTAACTTTTATGTTCTTTAACTCTCTTTCCCCCCTTCTGTTCAGGTTATGACTTCGAGGAGACTTATGTTGAAGATATTGATGAGCCTACAAGATCAATCATGGATAGTAAGCAAAAGTCAGTTCAAAAGGAACCAGGTGCTCTCTCTGGATTTAAACTCGCATCAAATTCTGACTACCAGCTTGAAAGGTAATTAGAGGTTTTAGTTTTTTTATACACTAATTTTAATTTAAAAAATGAAAAGTTCTAATAGCTTAAAAATAGGAGAAGAATACCAAAATAAAGTGGGTTGTGGATTTCTGTATGTATGTTTTTGATTTTTAGATTTTTAACTCTGTTTATTTTCTTTTTACCATTTTGCCCCCAGGATATCGAGTTGCAAGTCTTTTAGCATTTTGGTTAACAGAGGTGTATTTTGAAAATTTTGTTAAAAGAACCCTCTAACGCTATTGATATACATACAACTATACAAGTTGCCACCTATTTTAACTGTTTTATATGCATGTTCATATGCTGAAAACTTGATACTCCTGAATGTTTAAGGATGAGTCCAGTATGAAGTTACACTATGATTTAAATAAAACAAACGTTCTCACTTTTCTGTTTGTTTCTATTTTTGCTTAATATATAACTGATAACTGTGTGATATCTTCTAGATTTGATCCTCCTGTAGTTCCAAAGGATTTTGTACCCCATCATAAATTTCCTGGGCCTCCTGAAACTAGTTACAAGCTTGGAGATCCTGGTCCTCCGGAAGTCCCTCCTCCTCAGGATAATAATCTGAAAGTCTTAATTGATGGGGTTGCAACTTTAGTAGCTCGATGTGGCAAATTATTTGAGGATCTCTCCAGAGAGAAAAATCAATCAAATCCATTGTTTAGTTTTCTTGTTGGAGGGAATGGTCATGATTATTATGCAAGGAAGCTGTGGGAGGAGCAACAGAAGAGAGGAGATCAAACCAAGCTGCACTTAGATGGTAAATTGTCTCCAAGAACACAGAAAATGACATCAGAGAGTCGTGGAAAGATTTTAGGGGAAAGGCCTTTGGAACGAAGCTCTAAAGATTCAAGTACATCTATTGCTTCTGCAGACATTCATCTTCAGTACAATCTTTCAGATACATTTACTGATCCTTCATTATATGTGAGTACCTTAGATCTTTGCTTCTCTGCTTTTCTCAAATGCTAACCTTTACAATTACAAGTTTCTTGGAATACAAATTGTAATTTATTGGCTTTGGTGTAGTTTGATATTGCTTTATCACTATAAACTCTTTAAAATACCCTGTTATTTTTGTTTTCTCTGGAGTGTGGACGTTATAGATTTCTCTCTTTTTTTAATTTTTTTTATTATATTCATTTCTTTTGTACGTGTTAAATGTAGAGTGAGATGCCAGTAGTCGCGAAACCCTTCATGAATGATCCAGCAAAGCAAGAAAGATTTGAGCAGTTTCTGAAGGAAAAGTACCAAGGAGGGCTTCGATCTACTGAGTCTGGTAGAGCTAGTCATATGTCAGAAGCAGCTCGTGCTCGTGAGAGATTAGACTTTGAAACTGCAGCTGAGGCAATAAAAAAAGGGAAATGGAGTAAAGAAATCTCCACATCACTTACTGGAGGGATGGAATTCACTTCTGGGGGATTTGTGGTATGGTTTGCTCATATCATTTTCAGGTTTTGAGTTTTTAGATGTGGATTCTGATTGGTTTCTTATTCATTGAAAACAGCAAGCTAAAGATACTCGAGCTGAAGATGCGATCCCAAAGGAAGTTCACGTAAAACGAACAGAATATCAGTGGCGTCCTTCACCTATTTTATGCAAACGCTTTGATCTCATTGATCCTTATATGGGGAAGGTACTGTGAAATACTTTATTCTAAATCTTGTTCTGTTTATCTGCATTATTCATTTGGTAAACTCTCAAACTAGAGTATGAAGAGCCATTCACTTGATTCACTGGAAAAGCTGTACACTAGTGAATGTACTTTTCCTCAATATCATGGCTTGATTATATGTTATTGCCACTTGCAGCCACCACCAGCTCCACGAATGAAGAGTAAAATGGAAACTCTCATTTTCACATCAGATTCTGTAAAAGCCACTAAAGAAGAAGAAACTATAATTGTAAATAGAGACTCATACCACATGCCTCAACCTGAGGCCCGAGGAATAAGCAAAGATGTAGCTGACAATGAAAGTGGAGGTGAGGTTGAAGTTGAAAATGTTGAGAGGCCCGTTGACCTGTACAAGGTACTTTTAAATCAGACTTGCTCTTATTAAATTTAAAATGTTCCCCAGAAGTGGTTGTACACTTCTTAGTTCATTCTTGCATAGTGCTGAGCTGCATGTGTAATTCACACCAAATAAAGGCCTTACATCACTTGTAATGTTGTACTTGTAGTGTTGTAATTAGAAAATTCATCAATCTTCTCAATATTTTACTGTTATGGGTGATTGAACCAAGAGAAGAGCTCTCAGATAATATGTGCGGTTGGCGATGACTTTTTTCATCTATGCTCCTAGACTACCTGCTCATCTTTAACTCTTTTGATGCTAAAGGATCTCTATGTACTTGGTCTCTTTGCAAAAAGCAATTGCTTGTTCCCCTTCAATATACCAAATGTTGAATAAGTTCATGTTAGTATGCATCTTGGATCAGGAGTTCTTAGAGTGGTGCCAGTTTGCTTAAATGTGAGATTGTATCTGCTTAGTTTTTTATTTATTTTGAATATGTTTAATGTCTAAGATTATATAGTTTACTATCATTAATGTGCATCATGATATATCTTAACTGTTAGACTTTAACTGGTTTTGGCAGTTCCCATGTACATCTTATACATCTCTGCAGTATCATGGATGCTCTTCTATTATTGCATTTTCTTTTTCTCGGTTTGGGGGCTGAATGTATACACTCACCTAATAACACACAAAATCCAATGTTACAGTTGTATATGCAAATGCTGTTTATGGGACCTCATAGTTACCTTCATTTTTGTGCAGGCTATCTTTTCTGATGATTCGGATGATGAAAAGGATACCTCTATTCCTAATGAAGTGGGTAATCCAGAGAAGAAGGTTGAAGCAGCTAATACAACATTAAACCGTTTGATCGCAGGTGACTTTTTGGAATCCTTGGGTAAAGAACTCGGCCTAGAGCTTCCGCCTGAGTTACCCTCCTCAACAAACAAATCCAGGACTTCTGCTCCTCCCAAAGAAACTGCCAATGCCAATTCGAGAATTTACAGTACTTATCCAGTTGAAGATAAACCTTCTTCCACTCTTGATGTTCCTCACAGCCGGGAGAGTGCTCAAGATGGTACATCTGAAAAAAGGGAACCTGTCAATGGTAACTTAATGGGTGCCAGAAGTAATAGCAAATACGCTGAGACTTCTTTAGGGAATCAGTTTGATACCATTATTTCAGAGAAAGGACCTCTAGAGGATAGGAAATTCAAAACACCCTCAAGGCGGCACCGAAGTTTGAGCAGCAGCTCATCATCAGAAGATGAAAGGAGTAGGAAGCGCAGGCGACATCGGCATAGACACGGCGATTCAGATAGTGATTCTTCGAGTGATCAGCGAGACCGCTACCATTCTAGGTCTAAAGGGAGAAAGAAAGGATCCTCACGAGAAAAGAGCAGTAGTAGCAGAAAACACTCAAAACATCACAAGCGTAGAAGCAGAGAGTCTCCCAGTAGATATGATTATTCCCCTGAGAAGGAACGCACAGAAACCAAGAGAGATAAGCACAAAAGGAGGGATTGAACATGAGGTTTGCATCCCACCCCTGAAACTATAGCTATCACAAAAAATTCCGAGAAGAAATTTTCACAGAAGAAACATCATTAAGCTGGAATGTCAATTTGCATTGGATTTTGAAGCATCCTGTCCTGTATCGGGGAAGCTTCGTTTTCTTGCTCTGTTTTTTTGGAGGCATTTCAATTGAAATTAGATTGTACTTATTAGAGGTTGGATGCATATGCCTCATCTAAAGTTTCAGACGTGAAATCTTAGACAACGAGAGGATATGCCAATATGATCATGTGCATCGTTAGAGAGCTTGAAATATTACTGCAGTTTGATGAAATGTTGTCACGTAATATATGTACAGTTGCTAGCAATATTAGGCACCGATTTTATTTTATTTTTTGCTTTTCCCTCACCATTTTTTTGTTCCTTTTTTCGCTTTGCTCTTGCTTTAAAAATCTGTTTCCCATAATAATGCTCGCCCTTCTTGCTTTCCTTGGACGTTGTCTATTAGACCAATAGATTAGATGGTTTGATTAGATGGTTTGGTATTTTTTTCGGTCAAGAAGAGACAGTAATACTTGTTAGTCAAACTTATTTGGCAACCCTTTCAATCGTAGTATTAAATATTAATAATAAAACGAGAAATGGTGCATGTGATTGCTCTTGTTTGACCTTCTCGCCCACCTAGCCCATCATCACGTTTTTAATAATGCTAGCAACTTTAAAATAATATCTATTTTGTATTTTCCATTGAAATGTGAATACGTCAGCTGTGACGGCTATTTCAAAATTTTGCTGCAGCTTCATTTCACAGCAACTTATATTATTACATTGGAAGGAATATTTTTGGTTCATTTTCTCTATTGTATGAACCAGAATGGAAATAATGTGTTCTTTGATTTGTATATTTATTGTATATTCTTGACCTTCTAGAAGACTTGGTCCGTACACAAAGCTCTTAACTCAAATCACAATCCAGATCACTTGGTATATATTTTATCTACCAGTTTCTATAAAGATTCATATTCTTATTTTGTTTCAGATATTTTTTCAAGGGGTTGATAGTTTGATACCATCTTTGATTTTCTACCTTCTCTCAACTATTTGCTCAGGAAGTAGTTGGCTTCTTTTTCTCTCTCGTTTAGATTGGGGGGAGTCCATTTTCCACATTCAAAGTTTGGTGCCTCTAGACCTTTAGCTACAAGTCAAAGCTGGGAAGGTATAGTCATCTCTCTTTAGCCTTCTTCTACTCCACACAGAGAGAAACAAGAAAATAGAAATAGTACTGGAGCAAATTTCATTGGAATTTTGTTCTAGCTAGCTCATACATATTTTGGCTCAAGAGTTTCTGTTCATTGTTTCCAGATTCATCTTGGCTCATCTGGGATTGTTAAGTTTCTGTTTTTGTTTTTGTAAAACAGTTACTTCCGGGGACTGGAGTGATTGAGTGTTCTTTCCGAGGTTGGAGAAATTGAAAGTTACTGAAGGTTCCTTGAAAACTTGTTGCTAAAAGTAGACTCTTCGAGTGGAAAGTTGTGCAATATATGGGTGGTGGTGGTAGAAGAAAGAAGCAGCATTTCGGCAGAATCCACGCCTTCTCACGTGGGAAAGCATCATTTAATGGCGAGCATTCGCGGATCGGAGGCCCTGGATTCTCAAGAGTAGTGTACTGCAATGAGCCCGAATGCACTGAGGCCACTCTTAAAAATTATCAAGCCAATTATGTTCGAACCACTAAGTATACACTTGCTACATTCTTACCCAAGGCAGTGTTTGAGCAATTCAGAAGGGTTGCCAATGTGTATTTCCTCATTTGTGCAATACTGTCATTTACACCACTTTCTCCTTACTCGGCTGTCAGCAACGTCGTCCCTCTTGTCGTTGTGATTGGGGTTACAATGGGCAAAGAGGCTCTTGAAGATTGGCGGCGCAAAAAGCAGGTAAAATTTCTGAATATTTAGACCATATTTGATGCATTTCCTGATATAAGTTTCCATATTTGGCTATAGTTGCTGATATTAGTACTCGAGGTGTGTAATGTAGTTTGTAAAACTGTTATCAGGATATGGATATGAACAACAGAAAAGTTAAGGTGCATCAATCTGAAGGTACTTTTGATAATACTAAGTGGAGGGATTTGAAAGTTGGGGATATAGTGAAGGTGGAAAAGGACCAATTTTTTCCTGCTGATCTCATCTTACTTTCATCAAGCTATGATGAAGCACTTTGCTATGTAGAGACCACCAACCTTGATGGGGAAACTAATTTGAAACTGAAACAAGCACTAGAAGTAACTTCTAATCTTCATGACGACTTGAGCTTTGAAAATTTCAAGGCTTTAATCAGATGTGAAGACCCAAATGCAAGTTTGTACTCATTTGTTGGCAGTCTTGAGATTGAAGGGGAATCGTGCCCTCTTACACCTCAGCAGCTTCTTCTTAGGGACTCCAAGCTGAGAAACACGGATTTTATATATGGGGTTGTAATCTTCACAGGTCATGATACAAAAGTTATGCAAAACTCAACTGATCCACCTTCCAAGAGAAGCAAAATCGAGAAAAGGATGGATAAGATTATCTACTTCTTGTTTTTCCTCTTGGTTTTGATGTCTGTTGCTGGCGCTATTGTCTTTGGGGTTACAACTAGCAACGATATAGAAGATGGGCGAATGATAAGATGGTACCTTAGACCAGATGATACTACAGTTTACTATGATCCAACGAGAGCACCGGTTGCAGCAGTTTTGCAGTTCTTAACGGCCGTTATGTTGTACAGTTATTTGATTCCCATTTCCTTGTATGTGTCAATAGAGATTGTCAAAGTTCTTCAGTGCATTTTCATCAACCAGGATCTGCACATGTACTATGAGGAAACTGACAAGCCTGCCCGAGCACGTACTTCAAATTTGAATGAAGAACTTGGCCAAGTTGATACTATACTTTCAGACAAGACAGGAACATTAACTTGCAACTCGATGGAATTTATCAAGTGTTCTATTGCTGGGACTGCTTATGGGCGCGGAGTTACAGAAGTTGAGAGAGCTTTGTCCAGTGGTAGAGGCTCATCTCTGTTTGGAGGGGTGACAGAAGAAGAAGGCCAAGTTGAAGATTCTACTGAAGCCAAGACATCAATAAAAGGCTTTAATTTTATGGATGAAAGGATAATGAATGGCAATTGGGTTAAGGAGCCTCGTGCAGATGTAATCCAGAAGTTTCTACAGTTACTCGCCGTCTGTCATACTGCAATACCTGAAGTTGATGAAGAATCTGGAAGAGTTTCATATGAGGCTGAATCACCAGATGAGGCAGCTTTTGTGATTGCAGCAAGAGAGCTTGGTTTTGAATTTTATGAAAGGGCTCAAACAAGCATCTCACTGCATGAGTTTGATCCTATGTCTGGAAGGAGAGTTGAAAGGTACACTTCTTTCTTAACACTTTAAATTAATAAAAAAAAAGAACTATTTCAAACTCTCTTTTATGACATATTGAACTTCTTGATATATGCTGTTCTCAAGCTATTTTTAACTTTTGTTTTCAGATCTTATAAACTTTTGAACATATTGGAGTTTAGTAGCTCAAGGAAGCGAATGTCTGTGATTGTAAGAAATGACGAGGGAAAGATACTACTGCTCAGTAAAGGTGCCGACAGGTTTGTAAACTCACTCCTTTCTGGCTGTGCTAGAATACTAATTTATATGTTGATTAAACTTAAGCAAAGAATTATATTTGATATGTTTATTCCACAAGCAGTGTCATGTTTCAAAGACTTGCAAAGTATGGAAGGGAGTTTGAAGAGAAGACCCTGGAACACATTAACGAGTATGCTGATGCTGGTTTGAGGACCTTGGTACTTGCATATCGGGAACTTGATGAAGAAGAGTTTTTGGAATTTAACAAAGAATATACTGAGGCAAAGAACTTGGTTAGTTCCGATCGGGAGGAAGCTGTCGAGGAAGTGGCTGAGAAGATTGAGAGGGACTTGATTCTTCTTGGTGCTACTGCAGTTGAAGACAAACTTCAAAATGGGGTGTGTTTTAAGACTAGCAAAATGTTACTGATAATTATTACAATTGCATGTTATTACGTACGGCATATATTCTATTCCCATGTTCATTCGTGGTCTAATGAAATGACATTGGTTGAGATTTGTATGATATTAAGACTAAATATCAATTTCTTTGTGCTGAATAGGTTCCCGACTGCATTGACAAGCTTGCTCAGGCTGGAATTAAACTATGGGTTTTGACTGGAGATAAAATGGAGACAGCAATTAATATTGGGTATGATTACCAACTTGATTTTGTATCAGTAGATGGATTTCAGTATATAAACTTTTTTTTTTTACACGAGTATATAAACATTTCTCACCATATGCTTTTTCCTTCCAGATATGCCTGCAGTTTGCTCAGACAAGGAATGAAACAAATAGTAATCAGCTCGGAAACCCCAGAAGCTAAAGCATTAGAGAAGGGGGAGGATAAGTCCAATGTTGCCAGGGTATACTAAATTTCCTATGCAATATTTTTTTTTTTCAGTGGTTATCTTATAGATAGATAATATGTGTTTCATGCTGTAGAGCTAAAAATGGTTCTTTGATGATTATTTAGGCATTGAAGGAAATTGTTGTTCATCAAATAAGTGAGGCAAAGGCGTTGCTTGGTTCACCAGATGAGAAATCTGAGGCATTGGCTTTGATCATTGATGGGAATTCACTCGCTTATGCCTTAGAGATAGATGTCCAGGACCTCTTTCTAGAGCTTGCCATTGGCTGTGCATCTGTTATATGCTGTCGTTCATCTCCCAAACAGAAAGCACTTGTAAGGATTCCCTCGAATTTCGTGCTTTTCAAATTTAGATCAGGTTGTGGATTTAATTTATTTGCTTACTTCTATGATTTTAAGAGAATTAATACGAAATGAGTTCTTATACAAATGAAGGTTACAAGACTTGTAAAAGTTAAAACTGGTAAAACAACTCTTGCAATTGGTGATGGGGCAAATGACGTAGGAATGCTTCAAGAAGCAGATATCGGAGTTGGTATCAGCGGTGTTGAAGGAATGCAGGTAAAGACTTCACAAATTGCACCAACTTCATCATGAGTTGCTTCAATTTGGAAATTTGTTTTGCTTAGTGAATTCTCGCTTATCCTTTTTGCCAATCTAAAATTTCAGGCAGTCATGTCAAGTGACATTGCAATTGCACAGTTCCGTTTTCTGGAGCGCCTTCTTCTCGTACATGGACATTGGTGTTACAGAAGAATCTCATCAATGGTATGTTCTTTTCTTGAGAGAATTCAACTCTTAGCTGTATGATGGCCTTTTCTTGAATTACTTACTAACCTAATACACTATAAAAAATGAAATTGACACACTCCTTTCTTGTTTGACAGATATGCTATTTCTTTTACAAGAACATTGCTTTTGGCTTCACCATCTTTTTCTATGAGATATATGCTTCATTCTCGGGTCAATCTGCATACAATGATTGGTATCTATCACTCTATAATGTCTTCTTCACATCACTTCCTGTAATTGCCTTGGGAGTGTTTGACCAAGATGTCTCGGCCAGATTCTGCCTCAAGGTAAATGGAGATATTGTTTTCTTAAATGCTGAAAACTTCACAGCATATGATCCTTATTATCTATTTGTTTCGATGTAACAGTTCCCACTCTTGTACCAAGAAGGTGCCCAGAATGTCTTATTTAGCTGGGTCCGGATACTTGGATGGTCACTCAACGGCATAGTGACTGCTATCATAATCTTCTTCTTATGCATCCTGGCAATAGGTAGTCAAGCCTTCCGCAA
The DNA here is from genome assembly GCA_029955375.1 of Rubus parviflorus. NCBI lineage: Eukaryota > Viridiplantae > Streptophyta > Magnoliopsida > Rosales > Rosaceae > Rubus > Rubus parviflorus. The sequence continues at coordinate 10,795,041 of JARGGL010000009.1, forward strand.
AGGCGGGGAAGTTATTGGTTTCGAAATCTTTGGTGCCACGATGTACTCGATTGTGGTATGGGTTGTCAACTGTCAGATGGCACTATCCATCAATTACTTCACTTACATACAACATCTCTTCATCTGGGGTGGCATTGTGTTCTGGTATATATTCCAGCTGGCATATGGAGCCTTGGACCCTTCCATATCAACCACTGCCTATCAGGTCTTCATTGAAGCCTGTGCACCAGCCCCATTTTATTGGCTTCTCACACTCTTTGTTGTAGTCTCTTCCCTCCTACCTTATTTCATTTATGCCGCCGTCCAAATGCGGTTTTTCCCCATGTATCATCAGATGATACAGTGGATAAGAACAGATGGGCAATCAGACGACCCCGAGTTCTGTCATATGGTGAGACAGAGATCCATAAGACCCACAACAGTAGGCTACACAGCTCGCATTGAAGCATCGTCCAAACGCTTCGAAGAGAAGCCCCAGGGTCATTAAATATGCACAAGTTTATTTTCACTTTCTTATCATAGTATAGTGTACATTATTTCAAAATTAAGAGAATGAATTTTTTTTTCACCTTGTACGTATTATATATATGTTAATTAGTTGTGCTCTATGAGTGGAAAGGATGAAGCTGGTTCAAGGCAAAACTGATGAGCTCATGTCCTTCCAAGTTTTTGCTTAGGATGTTTACATTTCTAGAAGCACCAATAACTGTAGTTCTGTTGTTTATGTAGAGAAGAATAGTATGGTCAAGCAGTGTTGTATCATGTATGATGATGTATCAGATGTACAATATTATTCAATATTCATTATTCAGTATATATGCTCTTTCTTCTTCTTCTTTTGTAAACATAATTGTAGTAATAGTAACATGGGTTATCAAGAAGCTGTCTGAAAATGAATATATATATATATATATATATATATATATATATATATATATCTGAAAATTATGAATGTGCTTTGTTTGACAGGGAGCTAGAAGAGATTCTTGTTCAATAATTGGTATATATATAAAAGCTAATAGCAACAAAATTCTTCATGGAAAAAGTACGTAGTCAACATATTTCATTTGCTAGCTGGTCAGAAACAAAAAGAACATATTACAATCTACAGAACCAACAAATTAAATGAAAGAAATTAAGAACGAGAAAACAAAGCAAACGTACTTGTCTATGATCTAAAAATTAGTGGAAGCAGATGGATCAGAATTTGTTTGGGTGATTGCAATAAAGATATGAACATGTTAGCATCCAAGACATGAACACCTTTGGTCATGAGAGGCCAAGGCCTAGAAAACCTGAGGCTGACTTTGCCATTATAGTTGCAAATTCATTAAAGCTGATCACACCATCTCCATCTGTATCAGCCTCTTTGATCATCTCTGTGAGCTCCTTGTACGTCAGCGGTTGGCCCATTTTGGCCATGGATTTCGCCAGCTCAGCCGCGGTAATGTAGCCATTGCCATCGCGATCAAAGGACTGAAAAACCTCCAGTAGTTGCTGCTGGTTTATAAAGACTTCTTCATTCATGTCAGGCAATATGGCACTGACCAGTTCGTCAAATTCCACAGAGCCATTGCCGTTTGCGTCCATGGTGGTCAGAAGGACATGCATTTGGTCACCTGAGGGCCTGAGGCCTAGGGACCGGAGGAGCGCGGCGAGCTCTAGAATGGTGAGGCTGCCGTCTGAGTCCATGTCAAATCTTGCAAAGATGGCCCTTAGTTGGTTGAGTTGCTCAACTTGTAATGCAGGCATTAGTACTAGTACTATAACAACAATAACACAAACAATGAATGTGCACAAAATGAGAAAAGGGATTGGTGGTGGTGGCCGTGGCGGAGGAGGAGGTGTTGTTGTTGTGGTGTGGTTTGTTTTGTTTTGGAGAAATGGTGGTTGGTGTTTTGGGTGGTGAATGATTGTAAGATTTGAAGGCTAAATTTGGTTTGTGGAGACAACTAAGAGGCTAAGAACAGGATAGCGAGTCGGTGGTTTTCTTTTTTCCTATTTTGTCACACACATGGAAGGTTCTCTTTTCATGTGGACTTTCTACGAAGGAAGCTAGAATTTTGGGATTTCTTTTGGCGAGTAAATTTAGTCATTTTGACTTTCGTACATTGTGGCATTGTCGTGTTGCTTTGTATTCCGGTAATATGCAATAGTTGGACCTATCAACGGATAGGATGTTAATGAAATATTGCCTATATATGTATGATATCTAACTCAATCCGATAATCCGAAAATTTACAAACAAATTTCATATCCCATCTGAAAATTTTGTATTCATATAAAGTCTTGGATGGAAAAATTAAACTAGATCGATTACCTATTTATTACATAGAGTCGAATAGAATTTAGATCAAATTAGACTCCAATTTTTGAAGTAACAAGTACATACATATCTGCACAAAGTCAATGGTACCAAAATATGCATTGAAAATACCTCAAACGTACCATGTCACAACTACAGCTGCTTGGTAATATAATCTAAGCCTGTGGGGGAGGAGTAACCTCATCCCCTTGTTTAACCTTGGCAATAATAATATCATTTCTTTCTTGGCCAAAACCCTTCTTCACCTTTGCTGATCCAACTTCGACATCAGGATGACAATGATCGGCAGACACACACCAAAGCCTGCACTTGCTCTTCAACCACGCCAAACTACAGCTTCTTCTATCTCTAACGCTCTCCATTGGTGTCAGCACCACCTCATCCGGCCGGGTCAAAATTCGACCCAACATGCATGAAAGAAATGCAAGGACTGTTAAGACGGAGATCACCGCGAAGAATGGCCCGATTGATCCAGAAGAACTGATCGGTACTGCTTCGGGAATCGGATTACTACTCGAGCTCTCTCCGGCTGCTGGCTGATAATTAGGAAGTGTTTGTGATGTTGTTGCCATGGCTAGCTAGTAATGTGTAATGTGTAATGTGTTTTGGAAGTAAAAACAAGTCCATTTAGATTGAATCCATGGAGCTATATAAAAGCATTGAAAAGGTAAAAATAGTGTTTTCTAACAGTGATAAAAGTGTTGATCCTCTGGCCTCAAGTGCAGGAATGAGTGGAAGACAACATGGAAAGGAGCTAAAGCAGTGACTTTTTTTTCTTTTCTTTTCACTCTGTTATGCTTTAAAGGATAGATATAGTTTGCTTAATGCATGCCCTCCTCACTTTCCTTAATCCTCTTGTATATGTTTATATGTATATCTACCTTCTGACTCCTTACCACCCAAGTGAATCTTAATTAATAGAAAATCCTCGAAATTCATTTTCTCTAAAATCATACAAAAATGCGTCCAATAATAATATATAATTTTCTGAAAACTTATTAGTCAATTCTTATACTCGATCTTTACTCACTCGAATACTAACATTTTATAGTCATCACTTGACTTAAATTAAGAAAAATTATTTCATTTATATCGCTGGTTAATTACAACCAATGGGCTAAAAGTGGCATTGTCAAAAATCTTGCTTGATTCCATCCCTAATTGATGGTGACTCCAAATTATAAATTAAAAAGTGGAAAAAAGAAAAAAGAAAAAAACGTCATACATAAAAGGCTCAATGTTTGAGGCCCGACCTTGCTCAGTAATTTTGGGCCAGAGCCCATGAGTCGTTCTAGTGTGAGTGCACATGGAAGGAAGATCTGAGCCCATGTTCATCACTGTGGGTCCCACAGTGATTGAACCAATTATTGCTTGTTTAGACTTTAGACTGGAGATGAGTACGAAAATGGGGGAATATAAAACGATATCCGAATCAGAGACGCCCATAACGGTCATTTCGCTAGGAGAATGAGCAAGTATTTCAACGACACGTCGTGTCCGTACCCCGTACAGTGCTTCGCCGTCACAGGTGGAAGTGAATGGATGACTGATGCCCCGGGCCACGGTTCACACTCGTCACTCGTTCAGCGAACAGAGAAGCTAAAAACCCGAAAATAGCCCTTAGGAAATTGACTGTCCTTTCCGATGATGAGCAAACAAAAGCAGTAAAGGCCAAGAGAGAGAGAGAGAGAGAGAGTGAGTGGAGCGAAAAATCGTTGATTCTTGAGATTCCTGGTTCAATAATCTCTCTCTCTCTCTTGGTCTCACTCTATAAATACAATTAAAGAAGCAAGGGATCTAAGAAACAAGGGATCTCATAACAGCTAGTTGCAATCATTACAATGTAATGAGATTATTGCTTCTTGAGTTAGATCTGTGCAACTGACTCATCTCATCCCACCTTGGATTTTTGTTAATGGTTGTGGGGTGGAGTCACTGGAGGCAGCGGTTCATCGATCTCTTCCTGAAACTTGTTTGTGAAAACACAAAACATGAATGGGTCGATAAACCTCTGCATCCAGCGCTCACTCTTCTGTTTATTTCTAAATTTCCTCTTTTCTTTTCTGCCATCTAACATTTTCCTTTTCCTTTTTCTATGTTTGTTTGAGGTTCTAAATCGGGACCCAGAAGGCAAAAAGTCTCTAACTTTAATTCTACAAGGTAAATAGAGCTTTTCACTGCCTCTATTCTTCTGCTTCAGTTTGCTAATCATCTCTCACTTGCCTTGCTTTAAGTTCTATTTTTGACAAGTAATTCTTTACAACTTTTTGAACAATGGTATATTGTTGTGATTTTCACTTTCTTTCATGTGGGTTTGTAGTTTTGTCTTTACTGAATGTTTGAAAATATCCTGAGATGATTGAATTTATGGACTGTAAGTTTACCTCTGGATATGAACTTGTCACTCGTGTGTGTGTGTGTGTGCGCGTGTGTCTGAGTCGACTTAGGCTTCTATGTGCCTGTGTTAGCCATTTTGGGTGGGATTATGACATAATAGTAATTGTGGAGCTTTAATTTCTGTTACTAGTAGTTCCAATGATACCAAATAGTTTGCTTCTAGTTATTTTGTAAGCTGCTTTTGTGTAAACTTGTGTCAAAAAAAAAATTACTTGTAGAAGGAACTTCTTCTATCATTTTAGACAGAGCTGTATATTGGGTTCTTCTTCTTTCTTGTTTAAATGGGTGCATCCTGCTTGTTCTTCTTTATTGAATTTTTCTTCAGTAGTCCAAAAATGACCTCAAAGTTTTATTCTTTAATCATCTTGTCGTCTTTAAAGTTCAGTACTTTGTCTTGTGGGATTAAGTTACTTAGCTCATGATACGTAGATGACCACTGGTACATAAGTGTACTTGTTGGTATAGTTTCTTATTATGTATACATGGATCAATTAGTCACAATTAAAGAGATATGAAGGGATTGGTTTTAAAGGAGGAATTCTTCTTAGGTGGTTTAACAACTTTGGCAGTAATGTTAATTAATTTGGCTGCCAATTATTTGTCATTTTCTTGAGCTGGTGGTCTAAAAGTTTGAACTTGTTTCTTTCTCTTTAAGGCAAAAAGGGTCTTGGAAAGAAAGGCTCCAATTGGGACTTTGGGAAACGTAGTGTCATTACTGCATGAAAGGGAGATGAAACTACAGTTATGGAGTACCCCAAGTTGCCTGGGAATCTTCTATATTTGATGTTTAATTACCCTCTAGAATCTGGCATCAAATTCTTTGTACCAAAGTTAAAATTAAAGCGGAGTAGGACAGACGATGTTAGTATGGTGTGGATATTCTGTTTGGTTCCCTTTTCTGGTTCAGTGTGGTTGGGTAATCTTACTGACTATTTATTGGCTTGTACTTATAAGGAAAGATTGTGCCATTTTGGGTCAGGTTCGACAGAGATTGACCTTTTATGTTATACTTTCTGGGATATTAGCTAGCAAAGAACTTACCAATCTGAAATGGTGATGATTTCCAATTCCAACCTGATTTGAACCAAACAAGGGTTTTAAGGTAAATCCCAATCATGCATCAATAATGGCAAAACCCACTTTAGTAAGTGATTTGTTAACTGAATTATTATTCAATAGAAGGTCTATTAATCGATCATTGTCATACAGGTCCCCCAAGAATAAGGATGCCCTCTCTTTCTATTTTGACAAATAGTTTGTTTGGTGCTGAACTGCTGATAATGAAAACGACATTGACGATGGCTATGAATCTTAAAACTATGTGACGATGCATGGTGGGAGCGTTGACGATGTGGTTAATGTGTGCCACTGAAAATGACCACCATGTCTTTACATGATGATATTGATTATTATTATAACGAATGCAGATTTGTCATGTATATGATACAGAAAATGGGCACAATTGCATGCGCAGAGAATCAATATATTGTCAATTATATCTTAGGCAACTAGAATTTGTATCTTATCTTAGGTTATTCCTATATACAGAATATTCGTATACTCGTGCATTTCATGTCCTTGAGTATGATATTGGCATATTTATGTTCTTTCTTAACAAGGGCAACATGTTCATAAGAAATTAAACAAATCCCGGCCTTCGTAAATTTTTATTTCGCATACAATGTTGGCTCGTCTAACTCGTAAATGATTTTATCCTCATCCAACTATATTAAAGATAGCCGTTGTTTACGCTTTTAGAAATTATTTCTGCACTTCAAAGCAATGTTTATTTATTTTCAAATACGAGTGCAGATTCATGTTTTTCAAGTGCGAAGAGGATTGCCCTATTTTTGAATCAAGTTATGAAGTGTATATGCCTTGCAACTTGTTCATTGTGATCGAGGCTCTAGCAAATGAGCAATTAGCTTTTTATTGTTGTCCTTTTCTTTCCTTGATGATTCGAACTTGTCCTTGTTGAGTAAGATGTTAAACAAGCCATACAAGTACAAGATTAACATTGCATCATCCTCTCTCTCTCTCAACATTGCAGAAAAGACAATAAATTGGTAATTGTTTTACAAACTAGAAAAAGAAACACAATTGCTCGCAAGGATCGACTACATCTAATTATTATTCTCTTCTTTGATCATCATATTTATCTCAAAATTAATTAACATGCAAGGATTCAACACAAAGCTAGCAAATTAATGAAGCGACTATTAATCAAACCTAGCCTCTTGATAACCTTTTTTTTCACATTGATCATCGTGAGAAGACGCACTACTGAAAGAAGGAGCTACAACAACAGAAGAATATACCTTAGAAGTACCAAACGAAAGCTTGCAATGGTGATCTTCATGATCCTGAACATGAGAATAAGCAGTAGTTGTGGATGAAGAGCAAACTATAGTTTCTTCAACAAGTGTATCAAAGTCGTTATTGACTGAATCACCCTTTCCCATGATCGTCGACGAGGATCTCGGATGGTTCTTCATGATCGCGTGCTGAAGCAGCTGATAAAGTCGCGGATTCTTCCTCAATATGCTGCAATTTTCTTCATGTGTATTCATGAAGCAGGTCATCCCATGCTGCTGATCATGATGATGAGATGGTGGGAAGTTGGTCTTTGCATTCCTTCCTCTCAAAACCCTTGAAGCCTTATCATAAGCCAATGCAGCCTCTTCTGCTCTATCAAAAGTTCCTAACCATAATCTCAGATTCTGTGACGAGTCCTTGATCTCAGCCACCCATCTTCCTGATGGCCTTTGTCTCACTCCTAGAAACCTTCTTCCATTAATCTTTGCCTTGATCGAGTTACAGCCATTCTCTTTATTTCCATGGAGAGTTTCTTTTTGGTTTGGTGTTGATGAGCTCTCTAGGCTGTCCATGAGATCGAGTAGGAGACAAGGGTTTGGTTTAGTTTTGCTATAGCTAGATGGAAGGGAAGGGAAGGCATCTGCGCTATTATTATAGAATTTAGTGACTACTATAAGAATGATGACAGAGATAATGGCATGTTGATTGTCCTCATTTGGGTTTGTCCGTTTCCCAAGTCATAACATTATAATACACTACATTTCTAAATTAATCTTGAGTTGGTGTAGATAACGTCAAGACAAGTGTTGATAAGCATTAATGTCCTGTTCTCTAGCTTTTTAATTACTTATTGAATAGAGATTGAGGGTAATATTATGGAAAGGCATAGGTGAACGGCATATTATGTATTCAAGCTAAGCATGCAATCAAATCAGTACAAGTATATAGTAATTGCCATCCAAATTGTGTACCTAGCTAACAGATCAGCAGCTTCCTAATTCTGAATCAATTTGGGTGTGTCTTTAGTCTTGTAGTATAATTAAGGATTTAATATGAGCTAATTCTATGTTGTATAGATAAAGTGTATTCATATTTTTTCCTTCTCACCTTATTCATCCCAAATTAATTTTCTTTTAGGTTAATTCATTAATAATTTGCCAAGGGCCAGAATAATTACATACTCCATTCAGCATCCTAGAAATAGTGCATGTGAACTCCAAAATTAACGATTCAAAATCACTTTCAATGAAGTTATTAATCTTACATGACATATATAGGTTAAAAATAACAGATATTTTCCATGTTGGGGAACTTGGAAGGTAGAAATTAAAACTCATTCGTTGGTGTTAATAAATTAAACTAGCTAGCTAATTAAGTTGGGTTGTCATTATATATAGAGCCAAAAGTGTAGGGTGCTCATGCATATATAGTTGTATTAGCTAGCATGTTCCTAGCTAGGGTTTTGGCACAGCAGAAAAGGTTGAGCAAGATCATTAATTTGGAACTCTCCCTCATGAATGGGGCTAGATCCCTACAATAATTGATGTGGCTCCAAATTACACTGCAAATCTAGGGGTAGATTGGTACTTTGAAAGAGAGAGTCTGCCATCCACGTTGATGATCTGGGATGGAATATATTAGCAGAAGCATAGTTGCAGAAGTGTCCAAATTAAACAGTGAGGTGTGGACATAAGCTAGGTTTATTGTGAATAATATAGTATTAAACTCACTGTTCACCCCAATTAATTCTCCAATGGTATACCTCCAATTGCCTAGAAACAAAAATCACACCTCAAAAAGCCCAAAACCAAACAGAACCAACAGTGTTTCTTTCTAACTTATATTCACCCTCACATTGCTTCAAATTATAAAACACTAAAGTTTGGCACTTGTTATGATTTTTAAGTCCATTATTCAGAGTCATGCATGTTCTGTTTTCTTTGGTTTACTTGCTGTTCAAATTTGAATATGTACCTGCAGAATTCTTGTCTTTGAAAATGAATCTGAACTTTTTAGCCTTTTTTGTTGGATTCTCTATGTACTTTCTGATCGGCCCTTTTACTATATCCTTGCTCTGACTCTCTGATTTTTGCCTTAATTTCTTGCTCATTTGTAGATATGGATCATCATAATCCCAATCTCCATGATAACAGCTAGCTTGTATGGTTTTCATGGTGCTTCTCTTATGTACGTAGCAAGGTTTTCTTGCTTAATTTATGTTATTGTGATGAGACTTGTTCTCAAGGTTTCTTAATTATAAAGATTGAAACTTTCAGTCACAAACAATTATCATATCTCCAAGGTTCTTAATTTGTACAAAGTAAAGTTTTCATGAGTTTCATAAAAAGATGACCAAGACTGTCCACAAATTCATATATATGATCCAATTAAACCAGAATAATAAGGGAAAAACATAAAAGAAAAGCCTGATGGACTTTTCCTTGAGGTTTGTTACACAAGGCAAACTATCATATTTTCAAGGTTCTCATTTGGATTTCTCATGAATTTGCCATGGCCAGCCCAACTTGAAAATTAGCCTGGTCCAATTCTCTTTCCTCTTTTGATTCCCACTCTGTATGAGATTCAAACTTAAAAAATGATGATTGCAAGTATACATACAACTAGCTACCATACAAAAAATCATTTTACAAACAATATACCATACAATTTGTCACACTCACACCTGTTTATAAACAAATTTTGTGAAATTAATTCTTTGTACTTAGTTCCATATTTGAAGTTGATTAATTTCAAAGCTTACAGTGAGGCAGGTCTGGTAGCCATATGCCTTGTCAATACAGTCATAATTAAACACAGTCAGGTCTGGAGCATAGGAATTTCTTTTTTACATGGAATTCTGATCAATAAATTTTGGGAAAATAATACTTTTAGTCCCTGAACTTTAACTCGTTCGACACTTTCGTCTCTGAACTTTGAAATATATCACTTTCGTCCCTGAACTTTGACATCAACTATCACTTTCGTCCCTGACCGGAAAAAAATGGTGCAAAACCTATGCCAAAATGTTCGCAAGGATGAGAGAAGTAACTTTTATAACTGGAGCTAAGCTCAATTCGGCCTAGAATGACTCGAATTTAGCCCGAAAGCCGGTGGTGGCCGAAACTTTAATTGTAAAATTCTCCGCCGTCCGGCGACGGTTTGAGGCGGGGTTGGTGGCGTTGAACTCGCCTCAAGGAGGGCTTCAAAACTCAGTATGTGGTGTTGTTCGAATTGGCCGGAATCGGAAGTTTATTCGGTGAAAACTTCGGTCAGGGACGAAAGTGATAGTTTTTTTCAAAGTTCAGGGACTAAAGTGATATATTTCAAAGTTCGTGGACGAAAGTGTCGAATGAGTCAAAGTTCAGAGACTAAAGGTGATTTTTTCCCATAAATTTTTGCATTTCTGGTTAGTCAAGAGTTGACGACCAAAAAATGCCACATAGGATTTCATAAGCCTATGATACAAACCCAATTTATCACTGGCCGCTAATTTCTCATCACAAACAATCCTTGTGCTCCACCAAAAGAAGAGTGAAACACACTCACTGAACTTTCAAATTTGAGAGGCTCAGGGGGCAAAGATGGCAGTGGAGATGGCCATCAGAGCTTCCGTCACCACCCCAAGACCTCATCTTTCTCTTCCTTCTCCTTCACTATCATCATCATCCACACCTAAATTTTCTTTCAAACCCCAATTCAGACCCATTTCTGTATCACTCCCAACATCAACTACCCTCTCTCTCTTGGCCCTCTTCACCTCTCCCTTTGAAGCCAAGGCTTTTAGCCTCTCCAAGGATCAAATAGTCTCTTCTGTCACTCAAGTAAGTACATTTGTACATTCCAATTTCAAATAATGGTTTTCTGAGTTGCTTTCTTTCAATCTTTGGGTTGGCCCCCATTTGTTAAATTTGTCTTGGTTTTTTGTTGTTGTTGTTGTTGAATTGATTAGGTGGAGCAGACGATTGATCAAGTTCAGCAAGTGGGTTCGAGTGTTTTTTATGGCACAGAGCGTTTTCTTGAAGCTTTTTTAAATGCAGTGAAGCCTGGCATAGATGTGGCATTGCCAATTGCTAAGCAAGCTGGAGAACAAGCACTGAAATTAGCTTCTCCTGCAATTTCTGAAGTTTCAAAGAAAGCCCAAGAAGCAATTCAAAGCTCCGGGATTGACACAGAGCCTGTTCTCAGTGCTGCAAAGGTTTTTACTTTGCTCCAATTTCCACTTAGTTTGTTGTAATGTACATTCATTAGCTAGGCAACCCATGACTGCAATAATCTTCACAGTTTTTGAGTGTCTTAAAGTTTAGTTTACTGCTTGATTTCACTGCATATTTACCTGCAATTGAGTGCAACTTTTTAAGTTTTAAATTCAGATAAGTGGTTAATGTAGTTTGAATTGGGGTGCAATTACCTCAATTGCCTGACAATTTTATGCAATGTTCAAATCTAAAAGTTAAAGCTGTTGTAAATGTTGGTTGTATTAGGTTCTTTATGCAATGGACTAATTCATCAGTTGTGGAAAATTAAAACACTTTGATATGCTTTTGTGTGGGGAAATTGAGGTTGTAAATTCATGATATATTTGACAATGGATAACTATATGGTGGATTTGTGTACTAAAATAGTATACCGTTATACACCCCTTTTTGTCAAATTTAATACACTAATTAATTGAGTGATTAATTTGGTCCCAGACGGTAACTGATGCAGCAGGGCTGACCACCAAAGTGATTCAAGATGCCAAGCCCATTGCTTCATCAACTGTCGAGATCATCTCGTCAGCAGATCCGATTGTGATTGCCGGAACTGCTGGAGCATTATTCCTCACATACTTCCTTCTTCCTCCCATTTGGTCTGCTATCTCTTTCAACCTCAGAGGATACAAAGGTACATAAGCTTATTATGATACGAAATTGCTTTTCATGTCTTTAGAAACTAAAAGCCTATTAGTAAACAATGAGTTGTAGAGCTGCATTTTGAATTCAAGTACTTAATCTTTGGAAGATATAAACTGGGTTAAATATTGCAAGTTTTGGGTTTTGACTTCTCATTCATAACTTTATCATGTATCAAGTATGATGCTAAATACATGTATTGTGAAGCTGTCTGTATAGCAAGGATGGACTAATAACTAATGTGCTATGGTTATACTACTCTAGGTGTGCTTACTCCTGCTCAAACCCTTGATCTCATTTCTACAAAGAATTACTTTCTGATTGATATTCGATCGGAGAAGGACAAGGACAGGGCTGGCATTCCCCGCCTTCCATCTAGTGCCAAAAACAAATTGATTGCTATTCCGTGAGTAACGTTACTTTGTCAACCCTTATGTACGTTTTGTGACTCGATCTGTCTGCATGATGACAATGAATTCTGTTGCCTCCCCTGATTTTTCAGCTTGGAAGAACTACCCAGCAAATTGAGAGGCCTAGTCAGAAATGTGAAGAAAGTAGAGGCTGAGATAGCAGCTTTGAAAATTGCTTATCTCAAGAGGGTTAACAAAGGCTCCAACATCGTGATCTTGGACTCGTGGGTTCTTTCTTTGATCACATTTATCATTCTTACCTAATTTAGGCTCTCTGGATCATATTAGGTAGCTAAAGGTTCTTCATTATCCTCTTTCTTATTCTGCTCTTGTTTTTGTTTCATTTACATAGGTACTCTGATTCAGGCAAAATAGTTGCAAGAGCACTATCTAATCTAGGCTTTAAGAACACCTGGACTGTAGCAGACGGGTTCTCCGGAAACAAGGGGTGGTTACAGAGTCGTTTAGGGACAGATTCATACAAATTTTCCGTTGTTGAGGTCCTTTCACCATCAAGAATCATCCCAGCAGCTGCCGGACGTTTTGGTACTACAAGCACAACAGCTCAGTCTGGTCGAAAGCTTCTTTCTGAGTAAATTAATTCTAAGCTTGTATTCTTTCTTCAAACTCAACTAGTAGTTTGTTAACAATGTTAGTCAATTGTATATTCTGTAATTTATTTCTGTACCTTCTATATTTCAATGATGTCTATAAAATAAAATTCTCTCTCGACTGCCATAAGCAGATCAAACACAACATGACAATGTGTCTGGTGTTCTTATCTAAATATACTATAACTATATTCGGAAAATGTTCTTGTTCTTTAAGTAAAATAGATTACTCTTCTCTTACAAAATGGATTATTTTATTTTTGATCGATGTATATATCTAGAGAGAGAGAGAGAGAGAGAGAGAGAGAGAGAATTCTCTATAATACGTACTTGGTTTCATCAGTGGATTCTCTATAATACGTACTTTTACAGTGATGATTTTGATGATTACTTCTGATACATTCGGCATCCATTCTATATATATATATATAGTAAAATATATATATATATATATATATATATATATATATATATTCTGTTCAAGAGAGGAATTAATAGGCTTACGCTTAATATATACTCGTTCTTGCTGTCTGCAATGGGTTGATTTTACAGCTTAGCATCAAACACATGGGAAAGGATAAAACATCTTCCACCTAGTAATCTTCTACTTAATTACGAAAGATTATCAAAATATGGTCTGGTATCAGTGGTATGGTTGAACACTATTTCTTGTGTAACTTTTGATATTGTGAAGGAGGAATATCATGCTTTTCCAGTTCCAGATGTACTTAAAAGTAAAAAGTAGATCAAACCTTTCACTTCCGAAGGAATAAGAAAATCTACGGGATTGGTGCTCTTGGGATTCGAGGTCTCGAAGATCTCTTAAGGTCTCACATATTAGGCTTAACCTAATTATACAGTAAATGAATTTTTCAATGTTTCACCAATTTCTCCTTAAGTTCTCACTATTCATCCAAACTAAGCGAAAACCCGATTTCGATAGCCAATGTGTTACCAAATTTTCTTTTGCATAGTTTTAATTCATTAAACCAAAGAGTCCTGAATACAAAATCTTTTTACATTCGTTCAAGTTTTAAAAAAAAAATTATTTATTTTGAACTACTTGTAGCGACGAATAGTTCGTCGCTACAGGTTGTTCAAAATAAATAATTTTTTACTTTATTTTATAGTTTAATTTGTGTAAATAAAAAATAAGCACTTCCGGTTCTTGTAAGGTATCGCTTTGGGTTTCATTAAAATTATAAAATACTTTTAAACACTTGTCAAACCGGTTTTGAGAATTTCTAAGGTACTAATTTTTAATTAATTCATGTGTTACAATAATGAATTTTTCTCAATTTCGCATTATTCACCAAAATTAAAAAACCCGAATTCGATGGCCAATGTGTTGCCAAATTTCTTTTGCTTAGTTTAATTCATTGAACCCGAGAGCTATAAAGACAAAATCCTTTTACATTTGTTAAAGTTAAAAAAAAATTATTTTGAACAACTTGTAGCGACGAACTGTTCATCGTTATAAGATGTTCAAAAAATATATATTTTTTATTTTTTTTATAGTTTAATTTGTGAAAATAAAAAAAAACAGTTTCGGTTCTCATAAGGCCTCACTTTGAGCTTAATTGAATTCTAAAATATTTTTAGACACTTGCCAAACCGGACTAGAGAATTTTCTAAGATGCTAATTTTTAATTAATTCATGTGCTACAATAATGATTTTTTTTTTAATTTCTCATCATTCACCAAAACTAAGCGAAAACCCAATTTCGATAGTCAATGTGTTGCCAAATTTCTTTTGCATAGTTTAATTCATTGAACCCAAGATCCCTAAATACAAAATTCTTTACATTTGTTAAAATTTAAAAGTAAACAAATTATTTATTTTGAACAACTTGTAGTGACGAACTATTCGTCCCTAGAGGTTATTCAAAATATATATATATATATATATATATATATATATATATATTATAGTTTAATTTGTAGAAATAAAAAAAAACACTTTCGGTTCTCGTAAGATCTTACTTTGAGTTGTATTGACATTTTAACATACTTGTGGACACTTTGCAAATCGGCCTTGAGAATTTCTAACATTCTAATTTTTAATTAATTCATGTGTTTCAATAATAAATTTGTTCTCAATTTCGCACTATTTACTCAAATTAAGCGAAAACCTGATTTCAATAGCCATTGTGTCGTCATATTTCTTTTGCATTGATTAATTCATTGAGCCCAAGAGCACTAAATACAAAATCTTTTTACATTTGTTCAAGTTTAATTTAATATATATATATATATATATATATATATATATATATATAATTTTGAACAACTTGTAGCGACAATACAAGATGTTTAAAATAAATTTTTTTTAGTAGTTTAATTTGTGGAAATAAAAAAAAAACACTTCTGGTAAGGCCTCTTTGAAATTCTAAAATATTTTTGGACACTTGCCAAACCGGTCTCGAGAATTTCTAACATGCTAATTTTTAATTAAATATTCATGTGTTACAATAATAAATTTTTTCTCAATTTCGCACTATTCACCAAAATTAAGTGAAAATCCTAAACTAATCGTTTGTCGCTACATGGTCTTGGGCTATCCAGACGAATGTTTTGTTAGTAAAAGTCATTCCTATATTTTTTTTAACATATTGTCAATTTATTTGTATTCCTACGTAGAATTAAAAAATAGATTGAAGCTTTCACTTCCGGGGAACAAGAAAATCTACCGGATTAGTTCTCTTGGTATTTGAGGTCTCGAAGATCTCCTAAGGTCCCACATATTAGGCTTAACATATTTATATAGTAAATGAATTTTTCATTGTTTCACCAAAGTTAAATTGCCTATCCCCTCGATTTTTTAAGACCAATTTTAAATTTGTTCACCCTTCATATTTAGAAGATAGAGAATATCAACAAACAATGGCAAGTGGTATTCGGTGGATAAGACTAATTAAAATATAAAATTATGAATGAAGCGTCTTTTTCTGACGAATGATTCGAATTTTTAAACATATTTTCAAATTATTTATATTCTTACTTAAAAATAATAATGCAGTTAACACTTAAATAGGAATACAAATAAATTATGTTGTAGCTCCTTCTTTAAGTAGGAATACAAATAAATTAGTCTTGCTAAAAAAATAAATTTGTTAGTTAAGTGTGTTAACCGCACCCCATCAAAAAAAAAAAACACCGCAGCCTAACGTGTCTTGCTCCAAAACACCGACACTCCAAAATGGTGCTGTGTCACGTGTCCGACACGCTCCAACACGCACCGACACTCTGACACGTTCCGACACTCCTCGACACTCATCTGACACGTGTCGGGGCTGTGTCGGTTGACTTTGACTTTCCGACACTTATGCGGACATTGCACCGACACGCGTGTCATTATAATCGACACTCCTCCGACACATCTTCAGATTTTTTTTTTCTTTTTAAATTTTTTTTTTGTATATAATTGCAATTTTTAAAATCCTAATGGGCCTAACCCAAAACTATATGACCTAAACCACTAGACTTGTATAAAAACTAAAAAGAAAAAATCGAAATAAGTAGGGTTTTCAATATCTCTTGAACAACCAACATTGGAGGCTGTCATACTTTCTTCTGGTGATAACAATGAAGGCGATAATAATGAAGGCAGAAGCAATGCTATTGATGATGAGTGAAGTGGATCAGATATGGGAGGATGGTTCACTCTTTTAGAGAGTTTTTATTTCATGTTTGCATGTGTTTTTTCTTTTGCTTCCAATTATTTTTCTATGGCTATTTTGTTGGTATTTCAATTTATTGTTTGCTATTTTGTGATTTTTTTTGAGGTATTTTTTATTTAAATAATTTTTTCATATTATTATTTAAATATTATATATATTATTGTAATTGTCGTGTCGACAACGTGTCGTGTCCTAATTTTTTGAATTTTGCCGTATCCCAATGTCGTGTAGTGTCACCGTGTACGTGTGGGTGTCTTGTGTTCCATATGAGAAACGACACGCGAAAAATGGACGAACTACCTACCAGCTAAATCGAGCCGAAGCCGTTATCTTCCAGCTCAGTATCTCTCATAATTGTCTCATATATACAGTCAGACTCCGTCACACTCTTGCCGTGATAAGTAGCGGCGGTGAACGGACGGTGATGGCGCATAAAAGCCTCGACAGTGTTACGGTGCCGGACATCGAAGCTCTGGGGATTGAACCGGAGCTTGCGAACAGACTCCATGGAAGTCTTGCTAAAATCATCGCCGTTTACGGAGCTGCTACTCCGGACACGTGGCGCAATATCACTAGGCACGTTCTCAGCCCGGACCTTCCCTTCTCCTTCCACCAGATGTTGTACTACGGTTGCTATAAAGACTTCGGACCCGACCCGCCTGCCTGGCTACCCGACCCGTAAGCTCTCTCTCTCACTCTCACTCTACTAAACCCACCAGATGTGGTTCCTCAATTCAGTTACCGTCCCACTCTGTAGAGGATGTAGAACATAATTGGTTTCGGTCCTATTCCATTTTCTCAAGTGATGAAACCTTTTTTAAATAGATAATTAGACCGCGAAATGAAAGAAGTAGCTTAATTTTATAATCTAGCAAAAGAATTAGCTTAAATTTATAAATCTGTACACTGTTCTGATTAAAGTCAGATAATGTTTTGGTTATTCGGAATGCCTTGGGCAAGAAGAATCCTCAGGTTGACAGACAATTATTATTATTATTATTATTTTTATCATTATTTTCTGCTTGAATTTATTGGTTGCTGGAAGACCAATGAAATATGGGAAAATATATGATTTGATTGTTATTTTACTTCATATTCTGTCCTGCAATCACCAAATTCCTATATAAAATGGACTTAACTGGAAAGCCATGTATTAGCATCATTTTAGTTCAAAGTGTTCATATTTAGTACTTGTATTCAGCTTAACATAATGAACAATTAGGAAAATTAACAACTTGGTTACTGTTGACATGGTAAAGTTTTTGAAGAATTAGACCTGTTGGTTATATGTACATTTTCATGCTGTTATGGATATAAACTTCCGAATTTGCTATCTTGTTGTGTGGTAAGGGAGACTGCAGTTTTAACAAATGTCGGCCAGCTACTGGAGAGGCGGGGAGAAGAGTTCTTGGGTTCTCGATATAAGGATCCCATAACCAGCTTTTCTGATTTTCAGGAATTTTCGGTGTCAAACCCTGAGGTAGTATTTATCAAACACCAAGGTCACTTTTCTGTTTGGAAAAGGAAAAAAAATTTAAATCTATTTGTTTGCTGTCAGTTTTCATATCTACTTCTTGTTTATTGGTTAGATTTATTGGAAAGCTATACTAGATGAGATGAATGCATTGTTTTACAAGCCTCCCCAATGTATTTTACGTGAGAATCTGTCTGGAGATGGACATTTATCAGTTTCAGGATGTCAATGGCTCCCGGGAGCATGTGTGAATCCAGCAAAGAATTGCTTAAGTTTAAATTGTAAGAGGAGCTTGAATGATACAATGATAATATGGCGTGACGAAGGAAAGGATGATCTGCCTTTGAATAAGATGACACTTAAAGAATTGCGTGCACAGGTTTGGTATGCTATTTCTGATCCTCTAAGCCTTGTCTTGTTGAAGTCATTTCCAAAATTATGTTGATATATATGATTTTATGTTTCTAATAAGAAGTTCTTTTCGTGCTCTAATCTGTAGGCTAGTTGCGCATGCTCTACAAGCACTAGGTTTGGAGAAAGGATCTGCAATCGCAATCGATATGCCAATGAATGTCAATTCCGTAGTTATCTACCTGGCTATTGTTCTGGCAGGTTACGTAGTTGTATCAATCGCTGATAGCTTTGCTCCTCCTGAAATATCAACCAGACTAAAAATATCAGAGACAAAAGCCATATTTACCCAGGTTCATACTCTTTTGTTGGAAAAGCTGATTTAAATTTTCATTTATTTATTTGAGCTCTCTATGTGTATAACTGTAAACCAAAGGTGATTGAAATTATTCGTGAACTACTTCACTATTGTATTTTGAAAGAGCTCTGTGCAGCTTTGGCCCTGTATAAGGTTTAACATTAGGATACAATACTTTTCTTATGCAAAATATTGATTTTGTGTACTGACATGCATTTTGCCATTATAACATTTCCTTCTGTCACCACTCATCAGTAATTAAAGCCTCTCCTTCTAACCTTATTTTAATGCTACTTTTCTAAATTTTTTTTTTGTACCCTTACTATTGGATGCCATAATGTTGTAGATTTTTTTTTTCTTCCAAATTATGTGTATTCTGGCTTTTATAAATTCTACTTTTGGATGGTAGGATCTAATAGTTCGTGGTGAGAAAAGTCTACCCTTGTATAGGTGAAGTACTCTAGCTATGAGTTGAAATAGTCTACTTCTGCTTTTGTTTTCCAGCGTGTCTCACATAATAGCTTCAATTGTACAGTAAAATCGTGGATGCTCAGTCTCCTATGGCAATTGTTATCCTTACAAGGGGTTCCGATTCTAGCATGAAATTGCGTGATGGTGATATTTCTTGGCATGATTTCCTAGAAACAGCAAAAGATTTCAAGTGTGTACTCTTTTCTAATTTTCTTTGTATTTTAATTTTTTAATCATATATAATTTAATAAGGTTATTTCCTTTCTCATTCCAGCTATGTCTTGTTAAGTTGTTATTAAGCATCATGCATTTTCCTTTAAAATATAATAATATATACAGTGAAGATATCCTCGATATGTGTTTCATTCATATATATGGATTTTTGATTCAATATCATTTGAAAACTCTTGGCATACAAATTAAAACTAGTGCGTCTGTGTGTGTGCACTGGCCAATGTGAAAAGACTTTTGCATAGGCAATGCATCCCCATTCTTATGGACTAGTTTATTCTTTGACTTTGTTATATCAGATGGGATCCTCTTCAAGTTTGTCAATGCTGAGCATATGTGTATTTTTAGAATTACTTGATTCGTAACCCCATTATCTTGAAAGAACCTACTTATGAGTGAAGCTTTAATGTCAATGTTGTATCTGTTCGTATTTCTCTCAATCCTGCAGAGATGAATTTGCTGCGGTAGAGCACCCTGTAGAAGCATTTACGAATATCCTCTTCTCATCTGGAACTACAGGTAATCTGAACATTGTAGTTTTTTTTTTTTTTTGGACAATGAACATTGAAGCTTAGCTTGAAAAGCATTTTCTTTAGAAATTCCATGTTGTTCAAAGTGAATTTCCTTCACTAAAGAGTTTCCAAGTGTCTGATAGATTAATGTTTTCAAAATTCTATGTATCTTCATCCTCTTAAAATGGAATGAAGATTACTCAAATTATTGATACATAGTAATTACCTAGAAGTAGAACTTGTCAATTGTTGGGAGATTTTAAATTGCCTGCAACTGGAAGGAAATTTACAATTAGAGTACTATGTTACTGTGTTCCACATTGATGTGTAATGTTGGCTCTGCTGATTATGCCTGGACATTCTGGTGGCGACCGGTTTTTCTTAGTTAACTTTTGGGATCTGCATACTTTACATGGAATGAAAAAAATTCATATTCACCAGGGTTAAATATGGCAGATAGGGTAGTTTTCCGGTAATTTCCTTGCTTTCCTCTCAACTGGAATTTTTGTATCTTTTTTTCCTAAGCTTATATTATCTGATTATCATTCTTTGACCTTGCTGATCTAGTTAAGAGTAGAAGAGAGGAAACCTTTGTGATTCCTAACTTACCAAATTGCTGGTGCCTTCAAAACTTTCCTGAGGTTACATACTTACATGACATCCAGCAACAGTCTTAATTAACCTTGATCTTTGCTGCAGGAGAGCCAAAAGCAATTCCATGGGCCCATGCAACTCCTTTCAAAGCTGCTGCAGATGCCTGGTGCCATACGGACATTCGTAAAGGTGATATTATTGCTTGGCCCACAAACCTTGGGTGGATGATGGGCCCTTGGTTGGTATATGCTTCATTGTTGAATGGAGCTTCCATTGCCCTATATAATGGATCCCCTCTTGGATCTGGATTTTCCAAGTTTGTTCAGGTAGTTCTATTATATGTTAGGTGAAAACAAAGATTATTTGCTTGGTAAAATAATTGTGCATTTATGATAAAAATTCTTGCTATTTCTTTATATGTTGCTAGAATTGATTGTCTTCATCTTGCTTAAGTTCTCCCTAGTTATGTGCCAACTAGAGTAGCTGCCCTTCTGTGAATGGTTGAATATGTATAGTCAAGTGGACCTCACTATTTTCTGTTCTTACAATCAGTGATTTAATTTTGCAATTCAATTTAACTTGAAAGTTCTACTTGGGTTCCCCTCAGTCGAATATATACATATGAGTAGACCTTGCCATTTGCTATTTCAACAGTTTTCTACTTACATGCATCTTTTCCCCAACATTTATGTTACTTAACTTTTGCCACAAAGACTTGAAACAAATGTTTTCAAACTTCATGGTTGACTCCTCACAAAGTTGTTGCCCCACATGTTAAAATACAAAGTTAATTATCATAGGTTCTAGGCATTTAGAAATTTTTAGTTGTAAATGTTTTCTTACGATTGACACTCTTTCTATCTGTCTAGGACGCCAAAGTAACAATGCTTGGCGTAATTCCAAGTATTGTTCGGACATGGAAAAGTACAAATTCTGTTTCCGGCTATGATTGGTCTGCCATCCGGTCAGTTGTCTTTTGTGGTATTTACCATATATGTCTGAACACCTGGTTTCATGGGTTGTATATGTAGTATGTCAATACTGAATTTTGCTACTGATGTTACTTTATGTTTAATGTGATTATGTTGTATATCAAGCCATAACTTCATTTTCTTCCCTTGAAATCTGGTAGTTGCTTTAGCTCCACCGGTGAAGCGTCAAATGTAGATGAATACCTATGGCTGATGGGGAGGGCTGGCTACAAGCCTATCATCGAGTATTGCGGTGGTACAGAAATTGGTGGCGGCTTTGTTTCTGGGTCATTGTTGCAGGCTCAGTCTTTGGCTTCTTTTAGCACTCCAGTTATGGGCTGCAGTTTGTTTATTCTTGGCAGTGATGGACTTCCTATTGTAAGCACCAATGGACCTCACCTTTAAAGGATATGTTGTGTTTTTACTTGTGAATTTATACTAGCTAGCGAGTGTTCAATAAATGTGCAAGGTAGACAATAATAATGTATTGCTTCCTGTTACTTACTAGTAAATTTTATTGTAGAAATCCCCAACAAATTTTGGCAGTCCTTTTTTTTTTTTTTTTCTTTCAAAACCATGCTGGTCTGATTCCATAGTTCTAACAGAGGAAATCATGATTTTTTGTTGCAAACTAGTCTAATAGCCCATGAACAGATTAGTAATCTAGTTTGCTGAAGAGTAAGTTATTAAGTTACAGACCTTACCGATTAGTTTATCTAAATTTTTGTGGTCGGCATGCTGAGAGTTGTTACCAAATGAAGGAAAAGTTATTACCAACTTAACAGCCTATTAATTATTTTCATGTGGAAATACTATTCTATTGGTGAACTATTGCCAAGTATGCCTGCACAGGTATCAAGACATATTTCCTCTGACGTTATTTGTACAAGTGTCTTCTCATGAATTATTTTGTCAAGTATTTCGATTGGCTGTTGACATGTTTGATTGAGTATTTCCTTGTGATATTTTTTCCTGTTCTGGAACTTCTTTTGGCTCATGTTAATCTCCATCTTCTCTTGCAGCCACAAAATGAGCCAGGGGTTGGTGAACTGGCGCTTGGTCCCCTCATGTTTGGAGCTTCTAGTACATTGTTGAATGCTGATCATTATGAGGTTTATTTTAAAGGAATGCCATTGTGGAATGGGAAGGTAAACAACTTTCTTCTCCACCTTCATACCAATATACCATCTAGCATTCTAGCTTGACTTGGATTTTTTGATTTTCCCTCGAAGGTTTTAAGAAGACACGGGGATTTATTTGAGCGGACGTCCAGGGGTTACTATCATGCTCATGGTCGTGCAGATGATACAATGAATCTCGGAGGCATCAAGGTATAGCCGTATAGGCAATTTGCTTTTGGAAAGAAACTGCATGATGAATGTTAGGCATATGCATGCACATGGAATTTAACCTCCTGACTATGAAAAGTGTTATGTATATGAAATTTAAAAGTATTCTGTATATTGATATCATATGGACTACATAGTAGGCATTTTAATTTATCCCCATTTCATCAAACCTTCTCACTATTTCTTCAATGTAAACAACCAACTCTCAGTAACTTGCAAGTATACACACTCTCGTTGATGATCATATCATTCAAATTAATTCTAGTTGGTTCCCTCTGATACTCATTTTCTTTCGTTTGGGCAGGTTAGTTCTGTTGAGATTGAACGAATCTGTAATGCAATTGATACCAACATCCTCGAGACAGCCGCCATAGGGGTGCCGCCTGCTGGA
This sequence comes from Rubus parviflorus, assembly GCA_029955375.1. Taxonomy (NCBI): domain Eukaryota; kingdom Viridiplantae; phylum Streptophyta; class Magnoliopsida; order Rosales; family Rosaceae; genus Rubus; species Rubus parviflorus. The sequence continues at coordinate 10,818,375 of JARGGL010000009.1, forward strand.
GGCGGACCTGAGCAGCTGGTAATTGCTGTTGTATTTAAGAATTCAGATAACCAAAGTCCAGATGTGAATCAATTACGAACATCCTTCAATTCAGCTGTGCAGAAGAAACTAAATCCGCTGTTCAAGGTATGGATTTCGGTTCTTCTCACTGTTTCATTTTAGAACAACAAACTTCACTCTTGGATATACACAGTTTATGTGCTAAATATTTCCTTGTCTGTGTAGGTTTCTAGAGTTGTGCCTCTCCCTTCTCTTCCAAGGACAGCCACGAATAAGGTCATGAGAAGGATTTTGCGGCAGCAGTTTGCTCAACTTGACCAAGGTGCTAAGCTGTGACCGAAGAGTTACCAATGCAATGCCAGGCGCTATGTTGATTTTATAAATTTTTTTTTTGTTATTGTACAATAATGAATATTTGTACAGCATTGTTACAATTTATCACTGAGATTAATCTTTGATGGAAAACGATATATAATTAATTCCTATCCTAGATATTCAACGTATTTTCAGCCGTTAAATTTGTTTTTACTTTTTAGTCTTCGATTCACTCAACCATGTTGGCATGGACAAAAAAATATTATTAAGGACCCTTCCAAAAAAAAAATATTATTAAGGAATAAAAAGAAAATTTGGGCTTATGGCCCAATTACAGCAAAATATACAAGTAAAACAGAAAAGCCCATTAAACAAGCAATGATGCGCTGTGCGCGTTCGTAACATAAGATAGTATGGGTCGGTTTGTTGTTGAAAAACACAAGGCAACGGATATTGTTTGTTCCTCTTTGGCCCCAGCCACCCAGCTCCGTTTGACTCACAGTTTCAGAAGCTCTATTTTCATGGCGTCCACCAGTCTTTGCAATTAGGGTTTGCTGCGTACACACTTCTCGCAGAAAATCATGGCCTCTCTTTCGGTAGCTGCCCCTAATTTCACCACCCCTTTCCTCGGCAAAAAACTGTAAGCTCTCTCTCTCTTTGTGTGTCTTCCGGCGTGTGTATTGTCTGTGATTATGTATATTGATTTGGTTTTTTGTTTTCTTGCTAGTACTTTTCGTGAAAATACAAAGCTGCAAACTTGTTGCTCCTTTTTACGAAGCCCTAGATGCGCTGCTGATACATCCTATGGAGGTATTCCTTTCGGCCTTTCTAGATGTGTGTACATTGTTTTGATTAAATAAATATATATGAAGATTATGCAAACGGATTGGGTTTTATTCTCCAACTGAAAATTAGCTCTTCCTGTGTTCGGAGAGTAAAGAATTTGAGGGAAATTGTTTTATCGGGGCTTCAGTTTTCTTGTGTGTAGGTTCCTTTGTATATATGTACTCTTTATAATCAGTGTTTGTTTGAACACCCAAAATTTAGATTTTTGGACACTGCAAGATGCAGTATGTTGTAAGCATAGAAGGCACTAACTTTCCAGCTGCTAATTGTCAATGAATTGATGGCAGTTTCTCCCTGAACATCAAGAACCAAGTTGTACTGTAGTAGTGTTACCTCTTTTTAATGGCATTGATCCAATTTTTGGTTGAGAATACGTGGATGTCTATTTGTGATTTGATAGGTAGTATTAGTAGATTTGTATGTCTACCTTAGAAGCTCCTCCTGAGGAGTGTCAATGCTGTAATATGGTTTAATAATTTCTGGCCCTTGTTCATTTCTTCTCCACATTCTGTAGGTAATGCTCCGAAGTTCCCTCGGCTTAGTGTTTGGGATCCCTATAAGCGTCTTGGTGTAAACTATGATGCTTCTGAGGAAGAAATTTGGGGATCACGTAATTTTCTCTTGCAACAGTATGCTGGACATGAGAGAAGTGAAGAATCAATTGAAGCTGCTTTTGAGAAAATATTGATGACAAGCTTCCAACAGAGGAAGAAAACAAAAATTAATTTGAAGAGCAGGTTAAAGAATAAAGTAGAAGAATCTCCACCTTGGGTTAAGAATTTGCTCAATTTCGTGGAACTTCCACCGACTGAAGTTATTTTTAGAAGATTATTCCTCTTTGCATTCATGGGTGGCTGGAGTATAATGAACTCAGCTGAAGGTGGACCTGCTTTTCAGGTTTGTTCTAATTTAATATATTGATCAATATATTTTCATGCCCTTTTATTTTATAATCACACATCTGCTAGTGCCATATATCAGTTCTGTTATGGAAGTGGATCCTTTGGTGATACTAATGAAATTTGTAGGATATTAACAGTCTGTCCAAGTACCTAGTTGCACCTCATTTTTTGAGTTGATCCAACCTCAGTATGAAAATGGCAGGGGCTGTCTCTTTGTGAACCATAGCTTTGTTCAGTCAGGAAGCATTAGACCTTGAAATAGATCTAGACCTTTATGCACTTAGCATATGCCGCAGATTTTGTCTAAAGCTGAATTCCAAAATTTGGTCTAAATGAATTGCTTTTAGAGTGTCCTAAATAATAAGAGAATTCTAGATCAGCTTCATCCTAAGTGTGGGTGATAAATACATCCCAGATAAATGCACCTTCCTCATTGCAGATATATGCACATTCAAATATCACTTATATTTGGAAGTGTTGGTGACCGTTGTTTGCTGTACTTAATGAAACAAATGTTACTACAGGTGGCAGTGTCCTTGGCAGCTTGCATATATTTCCTCAATGAGAAGACAAAGAGCTTGGCTAGAGCTTCCATTTATGGGTAAGATTTCTGTGATTAGTGACAGTGGCTGTAGTTCTTTGCTTTTTCCCCTCTTCTCATCTCTTATTTACACATTGGTTCAATTGCAGACTTGGAGCACTTGTTAGTGGTTGGGTATGCGGTTCGATTTTGGTACCAAATATTCCATCAATGCTATTGCACCCGACTTGGACTCTCGAACTTGTAACGTCACTAGTAGTTTATTTGTTCCTGTTCCTTGCTTGCACCTTTCTCAAGTAAAACTCAACTATTTTGTCAGGACTCTTCATTAGAATTTATGTTATTCAGAAGGTCGCAAACTGAGCCAAGCCCTACATTTCCATTTACATTGAATTATGAGGTTGTTTATATTTTGTGTTCTCTAAAACTTGGGATAGTTTGTTATCCCAATTGTATCTTTGTAACAGTCATCTTTATCGAATGGCTATCACGTTAGCATCATTCTTTTGGTTGGTTATCCTTTGTTTATGCCCATTTGGGATACTTTACTTTGATTTTCATGTTCGGGCCGGGTACTAATAACTCACACTTTTGGGCCGTTCTTGTTCGGGTTTTGCTTAGTTGGCCACCATGAAATTCCCGAAAATTGATTTACTCATCAAGCTCCCATTTATTTTCCACGCAAGGAATGTGTATATTTATTTTATTTTCTTTAAAACTATTTATGAGTTTGGCCAAAACGAACTCGGAAAAGAAAACAGTGTGAGATTATTGTTCTCTCTTTCATCTCAAGTCTTCTTCATCCAGATCAAACTCGTGTGCATCAAAAATATCAATTTTTTTTTTTGGAGCTCGTAGGGACATTAAAAAGAGTACTAATCAATAATTCCTTCCAAGTATTTCAAATAACTAAATAATTAAGTTGAATGTAAAAACAACACACCTACTACACCATGAAGAATAAATCTCAGTTACATTAGCATAATAGTAACTATCAACTAATAATACTAGCTAAGTAGCTAGTGAGGGGTGGTCAATGAATCAAGGGCCTCCTCTATACTTGTTGTAATTGTGAGTACTGAAACGATTGTTCTTGGTAGCACAGCAGCCAACGCAGTAGACGAGGGTAACAAGTATGAGAATACAGCAGTTGAGTATGGCCAGAGACCTCCACTCCTTTCGAATGTTGGCCAGCACTCCTCCCTTGCATGACTTGCAGTCGTAGCACAACTCGTTCTGCTTGTTGCTCCAGGCGGTGCAGTCACTGTCTGATTCTTTAGGTCCCGACTTCGGAACCACCCAATATGTTGCATTCTTGAAATCAAATCCGCAGTAGGACGGTGGCTTGCAGCAACCAGACTGTTCATATCAAACACACCCAGAAAAGCTTACAATTACTACAGAGTCCACAAATGTGGCACATCTTCAAAATTAATCAAATGACATAAAGGCATATACAAGTACTAGTAAAAGAAAAAATCATGAGGATGATAATATATAGAAAAATACTAAAATCTCATAAATGTATTCCATTCTCAAGCCTGTCCAGAAACACTAACATTCGGATTTTTTCTAACTTGATTATTTGCAATGCAAGTCCAATATATTACTTTGTAACTGACACTTTACTCCAATTCATCATAATTTATGAAAATTCTGATTTCTGAATTCCATTAATGTATCTCCATAAATGAAAAAAAGAAGAAGAAGGTTATTTGTATGCAACATTTGATTTTGTGTTATTTGTTTGAAACCTAAAAAGTCAGGTATATGAATACAACATATACAGGCAAATCCACTCAGGTCAAACTTGAACGAGGCAGTCCAAAAATGCAGAGAGTCTGACTTGATTAACAAAAATGCAAAACCCCACTATGGTAACTAAAATCTGATAAAATGCAAATCCAACTACTACATAAAAAGTGCACACAAAATTAATAACTTATATAGCAATTAAGAAATTAAAAAGGGAAAGGGCCAGAAATATACCTGAATTGGGGACAAGTTCTTCTTGTAAAAATCAGACTTGGACTGATGAACATCACCGCCGAGATTCTGACAAACCTGCGCATCAATCAAACAACTCTTGATCGGAGCCCAGTTCTTTCCGTTGACCACATAATGCTGCAGCCAATGCGAGAAGTCCCCAACCTTGTACTCCTTGTACCCTCTCCCCGACACGGCCTGTCCGATCCCCTTGTGCGTCACAAAAAGCGCGAACACGGTGAACGCGATGAGTCCGATGATGAGGAGAAACATTATGACCAGGTAAATGTAGAGGAGCGTGTTGAGTCGGCAGCACGAGCCGGCGAGGCCCAGGATGGACACCACCACAAAGAAGAGGCCCGCGAAGAGGAGAGGGTTCTGGAGAACCTTCTGGCAGGTGGTGCCGCCGTGGATGTGGAAGTAGATCGACGCGCCGATGGAGGCGAGTCCCAAAAGGAGGAATATCGCGTTGAGGATCCCGATCACGGTGTTGCTTATGCGTAACATTGTGAAACCGTACCACAACTAGGTCAGATGTTGTCTGTCTTGTGATTAAGGATTTTTGGGGATTGGGAATTGTATTCGGTGGTGGTTGTTGCAGAGATGAAAGATGAGAGAAAGAGGAGAGGGTGCTGTTCTTATCTGGACTAAGAAACTGTTTTATAGAAGTTGAAAACCTACGTAAAACGGTTGCATTGGGGTTTTGAATCCTTAGGCAAACAGGTCTTGGTTTTTGACTTATTTACGGAGTTTGGGATTCTAGTACGAGTCGGATTGTGCGTTGACAACAGGTGGCGGGTGGAGAGGTTGACATGTCATCATGGACCGTTGTGTGGGAGTGGTTAAAGTACTGAAATGGCCCTGATTTGAAAAGGGTCGTGGGTAACTAAGTCGTACTTACACGTAGTGGACGCCTTTTGTTTAGTGACGACGGTTGGCTTTGGTTGACGTGAACTTAACGTGGAATTTACCCTCATATGATTTTACATTTTTACATGGATTTTACTATACCTTGGTTTAATGGATGCGATATATATGGCAATGGGACAAAAGAGGATCCATGTGTAATTGGTTTTGGATACGAGTGTTTCTATTGGGACCTCCAAATTTGCTCACTTGACCTCACTCTATTATGAATTATTAAATGACATTTATAACCTCCTATAAAATGACTATTAAGGACAATAATTATACCAAAAAGATATTATGTTTATTTTCTCTAGAGTTTCCAATTCAATAATATTAGATTGCATTCTTTATTATTTTCCTTATCTGTTTTCATTTTCCAATTTCACTACATATTTATTAAAATATTTATATATATTTAATAAGAATTAAAACTATGATAGATTATGTGACATAAAAATTTGTATCATTTGTTGAACGCATATTGGTGATAGAGAACAAAAAAAATTCTACTATGACCTAAATCTAAGTCTATCTATTATATTTGCAAAAAAAAAAAAACTAGCAATTAAAAAAATATATAAAATATTTAATCATGAGGTACAAAAAAATAGAGGAAAAAATAAACAGTAAGAATAAATTATTATTTTTTTATTACACAGCTAAAAGAGAAAAGAATAGTTAAAAAAAAAACAAAGAATAGTTCATGCTAAAACATTTTCTTGTTGATTAGAAATTAATTTTTGAAACCAAATACCTTGTGTTTGATTTTTTTTATTGGATAAGAGATTTATGTTGTCTGATTAGGAATGAACATTTAATTAAGATTTATAGAGTAATTATATCATTGAAATAGCTAAGTTTTTTATTTTAAAGATGAAAGTCTTTTGCATAAATTATAGAACTAAGGTTATTTTAGAAATTCAAAGAGAGGTCTAGTGAGCAAATTGTTTTATTTAAAAGCAAAAAGGAGGTGTAGAGAGTATGAGAGGTTTAGTGAGCAAATTTGGAGGTCCCAATAGAATTTCTCTTTGGATACTGGCTAGTAATGTTCCTTTTAGTAGGTGGTGCGTTTACCTTAATGTGTCACTTAATTGGTTTTGGATTTTTGTTGTGTTTGTTTATCTTTAGCTTTAGCTGGCCGGGAATATTTGTTTTTTTCTGTTTTAAAGTTTCAATTGGTCGAAGGATTTAAGCTATGTATATCCATCTAGGCATTGTGCCGTAGAAGGAACGGTGAGAATGGGTTAGTTGATATTAAAGAAGTGATTATATATAGATTAGAAGTGACGCGGTTCACCTTAAATTGGGAGTCGCTTAGGAGTGACCAGATGTAATGAGTCATTAGAGTACGTTCTGTATTGGGTGAAAAGGCAATGTGAATAAAAAATAGTATTTAACATACACACCCATGACAACATTACAAAACACAAATAAACCAACTAAGATTAGAGTTATACAAATAAGGACATGCAGGCCAGGCCCACACACTACAATTTAAGCCTAGACCCAAATTTTTAAGGTGCAATTACATAATCATGTCTTTCTTTACTTTATTTACAAGTTTGTCATTATACCAACCCAAAAGTGTGCTACTAGATATTTGTGCAGTAGCAGTAGTGAATATTCATGCAGTAGCAATAACGTATATTCGTGCAGTAGCAGTAGTGATTATTCGTGCAGTAGCAGTAGTGAATATTCATGCAGTAGCAATAACGTATATATATATCCGTGCAGTAGCAGTAGTGATTATCCGTGTAGTAGTATTAGCAAATATCCGTGCAGTAGCAATAACGGTAGCATATATCACCATGCAGTAGCAACTATCACGACAAGTATGCAGTAGAAGCGATCATGACTACTATGCAGTAACAACTATTATGACTACTATGCAGTAGCAGCTATTAAGGCTGCTATGCAGTAACAACTATATACCAAGATTAGTATGTAGTAACAGCTATCACGATAAGTTTGCAGTAGCAGCTATCAAGAGATATTGCACTGCTACTGCTACTACACACATATATTGTACTAGTATTGCACGCTACTGCTACCGTTACTGCTACTACACTGCTACTACACACATATATGCTACAGGTATTGCAAGTTATTGCTATTGCACTGATACTGCACTGCTACTTCACTGCTACTGCACTGCTACTGCACTGCTACTGCACTGATACTGCTACTGCACTGCTACTGCTACCGTTATTGCTACTGCACTGCACTGATACTGCATTGCTACTGCATTGATACTGCACTTCTACTACACGCATATATGCTACTAGTATTGTACCCTACTGCTACCATAACTGCTACTGCACTAACAGTACTGCACGAATATCTATTTTTGTTACTAAACGAATATATGTTATTGTTACTGCTACTGTATAAATATATGTTGTTACTACCATTTCATATCTGTCCCGGTACAGACCCCAAGACGGGTCAGGAGTAGCCCACCATCGCTGAACAGCCCACCTCTGGGCCCATTACATCTACTTACTCGGTAGGGATCCCCTACCGAGTGCACTGCCTTGACAACGCCCCAGCGGCCCAGGCAACGCCCCAGCGGCATCTACTTACTCGGTAGGGATCCCCTACCGAGTGCACTGCTTTGACAACGCCCCAGCGGCATCTCTCCACTCGGTAGGGATCCCCTATCGAGCCCACTAGCAAAGCCCTGGCGGTACCCCAGCGGTACCAGCAATACCAGGCCGGGTGTACCGACAACAAGCCTTCCCCTCGGCCTTACAGGGACATCTCTCGACCCGGTACCGTGGAACACACAGTCCGGTCGGTACCGGCGCAGCCACCTGGCAGCACGTGCTCGTCCACTGCCTCGCGGATCGCACTAAAGAGCGCCCATACCGCACTAGGCACCGCCGTCCCTCGACGCGCGTGTCGAGGTAGTGGAGTAATAGAGTATTCCCTCGTGTCATGGGATGTCCCCCACGCCAGGGAAGCTTGTCTCCGACCTCAACTCATATATAAGGAGTCTTCACTCCTTATTCAAGTAAGTTCTCTCCATTCCCAGAAACTCTGCTCAAATCCTCTCGGGACTAACTTGAGCGTCGGAGGGTCTTCGGTCGGTACACGCCGGCCTCCCCTGACCTCCTTTGCCCTTTCAGGTACTCAAGTGCACTCCAGGTGCGTCCCTACCGAGCAGCTGGGAAACGGCAGGAACAGTTTGGCGCCGTCTGTGGGAACAAATTTCCACCACTTAGTAACAAAAGCACCCTCACCCAGTGAGGTACTCTACCGGTCAAGCTATGACCAAATCAGCAGGTGATGGCTCACAACCCGCCAAGCAAAGTAAGAAGTCCAAGCAACCAAAGGACACAACGACTATTGCTGGTCTTGAGCCCCTCCACGAGGAAACACCGGCAGCAGTCCACTCCACCGAGTCGGAAACTCCTGAGTCCCACCAGAACGAATCCTCGATGATGGCTAGGCTTGAGGCCATGATCCGAGACCTCCAAGAGAGCAACGAGCGACTGCGCTGCGATCAGCTTGCGGCGCAGGAAGCCAGCGCCCGGGAGATCGGCCTGCTCAGGGAGCGGCTTAGCCTCGAGCATACGCCCAATCACTCGGTCTCGACACAGCTAGGGACCGAGACCCCTCTCAAACCGGCAGAACGCTTGCCAGCCAAGCCAGGGCGTGTGACCAGTCACCCCCAACCGGCAGCGTCGACGCCCAAGGTCTCGTTTCTCGATGCCGCGGGAGTGGTCCACTTCCCGGACGAAGACGGGACCGAGGATCACGTTGTGATACCAGTGAGCGCGCCCGCCATAAGTACCAGCGCAGGCGCAGGGGACGAGGGCGCATTGGTCAACCTCTTCCGGGAGCTCAGTGACCGACTCAGAAGGGTCGAGACCGGCGGTGCTAAGAGTGCACCCAGCCTCGGCATAGCAAAGAAGCCAGTCGGTCCGTTCACCAGGAGGATCCATGAGCACAACCGGGACTTCAAGAGCCTGAAGATGGACTCCTATACCGGTAAAGAGGACCCAGTAATGCATGTGACCGCATTCCAATCCGCTTACAATGGTAAGGGCTATACTGACGAGGAGTGGTGCCACGCCTTCGTCAACACCTTGACTCAGGAGGCTATGCTGTGGTTCTATCAACTAGAACCGGAGTCCATAGACAGCTATGAGCAACTAGTCGAGGCTTTCACCACCGAGTATGCCACGAAGTCCAGCTTCTTCTATTCGGTGGGAGAACTTACCGGCTTCCAGCAAGCCAGCGGGGAGCGACTGGCGGATTATATGGAGCGGTTCAAAGCTGCCTACCGGCGCTGTACCTCCAAGGACGATGTCCGTGCGGCCCAAATCTTCCGAGATGGCCTACAACCGGACGAGTTCCTCAGAAAGCTCAATGCCACGAGCGCTGTCCTCACCTACACCGAACTCATGAACCGAGCGGGGCAATACGCCCGGAGCTACTACCTGACCTACGAACGGAAGTCTCAGCTCAACGCGATGCACAAGGCAAACAAGGCCTCCGCAACCACAGCGGACCCCATCGGGGATAAGCGTAAGCAGGAGCAGGGAGGTGGCTCACGGCCGGACGACTCTCGGCAGAGCGACAAGCGCAACAAGTTCAACTCCTACCGAGGGGGTAATCGCGGCAACAACTGGGAGAACCGCGAGAACAACCGAAGGTATGATCCCCCCAACCGGGAGCGGAACCCCCAACACCAGGCTCCCCAGAGCCACCAACAACGACCGGTATATCAGGTCGGTCCCGGCTATAACAAGCCCAGGGAACAGTTGTACTCCGACCAACGAGGGCAAGGGCAGTACTCCGGTTACTCGGACCACGGGGAAACCCAGGCCCATCCAAGTCAGTGGCCATACAGCCAACCCGCCGGTATTAACCAGGTGGACGACTCAAGTCAAGGATGGACCGAGACCGGGTATAACCGGCACCCCAAGAAGAAAAGTTCCTGGAGGCACAACCGCCCCCAGAAGTCCAGTAAGCAGGACGGTACCGACGACAGGCTGCTAGTCTGTACAACGTTCAACAAACCCTTGGGGGACATCTACAAGGAAAACCCCCAACTTTTCCCCCAACCATGGCCGAGGCAACAATACGCCGGTAACAGGACTAATACCGGCAAGTTCTGCACCCACCACCAGTCCGGGACCCACACCACCGAAGAGTGCCAGGCTCTCCGGGACGTGGCCGAACAGCTACACCGAGACGGGAAGTTGACCCAGTACACCGGTCAAGCCAGTCAAGGCTACCGGAAGGAAATTTTCACCATCAGCGGAGGACCAACCTTATTCGGTACTTCGCGATCTGAGCACAAGTCTCACGTGAAGGAAGCAAAGCAGCACCTGCAATGCTTCTCCGTGCAATCCGCCCCGGTACAGAAAAGGCCTAAGCGAGACCCGTGGAAGATTGAATTCTCCAACGACGAGGAGTCCGGTATCGTGACCCCTCACGACGACCCTCTCGTGATCTCGGCCAAGGTTCACACGGACCTGATGCACAAGGTGCTGGTGGATGGCGGTAGCTCCGCCAACATCATTTTCAAAAGTGCCTACCTCAAGCTGGACCTACCGCTCGAGAACATATCGCGGACGGTGAACCCGCTCATAAGCTTCTCGGGAGATCTAGTCCAACCTCTCGGTAGCATCTGGCTCAACGTAGAGGTCGGCCAGTACCCCAGGTCCCGAAAGGTATCTGCCCACATGCTAGTGGTAGACTGTGAATCATCCTACAATTTCATTCTCGGTAGGCCTATCCTTTGTCAGATCAAGGCCTGTGTGTGCTACTACTTGCTCATGCTAAAGTTCCCTACTCCCGTCGGAGTCGCCTCCATCAGAGGAAGCCAGCCAATGGCCCGGTCATGTTATGCTCAGGAAACTAAGTCACGGCGTCCCTGCCGGGACGTGTGCAATGTCACTACCGGTGACATAGCAGCAACAACCGACAGGCCGGACGACCCCCGGGAAGGAGCAATGATCATACAGGGCAAACCCCACGAGGAAGTAGAACACATCGCCCTGTTCCCTGAACAGCCTGACAGAGTTGTCAAGATCGGCACCGGCCTACCGGTAACTCTCCGGGGAGATCTGATCAGACTCCTGAAGGACAATGCCTCAATCTTCGCCTGGTCGTATGCAGACATGCCCGGTATCTCCACCACCATTATCTCTCATAAGCTTGGTATCGACCCCGCCTATCGGCCGGTACGACAAAAGAGAAGGGTGGGAGACCAGGAGCGATACGAGGCCATGAAGGCAGAAGTAGATAAACTCTTGAGCATCGGTTTCATCCGCGAGGTTCAGTATCCTCGGTGGTTGTCAAACCCGGTGCTGGTAAGGAAGCCTAACGGGAAGTGGCGAATGTGCATCGACTTCACCGATCTCAATCGGGCATGCCCCAAAGACAGTTTCCCCTTACCAAGGATCGACCAACTGGTGAACTCTACCGCTGGACACGAGGCCCTCAGCTTCATGGATGCCTACTCAGGCTACAACCAGATCAAGCTTGACCCCGAGGACCAGGAGCACACCTCCTTCATGACCAATCAAGGTCTTTACTGCTACAATGTCTTGCCCTTCGGGCTGAAGAATGCCGGTGCTACATACCAGCGGTTAGTCAACCGCATGTTCTCCAGGCAGATTGGCAGAACCATGGAAGTTTACGTGGACGACATGCTCGTCAAGAGTATCAAGCAAATTGATCACCTCACCGACCTGCAAGAGACCTTCTCCATCCTCCAAGACTATGGGATGAAACTCAATCCCGAGAAATGCGTCTTTTGCGTCGGTGAAGGTAAGTTCCTCGGCTTCATGGTCAGCCACCGGGGCATCGAAGCTAACCCCGAGAAGATTCGAGCTATCCTGGAGCTAAAATCTCCTAAAACCTTCAAGGACGTCCAAAGCCTCAACGGCAGGATCACAGCCCTCTCCCGGTTCATATCACGGTCTACCGACCGGTGTGCTCCCTTCTTCAAAATACTCAAAACCGGGAAGAAGTTCGAAGGCTGGACCACCGAGTGCGAACAAGCCTTCACTGCTCTGAAAGAATACCTAGCGGCAGCCCCACTGCTCAGCAGACCAGTGCTGGGGGAACCACTGTTCCTATACCTATCGGTATCTAGGACGGCCGTGAGCTCAATCTTGGTCAGGAGCGACAATCGGGAAGACTTACCGGTGGACTATGCGAGCAAGTCTCTACTGGATACCGAGACTCGGTACCCGGAGATAGAACAGCTCGTTTTAGCACTCATGGTGTCAGCCAGGAGACTCCGGCCTTATTTCCAATCTCACCCTATTGTCGTCCTGACCGACCATCCACTGCGGATAATCCTGCAGAAGCCTGAGGCATCGGGGAGACTCACGAAGTGGAGCATTGAACTCAGCGAGTTTGACATTGCCTACCGGCCCAGACCGGCAATCAAGGCCCAGGTATTAGCAGACTTCGTCTCCGAGTTCACACCCGAGCACGCCAACACTAATCAGCAGCCATCGGCGGAGAAAGCAACTCCCGCCAAGAACGCCCCAACTACCGTTGGCGAGCATGCGTTTGACCCATCCATACCGGTCTGGCAGCTGTACGTGGACGGCGCCTCAAACACCCACGGAAGCGGGGCAGGACTCGTCCTCATTACCCCACATACCGAGAGCCCCGACACATCTCACTTGGAGTGTGCCCTCCGGTTCAATTTCAAGGCTTCTAACAACGAAGCCGAGTACGAGGCACTCCTGTCAGGCCTCAGGCTAGCCGGCGATATGGGAGCCAAACAACTCCAAGTCTTCAGTGACTCTCAGCTCATCGTCAACCAGGTCACGGGGGACTACCAGGCAAAAGACCCCACTATGTGCCGGTACGTGACCTTGGTAAAAGACCTCACACTTGGGTTCTCGTGTTTCAAATTAACAAAGGTACCAAGGGATGAGAACCAACGGGCTGACGCCCTAGCCAGAATAGCTTCCGCTATCGACCCCAACCCAGGGGCCTCGGTACCCATCATCATGCTGGAACACCGCAGTACCGAGACGACACCCGTGGCGGTGAACCACTTACGTCTCGAAGAAGCAAACTGGATGACACCAATCCTAGAGTACCTACGAAATGGCTCTCTCCCGAGAGACAACGCTGAGGCAAAGAAAGTAAGATTCCGGTCCTCCCGGTACCTCATCATCAACAGTCATCTTTACCGGCGAGCCCACTCAATGCCATACCTACGATGCCTCGGACCCACCGAGTCCCGGGAGGCGATCAGGGAGGTACATGAGGGCATATGCGGCCACCACCCGGGAGGAAGAGCGATGGCTCACAAGCTCGTTAGGCTTGGATACTACTGGCCAACCCTCCTCCGGGATGCCATGTCATTTACCAAGAAATGCAAGTCCTGCCAGTTCAACGCGCCAAATGTACCAAAACCGTCCCAGCCACTGGAAACGATGGTCAACCCGTGCCCTTTCGCACAATGGGGCTTGGACCTAATCGGGCCAATGCCAAAGGGTACCGGCGGTGTTGAATATGTGGTTGTCGCCACCGACTACTCCACCAAGTGGACAGAGGCCAAGGCCCTCAAGTCCATCACTTCCCAGCAAATTCAAACATTCATCTGGGAAAACGTCATCTGCCGCTTCGGTGTCCCTCAAATCATTGTCACCGACAATGGAAGGCAATTCGATTCCAACTCCTTCAGAGAATTTTGCCGGTGCAAGGGCATCACCCTGTACTTCGCATCGGTAGCCCATCCCCAGACCAACGGTCAGGTGGAGGCAGTAAACAAAATCCTGAAGAGGACAATGAGGACCAAGCTGGGCGAAAAGAAAGGCGCATGGCCTGAACTGCTACCGGAGGTACTTTGGGCATACCGCACCTCATATAAGGCTGCCACCGGAGAAACCCCGTTCTCCCTCGCTTTCGGTGCAGAAGCTGTAGTACCGGTTGAAATTAATTCCACAACCCACAGGATCGACACTTTCGATCCAAACGAAAACGAAGAGCAGTTGTGTCTCAACCGTGATCTACTTGAGGAACGCCGTGAACAGGCCAACCTCCGGAACGCAGAACACAAGAACAGGCTCAAACGCAAGTTCGACACAAAGGCAAAGGTCCGGTACCTCAAGCTGGGGGACTGGGCACTACGCCGCGTACGATTAAGTACGAAGGACTCTGCAGCCATGACGTTCAACCAAAAATGGGAAGGCCCCTACCGGGTAGTCGAAGTTGTCAAGCCTGGAACCTACCGGCTAATGGACTCCAACGGGTACACACTCCCGCACCCGTGGAACATTGAACACCTCCGCTACTACTACCCGTAGGTCGCGCCCATAAAACACCGGAATACATCGGTAGGAGGGTCCACACCCCCTAATGAAAATTCAGTACAACGGAACGGTCGAGCATGGCTCCCACCGGTACTATTGTAAAAGACCGGTTACATGCCGGCCAGGAGCAACGACTCCTGTTCATATATATCAAATCAGTCACTCACAATCGGTGAAATGTGAAACTCTTATAAGTCATGGGCCGGTACCAGCGACCCCCATGCATAAGTTTCTGCTCCTATGCTCCTATTAACATGAGGCCGGTACCAGCTACCCCCATGTGAAACTCTTATAAGTCATGGGCCGGTACCAGCGACCCCCATGCATAAGTTTCTGCTCCTATGCTCCTATTAACATGAGGCCGGTACCAGCTACCCCCATGTGAAACTCTTCTAAGTCATGTGGCCGGTACCAGCGACCCCCATGCATAAGTTTCTGCTCCTATGCTCCTATTAACATGAGGCCGGTACCAGCTACCCCCATGTGAAACTCTTATGTCATGTGGCCGGTACCAGCGACCCCCATGCATAAGTTTCTGCTCCTATGCTCCTATTAACATGAGGCCGGTACCAGCTACCCCCATGTGAAACTCTTCTAAGTCATGTGGCCGGTACCAGCGACCCCCATGCATAAGTTTCTGCTCCTAAATCTGCTCCTATTAACATGAGGCCGGTACTAGCTACCCCCATGTGAAACTCTTCTAAGTCATGTGGCCGGTACTAGCGACCCCCATGCATAAGTTTCTGCTCCTAAATCTGCTCCTATTAACATGAGGCCGGTACTAGCTACCCCCATGTGAAACTCTTATAAGTCATGGGCCGGTACCAGCGACCCCCATGCATAAGTTTCTGCTCCTATGCTCCTATTAACATGAGGCCGGTACCAGCTACCCCCATGTGAAACTCTTATGTCATGTGGCCGGTACCAGCGACCCCCATGCATAAGTTTCTGCTCCTAAATCTGCTCCTATTAACATGAGGCCGGTACCAGCTACCCCCATGTGAAAGTCTTATGTCATGTGGCCGGTACCAGCGACCCCCATGCATAAGTTTCTGCTTCTAAATCTGCTCCTATTAACATGAGGCCGGTACCAGCTACCCCCATGTGAAACTCTTATAAGTCATGTGGCCGGTACCAGCGACCCCCATGCATAAGTTTCTGCTCCTATGCTCTTATATTAACGTGAGGCCGGTACCAGCTACCCTCATGTGAAACTCTTATAAGTCATGTGGCCGGTACCAGCGACCCCCATGCGTAAGTTTTTTTTTTTTTGCTCCTATACTTTGACATGCAGCGTGATCCTAGCGACACCCATGTGCAATTTTCATTACATATGGCCGGTACCAGCTACCCCAATGTATGCATCCACGGTGCCGGTATCAATTACCCACGTGAGACGAGTTCAAACAAGAAAGATATATATACCGGAAGACAGACTGATGTATCCAGTCCTCCCGAGTAAATATTTCGAGAACTGAAAATTTCATAAAATAAAGAAGGCGAAGCACGCCATTATTCGACAAGAAATAAAGGCCTTATGGCCAACAAGTACTAGCTCCCGAGAGAGCAGTCCCCACCGGGACGATTGTTCAGAAATGGGTCGAAACACCCACAAAAAAAACAAAGATTACAAGGCCCTTGGCCTATACTACCCACACAGGGGGACTTCATTCCTGCTGCTGCTGCTGCGCTGGTTGGCCAGAGGTACCGGCTTCTTCGTCGATCTCCTGGAGGATAGATTTGTGCTCATCATCAACGAAGTCCTCGGTGACGGTTGGCACCGGGAGTCGACTCCAGTCTTGGGCCGGGAAGGCATCCTTGATCTTGCCAAGAATGTAAGCTCCACCCTCCATATAGGCTGTGGCCTGCTCCACAGCGCGCTGCCGGTCACGCCGGTAGGCCATCACAGCCTCCTCCCTGGCTTTCCCGACAGCCTCCTCCAGCCGCTTGTCGAAGTCGGCTTGGATCCTATCCACCTCAGAAGCCACAGCAGCCTTGGCTTTATCCTCAGCTTCTTGAACTAGCCTACCGGCTTCCTCCTTGACCTTGGCAAGCTCGGCCGTCGCCTCCTCCTTCAGCTTATACATGGTGTTGTAGCCGGACTTCATATTTTCGACCTGCCCACCGACAGAGCGTAGCTCCTCCCAGTACCGGCGGTCCAGCATCAGCTCCTCGTATGCCAGCTGCCAAAGAGTACACATATATAAGTGTCTGGCGCTCAAAAAAAAAAAAAAAAAAAAAAAAAAACAAACAAACAAGCAGGACGGTACCTTCTGCTTGCACTGAAAGAGGAGATCCCGTTGCTGCTTCATCGTCATGGCCGGCAAAGTGGCCAACTTGGACAGCGGGAGAGGGTCCAGCAATGCCTTCCTGGCACAACCGAAGAACAGCTTGGCGTTCTCGGACTCGACCTCCCTACCAAAGATGGCTTCCGACCCGGTACTGCGAGTAGCCAGGGCGGTACCGGCACCCTCCACGGGCCCTTCAACAGAAGTCTCTGCCACCGACACCTTCTGCTTCTTCCGGTGCTCCCTCACCTGTTTGACAAACTACAAAAGCATAAGTACCGGCAGGACAGATAAGAATCGCAAGAAAGGTTAAGTATGGGGTTTACCTCATCCCGAGCCGTCCTCTTCAGGGACGCCACAGCAACTTCTGTGGAAACCTCAGTCTCGGCCGCCTCAGGGACCCCCGAGTCCTCCTCTTCCACATCAGCCTCCGAGGCAGCCCGAACCCTCTTCGCTTTCTTCTTCTTCCTCCTACCGGTAGCGTCAACAGCAGCACCGGTAGCCTCCACCGGAGCACCGGCAGTCTCCGCAGCAATGAGCTCAGCCTCGGGAAGTGGGTTCTCACCCACGGCCTTCTTCAGCTGGTAGAAGTCCCGACGCTCCCGAACCATGCTGAGATCGTCTGAAAGTCGACGGTACCGGCGGAATTGAGGCAAGACTGCAAAGCACAATACCAACATCAGACAAAGGTATAAATAGGCATACATGTACAAGTGTTTTACCGGTAGAAACTTACAAGGACACGGGATGGGTGCTAGGCCCGAGAAGTGAAGCGAGTACCGGTTGAGAAGAACGGTGGACCTCCTCAGGACTATCGAGATGTTCTCCCGGATCCACTCAATTTCTTCCTCTTGCGTCTCGGTAAGCTTCCTCCAAGACTGGTCAGCTGCACAACACATAAAAAACAAGAGGTTAGCACCGAGAGATAAAACTTGGCACAATTACAAGTATCAACTCGGGAAGGCTATCAACCAGGAGCGTCTCTAAAGCTACATGACACTCTCTTCAACGGCGGGTCAGACCCCTCGGGAAACTCCCACTGACCACCGACGAAGAGGTATCGGTGTTTCCAAGTCTGCTGCGAGGTGGGATTGCCAAACACCAGCGGATCCCTTATGATCTCGGAGCTCCCAAGCTCGTGAGACTCGATATCGGCCTCGCCGGCCATACCTTCGCGGACCAAGGCACTCTTTTGAAGGCAGCACCGGGTCACCTTCTTATACTTGTGCATGATGTCCATCAACTCCGTGTCTCGGGGACACTCTGCGCACGGCCTCCCTACCGACTTGGCCTTATACCACCCCTTGTCAGTTTTTGAATGCTCCTCTAAACTCCACTGGCTGAAGAAGACTGCCAGGTCAGGCTCGCCGAAACCGCAATGCCGGTATAGGGTGTACAAAGCATTCAGACACCGCCAGGTGTTAGGGTTTAGTTGTGCAATGGCAAGGCCAACCTCGGCCAGGAACCTCTGCTGGTACGGTGGTAATGGGATCCGCAGGCCCTCCCCAAAAAAGAATGGGTGCACCAAGGTTTCCCCCGGTACCGCGGAAGCACTCCTCAGTTCACCCATCTCCGGTAGGCGCATGGTTACCGAGTCTGGAATACTGAACGCTTTCCTCAGAGCCACCAGGTCATCCTCGGTAGAAGCACTGAGTTTCAGGCGGTCTACCGCAAAACCCCCAGGTACCGATTCCTCTGGTACCTCCTCCTCAGCAGTCTCTGCCTCCGACCGAGCCTCTACTCCTCCTACCACCTCGGTGGCCGGCACAGAACTGCTACTCCCGGGAATCAACTGGCCATCTTTGAACGTATTCAACGGCTCTAAGTCTTCACCGGTAGTGATGCCCCTCATCACCGTCTCGAACATGCTCTCAATTCGGACGGCGTCCGTACCGGACGAACATGACCGAGTCTCGCTGCTGCTACTCCCGGTACTGGAGGCCACGTCCACAATCTCTACCGACGGGGACCTCTCTGGCTCTTCACCAGAAAAGGCATTGCCGCTCCCTACACTCTGGCTCTCTGAATCAGACATCTGCAAGAGGTAAACTAAGTTGCTCACCGGGACGACAATCCTAAGCCTATGCAACCTAGCTCGGTACTAAGGCAGGACACCGGTACGCAAACTACGTTACAAAAGCAGAACCACATAAAGATAACACAAGAGTTCTCGGTACTTACACTGTCAAACGGCGGAAGTCGAGACAACGGTTGGTCAAATTGAACGCTACCAGCAACAGGCTCTCACTCTCTACCGACAGGATTCAGAGCTCTGGAATGAGGAAATTCAAGAATGAGGAGAAGTGAACTCTCTTCACCCCTATATATATAGCGGGACCTGGGACATCTGCACCGTACGACACCAACCGTCGCTTCACAGGATGACGACACGTGTCAATGCAACGGTTGAACTCCCCATGCAGTTCCAAACCGCCCGAGAGGCGACACGTATCGCCCCACTACCTCGGCAGTTATTGCCCCACTACCTCGGCAGTTACGCCAAGCATACCAACAGGCACGACCTTGCCAGTTCCCTTAGAACTCGGAGCGGTTACAACTCCCTCCCGGGAGGAACCCCTTGTTCGGGGACTTGGGGGACTACGTGGGCCGACCCTAAGCGCCGCGGCTGCCACACCGACACTTGGCTACGTCCTGATATGAACTTGTGGACTAAGTCCCCGACCAAGCACTTCCTCTTGCTCGGGACTTGGGGGACTTCTGTTACTACCATTTCATATCTGTCCCGGTACAGACCCCAAGACGGGTCAGGAGTAGCCCACCATCGCTGAACAGCCCACCTCTGGGCCCATTACATCTACTTACTCGGTAGGGATCCCCTACCGAGTGCACTGCCTTGACAACGCCCCAGCGGCCCAGGCAACGCCCCAGCGGCATCTACTTACTCGGTAGGGATCCCCTACCGAGTGCACTGCCTTGACAACGCCCCAGCGGCCCAGGCAACGCCCCAGCGGCATCTACTTACTCGGTAGGGATCCCCTACCGAGTGCACTGCTTTGACAACGCCCCAGCGGCATCTCTCCACTCGGTAGGGATCCCCTATCGAGCCCACTAGCAAAGCCCTGGCGGTACCCCAGCGGTACCAGCAATACCAGGCCGGGTGTACCGACAACAAGCCTTCCCCTCGGCCTTACAGGGACATCTCTCGACCCGGTACCGTGGAACACACAGTCCGGTCGGTACCGGCGCAGCCACCTGGCAGCACGTGCTCGTCCACTGCCTCGCGGATCGCACTAAAGAGCGCCCATACCGCACTAGGCACCGCCGTCCCTCGACGCGCGTGTCGAGGTAGTGGAGTAATAGAGTATTCCCTCGTGTCATGGGATGTCCCCCACGCCAGGGAAGCTTGTCTCCGACCTCAACTCATATATAAAGAGTCTTCACTCCTTATTCAAGTAAGTTCTCTCCATTCCCAGAAACTCTGCTCAAATCCTCTCGGGACTAACTTGAGCGTCGGAGGGTCTTCGGTCGGTACACGCCGGCCTCCCCTGACCTCCTTTGCCCTTTCAGGTACTCAAGTGCACTCCAGGTGCGTCCCTACCGAGCAGCTGGGAAACGGCAGGAACATATGTTAAATGATATATGTTATTATACCAATATTTATTTCTGCTATTGCATTTACAAATGCTACTGCTACTGCACAAATATCTATTTATGTTATTACACAAATATATGCTACTGTTACTGCTACTGCACGGATATCTATTTCTGCTAATGTACAGATATTTGTTTCTATTATTGCATGAATATATGCTACAGTTACTGCTACTGCATATATATTTGTTGTTACTATTGTACGGATATCTGCTACTGCACGGATATATGGCGGCACACTTTGAGTTTTTTTTTTTGTTGGTATACACATTGAGTTCCAAACCCAAAACTTAGAAGAGGACAAAAAAGTAATTTAACACTTGCCACATGTAAGCTTGTAAACAACTTGTCCTTATGTGTAAAAAAATTTACTTATATGCATGAATTAAAAGTTTGTGGACTTTGGAGAAAAATGAAGAGATGTCATGGACTTTTCTGTAGTTTACTAAATAAAAAAAGGTGATTAGAAGTGAACCCAAGTGTGAGAGAGAGAGGGGTTTGAGTCGTAGAGATTAGAGAGGAAGTTTATAAGTATTCAACATCAAAGTGGATTAGGCCCAACATCAAATGGAGATTAAGTTTGTGAAACTCTCACGAGTTCTGAGCCCAACTGAAAATAGGCCCATGTAAATCATAGCACACAGTCACAGGGCTCCACCTAGCCTTTAAAGGGCCCCACCAGAAGAGTATATATTATAAGAGTGAGTTCATGCACACATTGACACACAGTTACCTCCAACGAGACTACCAACCAAGTCCCCTCTTTATTTTCATCGCTGGTCGGCGGACTTTCCCACACTTTTGATATACAGATTACAGACTGACTACACCTTTATATATCAAATCTCTCAACGCCTAACTTTCTCTCCCTCCAAACACTCCCTTCTTCCCTCTCCTCCGTTTCAAAAAAAAAAAAATTAAAAAAGAAAATGGCTTTGGCTACCCAACCCTCCGCCAACCTCCTCCAAAATCCCTTCATTTCATCAAAACCCCAGACCAAACTCTCCACCTCGATCCCAATCCCCCAACGGCGTCGTTCCTTCTCCGCCCAATGCTCCGTCGCCGTCGCGCCTTCCGCCGCCACCAAGGCTTCCAAGGAGTACCGTGTGAAGTCGGTGAAGGCGAGGCAGATCATCGACAGCAGGGGGAATCCCACGGTGGAGGTTGATCTGATCACTGACGATCTCTACCGATCGGCTGTTCCCAGTGGAGCCTCTACTGGAATTTACGAGGCCTTGGAGCTGAGGGATGGCGATAAGTCCGTTTATGGAGGCAAAGGTGTGCTCAATGCAGTCAACAACATCAATGACGTTTTGGGTCCCAAGCTCATTGGCGTCGATGTCAGGTTAATTTTGTTGCTTTTTTGCTCTTTACTGTTACTTCTCTTATATTTACTGTGTCATTAATTGGTATCAAATGAAAGAATTGACTTTGTTATAGCAGGAGTGGACAGTGAATTTGTAATGGTAAAAAAAAAATTAGACAAGTTTTACTACTTTGGGAATGTAAAAAAAAATGCATATTTTGATGGTTGCTTATGAAAACTCTAGGTGTGATTTTTAGGCATCAGAAAAGCATAAGAGAGATAGTTTGCTAGAAATTGTTGGGAGCTTTTTTTTGGAGTTATCAAGTCTTGTACTTAGTTCACTTGTCAGCAATACACCAATTGAGTTTCTATTATAGCTGATTTTACTGGTTACCGGTATTGCTGTGATCAATGTTCAGTTCTTGTGTATTAGCTGTATGCTGGTTATGAAGTTCTGATTATTATTATTATTATTATTTTTTTCTCTTGTTGTTTTCTAGAAATCAAAATGACGTCGATGCAGTCATGTTGGAAATTGATGGAACACCAAACAAGTCAAAACTGGGGGCCAATGCCATATTGGGAGTATCTCTGAGCGTGTGTAGAGCAGGTGCAGGGGCAAAGGGAGTTCCATTATACAAGCATATCCAGGAAGTGTCCGGAACGAAGGAGCTCGTTATGCCCGTTCCAGCTTTTAATGTCATAAATGGAGGAAGCCATGCTGGAAATAATCTGGCCATGCAAGAATTTATGATATTGCCCGTAGGTGCATCCTCATTTGCTGAGGCACTCCGGATGGGTAGTGAAGGTTAGTAATTTAACTTTGGTTTTACAAAAGTAATATTTCTCTAATGCGGTGTATTTGTCTTAAGTTCATAGACTAGAAAAGACTTGAATTATATCAACCTACAGTAATACTTAAGTATGTTTCCCGAGTTTTTGCATTGATAATCCATAACTGTTCTCCGTTGCTTGAAACAGTTTATCACATACTAAAGGGAATTATCAAGGCAAAGTATGGACAAGATGCTTGCAATGTTGGAGATGAAGGGGGATTTGCTCCCAATGTACAGGATAACAGGGAAGGGCTGGTTTTGCTCATTGATGCTATTGAAAAGGCTGGTTACACAGGCAAGGTAGGATCATAGTAGCCCCTGGCATTATTGATCTCTTGCAAATTCATATGAACTAATGTGTTACATGGAATCAAAACAATGATGCAGATCAAAATCGGAATGGATGTTGCGGCTTCGGAGTTTCTCACCAAGGATGGGAAATATGATCTTAACTTTAAGAAACAACCAAATGATGGGGCCCATGTGCGCTCACCTCAGAGCCTTGGCGATCTGTACAAGGAGTTTATCAGAGATTTCCCTATCGTTTCCATTGAAGATCCATTTGACCAAGATGATTGGAGCTCGTGGGCTTCGCTTCAATCTTCAGTTGATATCCAAATTGTAGGAGATGACTTATTGGTCACAAATCCAAAGAAAATTTCTGAAGCCATTGAGAAGAAGGCATGCAATGCATTACTTTTAAAGGCAAGCATCTTTTATTGCATTTATATATTTTCGTTTTTCTTTTAAATCATTTTATTTTATATCGTGGAGTTAGGATTTACATTCTATTCATTCAGTTTTGATTTGCATTCAAGTTTTGACATTTTTTTTCATCCATTAGTTAGGGCATGCCAGAGACTTAGATACTAAACAGTTATAATAATCATTTTTATTGAACTCAATGCTTCTATTCTTTATCACATTCTGTAGTTGTCCCCACCTGTTTGATTTGCCTCTTCCACAGCATGACAATTATGATGAATAAATGTCCTGCACCACAATTTATGGTGAAGTGCTGTATGTGAAATATATTTTATCGACCATCTTCCTCAATTTATGCTGTTTTAATTTTGAATTTCGTTGGAGCAATGTTTCTTATTTAGAACATGTGTGTGTGTGTGTGTGTGAGGAAGAGAGTGAGACAGGAAAGCAGAAAAGTATGTTGATTTGGATTTTGGAAAGCAATTGAGGAAATATTTTTTTTGGAAGCAATCAAGACACAGTGGTCTTTTCTTTCTTCACTATTATTCCTTATCCTTATTTTAAGCTGAATTAAGGGTAGTTGTAAGATTATCATCAGATTATGCATGCTTGTACATATTATAGCTAATAATGGCATTGGTCATTTGGAAAATAAAATAAAGATAACAACCATGTGTGTGTTTTGAGCTCATTTTCTTTGTTTAAATTGCAGGTTAACCAGATTGGCACCATCACTGAATCTATTCAGGCAGCACTCGACTCAAAAGCTGCAGGCTGGGGTGTGATGGTCAGTCACCGAAGCGGGGAAACTGAGGATAACTTTATTGCTGATCTTTCTGTTGGCTTGGCCAGTGGACAGGTTTATAAACTAATTTATACATATCTGTTCTCTTA
This sequence comes from Rubus parviflorus, assembly GCA_029955375.1. Taxonomy (NCBI): domain Eukaryota; kingdom Viridiplantae; phylum Streptophyta; class Magnoliopsida; order Rosales; family Rosaceae; genus Rubus; species Rubus parviflorus. The sequence goes on from JARGGL010000009.1 coordinate 10,842,814, forward strand.
TCATTTCATTTTGTTGGTACTATGAAGTTAAATCTTTGCATTTTCTTCTGCATAGATTAAGACAGGAGCTCCCTGCCGAAGTGAGCGGTTGGCCAAGTATAATCAGGTAACCACCGGAACAATTTGTTCCCCTCCCTGTGCACTTATGACTTGCTTTTCTACATGCAGAGAATGAATTAAAACTTAAAATTGTAAAAGTAAAGTGGCTGAAATAATATCTTTGGCTACCCTTCAATCTCATTATTTCTGTTCCCATTTGATTTCAGCTTCTGCGCATTGAAGAGGAACTTGGTAATGTCCGTTATGCTGGCGAAGCTTTCAGAGCTCCTTAAGGGGAGTAATTTTAGATGTTTACAGGAAGTGTTAATCATCATTCATCTGGTTATCTGAGCCTCCAGCCCAACTTGGTTTCTGGGAAAATCTACAGAAATTTTTGATAGAGCTTATAAAGTGAGATGGTATTGGATTACTTCCATATGCCGAATGCCGGGAATAAGAACTCTTCATCTTCAGTGGAAACATTTCAGTCAATAAAGGAGTACTGCTTTCAATCATCTTCTAGTGTTTATATGGAAGTGTCGACTGCTGACTGTTTCATCCCGTTCAACTTTTGTTGTATTGTAATGTAATGTGTACCATAATACTATATATTCCACCTCGTTATGTCTCATACTAATCAAGTTATTGTGTTTTTTTTTTGGGTGTGTCGTGTGCATGATCTCTGCCTGAAATATTGGACTATAATAGAAATACCATCAAAAGTACAACAACAATTAGTTGTTCTAAAGAAGATTAACATAACAGACCATCGCAAGCATAAAATTCCTGTACATAAGCAATGCCAGGAAGGCAAAAAGAGATGGTAACACGCCATTGGCAATCAAAATCGCTGGGTACATTCATAACAAGTATATTGTAGCTATTCGAACTATCTATCGAACTTCTCAGCAAGTTTATCCAAAAAGCCACCTCTCTGTTTAGGCTTCTGCAGTCAACCACATCACAATGCTTCGTAGGGTCCAAAGCGTAACCAAACACCATAAGAAGCATAGGCTCATTCAATGATCGTCACAGGGGATTGATGAAGGTTAAACCTTAATAGTCGGGCCAGTGTAATTTCCCTCTCGCATATAGATATTAGGTTCTGTCTCAGCAAGCCATGCATAGTCCTCTTCTTTGCCCTCCTCTGCCTTAATTTCTGTAGCTGCAATGTATGTTTTCAGCAAACCACTCTTATTATTAGTTCTTTTTTCTTGACATACGAATAAATGCACGAAGCAAAGAAAACTATACTAGGATAAAAGTATTCAGAAAAAAAAAATGAAAGTTACTTACGGAAGGCAGTAAATGGGTAGTCACGGTAGTATGTGCATTTTCTGCCCAAATCTTCTCTGTAAGGGGGAGTGAGAATGTCAAGAACAGCACACGGGGTGACTGCAGTGAAAGAATGCAGGTTCCCCCCACTCTTTGGGTACAAAACTGATGTCCCACATGGTGCCGTTACAACTTTGTCAACCGCCAGCTTTGCCAATCTGACTGCATGGGAGAGCAAATCATCAGTTTAGCCACACTTTGACCCTCAAAATATAAAATTAAGTGAGGAGTGTTACAACTTCTCTGGTTAGATGGGCCAGCTAAAGGTCATGATTGCTACAACTTCACTGGTTCTATCTCACTCATAAAATCTAGCTTCTTAAAATCACTAAAATGGCCATTCTGTTTTAGGTAGACTAAGTGATAGAAATAGAATCATATGACCGATTTAAATTTCTATTGCATTTATTGTTACCAATAATGACAATGTTCAATCACAGTTTGAGACCACTAATTAAAAAAAATATAATAATTCCAACAATAGAGGGACAATGTAAGGCTTCTCTTTTTGATGGCCAGCTGCAGCACAATTGTAAAATGTACTACAACCAATATGAACACGAAACTTAATCATCATTTAACCATCTAATATTTGGCCAAAGGGTAGTCCATATCATAGATAAAGTAAAACAAATGGTCTGCAGTTTAGTTCATTTAATTGTTGACCTAAAATTGGCATTCTAAAATATGAATGTTCCAGCAAGCAGGACAGAATACCTAAGGTTAACAATTAATCATATTAGAAAATCAGAAAACATATCAGAAACTACAGGAAGAGAACATTATGCCTAATCCCAAGGAATTAAAGGACGATAAATATGAAGATGTTAAGAAGAAGCGTAAGCGATTCAAGAGCTGAAATTTACATAAAAAGCAGACCTGGAAAGTAATTTGATCCCTTGCTTTCCTGGGAAGGCTCGACCCAATCATAAGCTCTCACATGCAAAGAACCATAGAGAACTTTGCTAAAAACAGTCATGCCAGGATGATCATGAAGTGGAATGACTGAGGAAGTAGGAAAACAGAATATACACATCTGCATAAAACCATTTACTTAATCCTTCAGTATAAATTTCAGAGAGCTTTGAATACAACAAGAATCGTAATATTTTGTTGAGTGATAACTCATATGAATGGTGGTTGAAACAATCATATCATGGAGGAGTACACACAATTTAAGAATCAATGTATTAACAAAAGTTCATTAAAGAACCTGAATTTATAATACATTCACATATAACATGTGGTCAAGGCAGTATTAACACTTTTAGCAACAATGCTCTTAAAGTTTCAGAATACTAAAACCTGTAATAAAAACTTGGAGAAAGAAATTTGGCATTTTCATTTGGGAGCAGAAACGATGGTCCTACAGTAAAAATATTAGTCCTTCTGCTAAATGCTTACCGTAAAACTATCAGATTCATATACATTCAAGTATGTTATTGGTTGAGTCCATCGAGAAACTCTATTTAGATTGTCAAGTCTGAAAAAACCAAGCCCTCGATCATCATCTGGATTTTCCTCTTTAAGCCCAAAATCGGCAGGATGCATTGCATCTGTAAATTTTAACCAAGATCAGAAACATAAAGGCATGATAATGTCGTTATAAGAAACTGAAACTTTCATCACCATTCTGACTCAGAGTCTTAAGATCTTACCTTTTGGAGTCAGTACATTTTAAGCAGGAATTATCATTAAGAAACGATAAACCTCTATTAAGTCAATTTGTGAACATGAACACATTAACACAAAAGCAAAGACGTCGCATTAGCCAAAAAAAAAAAGCAAAGACATCTTTGTCACTTGGCCAATCTCAGTTGACATTCCTTATATAAACTCAACCAAGCTGTTCCCAAATACCATGGCAATCTATATTAGAAGTAGCAGCGGTCTCTAGGCGGTTAACTACTGATTCCTTTATATTACTATGAAATCATAAATAAGGAACAAAACCCCATCAACCAAGTCGCCAGAAACTGCAAAAAGAAAAGAATTGTGATTCTAGATCCAACTGGCTTTCAGCCAGATAAGCAATCTGGTAATTTAGTTGGCATTCTTTCCCGGGGTATGGTCTTTCTTTATAGAGCTGAAATCAAATATTCAAGAGCAATAATGCATGCAACAAATGATTTAAGCATGCTTTGCAGATAAACCTTTATTGCTGTAAAATCAAGTTCACATATTTCATGCTAAACCACTTCACTATCAAATTAAGTGTCAATGTAGGATATTCCATAAAGACTTAAGAGCTCACATACCTGAAACTAATACCACACTACAAAAGCAGTGAGTTACAAAAACTATACCAGATTACCAGCCAATTCTTCAATTACACCACCAAAACAAGCAAACCCATCTCAAGTTTCAGCTTGATTTTCAAAAATTCACATACTTGAAGAAACAATTTCATCATAAATTAGCTAAACGAACAGAGACATACCCAAAAGAGACGAAATCTTGTTGATAGCTTCAGAAGAAGGGGGAGGAGACCCTGAGGGCGTAAAGGTCTTTTTGCAGAGTTCGTAGAGAGCCTCAACTTTGGAGCTCTGCCTCGCCATGCTTGTGTGGTTCCGAAATACAGTAAAATTATTCACTCTGTTTCGTAAAAAAATCCGAAACTTATCGGATGCTTTTTGTAACATTCTCCCGGCCGCTGAGAAACTAGCGTCTCTTTCTTGGTGAAAAAGAATCAGAGCCTGTTTCCAGTGCCGCTATTCATAGCCGTCCGATCTTCAATAGTAATCAGATTAGGGTCCTCGTACACGTGGCATAACTGCGTTCGCCAAGGTGTCCCTATTCTATTCTATATTTCTTTCACTTTCAAGTTTCAAGAATCAAAATTCAAAGACCTTCCCTTTCCCAGACTCGTCAAAGTCGCCATTTGCGCGGGAAAATCCCCAATTGGAATCTGAAATTCGAGCGGCTCTGTGAAGTGGTTGTGTTCGAGTAATAGGGCTTGAGTGGGCGAGAATGGAAGGCAGTGAAAGCGAGGCGGTATTTGATTCACTGAACCTAAATCCGCAGCTGTTCATCAACGAGGTCATCAACACCGTCGATGATTTAGTTGACGATGCTTTCAATTATTTCCAGCAGTAACTCTCTTTCTCTCCTCCAAGCCTATATTTATATGAGAGAATTGGTTTTTCATGTGTGAGATTTGTAATTTTGAAAATGTTTTTCAAACCCAAAAATGTTACTTTTGTGACGATTTTATCTCCAGGGAAGCATTAACCTCTCTGAAAGTCGAAGGCACTGACAGAGCTGAAGATCTAGCCAAGGTACTATTTCTTACTCTTTTTTCTCTTCTTTTCTTTTGCTTTTCCCCCAATTTGCTTCATTTCAGTATATTCTATATTTCTAGGGCTTGTCCCTTTATACAAACTCCATGAATTTTTGTATGTTTTCGAATTTTTGGGAGTTCTAGTATGTGCGTGTCTGGGACACATTTGTTTTTCAACTTGATAAAAAAAAAAGTTTTCTTTTTTAATTTTGGATTCTTATGGCTTGAGGATTATGATTTTTCTCAGTCGAAATCAGTAGGAAGATGCAATGTGATTCTTTTTAAGTCCATTTCGGGTGTTTATGTACTTATGTGCAGGGCATTACTCTCATTCACAAATTGGTTCAATCAAATGTTGATAAGCGGCTGGTTATGTGGGAGCGGTACTGTCTTGAACACTGTTTTGAAGTCCCCGAGGGGTTTGTGCTGCCCAAAAGTGTAGGTCCTTTTCTGTTAATTGATGTTTCTGGTTGATGCTTTCAATTCAGTTTCTTTCACACTCTCATTGTAAGAGAAAATAATTGGCATGGGGAGGGTAGTGTAAATTACAAGAAGTAAAATGTGAAAGAGTTATTTTACTTGATCATTTAGGAAGTTGTTGTATTCTCGATCAAAATACCTTGTATGATAATTTAATAATCTAAGTGATTTTCTAGGATGAATCACCTGTCGATAGTTCAATATGTGAACATGCAATCTGTGATCCAGAAGTGGATGCCCAGTTGGACTTGTTGAGGAACAAACTCACCAAGGTAATTACAATCCTATAAGATGCAAGAATATCTTGTTTACATGAAATTGTTACTTCCTTGGTTTCCCGTTTGACTTCTCTTCTAATGGAAGTATCATTACAGGTTGGTGAGGAGTCTGCTGTACTGAACCGAGAGCTCCAATTATTGGAACGACAGTCTGTTTCTAGTGACCGTTTATCTGTGCTCGTTAACGAGACATTGCAGTTATACGACCAAAACTCTTTTCATGAGATGTTCCAGGGTAATTAACTAGACACAGTCTCAAACTATATCAATAGTGCTTTAGCATCCATTTGTAGCGCTGCTAATGTATAATATGTAGGAAACATGGATTTAGATGTATGAAGACTTTTCTTTGAATATATACTAGTAAGTTTGAAACAATTTGCATGTGTGTTAACGCATACACCATAAGTTCATCAACTGTCTTTACCCTTAACTTATTTAGTCAACTTCTTATCCCATGTCTCCTTCTCTCTCCATTTTGAAATGTACTTTATATCAATTTTGAATAGTAATCCTTTTTACACTTGGTGTAAGTTGAACAATATATCTTTTGGGATCAAATCAGTTTTTGGTCTGCTCTATGGTTATTGGTCTCTGTAGAGTTTAGACATTACTCCCTATCAGCCTTATTGTCAGATTGGAAAACTGTAATGACTTGGCTAATGTTGTTATCTTGAAGTGTTTTTGTTTTTTGTTTTCTTGTTAGTGTTGAGTGCTCTTAGGCTTGGTTGAGGACTTCTTGTCCTCTATTGTACTTTGGCTCCCATTTTCAATAATATTCAGTTTCTTATTAAAAAAGAAGTCTTGAAAAATTATGTTTTTATAGGGCAATTTGGTGAAAATTGTGACTCTAAAGAAAAGTCCGTGTTTATAATAGTATAGGTCTATATATAATATATATGGTAGATTAGTTTCTTGTAAATTCAAGTGGAGTCTCAGTAATCATGATCTCATAATTGAGGACCAACTTATAACTGCCTGCTAGTGGCTTATGTTCTTCCTGGCTTCATGTTGATCATTTAGTGGTGTGGACAAATGTAGCCAACTGGATAATCAACCAATATGCTGACATATGGATCACTCATGTTTTATGCATAGAGATTTCCCAGCCATTGCTGGTTTCTGTTATATGCACTCTGCAACTTACTCTTGAGTCATATATTAACTCACTAGTTGGTGGACTCATTTTTTCATCAAGTTTTTTTTTTCTATGAACCCTTCTTTTTTGTTAAAGCAGTTTAAAGACTTTAAGTTTCAACTGATGATCGTACTTTCTGGTTTGATTGAACTTTTTCAGACCTAAATAGGCGGGGATGAGATAATTTACTAATATGACTTGGAGATTTTTTTTCCTAGCTGCTAGACCCCAAAATTGCCAGAAGTAGTACTCTGTTTTGGCCTCTACAATTATAAATGTTCAACAGACAAGCCTTATATTTCATTATGTGTAATTCTACTGTTTCCTGTTTCAAGATTAAAGACTACTGGATAGGAAAATCCGTACAATTACCATATTCAAGTTGTTTTGTGTGTATCTATCTTTAGTTTTTGGGCGGCAGTATCTGTTGAAGTATCTTAAAATCAATACTCATAGTAAATTATTTTTTTGTGCAGAGATGGTTAAAACATCATCAGAGCTTAAGATGAAAACAGCAAAGCTGAAGACCAGAAAGGCAGAAGAAGCGAAACGGAATAAGATAGATAGGATTTACAATCGTTACAATGATTCATCTACAATGAATTATAGCAAAGGTAACAGCTATTGAATGTTCATGATAGTCGGTGGTCTTGCAAGTGGAATTAATATTAGGAAACATTGCATTTCCATGAATGTGTTACAATATGCTCTCTTTTGCAGGCTTCTCTGGTGCAAAGTTGGAAGATCTTCAAGAATTTTTAGACAATATGAAAACAATGTGAATTATCTGTATGTTTTACGCTGTTTCGCACTTGTAAGTGTTTATCCATCCAATTCTGCAAATTGGCAATGTTCCTCTAATATGTACTACATGAACATGCATTGATTTTATGGACGGGGTCCTTTCCTGAGAATAATTATGATTGTAAAATCTTATGCTGCCTACAAATGATACTTCTGTTGTCTTGGTGAATGTTTATATTAACTGAGGTGAATATAGTTATACACCGGATGTTAATACTTCTAATCTTTTACTGTCTAGTCTGTCTTTTAAAGAGAGTTGAAGTTCTTAGACCAACGTCTGAGCCCAAGGGAAAAAATAGAGAAATAAGCTTCCTTGGTTGAGCCCAAGGGTTAAATTTAATACCCAATCGTCAAATTTAACAGACACTGCATAATTTGATTACTTATAAAATCAGCCTGGATTATAGCACTTCATCAAACAAATGGCTACTATTCTTGGCCTGAAAAGTGTTGGCATGGTATCCATGCTCGTCTTTCTCTCCTCTTTTACCACTATTTCAGATGCCTTTCGGGAACTACCATTGCCACCACACTCGGTAGGTCCTCTTTTACGTCGGTATTTCTGATGCTAGAATCCTCAAATATGAAGGAAATGGTGTTGGTTTTGTGCAGTTGCTGTCACTACTCCAAAAAGGTAATCTTGTGAAAATTAATTAAGCTAAAACATTGTATATTAAGGGTCCGGATCAATTGACACACTATTTGACACATTTTTGTACTCTCTTTGTGAGCCTTTAGATTTGAAAACATTGGATGGTTATGATTAATTATAGCAAATGACATGGCATTAAATTTCTCCAACAAAAATATAAAATAAAATAAAATTAAACTTTTTTCCTGTTAAAAATAAATTTAAATAAATAAAAAGTTGAACAATAAGATTAGTGTTGTGAGTCGCCTATTAACTCAAGTAGAAAAGAAAGAAAAACAAGAGAGCGAAGTGTAGAATGAATCTATTGATGTTTGATCAATTGGTGTGTCAAATGGTGATGTCTCAACCTCTTTATATAGTGGAGAGGTTGAGGTGTATTCATGGTACATCATAATGAGGAGAAACCCTTTAGTTTCCCCACTATCACCACTAACCCCACTAACCCCACTAACCCCACTAACTATACCATTATGTCCTCTCATAAGTGGTGTAACCCTTATGGAGTTAATAGAAAGAAATACCAAAGGTCTTGCACAATGTATGTAGTCCACATCTTGTATCATGTTCGTACGGACCTTAGTTTAATGGACAGCCACCCCACAATGTGTCCTACAACACTCCCCCTTGGATGTCCAAAAACGGACTTTGCTGCATCTGAACGCCTTCATCTTTGAGCCTTGTATAGTTAGGTAGAGTCGAAAATAAACATTCATTCGCAGATGCCAACACACAAAACCTTAAGTCCAGAAAAACCCAGTGTGGGACAAAAAACCGGAGTTTAGGAGAAAATTGTATTGCTGAATGATGTAGACCGAAGTACTATGAGATGTAAGTGCGCGGAGGAACTAACCACAAGAGATGTGCCTCATTAAAACCTTGCCAGAGTAAACACAGTGGGAAAAACCTCTGGTCGAAGGAAAAAGAGTACACGGTGGTTAGAAGTATACGACTGGATACTCCCCCTGATTTCGGTAATCCTTAGTGAATGTGTGATCAATGTCAATGATTTGACAAATAACTAGACGATGGCTGTGATGGTGTCTCATTAAAAACCTTGCCAAGGTAAACCCAGTGGGACAAACCCTTGGTCTAAGGACAAAAAGAGTACACTAGCCAAGCGTCGATCAAATACGAGCATTCTTCAGGATGCTCCCCCTCACATGCATACGACTGGATGCGAGGTTTTCGACTTAGGCATAAATCGTTACTCTAAGGTAGCTCGGATAGCTTCCTGAGACCGATTGCCTTAACATGTTTCTGAAACGAATACTTTGGTAGTGACTTGGTGAATAAGTCAGCGTGGTTGCTCTCTGAACCAATGTGCTTCACTTTGATCTTCTGGTGCTCTTGTTGTTGATGTGTAAAGAAGAGCTTCAACGAGATGTGCTTAGTAGCGTCTCTCTTGATGTAACCATGTCTGGCTTGATCAATCACAGCAGTGTTGTCCTCATAGATGATAATTGGTTCATCAGGATCATGAGATAGCTCACAAGTACTTCGTATATGGCCAATAAGTGCTCGAAGCCATACACACTCTCTAGTCGCCTCGTAGAGAGCGAGTAGCTCAGAGTGGTTTGTTGAAGTAGCTACTAGGGTCTGTTTTCGACACCTCCAAGATATCGCCGTATTCCCAATGGTAAAGACATAACCGGATTGAGAACGTCCCTTCTGCGGGGTCTGATAAGTAACCAGCATCGGCGTAACCGACAAAGGTTGCGTTATTTCGAGTGCCAAGGGGGGGTAGATCCACTCGATGACGCGTAGGGATAGAACAAGCCCATATCCGTAGTACCTTTAAGGTAGCGGAAAATGTCTTTGATGCCATTCTAGTGGCGGTGTGTTGGCGCGCTAAACAATTCACAGCAAACGAGATGTCATGATTTTTAAGGACTTCTCAAGTTGACAGAACGTAAAAATATCTACTCGTTTGTTTTTTACGATTTTCCAAATTCGGAAAACTAGAAAATTTATGAAAAATAAACGATTCGAGATTTCCGAGTTTTGTCAATTGGAAAACCTTTGAAAAAACAAGTTTTAGCAACGGTGAATTTTTTAGAATTTTTTATTTTTTTTTGCCGAAACCATGGTTTTTCACCCAAAATTGTGGGTATAACACACGATTTTTGGCCAAAATCGCATGTTCTTATTTTCGCACCAAAATCTTCCCCCACTCAAATCATGATTTTTAAGGACCTCTTAAGTTAACAGAACGTAAAAATATCTACTCATTTGTTTTTTACGATTTTCCAAAGTCGGAAAACTAGAAAATTCATAAAAAAAATAAACGATTCGAGATTTTCGAGCAAAGTCAGTTGGAACACCTTTTAAAAATCATATACCAATGGTGAAGTTTTGGCACGGGCATGGTTAAAGGAAAAAGGGGGTTGGCAAGGTTTGGCATGTCAAGGCATTTCGTGACACCTCCTAACGTGCCAAACCATGCCAATCCCTTTTTCCTTCAACTTTGTCCGTCACAAAACTTCACCATTGTTAAAAAATAATTTTTAAAGATTTTCCAACTGACTTTGCTCGAACAGCTCGAGTCGTTTGTGAGTTTTGATTTTTCAAAATCGGAAAACTTAAAAAATCATAACTCAAAAACTAGTCGGGTTTTTCGAGGAAAGTCAGTTGGCACACCTTTTAAAAATCTTGTTTTACCGATAGTGAAGTTTTGACACTAATAAAGTTGAAGGCAAAATTGCAGTTCACAAGGAGGCACTCCGAGGTGCCCCCAACACTTCCAACAATGACCATGCTTGCGAGGGTAACTAACGTTGAATGCCTATGCTACCGAGGCTAACGATGCATATGCCCATGCTAAGGATGCTTATTTTGTTTTTCAAAGTCGGAAAACTAGAAAATTCATAAAAATTAAACGATTCAAGATTTTTGAGTTCTGTCAATTGAAACACATTTTCAAAAACATGTTTTACCAATAGTGAGGTTTTGAGACATTTTTATATTTTTTGCCGAAATCATGGTTTTTCACCCAAAACCGTGGATTATAACACACGATTTTTGGGCCAAAATCGCATGGTCTTATTTTGGCACCAAAATCTTCCGACACTCAAATTAAGAATTTTAAGGACTTCTCGAGTTGAGAGAACACAAAAATATCAACTCGTTTATTTTTTACGATTTTCTAAAGTCGAAAAACTAGAATATTCATAAAAAATAAACAATTCGTGATTTCCGAACAAAGTCAGTAGGAGCACCTTTTAAAAATCATGTCCTACCAATGGTGAAGTTTTGGTACGGGCAAAGTTAAAGGGAACAGGAGGTTGGCAAGGTTTGGCAAGCTAGGGCATGCCGTGACACTTTCAAACGTGTCAAACCATGACAACCACATTTTTCCTTCAACTTTGTCCGTGACAAAACTTCACCAACGTTAAAAAAATGATTTTTAAAGCTTTTCCAACTGACTTTTCTCGAAAACCTCGAGTCGTTTGTGAGTTATGATTTTTCAATATTGGAAAACTTAAAAAATCATAACTCACAACGGAGTCGGGATTTTCGAGCAAAGTCAATTGACACACAATTTAAAAATCACGTGTTAGCAATGGTGAGGTTTTGACACTGGTAAACTTGGGGGAAAACTGTAGTTCAGAATGAAGCATCGTGAGGTGCCCACGACACTTCCAACGATGGCCATGCTAGAGATGCCCACGATGCACATGTGATTTTTCAAAATCGGAAAACTAGAAAATTTATGAAAAATAAATTTATTCGAGATTTCCGAGTTCTGTCTATTGGAACATCTTTTAAAAAACAAGTTTTACCAACGGTGAATATTTTAGAATTTTTTATTTTTTTTGCCGAAACCATGGTTTTTCACCCAAAACTGTGGGTATATATAACACACGATTTTTGGGCCAAAATCACATGTTATTATTTTCGCACCAAAATCTTCCCACACAAAAATCATGATTTTTAAGGACTTCTCAAGTTGACAGAACGAAAAAATATCAACTCATTTCTTTTTTACGATTTTCCAAAGTCGGAAAACTAGATAATTCATGAAAAATAAACGATTCGAGATTTCCGAGTTCTATCAATTGGAACACCTTTTAAAAAACAAGTTTTACCAACGGTGAATTTTTTAGATTTTTTTATTTTTTTTGCCGAAACAATGGTTTTTCACCCAAAACTGTGGGTTATAACACATGATTTTTGGGCCAAAATCGCATGGTCTTATTTTCGCACCAAAATCTTCCCACACTCAAATCATGATTTTAAGGACTTCTCAAGTTGACAGAACGCAAAAATATATACTCGTTTGTTTTTTTACGATTTTCCAAAGTCGGAAAACTATATAATTCATGAAAAATAAACGATTCTAGATTTCCGAGTTCTGTCAATTGGAACACGTTTTAAAAAACAAGTTTTACCAACGGTGAATTTCTTAGAATTTTTTATTTTTTTTGCCGAAACCATGGTTTTTCACCCAAAACTGTGGGTAACACACGATTTTTGGGCCAAAAACGCATGGTCTTATTTTCACACCAAAATTTTCTCACACTCAAATAATGATTTTTAAAGACTTCTCAAGTTGACAGAACGCTAAAATATGTACTCGTTTGTTTTTTACGATTTTCCAAAGTCGGAAAACTAGATAATTCATGAAAAATAAACGATTCGAGATTTCCGAGTTCTGTCAATTGGAACACCTTTTAAAAAACAAGTTTTACTAACGGAGAATTTTTTAGAATTTTTTAATTTTTTTGCCGAAATCATGGTTTTTCACCCAAAACTGTGGGTTATACACACGATTTTTGGTCCAAAATCGCATGGTCTTATTTTGGCACCAAAATCTTCCAACACTCAAATAATGAATTTTAAGAAATTCTCAAGTTGACAGAACGCAAAAATATCGACTCGTTTATTTTTTACGATTTTCTAAAGTCGGAAAACTAGAATATTCATAAAAACTAAACGATTCGTGATTTCCGAACAAAGTCAGTAGGAGCACCTTTTAAAAATCATGTCTTACCAATGGTAAAGTTTTGGTAAGGGCAAAGTTGAAGGGAACATGGTGTTGGCAAGGTTTGACATGCTAGAGCATGCCGTGACACTTTCAAACCTGTCAAACCATGCCAACCTCCTTTTTCCATCAACTTTGTCCGTGACAAAACTTCACCAACGTTAAAAAAATGATTTTTAAAGATTTTTCAAGTGACTTTCCTCGAAAACCTCGAGTCGTTTGTGAGTTATGATTTTTCAATATCGGAAAACTTAAAAAATCATAACTCACAACGGAGTCATGATTTTCGAGCAAAGTCAGTTGGCACACCATTTAAAAATCACGTGTTAGCAATGGTGAGGTTTTGACATTGTTAAACTTGAAGGGAAAACTGTAGTTCAGAATGAAGCATCGTGAGGTTCCACCGACACTTCCAACGATGCCCATGCTAGATATGCCCACGATGCACATGTGATTTTTCAAAGGGAAAAAAGTTAAAATGGTACCTGAACTATATCTCTATCTTATCGATGGTACCTGAACTTTAATTTTTGTCACAAACGGTACCTGAACTTTTTCGATTTCGTCTAAAGTGGTACCTAAGGCCACATTCGGTAAATAAAAATTACCAAAGGTACCACTTTAGATGAAATCGAAAAGTTCAGGTACCACTTTAGACGAAATTAAAAAGTTCAGGTACCGTTTGTGACAAAAAATAAAGTTCAGGTACCACTTTAGACGAAATCGAAAAGTTCAGGTACCGTTTGTGACAAAAAATGAAATTCAGGTACCATCGATAAGATGGATGTATAGTTCAGGTACTATTCCAGATAATAACCCTTTTTCAAAATCGGAAAACTAGAAAATTTATGAAAAATAAATAATTCGAGATTTCCGAGTTCTGTCAATTGGAACATCTTTTAAAAAACAAGTTTTACCAACGGTGAATATTTTAAATTTTTTTATTTTTTTTGCCGAAACCATGGTTTTTCACCCAAAACTGTATAACACACGATTTTTGGGCCAAAATCACATATTATTTTCGCACCAAAATCTTCCCACACAAAAATCATGATTTTTAAGGATTTCTCAAGTTGACAGAATGTAAAAATATCTACTCGTTTCTTTTTTATGATTTTCCAAAGTCGGAAAACTAAATAATTCATGAAAAATAAACGATTCTAGATTTCCGAATTCTATCAATTGAAACACTTTTTAAAAAACAAGTTTTACCAACGGAGAATTTTTTAGAATTTTTTATTTTTTTTGCCGTAACCATGGTTTTTCATCCAAAATTGTGGGTTATAACACACGATTTTTGGGCAAAAATCACAGGTTCTTATTTTCGTACCAAAATCTTCCCACACTCAAATCGTGATTTTTAAGGACTTCTCAAGTTGACAGAACGCTAAAATATATACTCGTTTGTTTTTTACGATTTTCCAAAGTCGGAAAACTATATAATTCATGAAAAATAAATGATTCGAGATTTCCGAGTTCTGTCATTTGGAACACCTTTTAAAAAACAAGTTTTTCCAACGGTGATTTTTTTAGAATTATTTTTTTTTTTTTGCCGACACCATGGTTTTTCACCCAAAACTGTGGGTTTATAACACACGATTTTTGGGTCTAAATCGCATGGTCTTATTTTCGCACCAAAATCTTTCCACACTAAAATAATGATTTTTAAGGACTTCTCAGGTTGACAGAACGCTAAAATATGTACTCGTTTGTTTTTTACGATTTTCCAAAGTCGGAAAACTAGATAATTCATGAAAAATAAACGATTCGAGATTTCCGAGTTCTGTCAATTGGAACACCTTTTAAAAAACAAGTTTTACCAACGGAGAATTTTTTAGAATTTTTTAATTTTTTTGCCGAAACCATGGTTTTTCACCCAAAACTGTGTGTTATAACACACGATTTTTGGTCCAAAATCGCATGGTCTTATTTTCGCACCAAAATCTTCCCACACTCAAATAATGAATTTTCAAGACTTCTCAAGTTGACAGAACCCAAAAATATCTACTCGTTTGTTTTTTACGATTTTCCAAAGTCGAAAAACTAGATAATTCATGAAAAATAAACGATTCGAGATTTCCGGGTTCTGTCAATTTAAACACTTTAAAAAAAACAAGTTTTACCAATAGAGAATTTTTTAGAATTTTTTATTTTTTTGCCGAAACCATGGTTTTTCACACAAAACTGTGGGTTATATATAACGCACGATTTTTGGTCCAAAATCGTATGGTCTTATTTTCGCGCCAAAATGTTCCCCCACTCAAATAATGATTTTTAAGGACTTCTCAAATTGACAGAACGCAAAAATATCTACTCGTTTATTTTTTACGATTTTCTGAAGTCGGAAAACTAGAAAATTTATAAAAAAAATAAACGATTCGAGATTTTCGAGCAAAGTCAGTTGAAATACCTTTTAAAAATCAATGGTGAAGTTTGGGCACGGGCATGGTTAAAGGAAAAAGGGGGTTGGCAAGGTTTGGCATGTCAGGGCATGCCGTGACACCTCCTAATGTGCCAAACCATGTCAATCCTTTTTTCCTTCAAGTTTGTCCGTCACAAAACTTCACCAATGCTAAAAAATAATTTTTAAAGCTTTTTCAAATGACTTTGCTCGAACAGCTCGAGTCGTTTGTGAGTTCTGATTTTTCAAAGTCGGAAAATTTAAAAAATTATAACTCAAAAACTAGTCGGACTTTTCGAACAAAGTCAGTTGGCACACCTTTTAAAATATTTGTTTTACCGATAGTGAAGTTTTGACACTAGTAAATTTGAAGGCAAAATTGCAGTTCACAAGGAGGCACTCCGAGGTGCCCCTAACACTTCCAACGATGACCATGCTTGCGAGTGTAACTAACGTTGAACGCCTATGCTACCGAGGCTAACGATGCATATGCCCATGCTAAGGATGCATATATTGTTTTTCTAAGTCGGGAAACTAGAAAATTCATAAAAATTAAACGATTCAAGATTTTTGAGTTCTGTCAATTGGAACACATTTTCAAAAACATGTTTTACCAATAGAGAGGTTTTGAGACATTTTTATTTTTTTTGCCGAAATCATCGTTTTTCACCCAAAACCGTGGGTTATAACACACGATTTTTGAGGCAAAATCACATGTTCTTATTTTCGCACCAAAATCTTCCGACACTCAAATTAAGAATTTTAAGGACTTCTCGAGTTGACAGAACACAAAAATATCAACTCATAAAAACTAAACAATTCGTGTTTTCCGAAAAAAGTCAGTAGGAGCACCTTTTAAAAATCATGTCTTACCAATGGTAAAGTTTTGGACGGGCAAAGCTGAAGGGAACAGGGGGTTGGCAAGGTTTGGCATGCTAGGGCATGCCATGACACTTTCAAACGTGTCAAACCATGACAATCTCCTTTTTCCTTGAACTTTGTCCGTGAAAAAACTTCACCAACGTTAAAAAAATGATTTTTAAAGCTTTTCCAACTGATTTTCTCGAAAACCTCGAGCCGTTTGTGAGTTATGATTTTTCAATATCGAAAAACTTAAAAAATCATAACTCAGAACGGATTTGGGATTTTCGAGCAAAGTCAGTTGGCACACAATTTAAAAATCACTTGTTAGCAATGGTGAGGTTTTGATACTGGCAAACTTAAAGGGAAAATTGTAGTTCAGAATGAAGCATTGTGAGGTGCCCCCGACACTTCCAACGATTCCCATGCTAGATGCCCACGATGCACATGTGATTTTTCAAAATCGGAAAACTATAAAATTCATGAAAAATAAATGATTCGAGATTTCCGAGTTTTGTCAATTGGAACATCTTTTAAAAAACAAGTTTTACCAACGGTGAATATTTTAGAATTTTTTTTTTGCTGAAACCATGGTTTTTCACCCAAAACTTATAACACACGATTTTTGGGCCAAAATCATATGTTATTATTTTCGCACTAAAATCTTCCCACACAAAAATCATGATTTTTAAGGACTTCTCAAGTTGACAGAACGCAAAAATATCTACCCGTTTATTTTTTACGATTTTCCAAAGTCGGAAAACTAGATAATTCATGAAAAATAAACGATTCGAGATTTCCGAGTTCTATCAATTGGAACATCTTTTAAAAAACAAGTTTTACCAACGGAGAATTTTTTAGAATTTTTTAATTTTTTAGCCGAAACCATGGTTTTTCACCCAAAACTGTGGGTACACGATTTTTGGTCCAAAATCGCATGGTCTTATTTTTACACCAAAATCTTCCCACAATCAAATAATGATTTTTAAGGACTTCTTAAGTTGACAAAACGTAAAAATATCTACTCGTTTATTTTTTACGATTTTCCGAAGTCGGAAAACTAGAAAATTCATAAATAAATAAACAATTCGAGATTTCCGAGTTCTGTCAATTGGAACACCTTTTAAAAAACAAGTTTTACCAACGGTGAATTTTTTAGAATTTTTTATTTTTTTTGCCGAAACCATGGTTTTTCAGCCAAAACTGTGGGTTATATATAACACACGATTTTTGGTCCAAAATCGCATGGTCTTATTTTCGCACCAAAATCTTCCCACATTCAAATAATGATTTTGAACGACTTCTCAAGTTGACAGAACGCTAAAATATGTACTCGTTTGTTTTTTATGATTTTCCAAAGTCGGAAAACTAGATAATTCAT
Organism: Rubus parviflorus; assembly: GCA_029955375.1. Classification (NCBI taxonomy): domain Eukaryota; kingdom Viridiplantae; phylum Streptophyta; class Magnoliopsida; order Rosales; family Rosaceae; genus Rubus; species Rubus parviflorus. The sequence continues at coordinate 10,860,444 of JARGGL010000009.1, forward strand.
GAAAAATAAAAGATTCGAGATTTCTGAGTTCTATCAATTGGAACACCTTTTAAAAAACAAGTTTTACCAACGGTGAATTTTTTAGAATTTTTTATTTTTTTTGCCGAAACCATGGTTTTTCGGCCAAAACTGTGGGTTATAACACACGATTTTTGGGCCAAAATTGCATGGTCTTATTTTCGCACCAAAATCTTCCCACATTCAAATAATGATTTTGAAGGACTTCTCAAGTTGACAGAACGCTAAAATATGTACTCGTTTGTTTTTTACGACTTTCCAAAGTCGGAAAACTAGATAATTCATGAAAAATAAACTATTCAAGATTTCCGAGTTCTGTCAATTGGAACACCTTTTAAAAAACAAGTTTTACCAACGGAGAATTTTTTAGAATTTTTAATTTTTTTTGCCGAAACCATGGTTTTTCACCCAAAACTGTGGGTTATATATAACACACGATTTTTGGTCCAAAATCGCATGGTCTTATTTTCGCACCAAAATCTTCCCCCACTCAAATAATAATTTTTAAAGATTTCTCAAGTTGACATAACGCAAAAATATCTACTCGTTTATTTTTTACAATTTTCCGAAGTCGGAAAACTAGAAATTCATAAAAAAATAAACGATTCGAGATTTTCGAGCAAAGTCAGTTGAAACACCTTTTAAAAATCAATGGTGAAGTTTTGGCACAGGCATGGTTAAACAAAAAAAAGGGTTGGCAAGGTTTGGCATGTCATGGCATGCCGTGACACCTCCTAATGTGCCAAACCATGCCAATCTTTTTTTCCTTCAACTTTGTCCGTCACAAAACTTCACTATTGTTAAAAAATAATTTTTAAAGCTTTTCCAAATGACTTTGCTCGAACAGCTCGAGTCGTTTGTGAGTTCTGCTTTTTCAAAGTCGGAAAACTTAAAAAAACATAACTCAAAAACTTGTCGGACTTTTCAAGCAAACTCAGTTGGCACACCTTTTAAAAATCTTATTTTACCGATAGTGAAGTTTTGACACTAATAAAGTTGAAGGCAAAATTGCAGTTCACAAGGAGGCACTCCGAGGTGCCCCTAACACTTCCAACGATGACCATGCTTGCGAGGGTAACTAACGTTGAATGCCTATGTTACCGAGGCTAACCATGTCAGTAGTTGACATAACACAAAAATATCTACTCGTTTGTTTTTTACATTTTTCTAAAGTCGAAAAACTAGAAAATTCATAAAAAATAACGATTCATGATTTTTGAACAAAGTCAGTAGGAGCACCTTTTAAAAATCATGTCTTACCAATAGTGAAGTTTTGGTACGGGCAAAGTTAAAGGGAACAGCGAGTTGGCAAGGTTTGGCATGTTACGGCATGCCGCGGCACTTCCAAACGTGTCAAACCATGTCAACCTCCTTTTTCCTTTAACTTTGTCCGTGACAAAACTTCACCAATGTTAAAAAAATAATTTTGAAAGTTTTTCCAATTAACTTTCCTCGAAAATCTCAAGTCGTTTGTGAGTTAGGATTGAAAATTTAAAAAATCATAACTCACAACGGAGTGGTGATTTTCGAGCAAAGTCAGTTGGCACACCATTTAAAAATTACCTGTTAGCAATGGTGAGGTTTTGATACTGGTAAACTTGAAGGGAAAACTGGGCTGATTTTTTAAAATATTACTCTGGGCTAATTTTAATGGGATTAAGGCCCATGTTATTTTGAAAATATTTATATGGGCCATTTTTTATGGGCCGCTCCAGTTTTAAAAAATTATTAAACTGGGTCGAATTTTAATGGGCTTCCGGTAAAAGTTTTGGTGAAAATAATAAACTGGGCAGATTTTTAATGGGATTTAGGCCCGACTTATTTGGTGAAGCATTAAACTGGGCCGTATTTTAATGGGCTTCAGGCCCATGTTATTTGAAAATATTAATCTTGGCCAATTTTTAATGGGCTTCAGGCCCATTTTATTTTGAATATATTAATCTGGGCCAATTGTTAAAGGAATTCAGGCCCAAGATTTTTTGTAAAATAAAACTGGGCCTATTTTTAATGGGTTTCAGGCCCAAGTATTTTGAAAAATATTAAACTGGGCCGAATTTTAATAGGCTTCAGGCCCATGTTCTTTGGAAAATATAAACTGGGCCAAGTTGTAGTGGGCTTCAGGCTTAAGTATTTTTGAAAAATATAAAATGGGTAGATTTTGAATGGACTTCAGGCCCAAGTTTTTGACAATACTAAACTGGGCCGTATTTGAATGGGCTTCAGCCCAAGTTTTTGGACAATATTAAATTGTGCCGATGCTTATTGTGTTTCATTCCTAAGTTCTTTTAGAAAGTCTTAAACTGAGCCGAATTTTATTGGGCTTCTGGCCCAAGTAATTTGAAAATATTATACTCGGCCAATTTTTAATGGGTTTCAATCCCAAGTTAATTCTTTAAATATTATACTGGGCTGATTTTAATCGGCTTCTGGCCCATGTAATTTAGAAAATATTTATCTGGGCCGATTTTTAATGGGCCCCAGACTGAAATTTTTTTGGTAAAATATAAACTGGGCCGACTTTGATTGGGCTTCATGTCTATTTTTTTTTTAATAATATTAAAATGGGCCGAATTTCAATGGGCTTCTGGCCCGATTAATTTGAAAATTTTATTCTGGGCAATTTTTTAATGGGCTTTGGATCAAGTTATTAGTTGAAATATTAGGCTGGGCCGAAATTTAATGGGCTTAAGGCCCATGTTATTTTGAAAATATTTATCTGGGCCATTTTTATTGGCTTAAGGCCCAAGTGTTTTGAAAAATATTAAACTGGGCCGAATTTTAATGGGATTCTGGCACTAGTTTCTGTGAAAATATTAAACTGGGCCGATTTTCAATGGCCTTTAGGCCCGACTTATATGGTGAAGCATTTAACTCGGCCGTATTTTAATGGGCTTCAGTCCTATGTTATTTGGAAAATATTAATCTGCGCCGATTTTTAATGGGTTTCAGGCCTATGTTATTTGGAAAATATTAATCTGGGCTGCTTTTTAATAACATTCAGGCCCAAGTTTTTGGTAAATTATTATTAACACGGTCAATTTTAAATGGGCTTCAGGCCCAAGTAATTTGGAAAATTTTGAAATGGGCCGATTTTGAAAGGATTCAGGCCCATGTTTTTTTTAATACTAAGCTGGAAAAATTTGAAATGGGCCGATTTTGAAAGGATTTCAGGCCCTTGTTTTTTTTAATACTAAACTGGGCCGAATTTGAAGGGGCTTCAGCCCATAATTTTGGACAATATTAAACTGGGCCGATGCTTGATGGGTTTTATTGCTAAGTTTTTTAAGTAAGTCTTAAACTGAGCCGAATTTTAATGTGCTTCTGGGCCAAATTATTTGAAAATATTATTCTGAGCCTATTTTTAATGGGTTTCAGGCCCAAGTGAATTGGTTAAATATTATAATGGGCTGATTTTTAATGGGCCTCAGGCTAAGTTTATTGGTAAAATATAAATGTGGCCGATTTTTATTGGGCTTTAGGCCGAAGATTTTTGGTAACGTATAAACTGGGCTGACTTTTATTGGGCTTCAGGCCCAAATATTTTGGAATTATATTTTGAATTGGGATTAGGCCCAAATTTATGGGAAAATATTACTGGGCCGTGTTTGAATGGGCTTCAGGCCTAAGTTTTTGGACAATATTAAACTGCGCCTAATGGGTTTAGTTCCGAATTTTTTTCTTGAAAATATGAAACTGGACCGAATTTTAATGGGCGTAGGGCCGAATTAATTTTAAAATATTATTCTGGCCGATTTTTAATGTGTTTCAGGCCCAAGTTATTTGGTTAAATATTAAACTAGGCCGAATTTTAATTGGCCTCAGGCCCATGTTATTTTGAAAATATTTTAATTGGGTTTAGGCCCATGTTTTTTGGTAAAATATAAGCTGGGCCAATTTGGAATGGGTTTGAGACGCAAGTTTTTTGCAAAATATTAAATTGAGCAGAAGTATAATGGGTTTCAGGCCCTATTTTTTTTGGAAAATATTAAACTGGGCCGATGTTTAATGGGTATCAGTTCTAAGTTTTTTTTAAAATAACATTAAACAGGCCCATTGTTTTTTAATATAAAACTGGGCTGATTTTTGATGGGCTGCAGGCCCAAGTTTTTGGTAAAATATAAATTGGGCCAATTATAATGTGCGTCAGGCCCAACGTTTTTGGAAAAATAATAAACTGGGCCTCTTTTTATTGGGTTCAGGCCCAGGTTTTTGGTAAATTGTTCAACTGAGCCCAATTTTTTGGGCTTGAGGCCGAAGTTGTTTATGAAAATATTAAACTATGTCCAAGTTATTTTGGTAAGATATTAAACTGGCCCAGAATCCTAAAACGAACTGGGTCCACTGGATTTAGGTTTTAATAATAGCAGGCCGATATTTGGATTTAGCCCATCTCAAAGCCCAAAACGAGCTGGGCCCTTTAGCTTTGTTTCCGTTTAATCCACGAAGATAAAAGCAATTGGCCGTCGTCGTTCACTCTCTTGAGTGTCTCTCTCTCATTTCTCGTCAAACTGAAATCTCACAATAACTCGTAAGCCGTGCCCTTGAAGCTCTTAAATCAATTGCAATACTCGGCTCGTGCAATGGTCTTGTATATCTTGAACCCATCGACCGGATTCTTCAAGAAATTGCCTGGCTTGGGTTTTACTTGCGATGAAAATCTCTATTTCTTGACGCGACTCAAAAAATCTAGCCAAGTAACCGCAAAATAAACAGATTGGCTAAAGAGACTACCTGGTGGTGATGAATTTGCTGCCGATATATAAGAGCATCATTAAGCTATGAATTCGACTCCAACACCTCCGAATTTCAAAGGTCAGGTTTTGGTGCGTGGCACACAATGAGCCAGGCGGCGTTTAAAGTTTAGCTTAAATAGGGCAAGTGAGGGGTTTTGGGCACAACTGGGAATTTGAAATTGGAAATAAGGCATACCTGGGCACAGAGCGCCGCCCAGAATTTGAATTGCTTTTTCCGCATTCTTAACTTCCTTCTGTTCAAATGTACAAAATAGGGAGTGATTAATAACTCATAACTAGAAAATCAATTCAACAACATAATGGACAGTTGAACATATTGCCAAAGTATTTAAAGTCCCCCATCCCCCAGAAGATAATTAAACAATTGACATGGCATTCTGCATAGGTTAGTCATTCATGGCATTTTATAACAAAATTTTACAAACAACTGGTCAATGGATTTAAACTTCAAAATGAACAAAAGTTTTCATTTATTACCATAGCTGACACCCAATCGGAGAAATGAACTTATCCATTCATCCACAATATGATGCTCTTCAGTATGGCTAATGGTTGGTTGGTTGGTGTGTGCAGAACCAAATACATACCTGAGGATCATGTCCCTTTGCAGCTACAAACAAACCACCAACGCGAACCAGAGGAAGACAGTATTCAGCTGACCCCCAAATTAACAAAAATCAACAACCCACAAAGTAAATAACCAATTTTGAAGTGTTGAAAATACAAAGAAATTTTCATTCCTACCTAAAATTCTCATTTCTGCAACCGCTCTGGCTACCGCTACATCTGAAGCAAACATCCTGGCCCAAATTCTGTCCTATAACAAAATTTGACATTCTTAGTTTAATGCATCCAGTGTCAACCAAATTGTATCTGTATGTGTTTGTGTGACCTCAAAAAATTACAACTTCCCCAGAAACCAGCAAAACACAAGAAACAATACCTCTGCTCTTCCTCTTACAACTTCAACATTTGATAAACCAAAGTGACTGACGGCATTAGGGTTACTTTCCACTCTACACCACCAAAACAGCAACAAGTAATTTAACTATCCCAAATATGCAAAATATGAACTTTATCAAAACAGTAACAAGTAATTTAACCATCCCAAATATGAAGATATGAACTTTAAGAAAAATAGATATTTACTAGGGCAAGCAATGGCCAAAACCAACCCGGGCAGACCCGCACCGCTTCCCACATCGACAAGGCTGAGGTTTATGGGCGGAATGATTGCAAGCGAGTCTTCAATGTGCCTCTCCATTACCTCATTCGCTTCTCTAACGGCGGTCAAATTCATTCTCTGTAATTTCAAAACCCTCTATTAATCGTAAGCTCGGGTTTGAATTCCTGAGCAGCCAATGAGAGGATTAGTGTGGAGTGAGAGATAGACCTGGTTCCATTCGAGAAGAGTGTTGACGTAGAGATGGATTTGGTCTTTTTGTTGGGAATCCAGGGTTTCCAAGTGAGAGGAGCAGTGGATTGTGGTGGTAGTGAGGGGTTTGTGTCTGGTTCTGTAAGGATTGGATGGCGTCGGTTTTGAGCGCGGAAGGTGTTTGAAGAAAGTCCCCAAAGAGAACGGACTACTACGCAACGGCTAACCAACATCTTAGCCGCGCCGCGCTCGCTCTGTCTAACCCAATTTCGTTTCTTATATATATATACGTGATGGGCTCCTTTCTTTTTTCTTGCGAGCGTTGCGATATGTGGGCTTATGGCTCATGAACTGAAGTGGCAATGGGAAATGTTGGAGGGGTCGGATTTGCCCAACCCAACCCAATCTCGAGAAAGTTTTGAATGGGATGGACGTGCCACGTGATGCGTCCAACTCACTGACCGACTGATAGTAGGGGATAGACATGACACAACCGCTTCACCCTAAAATTTCTCCCATCCACCAAAATTTTTCATCTGATTTTGTGGAACTATATTATAGAAGACCAAACACATCGAGGATAGAGAATAAGAGAATATCAATCTCCATCCCTGCTTAATTCATGAATTTTCCCTATCCTTATTTTTTTGGGGGGAAATTTCAAGTACTCATGAATCAGTAATTGGGCCTAATCCACTATATACACAATGATTATGAATTTAAGAGGATTGGGCAAGGAGTGTAAAACTATACTGAATGCTACTTGAACCCAAAGCTAAAATAAACAGCAAACTACTATGGAATCAAAAGTGTGTGCATGCTTGTCAGTTTGGTCTACTTTACGAGAAGGGTGGTATCGACCCACTTTGTCATTGCAACGATGATATCCAGACTTGAAAAACCAAACAGGTCATAGTGGTTGAAGAATCAAACTCACTTTTTTCTGTTGAGTCATAGGAGCCTCACTCACTAGTCACTATAACCTTTTTCGTTTTCTTTCCTCTCCTTTTTGGTGGTAAATAGGAGCCTCGCTCATTGCCTACAAATGTGGTTGATTATGATTTTCAGTCACATCATTTGCTTAATTATTTTCAGATCGAAGATGGTAGCCCAGAACCACCACCACCACCACCAACTAAATTTATCGGCGCTAATTTTTTTTGTTTAAAAGGAAAAAAAAAAGGATTCTACTTTTATGGAATATTAACATAAAGTGGTGTATGTGAGAATGAGTTTCTTGTTGGATCCATGGATGATCAAAGTTAATAAGCACTGACAAAGACTGGGTGACATGAAATAGTGTGAACTTTTTTGAGCTTTGGTTTTGGACTTTGTTTGGTGCTAAAAAGATTTGAATGTCCGGAAATATGTTTGCTTTTTATTGTTGTACCTAGGCAGGTTCTCTTTTCTTCTTTTTTTTCAATCGGACTACATTGGTGGCAACATCTACAAAGTGGGGCAAAAGGCAGCTGGTTCAAAGTTGGTGACTTTATCAGAGTCGAAACATAAAAGTCATTGTTAATTTTCTATTAATTATATAGTTCCATGTAATTATGGAAAGTCAATTCCATATATAATAGTATATAAATCCCAACAAATGACAACAATATATAGTTCTCCCTTTGAAATGCATCATATGTTGTTTCCACAATTTTGTTTTTTGAGTTGTAGGCCGAACACTAATTCTTCATCACTCTTGCACCAGTTAGCTGCTTCGATCAACAAGTGTAGCTAGCTGCAATTTAGCATAATTGACGTAAAGGATCGATCAGCGACGAAGCTCGTAATAAGGAGATGTTAATTTCTTTTCACAACACAAGTAGAAAAGAATCTGCTTACATTAGAACTACAAGAGACTCTCAATGTTCATTTCTACATAGGAGCAAGGATCAAGAATATCAAACTTCTTTAAGACCTGAAACACATCAAGTAAAAGCTTCAGATGCAATATATATATGTATAGAAACTATCTGTAATCTTAGCACAAGAGTACATGATGATATATATATATATACCTCATGGTGCACAACACCTAAGGTTCCGATTTGCTTCCCTTTATAATGGATGCTTGCTTGCGTACGATGAAACTGAGGCTCCTTTAGTAGGATGGCAAAAGGGTGAGTGCTAGTGAAACAGAACCCTAGCGCGCTTTATATATATTAATTGTCAAAAGCTAGCTAACAAGAGAATATACGTACTCACCTCTGAAACCTTTAAATCGTACCCTGTATTGTGTCCACCAGCCCCAATCACTTGCATAATTCTGCCCACCAGCCCATGAATCAACTGTGCGCATGCAGAAACCAAATGTACGTAACCAGTAAATATTATTTCATCAATAATAAGTCGCTAAGAGAACAATCACACATATATATATGATATATCTCAATGTAACAAGTACGTACTAGAGTAATTATATCAAATAATTAATAAATATCATATACTACTTCAGCAAAAAAATTCTTCGTAACTGCTGTCACTAGGTTCTCAAATTGGTGAGAAAAAAAACAGTGTACGTACACCAGGAATTTTGTATCATACCGCATATTCAGAGCTAGAACCACAGTATAGAGCTGCTAGTTGGCGACGGTTTCTTGCACCAACATCTTTTTTCTCATCCAATAGCACAACATCACCCACTTCAAAAACCTATAACAGTAGGTGAAGTTAAAATGAGGTCAACATCAAATTAGCTAGGTTATAACGAAAAGAAAGCGTACGTAATAATATTTTTGGTGTTGTGAAAGCGTAATAATATTGATAAAAGGAGATGGCATGGAAAAATGTGTGAAAAAAGGAAAATACAACCTAGATAACATTATAACTTATACCTTTATGGGTTTTGGGTGACTTTTGTTGTGAGCAACAGCTTTCAATATGCCAGGCATCAGACTGGTTCGAACAAGCTCACAATCAGAGGAGCGAGGATTTGCGATAACCACTGCCTTTGATTTGTCATCTTTACGATTTAACATGTCAAAATTTTCTCTCCACGAGCCCAATATGAAATTCAAGACCTCTGTATACCCATTCGCCATAATCTAAGACAAGAATTTGATGCAACAGAAAAGAAATTAGAATAACATATATGCATCATCCATGCATCACTAGGAATGGTACAGAAGTTAAAATCTTATTTATCAACTGATGATGTACTCTTTGTTCCATACCTCAATTCTCAAGAGATCACTTAGCTCATTCAAGGGAATTGGCTTCACATATGCAGGCGAAGTTGCAGGCTTTGTCCTTGGAATATTATTATATCCATAAGCGATTGCAACATCCTAAACAATTAAAGAACATGCATATATTGTCAATGATCGAAACGTACGTACACTATAGGGATTGGAGTACTAAGGCAGAAAGATAACTATGAAAAATTCAAGTTTTTACCTCCATAATATCACAAGGGTGAAGAATGTCACCACGTCTGGTTGGAGGTACAAATACAGTGATATTGTCCTGGTTTTCGCCTGAAACAGCGCCCAATTGCATCCTTTTCAGCAAACTAATGACCTACACAGTAACAAATTATCATGATGAGAAAAAGAAAAAGTGTACGTAGCAATATAAAACTAAATCTGCTATAGATAATAAATCATGTTAGATCATGAGTGAGTAATCTTTTAATTAGTAGCACTTGTACATTGACATACCTCATTGGCCCCCAAAGAGAGTCCAATTTTACGATTAATGTATGATAGGGAAACATCCATGTTGTAGACTGATAAATCAGGATACACATGTGACTTTCCATCAGGATATATCACTTCAACAGGTTCAACCTCATACTTTCTTTCACAATATGATGAAAATGCTGTCACCTAAAAACAGTAAAAGCTTATGTCATTACTGAAAAGTGAGAACCTAAAACTAGCAAATAAATGCACCCCAAAAATCTCATTTCAGTTTCTTACTATTGTGTTCAGAACAATCTTGGCCTTTGTCAAATCAGTAGCTGTACATTCTATCAAAACATTCTTCGTCTTCAAAGTGATGGCTGAATGAGCACCATTAATAATTGGGGGTAACGACAAAACAGTTCTGCGAAATTGGAAAAATACCTATCAATATTTAGAGCCATATATGGAGATGCAATTACAAATGCACTCCTCTTAATAAAAGACAATTAGAAATTAATTACCATAATGATCAATACCTGTTGTGATCATATATAACAGGATACACTTTAGAGTCCTCTATTATGTGCAAGAACTTCTTCAGCTTCACATCTGTCTGAAGGAGGCGAAAAAAGAAAGAAAAGATATTGGTAATAAACAAGGATGTACACAATATTTACAATTATTGCAATGGTTTCAAAATGCCAAATTCTTGTTTGGTCTGAATGAAGCCATTTCCCCAGTAAGGGAAAAAGAAAGAAAGATTAAGAACTCACTCTGTAAATTTCCATGAGCTCATCAGCTCTGAAGTTCGTCACCTAATAAAGAAATCAAACAGCATGAAATCAGTAATGTCACTAGCTAGATCAATTTCGGTTAATGAGATCTACAAACTATAAACCAAAAAATAGATATTGCGAGCAAAATTATCTTCACATAAACTACTAATTTGACAATAGGACAAGACCCATAATCTTAAAACAACTCGATCCAAATTAAGCTTCGAGGCTTCAACTAACATCTTGAAATCCAAATTCCTAGTTAAAGTACTCATCCAATTGCAAGTGGAACCAAATATTAAAACTAACTTCACCATTAACCAAAGAGACTTAAATTCATCAGCTTACCTCTTTTAGTGGCACAAAACTTATACTTGAAGGTGGCAAAGCCTGAAAATACTCAAATAGAGAGATGAATGTAAGTCACCAGTAGTATTAACAGCTATACTTGAACTAGAACTTTCCAATCAAAGAAAGAAACTATTTCAGTGCAATCAATGTGATAGAGTTCTTGAGAAGCAAATATATATTCGGTACCGTACCACATGATTAATCCAAATACTTGAATATAGCAAATAAAACAAGCTAGTATTACAAAATTTAGCCCACCTCATATGAGAAAGGAGCTTGTACCGTATCCAAGTCATGTGTCCCAATGGCAACTAGGGTTCGTCTCCTATAAAACAAATGGTGTATATATATATTTAAGGACTTTACTACATAAGAAGACAGAAAAGAAAAAAGGGGTTCTTCAAAAGATCAGGAATGGATGGCTTGAACAGTAATCAAGTCAAGCTCTTTTAGTCAGAAATTAAAAAAATTACCGGTAGATATTTTGATGGAGCTTGTCTTGGAGGTCAATGAAGCTGTTATAGTTTGCTTCAGTGAAAGTTATTCCTCTTAAAACCGCACAAACGACATAAGGGCGAATCAAAGATGTCTGCAAGTGGAACAAAGTTCCATCTTAATTTGTAAATAAACGGTAGCACGTAAAATAAATAAAAAGCACCTAAAGTATAAATTAAGTCCTTTTAATCTCTAATATTATAGCTACCTCTTGTTTCACTTGCATTTTAATCATGGACTCATGACTAATGTTCGCCAACGTATATTTAGGAGCCTCCTCTTTCTTTTCGAAAACACGGAGAGCTTGGACAAGCCCTTCAAGGCAAAGTAAATCGTATCTGCACCGCACATATATGAATGTGAAATCAACTCATCGAAAAAGGAATATCAGTTATTAACTGATCGATTTATATATGTCGTACGTGTTCTATACCTATTTGCGGGAACTTCGATTTTGTAAATAACTTCTTCGTCTTCGTCAACTCCTTCGTCCACATGTTTTTCTTTTCTGATAATTGCTTTCTCAGTTGTCTGAAATACACATTCATTAATTCATAATCAGCATAGCTCAATAATATATATCACACAAAATTAATTACAGAATCAAGCCAAGTGCTTACCACGTCGTCTAGCTCAATTCCGAAACGGAAGCATTCCTCTTCGAACTCTTCCTTGGCTGTTAGATTCAGTTCAACAAGTTAATGCTTTTCACCATAAACAAACACATGAATCAGTGTAAGACTGCGAGCTTGATGAGAACTTACTGTAACTGTTTCCTAGGGCGGCGAACAGACGATCCCGTCCTACGCTGACGGTAGGCATGGTGGTAACGACAGCTTCAAACTAACACAAGAACTTGTTTCTCCAATGTCCGAAATTTAATTTGGTAATACAAACTTACAAAGTATGACGTCCTTATATAGGGAACGTATCCTAATCTAACAAGAAATCCTAAAGTCTTGTGGAGCAAGTTAAATCTAAAAAATTATCTTTATTACATTGATTACTAATCTTTAATCAATACGGTATCGTCATAAATTATGTATGCAGTTAGTAATTGACGCGTCGTGCCGAGCATTTGCCTCATCGATTTCTCTGCAAGGCCAGAATATTCATGACACTAGGTTCATTATTGAATATTTACATGTTCCAATTCATTTTTTTGCATATATATATTTACGGTTCTTATAGAACTATATGTAAGGCATACCTTAACTCATAAATAGAACTAGCATCTGTAAAATAAACAGTTCCAGTTATAGGGTCAACATCCAAACCATTTAATTAGTAATCGGAATGGCACTCCTTCTGCATTTGTTGCAAGTTTGGTTGCTAACCTAGCTTGAAGCCCTTGTCTTGTCTTTTAAGAGAGGTGGAGGGGAAGATCTATTAATTTGTACAACTAAGAGTCCATATTTACCTACGTACGTATGGTTCTCCACCAGTTCTGTCAAAGGCGAGTGACACCGGTCCTCCGGTGTGTGACGGCAAGGATAGATTGTATAAGGAATCTGAAAGCACCGTGGAGATGGAAGAGAAGAGAAAGACACCAGAGGCTCATACATTTGAGGCCAAACATGGTAGCATTTGTTTGACATATGTGACATGTATTGTATTCTACTATTTTACCTTATTGATTCAATTCCCCAATTACAGACTAGTATTTATATGCATTGTTTATATATAATTTCACTCTCAATTAAAGGAGGAGGATCCTAAATAACAGTGCCTCCCAAAATCGATGATCGGTTATGCAAATCAAACCTTTGAATCAACAAAGGGGAGCCTTAACTTTTTTATTTTTCTCCCTTTTCGTTGGCACCAAAGGATAGTTAGTCGAAGTTATGTGCCTATAAGTGAGTGGATAAAAAATGTAATTCTGTTGTTGCCAGGGTTGAGAAGAATCTGTGTCACCGCATAGGGTTTGATTTGCATTTCTTAACGAGTAAACTTCAACTCTCTTTAAAGGACGATACTTAACTTTATTCCAATCGACATAACTTGGAGCATCCAAGCCAAAAGAAGCACATAGATATTATACAACGACCGAATTTGAACATAATTGGTTTGTTAACATGAATTGATTTCATGATGAACTCAAATAATTGGTGCAACAGTATGATTGACAACAACAAATAGCTTTCGTATCATTCACTGACAAGAATTTTTCTCCTTGGAAAAGACAAATCCATAATAGTATATAAAGCCCAAAAAATGATAATAATTGTTCCCAATTGGAAATGCATCATGTTGTTTCCACAATTTGTTTGTTGTAGGCCTATCACTAATTCTTTCTCTCTCTTACAGCAGTTGGATGCTAAAATCAGACTCGATAAGTGTACCTGATATTTAACATAATTGAAATAACGCATCAGCAAAGATCATAACACAGATTTTTCTTTTCATAACGCAAGTAGAGAAGAATCTTACATTAGAACTACAAGAAACTCTCAATGTTTATTTCCACATAAGAGCAAGGATCAGGAATGTCGAAGTTCTTTAAGACCTGAAAAGACATGAAAATACACTCAAGTAAATGCGCAGATGAGAGTATCATGAACAAAAGCTTCAGATGCAATAGAAACTATCTGTAATCTTGGCAGAAGAGTACATGATGATATATACCTCAGGATGCACAATACCAAAACTTCCAATTTGCTTCCCTTTATAATAGATGCTTGCTTGTCCACGCAGCAGAAACTCAGGCTCCTTCAGTAGGATGGCAAAAGGGTGAGTGTCATTCATACCAACCTCAAAAGCTAGTGAAAAAGAACCCTATATTGTCAAAAGCGTAAGAGAAAATACTGACCTCTGAATGCTTATAATAGTACCCTGTATTGTCACCAACAGGAACAGAAACAGCCCCAATTACTTGCATAATTCTGTCCACCAGCCCATGAATCAACTGCGAGCAGAAACCAAATGTAACCAATAAATATTATTTCATCAATACCACTTCAACAATTAAGTCACTAAGAGAACAATCACTGTGGTATAATATATCTTGTTGCAGAATACAAGATTTAAAAGCTTGGAATAATAAAATTAATTGAGCAAACTGTTTAAGCTAGAGCTCTTCAATATACCAGTAGAGTACTATCAAATAATAAACATAGTAGAGCTCTACAATATCCAGTAGAGTAACTATCAAATAATTAACATAGTATACTGCTTGAGCCAAAAACTTCCTTGTACATGAAACTGTGTACACCCGGATTTTTGTATTGTACCTCAAATCCGGAGCTAGCACCACAGTATAAAGCTGCTAGTTGGCGACGGTTTGTTGCACCAACGTCTTTTTTCTCATCCAGTAGGGTGACATCACCCACTTCGAAAACCTATACCAGAGTGAAAATGAGGTCAATGATTTTTAAATGAGGTTAGAGCGAAACTAAAGTGTAAAAATCTATACATATAAATATATATATATATATATATATAGAGAGAGAGAGAGAGAGAGAGAGATAGAGAGGCAACTAGAACCAAAATAATATTCTAACACGTACCTTTATGGGCTTTGGGTGATCTTTGTTGTGACCCACAGTTTTCAATATGCCAGGCATCAGACTGGTTCGGACAAGTTCAAAATCAGAGGAGCGAGGATTTCCAACAACCACTGCCTTTGATTTGTCATCTTTACGACGTAACATGTCAAAATTTTCTCTCCACGAGCACAATATGAAATTCAAGACTTCTGTATACCCATTCATTGCAATCTAAGAAAAGTTCGAGGTAACAGAAAAGAAATTAGAATAATATACATTTTAAAACCATGCATCCATCACTAGGAATGGAAGGATAGAACTTCAATCTGATATATCAACTGACGATTCATTGTTCCATACCTCAGATCTGAGGACATCACTAAGCTCATTCAAGACAAGTGGCTTCAACGATGCAGGCGAAGATGCAGGCTTTGTCCTTGGAATATTATTATATCCATAAGCAATTGCAACATCCTAAACAGAAAGAACATGCCTTGTCAATGAAACACGAGGGTTTGGTGTATTAAGCCAGAAATATCGGTATGAAAATTCAAGTTCAACCTCCATGACATCACAAGGGTGGAGAATATCACTTCTGGTTGGAGGTACAAATACAGTGATATTGTCCTGGTTCTTGCCTGATACAGACTGCTCAGCCCCCAATTGCATCTTATTCAACAACCCAATGACCTACACAGTAATAAATAATGATGAGAGAAAGAAAAGTTGCAATATTCAAACTAAATCTGCAATATATTTTAGATCAGTAATCTTTTTAGTAGCACTCGTACATTAACATACCTCATCAGCCCCCAAAGACAGTCCAATTTTACGATTAATGTATGACAGGGAAACATCCATGTTGTAGACCGATAAATCAGGATACACATGTGACTTTCCATCAGGATATATCACTTCAACGGGTTCAATCTCAAATTTTCTTTCACAATATGTTGAAAATGCTGTCACCTAAAAACAGTAATAGCTTATGTCATGACCGAAAGTGAGAACCTAAAACTAGCAAATAAATGCACCCCAAAATCTCATTTCAGTTTCTTACTATTGTGTTCAGAACAATCTTGGCCTTTGTCAAATCAGTAGCTGTACATTCTATCAAAACATTCTTCGTCTTTAAAGTGATTGCTGAATGAGCACCATTAATAATTGGGGGTAATGACAAAACAGTTCTGCCAAAATGAAAAATACCTATCAATATTTATAGCAAGACAATTAGAAATGACCATAATACTCAATGTACAAGAAAGAAATTATCATACCTGTTGTGATCATATATAACAGGATACACCTTAGAGTTCTCTATTATGTGCAAGAACTTCTTTAGTTTCAAATCTGACTGAAAGGGGCAACAGAAAAAAAGGGATGAAGTTACTATACTTACCTAATGTCTACCTGAGCCAAATAATTACTAGCCCATTAAAACAAGATACTGGTAAACAAGGATGTACACAATATTTACTATTATTGCAATGGTCTAAAAATTGCCAAATTCTTGTTGGTCTGAATAAGACACTATAAATTATGAACTCACTCTGTAAAATTCCATGAGCTCATCAGCTCTGAAGTTCTTCACCTATTAAAGAAACCAAAGTAACATAAAATCAGTGACATCATTACATCAATTTTGGTTAATGAGATCTTCAAGCTATAAACTGAGAAAGAGATATTGCAAAAATATATTCATATAAACTACTAATTTGACAATAGGACAAGATGCCCAAGTGAAACAGCAGATGCTTCACTGGTTTACAGTATAAACAAGTAGCGGAATTAAATATCAATAGCAAGCAACCCTAAAATTAACCCCAGATATAACTCAGAAATAGGTTGCTTTAAAACTCAGCACTAGTTGAGTGAGTAGTTTACAGGTTTTTTATATTAACACCAGTAAGAGCCATATCTTAAAACAACCCCAAAGAGTGACTTGCATCTTGTAAACTAAATTCCTTGTTAAAGAACTCATCCAAGTGGAACCATATATTAAAACAACTTCATCATTAACCAAAGAGAGTAAAATTCAGATTACCTGTTTCAGTGGCACAAAACTTATGCTTGAAGGTGGCAAAGCCTGAAATTAGAAAGATAGATGTAAGTCATCAGTAGTATTTTTTTTTTTTGAGAAAGAAACTTGATATTTTATTTGGGGCATAAAGCCATAGAAATTTGAGGACAAGAAGTCATCAGGATAAAACTAAAAGACTCAAGACTAACAGAACACCCAAAATTACAAGAACTCAACACTAATAAGACACTACTGCTTTCCAATCTAACAATAAGGCTGAAAGGGAGTAGTTTCTAAACACAGGGGTGACTGATGCCCACAATGCAGACCAGAAACTAATTCGATCCCAAAGTCCTTCTACACACAACCCAGGAAAATCATCAAAAATTCTCTTGTTACGCTCCATCCAAATAACCCAAAAAACGGCTAACATTCTGCAACCCCAAAGTATTTTTGCCTTCTTTCCTCTTCCACCACAAATGAAACGAATGTGTATAGAGTAGTATTAACACTATACTTGAAGTAGAACTTACCAATCAAAGAAAACTATTTCAGTGCAAACAATGTGTATAGAGTTCTAACGAAGCAACTATTTAGGTAATCATTAACTACTATTAAAACCCTTCAAATGTGCTGTTCTGCAAGTGCAGATAAAACCATCACTAGCCCACCAAACAAATAATATGGGAAACAAATGATTTCTTGATTGGTAAAAATTTTCACTTTTCATTCCTAGAGCCGAGAGTTTCAATATAAGATCTGAACAATTGCAATAAATTTAGCTCAGGATTCCCCCTATATTCAGTACCACATGATCCAGAATACAATAAGAAAATGCAGAATAGATATAATAGCAAATAGAACAAGTATTACAAAAGCTCACCTCATATGAGAAAGGAGCTTGTATACTGTCTAAGTCATGAGTGCCAATGGCAACTAGGGTTCTTCGCCTATAAATCAAATAGTATAATTTAGCACTTTACTATCTAAGAAGACACAAAAAAGAAAAAAGGGGTTCTTCAAAGGATCAGGATGGATGGCTTGGACAGTTGCAATATGTGCGTCAATAAAGCATGTCAAGCTCCTTTAGTCAGAAAACATTACCGGCAGATATTTTGATGGAGCTTGTCTTGTAGGTCAATAAAGCTGTTATAGCTTGCTTCAGTGAAAGTCATTCCTCTTAAAACAGCACAAACGACATGAGGGCGAATCAAAGACGTCTGCATGTGGAACAAATTTCTTTGTGAAATAAACGGTAGCACTAAAAATAAAAAGCACCTAAGATAGTCTTTCTAATCTCTAATATAGCTACCTCTGGCTTCACGTGCATTTTAATCATCGACTCCTTGCTAATGTTTGCCAACTTATATTCAGGAACCTCCTCTTTCTTCTCGAAAATACGGAGAGCTTGAGAAAGGCCTTCAAGGCAAAGTAAATCGTATCTGCATATATATTAAATTAGAATGCTTTCACTGCTAACAATTAATCTTGACCGTCAAAGTACACCTTAATACTCTGTATAGAGCCTACCCAGTAGCACTTGAGCAATGTCAGGTTATGTTAATGTCAAAATCTAAATTCAACTCATCGAAAGGAATATTAACTGATAGATTATATGAAAACACAAGTGCCAAACTAGTGTCGAGTTCTATACCTATTAGCGGGAATGTCAATTTTGTAAATAACTTCTTCATCTTCGTCAACTTCTTCATCGTCCAAATGCTTTTCTTTTCTTATAATTGCTTTCTCGGTTGTCTAAAATACACATTCATCATCAGCAAAGTTCAAGATGTATCAGAGAAAATTACTAGAGAAAGCCAAGTGCTTACGACGTCGTCTAGCTCAATTCCGAAACGGAAGCATTCGTCTTCAAACTCTCTCTCAGCTTTCTCATTCACTTCCTTGTTCTTCAGCTCCTCCTTAGCTGTCAGATTCAGTTGAAAAATGAGCATCAGTGAATTCATTTCTGCATCGATCAAAATCAGAGAGCGAGATTGCGAGATTGAGAACTCACTGTAACTTTTTCCTAGCGCTGCGAATAGACGATCACGTCCTACGCTGACGATAGGCATGGTGGACTCTGATTCTCGCTTCTCCGATAATACGCGCACACAGCAACAGAGAGACACACAAAGAGCGTAGGGTTTTGCTATATTTATTTGGCTCTACAGTTCTACCCAACTTTTATTGGGCTGTTAGTTAGGTTCGTCTCGATATATGTGGTCATCAAAGCCCATTCCAGGCCCACATATCTAACATTAATATATGTGTCCATTAAAGCCCATCTAGGCCCACAGTTGCTTAAACCCTTCTAATAAAAGACCCTAATCTCCGAAAGGTTTTGTGCGAGAAAAACCCTAGTCTCCAGAAAGCAAAGAAAGAAAGAAAGAAAGAAGATGGGAAGCGATAGCGAAGTAGAGAAGTCGCAGCAGAAGGAGAGAGAGAGGAAGAAGGTGCAGGCTCTCGCTCCCATAGCTAAACCCCTTGCCGGCAAGAAGCTCGGCAAGCGAGCTCTCAAGCTCGTCCGCAGAGGTATATACGCGTATAAATACGTATAGATACATGTATAGTTATATGATTATGTAGATAATATGGGGAAAATTTGATTTCTTTGCTGTATCTTGTAGCTGCTGAACACAAATGCTTGAAGAGAGGAGTGAAGGAGGTAGTCAAAAGCATAAGGCGGGGTCAAAAGGGGTCAGTTTTTTCTATCCTCATTTCTTTTCGAATTTTGATGGAACTTAAAAGAGCCTAACTTTGATGGTAGAATGTTTGTTTTTCCATGCCATATTTACTTCTAATAGAGACTGGTAATTTATAATTATTCTGGTTGATCATTGAGATACAGTCATATATACTTCTTGTTACTTACTCAATTGATCTGCATTTACGGGTAGGACTGAAAAGTGGCAGAAACGTGTTAGAAAATGACTTTTTGGTCTAAGTTCATGCTTGTTAGGGAAGCGATTTGAAGTAGGGTCACATATTGAGAGAAGGAACTTAATTTAACAGTAATGCAATTAACCTGCTTGCTGTACTTCTTTGATGGATTTATTGGATCAGAGGTTTCTGCAGAAAATGCAAGCTATAGTTTATTTGTTTCTAGGAATGGAAGGCTTAGCATATAGATTGTGCTGGAGTTGAGTTACTTTTATGAACTTTTAATGATCTTGTATACTTTTTTTTTTGTCTGAGTGCAGATTATGTGTTATAGCTGGGAACATTTCTCCTATCGATGTGATCACTCACGTTCCAGTCTTATGTGAAGAGGCTGAAATTCCATATGTTTATGTGTCCTCCAAAGAAGTAAGTTTTTGGTTAAAAAAAAATTGCTAGACACATATTTGTATGGACATCTGTACATCTCAGAAACAGAATTCAACAACTAACTAGCCAAACAACTAAGTAGTCAAACATAATTCCGGATTTTATTTAACTTATCTTCTAAATTCCTCGTAATTCTGGAAATTTTTGTCATGAAATTCTCCCATTCAGTACTTAGAAAAAACAGTAATCTTAATATCTTCTTCAGGATCTTGCAAATGCGGGAGCAACCAAGAGGCCAACATGCTGTGTTCTGGTGATAACCAAGCCTACCAAGGGTGAGTTAGCCCAGGAAGAACAAGAGAAACTAAAGGCAGATTATGATCAGGTTGCAGGAGAAGTTTCTGAGCTTTATTCCTCCACTCTTTTCTAAAGGCTAGAAATATTTACTTGCCCGTGTACTAACTATCTTGTATGAGGTTTTTCCTTTTTAGTGCCTCTGAGCGCTGGGCTATGTAGTTTGTTTCAGCAAATATTAGAACGCAATTTGTTTGTTTGTGTACCTATTGAAGTAGAACATCAGCAGAATTGATTTTCTTTATGGAATATGTGATCCCTGTTTTACTAGATACTTCTACTTGATTTTCTTTATGGAAAGCCTATTTATTTTGGGAATGCTTTAGCATAGATGTGATTTTAAACAAAATGAATACTGTATGATACTTGTACTACCAAATGAAATTAAGAATTGCTGTGTAAGAATCTGTTAAATAAGAGCAGATATGGATCTGATTGACTGGCTTATCTACAACACTTGCACTTGGATACTTGTAAAGCATTCAAAGTTCAAGTACAACAGTGATAAAAGAACCTGCTAAAAAAAAAACCTGCTATCCGAGTTATACTATGTACAAATCACAATATGGCCAAGACAACACTAAAACCAAAAGATAAATCTATATTTGCCTCTTTTTATCACATAAGCAGGCTATACCCTTATTTGAAACGCAGAAATCCTGGCTCTTCCGACACTCCCCACAGGGGTTTATGTATGCTTTATAGTATCAGATTGTATGCTGAAGTTAGCTGCTTGGCAATACATTATTTTTGGGAAGTCAGACTCCTGAAGAACAAGACACCTAAACCACCAATTGCCAAAGCAAATATAACTGGAACACCAATTGAATCGATATCATTCAATCGGCTGGTATTATCTGCTCTTCCTTGGCGAAGTCTCTCTGCGGAGTGCTCCCGTAGAAGATTGCTCATATTGTCTATTTGGTGCATAATCTGACGTTGGCTTCGTGTGATGGCTAGTATCTGTCAGATCAGTAGAGAAAAGAACAGATCAAACACCTTCGACAAATAGTTTCATATATTAAAATCACACTAACGAAACAGGGGACGTATTTTGCAATGAAATGCAGTATTTTGGTATGGACATTGTGACTTCAGTCCAAAAGAGTTGCTATTCAGGTTTCATAATGGCGTTATTTATTAGAAAATACCTCTTCCATCAGTGGGGACTCCTTGGCCAATTGTGAAGAAGATGCAGAACTGGGCAGCAGCGATCCTGTCAACGCACCGTTACTTAATCCAGTAACAAAAAGAGAAGTAGGTCCAGATCCATTGCACGCTTCAGCCTGCAAAGCCAAGTTCTGCTGGCTAGCTGAAGCTTTTCTGACCGAGAACTTGGAGTTCAGCTCTTCAACACGAGATGTAAACTCATCCATCCTCTCATTCAGTGTAGATATCTGTTCCGAAAGTTGAGTAATAACTCCCTGAAATAATGCAGGACAAAAGTTGTTGGTGACAAACAATTCCATATTAATATGGAGCTTCAACACAGTAATAACACTATCATAGCCATTCCCAAGGAAGAGTTGACACACCTGATTCGAAAGTGTGGCAGGTGATTCTAGGGCTCTCCCATCGAACCTTCTATTGTTAACAGCAAGCCTTGTTAACTTGGAAATAGTTTTGTCCCTTTGATTTGAGAAAGAGTGTGACATACCGCTGCCCAGTGTAGATAATTTGAAGTTAAATAAACCAATCAGTACATAAAACCATGATCAGCTGGACAATAGTTTATTGGTTAGGAGTTAGGACAACTTAAAAAAGCCGTTCAATTCAGTGTGGCCTTCCTTTTCTTTATGTAAGTTTGGTTTCTTCTTTTTTACCTCATATTCCCTTCCTTCCCTTTTCACTTTAATTTCCTTTCTATTCTGAGCAAATAGCTGATAATGAAAAGTACCGGTTGAGAAACTTGCTTCTCCTATCTGCTGAGGCTCGGGAAAGGGCTTCTTTAGGGCTTGAAACAAAATCATCATCTATGCTGAGCTTTGTCTTCAAATCATCTGGCAAGGCCTGTATAATGATCGCATTAGGACCATGCACGAGCAGGAAAATGCATGATCAGTTGGAAGAGTCATACCATAACATCATTTACAAGTTTCTCCAACTGAATTTGTTCAATGTAAGTACGAGGAACATATGAACCGTCCAGGCCCAGCTGCTCCGCAATATACTTAACATATAAACGATCCTTTCCTTGCACCTTCATACCCAGTTCAGTGAATTAGTGCTAAGCTTTGCAAAATTCACCAGAAATCAAACACTAACAGTCTTTTGTTTTCTTTTCATTTCTTGATGATGTAGAATATTTTACAGCTGAACATAGAACTAAAATACAACTACCCTAACATTGGACTCAGCAGCACAGCCAATATAATATCCTAAAACTCAAATGTACAAAATTTCAGTAAATCGCAATTGAGATATTTTGAAGAAAATAAAAATTCAGGAGAAAAAGGAAAAAGAAAAACAATCAATCTCAGAACTGATTTTTCCAACTTGAAGTGAGCAATGACATATGCTTGCATACTTTTCACTTTTCAGAAGACAAGAGATCGTGTCAGACTACTTCAAACAATCACATATTATAAAAACAAAAACGTCCCACGAATTCCAAAACGATCTCAAACGTGAATGCACAAAATGTCATGATACCTGAACATATTGGCGATTAAGCTGCTCCAGCCAATCAGTTTTCACACAGACCCTATCATCACAGAAAATATGGCTGCTTCTTTTCAGGATGGCTGCAATTGTATACCCCAGGGCCATGAGACCTCCAAGAAGGCGCACACTAACTTCAAAAGTTATTCTTGGTGATATTATGAAGGGACTATCTGTAACCCACTCCTGAAAGAGAGAGAGAGAGAGAGAGAGAGGTAAAACAAGTCAGAAATCCTTCTTTGGGTACTATCTATGATATTTACTCTAATCTGGGACCAAGCACATATCAGAAGAATCCTACACACTAAATTTTATGGAAATATTCACCTGCGCCCCCATGTAACTAAAAAACAACCATGTAAGCTGTTAATGACTTTCCAGACATGTAAGAATGTGCTCCCATCAAACTCCCCAAGTCACAATCTTCAAATCTTTGCCTTAAAAAATGGTTGATTATCCAAATGATGAGCAAAACATATTTCTATATGTACCAGAAGTTCCTTTCATTAAATAGAATAACAAGGTGACAATTTGAAATGGAAAGGCACATTTAAACTGTCACTTTAATTAATTAAGACTGACGGTATATGGACATCTAGGTCAAGCCTCACTACAACAATTTTTCAACTCCTTGAGTATACAAAACTTATAGCAAGAAAGAAAAGGAACTGAAAACCAGTTTCAGAAAGTAGAACTAAACAAATCAAGTAGATTTAGGTTAAGAAAATCAGATGCTTCCAAGGCATTAATAACTTCATATAGTTCATTAATGTGAAGTACCAATCCAGAAAAGAAAAGAAAAAAAGTCACACTAAGGGCAGCAAGTAAGATAATGATGATAATGACTACTATGTCCAGAAGAAAAGGAGCACATTAGTATGAGGTGTGAGACATCTCTCATATTCAGGCAAATTCAGAAAATAAACCTTATAGATTCATTTCTTTAGTATTGATCAATGATTGAAAACACCTAAGGAGACTGGTAGAATTAACTCACATACACATATTAATTTAAGGATCTTTAGATTAAAAATGTCCAACCTCAAACATGAGATTGTATTTGCCATCCCTGTTCCTCATTCTTAGATACGATTGGCATGCTTCAGGATCTTCACCTGGTGGTAAAAGATATATGTCATAAGTTTCTTCTGTGGTTTCTTTGTGCTCTTCAAAAACAGCCTTGATTTCATCCACTGTCACTGCCCTATTTGACTGCAATAAGAAAAATGGCCAGTGAAATAGCCGGGATAATTATGTGTTAACTGAGCAAAAAGAAAGACCTGAACAAAAAAAAAATGATGCCAAACCTTTAAAATATAACTTGGATTCTGAAAACCAGTGAAGGGATTAAATTTGTTGGTGATTTTTATATGGGCTGTCTGGAGATCAGGCTCAATAAAGGCCTTGTACATAGGATACACCTGTATCAAAATTATAGATGAGAACCACCAGAAATCTTTTTGATCCTAATTATAACACGTTACGGAGGAGAGAAAAAGGAAACTCTATCATAGGATCAAGGGGTAACCGTTTCGGAGATTTGATGGATAATTTCTTCGGGCTCTTGGCCGGCACGTTGAATGTCTCGTAAAACCCGTTTGACAAGGTCAAAGTGAACTCCACCAGTTATAGAAACGCGAAGATCTAGCAAAGGCCGCAATCTCTCACTTAAGGCATATATGCCCTCAATTATCACAATACGAGAGCTAGGGACCTCCACTGTCCTAGAAGCATGGGAATGACCAAGAATATACAACAAAATCAGAAGACACTCGAGCTATTCACAAGGAACAAAAAAAAGAAGGCCAGACATGATGAGCCTCATCTAGGAGTTAGTTAAATTTGGTATCACATCAACAATAACATAAACAAGTCGACAGCAGAAGTCTAGGCCTTCTTAATCACATAAATGGAATTAAGGAGGATGGGAAGTGAACATGGTAAAGGATTTTCCACATCATGCATAAATGCACTACCTGTAACCTGTGCGAGTGCTAGTCTTGAAATCATATATTGGAGCCTCAACAGCCTTCCCTGCTTTTAAGCCATGTATGTTTTCAAGCAATGTGTCATAATCTGTCAGGCGTGGATCTGTTTCAAAGCATTACAACCATTGCAGTGAGTGTTCTGATCTATATTCATTACTTGCACAAATTGACGATAAAAGAAAAACATATGATGGAGGAAGACGATAGAATTACACTTTCAGTTTTAAGAAAAATATAAACAGTTACCAGTATTGAAGAAAGATGAGGAACATAAGGGCATAAAATTGAAAAAAATAATAATAATAATAATAAGAAATTGATAACTGGAGAAATTAATAGTTGATCCAAGTGAGAGTGAGATTGCTTACCATCGAAGTTGCCATCAATGATACGACTAGCATCATTGTAGTTATCCATTGTAATGACAGCAATGCTGGGCATAAAGTTCAGCACCTTCTCCGTGAAAACGGTCTTGCCGGCTCCAGAGGGGCCTGCTACTCCAACCAGTACTATCCCGTCATTCTTTTGAGCCAACAACTGGCATGCCCGGATTACTATAAAGAAACCTTTCTCAAATGATAGTACATCTGGAATGGGGGCAATTTCATATCGGTCAGCGTCCTTCCTTTTAACAAATTGGACCTGATCTCGCAATAGACCAGAACGCGGCCTAGGCGACTCAGCACCAGAATTTGTATCTTGAGCCATTTAGAGCTGAAAGTCTATATTGTTCTCTGTATGCTGTATACACAAGTAGAAAAGGAAACACTATATAAAGAAGAATCAAACAGCAAAAGAATTGCAGAACTTTAAACTGTGAAATTAATTTCTTGATTGGCTTAGAACTAAGAATTTATGGAAGTTATAAACTAGCATTAAAAACTCCTTCCCAGCACCCTAAAGTAATGAAATTTAAGAAGGCATGAAAATTAAAAAAGCAACAATCATCATTCCGACTATAATAAGTGAAATGGAGTTACCCAGAAGAAACTGATCCATAAATTAAATTCACATAAACTTTCAAGAACCCATTACCCCACAAAGCATATACATGCAGATTTTTCTCTAAACAGGTAGCAAAAGCAACACTTTGAATGTGCTTATAGAGAGAAAAATCAAACAGCAATGAAATTGCGAACTTCAAACTTTGAAATTCTTTACAAGACTAAGAGGGTAGAAGTCCATGCTTCACCAAGTAGGCATATTATAATTAACAATTTTTGATGTTATAAGTTAGCATTCCAATCCCCCAAGAAGTAATGGAAATCAAAGTTTAAAGACCAACGATTATCATTCTGATTAAAATAACTGAAAAATGAAGATACCAGATGAATTCACAGACAAATGTTGACAGGCGCAGAGTGACCAAACCTTTTTCTCTACAGAAATTGAAGTCACAGTCGCAATCGTTTCTCTGAATATCTTGAAGACGTATTTGCTGGTAGATTCTGGAAAAAAAATAAAAATTGATGGGTCGTTCCTGCTATGATTCTTGTCATCTTGTGAATGTTTCTGAAGTTAAGAGGGATGACACATGGTGGAGCCTGGTTGGTCAAGTTTGAGACGTACGCGCGAGAAAAGATCAGCAGCAAAAATTCCTCCGAGAGATATATTCGGGTGTAAAGGTAAGTTTCTGCTCTTCTCCTTTCCTCATAACATCGTCGTCATCGTGTGGAAGTCATTAAAAGAAGTTGCCTAGATTCTTGCTCTTTCATCCTTTCAACGAAAAGTGACAAAGAGGGCGATGAATTTTACTGCACAGTAATGTAAAAAGTAAAGAAGTTGATGAAAGTTGTGGTCTTTTTCGTTTTTGGTAGCCTAAAAAGGTGTGGTCTTTTTTATGAAAGACTCGCATGGATTAGCATTTTGGGTAGAACCAGTAAAACAAAACAATGCGAGTCATTCCTATTTTCCAGCATAAAAATTGCATTACCCAATTCGCCCACTTGTCGTCTTATGTTCAGAGACGAATCAGCTTTCAGAGACAAAAAGTTGGAACCCTGACGTCTGTAGCCAGCCGACACTATAATACTGTCCCAGTTCAGAGGGCTTGAGCCTCTCTCGCCCTGAATTCAAACCCTCTCTCTCTCTCTGGAATCTGAATTCGTCTTCAACCTAGAGAGAGCGGGCAAGCTATGAATATGGACGGCACGCCGAGTCTCCATGGATACTACATGCCTGCAGAGTGGGAACCCCATTCACAGTGTTGGATTGGATGGCCTGTGAGTCACTTTTTCTGTTCGATCTATCTGGGTATTCTCAATCTTGCGTTTTTAGGATGATGGGTTTTTAAGTATCTGTGTTTTCTGCTATTGCCTAGTTCATGATGTGTTGCTCTTAATTTTGTTTTAATCTTCATCATTCTGTCCCATTAAAGGTTTCATTTACTTAGTCAAGTCTCTAATTACAATCTCATCTTCATAACGAGTTATAGGAACGCCCAGATAACTGGAGAAACAATGCAGTGCCTGGTCAGTCCGTGTTTGCCAAAGTAGCATCTGCAATCTCAAAGTTTGAGCCTGTCACTGTCTGTGCCAGTGCCGCTCAGGTTGGTATTTGTAAGAGATGAAAGTGTTTAGTATCTACTAGTCAATTTTATCAGTGTCAGATGAGATTTAAATTCGAATTCATTGCATTCAGTGGGCAAACGCACGAAGTCAGCTTCCAGAAAATATCAGGGTTATCGAGATGAGCTTGAATGATTCTTGGTTTCGTGATACAGGCCCGACAGTGAGCTTCTTCCTTTGACTCATTTCTGGAAATTCTGATCACATATTCATTAGATGTAGGATACTATGATTTTAATGTTAATCTTTAAAACATTGTATTTTTCTAGTTTGTCATAGGAAGAAGTGCGTCATTTTCTTGTCACCCAGAGCCAAAGGTTGCTGGCATTGATTGGAAATTTAACAGTTGGGGAGGTAGGCTTCATAGTCCTGCAAAGCTCATGTCTATTTTGAAGTTGTACAGTTTTCTATGTAGTATGATCAATCTTTCAAGCAACAGAACAGTATATTTTATGATCAGTGCATCTTACTGTCAGAACTTTAATGTTTAAAAAAATTGCATTTTAATGTTTATTCTTGGTATTTATAGGCATTGATGATGGTTGTTATCCAGACTGGAGTCTTGACCTCCTTGTGGCACGGAAGGTTAGATGAACTAAATGCATCATATATCGATTTCATAGGTATGTGCTTTGTGTTTCTGAGACACTGGTTAAATGTTTTCATAACACTCATAATCTGCAGATCCTGGAAATTGAGAAGCTTCCACGGTTTCCACATTCCATGATTCTTGAAGGTGGAAGTATCCATGTAGATGGGGAAGGTAACAATCAACACATTTTCTCTCTGCAATTATAGTTGTCATCTTATAATGTTAGTCATAACTTGCTTTCTTCCTTTAGGGACTTGCCTCACTACTGAGGAGTGCCTCTTAAATAAAAACAGGAACCCCAATTTGACCAGGGAGCAAATAGAGGATCAACTAAAGGCATATCTTGGAGTGAGGAAAATTATTTGGTTGCCTCGTGGATTATATGGTAGTAACTCTACTTGGCTACTATCTTACATCATATTGGTTTAGTTTTCTTTCATTTAGGTCACCTGTTTTTACTTAAACCTAAAATATCTATGAAAATGCTTGGCAGGAGATGATGATACCAATGGTCACATTGACAATATGTGCTGTTTTGTGAAGCCTGGTGTGGTTTTATTGTCCTGGACTGATGATGAAATGGATCCTCAGTATGAACGAGCTGTAGAAGCCCTTTCCGTCCTCTGCAATACTACTGATGCCAAGGGTAGGAAGTTGGAAGTAATTAAACTTCATGTACCAGGCCCATTATACATGACAGAGGAAGAGGCTGCTGGAGTTTCTCAGGTAAACATTGCGGACCTGGATTCAACTTTTAAGATACTTCAACTAACTCTTCTGTACATACAACTCAAGCGCATTTTACTACTGGAAATTTTGATCCCCTAGCTACAGATCTCGAAACTTGGATCTACATAGACTAGTTACCCCTTTTATTTTTATATTGGACAACTGTTGAATATCAAAATGTTTGGTGCATTGTTTTATTCCTGGTGTTCATTGTTTTTACAGGATGATGCTAAACCGAGACTTGCAGGCACAAGACTTGCAGCTTCATATGTGAATTTCTACATTGCCAATGGAGCTATCATTGCACCACAATTTGGAGATCAGAAATGGGACAATGAGGCTGTTCGTGTCCTATCTAAAGCCTTTCCATACCATGAAGTAAGCTGTTGTTAAGTTTCATCTTCATAATATTGATACCAAGTTCAATGGTCCTACAGTTCGATCTTTTCGATATTGCGATTCTTATGAGTTGCAGTTATTTGACTATAAAAACCCATCACTAGTATGTGTTGTGCTAGGCTTGATATACATTGTAAAATGGAATAAAATATAATACTGAACGGTCTCAATCTTCTCAACGCTATTGTAAACAAAACAAGACCGATTGCATAAAAGTTGTAGATCAAAATGGATTAATTTTCTTCTCTCTTTATTGATTGTTCATTTCTGCCATATTTTTTTTTTTATAATTATTATTATTGCTGAACAAGCCCCATTTTAATGTTTGTTGGCTCAGGTGGTGAGAATTGAAGGTGCAAGGGAGATTGTCCTAGCGGGTGGAAATATACATTGCATCACTCAGCAACAACCACGCTTTCCGCACAGTATTGTCAACCATGATGGCATTGGTGCAGACAGCATAGCGAAGACATAACTTACATTACTCGCTTGATCAGTTCCGTTTGTTTCGAATCCAGGGCAGTCTCAACCGGAGATGGCAAGTCCCCAATTTATGCAGGCATTGTTGCGCCAGAGGTACAACTCAAGGTAATAAAGTGCCTAGAGACCAGAGAGATTACTATGGAGCTTGTGAACTGAGTTTCGGTGTTGTAATTGTTGAACAAAGATCTAGGTTTATCAAGTTGCATAATATCTATGCAAAAACAGTAGAATGGTGTCTTTGATCTGATACACTTGCATTTTAGGGTAGCTTGATCTGGCTTTAGTCTAAACTGACTGACAGTAACTCATTTCGAAGTGATGTGAACTTCACACTTAACAGTAGTAAATCTATCTTTTACTGGATTTACCAATGACAGGAACATTGTCTGGCAGCAAAATTTACCTCCATTGGAGTTGACTAATAAATCGTGCATCGTGTATAGGGGACAACTCACCCATCTCTCTAAAGAAACAAGTATTAAATGCCATAATACCAACTCTCGACCAAATGGATGGTCGGTGGATCGAGATCTTCATATCAATCCGAGTACTTTCTAGTTAGGTTATGATTCTTCCATCAACTATATGCACAAAAACAACTTCAACTTTTAACTATCTGATTATGTGGGATCGGTTCTAAATGTAAGTTTTAACCCAAGAAAAAAATGGTGTGACATCTAGTAGGGGAATAAAAAAAATTGTGTAGTACTGCTTGGAACTTGAGACCAAAAAAAAAAAAGGCTAGAACTTTAACGTAACAAAAAAAATGGAGGGGAAGAAGTGAGAGTGACTCTCCCTGAAAAACTGCAGTACCAAAAAGGATCCATGTGTTTGGCTGAGATTTGAGAGATCCAACACCAAAAATACATAATCCCACTCAAACTCTCTCATTCAATTTCAATTCATTCACTGATTGACATGAACTCAGCTCTTCAAAATCGGTCTTTGAAAACCTGATTCATCATCTCTCCCATTTCTTTGTTTATCTGAGAAGACAAGTCGACGACCAAAGATGGGGTGTTCATTTTCTGGTCTGAACGCTCTCTATGACGCCGTTAATGGGGGAGGTGACGTGTGGATCAATGAGAACCGGTTCAAGATTGTCAGGCAGCTCGGGGAAGGTGGGTTCGCCTATGTCTATTTGGTCAAGGAGGTCGTCTCCGACTCTTCCTCTACCTCCGGTGGTGGTCTCTCTAAGAAATTCAAGGACCCATCTCATCTTTCTGGTCTGGTTTATCTCTCCTTCACCTTGATTTGAATTTCTAAGCTTTCGTTGCATTTCCTTGTGTTTATGCGATTCTGCGATCTGCCTCATTTGGATGTGAATCTGAAAGGCTTGTGTTTGAGTGATTAGTGTTGGGAATTTGTGATCTGGCTGCTCTGTGTAAATTTATAATGGTGAAAATCTGGTTTTTATAGTGTAGGACTGGTTTTGCTTTGGGAATTAGTGATCTTGAGCATTTGATATCAATCTGAAAAGATCTCTGAGCTGGGAAATGATACTGGTTTTCCCCACTGGACTTGCTAAATGAAGTTTAAAATGTGATTCTCTTTTTTCCAACTTCAATCTTCAAATGGTGCCAGCTGGTACAGTGGTAGCATGCATCAATTCTTTGGTGATGTGAATGTTTGATCTATGAATCCTTGCTGAAATTGTAGCATCGTTTTACATTTATTTCATGGAATGTGGTGGCGTTTGCCAAGCTGTGGAAGGATCTTAATTTCGTCTATAGATCTATGGTTGGGCTATAGAAATTCTGGACTTCGTATTTGTTTTTCTTCTCTTGTATTGGGGATTTACGATTGGGATACTGTATTACATTTATAGATTTGAGATGATTGTTGCTTTATTGACTGGTTTTGTCAGTTTGCAATTAAGTTGTGGACGTGAGTTCAGCTTGCTTTTACTATTCTTTTGCAGATGATGGAACTTATGCCATGAAAAAAGTTCTCATTCAAAATAGCGAACAGTTGGAGTTGGTGAAGGAGGAGATCCGAGTTTCATCACTTTTCACTCATCCTAATCTGCTTCCACTTCTTGATCATGCCATTATTTCCATCAAGGTTGACATCTTGAATTCTAAACTTGCTAGGGTCAGATGGTGTTTGGCTGCTGCTTTGGGTCGAGATGTTTCATATAAAAAATACTAATCAGCTTCATATTTGTTTGTCCTCAACTTTCTCTTGAATCATAGAACTGGAAACATATTGTTAAGGGAATATAGGAAAAGTTTGGCAGTTAGTATCAAAGTTACATCTCTAAATTTGTTTTTTTCTTCATGGGTTTGTAGAATAGCATTATGTCTCAATTTTTATTTTTCTTAAAATCATTACTACCTAAGCTCCTCAATTTTCATTAGTACCAACCATTTATACAGTAGCGTGTTTTGTGCATGAACTTCTATTATAGGACAGTAACTTTCGGAAGAGTTTTATTTTTTCTATTTTCGTGTATCAAATGGTTTTTCTTAATACTCGATGCCATCGATTCATCTATGCTATTTACTTTGAGCAGCCTACACAAGACCAATCTTGGAACCATGAAGCATATTTGTTATTTCCAGTTCATCTGGATGGAACTTTACTGGATAATGCGAAGGTTATGAAAACTAAAAAGGAGTTCTTTTCAACCTCAGATGTTCTTCAAATATTCCGGCAGGTGAATTAAGATTTCATTTTATCCCGCTTTTAATTGGACACTATTTCTCTTTTAAAAGAAGGGTGACTTTTAATTCTCCCCTTTTAATTGACTGATATCACATTAAAAGTCTTTGCTGTTATCTGCTCAAGGCAGATAAATTTTGCAATGCATGTTGTGGATGATTTCCCTTTTATTTAGGATAAATTTGCATTTCCTTTAAAAAAGAGTATTCATGATGCAGTACCATAGCCATGTGAGTTTGTTAAACATGGTGTACATCCATTCCAAAAACACTAATTTATGTGATTCGGAGGTCTTCTATCTACTGTTACTTAGCCATCTGTATAAGCTTTACATAAGCCTTCAAGAATGCCACCCTTCTGGGATAATTGATGTACCATGCCCCAGCTGTTCTTCCATTTCCCACAATGATTTACTTTGTAGCTAAAACAGGGTTAGAAGCATCAAACACATTTTAACTTAAAAAAATCAATGCCACAGCTTTGTGCAGGACTCAAGCACATGCACAGTTTTGAATCACCATATGCACATAATGATATCAAACCTGGTAACGTTCTGATTACTCATAGAAAAGGACAACCCCCTCTTGCCATATTGATGGATTTTGGCAGTGCTCGACCTGCAAGGAAGCAAATTCGCTCTCGTTCAGAGGCACTGCAGTTGCAGGTATATCTTTTTGATCACCTCCATTTCCTACATATCTGTGCTCTTTTTTTTTTCTTTTTTTTCAGGATAACTGCAAATTGTTTTAGCATGTTAAATACACACCTTCAAGCAACATCTGCTGATATGTATTTCTAACATTTAATGACCTTTGCATGTTAATTGCACTATTTGAAAAGGTGCTCAACCAATGTATGGGGATTTATTTGAGGTCTGGGCTCTTCTCCTATCAGAAAATTTTAGAAGAAAAAACTAGTTAAGTGTTGGTTTTCTTGCTTATTATGTAGGAATGGGCATCTGAGCATTGTTCCGCACCATTTCGAGCTCCAGAGTTGTGGGATTGCCCAAGCCAGGCAGATATTGATGAGAGAACGGATATATGGTCCTTGGGATGCACTTTGTATGCAATACTGTGAGTACCGATCCTTAGTAGTTACCTTTGAGCATCATATTTATTGCGCCTTCTGTTTCACTAGTGAATTCTTCTGTTGCATTGTTTAAGAAACAGCGTATACTAACGTGTATGCATATCAGTTATCTGGCAAACTATAAAGATAATGAATGTAATATCTGGGTTACCTCATGTTTTAATGGTTTGCTGCCAGATACTCGATCAGTATCGTTATGAGCATCAGTATCCTCGTCATCTATCTATTTACCTGCTGTAACTATTTTACCCCAATACTTATGCCTGATCTTTTTATAGGTATGGAGTATCTCCATTCGAATATGCACTTGGCGAATCTGGAGGAAGCCTACAATTGGCAATAGTCAATGTGCAGATAAAGTGGCCAGCTGGACCTAATCCTCCATATCCAGATGCTCTTCACCAGTTTATTACATGGATGCTTCAGTCCCAGGCTGCTGTCCGTCCTCGAATTGACGACATCATAATACATGTGGACAAGTTGATTTCGAAGTTCTCACGATGAGATAATATATATAACGAAATGAACTTTCGTTGCATATTGCAGCAAAGCTCCTAAAAGACAGCTATCATGCAACCTTTCTTTTGTACTTCAGACTCAATAGGGCAATTGAATTAATAGCATCTCCTCCATTATTTCACAGTACTGTTTGGGTTAGGTTTGACAGTTTGTGCATTTGGTTTATTGTTGATGCATTCTTCTGTCTCAACTCTCAACTCTCAACTATTGGATTTTGTATTTGTAATTCATAGAATAGGACCTTGTCTTGGATTCTTTGAATAGTTAAAATACAATAATTGTGATACAAATCTGTGTCTTTCACTCCAAGAGCTTGTAAAGTTATCAATCCTTTGCCATGCCAAGTTAGTTCATTGTATCGCATTTATCTTTTGCCACAAAAAGGAAATTAGGTCTACAATCCGACCCCCTAATTTAAGCAAAAATATTTGTGATTTTCGCCATTTCCTTTGAGCTCCAAGAGGATAAATTGTATCGTTTTGTGAAGAGAACAACAAAAGACCAGAGTTGTACAAGAGGATAACAAATCATTGTTAGTCTTATAGCGGACAACTTACGATTGAAATTTAATTGTTGCTATATACAACCTCGAAGCTGAACAAGGCAAGAAAGGAGGAAGAGTAAAATGATATTCAGCGACTCAGATTGATGCAATGAATAGAGATTACTCACCTTTCTCGAATAGTATGAACAGAGAAAATTACTGTAATTTACACTTCCAGCAATAACAATGTAATACAGGTTCACTGACATTACACCTCAAGCAATAGTAATGTTCTTATAACCAATATTTATGATCTATGGAGATAAAAAAAACGAAAGTGGTTGTTTATTATGCTTGCCAAAGCTTGGACCATGAATAACGAATCAAGTCTCTGCCTCATCCTACCTGTTCAAGCAACTGTCTGTCATGGATATCAATAATACAAACTCATTTCAGAAACCTCGATGGTTTTATAAAGACAAGTCTTTGAACAAATATACCTGCATGTGAACATGAAAATCTGGATATGCAGATTCACTTGCCTGTATAAATGTTCAATCTGCATGGAGAAAGGAATAAAACATTGTATAGATCTCTTAAAAAGGCTAAAAAGCTGGTAAATATCGTTTCAATATAAACTGGAGAATACATAGGTGCCTCACATTTAAAACTTTCTTTTTATTGTCAGTCATCGTGTTCATCATCGTCACCTTCAGAATCTGCAGTGCACACAAAATACCATGTAAGAGGGGGAGAAACATATGATCTTTCATTCGGTAACTTTGTCTTCATACAAGCAAGAACCTTCATCAAAAATCCTCTCCATTTTTGTAATTACACTTTTCCTACCTCATGCATCTTCATGGAAATGTATTGTAGAACAACTTAAAATAGAAAAGATAAATAAATAAATAACAGAAGTTAACTTGTTACCAGATCGAACATCATCATCAAGTTTCCCTCTTGAGCGGACTTGCTTTATGAGCATCCAAACCATCAACTTCCACCAATAAATATGACAAATGAGCAAGCAAATTAGAAGAGTATTAAACAAGTAATAGTAAATAGATCCATCCACCATGTGCTTCTCCTTGTCCAAGGTCAAAAGAGATTCATAGCTGCAGAAAAGAAGATATAGCAAAAATGAAGTTTAATATAGTATATGTTACCAAGTAAACGAAAGCAGGGCAAAAGAGGAAGACGGATGAGATAAGACACGAGCCAAGTTGTTTTATACAAGAATTTAAAGATACTAAAGAGGAATCTGTTACTTATTTGCATGTTAATGTTTGTACATTTCTTGTGATCTTGTCGAAGTTCTGATATGCATGACTTATTCATGGTTGATTATGTAACTATGTTGTGGCCAACATATCGTTTAAAGAGGAAATCCAACAACTAAATCATCATATTCTCTCTGCACATTGCAACAAACACAAAAACAAAAAATCTGTGCACATTTAACTCACCTGGTACTCCAAATTATCCAAAATGGAAAGTAAATAAGGCGTAGAACTGTCCAAGAAAGAACAAAAGCAACAAAACAAACGCTGGCAATCGGTTCATAGCCACAATATTTTGACAGTTTTGCAATTTCTAAAAACACATCGCATCCTTCATGGAGGGCTAAAATGATTGAACCAACTCGAGAAAACCTGCAGGGAACGAAAAAGAAAATTAAGACACAGGAAAAAGAGGGGTATCTTCTGCTTTAACCCAAATTTGAAGAAACCTTTGTTTGAGAATCATGAGCATGCACCATGAAAAAATGTGAGGATTTCATACTATACATCCTAGAGCAGCCTGGACACCAAGAAACAAGCTGAAACCCTTCAAAACTTACCTGGCTATGTAAGACACCACAATTAAAATTGTTGTTGCTATATGATGAGCCATTGATACCCAAAAGTCAGAACGCCTTGTTTCCCAAAACACCAAAGCAAAGCTGGAGTACATGTAGAACCCAGCAGAATACATGTAGAGGCCCCTCAATTTTAATCTGACAATCAGGGAATAAATGTCAAATTATGTGTAGCTAGAATAGATGCGAAAAGCAATTGTTTGTAGAATCAGACATCAAACTAAATATCTATTCTATTGACTTTTAAACTAAACAATGATTTGTGTAGCGAGTAAAGGGACGGACTTAGTTTTCTGGTCGGGCCAAACCTGATCGCCAGGCCCTACCCAAAAGTATTTTGTTTTCGAGAACCAAGGTTCGTTGTATGTAACAGAAAGGGCCAAAAGCTCTGCGGAAAAAAAGTAAAGGCATTTCCATGCTGACTCTTTGAATTTATTAACTTTCTTCCGGTTATCATGTGTCTCGACTTTCTTCTGTTCCTTTCCAAACATAAGCCAGCTTGCTAATCTCTGAAAAACACAGATGCAACTGAAATTGATCAAGACCACCCCTTTTTAAAGAATAGGCCCTCACAAAGCATGAAAAGCAGATCAAAGAAAAGCTTCAGATAGTGAGATTTGCATTCCTCGGAGTCAGTGTGAGCAGTAGTTAGTCTACTTATCGAACAAAAGAAGTTTTGATAGCATATTATTTCCAAATGACAACTAATTTAGGAATGAAATATTTGCACAACATTGGAATGTGGATTGCATGAGTTTGTTCATTCTTGTCCAGCATTTATAATCGTAACAGTATAAAGTGTCAATTTGATAACATATGATTTTTATGAATGAACAACCAAGAGTAAACACCAACTACAACAGAGATATAGACCACACCTAGTTGTTAACAATGCACCACAGAGTAATCCACAGAATTCAAATAAGACCCAATTATCATCGAACCATTTTCTACTAATAATATCCAACATCATCAAACATAAAGCTTGCAACTTTATTAATTTTATAGATAGGGCTGATGTAATGAAATCCATTACGGGATTGAAATCCCATATTGAGCCCTCAGATGATCATAGTGAAAACTGAGAACTAGTTCAATGCTATGATGAATCCAATAATAATCAGAAACCTAATAACAGAGTGGTACCTCAAAGACGAAAATGTCAAGGAAGAGCCTAAGTGAAGGGAAGAGGAGAACAAACAAGGGAAGGACAAAGAAGTCTCTGAGCACTGGGTATGACTCCTCCTCCAAGTACTTGACCCAATCACTGGTCCGAAACAGACCCGACTCCATCTGGATGAACCGAACCCGAGAATTTGGACGAGTTGGAGGAGGACGATCAGCAAAGTCCGTCGAAGGCGTCGTGTGCAAATTAAAGCCGAAAAAGCTGTTTTGACTTTCGAAAGGCAGAAAGTTTATGATAGATAGACTTTGACGGTTTTCTACCGTTGTCAAAAACTGGGTCATGAAGTTTTGGGATGACCCGGTTTGGTTTACTCCATTTTGGGCTTTGTACGAAAATTACTTGTTCATGAGTCCAAGAGTGGTAATCACACTTTGGACTCCAAATATAGGGCTAGATTGTCTTTGTATAATTTTTTTTTTTGGCTAATATTGCACATCATTGTTTAGAAAGCCATAATTTTTCGAGTAAACATTTTGTCACAATTTGAGTATTTGTTTTTTTTTAACATTACTTTCCACTAATAAAGATTTAGAGGAAAAAAAAAACAATTCCTTTGATGATGACTAAATCATCAGCAAAGATCACTCACATAATTATATTCTTTTGTATTTGAAAAAATATATAATAAATACGGGCACTAGGACGCTCGAATTTCATGCTATGATATTAGGAGCCACATTTGGCTAGAACAACGTTTGAGAAT
Organism: Rubus parviflorus; assembly: GCA_029955375.1. NCBI lineage: Eukaryota > Viridiplantae > Streptophyta > Magnoliopsida > Rosales > Rosaceae > Rubus > Rubus parviflorus. The sequence goes on from JARGGL010000009.1 coordinate 10,898,887, forward strand.
TGGTTTCAGTGGCGCTTGTGAAGCATGGAAAATTGATGAAAATTCTTTTTATCATAGCACACCAATTTTTGTGGGAAATGACATGTTGAAATTTTATCGAGATTTCTTTATGGGTGATAGAAAGATGCATATCATCTCAAGGAAACAAATATCACGCTCGTTTGATCCCCGGTAGTGATGAATTTCGACTCATAAAAGAAATAATAATAATTTGTGTCAACGAAAGTTTCGTCGGCAACAGTCAATACATAATCTTTTTCAATGATTCTTAATCCTCCCGAATCTCGGCCTATGTTATTAGGAGCCACATTTGGGATTGAAAAAACGTTTGACAGATAGATTTTTCGGCGCTAGTAAACCATTCAAAATCAATGAAAAATTATGTAATATAGCACACGTATTTTTGTAGAAAATGACATGTTGGAATCTTCTTGAGAATTATTGGCAGGGTGATGAAAGGAAGCATATCGTCCCATAGAAACGAATCCCAAACTTATTTGATCCCCACAACTCCACGAGTGATTAATTTTGACATGCAAGAAATAAAGGAAAACAAAAAAAATGTGGAAAACCCGAAGTACTTTTTGATCAGGTGAAGTGTTTTTTTTTTTTTCTGATCAACTTAAATTTAAAATATAAAATATATGTAGAAAACCCTTTGCCGACGAAATATTCGTAAGCAAAGGTGTTCCAGTATTAAATTTTTCAATTTTCGGAATAAAGTAAAATTGTTTCATTCTCGGGCTCTTTCGCTCGATCATGTAACCAAAGAAATGAACTTTGGCAAGCACATTCCCTAATTCAAAAAAAAATATAAAATATATGTGAACCTTTGTATTTCATCAGCAAGTGGTCCAATATTAAAATTTTCTACTTTTTGAATAAAGTAAAATTATTTCATTCTCGGGCTCTTTCACTCGATCATATAAGCTAGCAAAGAAAATGTACTTTGTCAAGCACATCCTCAACTTCAAAAAAATTGTAAATATAAAATATATGTGGAAAACCCTTTGTATTTCATTGGAAAAAGTGTCCTAATAGTAAATTTTTCAATTTTTTGAATAAAATAAAATTATTTCATTCTCATACTCTTCCACTCGATATTATAATAAAAGAAATGAACTTTGGCAAGCACCTTCCCAACTTAAAAAAAAAAATTTAATATAAAATATATGTGAAAAACCATTTGTATTTCGTCGTCAAAAGTGTTCCAATATTAATTTTTTTGAAGTTTTTGAATAAAAGTAAAATTGTTTCATTCTCAGGCTCTTTCACTCGATCATGTAATCAAAGAAATGAACTTTGGGAACCACATTTCCAACTTTAAAAAAATAATTAATATAAAATATATGTGAAAAATCCTTTGTATTTCACTCAATATTATAATAAAAGAAATGAACTTTGGCAAGCACATTCACAACTTCAAAAAAAAAATTATAAATATAAAATATATGTGGAAACCCTTTGTATTTCGTTGGTAAAATTGTTCCAATATTAAATTTTTGAAGTTTTTGAATAAAGTAAAATTGTTTCATTTTTGGGTCTTTCACTCGATCATGAAATCAAAGAGATGAACTTTGGCAAGCACATTCCTAACTTCAAAAAAAAATTATAAATATAAAATATATGTGGAAAACCTTTTTCTAACGAACTATTTGTGGGCAAAAGTGGTTCAAACTTAAATTTTTCAAGTTTTTCAATAAAGTAAAATTGTTTCATTATGGAGCTCTTTCGCTTGATCATATAAGTAGACAAATGAACTTTGGCAAGCACACTCCCAACTTAAAAAATATATATATAATATATGTGGAAAACTCTTTGCCGATAAAATATTAGTTGGCAAAAGTTTTCAAAAAGTTTTTAAGTTTTTGAATATAGTAAAATTGTTTTATTCTAGGACTCTTGCACTCAGTTATGTAAGCATGCAAATGAATAAACTTTGGCAAGCACATTTGGGTTTTGCTGATGGTTTGGCCGAGTGAAGCCAAAATTTGTAAAAATATATGCATACTATATCCCCACTATTTGATTTGAAAAAGGCATCTCCAAAACTCCCCGAGCCATTTAGCACGGGTGCTACTATTGAATTTATAGTGTCAAGATTTTACGATCACAATAAGTATTCATTTATTTTTTTTATCAACTTAAATTTAAAATATATGTGGAAAACCCTTTGCAGACGAAATTTCATCAACTAGCGAAAGTCATCACATATCTAATTCTATGATTTATAGAAAATATAGAATAAATAAGGGTACTAAACAGAATCATTAGATCATTTACTTGAAATTGAATTCAACCATATATATATTTTATTTTATTTTCTGAAAATCAAACCATAGATTGAGCATCTGGAGAACGCAGTCAGTAATATATGTCAAAATTGCAGTTTGTTTACATGCAAACTAGGGCGTTTCGATCATCACTAATTAAGTTAAGTAATTGGAGTAATAATCAATCTAGCTAGCTCTCACACATGCAGTACTAAAATGAAACAAAACAATATATCTGAACATTTTGTTGGAGTCACAGCTGGTACTGTTAGCTAGCTGGCATGTTTTGCATTCATTAGGGTTTACATCAAATTGCTGTAGTCATGTAGACCCAGATTGAGATCGAGATTGTAACCTTTTCCCTATGTCAAAAAGGTTTGCATGCTGCAAAAGACACACTAAAATAATACTATATACTACTCGATGCCCAACACTGAAAGGAATAGTAATTGACCTAGCTTCATGCAAACACATTTTTAATGCCATTACGAAATATATGAAGACATTAAGAATCAGCTAGATGCCTAGATCTGCTCCAGCTTTGACAATATTGTCTCGTTCAATTACTACTCACGTGGGAATGGAAGACAAGAGGGAAGCAAATCACCTCAAAAGGACAAGCAACAAGAATAATGGAGGGGCCTCAACTTGGAACTTGTCTCCTAATCCTACCAATATACAATAGGAGAGAAAATGAAAGTGGGAAACAACCAAAAATCGTGTTCAAATGTATTGGGGGCAATGTGTGCCCCAAACCACCTGGGTTTAAACTCCGACCTTCGTTTTGTTCTTCCCTCACCAATCAAGCAAGGACCCATCTCAAAGACTTGTCCATTTTCCATTGCAAAGCCGCATAAAATACTCCGGAGCATCATAAAACTTTCGCTTAATAATAATGACAAAACTCCTTATCTTCATTTTCATGATAATGTGAGTACTCGGAGGAAGGGCATGCATTTATACTTGGCTGCTTACCAAATACTTACTTGAAGGCTTTGCAAATTCATAATGAGACCAGCAGCCGGCCAGCTCATGCATTCATGCATTGGAATACTGAACCTAGAAACATAAATGCAGACGTCAGCAGAAGTGAAAGTGAAAATATGTCATTTCAGAACTTATTAGAGCTGCCTAGAGAAGTAAACTCACCCATATATCCACAACTGCAACTAGGATTCAGCAGGAGAAATAAATAAGGCATGTGACTTGATTACACTCCTTAGTCCTTAATTACTATACTAAGTTAACCATGCTGTGCTGCATGCATGTTTTCTTTTTCTGAATAATTTAACCTTGCTTTTCTGATATGCTGATACAAAATTCAATATTTACGGCAACATTGCAACATTCACACGTAGATAATCTATATATTATATGAGTAATTAGCAAGCTGGATTGCATATACATTGTGATAAGGTAGTGTTATTAGCATAGAAGCCATGAAGGCCGGTGTAAGCAAATAATTGAGTTGTTGGCTTTCTCCCAATAACACAAAAAACATAATATCTTGCTTTGATCGAGTGCCTCATCAAATTGGTGGAGATAGAGACATTTGACTTGATAAGTTCCTCACATTCAATTCTCATATAGAGCTTATAACAAGCCTAATATTCTAAATCCAGCTAAACTCAAGTAGTCCAGTTGGGTTGGGGTGCTCATTATTTCACAGGTTAAAAGCCTGTTCATCTTTAAATGAGAGACAAGATGGGTATTTAATTAAAGGTCTGATAAAAGCAAACTGAGGTAGAAGAGAAGAGGTCCTATTGTATTCCATTAAAAGACATATGGGTCTTACATAGCATATATATTCTCTCTCTCTGACTATAGCTAGCTTAGATAATTAATCATAGCCTAGTCTGTCTCTGCATTTAAGGCTTAGCTCTCTATAGCTTCCCTTTGTTATAATGAGATATACAGAAGAGAAATAAAGATGAGTGTATCTTCTTCTCTTATGAAACCCAATGAATGATGAGCGGAACCACCTCATGTCCTTTCAAATTTAAGAAAGCAGCAGCTTTTTAACTGTTTGGTATATATGCCTTCTTCAATTCTATCTCCTTCTCTCTGCAATCTGCAAGATGTGTTTGTATAATTTCACTTTCATTTACAGCTTCTTCTACCTGTCTTCTTCTGCTCAGTAAAGTCAGAGAATTAATGGGTATTTAGATTTCCAGGCGGTGTGGTCAGTGGTGTGGTGAGTGAGAGTTATATATATATACATATATATACATATATTCTAGCCTCTAGCTAATTATAACTATTTAAGAGACTCTGGGCTTGTGTAGCTTTCAAAACTGAGATTGGTATGTTCTGTTACTGTTATCTGTGTGGTTTAGTTTCCTCAGCCTCTAGTGTATGTATGTTATACATACATATATATATATATATATATATATATATATATATATATATATTAAGAAGGAATGCTACTACTTTTCTGATTTTGTTGTTTTGATCTTGGCTATTTTTTTGTATAGTTATGGATCCTTCTTCCAAAATCTATGGAGGTCATCATGCAGCTGAAGAATGTCAAAGCAATGAATCAGGGTGGACAATGTACCTTGGGTCTCGAATAGATGGCGAAAACGATCATCACCAACATGATCAAGATCACAGTGATGATGATCATCATGATGGAAAAACACATGGCTATGATCACAAGGATGACAGTGATGATTCCATGGTTTCTGATGCTTCTTCTGGCCCAAGTACTCATCACAGGTCCAGATCAGTTCAGGCTGCCAAGAAAGAAGAGAAGGCCAAGACTAAGAAGCAAAAAAGTGCATCAGCAGCTGCGAGGATGAGAAGGGACGTTAAAGCAGCCGAGAAGAAGGCGAAAATCCCAAACTCCAAAGCCAATTAACTAACTAGCTGGCTGGCTCTAGTACTGCTACTTAATTCAGAAATTATGGGGATCGATAATTAAGGTTTGGAAAAATTAGGCAACTAAATGTTCTTCAACTTGTTCAGCTAGCTAGCTAGTTCATAGTTGTTTTGGTTTGTAGCTAAGTCAGAAATGGGCTAAATTGTATCCCACTTAAGATAAACTGGCCGGGTTACAATATATCTATTTTGATTAGCTAGTATGGTTTAGTTGTCAAAGTTTTTGGCTTTAATATATATAAATATTTTTGTTGAAAATAATTGTCCATTAGCTAGAATTATAATGCTTAAAATTGTATGGTTCCCCCATATATATGTATAAATATTTTGTCAGAGACAAAAGAGAGTACTAGCTGCTGCATATTAGTATATATGGTTAGATAACACTGTATTGTCTGTATGGCAAATAGCACCTTAAAAACAGTGTGTTGCAACTTGCAAATAACACCAGGCTGGCATTAAATTTGTGCAGGCAACATAGAGGTTACTACTAGATCATATCTGACCAAAAAAATAGAATATATTATGGTAATCAATCATCAATGTTATGCTTCCTACAATATATAAGCAAGCATATATGTTTCTCTCTTTAGAGTTATTAAGTAACACCCACATGCGGATTTAAAATGGGCATGTCCCTCTAATGCAGTTTAATTTCTTCATCTTTTTTTTTTTGAGATATATAGAACTTTATTGGGAAGGATCTATAGTACAGAAGGATGAAAAAACTCATCCATTACAGCAAAAACTAGGCGACTAAATCAGCCTCTGCACAACCAATGTGGCAATACAGACCGCCTGGTGTTTACTGTTAAGAATGGAAAAAAGGAAAAGAAAAAAAAAATGAAATACAGATAATTAACATAGTCCATCTGGAATGATTAACAGTTTTACCTAGTTTTTATCAGGGTACTATTATGAAACTATTTATGAGGTCTATCTGAATTCACAATTGACCAAATCATATTGGACCTCTGTTTTCAATACTCTTGGGACGGTTTCTCTTTGTTCAAGGTTTCTTACCTCCTCACCACCATTAAAGCGTCCATCTTCAACACTGTTACAAACAAATTCATAAAGTATCCAAGCCCGATAATAAGAAAGTCCCACTTCTCAACTACATCATAGCTTGGTTCTCATATTGTTTATCTAACACCAAAGACATAATTTCAGGTTTGGATTCATATTTTCAACTGCTAAAGCAGAGTGTGCAGTGAGCACTTATATAATAAGGCCCAAGTCCCTTGTTTTGAGTCCTAACCTCAAATTTTCAACACAAATTAACATATAAGAAATGTGTTCGAGCTTCAATATATGAAAGTAATAATTTCATCAAGGATAAGAAAATCGAAATTAGGGTATTTTTTGCCAATTAACAGTGCAAAGTTTTCTCATTGAAGCAAATTGAATTCTGCCCTACAACATGGATAGAATGGCATAGAAATTCAAAACAATGACCACAATACAAATTCCAATCAGGACAGAAACAAAGTAGTAATCTTTGGAAGAGAAAATTCAAAGCAGCACAAGTTAGAACTCACTCACAGAGAGAGGAAAAGAGACGAAGACCACTCCAGTACTCCACTATAAAGTAAAGTTTCTCCAAAAAAAAAAAAGGCGCGAGGATATGACACGTGGAGAAGCGAAAAATGGTGACGTGGACAAAATTAAACCTTGTCCTCCTCTTCCCTTCTTCAACGTTTCTCTGCAAGTCCGTAACAATTCTTCATTTCTCAGTACTGACTGAGAAAATGTCGAAGCTGATTCTCCTTCACGCTTCCCACCACCTCACCCCAATCCATAGCCGAGTCTTCGCCACCGTAGTCGGAGCCTCTCTTTCCAAGCCTCTCCTCCACTCCCAGTACCGCCCTCACTTTTCTCCCTCTCCCCCTCTTTCTCTCCGACGCCGCCTCTCCGTTCGCGCCTTCGACGAGTCGTCGTCCACCTCGCCGGAGACCAAACCAGACGAATTGAACGAAAACGACACCAATTCCGTGCCTGAGGGTAAAATTAACACTGAGAATGTGAGAGCTACAACGGACAAGGACTATCCCAGCGGCGAGTTTCAGTTTCAGGAGGCGAGCCTCTGGAAGAGCTTCGTCATCAAGCTTCGAATGCTCTTTGCGTATCCTTGGGAGCGGGTCAAGAAAGGCAGCGTCTTGACCATGACATTGCGCGGCCAGGTTTTGATAATTTTTCACATTTTGATTTTGATTTGTGTATTTACAATGTTTGCTATTGAATTTGAAAGAGCTGTGGTTTTTGGTTTTCTGTGGCGGTCAGATAACCGATCAGCTAAAGAGTCGATTCTCTAGTGGATTATCTCTGCCTCAAATTTGTGAGAATTTCGTGAAAGCAGCTTATGATCCTCGAATTGCTGGTGTATATCTTCAAATTGAGAGCTTGAACTGTGGTTGGGGTAAAGTCGAAGAAATTCGGAGGCATATATTGGACTTCAAGAAATCAGGTACTGACTACTTTGTGATTATGTCTTTCTAACTTCAATTTTACTTAAAAGCTCTACATTTGAACTTATATGGATTCTTACAGGTAAGTTTGTTGTGGCATATGCACCTGCTTGTAGTGAAAAAGAATATTACCTTGCTTCTGCTTGCCAAGAGATTTATGCCCCTCCAAGTGCTTATTTTTCTTTGTTTGGTCTCAGTGTTCAGGCATCATTTGTAAGAGGTCAGTTTCTCTGGTATTCTTTTCCTCATTTCGAAATATGAATGTTAATTATGTTACGGTTTTGTCTTGATAGTTGCTTGTAATAGGTAGACTTGTTGCCTTCTATTAGTTTGTTATACCTGTTTTATACTTATGACTCAAATAATTCACTAACTGAGGTTGCATGAAATTTTTTTGCAGGTGTTCTTGAAAAAATTGGAGTTGAGCCACAAGTGGAAAGGATTGGTAAATACAAAAGTGCTGGTGACCAACTTGCACGCAAGACCATGTCTGAAGAAAATTGTGAGATGCTGACAGCATTGCTGGATAACATATATGGGAATTGGCTGGACATAATTTCTTCTACAAGAGGTGCTTTGAAATTTGACATTTGGTTAATCTTCAGGTCTTTAAATAACTTATTGACTTCCTAAATTTTTCTGCAGGAAAAAAGAGAGAAGATATTGAGAAGTTTATTAATGAAGGGGTGTACCAAGTAGAAAAATTGAAAGAAGAGGGATGGATCACAAACATACAGTATGATGATGAGGTATGGTATTGTGGTTCTTGTTTCTCTTATGGTTAATATTTGATTCATGTTGTGAAAGATTCAATATCTGTTACCGTAGATCAAACATTTTAGAGAACTGGAGAGTGAGAAGGCTATTTCGATGTGTTTCGGATCCAGATATTGTAGAAAATATATTACAGAGAGTTGAGAGTGTGTCTAAAGTTCAGTTTCCCTCCATTCTCCTCAAGTTTGTCAGGGTATATTGAAGTTCAATGGAATGGTAATTACCTAGTCTAACTTTTTATTTATAATAATGCAAAAATATGTATACTAGGGTTCTTACTGGTGTTCCATTTTGCATATGTCGACCATTATGATTATGTTGTTGAAATTTGATATGAAAGTCATCGGAGGAGTGGTTTGTTCTTGAAAGCTTTATTCATTATGTGATAATATTCAGGTAGCTTTTTAAGTAATATGCAACCCTTTCAGGTTACTTCAATGTTGAAGGAAAGACTTGGAGTACAAAAGGAGAAAAAACTCCCTATGGTTGATTACAGGTAGTCATCAGTATGTGACTTCTGGTTTTGTGGTGATGCATATGAAAAATTTTGTATTTATAAATATGACGAAATATCTGGTGGTCTGATTGATGCAAAGTTGCAAACCTTTGGTTACCTATTTCCTTCTCGTTCATGATTGCAACAGGAAATACTCTAAGGTTCGGAATTGGACTCTTGGCTTATCAGGCGGTAAAGACAAGATAGCCATAATTAGAGCCTCAGGCAGCATTAGTCGTGTACGAGGTTCTTTTAGTCTGCCTGGTTCATCTATTGTTGGGGAGCAGTTCATTGAAAAGATTCGTAGTATAAGAGGTATGGTGATTTTCTAATTTAAGTTCATCTGCTTACTTTAGTGTCCTTGGGCTCCTCTTTTCTTTTACTTCATGCTCAGAACTTTATAAAAAATAGAATACGATACTGTTATGATAAATTATTTTAAGATTATTACTCTGAGAAATATTTGCAACTATAGGGGCCCCTTTAAGTAAAGGAAAATGCAAAGTATTATAGCTTTGTGACTTCAAAAGTGCTCTGGCTGTGTCTTTAGTTATGTGGATTAGATCACTGGACAGTGATCGTATTGTATCAGTTTACTGGCAAATATCATCTATATGAATCAATGCCATGTGCCATGCATCCATTTTTATGCTTTTAGAAGTATAAAGAATGAATAAGTAGAATGACTTTACAAGAGAAATCATGTAATTTTTCATACTTTGGAATCGAGAACCTCTGACTGGTTATTTGCTTCTTGTTTTTTTTCATCTTTAGCCTGTGTCATATGATTTTTTTTTCCATCTCCAGAATCAAAAAGATATAAGGCTGCTATCATCCGAATTGACAGCCCTGGAGGTGATGCCCTTGCTTCTGATTTGTAAGTGCTAGTATATATTAGCGTAACTGCATTTGTGATCCTAAACTTTTGAATACTAGCTGTGAGTCTGTGACACTATTAGATTAATTTTTAGTAATTGTGTTTGCACATGATTTTGGTATGCATTGAAGCTTATAAAGTCCTTGCTTCTTTCATGGTGAATTTATGATACAGGTTTCAACTTTTAATGAATGGTCTATGATACCTGTTTGATGGCATATATTTTAGCTGGCAGTGTATAGCTAGTCTAATGTAGCAGCTCCTGTATATATAACCTTATCAAGCAGAAAAACTTAATTTTAATATATACTTCTGTCATCAATGTTAGAATTCTTAAACTTGATAATGTATAGGCAATGGTAGCATAAATAAACTCATATGGGCTAACCGCTGTTTGTGTATGTTTCATACTCGAGCTGTCAGCTTCAAGCCTAAGCTTGTCATAATGAAGTTAGCTAATTGATATACATTTATATAAATGGAGACTGTCCGGAGCATTAGGGGTAGGGAAATCTTCCTCCATACTGTCTGGTAGGAAGTGGTTCATATTAGGGGAATCTAATGTACCTTTACCTTAATATATGCAAATTTTATGCTTAAGATGAATGAGCTTAATAAAGAAGATGAATCTCCTGGTTGTTAATAAAATATATATGGTATTCCATCCAGATATGTTTCAATACATGAGGTTGTTTTAGCTGCATAAAACTCTACTTGTATGGTTTTTCCCATTAATTTTTTAATTCGTTGATATGTTGTCAAATACTGCTGGACAGAAAAAAAATGTCTGTTTGTCTATGTCTGCATGCAGTTAACTGGTTACCCTGACCTGATGTGTTAATGGTTTGCAGAATGTGGAGGGAAATCAGACTTTTGGCTGCATCAAAACCGGTCATTGCTTCAATGTCTGATGTGGCAGCAAGTGGAGGATACTATATGGCAATGGCAGCAGATGCCATTGTTGCAGAAAATCTGACCTTAACTGGTTCCATCGGAGTTGTGACAGGTGAATTTGAAAATATATATATATATTACAATTAACTCAGAGAAAAATTAAAGTTGGTAGGAGTAGGACTATTAAAAGAGGAAGTTGATTGGATAGTATCAAAGTGATCTATATCCACGTTGGTAAAAGCACAGAGACAGAGACATCTAAATGCATATAAGTATATGTAATACTTATGTGATCTTTTGTATCTATTTGCCATCAAGATTCAAAAGTCTTCATTCCCTTTTGTTGGTATTCAGATAAGACCTTTGGATTCTGTAAGCTGTAGTTGGCATATGATTTTCTGTTTGTAGGGAAGTTTAACCTGGGAAAACTGTATGAGAAGATTGGCTTCAACAAGGAAATCATATCAAGGGGAAAATATGCAGAGGTTCTTGCAGCTGAACAACGACCCTTCAGGTACACGATCTAGTTGCATTATTTGCTATGTGTGATCTCCTTTATATTCCTAGAAAGGGCCAAAGTTAACAATTCTATTTTTCTTTTCTAATTCAGACCAGATGAAGCTGAACTCTTTGCTAAGTCTGCACAGAATGCATATAAGCAATTTCGGGACAAGGCAGCTTCTTCCAGATCAATGACTGTATGTTGGTCAATTGAATCTTCATTTTAGTTTTAATCGCTTTCTTTTCACTCTGTTATACCTGAAATCTAAAGATGTCCCTTTCGTTGCATTGCCAGGTAGAGAAAATGGAGGAGGTTGCACAAGGGAGAGTTTGGGCTGGTAAAGATGCAGCTTCGAGGGGTTTAGTTGATGCTATCGGTGGACTTTCTCGGGCTGTTGCTATAGCAAAGCTCAAGGCAAATATACCACAAGACACACAGGTTGGTGATAAAAGGTTCTTATTAATAAGTTAATTTTGTAAGTTAACTTCATAGTTTCTTGTGTGTTACGATCTTCTTGTGTTGATTACATGTACTCGTCAGTATCTTTCTATAAAAGGTCATTTTATTGATTTGCTTCAATGATTCCAGGTTACACTTGTGGAGCTGGCAAGACCCTCCCCTTCACTGCCAGAACTTTTAAGTGGCATAGGGAGTACTCTGGTTGGAGTCGATCAAACAATGAAGACGCTGCTGCAAGACTTGACCTTTTCTGATGGAGTTCAAGCCCGGATGGATGGAATCATGTTTCAGAGACTGGAGGAATCTTCTAATGCCAACCCCATTTTCACTTTGATAAGAGATTACCTCGGTTCCCTCTAACCTGTATAGCTATATCTGTTTTCTTTTCTTTGGGTTAATTTTCCATTTTGGCCTACCATTTATATTGCATGTTGATAAAGGATCCGTCCCTTGAAAATTTGGGAAGGGAGCCCGTCTCAGCCATTTGATAGCGGCTGGGGGCTTTCAATTGTACAGCCATATATTAATTCAATCTAATCTACATGCACAAGATTCCATGTATATTCAATGAAAAATTCTATTAGGACCTCCAAATTTGCTCACCTGACCTCTTATACTTTTTGCACCTCCTTTTTGCTTTTAAAATACAAGATTTGCTTATTAAACCTCTTCTAAATTTCTAAAATAACCATGATGATATAATTCATATTAAATATACAAAATTACTACTATAATTCTAAATTTACTCACCACACATTAATTAATTAATTTCTAATCAACAAGAAAATATTTTAGCATGAACTATTCTTTGTTTTTTTTTTAATCTTTTTTTAACTATTTTTTTCTCTTTTAGTTGTGCAATAAAAAAATAATCATTTATTCTTACTGTTTATTTTTTTCATCTATTTTTTGTACCTCATGATTAAATATTTTATATATTTTTTTAATTGTTATTTTTTTTTGCAAATATAATGGATAGACTTAGATTTAGGTCATAGTAGAATTTCTTTTGTTCTCTATCACCGATATGCGTTCAACAAATGATACAAATTTTTATGTCACATGATCTATCATAGTTTTTATTTTTATTAAATATATATAAATGTTTTAATGAGTATGTAGTGAAATTGGAAAATAAAAATAGATAAGGAAAATAATAAAGAATGCAATCTAATATTATTGAATTGGAAACTCTAGAGAAAATAAACATGATATCTTTTTTGTATAATTATTGTCCTTAATAGTCATTTTATAGGAGGTTATAAATGTCATTTAATAATTCATAATGGAGTGAGGTCAAGTGAGCAAATTTGGAGGTCCCAATAGAAACACTCATATTCAATCTGTTACTATTTTTTGATATGTTACTATTTTAAGCCCTATTGTTGCCAAAAGAATTTAAGGTTGTTATGCATGTGGAATAATAAGAGATGCAACATTCCATTCGAATAAAACCATGGAAGTATCTACTTATTAACTCAAGTACAATAATATTATAGAAGGCTTTGTCCAGAATGGTTAAAAGACAAAGAAACAAGTCGACAAAAGGAAATCTAAAGCTTTGATTCAATCCCAAAATATATATATGCCGAGTGTTGCAATAATAATAAGGACCTAAAAGATTCCAAAGCAAAATCCAGACGAAAAATGCTAAAGAAATACAACAATAGCAACAATGACTTGTTAAAAGGCTAGCTGTAGTAGTAGAACTAAATCGCTAGGACCGGTCATATCAAGTGTGACATGTACACTGATATGAGGCTTGACAAGGTGCGCTTTTCTTTGGGTCACTTTTACGTTATATGGTACTAAGAACGGAGGTAATTACAAAACAAGATTGTAAGCCAGCAGAGCACATAGATGAAGCAGGTGACACATTTGAACCAGAGAGGAAATGGAATAGTGATGGATATGAAGATTGCAGTGACCCCAAAGAAAATGCCGAATCGCTCGAGCACATGAGCCACTTGCGGATAGTTGAGGTGAATAGATTTACTCACAAAGAAGCAAGTAAAGGATAGTATGATGGTGAAACCGAGGAAGCAAAAGATTGCAGGGAGCTGAGAGTGGATTTGGACGGATAGGAGAGCCATATCAATGGCAGAGGCCGAGCAAAACACAACCAAAATCTTGGGCCAATCTAGGTTGTGGTTTCTGACCGCTGGTAGTTGAGCCATTTCTTCATCTGGACGATGAATCCAGCCAAGTTTTGTTAGAACTTGGAGGGCGGATGTTTTTAAATGTTGTGTAGTAATCTCCATGATTTGCCAATTTACTATTGTAATGCTCTCTCTCCGAGCTCCTTGATTTGCCAATTTGGTATTTGCTTTGAGCTCCGTTTATAGGACGACTAGGAGGGTAAGGGCATTAACTCTGTTCATAGAAAAAGACGCAAATGCCCCTGAGGTTTTTTAGGAAGTTTCGCCGGGGGCGGGGGGGGGCGGGGGGGGATCTGTTCATACAAAAAAATGCAAATGCCCCCTGACTAATTTATACCACACGCGTTGCGTGATAATTGGGTCATTGGGCGAGAGTGAGAGTAAACGTGGGGAGATTCTTCAAAATGATCACAATCCGCAAGCACACCAAAGTTTACACAGTGACACGTGTGTGTGTGTGTGTGTATATATATAGAGCTAATTCTCAACTTCATGCATCGTTACAAATTGAATTGATCGAATAGAATGAATATAATGAAGGTTGCAGGAGATTAAAACAACATACCAATTTCCACAAAATTTGAGCCAGGTATTCCTTTTCCAAAATTGATTAATCTGAATGCCAAAAGGGTTTTAGGGTCTATATATTGAGGTAGGGTACATGATCAAGCTAAGTTAGCTAACTGTAGGATTGAGGTAGCGTTTTAAGGAGAAAATTTTGGCATGCGCACCGAAGTACATATGTACTTGGGTGGTCTTAGCTATTGGATCGGCAAACTCTTCATCCAACCACACACACCTCCTACATATACACCGTTGGATCGTCCATCCCTTCATATTAGTCATTAGATCGCTCCAATGCATATGCACTTCGGTGCATGCAAGTTTTGTTAGAATTGGGAGGGCAAATGCCTTCAAATCATTTTTAGTATACTTCATTTCCTTTTTGGTGTACGTTGTAATGCTCTTGATCGAATCACTACCTTTCAAAACATTATTTAACTGAAAAAAAACTGTTGTCAGTTATTATTTGTACATTAATTAAGAAAAAATTACAGCGTCAACATTTGCGGCTCCCCAACTAACAGATGAATCACCCAAATCGCCACACAAACCACTTTTTCCACAAAGCTCCTCATTGTTCAAAAAAAAAAAACAACAAAGCTCCTACATGGTCCCTCTTATTAGACTCTTGTATACTTTGACACGGAAGCCAAAATTTCAAGGCTCTTTCTTTCCAGAATTCCTATCCAGGTAAAGATTTACTTTTGTATGAGTTCAATCTGTTATTTGATTCAGTTCCGGCCAAAAAGAAACTCTGACTTCATTCAACAGTGAACGAGAAATACTGATTTTTTTTTTCGTGGAAAAAGCATTGGTTCGGTTATTTGCACTTGTGTATAGGGTTGTGTTTTGGTTGAAGAAAAAGACAGCATTGCATTAACACAACTGTTGTATTAACAAAAATTTCAAAAAAATTTGAGCAGATATAATAGCTTACAATGTTTACCAATGATCGGAGACAAGAAGAACGAACTGGAAGATATGGTACTTCAAGGCTGCAATACCTTCAGGTTACCTCCTCCTGCAATTTGTTCTAAATTTACGCAAATTGTTTCTTGCTTAATGTACTTATTAAATGAATTCTCCAACTAATTACGTATGCGATCTATTTCACTTGGCCATATACTTCCCTTTTTTTTTTTGCAGCAATTGGTGACTCAATTTCAGAGTGCTACTAGTGATGGTATGTTGTGTTTGGTGACTCAATTTCATATCTTGTTATTTCATTGATACTTGAAATGCATTTTTATAGCGCTATACATCGGATTTACCTTTCATGGTTTTTGGATTGCATAGATTCTGTTGAAGCCAAGAGCTTATGCTTTGGGTTTCTGCTACAGTTTCTTCTGTGGTATTTCTGTGTTTCTTGTCAAATATATATGCAGTATCATGATTATGAAGTGATAGTTGATTGAGGTTTAAAGTGTCTTTGGTTGTACATTTTTTGCCCTTAGGAAGTATGTATAGGAAATGACTTTTTCATTCGGAATTGTATTCTTCTGTGATGGTTTGAATGTGTATGCCCTCTTTTATAGTGTGTTGTAAATATTCTTATGACCGTTGATTCATCTTTTGGAGGAAATTTTATCAACTCTTAAACTTTAGATCTGTTCTTTCCTTGCAGAAACAAAAGAGAAAATTGTGGCTAATCTGGCAAACTTTGCTTATGATCCTTACAATTATACCTACCTGCGCCAGGTATAACATACTTTATTGATGTTGAATTGATTTGGCTATAAGGTGAATTTAAATGTTCTCCATGACCATTTCGGCCCGATAAGAATTTTTAGATTACAAACAGCTCAATGTGGTGGAACTTTTTCTGGACTGCATAACAGAACCAAATGAGAAGCTTGTGGAATTTGGGGGAGGAGGGATATGCAATTGTTGCCCTGGTGAGTCTACATGTTTATCCTTTTGGTGATCCAATAACATTGGGCTGCAACTCTTAGTTTCTTAAACTAACTATATAGCAAGCGGCTAGCACTATTGTATATGATTTTGGTATCAAATTTAACTTCAATATCTCAAGTGATGCAGATCCGGCTAATGCAGCTGTTATCACGCAGTGTGGTGGAATCCCCCTTGTTATTCAATGTTTATCAAGCCCAGTTAGAAACACTGTAAGTAGGAAATTGTAGGCAACATAACTTCAATTCCATCTAATAAGTACCATATTTTCGGTATTTGAACTTATCTATGCATCTTATACTGTTACTAAACTAAACTTGATTTGTTGTGTGAATGATACGTAATAATTGAAAACTTATTGATTGTCAGGTGAATTATGCAATTGGGTCACTTTATTATCTCTGCAACGCCTCAAACAAGGAAGAAATTATGAAGCCAGAAGTGGTTGATGTCATGAAGAGATATGCTGCTGCTGAAGCAGTAAGTGTCAGCGCGCTTCAGTAATCTAGCCAAGGCATTTTTGGACAAATATGTTTCTGAAAATGAACTTTGAGACAGAGTAGGTCTGTTATTGAATGAACTATCGTGTCACATCGTTTCTTTGTTGTTAAACCTTTCTGTTTCCTGGTTCAGAAACTTTAGTCAGTTCTTGGTTTGGCTCAGTAGCTGCCATCAGTGTACTTGTATATTTCACTATATATATACTGATGTAATCTTGGAATAGTTTGAGTCTAAAGAAAAATACAGTAAAATTAGCAAGTGTTGTGAGGAAATGATAAATGGTGAATGTATTCAAAGTTTGAAACCAGAAATGGTTCTTTGATGAGATTTGGAACATCTATACGCAGGTATTACAACTGCTTGTACAATAGTTTTGAAGCTTGACTTGGAACTGCAAGTCAATGATCATATTTGTAATTACAAAATAGTATTGTAGACCAGGAGACGACATGGATGAAGCAGGTGACACATCTGAACCACAAAGGAAATGGAATTATAATGGCTATGAAAAAGGCAGTGAGACCAAAGAAGATGCCAAATCGCTCAAGCACGTGAGCCGGTTCTGGGTAGTTTGAGTGTATGAAGTTGCTTACAAAGACGCAAGTAATGGAAACCATATATCTCTGCCCTTGATTTTCTTGTACGTGGAAGGTAGCGTCATTATCATATTCTTTTTTCTTTTCTTTTTTCGGTTAAGAGCTTCTTTGTTCTTGTATTTGTCATTAATTTGGAATTAGGCCAAATTAAGTGAAACTATATATATACTTTCATATCTTGAATGAAACGTGATTCGACTAACCTTTGTGTCAAACGTGATTTATATACATAAGGGTTCATTACAATTCAGTTTAACACAAAGGTCGACCTTTTGGAAATAAGAAAACAAGTCTAGCTACGCGAAAACAAAAGGAAGTAAAAAAACAAAAAAAGACCTTTCATTTCAACCCACGCCAAGAAAACACAAGGTCTTTTTTTTTTTTTGGAAATAATAAAACAAAAGGTCTAGCTACTATCAGAGAAATTCTATTAGGACCTCCAAATTTGCTCACCTGACCTCTTATACTCTTTGCACCTCCTTTTTGCTTTTAAAATACAAGATTTGCTTACTAAACCTCTTCTAAATTCCTAAAATAACCATGATGATATAATTCACATTAAATATACAAAATTACTACTATAATTCTAAATTTACTCACCACGCATCCATTAATTAATTTCTAATCAACAAGAAAATATTTTAGCATGAACTATTCTTTGTTTTTTTTTTAATCTTTTTTTAACTATTTTTTTCTCTTTTAGTTGTGCAATAAAAAAAATAATCATTTATTCTTACTGTTTATTTTTTTCATCTATTTTTTGTACCTCATGATTAAATATTTTATATATTTTTTTAATTGCTATTTTTTTTTGCAAATATAATGGATAGACTTAGATTTAGGTTATAGTATAATTTCTTTTGTTCTCTATCACCAATATGCGTTCAACAAATGATACAAATTTTTATGTCACATGATCTATCATAGTTTTAATTTTTATTAAATATATATAAATGTTTTAATGAGTATGTAGTGAAATTGGAAAATAAAAATAGAGTAAGGAAAATAATAAAGAATGCAATCTAATATTATTGAATTGGAAACTATAGAGAAAATAAACATGATATCTTTTTGGTATAATTATTGTCCTTAATAGTCATTTTATAGGAGGTTATAAATGTCATTTAATAATTCATAATGGAGTGAGGTCAAGTGAGCAAATTTGGAGGTCCCAATAGAAACACTCCTAACTAAAACTCAGAAGCAAGTCAATAATTGGGTTTATTCTTGCGCCAAAATACAATCTCTAAAAAGATACCACTGATACGTGTGCAGTCTAATTATGTGGAATTAGGGTTTAGGGTCTCCATATAAAATAATATCATCTACTTACACGTAGATAGGTACAAAACTAAACCTGGCCAAGCAACCTAATCAGCTCAAAACTAAGAGCATCTCCAACAGACTAGCTATTTTGCAAAAAAGTTAAAATTTAGCTATTTTGGACACAATTTTTCACTCCAGCAGAATAGCTAAATAAAAGTCAAATTTAGCTTTTGCCAAAATTTGTAGCTATATTTAGCTATATATGAGAGAGAATATAACTAAATCCTAAATTAACTTACACATAACTACCCTCTGCTGGAGCACAAGTGAAAAACTAGCTAGCTATATGTCATTTTTAGCTAAATTATTTAGTGAAAATAGATTTTACTGTTGGAGATGCTCTAAGAGCATCTCCAACAGAGTAGCTAAAATGAGTTTTTAGTAATATTATAGCTATTTTGTATCAAAAAACAGCTCCAGCAGAGTAGCTAAACTAAAGTTAAATTTAACTTTTTGTTAAACTAGTAGCTAAATATAACTAGAAAATCTGAATAGCTAAACCAATAGCTATATTTCTCTTTCCTCTTTTCTCTTCTCTTTCTCCACGTGTCAGTGTATTATTTGATGAAATTTGTTATTTGACTACAAAATAGCTAGTGTTGTTGGAGTGATGAGATTGTTAAATTGCTAGCTAAATCTCATTTTTCTAGGTATTTTAGCTTTTAAAATGGCTATCATTGTTGGAGATGCTCAGTGCAAACTCAGATTGGCAATTTGTAGCCATATGGATTGCATGTGTAGGTGATCCTGCTGCCAACACCAAATACTAAATATTCCCTGAAGTTTTTTGGACAATAACATTCCCTTTGGTCATATACAGGATCGTTACAGGATTAATCGATTTTTCTAATCTTAAAACTCTGAATTAGCTTGATTTGGGATATCAAGTGAATACGGTTAGAATTATTTTTTGTGCTTAGTGAGTATATATTTGAAATCTAAAATATGAGATTCTGCTATAAAACAACACAACAATCTTATTTTTTTTTGTTACAAAAAGTTTAGGGGAGGGAGAGGCTACCCCCACACTCAGGGTCAGGGCATACCTCAGACCTTTTTGTACCCTAATTTACAAAAGAATTTACAGATTATCCACCAAACAAAGGATTGTCGGCAGAGGGGATCGAACATGGATTGGGGCTCAACCACAAATCCGCCCATGCCAACTCAACCAACCCTTGTTGGCAACGTACAACAAGATTTTCACTCCTCTTGAATGAAACGTACTCTAAATAAAAAACATTCCCTATTACATTAAAAAAAAAACTTAATTAATTACAAAAGATCGACATGGGATTATAATAATGGATGGTTTAAGCAGTTGTGGATTCCTTTTTGGACGATACTTGGCTATGTATACCTGCACCCCAAGGTGCTTACCCCAATAGAGCAACCAATAAAGGACCGCCATGTGTCCCTTTTTAAAATTGATTGTTTTTCTTATGGATTTTGCACCGAGATCCGCCGCTGCTCCTCTTCACCGGCGACGTTTCCGGCCACCTCCGGCAGCGAAACTGGTCTCAAATTCTTCGTGTATTCACGGGCTTTTCATTCATATAAGTTTTTTCACCTTTCGTTTATCGTACGTGATGAATCGAAGCTGGAAAGCTTCTCGTTCGTCAGAGCTTTCCAGCTTCGATTCATCACGTACGATAAACGATAGGTGAGGAAACTTATATGAATGAAAATCCCGTAAAGAGACGAAGAATTTGAGACCATTTTCGTGGCCGGAAACGTCGCCGGTGAAGAAGAGCAGCGGCGGGTCTTGGATGCAAAATCCATAAGAAAAAAATAAAATTAATTTTAAAAGGGACACGTGGCAGTCCTTTATTGGTTGCTGTATTGGGGTGTGCAGCCAAGTATCGTCCTTCATTTTTTATGGTTAAGCAGAGAGGAAGGAATTACAAAAGAATATGACAAGCCATGAGATTGCGTAGATGAAGCATGCTATGCATTTGAACCATACAGCCGGAAACGGAATTGTGATGGATATGAAGAATGCGGTGACTCCAAAGAAGATGCCAAATCGTTCGAGCACGTGAGCGACTAGTGGGCATTTGGAATGAACTGACTTGCTGGTAAAGAAGCAAGTGAAGGCAAGCAAGATGGCAAGGTCGAGAAAGTAGAAGATTATAGGAAGCTGAGAGTGGACTTGGACTGAGAGGAGAGCTATGTCAATTGCTGAAGCCAAGCTAAACACCACGATTATCTTAGCCCAGTCTATGTTTTGGTATCGTGCTACTTGAACAGGCACTGCTGCTAATTCTGGGTCGACTTCTGGTTCTGGACCTTGAAATGGGCTAAGTTTCTGAACTAGCAGGAGCACTTTTGTGAGACATGCGGTGAAGTTCATCTTGCTTAAAGCCAAGCAGATCGAACAAAATTAAAAGGAAAGCAAGCAGGTGCAGAAACAAGTACCCTAGTGTTTTCTATATATAGAGCGCGCGTGAGTTTTGCCCAATTAACAAATAGAGCGCGTGGATTGCCACGTTGGATATATCGTCATTGCCATGCATCGTCATTGACCAATTAACCAATTAGTCTAACCGGGGCTTTTCGACATTGACCAATTAACCAATAAGTCTAACCGGGGCTTTTCGACATTGACCAATTAACCAATAAGTCTAACCGGGGCTTTTCGACATTGACCAATTAACCAATAAGTCTAACCGGGGCTTCCTCGAAAAACCCAGGCAGTAGGGTCGATGTGTGTTGGAGAGTAAATTACTGGGTCGATGTGGGATTGTGTTGGAGTGTGAACGTGCAAGAAATTGATAAGTAAAAGTGGAAGAAAAAGGATATATGGCCGTGCGCCATACGAACGTACCAAACGGAGGATTGTACATAATTTCATTACAATATGTATGAGATAATAAGTCAAAGTATTGTTTTAAGGAACTTGAATCCACACTCTCATTCAAGTTTATTTTATTTTTATTATTTTTTTGTAAAATAATGATGTATTTATCACTAAAATGTCATAATTTTGTAAAAAATAATAAAATTCTTATTTGGAGTAGGGATGGGAAATGGGGGATTTTGTAGCAATACCAATATGTGGAATATATTGTTTTTGGTAACAAAATATTTAGTGGAAGGAGAAGCTACCTCCAGTCCTCCACAGCCAAGGCTAAGGCAAATATTTAAAATATTTGGATTATATTTCAATGTAACGTGTTCGTAGAGCCAGTTTATAAAGTTCAACGTAAACCCACCCACGTCACTTCCAATAATATAAAACATGAGTATAACATGATAAGGGAAGCGTCTTCTGTGCCCCTAGGGGTATATATCCCCAACTCCATTGAGCGCGTGAGATACACGCGGCCGTCAGTTGCTTGGTTAGTCAAAGCGTTGGTCAACAAAAAAATGTAGAAGACACAGAGTGTTAACCGAAGCAACTGATCTGGGGTTGCGATTTCGGTTTGATTCCATTTGTCCACTTCAAATCAAAATTCGCAGATATCCTTGCACGGCTTTCGTAGATGGACTGCACCTGTCTTTGTTTCCAGATTAACTTGCATCCCGGGAGGTTCAACAAACCATTCGAGCATGTATAACACTGATTGAAGGTCGGATTTGTTGAGTAGAAGGGTAATTATGAGGAGGTCCAAGTCATCGTCGGCGTCTTCGAAGTCAGAGTCGGCGAGGATGGGAAAGAACTAGAGAAGAAGAGGAAGAGAGTGAGGAAATGTGGGACAGAGAGTCCCATGATTGTGATGACGATGATGATGCGACGCTGCTGCCACAGGAATTTGGAATTGTACTGCAACGAAAGGAATCAAAATTAAAATTGCAAGTGATGGATAATGGATTTGGATTATGGTGGTGAGAATAGCACGGCTTGATTGGATTAATTGGAATCAAAATTAAAATTGGATTTGGATTTGGATTGATTGGAATCAAAATCAAAATTGGAACTGAGAATAGCACGGCTTGGGATTGCAGTCTAGTCAACTAGGCCGGGAAAAATGGGAAGAAAGAACACGGCTTGGGTTCGCCGGTGTCGCGGAGAGGAGAGAAGCTGCGCCCGAGATATGGTTCCCTTTGATCTGATCTGATGGATAATACCCCTTCATTAAATTAATTTCAACGGCCCAGATAAAAATGATGAAGTTGATCTACGTTTCAGATCACGCCACACAATTTTTATTTTACAAAAATTATTTTCTTAATTTCCAAACTTCAGAAATTCATAATAAATATCTCAGGAGTCCGAAAAATTCTCCAAAAATTCTCGTGGACTCGTTGTGACATGTTCTTTATCCTCGAGTCCTCGAATTGAAATGATAACGGTAAAAAAATTTCTGAAATTTTTCCAAGACTCCTTGATAATTATCGAGATTAGGAATTTAATCTCGATTAACTTCTAATTATTCCCAAGACAAGGTTCCGGGTTTATTTTTTTTAGTTTATTAAATAGAGCTCGGTCATGCAAGAATGTAGGCGCGAAACACGTGCAAACCGGACATGTGACGATTAGGTTATGATCGTTTTAGTGAAAATGATATTTTTATAAATAACGTTAAATAATAGTTGACCGTATTGACCGAGCCCGAAACGACCACGAACGAGACCAATTTTTTCACACTAGGCATATCACTACTTGGTAAATACAACCATAGGATTAGTGACGTAGTGGTTACGGCGTTTTAGTGGTAGGGGTATTTCGGTCACTACGGTTGACTACATTGATTGAGGTCGAAACAAGGATGAAAGTGGCTGATATTTTTACCATAGACATAAAACATTGCAATAATCGTATCTAACGGTTGAATTGACCATTTTCTTTTTCCTTCACCTTGTATGTTTTTAAATATTTATTTTTCTTTATAAGATTTTGTGACATTTTGTGCAATTCGAGAAGTCGAAATGATAAATGATAAATTCGACAATGCTCATATATTTACTGTGTAGTAATATAGACAATGTTAAAAAAAATTAGCGTCGTTCGTCATCGTTTAGGCCTTAGTCAAGGTGGTCAACCCTTATTTAATGTCATTTATAAAAATATCATTTTTCACAAAAACGGCCATAACTTATTCGTTATATGTCCAATTTGCTCGTGTTTCGCACCTATACCCTTGCATGACCAAGCTCTATTTACCGACATAAAATTTTTAAATATGGCACCTCATCTCGGTTTAGTTGCCCTTGGAGAAATCCAATTAATAAATATAAGGGTAAAAATGTCCAACTGGGCATTAAAAATTTACAAAAATTAATTTCAGGGTCCAAGACAGCAAAGAGTGAATATCAGTCTACACCCCACCCCTTTAATATCCTAAGGAATAATAAATACATTTTATTTAATTATTAAATGACCATAGACGTTTTTATCCTTTCTATTCATTTAATATTCTCCCAAGGGCAACAGAAGCACGATGATTTGATCGTTCCAATTTTTTGACATGGGTAGATAAAGCTCAACCTCACAAGAGTGTGGCGCGTGACCTGTGTCCCTGTATGATTTGTGACAGAGTGGTTAAAGGAATTTTAGTGGTAGGGGTATTACGGTCACTACAATTAACCACATTGATCGAGGTTGAAACAAGGACGAATATGGCTAATTTTTTTTTCATAGGTATAAAACATTGCAATAATCTCATCTAACTGTCAATTTTTCCATTTTCAGTTTCCACTTTCTCAGATTGTACAAAATCTCATTATGCCTACTAATGTAGTATAATTTTATAATTGGTTATCATGAAAAGTATACATTTGAAAACAAATGAGATAGAGGAAAAATAAAGTGCTCAAATCTACCGTTGGATGCGATTATTGACATATTTGTGACTATGGTAAAAAAATTAGCGTTTTTTGTTGTCGTTTTGACCTCGATCCATGTGGTCAACCGTAGTAATTTTACTACTAAACCATTTGTAACCACTCCATCACAAATCTTGCGAGACATGGTAATAAAGTTCATGTCACGACTAGTCCGTTGGAATTTTTGGATAATTTTTCAGACAAAGGAGCTATTTTTAATGATTTTCTAAAGTTTGAGAAATAATTAAATAATTTATGGAAAATAAAATTTGTGGCGGAGTGATCTGGACCGTTAATCTCTACCCTTACTTGATCAGGACCATCCAAATTAAATTAAATGGAAGCTATAAATAGCCAACCAAGTTTGACTCGATCAGACTACCTTCCCCCCTAACCGCGACGCCGCCGAACTCAAATATCTCCTCCGGTCGTTTCACGGCGCCGCACCTGTACCAGAAGTTTCGCCTTGGCGAGGTGAACACGAGGGTGGCGTTGGCTTGTCGAATCGATGGCTGAAGAGTAATAATCGAAGGGAAGAATATCTACGATTTCCGGCGAGTTCTCGTCGAATTCCGGCTATTCCGGGGACGGTTTGGTTCGAACCGGGCTACAAATCTCATCTGCTCTTCGACTTCTTCAAGTTCATGGGCTTGGAATTCATTTTGGTCAGTGTTTGGAGATTAGATTTTTGGGTGTGTTTTGCAACCGAGAAATCGCCGTGAGTAGTGGCGGCTGGAGCTCACCTTAATCATTTCAGCTTTATTAATGGTTGTTTTGTTTGAATTTCAATATAAATCTGGAAGGAGGCCTGGGGATTGTGGTGTCTCGGTTGATAATTTGGGCTGTGGTTTTCAAACTTTGACGAAGCTGTTCGAGCTCCAGAGTTTTACCTGACGGACAATCCAATACCGTTTGTTATTGTTGCCTCCGTTAGTGTTCCACTGGTGGTCCCCATACTGACACAAAGGTGTGGTCCAGATTACTCCTCATTATACCTTGAATCCTTCCACTAATCCAACGGCTGAGATGTCCTCTTATCTAATAATTTAATATAAACGTGGGGTACACGCGCTAACAGTTAAATGGGGGTACATACCCCTAGGGGTATAGAAGATTCTTCGCATGATAAGTCGCATAACTATTATATATATGCCTTCTCAGTTCTGTTGTCTTTTTTGGCTTTTACGTGTCACAGCTTTTGTTTCTTCTTCGTTTTCTCTTCCTCTAAGAATGGAAGTAATTACAAAATAGGATTGTAAGCCAGCAGATCGAGCGCATAGATGAAGCAAGCAGGTGACACATTTGAACCACAAAGGAAATGGAATTGTGATGGATATGAAGATTGCGGTGACCCCAAAGAAAATGCCAATTCGGTCGAGCACATGAGCCACTAGCGGATAGTTGGAGTCAACAGATTTACTCCATTGAGGATTTTTAAAAGGGTCGCTAGGGTCCTTTTGTTGTGCATTGAGGATTTTTAAATGGTCTTGTCCTAGGGGGCTGACGTCGGTCCCTCTGTTTTTTTTGGTGCATCGAGGATTTGAGGATATTTTAACAAATCTCAATTGCAGAAGTTTACCAGCCTAGGCTGACGTCGGTTAGACTCAATTGAGGTTTAAATGGTTTTTTGTTGTGCATCGTTAGGAAGTACGTATAAGATGATAAAGTAATTTGAGAGTCACAATCAAAACAAACTGACAATCAATTGGTTGGAGAGACTCAAATATTTATAAACATATTTGCAAGGTCTCTATTCTCCAATGTGAGAAAACACTCCACATAAGAAATGACTTGTTCATTTAGAATTGTATGCTTTTGTGATGGTTTTATTTTCATTCCCTGTTTTATCTGTGTTGTAAATTTCTTATGACCACTGATTCATCTTTTGGAGGAAAGTTTATCAACTCTTAAACTTTGGATCTATTTTTTGCTTGCAAAAAACGATTGAGAAAATTGTTGCTAATCAGGCGAACTTTGATTATGATCCTTACAATTATACCTACTTGCGCTTTTTGATGTTGAATCAGTTTGGCTATGAAGGTGAACTTAAATGTTCTCCATGACCATTTCGGCCTGAAAAGTATTTTTTAGATAGGTACAAAACTAATCTGGGCCAAGCAACCTAATCAGCCCAAAGCTAAGTGCAAACTCAGATTGGCTCAGCCCATTCGACACCCGTTTTCCCTCCATATGGATCGTGTGGGTGATACTTGAGCAACTCACTCCAGTCGAGTTGAGCATCTCAAAATATCAATCATGGCTTCTGTGGCACCACCACTCCCATTCTCATATCATCCTCTGCTCCCAAAACCACTCACCAAACACTCCCGTAACTCCATAACTTTAACTCCAAAAGCATCACTTTCTTTCTCTCCCACACATACAAACTCTCTCAAAAGCTCATCACTTCTCCAACCCACTTTGCTCCAAGAGATCAACAACCTCTGCAACTCAGGAAACCTCTCTGCCGCTCTCACTCTCATTCAAAACAATGCCTTTTCCAGGTCACAGGAAAACAAGGACGCAATGGGCGCTCTGTTACAGGCCTGTGGCCGCCACAAGGACATCGAAACCGGCCGCAAAGTCCACCACTTGGTCTCCCAATCCACCCACTTCACCAACGACTTTGTTCTCAACACCCGCATCATTACCATGTACTCCATGTGTAATTCTCCTTCGGATTCCCGCCTTGTTTTCGAGGGCTTGCAGAGGAAAAACTTGTTTCAGTGGAATGCGCTGCTTAGTGGGTATTCAAGAAACCAGCTTTATGCTGATGCAATTGATGCCTTTATTAAGTTGATTAGCGCCACCCAGTTTCAACCCGATAATTTTACGTTGCCTTGTGTGATTAAGGCTTGTGGAGGGCTTTTGGACGTGGGTTTGGGGCAGGTGGTTCATGCCATGGCTGTGAAGATGGGCTTGGTGGAGGATGTGTTTGTGGGTAATGCATTGATAGCGGTGTATGGGAAGTTTGGGTTGGTGGAGGATGCAGTTAAGGTGTTTGAGAAAATGCCTGAGAGGAACTTGGTTTCTTGGAATTCGATGATAGGTGGGTTTTCGGAGAATGGGTTGTCTCAAGAGAGTTGTAGTTTGTTGGGGAAGATTTTGGAGGGTGAGGAAGGGTTTGTTCCGGATGTGGCTACGTTGGTCACTATATTGCCTGTTTGTGCTGGGAAAGGTGACGTAAAAATGGGGATGGAGATTCATGGAGTGGCGGTGAAATTGGGGCTGAACAAGGAATTGATGTTGAATAATGCCTTGATGGACATGTACTCAAAATGTGGATACTTATCCGAAGCTGGAGTTTTGTTTGAGAAAAATGATAAGAAAAATGTGGTTTCTTGGAATTCTTTCATAGGAGGTTATTCTAGAGAAGGGGATGTTAGCGGAGCGTTTGATCTTTTGCGAAAAATGCAGATGGAAGAGGAGGATGTGAAGGTGAATGAGGTCACCGTCTTAAATGTATTACCAGCTTGTTTAAGGGAGTCAGAACTTTTGAGCTTGAAGGAACTTCATGGTTACTCATTCAGACATGGGTTTCAAGATGATGAACTGGTAGCCAATGCTTTTGTTGCAGCCTATGCAAAATGTGGGTCGCTGAGATCTGCTGAGCAGGTCTTTTATGGTATAGAGACAAAGACAGTGAGCTCCTGGAATGCAGTTATTGGTGGCCATGCCCAGAATGGAGATCCAAGAAAGGCTTTAGATTTGTACCTTCAAATGAAACAATCAGGTTTGGATCCTGACAGTTTTAGTATTGGTAGCCTCCTTTTAGCTTGTGCCCACCTGAAATTTCTTCAATATGGTAAAGAAATTCATGGGTTTGTGCTACGTAATGCGTTAGAATTGGATTCATTTATTGGTATTTCATTACTATCCTTTTACATCCATTGTGGTAAATCATCATCGGGAAGAGCATTGTTTGATACGATGGAAGATAAAAGTTCAGTGTCATGGAATGCAATGATCTCTGGTAACTCTCAGATTGGACTTCCTGATGAAACCCTCGATCTCTTTCGACAAATGCTGTCTAATGGAATCCTACCTTGTGAGATAGCCACAATGAGTGTGCTTGGGGCTTGTTCACAACTGTCAGCTCTACGCCTAGGAAAAGAATTGCATTGTTTTGCTTTGAAAGCTCGCCTCACAGAAGACCTGTTTGTTGGTTGCTCTCTCATAGATATGTATGCAAAAAGTGGCTGCATAGAACAGTCTCACTGGGCATTTGACAGTTTAACAAAAAAAGATGTGGCATCATGGAATGTTATAATTGCAGGATATGGAATTCATGGAAATGGAAACAAGGCTTTAGAGCTATTTGGAGAAATGGTAAGTTTGGGGCAGAAGCCCGATGGCTTTACATTTCTAGGAATTCTGACTGCATGTAGCCATGCTGGGCTGGTTAAAAACGGGCTAAAATATTTCAAACAGATGCAAAGGTTGTATGGAATAGAGCCAAAGTTAGAGCATTACGCATCTGTGATAGACATGCTGGGTCGGGCTGGTCAATTGGAGGAAGCTTTAAACCTAATAGATGACATGCCTGAGGAACCAGATACTAGAATTTGGAGCTCATTGCTTAGTTCCTGTAGGAATTATAATGATTTGGACATGGGGCAGAAAATTGCTAAAAAGTTATTAGAATTGGAGCCTGAAAAGGCAGAGAATTATGTGCTACTATCAAACTTATATGCAGCATCAGGGAATTGGGATGATGTGAGATGGGTCCGGCAAAGGATGAAGGAGATTGGCCTTCAGAAAGATGCCGGCCGCAGTTGGATTGATCTTGGAGGGCAAGTGTATAGCTTTGTTGCTGGTGACAATTCTATGCCAGAGTCGGGAGAGATTAGGAAGATGTGGACAAGATTGGAGGAAAAAATAAGTGAACTTGGATATAAACCTAATACAGGTTCTGTGCTTCATGAACTGGAAGAAGAGGAGAAGATTGAAATATTGAGGGGGCATAGTGAAAAGCTTGCGATTTCATTTGGATTGTTAAAGATGAATAAAGGTGCTACACTGAGAGTGTGCAAAAATCTGCGCATTTGCATAGATTGTCACAATGCGGCTAAGTTGATATCAAAGGCTGTTGAAAGGGAGATAGTTGTGAGAGACAACAAGCGCTTCCATCATTTCAAAGATGGCCTATGTTCTTGTGGAGATTATTGGTAAATCAACAAGGAGTGCAGAAGTTCTCAGATGGAGCATATTATATCAAAGGTATCAGAGCCCGTTGCTGCAGCTTACTAACATATTTGTACATCATTTAAGTGATAACCAAAACTTTTTACTTGTGATATGAAATTGAAGCATACTACACTAGTACTGTTTGTTACTGCACAGTAATTCTGATCTCTCTTTCTCTCTGTTGTTCAAGTGTGACTTAATGTCCATCAAATCACGCCATCATAGAAAATTGGTCTTCTGTTTGAATATATTTGTAGAAAAGTCCACATCAGCAGATAGAAACAGCAATCAACCAAAAGGAGTCTTCTGTTTTTATTTATTTATTTAAGCATAGACGAAGCAGGTAGTACATTTGAACCAGACAGGTAATGGGATTGTAATGGATATGAAGACCGCAGTGATTCCAAAGAAGACACCACATTGTTGGAGCACCTGAGCTATTTCTGGACAGCTGGAGTGAATGAATATGCTTATGAACACAGAGGTAAATGCAAACAAGATTGCAAGCGCGAGAAAGTAAAAGATTGTAGGGAGCTGGGCGGATAGGAGAGCTAAATCAATGGCTGATGCCGAGCAAAATACCACAATTATCTTTGCCGAATCCAACAACTGCTTCTTGGTCAGGACCCTCTAATCGGCCAATTTTCTGGATCATTTTTGTAAGGAATGACTTTGCTGAGTTCATTGTGTTGGTCAAAGGGAGGATTGCATTTGTAAGGAGTCGCCGTATATATAAGCTATTAATTAGGAGGACCTGCCAAAGTCGGTCATGAGCTGCAAATCGATATTGCCCAAGGGCGAGGGCAACTCGTAAAAACAAAATATTTGCCCGATTTTACTTGTCTTGTTTATTTGTTTGTATTTTTCATCCGTTTTGTACCTCTCAGTTTCTCAGTTTCTCTTTTTCGTCAAACATGATTCAACTTCAATTGAAATCCATGTTTTATCATTTTTAAACAATAAGCCGCCGCATTCACCAAAAACAAAACAAAAAAAACAATCAGGCAAAAAAAAAAGTATGATGACTTGCATTTCTTACCAAGACTTTCTTAAGTGTTTCTTAGCAATGTGATACAAAATTCTTATTCATCAAATTTTCTGTTCTTTTTTGGCAACCAATTCATCAACTTTTAGCTTACTTCAAAGCCAAAGGATAAAACCTAATAATAGAGTGTGGAATGTAAATAACTAGACGTCAATTTCACTCATTTAAAAACTAAACCTAAATTAGTAAATTTAGTTGGTAAAAAAAACTAAGTTTGTAGAACTAAAATTATATTTCTACACGTAACCAAAAAAATATATATATTTCTACAGTAACAAAGTTGCATGAAGATAAATGATTTGTTGGGGTTGGTGGTGGATCCTCCTTGACCTTGGGCCCAAAATACAGGTGGTGGTTGGTCCTGTTTGTAGACCATCCCTTCCCCGAAATAAAAATTAGGGTAAAATCCTCATATGGTACCTGGACTATTGCGAATTGCAATTTTTAGTACCTGAAGTTTCATAAAGAGTCTTATGGTACCTGAACTATTATGTCAAGACCCTATTTAGTACTTCTGTTAATTTTAGCGTTAACTCTCTTTGGTGGCTCAATTTTGCTGGGGCAAATTGGTCAGCCTACCCTATCCAGTCACCTTAACACATCCAGTTTCAGTCATCTATCCCTCCAAATCAACCTTCCTCGGCGCCAAAATCTTTCTACTTTCCCTCCTAATCTGGGAGGCTAATAAATTGAGCTTAAATAGGAAAATTTCAGAGCGTGTCCACACTAGACCAACCCGAAAATTACTTTGTGAGTAGGAAATTTTTTCTCTTAGCTTATATACAGTGAACCCCCAATTGGTATTAGAACCCTTCAACATGGAAGGGTTAAACCATTAAATTCTGGGTTGCTATTGTGGAGTGCAAGCTAAGGAGTATGTCTATTGGAACGATGAGATGAGAACCCAAGAAGGAGATTTTGCTTTCAAGGGAAATCGAGGTGTCCGCATGCAATTGCTATAATACTTACTTGGATTAGTGAGGAATCAAAAATTTCTAGAGAATGAGTTGAGAAGGATCCGTGCAAATGAAACCAGATTGCACGTTGAGTTGGATGTAATGCGTAAATGTGAGGAAGGGAGATGATTTTGCATGAGGAGGTCAATGAGAGCAGAGAAAGAGAGAGTAAGGGTTGGATTTTAGGTATTGTTTATTGGATGTAATTGCTTGCTGCCATGTTTGCTTTGCAATTAAAGGATGCTTGAGGAAAATGATGAACTGGAAGGAGAAAACACGCAAACCCATAATGAAGAGATAAACTGACCAAATTACCCTTGTCCGATTCAGCAAAATTGAGCCACGCAAGCAGAGTTAACCCTAAAATTAACGGAAGTACTAAATGGGGTCTTGACATAATAGTTCAGGTACCACAAGACTCTTTATGAAACTTCAGGTACCAAAAATTGCAATTCGCAATAGTTCAGGTACCATATGAGAATTTTACCCTAAAAATTAAAACATTGAAGCAGCTAACTTTAGTGGTCTCAACTCTCCACTCCAAAGCCTCGATTTCTGCATTTTTGTTCAGAGCTTGAGTTGTTTTTGTCAGCAGCTCAATTCTGTCATGGCGTCGACTCCAGCTTCACCGTCCTCTGCCTCCAACTCCGACCACTCCGCCACTCTACCACCCACCTCTCTCACTCCCACAAATCCACAACCGCAAACACAGGTTCTCTCCCTCTCTCTCTCTCTCTGTATGTAAGTAATGGTCTCTGCAATGATTTTTTATGGGATTTTTTTATTTCTTTTCCTTTCATTTTTTTCAAAACGATAAAGGTCGATGGTGGACTCAACAATGGGGTCGATGAGAAAAAGCCTGACATTGACAAGCCTGCATCTTTTGAGTGAGTCTTCTTTCCGTTCCTTATTTTTCTTCCAATATTTAGATTCATTAGGTTTTTCGTATTTATATTTCCCACCATGAAATTTTAGTGAGCAAGATGAAGACTTGTTTAGCAATAGAGTGTAAAGGAATGGGCTTTTCAAGTTATGCTTGTGTAAGTGTTTGTTAGTTTTGGCTACGCATGTATCAAATTTGGTTTTCAGGGGAAAAAAAATAGAAATAGAAAGAAGGAACTAGATAAAAGCGGTTGGGTTCATTAAAGTTTACTCCTCTTCCAATTTTTGGATAGTCTACTGAAAATGAGCTAAGAATTTGAGAAAGTTCCTGAAAATTGAATAGATTGTATACAAACAAATTGTAGTCTCTACAGAGAGAGCATATAAATCATGTAGTTAAATACAAAGATTCTCAATATTTGTCAGAGAATGGGAATATCTTTTGTGAAGTGGTTAAATTTGAAAACGTAGAGTTGACACTTGTACTAAGAGCCTGGTAATTAAAGTTGTTTCATACTTCCAAATTCAGCTGTGACATTCTAGTCATCTCTCATCTTCTGCCCTCCAAAGTGTTCATGTGTTCTAAGAGTGTTTTCGAAGGCCTTTATTTGATTTTTATGAGTTATTGCTTCCCATTTTCGGCATTTTAATTTTCAGGCCTTACACTAACTTAGACTTCTATGCCTTCTTCTCTCCTTTGTCTATGCACGCACACAAACAGAAATGGTATTCTGTTTGGGACTTGGGAGTAGTCTTCCATATTACATCTTAAATAGGAGTCTCTAGTGGTAGCCACTTAGCCATTTTAAGTCTCAGTGAGCTTAACTAACCACTTAAATGAAATAAGGTACTAGGATACTCATCTTAAGTTTGACTGAGGAGGTTCCTCGGATTACGTAATTATACCCCAACTTTCCAAATCCTCAAAATCTCCATTGTAGACACACACATACTGACGGAACTTGTCAGCATGCTTGGACTCTCAGTTTATTTATTCTTGATTAGCTGCAATTTGGAGAGGTCAGACACTTGGCTTACCAACTGGTAAATGTGGATCTTATTATGAGTTTATAATTAAATTTCGACAGAATAGGTCTCATCAGATTACTACTTGTTTGTGGACCACTCTTGGCCTAGACATGCGGTTATTACCATTGTTCCAACTGTGGTCTTTTTGATGCCTTCTGTTTTTGTTGTTCTCTTTGTGTGAACTTAGCAGAAAGTGTTTCTGCTACACCAGATGTTCTCTACACTGCTGTCTTGCATTTTTACTCTCTTAGAGGCTGAATTATATAATATGTTCTTTGTTTGTATAGTGAGCTTCATAGCGCGGACCACATTGAGAAGTTCAAGAAGTATGAAGCTGATTACACTCGTTGGTTGACTGCAAAATACTTCTCGAAGAAAACTCTTTATGGAGGTGTGCAACAATTGTTTCAAGTCTTAAACAGCTTGTTATAATTGGTTGAGATTTACAATTGATGTACATCACTCTATTATTCGAAATTTGATCTACTTCTTCCCTGCAGGCAACATATTTGACGAAAATATGACAATACAGGATGAGGTTATAAAGTCAAGCAGGTACAGTTCATTAACGCGTGCAGTTTAACTGGAATTTCTAATGCTATTGCAAAAGCTAATGATTTTAGTTTCTCTCCGTCTAGGTGGCCTTGTACCAGATCATATGCAGACCCAGTGCAGGGCTTTGAAGACCAAAGCAGCAGCTGCTCAACTTCAACAACAACGGCCGAAACCTCGCCTAATTTATCAAATGGGAAGCATCCAGTAAAGTAGAGAACTTTGTTTCATTATTGTGTTCTTAGATTTCGAGGACCTATTAATAGGATTTTGTACATGGATAAACATGCTGTGCATGCTAACAAATCACTGAAGGACATGGACCCAAAATTTTGAAAATCTCTAATCCAGTTATTAGAAATTTCTTCTATTGTTAATTGATGCATTTGCATTAAAAGCATAATGTACCTTTCATTATATTGAGCAATGTAGAGAGTTGCTGATACAAATCGTTGAAAATTACAGAATGATATTCGGACATCTTTAAAGCATAAATCGACTCCATAAAAAAGTGTATTTAAAAGGTTACATCTATCAGATCAGCAACGGCCACTTGAAGGGAAGAAACTCTCTCTTTCATTTGAGCATTCTCTTGAAGAATCTGCTGGTTTCCCTCTAACAGTTGGATGAGCTTCTCGCAGAGCTGACTATTTGCGATGTAGAGCTGGTCCACCTCAAGCTGGAGCTCTTCAATTCGCTTCTTCTTACGCATCCGCGACCTTCGTGCAGATTCTCTGTTGGAAATCATTCTCTTGGTCCTTTTTTCATGGCTGCGCCTTTGCTCCTCTGCAGCATTTTCATCAAAAACAGTGTTAGTGCCAAGAGTGGAGGTGTTTGGTGTGAAATCATGGATACGAGACATGGGGAAAATCCAAGTCGGGCCAAATGGTAGTGAACTTGATTCTGAACTGGGTTTTGGATTCATGACGAACTTTTAGGTGACTAGCTTAAAAGAATAGGAGAGAAGTTTGGAGGAAGAACCCAAGTGAGGTTTAGCAACTATGATAGTGATTTATTGATACAAGGACGCAATCATATCAGCTTTTGTTGTTGCATGAAGATCATCAACATCAGAAGGCAATACCTGGAGATAAGCCTAGCTATTATGAAATTGCGTCTAAATGTAAAACGACTCGAAAATAGGTCAGGATTAGTAAGTCTAGTTTTGATCAGTTTTAGTCTAGTACTTTTGAGACACATGAATTAGAAAATTATGTTATTAATAAGAAACAAACCTACCTTTGCAGCAAAAAGGGAAGATAATACGCAGAAATCATGGGCATCGTTCTGTTCCTTTTGCTAAAATTGTTACATATGCTTTTATTTGATTTTTGTAGTTGGAAACTTTTATGTATACCTTCATACTTGTTCAATGTTTACACCATCATTAAATAACTAACACCAACTAGTGTGCTTTTATGGTTTTTACTAAAATTGCTCCAGAGAAGAAAGATAGATATACAGAGAAGGAATGCAGCAAGTGGATAAATTCATATAACTATGTTCTCAATCCTCATAACTTCAACTTCTTCAAATGCGGGAAGCATCTAAAGATTTCGATTTCAGATTCTGGGTCTCTATTGGGACCTTGATTTCTATTGGTTTTCAACATGCATCATTTTTCTTTACTCAAGTTGTTTGAAATGCAATTGTTGGTTGATTGCAATTGATTGTTTTGTTCCTGAATTCCTTGTTCAGTTTCGATATTTTTCGAAAAACAGATGAACTGACGATTACAAACCAAGAACAAACCTATCCATCCAGATAGTAGCTTATTCTGCCTTCAAAAATAGAACGGTAAAACGCTTCTGATATGAATAGAGCATAAGCTACTTGCCATTAATCAAAACAAAACCAACTCACAAAGAAAGAAGAATATGGACTACAATTTTGAGTACCCCGCTAGATTATTACATCATACGCTTGACCTTGTAAGGAATCAACTTCCAGCAAAAACAAGCTTAACAAATGTATAAATGTTCTAAAGTAGTTAACATGATAACCATGAAAAATTACTCCAGTCATTGAACAATCTTATGCTACCACCAAAAGAAACAGCATCACGAATCATATAATCCTCACAAAGTAAAGTAACTCTTTCTCTCTTAACCGAAAGAGAGGTACACTCTTCACCACAGCAGTATCTACATTTTTGAAAACCTAATGCTTCAAGAAAGATTTCAAAATCATGTCTGGCCAAAGTTCAGTCAATGAGCAGGCCTCTGGCTCCTCCTACGCTCATAAGCAGTATCATCGGTAGGCAATTCGTATCGACAGACCGGACATGTATTTCTAATGCGCAGCCACGGCACAATGCAATCTCCATGGTATCTATGTGCACAAGGCAACTTCTTGGCTTGTTCCCCGAGATTAATGTCATCCTTGCATACAGCACAGAGTGCATTGCCCTTGTCCACATCCTCCTGAGTCACAACCACAGAGGGAAGAGTTTCCACAACAGAGTTGGCAGCCGGAGGGCGGCCCATTACCACATTTTCATTCTCCGAAAACTGCCCAAACAACATATCATATTCTGCAGTGTAGATGTAGTCATCGTGATCACCAGGGAAAGGTTCAGCATCATGGTCCAGCTCCGGGTTTGGCTCCCAATTGTGGGCATTCAACAAAACTTCCCATTCCAAATTCCCCAGAGCTTCAACTCTCTCCACAGTCACTTCCTCTTCAGGAGCAATTATTGGCGAAAGCGAAACCGAAACAGATCCTGATTCCTCCTCATTATCAGGATCAATGAACATTCCGAAGACCTCTTCAACGCGTCCATCAACTTCCTCCCACTCGAATTCTTCATTATTCTCCCTATGCTCTTCCAATCGAAGCGAATCCCAACAGAGAGGAATGCCTGTATCGTCATCATAATCACCATGACCATACTCATCTTCGGAATGCAAATCAAGGCCAATAACCCCATTTTCATCCTCATCGGAATCGGATCCAAATCCGACGAGCCGAACGCAATTC
Source organism: Rubus parviflorus (assembly GCA_029955375.1). Taxonomy (NCBI): domain Eukaryota; kingdom Viridiplantae; phylum Streptophyta; class Magnoliopsida; order Rosales; family Rosaceae; genus Rubus; species Rubus parviflorus. The sequence goes on from JARGGL010000009.1 coordinate 10,935,969, forward strand.
TCAAAGGGTTCAACCCTACCTACGGAAGACGTTGCCTCACCAGATTCAGACCCAGAAACCCTCCTTCCCACAAAGAAATCATCTTGGTCAGGATCATCAACGCCATCCCCATCAAAACAATTCCTAAAATCTAAACCTAACCCTAGCCCTAAACTCAAATCGAGATCCAAACCATCATCCATGCCCGCATCATCGCAATTCCCATCAATAACCCCAAAATTGGAATCGCTAAGAGCTTCAGAAACCAAAACGGAACGAGCCATTACCTGAGACTGCTCGACGCGCTGTTGGAAGAGATCCATGACGAAATTGACCTGGTTCTCGCGGTCCGAAGACAAATCGGTGTTGGAAATGGAATTGGGCTCGGAGACGACGTCGTCATTCTGCGCGGCGTGGATGGTGGATTGGTACTGGGAGAAGATGTCGTCGTCGTCAAAGTCTTCGTCTTCGTCTTGGTGGACGGTGACGATGTGGGCGGGGGGAAAATCGGGATCGGAGGAGATGTAGAGGTCGAAGTCGTTGGAGGACCAGTAAGGGAGAGATTCCAAGGCTGGGTTTTGGCGAGGATCGTCTTCTAGTTCTAGCTCGTGGATTTGAAGGTAGGTGACCTCCGCCATTGATCAAATCTAATCTAATTTTCTTCGGTTTTTGGACTTTCGGGTTTCAGGCGATGCGATGTGGTGAATCTGTTATCTGTGTTTGTGACGCCAGTAATTTCTCAGAACGTTTTAATGTCCCAGGAAGGAAATGACGGAATTGTCCATCTTCTTTTGTGGTAAAGACTGACTTGCGTAGTTTGGTTGGTGGATTTGAGTGCGCGGTCTTTTTCAGGTTTTTCGCGTTCCGGAACCAGGGGAAGATGTTTCGCTGTTTGTTATTTAATTAATTGTTTTTTTATAAAACAAAATAATTATGTCTGAACTTTGAGTTATATTTGTCTAAGTTTATTTGCTTAAACCTTAAAATACTTGCTCTATACTTGACAACAATCAACAGATATGTACTTTTCAACAAGCCAAAAAAACAAAAAATTGTTTACTACAATCTTATAGTCATTAACAAGAAGCATGACGTTTACATGATACAATAATTGTGCTTCCTTACTTCTCAACTTTTTTGTTGGCATACATGTAACTCTCAAGAAAAAAGAATTTAAAAAATAAAATTGACTGGGAGGTATTACTTGAACGCTAATCCCATCAAATCTTTAGCCTATGAATTCAATCTACTCACTTGACTGATTTCTTTAAGAATGGATTAGATGGGCGGTGAGGTTTCACCTGATCTACTTCTTCCTTCTTCTCTATGTCTTGACAGTTTGATCGCTTTAGAAATGGATTAGATGGACGATGTGACTGTTGTGCCTTTTGCATTTCCCCTACCTTCATGTTTCCTGCTGCATTATTCTCCTCTGCAGCAGCAGCAGCAGCAGCTGTTTCCCCCTCCGTCGTCTTTGACTTCTCAAGATCATCCACCGTGGGACTTTGCTTTTCTTGTGTTTTCTCTATTCCAACGTTAGCTTCTTGTGTTTTGGCTTTCTTTAGAAACGTAGGAGCCGACAACTTTGGTGCTGGTAATGGAATATCATTCCCAGATAACTTAATTTTCTCGGTAGAGGATGATGTGTTGCAGTTCGAGTTAGGGATAGTGGTTTGCAATCCCTCTTTAGTATCGTTGAGCAACCTTTCCTGTTACAAGTCATATGAGCATAAGCAACTGCAGGATGAAAATGGAAAAACAAGAGGTTTCCAATGTGGCCAACTCTGGTGGAGATATGGAACAGACTCATAGTTGGGAATTGAAAGCTTACCTCCAATATGCTATTGAACCGTTCAGCCAAGTTAGGGAGCTTCAGAGAAGTAACAATCTTAATTGCACCCCTAACTGATTTTTCCAGGGACAGATGCTTCACAAGTTCAGTAGCCCTCACAAGCTTATCTCCTGAAAATAGCCACAAGCAAAAAAACGCAAGTTACAATGTTTTTCTTCTCTTTTTGTTGGAATCAAGATTATCAAATTGGAACAGGCTAGAGGTTAAAAATTGCAAAACACTCACCATGACAGCACGATCCAATAAGCCTCAGTATACATTGATCCTGCGCAGTTTCCATTTTGAAAGCTTCATCATCAAGTGAACTGGTGTCCAAACCAGCAGCATCCATTTCTTCTATTTGCCTTTGAATCTGTAATTTACATAAATATGATCATCTCAGCCAGTGAACAGCAGTAGGTAAAATAGGTATTAACAAGCTAACAAATTTGAAAAAAGTAATGTCATGCCAGCCTGATGAGGTCAGGAGGGACAAAAGGACAAACCTGTAAGAGATGCATGTCGTTTAGTATAAACGCATTTTCAAGGGCTTCTGCTCCTAGATCAGAGGATGCAAGAGGAATTGAAAAATTTAGTAGAGTGAGCACTGGTTTGGGCAACACCTGAAAGAGGAGGATGGTCAAGATATTATTTACATAAGAAAAAATATGAGACGAATAAGGTAGTGAGCTATCTCTACCTGCGGATATAAGTCGGGGCTTTTGCAGACTATACAAAACAGTTGCCTTGCATTCAAACCGACCACCCAATAGTTTTCATCTGACTTCTTGTCTTTACTAGCACTGCAAATCAGATTTTTACTATTAGATCAAATGACAGAATACAATACTGACTTAGGAGTTTTTATATAAAGAGTCATTCCATATAAGTTCTTTAGCTGAAGAAATGTAAACCTGAAAAGTGGGAGCCAACTGCCACCATATTCTCTTGTAAAAACTCTCAGCACACCCTATGAACAAAAGAAAAAGGAGTCATATTCAAGTTTAAAAAGCAATACTAGTCATAGCAATAGAATGCTTTAAAAATCGAGTGAAAATACCTTGGAGTCATAGGAGCTTAATTTCCCTTCTTCACTAAAGCCAAACCATGTTAAATTTGAACCAGGAGTCAGAGGCAGACGTCCTCTAAGAGGCTGGCTACTGTTATTTATGTTAAGTACTCTAAATTCAAGCACCTGCATGTTTCAGAAGATAACAATTTTATGTCAGAAAAGAAAGTACAAAGAGAAAATAAATGCAAAGCATAAGCCAGTAAAAATGTATCTTCCTACTGGTGACAGCTCTATAACAAGAGGATAGTTGATGAATTCTACTTAAAGGTTATGGAAATAGCATCAACATGCACTTCAGGACTCAATAATGTTAGAATTTTACTATATGTCTTAGTAAAAAATGGTGAATCGAGTCAGCAGTCTAATAAACTGAAATCAAGTATCACATGAAAATCAGACCTGTTCATTTGAGGGAAGACAGTCTGAAGCATGCGTGACAATGGCAAGCTCATCCTTGAATCCCGATGCAGTCAATACAGGTCCATCGAGGGAGAGAACATGTCTCTGCATTGAAATGCATTCAGCAAAACAGAAATGTCAAGAAACTAAACTTCAACCATTAACAATTTCTTTCCCCCAAAATGAACCTAATTAACCGTGGAGTGAAATATGAGTGTATAAGTTTGTCAGCAAACCTGCAAACCACCAATGGTGAAGATGCGGAGAAAGTTAAGACTCGTAATTGCTGCCACCCAAGTTGTACCAAGTGCCACAACCTTCACTTCTTCCCCTTCCAATCGCATAGACCACTAATTTCACATCACATATCAAAAGTCAGCATATACAAAAATTCTAATATTTGTCATGGAATAGGTTAATATTTGCAAAGGCCACCGCATGTTTAAACTACCAGAATATTGCATAAAGAATACTTTTCGAATTCAAAGGCAAGTATCTAACCTCGCTATTATTTGCCCAGCTACTAAATGGGCGATACATGAGAGTGCTCATGTTCTTTTCACCCTTGCAGGGATTTGCAAAAACACTTCCATTCTCATTCAGTGAAGCCATTGTAAAACCAAAATGGTCGCTCATTGATGGAACTCGTGGACCTCGGCTTGTATCATGAAAATCTATCTGTATCCACATAATAAAATATCAGTATGAGATAAAGGCACTCCTTGTCCTGGCTAGCAAAAACAATTCTCACTTAAAGTGGCTGTGTTGGGAGGGAGGGATAGAGTTTAGCAAACTTAAGGCATAGGTTACCTCAATATGGGAGTACCCATCGTATTCAATCGTAGTTATAGCTCCAAGCATGTTGTAGCACAAAAAGCGCCTTTTTCCAGGCTGCACAGGAGTAGCACCTGGCTGAAATGCCTCCTGCATTTTTGGCCTAGCAGATGACAGTTTGCTTCTTAATCCCTCATTCCCATTATCAGTGCTTTCACTATGATTCCGACGTGCTTTTTTATGCGATTCGACTTTTGGGGACAAGCCAAAGTCATCAATATCATCCTCACCTAAATCTTTCAGATAGTCAGACTGCTTGCTTAGTCTTTTCCTGCTAGGTGGCTTAGACTCCTCATGGCTATCTTCACCGAGATCACTTAAACTACCAGATGTACTAATCTCCTGACCCTCCTCTTCGTCTTCATCAAACAAAAGTAGACCATTATTAGATTGATTCGGAACATCTTCAGTAGGAGATTTCATTGATGAAGGAATCACTGCCTCCCACACACCATACCTGCCCATACAATCAATTACAGCTAGGACATTATCAATTGGCTTCCACGCCAAGCAAGTTATCCTCTCATCAAATTTATGCCTGCCAATGTCCTGCTTCCGATCAACATCCCAGATGAGAACCTGCTTGTCCAAGCCAGAAGTAGCCATGTACTTTCCATTAGGTGACCAAGCCAAGGCACAAATAGACTGTGTATGTTCACCTCTCAATGAAAAGAGCTTTTCAGCTGTGTCTTTATCATACACCACAACATCATTTCTCACTCCCGGGACAGCTAACATCCGTCCATCAGGACTCCAGCTGAGTACATTCATCACGGAAAGGTCTAAACCAGAGTTAGGAGCTACGCCTTTAAGGGTGTGCAATGTGCTTCCAGATTGGAGTTCCCAGTATATTACAGTCCCGGTTGAATCAATGGAGGCCATGTATTCACTTTGGGGATCAAAACCTAAGCCGGTTACAGGTCCTTTGTGTGCTTTGAGAACCTTTGAAATTGTACCATCAACTGTGTTAATAAGTTTAATGCCATCATCATCACCAGCAGCGGCCAAGAGTGTCCCTGACTTATTAAACGCAAGGGCACGTATTGGCAGTGTGAATCTGGTAATATTAGTCTCAAAATCTCCACCTGACAAAAACATCCAACCAAAAACTCAAACAAGGATAGTTGAGACATTCAAGAGATTATATTAGACCTGGCAACAGTAGGCAAAACCCAATTAATCAAACAAATAAAACCCAAGGTTTGTAGAACTTGGAAGTTTAATTTGAAATGTATAGGCAGTAATATTTCTACAAATCTAATTTGACATTTCAAGCATCAAATTAAATGTGCCAAATCTAATTTGACAAGACAAACTTGTAAAATAAACCCCCAACAAAATAGCCCCAATTTCTACAAATCCCCAATGCACAAAATTCGCAAGAGATGGAAGGAAGTTACTGACCGGGAAACTTGTAGAGCTTGACGGAGTGATCTATGGAGCCGGAGGCGAGGCAGGTGGCGTTGGGGCTCATAGCGATGGCCGTAACGCCGTCGCGGTGGTTGCGGAGGAGCTTTGGAGGACATGAAGCGATAAGAGCGTTGTGGACGGCGATTGAGGGATCGGAGGAGGAGGCAGTCACCGAGTGAAAGCCTTGCTGGTCCCACACGATGGAGCAGAACGACGGCCGCCCTGTGTTGTTCGCCGATTTGTGGATCTCGCGAAGCTTCACTTGCCGGACCTTCATGATGAGCTCCTAGGGATCTCGGAAATTTGGGGTTTCTTCGATGGCCTTCCGGTTCCAGATGCCTTTGTCTTCTTCTCAATTTTTTTTTTCAGGCGAAACTAATTAACAGAGAAAGGTCAGTGTGGGTTTTGGCGGGAAAATGGGGTTTGGATTTCGCGGGTTTCTTCAAGATATTTCCTTGTCGTTTGGGTCTATTGGGCTTTGGGACACAGTAGATATTGACATTTGACACGTCCAAAAACCAAATGCTCTGGTGCTTTTTTTATTATTATTATTAATTAGGTTAAATTTTAAAAAAAAATTATAATATATATAATGTCGTAAATCTAAAATGTATTGTTTGATACTGGGCCGGGGAAGCAATGAAAGGCTTTTAATATCGATCTTCTTTTGTTGAAAATTTTATTTTTCACCTAATTATTTACAATACTTCAAGACTCTACTTGATTTCAATGTTAATTGATGTTAGTAAAAGAAGCAGAAACATAAATTACACCTCTAGATTTTGATCTACATGACATGGTATGGAGAAAATCATTCACAATACATCCTTCCAAAAGCGTGCATATATAGACTTTGATAGTTTGATCTACCAAATTACACCTCTAGACTTTGATCCATGCACTCTAATTTGAACTTAAATTGTGTATATATTACTTTGAAACTCCCAAAATAAATGTAGCATGACTTTCTAACGTTGATTGAGGCAAAACATTACATGTACTTTTCCATATATACCGACCAAATTCAAACACCTGTAATATGCATCAGGCCGGTTAGGTTTCTCGATCAGTTTCCTATTAGTTGGTTGTTATGTCAAAGCATGCATTGGTATTTGGTACATACAGTCGTCAAATTTCAAAACATTATAGTATTTATATTAAGGTTAATTGGTTCCAAGTGACAATGTTTTACAAAGGCAAACCGACTTCTTCTTCATTTGAGTCCCAATGTTTGAACGCCAATCTCGCAAACCAAACCAAAAAGCTAATTCCCATCAAAATTTATGGTGCAAACTTTTCATATCCACATAAAATTTAGAATCCCTACATACTTTAACAATTCCACCGTACATTTTGGGGGTACAAATTCGTAGAGCAACACCAAGGAGAGAGAAAACATGGCATATATTGGTGTTGGGATGCAACTGATCGAAGTTTACCAAGTCAAGTCATAGCTACAAGTGTAAGATCTATAAGAAGCTTTTATTTTTATTTTCATGGAATAAGCTTAATTAGTTAAAAAAACACAAGTTGTAGAGAATTTTAAATATAACACATGAAATTTGCAGCTGGCACGAGGCAGTTCAGTCAAATGCAGAAACAGCCTTGTATAAAAGTTAACAAATAAACCAAGAATAATCAAACCTTTATACACTAAAAAATATGAGAGTGTCTTCTACACACCGAAGTATATTTACACTTGACCCATGTGGGAGCGTGTACTACACGCCACCGTTAGTATTGTTCCAATCGTTAGTTGGTCCTCCGTTAGCAGCAGTGACACATGTATCTTAGGGCTAACCCCTGGAATTTTTTATTCTAACCCTGAAATTTTTTTTTCTTCGGGGAGGAACGACGTGAAAGAGGTCGAAGAATGAGCAAATGGCTGCTGGTATAAATGGCATCTGGGTATACCAGCAGCATCAATATTCTTAATTTTTGTTAAAAAAATTAAGCTAACCATCTCTTTAGAGTTCAGTGTCAGTTTCGGTTCGGTTTTTTTAGAAAGAAAGAAATTTACAGATATGGCTTTCAAATCCATTGAAGAAGAAGATGAAGTTCTTAGATGCGTTTTTTCAGATCTAAGACAAATCAAAAGAAGAAGAAGAAGATATAAGTTATGGTAGTAGCGGTGGCAGATGCCGTCGATTGGTGACGTATCCACGGGGGTTGAACCGTCATCCATTGCTGCTCCTCTTGGTGGTAGCGGTGTCTCCCAATGTAGTGGCCGGAGGCCGGTGATGTAGAAAACTTTGAAAGAAATGAAGAACAAACAAAGACTAAAGAGAGAGAAGAAAGAGACATAAGACTGACAAGAGTAATGAATGAATAAAAACCTTGGCCAGAGAGCAGCAAGGGGACAAGTTCTGAAAAGTAACAATAAAGAAAGAAAAACTAAAAGGAATAAAGAAGAGAGTAAATGAGTAATGAGTGGTGAGAGAGAGGGGGATGACTGATGAGAGATTCTCTCCGGTTAGGGTTTCTAACCCTTAAATAAATTTGAACAGCCAAGATGAAATGCTTTGTGATCCAACGGCTAATATCGTGACTTCGGATATAATTAAAATTACTTAATTACAATTGAATTATTTGCACGAAATTTTAATTCGCAAAATTTTAAAAATTCCTCCAACATTAAAATCTATAATTTGAATATCCCACCCTAAAATTCTAAACCTTATGACATGTTTACTTACTTGAAATGAAAATGTGAATGAATCGGAATTCATTCCGATAGAATTCATTTCTAATACCTACTCCCCCTATATAATCAAACTCCGAATATTCATGAATGAATTCCTCTTTTTTAGTCACTTTTATGTGAGACCCACAACCATTCCGATTCATGTGCATGTTAGTAAACACAAGAGAACTCAGGAATGGAAATCAATTATTTTATTCTCATATCCATTCCAAGTAAGTAAACATGTCATTAATGTCACACATATTTGTTCTAAAACCTTGTGTGTCTCAAAGAGCAACTAAAAAGTGATGACGTATAAAATTTAAACTTTTTACGTGGATAGATAGAATTTGGCTATACGAGAGTGTGGTCTCGAACAACTCAAAAATACTATGTGCCTATTAGTGTGGTCTAACTTGTCCATTGTCAAATATATTAGATGATACGTTTGAAAACCACAAGGTGGGTGAAAAAAATTAAATAAAATGTATTTTTAAGTCATTTTGGGGTGGTTACAGATTATGGTATAAAAATTTGGAGCATAAAAATCAACGAGATTTCGTTGTCCTCTGGAAAATATTAAATTTGAAGAAAGTGTACAAATAATGTGATCAAATTGATTAAAATGTTCACAAATTGAAAAATGCTAAAAATATTATACATTTTTTTTCAATTTTATGTAAATAATCTATCTTATTAGAAAAAAAAATTATTATGGCTACCAATTTTTACCGAACTTTATGAACCGACCGAATTTTGTTTGGTAACCGATTTTCACAAGCCGAAAAAAAAAACGAAACCGATGAAAATCTTAAACGATTTTCACTTTTTATTGACCAATTACCGAAAATAAACCATATCAATTATTACCGAAATAACCGAAGTATTTGGCGATATATTTTTTGAAATATATATAATTAAAAAAAAACATAAATAAATTATGTGTATTCCTACTCCTAGTCATAATTTTATTATTATTGTCTTTGTTAATAAAAACCATATGCAATATTTTATGGGAAAAATCCTATACTTTATGATTGAGATGTCATAAGACTCATAATAATCTCATGTTGTCCTCAACTGCTCAATATTTATAGAATTACTTCTCCTCACATAATTAAGAGATCATTTTTATTAATTTATTTTTCATGAAATTTTTTTTTAATAATATATATTTATTTTTTTATACCTGAAATGACTATATTGCTCCTCACATGAGAGACACATAACCAACATTTGGATGAAAAATGTTAAAATTGACGGAAGGGGTGTAAATTGACAATTTTTGCCAAGTTCAGGAGGTCAATTTCCGCAATTGCAAGTTCGGGGTGCAAACTGACAATTATAACCAAATTTAGAAAGTGTTTTGTCAATGATGCCAAATACTTTTAACATTAAAACACATATTCTTTCGTTATATTCGTACGTAACCCTAAGGCTGAGAAATTAATATTGATACTATTATAGAACGAGTGAGGTATTTCATAAGGGAAATATGAATTTAAGATAATTTGGAAACAATCTAGATAGAAAATACCTCAATGAATGTTAACTCAAAATTTATTTTTTGATTCGTTATTTTTTTGAAGAAAACCTTGTTGACATTAATCATAAAACACGTCATTGCGAGTTCGTAGACATCTTGCACGTGTAATTTTGATATCGTATGAGAGAATTATAGTCAACGAAAATTCGATTATTTTTTCGGATGTTTAGAGAATTGAAATTAAGTAATTTTAATAATTTCGAAAAGACGCAATATTGGCCGTTGAATCTTCCACCATTACATCTAGGCCATTCAAATTTATTTAAGGGTTAGAAGCCCTAATCGGAGGGAATCTCTCATCCCTCTCTCTCTCTCTTTACGGCACCACTCATTACTCTGTTTTTTATTCCTTAATTGTTTCTTTTCAGAACTTGTCCCCCTCTTCTCTTATTTTATTCCTTCCTTTTCATTACTCTTTTCTTGATCCCTCTCCTTTTTTTTCTCTCCAGACTCCGCTCTCTCTCTCTTCTTTCATATTTTTTGTTCTTCATTTCTTTTATAGTTTTCCAGTTCTCCACATCACCGATCTCCGCCCACTAGGTTGAGACACCCCTACCACCAAGAGGAGCAGCAAGAGAGGACGGTACTACGTCCCCTGTTACCAAGTCGCTGATCGACGCGCGCCTGGACGGCTACGATGTCATGGGTTTGGATTTGATCGAGTGATCTGGGTTTGATTTAGATTTTATGGAGTGACCTCGGTTTTGTCATTGTACCCTTTTTTCTTCTGGTTTTCCTTGTGGGTTTGTCTTCTTGGTTGAAATTGATTTTAATGGAAAGCCCTTGGTTGAAGGTCGTTCATCGATCTCGTCAAGGATTAAATGTAGTCCGTAAACCCAGAATCTTCCGAAAATACCGAACATTTCTGAAATTAATCGGATTACCGAAATAATCGAAAACGGAAACAATCCGAAAAAAAAAAAAACAAAGTAGCCAAAAAAAAGAAAAAAAAAACAATTGCAGAAAGAAATAAAAGAAATCAAAACAAAAATGACCTCCAGGTGCGCTGTAAAAGGGGCGCTTAGAAGGATTGTTCAGGCCTGAATTCCAGTTTCAATTTACCTTTCATCAAGTTACCCTAGTTAATGGCTAGTTTAATAACTTTTGTTGTAAATTTACCCAACTTGCATGGAAAATTCTACCTCATTGACCTCATCGACTTACTTTTTTTTTTTTTTTAGTTTAAGGGGTTGTTAGCTGTTAACTGTGACTGACGGGACAATGGAGGGCTGGATCATACAGACGGCTTGGATTTAAAACTTGACATTAAAATATTCAGATTGGGGTGAAGTGCATATATACTTTGGTGTATACCAGAATTTTCGAAAAAATATTAGCTAGCTGATCAAAGACTCCTGTATATATGAAGGTGTGGCGCATGTGGTTGTCTAAGTTTTCTTACTTTCTTCTCGATCTCAAACTTACTTTTACCTGTTGATTTTACATGCACCTTGTAATATATATATATATTAACCAAAGAACAGGCTTGACAGTACTATATATGGGGAGTAGAGTCTGTTATAATTAAATATTAACAAAAATATAAGCAATTAAGTTAAAGTCGAAAACGCAGATTAATTAACTAGGGTTTGTGTATGCGGCCAACCAATGCAAAAGAAAAGTAGACCTCGAAGGTTGCATGCATGGCGGCAGACAGGCGCAGAACACCGTATCTTCCATATTCCACGCGATCACAACCCTTTTTCCTAGCAATTCATTTTAAACTCGATCCGATCAGAGAAGCCAATTGCATTTTCAACTTAATTGTTAGTTTGAATATATATATATATATATATATATATATATATGCGCGCTGCTTTGGTTTTTGGTTTTGTGCGTTCGACTCTTCTCCCCATGGAACTACAGTACTGGACATAGCTCAGCGAGACATGGAGAAAAATGCAAGTGTGTACATTGATAACTGTAACTTTGACTTGGGTTTTGGCAATGGACCAACGACGACGACACTATATATACAAACAAAGAGGCTATGAGGCTCGATCATCTTTCATACGATTCCTCGATCTCCTTTTTTTTCTGTTCAAGTTGAACTAGCTAGCTCTGTAGCTCGAGCTCAAAGAAGAAAGCCTATATATATATATATGATATATCAACCCAAAGATATATGGCGTCTTTAATGACCTTTCTAGTACTAATTGTGCTCGCTTTGCTACATCTAACACAGTCAGCTGCTACCACTCACACCCAAACAGGTACTTACCAAAATGCTCAAATATATTCATGAATTTTATATCTTTTTTTCGTTTCAAGTACATATATTGATGTTGGTTGACCGGCCAGCTCGATCTAAGTATTTTTGGTAGCTTAACGTACCCCATGTAGTAGTCTACGTTGGTCCATTAATTAATGAGAGCTAGTGTCTCGTACGGTTTTTGAAGTCGCGATCGGTCTATATATAACTTCATGCGGTTGGTCTACGTTAATGTATTTATGTACGTGTTTATATACATTATAAAATTTCTGTATACGTATTAACTAATGTAATTTCTATTAATCGGTCGTTGTACTCGTCTCTACGTACTTTTTAGGAATGGGGGAAGTACTGGCTGCTGGTGATCATCATGAAACTGGTAAACTAGTAGTGCGAAGACGAAGCACCCCGAATCTGAATCGAAAGGTAGTATTTATTTATTGTTATTATTATTCATGGTATTTGCTTGTGCATGCATGTGCAAAATTAGCTAATTGACGACTAAATAGTCAATTAATTATAAGAAATTTTGACCCATTTGCAGGAAACTTATGAAAATACAAGATTTCTGGGGAGGAAACTGGTGTTAAAGAGGATTCTGGGAACGGTAAAAGCGGAAGTGAACTTAAATGGGGGACAATCTTCCAAGAGTAGTAGTAGTAGTAGTACTAGTTCCTCAGGTTCTTCTTCCCTTGTTCCACTTATAAACAGTATGAATCTACGACCACAAAGATTGAGAAACATTAGTAGAGCTCATCGTCGTGTGAAGGTGAAAACAGCTGGTAAATTTATACCTTTGAATGCGGACTATCATGTTCCCAAACCTCACCCGCCAAAGAATAACTAACTCCATCCATTAGCTTGCAGCTAGTAGCTAGTCACCAATCGAAGACTACATAAAGTTTTGTTCATTTCTTCTTTTAGACTTTTTTTTCTTCTTATGTTGCTATCATGTTAAATTAGTTGGATGTGTTTGGCATTGGCTTAAAGTGAGTTGAGAAATTAAAGGAAGTGGATGTAAAGATTATGCTGCAATATAATGTGCATCGGATGCAAACGTGATTGTGACCGCAACGTTACTGTCTTTTTTTTTTCTCACGTACTTTGCATCAATATATTCAGATTCTCATTCTCTGATTAAAATGGTGTGTGCTTTCCAGTTTTGACAATAAAAAGAAAAAGAATTAATAGAAACCAAGAAAAAAGCCACAAACGTACATTAACAAGAAAAGAAAAGAAAAGAAAAAATGACCCATCAAATTTATTATTATTATTATTTTTTAGAGAATTCTCGCGGTATTCCAAAGGCTTTTTAGGCCCAATAACTAATCTGCAGTCGAGGATATTGTCAGAACGCTTCTTCCCCCTGGCCATCAAATAATATATTGTGTATAATTAATTGTTATTGTAATCAAAGCCAACTTTAATTTCCTTCAACTTCCATTTTGCTTGTGTTGCAAGTTATTACTAAACGCTGGGTGTAGTGTAGCCAAACTATCCGCCAAACCATCCAAGTCCTTCACCGAACTCCCACCTTCTTTGACGGCCTCTAACGCTGCCTCGCGCAACTCCTTGACCCGCTCCCTGATCTCAACCTGCTTCTCACTCTCACTCACCGATTCCGCTACCGCATTTGCTAACTCATTCGAGTTGGGCACAGTCTGTGCACCCTCGCAGACCCTAATCCCTACTTCCAATTGGTCCACCAACAACGTGGCGTTGCTGAATTGGTCGGCCCCCATCGGCCAAGCAAGCAACGTCACGTCCGCCACGATCCCCTCAAGCACCGAGTTCCACCCGCAGTGAGTCAAGAACGCGCCGACGGCCCGGTGCCTCAAAATTACCACCTGCGGGGCCCATCCTCGGATCACGAGACCCCTTCCCACCACTCGATCTTCGAACCCTTGCGGTACCTTAGTGGGCTCCTTCACGCACAAAACAAAATGGACTCCACTCTTGTCCAACCCCAACGCCAACTCCTTCATTTGATCGTTGGTCAACACCGCTTGACTCCCAAAGCATACGTAAACCACCTTCCGATCTTCCCGCGCGTCCAGCCAAGACTTTATGTCCTCAACCGAAACCGTACTAGACCCACCCCTCTGTGCGGGCCCAGACTGGTCGTCATGATCAGGAGGGAGTAACGGTCCGACAGCCCAAACCCGGTCGTGCCCCAAGTCTTTCCTCAAATACTCCAAATAAACCCGTTCCGACTGGGTGAAGGAGTTAACCACGAGTCCCCAGCTCTCCAAATTCCCCCGGAACCCTTGTTTAATAAACTCCGAAACTGGGTCTCCCCCCACGTAGGATCGGTACACGGTGGAGAGCTGACACCAGGGGTATTTCGGAGAATTCGGAATCTCCGGAAACGAAACCACCTGACTATCGTCTCTCTTGGGCAAGTGTCGCCACAGCCAGTTGATCACGGACAGCGCCAACGCCCCCGACGGCGAAAACTCGAGTCTGCGAATCCCCAGTTCGTTAGCCAGCTGGTGGGTCCATCCCAGGAACATGTCAGAGATTATTGCGGCCGGAGGATCGGGGTGGGACCTGAACCACTCGACTATCGGGGCGTGGAGCTCACGCAGGGCGCACATCATGGCCACGAAGGAGTGGACGGGGAGGTCCTTGACGTTTTCGAATCCGGAAGGGATGGAGGGGTGGGGAGGGAAAGGGAGGACTAGGGTTTTGATGGAGGAGGAGGAGGAGTTGTGTTTGGAGAGTATGGGGTCGAGGATTGGGAGGTTTTTGGGGGTGACGAGGATGGTGATCGTAAGGCCGCGTTTGGCCAGTTGGTGGGTTAGGTCCAGGAGAGGGAGCATGTGGCCTTGTGCGGGGTAGGGGAAGACCAACACGTGGATTTTGGTGGTGGCTGCCATGGCGGTGATCGGAGTACTGTAACTAGCGTTTTTGTTTTTGGTTCTGAAATGATGCAAGACAATGGAGACGAGTAGCAGAGAACAAGTGGTTCGGTTGTTGTTAAGGGAGATCTTAGTACGTAGACACGTTGATGTTATATTCGGTGGCTGTCGTTGTCAATTATATTTGGTCAACATGTTTAAGTAGATTTCATGTTTTTATAGACTAATTAAGTCTCAGCCTAGAAAGCCTATCGAAAAATCTTGACATGAAAAGGAAAATTAATTAATCTTTTCTCCTCATATAGTTGATATATAAACCACAATTATATATCCACCTTACCTATAAATCAATCAAGATCTTCGATCGGATTTTTTACAACTTTAAGAATCACTGCAAATTTGATAACACCATGATTTGGCAATATTATAAAGTATTAGTTTCTCAATTGGCAATATTATAATATTCCCTCCACGTTTCATTTTTGGCAATATTATTATTATATTTATTGTCCAAAAAAAAACCAATTATTTTCATTGTGTATTAATTTAGAGATGCTGTCTTTAAATGAATAAAATGAGACAACCGATCGACTCACGTTTATGTTGTTTGATAACTTTGTAAATTATAATTGCGACTATAATGTATATATTTTTTAGATTAGATGGGAAACACTAGGCAATTGCCACATCCAAATGGTTTCAATGTTACACCTTATAGTAAATAACCTAATGTGCTAAGCCATTGCATAAACTAAACACAACTTTATGTTTTGAAAGAACACGAGTGACCTACTCAATTAAATGTTCAAATACATATATACCTCGTCGAGTAAATGGCCATCTAGCGCTAAGATAAACTTATCTTATGTAAGTTTGTACAAAATTGCAACAATATATGTTCTCATACCGCCAACAAGGGGAAGATGTTTTGCCACCACAAACTCCCCTTTGAAATTGCGAAAGATAGCACTAACACCTCCAATTCTCCTATCAATGTCAAAAGCACCATTTACATTAATTTTGAAAATTTATGTTTCTTACTTTTTGTTTAATTTATATATTTGTTTAAGGCTATCAACGCTTAATTTCTATCCACGAAGAACGTTATATAATGAGTGACTCAAATGCTTCAAATGTCAAGCTACCCGTGTTCGAAAAAACATTATTTTGGTACCTACGAGTTAGTTTTTTAGGTTTAACATTTATTTATTTTTTATCAAAGAGACGTGGAACTCGAAGGTACATATCTTTTCTACACCAAGAACTAATTTACCACAAAATTGAGTTTTATTTTTGGTCTGAGACATAGTTGGTGTCCTAATTAGATCGGGATTGGGATTCCTAATTTAATTTGGGGTTTGGTTGTACTTCATTGGAAGTTTAAAGCAAAGAAATGAATACTTCATTGCCATAACATTTTGGGCTCAGCCCATTGCTTATATTTCAAACTCAGTTTGGATTTTGGCGCAGAGAGAGACTCATTGAGCTATCCAATGGCGCGTGAAACAGACGACTCGTCCTCTCCCCCAAACAAACGCCTGAAAACCCTAAATTCCCAAATCGAACACGAACCCCCGCCGGAAACCGAAAATTCACCGTCTGACCGCTGCGCAATTTGCTTTTTGGACGATGGCAAAGCGGCCCGTGGCAAAATCGATTGCTGCGACCACTACTACTGCTTCTTGTGCATCAAAGAGTGGGCCAAGACGGAGTCGCGGTGCCCAATGTGCCGCCGCAGATTCTCCACCATTCGCAGACCGCCGAAACACGGCGTCTTTGTCCGCGAGCGAGTCGTTAAGGTCCCTGTTCGAGATCAGGTCAGTATCAATTCTTGAATTAAATTGGGTTTTTTGATTGCTGAATTGGGTTTGTCCTTTTTTATCATTATGTTTACTGAAATGGGTTTTTTGTTCGCTGAATTGGATTTATCGTTTGCTCAAAGTGTTCATATTTAATTTTCAGGGGGCCAAAGCTGGGCATGTTGATTCTTATGAAGAAGTTGTGTGCAATGTGTGTAGCTCTATGACAGATGATCATCTTATGTTGCTCTGTGATCTTTGTGATGGAGCCGCTCATACATACTGTGTTGGGCTTGGTTATACTGTTCCTGAAGGTGATTGGTTTTGCAATGACTGCATTGCTTCTAGGCCTGAGCTTGCCAATATGAATGGTGCAGACAGTGAAAGTGGTATGATCCCAACAGAAGCTGAGCCTGTGCCTTGTGCCTCGGCCTTTGATATTGTAAGAGAATCGAACAGCTCAGCGGTTGAGAGACCTCCTACAAGAATCACTCCAAATCCAAATCCAAATCCAAATCCAAATCCAAATCCAAATCCAAATCCAAATCCAAATCAGCCTTCTGTTTTTCCTCAAGTAGCTAGGCCAGCAAGAGAGCCACCAAGGGTTGCCAGTATATCAGCCGAGTCGGTTGCAAGAACATTGGATCGGTGTCGAAATGTACAGACTCGCATACTCACACTGCGTGAGAACTGGAATGGCTTCCGCAGTGGTGCCTTGAGCTTCCCTGCCAGTTCATCGAAATCGAAAACTGGCTGCAGCAGTAGCCAAGAACAGAAAAAGGGTGTGGTGTCTAATGAAAGATCAGGCCAACCACTATCCTCATCTTCCCCAAGTTGTCCGCAACTAGAAAATCGAGATGGTTGTGACCCCTTTGGTATCCACAAAGCATGGAAAATGCTGGACAGGGCAAAGTCAAAAGAGTGCATTCATAAAAAGAACAGCAGTGGGGTTCAATTGCAGCAGTTCTCGAAACTTCCTTCAAGCAGAACAAGTGCTTCAGAGGAACGAACCAATGCAATTTCGTGTTCTGATAGATCAGGTCAACCACATTCCTCATCTTTGACAGGTTCTCAGCAGCGGAATAATCAAGTTGGTTGTGGCTCGCATGATATTGACAAGGCATGGAAAATGATGGATAGGGCAAAGTTGAAACAGCATGTTCATGAAAACAATGGCAGTGCCCTGAAGCTTCCTTCTAGGAAAGCAAATGCTTCAGAAGAAGCAACCAATGTAAATTCAAGATTTGATTCACTGAAAAGCGAACAACTTGGAGCTTCGAATCAGAGAAGACCTGGAATGGAGATGGCGTACAAAGGTAAGGAAAGGCAGTGTAGTGTCACAACACAGGAGGCCGTAGAGTCTATTCTAGGCCTTTCATGCAGTAATTCTTCACCGGGATTATTTATATCTCCATTTCCTAGGAACTTAAATAAGTCAGCTTCGTTACAGAAAAATAAAGCTGCACCAAGTATGGTTAATGAGCAAAACGGTTCTGCTTGTTCAATGATGGAAGGAACTTCTTGTTTTTGTGGCAAACCCGAGCTCAGTACATCTTCTTCCGGCAACTTAGAAGAGGGATGTGTGGAAAGCAAAGCAAGAAAGGTTGACGATGAAGCCAAAAGTGAGATCCAGTCTCTTGTCAAGATGAACTTGAAGCTTCTAAGCAAAGACCAGCGCTTAGGAGTTGATGCATTCAAACAAATTGCAAGGGCTGCCACGCATTCCGTCTTGGCTGCATGTGGTTTAGAGCATCACAAGTCTGCTGTGCACTCCTTCCCAAGCTTAGTATGCCACCACACCGAGCAGCTTCAGCTACCAAATAAGTCCAACTTGATGCGAAAGTCCTGCCGAGATTGCTTTTATGGGTTTGTGAAGGATGTAGTCGCTTCCATTCTGCACAATCACGATGGGTTCCGACTGCCGCGTTCAAGTCACAAACATACATTGTAGCCAAATTTTGTTTTGTCATGGAACTGACTCGACCATTTTTTGTGTTCATATGCACGAATAAGATGGGACCGGTTCCTAACTCTGTATATGTAATGTGCTGTTTACTTTTTATCTTCATTTCTGGGCTGAGCGAGCATACAATTCTAAAAAACAATCTTTCCTAGACAATCAGGTTGTTCATTCTGCCTTTTACTTTTTGGGCTGGCTTGAAATAAAAGTTATTGGGCCCAGAACCAAAACAAATCGCAAAACCCAATCATAAGTAGTAGTTCTTAATCCCAAAACGCTGTCGTTGTCGCGAAGTAACATAAACCGCCTCACTACGAAATCTATATATAGCCTTCTTGGGCGATAAACAAAGCCCTCCCAATATTTCCCTGTCGAGTTCGCGGCTAGGGTTTTATCTCCGGATCAATTTTTGAATTAGGGCTCGTCTTTTTTTTCTTCTTCTTGTTTTTGGAGTTTTAGCATCGAGACGAGACAGACCAAAATGGGTATGATTTCTGTTTGTATTTACTAAGATTTTAATTTTTGTGAAACAGATCGATGTTGATTATTTTGTACATTGCATGTTATGCTTAGACAATATATATATATATATATATATATATATATATATATATATATATAGGCCTTAACGTTAGAGTCAAAGTGAACAAGGAATTATACTTTCATTAATTGAATAAATTGCTTTGTACAATGAAGCCTATATATAAACTATTACAAGCTGCAGCAAGAGGACAGCCAACTAACAAAAGCTACAAAAGGAAGAACAAAACCAAAGAATGCTAATGAATGCTAATGATTAAGGAAGACCAAATAAAACCTAGGAAAGAAGAAACTAAACCAGAAAATCTGACTATGACTCTTTGACTATGACTATGACTCAACACTCCCCCTCAAGTTGGCGCATACAAATCACGAATGCCCAACTTGTCAAGTGAGTCATAAAAGGCTCTGCTTGAAACTGCTTTAGTGAGAACATCAGCCAACTGTTCTTCCGAACGGACAAACGGAAAAGAGATAAGCTTAGCATCAAGCTTTTCTCTGATGAAATGTCTATCAACCTCAACATGTTTAGTTCTGTCATGTTGTACTGGATTGTGAGCAATGTCCACTGCCGCCTTATTATCACAATATAAATCCATGGACCGTTTGGGCTTAAATCCCAAATCACAGAGAACTCTCCTCAACCATAGCAATTCACAAACTCCATGGGCCATACCTCTATATTCTGCTTCAGCACTTGATCTAGCCACGACCTTCTGTTTTTTACTCCTCCAAGTAACAAGATTACCACCTACAAAAGTAAAATAACCAGAAGTAGATTTTCTATCTGTAACACTGCCTGCCCAATCTGCATCTGTATAGCCACTAATATCAAGATGTTTATGTTTTGAAAACATTAGGCCTTTCCCAGGTGCAGACTTCAAATACCGTAGAATACGGATCACAGCTTCCATATGTGTTTCACTTGGATTATGCATGAATTGACTCACAACACTTACTGCATATGCAATATCTGGCCGAGTATGTGAGAGATAGATTAATCTGCCAACTAGCCTCTGATAGCGTGCCTTCTCTGTAGGAGTTTGATCAGGATACTCGGCCAGTTTATGATTCTGCTCAATAGGGGTATCGACAGGTCTGCAATCCAGCATTCCTGTTTCTGTCAACAAATCAAGCACATATTTTCTTTGGCACAAGAAAATTCCTGAACTCCCCCTGGCGACTTCAATCCCCAAAAAATATTTAAGTAAACCAAGATCTTTCATTTCAAATTCTGATGCAAGTAGATCCTTTAATCTTTCAATCTCCGCTGAGTCATCACCAGTAATTATCATATCATCCACATAAATGATCAAGGCAGTTACTCTACTTGAACAATGTTTCAGAAATAGCGTATGATCAGAATTACTTTGTTTGTACCCAAAACGACGCATAGCTTGAGAGAATCGTCCAAACCATGCTCGTGGTGATTGTTTAAGTCCATACAAGGACTTATTCAACTTGCACACAAAACTCCCTCCTGTGTTTGCTTCGTATCCTGGTGGTAGAGCCATATATACTTCTTCAGATAGTTCTCCATGTAAGAAGGCATTTTTCACATCAAATTGTTGCAGAGGCCAATCTAAATTGGCTGCTAGAGACATCAACACTCGAACTGTATTAATCTTGGCCACTGGGGCAAAGGTCTCTTCGTAATCTACTCCATATGTCTGAGTAAACCCTTTTGCAACAAGTCTTGTTTTATACCTGTTAACTGAACCATCTGCATTGTGTTTGACAGTAAACACCCATCTACATCCAACAGCTTTCTTTCCCTGTGGGGGTGGTACCAACTCCCATGTATTATTCTTCTCCAAAGCCTCCATCTCTTCATTCATTGCTTGAGACCATTTGGGATCATTGAGAGCATCCTGCACTTTACTGGGAACACATACAGAGGATATTTGATTCACAAAAGAAGCATGGGATTTGGATAACCGATGAGTTGAGACAAAGTTAGCTATGGCATATTTAGACTTAACATTTAAGCTTGGTTCATATTGACGGGATGGTTTACCACGAGTGGACCTAGGAGGCAACACACACACAATTTCACCACTATTAGATTTAGAAGCAACACCACTAACCTCAAGATCATGACACTCCTCAGGGATTGTTTGACAAGGGTTATCTGTTCTTGAAAGGGGTGAAGGAGCTTGGCCTTCTTGTTCCTTGGTTGGATTCTGAATTGCATGCTCTGCCTTGTCGGGCGATCGATCGTACGAACTGATGCGATCGATCGTGGATGAGTGACTGGGAACTGCTGTCTCTGCCTTGTCGGGCGATCGATCGCACGAAATGATGTGATCGATCGTGGGTGGATCACTGGGAGTTTTCGCCTCTGTTTCGTCGGGCGATCGATCGCTGGGAGAGACACGATCGATCGGTCGGAAACTGGGAGCTTCTGCCTCGTCGGGCGATCGATCGTGACAACTTCCACGATCGATCGTGGATGAACCACTGGAGCTACTGGAAGCTTCTGCCTCGTCGGGCGATCGATCGTAATTTCCACGATCGATCGTGGATGGACCACTGGAGCTACTGGAACCTTCTGTCTCATCGGGCGATCGATCGTGGAGGATGTCACGATCGATCGTGGGGCTTGATATGGCATGAAAAACATCTTCATCTTCCCTTGGCTGACTCCCACAAAGCTTCTCTTCCAAAAACATGTGTTTCTCCCCCTGAAGGGAAGGATTGGTGGGAGAGAAATAACAAGCATCCTCATAAAAAGTGACATCCATTGTAACATAGACTTTCTGTGTAGGAGGATGAAAACATTTATAGCCTTTCTGATTGATTCCATAGCCCACAAACACACACTTTAAGGCCCTGGCATCAAGTTTGGATCGTTGATTCTTAGGGACATGGACAAAAACAACACACCCAAAGACACGAGCTGGAAGATTAGAAAACGACGGAACCGATACATGCTGTGAGAGGGCAGCATAAGGTGTTTGACCATTGAGAACTGAGGAAGGAAGTCTATTGATTAAATGACAAGAGGTAAGAATAGCATCTCCCCAAAGATACTTAGGCATATGAGCGCTAAACAAAAGAGAACGAGCAATGTCAAGAACATGACGGTTCTTTCTTTCTGATACCCCATTTTGTTCAGGGGTCTGAGGACAAGTTGTTTGATGAATAATGCCATGAGAATGAAAAAATTGGTTAAACTGAGAATTGACAAACTCCCCCCCATTATCAGAACGAAAGACTTTAATGTTGGCTCCAAATTGATTGTGAACAAGGGTAAAGAATTCTTGGAAAGCAGCAAAGACTTCATGTTTATGTTTTAGTAAGGACACCCAAGTAAGACGAGTAAAATCATCAATAAATAAAACAAACCAATGTTTGCCAGACAAGGTGGACTCTCGGGAAGGCCCCCATACATCGGAATGAATGAGCTCAAATGGAAAGGTGCTTCTAGTAGTACTCAAAGGATAACTAGTACGATGACTTTTAGCTAAGACACATGACTCACAATGCAACTTGGATTCATCAATGCCCAAAAACAAGGAGGGCATGGATTTCTTCATGACACTAAAGGAAGGATGTCCCAATCTCCGATGCCACAACCACAATTCCTCAACTTGATTAGTAACCCCAGTCGAAACCAAGGCAACTTGGTTTGTCTTCTCCGGCTTCATTCCTGCGAACATGCAATCCAGATGAAACAGTCGACCCTTCAGATAACCCCTGCCGATTATTTCCCTGGTGAGGAGGTCCTGAAAGATTACATACAAAGGAAAGAAGGTTACAGAACATCTAGATTGAGTGTTGAGTTGAGGTACAGATATGAGATGATGAGAGAGGTCAGGAACATAAAGAACATCATGTAGTGTTAGAGAGGGGGTGAGGTGAACAGACCCTATGCCTAAAACAGGAAAAGAATCACCATTGGCATTTATAACAGAGGAAATAGAAGGTGGCCTGAGAGAAATAAAGAAACTACGATCATAGGTCATATGGTCAGATGCTCCAGAATCAATTATCCAAGTATTGCTACCAGTAAAGTTTGAAATTTGTAGAGCAGTTCCAATCTTACCATTACCACCATGATTTACCAACATGGTACCATTACCAGTAACATTGGTGTGGTCTGAGTCTGTCATAACATAGTAGTCTCCATCTTGAACAAGATGGACAGCAGCTTTTCCCTTGAATTTGTTGTCTTGAGGTCGAGGCTTATTGAAGTAGCCAGCTGGAAAACCAACCAACCGATGACAATTGGCTTTGATGTGGCCTGGGTTCTTGCAGTAATTGCAGGTCACATTGGGATTAGAAGAGAACCCAGGAGGTGGACCTTGAGAAGAGGGACGTAGTGAAGTAAATGGGCGATTGCTGGAGAATGGCCTGGACTTGGATTGTATTGCAAGGCCTGCAACTTCCGTAGTAATTGCTCTAGTGCCAGCCCTCTGAGTTTCATCTTTGCGAATATAAGCAAAGGCTTGCTGCAAGGTTGGTGTAGTGGTTCGGCGAAGCAATTCGCTCCTTGCATTCTCAAATATTGTATCTAGGCCAGCCAAGAAAACATGAACCCTCATGAGGTCCTGCTCTTCCTTATAGATCTTAACATCTTCTGGGCACTTCATACGACATGGACGCATCTGATCAATGTCTTGCCAAATCCCCTTCAGCTTTGCAAAGAACACAGCAACCGGTTTCCCATCTTGAGTCATACGGGTTGCTTGATTGCTCAACTCATAAACTTCAGAAAAATCTGTTCCATTGAAATATATCTCCTTGAGGCTTTCCCAGATTTCTTCAGCTGTATTACATCCCATAATCATCTGTGAAACATCTTCAATCATAGATTTATAAAGGATAGAAGTTACCGAGCCATTTGCAGCCTTCCATTTTGAATAATTGTTGGCTTCAATTGGTGGTTCAACAATTGAGTCATCGACATATCCCACCTTATCAATTCCACAAAGGTGAGCCTCCATCATCTTTTTCCAGGTTCGGTAATTGGTGCCGTTGAGCTTGACACCTCCATAGCTGCCAGTTGAATCATCTTTAACAGAAACAGAAATTTTGTTAGGTTCATGAGAGCTCTCACCACCTTCAACCTTTGTGAGTACAGTTGAGATTTCTTGATCATCACCCATGATGAATATGCAGCGGAAAGAACAAATAGATAACAAAGGCAACAAGGGACAAGGAACAAATGATAAAGGGTCAAGAACCAAAGAACAAAGAGTCAGAATTCAAGATCGAATTACTGCTCTGATACCAAGTCAAAGTGAACAAGGAATTATACTTTCATTAATTGAATAAATTGCTTTGTACAATGAAGCCTATATATAAACTATTACAAGCTGCAGCAAGAGGACAGCCAACTAACAAAAGCTACAAAAGGAAGAACAAAACCAAAGAATGCTAATGAATGCTAATGATTAAGGAAGACCAAATAAAACCTAGGAAAGAAGAAACTAAACCAGAAAATCTGACTATGACTCTTGACTATGACTATGACTCAACAGTTAGCAACTATTATGTATGTTTATGTAAGTAAATACTTTACGATCTCTCTTTCAGTCTTTTGGCACTGCAGTCTAGTATTATGTTATCGTTCGATCCAGTCTACTAGATCACTTTTGTCAAAGTCCAGAAAAACTTGTGGTTTTTCATGAATAGTAGAAAATTAACAAGCCAACTCAGGGTTGGATTATAGAAGTTTATTATGATTCCTATTTTAATAGTTTTATCTAGTTTGATAAAGGTTAATTAATTTCTTGTCTATGATTTGATTATGTTTCCTAGTCCTAGTTAGGTTATATTTTGTAGTTTGATTCATTGTGTTCCTTAAAAACAATAGAATGCAGCAATAAAAGTGAAGAGAAGTTAATTGTGTGTGATTATTTCTTGTCTGGTTTCAAAAAAATCGCAATATGATTGACACATTGTTAGTGGCTCCATTCAAATCCAGGGAAGAGCATCGTAAGAAGATCGAATTGCACGAAGCGCGTAAGGCTGGGCTTGTACCTGCTGAAGTTGATGAGAATGGAAAGGAGATCAATCCTCATATTCCCCAATATGTGGCCAAGCCACCTTGGTATATCGAAACCAACAACAAGCCTAGTCTAAAGCATCAAAGAAAGCCGGAATCAAATGCGAATGGCACGAAGAAATCACGGTATGTCAGAGGTGCAAAGACATTCCAGGCTGATAAATATAGGAAGGGTGCATGTGAGAACTGTGGATCCATGAAACATGATGCCAAGTTATGTACCGAAAGACCGAGGAGAGTGGGAGCAAAGTGGACAGGCAAACACATTGCTCCGGATGAAAAGATAGAGACTCTTGATCATCTTAGCTACGAAGAAAAACGGGACCCTTGGAATGGATATGATCCATCAAGCTATGCCCATGTTGTCAAGAGACATGAATTACAAGAGGAAGCTCGAAAGAAATACTTAAAGGAACAAAAACTCAAGAAATTGGGGGATGAGATGAGGGTTGATGAGAGCAATCAAAAGGACTTCGCAAAGGTGGAGAAGCGCGTGCGTACAACTGGTGGTGGAAGCACTGGAACTGTCAGGAACTTGCGTATTCGCGAGGACACAGCAAAATATCTTCGAAACCTTGATGTCAACTCTGCGCATTATGATCCCAAAAGCCGGTCCATGCGTGAGAACCCTAATCCAAATACAGATCCGAATGAGCAATTCTACGGGGGTGATAATGAATGGATAAACACCGGTCATGCTATGGAATTCAAGCAGCTGAGCATTCATGCTTTGGAGGCCATTGAGAAGGGACAAGATGTTCACATGCAAGCAGCTCCATCCCAAGCTGAGTTTCTTTTCAAAAATTATAAGGCGAATAAGGAGAAGCTGATGTCACATTCCTATGGCACCATTCTAGACAAGTATGGCAATGCAGCTAGTGGAGAACTTCCTAAGGAGCTTCTGCTGGGACAGAGCGAAAGAGATGTTGAATATGATCGCGCTGGGAGGATCATCAAGGGACAGGAAGAAGCGCTTCCGAGGAGCAAGTATGCAGAAGATATCAGTATCAACAACCACATTTGTGTATGGGGTTCGTGGTGGAAGGATCATCAATGGGGGTACAAGTGTTGTAAGCAGTTTACTCGGAACACTTATTGCACAGGTGCTGCTGGAGTTGAGGCTGCTGAGGCCGCAATACATTGCTCTTAACCTTACCCAAACGATGCAACCCTGGTGCATGAATTTACTACCGTCTCTGCTGGGTTCCAAACCTCTTATTTAAAATTTTATTCAATTTTGTTTAAAGTAAATTGGGAATTTGGTGGGATTCACGGGGTTTTCCAGAGTTTGGATCATGTGAGTACAGTTACTATGTTGTGGATGATGATAGAAATGTTCTCTGATGGGCTAAACCCTTATCGATCTTTTGAAGGGGAAGAACCACTTGGATGTAGAACAATACTGATTACAAAGTGGTGAGCCTAGTTGCAGTAGATGAAGGAATTAAGTTGAGGAATTTACTATATGCTAAAGTAGAACCAAAGTGTACTGTTCATAAGGACCCCTATGAATTGACTTTTTTGTCCATATTTTCTGTTTATTCACGGTTCTGCCTTTTCATATTTTGTCCCTGACCAAAATCTCATATAACTAATAGCTTTCTCTCCTCTGCCCAGCTATCGTTAGCCACTGCTGCAATCCATCACAGCTCCGCCTCAAGGCCAGAGCAATTGCTTTGGGCACCAAACCCACCACAGCTCTACCTCGCCGGAAGCGCTAGTTTCGAGGTCTGTAAACAAAGCCGTAACGCGTAGATGTGCGATCGTGGTCTCTTGCTTATCCCCCAATTGCCGATCTCATCAGGTTTGCCTCCAAATTCCACAATTTCTCATAGCTGTGTATGATTGGAAATAACAATTTTGAGGTAACTCTTGATTTAAAGCCTAGAATATGTGTGTTCATCAAAACCATCAACATGAATAACGTGTTTTGGGTTTAACACAAACAGTCATCAAAACCATGAATGATTTGGGTAACGTGATTGAAACCCTATTATTTTATTTATCTTTATAATGGAAGGTAACTCATTGGATTACTGTGTGTTCATCAAAACCATGAATGATTTGGGTACGATCTCTTGATTATTGAAGGGTCAATTTCTGCTGGGTTTGCCGAGGATGAGTAGATAAGTGTATACTTGAATTCATATATGAGTGATTTGAATGTGAAGTGTGGGCACTCAAATTTTTGTATTTGTAATCCCACTTGCGTTAGATTACTACTGAGAACGTTAAGCTCAGATAATTGCTATTGATTATGAAAAAGTTTAAATCTTCAACGTTTTCTCTTACTGGGTAGGAAAATTGTGGATGGGAATTATTTTCCTTCCACAAAATGTTGATTAAGTGAATTGATAGGAAGATATTCTATTAAGATATAATTGGTGGGATTTCTTTCATAGGGGCATGATCAAAATCTGAATTGGTAGTTTATGATGATGTAATAATGTAGGAGATATGATGAATTCGCTTTACCCTTTAAAAAATTTAGGAGCATGAAAAAAGATGTAGATTGTTTAAAGAAAGACTGAAACACCAGAAAGGATATGGGAGTGAGAAACTTCCTTCAGAATGTACCAATCTAATGCTTTATTGCACGTTTGCTTTGCTTTAGCTAACGATGAAATGTATGTATTGGTAAGTGGTAACCAAATGTGCTGAACATGTATGAGTCATCTATATGCTTGGTTTTCAGTTTCGATAAGTTCATTGCAGTCTATGCAAAAGACGTCTTCCTCTTCCTCTCTTTTCCAATATCTGTGACCTGATCCAATTCTAGCTACTTGAGGTATTTCTGGTAGCAGCCAGCTTTAGCTAACAAAACACTACCACAATATTACATATACTTAAACACTACCAATAACATTTGGTTACCATACAATTATTGTGTTCTTGATTAGAGTTGCAAGACAGATAATGTCCAGCTGTGAGTATATATTACATATGCAATATTTTTGGCTTACTGTAGACTGCGCGTTGATTTTGAGTTTTGTGTTGTTTTGGTTTGGTTTGTGAAAGGTGCTATAGCTATGACCCTGCAGATGCTGGAAGTTGCCTCTAGACTTTGGAATCCTATGTTTCTCTCTCACTCATCTCTACTCCTGCATTATTGTAGCATCAATTTCATAAGCAATAACATCACTCCTTAAAAATATTATAACCCAAAAATGCACACAGTTTATATTTTATCAACTTAATCTCCAGCAAACTTGCCGCCGTTGTTAAGTAATAACCAACGATGCCTTTGAATTTGTAAAAATAAAAAACCCTTTTCATCATGTGTAAGTAAATAGGAAATAAAGGGTCAAAACATATATTATTGAGGAGGAAATCGTCTAGAGCATTGAAGTAAAGATCCAATCAGATTATGAATTTATGATAAGCTGGGGTGTTAACTACCCATGTGTAACTAATCCTAACCCCTAACATTATCTAGGTAAGCTATGTGAACAAGGGTTTGCAACTTTTTCAATACCCACAAGCTGTCCGTGTGATCAAAGACTAGCTACTTGGACAACTTATATATCCAGTTGCTTTTCTCATATATATGCAGAAGCAGCAGAAAGTTATTGCCTGCAAATTTATCATCTCTGACCAATCTCGCTGCCAGTTACGTCTCAATTGCTCTGACGACTTCTCTTTAATTTCTCTTCTTTTGTGGATTGGTTTTCAAATGGTGAGTGTTTGTGGGTTTTAGGCAGGACACATTTACTTTGGACGTGTTTGAGGTGCCAGGGGTCTGGATCAGGCTTTGTGTGGGATAAAGACGGTAACATTGTCACCAATTACCACATGATTCATGGTGTTTCTGATCTCAGGTCGGTTGGTTTCGGATTCTTCTTCCATTGAAATGCCTCATTTAGTGTTCTGTTACTTCAGAATGGACCAATCAAATGTTTTCAGTAGTCCCAGCCCAAATCGTCCAAAAAACGACACGTCGTTTTATTAAAACGGCCAGAAACAATTTTGCAAAAAAAGAACGACACTTCGTTTTTTTAAAGGCTGAATTGGGCCTGTTTTTCAAGAGGCCCAGCCCAAATCGACAGATACAAATTTTATATAAAGACCGAATTGCCTATTTTCACTAGGCCCAGCCCAAACCCACAATTAAAAACGAGACGTCGTTTTGTAACACGACCCAGCCAAAATTTTCGCAGAAGACAAAAACGACACGTCGTTTTTTCATTTTAAAAGGCCCAATTGGGTCGTTTTTAGTAGGCCCAGCCCAATTGGGTCAACTAAAAACGACACGTCGTTCTAAGACATGGCCCAGCCCAAATCGTCAAATAAAAAACGACACGGCGTTTTATGAAATGCCCAGATAAAACGACAGGTCGTTTTTATTTAATATATAGACCATATTGGGCCTATTATAACTAGGCCCAGCCCAAACAAGAAATTAAAAACGACGTGTCCTTTAAATGACATGGCCAGCCGAATTTTTTGCAGAAGACAAAAACGACACGTCGTTTTTTTATTTTCAAACGGCCTGACAAACGACACGTCATTTTTATTTTATATAGAGACCGAATTGGGCTATAAAAAACGACACGTCGTTTTGGTGACATGGCCCAGCCCAAATAATCGCAGAAGGCCGAATTGGGCCGGTTTTAAGTAGGCCCAGCCCAAAAAAGGGCTAACCACATTTTTGCAAAAAATGAACGAAACGTTTAAAGGCCGAATTGGCCCACCCAAAATCGACAGGTTGTTTTTATTTTATATAAAGACCGAATTGGGCCTATTTTTACTCTGCCCAGCCCAAACCAGCAGTTAAAAAGGACACGTCGTTTTTGTGACATGGCCCAGCCCAAATTTTTGCAGAAGACAAATAACGACACGTCGTTTTTTTATTTCAAAGGCCCAATTGGGCCGTTTTTTCAGTAGGCCCAGCCCAAATCTTCAAATAAAAACGACACGTCGTTTTATGAAATGGCCCTGAGAAAACGACGGGTCGTTTAAATTTATATAAAAACCGATTTGGGCCTATTATAACTAGGCCCAGCCCAAAAAAGGGCCAGCCACATTTTAAGGCTGAATTGGGCCTGTTTTCAATTGGCCCACCCAAAATCGACAGGTAAAAAACGACAGGTTGTTTTTATTTAATATAAAGACCGAATTGGGCCTATTTTTACTCGGCCCAGCCCAAACCAGCAGTTAAAAACGACACGTCGTTTTTGTGACATGGAGCACAAATTTTTGGAGAAAAAAAAACGACATGTCGTTTTTTTAAAAGGCCCAGTTGGGCCGTTTTTTCACTATGCCCAGCCCAAATCGTCAAATAAAAACGACACGTCGTTTTATTAAATTGCCCAGACAAAACGACAGGTCGTTTTTATTTTATATAAAATCCGATTTGGGCTATTATAACTAGGCCCAGCCCCAACCGGATATTAAAAACGTTTCTCGTATGTACTGGTCACCAACTCTAATTTATTTATTTGCTTGGTATTCTGTTATATATATATATATGGTTTTGATGAGCAGTATGGAGTCCATAATGACAATCAATTCAAGGAAATACCTCAAAACAATTTACACTAAAAATATAAACCGTATATTTACTTCTTTTTTTTCTACAAGTTTCTCGCTGAGATCAAAACGACTAGAATAGTTGACAAGGTGAACATAAATGGTAACTAAACATAAGACAGCCAATCTGATTTCAAAACTATCTATATATATATATCATAGAATGCTTCTTCCGGTCATGACATTGTTCCTCAATGCTGCACAACTTTAAAGACTCCATCTCATATGCCTGTAGTCAAAATATGCACGATGTTCCAAGCCTCCGTCTCTGCCTAATTGTTGTAGACCTTCGCTTGCCAAAGGCAGGGTAAAGAATTTCCCTAAACTTTTCAAGGAACAGAATCCATTCCTCCTCACTCATGTCAGCAAGTTTCACAAAGCTTGTTGAGGTGGCTAACTGGTCATTTGCACTTCTTCTGATTCCAGATAGGGTACTCATTCGCTGTTGCTGGCTTGTCTCGTCCACAATTAACTTTTTCAGAGAAATGGACAACTTTGAAGCAGTTTTATACCAATTTGGCTGGGTAGTGATTTCCTCTGCTCTGACTGCCCTTGTATCCAAGTCAATATTATCATGTTCCAAACTCTCATCTAGCTTAGAAAGTAAGTAGCGACCATTAGCACCGTCAGTTCCAAAGGGATATGAAAACTGGTTGAAAAAGTAACTTGGGATCTGAGGAGAAGGATCAAGCCCTGCATTATCGCACTCTATGTCAGACAGAAACTCATTGTTTCCTTCTTCAGCCTCAAAGTTTGACATGTTCAGATCTGCTATGATCCTCCTGGTCTCAAGGCATACAACCTCAAGTTCACTTGGCTTCTCCTCTTTGCTTCCAAACTCCCTGCTCATCATCTCACCTATCTCAGCAAGGCAAAGTCCAAAAGCAGCTGCTTCCTTGAGGAATATTGTGGAGAGGACAAGAACTCTAAGGCATGCCTCTCGAATCATGGGTAGCTCCCTCTTTAGCATCTCAGAATCACGAATTGGATCAAGATTTTTTATATACTCAAGCTCGTCCTCTGAGAAAGGAATGGAAGCTTGAGGCCAATGAATCCACTCGAAATAGGGATCTTCCAAGTGCTCTGGCAAGCAAAGACCATGATCAATGGGGATGAGCTCCACCTGGCCAAACTCCCCATCAAGCTTTTTACCCAGAATGTTCCCTGCATGCCTGTCAGTGTTAAAGATCCTAATGTCTAAAATGCCTATTCTGTGAACACCTGCTACGGGAAAACTTGAGGTTCCATAGTCACCAGCATCAAAGTCATGAGGGATGAACTGCTGCAGAGATGCAATTTTGCTAACCTTTTTCTTCTGCTGAATCTTGTCTCCATTAACACCATAATTAACATTGAAGATTGAATGTGTAACCTTTACAAGAACAGTTGGAGGCACATTAGCATAGTGATCGACATCCAAAAGGTAGGCAGCAACTTCTCGAAACCCTGTTTCCCCAACTCTTATCGAATGCTTCAGGCCTGGCTGCCCCAGAGCTGTGCCTACAAAGCCTTTAGGGTTGTTGGGTGCATAAGGCTCCTCATCAGTTGGTTTCACGATGGCAACACTGTCACCCCTAATGTTCCTAAAGTAGTAAGCACCACCAAGGCCACTATGAACAGGTATTGGATCAATCCCCTTCTTGATAGCCACGACAATGTCCTTAACCAGTTCATCAAAACTAGCAAAGTAGTCTGAAGACCCTAAAATCTCAATAGGACCACTCTGATCCCACTGTTGAATATTTTTCCCAGTAGGTGAGAGGCAAGGAGTTGATGAGCTTCTGTGCATGACATTCCTTGCGAGTAGTAGCGGGGAATGATTGCGGATGGCACTTAGATCACTGTTCAATATTCGATCCCCAAATGTCAAAGAGCTGTGGTCGGTAGGTACATTGAGGGCAAGCTGCAACCTCCTTTTAATTGTGTTGGCATTGTCACCCCTTTCCAATTCCATTCCCAAAACGCAGCCAGTCTCAGTCTGAACAAAGACACGCCTCCTCCGAGAAAGAATTCCTCTTGTGCTCTCACGGCACTCACCATTGAGCAGACCACTGACAAGTCCCACTGCCATCTGTGTCTTAACAGGACTCTCCAACTTAGTAGGCATGAAGTAAGGATGTTGATGTTACTTCCAAACAGGCGATAAAGGTGACACCAGGGTGCAAATCCTTCTGCTCTCTCAGCAGGTGCCAATGGCTGACACCAATTGAATGAGAGAGACAAAAGGCTGAGAAACAATCAATCATAAACTAATCTAACGCTAGTCTAATTTTCCACAAATCATTCATAATGTAAATACAGGCAGTAGTCCGGTCACTACATCAGGAATTCTTTCTGTTGGCACTGCTAGACTGAATCCTGCAAAGAATAGGTAAATATATGCCTCAGTCCATACATCACAAGAAGTAACAGAAAGTAACGGAACTACTTCTAAAAAGCACATGAAACAGAAAATGTTGCTTATGAAGGATTCTCATTACAAATAACCCCATCTGCTATCATATCTTATTCTTGGCAACAGACCACAAAATCACAAAGTTACCTGTCAGTAATCACATGGTTTTTAGTTTCTCCAAAGTTCCATCTTAGTTTTACAAGACATAGATTACATCTACTTCTAGTAACCAAAGGAGGTTCAACTTCAAGCTTCTTTCTCTATATGCTTGATTGATTAGTGAAGACTGGAAGAAAATTCAGACAAACCAGAACAAAAAAGACAAATCAATCTTGATGGTTACTAACATTCCTGAAATCCTTGATCATCCGTTTGTTTTTACTTTAACCATTTTCAAGAATAAAATAAAGTTGAGAACTATGTACAAAATGGAGAGAAACAAAAAAAAGTAAAATACTCACAAAATTGATCGCATTTAATATACAGAACAGGCACATCGA
The DNA here is from genome assembly GCA_029955375.1 of Rubus parviflorus. NCBI lineage: Eukaryota > Viridiplantae > Streptophyta > Magnoliopsida > Rosales > Rosaceae > Rubus > Rubus parviflorus. Next base: position 10,969,532 of record JARGGL010000009.1, read on the forward strand.
TTTTTCCTATACTAGTCGTCTGTTTGGTTGCTAAGAAAACTGGCTGAAAGACGAGGGCAAAATTAATCCAAATCGTCCAAATATTCAAAGACCTAAAACGACAGAGGATTAAAATGAAGAAAAGAGTATGAACCGCCTTTGTTTTTCTCAGTTTCTTAACAAAAAAAAGCGGAGCAGAGAATTATATTAAGCACCACAGAAAAATATCATACATCGAAATTACTCTAAATTTAAGAAAGGGTTTAAGACGAATCCAAGATTCGAAAACTCACCGGTCGTCTTGTCTCAGGAAATCTTGGAGGCCAAGATCATTGAGAGAGAGAGAGAGAGAGAAATTGAGAGAAAAGAGTTGATCGGAGGCGTTGACGGAGAAGAATCAACGGCTGAGATGAAGCCGTCGGTTCCGGCGGGAGCTGTAATCTTCTTCCCCAAACCCCTCACTTACTCTCTGTATTTCTCGTGTGTAGTAAGAAAATGTAATTTGTCTTCTTCTTACAGATTTACAACCATGGATATCGATACGCTATGCCGGTTGGTTCCTTATCTTGTGATTTTACAATAAACACCTAAGCTTGAAACCCCATTTTCTGCGTTTCGATTTTCAAATTTCGTGAAATGACGAACAAGGACCGTCGGATCGAATGATCTGACCGTGGATTCAGTTTTGTACGGAGTATCGCGCGGTCAAAACGCGGAAAGAGTTTCGGTGGGGGCAATGGGTGACAGTGTCATTGTCAGCACATGCATCAGGAGGCAGGTGGGTCTGCGTGTAATTACAGCAATGCAATTATTGGCCAAGCTACTTCCTTGGGCCTGGGCCTTGGGTTGAGTTTCAATTTAGGGGACATTCTAGTAGGCCCAACTTCTCCACCTCTAGCTTCTATCTTCTTTTCTGTTTATATGTGGAAGCTTTTGAATTGATGGTAATGTAGGCCCAACTTGTTAAAACATCCTTTTAGTCATGTAGGATTGTCAATTGATGGTAATCATTTTCCTAAAAGAATTACAAGAGATCTTGAGCTCGACAATAAGTGGGCTTAGCTATGTACTCAAAATATGGGCTTTGAGAAACGTTGCCTCATTATTCTCTGTCCCTTTTGGGGATCTTTGAAGGAAGCAGTCAGTCTTACGCCCAAGATCAAATGGTCTTGTTGTTCAACCCATATATGCCCCCTGATTTGAGCTCTACATAATACATATCCAATCTCCTAAGTGGTCTTGGTTTTTTGTATTTTTTTTTTCTTGTTCTAATGAAATTTCAACCAAAAAAAAAACAATCTCCAAACTCTGAAGAATTTTATTTTTATAGAATGTGACATGAAATGAGGAGGTGGTCCTAAGTCCGAACCATAATGTGCTAAAAACAGTGCCCCAAAATTGAAACTGATGAAAGCAAAGCTTTGATAAGCTGATCTAATCCAAATGGAATGGAGAAGTCACTCATATATAGAATCTGGGGCCGCCACGTTTGATGGAGACACTTGTCCCACCTCAACTGGGGCCACGTCTCACTTAATAAGGACCAGGCAGAAGCGCACGCGAAACAGCACGTGAGTGCGCCACGTCACGGACGTAACCTCCCCTCCCGGCCCCACCTCACCTCTCACTTTCACATTTCAATGACCCATAAACGACAGGTCACTTGGGAAAGGCAAGCACATGCCCCCACTCATGCCCTTGTCACTTCTTTTTTTGCGCGACGGGTTAATCGTCCGGTCCCACCCCCACTCCCACGTGACACCGTCACGAGAAAGAGAGAGACCCCGGCACCGCCGAACCAACCTTACAGCACGTGCTCTCACGTAGCACTACTAATCTACTGTAGTCCCCTATACCCCTATAACCCAAGCGTGATATGACCACTAGCCGAAAAAAAAAAAAAAAAAAAAAAACGTGATATGGCGCCCATTTGCCTTGCCCATACTCGCTTTCTTTTCTCTCTCAAAAAAAAAATACTCTTTCTTTTCTAATATCTAAACTGCCCCTAGTCCGCCTAGGACATTGCCAACTTCAAACGACGTTAACAAACACGAACGGACGCATATAAGAAAAGTGGAGATGACGTGACTTGATGGTGGTGCGGAGAAGGGTCCCCACCGCACTCGAGACGGCAGAGAAGGATAAACGGCAGGGGATGGGCGCACGTGAGAGTCTGCCTGCTCACGTGCTGTGCGTACTAGAACCTTTCGTTCTCTTCTCTTCTCTCTCTCTCTTTCACTCGGTAGTGGGGGAAAGAAAGGAGGGTCCCGTCACGTCATTATAAAACATACGTATGCAACATCACATGGCTGAAGAGTATTTACCACCCACCAAAAACCACTTTTGAGGTGACCAAATCCGCAACCCTACCTATTCCTGCTTCGCATACGCATCCCCATTAATGAGGTCTGTGACTAAACGACGCCGTGGTATAATATTTCAAATTATGTCGCGGCCGATTTATCGCGGTGCGTTACTTAACGTGACGGCGTTATCGAGTTGGGAAAACCGCTTTTGACGATCCCGAAACCGCCTTGTCATTAAAAAAAGATAGAGGAGAGAGAGAAAGAGGGAGAACGGGATCGCGTAATAGTGGTGTGCGGTGGGGCCCGCCAACATCGCACGGTGAGTTGGCCACGTGATTTGGGAGGCTGACGATGTGGTAGGCAGACATTTTCTATCACGTGATGGAGTGCGGATTCCGCGGTGAAACTGACACGCGTCCACCCGGAAAAGTCGTGGAGATAAATAATTAATGTGCCCCTTAAGATTAGTTTAAAACTAATTAAATAGTTTATTAATTGTGTGTTAGCCAGAGAGAGAGAGAGAGAGTGGAAAATCCATCATCTTATCCCAAAGGCAAAGACACGCAGAAAGGATTTGTTAACTAATCCCTAAACGGATTCCTTAAGAAGGGAATGTCCATGTTACGCCGAAACACCCTGTTACTAAAAACAAAACCACCCTCAAATTCCATCATTTTTATATTAAACCTTCCCACATTACCAAATGCCATTGTTAATTAGTTGTCATATAACTTCTTTCTACTTTATTGATGCCCCTTACCTTTCAAAAAATAGACTCTATTACATTGACCGAGATCACGATAAATGGTACACGATAACTATTAAAAAATAGGACTAAATTCTCATTTTACGGTGGATATAACTATGGAAATGCAAACAACATTTTTCGAAAATTTTTATAATTTCTTATATTTTAGGTTAGATTTGAAATTCCAACATTGGGTGATCTATATCGGAGAATGCATGCATGAACTACCCTTTTGACCCATATATGTTATTGTTAGCGGTATTAAAAACAAAACAAATTTTTAGAAAAAATATATGCTGATGTTACATGGTGCATGAACCCAGGCCAGTGCGCTGTTTTTTTTATTATTATTTATGTATTGGAATCTTTTAGCACTTTATTGTAAGATAGTTTTTTTTTTTTTTAAGGAATAATAATAATAATTTCTAAACTTGTTTGATATATAGCCTGTAGGTAGGGCAATAAAGAAATGGTCACACTAAGCTATTCATATTCTTTCTTTCAATCTAATAAGCTATAGGTGCCTTTCAAATATACTGGATTTTTATTGATACGAAAAATATATATACTGGGATTTATATGATTTTTTTCGTTTTATATATTTGATTTACTTAATTAATATATAAATTGTTTGAAGGTTGAATGATAAGGAAGTGGTCCTGTGGATAACCTAATAACTAACAGGATTATATACATCACCTTCTATTCGTTGCTTCCGTGTGGGATTACTGCTCACTGATCGGGTGTTTGTGTTGGTCGGGTCGGATCGGATCGGGTAGTGTCATGATGGATCCAAAACTGTAGAGGATAGGCACGTGAGGTAGGGGGTCAACTCAGGTTGGACCCATTGGCTCCGATCTGTGACGACAAGCATGATAGTGACGGCACATCACTTTTTCAGGTCATATCTTCGACCGGATGGTTGATACTTGAGCCATTTCCAGTCACTACCAAGTACCACCCATCCTAGAATTCTTAACCTCAATTATTATTAAATCACATTGTGTATTAGTTGATTTACATCCCACTATCCTCATCTTCACCAAGTGATAAACATATTTAAGAGTTTATTTGTGATTGCTTATCTAGAAGGCATAATTATAACTTTCGTCCCTGAACTATGACTTGTTCGACACTTTCGTCCCTAAAGTTTGAAATATATCACTTTCGTCCATGAACTTCAACACCAACTATCACTTTCGTCCCTGACCGGAACAAAATTGTGCAAAACCTATGCCAAAATGTTCGCAAGGATGAGAGGAGTAACTTTTATAACTGGGGCTAAGCTCGATTCGGCTTAGAATGGCTCGAATTTAGCCCGAAAGCCGGTGGTGGCCGAAACTTTAATTGTAAAATTCTCCGCCGTCCGGCGACGGTTTGAGGCGAGGTTGGTGGCGTTGAACTCGCCTCAAGGAGGGCTTCAAAGCCCAGTGGGTGTTGTCCTCCGATTTGGCCGGAATCGGAGGTTTATTCGGTGAAAACCCTCGGCCAGGGACGAAAGTGATAGTGATTTTCAAACTTCAGGGACGAAAGTGATATATTTCAAACTTCAGGGATGAAAGTGTCGAACGGGTCATAGTTCAGGGACTAAAGGTGATTTTTTCCCTATCTAGAAATCTAATTATTTAAGAGTTTTCAAATCAATAAAACTTTGCTAAAAAAATATCAAGAACGAAAAATAACATTTTTAACCACGAATCTCAATATTATTTGTATGATCAACTAACGAATGATTTGAGACATGATCAACTTGGTGTTCGAGGGTCTTGAAGGGTTTAATCTTGGTCTCAACCATAACTCCAGGGTTATAAAAGTCCAACACGGCTTTGAAAGGCAATGTGGATCTACAAGTCCCACTCGCCTTGAGTTCGTATACGGTTCGTTGGACAGAGCCCGCCATGGAAACATGGTTTGTGATGATGTTGATACTCGCTACCCTAATGTGAGAAGGTTCTACATGTCATCTTGCACAAAGTAGTTAACAAATAAAAGCAATGCACTTCTAACAAAATTTACTCGTCTTCAAGAATAAGCGGTTATTACGACTTAAAAAAAAAAACTATTTATCTCTTAATTTCTTATTTATTAAAAAAAATCCAATTTCACTAAAACATTACAATTAAGGGGTAATATCATGGTTGACATCTTAATCCCTAATTCTAAATTGAAGGAACACAATTGAATCGTATATAACTAGATAGAGCCCATACACTATGTGTATAGTGTGGAGTTAAAAATATGGCAGTAAAGATGGAGAAAAACGTGAAAGTGTGATAGTGTGGATAGTGAGATATTTTGATTTTATTATTATTATTAAATTTTTTTTATATATAATTTGACTTTATTATTCTTTTTCTGAATAAGTTGATATTTAATATTTTTTAATATAAAAAATATATATATGTCAAAAAAGTTAATTATGATCGACAACACCTCTTCTTTTAAATATAATATAAATTAAGAAAAATGGGAATAAATCGATGGATAAATTGATGTTATGTGAAAGACAAGACAGCATTAAGACGCATTAACGACTGTGGAGTAGTGCACTGCATGTGGGTTGTGTTTTTTGTCCATACATAATTTTATCCTATTTTCTGCTATTCCTATTCCTATTCCTATTCATAGGATGGTCACGTGTGCAACTTCTTTTTTGGACCATTATCCCGCCCTGCAACATTAATTTACGTACGTTGCCTTAACACCACTAGTCCACTACTTTCTTTTGTCCCAAATACCTTCAAGGGGATTAGTAATCATTAATCAATATGCCTAATTGCCTATTTGGTAAACAAGCAATGAGTGACCACTTCAAATTATGCCTCTCTTACAACAACCTTTAAGGTTGATCGACAACTAGCAAGTTTTATAAGCTTGTGAGCCCTTTTTTTTTTTTTGGTGAGCAAAAATATTAATTCTATTAATGAGGGCAAAAGTGACACATAATCACATATATATGGACGAGATAGAAATAATTATTATCTAAATAACTTCACATATTCGGCTGTTCATATAACAAATATAATATAAAACAAAGAGATTAGTTTAGTGTACAAACGGGAAACTTGTGATCACATATTTATTATTTAGGCTAAAAAGTCTGAGCTGGTATAACCCTGATAAATAAATTGTTCGACCTACCAAAGATGGAAATAGATCGGCGTAAATAACGCTTATGAGCTAATTCATTCTTAGCTCGAACATTTTATAAAATTTGGTGTTGCATTATTATTCATAGAAATGGGATTAGATACTCCTAACAATAATTAGGGCATAACGACATGGTGTGAGCTTCTCAGAAAACAGGAGTATCAGTACACACTAGCTTAATTATTTAATTATCATGCATGTGAGTTTAACTAATGTATTATCTATTAAGCATCTTCTTAATTGGGTGGGGTATCACATGACAATATTGACAAATCATTAAATCTAAATTCTAGCTCGCATTCGGCTTATGGCTGAACAACAGCATGTTCCCTATAAAATGCATCATAATCCAATATACTTTGGAAAAACCATATGTTAATTCATATTAATTTTAGTATTACTTAATTAGCCGTGCCATGTGTTTAAATAGAAGTGGGAAAGAGTCTGGGAGTAGAATAGTGATAAACATATTTGGTACGAGTAGGACTTGTGAATTTTAAAATAAATACACAGAAAGATCAAGAAATGGATGAAAAATATGTTGTCACGCCAAGCTGTATCGATCGTCGTATTTATATATGGATCCCAATGTGAATGCTTGCTATGATCATCGGAGATTAATTAAGATAAAAAAAAAACCCTAATTTCCTTAATTAGTTGATTATTTCTAAACAATATGGAAGAATAAGAATCCATGACGAGTATTAAGCAAACTTAAGGTATTTGGAAATGAGATGACATAACTCATTGCATAAAATTCAACAACACTCATAAGCAAACTTAAGCTACAAAGGCATGAAGTGGAATTAACCGTACATTTTATGAGCTAATTAAAAGTGCGTCCAAAAACGAAACGGTTATCATTCCCTGCGTCAGTGAGAGTGGTGATTGCATGCCGGACTCCAATAGTCTCGCCTTTTAATAGCAAATATAAGTATGTGTTGACACGATACCCAAATGTCACTATCAATCATTCGTTATTCTTTATTGATAAGAAATGAATTAAATAGGGGTATACAAAATTAATAAGTTGTCAATTCTCATGGGTACTCATTTGTGATCCTTGTCCCACCTCTGCTCCTTCCAAATTTATCTATAAGCTTAAACTAATTTGCAGGTTATGATCCACAAAAGTACTGCCATTTCTCCAAATTTATTCCTGGCCCTCTAATTTTTCTTCAAATCAAGGTTGTATGTTATTTTCCCCAAATTTGTAGAAACAAAGGTTCACATATGTATGCAGCCTGGGGTGGATGGTTTAAGTTTCCGAGACTGTACGTGGTTCAGTGTACGTAGTCCTAGTACAAGTGGCCGGGACTCCTCCCTTATCACGCTCAATGCACGTGCACTGTGACCGGACAGCTCTCTTGGGAGTTAGAGCCAATATATAAATATTAAATAAGCTGGGGAACTAGGGATGAAGGCAAACACGTAATTACGTACAGTGGTACTGCTCTACTGGATCACAACTCAGAAAGTCACGTGAGGGTAAAATAAGCGTTGACGCCGGAACAGTAGAATGTTGACTAGCTACCCCGCCCCTCCCTGTTTAGTTTAATTATTATTATATATGCATTTGGAGATTTAATTTGGAGCTGATGATTAGAGCACAGATCCCGATTAGTTTTGCGTTAATTGTTATTATTATTACTGAATTGACTGCTTCTCATCGATCCCTGTGCTCAGAGGTCACGAGCTTTAGGACTGTTTTGGTTTGGGGGTTGAGTTAGAAAGAGCATGTTGGTGTTAAAGGAGGAAATGTCACGTGACTCTTTGTATTCATCTAGCCTCCTAGCCTTACCCGGGTTACGCGGGACCTTTTTTTATCCCTGGACCCTTCCCCGATGTACCCCCTTCAAAGGCTTCAATTCTATCTACTCACACATTTTGCTTTATTTTCCAACTCAATTTGGTACCTTACAAAAATATTTAATTTGAAAACTGAACGAATTGACATATGAGGATCGGATCGATATTTTAAAATTTATCTTGGTCACTACTGTTTGGTGTCGTATTCCAAACTCAATTTCCAAATTTGTACTCAATATGGACAATTTACGAATAATAAAATAACACGTAAGATAGATGATAACTAAATAAATGTTTCATTCTCACGCCTTTATTTTTGTTACTTGCAACACAAGGACGATGTCGAGTGACGTTACATGCCACGACAAACATAAGCGTTCGAGCAAAGATAAATATCACAAGTAAGTCACAATAGCCTCGAGTTCTACACTACCCCGAGCACCAGTCCAACCACTTTCTATTTACCATATTCTTTCATAAATATAAGGAAACTAACTAATGGTTTTTTTCCCGTAAAATGCTAAAAAACAATGTTCCCTAATTCAACAAAATCATGTCTTTATCGCATTGAATTCTTATTCGCGCACACGTATATGATATTCGTATATTATTTTTAAAATAATTGAAATCGGGATTGAGAATAAGCTTAAATTTAAATAAATATTTTATTATATATTCTAATGCACTAAAAATGAAAATTCAAGATTTGGATATCACATGATATTAAAGAGAAGATAACATTGTCATCGCCTTGCTATGTATCCAAAGTTCCGGTCAGGTTAGCTGGGAGGAGACATGTTCATGATTTTTCGTTGTTATTTCCCTCTTTTTCATAAAAAAAAAAAACACGTTCCGCTTGTGTTGAGATTCAGATAGTTACATTAACCATAGACCATAGTGATAAAAATACTACTTTGGTTTTCTTTTTTCTTCAGAAAATGCAGTTCCTTTCTTTTCATCCGTGGACATAACTCAATGCAAAAACAATTATATTACTCGGGATTGGCACTCAAAAAATAAAATAAAAATGGGGATTGCCGAAAACATTAAACAAAAGTAAATAATTGAGTTCCGTGAAGCATAATGCGTCGCCCGGTTAAACGAAACGGCCACGAACAGTATCAACCCGTTCCTTCACCTTAACGCCGTTAACCCCGCCGCAACGGCGTTAGCCAAACGGCGGGTTTCAGCTAACGGAAAACAACCCAAACAAATACATAAAGCAATCAAATGCAAACTGTATAAAACTTGTCCAGCCAAAGCACTCACACACACACTTGACAAACACACACAGAGACAGAGAGAGAAGAAGAGAGGGTCCGACCTCTAACGCAAAGTCATCGCCGATTTTTTTAGAAAGGAGAGGCAGAGACTCATTCGAAATTCAGAATTCGAAGCATTTTCTGCAGAATTCGATTGCGGTTTGCGCAATTGGGAGCTGAAACCTGGAAGTGAATTGCTGTAATTTTATTCAGGTTTGAATTTTTCTTCTTGTTTCTTGTTTGTTTGGGTTGGTTCGATGTTTGAACCTCAACTTCGGGTCCATGGCGGATCCTTACCGGCCCAAATGGCTTGTTTCCTTAAGACATGAACGCAACCTGTTTAATAAAAACACCTCTCTTTGAATCGTTTTCGGTTTGTGTCTGAATTTGAATGGTTTCAAATCTGCTTGGTATGATTTTAAGTTTGTTCGGTTTGAATTCAATAGTAGATTTGTTGATGTACGTACGACCTCTAAAATTGTGTGATGAAATATTTGCAGTTTGTTCTGGCGGAAAAGGTCATCTCTTTTTATTCTGGAGAAACTTTGGATTTTGGCGACGGTGAATGTGCCTCCGATCGTGTGCTGGAGGCACTAAAGATTGTGCGCCGATCTGGGTGATATATATTACCGGCTTTCAGCAATTTGATCAGTTCCATTAATCCGAGAATTCACTGAGTTTCGGGGAATTCTCCGTTGAAATTATGGAGCTGCCTCAACCCCGTCCGTTTGGAGCCCAAGGTATTTATTTTTCAAAACTGAAAACGGAAATTTAGGAATAGAAATAAATCAAAACGTGTTTGATTTCTTAACCTTGATTTCAAAGTTATTCTACAGGAAGAAAACCCACGCATGACTTTCTGTCATTGTACACTAGTCATTCAACTGCCCAACAAGATCCAAGGCCACCTTCTCAAGGTGATCCTTCTTTTCTTTTTTCCATAAATAATAGCCTTCTGCGTTTAAAATCCCAAAATTAAAACAAATCTTTTACTATTACTTCTTATTTTTCGTTCTCTGTGTGAATTAATTTTGTTTTCGATTACCCGAAACTTATGGTTCTTCAATCGAACTCATGACCTCTTATTTACCGAATAAAGAATCGACCGATCAAAGAGAAAGAGAGTGGTGGAGGGGCATCTATCTATGAATTAATTTGAGATCCAAAAAATATATTTTGTGTCTGTTTAACTAAACAAATAAAAAAAATATGGGTCACGATTATGCATGCACGTGACTGCAATTGAATCATGGATCTGGGCCATGAATTGTAGGCCAGCCATAAATAGGCTTGCAAAAAGGAAAGGGCCAGCACTTGCAGTTATTTTCGATGGGATGAAAGAGATGATGGGACCCACGAATGAGAATCACACATCACGCCCTCTGCAGGTGCATGGTATTCACTATTCACATCAAGCGTGGGCTGTGAAGTGATGGCTTCATCATGCGTCTCTAAATAAAAGCTTTATTTCCTATAGCCTACAGGACAAAGGCTGTGGTACTTTGTCGATCATATTCATTAAAAGTTTGTGGTTAGTTTTCAATTTACACACGTTTTTTTTTTTTTTTTTTCATAAATCTTGGATCTCATAAATGATAGGTGAAAAATCAGATCACTGATAATTGATGGTGCCCCCATGCATGGTATTCTTGGTCCCGCTTCATTTATATTACACTAGCTGATATACAACATATATTCATCACAACAAACCTATATAGATGGTTGCATGATATAGCTTCATTTAGTGGATAAGGTATTTACATAACAGATTAATTATATAGCCGATCGAGGTAAAATGTTTACAAATGTGAAACTACAGTACAGTAGTATCTCGATTTGCAATGTATGTTGTGATGAATAGAATTTTTGTGTGATGATCGATCAGGAGGTTACCTTGAAACTCATGATTTCCTACAACCACTTGAACGAATGGGAAAGAGCTGTGCGAAAGAAGAAACGTCGGTTGAGATCGTATCACCAAGTAGAACTAGTGTTGAAAAGCCGGCGCAACAGCCAACTTCTGTGGAGCACATTCTTCCCGGTGGGATTGGGACTTACAGTATAAGCCACATTTCGTATTTTAACCAAAGGGTTCCAAAACCGGAGGAAAACATATTCCCAGTAGCTCCTCAAGCAAGTAGTACTCATGAAAGAAATGATGAAAACTCAAACTGCAGTTCTTACGCCGGAAGTGGTTTCACTTTGTGGGACGAATCTGCAGCAAAGAAGGGAAAGACAGGGAAGGAGAATGTGGCAGAAAGACCAGGTTTAAGGGGTAAATTTTTTATATTTCCATGCTTTATATGAATTTCAGTTTGATCCATCATTTCGTTCTTGCATGACGTACCATTAAAAATATAGGATGCAGTCTCAAATATTATATATAGTATACTGGCACTTGGGAGATACATATTGTCATTTTGTTGGCATGCGAATGCAGACGTATCTACTTGAATAGTTAGATTTTGAGTACAAGTAGGGTTATCTTATTAATGATAGAAGGCAATATTTAACCAAAAACAAACCAATGGAATGCAAAAAACATGAAACTCATAGACACTGCTGCCAATTTGACAGGGCAATGGACGTCGTCAGAGAGGCCCTCGCAGTCATCTTCCACCAACAATCGCAACTGCTTCACCTCTCAGTAAGTCACCAAGTATATTAGCTATATTTCAAACTCTATTATTACTTCTTTTTTGTTTCTTAAAAAATATATCCGTATTACGTACTAATTTGGACTAGAGATGTAGTTTTTGATAATGGGCTTGTTGGAAATTTGAACAGGTCATCCGGGCAGAAGAACCTGAGCTTCATGGAGATGATGAAGTCCGCCACCAAGGGTTGCACCCAGGAAGACGAACTCGACGATGAGGAAGAGTTTGCTCTTAAAAAGGAGATGTCTACTACTACTACCACCACTGCTACTACCCCCTATAACGGTATTTCTCACTCTTAGCACCAACATTTAATATGAATTAGTAAAATTCTCTGGCATTTTTTGGTTATAGTTCTCTCTCTCTCTCTCTCTCTCTCTCTCTCTCTCTCTCTCTCTCTCTCTCTCTCTCTCTCTCTCTCTCTCTGTGAGAACATGGTCATGCTTAATAACTGATTGGCACTGATTGGCACTATAGGCAGCTTTGCCTGTCCCATTAATTTACTGAACTTTCTTTTTGGTGTTTCCATGGTTCAATTTTTTTTTTTCTTTTTCATCTTTGCTGAAGAGTAATTGTGTACACCTTTACAGGAGAACTGAGGGTAAAAGTTGATGTTAAGAGCTCTGATCAGAAAGCTAACACGCCACGATCCAAACATTCTGCCACTGAACAGCGAAGGAGGAGTAAAATAAATGACAGGCAAGTATTCTTTCCTCACAAGGAATTTTGATAGTTTCTACGGGCTAAATCAGCAATAACATGTTTTGCTTCAACATGCTTTTGAAAGGAATAGATGCTACAGAACCAAGATAAATGTCCAATTTCAGAAGTTTCATGGGCCTCATGGCTTTCTAAACTTATTCGACTTATTGACGCATTTTGGCCTCTGTTCTGTATTACTTTTTTGAAGTACTTGGCGGATTTTGCCAGCATCTAATAGATTGACCCTTAAAAATAATTATTGCGCGCAGATTCCAAATGTTGAGAGAGCTCATTCCTCATAGTGATCAAAAGAGAGACAAGGCATCATTTTTATTAGAGGTATGTACATATGTTTTCAATCCTTCCTTCACCTTACATTACAAATTGTTGAATAATTGGGTTTTATATGGTCTCTTTTTGCTTCCCAGGTTATCGAATACATTCAGTATTTACAGGAAAAAGTAACCAAGTATGAGGGTCCATACCAAGGATGGAACCATGATCCAGCAAAATTGATGCCTTGGGTAATCCCTTTTCTTCTCTTTACAAATTATGTTAACTGCAATGTGGAAGAATCGTCTCTTGTGGGACTTTAAACCTGTAGCTAAAAGTTGCTTCGTTGACATTTGTAGCATGATTTGGAACAGAGAAATAATCACAAGCTTGGGGAAAGTTACTGTGATCAATCTCGAGGTATGAATGGTGGATCTGGTCCTGCATTAGTGTTTGCTGCTGCAAAAGTCGAGGAGAAAACTACTTCTGTGTCTCCTACAATTCCTGGAAGTGCTCAGAACCCGGTAGAATCTGATACAAGTACTGAAACTACCTTCAGAGCAAAGGATCACCACAATGGAATAACAAACAAGGCAATTCCCTTTCCTTTGTCAATGCAGTCGAACTTCTTGACACCTGTCAGGAGTGGTGGTGCAGCACCTCAATTTCCACCTAGATTGCCATCTGATGCAGAGAACACATCATCTCATCCTCGCTCCGTGTTATTCCCGACAAAATCATGTACTGCTGATGCCGGTGCCACCAGTGATAAGCTAAAAGAACATGAACTTACAATTGAAGGCGGGAGAATTAACATCTCAAGTGCGTACTCTCAAGGGTGAGTTTGCTTTTGCTCTTACTTGCATTTTTAATTAATCGTAGTTGATAACTTGATATATTATGATTACAGCATAGTGAGATTGAAAATGCATGTAGGTTTTGTGAGTCAATAACATAAACATATATCGGTATTGCGCAGGTTATTAAATACTCTGACGCAAGCCCTGCAGAATTCTGGTGTGGATTTGTCACAGGCCAGCATCTCAGTGCAAATCGAGCTTGGGAAGCAAGCAAGTAGTAGAACGACTATACCAAAATCCATTGTCAAGGTATCAAGTTCATGCATCTGTGTTATGTCATGAACTTCATTAATTAATTGCTTCCTTTCGATTGTTAGTACAAAAGCACCTAAACTTTTCTGTCATTCTGCTGTAGGACAATGAGATTCCCTCTATGAACCCAGGAAAAAAGCACTCTAGAAATTCAATTGGTGAAGACTCAGAACAAGCCCAAAAGAAGCTGAGGACAGGCAGAAACTAATATGACCAGTCTAAAATTATATTACTATTACTATTATTATTATTATTTATTTATTTACAGTTTTATATAATTAATTCATTTTTTGGGAGCCCCCTTCGATTTCAAGTATGGGGTGTTTATCCTCGTCTTCTGCTGGTTTATAATTTACCCAGTTGAGACTGAAATTGATTGTAAATGTAGTGTCTTACTCTTACAGCTAGAGTTTGTTGGGATCCAATCCATATATAGATTTCCCAACTCAAGATTTATTATTTCCTTCTGTTATCATCCTTATTGCTTTTTCACTTAGAGGCTTCCTTTCTCGTGTAATATTATTTCTTAATTTCCATTTCAAGTTCTTAAATAAAAGTTAACTTCATTAAGTAGATTATTTTAAAGTATGATAGTGATACTAACTTGTAATAGAAGGAAACAAATGGGGAAAATTATGAAAACAAGATTCAATCCGAGATCACTTGTGTAATTATTAGCTTAATTGTATATACCAATTCATTAAACAAATAGTTGGATCAGGTGCTCAAACCTAAGACATTGGATCCGGTGAATGACGTCATCATATCTGAGTACTTTTTTCTCTGACGGTTCAATTACCTAAGAGCTTCGTAATCTTAAAACCAATAATAAAAACTCAATTGGCTTATCACCTTACCCTAAATATATCACCATCAGGAAAATTGTTTATTATTGACTTCAAGTTCAAGCAAAGGTGTTTTATTTTTGGTTCAGATGTAAGCAATCTTTATTATTTGGTTTCCTTTTGATTTATAATATCATTCATTCCTAAATCCAACCCAATAAGATCAGAAAGCTGCTTTAACTTCAGTCAATTCCAAAGCTCTTCCTTCAGTGTGGAATGTGGCTTTCTTGGATCATCCAAATATTGGAAGTCACAATCAACTCCATATATATATATATATATATATATTTTTTTTTTCTTTTTTGAGGAAATCAATTGCATATATTATATATATCGATGCAAGACAAAGTAATAATTTAAAACTGGGGAAATGAATTAACTTTTGTGTTTAACAAGGCACAAAATTGTGATTTAGAGAGATAATTAGACAAGTTTTGGTTGTTGAGGGTTTAAGTGGTTGTGAGCAGCCAATGGCCTTTTGGCTTAGGGCATCTAAACCAACTTTGATGGGCAAAGGGGTGAAAGCCATTATTATTAGGTAAGAAAGTCACAACACAACTGGTATATACTGGATTTTGAAAGTCAATAATTGTGATAAAAGCTGGAATGATCATTCCAATCAATCACCGAAAAAGAAAAGGAATTCTTAATTATCAGTACCCCCCACAACTCACGAGTTTCCAATTCCTAAAAATAGAGGAACACCCTAAAACACACGGTTCTGCTATCACATGTACAAATCAGACCCAAATTGAAGGAAAAAAAATGCTTTGCCCTAAAAAGAAATGAATGTTACCTACTGTTTCCTGGGGAAGAAAACATAAGAAAAGACAAGATGGAATCCAGGACCACATGCAATGATTTGAAGCACTTCCCAAAATCAACCAAATCTTCTATAAATAATTAAATATCCATATCTATTTCTTTTCCTCAAATTAGAAAAATCTAGTTTAATTTTGTTCCAAGACAAAGTGGTTATCAAACATGGGAGTCAGTCACACATATGAAACAAGCAGATCTCACAAGAGCCATATAATTAATCATGATTGATAACAGACGATTGACTTACTAGAGTTGTCATTATCATATGAGGTTTCATCAAATCACAAGTATAATAATTACCCAGAATCAAACCAAAACTCAAAGACCAAA
The DNA here is from genome assembly GCA_029955375.1 of Rubus parviflorus. NCBI lineage: Eukaryota > Viridiplantae > Streptophyta > Magnoliopsida > Rosales > Rosaceae > Rubus > Rubus parviflorus. The sequence continues at coordinate 10,985,527 of JARGGL010000009.1, forward strand.
ACTCCTAGTGAATCAACCACTCTTGGACATAAATTTTGGAGTAATTTGTAAAAATACATAACCATCTCTACCAGTCACTCTCTCTGTGCAAACAGGAAATCTGAAGGGATGTAGTAGTAGTATATATGCTAGAGAATCACAACATCATAGGTCGAGGATCTAAGGGAAACAGAAAGTACCAAAATAAAAATAAAAATTAAGGAATAGGGGGATGACCTTTCGATGATTTTGCAGAGTTCCAAGTAGACCAAACCTATTTGCATTCCTCCAGATACAATGCAATGCAGGTGCAGTTTAATTTGTTCTCACCCTGAATGGCAGGGTAGCTTGGCTTCTATACATGATTTGGATGGATTATTTTGGCTTATATTAAAAAGATTTAAAAAAAAAAAAAAACATGTCCTCCAGCTGATAGCATAAGATCCCCAGTAGGGCTTTGGCTTTCTTCAAGTTTTACTTCCCCACAATAATCTTCGACCCCTCCCTCTTCATATCAAAATCCTTCATTATCACTATACCCCCACCTCTCTGTAGAGAAAGTTCTTAGAGATCTGTGGAAAAATAGCCAACACTGCAGAACATTTGATGAATTCCACAATCTTCTAACATGTTGTATATCACGTACTACTCAGTCGCTCATCTGACAATTGTTCATCTGACAATTGCAAACACTCTTCCGGGTTGGCATAGAAATAGTCCTCCTCTTTAGGTCGGTCTTGGATCACCAACCTTTTAGTTGGGTTCCCCATGCGTTCCGCATGAGCTTCCTTCACCGCAGATGAAAATTCATCCCAATTCAATGCTCCACTATGGTACTGATCTATCAAATCAACAAGAAGCCTTCTGTCCAGCAGAATTGTCTGCTTGAACCCAAGAAATCTGAAGAAACATCACCACATAAGAACCCTTTAAACGATAAGTTTCACCTTTAATAAGTAATAAGGGCAGACAAGTATTCGATAGTAATCTGAGCAACATATCATAAATGAAATCCTAGAACAGACAACATTACAAATAAATGAACCTCTAATAATCAAGTGTCTAAAGCCAAACAAAAATTGTGCATGACACTGTTAGCAGAAACTACCTGCGATGGCCTTCAACAACTTTAGCCATGTTCCCGTCATATGTGGGAACAAAAATATCACTCTCCAATGAGACAAGATAATCCAATGCTGCCATTTGGGAGGAGTGATTTTGAAAGAACCTGAGGTCTGATGGTTCCAACAGTGTCTCCTTTCTGACCTGTTTGAAGAAATCAAGAGGCACCATGAAAAACCAGTAAACACAGAGTAACCAACTACTGCACACAGAAGGTGATTTCAACTTTAATAGTTTATAGATACGCACCAATTTTGGAAAAGCCTTTGCAAGACTTGCCATTCTCCTCTCAGCACCGTAGATCTCACCGGCGGCAATATAGATCTGGATGTTGGGATCAATTTCAAGTGCACTCAGTGTGAGAGCAGTTTCTTCTGGTGTCAAAGGACACAAACCATCTTTCCTTTTCAGGTCAGAGTTTATTATTTTCTCTTTCCACCAAGGATAAGCATATCTGCCAGAAAATGAAACCACAAGACAGTTTATAATTAATTTTTGACAGCATGGTACACATTGACTATCAAGGAAGTGCACGTTACCTCATTCTTGTCAACTCTTCTACCTCCTCAGCATTGCAACCTTGAGTACAGCCAGAAAATGCCAACATATCCATCTCATATCGAAGATGCAGTACTAGGAAAGGACCATTTTGCCTTAGAAGCTTGATGACCCTTCTACCCAACTCCTCTATTTGAGAAGTGAATCTCAGAGCACTAAAATTTACTCGGCATCGAAGTTTCTGAATCTCCAAAGGTTGTCCATTATTGGCCAGTCTAGCATCAGTTCTATTTAAATGTACAACTTTGTATTTCTGTATGAGAGGAAGAATCTGCATAAAAGTAACAAATATTACTTAGAGAGAAGGACCTTTCCCCAATATAATTAACACAATTGAGAGGTTTATTAATATTTAAGAAATGGAACAGAGACTTTCTTCCTAACCATATATGAAAAGAACTAACCTGGTTTTGATAATAAGACATGTCAGACCAACTAACTGGTGGCATGGTATAAATCATTCCTAGCTCCACTCTCCTCTTAACCCTGGGAGGCAACTCTTTCAATACACGAACCTCATCTCTCAAGGATGTGATGAAATGATCAACATCGAATATGTCTTGGAACTCACTGCCATACCAAGAAACATATGAATGGCAGGTAAGAAATATAAACTGGTGCCCATTTAAGTGGAAGCACAAGTTGTTAACATAAACAAATGGGCACACCTGGGATCAGCCCAAAAGGAGGTTTTATCAAGCTCAGGGACAACGAGTGTGACATTCAAATATCTTGCAATAGCAACCATGTCGCATATCTGTAGACATCACCACCAAGAAAGAAAATATGAGACTGATAAATGGCAGCATGAAATAAGAAGCTGTAAGGTCGTTTGATCAGCAAGAATGAAGTCATGTTTTATGCAGAGCAAAGATGTGCAAACAACTCACCGCTGCTCTCATTTGATTGAGCCCCCCATTGCACGAAACCATCAGGTAGCCATTGTTTTTATAAACCCCTATTGTCAACACAAAATTTGAGATTAGTGCCGTTTAACCAATGAGACAATCATGAGAAGGTAGGAATGGAAATCCTGTAATTACTCTTTCAGATAAACTTGATGATTTTAACATAAAGGATGAGCAAACAGATATGACAAGTATACTGATAAAAAAGCAATGGAGCCATTCATCTCCATGGAACACAAATACTTGCAAGTAATAGTTCATACTCGCACAGTTGATTGGCATCAAAATTTGAAAACCAATCCAGCTTAAACAAAAATGACATTCAGCAACAAAGAAAAGAAATAACCCCAATTTCGTGAAAAGAAAACAAAGACTCACTCTTTGGCGGAAGAACTCTGGCCGGAACGGAAGGCAGTTTGTCTTGCAAAACGGAGGAGGCTACAGCAGACTCCTGAGAGAAGCAAGAAGGCCAGCCTTTCAAAACCCTAGGCCCCCACATATCCCCCAAAGCCGTTAATTGCACGATACAGGTCCAGAGCAAAACCGAGGTGGTTGCCCGTATCATCCAGAGCTTCATTTTGGACCTCGAAGACGACGTCGTCGCGAGCAGCGAGTTCTTTAACTTGTCTCCACCTCCAATTCCCTTTATTCCCATCACTCCCTTTCTCTCCTTCTTCTCTATCTTGCACATCAATCTCTCTCACTCCACCACTAAACGCAACGCTTCGTTTTCGATCAATGCCGGATCCAGAAAATCGGCTTTCCTTTTTCAGCTCCTGCTATATATAGAAACCAACAAAAGATCCCAAAACCGTAACCGAAAGCTTACCACATTTACCTCCAATTATCCTGCTGCACCAAGAACCCTAATCGAAACGCTCTGATCTCCGGCGCCGCAATTAAATTCCACAGGCCAGCCAATTAAAACCGTAATGCGGGCCGGAATCCCTCCCCAGATCCGCGGAATTCTCCGGCCGGTGTTTCTGGACGACCGGCGATTACGAAATGAGAGAGGTGGAGACGGAGAGTGGTGTCATGGTGTGAGCGATGGTTTGTGATGATGGTGAAGGGAAGCAAAAAACGCGTGGTGATGTGCGTGACGTGCACCGACGGGATTAGCCTTACTACCAGTACTAGTAGTAGTCGAGGACTCAAGGCCTCCAATAAATGACAGCCAGCTATTTTATCATACTGCCGGCCCCATGAGAATTATGTTTTGCACACGTGTCAGCCATCCCAGCCCTCGCTTCCTGACACGTCGAGACGAGATCGGAGGGAATTGATTTTGCTATCGAGGACACCGACAATTTCTCGCGAGAACATACCCTTTTCTCGTTCCGGCAAGCACGTGGAGCTCTTAATAAGCACTGTGATTAGTTAGTGCTTAAGCTTTAACAATGCTTTTTGGGGAGATTCCAAAGCTTCTCATTCTCAAGGGGACGCTATTTTGGCGATAAGCACAATAACGACTGTGACTCTTTGGCCTTCTCGGTCCTGGCCGTAAAGCGACCGTCCTAGTGTCGGTTGCGCCGTGAAGACGGAGCGAGACGACGTCGTTTTCCCAAGTATCTTCTCGCCCGAAACTCCTCCGGTACTTCTATGTCGGCCTACGTGTCACAATCAGGACGAGTCACAGGGAAAGCCGGGTCCTTCCTTTTTTTGAAAGACTACAATCTCACCTATCAGCCTATCACATTTGGATGTGGACGTTGCACGCGCTAAAGGCAAAGCTAAATTAACAGTTTTACTCTTTTTCTAAATAAAAGAAGAATATGATATGGACTTGGACACAACTATTAGAAAAATAAACATTCAGAGCTTTGTAAAATCTCTAAAGTCTAGATGAAGAATGTGACAATGATATAAAATAAGACAATGCTTTATGAATTATTCTAATTAACTCATTTGGTGAAGGTTATTACATAGTTTGGTTGAATATTTTACACTTGTTTCTAGATCAGTCTACATTAATGTGAAGTTTGGTAGATAATCTATTGTTTGATTCTGAGTTCATGTGTATTGGGGGGTCTTCTTCAGCCTAAAAAGGAAAGAAAAAAAAACTTAATTATTAGATCAACTTAATTAACACACATACCTAACCACTAGATGAACTCTAAAATGACATCACGGAAAATATTATCATCCAATTATTTTTTTCTTTTACGTATTGTAATTTTATAATTTGAATTGTTCATATGCTATTCATATTGAAAATGTTAACTTTCATTCAATTATATAAATAACCAAGCCCTAAAAAGTTTACCTAGCCAAAAAGCTAAACCATAGTCCTTTGATCAATTATGTATACAAGAATAGAGATACTAAGATAGTAGCCTAGCTATATAGTGGTGCCTAAATTCCCTTGTTCATGACTCCTACTACAATATCAGAAAGCTATATTCTACAGCTATTGCATAATAATAGAACACAGATTTAAATTTTTTAAAAAAAAACTATAGTAGTTGACATCCTAAAATTTTTGATGAGTAGTTGACCCGTCGTTTTTAGCTAAAGACTGATCAAAGTTTAGTGCACGTATATATCATTCAGAATTAATTGCTTTGTGCTGGCCACGCCTAGAACCATTATGCTTGAAATTAATTGCTAAATTACAATTAAGGACAAGTCAACTGCTTGCCTGAATTATCAAACCAAGCTAAAGTTTTGGGTAACATGTAAATGTCCTAGGCTCCTAGCCTCCTAGCTTATCAAGACTCTGACAATTTCTTCTTCATTCTTTTAGGTCATAAAATCGAATAATAATAAGAACTTAAATGGGAAATGAGGACCATATGATAAATGGGAAATGTCAATTTTCACATGTCAAGTAATATTCTTAAGGGAAAAAATCACCTTTAGTCCCTGAACTTTGACTCATTCGACACTTTCGTCCCTGAACTTTGAAATATATCACTTTAGTCCCTGAACTTTGAAAAAAACTATCACTTTCGTCCCTGACCGAAGTTTTCACCGAATAAACCTCTGATTCCAGCCAATTCGAACAACACCACATACTGGGCTTTGAAGCCCTCCTTGAGGCGAGTTCAACGCCACCAACCCCGCCTCAAACCGTCGCCGGACGGTGGAGAATTTTACAATTAAAGTTTCGGCCACCACCAGCTTTCGGACTAAATTCAAGCCATTCTAGGTCGAATCAAGCTTAGCCCCAGTTATAAAAGTTACTACTCTCATCCTTGCGAACATTTTGGCATAGGTTTTGCACCATTTTTTTCCGGTCAGGGACGAAAGTGATAGTTGATGTCAAAGTTTAGGGACGAAAGTGATATATTTCAAAGTTCAGGGATGAAAGTGTCGAACGAGTTAAAATTCAGGGACTAAAAGTATTATTTTCCCTATTCTTTATGTAATGTATGATGTCATTAAGAACTTAGGACATTCTTCTTTGTTAATATGTCACGTCAATTGGAATTGCCCAATATGCACATGTTATTTTAAACAATTTCTTCAGGATAATTTTGTTTTGCCAAAAAATCTCTATACTTATTACACATGAACAAAAAGGCAAGAGGTGCGATAGAGTGAGGAAAATGAAAAGGGATTATGACAAAATGTTTGAAAAATAATGTATGAGCAACCGAAAAAATAAAACAAATTAAAGTGTGGCCGGATTTTTTCATGCAAGATCCACAAACAAAAAACAACTACATTAATTTCCCACCAACCTTCTCCTTCAACATTTTTTATGTTTTAACTCAAATTGTAAATTAATTTCATGCTTCGAATTGTTCATTAGTTATATTATCAAAGATTGTACTGCTTTAATCAAACAGTAATTTGTTGTTTTTACAATAGTAAAATTATATTAGATCAACCCACATGCCTAATATGCAAATTAATTTATAAATTGACATATGACAGCAATGAATCAAACCAATATTTACTTCATGTACGTAGAGATTGCTACTAAAAATGAAATAACGAACAAGACAATACTGCAAGTCTGCAACCACACATATATATATATATATATAATTACAAACCAAAAATAAGAATGGGACCTTAATTTATTGGACTGCATAATAGAGATACATGTACAGTTATTAGTTGGGGATTTTCGAACGTAATGTCACATTAGGAAATCAAGTCCATTATTAACTAACATAACATTTCGATGCATACCAATAACTAATTCATTAATATCGCATGCATTCTCAGTCATATAAAGAAAGAATGAAGAAAAAGCATGCATTAAGTAGCTACCCACCATTACGTACAGAGAAAGATCTAGCTGAATAATTCCTACAATCAACAATATTTTCCACGCCAGAGAGTGAGTACAAGGCTCTCTTTTAATTCCATCCACCTTAATTTTTCTAATTATTGGAGCTAATTAATTAACCACAGTGCAGCCTAGTTTGGGTTTCTCATTAATTTACTTGTATCATGTTGCTATTAACAACTGCTTGTAGCTTAACTAGCTGTGAGGCCGGCACTTAATTAATGTCGATTAGTTCTTTTGGGTAAAGCAGGAGTAGGTGAGGTACACTATTTAGGTCATGCTTATACAAGCTAGTCATGCTAATTTATCCTCTACTACTTTCAAACCCTAAATTAATCCGAGAGTAAAAGTGTCGATTTTCTCAACGAGATCTAAGGTTCGATGATCATCGAAATTGTTTTACTTGAAAGATTGGCTACAGTTCGGATGATCAAACGATAGTATGGGGAATCCTATTACATGTAAAATTCTCCATTGATCTTCACGTCCTGGTTCGTTTTGAATTATTGTCCTCTTTCTATCATACTGTGTTATTTACCCATTTCTGAACGAGCATGCTTGGAAGCTTTAGTCGTCCTCCACGATTAGACGTTATATATGTTCATGTCCTTTATACATTGAAAGAGATCCAGACCTAATTTTACCAGCTAATATAACTAGCTCACATACTCGCACCCATAATGGTTGTGCTCTTCAACCTCATACTTCTTGTTAGTCTATTTAGTATTTATTTAATATTTGACAAATCTAATTATCAAGGCCAATTTTATGATGCAAAAATACTTGGCATAAGAATTTCAGTGGTTAACTGGTCTTTATCATTTGGTAGCATATCAACAACATTCTAAACGTAAACCTCCATGAAACTAAAGAGTAATGAAACTGGTATACTGGTTATGACAGTTTATTAGACATCTTCACGGCAGTTCATACCATTGTCGTTTTCCTTTTCAATAATACATCAGACAAGTGTATGAATGAGTCTGACTCTTTGATAAAGACTTGAATAAGTCAGAAGGAAATATGTAGCATTTACGCGAATCTCAGATCATAAGGATCTAGTCTCCTTCTTGGAAACAAAATGACTTGATTGTTAGGCAATCACCTCAAAAGCCAACCACCTCCAAGTTCCAAGAAATCTTCCCAGAAAATCTCAAAATCATGTAACTTGTGGATTTGAAGGTAACTGGCAAAATTGGTGCTTTCAACTTTTTACAGTCACTTCAGTTACTATTTTGCTTTGAGAAGGCTCTTAAAAATTAATGGATCGAGTATTAGCAATATTACCAGAGATGCATGAAAAACAATTTACCCACTAGGGAAAACTAGCTCCCAAAGTCTTTAACATCAAGATTATATGTCAGTAACATTCAGTTGTGCCCTGAGAATGCATGTCTTCCTAATTTCTGATTATATATTTACACCAGATCATAATATATACACCTAAAACGAATATGAAAAAAGAAGAAAAGAAAAAAAAATTGGGGGACCGATGATGAACTTTATTCCATTTCCTTGAAGAGCCTGAAGCATCCAGCTAGTTACACATGCTGTTAAGTCAACCTGACAACGATTTCATTCTTTACAGATTATGAGAGAGCTTTTCATTTCTCTACAACTTGTCCTTCTCTTCATCCTGTAGTTCCAGCAAGTTTGAAAGATGCAGCATTAAAAGTTTAAAACTGAATGAATAATAGATGTACAGATCCACACAATGAATTTGAATTGCCATCTTAAGCTGGTGAAGATCGTGTTAGAACTCCTATGAGTGCCCAACAGATACATGCATGGTAACCTAAACCACTCTTGCATATTATCATGCACGTTTTATTTCAAAAATTAAGGGGGATGGTTAGAACTTCAGCTTGTACAACAACCCTCTTTTACTTGTTCTGAAAGTGGAAAAAGTTCTCATTCCACAAGGTACTATCTTAGGAACCAGAAAACTGCTCGGTTCCATTCATTATCGGGAAGCTGATGGTAACTACATTACATCAGAGGCACAATATACAGTTATTGAGTAAATAAAAATACGATGCTAAACTTGCTATTAACTGGAGCTACTCGTCAACAAGCACAAGAGCCTAAAAGGAAGAAAAGAAAAAAAAAGAGAGCTCCTACCGATCCGTCCACTAATTTGTCAAAATCATCATCAAAGTCCCCATCACCATGATCTGAAAGACACCAAAAAGAAGATCAGTGTGTAGAAAGTTCACAGATATTAAATAAATACCGAACGTTCAAACCAGAAGTTGATCACTTCCCCTGCATAAGTCACACAAAACTATGTTGTATTTAATATCCATGGATGATACATTTTAAAGGCATGGGTAAAGTAATTGAGAGTTCAAGTAGTGAATTGTTAGAAGTCAAAATGACAAAAGCTCAGACCCAAGAACAATAAGGCAAGATTCAGATATTTTCGATATTTCATTCCTGTATGAATAAAAACGATCAAGGAACTAAAAGAATATAGATATCGCAGATACTTGTCACACAGCGACACAATGCATCTGAAATATGGAAAAGGCAAGCTAGAAGCAGGTGCAGCATGGAAATTAAGTACTAGTAGCATGGCAATTCAGTACAAGCATTCTGCAAAGCAAGTTGCTTGGGTCTAATCCTCTAGCAATTTGAACAGTGGTATGATTGTCATAGGACTTGAGCAAATGCACACCACAAATGGTATCAAATCAAGAAACACTATAAGTTACCTGGATCATCATCACTCTCTCCCAGGAGAAATGCATCCAAGTCTTGCTCTGAAGTTGATGAGATTGAAGTTTTAGTATGATGTTTTTCTTCCATATCCTTTGCTTTAGAAGTTATTTCAACTTTAGTAGCTTCCTTTACTCTGCCATCTACAAATTGTTCGGTTGGCTTTAGCTTAACATCCTCCAGGTACCGCTTCTCATAGCTAGAAGGAAGTATAAGATATGACAGTTTATCAAAACAGTAGAGAACTAGAACTAAGAAAAGTGCAGCAGAGTGAGAGGAATTGTATAAAATATTATTTTAGGGTCCAGATGGTGTATTACATACATAAATGTATCACACCAATATTTCATTCTCATTTACATTTAACCAAAGGCTGGTACATTTAAAGAAAATAAAGAAGCAAAAGGATGAGTGATCAGATTTCACGAATCGACCCTCACATGTGAAATTTTTCATTGTTTTGCTGCATTGTTCCATATTCCAGAACTGTATGAACTATGAAGTAGATATTCATCCATGCCACATAGTCATAATGGTCAAACATATATCAAATGCGTTGCTATGAATTTAGTCATAAATGCATGCATCCCAAGAGACGGTTACTTACGGTGCCACATGATTGTTGACTAGTATAAAATATATCCTCCAAAATTTCCTTTCTGTCATAACACGCGGACACAATTCATATCTTAATTTTGAAATCTCCTGCAAGCAAAGAATTTAGAAAACAGAGTGAAGTGCATACATACTAATTGCTTACAACTGAAAGCTGAAAAAGTTGTCATCTAACTCTTAAATCCAAAAATGCTCTCTTTCTTTTTAGTCCTTCTAATCTCTGTGATTCTTTGTAACAAGAATGAAGCTACCTCGACAGTCGAAAGAACAAGATTGGCATGCTTTTCTTGCCACTCTGAAAGATCCTGCCTAACATTTGTGACAGTTGGCACGTCAGAGAACTGTGTATCATCTGCACAGGGTAAAACACTACTCCAATTAGCTACAAGAATCTAGTGTTTGATCTCATAATAAACCATTGAGCACCCACAAAGCAAACGCCACAAAGAAAGTGCTTTGGATATTCCAAAGCAATTTGGAGCCAATACATATATCGTTTTCGAAAAATCATCCTTGCCCTTATTCAATGCATGTAACATGGAGTCAGCCACAAGGAAAGCGCTTTAAATATGCTTCACTATACTTGCACAAAGAAGAGCTTTAATAAACCACTTTATTACTTGAGAATTTAACAGAAAAACGTAACAAAAGCAGAAGGTCTGCAATTTTAGCATGTTAGAAGTCAAAATTCCAAGCAATTTTCTTACTCTACAATGAAAGTGCTTCCCTCAGATTCACAAATAAGGCCTAATTGAAATCCTGGAAAAAAAAAACTTACCTGGAAGAGGAAAATCCTTAAACGTGACCAAAGTGATTCCATTGGCGAAGTCTCTCAACTCCTCGGTGATTCCAAAGGCTTCCAAATCCTTCTCTTCTTCGCGTTGAGTCTCCGCCGGCGGAGGTGGTTGCGCGAGGGACAACGGAGCCAAGGCGTCCGCCAAGTGCTTGATGTGATCGGCTCGCTTGAAGGCCTCAGCGGCGATGATCTCCCTGGAGCGCTTGGCGGTCTCGGAGACGATATCGGAAAGCTTCGACGCGCCGATCGTAAGGTCCTGCGATCGCTTCGCGGCTTCCTCGGCGACGCCGCGGGCTTTGTTCCATAAGTCCATCGCTCACAGCTGACTGAGCTTCAAGCAATTCCGAGTTAAAAAAAAATTAAAAAAATTCCGAGTTACAATTTGACCTTGTGCATCGAGCTGAGAGATACAAACTATGTAGTTGACACGTGTCGGTCAACTAGCTTTGACATTGCAGTATTCGATCGAGTTTTTCCATTTTGATCATTTTTCCCCGCTTCAACTTGAATTTTGCAAAGCCCAAATTCTAACAAGCTGTGCCTGAGCCTGGCATTGCTGTTCACTTGAGGAGGCCCAACAAGACATTTGCAGGGGGTTTAGGGTTTAGTATGATACATTTGGAGGATGATTAATATTAGCAGAGGCAACCAACTAATTAGCCAAATGGGTCGTTGGTACACTTTACTATTAACCAAGGATCTAAAAATATTTAATGTCCAGTTTGGGTGGGTAGTGGATGTCCATACTCTATGGGATTTGGATGGTACATTTCCATGAAAAGGAAAAACAAGAGAAAGGATTGCATAACTAGATTGACAAGGTGTATGGGGTTTATAGAGTTGAGGATAAATGGGCTGGCCCAATCACTACATGATAGGTTTTCGGGCAAGATGGTGGAACCGAATTTGAGCCCAAGGCTGGCGGCATTGGCATTGGCATAGGAGAGGTGACAAACGATTTAGCATATCCGAAACACACCGTTTTCGTGATGTGTCATTAAAATTTTTGTTTTAAAAAAATTGGATTATTTTTTCTTTTGAAAAAATAAACTCTAAAGTCTAAATTAAATATATAAATTTCAAACTCTTGTCATCACACGTTTTATTTTAATACGTACAAATATTTCAATAAATTAAGCGATACACTAACGATGTACCGTGCATCATATATAGATAATAAAATTTGTCAATCACCATATCTTATTGAATCTTAGGGATTGTGAAAGGTGCACACAAATATGAGAGGACCCCATGGTAACCTAATTTGCTTGTAGTCCCAAACTAGGGTGGCTTCTACCTTCTAGTTGTGTAGCCATATAATAGCTCCTTGTCTAAGATATAGAGTGGTAAGAGAGATGTGGACAAATACCAGAAGACCTAATTGAGAGGGCCCACCACCGTCCCATGTGCATGTGAAACTGTTCAATCATCATATGCATACATATACATATGTGTGTGGGTTACCTGTGCGCTCTCTCTCTCTCTCTCTACGAGTTTGAAGCCAAATTATGCAATCAAAATCAATGCCATTGTTTTCACTTGATGATTTTGTTGAGTGCAGTGTCTTACGATCGATTTGGACACTACGCACTGACCCAATTCAATCAGTTCTATTATTGTAGTTCGATCAGTTTGGAGCTGACGAGGAACCCAACAAAACGTTACCCTCTCTCAGTCTCGATCTCTTCTTTGTACGAACTAACCAGCTCCCTAGCTAGCGAGTGATATTTCCAATTTTGATTTATACAATAACAAGCACAACATAGTGACACATAGTTTTGGTATATATATATATATACGGCCATACGGTGCACCATTTGGTCCATTCATTTCTTTTCATGTGTAATCCTCCCAGCACCACTTGACGAATTGACGTTTTTGTCCATCCTTTGTTGGCTTTTGCGTCCAATGTGTTTTGGAAGGTTTTGAAAAAAAAAAAATTAGTCCGATCGAAGCACATTCTTGTTGATCAAATGTCAATGGTACGTTCAGATTTAATCAACGACTATAAAAGCACAACCAGTTGAGCAATTACATATACTAGCCTCATAGCCGTGCGATGCACGTGTTATTTGTGAAATGAATCAAAAATATGAAAATCTTCATTCACCTACTTTTTTTTTTTTTAATATTTATGTTTTTTTTACTATAATAATCATTTTAAATTATTATCATGAGAAATTTTTTTTCTGAAGGGTATTTGTGGCAATAAAAAAATTGGTAAAATCTTTGACACCAAAGCTTTACGCCTCTATTTATAGTAGTGGAGATATTGAAACTCTAAAGTACTATAGAGCATCAGAATGATCAGATCCCTATGAAAATGGCCGGTGAGTGAGATAGAGCAATCGCACCGCTAAGCTCGGCAATCGGCACGTCGACGAGTTTGCACTGTATAAATTGCGGTTTCTACGATCATCGTGCGGAACACATGTCAATGGAAATGAACGAGGGAGACTGTTTGGGGGCTCCACCGCGGTGGTTGTGGCATCGGATAACATCAAATGGCGGTTGAACATTTGCAACACGTACCGTACGTATATATATTGAATTTTGCTTCGTGCATGGTAATAACATGGCCTGGGCCATAACTAATAAATAAACATATATTGTTGCTTAGTCCTTACAACACACACCATAATTATGCATGCGTCATCAATCTTAAGCGTTAATGAGCCCCTTAACACTGTCCTATATGTATATTATTTGGGTGAATGAGTGTGTGTATAATAATTAAGGTGAATTATATTATATGTTTACGTATGACGAATTAACTCACCTCCCCTATAGGCCATAGGGAAGAAACTCTCTTTGATTGCTTGTTTGAACAAACCTAGCTCCTAGTATATATGTATTAATACTCTTAAATGTACGTCTTTATAGTCCATCTCTTTGATTCATTTCTTGTTTCAAATTCAAGTTAGCATGATTTTCAGTCTATCTACTCATTTTTCAATACGGTTCATGAGTTTGAACAAGTCCATGATTGCAATTTTGAAATGGATTCGAGACTCGTTGCCATTTTTAAGCCGTTCGTTGGCAACTCTTATTTTAGTAACTTGTATTTTTTGTGTCATAAGTTATAGTTTCGAAGAAACTCATAAAACACTAATAATATGCGGTACTCATCAGCCATTTAATACAGGCTACTGTACCGAAAATTCTAAAATTTTCAATCGTTAGTTTAGCTTTTCCATCACATGCATATAGAAGAAAAGTCAAGTTTATGGACGAATTTTTTGAATCCTCAATGTTGTAATCAAGTGCTTATGACTTAAAATGATACGCAAACTCTTGTCAAAGAGAATATGAGATCAATATATCAATTACAAAAATAACATATATTTGCAATTAATATATGTTTGATTTTTTGGAAATATATACCTTATCCGAACTTGGATCCTCGAATGGAAATGTAGGGTTTGAGTCACTGATTTCAATGCATGATGGAGTGCAAAATGACCAAATTCAAGTTATGAAATCTTGATGCAAGATTCCATTTGTTCTTCTTCGTTCCAAGTCAAGTTGGAGGAATCTAAATTATAAGAAAATGGGTATGGGAATGTGGTTTACACTTTGACATGCATCCACATTATATATATATATATATATATATTTATCTATACTATTATAATGAAAACACACGTTGTTGATCAAAACAAATTTTTTTTACCAGAATAATCCTCAAATATTAAATAATCATATATGTAATTTAATCGTTAAGGATAAAAGAGTCAAAATATAAATAAATAATTAATTTTATAAAAAATTAAACTTTATCTAACTTCCCACTTCTACAACCAGTAACTACCTACCCTTCTACATCCATAGAGTGTGGGCAGTTTCTAGTACTATTATAATGAGAATTCCGTTGTCAGTCAAAAAAGAATTTTTGTACCAAAATAGTCATAAAAAATTAAATTTATACTATATTTAAGAGAAAAAAGCTTGCTCACCATAACTGATTTTTTTTTACGGATATAGCCTTCAAATATTAAAAAACTTTGAAATATAATTAATTAATATAGACAATCAAGGTAATTCACAAAATAGAAAAAAAAAAAAAACTACACAGAGATAACTATCCAATACCCACATCTACATGGAATAACTACCCACAAGGTCACAACTCTCTCCAAATAACTTCTTACACTTTTTATTCTCATATATTTTTTTTTTTCATGAAAAAAATTGTCATACACATGCTCTGCATGTGTTTACAATGCTAGTATAGAAGATACGATTAAGTTGATTAATTAAATTAAACCCCTTGGATTTGATACGTGATTAGGTTAATGAATGTTGCATGCAAATTGCAACGGTGAACTAAGCATACAAGTAGGCCGGTGCACCGTAGACCGTACATCAGCAGCACACTAGTCAAGTCCTCAACAGACAACATCGCGTCAGGAACCTCCACGTACAAGCGACAACTGACCCAATAATAACGGGCTACGTGGCACTCTCTCCACCAGTTACCACTCACCCGATCAAATAGGGGTGGCCGACAAGTAGACAATCTCATTCCGCGGACGATACCACCCCCACCCTCTTCGCCGTCCACTTGTCCTCAACCTACGGCTCGATCGTTCCGACTCCGGTCCTCCCTTAGTCCATGGTCCAACTGCTTCAAGTCCAACAGTTTGATGTTGCTTTGCTAAAGGGATAGTTAGTGTCATTTCCGTTTGTTCTGGGGACAAATGCGTAATTCGCAAAATCAAAAGAAAAAAGAATTGGAAGATATGTGAGGGGGGGGGGTTACTTGTCGGTGTTATTTTAGTTTAGAAACCTCTTCCATTTCCTTCTTCTCTGAATTTCTCCACACACTCTCTCTCTCTCTCTCTCTCTCTCACCACTGAAGACGGAGTGAGAGAACAGAAGAAGATGAAACTCTAATTCTCGCAAATGTGAGCCAAGATTTCAGCGAAACTCAAAATTACCAGAAAATTACTCAGTAATTATATAAATCTCTCCAGATTCTAGCTATACTTGAAATGCAAGACATTCAATCAATCGGAGGGCGGTTCTTCGCTGGCGCCGGAGGAGGAGACCGGAGGCTACGGCCACACCACAACCAGAACCACCAGGCCTTGAAGTGCCCAAGGTGCGACTCCCTCAACACCAAGTTCTGTTACTACAACAACTACAACCTCTCTCAGCCGCGCCACTTCTGCAAGAGCTGCCGCCGCTACTGGACCAAAGGCGGCGTCCTCCGCAACGTTCCTGTAGGCGGAGGATGTCGGAAAACCAAGCGTTCGAAGCCGAAATCTTCATCATCGCCGACCTCACCGCCACCGCCGCAGCAAGACAGTGAGCGCAAAGCCAGCTCCAATTCTAGCAGCGAGAGCTCCAGCCTAACCGCGGCCAACACGACCACCGGAACGGCCACGGAGGCGGTTTCGGCGCCTTCTTCAACGTCCTCTGCTTCCAATTTGCTCAACATTCAGGACTCCAAATTTTTCGTTCCTCAAAGCGGAGCGAACGCGAATTTCGAGGCAACTGCCTCGATGCTCGAACAAGGCACGGAAATTGGAATGTTCTCGGAGATTGGGAGTTTCACGAGCTTGATCACGGCATCGAACGACGTGCCGTTCGGTTTCACAAATATCGGTGATATTTCCGTCTCGCCGTTCAGGCTGAATCAACAGACACAAGGCCAACAACATCAGGTTCAGCAAAATCAATGGGCGCAACACAGCCAGAATCAGGATTTGAAGATGCAGGAGATCACAGGTGGAATGCTGGATCAGACGGCTCAGGTCGATTTATCAGTGTTCCAAAACAGAAGCAACGGCGGAGGAGGGTTCGGAACCTTGGATTGGCAGCCGGCTGGGGATCAAGGTTTGTTTGATCTTCCCAACACCGTTGATCAAGCATATTGGAGTCAGGGTCAATGGACTGATCAAGACCCTCCCAGTCTCTACATCCCGTAAAAATTTCTTACTTTAACCAACTTCAAAAAAAATCTCAAATTTAGTTTAAAAGGAAATTTGAGAGAATTTTATATATAATTATGAATATGACTGCTCGTGTATGTAAATTTTTCATGTATAATTTTTTTTTCTTGGTTTCTTTTGGGGGTTTAATTTGATGATTTTGGAAAGTGTTTGGGCTTGTTCTTACCTCTTGAGGGTCATGTGCAACTAACTCTCATGTTTAGTTTTCATTTTTTTTGTTATTTGCCTCTAATGTATCTGGATTTAAATTAATCAAATATATACATATAGAAAAATATTACACTGTGCTTCTGACTTGTGGTTGTTATTAGTTCGTTAATCCAGTGAGTAGTAAGTCACTAATTAAATAATTAGTGGCTTTTGAGCTTGCACCCAAGGGTGTGCCACGTCATGGCTGTAGTCGATAATGTGGCCTGGGAGATGATTAAGTTTTGGGAGATATTTATTGGGAGCGGAGTCGGGGAGATATGATTTGTACGGACACGGTGGTTGGCAGCAGTGCGCGGGTACTGGGGGAGAGTCGGGGGGGGGACCCGCGTGGATCATGGAGTACACGTGGCGGGAGGTGATGGCAATGGAGTAGTGGTGGACACGTGGGATTAGATGATGCGCTGGGCGCTGGGTGGGGAGGTCGGTTTGTCGTGGCATGAGTCTTATTCAGTACAGAGTGACACAGTGACAAGTACGAGTGCATACTGGAGCAGCTTAATTAGGCAAATGGACATGTGCATGTTGGTGGTGAGACGTGAGTAGTGATGATGGTGACGTGGGAACTGGGGTGGTCTGGGGCCCACGTAAGTGTTGGTTGGGGGGGTTGGGTGGGAATGTGGGGACTCGGTAAAAAAACGTCTGAGTGGAGAGAGTGGGTCTCTGACTCGGTTCTATATTCTCTATATGACTCACGTATTTGGTGTGTGTATGTGCGTAAAGGACCTGTCCATAGGTTTATTTGTTAAAACTACGAGGAATTTTTTCATGGTTCCGTAATACCATATGCATATGTGACGGACTACTATAATTGATGATCTCAATAATTTATGATTTATTCACTCAATATTTTATTTCTCATTAATTATTTTATTACACAGTCACTAATCATAGTGGTCCGTCACACATATCACGTGGTTTGACAGGACCATGGAGAAAATTTTCTAAAACTACTTGTTGTTGACCCTACTTGTCCTTCACAAACATAGTAATTACCGCTTTCTTATTAGTAAATTGTTTTTAGTTTAGTATATATGCTTTTTCTGCTTCACCACATAAATTCATGAGGGAATTGTGTAAAAGCATATGATACAGCACATGGATTCTTAAAACATTGTGGAGCTCTGTATGCTTTTTTACTTTTAAGGTGCGAAGAAAATAAGTTTGTCCACAAAAAAAAAGGTTTAGGCATTGGAAGAGCTAGGGGGTGTTGAAGATTGAAGTGAGAAGAGTGCAAAAGGTAACACAACGTGTCGGGAGAATGTCATGAAGAAACTAAGACAAGAAAATTGGCTAAACGAAGCGAGTTGTAAGAATAAGGATATTTGATTTGGCTAAACATATCTATGATTGAGATAATAGATGTTTTTGGGAGTCGAAATGAGCTGAAAAGTGAACTTTTGGATAGCCAAGTGTGACTTGATCAAGATTTTAATATAGAAGAAAGACTCCACAGCACCAAAACTGAGCCTACATGTATAAATGAGGTTACCAATGCCAACTAGCTAGTTAGCTTTTCACAATAACTTCCATAGAATAATCCTTGAAGCAATTCATGATTTTGATAGTCGTGCATCATCAAATTTGGTTTTGGATAATATCTGACTGTGTGGACTCTGCAGGGTATTATTCATAGGGTCAGTCTCAATCTTGTCAATTGTGACCCAATTATTGGTGTTGCTTCTGTTTCTTCTTCTTAATAGCTGAGCGTTCAAAATCCTTGGGCTTAATTTTAATTTGCTCAATTAGAATCAATTTTATGTGGAAAATTTCATACCCTTTTTCCATTGAGAAAAATATATGCATGATCAGCAGCTTTCCACATAGATGAGAATATGAGATAAGACTTAAGAGACATTGTTTGCTAGGCTAGGCATGTGCAAACTGCAAAATTGGTCCAAATTAAGCTCCCTAATATCTTAGGGTAGATGAGGATGTGGCCCTTTGAACAAGCTTTGTTGTCTAATTAAGGAGGCCATTAAGACCTCAATTGAGGGCTTAATAGGGTATGGACCATGGTGGATTGGCATGGATTGTGACTAATCAATCTCACAGTTGGGCAGATGGGTCATATGGGGTTTGTGGGTATTTTGTTTTTTTTTGTTTTTTTTTGGGTGATGGATCATTATCATCTTCTTCATCGTCATCGTCATCGTCATCGTCATCAAGAAGACTTTTCACAGTTGGTATTTTGGTGCACCATTTGTACATGTTTACCAAGTTATGGGCATTTCCAGTTTTGGACCAACCACTTGGCAATGGAGCTTGCTGAGCCTGTTTAAGAATAGTGAGCCAGTGAGGGGTACAGCATGACTTGGAGCAGAGATGTGGGGAAAATTTATGGTATTGGGAAAGTTTACGAAAGAGGACGTAAATGATTTCCTTTTCAGTGGAAACCAAACCAATGGTTTGCCTAGTACAACAGAAAATGGGTAAATTATCCAAGATATTATGCCCAGGATAATTTGCATCAAATGCAAATGGGTCGTAGTTAAACCTTAATTTTTATCAATTCGATTATGCATCTGGATTTTTTTTACCATTATTAAATTCAATGGTGGAAAAGTAATATATATCCTAAAGGAAAAGGACCAAAGGTTAAAAACTGATCCAGATGATTGATATTATATTAACAATAAGCTTTGTTCTAGTGGATATAGAGTCAGGCAAGGTAGGCAATAGGACCCTCAAATACGTCCATTATCATCAACTACCAGTAGGAACCCAATTGCAATCTTTCTACAAAGAAACACTTTCTTCCACACAATCTCCTTTTATGATACTTCACTTTCAAGTAGATTACTCGTTATCTCATTATAGGGATGATTTTGTTTTCGTACGTACCTGACTATCAAAAGCATATGATAGTCTCTTACATCCTGTGCCACTGCCAACTTCTTCACAAAAGCCCAAAACATAAATTTTCTTACCGTCTTAATTAGCTCTCTAAGAGCATTTTCACAAAGGGAGTTTGGCCCCGTTACCACATAGATGTAGCCCCAAAAAACAAAAAATGATAAAAACTCAACTTGCACCCATAATTTCTAGCCGAATCCAAAACTGACCTGGGACAATCCTCAAGGCAAGACTAGCCCCAAGTCTTGACCCAGTTGCCATGTGGCAACCTCAAAAGTGGAGACCCTATAAAATTTAATTCTCATATGGCTAGATTTTTTTACTCACATGAGCTGTTATTTTTGTTTAACTCACAGAGAATATGAGATGTTGTAATTTATTTAACATTTGCAATAAATAAAAGAATATATCCTTCTAAAAAATATAAAAAATAAAAATGTGACCCCTAGAGCCCCTGCCCCAGAGTCCCAACGGGTGAACATGCTCTAATAGTCTCAATATCCTTCTTCTAAGTTTGGAAACTCCAAAATACACTCAGGTCTTGTTTGCTTCGCGGAATTGAAGCCTTGGGAAGGAAACTCAATCTTTTCCTGTGTTTGGAATGCAAAAGGAAAGGAAATACTTTCTTAAAGGAAGGGAAAATGGGGGAATTTGTTCCTTCCATACTCCAAGGCAATCATTTTCCCAACTTACTTTCCTGCATTTATTGCACTAATTTAACATTAATTACATTACTTTTATAACTAAAATAACAATTTATGAAATTATAAATATTAATTTTGTTTCATATATTATTATTTATTTATTTATTTCCTTAGTGTTGCCAAACACTTAAAAGAAAAACTAATGAGAATTTTAGTTTCCCCTTCTTTCTTATGGAAAGAGTAAGGAATTGATTTCATTTCATTTTCTTTCCTTTTCGTGAACCAAACAAGGCCTCAAGGGAGTATGAGACTATGAGCTATAGGCAATGTACGGAACAAACATACTAACAATTTAAACAAACATTAGAAGGCAAATTCTAGCTCTGATAGTTAAGTATCAAAACGAAATCACCCAAATAATTAAAGGAGTTAATATAATAATATATAATTGTCCAAAAAATAATAAAAAAAATAATATCTAAATTTCCTCCGATCCTCTTCACTAAATGGACTAAGCTTATTAGCTATTACTATTCTGATGCATGTCATTGTTTACATCAAAACATGTACATATATAATCCGGAAGATCCACATTTTACATTATGAGCAGCATGTAGAGTGTAATATACAGTAAAGGCAAATCAGAAACGAATTGATTATGAGCATATACACAGAGCCAAAAGTAAGTTATGTATAATAAGCATTCAGAAGCTACAGCACAGAAATCGTATCCCCCAACGACGATGCCTTGGTAATTGTGTCCGATCAGCTTCATTCATTCTCACTGGACTGCCGATCCATTCTGAGGATAATCTGTTCAAGTGAAAAAAAGCATCAAACTATCACTCACCATTACAAAAAAAAAAAAAACTGGTAAGAAAACAATACCTTATAGTAGGGGCAAGCGAGACTTACATGGGAAAAGTAAAAGACCGAGAGCTAGTTGTGCTGCTGTTTGATCGGAAAGAGATGCTACCAAAACTTGGTATGGCTCCTGAGTATATTGCTAAAGGGCCTGAAACCGAGGAGCTGGATTCTCCGCGGCAATGTTGTTGTGACTGACTTGATTCTGTTAGGCTATGATCTGACATCTCATCTTGGGATGAATCACTTTGAGGAAATACATCCTCTCTTTTTTGTTGTGATTGACTTGATCCGGTTAGGCTTAGGCTATCTGACATCTCATCTTCGGATGAATCCCAAGAATGACACTCTCCCACCTCCCCTCTTCTTGCATTCTCTAAGGCACTTTTGAGAGATGCCTTTCTTGCGCGGCTATTGTCATCAATTGCTGAATCTGACAAGACTAACTTAGTTGGATCCTGTACATCATTTTAACACAAATTTAAAAAACCAAACCACATAAGTTATACAAGTATATATGCCTAAGATATATATATATATATATATATATATATAT
The DNA here is from genome assembly GCA_029955375.1 of Rubus parviflorus. Lineage (NCBI taxonomy): Eukaryota > Viridiplantae > Streptophyta > Magnoliopsida > Rosales > Rosaceae > Rubus > Rubus parviflorus. The sequence continues at coordinate 11,007,547 of JARGGL010000009.1, forward strand.
ATATGTAATCTCATTCCTGATTCTTCAAGGAAAAGCATTACATTGACTACTGTAATTTACTTTTTACAATTTCACATCAGCAACCAGTGTTTCATACTAAATTTGCTTAGCACTGAAGACATTGGATACTGAGGGTGGATCAATCAAACAGAATTTCAACATCCTAAATTCTAAACATTGATTATCAAATAAAAAGTTCCATAAAGTAAATATCTTTAATGGTCTATAAAAGCATAACCTGAGGAAAGAAAGAATTAGTGTCTACCTGTCTAACTAGAAGCAGTATTTCAGATATGGTATTCTTGGTTGAATGATCACTTGAACTATCATATAATTCTCTGAAATACTCTCCGTCTTCAATCCACAAGTTGTCGGAACCACTTTGCTTGCTCACATCCTTCTTGCAATCATGATTGGTAATAACTTTTGACTCAGTTGAATTGGATGACACCGATGAGTCCCGAGTTTCTGCAAATGATTTGCTGCTGCTTTCGGCATCAGAGCTAAGTATGCAAGAGATACTATTATGATCCAAATCACAATTTTCTTCCGAACACTTATTCTGAGATGTCACTTCACTGTCAATGCAAATGTCCTTAACAAACTGGTAACCACTATCTTGAAGGAATGCAACCAACTCTGGTAAGTCATGGTCCATAGCAGCCTTCCAGCTCTCATCTGGATGTGGATTCTGAACCACCTCGCCATCTTTACTTTTAGGATTTGGAATGAATAGATTGTTGTCTTTCGAACTGGTATTCTTTTCTGCCTTCAGTCCTTTCATAGCTTCACAGGTTTTGAATCTGAAAGACTTGTAAACAGGCTTGAAGACCAAAGTGGGATGGCCATCCATGGATTCCCTATTTAACAAGTAATCAACCCAATGAAAAGGACTTTTTTGGCTCCAAAATGAAAAACAATGAGATGTAAGATAATCCCTATTTCACAATATTATAATTCAATGTCATACACAGACCACCACAAAAAAAGAAAAAAAGAAAAAAAAAACTGAAACTGTAGGGCTTCATCCTCACCAGATTTCAGAGGCATCACAATCTTCCACAACCATTTGAGATTACACTTTCTGAATCTGTGGGTTTTGTTACACAATTTTCCGTTCTCTTATTTCTTTTTGAATTTGCAAGATCATTGCACCCTTTGATGTTTTAATTGAAATTAGATCCTTTAATCCAGGCTATCTAGCCATGAAATCAAATCCCACCATTACTTCTCTAACCAGCAACAAGAACAATTTAGGAAGTGAACAAAATATTCATTTTGGAAAGAAAATAAAAAATGGTAATTTGTAACCCGTCCAACTTCCCAATTAGATGAGCCTTGACTTGACCAAAGTCAAATGGAGCCCAATCACAAATTTGAAAATCAATAAATTTTCAGTCTTGGACAAAAAAGAAAAAATAAATTTTCAGTCAAGAAAAATAGGTGATTGAAGGGTCTGCAACTCTGCATGCATCCTAAGTTTTCATTATAATTGTTAATTGGGATATACTTAAGTTGGAAACAAATCAAACCATTTTTTTTGTCAAAACCCTCAAACCAACTTGTATAAAATCACAGTTCAGTCCTTTTAATTTAACAATTTTAACCTCAATTTTCATTTTCCTGCATATAGATTGAAACTACAGAGTACAGACAGAGATTAAAAAGTCTAACTTTGAAAATGGTGAAGCATTTAATTTTTTTTTTTTTTTGGACGTTAGGTGAAGCATTTAATTAGTACCTGGGAGCTGCATATCCTTATGGAGGAGGTTAGTCTCCTTGAATTGAAAAATGAGATAGGACCTCCATTTTAGAGTTTTCAGCAGACAAGTAATTTTTCTTGCCAAATTGACAATCCAGATACTTATGAACCTCAGCAGCCTCAAGTGACCTGCATTAACAAAAGCATAGAATAGAAAGATACAAACTTTGAGAAATTATGAAGCTTTTCTCCTTTAATTAAACACTAATTTTGTCTAAAAATTCACAAAATATATGTTTAATTAGGAAAAAAAGGATAAAAAAGAAGGGAAAGGAAGAAGAAGAAGAAGAAACTCACCAGAGAAACTGCTAAAAGACTCAATTGCAGAATCTATTGAAGAGTAATACCCAAACTCTTGATTTTGCAATAGAAGTGTCCTAGAGAGGCCTACATTAATCAACAGAATTAGTGCATCATTGTGTTTCCAATAAGAGATGGCATCTAAGAACATCTGAATTAGGACAGTTTCTAGCAGAAGCAAATGCAATAAGTATTGAACTTATAGAGACTTATTTGTGTGACAAACCCAATCAAAGATACCTACATAATCATGGCTACATAGCACATGGAATTAAAATTGTTGAATTTGGGCAATTAGATGACATGTGTGTGTCAAATACAGTTGGGTTATAATTATAGTTTTAGGTGGTATAATTATGTTTAGGTAAGCAAGCACATCAGATAAAAACCATGATTCTTCTGTCAATTTTACACCATCTTCTCAAATAATTACTCAAGAAATACATGAGTTACCTCTCTATGAGTCCAGAAGAACCCAAAGCAAGTTCTTGAGTATCACCTGCATTATTACCTGTACTCAGTACAAAACCCAGACATGTCATATATATGCATGAAGAAGAAGCAGAGGAGATTGAGAATGCAAAGAGTGTGTGTGTGTCTGTCATGTATTATATACAGCATTTAGAGAAAGCTAACTGTTGCAGAAGGTTGATAACAATAAAAGGACAGTTCAAGGCATTAAAGACCCATGAAGCAGGTTCTGATGCTTTAGTAACTGAACTGTCACTTCACCAAATGCCAACACAAATCTTGTAGGTTATGTCTGCTTGGCATCTCCTTTTTCATTTCTTTGGGACAGTCCACCTGTTATACTAAATCTTAGCAATTTCCCTTTAATTATTTTTAACTACTACATAACCCCAAAAAAATGACAATTATGACTGTCATTTACTCCTCCTTATTCCTGGTTTTCAAGGGTTAGATGAAGGCATGAAGCATTTATACATAGAAGAGTACATTATATTTGAAAGTTTTTAGTTCTTAAAATTTGAAATTTGAAAACCAATTAAAAATTGAATGAATATAAAAGGATTAAGTTTTGGTGTTTTGCAATTGTACTTCATGGTTCAAAAAGTCAAATATCATTCTTAAAACCCTTTCATTGCAATTAGCCAATTAGCGGAGCCTAAAAAGAAAATAAAAAACTACGTCACCAAAGCACTGTGATTGGGTTAAAACTTGAAATGTGACATTTTATCACTTCAAAAGTTCAAAGGTAAAATTAAGAGGATTTTAATTGGAAAGAAAACTGTAAAGATAAAAGTACACTGTAAATTCTATACAGTGAGATTAATATCCAGAAAAACGTTGGTTGAAAATATTTTACGCAAATGAAACGATTTTGAAAACACAGTCCTGCCACTCTCTCTCTCCTTCTCTCCGATTACGACTCGATTTTGTTGAATTTCATTTTCAGACGAAGATATATATATATATATATATATATATATATATATAATCTGGGAACGAGACGATGTACGAGCCACAGCATTTCCTGGAATTGCAGGACAATCCGAGCAATTTCGGAGACCCGAAATGGGAATCCAACTCGTCCCCGACTCACCACCACCACCACCTGACTCAGTCCTCACTCGCTCACTCCACCACCAACGGCAACGCCAACGGCAACGTCGACCGCGTCCTCTTCCAAGACCTCGTCGAGATCGTCCCTCTCGTTCAGTCCCTCATCGTAAGCCCCTAAATCAAACACTAATTTTCAAAATTCAAACTTTGATTTTTAGTTTTTCTCATAATTTCACGGCAAACTCTTTCAGGATCGGAAAGCGAGCAGTTCGTTTACGCGGCGTGCTTCGGTGACCTACACCAAGACGCCTTCAAGAGAATCCTTATCCAGAAAAGTAAGAAAATTTTTATTCGAATTTTTCTTTTCAAAGTTGTGATTTTGAAGTATTGCTAATTGCAATTGGTTGTTCATTTCTGTGATGAACATGGTCATTTTACTAATCAAGTAATGTTTACTAGCTAATTTGGAATACTCAGCTGGAATTTATGAGGTTATAAATTTAATATGTTTGTTTTGTAACTGTAGTAAATCAATTGTAGGAAAAATGTGTATTGGCAGCAATGGGCATGATGGTAGATCACTACTTGCCGTCTTTAGGAACAGTTAGATATCTCGGGATGTTCAACAAGAACTGAAACAACATTTTCTCTTTGCTAGTGTCTTATCTTGAGTTTTCCTTTGACAGTGAACAAGTAATGCATATAGATGCTTGAATTTATAGGTTCGTGTCGTTTAAGGAATGTTGAGACCGAATTTCTGTTACCGATCACTATTGTAGTTGCGTCTCTACTAATACATCGAGGGCTTTCGTTTTCTCTGCATGATTTATTAAATAGGTGCCAAACAGGAATGCAGCCCAATCCATGCCCACACGAAAAAAGAGGGAGAATGCTAGCAACAACCCCGATGCTGACAGCGTTTCAAGTTTTTCCTCAAGGGCTTCGGCAGCAGAAAAGGAGCAAGAAGAGTTGGATGCATTAAAGGTACAGTTGGAGGATCTGCAAAGGAAATTGTCGGAGAAAGATGAACTTTTAAAGTCCTCAGAGATCTCAAAGAACCAAGCAAATGCTGTCCAAGCAAAGCTTGATGAACTGAAGAAACAAGCTGCGCAAAAGGACTCTGTAATCAAGGCTTCTCAGCTACAACTATCTGATGCAAAGGTATTTATGCATTCTTAAAATGGAACAGAATCACTCGGGTTCTCTGGCTGTCTCTTTCTTTCTTAGACGCACACACAACTCTTTTTGTGAATAATACTATAATTGACATATGTCCATTTGTGCAGATCAAGCTTGCAGACAAGCAAGCTGCTTTGGAAAAGTTACAGTGGGAGGCTATGACATCGAACAAGAGTGTAGAGAAGCTCCAAGGAGAGCTAGACTCTTTGCAAGGAGAGATGTCCTCATTTATGATCCTATTTGAAGGCTTGGTGAAAACTGATTCCACTGTATGCGCTGAAGATTATGATACTTCACCTTGTACTCTGGATCATCTTCCATATATAGTAAGCTCATGACCCCATCCCTTCTACACGGTTGTTTATATTCCTATATAGTGAATGTGTCGTGTGTTGAAGCACTTGAACGAAGAAAAGGAAAGTACACTGAATTTTGAGGCCACGGGTTTTACTATTTGCATTATGAATAATTTGTTGAGAAGTGTTTGTTTCTGCATGTATGCTTGTTGGCTGCTGTATTCCTTGCAATTGAAAGATTCTTGCTTTAATAAACAGGATGATTGGGATGAGACACAGATGCAGAAAATGGAAGCTGCTAGAAAAGCTTATGAAGCTGCTGTTGTTGCTGCAAAAGAAAGGCAAGATGAAGAATCTATTGCTGCTGCAGCCAGTGCAAGGTTACATCTTCGGTCGTTTGTTTTGAAAACCTAAGTTCTGTTGGGGAGTTCAAAAACTCCTATTGAAAGCATTTGTATGTTAGCTCCACTTTGTTTTCAAATTTAAGAGCACTGGCTTTACAGTTTGATAGCATCTATGAATTGATTGGCCAATGTAAAATAAGTTATTTAGATTTGATAAGTAGAGTGTGTATTCTTGTTGATGATAGTATCTAATTTCTCCCAAGATTTGTATCCAGCATGATATTTCAGCAACACTTGGTTGGCTGGAGCTGTGTGTACAATGTTGAATTCTAATAGTTAATATTGTGAATCACATCTCTTGCAAAGTTGTGCAACTTATAGTACTGCATTTGCATAATCTATAGTTCTTATCATGCTGCTGTCCAACTGATCCGTATTCTGAATTGCCGAGGGTCTTGGTGACCCAAGTATAACAAGGAAATATATTCTGAATTACTAATCTAAAAGAATTGTGCAGATCCTACAGAGAACTTGGGAAGTGCTGTAATTAGAACATTCAATCAACCAATCAAAACAACTAAAATATCCCTTTTGTAAATTGGCTATACCCAGATTCTACCCTAGACGTGAAATCGGCCAACAAGTTCGGCAAGGAAATTTCTAAAATGTTGTTCAACATCGATGTTGAGTAATATACCTAACTTGTTGTACAATTCTCAGCCAAATGAAACCCTATAACCCAAACCTTCTTTTCAGTACAAGACTTCATACTGGACTGCACTAGTAAGTCAATTTTGAGCTTCATTAAACAGCCAATACAGGATAAATCCGGAAATGGAGATGATATAGAGTAGCTAAAGCATGGTTGAAAAAAGATTAATTAGAAACCATTACTCTCTGTTATTGCTTCCAGTTCTAGACGTAGTAATTTGTTCATGTTCAATATGCAGCAAGTTTCAGAATCTACAACACTGAAACTGAAAGCCTATACACCGCGCCTTGTGCTTTCTCAAGTCCAGCGCTTCTGGTTTCGGCATCTGCACAGGACTCCCTGACCATTCCACACCCAACCTGCATTCATCGATTCTATCGTTGAGATCGAGAGATAGACACATAAGTTATATAAGTCCGTCTTGGAGAAGTATTTCTTAAGGAAAGTTCATGCGCTTACGTACACAGGGAAGGCGAAAGAGGCTGTGCTGCGGGCTGATTGATTAGAGTCACTTGATTCAACAGACACCTCACCCATGCTACCAGAAGGAGTTGCTTTTGTATCCAAGCATATGTTCTTTCCTTCCTCACCTTCATTCTTTGAAAAAAAAAAAAAGTTATAGTTTGGAGCATAAGGAAGTTTCTCTTTTGGTACAAATGCTTCAACTTTAAGAACATAAAAAATCCATCTAGCCACCTTTTGGTCAAAGATGATAGAGTTGCCATCATTTATAGGGTAAAAATTGATATCATATGCTTTTTCAGTCAATCTCTCCTCATTGCTACACTTTTCAACTGTTTTAGTATTTTGGTCATAATTAAGCTGTTTTTATCGATAAAAAAGCAAATGATCACTACTCAAACTTTCTAATTCATTACAGTCAAAGAACAAAAAAATTTGAACACAACATGGTGCCTAACCTTCCGATTGATGGCCCACGAGTTTTTCGATGAGGTGCGGTCCACGGAATTGTGTCCTTCCTGTTTGACATTTTTGACGACGTCGAATTCTCCATCTTCTTTGAAGCAGAATACTATGTAGTCTTGGTCTTCATCTGCAAAATGTGGCAGATGTCTGCAGCTTGACTCTTCATCACTACTCAAATTTCGATCTGACCTGGAAGTACTAGTAGTAGTAGTAGTAGTAGTGGTCTCCATAACCTGCTTGAGATCATGACTCAGTCGTCTTCGAGATGATTGGTTCGATTTTCTGTGGCGTGAGGACGACATATTCTTGTTCCAACCAATCTCATTGCCTCCAGAATCGCCGTGATCATGTATATCGAAAGCCATGTTTCTTATTGGCAATTGAGGCGGTGTTGTAGCGCAACGTCGTCTGTGTTCATCAGCTGGTTCATCATCTGAAAGATTAATTTCAGGTGTGCTATATATCAAATTGAAGACCAAAGAAATGATAACAATAGTTTCAGAGAGACTAATTAATTACCTAGAGGAAACCTGCAAGCCAAGAAGCATGAAGCACATTCCTTCTTCACTAGCTTTGTTATCGTCCATGGTGTGCACATTTTTATCAGAGAGAAGAGAGCGAGAGAGAGAGAGAGAGAGAGGTACTAATTATTGGAGGAGAAGAAGAGGCAAATGAGCATTTTGAATTTGAAAAAGGAAACCAAGGAGTTACAGTGCTGTTAAATCCGTAATGTGTATAATTAATTTGTCATTATGTTTTTTTTTTTTATCAAAAGTCATTTATGTTTTTTTTTTGGAGCAGTAGTCATTTATGTTTCTAAAAAAAAGATAAAAGTTAGGAGAGAAAATTATAGCTGGAATTATTGGGAGCCATGCCCTAATTAATACCAATAAAAGAAAATTAATTTCTTATTCTCAATACTTAAAAACGAAAATAATTTGTGTGTACGATTAATATCATTTGTGTGTACAATTAATTATTTATACATTCTAAAATGATTTATCATTTTGATTTATATTTATTCTTAATCTCATTCATCGTTAATTAGAGTTTGAAGTTTAGGTCTTAAATTTTAAGATCTAGGTTCAAAACCCGAGAGCTAAACTCTAAATTCACGGTATAACAATTCAAAACCAGCTTAAAAATAATCAGTCCCAAATCACTCTCTAGTAATTCTGAACCCTAAAATAATCAACCATAGAGAACCTCGCAAATCATTTACAATTTATTAAAAAGGAAAAAAAGTAAAAACGAAAATCTCTCCGGTATAGCGTAAAAAATCCCGGAATGCTAGTATGCTATGGCACATGTCAAGTACCAAAAGCGCGCACGTGACTTGACGAGAAAAGGAGACAGAAGAGCAGAATAAATCCCCCGCCAAACCGAGAACCAGAAGAAACCCTTAAGTGAGAATTTCAGACTTGCTTCGCTGAGACTTGAGAGAGTGGCAATTAGGAGTAGCCGATGGCTGCGAGCGAGATTGAAATTGAGGTCCGTACATTAACCGGTGAAGCGACTACCGTCTCAGTCTCCGTCAACGACACCATTGAAGGCCTCAAGCTACTTCTCAAGCAGTCCTTCCCTCCCGCCACTAACTCTCCGAATTTTCACCTCTTTTTTAAGGTACCGATTCCTTCTCTTACTTTCTCATTTTTTCCGATTAATTTTTCTGCTTGCTCGTTTGCCTTGAAAATGTAGGAAAATCAAAACCCTCTTTATGTACTAATGAATCAACCAAATAGTTCTCTATTCATTGCCCTAGGTTTGAGTTCTCAGATGATTTTGTTTTATGCGATTCTGGTGTATCAGTGTGAGAAGTTGAGGTTGCAGAGTCAAATAAGTACACACAGGATTAAGCCTGGTGAGTTTCTAGTGCTGGTCCCGTTTGTTAAGAAGGTCGCCAATAATCAGAGCCAGAAATGTGATCAATCTAAAACATCATTGGCTACTTCTGCTCATGGCTCCATGTCCAAGTTTGCCAATTCCGCGTGGTCTGATATGATGCAGGACTTGTCGTATTTACGTGATAATTCAAGTAGTGGAACCCCAAGTGTGTCTAATATAGGGAGTTTTAGTGTTGGAGGTAGAATTGAAGTGATGGAGAATAGCTCTTGCTCTCGCGAAGCAAAGCGGAAAAGGGGTTTTGGTTGTGATGACATTATATTGGATATGTTGTGGGCCAGTAGAAGCAAGAATGTTCTTGATGAACAGAATTCTAGAAGGTTTGTTGAGCTTTTGGAGTCGGTGAATTGTTTATCGGACCCATATTCTGGGGATTGCATGTTGTGGAGAAGAAAAGCTAGTGGCATTGGGCTGCATCATGGCAATGGCAATTCGTGCTTGTGTCCAGAGTGGTTGAAGAAAATCATGAAGGCTTTTGCTTTCTTAAACATTTTTTCTGCACTTGTTCAACTTCAGCAGGAGAGGACAACCTCAAGTCTATTGGAGCAAGCACTAGAACAGCTTGCGACATTTGGAGTTCAACTTGGTATGCAGGACATGGAGCATCTTTCGGTTATTTCTCCCTCGGTAATTTATAACATGCAAGTGTATGGTAATAATAAACAATTTTATTGTGTGAAGTATAATCATTGCCATTTGGATTTTTGGTGATCCAGGTAGTACTTTTTGTGAAGGAGAATGCAGAGGAGACAAGTTCTGGTAATGCACTTGTTATTATTGAATGCTCAACAGAACAGAACCACAGAGACAAAAATAATCATGAATCTGGTATTCTGGAAGATCTGAATTTTTTTTGTCCATTTCAGAGTTGATCCAAGTATACGAGCGTTTAACTGGATTTTTTTTTTTGTGTGTGGCCTCATGTACATGTTTCTAAGCTTGCAAACAGATGGATGTATCAAAGATTGTCAATGCATTGAAGATGCATGAAAGTTCTTTCAAAAGTAATTTGTGGGAGGCTGTTGAGAGGTTAATGGTATGTCCCAATGTTAGACCGCTACTAGGGATATTTTGATAGTGAAACACACTTCTATAATCAAGCCGTCAAGTATACCTTTTTTTCCCCTGCGGCCCTGCAACTGCAGTAACTATGGACATCTTGCTGATCAGGATCTTTATGCAGTTTATTAAAAGAAATGAGATTTCCTCCTTGGAGGACTTGCTCATTTCCGTGAAGGAATGTGGTGCTGCTGCAAGAGGAAATAAAGCGAATCAAGCAATGAGAAGCCACACGGCTTCAACTACTCATTCAGACAAAAAGCACTCTGCAGCTTCAACTACTCTTTCAAACAAAAAGCGAACGCAATGTCATGTAGGTCTTCATCCTCATTTTACTTACTCAATTGGGTTGTTGTGTTTTGCCTTTATTTCTCATAACTTGCAAGTTCATACTTCATACTCTATAGAATGGAAAAAGAAAACGTAGGTGAACTTGTGGTTATGTCTCATGGAAATTATTAGCATCTTGTAATCCTTAAGATGCTGAATGCTCTGGGAGATCGAAAGACTTTTATAGCAACATTTTGTCTCTGCAGGAAACAGATCCATTGCTACCAGTTGAGATGGTTGAACATCTTAGAAAGGGAATTGGATCAGCATGGAAGGTTTTCCCCTATACTCTTTCCATCTTAATTTGTTTGACTTGGAAAATGAAAAGTGCAATACACAATATTTACTTCTGAGGAAATGGTTGCCTAATATGTATGGTATGAGAAAAAGAACAATTGTTTTCGAATAAAACTATATGTTCAAACAACTCCAGCTAGCAAGACCCATGTGGATGTGCATGCTGTAATTTTTTTAAGAATAATTGCATGGAAAGCACTTCCAAGCGCTGCACTTGGAACCTGTGGATGCAGATAGTGCATGTTGAAGACATTGGTGCTCGAAAAGCCGTTCACGTGGAAGTTCCACAGGAATTATCAGAAAATATGAGATCTGCACTTCATCGTATGGGAATCACTCAGTTATATAGCCATCAGGTATTGATGTCTTCTTGGCTACCGTCCTTCTGAAGAACGCCAGTTTGTTGAGTGTGTTTCAATTTTTTTCATGATCTTAATAGGCAGAGTCGATACAAGCCTCACTTACTGGTAAGAATGTTGTTGTGGCTACAATGACATCCAGTGGGAAATCTCTTTGCTACAATCTGCCGGTCATAGAAGCCCTGTCCCAGAGTTCCTCATCATGTGCTCTATACTTATTTCCAACGAAGGTTTGTTGCATATGTGCCTGCATATTTATGAACGCAGGAACCATCATCTTTGGTATGACTTTTGGTAACAAATAAATTTTTGATAAATCCCAATGCAGGCTTTAGCTCAAGATCAACTAAGAGCTTTCTCAGCTATGACCAAAGGATTCAGTGGTAGCTTAAACGTTGGTATATATGATGGTGACACCAATCAGCAGGAAAGGACACGACTGCGTCAAAATGCTAGACTGGTATTTTAGTAAAATAATAGTTGTCGATAATTTTCTTAGCTTGCTTTATCTCCTATGTTTAGGCTTGTATCTTATCTTCTTGAGTGCAGCTAATCACAAATCCAGACATGTTGCATGTATCAATCCTGCCGCACCACCGAAAATTTGGCCGGATTTTGGCAAATCTTAGGTATTACCCCTTGGACCGTGATGAATCATCTGTCACCTGGTGACTCCTTAATATATATATATATATATATATATTTAACTACTTTAAATCTCTTTATAAGCATTTTGCCGCTTTCAATTATTGTTTTAACTGGTTATTTGAGCAATATGTGGGATTAAAGTATTAATTAGAATTATAATGGCATTATACCACAGAGATTGACTTCATATTTAATTCACTAGGTATGTAGTGATTGACGAGGCCCATGTTTATAAGGGAGCATTTGGTTGTCATACTGCTCTTATAATCAGGCGACTTCGCCGGCTCTGCTCACATGGTACATCTTTCCCTTAAATTTTCAAAAGATGAGAGTATAATCAAATTCTTCCATTGAAATTGAAAAATTAAACAACCACTTTGCAGTGTATGGAAGTGATCCTTCTTTTGTGTTTTCTACTGCAACTTCGGCAAATCCTCGCGAGCATTGCATGGTAAAGATTTGTTAGTGATTATATTGATCTTTTGTCATGATCTAACGAGAGCTCAAATCAATAGTCTGACTTTTTATGCGCACACGCATTTGTGCCACTTGGTGGAATACATCTTATGTATCTGGTCCAATTTTTCAATTATCTTGGTTGGTTCTCTTTCTGATATTATTTATAAGTAAATTGAAACAATAGTTATTCTGATTCTTCAGGAACTTGCAAATCTACCAACTTTAGAGTTGATTCAGAAGGATGGAAGCCCTGCTGCTAGAAAGCTTTTCATCCTTTGGAATCCTGAGTTCAGGTTGACAAAGAAAATTGCTTGATACTTTATTCTGATAAGCGGTTTTCCCTATCTCTGGAGATCACAGTTTGAATACCTGATTCTATGTTCCTGCTTCCGGGAAATTTAAGGGGAATCCTTGGGTCTTGAACATGTGATGGGTAGTCTTAAGTTGGTGAAAATACCACCAAGCTATCTCCCTAAGAACTGTTCAATAGCTTAGTTGCTGTGAAAATGACTCTTCTAGTCTTCTACATGCCTCTCTGTTAAAGCCTTTTCTAGAGTATTTTCAGGAGGTTTGTGTAAGTTTGGCCTTTGTTAAAGCCTTTCATTAGAAAATGTAGTAGTAGGAAGAAGAAGAAGAAATACATGGAGTCTAATCCAAATTGAACTAGTGTGAATCGTAATCCTTAAACAAGCTGCTTGATTGGAAACGGAAATGTTAAGTTTCATTTGACCATACCATGTGATACACACATACTGTCATACTGTAGTACTGCCATAAGGTTTAGTTGTGTTTTTTTTTAGGTAGAAAAATCAGTATGGGGTGTGGTTTTGGAGCTTAAATACTGATGCTTTAATAATCTTGACAGCCCAATTCAGGATGTTTCATGCCTCTTTGCTGAAATGGTGCAGCATGGACTACGTTGCATAGCGTTTTGCAAAACACGCAAGCTTTGTGAAGTTGTTTTTTGCTATACGTAAGTTTCATCAATTTCTTGGATTCAGTACTTCACTGTTATATTAACATAGCCTTGTAGCCTCAGGCTTTTGTTATTTCTCTGTTTTAATGATAAAAGTGTATGTTAATAGAATTGTTAATTGTGGTAGGCGTGAAATTCTTCAGAAGACAGCACCCCATCTGGCAGACTCTATATGTGCTTATCGTGCAGGTTACATCGCTGAGGTTAGTAGGCTGTTGGTCTGCATTGTGCTCTCTCTCTGTCTCTCTCTCTCTCCAGAGTTTTGATTTATAGTAAAGATAGATTTTAAAGGAAGAGTGGCCTGAAAGGATGTGGTGTCTTTATGTGAGAGTATGTTCTCTCTGTTTTGTAGTTTATACACTGTTTTAACTGACAATCAGTGAGTGTATAGTGTTGATATCTTGTTTTATTTGAATAAACCTGCTGACAGTATTTGGTTTTGATTGATGGTATTGGTTGACTGGTGGAGCAGGATAGGAGAAGAATAGAGAGTGATTTATTTAATGGAAAGCTTTGTGGTATTGCTGCAACAAATGCCCTTGAATTGGGTATTGATGTTGGACACGTTGATGTAACTCTTCATTTAGGTTTTCCTGGAAGTATTGCTAGGTAGAGTGCCAAGTCATTTCTGCTTTGACCAGTGCTGTAACTTATTGCTTAAATTGTTTCAATTCATAATTTTTTTTTCTCTTTGGTATATGTTTATAGCTTGTGGCAACAAGCTGGCAGAGCCGGAAGGAGAGAGAGACCTTCTCTTGCTGTATATGTTGCATTTGCAGGGCCCCTTGACCAATATTTTATGAATCATCCAAATAAACTTTTTGGAAGCCCAATTGAGTGCTGTCATGTTGATGCCAAGAACCAACAGGTTTAAAATTTTCTATTATTACATCTTCATTCATTTACACACGTCTAGTTTGTGTCTAAAGAATAGGCAAGGATGACTTGCTTTTTAATACCTTGTTCTTTGTAGGTTCTTGAACAGCATTTGGCTTGTGCTGCTCTCGAACACCCACTGTGCTTGTTTTATGATGAGAAGTTTTTCGGTTCTGGTTTAAACAGCGCCATAATGTCTCTTAAAAGTAGAGGACATTTGAGTTATGATCCATCATGTGATTCTTCTGCTAAAATTTGGAACTATATTGGGCATGAGGTATGTTATTTCCATTACCGAAGTTTAGTCTTACTGTTCTTTCCATTTCTAATTTCTCTTGTAGCATGCTGTTGTGAGTTCTGTATAAGGAGTCTATATTTTTCAACAACCACAAGTTTGATTCCCAACATAACATTTTACTGTGAAATATTCTTTCTAGAAAATGCCATCACATTCGGTTAGTATTCGATCAATTGAGAGAGAGAAATACAAAGTTATGGACCATGAAGAGAAAGAAATCGAAGAGATTGAGGAAAGCAAGGCTTTCTTTCAGGTAAAACATCTCTATTTGTTACCCTTGTCTTTCAGGCTTTCTTTCCAGTTACCTCCTACTTGAAAACCTGTAAAGTACTTTGGACATTGTTCGAGTTTATTTTGACATTCGTCTCTTTATCATTCAGTTCTTATCATATATTGATTCAGGTATATGAAGGTGCTGTTTATTTGAACCAAGGAAAGACATACTTGGTCACAAGCTTAGATTTGTCAAGAAAGATTGCTCGGTGCAAAGAAGCTGATTTAAAGTATTACACGAAAATCCTTGATTCCACAGATATTCATGTAGTCGGCGGTAATGTGGTATGCCAGGCTCTAAACATTTGTTCTCTTGTTCTTTCTGTGCCTTTCCATAACTTGAATGAGTTAATCTGTTATTTGGAAATGCATGATGGTGTTATTTCTCATAATTTGGGTACGAATTGAGGTCTGGATGATTTTTTTTTTTTTTTTGTCTTTGATGTCTAATGTAAGTGATAGAGTTATGTAAATGAAATAGGATCATGCCAAATATCTGTCCAAGTATTTGATGGTATCTTTGTAGATTAGCGGTACCTCTCCCTTGCAATGGGGAGTCCCGGCGTTCAACTTATGGAAGAAGAGGGTCGCTTTACACTTAGTTGAAATAACTCTCCGCTTCTTTGAAAAATATAGACTCCTTATACCGAACTCCCTCTCTTTATTTTATTTTTTTCAGCATGCTTATGATGTTTTTTTTTTTTTCTTTCTAAATGATACCTGCCACACATCCTTATGCTATAGGCTTATCCAGCTCCAGCTAAGCTTTCCAACCAGTTCTCCAGAACAACTGCCCGAGCAGATCCTTGCAGAGTAACAACTACATGGTTTGGATTCTATCGTGTATGGAAAGTATGCGATACGATATTTGAAAAAGTTGAGCTTGTACTTCCTAAATATTCTTATGCGTCCCAGGTAAACCTGAGTACATATAACATTGTGAATAACTCTATGATTTTGTTCTTCTAACCTTGAATTGTTGTCCGGCTTTTCTGTGGTTCTGTGTATATAATCTATTTCATCTTTTCATAGAACAGGCAGTTTGGGTTCCGGTTCCACCATCAATAATAGAAGCAGTGATGAGTAAAAAACTCGATTACCGTGCAGGGCTGCATGCTGCTTCACATGCTGTTCTGCACGTTGTGCCTTTGTGGGTCCCTGATATTTGTGATTTTCATATAATGACTCCATCAGCTTTATATTTTTTCAGTAAATTTATGCAGTTACATTTTCAAAGTTGGTGTACTGCATAAATTGTTTATATTATTCTTAATCTCTTACAAGGTGAAATAAGCATGTTCCAATTTTTGTGGGTCTGACCACATTATGATGCTTTGAAATGCAGACGAATAATATGCAACTTATCTGACTTGGCTCCAGAGTGTGCAGACCCTCACAAAAGCGATTTCCCGAAAAGGATTCTATTATATGATCAGCATCCTGGAGGGACTGGTGTCTCTTTACAGGTTAATGAGATGATACTAAATCCTGGCAAGGATTCTATAATATGATCAAACCCGTTATGCTGAAGAATGCTTGTTATTTATTTATTAAGGCTGGACTCTTCATCAATCACCAAGATCCTGTGATCTTTAATTATGGTCTATTATATGAGGCAAAAAATTAATTTATTAGGCTAATTTGCCGCATAAATGTGCAGGTTCAAGACCTGCATTGATGATCCTTAAATGTTTTGAAAATAGTTTAATTTTGCTGTTCTGGTCTGGTTCCCGGAAAAGATTCTGATGACTCTTCATTGAAATAAACATACTTGCGCGTGTTACAGGTTCAGCCAATTTTTATGGAGCTCTTGACTGCTGCTCTGGAACTTCTAACATCTTGCCACTGCACAGGAGATCTTGGTTGCCCTAACTGCGTTCAGGTCAGTCTCACATTCTCTATATGTAACCTTAATCTCTCTCGCTCGGACATGGAAGTAACTTTTCTTATTTTTGCATGGTGCAGAGTTTTGCTTGCAAGGCATATAATGAGGTTGTACACAAGGATGCAGCAATTATGATCATTAAGGTCTGGACTAAACTTGTAGACCCAAATATCTTTATGCTAGTTTGTTTCCCATCCTTGCGTTGACTGGTTTTCTTGTCCATTAGGGCGTTCTGGATGCCGAAAAAATAATAAGTGATCTCCCGACGCTTCCAAATCATGAGTGAAGCAACTAGCAAAGCAGAAACAGATTTGAAACTTTGAAAATGTGGAAACTTGGGGGGAAATAGACGACGGAGGAATGGTGCTTCACCCTTCCGAGTTGCATTGATATTCTTTACAGGGATGGATTTTAGTCCCACCCCCCCAATAGTTGTGCTTATGTAGACTTGCATAGTAAGCCATGAGGATTATTCTCAGACATTAATCGAAGTTTTGAAGTGAGCAAGTTTGCCTGATAAGAGCATTTTATACTTTAAAGTTTGTTCATCTGTTTATATTCAACACTGCATTTTGTCTTTGCTAAAGTTAAGGTCTGGGCAAAAGTTAAGATGAAAATAAATAAAAACGGCCCATGCAGGTCTCAAACCTGCGACCTTGGCGTTATTAGCACGAAACCAGCTCCAATTTGTTCATTTTGTTGAAAATTACGCACAAATAATAACAATTGGACTATGATTAGTGAAGTGGTAGGATTAGGTGAAATAGGATGGAAGCTTGTTTGTTTGTTATTAACAAATGGGTGGAGTGGTGGAGAAGTGGGAGTTGTACCGTTTATGGGGAGATGAAAGTTTGGATTTTTCTGAAGGGTTTTTATCACAAATGGTACCTGAACTCTACCTCAATTATATACATAGTACCTGAACTTCACTTTTGATCACAAATGGTACCTGAACTTTTCGTTTTCATCATAAATGGTACCTATCGTCAAATCTACCGTTAAAAAATTAAAACAAATTCATCCTACGGTCAAAATTGAAAAGAACAAAAAAACAAAAAAATTTAGTTTTTTTTTTTCTCTTTCTCTCTCTCTCTCTCCCTCCCTCTCCTCCCCCACCCGTAACCTCTCTTCTCTCCCTCTGCACCATAAAGTCCCACCACCTCCGGCCACATCTTGTGTCACCGCCTCCACCAACGGAATCTAAAGCTTCCGGCAATACAAACCCACCCGGGTTTGAAGCCACACTCGCCGGAAATCCGCCGTGAGGACCGCCGGAAAAGCTTGAAATTTCAAGCTTTCGTTCCGACCTCCTCCGGCCACTTCCGATCCTCCAAACCAATTGGGCTTTGAAGCCCTCCATCCCAGCAACCTCGTGGTACCCTCAATTTTCAACGTCGACCGCCGTACGTGGAGGATCAAGGTCGTTGACTTTTCGATTTTTGGAACTTCCGGCATCAATATCTCTCGATCTACTTTGAATCTCATCTTGACGTAGTTACATAATTTCATCATTGGATTGTGCTCTACATGTTGATATAAACTTTGTGGTCATTGGAGATGGTTGACGGCGGCGCCGAGGGAGAGGAGAGAGAGTTCCGGCGGGAGAGAGAGTTTCAAATTTTTTATTTTTTTTTACTGAAAATTGAGTGTAGGTACCATTTGGGATGAAAACGAAAAGTTCAGGTTCCATTTAAGATAAAAACGAAAAGTTCGGGTACTAGTTGTGATCAAAAGTGAAGTTCAGGTACTATGTATATAATTGAGGTAAAGTTCAGGTACCAATAAAAACCCTTTTCTGAATATCAAACTAATGTCATTGTCAGAAAGCTCTGCAACCCACTTTCTGATTCCATGTCCCAATCATGGTGCAGGTGATTTACCATAATGGCCCCCCCCTCACACCTCCTACTACTTCAGTCGATAGAGTCGAATCGCACGGAGTGAAAGAAAGAGCAGAGACTGAAAGAAAGAGATGGGGTGGGCGATCGCACTCCACGGCGGTGCCGGCGACATCCCTCTCACTCTTCCGCCGGAGCGCCGCCAGCCTCGCGAAGCCGCCCTCCGCCACTGCCTCCAGATCGGCGTTGAAGCTCTCAAGGCCAACAGGCCTCCTTTGGACGTCGTTGAGCTTGTGGTAATTTTCAATTTCTGCACAAAACCTCCAATTTTTTGTTTTCTTTTTCTTTTTGATCATGAGGCACATGAGTCTAATAGGTTCGTGAGCTGGAGAACATTCCGGTGTTCAATGCCGGAAAGGGGTCTGTGTTGACCAGCAGTGGCACAGTGGAAATGGAAGCTTGTATCATGGATGGCACAAAGAGATGTGGAGCTGTTTCTGGGCTCACCACCGTCGTCAATCCCATATCTTTAGCCAGACTGGTCATGGAGAACACTCCTCATATATACCTTGCTTTTGATGGAGCGGAGGCCTTTGCTAGGGAACAAGTTAGTCACACTTTCCATTTAATTATACTGTTTTCCATTATAGTGTTGTCTAACTAATTAGGCCTGATTACTCTGCATATTGATCTAGCTAGGGTCTGTGTGTCTGTAGTCTGTAGAGGTTTTAGGGTTTTAGTTAGAAGCACATTGAGTTTTCTTATTAAACTTGGGAAGTGCTTCCTCTTCATTTCGTAATGTGATTCTTGTTGTTGAGTTTCTTGTATAACTATGGATTCCTGATTTTCCAGGGTGTTGAGACTGTAGATTCAAGTAACTTCATTACCCAAGAGAATATTGAAAGGCTAAAGCAGGCAAAAGAGGCCAATAGAGTGCAGGTACGCTCATACTCTTATCTCTTCCTCCTCCTAGCTTAGCTAGGAGCCTAGGAGAGTAATGTAATCGAATTAATTACCTTTCCCAATAGGGTGTGTTAAATTTCTGTTTGTATAGTGTAAATCTTTGCTAGTGAAGTTGATTTACCTTACACGTTTAGAGTTTAACTTTGTCACAAATGTACAGATTGATTATACACAACCAATTCAGAAAGATGTGAAGGAAGAAAAACCAGAAGCTGATGGTGATAGCCAGATTGGTACTGTTGGATGTGTGGCTGTTGATCATCTTGGGAATTTGGCTTCTGCAACTTCAACAGGGGGGTTAGTCAACAAGATGGTAGGCCGAATTGGGGACACGCCCATTATTGGTGCTGGGACATATGCCAACAACCTCTGTGCAGTTTCTGCAACCGGCAAAGGTGAAGCGATAATCCGGAGCACGGCTGCGAGGGATGTGGCAGCTCTTATGGAGTTTAAAGGTGTTTCTCTCAAAGAGGCTGCAGCTTATGTTGTGGAGGAGGGCACTCCAAAAGGCAATGTAGGCTTGGTTGCTGTATCTGCCACTGGTGAAGTCACAATGCCTTTCAATACAACAGGGATGTTTCGAGCTTGCGCTACTGAGGATGGGTATTGGGAGATTGGAATATGGCCTTCTGATGTGCAAAAGTGAGTTGATTGGGTGAGCTTAAATTGTTTGAAGTACTTGATCTATGGATGTAAGATAACCAGAATTGATTCTGTGCTGTAATTTCTCGTATTCAGTTTATGTGGTTTCACTCCATGAACTCTGATAATTTGCATATGTGTGGGATTGATTTGAAATGGCAAATGGGGTACTAATACAGGGAACAGAATGATGACTCTGGTCAAATCCATGAATTGAGGGAGAACACTATATGGTTAATTTGGCAACTGATTTGCACTATAAATGTTGTGAAAGAAATCAAATAAATTACTGTCATAGAAAATGTATATATACAGTAAATGTCAAGTTAATTTCTTTAACAATTTCTGTGCAATGTACACATATATATTTTTTATAATTCAATTGAATTGAACATATATGACTAGCAATTACATGACTTAGCAATTTAATCCCAAGGACAACATATATGACTTGGTAATAAACTGAAAAAAAAATGCTGAACTACTGAGGTGTAACTAATACTATTAACTATAATTCCTAATCAACCCACATTTCATACACATCACTACCAAACTCCCATTGTGATTCAATAGTGTACATGTGCATTTCTAGGAACCCTAAGATGTTCTTGCCAAAACCAAAGAGAAAACGGACATAGTGGGATGGTGGGAAATCAAAAACTTTAGATCAATTATTCATCCCAATATTTGGTCACAAGAAAAAATAGCATGGGAAAGACTCTGCAAGATGAGGCTATCAATTAAGTTGCTTTAAAAGGACAGTGTATGTGATGGTGATCAGCTGCTTAATCTTGGTCTTTTTGGGAAGTAGATTGGGCTATGGACTCTCACTCTCCATTATATATGTCCCTCCTCACAACCAACAACATCTTCCTCCTGTCGATCATGAAAAAAATTCACAAGTTTATTAGCAAAGACTGTGCTGCTGCTGCTGCTTGCGATCAAGTCCCATTAAAAGCTTCAATATTCTTCTCTCTTGCATAAATTCTCTCTTTTCTTGGCCTCCTCTCCAAAATGTGGTACAACATGGCTTAAGGCTCTCATGTTTGCTATCGCAAATCGAAAACGCTATGATTCCTCGTCCGAGTCCCATCCATTGCTTACAACAAGTCCTCATGACTGCATACCCTTCCCCTTCCTAGAGGACCACGATGATCCAATTGCCTATCTTGAGTCTCTTCCCTCATCACCTAGGTTGATCTCAACCCACATTTCATACACATCATTACCAAACTCAATTTTGAATGCTGATTCGGGTTCTCGACTCGGAACCCTAAAGATGCTCTTGTTTCTCTTTGGGTCTTTACCAAAGCAATAAGATCAGCAAATTGGAATCACCTACCGCCACTTCCTATACAAGAGGCATTTGACTTGTTTTGTGAGGGGATTTCATTTGCAGGACCCTTTTGGGATCATGTACAGGGCTACTGGAAAGCAAGCTTGGAAGCCCCAAATAAGGTGCTCTTTTTGAAGTACGAGGACATGAAGATGGACACACAATGCTGGGTCAAGAGGTTGGCAGACTTCATGGGTCACTCTTTTTCTTTAGAGGAAGATAGACAAGGTGTGGTGCAAGAAATCATAAAGCTTTGCAGTTTTCAGAATCTGACTAGTTTGGAGGTGAACAAAAGAGCAGGCAACAAAGAATTCTTCAGACGAGGCCAGGTCGGAGACTCCAAGAGCCATCTGACCCCTGAAATGCTCAAGCGTCTTGAAGAAATCACAGAGCAAAAGCTTGCAACTTCCGGTTTGAAATTTTAGAAGTATTACTTGATTGCTGCTAAGGAGTTGGACAGAAGTTGAAGCTTTCTTTCAACTTGTTTGTGGTTTGAAGTTTTTGAGCTTTGTTTTTTGTGATGTCTTGAAGCTTTCACTTTTTGTGAAACTTATGGTTGCCATTGAAATGCAAGAATAAAACAACATACCCAGAAGTTGAAGCTTTCTCTCAAGCTCACAATGACAACTAAATCTTGTGGTCCATGTTTAGGATAACTGTATACGAAAATGGTTCGGTTGCATAATAACTTACTGGTGTTGACAAATTATTACAATACTTGCTAAAGAACAAATAATTCTACAGCTTGCAGAAAGGGAAAAAGAAAACCCCATCCGGCAAAAATGAAACTAACTCCCACAACTCTTCACCTAGTACATTTAAACTCTCTATTGTATAAAAGCAATTCTTTTTCTTTCAGAATTCTATTGATGCAAAAGAAAAATGAAAATGAAAAACTGCCTAACAAAAGTCAAAACTTTCTACTTCTGACTCTACAATAATGCGTTCATATCATCGTTTTGAGAGTTTAAAAGTGGCGCAGATCGCATGAATTACCAGCAAATCAAGAAGTAGCACACTTTAACTTGTGACACAATCTTGGAGATATGGGTGGCTTTGATTTACATACCGTTCCCAAAGAAACTTATATCTGCCAATGGCCAACTTCAGCCATGGCTTCATGTAGCCGTTATAGTGGATAACCGCTGCACTCTCAATCAAACGGTTGTCAATATTCAGATCATACCCCAGTCCTAATACATGCCATCTCCTATCAAGCGGTTCTGTCAGACCATAAAAAGTAAGAAGGCCAGGCGGAAGAGTGCCCAACTTCCAGAGAGTCCCATCAGCATTCTGCTCCTGCCAGTAATGGTACCGTGCAGTTGCATTCGCTTTCCTCCAAGCGATTAAATCAAAAACATTCATACCAAATGCCCATCCACATGCCTGTGGATCAAACTTCGAGCTGATGATTGTGTTTGAGAAATTGAGATACTTGTAATAACGATGAAATGCTTCAAGACAAGTTTCCACTGCTCCATTCACATTTCCATGCAAATCCAATGAGAAAAGTGGGGTCAGATCCTTCTGGACAACCACATCATCATCAAGAAAAACTACCTTTTCCAGCTGTGGATAGATCTCTGGGATGTAAAATCGGAGGTGATTGAGCAAAGATAGATGCTTAGGGTTACGCAACTTGGTATCAACATTCAAATCTTGATATCCCCCAAAATAGTAGGCCCGTGAATCTGCATCAAGGAGCTGTTTCACGATAGGGGCATAAGAGGCATTAAACCAAGACAACTCCTCGACATTCTGCACTTCAATGGTGGATCCTTTGAAATCGTTACTGAGGAACCAAGCCTGCATTGTACCATAGTTGATTCCATTGGTGACGATGTGGAAGACCAGCTGTTTTGGATGGTCAGCATTGGAGATGGTAGAGTTCACAACCGCAGAGGTAGCCAACACATTATCTGAAAATATGCAGAAATGGTAGAGGTTGTTGTCCATGAGTCTTGGAGAGTTCCTCTTCTCATCTGCAAGTACTTGTATAGAAGCCTTTTTAAGCCAATCAGCTGTGAGCTTAACATGTAGGCAATGGAGGCTTTTGGGTAATGCTTCAGCAGCTAGCTGTCCAAATACGGTGCTTTGAATTGTTGCTGCATACGCACGCTCTTCAAGGGCTTGAATATGAGACTTCATTGTCATTATTGTGGTTGCAATGTCATAATGTGCATCTTGTGCCCTGAATATAAGAGATGATAGGCTTTTAATTATTGGCTCTGCTTCCTCTAACGTGACAGACTCCCCCCTCATGGCAGCTTTTGATAGCAAAAGTTGGCAACTTCTGATCTTTGTGCTAAGCTCCCAAGCAAGATGAAGGTTATTGTGCTCTTTGGCAATAATAACATAAGCTTTGGCAAGTGTCATTTGCTCAGCCAGCTGCCGGGAAAATGACCTAGCACTCAATATATCTTCAGTAAAATTTAAACCCTCATGAGCAACCTGTTCAAATCTCGCATTACTCTCCTGGAAAAGGGAAGTCACATCCAAGTAAGACATCAAATGATTAATTTAAGATATGCCAAGCTATATCACCAAGTAATAACAGTCAAGTAAATATATATATATATATATATATATTTTAAAAGAAAAGAACATGGACCCAGGAGGAAATATACTGAAGGGAAAGGGCAATGTGAGGGCAAAATAGACCTGCAGATTTAAGTGAATCTATACGAACGTACATATTTAGGACAAAAAAGCCTGAGGGCAAGGTGTTTAAGAACAACACAAAATTCTGATAAGGTAATCTATTTTGAGATGCCCTTGTTAAAAGACACAGAACCACATTCAGGGGAAATTTACAGTTTCACAACTGATTGTTGACAAGGTATTCTAGAATCATGACGTCGACTCCTACTTGGTTTCCCTCAGATGCACATTACAAGCGTACAAAGCGATGTATATCGAATGGAAATTTATTCCTATACCAGAATGTGGGAAACCTACCCAGATATCCACCATTATAAGACTCAAATCTGCAATCTACTAAAGGGGCAAGGCAAGCACAAGGGAATCAAGAACTTAAACAGTAACTTAAATCCCAACTACCAACTAACAGAAGCACAGTTCTACACATTCAACTAGTGAGAAGTTGACAACCGAAGTTCCACAAAACTCATAATATACTACTAATACATACATAATGCAGGGTTGCAATCAAAAACATAGATGAGATCCAATCAATATGCTAAGCAGAAAAATCAAGAACTTAATACAATGGAATGCCTAAACATAACAAAAGAAAACCAAATTCTGTGAATTCCCAACTTCATCGAAATAGAGCATCAAAAGCCTCAACAGAACTGAAACACCAGACTTCAATCCGATCCACCATATCAATCAAAATGTTCAAGAAACACATGTTTATCAATTGAATCAATAAACACATAATAAAAAGCATAAAATGGGAGCAGTGTAATCATACCACTACGGGCTGTTCGACCCGATCTTCATGCTGGTTATGGTGCACCACAAACAAAACGAGGCCGGCAATGGAGAAGAGTCCAAACAGAGCCCAGATCCAATACGAAAACCTCCTTCGAACCGGGCGCCGATACTCGGCCGCCCGCCGCCGCATCTTGGACTAATCTCCTCCACAATTCACCACCAAATCACAAATCCGCACCGGCCCATGTCCCAGATTCGATCAAAAGACACGGCCTTTAAGCATATCAGCTCGGTTTGGCTTACTTGGGCATACACCAATTTTGTCTTCTATATCAAAAAACCGATGAAACCCACACCCTATAGCCTATAGTCAATGCATTAACACACAAAAGGACACACCTTTGTCTCTCACTCTCTGGTGGGCAGCAATCACAGAATTGTAGAGAGACGAGAATCAGAGTGTTTAGCTCAGGAAGAGTTTGTTTAGTAGAGGAGAACAGAGACTTAAACCAAAAGACTATATTTTGTTTTCGAATAGCTCTGAGCGTTTTGCTGATGGTCTGTTTGGGGGAGGGAAAAACAGTCACAAAAGGCCCATATCACATGAGACCATGTGATGATTGTTGTACAATATTATACCCTAACATGCAGCTAGCTACACATTTATATGGTTTTCTATTTCAGTTAATATTACTTACCAAATACTTCTGCCATTGTTTTTTAAGGTAGGCTTGGAACTACTCAGTCCTCACATTACTCCATTTAACTAACACAACCAAGTCTTAGAGCCAAACAAATGTGCTAAGTTTGATTAGTTAATAAAAAGTAAAAACCAAATTTCTCTTTCCTTTTATATTTTTGAGAGAGGATGAATCAAATTCATTTTTTTCACTTTATTAAGAAAAGCTTCAACTTTCAAGACTGAACTGTACAAATGGAATGAACCCATCAATTAAAATTGGAAACATAATATTGAAATGATTTGTAGCATAAAGCCATAAAGGGATAGATGGATTTATATGAGAAAATTGTAATGTGGCATATTAAATGAGTGTACAAGCTAGCGAGCTGTTTTTGCTGGTGAGTGCTCTGCATGAATCTGAATTCTAAGGTGGAGTTTGCATATAATCGGTACAGTTGATAGTAGAGTAGGGTAGAGTGTTTGTAACAACTAGTTATTGCATCTGATCTAGCTACAACTGTATAATGTAATGTGCTCAATAAGCCAACAAAGCAAAGCACACTCTCCTCGTGGCCTATATGGGCTATGGGGTTTCCACCGACTATGCCAAATTGCCAATTGCCAAGAAAGTGAAATAATGAAGTTTTTTTGGGTCAATTTTCAAATTTATATATGAGAGCTAAATTGTACTCTACAATTTTAAGAGATCTAAAATATCCCTGCATGTTTAGCAGATACTTCAATCAAGTTCTCATCAGGGGCGGAGCCATGTACTGGCTTGGGGGGGCTTAAGCCCTACCAAGATTTTGGGGAAAAAAAATCTAAGTATATATAGTTCCCCTTTCCAAAACAACAAAACTCTTTAAAAAAGAGAGAAGAAGAGAAGTTGCAGAAGGAGGAGGAGGAGAAGAAGAAGAAGAAGAAGAGAGGAAAGAGAGAGAAAGAGTGCAGGACAGCACGTGGGTGAGAAAAAAAAAGGGGAGTGAAATTGGCACTCCCCAATTTACATTCTACACTCCCACTCATTCTTTTATATTATTTTGCCTTTGAGTTTCCAAGTTTGCCCTTGATCCCTTACAATATGCAACTCGTCTGCTCTGAGTGCTCTCTCCCACCAGCAAACCTCCTCTCCTCACTCAACCAATTCATCAAGGCTTTAATAAAAAAGAACCCAGATACTCAAAGCTTAGTGGATTTCATAATCAACATTTTGCCCTTAAAAGACAACAACCTTTCTACTCCCCAATTACAAAGCCACAGATCCGAGAGAGAACCAGTTGGACTGCAATCAACAGACCCTCATTGGATTGAAGAGCGGGCCAGCTTATCAGAAATCGGAAGAGCGTTCTCCCTTCATGGTGAAGTGAGATAAAGTAGAGCTTCCCGATCTTGGTGATGGGTCATTCGTGGAAGAAGCTTTCTTGGTGATGGCTAAATAATGGATAGGTGACCCATACCCAGTTCTCTCGGAGAAGAAGATTTGTGATTGCCAAATTGGGTATTTCGGTTCAGGAGAATTTATCAAGATTTGAGGTGTTTTGTTTTGTTTTGTTTTGTTTTTTTTTTTTATCAATTGAGATATGGGGAAGGCTTCCATGAGCTTTTGATTAAAAAAAAAAATCCATGGGCTGCCAAACAAGGAGGAGGTGATTGAGCCTGCAGATGTCGTAGTGCATTTGGGGGCTGTGAAGACATTGGTTATGATGGAGTGGAGGCAAAGTTTGGATTTGTTGCTGGTTATGATGTCCAGTTTGGATTTGTTGCTTTTTTATTTTTCTTTTTTGCGCAAGGGGATTGATTGTTGGCTTGTTGCTATTGTTGATTACAGCCTTGATGAATTGGTGAATGAGGAGGTTGCTGCTGCAGACGAGTTGCATATTGTAAGGGATCAAGGGCAAACTTGGAAACTCAAAGGCAAAATAATGTAAAAGAGTGAGTGGGAGTGTAGAATGCAAATTGGGGAGTGCCAATTTCACTCCCCAAAAAAAAACAAGATGAAAGGAAGAGACTTGGATCCTCTCCTCACGAGAGAGAGTTCCTCTTATTTCCTCACAATTGAATCTTGACCGTTTAATCTAATCTGTGTGGCCAGGAATTACTTGCTCTTTTTTTTTAATCTTCCACTCGCTACAGTGTTCCTCTCTCATTCCTCTCCTCTCTGCCCCTCTCTGCAACTTTGCCTAAACAAGTTTTTCTACTTCAGTTCCTGCCCAAACAACTTGCCCGAGCAAAATGAGTTTTGATTCTCTATTTACAAAATAGATTCTGATTTAGTCTTCTTCATGGTAAAAATTGAGAGGAAAATTCAAATTGATTAACTAGAAGCAAACGGGAAGAAGCATATTTGCAAAAGACAGTCAAGAACAGGTTAAACAAAAAAAATATTACTTTGAATATTAGCCCAACCAGGATTTTCATCCTGGCTCCGCCCCTGGTTCTCATGAATCATGATAGTGGAGTGTCATTGTGTCAATTGTATATGCAGCGAGAGAATAATACACGAAATCTTAAAAGGACTTGTTTATCTTGTTAGCTGTTAACAAGATATATATGCCATATATAACATTGGTATATCTATCTTGTTAGTTATTAAGAGCCTAGCCTCTTGGTCTGTAAACAAGCTGATCTGCAGGTTGAATCTCTCCAGCTGCCTGAAGTTGTATCTCTCCAGCTGGCTGAGGTTGAATCTCTCTGGGTGATTGAGGTTCAATCTGATATCTTGGTGAAGGTGTTCTCTGCGCATCATAAACACTCTCAGTAAAATTATGGCTGTTGTGGTCGTATTGTTTTAATATGGCACGAATTCTTTTCCACAATGAATCTTCTGAATCCGAGGACATTAACATGTCCTTATGTTCATAAAAGAACGTGCCGGCAAATATGAGTAGAGCTACTAACGAAGCTACTCCAGCAATGAGGAAGAGACCCCAAAAGCTTTCAAGCTCAAGACTGTTGGAAGAGACCTTGTTGTTTGGGTCTGGACAACTCGAGTGTCTATTGAACCACCTGTCCTCGATCTTTTTCGCTTGGCCTCCCTCATTCACATTCAGGATTGCCCTCGAAACATCGCGAGCCAGAGGTGAATCTTTTGGGAAGACCTAAAAATCAGACGAGAAAAGGTAGTCAATCTCACATGTACGTTATACGATGGGAGAGATCAAAAAATAAAAACAAGTGAGTGACTTACAAAGGCAAAACCATCTGCTTTAAATGTCGGATCAAGCATTGTGTATCTTGAACAATAACTTGCAAGAAAAAGCTTGATGTATGGGGTTTCATCAAAAGCAGCACTTATGCCATGATTTGTACTCCCAATTTCGAAAAGCTGATGCAAGTTTTCTGTGGTATTATAGGTCTTAAGTTTCTCATCCCGAAAACCTAGTTGCCTCAAAATCCCGTAAACAAAAGAACCTTCCTGATAGCCAACATTGTCTCCATTCTTCAGGAGCAAGTTTACATCACTGACAGTGGGTTGGAGCTGCTGAACTGTTAACATAGATGTTAAACTAGCAGTGTAGCTCTGGGTCAATATGAGCACTACCACGCACCATATGACCACTACGACCCTAGCCAAGTTGCTTACCACTCGCTCCCCTGTTTAAAACATATAAGTATCATATATGGAAATTAAGCACGTAAATTAGTATTAATTTAGTCTTCATTAATAATGTTTCTACAAATAGCTAGTGTTGATTAAACTTACTGTGTGCAAAAACCATGGTTGAGAAAGCGAACCAAAAACTTGTGCCTATTTGGTAAGTCATAGGCCCTCGAAAATCATTGTTTATCCGATGTTCAAGAATCCAGACCACAGACCCAATGAATATGAAAAAGCAACCGGTTGTTAACCAAAGCTCCCAAGTCAAAGGCTCCAAGAACACCCAAGCGTTCTTACTTTTATTGTCTTTAATAGGCACAATCATGGAGACCCCAGATTCTGTGTATGGCAATGTGAAGTCAACATACAAGGACCTGTTTGCTCTGATGGTTATATCTCCCACGGCAACATCGTAGTTCTATATATCAAGTAAAAAACAGCAATCATTTCAGTAAGCAATTTCATAACTAAAAAAAATATAAAAAAATCCAGAGCTAGCTCAGAATAAGAGTCTCACCCCTAGAAACACTTGGTTGACCAAATCATTGTAACTACCTGCCCTTTCGCCATCAGCCTTTGCATAAGGATAAAACTCATAAGATAGATCATAAGGCAATGCTTGTCTTACAGCTTCAAATACTTCTAGGCAGTATCCACCAATGACCTTGGTTTTGTTAGTGCTAGGATCATATGTCACATTCACAAATTCATTAAACCCATCTTTAAATGGAATTAAAATTTTCAACCTTTTCCCATTAGTAGGAATCTGCCAACCCTTTGGAGCAGAGGAGGTGTCTCCGGGCCATATAATCGACCCAAGACTAGCATTAGAAGTAGAGTAACTGCCTATCCTCTTTGCGGAATGCAAGTTGCTCACGAGTCCTTTTTCGGGTGTCCAAAATCCAACCACATTTTCCCCATTTCCAATCACATTCACAATCTCAAAAGTTGAAGATGGAAGTTGCCCATTTACAAGACTAAATTGTCCTGAAATCCCTCTGAAATTTGTACCTAGTAGCGCTTGGACAAGTTGAGGACCGATTTGAGAGACCCCAAATTTCTCTAAATCATTGGAACTAACAGAAGAATTCATCTTTTGGAAGGTGAAATTTTTACTACTCCCAACCTTCTCTACTGCCATGGCCAGTGCCTTGGCACAATCATAAGCCCACAATCCTGTAAGGATTTTACTCCTCATTCACGGAATTGACCGAGATTCATACCATGCAACAATCTACAATAAAGCAGAATAAATATGAAATAGTGCACAGTTATTTACGTGGTTCGGCAAATATCCAGCCTACGTCCACGGGAGAGTTTTCACCATCTTCACTATTGAAAGAAATACAAGTACAAGATACATGAGTTAAATCTCATAACCCATAAGCCTGCTCTAGAGTCTACAATCAACCCGAGCCCTTGTATCCATTAGGATACCCCTTGTACACACATCTCTCAACCCAGAAGAATACTCTACCCCAAGAGTTATACACACTCTTAAACTGTCTGCACCCACAAGCTCTCTGTGGCTTGTTGCTGACCATCTCGGATTGAGGCCACCGAGAACACCCTATGAGATTATGCACATCTCATAGCTTCCGGGTAGCACTACACGCTCCCCTCACTGTGGAACTCCCTTTGTCATCCTATCCCAGAAACCCAGTGTACACACAACCTGTCAGTGTGCACACTCCCTATTTCTACCGAATGACTACATCGCTCCACTACCAGAGTGCAACAGCACCCGCTCCCTTTATACCCAAAGGAGCTACATCTTTGCTGCCTTCCTCACTCTTTCTCTTTGATCCTCCAACGGATACTTCTGCATGCATTTCCATGCATATATATATATACACTATATAGCAGCACACATATGCAAGCTCACATGGGAATAGTACCCATCTTCTTTTGCTGCAGACACAACACATGCACATGCACACACTTGCCGTCAACTTTGCTTTCCTTTACTTTCCAACAAAGCTTGCGGCTACCTCCTGCATGATTCATGTATCACATATATATATATATATATATATATATATATATATATATATTCACACTTGCATCACACATGTTCTGCACTCTTCTTTCTGCAATTACTTTCCCAAAAGCAAGAGACATGCTTTTGCTTTATTCTCTTTGTTTGCTGCCACCATCATGCATCAACGTTTCAATGCCACATGCATTTGCACTACCATCAATTATTCCACCTGAAGGAGGGAACAATAATTCCAACAAATCCAAACACATCCAAATTCACATCAATGGAAGTTGGATCGTCTTGTTGGAATTTCCTTTTCCATCTTACTCTAAAAGCCTCAATCTTTTTCTTATTTGGGACATGGGTTTTCAAACCCAACACCCCTCGCATGTTTTCCACGAGAAAAGATGAATTAAAGGAACCAAACTCGTTAGAAATTCCATTAGTCACTATCCAAACATAACCTTTATCCATCATCCCAATCTTTCTTGCTTTCTGAAAAACCCGAGACCCGAGTGAAGGTAACATGTGGACAATGAAGACCCTTGTTTGCATTGTCACCAACTTGTAAAGCTCTGCTTCGATCTGGTCATCGGTGGCAGTTGGGGAAATAACACTCCGGTAAGGGATTCGGACATCGATCTCTTGAAGAGCATCGGAGAGGTAAGGGATTACTCCTTCTCCAAATTCGTTGTCTACGTACATGGGGACTACTTGTCTCCAACCAAAGGCTTGAATGATATCGCTTATGGCTTTCACCTGAGACGAGTCATTTTGTGCAGCTCGGAAAAAATATGGGCTCCGAATCGAAGTTAGAGAAGGGCTTGTTGCTGAAAATGAGATAATGGGGACATGCGCTTTGTCTCCGAGGTTGATCACGAAGTTGGCCTGCATCGATGATGAAGGGCCTATGATGGCTTGCACTTCAACATTCTTGATTAGGTCAAGAGCTGTTTAAAATTACAGGTCGATCTGGAGAGTTAGATATATATATCCCATTAATTGGAAAATATTACCCACTAGGCCACTACGCTACATGTTCCCACTACTTTTACTCCATCCATAGATGGATATGGGAGCTAGAGAGAAAATGGATGGATCGATCAAAAATTAATTGCATCACTATGAATAAATGATCGAGTTGTTACTTACAATACAAGTAACAACTTATACGACTAGTTTAATTTTCAAAAAAAAAAAATTATAAAACTACAAGCTGAACAGAGTATATATATGTGCGTACATATATTTTATGTCTCTAATCATTTGTTGCTCATGTATAGGTACATTCTTTGAAGAACAAAAGATATATATGATAGGGAAATGAAAAGTATATAACGTATATATATAAATGATCAACTAGAAATTAAAATTGTCATTTATATTACTTATAAAGATAGAATTTAATTACCTGCAGCAGCTGTAAGAACAACATCAGTGGGGGAGTTCCTTTGGTGCAGAAGGAGTCTAGTGGTGTAGCTCGGATGAGAAGCATACAAGTCAGAGAGGGCCATGTTGATGCAGCTCAGCCCCATCTTCCCAAACCCATTATTAAAGTCAAGAACCACACCCACACCATAATTAACTGGATTCATGGCCAAGCTACTGTCACTGGTACAGAATAAGAAGAAGAAGAAGAAGAAGAGAGAACAAACATGGCTGGTAGGATTCTTCATCATTTGGATATGATTCAGATAGTGCAGTTCATGCTATGTATTGCATGTATTTATAGGAATAAGAATAGGAATAGGAATATATAATGGGTTATGTCTCAAGCTAGTCTGAAACATTCAAACATATGATAATTATTAGTCTCATATATAACCAATATATTACAGTCTAAAAGTCTATATTCCTTCACTTATATCCTATATATTGCTTCTTCGATCTACGACGTGTACACGTACTTGAGACTTAATTTATAATCTGATTGCTTAATTGCTTTATCGTCTGTGTGTTTGGTGAGTACGTAGTAAATATGTTTAGTTTCTTCTGTACGCCTCCAGAGATCATCATATATTCGAAGTCGATAGAAGTACGTACAAGAATGCTGATCAACTTGAAATTTAATCTCCACTTGCTAACTTGTGGGCAATGAAACAGCAGTTTGACTTTAGATTTAAAATTGGAATTGACCCTCCAAACATTGTTGTAATTTCTCAAATTTAAAAATTAAATTAGAATTAATTACGAAAAACCCCCCGAACTATAGAGTCATTTTCAATTTCATACCCACATATCAAATTTTGTCATTTTCATACCTCACGTTTGATTTCGCTAACGAATTCATACCTTGGAGATATGAAATCGTTACCGGAATAATTAACAAATTAATACCTCCCAGGTATGATTTCGTTAGCAAAATCAAATGTGAGGTATGAAAATGACAAAATTTAATACGTGGGTATGAAATTGAAAATAACCCTATAGTTCGAGATGTCTTTTGTAATTAATCCATTAAATTATATGAATATCTTTGCCGACGAACCAAAAGCGTGAGATTCATTTCTAAAGGACTATAAGCTTTCTCATCCCACTCGTCCAAATGATCTCGAACAAATTTCAACATGTCATTATCCACAAAAAACGTGTGCTATAGTAAGTAATATTTAGTCGGTTTAGCATGCTTTACAAGCATTGAACTAAAACCCGACTATCAAAAGTGTTTTCACGAAAAATATGGCTCCTAATGTCATAGCGCGCCCGAGATTTGGTAGTTCTAGTTAGTCTCCATAGTATTCTATATTTTTTCAATTTCAAAAATTAAATTATGTGAATGACTTATGCTGATAGAATATTCGTCAATACAATTAATTGTTCCTCTTTTTTTTTGGTCAATTGTAAATAAGAGGAACAACTTTTGCCGACGAACATTTCGTCGGCAAAAGTCATTCACATAATTTAATTTTTGAATTTGAAAAATTGTAGAATACTACTAACTAGAATTACCGAATCTTGGTATACGACATTAGTTTCCATATTTTGCGTCGAAATGTCTATAGTGATGCTTTTTTGGTTCCTAAAAGTGGGAAGCATGCTAAAACGAGGAACCAAACGTCTATAGTAAAGCAATATTTAGTCGTTTTAGCATGCTTCCCACTTTTAGGAACCAAAAAAACATCATTATAGACGTTTCAACGCAAAATATGAGAACTAATTTCGTATACCAAGATTCGTTAATTCTAGTTAGTAGTATTCTACAATTTTTCAAATTCAAAAATTAAATTATGTGAATGACTTTTGCCGACGACATATTCGTCGGCAAAAGTTGTTCCTCTTATTTATTTATTTTTACTATGAAATTGAAATAGAAAAACGGTTCAATTCCTTATGGGAAACGCCTGTCGTTTGCATTGTAAAGCAAATAGAGACAAAAACGGCGAAGCGTGTTTGTTTGTAAACAACCTTTTCTCCGTAAAATTGGTTTTTGGGAAATTGAAACCTGGGAATCTCGACCAAAAAAAAACCTGGGAATCAAATGTTGTATAATCGTATTCTACATTTGTACTAGTAGTTCCAAATTTCGATTCTTCTTCTTTTTTTATTTTTTATTTTTTCTGAACCAAATTGCGATTCAACCCATTTAAAATCCTTTTCAATTGAAATTCAAAAGCTTGCGTCTTAATTCGGGTGGTGGGAGAGTAGCCCATTCTCCGCCGCAGATATCCCACCCACTCTCCCATCTCTCTCTATCTATTCCACTTCATACTCAATCTTACTTCAATAAATTTCAAGGTATGCAATCCTTTCCTGTAAACCCATCTCACTTATTTGCATAATATTTATATTAAGTTTGAAAGATG
This sequence comes from Rubus parviflorus, assembly GCA_029955375.1. NCBI lineage: Eukaryota > Viridiplantae > Streptophyta > Magnoliopsida > Rosales > Rosaceae > Rubus > Rubus parviflorus. The sequence goes on from JARGGL010000009.1 coordinate 11,042,195, forward strand.
TTTGCTTTATGCTTTTTATCGACTCAAATGAATCATCACGGATGTTATTGGTGTTTTGGATTGCTGCTATATCCAATCAATAGAATCACAGCATGTTTGGTTATATCCTTGAGTTGCTGAATTCAGATCAATATATATATATATATTGAAGACTTACATTTTGCACTCATTTGATTGAGATAACCTGTTGCAAGTGATGAACTCATGCGTATTTAACACAAACAAACTCAAGCACAACAACTGAATTGGGCAAAGATATAAACTTTCCCATTGAATCATCAATTGGAAAAATTGAAAAGCAATTTTCATTTCGGCTTTTGTTGGGACTCTTAGGGCCAAAGAGACCAGAAGAGAGGTAGAGGTGGTTGGCAATGGGAAAACAATCCGAGAAGTTTTCTGTGGATTTTGTAATAGGAGGAATGGCGGCATTGGTAGCAAAGAGCGCAGCAGCACCTATTGAAAGAGTAAAGCTTTTGTTGCAGAATCAAGGGGAGATGATAAAAAGAGGACAACTTCAGAGACCTTATAAAGGTGTTGGTGATGGCTTTAGAAGGGTATTTAGAGAGGAAGGTGTGCTGGCCTTTTGGAGAGGTAACCAGGCCAATGTCATTCGGTATTTCCCTACTCAGGTACCTTGTTTACTTTCTATTCCCCCTAATGAAATCATGCTTTTCTTACAAAATTTTAGCTGGATGTGTTCTAGTGACTCATTTTTAATTTAAGTAGTGAAAACTATCAAGTTAATTGTTAGCCTGTTCTGCTGTAATGGCATACTAGTTTGTATTTGTTTGTTTTCCTTTCTATAAGCAAATTTTCAGAGTGTATCTTAATTTTCAAGAGTTTTTTTTCGCTTGTCAAATTGTTGTTTCTTTCACTAATATGGTTGATTCAGCCATCAGAATATAGTTCAAGAGAAGACGTAGTAACTGGAAATGCTCATCGGTTTTCGGAATATATTTGATTCTCGATATTGTCAAGTGCTTGAGTCTTTGGGTCCTCCAAAGACCTTAGATTTTCCTTGTAAATATGTATTCTGGAACTTTTTTCTCTTATGGGTTAATAAATCATGATGTATTCTGGAAATTTTTTCTATCCATCACGTTCTGGATAGAAATTTGGTTTACCGCTTTAATTATAGAGAAGTCATCTAGTCTTCTTAATTACATCATTTATTGGCATCACATGCCAGTGGAGTTTTTTTTTTTAGTCTGCATTTCCGCTTAGAACTTAGAACATGTTACCATGCTCTGTTCAATTAAATGTATGAAATGTTTTGATTTGCACTTTTCTTTCCTACCAAATTGTTATCACCAAAGATAGTTTGAAATATATGTAGGCTTTCAACTTTGCATTTAAAGGTTACTTCAAAAGCATTTTTGGCCGCTCAAAAGAGAAAGATGGATACATAAAGTGGTTTGCTGGAAATGTGGCTTCAGGAAGTGCTGCTGGAGCAACAACTTCATTATTTCTATATCATCTGGATTATGCACGTACACGGCTAGGCACTGATGCAAGGCAGGGTGGAGTTAATGGTCGACAATTCAGAGGGCTTCTAGATGTTTACCGTAAAACCTTGTCAAGTGATGGAATGGTGGGTCTCTATCGAGGTTTTGGGGTTTCAATTATTGGAATTACATTGTACCGAGGCATGTACTTTGGGATTTATGACACCTTGAAGCCTATTGTTTTGGTTGGACCTTTAGAGGTAAACCTTCTGCAAAAAGATGCTAGATATTCGTCTGACCATTCTTGGTTCCCTTGCTTTCCATAAAAATCCTTTATTGATCACAAGCCTGAAAGTTAAATCATTTGAATTTGTACAGGGGAATTTTTTGGCTAGTTTCTTTCTTGGTTGGAGTGTCACAACAGTCTCTGGGGTCTGTGCCTATCCATTTGATACTCTTCGGAGGAGAATGATGCTAACCTCAGGACAACCCACAAAGTATCGCAATGCCTTACATGCATTTCATGAGATTGTTTACCTTGAGGGTTTCAGAGCACTGTTCCGAGGAGTTACTGCAAATATGCTTGTAGGAGTTGCTGGGGCTGGGGTACTTGCAGGATATGATCAGCTGCACCGACTTGCATATAGACATGGTTGTTTTTTTGAACCAACTCAAGGAGTTTTGAAGTGAAAGTCTGGACATGGCATATAGAACACAGTTATTCTTATGATCCACGATAAAGAGTTTTCAAGTGAAAGTGCAGGCATGGCATATAGACATTGTTATTGTTTTGAGCCACAACAGAGATTAAGTGAAGGACTGGACATGCGACCTGTATACTAGTGTTACCTCTTCAGTTGATTCATAGTTAAAAAATTTCTTTCAGAACTCAAAGGCGAAAATAACAAAATCCACATGACTACAAAGGTTGTTTATCTATTGGCAGTTTGGCACTGCTTCTTCCTGGAATGTGTAAAGGCTTCCATTTATGTTCTTTGTACAGTTGACCGAGTTATATTCAATTATTCAAATGTTTCATATGGGATTTAGATTTCCACTGCTGAGACATAGTCTTTAATGAAGATGGGATACAAAATGTATAGAGAATATGATTTCGCTGCATCTGGAGTCGAAGTGGCATTGCTGAACATTTTATCTTTGCTCCCGGAGCATTGCAGAACAACTTGGTACTAAATATAGCTCAACCCTGCGATGGGCAGAAGGAGATTGACTTTAATCTGTGCTGTTGGTAGTTTGAACTAAAGGAATTCAGGCTTCTATGTCAACCGCTGATAGTTGACGCAAGCATTCAATACAAAGTCAATTACATTTCTTAATCTTGTTGTTATTAATCTAATCACAATGTCTTATCTTACATGCTTTAGATGATTCATCAAATCTTCAACTTCAGCATTCTTAATTATACACTGATATGCAATTAAACATTAGTGTCTAACTCTGTCTATGCAATGCACCAGCTCAATAATGAGAAGTCAGAAGCTGCATGAACTGCAAAGTCCAAGGCTTTCATTGACATCCACTATTTTACGAGCATTGCACTCACATCCATTAAAAGAGTAATCTTGAAATAACTTAAGCTAGAAGCCAGAAATTCTTGTGAAGCTTGGTGGTGATCAAGTACCCTCCTAGTCTTCTGCTCTTTCTCCTCACCGCAATCGTCATGCATCCCGCCCTTTGTATGCAGTAGTCCACAACCTCGCCGCCTCCGGATGTTCTTCTCCTCCGCCTACTCGTCCAGCACCTCTTGATTAGCTTCCACCATATTGACTGCTTTCTTTCTTGGCCAAGAACAAGTAGAGACACCCTTTGTCTCTTTGCTTCTTCCACAATTATTGCACCTCTTTCCTTCCCTTCAAGCAATGCTACCTCCACTTCCACCTATTCAATTCAATCCAAATAGTCAATACAAACCATTCTATAGTGGAACCCTTTCACATGTAATGAAAAACAAAACAAAGCAATGTGATGGCATGGCATGGCATGCACTTACCCCAGGCCGTCTCCTTTGACAGTCATTTTTCATAGAGTGAAGAAGTTCAAAAGCTCTTAAATTATGCTTCTTCCCATTTGAGTCACCTGCAAAACCAATTATGTTAGTTAATAAGATATTATGTATGAACAAATTAATTATTTAATGAACAAGATCAATGTGTGTGAGACTGACCTTGTTTGCAGGGCTGAGCTACATGAAGAAGCACAATGGTGTCCTGGGTCTGAACAGTGTGGGACAGCGCCCATTCAAGAGCTCCTTTGGCTTCGAGGCTCGAATCCACTACCACCATTATCTTGTTCCCAATCTCATCCGAACCCCCATTTTTGACTCTGATCTCTGCACCAAAATCATCACTGCTATTGCTCAAAAACTGATGATCTGTTTTTGAATGACCAGTTTTGATGGAAGAGGAGGAGGAACGTCTGATACTTCTAGAGGTGGGTTTCGGTTTCGAGTTTGATCCGAGAGTCCGAGAATGGACCGGAAAACAGAACGAGCCACGGCCAACGCAGAGTCTAGAATATTTCCTACTCATTATGATGATTTTGGTTCTGGTTGGAAGCTTAGCTAACTTGTTCTGTTCTATATATATATATATATATGAGGAATGGAATAAATTAGTTAAGTTCCACACTTCCATACAAATCTTTTAATTTCCAAGCATGTCATTTATTCCATGCAAACTTTGTTTATTTGGGTTTTGTTTTTTCAATGTGGTAGGCCACATCTTGAACGTGCTTGCCATGAATTTGAAGGTTCCTAATCATCTTATAGTAGGCTAGTAGTTGAGCTTGACGCCTTGACGTGTATACCATACTAGCTAACTAGTACTTGTACAATAATTCATTGTATACTAATAGGAATGTTGAGTGTTTGACTTAATGTCCCCTAATCAGAATGAATGCATGGTAAGTAGGACAATTTTCTTGTTCGTTTCTTTCCTTGGTCAAAAATTATAGCCAGCAATACATCTTCTACACAATATTATACTTCAAAATCTCACACAGAAAAGGAGGCATCACCGACCAGTAGTAGAATACTGCGCCTCTTGTTATTCGTCTCCTTTGTACAGTCTACTTGAATCATTTCTGCAAACATTTTACCCTCATAATTTGCAAAACACATAATGTGAAACTCTTTCATTCGATTAGGGTTATTGCCGATTACCTACGTTCATTGCTCGTAATTCATTCGCCATGCCAAGTACCTGACATTTAACTTGACATCCGAAACATATATTATACTTCTAACTTCACTAAATTTGTCATCTCTCATATGCATTTTCTAAAGTTTCAAATTAGAGTTTATCCTAAACTCTTGGATATATACCTAATTTATCATTACAAGTGGGTTTTGCAAGGGAAAATTATAATTGGTAGAATGGTAGGTCATGATTATTCCACAAAGACTTGCTAACAGAAGCTTGCACAGATCATTAGGAATTAGGATGGGGACAAATGTATATGAAGGTCAACTTCATGATGGGGTATTTCTATATAAAAAGCCAGGCTCTGCTAAGTAGCGCAAGGCAGAGGTGGCAGACTGCAGCATTATTTTGTTTGAATAGGGAAAACTTATCTTTCAACTGTCCTTCATTCTCATTATATTGGTTTGGCAAGTTTCCATGGATTTGAAAATTGTTCCAATTCACTATTCAATTTTGGTAAGAACGTATGAGCTGGTATACATGGTTTACTGATCGAAAAGAAGGAAGAAAACAAAGAGATAGTTGTAGAATAATCATCATCTACTAAACAAAGTCATTGATTGATTCAATCAAGGGCCAAAATACATTACTGTTGATGATCCAGTCATCCAATTCGAAAGGAATTAGGCCTAACTTGGCCTACAATCAATGTACATTATTCCCCACTTTCAAAATATTATGATCGTAAATTTTCTTTCTCGATCAATAAAATTAAAATAATAAAACAATATACTTAATTGAAGCACACAATAACTTCCAAGAGTGTGTAAAAAAACAACTTATCTTTATATGTATATAACAAAACCCAATAATATGATTAAAAGAATGTTTTTTATGGATCAAATTAAGCTAGAAGCCAGAAATTCTTGTGAAGCTTGGTGCTGATCAAGTAGCCTCCCCCCATGCTGTTCTTTTTCCTCACTGCAACCGTCATACAAGCAGCATTTTGTATACAGTACTCCACCACAACCTCGCCAATGCCGTCACCGCCACTACAACCGAGCTGCCACCATGTAGACCTTTTTCTTTCTTGCCCAAGAACTAGTAGAGACACCCTTTGTCTCTTTGCTTCTTCCACTATCATCTGACCCTTGTCCTTCCCTTCTTCAACTTCAACCAATGCTACCTCCACTAACACCTATATATTCATACTCGATCAATTGTCATTTCAAACCATATATATATATATATGACTTATATACAGCCATACAGAGGGTCATTATTCCATGCCACTTAGAAATTTTCTTTTTTATTATTAGTATATGATATATATATATATATATATATATGTGTGTGTGTGTGTGTATTAAACCCGGCCACTATGCTATGCCGTTTCATGTGAGCCCCCAAATGTATATATTTGTATGTTACATGTGAAAAGGTACGTATACTCCATGCATATATGTATCACACACACAAATGCACAAAATAAAGTACACTAGCTACATTCTTAATTACTCAATATGTACCGTTCAACTAGCTAGTCGAGTGTGTTAGTAACTTGTCTTTGGTGATCCGTTAATATATATATAACAACTATTGTATGAAGGGTTAAATAGAGTCACCACCAAATATAGGGTGTTTTTTTCTTATTGGCACCTCGTTAATTATTTTGAACTTTCATCCTCAAAGTAATCTAAGGCAACGATTTTACGACCTCGATCAATTGCAAAATGTTGGATTGATATGTTGATTTGAGACCACTTTTCATTAACGTGTCAATTCATATATAAGAATCACTATAATGCTGGGATATATATATATTTAAATAGATTAAAACAAATGAAGTAATATATAACACTCACTTTCGTCACGCCGTGTGATAGGTAGGTTGAGTAAGAATATAAATAAGAATATAAACTATATATGAACAATTAATACTTGGGTTCAAATCATTTGTTGTTCCTAAGTATATGGACCAAGCAAATTTGATAGAGTAGTTACCCCAGGCTTGCTGATTTGACACAGATTTTTCAAACTGTGAAGAAGTTCAAATGCCCTTAAACCATCAAACTTCTCATTTGCGTCTGCAGCTGCAAATTAATAGTACTAGCTAGTTCAGGTACAACAATAGAAAATATATACTAATAAGGATTAATCAATTTCAGTGGCTGGTGATCGATCAGATAATAACGTACCATTAGCTAGATGAAGAAGCAAAATGGTGTCATGGGTTTGTGCAGTGTGGGACAGTGCCCATTCAAGAGCTCCCTTAGCTTCAAGGCTCGAGTCCACAACCACCATTATCTTGTTGCCACTTGATTCCTCAGCTGCTGATGAGTCCACAGAAGACTTGTCATTCGACTCTTTAACCATATGTTTGAGGCTAACATCAATACTGAAGTCATCCCTGCTAATGCTATTGTTGTGCAGAAGATCTGTTCTTGAATGGTCTTCAACAGTACTAGGACAGCTAGTAGCGTTCACAGCACAGGAATCATTTCGTCTAGATTTTCCGCTGGGTTTCGATCGAGGACTCGAAGAAGACGACACCCCAAAACACATTCTTGCATAGTTGGAACACATGATCGATCGATGTATTTTCTTAATTGACAATTAGGCTAGGATGAATTGTATCTATATATGTATACAAACAAGGAATTAATGTCTGGAGCGAGCTAGCTAGCTAGCAGCGACTTAAACTGTAACTCAATCTTTTTCCCAAAGGTCATTTTATGATCATCCAGATGTATTTTGTTTATTAATTAGTTTGTTTTGTGAGCTTTCCATCTGCATATATATGTCGTAGGCCACTCCTTGAACGTGCTTGCCATAAGATTAAGTTTAACTGGATCTTATGCCGGCCGCATTTACGAATAACTTAGTTTTAGAGCTCTATATATATATTAATGGTCCTTATCTGCTAATGATTACCAAAAAAATTAATAAGAAAAAGGTAATGCGCTTAGTGCCTAAGCCTCATGCATTTCGGCAATTATAACCAAGCAATAAATTAATGGGAAATGTTCATCCTTTAGGATATCCCTCTGCGGATTATGATCTGCATTTGAATTGTGTTGTTAACACAATCTATTAACTGATCGAAACGACGAGATGATCGATAGTGGATTCACAAAACGATTTCTGTTTTGACTGATACTTAATTTGTGGAGATGGCCCTTGAAGAAGAGCATGAAATTAATATGAACGTACGTTCCCGATCATATTTTTCAAGGTTATTTGTTTAATTTTGTTATAAAAGTGGTAGACCACTTCTCTTGAACGTGAATTGGCATGACTCATGAATAATGAATTTGTTAGGCTTCATAGTTCCCATACACACTAGTAGTGGTAGTAGACCAGTAGTTGAGTTTGAAAGTTTGACGTCTACGTACATACATACATACACGTACCAAATATACTAGTACAAAAATTCTTTTATATAATTCTACGCGTCTGCTACTCACTCTGCTCGTACCTATAGATAATAGATTACTATATATACAAATTGTTTGCACTACTATATATCCCCAAATACGTAGTACAGTTAATTTGTCTCTTTGTCAAAATTGAAGCAAGGGTTAAAATCCATCTTAATTTCAACGCGATGGTGGAAACCACCATTTAATGTTGATGATTTTTCATGATAAGGTATAAATTAAAGGTGCATACGTAATTATGTTCATGAATCGGTTCCACGACTAAGGGTTTAGCTAGATTATGGATATTTAAGGTATAAAGTATAAGGTAATCAAGTTGGTATAAGCTAGATTATATTCATGAATCGATTCCACGACTAAGGGTTTTAAGGTATAAGGTAAGGCACCTACTAGGTGCTCGATCACCCTCTAATACTTTATTCTTGCAGAGTTGGGAATGTCAATCAAGTTGGTAACAAGCATTCGTGTGGAATGATTAATTAACTAATAGACCAGCAATAACGTACGTGACCAAAAAAAAAATAATAATAATTCACCAGAAAACGAGCTAACGTACAGAAAGCTATATATAGACATGGCACACCAATTTTTATATGTCTGCTTGAATTGGATTAAATTACCTTAATTCAAATGTCTATGGATATCACGATCAATAAAACATGTCTATGGATACTGATCGATAATTCTCATTAATTATATTAGTTTGGCAAGTTTCCATGGATATGAAATTATTCAAGTCACTTATATATTCTTCCACCTATAATCTATGATCAGGAAGTTAATTCAGTACTAGCTAGTACTATTCTGGACATCAAGTCCTTCATCATTTTCCTAAATCAACTTACGAACATTTTTTTTTTTTGCAAAATTGACATATATTACAAGTGTGCAACGAAGATTTTCGAGAGATATATATTAAACAAGCAAGCGTAAAAAAAATCATATAATCGAGATACATCATTAGGAAATTAAACTAGAAACCAAATACAAATTGTTGATTTAATTTTGTGCCTAAGTTTGCAGATTAATCAAGGAATATATTCTTCCTTCTCAAAAAAAAAATGAGAGGAGTTGATTGATATTTCAGATTTTAAATTAAAGATGTACGATATCCTGAATTGAAATACTGATTTTCTATGGTATTTATTGATCCTAATTAATTTAGTAAGCATAGACATCAAAAGTTGTGAATCACTTTTAACCTATAGCTTTCTCTTGCATTATCTGCTATTTCAAAAAGCAGTGATCGATATATATTTGGGAGTTGAGACTTGAGACTTCTAGTACGTAGTGCTATTTTAGTTTTTCTAGGTCTAGGGTTGGGGGAGGAGGGAATTCATGTAGTATGTGGAATGTGTTGGGTTTAGTTCTTGGGCCAACTTAATATATAGTTTGCCCATGCATGCAGCAAAAATGTCTGTGGATTTGATTTGTGGTTGAGCTGCAGCTAGCTAGCTAGGTGGCCCAACACATATAGCAACAAGTACGTACGCTAGCTACTGATCGATCCATATCATCGTCCTCTTAAACAACACAAGTACGTGATCAGTTGGCTAGCTACTAGCTAATTCCAAGAAAATGATCATGAATTAATGATTACATATCAAATTTTATAAACAAATTTACATATCAAATTTCAGAAAGCTAGCACCAAATCATATCCATGGTTAATACGTTTCAAAAAATAATAATAATACTGCACTTCAATTATCACAGAAAACTGCATGCACGTTCTTAAATAATGTCCCAAGTTAATTCGAGAACAGTAGCCTTAATAATATCCCATGTACGTAAAATAGTACTACGTACATACAAAAGTGGTGGTAGCTAGTTTTAAATTGCCCGGCCGACCTTGTTAGTATAACGCCGGCCAATTTCCTTTTTGGGATAATTAATATATATTCTACTAAATTTCCAATATTCAACTTACACCAAACACTAAATATTTGAGCTAGCTGGTGTCTTCATATATATATAGACAAATATATATACTTGCTTAACTAATTCGCTATAATTGCTAAACAAGTACTATTGTAAATCGATCTTCTATTCATTAAGGTGGCGGAGCATCCAAGGCGGCAGAAGCGTGTTACTATTGGCTGCAGCAGCAGCAGCAGCAGCTCGATGTTGAGGCGGAGGTATAGGTGGGGTTTCTTCATCCTGATCATAGTCTCCAGAGGCTCTGCAATCAGTTTAATTCCACATCTACTTTTTAATTAACTTTAACTTAATTAGTAATTAGTTCCCTTGATTCTATCATATTCCTGATAGAGGCTAGGGGGAGAGAGGGAGAGAGAGATCGAAACGAAACCAACGATGTAGTAGCACGTACCCGAAATTCAAGGCCTGCAATGCCTGAGGTAGAAGAGTACTACTGGAGGACGAGTCCAAGCTCTGCTTCTGCATCTGCCCCCACTGTGCCTGTGCCTGTGCCTGTGCCTGTGCCTGTGCCTGTGCCTGTGCCTGTGCCTGTGCCTGTGGGGCACTGCTGGCTACTGCTTTCTCCTTCTCCTTTACCTACATTTCATATATACATACGCATGGCTCAAGTAGCTAAGCCAGAATATCAGAACGGAAACAAACTCAATTTTTAATATTTCATATTAACTATTCGATCACCTTCTTTGTCAGCAAGTTATTTTGCTCCTGCAATGCCTTATCCTGTCATGGAATTATATATTTGAAATTATATATATGCAACTTTTCTTTACATATATTTGTATAAAAATTAGATGTCTTTTCAGATAGACTTCAATATTACCTTCTTCTGGAGCACCGAAATGGATTCGTACATAAGTTGGTTCTGTATGTGATCAAACAAAAATTCAAATAGTCCATAAATTTTTTTCATAAAAAAAACTAGCTATTTACATGACTCAATCTTAGCTACTTATCCCATTCCTACCAAAAAAAAACTTTCTGGGGTTGTTCAATGGTTTTATACCTTTCTAGACCTTATGTGCTTCAGAGCAGAATCAAGTTGCTGCTCCAAATTCTGAAGCTCTTTCATACTTAAGGATTGGAGATCTTCTCCCATAAAATGGCTGAAATAAGAACGTGGCAAAATGTAATGCTATTTTATATACAAAGGTAAATAAAGAAGTAAATACTTTCTTATTGAACATAATTGGTACTTTTGATTTCTCTGTAAAACCTCCACCCTAGCCTTGAGCTTTGCATGTTCCAGAGTCCAGTTTCCCTAAAATTATTAAAATTAAGTAATCAATTCGAGTACTAAAAAAAAGGAAAAACAACTTTGAAGTGATAATCAGAAGTATGCATGGCATACGTACATTTGATTGATCGTGATCGTGATCGTGATCGTGACCATTTCCAAGAAGCTGCCTCTCAGCATATGAGTATCTTTCATACCTTTCCAGGATTCTTTCCATGCTGTAAATAAAAGGAAGTGTCTATTAGTGAGTACTCTTATATGGTTAATAAACAAACGAAACCCTGCTTCAAGCTGCATATAAAGTTTTGACACATGCATTTTGCGTTCTTTTGTTAAATTATAAGTTAACAAACATGTTACATGAAAATGGCTCAAAGAGAAGTTAAGGTTTTGCATTCTTCAACCTAGATATTTTTCTTGTGCTATTAACATATTCTAGCCTTGTGGTTGGAATTAAGGAACTTAATTAGTAAGGGTGGGACTTGGGTTTCGGCAAGTACAAGGCTTCATTTGAAAAAGAAAAAATATTAGAACAAAATTATTGATGTGATTTTTTTTTTAATCACGTTATTGGTGTGACTTGAGATGCAATAAATTTGAAAAAGATTTGACATAACTATATGCATGAAAGTTGAACCTAAATCGGACAAAGATACTTAACATGTACGTTGAGCAAATAGGAACATAATTCCTCAATCAAGATTAAAAGTTGAAGAACATGGATAGATCGATAAGTCTACATACTAGCTATATGGGCAACCTAAGATCGATCGAATCCAGTTGTAACTGGCCAGGGAAATACAAACAAACGTACTCCCTAAACTTGACCAACATTCTAATTCCCATTCTTAGAAGAAACACTCAAAGAACATCGATCTCGTAACTGAAAAGTAGAGCTAGCTTATAAATATAAGATTATTGTTGTCGATCACATTTGATCCAGACAACTTAATTCGTAGGGATATTCAATATATCATCCTTAATTGTTTAACTAGGATTCCTATAGTTTGTTAGTTTACATGATTATTCTAATATAGCTGACTTTAAAAGGTGAGCTCATTTTCTCATAATGATCTCAACTTTTGGTTGTATTGTCCCACTTGTAATCTTTCTTTTTGTTGTTAATGATATAACTTTGATCTCAAGGAAGTATAATTAATGTCTCAGTTGAATTGTATATATTTTTTTTGGACAATAGTTGTATGAGTAGTGAATACAAATTGATAATTAAAAGCAGTTCCCGGCCTCTATTTGTAGACATAATATTATATTATATAGTACACTTGAGTGTTTTAGTACTATACATGAGTGTAATGGTCAAAGAATTAAGATATTTTAATTAATCCAAAGCACTTAAACAGATCTAGTTTAGAATATTTTAATCCAAAAGCACATGCTAGCTCATGATATATTTTACAGTTTTCTTTTTGCTTTCTTTTGGATCTTGTTGATGAATCTGTTCACGTACCTTCACAGAAACCCAGGAATATATCTATTCACACTCTAGTCACTACTCAACAACTACCAAGCTGCTTAATTTAGTCTTTGCATGAATGAAAAAAAAAAGATCCACCCAGAATATATAAGAAACTAACTCGTTGAAACAATTCGATCATTAAAAAACACAAATAATTCGAGATACAATAAACGTACTAGTACTGCATGAAGACTATGAATTAATGAATGTATCCAAAACCTTAAAATTTCCAGAAATGAAACGTACAATTAAGTAGAATTGCTAATTAAACAGTGTGAAATATGAAATACCCAAAAAGAAATTACATTACCTAGAATCCGTGGAGTACTCGAAGAGCTTGCCTTTGGTGGAGAAGACGATCAAAGCCACCTCAGCATCACAGAGCACAGAAATCTCATGCGCCTTCTTAAGCAGCCCAGACCTTCTCTTCGAGAAAGTCACTTGCCTATTGATCTTGTTCTCTATCCTCTTCAGCTGAACCCTTCCCCTCCCCATAACTTAATTAATTTCCCGACAGATCTCTCTCTCTCTCTTTCTATCTGTGAAGAAAACAAAAAAAAAACCACCAAGAAAATGGGAGAGAGAGAGAGAGAGCAAGAAAGAGCTGGAGAATATTTATGGCTTTCTATTCTATATATCTATATCTATATCTATATAGATGGTCTGTTCTGTCTGTGAGTGACTCATCTGTGTTCTTATTATATGTATATTTATAGGAAAGTTGAAAACCACTATGGGATGAGGGGAGCGGTATTTCCAAAAAACCAGTGGTTTCGTCAAAACGTTGTCGAGTTGCTATTGGCTGGAGCCTCTAATCGTTTATATTTCATATTGCAAAGGCTCCAAAGTCCAAACCACATATTCCCTATTTCAACTTAATTACCATGATCGTATATGACTGGCGTTTCTGTTCAGATCGAGAAAAAATGCTGTGCCTGTCTACGGTACAAAAATTAAACACATTTTTTTTTTTTTTACTTTTGGTTTAAATACCCAGTATCTCAGTTCATTTAGCACTACTCTTCTCTCAGTAGTACAGTGTGCCTAGCTTAATTTGTGTCACGGTCCCCCGAGGGGTACTATACATGTCAATTGAATTTTGCCTCGATGAGACTGAGATATCATGCGAGGGTAATTTGTACCTCATTCTTGAATTCATTAAGCAGCTACATTAATTTGTACGTGCAACAAATAATTTTGTATAGTTGGAAAATTAACTCTAGTATTAATTATATATGTTCCATTTATATTTATTTTATTTTATTGTCAAAATTATGATAATTATCATCAATGTTGACTACAGCGGACAATTGATAGTCAATATATCTCACTCATAACTCACACGTCACCGCAAGCTAGAAACAAAAACTCACCCATAATCTTTTTTAAAAATGTTCACACCTAAAATTAAAACCCAAGGTGTGTACGTTGCATAAACCAATCACGAGAGTAGACAAACTAAAAAGCACATATATTTGGGTAAAGAGCGAAAAAAAAATATCTTCTATTACTCTCAACTAGAAACTAAGATACCAAATTGGTGTTGTGAGTTGTGACATGAGATGACGTCATCAAAACTTTGCTCGGATAATACTCAGTAGGACAAATTATGAACTCAAGAAATAGTATCGCCCGCAAACATGCTTATATTTATTTATAATTTTTTTATTAAATATTTGTATACAATACACACTAGTCTTCTTATAAGCGTTTTGATCGTGTGGAAAGCGGCGCTTGTGCGTGCGTGCGAAAAATATTCTCATTTATTTAGTTTTTTCGTAATACTTGCTCTTCGGTTTTATTATACTATTTTTAGTTTTTTATGTTGTTTTACTGTTTTTCCCTTAATATATCTTTGGATTAACAAAACATTATATTAAAACATTCTCACTTATTTATTTATTATTTTACTGTTTTTCCCAAATTGGTGTTGTGACCTCGTCGATCATGTCGGCCGTCCAATTATAATTGTCGATGAGCCTAGTTTCTTGTATTGATGGTGTTCTTGTTTGAGAGGTTTTGGTTTATGTCCCCCTCTCTCATTTTTCTTTTTCTTTTTCTTTTTTATTGAATTGGCCTCGTTTTTGCGAGGTTTTATCAAAAAATAATAATAATAATAATAATAATTGTCGATGAGCCTCAATCCTCAATGGCTCTTACTACAAGTTTGTTAGTTTTTCATATATCAATGAAATTATTGACATTTTTTATTCAAAACAAAAAGTATAGTTATGTCTTTAGACTTGGTGAGAGAGGTCGAGAAATTGATTAAGATTAGACTAGAATACTAGATCGAAGAGTTTGTTCAATTCCAATGAAACAAAAGAAAAACAAAATAATTTAGTACGTACCAACATGAGAAAATGTAATGATTTCTAATAATGGTTCACTCAAGATTAAATCTAGTCATCATTAAACGCGTCAGGATTTTTTTTTTATTGGTGAAAAAGAAAATTTAAACTTTCAATCAAAAAAAAATATTAATCATTAAATATGGGCCCTTTCGTTTGAGGTTTCATTTTTTTGTCTTGAATTACAAAGCTCGACTGGTCAATTCCTATATTTGGCGGAACAATGCATGCAAACTCAGTTAACCGGAATGTTTTTACCGCCGCATTTAAAATATGGAATGTGACTTGCCAATTTTACTCTCCATCAAGGTTTGATTTTCTATCCATAAGTTGGAATCATTAATCACGAAACCCAGTAGCTACAATGTGAGATAGTATAGATATTAATTAAAATCATTTCGTCAAATTTTAAAGGATATGTCGTTCTAAAAATAAATAAAATAATTTTAACTTAAAAACAAAAACAAAAACAAAAAAAAGGGCATATATTCCTTCCACTAATCTAATTTGTGTATCATAAATTCAACTTCTTACATCTTAAATTGTAGATTTTTTTTTTTGAGAAACTCGGTGAAGGAGAAAAATGATTGGAGAAAAAAGGTTCTTATAGAAGCGAGCCGTTATGTACACTCTTTGAGTATTAATTGATTTGGCGCATTGGTTAAAGAGAAGAATTAACGTGGCTAAAAATGGCCTAATGAAGATTAGATTTGTATACAAATTGAAATGATGAGTGTTTTGCATTAATTCACCCTAGTTCTTTTAGCAAGTCTCTAAATCCTAAAAAAAGAAAAAAAAGATTTAGCTAAGGTTGTTTTGGGAAAAGAGGAAAACTAACTTAACCGGTCCCAAAAAAAGGAATCATCAAATGGAGTAGTGTTGATAGTTGGTGTTTAATTTGACACTGTAAAACAGAGACATGGAGACGCAAATGCATGCAAAGACGTTACCTATTTTGATGAAGGCAGTTCTGCCCCGGTTTTCTATTAGACGACAATGACATGCAATTATAATATTATATATATATATATATATATATATATAGTAGTACGTACTGGAACAATAATAAAACCTGAAAAAGAAAAAAAACATTTGCCAACTGTAATAATGAATATAGCTGGTTCACGTGGGCCGTGGCCCAGCCCAACTTGCGTAGGAAAGGGTTAGGAATCTTGTCCTTTCTTTTTTTCGGCTTCACCTTATTGATTGGGCGAATGAGGTAAGATAGAGACTGTGACCGAAAAGGAAAAGGCATCTAATTTCAAACCTGCAGCAACCAAATAACAAATTCAAACAAAAAAACACTCTGGATCTCTCGCTGGCTCGCCTGGCTGCCACTAGAAACCGTTAAAAAAACAGTGCAACATTCTCATGGTAAATTCCGGCCGGGGCCGGCAAGAATATCCAGCTAGTCAACGGTCCATTATTGGTTGCTTGCTTAATGCTTGCGTGTAATGGACTATGATTACTATGTTCATTAATTTTTGATCAACGTCGTTATTAGGATAAGGGTTGAGAGACGATCGATTAAGGTCAAAAATTGTAATCATGGTTTAAATAATAATCGTCATCAACTTTTTGGTTACACTTACACACCAGAAACTAGAAAGCTAGAGACATTTGTTTAGTGAAGGGAAAAGTTGCCAAAAGGCAAAGTTATTGGAAGAATTAATTACACATGACACACACAAAAGGAAAATAAGTTTTGTCTCTCCTCCCGATAAATTAAGCATCCCTCCCACTCCCAGGCCACACATACTTGCTCAGTTTTGGTCCCTTTCTTTTTCGATCCACTTTCATTTCTGGTTTTTCCTTGTTTTATATATCTTACAATTAACATGGTAAATGCCATGTGGTAAAACACACAACTTTAGTGGGTTGGTACATTTTCCAGGCCCATTCTTATAGGGTTTAGAGAGCGAGCGAGCCCAAGTAGTAAATGGAAAATTAATTAAGCTGGATAGAACGTACGTACGTTTTTATGCAAATACTGTACCGATCACAGAATACGACTTACAAAATACATGCAACTACGTACTTATTGTTTCAAGCATAGTTACAGTTAAGTAGCACAGAACAAGTGCTTGATTGACTCAAACAAGATGCCCCGATCGACGTCGTTCCTTATCTTATTGGCCGCGTCTTTATTGAAAATCAAAGCATCCACCCAGGAATGAATCCATTCACATTTTGGCCTGGATTTCCCAAGTTCATCTGGTGATGATGATCTGAGCCCAGTGGAGTGTATCTGTACCACACAGCGAAACCATTAATTAGGTATATATGCCAATTAATTAATGTGCAAATTAATACTTGAAAGATGGATGGATAGGTACCCGATTTGTAAAGTGGAGCTGCTGTTTCCATGCAGTGGCTGAAAGAAGCCTTGTGACTGGGGAGGAAGACGGTTGTGCTGTTGAATATTGTTGTGGCCATAGCCACCCTCCCATGCCAGTCGAAGCGGAGCGGCGCCTTGCAGACTAGTTTCTTCCAGCTGCATTAAGAGCAGTAATCACACATATATATAACCAAAGCATCCATCCGTACAAAATTTCAACACAAATCATGCATGTCAATATTTATTTTTTACCTTCGTCCTCAAGACTTTGTTAGTTTCAGCAAGCATTTGTTCCTGCCCGACAATAAAACACCAGTCATTATAAAAATATGTTCAGAGGAATATGCATCAACTGTGGAAGCAAGCAAGTGCATGTTTCGGATTTTCGCTTACCCTGTTTTGAAGATCAGAAAGCTCATCAAGCATAAACTGAGTCTGGTCAATGAGTAACATGGGGAAATTAAACAACATCACCAAGTTAATTAATCTCTCTTGCAATTAATCGATCAGATATCAAATTGCAAATTTGATTGGGGAAACAATTAAGCAGGGTCAAGATTTGTTAGGGCTAGGGTACAAATTAAGTCTTATACTTACTTTCTATTGAATCTATGTACGTAGTCCTTATCGGATCGAGGGCATTGGCTAGGGTTTGATGTATAAGCTTCGATCAGTAAGTGAAACCAATTAAAATAACACATGTAATCACCTTTGTGGACCTAATGTGCTTCAAGGATGCCTCTAGTTGATGCTCAAGCTGCTCAAGCTCCTTTGTGTTCAGGGGGCCCAAATCTTCCCCAAGAAGGTTTCTGCACCATTAGCAATTCAGGATTTTCTACTAGTACTTGGTATATATATATATACACTATGTTTCTTGAATGATTGTTTGAAACATAGAGCTTACTAATAATTGTGCAAACCCTAGAATTACCTCTGAGATTGTTGAAGGACCTCCACTCTTGCTTTAAGCTTCAAATATTCCAGGTAGTTGTTCTGCTTGGGGACAAAATGGCAAGATAATAATTTATTTGTAGATCGATAAATTACATGCCAATCAATAAGCATGCAATTAAGGTAAACCAGCAAAGAATGAATTAATGAACTTAATAATAATATATGTAAGACTTCAGAAGGTTAATTAGGTCATGGTTGAAGTGTACGTTAATTTGTATGTACCTGAGTCTCGCTCACAGTTTGGTTGGCTTCCAGGGAACCATAACTGCACCTTTGGTACTTTTCAAGCGTTTTCATCATGCTACAATACAAGTTAAAACAAAATCAATTGAAAACAACAGTCATATATTAGTATTGAACAAGTGATATTCCCAATAGATTATGGAAGCCGCATGATTATCAACCAAATTTATTAATTAATATGCTTTAAACTAACTTTCTTTGTTTTCAATATGACAAGTGAAAGTAGCTATCAAAAAATGGATTACATGCAGCAAAGTATCATCACATATTTCACAGAAAAGCCTTTTGCATAAATAAGAAGGCTAGAAATGAAAAGTCATAAGGATGAGCTAATACCGCAGGACTTTATCCTTAATTCCACTCTTCTAATTATATATTGACATATTTTATTTATAAAGAAAGATATTTCGCCACACCAAGAGGTTAATTAAGGTCATATATATGTACCATATAACACTTAAAAGAGAAAAGAAATGAAAGGTCAAAATTAACGTATCGATCTTTGTTAATTCACTAATACTTCCGAGCCACGACCACATCACTAAAGTAAGCAGTGCTCGACTCTTTATGGATAATATATGAGTCGTTTCGTTACAAGTAGTTGAGGTAGGAAACACATGTTCACTTGCCAAGAAAATATTTTGGTTCGTTCGAAAAAGGATAATCACCGATTAATTTAGTCTCGATCTTCAATTACAAGAAGGAATGATATTAAGAGGAAGGGAGCCAAGCATTTTTCTGATCGATTGAATTAATAACAACAACAAACTCAAATCTCACGTACCAACTGATCGATCAGGAAACAAAATAATAAGCTGTACGTATGATCCCATGTTATATTGTCTAAAATCTAGATATGCCTCTACCTCGTGCTGGCCAAAATTGGATTTGTACTATTAAAATGAGAAAATCTGAATTTTCAAAATGTAGAACTTCAATTTGCATGGTTTCTTGGGGAGCCTAAAGTAAGAATGGCTACTCTTAGACCTAAACTTAATTGGGATCCAAAATTGGAATAGTTTTTTGACATCTTGCATTAGGCTTCTTCTCAGCAGCTAAGCTAAGTAAAGTTTTCCTAATCCGTCATAAACTTCAAAAATCTAAATGAGGATAAAATTATAAAGTCATATTCTTCAAGGGGAAAACTTTTAGTAGCTAGTAATCGTTGTAAGATGTATTATTGTCAATAACATAATTATTAGTAATTTAGAGGTAAAGGCTATAATTAAGGATGCAGCCTTTTATTTTTTCTCTTAGAAGCAATCAATAATTTAATTGAAACACAAAGTACAGCATGCAGAAAACCTGAAAATCAAACATCAAATCATCCTGCACCGAATCATAACAGTGAACCGGTTATTTGTCTGTCCTTAGTCTAGGAAATGACAAATCCACTGGATTAACTGAAGTATAACTTAAAGAGATCAAATCATGGAAATTAACATCGATCATGAATGAAAGTTTCAATAATCTTGTTGAGTTTCTAAGAAATAGATATTAAAAAAATAATTCCAAAAAAAAAAGATCAAACGAAATCTGTCTTCAAAAGAGTACAAAGCATAACTGTTTAAAGATGCTAAACTTCACATATATGCTACAAGTAGCAAATTACTAGAGAGAAATCAAAAATAAGAAAATCCCAAGCTGGTTAGAAAACGAATTAGGAAATTTCTTGACGTGTCTAATAATAACTCCATTAGTACGTTCCAGTTCACATGTCTTTAAATATGAGACAATCTTTGAAAAACAAAAATTATGAGAAAATCTCGTATTTACAACTAAATAAGCATAGAAATCAAAATCAAGTTTACATTAAATAATTATATAATTAATATTGTAAAGTTGTTTATGTAGGACAGAAAGTGATACATCAGGAAAAAAAACCCAGATCTTAGATTAAGAGAAGAACTCAAGCAAGCCTTTGTTTTTTTCTTCATTTGCAGCGGATCAAAAGCTAAATTAATGATTCAAGAAGAAGAAGAAGAAGAAGAAGAGAAGAAAACATATTAAATGAGTAAAGAAAATAACAAAAAAAAACTTCAATTTTGCTTCCAAAAAAATTAACCACTAGCACACAGAAACAAGGGTTTTAAAGCGACAAAGCATAGATTTTGCATCCATTAGATCATAAGCACTTATCAATATGTAAAATACAAGTATATAAGCATCATTAAAATTGAAAAATATTTATAATTAAATAATCAAGAAACCTAATATGATATATATACCTTAAGCTGCTACAGAATTCATAGAGCTTTCCACGGCCAGAGAAGATAATGAGGGCAACCTCAGCATCACAGAGAACTGAGAGCTCATAAGCTTTCTTGAGCAGCCCATTTCTTCTCTTGGCAAAAGTGACTTGCCTGTTAATTTTATTCTCTATCCTCTTCAGCTCAACCCTCCCTCTTCCCATTTCTAAAAATTAACAAAAACCCAACTACCCCTTTTGATCTCTCTCCCTGCCTAGTCTTGGTTAGATCAGAGGTAGACAAAACTCTCTGTGAAGAAAGCTGTGTGTTTTAGGGTACCAAAAGGGGTAAAACAGATAAGTGCAATATGAGAGAAATGGAAACCCCTCAAAAAGGGCTTGTGTATTTGTGTTTGGCTTTATTATCTATCTCCTCATGTACTGTACTCTACTGTTATACATGTAGGATATAGTAGACAATCTAGTGTATGAGATCGATTCCATATATTCATAGGGTTTTGCTCTGGTTCACTATATGGACCAGGTTTTCCACTACATCATCCTATCCATTTCATTAATTAATGTCAGATTTTATTTGGTTTCTTTTCTCTTTTTTTTCTTTTTTTTTTCCATTTGTTTTTGGTTTAATATATTATGTAATCTAATTTGATCAGTACCATGAAATGTCTAGGTTACCTTGCAATGCCTAGCGGACGTCGAAGAACAACCTTAACAGGTGCATCCTTTTTGGTAAACATGTGTCGAGTCCTAGAGGTGGAGCACTTAAATTATGTCAGATATATCGCAGAAGGAATCATCATAATATATATATTTTGGACAAACAGAAGGAATCATGCATATATATATATATATATAGTTCACAAGGCAAAGGTTGAAAGGTATACTTTTTCCCTTTGAAAATATTTTAGTTCAAAGCTAGGAGGGAGGAGGGCATAGTTATTATTCAGGGGTTACATTGGGGGTGGCATGCACTAACATGAATCGACTTTCCTAGCTCGATCATTTTTATTTGCAGGCTAGGATATATTGATTCAACTTTCTTTGTTTAATTTGTAGCTAGGATTGATCATTTTCGTTCCCCCAAAATCAAAAGGCAACATAGGCTAGGATTGATTCAACTTTCTTTGTTTTGTTTTACTTTGGGGCTAGCTCTTGGTTTGTGCACGCATGCATCCAAGGACTTTTCTGTGGTTTAATTATGTCTAAGAGTTGACAAAGAAGGACATTTGGATCACTAAAATGTTATTTACGGAAAATGAAACTAGATTAATAATTGAATATTATGTATGGGGAACTTAATTGGTATTTCAGTCTCAAGAGCATCGCACGTCAGTTGTCCAATTACAATAGGTTGATGTAACTGACAGGTGAAAAGCTTGCGACGTGTCGAGCTACAATAGGTTGGTGTAACTGACAGGTGACCTTTGATATTTCTCTGAGACTGGAACAACGTACTGTAATTATTCTATGGTAATAACACGCGTCGCAGAAAAACTACCTTATTGGCCGACGGTAGAACCTACGACTCCGAGCTAACTACGTTCGTACAATGACTTGTTCCTACGAAAACCAGGAGACCTCGGCCAACCTACCTAGTTCATTTGGTTCCTTGCCAACGTACCTCTGCTTGTTTAATTCACCAACTCTCTTTAATTTTCTGGTAACTAGCTTCCTCCCCATTTAAACCTTTTATGACCAATCAAATTAAACCTTGCTGTTTCACAATCTTGGGAAAATGTAAACGGAAGTGAAAATGTTTAGTTCATCACTCGGTTGAGTTTACGTACGTACTAGCAATGTTTAGTATATATGTATATATATGAAGACGATACATAAATCTAAATTACATGCATAGTCCTAGAATTTCAAGAATTACACATTAACGAGTTGGAGTAATGAGAGTATATGATGAGAAACTAAGATCAACTCCTTCTTAAATTGATTTTTCCATACAATTAATTAATGTACTACTCTTATTTCTAAAACATAACTTATTAATTTGTACATACATGCATAGACACTTTAGTAATTAAACTAGTTACTTTCACCCCTATTTGGTGGCTTGTTATGTTGGGTATCCGGCCATCCACATCGACCAGAACAAAACCAAAAACATTAAGAGAAGCCAAAGCCAAGCTCAAAACTTACAATTCTTTGGCTCTATTAGGATTGGTAATTAGACACCCTGTTCGGATTTACATGCATAATTAGTAAATAATTAAGTTAATGAGACATGAGAAGCAATACTAGCTATTTTTTAACTAAATTTAGCTAAAAACCTATTTTGGCTAGCCAGTTTGAAAATACGTCTGCACCAATGCTCTCTACTTTAGCTAGTATTAAATTTAAATCATAATATTAATGAATAAAAAATAGATTAAGTGTATTTAATAATTACACAAAACAACTAAAAATGAATGTTTTAAATTAACAAAAATAATTGAGAGTCTTATCTCGCTCTCTATATTTATGAGTCATATAGCTAAAAGTTAAAATAGAGAGCCAAGAGTATCTCCAAGAGACTAGCCATTTTGAAAAAAACGGTAAAAATTTAGCTATTTTTGACACAATTTATCACTCCAACATAATAGCTAAATGAAAGTCAAATTTAGCTTTTGTCAAGATTTGTAGCTATATTTAGCTAGATAGGAGAGAGATTATAACTAAATCCTAAATTAACTTACAAATATTTACCCTCTGCTAGAGCAAAAGTGAAAAACTAGCTAGCTATATTTCACTTTTAGTTATATTATTTAGTAAAAATAGGTTTGACTGTTGGAGATGTTTTTAGGATGCTAGTGCATCTGTTAAAATAGCTGAAAAGCTAAACATACTCTCTAAAATAGCTAAGGAGTTAAGATAGAGAGTCTGTTAAAAATACTCTGACTCACTATCACTATCATTTCTAAATCGGAATAGACCATTCAGCTACAAATTAAACCAGAAGATGGGTACAAATATAAATAACCAGTATATTGAAATATATTTCAGTGCCTAATATTTACTAATGAAACAATACAAAGGGTACGTACGTACTAGTCATATGTACAGATACAATCAGATAGCACTAGCTAGTGTAATTTTGATGGGGTATCTTAGTTATAGTGTGTAGTCACTTTCATGGGTTCATAGAGACCATGTGATGATGTGAAGCCTTTGTTTTGATTTCCTTGTTTTATGGCACCAACACTAAATTAAATGACGACATTGCATTACTGAAAATGAATATGAATATGAATATCAGAATATGATGGATCAACCATATTGTTACTATATAGTTTGAAAGTTCATCTCCGATCACACCAGGTGCAATGGATCGATGTATCGTTTATCACTAATTTATATATATAATGTCAAAACTTGAATTCTTAGTAAATATTCAAAAATTCAAGAATTATCCCTCCAAAACTTATATAATATATAAACTTAAATATATTAAGGACAAAACAGTAAAAATTACGATCGATTAATGTTGTCAATAGAGCAAATGCAAGCACTTAATTGCCCCCCCAAAAAGGGTGCAACATGGCACTCGTAATATAATTGGATCACGTGTTTATCACTTTATTTTTCTGTTCTTGGGTCATCATCACGTGTAGACAAAGAGATTTTTTGAATAGGACGGTAATTAATTTCAAAGATGATAATTGAGATTTATTGGCCCATTGCCGAATTTTGGCTATCTTTGTCGTCTCGTGGTGTACTCGAGGTTTCAATGATAATTAAGATTTACTGGCCGGTAGCAGGATTTTGGCTTCTCTTTTTGTAATATTAATTAACGTAGGTGTGTTGGATCTTTGATCTGTTTAGTAAGAAGTAGGTACCGATAGCTCCTGTATTGTATTGTAATTATGCTTGTAACTCCTCCTACTTAAATGAAAGATTTGATATGTGTGGTTGATAAAATAAAAAAAGATGAGAACCCCCCTCGATGGAAATTTTTTATGTGGCACGGTTAAATAATTAACTTATTGGCATGCTAAGGTGATTTAACTGACTAATGAAATCTCGACATCCAATTTCATTAAAAAAAAATTAAAAATTAAATTTTATTATTCTACCGTCTCTGTCATTTATTTCAGTAAACATTGAAATTGTACGTCTCCTTTTTTTTTTTTTCACTTGTTATTTCTTCTTCCATAGTTTGATCTCTCCGCTTGTGCAATTCTTTGTGGAAATCCAAATCTCAAACACAAGATTTGATTTTTCTTATGTAACAAAACCACACAAACGTAGTTGAAGAGCCTAGCTAGGCAGCTTCAAATTTGACATCATAATATGGGTTATGTCTCTAGGGAAGTTCTACAATACTGAGATGCATGTCATACCTCCATTTACAAATATAACAACAAAATGTGTTGTCATTATGGTAACGAGAGTCTTTTTGTGTAATCTTTGTTCTATTAGAGGTAATTACTCCATCTATGACCTTGTTACAAATTTATGAACAATTTGTTGTCAAAGTTGTAATTTTGGTTCAATTATATGTAAATAGTGTAAAACGAATGTGGTAAGTTTGTTGTCAATGTAGTAATTTTGGTTCAATTAGATGTAATTTTTTGTTCAAAAAAATTGTAAATGGGGGTATGTCATACATCACCGTACCCTAGCCTACCCCTATGTCTCTAAGCTTATCTGTCATGACTCATGAATCTAATTTCATATGCCTCCTCCCCTAAAAGAGGATGTCAAATGAAAATTAGATTTAGTTGAGTTATTGTATGCAATATAATCATGTCATTTCAACCCATTTTTCACCTTTTATAGCAACCAGCAGGTTTTTAGAGCGTGACGACTTGCAGTTTTAGTGACTAAAAGCGTTTTTTTTTACACAGTTACACACACCTAAAGAAGAAAGGCAAATCCTGGTTCATGTGGTTGGAAACTTTTGAGCTATGAACCTCTTAATGGCCTTTTCTGGGCTTAGTTAGCCGTTTGCTTTTACTTAGACTAGTTCATAAATGGGTTGAGCTAAGTTTTTTTTTTTTTTGGGCCAACATTTATAAATGGGTTAAGCTTATAAGCCTTATGGGCTAGGTATAAGTATTAATCTTCTGTTTGGAACAGCAATGGAAGTTTTTTTTTTTGAACGAAGCTTCCTTTTTTATTGAATTTGATAGAATTCTCAAAGAAAACTGTATTCATTCTCTCATTATTTACAGGACCTGAACAGTTAGCCTTTGGCTTAGTTAGGATCATATTCTCCAAATCTGTTGAAACTAATAACCGGAGTTACACCTCAAGGAGAGTTAATTATCACCACGGCACTCTCAAAATTAATGTCATATTAAATTACATTTTATTTTCTGAATAGAGGGTGGAATCAGGATTTGCAATCTGGCGGGGCCATATTGAATATCAAAGTTACTATAAGAAGAAAGTTGGGTAATTAGTTGTAATCAGTTTTTTAAATAAGCTAGTGTCCCCAAACTCGGTTGTAATTAGTGTTGACTGGTGGAATAGTTTTTTTTATTTTTTTCCAGACCCCTTCAGGCCTAAAAGTAGTCATGCCCCTGTTTGTGAATGTTATTAAATAATAGAGTTACCTTTGTAGAAAGAACTCAAGAAGTTGTAAGAGTACCCTTTTAATTAATCCAAGATGGTTGATGTAGTAGTTTGACACCAAAATTATCCTATGAGAGATTATGGGTTCGGCTCTCCTTGAATACCTGGGTGAGATGAGGTGGGGGTGTGTGTACTTTAAAAAAAAATAAAAAAATTTAGCTGCTACGTTCAAGTTCTTTGGGTAATTCTATTATATAATATGTTTACGTACAACACATCTTATGAGTGTGGTAGTAGGTAGTTATCGGTATTAGAGCTATAGCCTATAGGTACGTAGTTTTAAAATGATGTATATGGTTAACAACATAAGTTTTCTTAATAATAGTATAGATATATGAGCTTGAAGAGAGTAATCACTACAGCTCATATGGTGAAAAATAAAATAAACATGGTGGAAAAGGCCAAGAGATATTTGTTTGGATTGTGAGAAAACATCAAAAGCATGAATGTGATATTTGACTAGCTGGACCATTTCCCATGCATGAAAAGTTTTTGGGAGGACATGGTAGGAGTTGTCTTCTTCGTTGAATGAAAGATAGAACAACGTATGTATTCAAATCACTGGGGTCCCCCTTGGTTTGATCCCTAGCCACCGATGAGTGATTGATTCACAGCTAAGCCTGGCTAGCTTTTATACTTTTCTGAACTTCTTTGTCCACAATTGGTTAAAGTGTTAAATTGTTGAGAGGGACATATGCATGAAATAAGAGGTGGCGTACATATACATATATATAGTTGTCTCTCTAATTAATTAAGCTTCGAATTCATGGGTGGTGGCATCAACCTCGATCTATTGTTCTCTCTTTAATTAACATATCTAATTGAGCAAAGTCTAATTGGCCATGCACATATAAATTACGGTTCCAATAGTGAATTTCCTAGAGTTAATTTCTTGAAGATGCATGCTCTAATTGACCAAATTAATTGCTACTGATCGATATTCCTGGTTACGTTTGAGATCTACAACACAGTTAAGGGTTTTCTTTCTAACTAATTTATCATGTAAGCTAGCTACGTACCAAATGGTATCAAAGTGTTAACCTAGAGAGTAGAGACAAAGAGAAAGAGAGAGAGAGCACTACCTAGTCGCATAATTAATTAGTAAGCTTACAATATATCCACGACAACCTAAGTACCTACGTACTCTATTTTTTTTTTCCTACAAAGAAATCTGAAATCATACGTACGATGGTTAATTATTATGAATCAGTACGTAGTTATGTGCAGGGGCCTGGGGACCATCCGATATATAGCCAATGCAAAACACCAATCTCAATTCTCATGCATGCAACCACCCAATAGCGTACGTTGCGCCAATAAATTAGCCACATGATCGATTCAGGTCCAGAGGTTTTGGAGCTCTATACAATGGCGTAGAACGTACCCTTAGTTTTTTGTTTCTACATTTTGGATCCAAAGTAAAAGAAATTTGATACGACCCTACCTATTGAAATTTCACTTGCCAATAATTTGTGTCATAAACTATTTTGAAAATGGAACCCATATATACTTACTGTAGCTGGATAGCTCCAAAGAACAGGAATAGTCGACGCATCACCATTATGAGGCCCAGCTTCCATTGGAATACAAACAAAACAGAGTTGATGACCGATTTTAATTTGTTGGCTACCTATCTAGCTAAGCGTTTGCGGTTAGTTGGTAACTGCATATATGTCCCATGACAGGGGCTTTTGCTCACGGAGCTATATTTTTTATTAGAGATTACAACCCGGAACAGAATGAGGATAATGTATGATTCTCATTCTAGCTTCTATCTTTAAGTCTAATTAATTAAAGAGTCTTCTATTCACCCAAGTGTATATTCAACCGGCGATTCAACGGCTGACATGCAGGGGTGAACGATCTAATGGTTTGCATGCAAAGTGTATGTGGTTGGACGAAGAGTTGGCCGATCCAACAACTGAGACAACCCAAATGCATATTCACTTGGATAGATAGAAGAATTTTCGCTAATTAATTTAAAGATATTCTATTAAAAAAGGTGAAGCAGAACAGCCATATAGAGTTCCAAAATATTTGTTTGACAAAGAAAGAAGGAAATTAAACACGCTAATTATCTTGGTCGGCTGGTTTGGAACTAGTTGCATGTTTAGATCAGTCTATATACGTACACATGCTTGTCATTATACACTAATCTGGAAAGTTAACCAAAAATTAATTGTGCCCTTGGGTTAGTCCAAGTGGTGAGAAGAGGTTGAAATTTTAATTAGGATTAAATTAGGTTAGAGATTCGATTTCCTTCAAATGTAACAGAAAAGTTAACAAAAAATTGTAATAATGAAACTGACACAATTTACAAAACATGTACTCAACTCCTTAATCCTGCTTAAAAAGAAACCAAGAAAATAATAAGATCCATGGAAACCATGATGAAAAGCTTACTGATCGATCGAATTAAGACTTAAATAGTTAGTGGATCAGTTTGGCCATGAGTAGTACTAGTTGGGTAGGAAGTAGGAACAAACTTTCTGCAAAGGAAAACTGGCTGTGGCATGTTTTATCTTTCGTGTTTAATTGTATGATCAAAGTTTGGTTGCTCTGGCCCCTCCTATACCTTGCTTGTTTACTCGATCATTCTACAGTCTCTTAATTAAAACCTCTCTTTCATTCAGGCACGTGAACGAACAGTAGATATTCAATGTGATGTTTCTTGACATTTGACACGTTTCATTTAATATTTAATTGCTCCATTATGCAAATCTTATCAGAGATCGATTTAATTTTGAGAAAAAAGAAGGAGGAGTTGGTCGTCTGAGTTGGAGTAGTTAATTATTTGTGGTTTAGGTATTTTCTGTCCTCTTTCGAGTGTTTCTCTTCTAATTTGTTTAGTCTGAAAAGAAAGAATATGAACGAGGATATGGTTTCCAGGTATATTATGTATTAGCTAGCTAGCGTGAGTACTGAGTAGTTATACAATTAATGATTAAATTGAAGATAAATGTCATTAACATGTCACTCCAACGTTAACATGTCGACATTAATTACTTGTTTTAAGGATGGATCCTCCATATCTCAGACAAATGGAATTATGGGTTGTATCGGAGGATGAGCTCAAAGCTAAAACATGTAGGGGTACTTTTCTCAAAAGTGATGGATGGAACCGCTATTACACGACTAGCTTCTTCCTTTTTCAACTTACAAGGACAAAGTGATTGATGGGTTTGGGAGAAACTGGCTCGATCGCAACCCCAATCAAATTACGTACTTAGTTCTAGATGGGTTTTCCTTTCTCCATGCATCCCCACTCTCACCTCCACATAGCACGCGGCATTAGTTCGAGATGATGATAGAGACTG
The DNA here is from genome assembly GCA_029955375.1 of Rubus parviflorus. Lineage (NCBI taxonomy): Eukaryota > Viridiplantae > Streptophyta > Magnoliopsida > Rosales > Rosaceae > Rubus > Rubus parviflorus. Next base: position 11,071,870 of record JARGGL010000009.1, read on the forward strand.
TTAGGTAGAAAACAAGTATATATATTGGGGATACTTGTGTTCAAATTTTGGTATATATGGTGAGATAATGTTGACTGAGAATTGACTTGTTGGGCATCCCTCTCACTCTATAATTGCTCCTCTTGGCTTTTGGTGCTTGGGTGGGGGGGGTGGGGGTCTTTGTTTCCAGCCATGTTTTCCATGCTTCTAGGGAATATGCTGCTTTCTTCCATATATAATTACTGATAAAGTAATCAAACTTACTTCTGGGTCTTTGTGTTTCAGCCTTTCACGTTAGGTTTCTAATTGAATATCACAGACCACCTCAGTTAAATAATTCTCTGTGTGGCTCATTTAAATAATCATGGATGTTTGCTTATACAGTTTATGTTCTGTGATCTTTCTTATATATCAATATATCATAGAGTCTTGGTAATAAAGTGTGGACCCAGTAATTCCTTTGGTCCTTGTTTACCAAACAAAGGAAATAGAAAGTTAAGGTAAAACCTCCTTTGCCTTTCCAACTTTTTTGTCCTACTAAATTAAATATAGTAGCAAACTTTCTTCAATGGTTTCAAAGTCTTCTCTCTTCTCTCTTTCACTCTCAAAATAGCAAGTTAGCAATTGCAAGCTCTTCCATGGAGTTTAGGACACACTAAATTCCCACACTATTCTATACCCACTATTCCACCTTTTACACTGGTAAAGTGATCCCCCCCCCCCTCTCTCTCTCTCTCTATTTTGGGCAACTTTTCATTCTCCTCTCTCTGCTGTTCTCTTTCAGACCCTGAATAGTTTTATCATTGAGTCTTTGCTTTGCATTGAGCATGTTCACTTTCTTTGCTTATTGATTGAATTCACGTGGGGTTCAGAGTTCCAGAAATTTCCTTTCTAGTTTGGTTATATTTTTCATGGTACTAATTCTGATGGGTTTTTCTTTTCACTCCATTTGGTTTTCCCAGGAATTTGGAGCTTCAAGAATTACACTCTGTGAAGTTCCTTAATCTCTGAGTATAGTAGAGAATTTGTGGGTAGTGTACTGATGATGATTCAGCAATGGTGATCTTTACAAAGCCTTGAACAGGTTTTGGAATTGAAGTGGGATTTAGTTGAAATTTGTTAAAGTTTGCCTCTTTTACATGTAATGGAGTCTTGGAGCTGTATTTCTGAAGGGAAGGGTTTTGTGTCTGATGAAACAATTTCTCATAGTGATTCACTTGCTAGAAATAGAAATGCTTTGATGGGTTGGGATTTGAAAATCCCATGTACCTTTGAAAGTCAGGGTTTTGGGGAACTGGGTTTGCCAGAAATTCTAGGCAAACACCTCCCAAGAAGTACTATTAACACTAGTATGGGTTCCCCAAATTTATTTTCAGGAGAAGATGAATCCTCTTCAAAGATTTCAAGCTCTATTGTGGAATCTAACAGCAGGGATTCTTCACTCTTTGATTTAAAACTAGGAAGGTTTGCCGATAACCGAGATGTCTATAACTCTAAGTTATCAAAAGGAGCTTCGAATTTGTCTTCGTCTGAGTCATCTACACCTACAAAGAGAATGAGGATATCAGGAGTGTATTCCCAGACTGCTTATTGCCAAGTTTATGGCTGCAACAAGGACCTCAGCTCCTCTAAGGACTACCACAAGAGGCATAGAGTTTGTGAGGCTCACTCGAAGACCGCCAAAGTCATTGTGAAAGGCATAGAACAAAGGTTTTGTCAGCAATGTAGCAGGTTGGTCATGTTTCATCTAGCTTGAACCTTTATTGTGTTTCAGTTTTTGAAATTAAATTTAGCCTTGTTGAACTTTAATTTCTCAATCCTTAAATTTATCGTACCAAAATGGGATTTTGATCAAACCACATGTGAGCTAATATTCAACCCTGGCTTCGTTCCAATGTTGCGAGGCTCATTGCCTGTTGTAATATGTACTAGCTTTTGACCATCCAGGTTCCATTTGCTGGCCGAATTTGATAATGGTAAGCGCAGCTGTCGTAAACGCCTTGCCGGACATAATGAGCGCCGGAGAAAGCCTCAAGTTGGCATTCATTCTGGAAGAGCTGGGAGGTTGCTTCAGTCATATAATGGTATTTACTAAATCTGACCTATAAACCTTTTGTGCAGCCTGGTATATTTTGTGTCACCAAAATACCAGAAAATGTTTACCTGAGTTGATGGCACAAGATAAAATAGAAATCCCTCAAATGTCTTTGTTTTATCAATTTCTGAACAATGAAAAAGTTCTCTGTAGTTTTTGAACCCTTCCAACTTAAGTGGTTGAATGTTCCAGAGGATATTAGCAATCAATCTAGATCTTAAAAGTAAAACTTTCTCTTGAGCTTCAAAATGGGCTGCCTATGACAGTATATGTGTAAGCACAGGTGACTTTTTAATCCCTAGCTTTTACTCCTTCCCCTATTTATCTTTTATCTTTTCACCATGCAACTTATGTTTGTCCCACATTGAAGTGGCTTGGTTTGTTTTTGACACATACAATTATGTCTCAGAGACCTGTTCCGGCATTCTTGTCTGTATCTGAATCTTCTACACGGGAACAGATCATTGAACTTTCTGTACGAGGGTCCTTGCAGCATTCATATCAATTATTTCAGTCATGTTGTACCTTCAAACAGTTACTTTACCAACCAAAAATATAGGATTTCTGATACGGACAAAAACCAAAGCAAATAATAATTATTACCAATTTACCTCATGCATATACGCTTGTGTGTGTCTCCATCACCAGTTAGCTCCATTTACTTAGTTCTATAGTTCAATTTTTGTAATTTTTTTTTCAAAATTGTTTTCTCAAATATGTTTGGGCTTCTGGCCACTGATGGGTCCAATGCCAAGTCTTGATTGTGGAGGAACATGAAACATGTATGCATCCACTGGCTGCATAATGCAGTTGCAACATGTAGCTGAAAGCTTCTGTTAGTGAGGGTTGGGTTAAATGTATGGTGGAGAAATATATCGAAAATAGAGCCTTAATCGGAGTTATATTCTCATTAGTTTTTCTACTGCTCTTTTAACCGGTCTACACACTTTGCAGGCAACAGATTTCCGGGGACTATGTTAACAGCCGCGTCTTTCATCTGCCAAGATATACTCCCTGGCGGCATTTTGGATGCTAAGAATTACGGAACAAGTGACTGGTGCAGGCGTATAAAGGTGGAAGGTGGCACTCAGTATAGGCCTTTGTCAGGGGTGCCTGTTACAAATGGGCATCTGCATTTGAAACCGATCTTGCCTTCTTATGATATCGGAAAACAGTATCCCCCAGTTGATGAAAATGGAACTAATAATCTTCTTACAGGAAGAATACTCGGTGAGAATGGGAGTCAGTATCCACATGACATGAGAAGTTTAAATTCTGGCTCACATTCTATTTATCAGGAGGTTGCATTAGGCAGTGAAGACTTCAATGTTTTCAGCACAACAGCATCAACTGTTCAAGGATTATCGCGGATTCCAGACTCCGGTTTTGCTCTCTCTCTTCTGTCATCTCAATCACAGAGTTCTCCAAGCCATTCATCGGGAATTCTTATGGCTCGGCCCTTGGTAATGCCAGTCAGCCATACACATTACAACCTCAGCCAAGTTTCTGATAAGCTTTTCGGGGGATGCTCACAGGCTTCCACGAGTGGGGTTTCAAATAAGTACCCTTCTTTGGGTCCCATGATGATATCTAGTGGAAGTGATACTGATGCTTTCGGAATCTCGGATGGGATTTTCCAAGGATCACAATTTGTGAACACTAAAGATCGTCTATCATGTGACGGTGGGACTACTATTGACTTGCTTCAACTTTCATCACAGCTCCAACGAGTAGAGGATCAACGGCAATCCCTGCAGGTGAAGCATGCAAAGGACGCTTCTGCTGCCTCTGAATCACTTCAAGTGATCTGCAAGTAAGGTAAGTGGATGTGTACCTTAGTAAATTCGATTTTTATTGTGATAACCTTCCTCAGTATTTGCTTTTACTTGGAAAGGAAGGTGCATTCTATTGGCCTATCATGTTAACATCCCTACAAATCGGCACCATGATGTTGAAAGATTTGCTTTTATCTCATTTGTATATGCCAAATTGAACAATGCATATCTGTTTCAATCAGACGGTAAAATTTTCTTTCTGTGTTGAGACAGGAAACAATCAAAGTGACCAAGTATGTCGAAGTTGGGAACAAATCCACCATGGATCTCCTAGAGAAACAATGACGGTAGCACTTGAAGAGGTCAAGAAGGAGCTTTTAGCATACAATTTTAGCCTGCTGCTAAGTAACTTATAGCATTAGGATGTCGTATCTAAGATTGACTCCTAATTATACTAGTGCAAGTGTTCACTTTGTATACTGAAATAAATAATCCTCTCTTTGTTCTCTGCATTCTTAATAAATTTCATGATAAGTTGTGCTTTCCAGCTAACCTCATCTATGGAATAAACTCACAAGTTGTATTTATTTACTATCAAGGTTCTCTGCTGTCCATATCAGAAGTGTGTTAATTTGCTATATGAAGTCATGTAATCTAAGACTCCCTGATTTAACAGCTGCAATAATAAAAAAAAAGAAATATACTACTTAAGATTACAATAAATCAGACAGCTAATACCTGATTGGCATTGTGAAAATATTCTGTATGGTTGATAGAATGGACTAGCTTTTCCAGTTTAGTTAATAGAATAATAATAACCACACAGAATATGCTTTCCAGTGTAGATTATGCCTTGGTGTGGTTGATAGGTATTATTAACCTTTTCTGAATTCAGATCTGGTATGGTTTTTTTTCTTGTATGGCAAATCTGGACATAAAAAAATGGGCAATAATAGGGCAAGTGTTTGTGTGGATTATATTTTGCTCAAATTGTGTGTGTTTGACTTAGATCAGACCATAATGCAAATTGTCAGTCTGCATTCTGTCTTTAGTCCTTAACAAGAGAATTTAACTTCCTCATTATACTGATTTGCTTGGATCTATCCTGTGAAGAATTACAACCATTTAAGTGTTACTCGGTCCCAAGTGAAAACACACCGACTGTAATTTGAGTCTAATAGAAGCAATGCAAAAGACATCAAAGATTTAAGAAACTCAAACTGCAGAGTTAACAAATTGAATCTTTTTGCCGGCAACACAGCTCTTTTCAAAAGGACCTTGAAACAAAAATGAATGATTACAAGGCCCACGGCGTCATCTAAAGTGATCAATTACCAGACAAAGTTGAGGCCAGTCAAGGTGAAGATTATTGTAATCTCAACCAGTGCTAAATTCAAACTTTGAAAACACCATCATTTGTTCAGCAAATTGGTCACTTGACGTTGACAACTGCATCTATTTTTTTTTTTCAGATACCAAGTAAAGATGCTTTTTCAGTTGGCAATGAAAGAAACCAAAAGCTAAAACTGGCAATTTCAAAGAAACCAAACCCAAAACACTATTCTATTACAACCATAACAACAAAATTGTCATCAAAGTCATTGTTGAAATGAATAAATAGCTAATACTTTAAAGTATAGAAATACATAATCCGTCATGATTTATTGTTCTAAGCTGATATAGTACTGAGATAAATATAAGAAGATATCTTCTCCGACCTGCCAAGTAAATACTCCTAGCTCAAAACCAAAAGCTTGGACAAAATGGACGATCAGATCACAAACGAACGAGCCTATGGCTATCAAAACAGATGATAATGGTGGATCAAAAATCTATTTCGAAGATTTTGCAGCTCCATTGAGCTCAACAGCGTTTCCCCCAGCTGGGTTCAACTCATCCCATGCTTCGATCCATGTGACCATGGCATCTGAAAGCTTGTTGAAGTAGTCATCAACCTTGCCGAGTTTCGCCTTGACTTGCTTGGAGAGCTCAATGTAGCAGGCCTGAACGGTGGTGCAATCCTTGGGAAGTGTAGCAGCTTGGAAAAATGGGATCAGCTCTTCTTGCCAGTAGATTCCTTTGTATTCCTTCTTAAGGTTCACAAATGGGTTGCTGGCTTTGCTATGCCAGATGTAGGGTAATCCTGTCTTCACTCCTAGCCCCAAGTGGTCACAAATGACCTACAAAACCAACAATGCAACTTATGTCAGCTGCTGAAATTTGAAAACAAAAGACAGGGTGTTTCGATTGCAAATGCAATGACAAAGGAAAATAAATATGGCCGGCAGTAAAGATCTATGGGAGATAGATACCTTCATGCACCAGCCAGCCCACATATCGTCGTAGCGCCCAATTGGCTGACCATCACCCATGAGTCCAAAGTACATAGCAGGGCCGATCAACTCACGGTTGAATGCCAGATTCATGCCACACATGGGAAAGAGAGTTCCCTTGGGAATAGTCAACACTGCATCCACAAACCTAAAAACAATAGGCATATATAATCAGCAAGTCTCAAATACACATTCTTTCAGACCATGAAAAAAAATACACAATTTCTAAAAGGATTGTAGTGGCAGATCAATGTACCTGGTGTTTCTCTCTAGAGGCTTAACAAGCTGGGTGGGTGCATCATAATCCGGAATGTTGAGCCAGAGACCGTGAGAAACAGCAGTTGGAACACCTTCACGCAGACTGAAAGGGTAACCACGGACAAAATCTGTACCTTCACGGTATGGGTCGTACAGGGTGTTAAAGAAAAATGGAGTCGATGGGCACAAAAGGTTCTTAATGTGCTGCTCTAGTGCATTGATCTGTTTTCCAGTAGGATCTTTAGCAACCTGCATTTTCATAAAGAACACCAAAATTTGAGGGGATGTCAATGAAATCTGAATACTAATTTCATCCCTAGTTCAAAACAAGTTGCAGTAGCCACTCAGATTTTGGATATATACTGACTAAAACTTATAAAGTGTGAAATCCCACAGGGTACAAGAGAAGATCTATGAATGTGGTCAACAGTGTATGTTTTGTTTAATGCTTAAACATTAAGCATATGTATCCAACTTACCTACCTATCACTCAAAAGCTTGGCTATCATAGACTATAATTCAATTATATTGCAACGGAATCAGAACACATTGACTCTGCACATTTCATTTATCACCACAAGTATCCCTGATAGCTTCTCACTTTTGCCAAGAAACAGATCGGACTAAAATCAAAGAAACTATTTACATCCACATAAAAAATAGTCACAGATTGAAACAAAATTCAGATCCAAGCAACAAAATTGAAGTCCTCAAATTGACATAAAGATCCAAGCTTTTCGAAAGCGGGATCGAAATGGAAGACTTACAAAGCAATCGTCGTCGATGGTGAAGATGTACTTCTTCTTGGAGACCATGTAGCCGAAGCAGCGACAAGCAGAGTCCTTGAAGGAGATGCAAGAGGCCTTAGGACCCAGAATCCGGTTAATGTCGTTACGGTTGTAGAGCTCGTAGTCAAAGCCCTCAGGGACCTTGATCACCTTGCTCGGGTCACCATCTTGGACGATGATGAGGTGGTACTGCTCAAAGAAGGGCCTCCACATTTCCAAGAAGTCCAGGTTTCGGATTGTGGGGATCACTATGTCCAGTTCATCTTTCAGCAGAGGCGTTGGGGCGACCTTGCTGTACTCAGCCATGGCTGCCAAGCTTTTTTGGGTTTCAGAGAGAGAGAGAGAGAGAGCGTTGTTCTGGTTTGAGGTGCGACTTGTGCCCTGTATTTGAAGACTTGAGAACTGGTCACGTGCCAAAAGGATGTGTCACGTGTAAAGGAGTGGGGGTGTTAATGTGTTATGTTACAACTTACAATTGAAAAGGGAATCCTTTAATTAGGTTATTTGAAATTCTTACTTTGCCTTTTGTGAGCAAAGACCGAGTTAGAAAAGGTATTTGGTCAAGGTGTAAACGAGTCAAGAGATAAGGTAGAAAAGGAAATAAGGAAAATGATTTATTTCCTCCCATAGAAAAAAAAAAGTTTTTATACCTTTAAGAAAAAAAAAAAAACCTTCGTTAATTTAGAGGTTGAACACCAAGAAGAAAAAGATTTATTTTCGGTTTCAGTCAACCCAAAAAAGAAAAAAACTTGGCTATGTTCCATTTTCTTAGAAAGGAATAAATGAAAAAAAGAGAGAATTAAATGTGGGGGGTAAAAATGCATAAAGGTGGAGATCGAAGTTAAATGTTGCGAGAACACCAAATTACAGGGCAGGAGGCACTGAGGCGACTCCTTCAAAGTCGCCGGTTGGAGCTTAATTAGATGTTTATGCCTAACTTTGAATTTGGTACTGTCCTACTCCTTTGTCCAGTGGTCAAATTGTTGTGGTGGAAGGAATTTCTTAACCCAAAAATACGAAATCTCCAATTATTGTCCATCTCCAAATCTCCAAATCCAACGCATTTGGGCGTGGCGTCTTCTTACCGACACTTTTACTACCGTTAGATCTTGAGATCAGAAAAGAGAAGAGAAGGGTGTTTGGGTATTGACTGGGTTAGGTCATTCGGGTCCCCACTTGGATTTAATTAGGTCAAATCAAAATCAGTAAAAACTTCAATCACAATTCCACACATATTCTTTACCGCGACTAAACTGCCAGGTAGTCGGAAGTTGCACTATATGTTTTTTTTTTAATATTCAAGGGTTAAACTTTTAATCCACTAGGGTTGCAAATTAAACTCCACTAAAGTGCCATGTAAAAGTTGATGATGGTTCAATATATCAAAATTTTCACCGCTGAAAAATCTATGGATACCTCCCTCATTAGTTACCGAAGGGAATGTGAATCTAACCAAAAAAATATCGACACTAGCTTGCGTGAAGTCATATGGGGTAGAGGTACAAATGGCCTACCCTAAATGTTACAAGTCCATGGATCTAGTGAAGGTACAAATAATAATGGACTAGTAATTTAATAGATGTGGCAAGTAGTAAATGCCAATTACACCCCATACCCTAGTGTTTCCTCATGTTCACAAAATCCCTACTATATATGTTTTTTTTTTTTTTTTTTCAATTCAAGAAGTCATAACACACACATACATTGGTATTCTAGGAGAGTCGAACCAAGAATTTCTCATTGACCAACTTTGATGTCAAACTACTACATCAACCACCTTAAATACTATATATGCTTAAACGGTGATGAAACGCAACACCCACGATGAGAGTGGGTACACCACCCACATGACACATTTGACACTTGCCCTTTTAAAATTGGATTTTTCCATGTACTATAGGATTATCCTAATAAGAAACTCAAAAGAGAGAAGAGAATAGTACGAGATGCGGACGACGTGTCGTTAGGACGTCAACAGTACATTATTGAATTTGAAATATCGGGATTGGCGACGTGAGTGAGGTGGGCTTTTCTAGCTGTATTCAAACCATAACGTGAAGTGAACATTGCAATTGGAAAAAGGAAGACTATGTCCTCACTCCTATATAATTAGAAATATAAATTTGTATAGAATTAATAGAAGTGGATCACCGACAAGCTTTAAGCCAACTGGTTTCCACTGCCCTTGTTTTAATTGGCATTAGTTTAATCAATGAACGTTGCTTTGTCATTTCCATGATTGATTGCTCGCTTTCCCTGTACGTGTTTAATATTCAGACAGCCCAACCAGTTATGGGCCTTGCAATCGGATCCAATTTAAATTTGCTTATGATGGAAAACCACAGCTTCGAGTTCATAATGGAACCTGGGCTTCATGGATATATCCATACAGAAAGAACATTTCTCGATCATATGCCTTCCACCATCATAAAACGTAAGCATTTACAAGGTCCAACGACATGTTAACCAAGTAAATCGACATATTTATGTGTTAACATGTGACGACATATGAGTAGAACATTACACGGCTAACATATTTTACCGGATAAAAAACAAGTTGATCTAGAAAATGATAAACATGTGGAATTACTGGAGTCTTGGGGTCTCAAAATTCTCATGAGTTGCAGGCTTCGGGTGAGCCAGTCATATTCATATAGTGGTGACTATATATTGTGATGGAAACAATTAATACTATTAATTATCATCAAGCTAGTTTAAGTATAATCTGAAAAGTCAATCTCCAAGTTTATTAGTTAATCCCTCAAACTTGTAATATTCTGTGTTCATCAAGAGGCCGGCAGGATCAAGAGGCCGGACTGCACTATCGAATTTTCCCTCGCTTTTAATTAAATTCTAGTGGAAGATCATGATGACATACTCTCAAGTTCCCTTTGTTAATTTAGTCTGTACATGAACTTGGAATTAAACTGGTTTAGAATTCATAATGACATACTACATTACGCAAGAATAGTAACACATTGCATATATGTGTATTAATATACATATACATGACATCTGGAAAACCATAGGCTAACTAACTACCCAACAAACTGGAAGCTTAGTCCTACTAACAACAAATTACTACTTTTTTGGTTCAGAGCCTAGTTGCTTGCTTATAAATATGCACAGAAATATTTAGTTCCACAAAAAAAAAACCCCAACATACTAAACCTCGAGCCATGGAGATTACCAAGTGTAAAAGAAGCACACTGTTCGCGTCTGTCATGGCTTTGGCTATATTTTCTTCTGCAGGTGAACTTTTGTATGAGAAGTAGTACATTTAATTAGGAGTTTGATTCCTTAATTGCTTATTCTAAGTTGGCCTTAATCATGTTTAATTTTAGTGGCTTATGATCCGTTTGATCCCTATGGGAGCATAAATATCAAATGGGATGTTTTGTCTTGGACCCCCGATGGCTATGTGGTGAGTGGTACTTGTCGATCACCTAAACTTTTGTACGTAGGAGCGCTCTAGAGCTAATCAGTTAACTTCATAATTTCAAGCTCGAAATAAAAGTTGATTCAAATATACATACATGCTAGCTAGCTTACCATGATCGATATTTGATTAGTCAAACTCAGGCAACGGTGTCAATAAGCAACAACCAAATGTATCGGCACATCATGAGCCCCGGATGGGGCTTAGGATGGACGTGGGCGAAGAAGGAAGTGATCTGGTCCATGGTCGGAGCTAAGGTCACCGATCAAGGAGACTGTTCGAACTTCAAAGGGAACACCCCACATTGTTGTGAGAAAACCCCAACAGTTATTGACTTGCTTCCCGGAGTTGCTTACAACCAACAGTTCACCAATTGCTGCAAGGGTGGTGTTTTGACATCCTTGGGACAAGACCCTTCTGCCGCAGCCTCAGCATTTCAGATCAGTGTTGGCCTTGCAGGCACTTCAAATAAAACCGTAAAGCCTCCGAAGAAATTTTATTTGCTTGGTCCTGGACCAGGCTACACTTGCAGCGCCGCAACCATTGTGCCATCCTCAGTTTCCTTCTCCCCTGACGGCCGGAGTAAAACTCGAGCCATGAGTAAGTTTACTACTACTTCTAGCTACCATCCATGTTCAGCGTCCCACTATATGAAAATGGCCACCACTTGTTAAGTCTTTGTGTTTTCATTTTTCGCAGTGACATGGAGTTTGACTTGCACTTACTCGCAATTGCTTGCCTCTTAAAACCCAACCTGCTGCGTCTCTTTGTCATCCTTCTACAACCCCATAATCACTCCCTGTCCATCTTGTGCTTGTGGTTGTAAGGATGCAAATAATTGCGTGTAAGCAGCGCTACTTTATCTTTGAGGCAATTCGTCCAACACTTTATATGCACTCTTCTCTCGTCTAATATTAAAAATAACACAACGCAGGAATGACCATATGGATTCAACTCTGCTACAATCAAAAACCTCAGCCAAGGAAAATGCACCACAACTGTTACAATGCACAGAACACAAGTGCCCGATCCGAGTTCATTGGCATGTGAAGGCTAACTACAGAGAGTATTGGCGTGTGAAAATTACCATCACCAATTTTAACTACCTGATGAACTACACACAATGGACACTAGTTGCTCAGCACCCAAATCTCAATAAGCTGGCCAATATTTCTAGCTTCCTCTATAAACCACTAATTCAATACAACTCCATAAGTAAGTCTACAATTTAATGATAGCCTACCTTTTAATTCCTAGCTCATTCCTTAACCAGCTGTTGTTGAATTTAAATGTGCAGATGACACTGGCATGTTTTATGGCATAAAACATGTTAATGACCTACTAAGGGAAGCTGGGCCTAAGGGGTATATATACACAGAGTTGATTCTTAAAAAGGACAAGAAGACATTCACATTGGATCAAGGTTGGGCATTTCCTTTGAGGGTTTACTTCAATGGTGATGAGTGCATGATGCCCCTTCCTGATATATACCCATCTCTACCCAACTCTGCTTTTTATAGTTCAAATCCAATTTCATCATCATCATCTTCTTCACTGGCTCCCTTTTTTATTATGGTTTTGCTAGTCTTTTTGTGATCAAGTTTGTACAAGATGCAAGTAAGATCATGATCTATCCAAGCGTCCCATTTATGGGTGATGCAGTTAGGTACTTAGGTTCCTCGTATGGTTTTAGCATATATTATAAAAAAGTTTAAAAAAAAAAAAATCTTAGCAACTCATTTATACTCTTTGATGCAATTTGTCGAACACCTTGCATTAACTAATTTGAATACCTCTCAAACATAATGCGCATAAACTGTGTGCCCAATCGGAGTTCATTAGCATGTGAAGATTACCTTCACCGATTTCAAATACCTGTTGAACTATATATACACAATGGGTACACATGCATGTTGCTCGACACCCAAGTCTCTCAACAAATTAATCCGCCACAAAAAAAAAAAAAAAAAACTCGCCACAAGGACCAATTTTCCATTATAAGTTGGTAAGAAGTAAAAGAAAACTTGTACATGAAGCAGTTCAATTAATTTTAAGTCCCAACAGTGTGAAGGCAGTGACCGTTGTTGGGATGTTGTCTTCAGACCCTCTCGAAATCTCCCGCCAGCTTTTACATCATTGATCGTCACCAAAACTTGCTTCAAGATACAGAAAGCACAAACATGTATATATTACTTAAGGAATTTAAATAAGGTACCATGTGAGACATAGAGATAGAGATAGGAAGATGGTATGAAAATATCAAATAAGATGAAATATCACATGAATTGTACCTAACAACCAGTAGGTGAGACATCCAGGCATTCACTTTCACTCTATATCTTGTCTCTCTCCTCTTCTCTTTTTCAAGTACTTGCCGGAGAGTTTGTGATCCAGTGAAACCTAATTCGGCCATGGAACTCGACAACCAGGCAAAGCCAGCTCACAAAATCCACCTTGTGGTAACATGTTCTTGGTTGAAGCTCACATTCTTGGCTATGCTATTTTGTGTGCTAGTATCACCTGCAGGTACATTTTTTTATATATAACAAATCGAACTCGAATGTGCATTTTCTTTTCTGTTACTAATGCTTTGATTTCAATTTTGTAATTTTTAGCGGCATATGATCCGTTGGATCCAACCGGAAACATAACAATCAAATGGGATGTTATGTCTTGGACACCAGATGGTTATGTTGTAAGATATCATTTTGTGTCTCTTGATTAATACAAATCAATACATATATTTTTGTTTTTCAATAACCATAAGAACTATACTAGGCTGCAGTGACAATGAACAACTTCCAAATGTACCGGCAAATCGCGAACCCCGGGTGGACTCTAGGTTGGTCATGGGCGAAAAAGGAAGTAATCTGGACCATGGTGGGATCTCAAACCACAGAGCAAGGAGACTGTTCCAAATTCAAAGGAAGCACACCACATTGTTGTAAGAAAACTCCTACAGTTGTTGACTTGCTACCCGGAGTTCCTTTTAACCAACAGTACAGCAACTGCTGCAAGGGCGGCGTCATGGCATCTTGGGGACAGGACCCTTCAGCTTCAGTCTCCGCCTTCCAGGTGAGCGTCGGGCAAGGCGGAACTTCAAATAAAACAGTCAAGCTTCCCAAGAACTTCACCTTGCTCGGTCCGGGACCAGGCTACACTTGTGGCCCTGCAAAGATTGTGCCATCCACTGTCTTCCTCACCCCTGATCGTAGGCGAAAGACTCAAGCACTTAGTAAGATTTTCTTGCTCTCATGCTTCTAACATCTTTGACACTAGATTATACAAACAATCTCCTTCTAATTTTCTTTGTATTACAGTGACATGGAATGTGACATGTACCTATTCACAGTTTCTTGCCTCCAAGAACCCAAGCTGTTGCGTTTCATTTTCGTCTTTCTACAATGAAACTGTCGTTCCCTGCCCATCTTGTGCTTGTGGTTGTCGCAATAAAAAAGATTGCATCAAGTAAGCCGTAATGCACATATAGGAATAGCTAGGCATACATATTTATACACGTACACTTGCACTTATGGGCATCAGTTAATGAAATTCTGGCTACAGGGGAGACTCAAAACTACTAAAGAAGGCAGGAATCAACACACCAAGAAAGGATAATGCACCATTGTTACAGTGCACACACCATATGTGCCCGATCCGAGTTCACTGGCATGTGAAGCAAAACTATAAAGATTATTGGCGCGTCAAGATGGCCATCACTAATTTCAACTACCGGCTCAACTACACCGAGTGGACACTCGTTGCGCAGCACCCAAATCTCAACAATATCACTCAAGTCTTTAGCTTTGATTACAAGCCCCTGGTTGCCTACCAGTCCATCAGTAAGTTCCTAATGTGCAGTTACACAATGCTTATGAAAGTGGAGTTTGACATTAACATGTGAGCATTGTGGCTTGTTTTTATGTGCAGATGACACTGGTATGTTCTATGGCATGAAGTTTTACAATGACTTGTTAATGGAAGCCGGGCCATTGGGAAATGTGCAGTCTGAGGTGCTTATGCAGAAGGACAAGAACACCTTCACATTCAAGCAGGGGTGGGCGTTTCCTCGGAAGGTTTATTTCAATGGTGATGAATGTATGCTGCCCCCGCCCGACGCCTACCCATCTCTTCCAAACTCTGGTCATGTAAATTCTATTTCGATCTTAAAAATGGCAGCCTCTGTGCTTCTGATAGTGTTTTCTATATTTTAATCACATTTCTATCGAGGACAGAAACTCTCCTATATCCAAAGGCCATTGCTGATGAGAGGTTAGTATAGAAGGTTGGTCCAGTGTGATATATCAATCATAGATAGTGAATTTGTGTGAAAATGTAACCCATATTTGAATTCTTGCAGACATGTCCGAAATTTTGTCATAGCAAACAAAATGGCTCCTTTTCTACATGTTCTCTCTTACAATTTCATTTCTGAAACTAGTTTATTCCCATTTTCATTTCCCATTTTCATTCTGTAGAGTACAAAAAGAACTTATATTTTCAACTCAAGAGGAAAATAAAATATATAAATTAATCACTGTTATACAACACTGGTTCACTGAACAAAAATCATACATGAACTTTGATTTCTTCATGAAATATCTTGTAATGCTAAGAACATATTCACTGTGGATATTCTAAATAATCGTACAACAGCTGAATTTAAACAAAAAACAGCAGTAAGAATAAAATGTTTATACGTGTAACAGATATGAAGGCAGAATTTTGTAGTGACGGTCAAACCGGAGTGCACCTGAACCCACTTGTATTGCTAGAATTCACAGCACCAACACATTTGACCCCATCAACCGAATTTCCATAGGCTTCAATTCAAACTGAACTCCATGGAAATACTACAATTCTTTCGAAGAAACTGAGCTTCTGTTGTCTAGCCACTCACTAGGCATAAGCCAATAAGAATACCAGAGATGCCAAGATGGTTATGACGAGACTAAGTAGGGAAATAGTTGGTCTAGGACTGGCATTGGGCAACCACGGATAAGCATCTGGAGGTGGCATGACACAGTTATCACCATTAAAATAAATCCTTCGAGGGAAAGCCCATCCCTTTTCAAAAGTAAAAGTTGACGCATCTTTCCGAAATAGAAGCTCTGATTGCGCATTTCCAAGAGGACCAGCTTGCATGAGCAAGTCGTTATAAAACTTGACTCCCCACAACATTGCAGTATCATCTGCACAATCACAATTTGCAGAGCCAAAATTTATGTCAGAAAAGTTAAAAGAACTGCACCAGATATCTATTTGGAAATTGATAAATAGCTACTTCACTTTAAAACCTTGAAAAATTGACTGAAATATGGGCAGCAAAATCTTACTCAAGCCAGCATAAGGAGTCAACGACTTGTAATTAAAGCTGAAAATCTTGGTCAAATTATCAAAGTTCGGATGTTGAACAACAAGATTCCAGAGAGTGTAGTTCATTCTGTAATTGAAATTTGTAACCGTGACTTTCACCCTCCAGTACTCCTTGTAATTGAGCTTCACATGCCAATGGACTCTCACTGGACACATATGGCTGGTACACTGGACCAAAGGAGAATTAGTAGATTTTCCAGAACCTGCTACAGCTGAAGCTAAGTATGGAGAGTCTGGCCTGCAAAGAAATGCCAGCATAAGAAAGATGTAGGATTTAGTATTATTGGCAAACCCAACTGAAAAACATCGAGAAAGTACTGCAAAACCCCAAAGAAAAATTTGGAGGAGAAACAAAAACTAGATTCACAAATGCAACAATTTATATGAATTAGAGAACTTACTCTACGCAGCTCCCAGGGTCTGTACTGTTGTTCTCACAGCCACATGCACAAGTCGGACAGTTTACTATGGTGTCATTATAGAAGGAGGAGAGGGAAACACAACAAGTAGGCGTCTTTTGAGCTAGGAATTGCGAGTATGTGCAAGTAACATTCCAGGTCACTGCCAAGAGAGGATGCAAAGGTTAAATAAAGGATGAAAATTCATTTCCCACACTACAGAGATTAAGACCACACTCAATTGACTTGCAGCATTATTGAACCATTGGGACATCTACAGTGCACCTTGAAACTACACAGTTTTTTTTTCTTAAGCTGAAACTAATTGTACTGAAATGTCAAGTTGTCAACAGATACCACATTCATGTCATAAACTGATGGTTGGTTATCACAGTCCAGAAATAACACCCAAAGAGTTATGTACCTCTGGATTACTCTAAATGGCTTCTAAGTTAATTCATTCAAAACCCTTATTCTCTTTATCCCTAATGATGATGCAAAGGAGTAGGGGTACGTTTGAACTTACTCATGGCTTGGGTCATTCTTCTTTTATCCGCTGTTAAATATCTGGTTGGTTTGACAATCTTTGCTTGCCCACAAGAATATCCAGGTCCTGGTGCTTTCAATGTGAAGTTTTTAGGAAGCCTAACCGTCTTGTTAGTTGTTCCTGCAGCACCCACACTGATTTGGAAGGAACTTACAGCATTCGGTGGGTCTTGGATCCATGATTGCATAACCCCTCCTTTGCAGCAATTTGCGATCTGCTGGTTGTAAGGAGTTCCGGGTAACAAATCCACGACTGTGGGATCCTTCTTACAGCAATGTGGTACGTTGCCTTTGTACCTTGAACAGTCCCCTTGCTCGGTGGTTTGTGCTCCCACCATGCTCCAGATTACTTCCTTCTTTGCCCATGTCCATCCTAACGTCCAACCTGGCGCTTGTATATGGCGATACTGCTGGAAGTTAAACATTGTAACAACAGCCTGCCAATTCAAACAGTATATTTCGTATCAGAAAATTCAAGTAAAATGGCAATTAGAAGATTAAAATAATCTTGGGGAAAACAGAACTTCTAATGTGATGAAATTATCAGTCAACACAGAAAGGAAAACAATTCTAAATTCAGAAGCCCAGTTCGTCTTTTGCTTGATTCAGTTTCAAGCAAACACGAAAGCACCAGAGGAGAGTATGAATGAATTATGTATAGGCTTACTACATCTTATGAAAGCTCGAAAAAATAGCATAAACTTAGGAATTAAGATGTACAACCAAGACAAGTTTAAAGCTGAATCAAACTCAATCACAAATCGTGCTTCCAAAGTATCTAATAAAGGTACCAATATAACATAAAAGGAAAATTGGAGCTCATTAATACTTACAACATATCCATCAGGAGTCCAGCTAATGACATCCCATTTAATCGTGATATTCCCAGTTGGATCAAGCGCATCATAAGCTTCTGCAGACACATCCATCAAAACAAACCTCAAAACATCAATCCTCAAACTTTCCCAAAACGTTGACTTCATTATATGTAATGACTAACATGTCAAAATTAAGTTAAAAACAAAATATTGTTGATTTAAAGACAAACAGTTTCACTTCATGTCAAGGCATTTATACTGCTGAATACCAACAAATACGGAAGAGCGTCTATAATAGGAAATCCACTGAATCTTTCCAAATATAGAAACAAATTGCACAAGACATCAACTTTCAATACAAAATTTCTCTAAAAGATCAATTCATCAAGTACAAAGCATATTAGGGGAAAATAGCTACAACCCATCACAGAAATCAAGGAAAACACTTCCAAGACTGTAAATTTAGAACCACGGGAAAGAAAGCAGTCATCTGGGCACTTACCTGTAGAAGTGAAAGTGAGGCATGAAACCAAAAAGACGAGCAGAATGGTGAAGCTGCTGAGTTTAGCTATGGATCCAGTGGCTGATAGGCACTGGGACTCCATTTTATTGATGCAGATTTAGTCCAAACAGTGATGCCTATGCTCTGATTTACTTCAAGATCTCTGCCAAGAGAAATGGAGAGAGAGAAAGATAGAGAGAAGGCCAACTGGGCGTGGCTGGTTTCTTTTCACATGGCAAGTGACTTTTAAAGGTCACGCTAATCACTGTTTAGGGATCCAGTCATCCAGTTAATAACATTACTGGAGTTTAGTTAATTTATTGCTGCTGTTAGTGTCACAACTCACAACATCCTTTTCAATTACAGATATGCCCCTGCGGTTTCATGGACTTGAAAATGTATAATGAGGGGTATTTTCGGAAATAATAAAAAAAATATGGTATGTATGTTATGGAAGAACAAATTGAGATTGATATAAAATGAGGTTAAAGGAAGACAGCAAAAGTGTATGGACCACAAGCATCCCTTAGTGTCGGTGGAGAGCAAATTCAATGGTGGCTTGTGCAATGGGAAAAGAGATGTTTTTTGTCCAAATCTTGCACCAACCACCAAATTATAACATAAATAAATTGCTATTATATTCTTTTGGCAATCATGCACTCTATTAATCACCAGGACCCAAAAAATGATATAAAAATTGGGATCAACCCTATAAATTAGTTGGTGTGAATATTCTATTTAGGATGTGACTGATAAGTTGATTCAAGAAACCAGGCTTGGCTTGGTGACAAACACCTAGTTGATCTTCATTTACATGCAAGTATTGTCACGGTCTAATGATCAAAACCTATCGATGCATTTTGGATCACATCGATTACTTTGCGATCAAGATCAAATGAGGTCGAGACACAATCAGCACGTGAGGATGGCGCCTTATGATCCCTTTCATGTCAAAACTCAAAAGTGAAGGGAGAGTTTGATCAATTTTTCAAAAATAAGGGGGTAAATTTTTAAAATTTTGTAGAAGAGGGTGAAGGAGCAATTTGGTGCAAGTTGTGAAACTGTGAATTAAGCACAAATCCATAACTAAACGACATGTCGTATGGTAGGAATTAGAAGCATAAATTTTGGGGCGGATGAGGGTTTTAGAGTGAAATGGAGAGCAGCTTGGAGCAGACTCTGCAAGATGCCAAGCTCTACAGAGAGCTCAATTCTCTCATTGTCGCCTATCTTCGCGACAATAATCTCCACCAGGTAATCAACCCCTTTCATCTTATTCTGAGACCAACAAAAAGTTAATATTTAAGAATGATTCAGTTTAGGATTGGTAATCAAATGTGTGAACTTTACCCAGCTGAGGCCTTCATAAGCATTTGGCTCTGCCAAAGTTTTATTCTTTTTGGGTCTGATTTGTTTGATAGAAGTAATAATGTTAGCATATTCAGTTGTTTTGAGATTGCTTAGTGGTCCTATTTTGTGTTCCAATGTTTTCGTTGGTTGTCAAATTATGTTTTCTATGATGTTTGGTGTCAACCAGAAATTATTCTTGATTGTGAATTTTGTGGAAATTTTTATTTTTGTAGGGTGCAAGTGCTGTTGCTTCAGCAACAATGACATCATTGAATGTCGAAATCCCGCCTAATAAGCTTGTTCAGCTGGTTGCTAAGGTTTGGTTTGCATTTCAAGGCTTATTTCGAGCGTTGCATTTCGTTGGTTGTACTCGAAATGTATTGGTACTGAGGTGATAACAGGGCCTTGCAGTTGAAAAAGATGAGATGCTAAGAGGGGTTTCTTCTCTTGCTAATGATTTGGGTACACTGATACCTTCTGGATATGGTTCAACGCCGGCTCCACGCACTGCTTCTGTTGATTTTGGGTAATTGTCTTCTAGAATTGATTTCCTATCATTTGACTACGGCGTAAAATCATGTGTTGCTTTCTTGAAAGCTAATTTAGTGGTTTCGAGCATGGCACAGAAGAAATGGGCATTTCTACAAAGTTATTATCAATCCTATATACAGCTAATTAGGTGGTTAGCATGAATGGCTCCTAGGACTGCTATTTGCAAAATCTTGTCTAATAAAACCTAATAAATTGATATCGATGTCTATTGTCAAAACAGTGCTGTCCAGGAAACAAAAGGCTCATCTAAGAGTTTCCCAAAGCATGAGACACGCCATCTTTCAGAGCACAAGGTATACATAAATTGGAACACAAAGAAATTACATAACATATTTATTTGCATTAATTTACTAAGTTGGGCATGATGTAGATCGGTTCTGACTGGGCATCTTACTTGGTCTCGTGGGTTAAACTTTCTAGAATATTGCCAGATGTGCAAGGTTTAGTCCTGATGGGAAGTTTGTTGCTACTGGAAGTTCTGACACATCAATAAAGCTCTTTGAGGTGGTGATTCTTTCAGCTATAAGTTTGGTTTTATCATAACTATGGGCCCGATACCAAAGAGTTGTAGTCTAGCGGTCAGGCCCTTGGTTTGCTCCCAAGAGGTCTGGGGTTCGACTCCCTCCCATGGTACCCACCTAGCAAAAATGCTAGAGTTTCCAGCTCCCCAAATGTTGTGGGGTCAGGCGGGGGGCCTAGGGAATAGTCTGGTCAATGACTGGGACACCCTAGTTTCAAAAAAAAAAAACTATGGGCCCGATCTAACTCCTAGGCTGTGGTATTCTGTTTCAGGTTGCAAAAGTTAAGCAAATGATGCTTCCAGAGGCAAGAGATGGTCCTGTGCGACCTGTCATACGTACATTCTATGACCACTTACAAGTAAATCAACCTTTGTTCTAATATTTTGCACAGTGGAAAATGCTCTCTTGTGGAAATTTTTCTTCTTTCAGTTTCAGCCCACAAACATTGTTAATCAAAAGCTTAGAATACTAGCCTCTTATGTTGAGTATGCCATGACTATGTGAAGGAACATAAAACAAAGAAAAGCCTTCAACTAAACTGATAATATGAATGCTTAACTCCAAAATGAAATTTTCTTGAGGATGGTGTAGTTCATATAAAACCCTATAACATATGACATCATAACCAATTGTGTTGTCAATATTGGTCTGTTTTAATTGAACATTTGGTTCAAACTTCTTTTCTGTGAACAACTAGGCACTTACCAATTATTTCTTCTTATTTCCTTTTGTTTCTTTTTTTCTTTTTGCTGAGAAAAGAAAAAACTTACAACTTATTTATGGGCTCTTGACTACTTATTTCTTTTTATTTTCCCTGTTTCATGCATAGATGATTAGACAAAAAATCAGAATGTCCCTACTGTCTAATGTTATTTGAATGCAATTGCAGCCCATAAATGATTTGGATTTCCATCCTCAGAGCTCTATTCTTATATCTGGGGCAAAAGATCACACAATAAAGTATGGATTCTTCTACTTTCTTAGATAATATTTGAGGTTATTTTCGTAATTTATCCCCTTTATATTGTCTTCCCATTATCTATTCATTGATAAACTCTGTTGGTCTTGCAATGGTAAACACAAAGCATGTATTTATACCTCTTTTTTGTCCCTTGTTTCCGGTTTTCTGTTTTTCCCCTCCTGTCTAAAACCCTTGAAAATTACCTTATTAGCTGTAAACAAACAAGATTTCATCATGAACTCTTAGGCAAGTCTTGTTGCTACTTTCAGGTTCTTTGACTATTCCAAAATGACTGCAAAGAGAGCATTCAGAGTTATCCAGGTTTGCTTGCATCTCATAATAGATTGAAGCATGATTCTTGGATTTATCTCCATGATTCAGAACTTAAAAGTACGCTCCTTTAAGTAAATTTATCCTTGTCATGAACAGGATACACACAATGTGCGTTCAGTATCTTTTCATCCTTCTGGGGAGTTTCTTTTAGCTGGTAATATGCTTTTCTTTTCTTTTCTTTTTTCAAAGTCATATTGACAAGTAACTTAAAATGATCTCGATTTGTGAGGAGAGAAGCTTCTTAGAAATGAAACTGCCAGTGCTGATAAGGCTGTTACATATGCATATGTGTGTGTTGCTTGAACTCTTGGCGTGCATCACCTTGGTTCATATAGTTATTTGGCTTCTAAAAAGGTTTATATTAAAAATCATCACAGGGACTGATCATCCAATTGCACACTTGTATGATATCAATACCTTCCAATGTTACCTATCTGCGAATGCCCCGGAAATTGATGTTAACGGAGCAATAAATCAGGCATGGCTAACCCCATCTCTTATTTTATGTGTAAAGATCTTCTATCTGTAACGCACTAATAATACAATTTTAAAAGAGCAATCAAAATCTACCTATTTGTTTCAGGTCAGGTATTCAGCTACAGGTGGCATGTATGTTACAGCTTCTAAAGATGGTGCTATTCGTTTATGGGATGGTGTAAATGCCAGTTGTGTACGGTCCGTAGTTGGTGCACATGGCACAGCAGAGGCAACCAGTGCAAATTTTACCAAGGATGGAAGGTAGAGATCATAGAATATATCTAGGCCGGGAGAGATTTCTTTCTTCTGTGAAACGGTGTTTCTGCGTTTAAGTGTTTGGGTTGACAAAATAATATAATACTGTTTTGTAGAGATTCCATCTCATAAATGTTTGATGACATGGCTAATGAATTTCTGCCTATATCGTATTAACTATTGAGGAATATATGGTTCCAGATGTGGTAAAATTGGAACCAGAGAAATTTAGGTTGACAAAATAATATATTACAGTAAGTTACCCCTCAATTTCTAAATGTTGGATCTTGCTTCGTGCTCTTGCTGTGATATGACTCAAATGCTGGCTGTCTAGGTTTGTTCTCTCTTCTGGGAAGGATTCTACTGTGAAGCTTTGGGAAGTTGGCACCGGAAAATTGATTAAACAATATCTAGGAGCTACACATACACAGTTACGGTGTCAGGTATGTCAGAAAGGCCTTATTTGGAGGTTTTTTTTGTAATAAAATATTTTTAGCCTGAGAAGCTGTGTGCTTTAAATTCTTTTATATAAATCTCTTCTTCCCATCTGCTCCCGTTTCTTCAAAAACGGATTCAAGTATGCAATTTATATACCAGAAGGCTACATAAGTTCCCTTTTCAACTATGTAAAATCCTCAACAAGAATTATTCTCTACCAATCAGCCATGAACCTTACTCTCCACTACACTTGAATAATCTTCCTCCCCGTTGCCCCCCAGGATCCGAGAAATCAAAATAAGAATAGATCACAATTTGGTGATAAACTTTTCACGTATCCATATTATTGATGCCTTGTACGCTTCTGTGCAGGCTGTATTTAATGATACCGAGGAATTTGTACTGTCCATGGATGAACCAAGCAATGAGGTTTGTTCACTCTTCTAAATTAGAATGGAATAGTGGTGCCTAGATTTCAATTACTAAATCTGGGGTGTTTGCAGATTGTTGTCTGGGATTCTCTGACAGCAGAAATACTGGCAAGGTGGCCCTCCAATCATATTGGTGCTTTCCGTTGGCTCGAGCACTCACCAACTGAAGCAGCATTTGTTTCCTGTGGAACTGACAGATCAATCCGGTTCTGGAAGGAAAGCCTGTAAGCCTGGGAAAACGGCCCCTCAAGAAGTGTAGATTTAGTATTTGATTTAGAATTTACTTGTGTCTGTAAAACTAGATGAATGGATAGTATGTAACCTGCACATGACCCAGAAAAGAATAGATGTAACCTGCAAATGACCCCAACTATATTGATTCAGTTTGTCTTGTCAGCTCAAGTGTTATTTCTTTCGTTCTATACCCTGTCAACGGTTCATTTGCTGTATACAATAATGTGTCTTTTCTTCGAATAAAAGTGACTGTTCAATTCAGATCTACGAGCATGTACTACATCAAATGAAATTATTGATCATCATCTAAACACCAGAGAAAGCTAGCTATGATGAACAAAAGCAGCCAAACAGGGGGTATCATTATTCACAGTTCACTATTCGGAGTTCTGAAAAAACAATCACTTCTGCAAATACTGTGGTAGGTCAGAGAAAAACCAGTTAGCAGAGTAAGCAGATTGTGAGAGAAGAGAACAAAAACATCACATATGCAAATTACAGAGTATACATTATTTTGGGGACTGTAATTTTCAAGTGTGGAATGACTAGTAGAGAGTCGAAAGAACATAGCCTGGACAGATGAGAAGCCTTTTATTTCTAATGTCACTAACAATACTACCAGTATAAAAAGAGAAACAAATGATCCAACTTTAAACATAAAAAAAACTTTGATCAAAACAATTCCCTTCCGTAATCTGATCAGAACTCCAATTTGTAAGTTGTATATCAGAAGGGTCGATGCAGCCCTTTGATGGGCTTCTTTACAAAAAGCAACCTTACTTGCTTAATACGTCTCCTCTTCCTTTTCACCTTCTCATTGATTGTTTCCTTCTGCTCCACAGGCTTTTGCTTCTTCTTGAAAGGCTCATGCAGCTTGTGCAATCTCGGCCTCAGCTTCAACTGACCCGGATTAGTGAGGGCAATGGCTTTATCGACGCGGTAATCACCACTCAATTTGTCCATCATCAGAAGATAAATCTTGACCCCCGGCTCACACCCATCCTCCTTCATCTTTTGCACAAGACTCACAGCATGATCAAACTTGCCAACACTACACAATGTCTTCAAAATCCGGTAATAGGCCTTGTTATCGACTTTGAGCCCTGCCGATTTCATCCTCTCAATCATTGCATCTCCCTCCTCAATCCTAGCTGCCCTATACAAGCTCCTGATCAACACCACAAACGTAGTCTCATTCGGAGCACACCCCAATTCACCACCACCACCACCCATTCTATGAAACAAGTTTAATGCCTCCTGGGTCTTCCTAATCTTACACAAACTACTGATCAACACATTCCAAGTCTCTACATTTTTCGGAACCTCATTAGCCAAACGCTTCACCATTTTCTCAGCAGCAAAAGCATTTTCGCAAACCTTCTCAACAACCAATTCGGCTGTTGCTTTGTCCCTCTTAAGCCCATAGTCCTTGTCCATTTTATCAAAGAAAGAAACAGCCAGTGAAAACCTCCCAGCTCTGACCATCCCATCAAAATTCGAAGCAGCTGTTTTGGGTCCGGCAACGTTACGCCCACTAAGAATCACATCATGGGTACCCCTGAAATCCCTTCTCGTGCCGAAATATTCCACAAAAAACGAGAGGGTCTCGTCAGTGTGATCGAAGTTAGGGTTCGAGATGAGCCACTGGTTAAACCCCAGAATTGTACGGCGGCCGGCGTCAGGGGTTAGAGTGAGTACAGACTGGACAAGACTAGGCGTCGGGGTGATGCGAGAGAAGCTTAATTGGAGGCGTCGGGCGACGGAGGGAGCGTCGGAGTTGGGATCCCGGAGAAGCTCAGAGGAGAGAGATTGGGCTAATTGGGCGGGTCGGGTTGATATGGAGGAGAAGGATTTAGAGAGCGAGAAATTGGATGGAGAGAGATGTTAGGACAATAATTAAAAGACTAGGTAATTGAAAGGAAAATGCTAAAGTTCATTCATTTCATTCATGATTCTTACATTGAGGCAGATTGCTTTATATACTAAGAGCAATCTACTAACAAACCCTAGAGACCTGTTTACAATATGACCCGACCCGAATCCAGTTACCCATATACTTGTAGAGCCCAATATAGGTATGCAGCCCATTTAGGTAACCCAAGACATTACCCCAAGATAATAAGTAATTATAGCACAAGAGTCCTAACATTCCTCCCCCCTTAAATAAAGGCATGTCCGCAGGCCTTAAACAGGTAGGAATAGGGAAATGAGCCGAGAAGATATCAGCAGAAACCATTCTCCTCTCTATCATTTCTTTAATCATCCCATCTCCTTCATCCAACCATTCTTCCACAATCAAAGCAGGAACCAACAACTTGCAAGTTGGCGTAGTTAAAATTATACTTGTAGCCAGCGTAGCATGATTCTCTTCTCTAGGATTAAGAAACAATAGCACTTGAGCAGTCTGTTGTTTAGGAAAAGAAATAGCACATCCCACAACTTCATGGTCATCACATAGAGCTTGTGTTGTTGACTTTGAAGTCAATTGACCTTCCCATATCATCACTGATGCGTTGAAACAAAAAGCACCAATATATAAAGTCAAACATTCTGGCAACATAATCTTTGTGTCATTCTTGTGTGTGGAACAACCCCATTGAGAAATAGCTCCCATTGGCAACATAACCTTGAGCAGAGTAGGTTCACCTTGTAGGTGGCCAAGGGCAAATTCTAAAAGGCCATACAGTTTTAGGTGGCCAAGGGTACCAGTAGCCAATTCGCAAGAAATCATATTGTCATCCTTAGCTCCTCTATTAATGATAGTTGGATTCTCTGCATGAGTTCTAAAATGACCAACACACTCATAAAGGAAGAAATACGATCCACATTCAAAATGAAGAATAACCAAGGGAATGGGCCACATAACATAGTAATAAAAAATGACAGCTTCTGTGAGAATAACTTTGACACTCTTAATGACTACCAGCTTCCAGGAAGTGTCATCCAATTTTGGGGAAATCCTCATTGTATCCATGCACTGTGACAGTTCATGTACCCTGCACTCACCAAATTTTGAACTCTTGTTCGACCAATGCTCAGACATTTTAGCTTCAGAGGAAAGCAAGTAATTCACCAGGTACCCCTCAACGAGACTGACAAAGCAAATAACTCCGTAAGTTTGCTTAAGCTGCTCAAGAATGGGAAAGAAAATAATTCCAGAATTCTTTTGAAGCTGCACAAGAAAATGAGATTGATCTAGATGTTTTCTGCAGGAGTGAAGAATGCAGGATCTGTCCATATGTTGGCATTCTATTCGGAAAATGCACTGAACAAGAAAATTCAATTGGCCATCTAAGTTGCGCTTCTCCAAACTGATGAACTGTCCCCAAATTTTTCTACTGGCTGCAGTGGTAATGAGGCTGCAAACTAAAAGCTTCTCGTTACAAGAATCCGCAATGGGAGCAATAACTAAACCATCAGAATTTATTCCAATAACAAGTAGTTGCTTCATAGCAGCAAAGGGAAGCACAACAACAATTAACAAGCCCAACTGCAACTCAAGAACAACTAGAGCTCCACCAAGGTTCTGATCGTCAACAAGATCAGTAGAAATCATATGACCAACAAACACAATAACAAGTGCCCCAACCAAGTGCATTACATAGTCCATTACTTTCCAATGTGCACCAATCACAACTTTCAGGCCAGTGTTTTCAAGGGAAGCCTCCACCATTGCTTTTTTTAGAAACTTCCTTCCACTTTTACAGAATTTAGGAGGCAAAAATTTCAAAGTCTCAGATGACACAGAAAATTCATGACTCAAAAATGCATCACTGAGACACTTCTTATCCCAATTTAAAGAAGATGGTAGCCAGTGGTACAAGACTGAACATTTGCTTTCAATCCTCCTGCCATGCATTTTAATAAAGAACTTCTGGGAATTTCTTGTCAAGCTCTTGATCAAGTTCTCAAGATGCACATCATATTCAAAACCTCCTGTGCTACTTGCAAGTGCATTTTTTTCTCTAGCTTTCCAATTAGGTAGTGTAGCGCGGAAGTGTGCTACTGCAACAGTTTCTATAAGTGCTATAAAAGTAAAAGAACACACCAAGAATTTATCAAATGCAACAGCCTCATGTTTGATTCCATGCTGATTGGATTCAGGTAATGACACTCCCAAAATCACAGGTGACTCAACAAAGCTCATACTCAATAAAATAGGGTTCAAACCGGAAAGAAAATTTGTTACCAGAGAGAAATGATCGACAGCAACAACCAAATTGCAAAAGTGATTAACAATTGCATTCTGCTCATCTTCTGCAGGTTTGTGGCCTGCATTCATAATTGGCTTCTCCAAGCTGAGATTAAAGTAGAATCTTGCTAATTTCATGTCAATCGACTTGAGTTCCCAATCAACCAGAGGACCACTACTGTTGTCCATAATCCTCTGAAAGTCCGCAAGCTTTAGAAGATCTTTGGCTCTTCCAGTTTGGCATAATGCGTCGGGACCAAGCATGTCGCCATACACCGCGTCAGCAATAAGAAATGGCTTCTTCTTGTCACCCGGAAAGAACAAGGGTGCATCCTTACTTGAGTCAGAAATGGAACCGTTTTTCACCACCAAATCTAAAACGGTCAGTTCAGAGAGTGAATCAAGAGATTTATCAGACGGAACAGTCGAATCCCAATTGACGGCCACAAGCGAAGAAGCTTTGCACAAGTCCCCTTCTGAACCGCCATTGTTCTGGGTTCGCCTTCTTCGAGGGAACTGTGACCTGGGTTTCCTCTTCATCATGACATGTGACCTCATTTTTAGGTTACGGAGGAGCGACTTCTTCATCTCCGGCGGAGAAACGTCATCCTTCTCAGTATAGGAGGTGCCTCCGGCAGTGGAAGCCAGAGCGGATGGAGGAATAAAGTCAGCAGCGTAGGGAAGCTGATATGGAGGAACAATTGACTCTTTGGGTTCGGTGTGTGGGTAAGTAATTGGTGAGTAGGAAGAGTTATGTGGACTGGTAGAGTAAGGGTCACATGGAAAAGGCTGGTTCGATGGGTATGGCGAAGAGGAGAGGTAACCATAATCGGATTCACTGGGATAGCCAGAGGTAGCGAATGGCGGAAGATGATATGAAGGGTGGGGAGTAGGGTGGGTCAGTGAGTGGTAGTGGTAATCAGTGGGAAGAAAAGAAGCTGGCTTTGGCTTTTCATACTGTGTAATGTTAGTCTCAGTATTCCAGTAGTAAATGGAACCTGATGAACCATCAATCAAACCCTGCCATGGTTTGGGAAGTGCAGGATCATCTGGTGCATACCATGGGCCGCTGTAAGCACGCAGTGATTCCGGTAAGCAACTTGATTGGTACTCGACTAGCCTACTAACCTCTGCAAGAATGGTTTTCTGAAAATTATCCATGGTGGCTTGAAGCTCGGCCATAGAATTGATGTAATTTTCAACAGCACAATGAACCCCGCCCATATGGATCGAGGTCTCTGATACCAAATGTTAGGACAATAATTAAAAGACTAGGTAATTGAAAGGAAAATGCTAAAGTTCATTCATTTCATTCATGATTCTTACATTGAGGCAGATTGCTTTATATACTAAGAGCAATCTACTAACAAACCCTAGAGACCTGTTTACAATATGACCCGACCCGAATCCAGTTACCCATATACTTGTAGAGCCCAATATAGGTATGCAGCCCATTTAGGTAACCCAAGACATTACCCCAAGATAATAAGTAATTATAGCACAAGAGTCCTAACAGCTTGATGCGGTGGTTATGGTGGATTGAAAATTGTGAAACTGGGTGGGTTTCTTTGAGGGAAAAGGAATATGGCTTTGGAGAGTTGGAGAAGAACAAGTGGAGAGGTGGCGGAGCAAGAGTCGCCGGAGTAGCAGAGGCTGTAAAGGACGCATTTTTTAGTGAGAGAGAGAGACGACAAGGGTTTAAGGTTTTAGGGGTCCGGAAGACCGAAAATGGTGGGAAACGGTTTAACTGAAAAAAGAAGAAGAAAGTTATCAGAAATTCGGCCCATCAGTGCTAAATAAGAGAAGGAAATGATCCTTGCTCTATATACAATTTCAGGCCCATTACTAATCTCTTAACAAGACAAGTCTAAATAAGATCAACTTTCCATCTTTGCCATTTAATTGATGGTTTTGTATTACACTGTAACCAATTTTTATTTTTATTTTTCGTTTTTTAACTTTTAAGTGGTTAAATTGGTGAGGATATAATTTCCGACTTAACGTAATTGTAACCTAATTTTTCGTCTCCCCTCTATGCTTTACCTAGTTTTGTTATGAATAGAAGTCCTCATTTAGACTCGTGCCCTGGCCTTCTAGATTTTGTACTTTTGAACTATCGCAAAAATTAAGCTAGTTTCTTGGTTGTGGTGAACATATGTGATTAAGCTTTCTAAAAGATCCTTGTTGCACACCACTAATTTCATGGTAGATCGCCAAAAGTGATTAGTGCACTCCCCTGTATTATAAGGGTTGCTAGAAGCTAAGCCAGCCATAAGAATATAGTTAGTAGATCGATCACACACGATTAATATTTTGTTGAGATAGAAAAGTCCGCTAGTAGCTAGTTGCAGTGATATCCATAACAGAATAAAGTAACAGTTGGCGATGATGGAGATAGACGATTTAATTAATTAGTTTTCAGAACTCCAAGCTCTCTATCCGCGTAATCATATATTTGATGCATCATTAATTATTGTGATTGTCATCATTGTGATCACATAATATATCATAAAGATGATGATGATGATGAACAGGGAATGCATAATTAGGCATGTCTATGTGTGGATCCCATTTTACACTAAGAATTAAAGCATAAACAAATAAAGCTATGCTAATTACTTCACCTGGCTAGCTAAACACATTTATGGATCTTCATACGAAAGCAAGCAAGGGTATATTTTCTAAGTTTGAGTTGTTTTATTTTTCACAGTTAGAATCAAATCTGAATTAAAGTGATTGATCTTGGCTATTGACCATGGCCAGAAGAACATGCACTACCGATATATTTTTCATTATCCAAAGTATGAAACCTTTGACACCGCAGAACAACTTTGGACTTAAAAGAATTCATGTACCCTCCAAAAGGGTCTGGTTTTCTTCCTACCTGGGATCACAAGGACAAGTCTCTATTAGTTAATCCATTGTCCGATCGACACCACTAGACACTACTTGGGTTTGTATAATTATATCATAATTAAGGCTTAACTAAGGACTACATTATAAGGACCGAGTGGTCCATGGGATGAGAGCTAGCTTGCACACTTTTATTTCTCATCAAGTAGGTGTTAATTCTTTATTATGTTAAAGCATATGTTGGAGAAGCATCCAACAAGAGGAATATTATTGTGAACAGTAATGCACACCAGCTAGCCGCACTGCATTTTGCTCATAAAATGTTCCAAGCTAGCTAGGGATCGATCATCCCTTGAAATATATATATATAGTACAATCTATATATAAGATTTCAGTTTATATAGAATGGATTTTGTGATTAATCAGGGCGGTGGATATATAATGATTTTGCTCATGTGCATGCTTCTTTTGCCTTTCTAACCTTGCTACTTTGCTAGGGTTTTCAAGCACAGTACGCAAGCCCTGGTTAATTGCTGTTCTTTATTGAGCACTTGGCTACCCCAATCATAGTATTCTCATGGCAAAAGCATGAAGATCATTGTGGGTCTACACATCCTCCATGCTTGTAAATTGTAAAGGTGGTGAGTCTTATATAAATTCTGTTAAATTACTTAAGGGATTCTGCAGTACGCTATTTCATACTTAAGCAAACGTACCCCTTTAATTTCTTCGCTTTCTGGAATCTACAAATACATGTTTTTGTTATTTGCGAGTCATATTTATGGACAATATATATATATATATATATATATATATATATATATGGTGTTGTTATCAATATACCCTAGTGTGTTAATAACACACCCCTTCTCTCTATCTCTCTTTAAGGTGTGTACATTAGAGAGAGAGAGAGAGAGAGAGAGAGAGAGAGAGAGAGAGAGAGAGAGAGAGAGGAGGGGGTGTGTTATTAGGGTGTGTTAATAACAACACCCTATATATACAACGGGAGAGGAGCGAAGCAACTCGACTGAAAGGAGAGGAACATCTCAGTAGCCCAAGAGCTCCAACCCGTACTCATAGTTAAGCAGCGGAGGGGCAAGAGCATGATCAAAAAGGAATCTGTATGTAAGTAAAGCGTGACCACCTGCACTCCATCTATTGGCTTGTACAAAGACCTAAGGAACCGAACCCTCTCGTAAACTCATTGAGGACTTTTTTGAGCCGGCTCGTGGGTTCTCTTTGTCATGATGAAATCGTCCACTTTACAAGAGAATGACTGGATTGCGCTGAAACCTTACCTTATGAAGGCAACCACTTATGTTACATCAATCTATTCTTGTCTTGACCTATGTATTCTCCAACTCCATCCACCAAAACCGTATCTAAGGACATCGTCTCGTGAACGTACATCAACAAAAGATGCCTACTTAGATCCTTGTGGTTCCGTCTTTTCTTGTTACGAATGAGCGAAGCGGGCCCCTGCGCGGAAAACTTGCTGGTCGCGGATTAGTGCGTTTTGCGCCGCCGGCGCCTCCTCCGTCCCTCGGGACCAACAAGGGGTAGTACAAGAATATTTACCTGTTGTCCATTGACTACGTACGTCTTTCAGCCTGATCTTAGGCCCTGACTCACCCTTTGTGGACGAACCTTACGGAGGAACCCTTAGGTTTTCGGGGCATTGGATTCTCACCAATGTTTGCGTTACTCAAGCCGACATTCTCGCTTCCGCTTCGTCCACCCCCCCCCTCCCCCCCCGGCGCGGTTGCTTCCCTCTAGGCGGAACGCTCCCCAACCGATGCATTTTTACATCCCACAGCTTCAAACGTACCCCTTTAATTTCTTCGCTTTCTGGAATCTACAAATACATGTTTTTGTTATTTGCTAGTCATATTTATAGACAATATATATATATATATATATGCATTCATAATTTCATAATACGAAACTAACAACCCATTTAGACTCACCAC
This sequence comes from Rubus parviflorus, assembly GCA_029955375.1. Lineage (NCBI taxonomy): Eukaryota > Viridiplantae > Streptophyta > Magnoliopsida > Rosales > Rosaceae > Rubus > Rubus parviflorus. The sequence continues at coordinate 11,104,744 of JARGGL010000009.1, forward strand.
ACAATATCAAAATTATCAAATGGTCATGGCGCGCATTCATTTCTTAGATTTCTCTCGGATGATCATCAATCATTGCAAAAATCAATTAATATGAGATCGTTAATCATTTGACTCAAACAAATGAAAATCAAATTGATGGCTACTATGTTTTCGATACAACATTCAAATGATTTTAATTGTGAGAGTAATCAAATGCCTAAAAAATTTGAATTTGCTTAAGTTTTTGCATGGATGATCTTTCAAAATATATTTGAAAAATAAATATTCAAATTATGTAATAATACTGTGTAGTGAACCCAAAATATAGTGTTCACGTATATGTGTGTGTGTATTATATATTAAGGGTAAGTGTACGTGTAGTGAACCCAAAGGATGATCTTTTTGATGTTTCCATGGTAACATTGGTAAGGGTTTTAGGGTTTAGGGATCAATGCAGAAATTACTAAATAGAAGGGAAGTGAGTAAAACAAGAGCTTAATTTACCTGGCTACAGTCGTAGCATTCAGTATTAATTAATATTAATATTCAAATTCATAAAAAAGGCTTTAAAGAAATATTTGAATTTATTATTAATTGATGATCAAGTGAACTGTGAAAGAACGATTCTTTTCACATGATCACTGATAATAATTTATGTATTAAGACTAAGAGAACCTAAATTCCCTCTGTAACCCACAAATTTATCTTCGAATAATACTAGCTAGCTACCTATAGCTGCCTAGAGATGTCATGCCAATTAGTGATCGATCATAATTCCTTCCTTATAAACTTTCTGCATTCAAAATCTTCTGGTATATATGCCCTGATCACATATATATTCATATAGAAAGTTTTGTGACCAAAAGGTACAAATTTTCCTACCATGATCATAATGAACCATACATGTGGCCTCTTGAGCCTGCTCTTGGAAATGAAATATTATAATTTTCTTTTGGCCATAAATTAAGGAATTGATGACTTGAATTATGAGACCGAATTGCATGGGCAAATTAACTATAAGGCCTCGTTTGGTTTGCGGAATGGAAGGGAAAAGAAAGTGAATCTTTTTCACTTTCCCATGGGAAGGAAAATTAAATTTCCCACTAACTTTCTTTTCCAGTGTTTGGAAAGTCCAGGAATATAGTCAGTATCCATCATTTAATTTCCATTACGGCATTAATTTCCATAATGAAATAAAATTTTCCACTAACTTTCCTTTTAAATGCAGAATTTTGGAAGGGAAAGTGAATCCTTGCTTGAGAGGAGGGAATCAATTTCCGCCCAAATTTCCCTTCCATCAGGATCCACTTTCCTTTCCTTGTCATTTCCAAACGCATGAATCTTGGAAGAGTGAATAAGTTTCCATTCCCATGGCCCAAAATCCGCGAACCAAACATGGCCTAATATTTTTGTGTATCGTACCATATATGGAATATATACAGTCTTTTCATCTTTCTGGATTCTTGATCATGTCATTATTATGTGGATGATGATGCATATGTACACCTCGATCTGTACGCATATATATATATGCCATTTGTTGACAGTATTCGATCGATCACAATCCATAAAATCCAGCCACCATATACATATCGATTGGAGGACGTACATGCATCATTTTTTATAAAAAAATAAAAATGTTTCCATTTCGGCTTGTAAGTTAATGATGATTAGAATTATTCATCTTTTAAGTTATTCTACAAGGACATTCCAACAAAAAAACAATTCAAATTATAGATTGTTTAGCCATTTTATTATAGCTTGCATTGTTTATATATATGTGTGTGTATGTGTGTGTTATTTTTAGTGATGGTGAGATCACTTGAGATTGAGAAGGCTATATAAGCCAGTAGGAGCTAGCTAGAAAACGAATATAAAGCTATCTAAGGATGGGTGTGACTGCGAAATGAGAATCAGTAAAAAAGATGAAGGCCAAAAGCAACTACTTGGTGCATTTATTTATATATATGTGGATAAAAATGTAGACAAAATTTAATAGTGTTAGTTAATTGGATATTCAAATCTGTTTTGCATCTTCTTTATAGCTGGAGATCCAAAAGGAGCAAAGCTTTTCACAGGCACATCTTCCTCAAAATATATTCTTGCGAAGGATTTGGATCCTCATAAAAGAGGTCACCCATATCATGAAATATGCAGTATTATCATTGTTTAGTCTATAAGCTAGGTTCTTATTCCCCAATCATTATAAAGTTTCTGGCATTGCATGTAATGATTGATCAAATCAAAAGCAGGGAAACTCTCTTCTTTTTGTTAGTCACTTAGTCTTACCATAATTCAGGTAGCTAGCTAGGCCTCAATTGATGAATTTTCCATAGCTATATATTATGCTAATTAAGCAGCTAGCTAGCCTTAATTATTCTCTTTAACTTTCACATTCAAAAGGCTATATATATGTGCAGGAGATCATAAAGATATATAGCACACCTCATGCAAGAATAAAGTTCATATATAAATGGACTATCTTACAGCATATGCATGGATCATTGGATGTCTCTAGGACACAAATTTAAAGCATACAATATGTGACTCATACCAAAAGTTTTTTTTGGACCACAATATATGCATGCCGGGTCTTGAGAGTAATGTTCTGAATTCATCGTAGATATAAGACGACTTTGCATAAAAGCTTATCAATTAATGTAGGTTTAATGTCGAATTAATTTCATCAGACATTCATATTAATTGTTGCAACCTCAACTAACTTTGATCGAGTTATATATTTGTATTTCAATTTTTTTTTTTTTTAAAGAGAATTGTGTTTCAAAACTTGATTCTCTATAGATTAAAGAGATGAAGTGTAATTTTATCTCTGTCTTGTGAACTTCGGTTAATTAAATTGCACAAGCTACACTTTTAAAACCTGCAAACCCTAGATAAAGTACGTATATGGCTATTGGCAATTAACAAAATGAGAAACATCAACCCTCCTTAATTCTAAGCAAAGATATATATCATTCTCGCCTATGATCAATATAATTCTTTTTCCTTCTTGCATGCTTAAACAACGAAAGTAATTGATAGATTCTTTCTTGGATAAATATAGCATATATATGAAGCCAAAAGAAGAAATTCTTTTATGTAAAATTGTAAATTAAATATGCAGAATGAGATAAACAAATCACAAACTGGCATTGCATTGGCATATATATGATAAAAACTTGTCTACAGTACGTTCACATGAAATTTAAGTTCCACGGATGCCCTAGCACCCCTACAAGATCTAGATCAATCCCAAACCAAACACATTATTCAAATTATCAAAAGCTTTAAACTTCCTGCAATATACCAGCAGATCCCACAAAGCATCATCTTAAGTCTTAGTAATTATATGATATTTATTGTTCAAAAAAAAAAACAATTATATGATATTTAATCAGAGATCGCAACCCTAGGAACAGCCTTGCAGACCAGAGAGTGCTTCATCTCCAAAGAAAGTTTCAGGTTCTCAGACAAGTCCACATCATCATCATCAGCTGGGACCCACTTGAAGCTCTGTAGCAGCACAGCAAGCCAGAGCTCTACCGTGGCCAACCCCAAGGCTTTACCAGGGCACACTCTTCTTCCAGACCCAAACGGAGCCAACCTCAGATCAGACCCCATGATGGAAACACCATCTTCTTCATTCATAAACCTCTCTGGTTTGAACTCATTGGGTTGGGCCCACACGCCCTCGTCGTGTGTGATGGCGAACATGTTGACCATTGCGGTGGTGCCAGCTGGAACGAAGTGGTGGCCTATGCGGGTGTCGTGGATGGCGAGTCTGGCCCAGGACAGGAGAGGTCCTGGTGGGTGCATTCTTAGGGTTTCTTTGACTATGGCACGGAGGTAAGGGAGGTTGGGGAGGTCGGAATCGGATACAGATCGAGTAGGGCTGCCCACCGCGGTGTCGATCTCCGATTGGGCCTTGGTTTGGATTTCTGGGTGGAGAACCATTCTGGCAAGAATCCACTCTAGCAATATTGCCACCGTGTCAGTTCCCCTGAAGATCATTTCCTGATCGAAATATTTGTAAGAAAAAGTTTTCATGACATTAGGCAAGAAGAGTATAAAAACATGAAATTTCTAGGTTTGACCGTTACTTGATTAATATGAAATTTACTATGAAATTTAGTGTAAGAATAAAAACTAAAAACTTGAACAAATAGAAAATTAGAGCAAATTAAAAAGTTCAATCTTGTACAAAAGTTTTGCTATAAACTGTGGTACTTATTAGATAATGATAACAAACAACAAAATTAAGGTAATTAACCTAATTAATGACCATAATAAAGAAATTAAAATGTACAGATCAACTTACCCACAAAACTGCAATCATATCAGAGTCACTGAGTCTGTTCTCCTTCTCCAAATCGAGAAGCACATCAACAAAATCACCACTACTTTCATCACAACCACCCAAAACTCCATTATTCTCAGCCCTCTTCACCCTATGTTCCTCTATGATTTTCCCAACAAACTCATTCACCTTTGCCACCAATTTCTTGCACCTTTTTCTCACACCTTGCAAGTCCAACAATCCCAAAAGAGGAAAGTGATCACTCCAATTGAACACCCCAAGCAACTCATACCCTTCACTCACCAAACCCTCAAGCACATGACCCTCCTCCTCCGCCCCTTCTCCAAACTCATAGCTCCTCCCAAACACACTCATCATCACATTGTTCAAGGACCCAAAATGCAACACCTTCCTAACCTCAACCTCACCATTCTTCTCCATCAGAATCCTCATTTCCTCCACCATTCTTTGCCCGATTCCCTCCCTAAATCCCCCGAAACAAGCAATCCTCTTCGGGCTGAACAAGTGGGAGGACGAGATTCTCCTCAAGCCTCTCCAGTACTCCCCGAACGGCGCAAAGCCCATTGCTTTGTGGAACAAGAGCTCGTAGGCCGACTCTTTGATGGGACGGTCAGCGAAGGCCGAGCTGTTCAGAAGCTCTTTGGCCGTGTCCGGTTGGCTGGAGATGACAAAGCGAGTGAACCCGACTGAAAACGCCATCAGAGGTTTGGCCCTTGAGGTCTCCGCGAGCTTGGCAAGGACTCTGTGAGTGAGGGAGCCAGTGAAGGCCAAGACCAAGCCAAGAAGAGGAAGGCCGGAAGGGCCGGGGATGACTGACCTGGGCTTGGACAAAGCCCAAGCGAAGCCACCGGGTGAGAGCCAGAAAGAGAAGACGAAGACGAAGACCAAGAGACAGAGAAACAACTCAAGGTTTAGAACTGATGAAAACCCAGTTGGGGGAATGAAGAGAGAGAAGTTGGGTTCCATGGACATTTTTGAGTTTTTTCCTTTGTGTTTGGTTTGGCACTAGTGGAAAAAGCTGAGGGATGAGGTATTGTGATGATGGGAGGAAGAAGAAGAAGAGTGCGAGGTTTATATAGAAATTAAGTGGTAGCTAGCTTTTCGATTTACTGAACCGGTATAATCATTTTCTTACCGTCATTATATTCCCCCGGGGTTAATGCTTACTTAATTTCTTACTGTTGAACAATCAAACGCCCTTGCAAATTTGCAGTTTAATTTCTTACCGTTGTCAAACTAAAATTCAATGTGATAATAAGAAAATCTCAGCCGTTACATTATTTATGGGTTGATCCCGCTACAGTAAAGTATTTTTATTTTTCTATTAATTTCTTGAATTTCTATTTTTATCATGTTATTATGGTAGTATATTAATTTCTTACCGTTGTCAAACTCAAATTCAATGTGATAATAAGAAAATCTCAGCCGTTACATTATTTATGGCATGGGTTGATCCCGCTACAGTAAAGTATTTTTATTTTTCTATTAATTTCTTGAATTTCTATTTTTATCATGTTATTATGGTAGTATATTAATTTCTTACCGTTGTCAAACTCAAATTCAATGTGATAATAAGAAAATCTCAGCCGTTACATTATTTATGGGTTGATCCCGCTACAGTAAAGTATTTTTATTTTTCTATTAATTTCTTGAATTTCTATTTTTATCATGTTATTATGGTAGTATATTTTTTTTGGGTACATATATATGTACTATTTCTACATTTCTATCCTCGTGAGTTGTGTCAAAATGTCAAAATAGAATTTACCAAAAATTGAACACCGGAGTTATGCATAAAATTAATATTGCTCTTCAGGGGAAACAAAATACATTTTACAGGAGAAGACTCAATTGCCCCCAAATATAAAAGCTCAAGGTTATATTTTTTTGGTTGTATTTTTGTCTTTTAATTTCTGAAAATTTCATGAATTCTTACGGTGCGTTTGGATAAGACAATTGTAAATTCTTTAGAATTTTTGAAATGATGGAATCTACAACTCCATCAATTAAAATTCTATTAATTGCAAATTTCATTGTTTGGTTGTATTTATATGAAATTTAGAATATCTAATAAATTAGGAATTTAGAATATCTAATAAATTAAGAATTTTTAAAACAAATTAAAAGATTAAAATAGAAAAAAATCCTTGTTTTGGAAACTAATAAAGAAATAAAAATAAATTTCTGAGAATTTGAAATGACACCTATTTTGGTGGAAATTGAAGTGAGGAATTCGGGCAATTAATTCCTTCATTTTTTTTCCACAAATAAATTAATAATTTTCAAGTTAAGAATGTCAAACGAGGTAGTTGAAGTTAAGAAATTATGAATTCCTTATTTTCTAATTGTTATAGCGTATTAGTGCATCAATTGGCTCTTTATTAATTACCTATAAATTTCGAATTAATAGTGACTGTGAAAATGAAGAGACTTGGTGAAATGCATGTTATGTGTCAAATGTCAATCACGGTTATTTTCTTATATATATATATATATATATATATATATATATATATATATGCTTCTTTTATAATTAATACCCACAACTTAATTTCAAGCGCAGTACTCAATGTATGATTATCTCCCTTTTAGCATTTGACTACTAATTAATTAAGAGTCATTTTTGAGATTTCAAGACTTTGTACAGTTGCGAGATCATCATACAACAGTAGACTGTCCCATATATATTCCCACAAGAAACTGAACGAATTTTACTAATATACTAGCCTACTTACACGCGTCCGTCTTGCGCGTGTGGAAGGCGGCGTTCATACATGAGAGAAACGTTCTCGCTTATTTAAATTTTTTCGCATTATTTACTTTTCGGTTTTGTAATAAAAAAAAAATATACATATAATAAATAGGCAAGTGGGCAAGTTGGTGTGGAGTCTTCATAAATATGATTTTAATTTTTTTTATTATGTTATTTACTGTTTTGCCCTTAGTTTATTTAAGTTTATATATTGGCTAATATAGTTTAAGAGAGATAAATCTTGGATTTTTGAATGTTTACTAAGAATCAAAGTTTTCTCATTATATATATAGATAAACGTATGCACACATGAATAACCAAATGCATGTTTAACATTATGTAATATGTATATATATATTTACGTACATGTATGTGTATATCTATGTATGTATATGGATGTGTATATTTCTCCCACTCCCAAGGCCAAAGGGCCAATTCCAACGCTAGATTACGTTGGCTAGCTGTTGAAAAGTACAACTAAATATTAATAAAGAAGAAACTCCGGACGAGTTCATCAACACTAATTGATCTTGACTAATACAACTCTCACACTTGTACGTACTTTGCATTATAATTTTTTTTTTAAAGGGCATTTTAATTTTTTTTTATTCTGTACAAATGCCATCATACACACTATTGGGATATATTACGTACACATCCCTTTCTTCTTCTTATTCCGCTCCTCTTTCCAACGAACTAGTTAGGATGAGAGTTTTTTTCCAATTAATAATCCACTCATACTCGAATGGCTACCCAAACTAATTAATATAAATTATATTTCAGTACGTCCTGGATGAATAAAAGAAGAAATTACATGTACGTTAATACTGTAGTTGAATGTTTGAATTAGCATTATGCATGCTGCACTAAAGTCGGCCAAACTAAACTGCACTAAAAATGTCCCTTCGGGGACATCCGATAAAAACTTGTTGAGAAAAATATCATTCCATTAATTTTCTTGATGGACGTTAACGTGTTTGCTGAATGAGCAGCAGAAATGGAATTCCGGAGCCTATGAGATTTGTTTATAAGTCTGAAAAGGGCTTTCTGCTTCCTATCTTTGGTACGAAACCCTAACCCTGCACAACATGTTGGTGAGCTAGACAACATAGAGACATAATGTTGAAGGTTTTGACCGTATTGGATAAAGTAATTGGTTATGAACCCTAATTACATTTCTCTATGCTTACCCAATTAAGCATGCACTTGTTCCCTCTCTCATTCGATTAGGGTTAGAATATTAGATATATACTAAGTAATAGTACGAACCCAACAGCTGTAATAATATATATGCTTAATCAATTTACCTCGCTCCTAGGTAAACGTATAGATTCCATTTATAAACAACCTGCAGACAGTACGTCATGCGTATCTTATATTCAATACTAAGGTTGAAAATTGGGTCAAACACAGGATCTTTTACCAGCAGGATCGATCTTGGACATTTACTTGCTTTGTAAGTTTAGAACAATTACCTAGAACTTGCCAATTAATTAACAAGAGGGTTAATTACTTAATTAGTATTTTCAAGAATACAGATAATCAAAATGACTAATTAATTAATTAGGCCTACATGTCACGTACGTGTATGACGTAGGTGTATATCATGATGAATTTTCGATCTGCATTAGGTTTTCGATCTACATTAGGGTTTCAATCTGCATTCGGTTTTCGATTTGCATTAGGGTTTTTATTTGCATATTTGCATATATGAGATCAATCTGCATTAGGGTTTCAATTTGCATTCGGTTTTCGGTCTTGGCCTCCTTGTGAAGTCCAGTTTTTTGAAATTTTCATGTGCCATAATGCCATCATTCGTAAAACATGATTTTTAGAAAGTGTTCTAATCGATGAAAATCGAAAATCAAGAGTGGATTTTTTTTTATGAACTTTCTTGTTTTCCTACTTTGGAAAATTGTAAAAAAAAATCGGGTCTAGATTTTTGTGTTCCGTCAGTTTGAGAAGTACTTAAAAATCATGATTTGAAGGGGGAGAGATTTTGGTGAGCAAGTAGGACAATGCGATTTTGGTCAAAATACCGTGTGCTATAGTTCACAGTTTTGGCCATTTTGAGTGAGAAACCAAGGTCTCGGATTTTTTTTTTTTAGAGAAAGTTTTCGGCGTTGGTCTCCACGATGTTAGAAAGTCGTTGTTGGGTGATACAGTGTGGTTGGACCGCCGAAATTTAACACAGTTAGCCTCACTTTCTTGGATAAGGTTAAGGATTCGAGCATAAAAATGACATATATTAGGGCACATAATACTTGCCCTTAACCCTAAATTGATGGACAAGAGCATTGAAATGAACACATGCATTTGCATTGGCTTGGCCACATGAATGAACGAGGGCAAGAGCTCAACCACTAGAGTGGGTTGAACCATAAAACATTTATCACAAGGGCATCTCCAGTGCTAAGGGGTCATACCCATATATAGGTCCCAAAATGGGTTTTTTCATTTCTAATGATAATTTTTTTTTTTATCAAAACTTGAATTTTTTTAGACCCAAATCTATCTCAAGTCTCAAACTCAGTCCAAAACTGAGTTTGAGACCCATAATTGTTTGGCTGGGCCCAAGGCCATGTGGAAGAAAGAGAAGGGAAAGAGAAGAGAAATATTATACTAATATAATATGACACAATAATAAAAAAATATATAAATTCATATAGGTTTGACCCATAACCATTAGAGATGATGTCAAATCTATATGAATAGTGCAATTTTGGAGACTCAAATATAGGTTTTGAGTTTGAGTTTAGAACTTAACATTGGAGATACTCTAAGATAACAAAAAATTGTGATTTTTAATAAGAACACTAAGAATAATGTAATCTATTAACAGAAAAAATTTCAAAATTTTTGGACACTAAAAATATGTTTTTAATTTGGTCAGATTAAAAACAATACTCGGACACACTCCCAAGTTACTTTCTCTTCCTTCATGCATTAGAATTTTTCCCCTTTTTTTAATTTGGTCAGAAGCATTTGAAATTTTCCACACCTTCACATTTCCATTGATCATGCACTGAGCCGCTGGGGTACCTGCTCTCTAAGAAATAAGGAATTTCCCCAAAAACCAACCAGAGAGCTCTTTGATCCAAACTTCAAAAAATGCAGAGGCTTCTTTCTGTGAAATTAGCCTCAAACCTCTCCAAAAAGTTCTCAACCACCACCACCACCACCACAAGCTCTTCTCTTTTCCACTTTGAGCCCCACAAAACCTTTCCTCTCATCAAACCACCCCAAACCCAAAATCACTTCTTTAGCTCCTTTCCCACATACCCACTTCTCCATCAGCACAATCTCACACAGAAAATTCATGGGTTTCTGTCCAACCCAATACTCAGGAGGCACTTTTTGTTGGATTCCGCAAATACCCTTTTGAGAGTATCAAGCAAGAGGCTTTCGAATTGCAGGCTTGGTTTTCTCCAAAGCAAAATTAACAAACAGAGTTTTCAGTTCATCCCAAGTTCTAATTCTCATGGGAGTGCCAGGTAATGTTTTTTGTTTTCTGTGGAAGTGTCTCATTGATTTCAATGAAATTTGTAAGAAAATGAAGGAAAGCTAGAAACTTTACAACGAATTCCTAGTTTCCTTTGGTTTCTAGTAAGCATTGAAGTTGAAGAAATGTTTCGTTTTTGTTTTATATATATGAAAAACATAGGACTTCGCTTATTGAAGAAAAACATATGGAAAAGAGAAATACAAACATATATTTTCTATTTTGAATCATGATGGCTTATCCATAATGGCCTCTGTTTAGGAAGATTATTTAGATACATTGTCCATATTAGGCATCAAGAAAAGCTCTGCACTTTCATAACAATTTTTTTTTTAGTAGTGTGAAGTGTTCATCCACTTTTCCGGAAGCATAGTTATTCCCTTTTCTTGTTGAAAAAGTAGAAAACTAAGAAAAAAAAAAGCTTGTGCAGGAGGGACTAACAAACGTGCAGGTTGTAGATTATGGTGCAATGGATTGAACATCTGTAGTTGTGTATTTTTTGTTGAGTGTTGACCATTGTTTGTTGTTTTGGTTTTCAAGTTTTGCATGTTAATCATCAACACAATGTGTTTCAATAATATAGTCCTTTTACTGGAAGGCATAATTCTGCTCTTACCATATTTTTAGTTGAAGACATTTATGAGAGATCTTTCCTGTGGATGACTTATTTCTCCTGTTTGCAGGAGATCATGGTTCCAAAGGGTATCAAGCAATGACATGGTTTTGGGATTGATTATAGCTAATGTTGCTGTTTTTTATTTATGGAAGATAGCAGATGGTCGATTCATGTACGAGAATTTTACTGTGAGTCCTTAAATTTGAAATTATGTACTACTAAATGTTGTCGACTTTTCATATTTAGACTTTATTTCCTGACACTTCTTTCTGGGCTCTCTCTTATTGAGGAATTAACTTCTTTATATTTGAATGTAGAGTTGTAGACCCATTGGCTACTTATAAGTGACCCTAAACTAAAGGAAACAATATGTTCACGGACGGACTCTTTATAGCTGCTTAGTATTCTAGTCTGAATTTCAATTTCCTAACTTGTTCATTTTCTCTAAGCAGATCTCATTATACCAGTTTAGAAGTGGACGTCTTCACACATTGATAACTTCTGCATTTAGTCATGTTCATGTTGGGCATATCGTTTCTAACATGATGGGACTGTATGTTTTCGGGATGAATGTAAGCTCAGCTTCCTAAAAGGCTCTTTCTCTTTCTGGCTCCAGGTTCAAATTTTTCTTACGACACACGTCATAAATGATTCCTGTAAGCTACTCAATTTTGTTTTGAAATCCATTTCATTGGAGAAGTTATCATAAAGCTTGCTTGACTTATTAAGTTGATTCTTGCATAATCTTTATGAAGTGGTGTATTCAATAAGTTTCAATCATGCTTCTGGTTTTCGTGCATAGATCAGATTGGAAGAGTTTTTGGGCCTGGATTTTTGCTCAAGTTGCATCTAGCTGGAGCTATTGGTGGCTCAGTCTTTTACTTGGTGCACCATGCCTTCCTGGCCGCATCATCAAAGGTACCATGATACTCAAGATAACAACTCAATCAGCTTCCTGTGATACAGGCATTATCAAGGATTGAGTCAGTGTTTCACTGTTTTGTAGCCTTAAAATAATTATTATTATCTACAATTGAAATTTCTGACAAAATAGTCGATACTGTAGATGGAATTAGCTGTAATCAAGATTACATGGGATTGTTCTACCCAAAAAAATAATAGAATTGCTCAGTAGATGACTAGATTGATGATAATTCACTGCACTTTACTGATTATATATATATATATAGTATTCTTATTTTCACAATCTGCTGTTTGCAGGGCAGATCAATTTTGCAGGGCAGATCAATTGATGTTAGGCACCCTTTTATAATTCCGGGATTGGTAAGCTATTAGCAACCCTTTACATTCTGTGGTCTTAACATTTCTCAACGAACCAGGCTACTGAATGAAAGTAGATTCTCTGTTTATCATTTCCAACAAATTTAAAAAGCCTATAAATAAGACGAGTACTAAATGAAATAAATCATGAAAGGGATGTGTTTGTTTTTTGGCAGAATTAGCATGAATTATTCATGGTATGAAGTTTATTAATGGCAATAGGAATGATATATATATATATATATGTATATATATTTTGCATGAGCTTTAGGTTTGTATTTCTTCTCCCCTTCTTATGTCTCTTTTTATTAAAGAATTCTGAAGTGGGAACTGAGTGAGTGTCTGGTGGAAATTTAAGTCATTTAACTATCGAGTTTGTTTGTGACATTTAGGGCGCAAGCGGTGCTGTTACTGCTATAATTTTGCTTGATATATTCCTCCACCCCACAGCTACCCTCTACTTTATCATACCGGTTCCTACCATGCTGCTGGTAAGTTTTCTTTTATGTTGTGTGATATGTTGAGGTTGTTGTGCAAATACGTAATATAAGTTACCTCTCTTTTTTCTATTTTAGGGGATCTTTCTACTTGGGCAGGATTTCTTGAGGGTCAAAGCGGTATGTTGGTTTCTACCGTTTTCACACGTGTATGTGCATTGCCCTTGAAATAGAGTAGGAGTTGATTTTCATCACTCAATAGGTTTAAAACCGAATGAAAATCTTGACAATTGACCTTGTTCATTGTGCGCTTGTTTATTTTGTGTCCATTTTATTGTGGAAGTGAGATAACCTACCCCAACTTGGCATGACCATAGTCATTGTGCCTTGATGAGTTCAAACTCCAGAATTTCCTTCCCATGCCATCGAACCTCTGTCATTGTCATTTTCTAGTAAACCTAGTGGTAACTGGTAACATTATGTTGTTATTGCAGGGATACAATTATATCTCAGGATCTGCACACTTGGGTGGCGCCACAGTTGCAGCCATAGTCTGGGCACGACTTCGGAAGGGGCGTCGTTTAGTTTAAATGGTTCTGCATATTACTTATGTTCTGAGTAGGAAACTAAGATATTCCAGCATGTTGACTATTAGTCAGTGCCTAGCTTCAAGTAGGAAACTAAGATAATGTGAAGTTCTGATGATTCAGATACATTTTAGGAAAATCGAAAGACAACTATTCTCTGTATATCGAGGAAAGTGTTCCTTATTTCCTTCTTTCAAAAGCATATCATGCTATGAAAGAGAACTCAGAGATTAAACTTGACCTTGACCTTGACCTTTGGTGTTCTAAAGAAGTGGCTGCTGATATGAAGAATGTTACAAATTTTCCATTTACTTTAGTGTAATTCTCATTCAAAATCATCACTACATGTTCCCTTTTCCATTGCTCCCCAGTTCAAACTTTTTATCCTCCAATTATCGGCCAGTAACCAGTTCATGAAACTGGTTCGTCTGGTGACTCTGGTTCGTCCTCTAAAATATTCAAGTTAACTAGTCATTTAAAACCAAAACGTTAATTAAGCATTTAACGGAGTTACCGGCCGTCAAAACTGGTGTCCACGCGTCATCAACCAATTGGTGTGTCAATCCAAGTTTTTTTTGATGAATCCAAGTTACTCTTTTTCCTTCCTTCATTTGAAAATTTCCACGCCTTTCACATTTTCATTGATCATGTCTCATGTAAAGAAAAAGAAAGGACGTCTTTTACCAAAACCCCACCAAAGATCTCTTTGATTCAAACTTGAAAAATGCAGAGGCTTCTTTCTCTGAAATTAGCCTCAAACCTCCCCAAAAAGCTCTCAAACTCCACCACCACTACCACAACCTCTTCTCTATTCCAGTTTCAACCTCACAAAACATTTTCTCTCACAAAACCACCCCAATCCCAAACCCAAGATCACTTCTTTAGCTCCTTTCCCACACACCCTCACAACACTCTCACTCAAAGAATTCATGGGTTTCTCTCCAACCCATTACTCAGAAAGCAATTTTTGTTGGATTCCGCAAATACCCTTTTGCGAGTATCAAGCAAGAGGCTTTCGGATTGCAGGCTTGGCTTTCTCCAAACCCAATTTCCCAAACAGAGTTTTAACTCCAACCCAAGTCATAATTTTCATCACAGTGCCCGGTAATGTTCCTGTTTTCAGTCCAAGTGTCCGATTGATTTTAATGACTTTTAAGAAAATGAAGGAAAGCTACTAAATTTACAAAGAATTCCTAGTTAACTCGATTTCCATTTTCATATTTCATCTATTAGGCATGAAAAAAAGCTCTGCACTTTGATAACGGAGTTTTTTCCAATTGCTTTGATTGTGTAAAAGTGACTGCTTTTCTACTTTTTTCTGGGGGTAGTGGATTGGACATCTGCAGTTTTGTATTTTGTGATGACTAATATTTTTTGTTTTGGTTTTCAAGTTTTTGCATTTATTGCATCAACAACAATGTGTTTCTGATATTATAGTTCTGGAAGATTTTTCTGTGAATAACCTATTTCTCTGTTTGTAGGAGCTCATGGTTCCAAACCGTATCGAGCAATGACATGGTTTTCGGGTTGATTATGGCTAATGTTGTTGTTTTTCTTTTATGGAGGCTAGTAGACCCTGTATTCATGTTCAATAATTTCACTGTGAGTCCTTAAATTTGAATTTATGTGCTACTAAATGTTGTTTAACTTTTTATATTGAGACTTTATTTCCTGACGTTTCTTTGTGAGCTCTTCCTGATATATTTGAATGTATCCATTGGCTACTTACAAGTGAGACCTAAACTATTGGAAAGACTCAACGAAACAATATGTTGACGGATGGACTTTTATAGCTGCTTAGTATTCTAGTCTGATAATATTCCATTCCTAACTTCAGTTCTCAACTTGTTCATTTTCTCTAAGCAGATCTCATTATTCAATTTTATGGTTGGACGTCTTCACACATTGATAACTCCTGCAATTAGTCACGTGGATGTTGGGCATATGATTTTTAACATGATCGAACTGTATTTTTTTGGGAGAAATGTAAGCTCAGTTTACTCAGAAACTCTTTCTTTCTTGCTCTTGGTTCAAGTTTTTCTTACGACACACATATGATAAACGATTCCTGTAAGCTACTAAATTTTGTTTTGAAATTTGTTTAGTTGGAGACTGCATCATAAAGCTAAGCTTGCTTGACGTATTAAGTTGATTCTTGCATAGTCTTTATGGTGTTACATTCAATCAATCAGTTTCAATCATGCTTCTTTTGTTTTTGGTGCATTAATCAGATTGGAAGAGTTTTTGGGCCTGAATTTTTGCTAAAGCTGTATCTAGCTGGAGCCATTGGTGGCTCAGTCTTTTACTTGGTGCACAATGCTTTCCTGCACCTGACCGCATCATCAGAGGTACCGTGAAACTCAAGATAACAACTTGTCAACTTGATCAGCATTGTTTGATTCAACCATTATCAAGGATTGAGTCGGTGTTTTGTAACCTGAAAATAATTATTATCTGAAATTTGAAATTTCTGACAAAAACGTAGATACTGTAGATGGAATTAGCTGGTAATCAAGATTACATGGGATTGTTTTACCCAAAAAAAATCATACAATTGTCCAGTAGATAACTAAATTGATAATAATTCACTGCACTTTTACTGAATATGTAGTATTCAGTATTCTCACAATCTGCTGTTTGCAGGGCAGAACAAATAACATCAAGGACCCTTTCAACATCCCGGGATTGGTAAGCTATTAGCAACCCTTTACATTCTGTGGTCCTTAACTCCTTACATTTCTCAACAAACCAGGTTACTAAATGAAACTAGATTTTCTGTTTATCATTTCCCAACAAGTTTTAACAGCCTATAAACAAAAATAAGTGACAAAGGAAATAAATAATGAAAGGGATTTTTTTATTTTGTTTGCCAGAATTAGCATTGCGAGCTTTGGGTTTCTATTTCTTTTCTCCTCCTTATTTCTCTTTTTATTAAAGAATTTTGAAGTGGGAACTAAGTGTGTTGTCAAATCTTACGTGGTTCCTGTAAGAAAAGCTACCATGGAAGTTGACTTCTTTCCGAAAGATTTGTTTTTTTCTAAACCCTATAACTTAAAGGTTTATGCATGGCATTGTGAGGCACAGTCTCTTTGCTCAAGTCACTGTTTGTTTTCTGGCATATTTATGCCTTGCATAAGGATAGTTATGCAGTGGTGAGAGATCATGAATAGTTTAACGTAGACCTTCACTCCACCAGCTTCATTCTTTTCATCGATTGTTTGACCAGAAGTCCAAAAGTTGATCAACTTCATATAACTCTCGAGTCTGTTTGTGACATTAGGGTGGCGCAAGCGGTGCTGTTAATGCTATCATGTTGCTTGATATATTCCTTCACCCCACAGCTACCTTCTACTTAATGTTTATCATACCAGTTCCTGCCATGCTGCTGGTAAGTGTTCTTCTATGCTTTTGGCCAAAAAAAAAAATGGTGTTCGTCTATGCTGTGATTGTTGAGGCTATGATGCAAATACTTAAACTAAGTTACCTCTTTTTTTTTTTTTTTTCTATTTTAGGGAATCTTTCTAATTGGGAAGGATATTCCAAGGATCATGGAGGTATGTTGGTTTCTACCATTTTCACATTGCTGTGTGTGCATTGGCCTTGAAATAGAGTAGGATTTGAATCATGATCATCATCACTCGATGGGTTTAAAACCAAATGAGTATTTTAAAAGTTCTCGTTCATTGTGGTGGTTTTTTTTTTTTCCTGTCCATATTGTTCAAGTGAAATAACCTAGCAACTTGGCATGACCAAGCAGCATTTCTTGTTGTTTTCTAGTAAATGCTGAGGTAACATTATGTTGTTATTGCAGGGAAGCGTTCATGTCTCAGGATCTACACACTTGGGCGGCGCCGCAGTTGCAGCCATAGCCTGGGCACGACTTCGGATGGGGCTTCGTTTATTCTAAATGGCTCTGCAGATTACTTGGGCAAGATTTTGTAGTTGTTCTGGGTAGGAAACTAAGATATCCCAGCATGTTAACTATTAGTCAGTGCCTTCCAGCAGGTCTTAAAATACCAACACAAACTTGGATGTTGAACTTTTCCTAATGTGAAATTCTGATGATTCAGATATATTTTAGGAAAAACAAAAGACAGGAAAGTTTTCTTTATTTCCTTTTTCAATGCGAAAGCATACCATTCAACTTGGGTGTTCCACAGTTTTTTTTTTTCCTGATTTCTAAGGAGAATGTCACAAACACACAACTTTTCCATGACAAGCAGGGTTCAATGGGAAATCTGTCCCCTGGTTTCTATTTGAATAATAAGTGAATTATTCAGTCTGATGCTCGCTCCACTGCTACTAGCTTCTTCATTCTCTGTCTCGGCTTTCATATGTACCATGATAATTATTAGTACAAGTCATAGATGACTTCTGGGCAAGGTGATACAGTCGATATGAATCAGAACAGATAGCTGATTCGAATAATGATAGATATCAAAACACTAGATTTGCTTTAAAACGAAGCAGAGAGTTGACTGATATCACTTCTAGTTTCCACAACACCAAACGAATACAGGATATTCCAGCCCTTGTATGTCTTTCAATCTTTCTGCCAAAACCACCTCTTCCTTCTCTTTGAAAGATATCACAATCACTCATGTATCAGGAATGCAAACCCAAATTTCAATTCACTTCTCTGCAGGCATCACAAAAGGCAACTGCCAAAACCGACTAGTATGTTCCCTATGCACCCGAAGAACAATTCGTGCCATTAAAACAATTCTGTCATCCATTCATATTACAAGATAGTAAGATACAGAAGTCCACCTGGTAAAGTGGTGCACAATCAGTGACCCAGTGATTTCATAAATGATTTTGTGTTCATAACGTCATCTTTGGATTCTGGATAACTTGGTGGCTTAAAAAGCTTCCAAAGTCCAGCAGCATGTTGGTTTCGAACTTTACCATCTCCTGAAAATCTCCCAAATATTTTTTCACAATCCGGATACGGCTTGACATACAGGTTATAGAATCTAAGCCTGCTAGGCTTGATCAGACCCTTTAACCCCACTTCACAACCAAGCCCACCTTTTGATCGCAAATGCTCTATCACATTGTACCGAGGAATGATTTGCTTCTCAAAATTCACACCCAAATACTCTGGAACTTCAACCAAACAACGGATATTGAACTTCAAGGTATGTATTAAAAACTCAATCTTCCTCTCAATGTCCTCCACCTTATATATGATTGACCTTGGCTCCTTCCACAACGCCTCAAAAGCCTCTCTCCGAATCAACCCATGTTTGCACAAGCAGTCAACTCTCAATTTCACTTCAAAGCCAGCTCGAAATTCTCCATCACTGAAAATCTTCTCCTTGATAGGTTTCCTACATTTCAAAGTCCTTAACCATTCCAAACACCGCGAAAATTCACCCAATTCCATGCCTAGAACTCTCGGCTCTTTAATGATCTCTCTCCTAATCACATCCTCACTAAAGCCGAAATCTTTAAACTCACCAAGCAATGGCTTTAATCTATCTTCAACCCCAAAGCCTATAACCCCTGGAAAAGAACAAAGAACCCGATCAATTCCATCCCTTGGAATTCCAAATCCCACTAAGAATTCGAGCCTCCTTTGAATTTCCCTCTCATTCATCAAAATCACTCCTGCATAGCCCTCTAAAACCCTACTGACAGTGCCATCATTAAACCCTAAACCCCTCAAGGCCTCCACGCTCTTACAAACACCATCTGGGTCAATCTGAAACCTCTTCGATTGCTCCAAAACACTCTTAATCATCAACGGGGAAGCACTCAAAAACCCCAAATTCGAGAACCCCATTTCCCATTTCTTAAGGAACTCAAAATCCAAAACACCAGGACAGTCACATATCAATGAAACGATGGAGTTCTGCGGAATTTTGAACGATGAAAGAATAACCAGAGACTTCTCTAATTCTTCTGAGTCTGAATTAAGTAAAAATTGATTCTTGGAGAGGAAATTGTGGGCAAGGGAAGATGGAAAGCCGTACCTTTGGAGTAGAGTGGCGAGAGAAACTTGATCCCTGCATTGGGATTGCTGGGAAAATCTGGGTTTTTGTGGATTTGATGAAAAAGATTGGACCTTTTGGGTCGATAACGCTGGGTTTTGTTTGGGGATTAAAGTGACTGTGAAGCGGGAGACAATGGTTCTCGTCAGAATCCTTATGGCCATTATTTGACAATTCTGGGTGAGCAGAGACCCAGTCATATATACTTAGACCGCGATAAAAGTAAAAATAAGAAGAAATGTGGGGTGAAATTTTTTTTTTTAAAGAAAAGAAAAGAAAAGAGAATTTGTTATGCATATTTGAACTGCATTGAGCCAATTTACACCCCCAAATTGAACGAGTATTGTTCGTTAGGGACAAGGTCAATGTCATCCCTTACTTAAAATTGAAAGCAAATTATTTTCTTACCTTAAATTGATAATGACAATGTTTTTTTTTTTTGTTCTGAACAAGATAATGACAGACTTGACAGTGTTACATAGGAGCCACCATTGTAAAATTCAGAACTTATTTGCTAACATTACAATTAGTCCTTTTTTTTACATTGTACCACCTGGCACCTAAAGCCCTTGGTACACCCACAAGTTACTTCCTCTGGGAGTCGAAGGATCATGCCAATATCCGCTTTCTTTCATTTGGGAGTAGAGACACTCACAAGTCACAACTGACAAGTTACTTTCTTTCATTTCCTGCATTTGAAATTTTCCACCCCTTCACATTTCCTTTGATCTCTAAGAAAAAAGAGAGAAAATTTTCCCCAAAACCCCACCAAAGAGCTTTTTGATCCCAAAATTTTAAAATAATGCAGAGGCTTCTTTCTGTGAAATTAGCCTCAAACCTCCCCAAAAAGCTCTCAACCTCCACCACCGCCACCACAAGTTCTTCTCTTTTCCACTTTCAACCTCACAAAACCTTTCCTCTCACCAAACCACCCCAAACCCAAACTCAAAATCACTTCTTTAGCTCCTTTCCCACACACCCTCTTCTCCATCAAGCTCATTCATGGAGGTCGCAGCACAATCTCACACAGAAAATTCATGGATTTCTCTCCAACCCTTTACTCAGGAGGCACTTTTTGTTGGATTCCGCAAATACCCTTTTGAGGGTATCAAGCAAGAGGCTTTCGGATTGCAGGCTTGCCTTTCTCCAAAGCAAATTTCCCAAACAGAGTTTTCACTTCAACCCAAGTAGTAATTCTCATGGGGTTGCCAGGTAATGTTTTTTGTTTTCTGTGGAAGTGTCTCATTGATTTCAATGAAATTTGTAAGAAAATGAAGGAAAGCTAGTCATTTCACAACCAGTAGTTGTTTGCTTCCGTTATCCAATTTGCCTTTGATTCCTAGCAAACTGTACAGTTGAATTGGGGTTATTGTTTTGTATATAAAAATTTCAGGACTGTGAGAAATTGTTTGTCACTAAATTGGGGTTTTTTTCTGTTAAAATTTCTTTTTGGCTTCTTGTTTTTAAATTTTCACGATTGATTTGACCCATGAGAGAAAAGCAATGTGGCCGGATACAGAAAAGGACAACACGTTTCGATTTTTGAGTGGTAGACTGTACAAGTTTTTCCATTTATGTGTTGCCTCTTTTATTCATCACAAAAGCTACTGCATACTTCACTGCAAATAGCCATTTGATATCCTCCGCTACAAAAACTATGTGACATTATAGTTAACTATTAAAATATGACTTCTATTGTTTAGGCAATCAAGGAAAAGATTTGCTAGTAGTTGATATACATTATTAAGTATTAAAACCATCTTCAAGTTGGAAATGTGAAATTGTTGTGTTTGTGAGTTAAAAGAAAAACGAGTCCTGGTATGTGACAAATTGTTAAATTGCTAGACTTGCTGGGTATGACTAGAGGTATTACTTTACTTGTTGACCTGTGGTCATTTTCATCATTCTGAATTATTGGTTTCAAATCTAGTTTCTGATTCGGCTTGTTTCTTCTTCGACTTCTGCTACAAAATAAGTACCCTTTCAAAATCTGTGATTTCACTTATTGAAGAATATCAAACATAGTAGCAGACTTTTGAGTTGGTCTTCACATTATAGCAGGCAGGAGTTCTCACATTTTAACTTTCCATTTTGATATTTCCATCTATTATTCAGTAGCCAAATGCATTCCATCACCAAGAAAAGCTCTGCATTTTTTATTACAATATTTATTTATTTTTCAATTGCTTTGATAGTGTAAAGTGTTCATCCTCTTTTCCCGTAGTTTCTTTATTCCATGAGCATGTCAGTAAACCTCAGTTAGTCCCTGCTCTCTGTTGAAAAAGTGGAAACCTGAGAAGCCATTCTGTCTGCTCCTATGCATCTCAAGGAGGGACTTACAAATGTGACTTTTTTTTGTTTTCTTGGTGGTGGGGGAAGGGAAGCCCAAGGAGTGGTGGGTAGTGTTGCTGGTAGTAGACTATGGTGCACTGGATATTACATCTGCAGTTCTGTATTTTGTGATGACTATTGTTTGTTGTTTTGGTTTTCAAGTTTCTGCATTTATTGCACCAACAATAATGTGTTTCAAATATTATATTAATGGAAGGCATACTTCTGATCTTACCATATTTGTAGTTTAAGACAGTGCATGGAAGATCTTTACTATGAATAACTTATTTCTCCTGTTTGCAGGAGATCATGGTTGCCAAGGCTATCAAGCAGTGACATGGTTTTGGGATTGATTATAGCTAATGTTGCTGTTTTTCTTTTATGGAGGATAGCAGACCCTGTATTCATGTATAAGAATTTTACTGTGAGTCCTTAATTTGAACTTGTGTGCTACTAAATGCTGTCAACTTTTTATATCTAGAATTTAATCAATTTATTTCCTGACATTTCTTTGTGGGCTCTGTCTTCTGGAGGAACCGACTTGTTTATATTTGACTGTACCCGTTGGCTACTTATAAGTGACTAATGGGATGACTCAAGGAAACAATATGTTTACGGACAGACTCTTTATAGCTGCTTAGTATTCTAGTCTGATAATATTCCATTTCTAACTTCAATTTCCTAACTTGTTGATTTTCTCTAAGCAGATCTCATTGAACAATTTTACAAGTGGACGTCTTCACACATTGATAACTTCTGCATTTAGTCACATAGATGTTGGGCATATCATTTCTAACATGATTGGACTGTATTTTTTTGGGACCAATGTAAGCTCAGCTTCCTCAGAAACTCTTTCTCTTTCTTGCTCCAGGTTCAAATGATTCTTAAAACACACATATTCTAAAGGATTCCTGTATGCTACTAAATTTGTTTTGAAATCTGTTTAGTTGGAGAATGTATCATAAGGCTAAGCTTGCTTGACTTATTAAGTTAATTCTTGCATAATCTTTATGAAGTGGTGAACTCAATCAGTTTCAATCATGCTTCTCTGGTTTGGGTGCATTGACCAGATTGGAAGAACTTTTGGGCCTGAATTTTTGCTAAAGTTGTATCTAGCTGGAGCTATTGGTGGCTCAGTCTTTTACTTGGTGCACCATGCCTTCCTGGCGGCATCATCAAAGGTACTATGATACTCAAGATAATAACTCAATCAGCTTTTGTGTGAAACAACCACTATCAAGGATTGAATCAGTATTTTATACTTAAATAATTATTTTCTGGCAATTGAAATTTCTGGCAAAGTAGTAGATACAGTAGATGGAATTAAGTGGTAATCCCCTCTACTAAGACGGGATTGTTCTACACAAAAGGATCATAGAATATTCAACAGATGTCAATTTTAATTCACTGCACTTTTACTGAGTATATCTTATAGAGTATTCTCACAATCTATTGTTTGCAGAATCGATCATTTGGGATGATGGACCCTTCAAAGACCCCAGGATTGGTATGCTATCAGAAACCCTTTACGATCTGTGGTCCTTACATTTCTCAACAAACCAGGCTACCAAATGACAGTAGATTATCTGTATATCATTTCCCAGCAAATTTTTAACAGGCTATAAATAAAGTCCCAAAGGAAATATATCATGAAAGGGATGTTTTACCTTTTTTCCCCTGAATTAGCATTGAATTTGTCATTTCTCACCACTAAATAACTTAAGATTTGTGCATGGCATTGTGAGGCATAGTCTCCTTATTCAATCACTGTTTGTTTTCTGGCATATTTATGCCATGCATAAGGGCATAAGGCTAGTTATACAGTGGCAAGAAAGGATGAATAGTTTAACTTAAAACGTCACTCCACCAGCTTCATTATTTTCATCAATTGTTTGACTAAAAGTTGACAAGCTAACTTTGATTAGTTGCTATATCCTGTCAGGAGCATGACTTGAAACTCCAAGTCATTTAACTATTGCCTGTTTGTTACATTAGGGCGCAAGCGGTGCTGTTAATGCTATCATGTTGCTTGGTATATTCCTCCACCCCACAGCTACCCTCTACTTGGATTTTATCATACCAGTTCCTGCCATGCTGCTGGTAAGTTTGCTTCTATGTTGTGTGATTTGTTGAGGCTATCATGCATATACTTAAAATAAGTTGCCTCTCTTTTTTCTGTTTTAGGGGATCTTTCTAATCGGGAAGGATATCTTAAGGATTATGGAGGTATGTTGGTTATCTACTGTTTTCACAATTCCATCTGTGTGCATTGGCCTTGAAATGGAATAGGAATTGAGTCATGATTATCATCACAATGGGTTTACAGCCAAATGTGTATTATGACAATAGAGTAATAGACCTTGTTCATTTTTACTTTCTGTCCATATTATTGTTCTAGTGCCTCGTTGTCCCTTAATGAGTTCGAACTCCAGAACTTTCTTCCCCATGCCATCAAACCACTGCTGTTGTTAGTTTCTAGTAAATGTAGTGGTGACATTATGTTGTTGTTGCAGGGAAACAGTCAGATCTCAGGATCTGCACACTTGGGCGGCGCCGCAGTCGCAGCTATAGCCTGGGCAAGACTTCGGAAGGGGCGTCGTTTATTTTAAATGACTGCAGATTACTCCAAGATATTCCAGCATGTTAGCTATTAGTCAGTGCCTTCTAGCAGGTTTTCCTTCTGGAGTTGGATTTACGGAATCAAATTCATCCACACACTTCTTCGCAGGACCATGTTCAACTTTTCCTAATGTCAAATTCTGACGAGTAGGCCAAATTTTTACTTTAAATTCAAAAATTTAAAATTTTAACTCCTGTGATAAAAATCAGGCCCAATCCGGCCTTTAAATGTGATAAAAACGACTTGACGTTTAGTATCAGACGATTCGGCTGGAACTTGTATAAACCAGGCCCAATTCGACCTTTGAAATAGATTAAAAGGGCTATGTCATAAAAAGTCTTTTTTGTGGACGGTTTGGGCTGGGCCTAGCAAAACCAGCTAAATTCGGCCTTTAAATATGATCAAAAGAAAACAGACCATTTTGGGCTGGACCACGCACAAAATAGGCCCTTGAAACTGTAATAAAACGACATATCGTTTTTTATCTGACGATTTGGGTTGGGCCTCGTAAAAAAATAGGCCCAATTCGGCCTTTATATCTTATTAAAAACGACGTGTCGTTTGGCTTGTGCCAAATTTGGGCTGGTCCTTTTCATAAAACGACGTGTCATTTTTTATTTGACGATTTGGGCTGGACAATGTAATAAAACAACGTGTCGTTTTTTATAGCCTGTCTGGGCTGGGCCTCGTAAAAATAGGCCCAATTCGGCTTTATATAAAATAAAACAACGTGTCGTTTGGCTTGTGCCAAATTTGGGCTGAACCCGTAATAAAACGACGTGTCGTTTTGTTTTGGCCGGTTTGGGCTGGGCCTAGTTAAAATCGGCCCAATAAGTGGACAAATGCTTGATGAAAAACGACACGTCGTTTAGATAAAGAAAATTGGGCCTTATATATACCTGGGCCGGCCCAAATGGTTGCACAAAACGACACGTCGTTTATTAATGCGAAAAATGTGTGCTGGACTAATGTATAAAACGACTAGTCGTTTATCATTTCACGATTTGGGCTGGGCCTTCTGTATACCCGGCCCAATAATGCCAAAAACGACGTGTTGTCTGGTCCTCAAAATAAAACGACGTGTCGTTTTTATACAGTTTTGGGCTTGGGCTAGTTTAAAATAGGCCCAATTCGGCCTCATATAAAAAACGACACGTCGTTTTATCTTGCGCGATATTTTGGGCTGGGCCATTTCATAAAACGACGTGTCGTATTTTGTTTGATGATTTGGGCTGGGCGAATTTGAATTTTGGAAAATTAAAAAACGACTTGTCGTTTAGATTGTACGAAATTTGCCTGTTTGGGCTGGGCCTCGTCAAAATAGACTCAATTCGGCCTTTATATCAAATCAAAAGCGACGTGTCGTTTGGATTGTGCGAAATTTGCGCCAGGCCATTACATAAAACAACGTGTCGTTTTTATTGTGACAATTTGGGCTGGGCCTATTAAAACCGGCACAATTCAGCCTTTGAAAATGAAAATTTGGGCTGGGCCTAATTAGGCTTTGAAAAAAACGACGTGTCGTTCGTTTTATGCGAAAATTTGGGCTGTGCCATTAGGCCTTTTAAATGTAATAAAACCGACACGTCGTGTCGTTTTTAAGCGAAAATTTGGGCTGGGCTATGTCGAATTAGGCCTTTTCAATGTAATTAGGGACGATTTGGGCTGGGCGATGTACAAACTAGGCCCAATTCGGCCTTTGACGTGTTGTTTTATGCGATGATTTGGGTTGGGCCAATTACAAACCAGGCCCAATTCTTCCCGTTAAATGTAATAAAAACGACTTCTAAACTGATGACCTATTTTATGTGACGATTTGGGCTGAGCCGAGCACAGACCAGGCCGGCTGAGTTCACAAAATGGAAATTGAGTATGTAACCCCACCAAAAAAAGAAAGAGCTTTGTATGAGACTTGAGTGTTCAAGCTTGAAGACTGAAACGGCAAAGAGAGAGATCGCAAATAGAATTCATATGTGTTTCCTGGAATCAGATTCCAGATTAGAAAGAAGGTCAACAGAGAGAGAGAGAGAGGCATGCTTCGTGGCCCTCAACATCTCCCGCCACCAAATTTCCCAAATCCTCAATTCAAATTCCAATGTGCTCACTTTCTTTCTGCTACACAATTCCAAAACTCACTTCTCGTTTTCCATTTAGGTTTCTGGATATATTTCGCTCAAGGAATGAGTATTGATGGCGATGCTTTCGGGTTCGGAAGGATAAATCCATGAAAGCATCCAATCACTGAGACTCTAAGTTATAGAATCATCTGTTGAGCCTAAGTTCATCAACGCAGCCTAAGAATTTATTTGATCATTTGACGTACCCAAATTACATTGCTGATAATCCTATTAAAGCTGCTCAATTGATGAAGAGTATTCTAAATTGCTTTAAAGCATAACTAGGGCTCAGTTCATGGAGTTGTTAGAAAGAAGACGAAGAAGACTATCAAGACTATCAAGTATTTACACTTCAATCAATGCACACTAAACTTCTTCAAGACCAAAGCAACAGGTGGCCTGAATATCTCATACAAGCCTGGTTTGAGGAATATAATCTTTTGTTTAGGTCATTGAATTGCTCAGTTTGGAATAAGGCCCTAGTATGTTTAAATAGATGATCTGATTCACTAATAATCCACTCAACCATACTATATACAAGTGCCACATCATGGAACCACTGAAATCAAAATGGCATATGTAATGAATTAAGCTGAAACCACAATATGCAGATATGGAACAAGTAGTGAATCACAAATCACAAAGAGGTAAGAGTGGCATGTATGATATCAAAACTGAATTTACCAGAAACAAAGCTAATACCTGGAGGAGTATGTCCACAGTAACCATGATCCCTGAGACGAGGAAAGTCTGAGCTAAAGCTTCAACCCCACTTGTGTAATTGTCCTGGAGTAGAAAAGCCACCAAACTAATCTCCAAACACATAATTGCAGAAGCAGTGAACAAAGACAAGAGATCCCAAGCAACTGCCTTTCCAGCAGAGCATTGTCAACCCTGTAAATGTAACGAAACACCAGACCAAGCTAATATCAAACCCCCAAAATTCACAAAGAATGTAAAATCCCTAAAACCCTAAAATGTGAAAGCACGGACCTGAAGAGAGCACCAGGCGAGGTTGAGAAGGGTGGCCACCCAGACAAGGGCATAATAGGAAATCATGATATAAGACCTGCCATTGGAGAGCTTCTTGAGGTTCTTCTTCGCGTGGACCGCCAAGTAAACCAAGAAAACAACGGAAGGCACCACCAAAACGGCGTCGTACCAGACCCCATGGCAGTCTGACTTGCCGGCGACGGAAAAGCTCCGATCTTCACCGTCGACTGTGGCGGCAAGGCTTGGGATCGGCGCGTTGACCGAGGTGTTCAAGTATTCCAGAACGCCAACTTGCCATAGCTCTGGCGTAGGAGATTGCATTTGCCAAGAGTAAAACCCCTTTATTTGGAATTAGACTCCTCAAGTAGTATACTTTGGATTATTTGATCAGATATATATATATATATATATATATATATATATATATATATATAATGTTTTTTTTTTGCTAATAAAGAGCATTAAATATATTCTAAAAAACAAAAAAACATTAAATCACAAACCACCAATACGATGTCGCATTATCAACTGATTTTTATTGTTATGCTAATCACACAAGAAGTCCGAAATTCGAAGTGGATAAATTTGGGCCTTGTTTTTGTGGCTAACAAATTTCAACTGAAGAGTACTAAATGTTCTCATCATTGTCACACGTCTAAAGTTTCAATAATTTTGTCTCACAAAACTATATATGAATGTAAGAACTAAGAAGTGTAAAAGCAGAATTTTCAAACAGAGAAAATAATTTATTTATTTTTAATGGAACGACAATCAAATTATAAAACAAATTAACTTCAAAAACATTATTCATAGAACAAACAAAAGTAAAACTGTAAAAGACCTTTTTCTCTATGAGAAGACTTTGGTGTTAGCATAACTTCTAGGTAAAGAAAAACTATTTAAGAATTAAAAACACACACCTCACAAAGCTAATTCCATGAAACAGAGGAATATCTGCAAATAAATTGCTCAAATCCAACAAAAAAGTGACAGTAAAAAGCACTGACGCTTTTTGTTAACAGTAATAACATCAAACGAGCTCTAAACTCTTATCTATTAGTCTATTACTAAACTTTCCTTGAGATGATACTCGCACATAACCTCTAAAACATTTTTTCGCTGATTGTAGACCTCAATAATATATGCTGCGGCAGTTAAAAACTAAAACATGAGCTTGGCTTCATTTTCCTCATTTTGCCTAATAATCTTCACTTCACCTCGGAATATGGAAACTTTTAATTTACGTTCGTCTATCAACTCAAACACACAGACATCACCTAATACCAGATGATTGTCCTGCTTAAATGCTTTCCAACCAGCCCCAGAAAGACTTGCTCGCATTCGGTAAACTGTCTCGCCTGAAATCTGTAGGCTCACTTCTCGCAAGAAGTGCCTGGTCTACATAGATGTTCACTGGCAAATGATGCACTTATATACTGCAAATATGAGAGGATTGTTAGTTACTTAAAGATTATGTAGCATGCATGTTGCTCCTTAAATGAGTGCATTCTCTCATATGTCCAGGAGAGCTTACCGCGAGAGAGAGGCGTATGTATGAAGCTGTCATATATATTGAGCATAAAGATTGGCTTGTCAGATTTGAAACTGGTAGTTGTACGTGGAAAGATTATTTTTGTGTTCATCAGACAAGGATCCAGAGGAAACTGAACTGGCTCTAGCTTCTAACTGGGCAGGAGGCACATCTCGATTAGCTCCGGCCTGTACGTTTTTTTCCTTTTTGGTCTTCCATCAACTCCTGTATACTCCCATATATCATGTTGCTTAATTGATATATTCCTCCACCGTACCCCACAGCTACGTACCCTCTACTTGGATTTTATCATATATACCAGTTCCTGCCATGCTGCTGGTAAGTTTGCTTCTATATATGTTGTGTGATTTGTTGAGGCTATCATGCAAATTAATACTTAAAATAAGTTGCCTCTCTTTTTTCTGTTTTAGGGGGGAAGGATATCTTAAGGATCATGGAGGTATGTTGGTTATCTACTGTTTTCACAATTCCATCTGTGTGCATTGGCCTTGAAATGGAATAGGAGTTGAGTCATGATTATCATCACAATGGGTTTACAGCCAAATGTGTATTATGACAATAGAGTAATAGACCTTGTTCATTTTTACTTTCTGCTCAAAATTTTCCTTTTAGGCCAATTAAAATTTTAAAATATTCAAGAAGGTAAAATTGTAAATGCTGGAAGAATTTTTGTTGGGTTCTACACTTCTACTTGAATATTTGTTGAATTTTACATGATAAAATAATTTTCAATTTATTAAACTTTTTATACAAAAATTATGTATGAGCATGAGGCCATATTGAAAATAAGATCCAAAGTTAAAAATTAAAATGTTTGCATTTCGATCTAAAGTTAGTTTAACTTTTTGCAAGCAAGGTTTGAAATATCGGTGTATGTTCCAATATTGGTTGATATTTCTAATTTTTAAGAAGTTGATATTTTTATTTTTCTAACAAATACTCATTCTCGTTTTTTTATATCTTTCAATAAGCAATGTTTAAAACCTCGATTTCATGTAACGCATCATTGGAAATTTTCGCCTTTCCTAAAAAACACTATCTTTTGTTTTTATTCCCGAACTAACTATAATGAATTACTAAAAAAAAAAATTCAAGTTTATCACCACGGATAAGTACGCTTACGTATCTAGAATTTACGATGTATCATTATGAACTAATTCTTTCTTCTAAAAGAACCAATTTTTTGTTAAAAAAAAAAAAGAACCAATTTTTGCTTATAGTTTTCATATTCAAAACTAAAATATTGCTAAAATTTTATTATATTTATTTTTCTTTTTGACATTTTTTACTTTGTTCATGACACCAATTTTAACTTTCACATTTGATCCAAGGATCTAAACTGGAAAAACATTTATCTGTCTGTCGTTTTTCTTTATAATTGTTTATTACCTCATTTGCCATAAAAACAAAAATTCCACTCAATCCCAGAAGAAAAAGCCCATAAAAAATTCATCTCCGAAATTTCACGTCTTTCACCTTTCGCACTTTCTACCAGCTTTGATTGTATACCCAGAAAGAAAATGAGGTGGGAAAGGGTCCAGCTTCAACCTGAACACCAAGCTCAGCACCAACAAGGAGTGTTGGGTGAGAATGAGATACATGGGCCTGGGAAGAGGTGGGGGCACACCTGCAACGCCATTAAAGAAGGGAGGTTGCTCTATGTCTTCGGTGGTTATGGCAAAGATAACTGTCAGACCAACCAAGTTCACGTCTTTGACACTGGTGGGTCTTCCCCAAATGCTCAATTTTTTTCTACGATTCCTGGGTTTATTTTTCTGTGTCCATTTTCTGCAATTTTGGGTTGCCATTGTTGTTTTTGTGATTGTTATGTGACAAAGTTTGGATTTTTATGATAATACTGTAGATTAATGTGCATGCAGGTGTTAGTGGGCCTGGCTGTTAGGGTTTTTGTTGGGTTTAATTTGTTGAATTTTGTATCTGTCTTCCTTATTTGGACTCAAAATTTTTGTGGATTCATGTTTTACAAGACTACTTGTGGGACTTTGATTTTTAGGGTTTTATTGCTCTACTGGTTGTTGCATTTATATGGAGATTGTTCAGTGTCTCATTCTGAATTGCTGACTGCAGTTGCGCATACATGGAGCCAGCCAGTGATAAAAGGCACTCCACCAACTCCAAGGGACAGCCACAGTTGTAACACTGTTGGTGATAATCTGTTTGTCTTTGGAGGCACAGATGGGACGAACCCTCTTAAGGATTTGCATATACTAGACACTTGTGAGTAATTTTATCTCTTATGTAGTGTTTTGTTTTGTTAGCGTCTTTCAATGACCAGCTAGTCTGCTCACCCTTTTGTTTTTTTACCCTCAAGTGATAGCTAGTGCAGTATTATTCAGGTAAAGAAGTTAATTAGATGGTTATGAGTCCATTGCGCCAATTCATTTTCTTTTCTGTATTCATTTTGCATTTGGTATGCGGTATATGCTTAAGGGATGAATCCAGATATTCTAAATTCACAAAGTTTGCCAACACCATTTGCTTTTAGGGCTTATACTGAATTCTTTATTACTGATATATGTACTGTACATTCCGTGTTTGTGATTGCTTCTGTTCTTGATGCTTGTGTAGCGTCCCATACATGGATATCTCCAACTTTAAGAGGTGAGGGACCAGAAGCTCGTGAAGGCCATAGTGCAGCCCTTGTCGGGAAGCGGCTATTTGTGTTTGGTGGCTGTGGAAAGTCGGCAAATAATAATGAGGAAGTCTACTACAACGATCTGTACATCTTGAATATAGGTAAGCCTTCCATATGTGATCGTTGGTTTGAAATCTTCATTTACTTTGGCTTGGGGGTTACGTTCACATATGTCTTAGTCACTGATCAATACAGATAGCATAATATACAAGTTTAAACCCTTTTGCCATCCTATCTTGTAGAGACGTTTGCATGGAAACATGCTACGACATCGGGCCCACCACCATCTCCTCGCGACAGCCATACTTGCTCATCTTCGAAGAACAAAGTAATTGTGATTGGTGGTGAAGATGGGCATGATTACTATTTGTCCGATGTCCATATTCTTGACACAGGTATTGTAATTTTCTTACATTCCTTGACCAATTACGAAGTACATTATATAACAATTGTAATTAGATTAAATTTGCTTGTCTAGCTTCGGGATAATGTTTATGATCTGTACTTTTAATAATTCTGCCATCACTGTACTTCATTAGATACTCTAGTGTGGAGGGAGCTGAACACTTCAGGCCAGTTCTTGCCGCCCCGAGCTGGTCATTCAACTGTTGCTTTTGGGAAGAACTTATTTGTTTTTGGGGGATTTACAGATGCCCAAAATCTGTACAATGACCTCTATATGCTTGATGTTGGTATGTATCAAGTAATTATCCGAAACATTTACATGTGTTTCCACATATGTATGCATATATGCATGTATGTTTTGTGTATGTAAGAAAATCTGAATTTCGGGATCTATTTTTCCCCAAGACGTAAATTGTGCAATATGAGTAATTGTGTGATAGCATTTACAATAGTTATGTCTATAGATGAGTGCATAATTAAGTTCTTATAGGTCCCTATGGAACTAATGTGAAATGAGATGATTCAATTTTTCTTTATGAAGTTTTCACTGACATGCACCAGTGGGACCAGGCCCAAATGTTGTGGAAGAATGTCAGTATTATACCCGTACATCTTTTCCATTAGTAAAAACTAAAAAGGAAGTTGGGAAAACTTAAATGCTTTACGCTGTGAAACTAGGAAGTCATTCTTTTATTATAAGGCTAGTAATACCCGTACATCTTTTTCCATCAGTGGGTGGAGATTCAATCCTCCAATAATAAAGTTTCTTATATTATTTTATTTTTACGTAATTAATAATATTGGAGAAGGGGCGTTTCGAACACCGACCTCGAGTGTAAGGGTAAATGCTCTTGACCTCTAGAGCTACAATCCCTCCCCCAAATATCTTTTTTTTTCTTCTATATATAATATATTGCACTGATTCAAAAAGAATATATCGAATTTCTGAAGTGACTCACACATCCACTACATGTTTTTTTTTTCCTCACTCGTCGGTTTACCTGCCTTTACGGATTACTTGTTGGTTTGGATCAATCTTCTTGTGTCCCATATCTACATATACATTGGGTTGTTTTAGCTTCTTACTTTTGTTTGGTGGTTCAATTATGAAATTGCATCTATAATGATACTACCACTCCATCCCAATGTTGGTGCAGATACTGGTGTATGGACGAAGGTGGTAACTACAGGTGATGGACCTTCCGCTAGATTTTCTGTTGCTGGGGACTGTTTGGATCCTGTGAAAGGAGGTGTTCTTGTGTTTATTGGTGGTTGCAATAAAAGTCTTGAAGCACTGGATGATATGTATTACTTAAACACAGGTGAAGTGTGATCTTTTCAGAGCGCAAGTATCCCCAGCACTCTAACTACACCCAACAATATCCGACCCATTTTCCTAAACATCCTTTATTAAAACCTAAATCAGCCAACCAATTAGCTCTCTTTGAAACATTTCAAAACGCAGCTGAACCAGCAGCACTGAACATTTCACTGCCCAGCTGCACATAGACTACCGAATACTCCATCACCATACATTCAAGATTCTATTCATGTGTTCATTTAAAGAAAGTGCTTCTAATATACACTAATCTTAGATCGGTTTTGTAGACAAGAGAATCTTCTACTTGAAGATCCTTAGATTGTTTCCTTTTTCTCCAGATTTGCTCGCTATCACTATTCATTCTAATTTATTCTCAAAGAAACTAACTGCTGGGTTTTAGTGCTCCCTGTTCGCGATGCTCCTTCGTCTTTCAAACTCTCTGAACTTGTTTTTTCCCGTCTCAGTATTGTTCATACATAAAATGTTAAATATTTCCTTATATCGACCATGAAACTAGAACCAATGAGGCAACTGAGACTTTGTAGATAGTTTTTATAACTTATCGAATTTTGGCTTTATGGGAAACTACTTCAAATTTTGTTTAACACGGAGTTTCCTTGAGCTGATTTGAGTTCAAGCTAATTGTGCATATTAAATCTTTCCAATTCCATACATGTACATCATTAATGTTTCTTATTGCTTCTTTTGAGTACTCATCTTAAGGTTTTCTTTTACTTGTTCAATTAACTTTGTTTCATACTTGGGAATTTGCTGGCTTTAAATGAATTTCCCCTGAATTATTTATATTATTTTATTAAAGAAACCTTCGACAGAGTTTAAAATTTGTTAAAAGTCTCGCTGACCTGATATAATTTCTAATTTTAGGACTTGTCAGAGAGAGTGAAAGGAGGCTCGAGAAATTATCATTGAGGAAGCAATTAAAGCTAAAGTGCCAAGAACAAAATCTCACTTCTATTCATGACAGAGCTCTTGTTACAGTTGGAACTGGTGCTGAAATTTTCCATCCCCATACAGTTCCATTTTATGGCCAACCATGTGAGTATTGTTTTTTCAGATAGCGTCCCGTTACGTTTTCTGCAAAATGTACATACTTCCAAAAGGGAATGGTGGCATCTCTAAAAGGGAATTTTTTGTTTTCTCTTGCAATACATCTATGCTGAATAATTGTTTCCTTTACATTTCCAAAAAAAAAAATTTGTTTCCTTTCTGTGGTGATGCATTGGGATCTAGAGCCTTTTTTTTTTTTTTTTTCATTTCCTCTTTGATGCAACCATTTGTGCAGGATAAAAAAAAAATGGGGGCGGTTTGGTCTGCACCTTTGTTATTCTTTTTCGTCTTTTTTGCATGTATCTTTAGGGGAGCTGCCAGAGATCAGCTCCTTACGCCCATTATTTTCCCAATTTCATTTAATGTGCAAATTTGAAGGCAGAAAAAAACTGTCTGGTCCTAGGGATAGTTATAATTTTTCTTTGCCAGTGTCCAGTACTCTTACTCCATGGTACCACAATTTAAGAGATTGCTATGGATTTTTTGTGTTTGGATTCCATTATCCCCTGTATGCATACAAGTTTTAAATACATTCTCTAGCATGTTCTGTACAGATTCACTTGTAGAAACTGAAATTTCTATACTTAGCATGGGTTAGCACCTTGAGGATTTGTTTATGCTGTAGCCTTGTATATATAAGGTTCTGCTACATTGTTTGGGAGTTGAAGTGATGTTTACTGATGACTTTATTGGTTATCTGTCACTGCAGATGAGCAAACTATCCCATTGAATCAATCCCCGCTTCTTCCTGCAAAGAGGTCATTTCAAGCAAAGGTTACTGAAAGACTGTTTGATGGATACACAATTGAAACTGTTATTGATGGAAAGCCTCTTCGTGGTGTATTGTTTTCCAACAAGCCAGAGATTTGTAACACCGCTACTCCTAATTTCAGTAGGTAAGATTATGGTCAATCACCTTAACAATGTATCAATCACTGTTGCATGTTTTCGTAGAATTTTTGGTTTAATGATGATTTTGTGATTCTAATATCAGGAAGCGGGCTGCCAGTGAAGCTGATGGGATAATGTCAAATGGTGGTTGTAACAGCAAGTCAAAAGATTCTAAAGGCATCAGCCAAGAGGCAATAGATCACAGACAGCCAATTAATGCTCAAGCAAAGGAGTCCACATCACATGAGATTGCTCGTGGACAGGTCTTGGTAGTGTGCTGTTTTGGCAGTATTTAAAGATTGCTTATTGATAATTTTACAACATCACATCCCTTTTCACAGCAAATATTATCTGATGTGGGATATATAAGATTGCATTTAAAATCTGGACTGTTATGCAGGTTACTGCTAACCCCGTGCAGTCAGTGACTCCTTTGAATCTGGGAGATATTCAGACCAATAATACTCTGAAATTGAACACTGAAGGTCAAGGAAATGACAGAACCAAGGTATGAATGTAATGAGCATTTAGTTACTTATTTGGTCTGTTAGAGGCTTGCAGCATTTTATGCTGATGGATATGCACTCCTGACATTTTCTTTGATAAACATTTCAACGTTACCTGCTCCAGCCATTTAGCTGATGGTTTAAACCAACAGACTCACATATATATTGACAAGGCCCTATTATGTTCTCATCTGGTGGCATATTAGCTGTGTGACAACAAGTATTAGAATTTGAATTTCCCCTTAATACTGGACTGTTTAGATTCATATTAAGAATTAGGACATTAATTGATTAAGAAGTTCATTCTATCATGCTACTTGTGTGTACTTGAAATCACATAGAAAGTGGAAACTAAAAAGATCAGTTATATGGTATTTTTTGTCTAATGCCAAACCAGAAACACCAAAACCGTCAGATGCCATGGTGACCTTATAATGAATTTTGCCCAAGCCAACGAAGAGACTTGGTGCATGATAATTTTCTTGTGTGAGCTGATTAGCTGTCCAATTTTTGTGATGACAGATAACAACCGGAGGACACAGTGCAGCAATATCTTAACTACAGTTCGGTTGGGGATTTTCTCTGAACATGTTCGGAAAAGAAAAATCACAGCTATTTGTACATTTATTGTGTCAAGGTGATCATGAATGCAAGTGACATAGAGGGGATATACAGAATTTTCTAACTGATGTAATCTGCCACCTTCAAACATTCCTAGGTCTAGGATTCTAGTTGTATGTTGTACTCGTCTAAACCTAGTGATTAGTTCCAATTGAACCCGCTTCATACATTATGGAAGAAGAGGTTTCTTATCAGAAGTTGGTCACTTCCTTTTTGCAGCAAATGAATGAATGAATGGCAATTGCAGCCGTGCACATTCTGCTGCTTGTTCCATTTCCATGAGAATCTTTTTCTTGTTATCTTGTACAATCTCGGTTTTGATGGCAATTAAAGCTTTGAATTTTTTCTCTGGTCTTATTTGGCACTGTTTGTGCAGTGGAATTTTTTTTGTGTGAAGGTTCCCATTTTTATTTTCTGATATTCTTGGGTTCATGCTGTTTAAATGTGCCACCCTTAGCATTATTCTATCTCGTTATACAACATTTGATGCTAGAATAGAATGAATTAGCAGATTCGAACCCCAAAGACCATTTTATGCTCTCCCTCTCTTGCATATAAAAATGTGACTGCACATTTTTTTTCAATCAAAATTCAGAACGTTAGGTTAGATCAGCTTCCTAAATCCCAAGGGATGCTGATTACTTCCAAGGACCTAACTAGCAAACACACAAGTACGTGCACCAAGGCCTTGGATCTAAGCCTCCGTTAAAGAGTTGCTAAAATTGACCGCAGTCTCTAAAATGGAAAATCAATTTACAAGCTGCACAAGCACATCGTTGCGCATAAAAAATGAATTCTAACTTTCCATCGTTGTCCTTTCCAAGCTCATTCCTTAATAACAAGCCTATGGTAGAGTTGGGGACTTGGATGGGTGGGGGAGGAAGAGTTTTTTCTTGGTGTTTTCAAAGGGATTAATAAGAAGCTTGGATAAACATAGAAAGTTAAATTGATAACCAAAATCATTGAACATAGGAAATTTAACTGTAACAAAGCTCAAACGAACAAATTCCAGCCAAAGGAAGCAGTACAATATTACAGCATAGAAATCATCTACAGAAGGTCCCAAGGACGGAAACTGACGATTCCAACATCAATTACATGAGGCCTTACTGGCCACCACCTCCAAACAGGTAATCTAGAGATGAACCCCCACCAGGAGCTGCATGGACCTTTGTGGATGGACGATCCTGTCAAGCAAATTTTCAAGAATTAATGTGGCAAGCCGTGAAAAACCATACTAAGAATATCCAATATAATGGGAGAAATAAGAATTGTTAATCGATAACATTTTCTTCTTATCAGAACAGCATACGGTATGCATAGTCATCCATCACAAATTTAGTGAACAAACTAGATTTTTCTAGAAATAAATCATCTCAGATGACTTAATTAATAGCAATTTTCAAGGCCTGATTATTGTTCTATCTTCTTGATGATCATAGCCCTTTTAGATGATAAGCATGGGTACTACAGTAAATAAACAGATTGAGATTTATTTTGGTAGACAAGAGGCTGAAGCATGGAAACCTAAAAGTCAGAAATTTCAAGTCTAAAGCACATTCCCCATGGATGTTATCTGATAATGATATTGCCAATCACGACTTCAACAATAATAATTGGCGGATTTGATTCAAAGTACTTAATGATTGAGACCCAAAACATACCGTGAGGAAGTTTCCACGGTTCTGGCCATCAGCTCGAAAGTAGTTGTTTGAAGTGTTCCCAGGAACGCCTGCGGGAGTCTCCTTGTTGATCACTTCGGCAGGTGGTGCCGCAGCATTCGGCTTTTGAGTAGGTTCATTGCTCACAACCTCCACCTGCTTCTTAGGAGTTTCAACCTTTTTCGTGGTGGGATTTTGACCTTCTTCTCCACCTCCAAAAAGATATCCCAAGGAACTCCCTCCCCCTCCACTACTGACTCCACGACGCATGTTGCCTTTCTAAAGTATAGCCTGCATACATTTTCCAAACCACTTTAAACAATTAACCAATCTGACACAAATCATTATAACCAAACTATGACTGCTAAGTCCTATAGTTGCTGGCACTAAATAATAATCAGGATCACATAAACCACAAGTATGAAAACCTCATTTTGTATTGTAAATATTACTTTTCAAGTTCACCGGGTTAGATCCAATACACAATGTGCTCTCATGTCACAATTCATGTCAACACCCACATATACAAAAAAGTTACATCAATGAAGAAAATAGGCCGGGAAAAACAAAAGAGATCTGTATGTGCCTCGATTTATAAAAGAAATTAGCAGAACCTACGCAACTCAGAATCTCATATCAAGTTACGAGCACAAAAAAATCTACAGCTACACCAAACAAACTAGTTTAACCATGAGAATCAGATACTTCAATAGAAGTGGAAAACCATGTCTAAGCGGTCATGTTATTACGAATATATTGCAATAAGTCCATATGAGCTTCCAGAGTTCTGTTCAATTTTTCGCCCAATTACAGTCTTCGATATGGAAATTCTGTAATAGATGAAACCATTCGGCCTTATAAAGCTTAAGCAATTCAAAACCATGCAACACCAACACACTAAATCACACGACACCATCATTAAAAATAAGAAAGAGATGTAATGCACGACTGTAGATTCCAAAATTTGGCAGAAATAGATGCCATTAGCAATGACATTTCTGATCGTAAATCGAAATCTAAGTTCGATAAGAACAGATCTACGGAATCTGAAGCAAATTCTAAGCCCTAAATTCTGTTTGTTAGATAAGAAAACAGAGGGGAAACGGAGAAGAAGAAGAAGAAATGAGGGTTTGTTGCCATGAAAGAGAATCTCTCACCTGCGTAGTAGCGTTGAGTTGTTTGGACTTCCGAGTCAGATCTGAGTCGCGAGCACCGAGTAGTGAGTAGTGAGCCGGTGGTAACGTTTATATAGAAAATGAAATTCAAATGGCATGGGCTGTGGGGTCATTGTGATCTTTCTCTAGATATTTTTGGAGTGCTTTGAGTTGGGCTAAAGCGTCGGTATATGAGTTGGGCCAACGTACATTGGGCTCGAGCGTCAGCCCGAACGTGACTGTATAAGTGTATAACGTGTTTGCCTCTTTCATTCCAAATGACGTGACATCTGATGTGGTATACAACACATCATCACGTCATAAATTATTTATCAGAAATCATGACATGACATGAGATGTCATACCAATTAGGACTTAAATTTGGTAACCATGTTTGGGATCTCTAGTATTTTTCAAATAAAACTAGTGATGAGCATAATTTCGATCGAGCGTACAAGTACGATATGAGTATCTCAATTGCTAAGCTTATATTTGGTTCAAACTCATATTATATGCAACTAAGGCTAAGGCTCCATTTGGGATTGCTTCTCTATTAATGCTTTTGTTATGTAGCGCTTCCACTGGAAGCGATTTTGTCAGAAGCACATAGATATTTAGATAAAACTTTCAAGTGTTTTTTTTTGTAAAATCTCTTGAAATAATTCTTTTAAGAAGCACAAATCAAATGCTTCTTCAAAAACCACCAAAAAGTATTTTTATAACTAGAAAAAAAGCTTCCAACTCTTTTTACCAAACGATACCAAAAAAACATCTTTGATAGTTTGGAAGCTCTTTTGTCAGTTTTATAAAAACAATCTCAAACAAAGCTTAAGTTTGAAATTTAAATTGTTGCTCAATGACACTCAATTTGGATTTGGGGTAAAAGGATTTGCATAAGAGAAATTGGACCACTAAAAGTTAATTGAAAGTCGACGAGAACGTGAATAAATGTGGCCGTATAATATTTGATTTTTAAAAAAGCGGATATATAATAAGAGAACCCATGACAATTTTGAAAATGTTACCTTTTCACAAATATTGTGTGTAATAGTAAGAGATTTTACTAATGATGTGCATGTTTCATTAAAAAATAAAATTCAAAATCTCAAAACTAGCTATGGACGCCAAGTGTGTGTTGTTGAGTTCATCCCGAACTATCGAGCCGAAGAGCAATTCCATAAGATCTTCTAAAACTAAAAGTAACCAAAAATAAATAAAAATAGGAAACAACCTTGTGCTGACGAAAATTCGTCGGTAAAGGTTGCTCTAAAAACTAATTTTGAAAATGTACCTTTCTTTTTTTGACAAAGGTGAAAATTTACCTTCTAATAAATCTGAAATAATTTTTTTATTTTTTATTTAGGCAAAAAATCACTTTTGGTCACTCAACTTTGAAGTTTTCGACATTTTCATCATTGAAGTTTCAAAAATGTCACTTTGCTCACTCAAGTTTGAGAGTTGAGACTGTCTTTCACTTTGGTCACTGTTGTTAAATCTACCGTTATGAGCCGTTAAAATTGAGGACGTTTTTGTCAAAAATAAGAATTATAAGAATTAACGAAATATTGAACAAAAATAAAAAAAATTAATTAATAATTTGTAAAAAAAAAATATGGAAACTTCCAGATTTTTTTTACAAAGAATCCAAAATCCGACCAATTTATCATTGACCTGACCATAACCCATTTTCTTCCTCCGGCCCCCTCCGGCGGCAGGACCACCCGATTTTGGCTCCCCTCTATCTCGCCTAGCTCTCTATTGTGGTCCTTTGGCTCGTTTTATACCATAATGAGTGTAGTAAGAGCCCCAAAGTCGCGACGGGCCGACCCGATTGGCGGTGAATATTCTGGCCACTTCGTGACCGGAAATTATATGGATTTTGTACCTCTCATTCCCATAAACCTCCTTATGGTGGTCGATCACAACGAAATCAAACAAAACGTCACGAATTAAACTTTGTAGTTTTGGATTACAGAAACTTTCGAGCCCGATCCCGGCCAATCTATTTTGAATCTCACCTCGAGGTAGTTACAAAACTTGATCCTTGAGTTGTGTTTTTCATTTTGATATAAACTTTGTGGCGGTTGGAGGTGGTTTACGGCGGCGTGTTGATGGGCTCATGGTTGCTGATTTGATCGAAATGCCCTCGCGAAAATTTATTATTTACAAAATTTTAACCGAAAAAATAAACGAGTGACCAAAGTAAAAGACGATCTTAAACTTGAGTGACTAAAGTGATATTTTCAAATTTTTCAGTGAAGAAAGTGTCAAAAACTTCAAAGTTGAGTGACCAAATGTGATTTTTTGCATTTTATTTAAAGAGAAAAAACTTACTTGTGAAAATTCTCGACCTCTGGTTTAATAAATAGTTTGAGTTCAAGTTTAATTTTTTCAACATATTTACTAAATATTAAATTTGATATTCCGATAAAGTTTTAATGACTCAATCCTTTTGTACAAAGCGATCTATTGACAACCCTAATGTCAAGATAACAAGTATCATTCGTCCAAAAAAAAAAAACAAGATAACAAGTATCAAAATCAAACAAGTACCTCTATCTAAAAAAAAAGTAATTTTGCTTCACACACAAATATTTTTCATTTTTTAAAAAAGAAAAGTACTTATTGGCCAAAAAAATAATAAGAAAAAGAAAAGTACTCAATTTTTTCTTCATTCTCACGCAGCTAACGCAGAGTTAGAACTTCCGATTAGTACCAGACAGACAACACAAGATGAAGGGTTTATAGAAGTTAGTATTCTCACAGTCTTACTCAGACTTCACGGAGAATTATAACAAAATCCAAAAGGCTCTGAATCACGAAACCTTCAAATCCTAATCTTTTTAGGGTTTATGTTCAAATCTCTCTGAAGCCAAATAGGATTTCAACTTGTCTCACACTCTCATTCGGTAAGTTACACTGCTTGATTATTGCCTTTCGTTTTTTCTCAACGAGCTTTTACTGATTGGCTATTTGGTTGCTGAGGAATTGTGGCTAAAAGTGAAATTTGGATTTTACCGAATGCATGGATTTTTGGTTTTCTAAATTCAAAATGAAGAAAGTGAATGCTACTGTTATATACAACTAACATACTCAAAGGCTCCAGGGATATGAAAATTGGTCGGTTTGAGTTTTCAATTTCAGATTGATTGAGAGGTAAAAATTGATTATAATATGCGGTGTTTACTGAACTTGGATCTTGAGGAGCATATTCTTGTTCTTGTTTCCTTTGTATTGGATATGTGGCTGGTTAATGATATTGAAGAAGTTTGTAAGCACAGTTCACTGGTTGAAACTTCATTGTTGTATTTTTTTTCTAGAGCTAACTCTTTTGTTTTCATTTTTAAAGTACACTTTATAAGTTGATTATAT
Organism: Rubus parviflorus; assembly: GCA_029955375.1. Taxonomy (NCBI): domain Eukaryota; kingdom Viridiplantae; phylum Streptophyta; class Magnoliopsida; order Rosales; family Rosaceae; genus Rubus; species Rubus parviflorus. The sequence goes on from JARGGL010000009.1 coordinate 11,147,480, forward strand.
TGGTTTTTGAGGAATTCAGGGGAAGCTTGAGCTGAAGTGCAAACTGGGTTTCATGCAAGACACCTTTGGGCTTTAGCATTGGAGGTCTGCATTAAGTTGAGCCATCTGCAATGTATGGCCAAGCTAATTATGGTTCTCAATTTGGGCAGGGTCAGACACCCATGCCACCTGCAAACCAACAGCGTCCACCAGCCCCGCCTCCACCTCCCCTTAATTTCCAGCAAGGCTCTCCGGCCGCACCACCACATGTAATTCAGCAGGCTATATCTGCAGTCCCACCTCAGATAGGTCAGCGTGGCCCTTATTTATATCAGCATGGTTTTGTTGCTCCACATCCAACTGCTCATCAAAGTCCACCTGTTCCATTCAGTGGGATGCCAAATACAGCATTCAGTGGGATGCCAAATACAGCATTCAGTGGGATGCCAAATACAGGTCAATCTTATGGACACCCCCCTCCACCAGTCCATGGAAGTACCTTGGCATCCCAATGCTACTCAAGTGTTCGGCATAGTGTGCAACATCCTTCACCAACAGGAAACCAGAATATCCAACGGATTCATCCACCAGCACTTGCGACTCCTCATGCTTCGCCTTCTTGCCCAAACATGTCTCAGGCTGCAGTACCACATGGAGCATTACCTCCTCCTCCTCCTCCTCCCCCTCCAACTAATACTACTTCTGGTTGTCCAGCACAAGGACCATCATCGTATAAAGCTTTGTATCCAGCACAACCACAGGCTGGTCTTCAGCATATTCCACCACCCCCTCCCCCTCCCGCCTCTAATCTTGCCCCACCCACTGCATTTATAACTTCTGGACATTTAACAGCTGGATCTACTCAAATGGCTTCCATGGCTCCCCTACCACCAGCATCTCCTCAATCACCCTCTGCACCATTGCCCACCGCTCCTTCACCTTCATCTTCATTTCCAAACCTCGATGCTTCCAATTTGCCTGGTTATCCTGACATTGATCATAGGTCTAATAAACTTCCCTCGACTGAATTGAGGGCTTGGGATTCTTTTGACGAAGTCACAGCTAGTAACCAATTCAAACATATCACATCTGTGAATGAGGGCTCCCAAAATTTTGAAGGTGGAAGTGAATGTGAAGCAGATTCTCTAGCTAGAGATGGAGTATCATCAAATGGTACTGTGATGTTGGATTTTTCTTCACCTCGACTTAAGCCATCAGATGACAAAGTTGTTCATAAGATTGATTCTTTCTGCCAGCTTATTGCTAAGAATGGTCCTGGTATTGAAGATGTAACTCGTCAAAATGAATCTAGGAATCCAGAGTTTGAATTTTTATTTGGGGGTGAGCCAGGAAGTGGAGCTGCAGTGGCCCATGAATATTTCTTGTGGATGAAAAAGAAATGCATTTTGGCTTGTAAATTAGATGAAGGGAAAATTGAATCACCATTGAAGTCTTTGGGGATTGACTCTTCATCTCAACCTGACCATCTTATCGTTTCATCAGGTTGTAGCTTGCCTGCTGATTCTGACATGGAGATGGAAGGTTAGTATATTTGATTTTCCCTTTTCTCGCCAGTATCTATTAGTCAATCATTTATTGTGTATATACTGGGCAAGGTGGGCATTTGTGAGTTTATAATTTCTGATCACCATATGCTCGGTCTCTTATAAGATTCTCGTTTTGTATAGAAGTATGGAAGGTTAGTATACTTGATTTTCCCTTTTCTCCTCAGCATCTATAAGTCCATCATATAATGTGTATATGCTAAGCAAGGTGTGCATTTATGAGTATATAATTTCTGATCATGATATTTTCGATCTGTTATAAAATTCTCGTTTCATAGAGAAGTATGTGACTGATATTTCTAGTTTTGGGGATGGAAATCATCTTCTGCATGAGAATTTTCTGTGTCCATCTGGACCTGATATTCTAAAGTGCTGAGTGTCATGTCATGTCAGTATGTGTTGCACATTTTCTTTGATCTTTGTCATGTATATTTCAAGTAACTGAATGAGAGCTGACAATTTGATTTCTTTGGATGGATTCAAGATGATATCACCTTGTCTGACGGAGATCAGGAAGTTCATGATTTAACCGATGCTTTAAACCGCAATTCTGATGTCATTCATGGGCAGCTAGATGTCAAAAAGCACCTACATGGAGCACAGAGTTCACCAGGATGGACTGCACCCCAGGGTGTCTCATGTGAAAAGGTGTCATCCTCTTTGTCCTCAGAATTGTGCAAACAAAGTGAAGGTTTAACTTCGACAATTGTCCTCTCTCTCTCTCTCTCTCTCTCTCTCTCTCACACACACACACACACACACACACATCTGGCACATCCTAAGCATTTTCTTATCTTTCTTTTCTCCTTGCTTAAGTATTGGTCTGATTGTTTGCCTTTTATGATTTTATATCATTGTGCATCACTTATTTATAGTCAATAAGTTGAATTATGTGTTTAACTGTTTAATATACATATGTTAATCAGAAACTCTTAAAATTACATACTTCAACTTTCGATTGATCTGTTCAGGATTTTATATATTGTTAAAGCAGGTGAAATTTTGCGAGGCATACCCTGCTGCAATCTAATACAGTGACCTTGATGTGACAGACAAGAAAAATATTATTAATATTGCAAGTTGGATCAAAGAATGTTTAAATATAGATAAGTAGGGTGCTAAAGCACCTTTGAAAGGTGATGGATGGGAAGATATAGTTTCACATTAAGAAGTAGTTGTTAAATTAGCTTATTTCTCGGAACTGGTAAAGGAAGATTAACGAAGATTATTGAAGTCAAATGATATGGAACTCTGACTGCAGTTCTTTTTTATTTCATTCTAAGACCTATCCTGCTTATAATAACTAAATCACCCATGTTACAAACCAAATTGAGAGAACATGTGAATTTTTTAGAGATAGCAAGTTTTGTCAAAGCAAGTTTACAATAACCTTAGAAATGAGTGTTCAAGCTTATATTAAGGTTTCTCTGCTGCATCACGGGTAGAATACATTGATGCCCTATCCCATTGTTTTTTCAGGATTCTGTGTTATCCGCAGGCTTGCTCATATATTGTTTGTCATGACAGTTTTTCTTTTGTATGCTCACTAATTGTAAGACTTCTTCTTCTGTTTATGTCAAATACAGGGCCAAATCGCTTACTTGATCAATGCCAGTTGATAATTGAAAAGGTGCCATCCGGAGTTGATATTTATTCAACTGGAGCTTCTGAATCCCCCTTGGCAAGGGAGCGAGAGAAATCTTCTATTCCCATAGCTGATGATCAGAATACACTTGGTGCTTCTGCAGCTGCTGAGGCAATAAATTCAGATGGGGTTTCTAACCAGATTATCAAAGTTAACAGCCCATTTAGACTTCTACAAGCCTATGCTTCTGAAGACAGCTCAGAAAATGATCATGATGCCTTCTTTGAAGATGTTAATGTTGTAATAGCTCCATCATCAGTTACAACTAGTGTTAAAAGTAGCCATAAAGATGCTGGGTCTCATTTTGAGATAGGATCGGAGAGTCTGTGCATGACTGATAAAATGTCTGGGATGCAATATGAATCCAGAAGGTCCAAATTTTCCTTGGATACAAAAAAAGATATTAAGGGTACCAGTACAACATTAACCATTGAGAGTCATGAGGCTTCCCAGGGAAAAGATGCGTCAAATGGTGCTCCTATTGATATCGTTTCCAAGAGGAATAAGTCTCAGGGGGGGAACAAGACTAAGTCTGAATCTGTTCTGCCGAAGGTGGATGAGTATGGGAGATTGGTCAGAGAAGGTTCCAGTGACAGTAGCTCTGATGGTTCACGCTATAATAAGAGGCATAGTAAAAGAGGCAGAAGCCGCAGCCGTGGCCACGGCCGTATCCGGAGCCGGAGCCGTAGCCACAGCCGTAGCCGTATCCATAGCCGGAGCCGGAGCCGAACCCGCAGTCGCAGCCGGTCTCCTCTTGACAGCAGGAGGAGGAGGAGGAGTCCTCGGAGGAGAAGAGAGAAGCGAAACCGTTCTCCCAGGTACTTCCAACTGTGTTGTATGTGTATCTTTTTGGTTGGCAGATTACTGATGGAGACTTAAAGTTCAGGACTTCGGCAGTTTAGGTGTTTATCTGTCATCATGTTATAAGTATTATTTACGATTCATAATATTCTTCTTGATTGTTGGTGTTTCAGTTGGTCTTCTAGGAATCAAAGAAGCAGGAGCAGGTCTCCCACTTTTAGGCGTGCAGGTGAGTTCAGAGATGAAAATAAGAGACAGGACAGACACCACATTCCAGAATGCTTTGACTTCCATAGAGGCAGATGCTACCGTGGAGCATCCTGTCGGTATATGCACCGTGAACATGACAAAAATGATGGTTCATGGCGCCATAGGAGCAAACAAAAGCATCTAGAGTTTCAGCCTAGTTTGAAGGACTCTAGGATTAAGGAAGAGATTGAAGATAGCTCCTACATGAATCTGCATGATGAAATCAAAGGTCAGGACATGCGACTCTGTCAAGATGTGGCCACAAAAGATGGTCAGTTTATTGATCCTGATAAAACTGATTGTGAGAGTTCTAGAGTGGCAGCTGCTACAATGCAAGTGAAACAAATTCTTCAAGTAAAGTCGGAGGAAACCATTGCTCACAATCCTGACGAAAGAGAAGTGCTAGAATCGCACCACCCATTCCCTCAGATGATGAGCTGTGCTGATAATATGAAGTCAAGTGGTCATACTTCTCAGGCAATTGAACAATCTCGAAGCAATAATTCTGCGCGACAGCTTCGAAAGGCTGATTTTCCATCTCAGCAGATGGAAGTCTCTCCCCTATCTGATTCATCACCAGATCGACCATCCAAGACTTCTCCAAATAAGATTTCTAGTATTGAACCTTCACCAGGTGCAATTTTATCAACTCATTCACAGCCCTTTGAAAGTTCTAATGCCCAACCATTTTCATCAGGACAGTTTTCATCACAGTTCATGGCTACGAAAGAGTCACCTCTTCCCAGTTTTTCTGCAAATAGTTCATATCCTTCGCAGCTGCCTCTTCCTCCTCCTCCTTCACTATCACAAGGTACCAGTGCTGCTCATGTGCCACAGTCGCATAGGGACTACAACCAGGTGCCACCCTATCCAGTTCAGTCCATTCCTACAGGAATTATTCATTCTTATCAAGGTCCCTTACCCAACCAACAGACCCAATTCTCTGTATCACAAGATTCCCCTTGGACATCCTTGCCACCACCACCTCCACGACCACTGTATGATTCATCTTTAAATGCAGGAACTGCTGCACGAGGTGCTTCTTCACAATTTCAGCAGAATCACTTGGCTCCAAGGAGTGACTTCGGTTCTCAGAGTTTTATGAGGCCTTACGGCCCTTACCCAACTGAATTGCCTCATTCTAAGGGTGATTTTCTGCATCAGATGTACCCTACACTGTCAGAGCTTCCTCATCCTCTACCTAACAGGGAAGATTTTGGATCAGGCAACCCATCAAATCAACCTTTTGGGGGCCCGGGTCTTATGAGAGAAGATCGCTTTACACATACTCCTGTGCAGGATGTAAATTCTTCTCACTCTTTTGCTCATGGACACGCACACCCTCAACCCGCACCTTCTTCACGGGACTTAACTATGATCAAAATGCAAACTTTCTCTGGTGACAATTTTCCATCTGGAGAACTTTCAAATTCATCATCACAAATTCATCCTCATTCACAGAACCAACAGCCAAGCTGTGGTGTGCAATACTCTGTTGGTGATAGCATTTTGGGTGTGCCTGGGAAGACTGGCGTACAATACCCTGTAGGTGGGAGCATTTTGGGTTTGCCTGGGAAGGATGGCCCTATGTCCGGATACCCTCCAGATATTCTGGACAGAAGTCAGTTTTCTGGAGTACCTGATTTTGGGCCATCTAGAATTCAAACACATCATAATCCTTACGCAGCTACTTTTGAGCAGCCACTAAGCTCCAAATTTAGTTCTAATAATCTCATTCAAGAAAAGAATGCACCCGGTGTTAACATATTTGATACACTTGTCCAAGCCCCAGTTGATGGGCAAGGTGTTGGCAGTGCTGGGTCAAGACAGACAACTTCCTCGCCCAGTTCTGCTAGAGCTGTTGGTCAGCTTTTGCCCAAGTCAGATAGTGAGCAGTATGATCCACTTTTTGACAGCATTGAGCCGTCACCAAATCCAATCAATAAAGAGAATTACAGCCAGAAGCATATACCCACCAGTGATTCGAACACAATGGTCAGGCTCAGTGGTTCTTGTGAGCCATTAGATGTAGAAGAGAACAACAAACATACAGAGGTTGGCCCTGTTGCTTCAGCTACATCTATGGATAATGATGGCTATGGCGAGACAGCAGATGCAGAAGTGGTTGTCGTTGAGGATGAGAGTCTTAGTGATGATGATGGTGCAGCAAACATGGCTGCAGGAGAGATTGAGATTGATCAGGTGAAGTCCACAGGGAAGAGCAAGAAGAAAAAGGATTCCAGATCAACAAGACTTTTCAAGAGTGCTATTGCAGATTTTGTAAAGGACCTTCTGAAGCCATCATGGCGGCAGGGTAATATGAGCAAAGAAGCGTTTAAGACCATTGTCAAAAAGACGGTTGATAAGGTCTCTGGAGCCATGAAGAGTCACCAGATACCAAAGTCCCAGGAAAAGATAGATCGCTACATCGACTCATCTCAGCGGAAACTGACAAAGCTGGTGATGGTAACTACTTTCTCTAATTCCTCTCTGCTTTTAAAATGGCATGGCGTTGTTAGTCGAGTGAGAACTTTTACTCACCCATGCCCACCTACTAAACTTCTGCATACACTTAAATTTTTGCTGCAACCTATGTGTGTGTTCTAGGCTGATGCTTAGGTTATTCATACAAGAATATATCACTGGGCTGCACTCAGAGGGACCTTCAAGTCTTTCAGCAATTTTCAAATAAGAAAAATAAAAACAAAGAAATTATGATCGAACAGCTTTACTTCTTGCCATGCTTGCTTATTCTGAATTGCTGCCCATGGTCTGAATTTACTTTTGCTTCTTTGGTTGCTTCAGTGTGTTGCCCTGCAGTGTGTTATGATCGTTTCAATAATACATCCATGCTTTTAGCTTCATCTTGTTCTCTAAATCTTCTACAGGGTTATGTTGATAAGTATGTCAAGGTGTAGTAGACCTCAGCTATGATTCAAGCAACCAGCATGCAATGGTGGAAATTTTGATCAGGCGTGACGCAGTTTGTTCCAATCTTTTGGAACTCCTCCTTCCATGCATCCAGAGCTTGCGGATTGATTGGATTTGTTTGAAAAGCTCTGTGGATACGTCGGTTTCCTATCTCTTGTTGGTCGGAGATACGTCGGTTTCCTTGTATAGTTGACCTTGGAGGGATGTCATTTTGGGTGAAGATGAGTAAAATGACTTCCAACCTTGCTTAAGGTTCTGTGGCAGCTGCAGAAGATGTATGTAATGTCTCTTTGAATATCATTATTGTATATTTCCGATTTTGTAAAAGGTGCACGTTCATAAAATGGACACGGTTTATTAATATTACAAATTTCATACTGAACCCCTCTAGCCCTCCAACCTTGAGACTTTCAGAGCATCAATTCAATATTAATGACGAAAATATATATATATTTTTTTTTGTTACAGACGGAAAAAAATATATTGGATTTCAATAAAAAAGCTTGAGGACCATTTTTTGTAATTTCGCCTAATCGATAATTGATCACTGATCAACACAATGTTTGACTGGGACATCAATTTATTTATTTTTGATCAAATAAGGATGAACTTGAAAAATGGCGGGTGTGGTATATTCTTAATTTTTCTGCCATTAATTTTTTTGACTAGTTTTCAAATTTCAATCACCAAAATTCAAAAACCCTTAAATATTTATACAGTTCCAAGTTTTCTGACCAAAAAAAAAGAAAGTAGAAAGTACAAAAGTAAAAAGATAATAAGTTAATAACAGTTTAATTAGGAATAGGAAAAGGCACAGCCAAGTAAACGAAGCAAAACCCATTGACGAGCACAACCAGCCGCCCTCACATATCAGCAGTACCCAAAGCTCTTAAGTTTCGTTCTTCATATTCTCGTCAGAATTGGGCTATTCCTCTCCGGACGATTCAGGTGCGATATTTTATTTGCTAATTGGGATGTTAGAGATCTGTTTGGTAGTGATAGTGGTGATGATTACAGGTTACTCTTTGTATTCGATACTGGGTTTTCTGGGTTCCGCGTTATTCTTTTGACATATTTTTCTGGGTCCTTGTTCCTTTGTTTGAGCTCTGGTAAAATTTCAGACAATCGTGAAGTTCACTGTACGCTTAATTTGTTAATCTTATGCATGTTTCTCGTTTTGCAAATTTTTTATCAACTTGCTTTCGAATGGTGCTCTCAGTATTGCGTTTGAATGACTATTGAATTCTTAATTCCTAGCATTTTGTATTGCTGAGATGTAGGCTTGCTTGTTTATCAATGCATTATGTTGGGTTCTTAGTCCCGCTCTGTATACCAGCACTGTGAGTGTAATTTGTGCATTCGAAAGCAATAATGGGTCCATTTTTTATGAGAATTAAGTGCATCAGTTCAAATTATCACCAAGTAGAAGTTGTGTTATCAGCTCCTGTTTTCAGATTCTGATTCAGAGTCTCTGCCACATATAGGGATGAGTAAAGGGAAGAGAAAGAGCAACAAGACTATGGTGGTGGCTGCCCCAGAACCTGAAGTTTCATGCCCGCAGTCTTCTGAAATTTGCATAGTACCAAATTCTGAGAGTCCTGAACCAAATGTGGAGCTGGATTGTTCACAAAAAAAGAAGAAGAAGAAGAAGAAGAAAAGGTCTAAAACCCCTGAGGCCAATGATAAAAGTTGTGAAAGTCCCTCTCTGCAGCCTCAACTCGTACAATTGTCAGATCAAGAGCTAGAAGTGCCACAACCCATTGAGGATTCGAGTTTCTCAGTGAAAAACAAGAAAAAGTATCAGAGGAAAAGGCCTAAACCCCGTGGCTATAATGATAAAGTGTGTGCCGTGTCTGTTGGTACTTCTGTAATGGAAAATAATATGCCAGCAGTAGATCCATCTATACAGCCTTCTGTTGAAATATCATCGGAGCAGCTTGAAGTTGCAGAACCGCTTGTGGAGGGAATGAGTACAACAACAAACTCAAAATGTCCCAAACCCAATGCAGATTTTAGCTGCTCACAAGAAATGAAGAAAAAGAAGCCAAAGAGAAGCCGCAAAACCAATGAGAATAAGGAGCTATCAGTGGAAACAATGATGCCAGAAGCAGATCCATCTCTTCAGCCTTCTCTTGCAATGTTCTCTGAACAAGAACTAGAGGTGGCACAACCACTTAATACTGATGCAGAACCACTTGTCGAGGGAATGAGCACAACAATACACTCAGAAAGTCCCAAGCCCAATGCAGATTTTAGCTGCTCACAAGAAACGGAGAAGAAAAATCGAAAGAGAAGGCGCAAAACCAGTGACAGTAGAGAGCTATTAGTGGAAATAATGAGGCCGGAAGCAGATCCATCTCTTCAGCCTCCACTTGCAATGTTCTCTGAACAAGAACTAGAGGTGGCACAACCACTTAATACTTATGCAGAACCACTTGTCGAGGGAATGAGCACAACAAGAAACTCAGAAAGTCCCATGCCCAATGCAGATTTTAGCTGCTCACAAGAAACAAAGAAGAAAAATCGAAAGAGAAGGTGCAAAACCAGTGACAGTAGAGAGCTATTAGTGGAAATAATGACGCCGGAAGCAGATTCATCTCTTCAGCCTCCGCTAGCAATATTTTCTGAACTAGAGCTAGAGGTGCCACAACCACTTAATACTGATTCAGAATCACTTGCGGAGAGAATGAGCCCAATAATAAACTCAGAAAGTCCGAAGCCCAATGCAGATTTTAGCTGCTCACAAGAAACGAAGAAGAAAAATCGAAAGAGAAGTCGCAAAACCAGTGACAGTGGAGAGCTATTAGTGGAAATAATGACTCTGGAAGCAGATCCATCTCTTCAGCCTCCACCAGCAATATTATCTGAACAAGAACTAGAGGTGCCACAACAACTTAATACTGATTCAGAACCACTTGTGGAGGGAATTAGCACAATAATAAACTCAGAAAGTCCCAAGCCCAATGCTGATTTTAGCTGCTCACAAGAAACGAAGAAGAAAAATCGAAAGAGAAGTCGCAAAACCAGTGACAGTGGAGAGCTATTAGTGGAAATAATGACTCTGGAAGCAGATCCATCTCTTCAGCCTCCACCAGCAATATTATCTGAACAAGAACTAGAGGTGCCACAACAACTTAATACTGATTCAGAACCACTTGTGGAGGGAATTAGCACAATAATAAACTCAGAAAGTCCCAAGCCCAATGCTGATTTTAGCTGCTCACAAGAAACGAAGAAGAAAAATCGAAAGAGAAGGCACAAAACCAGTGACAGTAGAGAGCTATTAGTGGAAATAATGACTCCGGAAGCAGATCCATCTCTTCAGCCTTCGCTAGCAATATTTTCTGAACAAGAGCTAGAGGTGCCACAACCACTTAATACTGATTCAGAACCACTTGTGGAGGGAATGTGCACAACAATAAACTCAGAAGGTCCCAAGCCCAATGCAGATTTTAGCTGCTCTCAAGAAACGAAGAAGAAAAATCCAAAGAGAAAGCGCAAAACCAGTGAAAGTAAAGAACTATTAGTGGAGATAATGACGCCAGAAGCAGATCCATCTCTTCAGCCTACACTTTCAATATTTTCTGAACAAGAGATAGAGGTGGAACAACCACTTAATACTGATACAGAGTGGAAAGAAACCAAGATTGATGAAGTTCCTTCCCTGTCACATTTGGCTCCAAAAGCTGACACTGATGTGGTTGCTATCGTTAAAGAGGGCAATCTTTTGCAGATGTCAAACTCTTCAACTGAAAGATCTCTTCTTGGCTGTCCTCAGAAAAAGCTTCTCATTCTCGATGTTAATGGGCTGCTTGCTGATATTGTCCAAATGGAGTTTTCTATCCCCAGTAGATATAAACCAGACAAAATAATATCAGGGAAAGCAGGTGATAATTGATATTTAAATGTGTCTTTAGAGCTTTATTCTCTCAAAGCAGTATGGAAACCTCATTCTCTTTTTTTTTTTTCACAGTTTTTAAGAGGCCATTTTGCGATGATTTTCTACAGTTCTGCTTTGACAGATTTAACGTGGGTGTGTGGTCTTCAAGAACCAAGTAAGCTTCTAGGACTTATGTACCTTTTCCGGTTCCTTGTTTGTTGGTATATGATCTTTTACACTTGTTTTCAGGAAAAATGTGGACTCAGTGATAGATTTTCTTTTGGGGGATTCCAGACACAAACTACTCTTTTGCTGGGTAAGGATATCTTAAACCACTCTGAAACTTGTTGAGTAATGGCTGAGCTAAAATGATCTTTCTGGAAAAATAGGATCTTAATCATTTTATGTTACTTTAGGAATTTGCTAAACATATTTTATTATTCTTACTGTTGAAAAATAAAAACTGTTAGTTGATGGCAGAAGTCAACCACTCTACAACTTTATTGTCATGGTTATTGATTTTTGCAGAACCAATCGCACTGCACTTCTACCGGGTTCAAAACGGTGGAGAACAAGAATAAGCCCCTCGTTTTGAAAGAGCTTAGAAAATTATGGGAGAAGCTCGAGCCTGATCTTCCGTGGGCAAGAGGAGAGTACAACGAATCCAACACAGTATTGTTGGATGATTCTCCATATAAGGCTTTGCGCAATCCGGTTAGTTAATTTACTATTTTTTATTAATTTTATCTCTCAGGGATGTGACTGGTTTTACTACGAGGATAACAACTGATTTTAATACTTCATCTTTGTCCTTTTAACGTTTAGGTGAACACCGCCATATTCCCCAATTCATTTCAGTTCAGGAACAAAAGAGATTCTTCATTAGGTGAGACACCATCACAGTAGGTGTTAAGCTCCTTTGTTTTTTGGAAATGTAAGGAAAACAACGGATGCAAACCTATACATATTGGTATCAAAGACATGGTTGGTCTCCACTAAAGTAATTATGTAGGTCAAAATGTCATCCTGTGTTGCGTAGTCTTTCCATCATGCCTGTTAAGCATTTTGTATATTTTGTGTCTTCTATTCCTGCTTTAGATTTCCAAATTTCTAATTTCCAGTTGAATTTTCTGATGGTTCTTGTTTACTTCTAAGTCGTCAAGAAGTGTGAGCAAAGAGATCTAGGATATTCATTAAATGTTTAATGTGTTATTATGTTACTTGAAATTTGCATTTCCAGGTGTGTCTTTGTAGTGGCTTTGGTGAGTTGGTCTAGTGTCCTATGACGGACCCAGGATTTTTGTTATGTGTGGCGTATCGTATCATGGCCTGAATTTGTTTCTGTCTTCTTACTCTAGTTAGGCAAATAAATTGGGCTGTGGGGGCTTATAGGCTAGAAAATACTAGAATTGGTTTATTATATTAGGATTTGCAACACCTTAAATGTACTATAAAAAAAATATCACTGGGTCAATCAGCCCCTACTGGCCATGAGCTGGGTCTGCCAGTGCTAATGTCTATCTTAGTTCTTGTCCCTATATTTTGTACTGCATAGTATGGTTTTTGTGCAGGACTGTCATCCCATATCGTAGCTTGTATTTCATAATGAACTTTGACTTATAATGATTATATTAGTTTTATATGAATACATATTGTAATGTGGTTTGCACACTCCTGTTCATCGCAGGACCTGGAGGCGATATCCGTTCTTACCTGGAAGGGTTAGCTATGGTTGAGAATGTCCAAAAATATGTGGAACAAAATCCATTTGGTCAGCGACCCATAACAAAGTCGAATCCTTCTTGGAATTTTTATCGGAGAGTTATAGAGGATGAAGTACCTGTGAGATGACTCTGTTTTGCACTTCCATACCATACGTAAGTTTTCACTTTAACATGTATCATTGCGACCCATTATTTTCTATTGTCTCAGTTTTGCTTAGACGAGATGTATCAAGCATATTGCTTGTAGGAGAGAGCGCCTATAAGGCTAGATCAGAAATTCTATTCAGAGTTCTTTAGTAAACCTGACACCAATGATTTGTTGTCCTGTGGGCATAAATTTTGTTTATTGTGGGTCGATGCACTGCATAAGCATTGGCGAATGAAACTTCAATCTTCGTCTCTAAATGCCTATAATGATGATAGGTCACTGACGACCCTCTTTTTTTTTATACATTTATTTGTCATTGTGAACTAAAACACATGACGGATGCAGGGTTTTGAAATAGGTGTCACCATCTTTAACTTGATGCAGGTAGTTTGGTGTTGTTGACAGTTGATATAAATTTGTTACCCAACCACCATGTTCTGCAAATCTTATGCTTTGAGTTTGAGGAAAATCTTATGCCTTTGTTATATTTCCAGCAGGGATACAACACCAACCAAATTTGATCCCATGTGCCTGCCCTGTTTCAGCTATCAGTTACCGTTGTGCTTAGCTTGTTTGAAAATGTACATCTCTTGTACCCACCAAACTTAAACCACTTCTATAACCAGAATTGGTCCATGTTTATTTATATGCCTGGTTCAAAGTGACGGCTACTGAAACCCATTAATTAAGTAAGGCATATCTAGAATCTTTTATGTTGTTAGTATGCAGTTTTTGAAGGCTATTAATTGTGGGTTCTGGTTCATTTTTATTTACCATTATGATCAACTTGGCATGTGCTGCTACAAATGAAATTGGATTCGGACCATCTGGCAAATCAATTCCTGACTTGGCTCACCAAATTCTTTGATCTCTGCCATTTCATAACTTGATGATACTTTTTACACAAAAAATTCTACCATATTGTTCAATATCGCTTACAGATGGGCTTTTCTCAACTGTTAGATCGATGACTTCTTTCTTTTCCTTCATAGTATAAACAGTTGGCTCATTTGTGAAATTGTGCATACTGTTAACCAATTGTCTGTCTTTCTGTCCCAGCCTCCTCATCATAATGGCTTCCTATTATTGATTGTATACCTTGTAGGGTTCCTTCTATTATTGTTGATTATATATATATGGATGATACTAGTTGAAAAGTTAGGCATAATGTGGCAATCAAATTAAAGAACAGATAGATAAGTAAGCTATGGGTTGTGGTTAATGAGCATTATGTGTTCCTTGAGATTTGGGTGATGATGATGGAGATGGATTAGTTGGTGTTGCCTAATAGAGTTCAGGCATAGCACGTGTACTAGTTCCTTCACTTTGTGAATGTGGCCAAGCATTCCTTTGCTCTCAAAGTGTATTCATCAATCAAGTATATAATATCATCATCACCTTTTCATTTGGCTTCTTTTGGTTCATCGGCATCGAGTATGTATCAACCTTTGTGGTAAGCAAATGCATGCGCGAGTCCCTATTAGCCAGCAATCACATGTATATGCTAGCTTACTCGAAACAATACGACAGTCATTACCAGATAACATGTATTCTTTCGGTTTCAAAAAAAAAAATACTGGATTTATACAAGAGGATTTCACTAAGAAAAAATTTAATTGGTAAATATTTAGTCTAGTGACGTAAATATTTCTATTTTTCTCTTACAAGTGGAATTCATTTACCCAAATTGAGTATACTTAATTTTCAATTATTATTTTTTTGATAAGCAATTTTCAATTAATTGATGGATGCATAATGATTAATGAATGAGAGAGTGAGTCAATGTGGAATGAAAATTAGAGGCTGCAGAGATTAACAAAGCATTAGAGTGGTGGAGAACCATGTGCCTAAAGAATCTGACACAGAATTCCTATTTCTGAGTCCTTTGACAATGACTCTCATCTATTCTATAATTGTTTGAGGAATCCGAATCTCCATATATGGGGTTATGTACGACCCACATATTTGATGAATACAGATACTTAGGGTTAGGGAAATAAGATATATTTCGTTCAAAAAAAAAAAAAGGAAAATAAGATATATCATTCTGTGGAAACTTCTGAAGTCCTAGCATGAAAACTAATCAACATGGCAATAATGTCTCGTTTTTTTTTTTTTTTTTCATTTTTAGTCTCTTTTAAGTATACGATATTATGATGAATTAAGAATTTTATAATCATCATGGTTACCATTTATTGAGCCTTTTATATTCTCTAACTGCTACAATTTCTTATTTATCTTTTTGATATATGAACTGCTACCAAATACCAACTGAAGTACATATATAGAAACTGTGTTAGAGTTGACAAACTTTGGTACTTTCCACGCATTAGTTTCTTATTCTAAACTTAAATATATTTTGATTATTAATTAACGGTACAGGAACTGGTACTAAAATGGCCTATAAGCAAAATAAGGTGTATAAAATGAAGTGAGTGTGTGTAATACTAAGCTATGGTCACCATTTTACATAATTTAACACTCTTTTAAATGGTACCATTTAGCAACCACTTGTCCAAGTGGGTGTTATTCAATTTCTGGATTGATACCAGCAACCACTCATCAGTCAACATTCACGCTACTCACGTTGGAGCCTTGAAAAATATTCAACCTTTTGCTCATTTTTTTGATTGTATTGGCTCATTTTCCATCGAAAAAAAAAAATTTGTTTTGGCTCATTTGGTGAAATGGGTATATTCAATTCTTTTGTTTTGCTGGAATGGGGGTTATGGTAAATCAGTGCCTACCAAGTGTTTGAAGAAATGTCACTGAGACTTTTTGCAGGTATAGATAATCTCTCTTTCACTCTCTGACAATATCACATGCACATGTAGACAGCTCTTGACCCACCCACATCTTCATCCCACATGGATTGTGAGCCATCTGACCCCCACAAGCACACTCTCTCTGTAGAAAACTTTAATTTTTTTGCCAACTCTCAACTCTCTCACAAGATTGGTTAACACATTGAACATTTTTCATAAAATAACAAATCCTTCCTATCTGTTCTAGCTGTCTTCCCATTTGTTCTTTTGGGGAAAACATCTCTTCTTGGATCTCCAAAGTCCTCTACATGTTGCATGGGTTTTAGTTTCTTTTAGAGTTTTAGGCAATTTTGAAGGTAAATGTTTCTGTTATTCCTGGGTTTTCTTCTGTGCATATTGTTGTAATGGGTCCCTCCAATTTCTCTGGCCCTTTTATGGTTCTTGCACAAGGCATTGTATTTTGTGAAACCCAATAAGGTTTCTTTCCCTCACTGATTGGTTTGATTTGGTTTGGTTTTCTGGGTATACTCCTTTTCCCTTTTTGTAATTTTTAATTGTTGTAAAGTGGAGAGATTGGGGACAATTTGAGGAAAACCCCAAAAGGGTACTCATGCTGTTACAAGATGAAATCGTGTGGAAGTTGGGATCTGTGATTTGATAAGGACAATTCTTTACAATCTGTAAGCTGTAATTGTTGGAGAAGTGAGCTTGGAGAAGATTATATATGGGGTTTTATTGATTTTGTAGTAACTTCTGTGGAGAAGCTGTGATGGAATTACATGAATGAGGAAAGTGGTCTGTTCTCTTATGGTTAGTGAGGCTGAAAAAAGCTGCAATTGAGCTATTGGCTTTCAATTTTGTTCAAGTCCTTCAGGAGAAAGGAACAAAAAGGAGGATAAGTTCCATTTTTTCTGTACTTGAGCTGGTTAATGGTGTCAGCTTGTGTATAAAAAGGTCAGTGAGGTGTCTGAATTTTACAGCTTTTAAATTGTGTATCTGGAGAATGGATAAGACCATTTACAATTGCCTGAAATAACTTGTGGCAGTGAAAGATTGTGAATTGTGTACTCAAAGCTTGTTTCTAACATTTATTGAAGAGCCTTGGATTCGAATTTCAGGGAATCTGAATTGCTTGAAGAAAATTGAGTAGATGTTTAGGAAGTGGGGAGTGAACAATTGATTTGGACAGAAGAGGTGGAGATGGCTGCAAAACTTCTGCATTCTTTAGCTGATGACAACCCAGATTTGCAGAAGCAAATAGGATGCATGAACGGGATTTTCCAAATTTTCGATCGTCACCAAGTCCTCACTGGTAGGCGGATTAGCCACCACAAGAAGCTTTCTCCAGGTAATTTCCTACCGGTGAATGCATTTCAAACTTCTGTTGGTCAATGAGATTGTTTTTTCTTCTCTTCATTTGCTTTAGCCCTTTTAGCTCTATCACCAATCTTGTCATTAATTATAGATTTATCTATATGTTTAATTAGATTTTGTTTTGTTTTTGCAAATTTAAAGATTGAAAAAGCAGCCTAGCTAACACACCGAAAAGGAGAGTCTAGTAATGAATTGCAGCCTATAACATCTAAATCCCTAGATATTGCAGCCTAAGAAGAGAGTCTAATAATGAATTGCAGCTTATAACATCTAATGCATTAATTTCTTTCACAGGAAATTCCCACTTCAGCAATGGTGGCCTGGAAAGAGAGTCCAACAATCCATACCATCGGCAAGCAGCAACTGTAATCACTCTCTACTCGATGACTCCTTTTCATTTAGTTCTTAAATTTCTGGTAGCTTTAAGATACACACTGCATAAAAACTAGCTAAACCCTCCACTAACTTTGTGTGAAATTAATCTTGTTTCAATCTTCGAACTCACTGGTGGATGCACATTGTCCTTTTTTTTGTCATACTTGCGAATATCACATCGCTTGGATATCATTTGCTATGTGGTCTTCGACTTTGTTGTCTTTATGTATTTTAAAATTATCTTTGAACTACAAATTCTATACAGCTTTTAAATGAGAATCATGAGATAGCCTGCAATTGGAATCATCTCAAAATTTGTCATGTATTACAGGCACAAGGAGAATTTTCAATGCAACTGGTGAAAATCCAATTCAATACAAAGTTATTGAGGGGTCTATAGTTATGTATATATGTTTACAGTTTAATATGGCTGCTTTAGCTTTAGTTGAGTTTGTTTCAGGCCTTGTAAATGACCACCCCCCTAATTGTGATTGACTTAATGATGTATAATTGAATGGTTCTTGGTTCTTTTATTGAAAATTGGCCTAATTATTCGCTATGGCTGTGGATATTCAATCTTCTGCTTATACTGGAATTGAACTGGAACCCATGAATTTCTTTGTACTCTTGGCAGATTTTACTGTACTGAACCTGAGTTTATACTGCTTGTAATTGCAGGACATAAATTCGAACAAAAGTGTGAATGAGAAACAAAGAATCTCAACAGAATCATCAAGAGCCTCTTTCTCATCAACTTGTTCGTCTTCCTTGTCATCTCTGGAGTGTAACAGAACAGCTCAACCAGGAACCTCTTCCTTTGACAGAATTATTTTCCCCGAAACCCCCCCAAGGGATCCAGTGACTAACCAATCAAGTACCTCCCCTAGATTTGGAAGACAGTCCCTTGATCTCCGGGATGTGGTTAAGGACTCTATGCATAGGGAAGCCAGGGGACTATCACTTAAAACTACAATCAAAGATGAAGCAGCAGGTAATGCAGTGAAGCGCTCACCAAGACGCTTGCAGCTGTCCAAACCAAGTGATGGATCCAATGGAGTCAGGATCAATGAGAAGCAAAATATGCCTGCTGATCTCAAGGAGTCTCTTAGAGTTCTTGCTCAACTTCGAGAAGCGCCTTGGCATTATAACGAAGATAGAGATCATCCAAGATCATCATATGAATCGAAAGATAGTTTTTGGCACACAATTCCAAAAGATGCTCCACGATTTTCTTATGATGGGAGAGAGGTGAATCGTTTATCCTTTGAATCAAGAGATACCTTCAGATCAACTCCAAAGCCAAAAGAGTTGCCGAGACTTTCACTGGATAGCAGAGAAGGGTCAATGCGGAGTTCCCACTCTGACTCCAAATCAAATCACCTTTCAAAGGGTTTTCAAAATAGTGGCAACTCAAATGGCAGGGATCCTAGTCTACCTCAGTCATCCGGAACTCATAGTCGACCTCCTAGTGTTGTAGCAAAGTTGATGGGTTTGGAAGCATTGCCAGATTCTGATAGTCAATTAAGTCTGATCAAAACCAGCCCAGTTAAAGAAAGTGATCCTTTCTCAAAATCACTGAAGACAAACAATCTATACAGGCCTATTCGCATTTCTAACTCCTCGAGAAACTCTCCAAAAGAACCAACGTCACCAAGGTGGAAGAATCCAGATTTGGTTATGAGACCTGTTTCAAGTTCAAGGTTTCCAATTGAACCAGCACCTTGGAAAATGCAGGATGGAAATCGAGGTTCTCAGAAACTATCTTCCAAACCTGTAAAAGCTCAAGTAAGGACCCAAAATTCCTTCCCTTCTGTTTATAGTGAGATAGAGAAGAGATTAAATGATCTGGAATTCAAACAATCTGGAAAGGATCTTAGAGCTCTTAAACAGATACTGGAAGCAATGCAAGTGAAAGGGCTGTTAGAGACCAAAAAAGAAGAGCAAGCTTCAAATTTTGGAACTCAAAAGGACTGTGAACCAAAATGTACAAGTCCCAATCCAAACCCAAGGTTTGTGAACCAACGGAATTCAAACAACCATGCTGTTGCTTCCAGAACTAGAGGCTCTGATTCCTCGAGGACTTTTGAATCCCCAATTGTGATCATGAAACCTGCAAAACTTGTCCAAAAATCTGGTCTTCCTGCTTCATCACTAATTTCAATGGATGGCCTTTCCGAGGTCCATACTGCTCCCAGAGGGGGAATTGTAGATAACAAGAGGGGTTCAACTAACAACCGAACAGCTAAAGATCATTCTCCTAAGAACAGTCGGAAGGACTCTTCTGTTGGTTCCACTGACAAAAAGCCAAGCGGCAGGAATGTAAAATCCACAGAGTCTTTGCCAAAGGAAAACAAAGCAACAACTTCAGCAAAGAGTTCAGGATCTGTGAGCCCAAGACTGCAGCAGAAGAAGCTTGAGTTGGGAAAGCCATCTCGTCCACCTACCCCACCATCTGATTCAAGAAAACCCAAAAGGCAATCCAGCAGGCAATCAACAGACTCAACTTCACCTGGCAGAAAGCTCAGACCAAAATCTTCCAACTTGCAGCAAAGTGATGACCAGTTAAGTGAGATAAGTAATGAATCTAGAAGGTCGAGTTTCCAAGGAGACGACATAGATATGGAAGAGTCTAGCAGTGTACGAGGTACTGATACAAATGATAGCCAGAGTCCATCTTTGAAGGCTTCCAAGTATTTAGCTTCTGGTTCAATGCAACAAGTAGGTGTTTTACTGTTTTTTATCTTCTGCTCCCACCCATTCAATTTTGAAAATTTAGTTTATATTTTTTGTTCACTTTTCAGAACCTAACGACAAGGTTGGAAGAAGATGGGTCTGCTACAGAACTTGCTACAGTTGCTCCAGAACATCCTAGTCCTGTCTCTGTACTTGATGCCTCAGCATATAGAGATGATGCACTCTCTCCAGTAAAGCAGTTGCCAAATGCCCTCAAAGGTACAGTTTAACTTTTCTTCTTAAATTTAACTTGGATGTGGTCGATCCTAAAATGATCATAACATGAGAACTGGTAATTGTATGACTAAATCCACTTGCTGAGTCCAAAAAAATTAAAAAAAATTATACTCTTTTGGAATCATCTAACTAGAAAGATTAGATAGAGTTGAACTAGTGGTACTAATATCTGTTATTGTATTCCCGATACACTGAAGGGGTCAGTAATCCTTCACCATACGGTGTTGTTTGGAAAACTCAGATATCTTAGAAGTTTAGTTGGCTACCTAACTGCTACCATGTGGTTTTACTGAAACGAGTGAACTTGACGAGCTATCTATTTTGTTTACCACCATTAACTATGGTGTACTATTACCCTATAACATTTGCTGTGCCACACATATTGAATTATTGATCATGGTTACTTTTTGTAATAAATGCAATCATACATGTGGAGTTGTGAACCATAGTAGTCCTTCCATCAAATCTCACTTTAATATTTGTTTTTCATACAGGTGATGATGCTGAAGATTCAAATCTCAGCGTATGTGAAGATCAATGGAACCCTGCAGATAATCTTGACAGCGTGGGGTCTGGTCTTACCTCAGAGATCAATCGTAAGAAATTGAAGAACATTGAGAACTTAGTTCAGAAGCTTAGACGATTGAACTCTAGTCATGATGAAGCAAGAACAGACTATATTGCATCACTATGCGAGAATTCAAATCCAGACCACAGATACATTTCTGAAATATTGTTAGCTTCAGGTCTCCTACTCAGAGACCTTGGCTCCAGCCTGACAACATTTCAGCTCCATCCCTCAGGTCACCCCATCAATCCTGAGTTGTTCTATGTTTTGGAGCAAACCAAGGCTAGCAGTATGCTTGCAAAAGAAGAATGTATCCCCGAAAAGGCAACCCACGCAAAGCAAGAGAAGTTTCACCGGAAACTCATATTCGATGCTGTCAATGAAATTCTTGTTGACAAGTTGGGATTAGTTGGCATCCCTCCTGAGCCGTGGTTGAAACCTGAAAGACTGGCAAAGAAGACCCTCAATGCACAAAAGCTTCTAAAGGAACTGTTTTTTGAGATAGAACAATTTCAAGCCAAGAAACTTGACTGTGGCTTAGAGGATGAGGATGATGGTTTGAAAAGCATACTGTGGGAAGATGTGATGCATAGGTCAGAAAGTTGGACAGGTTTCCATGGTGAGATTTCTGGGGCAGTGTTAGATGTTGAGCGGTTGATCTTTAAGGATTTGATTGACGAAATCGTTATTGGTGAGGCAGCTAGCCTGCGTGCCAAGCCAGCAGCTAGGCGACGGAAGCTGTTTGCTAAGTAATCTTTCCATTCTTCTGCATCCTTTTTTTCTTTGGTGATTTAAATTTTTTGTGACAAACAGCACAATAAATCCATGTGTAAGATCTATAGTTCTGTAATTCATGCTGGGTTGTAAAGAAGTTTAACTTGTCAAAGTTCTTAAAGATACGTATCAATATAAAAGACCCACTTTTCTTCTTCACTTGCCATGCTCACAGAAGCTATGTTTGTGTTGAGCTTATCATCTTCTTATGCAACTAGAGGAAAGTATCATGTTTGGACAAAAAGCCTGATTATACATTTTCTTACATCTATTGGAAACAGACGATGATACGAAGTTGTAAGCTTGGAACTATATATGGATAACTTTTGATCGAATAGCCGGTTGTTAAAAAATAAATGAAATTTAGATCATTAGGATTATAAATAATGAAATAAATAAATCGTCATCCCAGCATATTCACCGAAATGGTTTAGGATTATTTCATGGTAATGAATCCTTAAAAGCTCTGAGAAAGAGATACCTCTAAAAAGTTGGAAAGGAAGAAATTCGAGTGGAATCAAAATCAAGATTTTACGAGTTAAATATATACTTGAGCTTTATAAGATCAACAAGCCTCCGTAGCATAGTGGTAGTGCGTTCGCTTCGTAAGCGAAAGGTCGCGAGTTCGATCCTCGCCGGGGGCTCTATTTTAACATTTTCAGCTTCACAAAAAAATTAAAACTCAACTGTGAAACTGAACAATATTTGACCAAAAAAAGCAATTTTAAAAAAAAAACTAATAGTTGCTTTATTTTTTAATGTGAACGATTTAAAAACCCAATGAAACTGAAAAGGAAAAATGGCACAAATGACAAATCTCAGTAAGACGTTCATCATCATTCATCACCTTGGATGAAATTAACGTGGTCCATTCCCTAGTGACAGTGTAGCTCTCTCCTATAGCATACTAATTAAAAGGACCACACAAAAATTCCATAAATCTTAGTAGGAGTACCTATCAGCATGCCTTACTGTACACATATTCCACTACATAAAAAATAATAATAATAAAAATCCTTTTATATATGCTATTATTTAAGTCGACTAGCTATAAATTTATTTTTTCCATCAATTTATTCAACGATAAAAGATACCCTGATTATGTTTCTGGTATTTTGTCTTAATTTTATAGGACCACGAGGACTGGCCTGGTGGTGCCAAAGCTATTTACTGGGGTATATAATAAGGCACACCAGACCTACATAGCGATATATAAACAAGAAAGGGTACGTGAAGTGATCGGTCAGCTGGGAATGGGATATGATGGGTTTAATGTTTCTTGGATCTCCATATCTCTCATCAGACAAAAAGAAAAATATGTGTCTTGGATCTTGTGACATGCATAATGCAGCTGCAGTTGATCAATGATATATAAGAGACAAACAGACAGACCAGACAGACAAAGTGATCGACTCACTCACTGCCTTCTTCTTCTAATTATTATTATGATTTCAGTCCCAGCTCTCTTCCTGTGGACTCATCTTCTTTCCCTTTCCTTCTCAGAAGACTTGCAGATTACAAAAGCTTTATTTATTGGTTTTCTTTGGGTACAATCACAAATTGGTACGTACGTATAACATATTAACATCCAGTACTGTATGTAGTTTTTGTCTTTCATGTTTGGAATTTAATTTTGTAAGTTCAATTAGTTTCTTTCCTCTGTATAATTCATCTTTAATCCAAATGTTGGATACAACGCATATATTACAAAATTGACAACCTATGTCAAATTAAATGATATTAATTCGCATCACAAAAATCATTAACACCAAACTACTCGATCTCTTTCTTTTTACATCTGCCCCTTTCGTTTTCGAACTCTCTTTCGTACAGCTAGCTAGCTATCTGTTTTAAAAAAGCTGTAGATAACTACAGTATATATAGGCTCCAGTGCATGCATATAGCTGGTTATATATACATGTGTATATAATTAATTAAGCTCTTTATCAATTAACTAGATATCTACAAATCTACAATACGTACAAAGGAGGGCCGCAATAGTAAACCCTAGAAACCAGCTAGGTAATAGTAAAACACTAGAAAGTCAAAAGGGCTGGCAATAGCTAGCTAGCTAGCTAGCTGGGTTAGCTGGGCTGCTGCTTAATTAATTCAAAGTTATTATCATTATCGACCCAAAAAAATAACAATAATTACGCCAGCACAATTACCAAAAATTAGGGTTATCGATCAGTTATTGACCTTAACTGACCAATATTATATCTCTTGCGTATCAGACTTCTTTTGAATTTCTTTTAGTTTCAAACCCTTTCGATCGGGACTCTCAGAGGTCATGACAATTACAGAACAGGCATCTGGCATCGATCCTTTAGTTTGTATATATCAATATCGAGCTTCTAATTTTAACAGGGAAAAAGGAATATATATATATACATATATATTTTGCAGTTTAACTTTGGTCCCATGCATGCAGCCAGTAGCAAACTAGCAAACTATTGATTAATAGTATTAATATAAGGTACATATATATAAATATATAACTAGAGTGAAAGTGAATGTCAGCCTCGATCTTCTGAATCCTGACATAGAAGGAAGCGTTACAGCCAGCCAATTACAACTGCGGGCGTATCCATTAATTTTGTTAATTAAGTTTCTGGACCCCAAAACCCAGCTGTGGTGAAAACACTCTCAATAGCATGTGATCAACCAACCTAGCTATATATATATAACATATTATGTATACGTACATATATAGCTCATTAATCCTCTACGTACACTGTTCAATCTTCGATAGTTTCATACTTTCATGCCGGCCTGCTCGATCGATCAGAAACAATGTACAAGAGAGACACACATGCAGTACCTAAAATTAGGGTTCAAAAACAAAAAAGACCGAAGCTCTTATAATTGGAAACTGGAATTAATCATGCAATTAAGCTTAAAATTTTGGATTTGCACGGGAAAGTTGCCCGAATCTTTATTTCGATAGAGAAATCTCCTGATTCACAAATACTTAATTTATTGCGTAAATAATGAGTACTAATTCGGAATACAATGACCCTCGATATACATAGCTTGTTGAGCATGCAAGTGATCGAAAAAAGCTGGAGTACAAAAGGATAGCTTAGATTCAATCAAGATCTTGCATGTGTATATATATCAGATCATCAGTTGGGACAGTGATCAGATCGAATTGCCTCTCTAGTGATCATCATTAGGACGATCGAGCTTTATGTCAGTATTTACTTTCAACGAATCCATAAACAAACCAAAGAGCTAGCTATTTTAGATGAGAATACACATGCAACAAAAGAACACCCTTGCACTTTTATGTTGCATATATGGTGTAAATATATATAATTATAGAGTAGAGAAACATTCAAATATAACCAAATTAATTAACTGATTCACTGTGTATCAATATAGAATAACTCCACATTAATATAAATCTACCACAACCACTAGCTCTAACACAAATATCGATCGATCATCAGCTCTTATGCCCCCTTGATTAGCTAGCCTTCGAATTAGCATCAATTGAATCTCCTATGATGTTCATGGATCAATCACAGAATCGAATGTGTATGTATCGGCTACAGTATAAATAGCAAAATTCTAACGAGGCACTATTCATGTCGATCACAATTAAGTATGCATATATCTGTATATAACGTACATTCTCATACTTACACTATATATAACGTACATTAATTGAACATTATAAGGAACTTACATGCATGCATTGAGGAGCTAGCTACCTAGCTTTAGGAACCAGTATGGTCCTTGTTTGGTTGGCTTGATGATCCATTATTGTTTTGCGAATGAAGCTTCGGATTAACCAATGTTGGAAAGGATCTCAAAGATGAGCCAATGGAATATTGAAGAGAAGGCATGAGACCATTATTAGTTCCGAAATTCTGTGAAGTAGTGTTACTTGATGAGCTCAACAATTGGATCATATGGTCATTGGTTT
Organism: Rubus parviflorus; assembly: GCA_029955375.1. Taxonomy (NCBI): domain Eukaryota; kingdom Viridiplantae; phylum Streptophyta; class Magnoliopsida; order Rosales; family Rosaceae; genus Rubus; species Rubus parviflorus. The sequence continues at coordinate 11,173,159 of JARGGL010000009.1, forward strand.
GTCTAAGTGCAGGCTGATCATCATCACTATTCTCTACTACTGGGGTAGTAGTGGTAATGTAGGGCGTATATGGACCAAAAAGAGATGGTACCGGTGAAGCTGTTGATGGACAGAAGAACAACTGAGACCCAGATGCCATTGGCATTGAAGTAGTTGAAAATGATAAGCCATTATTGTTACTCATCATATGATCCATTTGGGGTACTAGTGGAAATCCATGGCTGCTACCAAACTGAGAAAGAGACAAACTCGAAGGCTCTGAATTGTGATGGTGAAAGTAGTTGTTGTATGCCATGGCATTATTCAGCAATCCAGGTATGGATGAAGGCATATTGCCTATAGGAAATAACTTCTGAGCCAAGGCTTGTTGATCATGATCATTTGCTTTGATTGACTTGCCTTTACTCTCATCAAGTACTACTTGCTCAGTAATTCTTTGGTTTACATCAAAGAAGGGAACATTAAGAGGATTGAGAATTTGCTGCTGATGAAGAAATTGATGATGAGTGCTAGTAGTATTGAGCAAACCATGATGAGGAAGTAGTTGGAGTGGTGGGAGCTTATCAATATCATCTTCAGTAACTTCAAGCAACCAATCTATTACCTTGCTAGGTTGGCTAAGACCAAGCCTGTCTTGAAGGTCATATAATTGAATTGCTGTTGGTACCGAAAGCCTAATTCTTCTGTCCCTCAATCCTCTCACGGTTGAGACCTTGCTGTGCCTGTCTTTTCCGCCAAAGGTTCGGGAGACACGTACGATCCTTGGATTTCGAAATCCAGACCACTGCCTTGAAATAGTAGTGCTAGATGAAGCTGCCTTGTTAAAACTACTCATAATGTTTCCATCATTGTTGTTGTTGTTTTGGCCCTCTTGCATCGCTTGAAAACCCTTTCCCCTTGAATTTGTTATCATTGTAATTAATTCTGATCGATTATGATGATCTCAATCATAATTTGTCCCTTGTATCTAACCTCAAACAAAATTCTCCCACTGATCTTTGAGCTCCAAATAATTGAACTGAAAAAAAAAATTAGAGATAAGAAAGTATAAATAATTAGCAGAAACTGATCTATTAATTAATCTTGCAATTCTACAATACTTTTAATTGGAATTAATTATGAGTGTACTTTTTTCTATTGGAACATTAGCACATGATATATATATATATGTCAAAGAACAAATTGATTTCACATAAAATTCCTTCAATTAATCAAGCGTGCGAGACATCATCAAATTTGATAACATTTACTAAGAAAAAACCATGGATAGATTGGAATTTTTTTTAAGCATATGCATCAAAATGAATGCTCAAAGAAAGTGAGAAACTAATATTCATCCGAAAAACAGAATTAGTTGTGTTGATGAATACTATTTTTATCTTCGAAAAAACGCAACTATTTCCTGAAGGAGAACTGAAATCTGAATTGTTTGAAGTTGAATAGATTTAAAAATATTGATCACAGTCAAAAGATCGATCTAACAACTATGATGAGGAAGTGCTAACTAGAATTTGTATGAATTAATTCGAATCCTCAAAACCCTAAATTACCTTTCGCTTATGAATTTGTGTTGGGAGAGTTAAGACAGAACACCAGACTGAAAATTGAAGTCAATTGCAGCAGCACTCCTCAGCTCATGATCAGATTCATTCTTCGTTGCAGAACTCGAAAACTTAACGGGATATAAGCAGGAGAAGAAAGAAGAAGAAGAAGAAGAAGAAGAAGATCGAAGAAGAAGAAAAACAGAGTGAGAGAGAGAGAGAGATGCCCCACTTGACAGTGCTTTAAACCCTTATCTTGCTAAGTTGATAGTCTTCAATCTTACTGAGCTGTACATGTACATGTATATAGCTCATTTGCGTTTCAACAATATCTAAGCTGCAGAGAGAATAAAAAGTACTTTTACCAAAACAAAAAAAAAAAAAACAGTTACATAATTTGGTAAAGGAAAAAAAAAGATGCTAGGGTAATTTACCGCAGCACCATGTTGCATGGGAATTATATATCAGAAAAGGAAAAGCCGAAAAGGTATGGCGCAGTTATGGCCACGTGGCATCCATATCTGTTGGCACGTCAATCAAGCAAAAGCTAGCTAGGGTAAATATATACAAGATTACTCATATATACCACAGATCAGTCTCAGATTGAAGAATCAGCATGAGTTTGGTCGTAGTTTACTATATGAAGCATAATTAATAGAGAATTAACAAGTATAATAGACTCCTCCTTGTGTTGGCCGGTTAATCCTAAACGGCCGGGGACCATCCTAAACAGTACTTTATCGGCAACTACAAATACGTAGCTAGCTTTATTGGCATGTATTCCACAAATTAATTAAAGCATAGATTGATGGTGAAGATGATCGATATGCATGCCTAGTATATATAGCCGGCTAGCTGAGATTAATCAAGAAGCCTTAAACCCTTATTTTAGAAAAATTCATGTTTATTTTGAAAAAAAAAAAAAAATCATGGACAAGACTAACCCTTCTTCCTAGCTATGATTGAAAATATATAAAAACAGATGCAAACAAAGCAAAAGATCCACATAGTAATTAATTAATACGTTTGATTTTTTCTTTTCTCTCTTCATTGAGGAATTAGGCATATATAGTTAAAGATCGACTAGGGTTTGCGGCAATTATATATATAGTACTTCGCAAGCAAGAGAATTGAAGTAGCTATAGCTATTCAAGGAATTAGATATAGCTACAGCTACAGAGAGAGAGAGAGAGAGAGAGAGAGAGAGAGAGAGAGAGAGAGAGAGAGTTGCTAAGCAGGATTAGGGGATGTATAGACAGATAGGGTTGTAGAGGAGGGACCAAAGCAGGTTCTTTAAAGCTTGCATCCACTGAAAGACTGACTACAGAGAACAGAAGGACCACTAGTACACAGAGATACATACATATATATATATATGGGGCAGTGAGATTTGCATCTATCATCTATACACTTCGCCAGGGTAATTAACTTAATTACATTCAAACACTATAGCATATATACGTACATATATATGTAGCTAGGAGTTTACAGATTAATTGCAAAACCCTGATGTAAGTTCCCACGAAACTACTATATATATACTAGCTCACAAGTTTGCAGTACAATTGAGGAAAATAGAACCCTAGCTAGCTAGAAAGCAGTATTGGTTAGTTATTGTCATATATGTGCAACAACCTAAAGTAATTTGTTTCCAATTCAACCCAAACACTTTATAATTTATATAGCCACACACTGTTTCAGTAGTTTATGAAAAATATATAAAGAGAAAAAATGATCATAAGGGTACTTCCTGTGTTAGCTAGCTAGGTTTCAGTCATTTTTGCAATCATGAAAATGGACATATATATATATTAGTTTACCAATTTACCACAAAGTTGGAATCTTCAACAGAATAGTTGAAAGAGATAGAGATATGTAGAGAGAGAGAGTGGTAGTAGTAGTAGCACAAGCAGTAGCAGCTAGACTAGTAGTAGTAGTTTGCTTTCAGTAATATGAATGCACACAATAATCAAGAAAAATGGAATCTTTCAACAAAATAATTGAGGAAGCTGGCCGGTGTTAATAATAGACTGTACGTATACAGTTCCAGTGATTCAAAAGCTGAACGAACGTACTCTCTGCTTTTATATCCTTCTCTAGCTCTAGCTACTTTCTCTATCAAGACAAAGAAATTCACCAGCCGACACCCTGACATTTCCCCAGAATGGACAATTAAGTCATATCAATTCTAGTAATTAATCAACAAATTTTGGCTCCATTTCTAACCAATTTTGAAGCAAAACGAAACCCTTCTATGGTCTTAAGCCCTCTGAAACTCATTAGCTAGATAGCTTGAAACAACATACATAGGAATAAAAGCTAGCCCTAGCCTAGCTCTTCAAATTTTAAAAGTGTCGATCTTTTTACAATTTTAGGGCTTAATTACGAAACCCAGAAGTTATATCTAGCTCTCTGCGTCTATCTGCTGTAAACTAGCACAAAAAAGTGGTGGGTTTCACGAGAAGGGTCGTTTTGTCTTGCTTCTTGGCCTTAATTCACATCTTAATTTCTCTTTGCATTAATAAATAATAAATTAATAAGTTGCTCCTCTAGCCCAGACTGTGTACGTTACTCCTTGTTCAGGAAACCCATTACTTTGAGTACGTTTCAAGTGCCAGAAGAACCCCTAGCCTGCACCAATTAATTTTTCTTTTTTATTTCCTTTTTGTATGTGTTTAATTGCTTGGTTTATTTCTCATCAATTAAGTCCGTATGCATATTAATAAATGAAGAAGTCACGGACTTAATTGATGAGAAATTATTTTCTTTATTTCCTATTTCCTATATTCGGAGCTAGCAAAATAATAGGGTCAAAGAGGGAGAGATCCATATCGTCCAAATTCGAATTTTCTGGTGTATAGCTATGTGTTGGGAGAAAAGATATCAGATTTGGATAGAGATAGTCTCATAAAATGGAATAAGCTAGATATATATACATAACTAAAACTAAAGGAATCAAAAAAAGAAAAGAAAATTCTAATTCACAAGCATATATCTTTATAAGTTTTTATATAAATAGATGCCGCTTCTTCTTCTTCTTCTTCTTGTTTTCTTTCTGACAGTGAAAGTGACAGCGGCAAACCCTAGGGGAAGGGAAAAGGAAGGTAATTAGATTAATAGACAAGCTGAAGCTAGGGACAACTATCGATGATGGAAACGAAATTAAATGCGGGCTTTGCTCGATCGATCAGTGGGTGACGTCCGTCTGCGAATAATGCAAAGCTGCAACTTCTGCAAGAGATCGATCGAGCTTTGTGGCCCTGCCACCAAAGTTACTTAATAAGGCATTCTGGATTTCTGGTTCTGAATGGTAAAGGTTTGGTGTACCGTTGATCATGTTGACTTGGAGGCACGATAAAGTAATGCAATCCACTAGATGCATTTAATTGATCAAGTTCAATATAAATGGAAAATCAATATGCACCAACTCGCCAAAAAAGTATGCATGTTTGAATTGGTAAGTACCCGGCGCATGCATGCTTCACTAAAACGGTCATAACTTGATGTAGCGTGTTCCAAATTTGATTAGGCAAAACCCGTCCAAAGGTGTGTGGCACGCAGACCAGTTTCTTCATGGTAGCTAGCTAGATACGTACCAGTTCAAGACTTCAAGTTCCAAGTTGCTTCACTTTATTGATCGATGAGGCTATGCTTCAATTTTGTTTGGAATTGAACTCAACTACTCAAGGCCTCGAGACACTCTGGTATCACCCAAGAAGAGTATCATATATAATCCCGTGCAAACCAATCCTGGAATCTTTTCGATCTCCACCGAAAGAATTACCCTTTTTTTTTTCCTTGAATTAATATATCTCTTGGTCCTGCACCCATTCTCACCCAAAATGTGAGCTACAGTACACATGTGGTTTTGGCCAAAATCACGTTTTCGTATTTGCGCTAGACATTTGACATGGGTGCCATATAAGAATACATAAAATAGTTCTTCAAGTGGCGATGAATAGTCCTTTTTTTTTTTGGTTGACATTCCTTCTAAATAGTTCATTACCTCTCCATGACCATTCTAAATAGTTCATTACCTCTCTAGTGACAATTAATTTGTGTGGCTATAGGAATAGTGATAAGTCAGCTTTTTTGCAACTGCCAAGTCTGCTATCATACATATATGGTGATGGTCCTTAGAACTAGGTTCAGTACTCAGTAGGGTTTAGGATGGTCATGGAGATTTAATCTACAACCAAAAAGTCGCACAACTTGGGCAGTCACACAACGGTCTAAATCTCAAATCATTAATGGGCAAGCATTAGGATCCACACTAAAGAGACATGAACTGTTGAAATTACATAATCACAACAGTGACATTCATCTAATATTCTAATTAGCCAAAACTCAGAGCAACATTTCTAAGATTTCCACGCTGCATAGGCTCAACATCCATAGATTTTGGAAGAAAAGTGAGTCCATAAGACCATTCCAAAGATCCAGTCGGGTATCTTGCTCATGATAATCATCAAAACTTGTGAAACTAGACTTGGAGTTCCCAATTTTGAAAATAATAAGCATGCAAGACAAGCTAGAAACGCTGAAAATAAAACTTCAGAAAATCGGACAATGAGATCATGATGTGGAAAAGCAATGTATCCCTAGAGAACTCTGAGTTCAGACAACCCTAAAATGCAGGTTTAAGGCATTCGGATTTTATACAAACACATTCTTATATGGATGCCGCGGGGGAAAGAAAATCAACATGTTTCACAAAAGTTGAAAGAAACTCTGTACTGTCATCCACCAACCAACTGCGGTTGCATTTGGGTTTTATACAAATACATTCTTGGACAAACAAAAAGGGAAAAAATGTTGTAGCAGCAAGTACTCTTTATTTCATGTCAAACACAGCATTTCAATAACTGAGCAGACTAGACAAACATCTACCCCAGCATGAAGACCACCATTTTAGAGACAGTTCCACAAGTCCATAAGCCTGCAAGGAAGCCAAAATGCTAAAAGTCAATGATAGAGAATAACACACAGAAATATTTACTCTTAGATGATAAAAATAAGCAAAGCAACACCAATATTTACATTCACTGAGAAACAAAAGGATGTAACCAGGAAAGCAAAATATGAACACTAAGACTGGAACCAAAGAGAGAAACAAGGGAAAACAAAAGAATAAAAAAGAGCATGTGGATATCCTCCATTTCCTGTGTACTCTGGACGACACAACTGTGTATACATGTACAGCTGCCGAAAGAAATAGTACATCCAGGAATTGAGTTGATAAGATTAATGAAATTGAGCAGATGAAAACAATCACCAGAACACATGGTATGGGGTCAACTATGGATGTCACGCAACAAAAACAATTCCTGCAGAATGATCTTAACATCAAATCATTCAACAGAATATACCAGCTATGAAAAACATGATATTCCCTAATAGTGTTTTTGAATTGAGAATAATGGAGAACTATTTTCGAAAGTACTCTCATATTGGAGAACACAAGTCTCTACGAAATTGGCAGATTTGGAGAGGAAATAAAAGTGCTGGCCTTTACTTCCTCATTTAAAGACATTCTCTCTGTTTTATTTCCAACCTAGGCAGACAAAAGTAAAAATTGATTAAAAAATCGTATATTTTCTCTAGTTCTACCTTGAGTCCCTGATGGATGTGGCAATGCAAGCACCACATTATCTGATAGACGCATCAAGTTATTTCTATTAAAAAAAAACAATAGGTCAAAATACTTTCTTCAAGTGTGATCAATCACTCCAATCAAAGATAAAGAGTATGTCTAATAAACTCAGCTGGACTTCGACTGCTCCATTATACTAAGGAGAGGTCACAGCTAATCATAAGCTCGCATCATTGTTTTTTCTCTACCTACTTTGCTATCTTGTGTACACCTTCTCTGACATGCCTTGCTAAGCCAGGCAGATAACATTGCACTGAATTCATGGTGTAAAACAAACACATTGAGCAACATAAGGTCATTGGTGCCAAATTAAAATCTCTCTTCTTTCAATTAAGTTTAAAAAGAGAGATAAGATAACAGTCAACCTTCCAAAATCAAGCAACGCAGCCATATTTTCGATCTCCAATGAGGTATGTACTATGTCTTAAGGTTTAAGGTGTAAACTACAGTGCTAGTACTACTGTCAGTACTTCACTTCCTATCAAATGCTGTCTAATAAAACTTACTAATCGGAACACTTCATGGTTTCTCAAACAATAATGTCAATGAGGCATATTAAAGGTCCAACGAGGTAAAAAAGAAGTATAATTCAGCATCACAGAACCAGGAATTGCACTAGTTAAAAACTACAGCTAGAATACCTCAACAAGCAAAACTATAACCAGTCAAACTTTGGAAAACATATGCTTCCGGATCCAATAAAAAACCAAATTTGCAATCCTAATTTTACCATTTGATGAATTTCCCAACCCTAAAGGATGCACAAGCAAACTCAACAAACTCAAAACCAACACTGCAACCATAGTTAGGAAAGTCCCCCAACAGAAGCAATTATGCTATGGAAGACAACACAATACATATCATCTTAATTTGCAACTAAAACACTTCTAATCTACTTTGAGAAGCAAAAAATTTCTATGCCAACAATGAAAAAAGACTCCTACTTTCGTATATAGGCCACTCCACCATTCCATTTTTCCGAAAATGTATATCAAAATCATCAATTATTTAATACATATGAGCAATATCAACCCTAATTAAAACCGTAAAAGCCCAATCACACAAATTCAATAATGATTCAGTAAACATTACCCAATTCATCTACAATAGCCTCCACCTCTGGCATTGTAGTCTTCTTCAACGAAATCAGTCAAGTAAACCGGAGGGAAATCCGAGGCATTGAAGGCCTTCTCCTTCATCTGCTTCTCCACATCGGCTTTCTTCAAAACGGTGCGTTTAATCGGGGGCCGGTTGCGCCTCTGATCACGGGGAAAGTACTTAATGTCGAAGACGGTCTCCGGGTCGGAGGCGGGCACGCAAGCCGCGACCTTTACAGTGGCGGGGCATTCGAGACGGTACTCGAGAGCGCCGGGTACGGCTAATCGGTATTCCGGGTCGGCGCAAGGACCCGTTATCTCCCAGGGCTTCTTGACGTAGCGCCTTAGGGTTTGGAAAAGGGAGGACACCGATTTCGCCATGGAGATGCAGATCAGGTGATTCCTGAGAATGGAGTCTTTGGGTGGAAAAGATGGAAGTTTTGCGATGTATTTTCTTTCATAATTTTTTTTAGTTTTTTTTATCAATAATTCCATTTTTCATTTTAGGTTTTACATATTTTTTGAATTCTAACATATTTTCACCTTGGAAAAAAATATTTTTTTAACATATTTTCAATTTATTTGTAATTTTGTATTCATACTTGAAAATAAAAAAAATAGATCGAACAATTCACTTCCGGAAGAACAAGAAAATATACGGGATTGGTTTTCTCGGAATTCGAGGTCTCGAAGATTTTTCGAGGTCCCACATTTAGGCTCAATCTATTTATATAGTAAATGAATTTTTCATTGTTTCACCTAAATTAAATTGCCTATCCCCACGATTTTCGAGGACCAATTTGGTTCATCCTTCTTCTAAATTTGGAAGACAGAAAATGTCGATAAACGATGACGAGTGGTATTCGGTTGACGAATAATTCGTCGCAAAAATCATTCCTAAATTATTTTCTAACATGTTTTCAATATAATTGTATGCCTACTTAAAAATAAAAAATAGATTGAACATTTCACTTCCATGGGAACAAAAAATCTACAGAATTGGTTCTCTCTAAATTTGAGGTCTCAAAAATTTTTCAAGGTCCCAACTATTGGGCTTGCTTAACCTATTAATATAGTAAATAAATTTTTCATTGTTTCTATCCCCTTGATTTTTGAAGACCAATTTGCCAATTTGGTTCATTCTGCATTTTTAGCAGACAAAAAATGCTGACAAACGATGGTGAGTTGTATTTCGTTGATAAGATTGATTAAAAATAAGATTATGAATAGAGCGACTTTTACCGACGAAGTATTCGTCGGCAAAAGTCATTCCTAAATTTTACATATTTTCAATTTATTTGTACTCATACTTAAAAATAAAAATATAGATTTAACCTTTCACTTCCGGAAGAACAAGAAAATATACGGGATTGGTTCTCTCGGAATTCGAGGTCTCGGAGATTTTCCGAGGTCCCACATTTAGGCTCAATCTATTTATATAGTAAATAAATTTTTCATTATTTCACCTAAATTAAGTTGCCTATCCCCTCGATTTTCGAAGACCAATTTGGTTCATCCTTCTTCTTAATTTGGAAGACAGAAAATGTCGATAAACGATGACGAGTGGTATTCGGTTGATAAGATTAATTAAAAAATAAAATTATGAATGGAGTACTTTTTACCGACGAATAATTCGTCGGCAAAAGTCATTCCTAAATTATTTTCTAACATGTTTTCAATATAATTGTATGCCTTCTTAAAAATAAAAAATAGATTGAACATTTCACTTCCATGGGAACAAAAAAATCTACAGAATTGGTTCTCTCTAAATTTGAGGTCTCAAAAAATTTTCAAGGTCCCAAATATTGGGCTTGCTTAACCTATTAATACAGTAAATAAATTTTTCATTGTTTCTATCCCCTTGATTTTTGAAGACCAATTTGCCAATTTGGTTCATTATGCATTTTTAGCAGACAAAAAATGTTGACAAACGATGGTGAGTTGTATTTGGTTGATAAGACTGATTAAAAATAAGATTATGAATAGAGCGACTTTTACCGACGAAGTATTCGTCGGCAAAAGTCATTCCTAAATTATTTTTTTACATATTTTCAATTTATTTGTACTCATACTTAAAAATAAAAATATAGATTTAACCTTTCACTTCCGGAAGAACAAGAAAATATACGGGATTGGTTCTCTCGGAATTCGAGGTCTCGATGATTTTCCGAGGTCCCACATTTAGGCTCAATCTATTTATATAGTAAATGAATTTTTCATTGTTTCACCTAAATTAAATTGCCTATCCCCTCAATTTTCGAAGACCAATTTGGTTCATCCTTCTTCTTAATTTGGAAGACAAAAAATGTCGATAAACGATGACGAGTGGTATTCGGTTGATAAAATTAATTAAAAGAAAATATTATGAATGGAGTACTTTTTACCGACGAATCATTCGTCGGCAAAAGTCATTCCTAAATTATTTTCTAACATGTTTTCAATATAATTGTATGCCTACTTAAAAATAAAAAATAGATTGAACATTTCACTTCCATGGGAACAAAAAAATCTACAGAATTGGTTCTCTCTAAATTTGAGGTCTCAAAAATTTTTCAAGGTCCCAAATATTGGGCTTGCTTAACCTATTAATATATACAGTAAATAAATTTTTCATTGTTTCTATCCCCTTGATTTTTTAAGGCCAATTTGGTTCATTTTGCATTTTTAGCAGACAAAAAATGCTGACAAACGATGGTGAGTTGTATTTGGTTGATAAGACTGATTAAAAATAAGATTATGAATAGAGCGACTTTTACTGACGAAGTATTCGTCGGCAAAAGTCATTCCTAAATTATGTTTTTTACATATTTTCAATTTATTTGTACTCATACTTCAAAATAAAAATATTGATTTAACTTTTCATTTCCTGAAGAACAAGAAAATATACGGGATTGGTTCTCTCGGAATTTGAGGTCTCCAAGATTTTCCGAGGTCCCACATTTAGGCTCAATCTATTTATATAGTAAATGAATTTTTCATTGTTTCACCTAAATTAAATTGCCTATCCCAACGATTTTCGAAGACTAATTTGGTTCATCCTTCTTCTTAATTTGGAAGACAGAAAATGTCGATAAACGATGACGAGTGGTATTCGGTTGATAAGATTAATTAAAAAATAAAATTATGAATGCAGTACTTTTTACCGACGAATAATTCGTCGGCAAAAGTCATTCCTAAATTATTTTCTAACATGTTTTCAATATAATTGTATGCCTACTTAAAAATAAAAAATAGATTGAACATTTCACTTCCATGGGAACAAAAAAATCTACGGGATTGGTTCTCTTTGAATTCGAGGTCTCAAAAATTGTTCGAGGTCCCACATATTAGGCTTGCTTAACCTATTTATATAGTAAATAAATTTTTCATTGTTTCACCAAAATTAAATTGCCAATCCCCTTGATTTTTGAAGACCAATTTGCCAATTTGGTTCATTCTGCATTTTTAGCAAACAAAAAATGCTGACAAACGATGGTGAGCTGTATTTGGTTGATAAGATTGATTAAAAATAAAATTATGAATAAAGCGTCTTTTACCGACGAAGTATTCGTTAGGAAAAGTCATTCCTAAATTACTTTTTTACATATTTTCAATTTATTTGTACTCATACTTAAAAATAAAAATATATATTTAACCTTTCACTTCCGGAAGAACAAGAAAATATACGGGATTGGTTCTCTCGGAATTCGAGGTCTCGAACATTTTCCGAGGTCCCACATTTAGGCTCAATCTATTTATATAGTAAATGAATTTTTCATTGTTTCACCTAAATTAAATTGCATATCCCCTCGATTTTCGAAGACCAATTTGGTTCATCCTTCTTCTTAATTTGGAAGACAAAAAATGTCGATAAACGATGACGAGTTGTATTCGGTTGATAAGATTAATTAAAAAACTAAATTATGAATGCAGTACTTTTTACCGACGAATAATTCGTCGGCAAAAGTCATTCCTAAATTATTTTCTAACATGTTTTTAATATAATTGTATGCCTACTTAAAAATAAAAAATAGATTGAACATTTCACTTCCATGGGAACAAAAAAATCAACGGGATTGGTTCTCTTTGAATTCGAGGTTTCAAAAATTGTTCGAGGTCCCACATATTAGGCTTGCTTAACCTATTTATATAGTAAATAAATTTTCATTGTTTCACCAAAATTAAATTGCCAATCCTCTTGATTTTTGAAGACCAATTTGCCAATTTGGTTCATTCTGCATTTTTAGCAAACAAAAAATGCTGACAAACGATGGTGAGCTGTATTTGGTTGATAAGATTGATTAAAAATAAAATTATGAATAAAGCGCATTTTACCGACGAAGTATTCGTTAGGAAAAGTCATTCCTCAATTATTTGTTTACATATTTTCAATTTATTTGTACTCATACTTAAAAATAAAAATATAGATTTAACCTTTCACTTCCGGAAAAACAAGAAAATATATGGGATTGGTTATCTCGGAATTTGAGGTAAAAATACCACTAAATATACGGGATTGGTTATCTCGGAAAATCTTAGAGACCTCAAATTCCGAGAGAACCAATCCACTAAATCAAATAAATATAGGTAAAAATACTAAAGTTAAAAAGATATGTATTCAAACACAAATAATTGATGAGATAATCATGAAAATCACAGACAGATCGAATGCAAATGGAGAAAAATAAAGTGTGTAAATGATGTTTTTCAGTTTTCAGGATATTAGTACAAATTTATATTATAACTTAGTTAATTACTGATATGTTCACCAAAGAATGTTAATTACAAACTAACACAATGGCACACAATCTAGAAGCTGAAAAACTTGGCACCTGTAGCTTTCATGGTTATTGCATGCGTATAACCCAAAATCTTTTTTTATCAGACCTATAACCCAAAGTTTGAAAGTTATCCTGCAAAACCAAGTCAACCAGTTTAAATAAGGAACTTCGATCATATCCATGTCAATTGGTATCAAAGTAGTTAGGAAACGAGGGATGGCAGGTAACCGGAGTTTAACTGCTGTACTTTTTTGGGCAGAAATATAGTTTTTTTTGGCAGAAATATAGTTTGACTGCTCTAACTGTGTTGTACTTGTTAATGTTTGCCACAAAAGAGAATCTATATTTTTTACCATAAAAGAAAAGATAAGGTACAGATTAATTACCATCTGTATTCAAAACAGATGTGTATTTGTGTTTTTAACCATAACTAAAGTAGAATTGATCAATTGAAGCAGTAGTACTTTTTACTTTACTCTTGATAATGAAGCTAGTTACATTAGTTAGAAAAAATATCAAATACGAGAGGAGAGATCTTTGAAGGAAGCATACAAATTTTTTTTATAAAAAAACTGAGATGACTTTGGAAAAAACTGCAGTCGGATAGAGTTTCAACCCGACATTAGTCAAATTTGTGTTGAGTTGAGTTTAGACTTTTTTCAAGATCAATTTGCAATCAAAAATTGAATATTCGGATGAGTTCGGGTTTGTCCCATTAAAGTTGTACTCTAAAAATTAATAAAATTATATTTTATAAATAAAAATCAAGAATCGACAGAAAAAAAAAATCGAAGGAAAAATCCTAAAGGCTCAAGTAGAATCTTCAGTGTACTGTTCCTTCCCTAATCATGATCTATTCAGGCTTAATTGGAAAATATCTGTACTTTCTTTTTAGGGTAAAATTTCCATAATTGGAATCCACAAAATAACCCAATCTCATGATTTGATTTTATTCAAGAATTGAAGAAAAAAAAAATCAAAATACCCATTCTATTGCGTATTCCAAGAACATTAATTCAATAATAAAAAGAAAAACCTTTTTTTAATTACTCACACTTACAAGTCTTGAGCCCTTTTTCTCTTTGTGATCTCATCAAATATATAAAAAGCTCCAGCATCTTTGCTTCCCATCTTCCCATCTTCTCCTTCATATCTACTCAAGTACTACTGTTCCTTCTCTCCTCAGCTTCACTTTGCTTCCTCTCAAGCCCACAGATCTCTCTCCCTCCAAAGCCCAGATCACTTCCAAGCAGGTACAGCAGATTCTTGACTTGAATCCAACTCTTTAATGTTTAATTTCATCTTTATTTTTACTTGTCAACATAGTATGCAAGTGATCTGTAAATATCAAGTCTTTTAGGTCAAGTTCTTTACTTTTATTGGATTCTAGTGTTGATATGTTCTGGCCCTTTTGGGGGTTTTGGTATGTTTGAGTTGTAGGGTTTTAATCCTTTCGCAATCTGCAATCAGATACTGATTTCCTTATCATTATGATGGATTGAGTTATGGGTCTGCTGCAGTTTTCAGCTGACCCTTCTTTTGCTGAGTTCAAATTCAGTTCGTCTGTTCAATCTGGGTGTTTCTTGGGTTACTGTTACTATAACATGATTCCAATGCTTTTGAGGGTGCTAAAATACTTGTAATTGTTTGCATATTCGCGCGATTCGGGTATTTATATAAGCATTACTGTATGGTTTGTGATATTTTACTTTCGAGTTACTTAAACCCTACTGGCTAGCTTAGGGTACTTTGTCTTTTAGACTCAAAGGCAAAGCATTTATGTAATATGCTGGTGCTTAAAGTCCCCGTCTGTGCTTATTTTGGTTTGAGAGTTGCGTACATAGTTATCGTTTTGCTGATTCTTTTGTTTCCGGGATATAGTAATGTATCATTTGCAGTGCCTGCTTGTCGAATCTTAATATTGCTTTCTAAGCAGTCATGCTACTTCCCCTACTGAATTATTATTAGTTCTTTGGTTTTTTAATGCATTTGTTTGGTCAACTGCTATGGGAATATGTTGTTTTCTGCTCTCTTGTTATTACTTATCCTTTTTAGACGTTCAAATGGTTTCATTGATGTTTTCCTCTAGTAATTCATAGATTCTGAACCTTCTGTAGATAGCCATGCAAGAAGCAAAGTTAGCAAATCCTACCCTTCCTCCCAGTGCCCAACTTGTTGGGAACGCCTTTGTGGAGCAATATTACCAAGTTCTTCACCACTCACCAGAGTTAGTGTATAAGTTTTATCAAGATTCAAGCGCTTTAAGCAGGACAGATATCAATGGCAATATGACAACAGTGAAAACCATGGATGTAAGTGCACTTTGATATATGATTATAGTACTGTATCAATTTCACTCCAATGGCTTGGATCAGTTACGTAATTTAATTATAATGACTGCGAATACTTGACTTTTCTATTTTGTATGGCTAAACAAGAATTCAGCAACCTATTTCTGTATGTTCTCGATTCAGTTTTGAATTTGAGGCCTTAGGTCAACTATTTGAAACTTTAATTGATAAGGAGTATGTAGATTCTTTTCATTTTTTTTAGTTGTTGAAAATGAGTTTGGTAACTTTTCATCCTACGATACAGTATTTAGCTTTTCTTTGAATGAAGCCAAATAGTAGATTAGTAGACAAAACACTTATGTGATATCATGCAGGCTCTAATTTTAGACTTTTATTGACCAATAATAGTCGATCTATAATGGTATAATTTATTTGATATGATATTAGGCAGAGATATGTCCAACAAATGTGACCAATCAATCTGGTCATGGAAGTTTTGGTATACTGGCATGCAAAATTCACTGCCTTTTTTAAGAAAAGAATTTATGCAAGTATGCAGTTTTTGGCTTTATGTTTCCCTGTGTCATCACTTTTGTCCTTTTCCTTGAGAAGTATGTTAAAAAATCATGGACTTTCTGTTGGAAATTTATTGTGTGCCTCCTCATAGACTAAAAGGTGTTACCATCGGTATACTATTCAGATCAGCTTAATAATATAGTTCATCATTCTGCAAACATAGTGATCTTATTGTTGGTTTTTGAATGTGTTGTGCAATTGCCTCTTGGATTGAATTTACTATTGGAAGAATGTTGAACTTTTACTGTAAGTATGAAGTGTTGCATTCAATAACGTAGAAATATTTTTGGAACAGGCAATAAGGATAAAAATTAAATCCTTAAATTACGAAGAGTATACAGCGGAAATAAAGACTGCAGATGCTCAGGAATCTTTCGAGAAAGGGGTGATTGTTTTAGTAACTGGATGCTTGACTGGAAAAGACAATGTGGGAAGGAAATTCACCCAAACATTCTTCCTAGCTCCACAGGAAAATGGTTACTTCGTCTTAAATGATGTTTTTAGGTATATCGAGGACAATGAGTCATCACAGACAAACAGTGTCCCGGTTAACATCATTGATGAAAGTGCTCCAGAAGCTGCCTTGATAGCTGAACCAGGTGGGCATAACTTTTCTTTATTGGTGTATCGTTTGATTTGCTTTAGCCTTCATTTTCCAATTGCTTTGATGTTTGACTCTAGAACCTACTCACGCTCCCGATCATCTTGTGGTGGAGGACCCTGCAACTTCCTTTGAGGAGGATCCCAATAATGGTCCCGAAGTGTGTGATCCTTCAGATAATGAAGAAGGATCAGTTAGTGAAGAAGAGGTTGTGATAGTGGAACCCTCAATTCAATCAAGTCAGAATAAAGATCTTCCAGACGTTGATCCAACCCCTGAAGCCCAGGAGGATGCTCCAAAGAAATCATATGCATCAATTGTGCGTTTCTTCTTTTTCTTGGGAGCATGAATAATTTTTTTTTATGCCAAGTCTGTTTTTGCATTTATTTAATGTAATTTTAATTTAGGTAAAGGTCATGAAAAGTAGTGTCGCCAGTCCTGTCCGCATTACCCGAGTGAGGACAATATCTGCAAACACTGACCATCCATCCGTTGGTTCTGCAAAACCTTCTCCTGTACCAGAGGCATCAGCTCCTAGTGGTGATGCTGCTCCGGAAAGCAGCAATGCGGAGGAAGGTAAATAGTACTCAGCTTCCAGATTAACTTTTAATTAAAAAAAAAAAAGTAGCCAGCTTCCGGTGGTTGGATTGCTAAGTTAACTTTGTCAAGACCTGCCCGAGTACTCATGTACTCTTCATCATGGAAAAGACACTTATGTCATGTTCTAGCTTCAAAATCTATATTCTAATTTACATTTTATCCTTTACAGCTGAAGGTCACTCCATACATGTAAGGAATTTGCCGTATGATGCAACTGTCGAACAACTTGAGAAGGAGTTTAAGAAATTTGGGTCTATTAAGCGGGACGGGATCCAAGTCAGAAGTAGTAAGGTGTGGTTTATGTGTTATAGTGCACTTCCCAGTTCAATGGAGAATTCTTTGATGTAGCCTTACAGGTCATGTATAATTGGTTTCTTGCAGCAAGGATTCTGTTTTGGCTTTGTTGAATTTGAAAGTGTGAGTTCCATGCAAAGTGCACTTGAGGTATTGTCTTTTACCTTCATATTCCACTTGTCATTATTTGCAAGAAATTTCTTGAGGTCTGCCTTTTAGCCCTATGATTCACTCCCCCCAACCCCCCAAAAAAATAGAAGACACAAAAGACCATCTCAGCCTCCAACTAAAGGCCATTGGCATTAACATGAGGACTGTTTAAACAGTACAAAATATGAGGATACTTATGTCTGGTTGAGAAGAAAATGGACACGACACGACATCATCATCCCTCTTTCTCTCTCAATTGGGTGTGTTAAACTTACAGCACTACACGAGGCTTTACCTGAGTGTTTTTTGTGCTTTCCTATTCTTGGCTCTTGAATATTGAGTAAACGTTTGAAAAACATTTCCCGTTCTTATTTTGTGGATAATTGGTTGTTTGGATTAGTGGCTTGAAAAGGGTCCTTTCCACCAAAAAAAAATTGAAGTTTGGTCAGAGAAACAATAGTTATGTGCTTACAGCTATATGAGTTAAATTTCCTAACATTGTACTCTCTTATATTTAAGAAGCTAGTGCACCCAGACCAACCAGATTACCGGACCTATCATTATGGCATTTTCCATAGTCGGGCTATTCATTGCAAGTAGTTGCTTTTTATTTTCAAGCATGAACTACATTTCCTTGTGATGTGTGAAAATTAAAGTAATCTCGTTTGTGAAAATCAAATCAATTCAACCTAATACGTATGTCAATGCTTTTCATGCAATCTTTAATCTTAAGATGTAGATTGATTAGAACTTGTTCCTGACCTGGCTCAAACCTAAGACTTCATAGTCTTTGCGTTGTCTGATTTTGCCTTTTATTGGTTATTTGTTACTGATATGCATGATCTTTTGACTTGGCTTGTTTGTTTATCCAATTTAAACATGTTGAAATTCATATCAGGCTTCACCTATCACAATCGGGGATCGTCAAGCAGTGATTGAGGAAAAGAGAACCACAACCCGAGGTAAGCTGTAAGCCGATGAACTTTTTACATTTGAAAAAGCTTTCCCCAGCCTCCTCTGTGTCCCCGAGATATATGATGTAAAGCTAACAGAGCTGATGGTTGTTTCAGTTAGCAATGGTGGAAGAGGGAGGTTTCCTTCCGGAAGATCTGGGTTCCGAAATGATACTTTCAGGGGTGGTCGTGGAAACTATGGTGGTAGCCGTAGCTTTGGCAGGAACGAATTCAGAAACCAGGGTGAGTTTACTCGATCCAAGTCTTCGGCTGGACGCAATGGAGAGGGTTATCAGCGGGTTAATCCAAATGGAAGGGGTGGCGGCCGCCAAGGAGCTGCAAACCGAAGTTCTGTTCCTACTTGAACGTTTGTGAAAGAAACAGCTGGATAGACGATTTTTTTGACACAACCAAAAGGGGTCGCCTTTTTTCTTTCCTTCTTTCCTTGGTCAAGTGGTTTTTGTTGTTGGATACTAGCAGTGGTATTGAGCCATTAGAGATTTAGGTTTTTTGTTATTATAATTGCAGGAGCTTCTGTAAGATTAATGGGTTCTTTTAACCCGTGCTTTTTTATACAGCTGCGGGCATGAGAAATTCGTGTTTGTGTAATGTATTCATCCATAAATCCTTTTTTAGATTCCAAATAATCATGTATTCCCCCCATTTTCTAGTCTATGCTTGTTGCCATGCTATCGTAGATTATCACCAATAATGAGTACCAAATCCCAAATAGCTCATGAAATTTCAACTTGATTTCTGCAAGTTGGATACAAAATTTGATGCAGCAAAAGCTGCAGAGCCACCCAGCACAGAAACAAGAGCAACAACAGCTTGCACAACTACCTCCCAAGGGTAATCCTCAGGCACAAGAAAAACAGACAATGGGCCCAAAAGCAGCAGTCCTAAGCTCAGAGTCAACAGTGCCCCCGGAGTTCCGGGGTCGGTGGCCGCTGATAGGACTCCAAATTCTTCTGCCTTTGATAGCAGACCCAGTTTCTCTATTGCTGACAGTGAGAGCCCGGACTTCTCTGCCGCTGATAGCAGGCCGGCTTTCTCTGCTTTCGTCAGCAGCTTCAGTTGCTCCACCCTAGTTAGTAGCTTCACTTGTGTTGAATTCTGCATTGCACACATCTACCAAATTTTACCTATTTCACACCTCAATACATATATACAAGTAAATAGGACCTCAGTACAAAACTTTGAACCAAAATTTGACCATGGAAATTTAGCATGAGTGACCAAGATTAAGAACATAGCGCCCAAAAAAGCGAAATTTTTTAATAAAATGACCATTTTTGACGCATAGCACTGACTGACCTTCTTGGAGTTAACAGTTTTGTTGGCTGCTCCAATTGATTTCTGGGCAGCCATGGATTTGATCTCCATTCTTGCTTTGGGTCTTTGTGGAAGCAATCCTCTGCTGCTCAAAATTGCTCTGGCCTCCATTTTCTCCCTGCTTCAAAAATGCTAATGCTTGTGGTTGGTTTCAGATTAAAGTAGTGATGGACAAGGCAGATGAGGTTCCAACGTCCACGTGTCACCATGTGGTTCGGACTTCGGAGTTTTCATTTATCTTTTAATTTTAAATAAGTAAAGGTTGTTTTAGTAATTTCATCACTTACACTCCATATAAGTACACTGGTTCCCGTCAAAACCCCCAAATCTAAAACCCTAAATCAGACTGTCGCTCTTTCTCTCGCGGTCAATTTCGATGGCGGACTACGCGATCTCACTTGACAAGGCCAAGGCTTTCTTGCGCGCCCAGTTTCATGACGAGGAAAAGTGGGCTCACAACATGGTACTATCTGAATCACTCTCTACGCCTTTTTGTTCGTTCTTTATTTGTTATGTGTGTTGTGTATATGGGTGTGCACTAGTTTGGAAGCTTATGAATTTTTTTATTTACCGAGTTTTTGGATTCTGGATTTCTTGAGTTTGATTTACCATAGAAATTGAGAAACCTCTACTTAAATACAGCCTCTTGTTTAGACTAATTGGAATGGTTAACCTTATTACTTGAAGCTTATGTTATTTTGGATTATAATTGTAACTTCTGGGATGTTGTAGGGGGTGTTTATTACATGCCTTATTGTAATCCCACATTGGATAGGTAATTATGGGTATATGAACTTTGGGCAGGCTTCACTTGCAAGCCAGGATTGGAGAGTCAAATTTTATGAATTCATATCAGTGTTATATAATCAGAGCTTCAATACGTGATGTGTACTCAATGTCATAAAATCACTAAGTGGCGGAAGGGTGCTGCATGGTTGTGTCATTATATTTGTTATTTCTTAGCCTTGCTTTAGATCGTGAAGTGCTGGCAAAACGTTTTTCTTTGTTTATCTAAGATGTGGAATATAAGTTATATGAATGGATCCGTTTTGATATTAGTCGTTTAACAGTGTAGTGATTGCTATTCTGAGAAATGAGGAAGCATGAATTGCATGAGAAATTACACTTAGAGATAGAGATGCTGATTATGTGACTCTTGTCTATTTAGGATTTGCTCTTGCTATCCCGGAGAAATTGTAACGTCCATTTTAATTTTTAAGAAGTTTCAGATTTTGACGATTTGTGTGACTTTCGAATGTCTTGTAGAACTGAGTTCTGTGTTTTACATGGATGTAGTTGGTATATCATTCAGAAATGCATCTTTCTGTTTGAGGAAACAATAAAGATCAAGGAATTAAAGTTTGTGTTCCTCTCTTGCAGAAATTGCTCCGTGCTGCAGGGTTATTTGCAGGATCGGTGATTCTGATGCGGACTTATGGAGATATGATGGCAATTTGAGTGTTGATGGAGGGCTGACACAGGCTTGGTCTCTATCATTTCATGGTTTGTAGGTCTTCTTATTTGTCAAGTAGTTTTAGGGTATATCCTTGTATTGTGTATACAAGGATAGGCAGACTTTTTGGATTTTGAAAATGCAAATGGTAATTGGGAAACTACCCACTGAATTGTTGTATGTTTCTTTTTCAATTAGATTATCCCAATTTTCATATTTAATGATTGCTCATGTTATAGGGTTATGGTACCCCTGGCCCTGTATCTCCTTTAGCCTCTATGAAAGTTGTGTTTCCCCAACTTCCTCATTGTATGCAAAAAGGGTAATAAAATAAAAAATTATTCAGAATTGCTCCACTATAAATGGGCTTTTTTAGAGGCATAAGGCCCCATGGTAGTTTTGGATTTGGAGGATGTTTCCCCAAAGCACTTGTCATGGGCCAAACACTTCTCAGGCCCAATAGAAAAAAAAAAACCACTTCTCAGGGTTTATCCGTTGGCTCCTGGCTAGTGGCGTCTGGCACGAGCTCTGACAGCAAAGCGTGTGGAAGAGACAAGCCGATGACGTCACCCATGCACGGAGATCTCGACACGTACTCACTTACATGTCAACTGGACTTGGTGTGGACCCCTTCATCTGCATGACGCTTCTAACAGGTCTCTGCCACGTGGTCCGGTCTGTACCTGATCTTTTCCCCTGTCCAAGTTGGGGGTCAGTGAATAGAAGCTCTTGTGCATGGCCCACACGTTACATCCGATTCCAGTGACAGACGCCGCCACTTTCCTCATTTCCTCAATTCCTCGCCGCGCTTTTTTCCCGAGTTACCCACCCTCGTAAAAATATATTTCACCGTAGACTTATCCAAAATTACGTTGAATTTTGTGTGTCATAAAGATTATACCAACAATAATTAATGTCATGGATTCCATTAGAATTACCAACTTCAAAGTTACAATATATGTGCCGAATTTCTATTATTATGTTACCAAAATAGAAGTTTTTATGCTCACACTATTGAATGTTCAAAGATATTTGTTTCAGTTGAAATCATTAAAACAAATCTTGATAATAAAACCATCAAAAGAAAGATGTAATCAAAGATAAATATAAAAACATAAATGCATAAAAAGACATGAAATCATGATGTAATGCAAGTGAAGAAAAGTGTGAGCTTCCCTTAAAAATAGTTAGAAACTTAACCACATCTGTCAAATTAACCCACTAAAACGATAAGATGAACTCGATTCGCAAATGTAGGTGGTACCATGAAGAAATGCCCTCAAAACTCAAAAGTAGTAATTAGAAACTTAATTAATTACATCCGTCAAACCGATAAGATTAAATCGATTTGAGAAAAGTGGTGGATAGATTTTGATATGTGAATCCCCTTGGAAATAATAATTAATTACCACGCCAAGACAAGCCAAATGGCTTCCATGCTAGGAACAAGCTTTACAAGTCGCCTCCCATATTTGACACGTGCTTTAACACAACGGCAACAGAGCCAACAGACTTCTCCTCCAGTCCGAGCAGTTTGAGTTTTACGGGTTTCGGCCACAATCTCAGTGTCCTTTTCCTTCGCGAAAACGCCCTCGTCGATTGTGGTAATTACGAGCCGAGCCCCGAGAGAGTGGCTGATAGGTAGAACCGTAGAAGTAGAGCACAGCTAGCTAGTTCCAGGTGGTGGAAGTGGTTCATGGACATTAGAGAGAGAGAGAGAGAAAGAGAGAGTCTGCAAGTTGCGCCCAAAAGAAGCACTAGCTAGCTTGTTTCTCGCTCTCTATGGGCTCTGTGTGTCACTATGCCTGCTCTGATAATAACCACGTGGACTTTTACATGTGCGTTGTCAATTGTCACCTGCAATGCCAAAAGCACAAGAACCTGCGTCCGTTTTCTGGTGTCACTTCTATTTAATCCCCCCCTATCTGTCTCCCTCAGATGCATTTTAGGTTTGCTAGCTAGTCTTGATCTCAAGAAACAACAACAACAACAACAACAACAAGGAGAAACTCTGTAAGAGCTAGCTCTTCTTTCTAGGGATGGCAAAAGTCGGTGCCCGCCGGTCACCATCATTCTTTTGTTTTCTGGCCCTGATTGATGGCTGTGGGTACTCATACTCGCTGTATGAGTACCCACATGTCACCGTCAATCTTCCAGAGGCCGAAAACGGTCTCTGGATTATGGTTGTGGCCGGTTCCCTAGTTTCTTCTCGTTCTGTGTGTTTTCGGTTCTAATGGGTGGTTATACACTTTCATATATAATTATTCGGGTTTTCTTTTTTCACAAAGGTTACAATTATTTTGTTTCAAATTTTGGTCAGGCGATGGCTGGTCAGCAGGAGGACAATCTCGGGCTCTCACTTGGGGGACTGTACGAGGGAAATTCCGGTGGGGCCTACATGGCACGCGCTGTGTCGGTGGAGAATGGTCCAGCCAAGACGATGGTGGCGCGGCGGCCGAGGGCGGTTTCTCTGCCGACCATTAGGGAGCTGGACGTGATGAGGCTGAGGGAGGTAGCAGTTCTGACCAAGTGCCTGGAAGCAAGCAAGAAATTGGTTGATCAGAAGGAGCCGACGGGCAGAAAAGGATCTCCGGCAGCAGCGGTGTCATTCCGCCGGCTGCCTCGCTACGCCACCTATGCGACTGGTAAAGACACACATATGAACTTGATTATTTACCCTTTTTTTCTTTTTTTCTTTTTGATATTTTGATTGATATGAATTTCGATTTTGAATCTTATGCATGTGCTTGTGTTTAGTTGATATTGTAGGAGATACAATTACAATTTCCTTCATTTTAGAATCATATTTCTGTTAGATTTCTTTAGTTGATGTGCGTCTATATTTTCAAAGGTTCTTTGGAAAATTATCCATCTTTCTTGTTTTGCATGGTTGCTTTCTTAATCAATTGACATTTTGCCATTTTGTTTTGATTGAGGGATTTGGTTTCATGTCCCTCTCTTCAATTGTTCATTTTTCTTATCTGTTGAGGTTCAATAAAAGAACATTAGTTTATATTTTGTTGGATGCATAAAATAAAAGAAATGCATATAGTTTTTTCATGGAAAGGAATGCATTTTGTTATTTGAAGAAGCAAATGTGTTTGGTGTTATGAAATATTTTCTTGTTTCCTATTATCATGTGTGCGTGTTTTTCTGTTTTGGTTCATAGTTGAACGCATTGAGTGATATAGTAAAGACAATTAATAATAAGAATGAAAGAGGAATAATGTAATTTGAAACCAGAATTGTTTTCGGAAGGTTACTATTGAAAGCATTAGGAATTGTTCATGCATGGGAAAAATTTTAGGGTACGTAACCAATTCGATTTATTAGTTGGTATATTCAATTCCGTAATGAAAAGTGTACCGATAGGGCAGACAATGTGGGCGATCAAGACATCAAATTGGAGGCATCCGCGAAGATGGTGATGATTGGTGGGGAGCATGAGTATCGATTCTTGGATACACCCGTGTTCCGACAAAGATTAAGAAAGAATCTCTATCCGACAATGTATCGAGGAAAAAAAAAACTAGATTCGATATTTAATTGCATATCGACAAATGTTATCATACGTCTAATAAATGATTCATTTGCATATCGACAAATATTAGGAAAAAGTTTATATCCGACAACGTGTCGACAAAACTAGGAAATAGCCATGCATATAAAGTATAAACCCTAATATAGATTTTGAACCCGACCAGATATCGACAAAAGCAAACTAGGTTTGATATTCATACTCCACTTGTAAGTAGCATTGATGGGTAGTGATTTTAGAACTCGTATGGTTGCTTAGGGTTGTGCTCGATAATATGTTAGTATCTTTCATTGCTAGTTGTGGGCATTTCCGATACAGTGTACTATGTAATGTTTTGTTTTCGAAAGACTATCATCAATAAAATTAGTTTTGTTTTAAACTAATTTTACCGCTTGAACTCCACTTTTAAGTAGATAATAGTGGAGTGCCAAAATCACTCCCCTTCCTGAAGTTTTTCTTATATAGGAGGTTGTACTCTGTTGAATGTGTTATCGTTCACTTAGTGCATGATCTTAGTCTAGCAATGCCTAGTAATTATATGTGTACCGATAAGAATTTCAAACAAAAAATAAGAGAACTAACATAATTGATGGATGACGGAGATGCCATGTCCTTTCTTATGTATGATTTCTGTTGCAGTATTCTCCAACCTAAAAACTGAAGTTTTAGCTAGTGCTATAATATGGAACTGATAAGTGACTCAAACTGGTTCATGTGCTATAACACTTTTAAGTATCTCTCTTCCTTAGGTTTCCTGGGTTTGTCTAGCTTCCTGTCACCGCTTTATTTACATATTGATTTTCATTCTGATAAACCGATTACAGATAAGTCATTAATATATATGGTGGATATTACGTTTTGCAAGGATCAGAACTCTTTCCTAGCTTGTTTTTGCTGGCACATTATGCTAAACATAAACCCAACATTTCATAATATGTCCCTGTATATACTTTGATGGATTGATTACAAATGCATACATGCTTGAAATCCTTGCTGATTAAGACGCAGGTTAAAGTATCTGAGTTTGCTTTGACGTGGACATATACTTCCATTCAATTTTGCTCTACATTATTCCTCAGAGCTTTGAATTGATGTAAGTTCCATGCAGGATCGGGACGCTTGGCTGCAACAAGCAGCACCGTCAGTTCTGAGCTTTTGTCTTCAGAAGGGGGCTCAAAGGAGCCTGTGGTAACCACTTCAATGATGGCCAACACAAAAAAGGTGACGGCTGAAGAACCTCAGCTGGACAATCCAGCAAAGAGGGCTAGAGTTTCTAATGGCAATGTTGCGTGGAGAAGGGCTGATGGGATGGCCAGAATGCCTTTTGTGAAAACCATTGGGGCCGATGGGAAGAAAGTAGAAGGGTTTTTGTACAAGTATCTTCTGGGAGAGGTCAGCATTGTTTGTGTTTGCCATGGCAGCTTCCTTTCTCCGGCTGAATTTGTCAAACACGCCGGTGACAATGAGGTTGCCAATCCCTTGAGGCAAATCACTGTTTCCCTTTAATTGATTAGGTCTATGGTGGTGGCTCTGCAGTCACCCTTTCTGGAATGTTGAGAAACGAACCTCCTGAGTGCATCTAGCTCTTTTCCGCATGTAGGTTTCTATGTTCTAGTGTTGTATCTTATGTATGGACCTTAGCTAAATAAAAACAATTGTCTATGTTTGGAGAGCATAGACCTTAATTTATAAAGAGTTATAGACCTTTTCCTTGCTCTTTTAGTTTGGCAAAAATAGCCTCGTATGTTTCGGTTAAGAAAATGGCATGGTTCTTGGATGGTTTGATGAAAATAACAATTTACTCTTCCGGAATATCCTGATCAAGTGACTTGCATTTAATAAGAAATGTTTTATGTTTTGAAATTTTCATATATATTTTTTTCCTTAAGCTTTGATTCGTTGATTTGTTTCACACTCTTCATGAACAAAAAGTAGTATATATCATCTTATTCTCCTATCACGCCACAAATGACAAACAACCATTCAGTCAACGCCAACCGGTCGCCGTCGTCTAGTTTAGGTCCATCACGGTGCCAACGGCTCTACACAAGTCCTTCTCTACGATGACGATAGCCTTCAAAACAAATCCAATCATGACCGTCCAAGTGTCCAACCTTCCCCTATACGTCAATGGCACATAAGCTGTCGGAGCCAAACCATAGCCTATCTATACGAGGAATATTCTTGGTTTACAGATAGATCCATGGCGCTTATTTCTCCGACTCTCCCGTATTATAAAGTTCTCGCTCACACACGATTCTACCCACCTTAGCATATCGATCATTACATTTCCCAAAGCGCACGCTTTTGTGCTCATTTCAGTGGTTCTCAGAGAAACCCAGCAGACTTATAGAAAGCTGCTGCTGGTTCAAAACCATGGCTTCCTCACAATGTAAGCTGCAAACTTGATCCCAAATAGTGATGAATTCTATATTTTTCAGTCTTTTTCTTCATGTTTGTGTGTGAATGATTACTGGGTTTTCTCAGTTATGTGAAAAATTTGATCTTTTTTGGTAGCGTGTAAGTTATTTGGTAGCGTAGTGATGAATTTTGTGTTTTCAAGTCTTGTTCTTGTTGATGGTGCAAGTTTTTCAATGTTTGTAAGTAAACGATTTCTGGGTTTTCTCAGTTTTGTGGAAAAAATTGATCTTTTTTGGTAGTTGATATGCTTCTGATATTGGCTTTCAATCTTGTTGATTTTTTGCCTTTGAGAATTGCTTATCTGGGTTTGTTTGATTTCTTTGAAGCTGGCATTTGACCATTGACAGAAGGTGGGTGATTGTAGAGGATATGAATCTTTGCATTTTGGGGAAATTGGGTTTTAGTTGGAAACTGCCTTGATTTTTTTCTTTTCTTAATTTAGCAAAATGATCAATGATGACCTAGGTAATGTGAGGATGTGTTTCCTATTTGCAAGTATTTTAGATCAATGAGACAGTTGATTTTCTAAATATGGGATACAAGTTATTCTTGCATCACAGACTCGGTAAACGTTTTTATTCTCCAATATTATGAAAATGAACTGGGCAAATTTGTATTTATTTATGCAGGTAACAGTCAGCACTCTTAGGTTTAGAGAGTTTAATTTTGGTGTTTATGCATTTGACAGGCTTTGCTCCTTTTGTATTTCTACTACTCCTTGTTGGGTGTTCTGGAAGGCCATTATATCCACTTCCAAGTAAAAAGGCCAATGGAAATAGACAGCCTCTACAAACTTCTCGACCATACAACGTTGCACATCGAGGATCGAATGGAGAGATTCCTGAAGAAACTGCTGCTGCATACATGGTACTAATTCACTAAACAGTTGGATGTTGTATGCTTTGAGCTTAAAAGCAGTCCTTTGTAAATAATGTGTACTAAAACGTGGCATTCTTGCAGAGAGCTATTGAAGAGGGTGCAGACTTCATTGAAACAGATATCCTATCTTCTAAAGATGGCGTTCTTATATGCTTTCATGATGTGACCCTTGATGATACAACTGATATTGCACAACACAAGCAATTTGCAGATCGCAAAAGGACCTATGAGGTTCAAGGGGTCAACACCACTGGTTTTTTCACTGGTAATTGTTAATGTAACTGAATATTTGATCTTATTGCCATTTCCCGTAATTAACTGAGGAAAATAAAATATCATTTTAAATTTTTAATCATATGCAGTTGATTTTACACTAAAAGAACTGAAGACATTACGAGTAAAGCAGAGATACGCATTTCGTGATCAGCAATATAATGGTTAGTTATTTTTCAGATAAATAACTCTGAGCTTGTCCTCTGCATAAAGATTTATAGTTCAGGATTAACATGAAAAATCAGCACCATGGTTATAGTTCCCTTGATCATTGATTGAATAAAATACATTACATCTTTTATGAATTTTTGGTACTGCTTACTGAACATATGCTTTCTTTGAAATAAAATATGTTAATTGCTTTTAGGGGCAAATAGATGGATGGTTAAGTTTATTCTCTTTTGGTGTATTCCTCAGGAAAATTTCCTATTATTACTTTTGAGGAGTTTATTTCAATCGCACTGGACGCACCTAGAGTTGTTGGCATATATCCGGAGATTAAAAACCCCGTATTGATCAACCAACACGTGAGTACCCTGAAAGCTGCAACCTAGATTGGTTGCACCAAACTTGATTAATGTTGTGCCTTTTTCCGTTGCACTTGGCTAATGTCTAATTTGATGACAGGTAAAGTGGTCGAATGGTAAGAGATTCGAGGACAAGTTTGTGGAGACACTTAAAAAGTACGGATACAAGGGTTCATATATGTCTAAAGATTGGCTGAAACAACCTGCATTCATCCAATCATTTGCTCCAACTTCACTTGTATATATATCAAATCTGACTGACTTGCCCAAGATCTTTTTGATCGACGATATAACAATTCCTACTCAAGACACTAATCAGGTCCGTGTTCTTCCTAGAGTGTTTACCAAGGATAAACTCTTTATAAACCTTAAACTGTATCACTGTGTAATTTCTGCAATTCCTCACTAACTTTCGTTGAATTGATGATGTGCAGTCATATTGGGAAATTACTTCAGACAGCTACCTTAGCTTCATTAAGGATTATGTTGTAGGCATTGGACCTTGGAAGGATACAGTGGTTCCTGTAGTAAATAATTATTTGCAAACACCCACTGATCTGGTCTCCAGGGCTCATGCACATAACCTACAGGTAGGGTTTCTTCTCTGTTTCCGTTGGGTTTCGCGTAATGTGGTCACTCTTGATCACATTCTTATATTTCTTGAATTCCAATGCAGGTGCACCCATATACCTTCCGGAACGAGAACGCCTTCCTGCACTTTGACTTTCATGAAGATCCGTATGTAGAGTATGATTATTGGATTAACAAGATAGGTGTTGATGGACTCTTTACAGACTTCACAGGCAGCCTGCGTAATTTTCAGGAGTGGACCTCCTTCAATGAAAGTGATGACAATAATGCATCAAAGCTATTGCATAAAATAGCATTGATGGTCACTTCCTATGAAAGGCCTTGAGACAGTACATTTGTGTAGCATTTTATCTTGTTATAAATATTTAGATTTCGGTTTTTTTCGTTTTCCAGTACAATTAGCATTTTCCCAACGGCCTTCTTCCATGCCATGTTAAAAAAATTGAGCGTAATTGTTAATATTTCTTTAAAAACAAATAATGTTAATCCAAAGAGCGAACGACCCCTTTTTTTTCTGGTGAATCACACTTTCATTATACCAGAAGAATAAATAAGAAAATGGAAATCACCTTTTACAGAATTTGCTCCTCTTTTCTCTGAGGATTGGGAAAATAGGGAATAGGATGCTATGCCCGTGCCTCTTCTACTCACCAGGAAGGTTTTTTTTTTTTTCTTTTCTTACCTCAAATATAGGTTTTGACCAATTTTTTTTTTTTGGTCAAAATCCCTTGCTATAACCCACAATTTTCATGAGATAATTTCTTTTTAAAGTTTTCAAAGAAACGATGGATTAAAACAGTTACTGAAAGTTTTACCAAGTCCATCATGTTAGAAAGACTAGTTGGTAAAAAACATATCTAACTCCGTGCATTCTGTTTAGCCCACAAGGTAAGAAATTGCAAATGAATGAATCAGCATCTACGGCAAAAGCTAACTCTATAAGTCAATAACACAAAGGATTATATAATAACTCTGTTAAATAAATAGATAACGATTAAGTACATTTCTAGAATTCAAGGAGATCATCTGTACTGATCTAATGAAAATGGCACAAGTCATGGTATAACAACAAAGATTTGCAATTAATCACAACTGCCCATCCCCAAGATGAAAAAATAAAGCCAAAAACTTATAGGCAGGGACACCATCCTTGTCTCTCTTTTTCCTATGGGTAGTAGGACATCATCATTTCCATTAAAAATAGAGCATAGACCACTCCATTAGAATTTAGGAAGATTTCATCTTTGATATCTCTTCTAGCAAAAACTTTGATTCAGCAGCAAAATCAAGTGGAGCAGCTGCCCTGGCAGTTATCCTTTGCCTCTTCTCGTTATTGTACTCATTCTGAGAAACACAGACCCTAAAGAGATGAGGAACCCATGTAGCTTGTTTCAACTTTAGCTGGTACAGATTGTCCTCCTGAAAATGTGAAAACTTGAGAAATTAGAAACCAGCATCAACTCTTTCATAAACTGAATTCATGTGCAATCATATACCTCTGATCTCAATTTGTCCAGCTCATCTGCAGAGCACCCAATAATCCTCTCTGCTTCATCATTAAACACAGAAAGATATATTTCACTAGTTGCATCCATAGCTCTTGCAACTAATATATACCTGGAAAGAGAGAACAAAAATAAATGAGATGGCACATGGACTATGTATAACACCAACAGAACCAATAGCATCTATATCATGAATTGTCAAACCCAAATGCCGTCTTACCTTAAACTGCATTCTTCAGCATTTTTCTGGCACCCTTCACACCAATAACCAGCCCCCAAACTTTCAGTCACCTTTTTGTTGCAACTTTTGCAAGCTCGGTACCAGAGAGTCTGATCAGGCTTGATGGAGCTTATATAAGCTTTAACACTGAAATACACCGGCTGCCAAGGCGAAGAGAAAACCCACAAGATCATGAATGAGTAAGAAAGTATACCATGCCTTTCTTGAATTGCAAGGAAATGATTTTAATTTCATTGAAAATGTCAAGGTTAAGTGACCATTTCCATTGAATTTCACATTAAGGGAACTAGCATTACCTTATCCCCACCCAAGGATGGGTTATCTTTCAAATGAGACAGGGAGACTCTATCAGAGTACATGGACCATGCTCCACTGTTGGCTGATGGGCTCAGACCAGAGCCAACAGACGCCATTGAAGCCTCTTTACCTTCAGAATCATACCTGTCAAATGAAACAATTATAATGGATACTACATGGGAGATAAGAAAAGGTAATAGCCTGCTGGGCAATAACTTACCAGGATTTCAACCTATTTGCTTCAGGTAAATCTGGATTTACCAATACTGAACTCCTGGACAATGTAGACAATGATACACCTGCAACAGTATGCACAAAAGACTACGTTAAAAATAGGTTCTTTGTCTATTTCTTTCTGAATTTACACAATTCATGACTATTCTGACATAAAACTTTCAGGCTACCTTGGAAGTCTCCAACTCTAAGGGATTTGATAGCAACTACAGGAGATTGATCAGCAATGTCCAGCAATTCCTGGCCAACACTAGTTGCAAGATCATTCCACAAAGAAACCACAACCGTTTTTTTCCTGCAGTTCAGATACCAATTGTTTATCAGTCCAAAAGAAAAGGATGCCAATTGTTTTGATGTAAAACATTAACATACAACTGTAGTAGACTTACGACTCATCAGCAATGGTAATGTCACGCTTTGGAATATTCTCATTGTTGCTCTTCCTTCTAATGCTCATTGTAGGAGACACACTTTTAACAACTCCAATAACGTCTGAGATATAAGGCAACAGTGAATAACAAATAAATAGAAAACCACACATCTAAAACAGATTGTGGAAGTAGCCACTTACCCACAAGCTCCTTGCTGTTAACGTAGGGACCCAACATATCAATTGGAATAAAATTGAATTTTGTTTCGGGAACAAAAGCTTCTTCATTGCTG
The DNA here is from genome assembly GCA_029955375.1 of Rubus parviflorus. Taxonomy (NCBI): domain Eukaryota; kingdom Viridiplantae; phylum Streptophyta; class Magnoliopsida; order Rosales; family Rosaceae; genus Rubus; species Rubus parviflorus. Next base: position 11,205,632 of record JARGGL010000009.1, read on the forward strand.
ACTTCATCCACCTCAGAACTCTCATTTAAAGTCATTTCATAATCATTTTGTACTGTCTTATACTGCTTGTTAGCAACCTTTAGAGATCCCTTAGAAATGTAATAAACCTTCCCTAGTTGAAACTTGTCAAAGAACTTCCTTGCAGCTTCATTAAACATTGTTGCTTGAATTTGTGTTCCCTACACCAGAGTGAACAAATTTTAATCAGAAGTGAGAATCACCAAGCCACATATATAACTGAAGAGCATTGGAACAATGTAAACAAAATTAAATGACTTTTTCGCTTACATCTTCGTCTGTTAACTCCACATTGAAGACACAGCCTTCACCTTTAGCATTCCTGTAAGTACGCATGGTTCCCTTGTTTGTAACACGAACCTTTATGGTCCAATTGCCTTGATAAGGATTCAATGAAACAAGAGGATGAACCCTTCTGGTCATGGCCATTCGCGCAGCTGGGGCCATACTGAATCAATTAACACCAAATGGAAATGGTCAATACAATCAAGTGCATAGCTACAAATTCCAATACAGCTGATTGATAACAAACAAAACACTTACTTTCCATTCTGCTCATGCACAATTTGAGCAGCTGATTTGGTCACCATTTCTTGCTTGGGCTTCAAAATAATCCCAACTTGTTCTCTTTGCACCTCACTTTTACTGATCTCACTTTTAATCTCCATCTCAAGCGCAGTTGAAACCACTTCACATTTTGTTACAATCATATATCTGAACCAAAAACCAGATCCAACTTTCAACATCTGAAACTCAATACTTCAAAAGAAATAAACAGAGAGATACAGAAGTGGTTGCTTACTTTTCAGGCTTGTTTGGAATGTCATTAACAGTGTAATCAAGAAGACGAATAAGGCCCAAGTTCTGAATTTTCCCAGAGACTACCTCAGAACCCAGATGTGGTGGGAGAATCCCCTTTAGCCTCATCTTTCCATCACTAGCAGTAAACCTACAGCCAAATTAGAGTCAATTAGATTCTCTTTTTCTTAGGGTTTAAGTCGTACCCTAATTTAACAAGCCCAACAACATAGATCTAAGATTTCAAAGCTTCAACTGTAGCTGGATCTAACATCTTGTTAGGTCTATTTGAATGCCCAATTTAAACCCAAACAGAAAATTACTCACAAAAGAAAAAAGAAAAGATTTTGTTTGGAACTACAACGACAATAGACGATTCAATCAATACCCATGAACAATTAAAGCATTTCTCAAACACAGACAGACAGTAAACATATAGTAATCTAGGGTTGAATCAGAACACCAAAATTTCTACCCATTTCACAATCCCACATAGACAACCAAAACACAAACTCATAAATCGGATTGATGGGTACGGAAAAAAGCTTACATGTAACGGTTGCCCTTGAGACTGAGATCGAGGACCTGGACCACGATCTCCGGGATCTCACTGGACCCGTCCGGTGATGGGTTCGCCAACACGGTCGAAATCGCATCTGGGCTTGGTCCTAGATTAGCCATTTCTCAGCTCTCTCTCTCTCTCTCTCTCTCTCTAGAATTTTTGGAGGCGATTTGGATGTAGAGAGAAGGATATAAAAGTCTGGGAATGAGTTTGGGGGGTTTTGTATACGAGGGTTTTGGCGGGATATTTTTTGGGTTTTGAAGATGTTTCCCGCAAAAGCAAATATTTGTTACTAATTTCGGCGCCAAATTTACCTTTCCTGTTTTTAATCTGTTTGGACTCCCCGCCCGCTGGAACTGTATTTGTGTTTTGACTTCTTTGTCCTTCTGTTGTTTCTTCATTCACGATTCAACCACTGGCGAGCTGGAACCAAATAATTCTGTCCAAAAAATAAATAAAAAACATTTGTCTATTCACCCAAAAAATTTGTCTACTCCCCCAGTCCCAGTTTTTCAGGGAAAATGTTAATTTTGGTATTCTGTTAAATGTGGTTGAATGTTCATAGCCAAGTTTGAGAAAACTTTCGGGCATCAATAATTGCGTATATGATTTCTATTTTTGTTCTTCTTCTTTTTTGGCTCGAATCCTTAGTGTGTTCAGCAGCACCCGTAGATTTCAATGTGCCCAGAATTTACAAGAAATAACGTTCAGAGAATGTGAAAGATGACAGTAACATGAAAGGGATGTCTTGCATTATCATGGATCGAAAATTTACATTCCTAAATGATTCATGTACTTTCTTGTTATCTATTGATACTACATATTAACCTCAATCCTTAAATAACATGTCTGAATATCCATAAAAAAGAAAGAAAGAAAGAAACTACAAGGCTAGAAATTTTTGTTGGGAATATTTCGTTTTCTTTGTTGCGATTTTAACAGAAGTTTTGGTAGTTGAAACTGTACCACTACCCTGGACAACGCGTCTCAGTTACAGAATGGGCAACAAGTGAAGCAAGATAGCCATCTGTGCTTGACCGTGGTCAGCGCTGATTTCGGGGTCTGTGATGCTGCATTCGGCGTACTACTTTCTTTAGGGGTCTGTGGCCGTGATTCTCTTTGTGACCGCGGCTGTGGTGGGCCTGGTGGCGAATGTTGCTTTTGCTTCCCTAGTCCATCTACCCTCAGTGAACCACTTCTATCTTCATTCCCTGCCAATCTTCAGATAACAAGAACACATTCAGCTCTTTGCTCAACATTATGCCACTATGCACAAATAGTTGAAAGCAACTTTTTATTAGTCTACTTGCTGTAGTTAAAACACAATGAACTTCAAAAATTGCTAATAGATAGAAATTATTCAGATATTACAGCAGTAAAAATTTATGATTTCCTAACACAGGCAGGAATAGGATGGAAAATCAGCAACTTACATTGGAAATGCAAACGATTTCGTACTTCCATCGGAAGCATGAGAAAGGCAAGGTGAATTATAAAACTTGTTGTCTGCGAGGGATGGACTGACTTTATGATTTTGGATGTGGGGAAACGGACTTCCTTTGCTATGATTATCTGCAGAAGACGATGGACTTCCTTTGCTATGTGTTAATTCCCCCTGGGAAGATTGACTTGCTTTGTTATCATTTTCTGCACATTCCCTTATAACCTCTCTCATAGTCTCTACGGCTTTTGCTTCAGTTACTCTCGGACTTGGGCCCTCATCCAAATTGCCGCCATTTTGGCAAATCTCAACTTGCTTATCCGGAGGCTGGTTACTGGAGAAGTCGATGAATGGACCAGACATGCCAGACATGTTTAGTTCACCAGGCAAACCCAACTCGCCAGATTTACCCAGCCAAGCAAACTGGTCTCTGGTAAAACTCATGTTACCCATCTGAATGCTGAATAGAGATTCATTGGAAGCAGTACTCCATTCCATTGGGGCTGTGGATGGTTTCCTAGCAAAGACATAGTCCGGGATCCTATACGAGGAGGAACTAGGGTCACCAGGCCGCTCCATCACCTGCGTAGGAGGTGATTGTGTTGCTGAATCATTGCCCAAGCTCATCTCATCACTGTGGCCACTAGGCTGCTCGGTCCTGGGGGTAGAGCTTAGTACAAAACCCTCGTCGGTAGAGCCAGTGGGGGACTGAGCCGTTGCATGACCCTGATCTGACCTCAAATCCCTACCATAACCATTTTCCGAAGTTCCTAGACCATTGCCCACATCAACTTCCAAAGGGCCTGAAGTACTTGCAAGGGTCTTGGGGCTTAAGTCTGTGCCTGTAGATGCATTATCACCAGCAGTAAGTGTCTGATTTAATCTCGGATCCGAATTCCCTATGCCTTTGTCCTCGTCGTGCTTTCTCAGGGCTGCTGTGCTTTCAGGGGCTGCTTGCAAATAGTCTGAAGATGATGATAATGGGGAGGAAGACGGGCTTGACGTTGTTCTCTCATTTGTTGACTCCATAACTTAAAATGCCTTGATTCTCTGACCCCGGTGGTCCAAAACGATCGGATTTCTGTAATATCAAAAAAAAACATAAGCGTCAGAAATCAATCAATCACATTGCTAATAAAAATTCAAATGCAAATACCTTGTTGATAGTTGCATCTTAGAGTCTTATGTTACATGACCACAAATTACATGAACCCCGAGACATTGCCTTCATAATATTATTTGCCAACCAAATTGGAGCTAAAAGTCATGACAATCAGAGAAAGAGAGTTGTTTGTGGTGCCATTGAGGACAGAAATCAGAATACAGTCATATATACATGTGTTCAATTGAATATATATATTCAAAATTCCAAGCAGAAAAATCAAAAAGTTCCTATCCTTGCACGAAATTCATGAGAAGAAAACCTAATCCATTGACATTATGTTTCAAACAAAATTGAATACGTGCAAGGTTAAATGAAGAAATTGTTTATGGGATCAAAATGTGGAAGAGAATGAAATAATCTGCAAAACCCATTAAAATTTTAACCAAAATGCATACAAAACTTACATGCAAGACCAATGCCAATTACCAACATGCCCCCAGAGAGAGATTTAGAGAGACTGCCTATCTCCGGCCTCGAAAATGCAAAATGATCCGGTGATGATGGCCTGAGAATCAGCAGTCTCGGTTTTGCATCGACGCCGAATTAACCACCTACCTATGGAGGAGTAATGGGCAAAACTGAAAATTGGAACAAAAACCAATTCAAAAACAAAAATGAAATTCTGCAACGGGAAGAGAGAGAGAGAGAAAAATGGAGGGGGTAATATGGCCTTGCTTAGACTTGGGCGTTGCTTTCTCTTCTGTTACATATAACCAACTCTCCTGCTATATTCCGCGTCTATCACACTAACTAATTTCTAAACCTTAGGCTGTATTTGCCCTTTTTGTCCCTTTGGCTTTGGCATGTACATACATATCCTTGTCAACACTTCTAATTCTATACAGGAAAAGATCATTTACGTGTTCTATGCGCTTGTTTCAGTTACGGTCAATGTAGAGTCAAACTTTTTTAACCTTCTGTAACTGGTCTATGATAGAAGAATTCCGAAATTTCATCGGTAAACTTTATCAATAAGCCTCCACACTAGAGAGAAAATGTAATGTCTGACCGCTACAAATTACAAGAAATGAAAGTCCCCCAATTGTTCAGCTCCTTCTAAAAAGGATAGACAAAACTTAACCAGTTACAGATACACAAAACAGTATACATTAATGCTCTTATCGTCTAATCGAAGAAATGCAAAGCTTGGAGTCTTGGACAATCCTAGACTTTCAGGTCAAATAAACAAGTACCTCTGGCCTGTTAACTTGGACACTCCAGAGATATTCTCGAATTTCATATTTGACGCTGTTGTGCCTGATAAAATGGGGCATCCTCTTCTATAGAAAGCATAGAATGTGACCACGAATTCGAATTCAGCCGTCATGTTAACTTTTACATTTTTGTTTATGTCAAGCTATAGCTAAATCACATATGGGAAATGAGTACCTGTTGGCTTTCAATCTTGCTGGAGGAATTAATATGGAAACACTATCCCAAATTCAACATATAGAAACCTTTGTGTTGTAAATGGTATGTAAAACATATAGGGCATTATCTAATTTGGCATTCAATGCAAAGTTTTCTACCCTTCCCCAAGAATTAAAAGGTTGAAGAAGGAATCAAAAGAGGAATTTTTATTATTGAACCGATTCGTCCCTTCCCCAAGAATTAAAAGGTTGAAGAAGGAATGGTAGTGTAACATACCACATACACCAGCAAGTGTGACTTCAACAGTAAGTAAGCTACACATATGAGTAAGGTATCTAAACTCACCTACCATACAGCTTCTATAACTAGTTCATCCAAATCTGTTGATTCTGTTCCACTTGCTGCAAAAAGAGAAACCCCTTTTTAGTTGGGAGAGAGATACATAAAAGTGTATGATTGTGTCTTCTAAGGGAATCAGAAGAAATTACCTTGCTCTGGCATGTCCTCCTATTATGTCCATTCTTTTTGCAGAGCATGCAGTGAAAATTCTTTTCTCTGAAATTCGTAGCCTGAATTTGAGTTTGACTTGACTTTATGCAACTCCTCCTATTATGTCCTGCCTTTTTGCACAGGTTGCAATGCACCGGACTCCCTTTTAAAGGCTTCTTCCTACAATGATCAAGTACATCATGCAAGGCCTTCTCCACTCCCTGAACTTCAGCTTTATTAAGAACTATGTCCTTCATCGGCATTCCATATATCAACTCCAAGGCTCGCTCTTTAGCTCGATGAGCTTTCAAATAAGGTATAATAACCCCATAGTCTTGCTCAATGTCCTTCATGATTTCTTTAGGTCTGTAATTAATATTTTCTCTTACACGATCCATGATACAACTTAAGATCCATTTCATATTCGCTTGTCGGTGGCCAGATCGTTCTGGAAGCACACAATAATGCACTCCCTTCAATGTCTTTATCTGGAAAGTGTCAGTATCTGGAAGCTTGGACGAATGTATTCGCCATGAGCAGCCTTCTGCAGCACATTTAGCAGTTACTCGTGCTCGGTCTGATCTGATAAATGTTAATTCAAACTTCTTGACAATAGCTGTAGCTACCAATACATCACGAAACGCTTGTGCATCTGGGAATTCCTGGCCAACAGCCAGAGTCTGACTATTGCTTCCATTAACTACGAATTCTGATGTTGTGGGGCTGGTCTGGCTATTCAATGAAGCCTGAGGATAATCATCACCAATTCTGCAATATAGTAAGAAAATTCTCTCATTAGCAGCACATTTAGTCATTGGCAAATGAGTGTTCAGTAAACCACCATTGCTTAAACTACTCCATAACACTACTAGTAAGTAGTAACGAGCATAATGCTCCTTGCCAAGGTAAGAAAAGGAGCAGTTATCAGTTCACCAGTTGCATCTATTAGTTGTTCTACATTTCCAGCTAAAACACAGCATAGCCATTTTAGAATGTATGAATTCAAATCAAACTCCAAGTTATACGATTACTACCACAGTACATTTGATCAACATACTTTCGCTTTCGGGTATCAACGACTGCTTAGGAGGTAAAATGATTATTAATATGTTGATAAAAGGGAATTAAACAAGAAGGTTGATATTATAATTGAAAATTCTATGCAAGAAAATCAATTCTATACCTAGGAAGTGATATTAGATCCTCCTCAGCATCAATGAAGTCTTGTGGATCAAGTGGAACCACATTCTCTCTTCACCAGAATACAAAAATATAGCAAATCAACATCATTATAAATTTACAGTGCTAAGAGTAACAAATTATAAGTAGGCAATTGTGTTCAAAATTTCCAATTTCCATACCCATGTGTTGAAGTTGGACCACCAAAGTCTGCTAAGCCAACAGCAGAGTTAAAATTCTCTCTGTACAATTCAACAAAATCCAAGTCAAAAACAAATGGCAATGTCAAGATTTAGACTGTTGATCTCATCAACATTGAGCCCAATTGTGAACTTGTTTACTACATAATCCTTAAATTCTTTACCTATTGTGACTTTATTTAATTTTTTTTTTATCCAGTTACAGATTCCACAATTTTCTTCCAAGCATTTTCCTCAGCCACCAAACAATCCCTAACCTGTTGATCTCAAGAACATTGAGCCAATTTTGAAAATGTTCGTTACAGAGTCCTTAAATTCTGTACCAATTGCTCCTTATTTGATTGTTTACTATACCTTTACTTCAATAATCACTTTATTTTAAAGTAATACTTCAAAGCATTTTCTCAGCAACCAAACAAGCCCTAACCTGCAGGCCGAACCGGCGCTGGTATCAAACAAGTAAACCGGAATTCTCTGTGAAGCCTCGAACTCGCTCATCATCGCCACGACGTCGTCGTCGCACTCAACGGAAACGAGCCGAGCATCGAGATTCTCATTGGGAAGCTGGTACTTGATCTCTATGCAACTCGGCGAAGCGGAGCTGATTAGACTCATCTTGGATAGGAGCGTTTCGAAGCTCACGGACCGTTCCATGAAGATGAGCCGGGTTTTGCCGCCAACATAGTTGAGTTGGCCGAGTCTGCGATTGAACTCACCCCCGAAGTTGCATAAGAGCTTGGTTTTGTTGGTTAACATGGCTCGGATTAAAGTAATCGGGTCGGGTCGCGGTCGCGGTCGCGGTCGGGTTTTGGATCACATTGCAGTCAGTCTCAGTCCAGACAGCAGCAGTGAATACTGGATTACTTGTCCGTTTTGAGAACTAGAGGAGAGACTCGAGCTTTAGACGGGTCTGATAGTAAATAGGGAGACTCTAGAGGCTAAGCTGTAAATAAAAGTTATCAAAACGCGCCGTCGTGTAGGTTAGATAAAATGTTATGTATTAGCCAAAAAAAATTAGATAAAATGTGATGTATGCCGTAGGAGTAAAATCGTCACATGTTGTCACAAAATTCGTTTAAAATATCGATCACGACAGATATATCGTCATTTAAATTTAAAGATATAGACAAATATATTGATAATATTAACAAAATCTAATTTAAAGTCTATAAATCTCATTTCAGTTCAATCCCCCAATTTCAGCGATCCAATTTATATGTTTTGTTGGTTGAGTCCCAACTTCAGTTCGATCTCCGCTATTAGCAATCTCTTGTTTGGTGGGCGATCTGTAAATTTCTTTGTAAATTCTGGTACAAAATGTCTGAGATATGCCCTAGGCCTAGGTATGGGGGTAGCCTCCCCCTCCCCTAAACTTTTTGCTACCACCAAAGTGTATAAACCTAATTTTCAAACACCAACAAAATTTTAAACTATACTATTGTGAGTATTGTCTACGAAACACCTAAAAAATTGTCCTCCAGCATTCCTCTCTCTCTCTCTCTAAGCAATCGGAATTGTGGAGACCTTTTCATTGTTCATGCTTTCGATGAATACTAAACTTTATAAATGGACTAGGGAATTCGGTTTTCGCCTTTGTCAAACCTCATAAATTCATTATTGCGGAAATAAATATTATTGGACCAACTAAGTATTGGTGACCTATTACATTAACTAGAAATTAATTGCGCACATAATTTGACATAATCTAAGAACTTTTTTTTTTTCAGCTAATGAACTAAAAAAAACATCTAATATCCAACAACTTTCAATTTAAATCCCTATAACGAAGCATATAATTCAAATCATGATTTCACTAATGCGCAGCAAATCAAATCCCTAAGGATTTATATATTCCCACAATATTGGAAAATTTGAAATTAAAAACAAAGATGTTTAGCCAAAATATAAGCAAACATCAATCAACTTTCCTCATAGAAGTTGTCATTTGCCAATTATCACAGAGTATTTATACCTAACAATTTTCAATTAAAGTTCCCATCTATATAAGGTTTATTATTCAAATTTTGATTACCATTAAGCCTATAATAATTACCCCTATAACAAAGCAGATTAGCCAAATTTATCACTAATTCAGAGCAAATTCCAAAACAAATAATCAGCAATAAATTTTAGCAAATTCCGAGCCAAAAATATAGAAAGGGAGGGAAACCATATATCCCAAATACAAACTTTTGGGAAAAAAAAAAAAAAAAAAAGTCTCATTTCACCAAGAACAAAAATTAAGGAAGTTACCTTAAAATCTCTTCACTCATTAATCAGACTTTTTAACCCCATGAAGCTCTAGGTTCATCTTCCCTCTACGGTTCTGCCATTTGATTTTTGAACTATTATTTTGTGTGTTTTCTACCGAGTTCACTTGTTGACATGGGTGATCACAAATCTCTCACCCCAATAATCGAAGAAGAAGAAGAAGAAGACCACCATGTTCTTGCACTCGCGGCACCTCGGCAAATAATGAAGGCGGTGGAGGAGAGGAATTGCCTAACCGATGCTTTGAAGAAAACCCTGATGGATTTAGAATCTCAGTTGTCTGCCATTGTCGCAATCCCACATATCAATTCACAAGAATTGTGTGAGTTTGAGAAGCGGCTCAAGAAGGCCGAGGAAAAGTTTCGCCATTGGGAATCAAATGAGCTGATGATATGGGATTCTGGTCCTGTGGAAGCTTCCAAGTATCTAAAAGCCATTGAAGAGATACATAGCCTAATAGAAAATATCCGAGGCTTGTCCGTGGATGAGTATGGGAAGCAGAAGAAGGAGCTTCTATTTCGAGCAAGTAGTGTGCTGCAGTTGGCAATGTCAAGGCTAGAGGAGGAGCTAATCCAGATTCTTCTTCGGTACAAGCAATGCGTCGATCCAGGTTACATGTCTTTTCGTTTGTTTGGAGCAGATCAAGTTGTGTACGATGAGTACTCATTTGCTTCAATTGAGGAGGAGTCTAGTGAGGTATCAATATCATCCGAGCGAAATAGTAATAGCAATAGCAATGAATCGGAGGATTATTACGTGGTGGATTTGGTGCATCCACTTGCAATGCCTCATCTCAAGTCCATTGCAAGTGTTATGTTTGATTCGAATTATGGGGATGAGTTTTGCCAGGCTTTTACCAACACGAGGAAAGAAGCGTTTGATGACTACTTGGTGGTTCTTGGTTTGCAGAAATTCAGCATTGAAGATGTGCACAGAATGGAGTGGACAAGCTTGAACTCGGAGATCAAGAAATGGAATTGGATTATGAAGATCGTCGTGCGCGTATATCTTGCTAGTGAGAAGTGTCTATGTGACAAGATCTTGGGGGAGTTTGGATCTTTTGGCTCGTTTTGCTTTCTGGAAACCACAATGGCTACAATGGCATGCCTCTTGAATTTTGGTGTAGCCATAGCCATTGGGCCTCGTAGTCCGGAGAAGTTGTTTTCCTTTCTTGACATGTATGACGTTCTTGCAAATCTTCGAAATAACATAGATGCTTTGTTCATAGAAGATGCTGGATGTGTCATAAGAAACCAATTCCATGAGATTTTGAAGAGCTTGGGAAATTTGGCAAAGACAACATTTGTGGACTTTGGTAATGTCATTGCTTCCAACACATCAGCAAATCCATTCTCTGGTGGCGGTATTCATCCTCTCACTCGATATGTCATGAACTACATCAAGACCGTTACTGACTACGGCGATACACTTAACTTACTTCTCAAGGACCAACACATGGAATGTTCAAATCCAGAAATTGAGTTCGAGGACAAGAAAAGCATTTCCTCTCCAACATCTCTCCACCTTCTGTCAATCACGGGGATTCTAAAATCAAATCTTGAGAACAGATCCAAATTGTACAACGATGAGGCTTTGCAACATGTCTTCATGATGAACAATCTGCACTACATGGTCCAAAAGATCAACAACTCCAAACTCGAGCTTCTCTTTGGAGATGAATGGATAAGAACGCAGAAGAGTAAAGTCCAGCAACATGTTAAGGATTATGTGAGAGCTACTTGGGGTTCAGCCGTTTCTTTGTTAAGAGATGACATTCGAGTGTCACATTCTCTCTCAAAGAGAAGTTCTAAAAATAGGTGCAAGGCTTTCACTATTGCTTTTGAGGAGGTGTACAAGACCCAGACAGGATGGTACGTACCAGATCTTGAGCTTCGGGAAGACCTACAAATTTCAACTTCACAAAATGTAATCCCTGCATATCGGAATTTTGTCGAGAGGGTCTCTGTAAAGTTTAAGATTAGTGACAAGTACATGAAGTATACTGTTGATGATCTGGAGAAACATCTTCTTGATCTATTTGAAGGGTCGCCAAAATTGTTGCATAATGCATTTACATGCAGGAAGTGAAACTCTGCTGGTTTTCTTATAGTTCTAGTGTTTCAGGTCTTAATTTATCACAAATGCAGTGTAATAGATGTAAATGCAATTGTTTTAGTCCTTTGCTTCTGTCAGAACTTCTCAAGTAAACTTGGCATTATATATTGATGTTCATCAGCAACATTTTTTTTCCTTCTGCAGCAATGTAATATGTTTTTCCATGTTATTGAATTGCACTGATATGATCCAAAATGCTCGATCATTAGATTTTTAGGTTCTTCAACACGCTCTGAGCTTTTGTGTATGACTCCATAGGCATGAAATATGAGTCTCCGGTATATTTCGCCGAGATTGAAGTATTTAATAGTCATTCGCAGAACTAATTGCTAATTATGAATGCTCGAACTGTAAGAAGAAAGCTCTTGTTGGTTTCAAAGACATGTTAATCTCATTATGAACTTAATTTCTGTTTTATCAATTTTCCGTGAAACTTTTCGACTGCAAGAGAAGAGAAGGCAAAGTTATACTATTGATTAAAGTAGGAATTGTAAATATATGCCAGAGAAAGCATGTATTCATGGACTAACAAAAGTTTGTTGGATGCAAATCCTTTCATTCGGTCGTTAAATTCTTTTACTCAACCTTTGCTCATCTAAGTATATAACTGAAAAGAAGTAAAAATGAGTCATTCTCAATGTTGCTATACTATAAATTTGGAGTAAAGAATTCAGAGCTAGACACAAAGAAAAAGATCAAGATTGGAAAACTAAATTATCTTCTTTCGATTAAAGAATCACCTAGCATCAATGTTTCTGCCAAATACAACACTGTTTAATTATAAGATTGATACAGAGACAAGGACTTGCAATACATTCTGAGGCTAGCTGAAATAATCAACTTCCAGTATTTTGGGTACAAAAGCGCATCACCTTAGGAAGTGATTGGTAAAAACAAGCTGGCCTTGTATACTTTTTTGTAACTCGAGCAGTATGAGGCTTACAACTCTGTATCAAAGCAGTTGAGGAAAGCGCTTTGGACCTCGGTTTGAACTTTGATCCTCCTCCCTGTGTTCATAGTGAAAACCATCCTCCCAAACCAATTCCTTGTTATCTCAAAGATAGACACCCCAGTGTGAAGAACTAGAAAACCAAAATCTAACATTACAATCCAACTTTACTAAACAATGTAGATTCTGAACATGCAAACCACCTTGTAAAAAATCATATGAGTGGCACCAATAAATCAACAGTATCGTACAGCATACTCTGATGCTTTAAATATATTCTGCAGCTGCTCGTCAAGCTTCTACAACCCAATTCATATGTCTAAAACATGATGAGATTCAAAGAACACTGTACAACAAAGACTTCAAGCAAGAGCCGGGTCAGTATGTAAAACAGTACACCGAGCATTATTGACACAGGAAGAGCTGGCAAAGCTTTCTGATACAAAGCTAGCAGCATCAAAGTAACTCCCAAACCACCTATAATAGCAAGATAACATGCATACACTGTCATAAAATCATACATCGCCGCCCTCCCAACTAAAACACTGTAGAATATGAAGTCTCCCAATCCCAACTTGATAGAACCAGAAGATCCCAACCCAATACCCTCCAGCACCATACTTTCACCAGACACAGCATCTTCCTGCCCGCGCTGCTGAGCATTTGTTATGTGCTCAAGTAATGGCGCAGAAAGCTCTTGACCCCTATCCGGAACCCTCCCCTCTTCAGCTCTAACTAAAGTTGAATCATTCTCACTTGTATTCACATTAGAGTTCAGCCCGGAACTTGCATTCTCACCTAAACCAGAATCGACATTTTCATTTGAATGAGACTCATCATTTGAATTCTCATTCCTCCTATCTCTCCAAACCCTCCTCTGAACCACACCGGCCCTGGAATCCTGAGAAGTCACCGGACGGGCCTCGTAAACCAAAGCAGGAATTTCTTCGTCTCTAGAAATTGCGAGCTCTACCAAGAGCTTCAGTGGCCCAACAGGCAACAAAACTGCGGCAAGATCATACAATGCCATGGCAACCAAGAGCACCCAAGTAGTCCATTCAGGCAGTAAAGTGAACCAATAAGCAACCAGCATTCCAATCACAACCAAATAACCTTGAGTCACAAGTATTGCCATTTTTGACATGAACACAGCCAAGACACCAACAACAGCAAAATTAAACAGAACCACCAGAAATGTGATGCAATCAATGGGAACACTAAAATCTTCAATCAAAAACAAGGCAATTTCACCGCCCATAAAGCCCAAAACAATAAAAGAAGAGAAGCCCATGTAAGCTCTCAAGAACTTGGTGCATCTAAGATAGAAAAGAAGGACCAAAACGAATGTGACGAGAGTGACCACAGCTACAAACACAAGCGAGTTCAAAAGGGCACCTACAAATTTGTCCCAGGTAGAGTCTGATGTGGTCTCAGTGTAAGCAATGGTGGCTATTGAATTCACTGTGACTGTTGAAGATGGATCAGAGCTTAAAACTGTGACCAATATGACCACGAGCAACATGCAGATGGAGACTGGTGTTATGATTCTGACGAGTTCTTCGCCTAAAGTTTCGAGAATGCTTGTGGGTCTTGGGTTTTGGGCCATTGGGTGTTCGGGAATTGGATCAATTTTGGTTCTTGGGTGTTCCGGATGATCGGTCTTTGGGATTTGGTCGGGTATTTCAGAGTTGCGCCTTGAAAGTTTCTGAAGGTTTTGGTTCTTTGACCGTTTGGCCAATAGTTGATGATGACTTGATGGTGTCTGGGAAGAGTTCCTAAATCCTAACCGTACATCTCGGTGATTTGATCATTTTTATAGCAGTCATCACACGGCCTGTTTGGGATTGCTTTTTTGAGACCCAAAAACGCTTTTGAATTAATTGAAAAAATTAATTATAAATATAAATTTTTTTGAAAAAATTAAAATGTGTCTTTGGTGAGTTTTAGAAGCACTTGAAAGTAGTTTTGAGAAGCACTTCACAAGTGTTTCTTCGTAAAAAAACGTTTTTAGGCTTTTCAGAAGCAACCCCAAACAGACCCACAATCTGATTGTCATTCACCTAAATCGAGTAATGAACAGTTTTAGATAATAATTAGCTTTCCATGACAATTATTAGCAAAAAAAAAAACCAAATCTTTAATTTGATTGTTTTTTCTTTTGCGATAATAATTTTTGACGCCACAATGGGAGAACTCCAAATTAATCCTTTAGTGGTGTTTCACTCGGTTTCCCCGGTCAAGTGAGCAGGTGAATGAGACCGAATTAATTCATTATATTGTATATTTGTTAAATCAACGTTTCTGATCAAGTATTCAATTGATTTGTTACTCAATTATACTCAAATGCGTTTGAATATAAATTCATCTCCCAAAAAAATAAAAAATTATAAATATTGATAAGGAAAATTTTTCTCGTTTCTCTTGGCTAAGGACATCATTACTAGCTCATGTGGCACTACTTTCTTCTGACCCCCAAAACACATTACTGCTTATGTTCTGGATGATATTGCTGGTTTTGAGAGAGCCAGATCATTTGTCTCAAGTTCCTCTTGTAGTTAGTCTCTTTGCTTTGGCTCTTTGGGTCCCTTTGTAACAAAAAAATATTCCTCGTTTCGGGCTTGGATCTGGGCCATTGAGCCAATTTTTCTCAACCCCGCCCGACCTATATTAACAGACCGGGCCAGTCAATGTTGAGTATTGGTCCGGACTCATATCATACTTTTTTTTTGTTGAGAGAACTTCCGCGGTATCCCAAAGGCTTCCTAAGTTCAATGACTCATATCGTGCTTAGGCCAACTCGACCTGTTTGCCACTTCAGAAATATCCGACTTTAGATAGAGTCCTTTTAGAGATCCTTGCTGTCTCAGAAACTATAAAACAACCCACTCTAAAACTTCCACGTACCGTACCACTAATATCTCCGACGCTTACCGTCACGGCTCTTATCCAACGGCTGATAATTTGTCTCCAACATCTGACGGACCAGAGTTCTCCTTATAACAAGAGTCCGAGTCTCATTTCTCTACATAAACCCTACTCAGATCAAAACCTAAGGGTTTTAGAAGTCACTCTCTGAAGCAGAGTATCAGTGAAAGCAGCGAGCAAGGTACGCACCGTTGAAGCCTCTCATCGATCTCTTACGATTATGATTATAGTTATTATGTTCTTATTGCTTTGTTTCCACTGTTTTTCTCTATTCGTTGTCTAATATATGGTTAATAATCTATGGGTGGATGTGTATGATTATGGAAGAAGTATGAGATTTTGCTTCCTGGGTTTTATAGAAGATGCAACGTAGCTGAGCGAAGTGTATTTGGGGAGTCAAATTTCTACAAGATATTCCCTTGATTTATTGAACGATGAATGAAAAAGAAAAAAATGTAGCTTGGTTTTGTAAATTCTCCAAAATGGTCTCTTTTGCTTGGTTTTTGATTTTTTGGACATATTTGAAGGGAGGAAGTGAAATTTATGTATTCGGTGATTATATTCAACAGAGTCAGTAGAGGTAGATGAAATAAATGGAATTTTTGCTATGATTTTTCTACATAGTAATTAGTACTGTATTAGCATACATGCTTGTGCTTACTTCTAATCCAACTTTAGAGTTTCTAAGGGTTGTTTGATTACTTTGAGTCTTCGACAATATGCCAAGATAATGACTCCTGTTTTACATATGTACAGGATTTTCCTTTTTTAGGGTTTATGGTAAGGTGGGTTAAGGGGTAACTAAAAGAAGGTTGATATCTGTATTCACTCATGTTATTATTTAGAATTACTCATGAAAACTTTTTTTGTTGTGTGTTTTTTTAGGTAGTGCAATGGCTTTCTTAAGTAAATTTGGGAATATACTTCGGCAGACTGCAAGCAAGCAGATCAGGTCTGAATTGTCTCCTTTCAAACTGTCGACCCATCAGGCCACACGATGCATGTCATCCATGGGAAGCTCAAAGCTCTTTATCGGAGGTGCTTTTAGAATCCCTTTAGAGTTTTCAATGCAATGTTCCCGCTTTCCCCATGGGGTAATTTTATGTTAATAGGGTCAGTTTTTTAATGCAGGTATTTCATATCAGACGGATGAGAATAGTCTCAGGGAAGCTTTTGCAAAATATGGTGACGTTGTTGATGGTATGTGTGAATCTAATTATGAATTCTAGAAAGATTTAGACTTGTAAGTTATTGTAGGCTGTTTCACTGAGACTGGTCTTATAAATTGCTTACGTTTCTTTGTTTCGTTCATATATAAAGTAAGTGCATTTTATAGAATTTCTGTGGTCTTTTTGTATTTGTTTTTATTTGGGCTTGTTGAAATCATTGTTAATGGTTTTGACTTGGTTGAGTGTGGATTTGGGTTTCTTTCTTTTTCCTTATCTTGTTGATCTGCACTCTGCAGTCTTTGTGTGTCTCTGTTTCATTCCATTTGTCTCACCTTAAAGTTCCTAAGTTGTATTTGAGTTCCTAAGTTGTATTTGTTAGAAAGAACGTTTTGAAGTACTCAATAAAATAATGCTGACTGATTTTTATGTTTTTATTTTAATCTTGAATGCTGATTGACTTGATAAATGTTGTAGCAAGAATCATCACAGACCGCGATACTGGTAGATCTAGAGGCTTTGGATTCATCTCTTACACTTCTAGTGAGGAGGCATCAAGTGCCATCCAGGCCCTGGATGGTAAGGTAATTGTTTTTATTTCATACCTTAATGTCAATGGAATCAGTTGCTTACAATACACCTGAGGACGCATCCAGTGCCATTCAGGCCTTGGATGGGAAGATAATTGTTGTTATTTTATCTTGATACCTTCTGTGAATGGAATCAGCTAATAGTGGATTTCATTTCAATTCTCTTGTTTTGTTTTCTTTGGAACCAAAAAGCATCGTGTTGATCAATCCTGAATCCATGCGTTTTCATCTGTTGTAGTAAATTGTTTTTGCAATGGAAGTGCAGCAGTCGTTAGTATTCTTTTATAGTTTGTTTCATCTTGTAGTTTTCTGAGTGATACATTTTACTGGAATTGTTATTACTTTTTGGTTCTTTTCTATGAATGGAATCAGCGAATAGTGGGCTAGTGGCTACTATATGAACCTCAAAATCTTACCTGGGGATTTCCGAAATAGAATTTGAAGTGTGGGACTTGGGGAATATTTTGATTTGAAAATCCTGGCAGAAAACCTCTTTCTCTTTTCCGGTCGAAAGGTTGCCTTTGTATCAAATGAAACTCGACTTCATACCTGCATCAGTAATTCTACATCTAGTGTTTTGAAAGAAATGTCTTAACTCTTGAGAATTTTTTGAAATATCTTGTAGGACCTTCATGGCCGCCTAGTAAGAGTGAATTACGCAACTGATAAGCCTCGTAATAACTTCGGTGGTGGTTATGGTGGTGGTGGTGATGGTGGTTACGGTGGTGGTGGTGATGGTGGTTACGGTGGTGGTGGTGGTGGTTATGGTGGCAGCGGCGGTGGTGGTTACAGGGGTGGTGGTGGTGGAGGTTACAGTGGTGGTAGTGGCGGCAATTACAGAGGTGGAAACTCTTTTGAAACTGGTAGCGGTGGAGGTTTTGGTCCTCCTGGCGGTGTTGGTACTGGTGGTGCCAATGACTTTGATTTTGGTACTGGTGGTGCCAATGACTTTGATTTTGGTACTGGTGGTGCCAATAACTTTGGTGTTGGTGGTGAAAGTAGCTTTCCCACCCCTGGAGCTCATTTTGGAGAGGACAAAGGTGGCTTCAACCTCGATGATCCAGTGGAAGGAACCAACAGGGACGATGATGTTGGCTATCAAAATAGGGCCTGATAAATAAATATTGGGGAATTGAGTTTGCCTCTCTGAGGGGTTACAAAGTAGATCGTTTTTTTTTTCTTCTCCTCGGAACATTTTATTTTGTGTTGGATTTGACTCGATGAACATCATGCACCTTTTTGTGTGCTTTCTCAATGACGAACATGAATTAAATAAGTGTTATTTAACGTTTCAAATTTTCATCGTTCCCAAATAATGGTTTGATATTTCATGTTTCTTCACTTCTAAGAACCAACTTAAATGAAGCGAAAAGAAGGCCATTCTCAACAGTATTATCTATGTAGATGGGTTTTTTTTTTTTTTTTGTAACCACTAGACTAAATGAGTAAATGCTCATTTTAAGTTCAACAAATTCTAGTGTCTATAGGATAACTTGTTGAAAAATTAGAAATGAAGGACAGATGTAGAATTGAAGCTAAATTGACGTTAAAAATTGTTGATACTTAATTTGAACAAATATTTAATGATCTTTTTTGAATCGTGTATCGAGAAAATGCGTATTTTTGTTAGTTGCCTTGAATATTTATAAATTTAAATTTTGATATATTATTTTTTTTATAAGAAAAAAATAAATTACAAACAAAAGCCACGAGGACAGTCAACGCCAAATTGGTCAAAGTTTAATGCTGACAGAACATTAAGCGGGAGACTATTCTCCCAAAATTTAGAACCCTCTATCAAATGACCAATATTCGCCAAAACATCTGTTGTGAAATTTGCTTCTCTGAAGACATGAGTAAAAAAAATTTGTTCAAAAGAAGACCTTAGATGAAGAATATCACGAATTATAGTCTTCAATCTCCAAGGGGTGCTGCAACTGCCATTAACACCATCTATAATTAACTTTGAGTCGCTTTCTACCGAAACATGTTTGAACCCTTTTTCCTTGGCTATCTTTAAAGCTTCCTTCAAGGTAAGGCCTTCCGTTAAGGGAACAGATGCGGTACCAACATTTCTAATACCAATTTTTGATATATTGTTATAGCCGATATTTTAAACGTTTTTTTATGACCAAATGAACTAATGAAGAGGAAAATTAAAATCCAATGAAATATGCAAATAAATAAATGATTTTTTAATATAAAAAAATGAAATTATTTAAAAAGATAATAATAATCCCCGAACCCTAAATTGGGAATATGAGCTCAAAGTCCTCCTGGCCCAAGCTTTAAAACCCCGTCTCGCCCAAACCCTCACTCTGCGTTTTCACAAAACCCTCATCTGTAACAAAATCCCTAATATCTCTCCTCAGCTTTCTCCACTCCTAAATCTTTTTGGTGCTCTAGTCCTCACTCATTCACCTCTCTTACCCTAGAAGCAAACAAAACACACCCACCCACCCAGTATCATCAGGTACTGTTTTTTTTTTTTTTTTTTTTTTTCGATTTTGATTTTGGGTTCATGGTGTTCTTTTCTTTTTTCTCGCTGTATTGAAATTTCCTGGTGGTTTTCGCTCTTCGACTAAAAAGTTTTCAGCTTCGTAATCTGATAGAGTTCTCAGAGAGCCTTTAGGGTTCGTGTTTGCTGGTTTTGTTTGTTGAGTGCAACTTACTCATAAAAGGGTATAGATTGGTTGCAATTTTGGATCTTTAAAAGATATAGCAGTGTTTGTTAAAGTGAATTGCATATAGCCTAGCTGTAGATCAAGGATGAAGGTTTAATCTCTTCTATATTGTGTATTATCTGTATTAATGCATTGCTAAACTTAATTTTGTTACACTTTTTTGAACCCTGGACCCTGGAAATGCTCATCCAGTACTCTAACCTTGCTCTTCATTGAAAGGGAAATGAAAAAAAAAAGTTCTATGGAACCATTTACCTCCATCATTTTAAAGCAATGGAGTAAGGGATTGAATCATACTCTGATTGGTGTTGTTGGGGTTTTGTGATTTTCCTTGTTTGCGGAAAGGGGTTTAGGTAGGGATGGTGAAAGAAATATTGATTGCTGCATTCACTCTTATGTATGATATGGAATTATTTCTTGAAACTTGTTTTTCCTGTGCTTTGTTTCAGGTTATTGCAATGGCTTTCTTGAGTAAATTTGGCAATATACTTAGGCAGACTGCAAACAAGCAGTTGTCTCCTTTTAAGCCGTCAATTCTTCAGGCTATAAGATGCATGTCAACCGGGCCAAGTTCTAAACTATTTATTGGAGGTGCTCTCCTAATTGCTCAAATAAGTTTTCCCCCTCCCATGTGGGGTGATTTTGTGTTAATAGGGTCTCAGTTTTTGTATTGCAGGTGTTTCGTTTCAGACTGATGAACAGAGTCTGAGGGAAGAATTTGCCAAATATGGTGAAGTTCTTGATGGTATGTACTACTCTAAATTATGCGTCTTTCATTTTTGTTTGATTCTAGATACTTGGAACCTTAGGCTGTTTCACCGCACCTGTCTTTATAGTGATTAGGTTTCAATCATATGTAATGTTAATGCATTTTTTGAGTTAAAAACAGACTTTCTGTGGTATTTTTTTTAAATGGGCTTGTTGAAATGATTGTCAAATGCTTTTTAGCTAGGTTGGGTGTCGATGTTGCTCTCTTTCTTGCTATTTTCCCCTTTTTTTTGTCTATTTTGTTTTGTTTTGAAGATCTGTTGTTGTGGCATCTCTCTTCCATTGCATTTTTTATTCACCTTGTATTTGTTGCAAAAGATTGAACTTATGCAGTAAATCAATGCTGATTGATTTGATAAATGTTGTAGCAAGAATCATCACAGACCGTGAAACTGGTAGATCTAGAGGCTTTGGATTCATTACTTTCAATTCTAGCGAGGAGGCATCAAGTGCCATCCAGGCCTTGGATGGTCAGGTAATATTCTTATTTCATACCTTAATGTCAATGGGATCAGTTAATAGTAGCTACTCAAATGAATCTCGAGTATTGAAACATATTTTTGTGAGATTTCTAGTATAGAATCTAAAGTGTGAGACTTGGGAATATCTTAATCCTGTGAATACAATTGATATGTTGGGAGTTTTAACTTCATGTATACTGGCATTTGTAGTTTTACAATTAATGTTTTGCAAGGAATGTCTTGAATTTTAGTTTTTCATACAAACAGGAGAAACAATTTGTTTAAAAATGCAAATTCTGTTGCTTTATGTAATTGCATTAACTCTAGAACTTGTGAAAATACTTGTAGGAGCTCCATGGCCGCCGAGTAAGGGTGAATTATGCTACTGATAGGCCTCGTCCTAACTTTGGAGGCGGTGGTTATGGTGGTGATGGTGGTTACTCTAGAGGTGGTGGAGGATATGGTGGTGATGGTGGTTACTCTAGAGGTGGTGGAGGATATGGTGGTGGTGGTGGTGGTTATGGAGGTGACAGCTATGGTTCTGGGAACACTAGCGGTGGATATGGTGGAAGTGGAGTCGGCAACAGCAGCAGTGGCAATTATGCAACTGGAAACACTTTTGACAACGCTAGCACTGGAGGTTTTGGCAGTTTTGGTTCTCCTGGCGGTGTTGGTGGTACTGAGAACAGCTTTCCCACCGGTGGAGATCAATTTGGAGATGACAAAAGTGGATTCAACCTGGATGAGCCATTAGAAGGAAACAATAGGGATGATGATGACACTGCAGACTTTGAAAAAAGGGCCTAAGAAATATTAGAATTTCAAGGGCAATTAGTTTGCTCATCTGCAGTACTACAAGTAGATTGTTTTTTTGTTACAACTTCTAATCCTTCCCTCCGTCTCCCCCTGAACCTTTTATTTCATATGTGTTGGATTTGGCTTTGAACTTGATGCACCTTTTGTTGTGCTTTTATCAAACCTGAATTGTGGAAATAATTGTAATTCAAGGCTTCCTTATGGCTGTTAAGTAACTTTTGAATGTTAGTATTTGGAGGTTTGTTTATTAATTTATTTCTTTGTTATCTTTTGCAAAATATCATGTTGGAAGTTCTTCGAATACTAGCAGGTGATATACACTAGCAGTCTAGCTCATAATTTCAGTCTCTTGTCTGGTAATTAGGAGTTCAAAATAATCATCAGGGAACCAACGATGTTAGAAGGAATGGATGGCAGATTCGTTAAGCTGTAAAATCAAGAATGAATCCCTAATTTGGTTGACCTCTTCTATATTTTGTATAGTCTATACACTTTTTGCAAAACTTAATTTGGTTACAATTCAACTCTCATTCTCATTCATCGAAAACAACCACTTCTGTGCATTCAGGACAACGGGAGAACCTTTCTTGGTCTTCTCCACAATCTGCTTTATCAGTTGTTTCTCCATCTCATCATCAGAATCGCTATTCTCCTCCTCACTGACAGAGCTATTGTTTGAACACTCAACCCTGGAAATGTGCTCATCCCCTAACTTCTCTTCCTCGAGAGCAAAATGTCCAATGGAACCATTTACACCATAACTTTGACTGGGAATTTGATCCCTGAATGTTTCAAAAACTTGACAGGGTGAATCCTCCTCTTCCGACTCACTGAGCTTCATCAACTCATCGTAAGCCTCATTGTACGCATCTAGAGCTTCCCCTGCTAAATTCATGACGAGAGGTTCTATGATGGTTTGGCTTTGTACTTTAGAATTAGTACTTTCTTGGATTGTGGACTGCACATAACTGTTTGAGAAATCACTCAAACTCTCTTTATGCTCTAATTCCACGACCCGGACCTCCCTCTGGCTGCTTTGTAGCGCTGCCTCAAGCTCCTGGATACGTTCCTCCAGTCTTGATTGGATAACTTCATGCAGACGCAAGCTAAGCTCTCTAGGAGAAACTGCATAGTTTCCACAGTGATGAGCAGTAGAGGTGCTGCTTGCATTTTCATTTGACTTGGGTTGGGCAACAGTGTGCCCTCCAACCATTTCAGCTCTCAATTCTCCTCGAGCAAAATCTGCCATCAAGTCTGGGTCAAGCTGCAGAAATTTTAACTCTGTTAGTGCTAACAAGAATTTGAGGAGATTTCCACATTTGCCAAAAAACTATAAATGTTATAGAAAACATGTGCAGGTCCTATGAAATTACAATTCATGTTCTGCAAAAGATATGCTATTGGAATTGAAAAAAAAAAAAAACACAGAGAAAAGCTTATTACTTTACCATATGTATATATATAAACACACTAACAATGAAATGTAACAATCAAATATCTTAATTCCAAGCCTATAGTAACATTCATATTCAGTAAAAACAGAACAAAAATTTCTGTTTTTTTCCCCCACTACTTTCATGTTCCAACTAAAGTGGAGGATTTCACAGATAAAGTTTCAGTGCACAAAATTTTTTGACTATTAGGAAAAGAGCCAAATGTCTATTTATACAGCTAAGTTGAACCCAATAAACAAAGATCTAATGTAAAACTAAAATATAAAGCTGGTGCTACTTAAACTTAAAAATGCAATGATAAACATAGACTTTGTACCTCATCAATATCAGTTAACCTTCCCTCCAAAGTAGAAGTATTCATGTTTAGCCCCAACCTCTCAAGTTCAGCTTCAAGCTCTGCCTCTATTTTACTCATCGACTCTGAACTCTCCTCAGCTTTCTGCTCATATGAATCTCTACCATCATACTTGTCCATATTCTGTTCAGGAGAAAAAGGATTTAGGGCCCTGTTAAAAACCGAATTGTCAGAAGTATCCTGTGACCCATAATTCTCATTAGCTAGCTCTTTCACCGTTACTGAATCTTTCATTTCAAGTTCCTCCTGTAGATCGTCAACCAAGCTCTCGGTCTGCTTCAATACGTCTTTCAACTTGTCAACTTCCTCTTTATTTGAAATGATAGAAGATATTACGCCAATAGAAATCCCAAGACAGAGTAGAACTACTCCATCTGGTGAACCTGATGAAGGTAAAGCATTAGGCCATGAACTGTGATACAGTGAGAGAAAGACCATTCAAGTAGCTAGAAAATTAAAATGAAGTATTAGATAAGTGATAAGGATTGTGAGAGCTAGCATTTTGATTATTTGATGGTTCACATATTTATATATATAGTAGCTTCTGTGTAGTTAGATAAGCCAAAATCAGGATATTGTTGATTTAAACCCGAAGTAAAGTTACACCTAGAATAGGAGAAGAGTACCACCTTTAAAATGCAAGTGTTTTCCGCTGGCCATATGACTGGAACAGCTGGATCTTCCGGTCTGCCTCTTTCCCGTCTCATTTTTAATCTTCTTCGGGAGATCTAGATAACCAAGATTTGGTAGTGGAGGAATCCCAGAGGCATTTTCATTTGTTTCTAAATGGTCTTTCTTATGCAGCTTATTTTCCTCGATTCCAATCTGAGCACTGAAATGATCACCATTTGTTCTGCTAATTATTCGGCTTCCATCGCTCACAATCAATGGCCTCATACTTGGAGTGGATGGTGATGGAAGGGTAAGCACACATGTTTCAGCACGCTCTTTATATAATTGAGCCATCAGACAACTTTCTAAGGAATTTAGGGGCTTAACAATATGCCCATATGAATGTTCAGTTCTGAAAGAGCTTTTGTTCCTCAGAGGAATATGAAAAGTACCCCTTTCTCCATTGGAAGATTTAGGTAACAGGGCACCAGTATTGTCATTAAGATCATTACAATGCCTACTTTCATCTCCATTCTCATTTTCGTTTGCTGGGTATACTGGTGATATATTTGATAGAGAAAGTACATTGCTTCCCAGCTTCTCACCATCATACCCGCTAGTAGAAGCCACGACTGTCTCAGAAACACTTCCCCATAGGTTAATATCTGAAAGTCTCTCACCCAAAACTGGTTTTCTATCTTCGGGTCTGTGGAAGGGACGGCTTGGGGACTCAGATTTCTCAAGATTTGCATCCCCAAAAGAAAACTGTAACAAGTTATCCTTATCCCTATCCCTTGAAAGTTTCTGCCAATACTTGGTCAAATAACCAGCACCGGCAGCTGCTGCAACAACCCACAAATCCATATCTGCTCTCCCTTCTGACAAAGAAACACTAACTGGATACCACCACACACACTCTTCTCTTACTTTCAATTCTCAATATCAGCAAACCATAACCCAGAACTTCCATGAAGCCAAATTTGGGGGAAAGAAAACGTTTGGACCAATGATTCAAACACTCTTTGTAGGTTCAGAGCAACATTTGATTACGAAAAAGTGCAAACTTGAATGAAAATCCAGTGCCCAGTTCATCAAAAATAGAACTTTAGCTGTCAATTCTCAGCATCAAAAGCTGGAAGATACTACTTTCAGAGAAGAACAAAACAGTACACAGGCATCAATATCCAAGTCCCAACAACTGAAAAGGAAACCTTCAATTTTCTGCAGGAAAAAAAAAAAACAATTGTAGAGCTAAATTCCTCAATTCACAGAAGAAACCAACCAAGTTAAACAACATATAGGAAACAAGAACCATTTTCAAGGAGTGCCCAATAATCTAAACTCTACCCACTTCATAGCAACCTACATATACTAAAACCCATGACTCAGAAAACTCATTCACGCAACCACAAAAACCCATCAGTAAACGAAACTCGTTTCACTAATCACCATTAGCAAGAATGTGAAAATGGCTCAGTGCTCTGAAATAAAATAAGAAAAGAGATAAGACTTACGTTTGAATTGCAAGACGATTTTGCTGAATCTTGAAGAACTGAATAGCACCCGCTGCTCTGTTATCTTCAGGGATGATGGCTCCGATACAACCCACAAGTTCTTACATTTGGTAAACGACGTTTTTTTTTTAACAAAAAAAGAAATATCGTTATTCTGACCAAAAATTTAAGAAATAACGAAAAATATAAAAAGGCATATTTTTCCTTTTTCAGTAGTCTTTCTTCTATCTTTTCCTCCTACAATGTTTTGATACATTTTATAATTTTGAAGAAAAAAAAAATCATCTTGTCCCTCCGGAAACATTTGATGAAAAAAAAAAACACACTTATTTATTCTTAACTTAGTAATTTGACCGTTTGTATAGTTTATCAAACATTTTTTTTATATTTATTTCACCATTACTTGTCTTTGGTCTGTTTAGGATTTTTTGTTTTCATTTTTCTTATTTCTATTTGGCTTTTGGATTTCTTACATCCTTTTCTTGCATCATTTTTGTGTATACACGTTGTTCTTTGAAAGAAACGGGTTGGCTTTTGATATAATCGCCCCAACAAAAAAAAACGGGTATACACTAATTCATTTCATCATTCCAACAACAACAGAAATGAAAACGATCAACCACCACCTTCTTCACCCACCTTTATTAAGATAACATGGCAGTTCATCATACTCAGATTGTCATTTTCCTTCAAGTTTCACATCCTGTGTAATATTCTAAGTTCTTAGTTTCTTACACTTCATTACGTGAAAAGGAGAGAGGACCCTAAACACAAAAGTTGAGGGAGACTTGGTCCTTAATAAATGACCTGGAGGCTGGGATAGGACCAAGCAACCCACATGGATATTGGACCCCTAAACACCCCCACCCCCACCCACTAAAAAGTGCTTCACATTCTTTGACAAAAAAAAAAAACAAAGGGCTTCACATTATAATATAGCAAGCTTTTCACAAGGTTGCACACTTGCACACCAGTTTTATTAGATATAAACAATGCAGTTGAATTATGATGATAGTGATACTGATACCTGTCAATGTTGTTATAACTTATAAGCCATTCATTTCACACTCCTTACATACTATAAAGAAAAGAAGGGAATTTTTGGTCTGAATAAAGAAAACAAGGATGATAGTGATATTTTAGTTTCATTTATTCTCTGTTTTCTTTGGATGAACGAGAACCAGACCAATTCAATGAGTTGGCCAAACAGCAACTTTTGATTGATAGGAATTTGAAGTCCCGGTGGGAATCAGATCTGAACAATTCCAATGGTTTTGCGAAAGCTGAAATTAAAGTCTGCAGAAATTGATCAGGATTTCAGGGTAAAGGATTCAATCTTAGATTCATAGTAGCATACAAGCTTTCAAACTAGTATCTACTACAATATGTCTCACATTAATCGTGACACTCAATTCACAAGTACAGCATCCTAAGAATCACTCAATGCTCTCTCACTCCTTGTTCATCTTCTTATACACAAGAAGCACAAGCCACCCTGTAGAAATAAGACTGATCCAATTATGTAATGCAGCAGTGCAGGCAGCCTAATAGAGAAACAATAGCACGGAATAGAGAATCAATAGGGCTCAAAAGAGTATAGGCTATTCCAAGGAACTTATCAACTCTTCGAAATTAAAGACAAGCCAATCAGCCTTTGCTGCAACAGCCTCCCGAAGTTGAACACCAGCGTAGCAAATGAACAAGTCAGCACCTCCAGGTTGACGTGCCTGGAAACAGTGAGAAGCAATATTGAATAGAGAACTTCATGTGTAAGTTTAAGGAAAATATATAACACTAATCACACAGACATGACTCGACTCATTTAGCCAACCATCCTTGCACGGTTAACTTCAAAGGAACGAAAATGCATGAAACAATCCTCATTCTTTGCTCTTCCTTTCTTTTTCCTCAGAATACTGAAAGAGTCTATTATCAGGTTTAGGAGAAATGATTCTTAATGTTTCAATCAAGGACCGTTGAGCATGATCATCATTTAGTTGTCTGTACAAGACTAGATGCTAGTAAGTAAGACACAGAAAACACAAAGCAATATTTGTTGTCAGATAGCAGTTTGGACGCTTGAGTGATTTACTTACCTCGAGATCGGTCGCACCATCCCCAATCATGACTAATTCCTTGTAATTATGAGCCTGAAAAACCAGTTTAATAAGCTTACCACCAAGACACTTGGCAACTAAACCTCAAACAAAAGGCGATAGACCAACCTTCCTTATCCGTTGCACTGCAGTGGCTTTTCCTCCACTCCTTGAAGTGGGTTCATTTTCGTCAAAGCCCACAAACTCTCCATTACTTCCAAACAGCAGTTGATTGGCAAACACGTTTTCCGGGGGAATCCCAAGAATTGATGCAACAGGCTGCAGAAGAAGTTACTCAGTTAGTAACGAACTAACGACAATATAAGGAGGATATTGAATTTTCAATTTATTCTCCATAATAAGTTAATGCTCTGTGTCACATATGAGATCCCAGATCGGCAGCTCGTGCTGAGTCCCATATATAACAATGTTAGGCCCAAAACCAAGACCTATAACAATGTCAGATTTGACCTATAACACTCTACAATATCATGAAGTTGAACTTATTGCAAATGATTCTATTTATCTTTTACTAAGTAATTATAATCTTCTACAGACGAGTGATGAACGAGATCAACAAAGTAGCAATATCATAAATGGACTAATGAACTATTCAGCAGCCTACTTTTATCATTTGACGGAAGCCTCCAGAGACCAGGTAAACCGTAGTTCCATTAACCTTCAGCTTCTTGACTAACTCGGCTATGCCAGGAGAAATCCTACATAAGAATGTAAACAAAGATTAGATTGAGAAACTTTTTGGTCATCATATCTGTTCTACCCTTTCACCAATGTCGTTTGAGGTAAGTATGCAAGAAAATGGGAAGTCATTATTTTGGCTTAACAGTATAGAACACTATATTTTGGAATTCCAGCATTATAAAAATGAACTTTGCTCAATGGCTTTTCTTGAAATAGTACACAAAAGATTTTGCCCTTAGGCATCAGAATTCCTGAACAGTTAGCTCTCTGTTTCCCCTTCCCTCTAAGTGCTGCTATTTATATGTCTTCCCTTTGCAGAAACCTGAGCATTTCCTCTATGCATAATGTAATTAGATATATGCCAAGTATACATACAAGTGGACAAGATTTCAAGCTGACAGTATTAAAACATAACAAAACGGACTAGAGAAGCAACAAAATGGATAGCCTAAAACAATACATGCCAAGTATAATAGCATATATGAAATCTACATAACCAAATGATGAGTGTTTATGCTCTAAAGCAGCCAGTCCCAGAAGAGCTGAAGGAAACATATATTTCAGGTTTTAAATTAATAACACTCAGGTCACCCTACAAGCTATATGGTCTCATCTAAATATCTCAGTTTCGTCTTTGGGAATAATGGAAAACTTTCTTGTGTAATCAAATTCTTTAAAAACAAAAATTATTCAAAATTTATTAAGACCCAAAAGCACTCCTCAAACAAGCAGGCAACATAAATTTGAGATACTTAAAGGAATCCAGCTTACACTCGAGATAATTTACAGGAGCCTCCTACCTTGCAGGCCTCTTCTCAAGATAATCTTGTACTTGAGATAGGGATGGATTGAACAAAGATAATCTGGCAGCCAAAGCCTCTTCAAAAGGTACTGAACCACTCATTGCCCTGGATAGAATAAGAACTGCAATCAGAGACCAAAATTCTACAATACAAAACAAATGAGGCAATTTTAATAGCTGACTCCAACCTAGAAGTCCATTCTGCAACAGCCTTTCCAGCTCCACAAAATTCTGCAAGTTCATCAATGCCCTCATCCAGGCAAACCGTGCTATCCACATCAAAGCACACCGCATCAGCATTTCTCCATAAGTCAAGAACCTCTATAAACATTAAAATATCAAACATCAACCAAGGCCATATGGTCCTGAAAGTTTCATCACTTATCTTTATTATTTAAGCACGAACTCGTGCAATGACTCAGCAAACAATAGTCCACATTCTCTGCCAAATAAATATACATCTATTTTACAAAGCTAAGTTTTCAGCTCCAGTGAATCATAATACCATCCTAACGTCACGCTGACACCATCTCTTTCTAAAACCAACTTTAAACCACAGAGGCAAACAAGAGATCAGATTCGATCAACCAAACTACCTTTAGAAGGTAGCATGTTGCCAAAGCGGCTTGATGGGGAGGCTTCTACTGGTTGAATTGAAGCGGCAATTGGGCTGAGCGATTTGTGGTGATGTTCCAACCCAACTTGATTTCTATTTGTATACAAACTTTTGGTAAATTGCACTGAAGATGTAGGAACAAAAGAAAGGTTCTTTTGCCTAAAATGAGTCCGAATGGAGGTGATTCTTGACGAATTCACCAACCCTTCCATTAATATCTGTTTCCAAAAAAAATCAAAAATCATAATCAGAAGAAAAAGTTCCTCCAACATATCACAAATGCATCAACACCTTAACGAAGTTGCTTAGTAATCTTACAAAACACAACGACCCAATTCTGCATTCCCACAAATTAAGAGAACGAAGAGCTAAAGACCTTAAATTTACTAAATCCTCGGTAAGATAAAAGCTTACAGACCTGTACATACATGCATAAACGTGTATACAATTCATTGGAAGCTAGAAAGTTAACATATTTATACATGAAACAAGACCCAACTTATAGTTATAAAACTTGTTCCTTACATTTTAGCAAACAGAGAGCAAAATGACAATAGCAATCTCAAATTCATATGCGTATGAAGGAAAAGTTTCAGATGAAAAGCCAAAAGATAAAAACTTTAAAAGGAAAATAGAAAAAGGAAGATTGAAATGCAAGTTTACCAGTGTATATTAGTCTCTGCCTTGGCTTCTTCTCAGATCTAGCTAGCTAGCTGTTTCTTTCTTCTGGGCTTTTCATTTTTTATGGAGCTCTCTCCCTCCTGTTTTATGTTTGGTAAACTGGTAAAGGAATCTAACTGGAATCTACCCGAATACTTACCCTTAATTAACCTTGATGAACGGAATTTGCCAACGAGGTTAACGGGTTCAGCCCAAAAAAAGAAAAGAGGTTAACGAGTCAGCCCGACCCAAGATTGCCCCTTGCTCCTTACCTAACCTAGTACCTAACTCTAACGTTTCCTAGATTCGACCCATTTGTGATCGGCCGTGGACCACTCGCCTGTTTGGTTGGCAACCGTGAATCCGATCGAAACCCGCATGCTCTAAACCGGCACGACACGATACTTTGGTATTTCGAGTTGATGGTCGTGTCGGGTTGACAATTGATCACTCAACAAAACAATTGATTATTTATCGGAGACAGAAAAAAAGAAAAAAAAGAAGAAAAAAAAGGTGATCATTCATGTACGTATATCAGTATTTTTAAAATCAAAATTGTAAGATATTAGGATGAACTTAAATTGATTATGCAAAAAATGGTTGATATTTGAAACATGTATTTTGATGAGTAGACACTAAAATGGGAGAGATTTGAATTCATAACTTCAAAAATATGGGTAAATACTTTGGGGGTAGGAATTGAAATTGTCAAACCCGGATCAACAACTCACATATTTGACTCTCTAACCCGCCTAATTCACCCATTTTCGCACCTAATAAACACTCTTATTAAGTTTTCACTAGCATGATTTATATATGTAGGAATTAGCTAGGCACAGACTACTCTAAAACCAATATTATTACGTGACTCTTTTCATCACCTTATCAATAGTAGGCTTGATGTGATTTCTGAACAAAACTTGGCAGATTTGATTTGGTTTGGTTAATTTGTTGAGGTTTGAATATATGTTGCTTCTGTTCTGCAAGAGGTAGAATTCTCTATCAATTGCCTTATATTTACATAGCTTAGGAGCAAAAGTTGATGTTGGGTGCACAACATTTAACTATATATATATATATATACTGATCTCCACACCCTTTTTCTTTTGTCCACAGAAATTGTATAAATAACCAATTATTCTTCTACTAATTAATATATATCTTTCTTGCATGGTACGTGAGAGAAAAAATTGATATAACCTCTTATAATCTCATCACAACCTTTTCATTTCCATAAGTTACTTGAACGTCTACAAGTATAGCTTAGCTAGCTAGCTAATCTACCTGCATGCTCTCACTTCCTTTCTGTTCCTAATTTTTCAACTACTAATTACAAACCTTCTCTTAGCTTCCTGCTTCATTTTCCCACCCAATTCCAAGAAAAGAACAAAACCTCTCTTGCTTAATTATCGTACCTCTCAAAGAAAACAGATTGCTATACCACTCTCTTCTCCTTCATGGTAATTAAAAAAATGCATTATTTTTTTCAGCAACAAAACCCATTAAGTACCCACATCGATCACAAACCTCATTTCTTTCTTCCCATGAAAACTTGATCACCAAGTAGCCGTTTTTGGTACCCATTATCAATGGAGGCTCAACCATCTTCTCTATCACGTACCGTCTGATCTTCATCATCTTGAAGTACTAATTATAACATTATGCCGCTTTCTTTCTCTCCGGTTTGGACTGAATCCGATAAAACCGAACCGCTGCAAGCTATAAACCAGGAGGAGGCATCAGATATTGAATGGCTAAGATATATTGACCTCACTTCCAATGGTGGGATGGGATGGAAGGATGTAGAGGACCGGTTTGACCGGCTTGCCTTCACCCAATGCCAAATTGAACCGGTTCTAAAATGGTCTGATTTTGGTTTGTGCATAGGTGAGCAAACCTACATTTTACTGTTAGTATCTTATTCCATACAAAATGAGGCTATGCATACATGAACAAGTGAAACAAATTTAGCTAGCTCCTTCATCAATATTGATTAATTTTGTGCTCGATATATTTTCCTTCTTTTTATATATATACACTTCAACTTTTGGTAGGGATGCAACAGTCGCCGGAGTTTGCTAATGAGCTATTAAGGGCTCTAAGGAGAAGCAAGGATCAGAATTTCGGTATAAGAAAAGCTGAACTGCATAGTTACTGGTGTCGTATGACTGACCCTTGCTTCAATTCAAGGATGCAGATTTTCTTTGACTTGTAACAATCCTTCATATATATTTTAATTGTTTATAGCATATTTGCAACAATAACCTTCTCTATAACTCTTTTTTGTACTAGAATTTTTTTCTAAATTTTTGCAATTCTTTCAGGTGTGACAGAACCATGGAGGGAAGAATAACTGAGATAGAGATTAAGCAGGTAATTATGTCATACTGTCATGAAAAGCATACTTTTAGCTAGTAAATGCTTCATAATTTTAAGTTCTACTTCAAAATTTTCAGACTATTATACTAAGTGCTTCTACAAATAAGTTGTTTTTGACACCTGAGGAAGCAGAAGACTATGCTGCTTCGGTCATGGAGCTGCTTGACACTGAAAAAAGGGGCTATATTGAGGTACCTTTCAATCGTGAAAAATGGATTCTCCGAAAAACAAAAACAAGACATGATATAAATTGATCTCTTAATGTTTGTGACTAATTAACTTGCAGCTTGCCCAATTTGATAGTCTCTTCAAAGTGAGCTTATCAAAGGCCTCCTTTTCAAATAATCACTTGTCAATCAGACTTGATCCATATCACAATTTTGACCCATTTCAAGAGCCGAATTCTAGAACAGAAATTTTGTTTCGATCTTATTGGCGTCGAGCATGGATAGTTTTGTTGTGGTTGATCATATGTAGTGCACTGTTTACTTGGAAATTTCTACAATATAGGCATAGAGCAGCTTTTCAAGTAATGGGGTACTGCCTATCCTCTGCCAAAGGTGCTGCTGAAACCCTCAAATTCAACATGGCTCTAATCCTCCTCCCCGTTTGTCGTAATACAATTACGTGGCTCCGAAGGAACCGTTCAATCAACTCGATCATTCCATTTAATGACACTATCAACTTCCACAAGGTAATGTGTCTCATAGTCATAGCTTACCTCTAATGGTAGAAAACTTGCTCCACAAGACATGTTTTAAGCTTTTGGTTTTGGTTTCATGCAACATACATATCTATCACTTTACTAACACAGATGTGTACATTTTGTTTATTCATAGCTCGTAGCAGGAGGTATAGTAGTAGGAGTTATCCTACATGGTGGTTGTCACCTAGCCTGTGATTTACCAAGAATTAGTGATTCTGATCATGTAATCTTCCGGCAAACAATAGCTGCCCAATTCGGGTACCATCAACCATCATACTCTGAAATATTGGCCACAAAGGAAGTGGCATCAGGGATTGGTATGGTAATACTAATGGCCATAGCATTCTCACTTGCAACAACATGGCCACGCCGGGGGTCACCTTCACTGCCAAAGTCTGTCCGGAATGTCACAGGATACAATACCTTTTGGTACTCACACCACTTGTTCATTCCTGTATATGCATTGCTCATTTTTCACTCTATGTTCCTCTTCCTTACAAACAATGTAACTGAAAAAACGGTAAGCCTTTCGGTTAATATGGTAATTAATTCGAAATGAATTTTAATTAGTCCCAATGTAGTTGGACTTTTAACTTCATTGAAAGCTTTAATGTTGAGAATGTTCTTAAGCAGACATGGATGTACATTGCCATTCCAATTCTGTTATATACTGGAGAACGAGTATTTCGAGCCATAAGATCAGGATTTTATGAGGTGGAAATGTTGAAGGTAATATGCCAATACCATGATAATTATCCTTGTTAATTTTAAGGGAGTAAGTTTAAAGGTGTGTCTACTTCCTTTTGTGTCATTAACTGTGCAGGCAACTATTTATCCAGGAAAAGTTTTGTCCCTCAAATTGCATAAACCAGAAGGTTTCAAGTACCTGAGTGGCATGTTCATATTCATTCAATGCCCTCAAATTTCACCATTTGAATGGTAAGTGAGTATTGCTTTCCCTAACCATTCATCTGAATAGGATTAAAGCTAAGCAATGTAAATACTGTTTTTTTCTGTTCTTTTCTCATGTTCAGGCACCCGTTTTCGTTAACTTCAGGACCAGAAGATGACTACCTAAGTGTGCATATTAGAACTGCTGGAGACTGGAGTCACCAAATATACAGTCTTTTCCAAGAGGTAAAATGGTAAATATTGGGAATAAAAATGAATGAGAAGACTAGATTCCATTTCTCAATTCAATTTTTCTTTTGAACTTATGCAGGCAACATTATCTGGAGTTAAGAGTTACCCTAAAGTACACATTGATGGGCCTTATGGTGCTGCTTCTCAAGACCATATCAAGTATGATATCGTTGTTCTAATCGGTCTAGGCATAGGCGCTACACCTTTCATTGGCATCCTCAAAGATGTTGTCAATGGTGCTCAAAAATCATCACATTGTGATCATGTATGGTTTTTGGTTTGTGTTTCACTTGAGAAAATTGATTTTAAGTAGCTAGTCAAAAATCCTTCTGATGGGTTATATTTGAAACAGACTGGTTGCAGAGAATGCAGCTCAAGAAAGGCTCCATTGAAAGCCTATCTTTTTTGGGTCACAAGAGAACAAAGCTCCTTTGAATGGTTCAGAGACATCATGAAGGAAATATCAAACTTAAACCAACAGCAGGTACAAGCATGAAAAGATTAAACTTTCATCGTAACTGTTCGTTGATGAATAAGTTTTACCATTCTGTAATATGCATTCTAATAACTTGTGGTGATCGTACTTCAGTCTGTTGTAGAGATGCACAATTTCTTAACTTCTGTGTATCAAGAGGGTGATGCGCGCTCCATTCTAATAAGTGCTATACAAGCATTGCATCATGCCAGAAATGGTATCGACTTTGTCTCACGGACTCCGGTAAGTACTGCATTTCAATGCTTAACATGGATTCTTTGACTGGTTTAGAGACCATCCATCATAAACCCTTTGTTTCTATACTTCAATTGGTTAGTATGGTGCATTTGGGGTATCTATACACACTATAGTCTTTGTGTTATTGTTGAGGGAAAGGTTTACATGGGAAAGCATTTTGACCTTGCTGATTATGTTTGTGATGTTTGCAGGTACAAACACATTTTTCTCGGCCAAACTGGTTCAGCATCTTCTCAAAATTGGCATGTAGACATAAAGGAGCAAGGATTGGTGAGAAAAGTCTCAGCAAAACGAAAGAAATTTTTGTTGATTAATCACTGCTATATGCTAAGAAGATTTGGGTTTTTCTTGAACAGGGGTTTTCTACTGTGGCGCATCAACCTTGGCCAAAGAGTTGGAGAGAATGTGTACCAAATTTTCCACCAAAACCTCCACAAGATTTGTATTTCACAAGGAGAATTATTAGGATTGGACGTTTAGTTGAAATGCTAATCTGTGTTGAACTTTGTACCAAATCCACCAATTGGAAGTTAAATGAATCAAAACCACCCAACGGTTTGACTTCAATGTCTCTCTCTCTCTTTCACACACAGATTCTTTGGCCATTCGCAATTCAACCTTCCACAAACCAAAACTACTCATAAAAAGAACTCTCTTAGTGGACATGGTTGTATAAACTTTTTTTCTTTCACATCAACCATGAGTCATGGTACATACATATATGTACTAAGAATCCAAGGCTTTCTCTTAATCAGATAAATGATACTAAAGTTTAAAAATGAACTTTGGGTGGAATGAAGATGGTCCTGCAATCATGGACATAACCACACACACACAATCATTCTCTTTGAGTCAACTATCATGAGACTTTATCACAAATGAACCGATACAATTTGTACAATCCTCAATTACTTGAGATGAATTTCTCAAGTGCAGATACCAAAAAAAGAAAAAGAAATCCCAGAACCATCATTGTAAACGATCGCTAGTATAATTTTAGTGCCCAGAATTTAACCCTGGAGTAATTATTAGAATAACAAAATGATTCTCAGAGGTAACCTCTTAAACTTCAAACCACATTTTTTATTTCGTCACCATCAGATAAACTAGCCCTCCAGTGCTGATGCTCCCGATATAATCTCAATCAATTCTGTGGTGATAGATGCTTGACGGGTTCTGTAACAGATAATCACAGTAACAACCAAGATCAGTCATTTAAACCTTAAAGAGGAAAGAAATATCTAAAAACTAACAAAACAAGCAATACAACTATACTAGCGAAATAACTAGTACCAAAAGTAAGAAATCTAATTAACCAGATAAGACCAAACAGGGCAGTTTTCTTAATGCACTCAAAATTAGAGTGATCGGATACTTGTATATCTGTGTGTGTAGGCAAGTGTGTTGGTAAGGGGGGAAGAGATAGACCTGT
The DNA here is from genome assembly GCA_029955375.1 of Rubus parviflorus. Classification (NCBI taxonomy): domain Eukaryota; kingdom Viridiplantae; phylum Streptophyta; class Magnoliopsida; order Rosales; family Rosaceae; genus Rubus; species Rubus parviflorus. Next base: position 11,242,804 of record JARGGL010000009.1, read on the forward strand.
TATAAGAAAGTGTCAGGCGATCAAGCATCTCTCCAGCATTTCTGCTTGAGCTGTCCATGGCAGACATTCTTGCTCCTTGCTCACTGCAAGCATTCTCCAACACCGCGTTGAACATGACCTGTTCAAAATGTGAAATTCTTTTGTATGAATAATAACAAGAGAGCATATTCAATAATAGAAACTTGAGTTGCAGAAGAAAAGGATTCTAATAAACTTTGGGCAATCAAGATAGCAAAATGAGAATCCCTACATAGGTGGTGCTGGGAAAATTGCTGCTCAGTAAAGGATTTGGGGGAAAAAGGATGATGGTCACTCCTGACAGTATTAATTTTTTAGAAACATACCCAAATTCACAAAACTATTACCACATGAATTCACAGGATAAAATTCTATGAGTTCATTCACAGTTGTGACCGTGTTTTGCCCTTTTGTGCACCCCAAACAATTGCTTCCATGACAGACAATGGGAAAATAAAAAGTTACCCATCACTGGCCCTTGGGAATACAGTATCAGCTATTCAGCTCCCATGACAAAAACAAAATAAGAAAATAATTTGGATGTTGAACTTCTAGTAATGAAAAGTGTTTAAGTTCAACCACACCGAAGTCCTTGCATGATGTAGGACATCATATATTACTGCCAGTAAATAGTTGAACAGGATTCTCTTTAAACTGCTATTCAGCAATTAAAAATAAATAAAATTAGGTCCGTGACTAACAACTTATTCAACAGAATCAATCCCAAATCAATGCAAATTTGAGCTGCACTGTCCCACCAGGTCTGTGTTTTAGTAATGTTCACACTAGAAAAAAATAACAACTTAAGTATTGCACCTGACAATGATTAAATCCCAACAAAATATGAAATATAAACGGACTTACACAAGAAAACTGGAACTCCGCCAGATTCTGGAGAATTTCTGACTTCGTCTCGCCACCTTCAACCTCATAAGAGTCTAAGTCGCCAAGCTTTCCACCAGCTTCAGACTCTTTCTCCACAACCTGTGTAAACAATTGGTATCAATTATTCACTTACCAGAAATTTGATTACAGTAGAAACAGATTCCAATGGAAGCTAACCTCTGGAGATAAAACGGTAGAAACAGTTGGCAGAAATGAGACGACTGACTGAAATTTGTTGAAGACAACTCTCAAAGCATCAAATTCCACATTTTTTAAAATGTCATCAGCTATGACAGATACCTGAAAGGACAAAAAGAACTCAGATAAAGATTGCAAGACTTAACACACATCAACCCAGTTAATTTCCTCTCAACCATTCCAAGTATGAACAACATATAATTCAGTCCAATTGAGGAGCTTAAGGTAAAAATCTAAGGTAATGCATGGAACTTGGACAATGCAACTCATGACACTAATTTGAACTAACATTTATAAGCGGCCTCGAGGAAAATCAAAGGTTGACTTGATATCAGATTTTTACAGGCTCCTCTCTAGCCCCCTCATGTATATTAAACAGTTAGAAATTTGGCAATCAGAAAAACTATATACAAAAGTTCTAAAAGGCCCAAGTCAGTTGAATAGCATGCACAGGTGCATCCACAAGACAAAAATTACTTCATCCAGTTAATAAGGTATAAAATCATGGAACAGGACATGCTTACCTGGGAGTAGTTCAAAGGATTCTTCTGCAACTCAGTTATGTTTAGCAAAATGTCCTTCTTTGAATCACGTATCAATTGAGCTTTTGCCTTTTCCCCCAAAATCACATATTTTGTTTCTTTGTCAGGACCTAGGACAGTCAAAAGAAAAAAGCATTAATGCGTACAAAACTTGGAGGAAATCAAAACACTAACAATCAGATTCCAGGCTTCCAAGAAATACCAGCAGTCAACTTGTGCAATGCCTTGCTTATTTTGACTGAAGTAGAGTTAATTCCACCACATAAACCTTTGTCTGAAGAGATGGTAACAATAACATCCTTCTTAACTTCGACACCTAGCATGGCAATAGTGAAATACACAATTAGGAAAACTTAAGACAATATCAATATGAATAAACAGAAATACAAAAGATATAAGGCACAGGTATTATCAATAAATAGGGTAGAGTAATTTTAATTTCCAGAGGAGCTATGACATGGCAAGAGTAACAGTCAATCCATTAAGACATTAATTGAAAAAAGTCATTGGTGCACTTGTCACTTGTCACGTCGAGTTCATATCACAGCCAGAAAGGAATGCTGTCAAAGATGTAATGACTTTAACAAGATTCAGAAACAGAGTCAGAGAGCTGCCTACATACTAGTTAAGCATATATAGTGCTCTCCTTTGTTATTCTTAATGAAGAATTCTCCTTTGATAACCACTCATTTCATGCAATATCATTTAATAATGACCAATTTTTATCCATCAGATGTGAGGAGGTACTATTGTCAGAATATACCTAAGCTACTCTCCACAAATTTTGATTGAGTACTGACCAATTATACTACTTTTATGGCAAATTCTATGTTACATAGACTCACCAGTCACCACCCTATGCTTCAATCTTCAAAAGCAATGCAACTAAATAAGAAAAAAAAAAAAAAAGGGTGTGGAGCTGCGCTAAAAGAATGAACATCAATAGAGGACAGATACAATGAGATAGTGAAAATGCATTGAAAATGGACTTCAAATTTAAAAGCTATAAATTACTAAATTGAAATGCTACGTAAAATATAAGTGAGGCTAAAACAAAAATCAAACTTTAACAGCAAAGATTATGCTGGAAAACTTACTGGGGGTGTCACCAAGAAGTGCTGTGAAAGGCTGCCACAGGCCACGGGAATTTTCAGCTTTAGATTGAATTGCTCGCAGCTTTGAGGCTGCAACCATCTTCATTGCCTTTGTAATTTTTTGGATACTCTTCACACTCTTCATCCTGTTTCTAACTGTATGCATCAAGTATCAAAAAACTACATTACCATTGATTATCAATGTTTTACTAAAAAGCAGTGAAAACCACAAGTCTATCACAAAATGTACAAAACAATAACTAATTGATGACAAAGGTTCTTACCGATCTGAGTTGAAATTGAGCGTACTCCCAGAGGGACCTGCTCCCTGCCAACCAAATCAAATGATTTAGTTATATCAAGTGCAGACGCAATGGAAAACAATGGCAAGATATATAAGAAATGATTGTTGTGAAATCACCATTGACAGTTAACATGCTTTATATAAGATTTGCAGAAGCTTCCCATATATCTGAAAACTTATAAATGGATGCACAGTGCAAATATAGCTACCGAAACATGTACTAAATCCGTATTATACTCAATAGTCAGACTATAGTTTTCAGTGCTCAATTGTTAATTCCGAGTTAAGGTATTGTATCATGTCAATCATGTCATGGGTTTTCATTTCATTTCTCAAATAGCAAGATTCACCAAACACATTACATTACTGTTGTTATCTATAGTTCAACGCTTTGGAAAAGCACATCTAAAGCCGAAAATGGCTGTTTTTCAAATTGAGGGTTGATTAATAATGTAAGTCTCCCACACAATTCATCAACAACAAATGAATACCTAAGGCTCTAACTGTTTACAAACAAAATAAACCACAGTCTTGACATTTGACAAAAGGCCATAATATTCACATCCACATTCTATCTAATTTTCTCTTTCTCAACCATCTCGGCACCCAAACGGAAGGCCTAAGACGGCAAAATGCAAGCAAAGGAATAAAAAAAACAGCGGATTCGAATAGATAACGTACTCGGCCGGCATGATAGAGGATCGGAGGGCGGCGATTGGATTGGGGGAGATCAAAGGGGCGAAACGCCTCCCTTCTCGTCTCAGAGCAGCCATCGCCATTGCTTTGTGATTGGTGGTGATCGATTATTCAAAACCCTAACCCTAGAAGAGCTGGATAATCGGATCCGAAGAATAACAAGAGCAGCGAGCTCCGGTGCGTTTTCACTCTCTCGCTGATAGCAGAAATGTGCGTGTGAGCGTGAGAGACCTTTTTGGGGTTATATGAGATAAATGTATAAATGTTTATTATATAACCAAACGGCGTCGTATTTCTATGTCGAAGAGACGCGGAGTGCGGAACTGCGGACGCCACCCAAACCTAACCAAGTGTCATCAAAGTTGAAGTAGGAATACGTGGTAATAATAACAAGGCAAAAATGCCATCATTCTTAAAAAGTAAAAAATCTCAAAGACCTTTTCGTTTTTGGCATTGAATTTTCATGCTTGGCTAAAAGCCTAAAACTCTAAAACCCTCTCACACTTTACAACAATCCATAAACCCTAAACAGAGCGATAGTGAGAGCTACTTCAATGGCGATACAGAGCTCGACTTCTAGCGAAAGACATGCTCTAGGCGCCACAACTCAGCAAAGCTTCTCGTCAGCAAAACAAACCCAGAAGAACTTCTTCGGTGAGCTTTCAAATTCACAACTCAATTAAGTTCGGCTATGCATGTTTGGAATTTGAAGCAGATGAAAACCCATTTTTTAAATTCAATTTTCTGATAGTGAAAGCAATTTTAACACCCAGTAATAGAATCCAAGGGGAAAATGTTCTGTTTATTCACGGGACAATGTTGTTGGGCAAGAAAAGAAATGAAGGTTTTCGATAGTTTGTGGATGCATGCGCCAGAATTTTTATTTAGATTTTTCTTAGTAATGGGTTTGGAATTGTAAAATATGTATAGACCTTGGATAATTAAGTATTTGATTTTTTGATCTGTTAATGCAGTTTGGAGAGAATTTTTATGGGGAGGTATTGCTGGGGCTTTTGGGGAAGGAATGATGCATCCGATTGACACTGTAAAGACCCGTATTCAAAGCCAAGCTTTTTTCAGTGCAAGTCAGGTATGGTCATAGAGTAAAGATGTTACGGATGTTTCATTCATGGCTAATGATTAAAGATGTATAATGTAAATTTTCGGTTGAATTATCTTAAGTTGAAACATTAATAATTTATTTCACACTTGCAGAACCAAAAGAACATACTGCAGATGGTACGAACAGTCTGGGCTGTTGATGGATTAACGGGTACTTCACTTTCCTTTTGAAAGCAGTTTCTAGTTTTTGCATGCCATCCTGTACATTATCCTTTTCCACATTTTAAAAGTTTTACTTTTTTCATAAACTAGAAGTATCCCAGCATATAATCATCAGTTTTGGACTTTGAACCAAGGGAGTTGTTGTTTTCTTGATTTACTGCTGGTGCATTCTCAGGGTATGTGGTTCTTCTTAACTAATCATTCTGTAGGTTTTTATAGAGGCATAGCTCCTGGTGTCACTGGTTCTCTTGCAACTGGAGCAACGTATTTCGGCGTCATAGAATCGACCAAAAAGTGGATTGAAGAATCACATCCAAACCTTGGGGGACATTGGGCACATTTCATTGCTGGAGCGGTTGGTAAGCTGATTTGCAGCTCTCAAAACTTTATCTCAGTCTTACTGCTGATGTTCGAGTTTATCTTGGTCTTCAAGTGTTGAAAAAAATTATCAGACAGTTAAATGTTGATAGTATTCAGTATTCACCAATGATCTTAAGAACTTCAGATTATGCATAACATTATGACATTTGAGTTTATAAATGGTGATCATAGGTAAAGATGCCCTTAAGTTTGATTGGATGTGGGTTTAAGTTTGTGGAATCCTAGGCTTATTAATGCCATTCAGATTTCTGATATACTAAGAAGTAGTTGATGTTTCATTTGACTTATCGACCTTATTATCCTGGATTTATAAACTGTTTTGACTTAACGTTATTATAATGTCCTGTTTTGGTTGTTTATAACATAAACATGTCTGTTCTTTAAAGAAAAAAACATAAAAGCTTCTGTTATGTGCCTACGTATTGCACCATTGTTTTAAAGTGAAGTCAAACATCAAGTATGGATGTTACATTCAATTCATTTTTCTCTACCACTCACAGCATTTATTAATCTGCTGGATGCATAAACTGCATTTACTCTACCACTCACAACCTTAACATGAAGCACCTTGTGTGCTCATCCATAGAATTTTGCATTTGTTGAGTTCTTTGAATGTGCTATAACTTGATCTCTGTGCTCTTTTCTAACATGGATGTTTGTGCTTGTGCACTCTACGCATTGTATCCTGTTGCTGTTAGCTGCCAATAGTTGTTCGTTTTCGATATTAGTAGTAGGCTAGTAGCAACATAAAATTATTGTGGACTCTTCAGCCATCATGTGCCTCAGGGGACTCAAAATGCATCTTTTCCCTTTCTTTATGTATTTCAGGAGATACACTTGGTTCTTTTGTATATGTTCCATGTGAAGTGATGAAGCAACGCATGCAGGTTCAAGGGACAAAGGCTTCTTGGAGTTCTGTTATGGTGAAAGATAATATCTCTATGAAGCCTGGTATCCAAATGTATGATTACTATACAGGGATGTTCCAGGCAGGCTGCTCAATATGGAAGGAGCAGGGGCCAAGAGGATTATATGCTGGGTATATATCTCAACATCAAACTCAATAATTTTTTATGTGTGATCCTTTTCCCAATGTGTGGTACTGTTGTTACTGTAAATTTCTGGAGGCTGTTGCCTGTTCATGACCCAACCATGGATCCACCCACACCCAATACTCACAGAAGGACACACATCAAGCATGGATGTGCACATATATGACTTATGATCATAGCTTTCTTTTTGTTCATTTCACAGATACGGGTCAACACTTGCAAGGGATGTGCCTTTTGCTGGTCTGATGGTATGTGGCTATTCTCACTTTATTTGGCTTTACATCAATTGCTTCTCAACATACATGAGTGTGTGATCGCAGATAGAATTGCAAGCTCTTAACAGTGCATTCCTACACTAGTTTATTGTTTAACTTTGTCCAAAAAGGAAAAACCATACATGCTGACATGCTGTCTTATCATTGGTGACTCATAGGCAGTTAGGTCTCCAAATGATTTAGTTGTTATCACTCTTTTGCTTTTCTGTAATAAGTTCTGGTTCTTATATCTAGTTTGTTAGTGTTGTTTTCAAAGTTATGATTTTGTCTGCACTGTTCAGGTTATGTTCTATGAAGGCTTGAAAGATTTGACAGAGTATGGGAAGAAAAAGTACATAGGCAATCCGAATTTCCATATTAATAGTTCCTTGGAGGGACTTATACTAGGAGGATTGGCTGGTGGTATGTGTACCTTGCTTATGTATCATCCTGCTTGGTGTACATTTAAGTATTCTATGATTAAATTCAGCAATTAGAATTGACTGAACTCTGAAGGTGATTTATACTTGCATTAAATTGTACAGGCATTAGTTCTTATCTTACCACTCCCTTGGATGTGATCAAGACAAGATTGCAAGTACAGGGATCAATGTTGAGGTATCAATTCCATTATTATTGTTTATTTCAAATGACTTTTGTCATTCTAGGAGTATGACTAAATTGCTGCAAGCATCACATGCAATTATCATGCGCTGTCAGTTAAGGTGATGTTTCCTGACCAAGGCTAAGCTTTCTCTAATAAGGCAGCTGTTTGCATGTGAACACTGATCGCATTGACAATTACCATTAAACCTGTTTACAAGAAGGCCTTACCCGCCATCTTGGATATTTCACATATATTCAGATAACATACTGTAGTAACGTTGTAATGTTTTCAATTACTGAGCTTCAATACGCTCAACATGATGGGGAAGGGAAATTTGATAGAGCAATTCTCCTTTTGACCTGGTATATCTGATATGGAAGTTAAGATGAGATTGCAAAACATTTGTTTGGTATTTCATCTAATGTTCTGAACTATAGGTACAACGGCTGGTGGGATGCAATGCGAAGCATATGGATGACTGAAGGTGCAAAGGGAATGTTCAGAGGTAGCATCCCCAGGATTACATGGTATATTCCAGCTTCAGCTCTTACGTTTATGGCTGTGGAATTTCTTAGAGACCATTTCAATGAAGGATTGAGCAATGATGGTGTGCAAGAAGTTGCTAGCTTGACGGTAGATAAAAAGAACTCACCTTTACAAGGGGCAGCTTAAGAAACTTATACATCCCGCTCGTTGCACAGAATGGATTCAATTTACAGACTTTGCATTCTTCAGATGAAAGTGGTTGTTAGACACGCGGACACAACTTACCAACTTACTGAGGTGCTGAATGAACATCAAACTTGAATAATATCACAAATTTTTAATATGGTAAATATCTTGGAATTTCTCATAGCAGGCAGATATAATCTACATCTCCATTCTTTTGATTGTATAGCGTTTGATTTTGATTGAAATTGAAATTTTACTAGTAGAATAAAGATATATTTCTCAGTATACTACCAAACACAATGCTTTTTTTTTTTTTTTTTATCAATACCAGACATAATGCTGATGAAAAACAAACATTATGATCTTCATATCAGGCTTAGTTCTATTTTATTTTTGGTTACATGGAGGCCTAAAAGACCCAAAGCAGAAAAAACAGAACAAGAAGCTTAACTGGCTGCAAGCAACCCTTCTAGTTCTAGCAGTATCATCAAGATAATCTTGAGAAGCATAGCAAGGGGGCTTTGTTTTGCCTTTTTCTTTAGGGGAAATAATAAGTTTTCCTTGGTACGTACATCAAGAAACGACATGCGTTGCGGGGACAATGCATAAATACGTTGGTCACTGTCTCCTCTCACAAGTCACCTTAGATTAACAAACGATGGAGCGGCGGTGCCACTACGAGGTCTTAGGTCTCGACCGCGGCTGCACCGCCGATGAAATCAAGTCGGCGTACCGTAAACTCGCCCTCCAACGCCACCCCGACAAGCTCATCCCCACCGGCGTCTCCCAAGCCGACGCCAACGCCCAGTTCCAGGAGCTCGGCCACGCCTACGAGGTCCTCTCCGACCCCAAAGAGCGCGCCTGGTACGACTCCCACCGCTCCCAAATCCTCTTCGCCGATCCCAACGCCGCCAACTCGGTGCCCGACTCAGTAATCCCCAATCTCTTCTCTTTCTTCTCCACCACCGTCTTCTCCGGCTACTCCGACTCCGGCAAGGGATTTTACAAAGTCTACGCCGACGTTTTCAACAAAATATATTCTAATGAGCTGAGTTTCGCGAGAAAGTTAGGGTTAGGGATCGACTCTGTCCGCGAAGCTCCGGCTTTGGGGAATTTGAAGAGTGATTATGCTCAGGTGACGGCGTTTTATAATTATTGGTTAGGGTTTTGTACGGTGATGGATTTCTGCTGGGCGGACCAGTATGACGTCATGGCGGGGCCGAATCGGAAGGTGAGGAGGCTGATGGAGGAGGACAACAAGAAGCATAGGAAGAAGGCGAAGAGGGAGTACAACGACACCGTTCGGGGGTTGGCGGAGTTTGTGAAGAAGAGGGACAAGAGGGTGATGGATATGATGGTGAAGAGGGAGGAAGAGAGGGAGAGGAAGAAGAAGGAGGAGAGAGAGAAGAAGAAGAAGCTGGAGAAGGAGAAATTGGAGAGAGCTTTGGCTTATGAGGAGCCAGAGTGGGCCAGGGTTGATGAGGACGAAGAGGAAGGGAATGGGGTTGATGAGGATGACGAGGAGGAGAGGAAGAGAAATGAGTTGTATTGTGTGGTGTGTGGGAAGAAGTTTAAGAGTGAGAAGCAGTGGAAGAATCATGAGCAGTCGAAAAAGCATAAAGATAAGGTTGCCGAGTTTAGGGAGTCGATTGGGGATGAAGAGCTTGATGATTTAGGTGAGCAAATTAGGGAGGGTTTGGAGATTGGGGAGGAGGAAGATGAGGTTGGAGTGAGTGGCGGGGAGGATGAGTTTTATGATATTGGTGATGAAGATCAGAGTGAAAAGCTCGATGATGATGATGATAATGGGGGGGTTGTTGATGATGATGATGATGGTGATGATGAAATGGATCTTCTTCAAGCAATGGCGGCCAGGCACAAGAGTAGGGAAAAGGTTGGTGAAGCAGTTGGAGTTGATGACAGTGATGGTGAGGATGAAATGGATGTTCTTGAAGCAATGGTGGCAGGGCGAAAGAGTAGGAAAAATGCAGCTTTGAGAGTTGAGAATGAGGATCCCTTGGTGACCGGTGTTCATGTGGAAAATGATGGCAATGATGTAGAGTCCATGCCTATGGAATATGAGAATCGGAAGAGCACAAGAAGGAATGGAGGAGCCAAGAAAGGGAAGAGTAAGAAGACTGGTGGAGAAACTAAAAAGGTTGTTGGGAATGAAATTAATAATGGTCAAAGTGAAGCAGCTAGTGAAAATGGTAATTCAGATATAAAGGAATCCACATCTGATTCTGTTATGGAAACTGAGAGTACTAAGGATAAAGAGGATGATCAAATAGCCAGAAAGAAGAAGTCTTCAAAACAAACTGTTGAGAAGAAGAAAGAGAATGCGAAGAAAGAGGCCAACAGCAAATCAAAGAATTCATCCAAAGGGAAGAAAGCTAAGGTAAGATAGTTGCGTGCTTAATCAGCTCTTTTTAAACGTGCAATTCATATTGAATGCTTAATCTGGAACTACTTATGTTGAGGTTAAATCTACAGTCGTTGAGGGCAAATAGACACAATGATTAGATGCTGTATAATTGGACTTCCCATGGTTTCTTGCTGCTATATTCTTCCCTTGGTTTAAAAGTGGATGATTAATGATGTCCAAGAAACTTGAAGACTAGTACATGCTAGGATGGAACTTGAAAAGCTTCTTATATTAATGCCTGCTTGTTGTTTTTGAAGTTTTAACTTGCAAGCTAAATTTAGGTCTCACTGGATTTGGTTACTTTCTGATTGCTGCTCGTTCTTATTTGTTCGGCTTACTTACTTTTTACTGATTGCTGATTGCGCATCCCAAATCAGGCAACATCAAAGAATTCTAGCAATGCATGTGAGGCATGTGGAGAGGAGTTTGGATCAAGGTAATTTAGTTACATCTCTTGATGCAATGCATTACATCCACTCCTGTTGATCCGTCTTGATAGTATTAGTTTTCTGCTGTGATGTTAATTAGTTCAATTTGGATGGTTTTATAATGACAGGAATCAATTACATAAGCATTTAGGTGACACTGGACATGCTTCACTGAAGAACCAATGAGGGAAACTAATATTGGATCGATGTGATTAAACTATGAACAACCATGGAAGAGTGTTGTAGACATTGATTTTGGCGGCAATTCTTTATTACGAGCAAAGTTGCAGAAATTGACAACGGTCTCTGCAGGAAGCATCCCATTCTTTTTGATAATCCGAATGGATGCTACAGATACAAGTAAAGGGGCATGTAGGCAAAGCAGTCTGCTGGGAATCGCCTCTGCGCCAAAGAATAACGAATTGATAATTATAGTCAAATCACCTTGTATGCTGAGAAAATTTGGAAACGATATGTATAATCTTTATTAGAAAGTGTTTCTTTTGTCTGAAATTTTATTGCAATCTTTACCTTTGATGTTTTCCTATGGTTCATAAACACAAGGCAGTATTAAAAGTTGGCTATAAAAAAGGCATAATCAATGGAAGAGTTTTTGAACTTGCCATGAATAAGCATCTGTCAGATTTACTAATACAGAAAGGATCTATGAGATCCTATAGATCCTACTCCAATGTACTAACTACTGTGTCAATTGCTGTTCCTGGTATCAGCAATAATGACCTGGTAGATTAACAGATTTACAAACAATACAAGCATAAGAAGTTGTCCTCCAGTTCAGTTCACAATCCTTTGGTAGAAGCTTCTTGTATGTATGCCATTGCCTCCTCCTGCGAAAGCTGTTTTCCTTCCACCAGGCCTCTCGCTATCGTATTGGCATACTTAATGGCCGGAGCGCACAAGGCAAGCTCTCCGGATTTGAAGCCCTCAATTTTCGATGGCGTGCACCTGCATTGTAATTCATTAATGTAATCAAGCCGATTGAATTCTATACAAATCATACGAAGATCAAAATTGAAGGCTTTGATGCATACGTCATCGTCAGTATTGGAATGTCATGCTCCTTGCCCAAGTAGACAACATTATGGTACCAACCCTTGTGAAACAAATGAAGCACAATCTTAACAGTGAGGAGTGTAACAAAACGAGTATGGTTGTTGCATTCGAAAGCAAGCCGGCTAAGAAATAACACAATTTTGACATACCTCTAAACGAACCTGCAGGGAATGAGGCTCTTCACCTGTGACTGAATTTAAAGCAGTCAAGTCAAACAAAGGAGAGCTCATGGCATAACCTACATGATTTTCCTGAACCAATAAGTCATTAAACTGCTCAAGCCTGCAAGAAGAAACTGAGTTTAAGACGCAGCTCCACTTGGAAGGGACCGAAAGCAATAGAACAGAATGGAGTCACAAGAAACATACGTAATTCTATACAAGCACATGTACGTTTTATCCTGACTGTTGCTTTCAGGATCAAGGAACGCAACCCCTCCAGGACCCCATGACTGAGTAAATTCGCGACCAAAGAATATGCGGTAAGGGAAAGTCTTCCACATGATCTCTTTTGGTGGAGTTTTATCCACTGAACCAACGCATGGCTTCTGCAAACCGTCCACCTGAAAATCATCTCGAGGATGTGAACAAAAGGAGCGGGGGTGGGAAGAAGGGTGGATACAAGAATTAAAAGTAAGGCAGCTTCATAGTATTTTTCGAAAGTTCAAAACAAGAGGAGCATCATATAGAGACTAAAGCAGAAAATATTTAAGCTTATAGAATGCTAAATGCTTAGTCTGTTACAAATTTAGTGTGTCAATATTACTTAGAAATGATTGGAGTCGTGTACCTGTCCACCTTCAATATAGCAAAGTAGTCTTTTTAACCACAGATTTGATCCAAACGCAGCATACCAGATGTCAACTTTCGAAAGCTCCGACCTCCAGGTGTAAGAGTTGCATGCCGCATGATCTGGAATCAGTTTAAGGCTCAGCATATGAATTAACAAAAACGTTGATAGCATTTTCTAAACTTCAGTAATCAACTTACCCTGATTACTTTCATCAACTTTCAGCTTTGAAAGAGGCTCTATAATATCCTGAAGAACTTCCTCAAGATGTTCAGATACTTTTTGACTTCCGTCATCCTCCTCCGCTTCAGAATCAGAGCTTGAGGTCAGAACATACTAGAATTGCAAAACAACTATCTTAGCATTGTTGTGGTTGGAACAAAAGATATAGCAACCAAAGTACAAAAATAAGAGTACGAAGAGAAAGACAGATGGATGACTCAAAATATAAGGAGAGAATCATGCAGTCCAAAGTACTGGCAAAAGAAGAGGAAACATACCGCAGCTGGAGGTGCTTTTTGATTGGTTAACTCCTCTGGCAATTCATCTGCAAGTGATGGCCAGAAAGCACTTAATTTCTTGCGAACCTGAAAAGAAGAGTACACATGAATTAAAGTTTTATGAAGCATGGTACTATTAACTTACAAGAAACGAAAATGAGCTAGAGTGGATACAAGGAATAAATGGATGACCCGACAGAAAGGATGTCAACCCGTAAGCAAAAAAGTACTAAATCTTAGTTTACCGCTTGTATCACATGCCATGTAGACTCAAAAGGGTATGCCTCTGAAGATCCAAGAATAGGTTTATCCTCTAGCAGAACTTCAACACAAGCAAGCATTGCCTTCGCTATAGACTTAAAATTATATCCTCCTTCTAAAGCCAACACAATCTTTCCATCAGCAAAATTCATCAACTGAAAGAAGAGATGTAATCAATAAACACGATCATAAAAAAATCACTACAAAACAATACTAATAGGGAATTTATTAAACTGGAGAGACAAGCACAACCGTAACATGCAGAGGAAGAAATAAAGATTAAATTGAAATACTACCTTCTTCAGCATAACTGAATATCCATATGGTGTGATACGACAACCCCCCAAAGGATCACCAATAGCTGTTTCAAGCAATTTCATTGAAAATATTATGATACTTTGAGTTATCAAATGTAAATACTACTAGCAAATTATCAATCATCAAGTCACCAAACAAAAAGAATAGAAAACTCATAAAAAGTTTTTTTTTTGTGTGGAGGAAATCAACTCATAAAAAGAATAGATAAATATCTCAACTTCAAAGAAATCATGTTAAACTGATAAACAAACAGTCATAACCCAACATGAAAGAAACACTGTCCCAAAATAAATTAAATAATTAATCAATGAGGTCCTTGAGACCTTAGAATAACTTTTTCTTGTTCTCTTAAAAAAATTGTATTCTTGCTTCTACATTTGATTTTCGAAGCGGGTTATCTACAAATGATAAATATGAACAAAAAACAGAAACTAATGAAATAATACATAATAACCTCAGACCAACCCCTCCTCCCCCTGGTGAAAAAAAAAAAAAACAATGCATGTTCGCATGGTTACTAGATTAAAATTTTCTCGAGTTGAATAAGTTTTCTTTTACGAATTCCTTTTTGTATCTCCGGCCATACAAAATAGAATAGAAACCTCCATTAGCCAGAAACATGGAAGGTATTAGGAAAATATTCAACAGATAAGGAGGTTACCAACCTGCATCAAATCCAGCAGAGACTATAATTAAGTCGGGATTAAATTCTTTGGTAACCGGAAGCAAAATATGCTCCCAAACCGCAAAATAGTCAGCATCTCCACAGCGACCATTTTCCCAAGGGACATTAATGTTATATCCTGCTCCTGGTCCTTCTCCAATCATAGTATAGAAACCATCGTCAGTAGCTGGATAAAAAGTCCCAAACTCATGCCTGAAAAGAAAGCACAGCTCCAAATGGTCACCACAACAATGAGAACCTTGACTTTATGTGAGACAAATTTAACCAAACAAGTTACAAGCTAAAAGCACATCGTAATCAAGGAATCTAATTTTTTGTGTATGTTACTCATGATCATTAAGTTAAACGAAAGATCATCAGCTCAAAGTTCTGACATACCTATGAACCGAGAAGAATAAAACACGAGGATCCTTCCAGAACATCTTTTGAGTAGCATTACCGTGATGCACATCCCAATCAACGATCAATATTTTTTTAATTCCCAATTCTGGCTGCCAAGTACAAAGCATGAACATGACCTCAGATGTCAACTTAATAAAAGTGTTGGGGAAAAAGTTGACTTTTTAAAAGCTTATTCCAGGCGTCAGAAAAAAGGATTAGAAAGTACAATGACTAAAAATGATTACAAATTATAAGGCAGCTCTTACTTTTTCATTTAAAAGATAACTTGCTGCAATAGCTACATTGTTAAAAAGACAGAACCCCATAGCTTCGTCTTCTTCAGCATGATGTCCTGGAGGCCTAATAATAGCCACAGAAGAATCCACTTCTCCTTTCGCAACTCTTTCAGTTACCTATTTAAGGAAACACACATAGTAGGAATTTATAAAGTTGAAAACACTGCAAGACATACACTCTGACTGAAACATGTCGAAGTAGCTCATTTGTAACAGATAAAGAAATTGCAATAACTTTGCAATCACGGGTTGAATTCGTCTTTATTATTTATACTTGAACCAAATTTGGGAAAAAGGACTCATCATCTTTTTCCAGATAAGATATATTTAGGATTCTCATTCTTTCAAATAAAAGGAAAGACAAATTATGTGGTCTAAAGTCTAAACAATCATGAATTACTCTCAATGCACCAATAGGAATCCCAAGGGTTTCAACTGTGGATGAATATTTCAACAATAATTACCTCTATTGCAGAGCCGGCGGCAAGATAGGCAGCTTCAGATGATCCTTCATTCAAATATATTGAATTCAACTTTGAAGCAATCCGATTTCTTCGTGAATCAAACTGTTTAGAGCTTATCTTCTTAATCAAATTAACATGATTTTGGGAGTGAACTGCCAATATATGTTTGTCTTCTGCTTCTTTGGCATCCAAAAGAACACACCTGAGAAACAATAATCCTCCAATAGAATTCATAATCGGTTTCAAGAAATGGCTACCCAAGCAATATCTTTCCCACTACATATATATTGTATACAGATACACAACACAATTTTACTCATACAGATTAGAAAAGTTTGTATTCCTTCTATTTCTCGTCGCATTTAAGCATCAAATAAATACTAGAAAGTTATTTCAGTGATTATTCTCACGAACTTAGACCTACACTAGTACTACACACACAGCAGAAGCTGAAGACTATAACAGTACTGAAATTTGATGAGCTGATGAAAATGTTGATGATGATGATACATGTGTATGTATGTATGTATGTATGTATGTATGTATGTATGTATATTTCAATATTTGTATGTATGTATGTATACCTCTGAGGAATGGAAGCGGCTTGGAGTTTGTTCCAGATGACCTTAATTCGGTCAGGGTTTTCTGGATGAGGTTCACCATCGGGTGTAGAGTGCTTACACATCCTCTCGTCGTATAACAAACCTACCCGCCGTTGACTTTTGCTCTCGGAGTCAACACCATCACCAACCTCCATCGTCCTCTCTGCTCTCTCTGAGTCTGAGACCAACAAATTGGGAATACGAGCCAATCTCTTTTCCTTTTGGGTTTGGTTTTTTTTTTTTTGGCTCTTTTGCTTTTTACTTTATTTGATTTATTTTACTTTTCTTTTCTGTTGCTCTTTTTAACTTTTTAGTAAATAATAGATGCTTTGGACCCTTTTACCATACTTCAATTTTTTCTACCGTTGGAACACCGGAGTATGGCATTGAAAAACGACCTTACATATGGATCAAATGTAGGGTCGTTTTTTCTAAAGATGCTCAACCATTCAACCCTTCATGCCATAACCTATCAAATTTGTAAATGCAAAAACCAGAGAAGATAGACAAAGCCATTTTCGACCAAACAAATGAGATCCAGAAAATAACAGCAAAATGAGTTACAACTTGCAACAACGTACTCATTCCAGTGATCCCTCTAAACTGAAATGTCTGTCAATCAACTCCCTTTCGAAAAAGAAAAAAAAATGTCTGTCAACTCTAGCAGACTAGATCTAAGCATCTAACTCTATTTCTTGTGAAGAAAATAGTAGTGTTCTAGTGATGAGGTGTGTCCCTGTATTTCCATTGTGGCTATATTCTGGTGTGGTTATCTCTTGTGCAAAAGGGTCCTAACTCTGGTTATCTCCATGATCTACAGTCGAAGACGTGCCCATCACTAGAACCAGCACCACTTTGAGGGCTAGGCTGAGGAAAGCGTGGCGGATATAGAAGTCTTTTCTTGTCTGTTTCAACGGAGGTTTCATCCTCGTCTTTCTCCAACTTCACTTGCTCCAAGCCATGAGTGGTCTTCATTTCTGATAAAGGAGGTGGAATATAAGCATCAAAATGTTACATTGATAGACCATGAGAAAGTAACTATTTTAAGAAACTATTAAAGTTCACAAAATATATAGTACCTGATGATGCAGAAGTATCACAGTCCTTCAGCTCTTCTGATGTAACTCCTAACAGTTGCTTAATAGCAGAATCTAGAGCCCTTATTTTTTCTTGGTAAGAAGAATGGTCCTTCTTCGTAATAGTCAAAAGTTGTTGCACGGCAGTCATTATAGGCTCAGACCTTCTGCAAGGGGTGGATGAATCTTTCGAAACAACTACATCAACAGTTCCCACCAGCTTTCCGCCTACCATGTCAACTTCCATATCCGCAGTATTTCCACTGTCATCCATGTCAGCTTGACAATTACTTTTAGGACGAAAGATTCCCCATAAGAAATTTTCTGTCTTTGGACTTGTATCAGTGTCTACAAAAACAGAAATCCAGGTTATCACATTAAAACTTGGAGAACAAGCACAAAGCAAAGCAGACAACTCTGTGCATCCAAATAAAGGTAAAAAATCTACTGAAGACACAATTTTTGCAATACAACACGTTATCCTTCTTTACACCCAAAAAACAATAATTTATGACCTGGCCATAGCTTCCTCAAAACTCTACAAATGTTCTTGCCATTGCTAAAATGAACCAAAATGTTGATGATAGATGAGCAATGTATCCAAGATTTCAGTAAAGAAATTTCTAATTAAAAATTCCAACTAAATGTTGAAATCACTGCAAGAGAATAGGAAATCCATAAGAAAAAAGCTTACTTGGCAAGTCTAAACACAGCTGTTTAGATGTAAATATAAGCAACTCCACGGCATCCACTCCATCAAAGTAAATTATCATCACTGAATTTTTGGTATCCATGACCTCAAACAAAGAAGCATAGCTCTCTCTTGAGCTACAAATCAGCCGCAAAAAATATGTTCAGATAACATAGTTCTATAGAACATATTCTAGATATAAAAACCATGCAATTAGAAGTCAAAACAGACCTGACAATGTTATCATCAGGGAAAAAGTAAAGTGCAACATCTTCAAGTTCAGGACATTCATCTTGGAAGGGATCAGCCCAAAGATGCGATCGAGGAAGCAAATTAGCTCGAAGAACAGGAGGCATTTTTTGTGAAAATTCATACGCTTTACGACGAACCTTACAGGGAGGTTGTGCCTGGAACCCACCAATGAATTGAGCAGGTGTATCTGCATCAAAAATGATGAAGCCTCCCCTAAAGAAAGATACACCAATTAAGCTTTTGAAAGCACTTAATTAATGGAAATTATATAATATCAAATTCCATGTACACCTTAAGGACGAAACGGTAGAAGAATCATTCGCTTAATCTGTATGCCTTAACACGTATAAAATACTACCAGAAAAGGTGAGGGTGGATAAATTAGTTCAAAGGTGACAACCATATATCACACACACATTATAGAGCTTGACAAAGGAGTTTATATGCAATTGTAGAAGATGTCAATATGTGATAGAGCAGCCAAGAGGCCCTGAACAAAGTAGGGTGTTCAAAACAGAGAATACAAAATCGAAACCACCAGAAGATTAAGTTAAAAAAGAAAATTCACACTGTCAAGCAACTCCTTTCTGATCAACTAAATACCCTAGAATTACTGTAATAATTCTTGGTATTCAAATCAGTACGCGAGTTTGCAAGATGCCAAGATCATGAATAGACAATATGTAATATCTTAAAAAGGACTAGTTACTCACTTCCAAGTGGCATGCAGAGCAGGACTATACAAGCCATTTAAATGGAGACTAGAAAGCTTATTAAGAAGGTCTCTTTCTTCACCATCTGAATGATTATTTTCAGCAGCAGAAGTAATACCACCTATAGTAATGCAGGTTCAATATTTAGTAAGGCAACTAATTACCAACCACATTCACAACTGCGATACAATTTCAATTTTATGATGAGATATTATTGCTTAGAAAGAACTGCAAATGCACTTTACTTTTATAATTTCATCATTGACTCCCAATAAATCTTAACGTGATATGAAAAGAAATTGTAATAAAACAGTTGAAGATCTTTTTTTTTTCTATTTATAATTTAAGAAAACAATTACTGTCCTCGATGAATAATAGAAACTAGATCCAAGTCAGTAGAATGTAGAAATAATTAGAGAAATTATTTTACCCGAACTCATATTAAGTGATGAATGCCTTGATGGTGATGGTGATGGTGATGGTGATGGTGTGCATGAGACTTTGTTCTGTTCCTTCACTTTCTTCCTACTAGAAGATTCAACTCCCCAATAAAGTACTGATGCATCCATTGGTTGTTCCTCGATAACGTGCCCTTTTGTGTGTGTTCCAGGAGCCCTTTTTTCTGAAATGGAGGTAATAACATCAGTGCGATAACACATTCATCCCCTTTTCTATTTAGGCATGAGATACAAGACTGGACGATATATCACCTTGTGAATGTTTTAAAATTTGAGATGCTTGCTGATTAATCTTGGAGATGCTTTGCATCTTGGGGGGCCTGCCACGTCTAGGACGCGTCATGCTTCCTGAAATGGAGATGGGGCTGCCCTTTTCTGAAATGGAGATGCTTTGCATCTTGGGGGGCCTGCCACGTCTAGGACGGATCATGTTTCCTGAAGATGCTTTAACCCTGGATAGGGGGGACTTTGGAGCAGCAGTTTTGAACCCAACAGAAGCCATTTGGGGTGATGTCGATTTTGTATCTACCGAATATAGCTGTTTGACTTCTTCATGTGAAATGTACTTAACTTTTCCACTCATAACAGCCTTTTGCCTGCGAGAGTGAGCTTGCCACCCTGAATAATTACGACTTTTGCTGGGGCTTTCTGAATGCATACCATCATAGTGGGCTAAATCAGCTGATAATGGGTCTCCCTTAATACTGAATTTCGAAGAAAGCATCCCATCCCCCTTAGTACATGATTCGCAAACCCATTTATCCCGATTCCAATGGGAAAGATTAACCCGCATGCAGTAACTGGAGATTGAGAGATCACATTACAACATGCAACAGTCAAGGTAGTGCAGAAAATACAGTTACAGCCAGCAGAAACAATTATAGTAACATGCATTATGAAGATAATTTAGGGATCTTAGGAAAAAGGTCCCTTACTCTTTATGGGGCATTGCAATAATATGAAATTAAAAAATTAACCATCCAGTTTAGCTACCATGTTTTTCCCCCATATGTCTAAAATGTATTTTTGAAAATAATTGAGCAACTGAAATGTGCAAGGACAAGACATCAGACAGACAAAGTTGTGATTCAAAATACCATAAACATGAGGTATGAAAGAAGATGCACGTGGAAATGAGAGTGATTCTGTTTACTTCAAGAAGCTAGCAGAAACATTTTTTAGAATGGTTACTAGTGGGAAGAGTTTAATTTTAATTGGTAAACTTTGTGGGCTTTGGTTTCAACTGAATTTTGCGAAATACTAGTTTTCTTTCTCCATGCCAATTGGAAGGCTGCTGTTACTTAAGACATGGTTTTATTTTAGCTGCTCTCTGATGATAGTTGCTGTTAAAATTGTGTTTGACATATAGAATTACTTGTTCACATCCAATGTACTTTTATCCAACTTTAGTAGTGACTTTTCACGAAAAGAGCAAGCAAGAAAGATGATGGATCTTGATTTTGACTAGAAAATGCAGGCGGGAAGAGAGAGAGAGAGAGAGAGAGAGTCATACATATGTTCACGAGCTATTCCGCATTTAGAGCAATTTACAATCACTTCTTCAAAAGCAATACCTCCATCAGTAAATCCACCACATATATCACAGGGTGTGCCCTGAAAAGTCGAAGAGATACACATTAAAGGAGAAAAAAAATCAGAAGAGATCATTGATATACAGCGCATTTCCTGATATATTGAACAGTATGCGTGCATTGATATTGAGATATTCTGCCAATTTGACATGGGCATTCCACAATAGCATCTAAATTCCAAAGTTTTTTTTTTTCTTCAGATACTATGAAAATTCTACATCAGTTCAAAGTTGAAAGTGTGTATAACCATGTATTTCTAATACATGCTAACAAGGCATTGCTTGTTTGAATACCAACCATGCTGTTTAAAAACTGCACTAAATTCAATGTGGGCAGTATTAGGAAGTGGCAGAGCCCAACATCAACTAAATTCAATCAAAAGATTTGTTTCGTTTAAGACAAGGTAGTAGTATGTCTGTATGAAACATCTGTGTTGCAAAGCATAGTGATGTTTCAGATGAGCTTGCTCATACCATATTGGCTCATTAACTTCCTTATACCACAATTACTTTCTTTTACTTTGGTCTTAAGTCGCACTCATGTTCTTCTATAGAGTTTAACCTGTTAGTACTTGCAGACTGGCAAAATCATATTCCTTCGAAGAGACCTCAATAACTCTCAATTAGAAAACACTCACTAGCGAAAAGAATTAAATTCAAAATAACAGAAGAACAGTTGGCTCATTAATTTGCATAACTTCAGATTGCAACAGGTCCTTCATGAAACATAATCGTGACATTACTATCATCTATATGAAAGGAAAGAAATAAATAAAACGCAGTGAAAACAAAATTGAGCAACTTTTTTTTTGTTTGGCCAAGAAATTGAGCAACTTTCTCAATAGAAGGGTTTTAAGAGCATATAATACAAGTAAATAATCCAATCAACCTTGTGGCCTGCACTAATTCTTAAACTTCAAAACAAAGAAGGGTACCAGTCAGATGACTCAGAAATACCTTTAAAACATTTTTTCTTTCCTGTTTTTTTTTTCGTTTTCTTTTTTTTGGTCATGTACTTGTTTAAGGAAATCCATGTGTATTTTTTTTTTTGGTGACAAAATCCATGTGTATTTGCTTCAACGCAGTAATAAATAAATAGAATAATTTTTTAAGGAAATAAATAGAATAATTTTTTTTAAGGAAATAAATAGAATAAACTTACTCCGATGCACTCATTACATATTGTAATAAGAAAAGCAGAGAGTTCACCCAAAGAAAAAAAATAGAGAAAATTACCATCCTATTTCACAAGCAAAACACTAAAATTAATAACCACCGCGAATAAAAGCAAAGCAAAAAAAAATGTGTGTTCCTTCAGAAAAATATGTGCATCAGATGAAAGCACAAAATCTACCAACAGTGAAAAATCAGATTTTTACAGTATACTCAAAATAACACTGGGAAAAAATGCACCAACGATGAAGAACAAGCATTTTGTACAGATCATATCGTTCTTGAAAAGATAAAAGCATTTGAACCGACATTACAGAATCAAGTACAGAGCAAAAGTGGGTAGCAGAATGCGATTAAAGATTAAAAATTTAGGGTTTTCAGGGTCTTTTACCATGTGGGTCTCACTAATTTCGAGTTTCTGAGCTCCAAGCTTTGATTTTTGGTCCCCTTCTGTTGAAGCTAGTGGGCTGAGTGGTCGAGTCACAATACAAAAATGATGGAGACCCACAACTCAGAACTCGCTCGCTCGCTACAAAATACAAAATACAAAAAAACTGAACAAAATTATGGGTCTGAGAAAGAGAGAGAGAACAGAGCTTGCATTGATCAAAGTCTCAAAATGGTGACTGGTTTTTGAAGTGAAAGGGGTGTGTTGGTTTTGCTCTCTAGGACAGCTATGGCCGATTAATGAGCGTTAGTGGCTCTCTGGTTTCAAGTATTGTGTACCGGAATTCAGTGGAGGGCACTGAGGGCCTTGTATTGTTTGTTTCGGTTCAGGTGGACTATGTGGGTTTTGTTTGGCATTGGGAAGGAGAAAATGCTTTGACTATGTTTTGATATTTTCTGTGAAATCACAGATTGTTTAATGAATGTAGTTTGCAATTAGGAACTTGATGAAGCATATAATTGGGCAGTCTTCTCACTCCAATGGAGATCTTAATTAAGGGTGCTTCATGATCATGGGGTCCATAATATCTGTCATTATATGACAAATAGTTGTGGGCCTATCACCAAAAAAAAATTACTAAAAGATGAACAACTTCTAGGAGAAGAAATTTACCTGAATTAATTAAATATAAAGAAGCAAACCTGCATCCAAAGTTTCCAAGCAAAGCATAAGCATGCAAAAAGAAGAAAAGAAATATAATTTCACTCACTACTAAAATGGTTTTTCAAGAAGACCCTATTTCTTTTGATGAGAATTCTTTTCACATTATGTTCTTTGCGAGCTAAATTTTACAGCAGACTACTTGACTATAATGAGTTACTTACTCTCTCGGTGGAAGTCGCACTTGGACCCAAGGACCCCCTTCAAAGCTTTCAATACTTTTACTCTTTTAGCTATGGTTGCCTGACCTAGAGACTTGGTGGTTTGTATTTGTCTTTTTCATATGAAAAAAGACTCAGAGAAAAGACAGCAAAGCAACCCTAATAGGAGAAAAAAGTACAAGTTCAAGTTCATTTTAAATCTCCATTTTTCAGACCGAAATATATTACATTTCTCACTTTTGGTAAGTACAAACTTGAAAAACAAATTTCGATACATAGAAAAAAAAAAAAGAGGGAAAAAAACCATTAAGCCTGTTGGGTTTGCTTTTCCTTTTAATGGAAATTCACTTATTGTTTTGTGATAAAATTGATCCACTAAATTAGAAACATTCTAGCATGAATGAAAAATATTACATTTTTCTCGTGTTTGGTTTCATTTACATAAGAAAAGGAGGGAAAAAATCGTTGAGCCCGTTGGATTTGCTTTTCCTTTTCTACGGAAAAATCATTTATTATGTTGTAGGACGAAATTCGTAGGGAGGGAAGAGATTCACATCCCTCCCTTTTTAGGCCTTTATTACCTATGTGGCATGATGCCATTCTCTTAATGTTGCCGCACTTATGAAAACATGAGAAATGAAAAACATATTCATTCTAATTTTCCCAGTTGGTAAAAGAAAATCAAAATAGGAGGGAAAGCGACCCATGAAGAGGAAAGGAATTAATTTTTATTCCTTTTTGCACATTTATTTTTTATGTGGCGGAAATTATTTTTTAAATGCAGCACTTATCAAATATGAAAATGAAAAACAAATCCATCTCAAGTCTCTAACATACGAACCAAAAAATACCTATCAAATATGAGAACGGAAAAACAAATAATACACTAGTCTCTAGCCTACAAATCAAACAAGGCTTAAGAATATACATTTTCATTTTTGCTGTCAAGTTTCATCTTCTTTAAACTGCACTTACCAACCAAAATACTAATGATAGAAAAAAAAAACAAAAAAAAAAGAAGGTAAATTTCCAAGATAACCATCAACCAGTGCATAAGATGTCCCATGCAGACAAAGGAAACAGTTCTGAAAAATGGCCAACTTGGTACATTTCTCATCAAACTCCCATGCATCTTCTCAAAGCTATTGCACTACATCAAATATCTCTGTTCTACCTATTTTTCAATACTATGCTTCACTAGCCTTTCTAGTTCCAGCAGAAACATCAATCTCTATCTAATTCTCCACAGATCATCATACCAGAGTTGACATAGAACTTTGAGTCCTTCAAAAAAAAAAATAGAACTTTAAGTTGTCAATGAATTTCTCAGCTCATGTTGTGAGCGGAGCAGCATCGCCTGCATCTGAGAGAGGCCATTTAACCTTCGTTGAATGAGCTTGGGAGTCATGGGTAAGCTGGAGAGGGCAATATAGCCCCCACAGGAAAGATTTCATTTTCAATCCTATACATTGAGACATATCAACTTCATGTCATTAACATGCATCAAACTCATAAAACGTACTGCTTCTTTTTTGTTTATTCCCTCAAATTTAAGCCAATATATTTTAGAGAGAATATGAGTGGAATGTTCCCTAGTGAAGTGAATGTTCTTTAATTAGTCTTTACACAAGGCATCAATGGTTTATCTGCATGAGACTTAACCTTGAGGTCACACAAGAGGTTATAAATTTTAATAAATCATACTCAAAGTTTTTGAAACTTACCACAAGAATCCAGATGTAGACTTTTGGAAGAGAAAATCAATAGATTGACGCCGTTTGTAAGACTCCTCAGTACCAGATCTTGCATCTCCAGAACTCGTACGAGGCTAAAGTACTGCTCTTTAGACCTAGAATAATTGAAGGATTTCTTAATTAAATGGCAAGCCATCATCTATTAATTAAGATATTTCATATGGGCTAATTAAGAACTAGAGAATTGTTCCTGAACAGACCTCTCGAAATTTCCAGGGAAAAAGAATAGTGCAATATCCTTTATGGTGGGGATTTCATTCTGAAAGATATCTTCCCATACATTGCAAGAAGGGAGCATAGCACAAGGCAGCACATTCGGCATCAGTTGTGTATACTCTACTGCTTTGCGACAAACTTTTCCAGGAAGATGAGCCAGAAATCCATCACAAAATTGACTACATGAATCCTTATCAAGGATCTCAAGGCTTCCACTAATTAAGTATCATATATAATCAGTAAACAAGCAATGTCAATCAGACAAACACAAGTTATAGTTGAAGATTGATCGAAGTAAATGAGTATGCAACTTCATGAAATATAAGGTTGCTCACCACCAGGAAGCATCTAAAACTGCGCGAATTGGAAGATTTATCTCCGTTTCGGGTTTAGCGTCAGCACATAAATTACTTCCTGAGAAAACACATGTTCAATTAGTGAATGCAAAACATGTAACTGAACTAGGACCATATTGCACAGAACAAAATTGCACAACAATAAAAAACGATTCGAGAAGCTTTTTTGCCTGGAAAGTTGATGCGGGACTCTTTCTTGCAAAGATTTTGATTCTTATATTCGATACAAGTAGCTTTATCTGAAACAGAAACACAAGGGCATCCATATTCAAAAGTTACATGAATACCTACTTGCAGCATTCACAGTGGAGGAAAATTATAAATAAACAGATATATGACATCTACATACATATAAATACATGTTAACTTATAAACAATACCATTAATTTATAGTCAATGCATTAACCTTGTGTTCCTCGACTTTGTGAGAAAAAAATTTCCATGCAATCTGTGTCAGAGCTTTTCATACATTTTAATTCGACAGATGATTTAGACTCTTGTTCCTGAGTGATTGAACTCATCTCTTCAGTGCCATGTCCAGTAGGTTCACTTCTGTAAGTAACCTTCACCTTTTGTAGAGAAAACTTTTTACGGGCATCTTTAAACTCGTCAGAAGGCCTTCTAGACATTTTTTCATGCGATTTACTTGGTGAAGACAACTGCACTTTTTTATCTTCGGATGACATTTGAACTGCCAGACTCTTTGATAAGCCTTCTGCAACCCGCAGATGGCGACATGTCTGAATTGTGTATCTCAGAGGTGCTTGAATGACATGTATCACAAAACCAATCGTCTGGAGAGAATTGAAGAAGTACTTGCATGCAATAGCTGGAAATAGAAACAGTGACATTTTCAGAACAAGTGTCACAAATGTTTATACAAAAAATATGATCCTTCAACATTTTTTTTAAGAGCAAAAAATGAATTTAATTGCACTCTCTTATGATTGATTGTATAAAGTTCTAAGCCCATAGCAGAAAAGTTATCAAAACGTATTTAGAGTAAGGAAAAATCATACGTATTTTCTTGAGCTATTTTACGTGTTAAGCAAGCGGAAATCAGCTCTGCGCGCATAGCCTGTAATCCTGTATCACAAGCTTTGTCCTGTAGATAGAATAAGAATCAAGATCCAATTAGATATTACAGATGATCGAGCTCATGTGTTGAGATAATTAATTCCATTTGCCTCGCAGATATTAGATTAATACTACGTATCGAAATTTGACATCCTGTAGAAATCATATATAAAACTCATATATATGGCCGGTTTCAGGAGGCTGCAGATTCTTGGTGGAAGTACATATATATAATTATATATACTAGGAAGAAAACTTAATTGCTGAAGTAGAAAGAGATTGCGAAACGAAGAATAAAGAAAATGTCCATGTTAATTGGCTGAGCCCCAAGTTGGATATTTGGCAATGAACAATCAAGTTAGCTCGTCTCTGGTAAACAAGTTCAAAGTAATTTACTGCTGAACGTACAGCGCGTATTTAATCCAATAATATATGTGTAGGAGAAACCAACACAGAAATCTAAACTCCTGTCGAACCAACTGCTATTTTTATCTGCAGAGAGACATATGTTCAGGGAGCGAGGACTGTAAATATCTTGGTATTCTAAATTATGAACCCGAAATCTTGGTGCTGTTTTCGATTATGAACAATATATACAGACGTATACCAATTACCAAGAGAGATTCTCTAAGCTAGAAACTGTTTAACCAACTGGGCTCGCTCTAAATGGACCGTGTGTCGGGTTCGGGCTTTGTCAAAGTATTGGATCCGAAACATGGGTCTCACCTCAACGAAATATGTGAGAACTGTGAATCAGATTGAAGGATTGGCAGAGAAGTACGTTTATGCATGCTCCAGGTCTATATCAATGGGTTGAATGAAGACATTAGATATCATGTTATGGCAGCTAAGCCTCGAGATGTCAACGCAGCATTTAGGGTAGCCAGAGATTATGAATGGGCAATTTCCATTCATAATGAACTTGCTTGAATCGGCTTCATTTTGTGCTTGAATTTTAGTTCCACCCTTCTGAAAGAGAAGTGTCTGCTGTCATTTTTTAAGTGTTTGTACCAAGAAAAACAAAAACAAAAAGTTTTAGTCAATTGACATTTTGGCGCTTCAAAAAATAAAAATTTAGTACCTCGTATTTATATTTAATTAATTCACTTTGGTACAGTTGAATGACTAAAAGGATCTATAAAAAAATAATTTATTTTTGGTATGAGTATGACTTTTGCTCATGTTTAGAGAAAGCCAAAGAGTTTGGCTCTTTATTGTTGATTTTGTTGGATTTTTATTTCGAATTTTTCTAAAAAGAAGATTTTAGGTGACATGGTTTGACACATTGATGGTCAATTCACTCGCACTAAACATGGTGCTATGCTACTTGTTGGTCGTTTCACATACTTGTGGAGGACATAAAGCTAGGGTGCGTCATTTTGGGGATGCCCTTAACCCAAGTGTGCGACAATGTTGCTCATAACGTTGCTTATGCTCATGCCAAATATGATATTTGGCAGTGAATGGGTTAAGCGTGTGGTTAAATTGTAATAATCGCGAATGCTTTCGAATGTATTGAACTTTTGTTTTTTAGATTAATAAAATTTATTTGATTGAAAATCGGCATGAAAATATACAAAGCTAACGACACGATAACACGATTCGAGAATCAAAATAAGGGACTCAATCGAATTCCCAAAAAACAAAAAAAAATGGTAAATTGTTTTCCATTCTCTTCAAAGCTTGTATCATACAGACACGTCACTCCTACCAACGGGAAATAATAGAAGCGCACACTAAATTTAATATTTTCCTTCAAATTGAGCTACCTGCCCCATCACTTTCTGAAATTCTAGGGTTTTGCAGAGCCGAGAATGAATCATTCAGCAAAGCTTGAGCAATTGGTCCAAACCGTACAAGGCCATGGCTCTCACCCCAACCAAATCAGCCAGCCATTGAATGTCACCAACCATTCTCTCACTTATACGCTTACTTCTCAACATAGCTTCAACCCATCAGCTCCGACCTCCATGGAGGATCAAGCCCCTAAGAAAAACCGTTGCGAGGTGAATTACCTAGAATGCCCTTACATCGAACTCGATTTCCCTCGATTCACCGGCAAGGACCCAGACTATTGGGTTCTCCAAGCGGAGCGGTTCTGCGATTTCTATGTTCTTCCGTACGAGAACGCCATTCGCATGGCTTCATTGAAATTTGAAGGAGAAGCTCTCGATTGGTTGATGACGCGTCTCCAACAATGGAGTTGGGAGGAGTTCAAATCAGCTCTCTATGCTCAATTCGGGTCGCCGGAAGTGAAAAACCCAGAAATTTCTCTCTGCAAGTTGCAGCAAACTGGTTCTGTTATGGAGTATCGGAACAAGTATTGTAGAATTGTGAAGCTGATTGAAGGATTGCCGGAGAAATTTCTGCTCAAGGTGTTTATCAACGGATTGAAGGATGAGATTAGATATGATGTTATGGCGGCTAAGCCTAAAGATGTTGGGGCAGCGTGTGTGTTGGCCAGAGATTATGAAAGGAAAGTAGCAGAACATGAAGTTTTGGCTAAAACCCTAAACCCTAAAATTGGGAGACTAATGAGAGTGACAGGATGCCTGCAAGGGGTTCAAGTGTCTGTGCTCATAGGCACGGCCAGTACACACAATTTTATTCATCCAAGTATTGTGAAGAAGGCCAATTGCTCCACCGTGCCGGAAACCCATTTCTGTGCTTTGATGCCTGCAGGTGAAGAAATAGCTTGTGAGAACAAGTGTTTGAACCTGCCTCTGGTGTTGAGTACTCACAGGTTTCGCTGCGATTATTATGTGATGAAGTTGTGGGATTGTGACATTGTGCTTGGGGCTCAATGGTTGAAAACCCTTGGTGACATCAAAATGAACTCTGAGAGAATGGAGTATGTTTGTGATGGTGTAACTCACCAGCTGCAGTGGGCAATTGTGGACAACTCGGAAGACATAGATGGCTCTATAATGTCCGTTAGCGGTGTATTTAGAGCCTAGGGTGAGACTTGCTGGGTTGCCTCATTGGAGAGCCTTCATTTTGTTCTTGAATTTTAGTAGGGTATGAATGTTATGATCAGAGAGAGCTTGGATTGCTTTGTTGGATTTTGTTCTTGAACTTTAGTGGGTTGCAATCTAATGATCAGAGAGAGCTACAAGTTGTTGATGAAGTATGTAGTAAATGCTCCATCTTTTCAAGTAAGCAATTTTCCTAGTCCTAGCTTTCTGATTGAGAATTGGGGTCTCATTATGTAGTTTATCTAGTTATGAAAAATGTTTAAGCTGCCTAGCCTACCTGGTATTTCAGTGCATGCTATGATCAAGTGTTTGCTATTATATCTATCATTTGATCATTAATTGTTGAAGCAAGATGTATGCATCTCAAAAAACAAATATTGAAATATACACATACGTATAATGTAATCAAGGCCCAAAGTGCTTCAACCTTTAATTCATCCTTAGTCTACTAGAATAAGTTCAGGGAAAATCCCAATTCAACAACCACAGCCAATCAGCGCAATTAAGTACATATTTCCAAAATGCCTAAACTTTCTTAAGATTTGAATGTAATCTTGAAGTTTTTTTTATTCTTTTTTCTTGCACCTAATTGCCCATACCGTGCAATTCCGACACCAAAAATGTCTTGTTGCCTTTGTATTTCGATGTACCATTGAATCGCTAATGTGGTGTATTACTTCACTTAAATGTCATTGTCTTAGGGAAAGAGAAAAATTGAACAAAATTGCCACATTGCCATGAAAAAGATTGGTCCGGCCTCGCGTAGAATGTTTCTTGGATATTCTAAAAGAGTAGTGCCTAATTAAAGTGGAGTCGGCCAGACAAATAAAAAAGTGGAATCTGAATATTCAAGTATATCATAAGAAATGAAAATCAGAGACTACAGTAGTTCAAAATATTCCATTGAACAAGTAGTTGTATATTCAAGAACTCTGGACTCGAAAATCAGAATGTGGAGTACAAGTGCACAACGATCGACATAACCTGAATGTCAGACCATGTAAGCACATTAAAAAAAATTGGGATTATTTTTTCTTGAATGAGAAAAAAATTGGGTTAAAAGATACTGGGAATTGGTATATGGGAAATGGAGAACATTTCGATTGAAAAACTGTCGGTGATATTTCTCGCCACAATTGACTGTGATGGTGATTTTGGTCGAGTGTATTTATCGGTGCAACTTAACAATCCAGTTAAAATGTGTATCATCAAATCTAGTTGTACTTGTACATCAGAATTTAACCACAACTGAGACCTTTAATCCTTGTCAATGTCAATATACGGCGAGGTTGTTGAAGCAATTGGGGTGGTAATGGCTACGATTGAGACTGTAATGTCTAGTCCCCTATGGCCCCAGAAAAATCGCTATCAATGTTTGCGAAAATGCCCCAGTTACGTTTCAAATTGCAAGAACCTTTTCGAATGGCAGTGAAAGTAGATCTAGTCCCCCACTCACAGCTAATCTTGGCTTGGTGTGCTTGGGTTTCAGATCTAACAATGACTAGCCCAAGAAAATGCCAAGGACTGATCATTATAATATATATGTGTACATCCTAGCACAGAGTGGTGCACGATATAATCACAATGAACCCAACACAAGAAACAAAATCATAATAATAAGAGAGAAATAACCTTAATACCAATGAGTGCCCAAATACTCATCAAATTAATACACTAGCTAGCAGTACACTCAGATTAGATCTAATTTACAAAAACAGAGAAGAGTTGAAGACAGAAAGATGCTTTCATAGTCCCACTAGTAACACCATCCAAAAGGAATCGAAAGCC
Source organism: Rubus parviflorus (assembly GCA_029955375.1). Classification (NCBI taxonomy): domain Eukaryota; kingdom Viridiplantae; phylum Streptophyta; class Magnoliopsida; order Rosales; family Rosaceae; genus Rubus; species Rubus parviflorus. The sequence continues at coordinate 11,274,403 of JARGGL010000009.1, forward strand.
CCTCTATTTTTTTGCCACATAGATCTTGGTAGGATGGAGATAGAAAACAAAAACTTAGCAAGGCTGTCCCTAGATGAACACCTACAATCAACAGCAGCATCACATGCATATACCACTGCACATTGAAATATAGCATCCTCTCTGATTACCAGCCCTACCCCACTTCTCAATTTTCATTTCAACCCCACCAAAGCATCAAGCCTGAAAAGAATAAGGTTGTGAAAGAAGAAAACAAACTAGTAGTGTCGATGAGTCTAATCACACCACTGTCATCTGTGTTGATGCCAGCTCCTGATGGCCCTACTCCAAATACTCCAGGAGTTGCACTGTAGGGAGTGCTGCCGGTGGTTGTTCCGGTCGTTGTTCCGGTGGTTGTTCCAGTGGTTGTTGGTGTTGTGCCGGTAGTTGTGGGTGTTGTGCCGGTAGTTGTGGGTGTTGTGCCGGTGGTAGGGGTGGTTGATACCGGAGTTGTACTGCCAGCGGTGCTGAATGAAAGAAAGGAAAAACAGCATTCAGCACATCAACCACAAAAACTATAATTGCCAAAATGCAAAGCACACGATCAACAGAAGCATAGTAATTGAAACCAAAATTTGTGGAATAGAAACCATGTGGCATTATGGTTCTCCACTTCAAAAGTGTTGTGTTCAATGACATCCGTCTGCACTTTATTATATATTTAGTACAGGTCCTATTCCTCAATCTTTGAGATGTAATTGTGGCACGGGTTACCATCGACATATTTCCTAATTCTTCACTATTTCAAAGTGTCATTGCAAAATATACAACTCATGCCACTGTCAAATCATTTTTAGCCATGAAGATATACACATACAATCTATGACAGTAGGTTTTGGACATATATCTCAACCATGTAAAGGAATAAGTATGGCAATGCAGATGCAGTTATATTCTAGAGCCTTAGACAAATGTTGGAAGAGCACGCTTTGAGCTTTATTTAAAATATGGGACTTCCAGACTAGCAGTGGATTCAAAGACTATCATATCATTACATTACAAGATCAGGCACTTATATTTAAATACTATTCTGTTCCGTCAATGCAACTATCTGGGCTAAATAAAATATCAGTCTATTAATCTCCAATTCCATCAAAGCACCTTATGTTGTTTGGGAGATGATAATTAATTAAAGTGTATGAATCATACAATATGCCAATCAAATCAGTTGATGACAGTCAAAGACTCTAAACCACATAAGCATACTTTTGCCGTGTGAGTCCGTGAGGTGTGACATGCTTATTATAAAGATATATATAACCATTGATCATGGTTAAGTAGTTTAAATCATAGCCTCAAAGGTCATTCTTGAAAGCATTTTAATCAAGGAAAGCAAAAGGTATTCTTATAAGTAGAGTTTTGTTAAAGTTTATGTGAGATGCATGCATCAAAGGTAGACAATAAAATACAGGGTTTATCCAGCCACCAATCCACCATTGACCAAAACTCGAACCAAATCCATAGTGATAAATAAGAAGAAGAACAAAAGCTAAAACAGAGTACCCTCACAATTTGAGCATATTTCAAAAGACAATTATTTTTTATTTTTTTTAAAGGAAAGAGGTAAAAATGAGTTCAGAGGAGTGCTCCCATAAATACGGTGGAATGAGACTACACAGGCACAGACGTCGAGAATTCAAAAACTTCAAAAGTTAGCTCAAATCTCAAAAAGTTTGCAAATCCCAAAGCTTTGATGAGGCTTTTGAATCATTTTATCAGAATATGTCTTGTCCCACTATGAAAGTTGTACAATGCTTTTTATAAGGGACAAAATTTTGCCCATCACAATGTAGACAAAACCTCCTTCACCACAGTTCATGGTGGCCATTACTTTTAAGTTTTTGACCCTGGTCAGAGACCACAATGTAAAATGGCATTGTATGTTACCTAAAAGCCAAAAAGATACTGGCTTGGTTGGGTTAACAAAGGGCCAATTAGTAATTGTGGGAGTAAGAAGTTACCCATTGCACTGTTCAATTCAGAAAGTCTTGACCTTTTTAGGAAAAAAGCATTGGATCCCAACTATTAATTTGTTGTGAAAAAGAAGAGCTCAGAACTATTCCAAAACACAAAAAGAGCTCCACCACCAATAATAGATGGGCAGTTAGTCAGGGGCAACATGATGCAATTACAATATTAGTCAAAAGACTCGGAACTCATTCAGATTGGGAAATAGGCTAAAAGGAAAAGGAGAGTATTGGATGTTTATTATGAGCTAGTTGAAGGCAATTGTCCTTCTTTCAAAAAGCACCGTTTTTCAATGATAAAAGCAAAGATGCCTATCCCACCAAGGGAAATATTTGAATGTAAAAAGCAAAGCTCTTTCGTTAAGAGGCCCTAACAGTACACAGTAACACAAATTTAAACTAGCTTCGGCCCTTACCATAAATACCACAAAATCTTGTCGGCCTAATTTTGTAGAAATAACTCTGTTTTACCCCAAAAAAAAAACAAAGACTTCGTACAAATAACTTGCTGTCCTGCCCGTCAATTAACTACAAAGCTAAAGAAGCAGCTGAGATTTGAAAAACCTTTTCTGATAGTTGATTATTCAAATACACAAAATCAATTTATAACCCCCTCAAAAGTAAATGAAAGTCTCTTAAAGGTAATGCTGTAGGTGTGTGGAGTAAATGCAGATTGCTTATTTGGTAACTAATTGTGTCTTCAATTATAGTTTGCCTTTTAAATGTGCTACTACTGCTCCAGTCCTTATGGTCATTTATGAAATGTGTGGTCCATTTGAGGCTCTTACAAATGCATCACAATTGAAAAGATTCAAGTAAAAAAACAAAAAGCAAATAAGACAGGCAAAAGTAATATCCACGATAAATAGAAAAATGCGTCCAGAAACAAACCTGGCGCTTGATGGATAAACACAACCAGTTATGCCTGAAAATCATCATATAACAAGATTGAAAAGAGTTAATACTAACTTGATCTGAAAAAAAGTTTAAAAAAAAAAAGTAAAGTAGAGTATGAGGTGTTGAAATGGGGCTTACTGGGATCAGATACAACAGGGGTTGCAGTTCCAGCAAAGTCACAAGAGCCTTGAGCTTGACCCTTCTTCTGGAAATAGCTGTTAACAGCATAGTCACAGTGAGATTTGACAGTGTTAGGGTTGTAGCAACCCCCATTTGAATGTATGGGGTTACAGTCAGCCCCAGCTCCACAGGCATAGTCCAATGTCTTCTGTAGCATTGCATCACTCTGTCCAGTCTTGCACACACACCAATTGGCACCTAAAATAGTAATAATTCTCACAAAAACAAACAAGTCAATAATAGAAACCAAAAATTAAAAAGGAATGAACTTTCACATCAAAAAGGTAGATTTTGCAAATCTAACTCCAAAGATCAGATTTTTTTTTCTTTTTTACAAAATAAAACTGAAAACCAAATTTAGGTGAGAAAAAACAACTGAAGTATAAGCCTTTAACGTAATAATAACAATTTTTCTAAAAATAAAATAAAAATAATTGAGAGAGCCATTTCTATTTATAAGTTGTTGATACACAAGAAAATGTCAAAAATTATCAAAAGAATGATGGGGTAAAATGTCTTCAAATCTACAAGAGATCCACACATTACTGGTAAGAAAAAATGTCATCCTTAAAAAAAAACTACATGATTTTGGAGGTTTCATACCCTTAGAAAAAAACATGGAATATAGTGAAATTAATAGCTATAGAAGAGCAAGGGGCTTACTTGACTGGCCAGCCATGGCCAAGAAAAGCAGTGCTGCAAAAGCTAAAACACCCATGACTGAACAGAGAGTTGTGGCAAGTGTTTGAAGAAGTTAACAATGGTGGTGAGAGCTCAACCAGAGAGAGAGAGAGAGAGAGAGAGAGAGGAGTGGTATGGGGGAGAGTGAGAGAAATGGGTAAATATCACTAGTATGGAAAAACAAAAACATTAAACTTGTATGATAGTTGTGATGTGGACAACTTGACGGTGCGGTCTGTCATCTGTGTAAGGTCGTGTCGTTTTGTGAGTGCTTTTCTCTTTTCGTGTCTTGCTCTGTTTATAAAACTCTGTTTATTTTGCTTTGCTGGGCTTCTTTTTAACCTCTTTACCGCTTTGAAATTCGACAATGCATGGGGACTAGTAAACAGAGCCGACGCTGTTGGACTACTAGCTTCATAGGGACTTGAGTGCTCTCAGATACGAAATAATGCAAAGCTAGCTATACGTATTGCATACTCTGCTCTCTCGGGAATACTGGGAATTTTTAGTATAAAAGGCAAAATATACTGTATATAGAATTTGGGAAAGGAAGTGTTGCTCCACATATTAGGATTCTGTAATTTCTCTCTTATTTTGCATCATCATGCATGCACTTGTATCCCCGCTAGAGGAGAAATCTAGGGGGTGTGAGATAAATTGTGTAAATAATTTTTGGTAATACATAACCTAGTAAATAAATTTTTTAAAGTTTGAATTTGTTAATTTCACTCAAAGAAGAAAGAGTTGTGCATTTGCCAATACTAACAAGATTGTGGTTAGAAATATTTAAGCATAATATATAGAGGCATTGACATTTGACATTTGTAAACAAATTAACAACGCGACAAGATATTGCAAGTGACAAAATGGCGTTACTGTCATATTCCACTAAAATTCAACTATGCATTGCTTCAATTCGTCCCTCCCTCTTCTATAGCCTACGTTTTAGCATTGTAATCACATTGCTCCCATACTCGGTGTTTACTTGTCTCATGGAGTGAGGCTATATAAGACCAATTTTATTTTAGCTATTTCGGTTTTCCTTGGATTATGTTACAACTAAATTACATACATATAAAATCATATATAACAGTCTCTCTCGCTCTCGCTCTGTAAAATCGGATTGGATTGACGACTTGAGGTACTTTTTCTTTTCTTGGATCTTAAACCTAGCTCGCTCTTCCTTCTGTTCGTAATAATTACTATAAGACTATCACTGAGAATCTATCTCAACTATTATATTCCTTTAAATTTTTGGAGGCCATTCATATTATATGAATGACATGTTTACTTATTTTGAATGAAAATGAGAATGAATCAAAATTCTCATTCCGATTAAATTATTTCTAATACTTACTCCCATTTGGTAATCAAACTCCAGATATTTATGAATTGATTTATCATTTTTAGTCATTTTTTCGTGGGACCTACAACTATTCTAATTTATATGCATGTTAGTAAACACAAGAGAACTCAGAAATGAGAATCAATTCATTTATTCTCATACTCATTCCAAGTAAGTAAACATGCCAGAAATCCCTAACTCTAATCTCTGCGATTGTATGACTAGGTTTTACTATTTGCCTAATCCTAGTTGGGTTAATTATATCTACTATCCTAGTTTGATTCATTGTGAGTCAGACAAAATAAAAGAAAACCACTAAAGTGAATTTTGATAATTTAATTGTCTCAAAAGATTTAACAGATGGAAACCAAGTTAAGTCACCAGCTCTATGATGGAGATGTCAAGCCAAAGAAAACTTATTACACCGATGGGACTACGGATGAGGTAGAGGTCGATACTAAAAGTATTTAATTCTTCTCATAAAGTAATTAATTTCTATAAGAGGATTAGAGAATCTTTTATATTAATCTATTATTAATTAAATGGAAAAATCACTATATTAACTATATTATTGGTGTCCCTGATTATCATTTAATCGGGTTTATGAAATGTCGTTTCTCAGTAAATTGATGTTTCCAGCCTTGATAAATTGTTTTAATTTCCAGTTGTTATTTTCGACATGTGATATATATATATATATTAAATATCGCCATTTTGATCCATGCATAAGAAGCTGCACGCAGGGCTACATGGAGGGCTTAACGCCTTCTATTGGTCTAGCATAACGCATCACAGAGGTTAGAGGATTTGAAATACCGTATGTGACGAAAACAAATGATTGAGAGGAGAAATGCGAGAATGGCGAAAATGGCTGAACATGTTGGAGACAAGTGAAAGTGCTATGTGGATGTGCAACTTGTGTTCTATAGTTCTAGACCTTGAGACAGCTTTGGATGTTCTATAGTGCAACTTGTAATTTCCGAACCAGAGTTTTGGATTAGGTGTATATTTTACCAAGTTGCTTGCTTAGGTACGACTAAATTCCTAATTGCTATTGTGTGAATCCAGAAAAACCATATATGTCACGTCATCGATTCTAATCGCTAATACATCTTTAATGACCTAAATCATTTATTTTTGGACGGACAAAAATATCATGGCCACGAATAGTGATTTTTTGTTTTAAACATGTAGACTATTGGGCCGTAAAATTTGATCCCTATTTAGACCCCAAGGTTAGAGATGGCTTACTTCTCCACCATCTTTTACCAATTGGGCCAACGCAATGGGCTCTATAATGGGACCCGGTATATGTATATAAGTAAATCGGATTGGAGAAAAAACGGGCCCGATTATTGGTAGGTTTCAAGCAACCGACATCGATAGCTATCCCAAAGTCCCAAACCCAACAAGCCGAAAACCGGTTCAGGACCCGTACGTAATTACAGTGTTGCTTCTCTCAAAAGTCTGAGACGCTTCACTGATCGGAGCTTCAATTTCCCACCGTAATCGCCCCCAAGCAAAACCCTAAAACGAAATAAGAAGAACGAAAAAAGAATTTCTAGGGCGAAGAATCGAACAATGTTGGTTCAACTTCCGCGATTGACAAGCTCTCTGAGGGAGCCCTTTGACGTCGACCAGGCCTATTTGCAGCGCAAGCTCATCCTTCAAAACCACAAGCCTCGCCAGTATGTTCTCTCAACAATTCAATTTTCGTTACTGTTTGGTTGCCTAGAAAACACAAGAAATTTGAGCCAAAGGAGTAGGATACCAAAATTTTGATCAGTCCGTATGCGCCTCCATTGATATGAGTTAATGGAGGCTATTCGGTTTAGTTGGATTCAGTTTTTAAATAGGAAAATTAAAATCAATCAAAATTTGATGTTCTACTAGTCAAGCTGTTTTCCTGAATAAAAAAAAAAACTAGTCCTAATCACTTGGCCTGTTATCTTTTGACTGGCTGAATCAATGTGTTTAGATCTTCGACCTCAGTTGATGAGTCAGAGCTTGCACGAAAGATAGTTCACAGATGGGAAGAAGGTAATGCCTATGTTTTAACAACTTGCTGTAATGTATCTGTCCATTTCGGACTGTTTTGTCTCAAACAATTTGGAAATTTGTGGAGCAGCTTCGTATGAAGTGCGGCAAGCTTACAAGCAGTTTATTGGAGCTGTGGTGGAGTTGATAGATGGAGAAGTTCACCCTGAAGAGTTTCGTGAGGTGGCACTCGCGGTTTACCGTCTTTTTGGCAGACCAGAGGAGGAAGACTATGCTGAAGCAAATATTGCCGGAAAAAAGTTAGAATCCTGTTTGCCAATAACTAATCATGTTCAAGTTATGAGATTTACTAACTATGGTATAAATAAGGGTATTAGGTGATGCATCTATTTCATGAGGCCCAGAGAAAAGTTACAACCATGCATGTATATATATTTTGAATAATAATAATAAGGAAACTTTAGTTTCTGCCTTTAGGATTCCCTCGTGTTCATTTTTATGTAGATATCATTAGGGCTATTTAAATTTATCAAGATATCAATCTGAGTATCTGTTGAGCGCTACTTATTGAAAGATAGGACTTCATTTGGTACTTTGTTAACTATACTGATGTTCGATATATATAGACAGTGATACTAGATGCATATTAAGATTGCTGGTATATCTAACACAATTTGATTTGTTTATTATTAGTAGTTTGAGATTGTAATTGACTTTATGCATGTATCAAAGGGAAAAGAAAAGTTTCAAGTATTGTGATTGCAGTTATTATTTTCAAATGTAGGCAGGAAGTGCAAATGCATTTGGGTCACACAGTTTCAGATGCTAACATGAGGAAAGTTGCGTCTCTAGCTCAGAGACTTTCTGGGATGCAGTCTAGTGATCATGGGATTACACTTGTTTCAGAAAGACCTGTAAATGGGACTCATGACAATGCAGAATTTGGTGCCGACCTTGTTTTTCATCCACCAGCTCGGTTTTTGGTAGATGTTTCTTTGGATGATGGGGAGTCATTTTATGAGGAAAGCACTGGACCTTCCTCTTATTATGAAGGATCATATGGTCACAGTGGCTTGATTGGTCGTCATTCTGCTACTGATGGGCGCGGCATCGATCTGAGTTGGCTACAAGATGCATGTGATCAGATAACAAAAAGTACTACGCAGCTTTCTCGAGATGAACTGGCTATGGCTATTTGTCGGGTGCTTGACTCTGACAAACCTGGTGACGAGGTACTGGCTAATAGTGCATACATCTTTACTGTAATTGGTTCTACTCTATCTTTTGTACACAACTAATTCCATTTTATTCCAAATGTAAGCTCTTTTTTGTTTTATTCAATAAAGATAGCAGGTGACTTGTTGGATCTTGTGGGGGATAGTGCATTTGAAACTGTTCAAGACCTCATATCAGTAAGAATCTAATTATTCTAATACTGTTTCAACTAATCTTAGATACTCCTTATGGTTTCCTCCCGAAACACCTTCAACACACCACTCGTCAAAACAAAATCTCTTCCCCAGTACTCTTTATTTCCTAACATGTGTTATCAGGATCTTTCTCTCGCCACTTTGATATACACATTTATTTTGTAGAAAGGAGGCTTGTTGAATGCATTTGCTCAAAAATATATTCTCTAAAGATTTAGTCTTATCAATACTTAATTCTTTGGTATCGAATGGATTTTGTTGGAGAAGTATATTCTAGATTTAATTTTTGATGAGTTTACAGCTAAAATCTTCTTTCGTTTCTTTCTCTTAAATTTCTCAGCATCGAAAGGAACTTGTTGATGCCATCCATCATGGGTTACTAGTAATGAAATCTGACAAATCATCTTCGAGCTCTCAACCTCGCATGCCTAGTTATGGCACACAGGTAGAACTGGTCCTCTTATATAAATTGTTCCCATTAGCACATATAATCAAAAAGCAACATGGGGCATCAAGCATTCCACTTGTCTTTCAGGTTACTGTTCAAACAGAATCTGAACGGCAGATTGATAAACTTCGGCGCAAAGAGGAAAAGCGAAATAGACGAGGAACAGAATATGGCACTGATAGTGATCTGGCTGCTGTAAATTTTTCTTCTCTACTACAAGCAAGTGAAAGAAAGAATCTTTTTGATGATCTATCAGGGCTTGGTGAAGGGTTAGCAGTTAATGCTCTTCCTCAAGGAACTCAGAGGAAGCACCATAAGGGGTATGAGGAGGTCCTAATTCCCCCAACACCAGGAGCACAAATGAAACCTGGAGAAAAGCTGGTAACCATTTGCAGTTCTGATCGTTGTACTTCATGACTGTCATTGCAGTATATTTACTGGTTCTCAATGCTTTTACTTAAATATTTAATAATTAGATTTCCACTGTTACATAACCAAGTCAATAAACAAAAGAAATGACTTTAATAGGGACCTTTAGGTACTGCAGAAGAGAACCCGAGGTGGGGGATGCCCATTCTAATTTATTTTATATACTATAGCTGCTCTCATAACAATGAAGTACTAAACATGTCTATTCCTTTACTTGATGAATAGGCTTGCTATATAAAATACTTGTAAAAAGCATGATCACACTATTTTTGTTTACATTTTCTCTCTAATTAATTGCGAGCAAGGGAAAGGAGGCTTGAACAGAATGCATTTGACATGTATAAGCCTTCAGATGGTAATTTCTTTAGGAGGATTTTCAGCATGAAATTCTTTGTAGCTCTAAGATAATTGTATGAACATATTTTCTTTCAAATGGGTTTGGATGCAATTGGAGTTGAGTGGCAAACTGGCCTTAATAAGTTCTGCATGTACTGTGGTTTAACAAATAGAATTGTTCACTTGCCGTTACCCGGCATTTCACTTATCAACTGCTGACCTTGATTTCTCTTTTGCAATCTGTGCTTACTATCATATGTTGTCAGATTGATATAACGGAGTTAGATGACTTTGCTCAAGCTGCTTTTCATGGATACAAATCTTTGAACCGCATTCAGAGCCGCATATATCATACTGTTTACTACACTAATGAGAATATACTAGTAAGATATTTTATTCCGTTGATTTTGTGAATTGCAAACCATTGTAGTGAAATTGTTGATATGTGTCTGAATGGGTTCTCCATAAACTTGCAGGTTTGTGCTCCAACAGGAGCTGGCAAAACAAACATAGCTATGATTTCCATTCTACATGAGGTGCAAATGATTGACCATTCCTGTGTTTCTAATATGCATTTGCATTATACTGTTTTCTCCACACCCCCACCCCCCCCCCCCCCCCCCCCCCCCCTCTTTCCTTGCTACTTGGAAATATATATTTTCTGAGAGGGTTAATGTCTTAAAAATGTCACCTTGCTGAAAAGCAAGAAGAAAACTAAGCTTTTGGCTGCAGTAGTTACTTTAATTCCTTTTGTGATATTATTGTTATACACCTTATGGTGCTACGTATAGTACCTTTCATGTAGTATTCAATTTTATTATGTTTTTCAAGGTTAAGTATTCCGTACTGTAGTTTAGGATCCATTTTCAGATTTAGATAGTGACTGAGGCATTTGGTGGCAGATTGGACAGCACTTCAAAGATGGTTACTTGCACAAAGACGAGTTCAAGATAGTTTATGTTGCACCTATGAAGGTTCCTCCCATATATTACTCTTCCTTTTTCTGAGTGGGTGAGGGCAGGAAGTGGGCATTGGCTTGGTGACTGTCACTTATTATCATGTTCTTTTCTAGGCGTTAGCTGCAGAAGTCACATCAACTTTTAGCCATCGGTTATCTCCATTGAATATGACTGTGAGAGAACTTACTGGAGACATGCAACTTTCTAAGAATGAACTTGAAGAAACTCAGGTCAATTTATCAAATTCTGACGGCTCAGTTTGCTGTTACATGCATGCAAAAACTAATATTATTACTGTTACAAACTAATTGTTTCACTTGTTATTCAGATGATAGTTACAACACCTGAGAAATGGGATGTCATTACTCGCAAGAGCAGTGACATGTCACTTTCAATGCTGGTGAAACTCCTAATAATTGATGAAGTGCATCTATTGAATGATGATAGAGGCCCAGTAATTGAGGCACTAGTTGCTCGGACTTTACGTCAGGTAATGTTTAATCATTATTGTTCTTACTTCTTGCAGTTAAATAATTGTCGTACCAGTTAAATTTGGTTGGTTCAATTTGTACAATTACAACTTATGCGCATGAAGAATGCTTTTAGATACTAGCCTGGCTCTTGGTCGTTATCTTCTGATGTCTGCTTGACAGTAAAGGGAAAATTTTACTCCCTTCTCATATTCATAACTTGGCAACAATATACAATACATGTGTGCTTATTGAATATTATGAGAAAGTCCTAATTTTAATCTATTGAACTTTTGGTGAATCATGCAATGAATTTAGTTTTTTTTTTTTCAACTTTTTGTGACTTCTGACTTCTGAGTTTACGTAACTGGTCCCAACTTAGAAAGATTAGAGATTCAGAAGGTTGCTAGACATTCACTGGGCCCAAATGTCTCAGCTGTTAGGGAATGAACAACAATGTATATCATGCTAACATCTTCCTAACGTGCAACCCCATCTTGCTCATGAATATGCATACCAAGAGTATTACCTTGCAAATCAGCGAATAAGTGGGTGAGTGAGACCTTCTTCAACCAGGGCTCTCTTACCACGGGATACTACCACTGGGCATCAAACTTAATTTGTAAGGGAAGGAGTCAACAATGTATATCATGCTCACGAATTATAACAATAAATAAAAATGAAAAGTTTATTGTTTGATAAGTCAGCCAGAAGAGTGTTATTGATGGCACTCCTCATACAATCATTCTTCCATTGTTGAAGAGGATAATTATCTTCTGAAGTGTTATGTGATAACGGCGTGTTTATGTTATGAGTGCTTGCAAACTACGGATTTTCTTCTTATGTTTTGATTTTTCTTTTTCTTTTTTATTTTTGATGTGTGACAGGTGGAGTCTACACAGTCAATGATACGCATTGTGGGACTTTCTGCCACTCTGCCCAATTATTTGGAGGTTTCTTGGCCACTTAATAATATCATCTGTAATCAGTTGCCTTCAACTGCCATACTTTGAAGCCTCTCCTTCTTACATTTTAATGCGGAAACTCTTTTTATGACAATCCAGGTTGCACAGTTTCTGAGAGTGAATCCAGAGGCAGGACTCTTCTACTTTGATTCTAGCTATCGTCCAGTGCCCCTTGCACAACAGTATATTGGTATTAGTGAGCCGAACTTTTCAGCCAAAACGGAATTGTTGAATGAGATATGCTATAAGAAGGTCTGTGCTTCCTGGGGTGGGTTGGGGTTCTCTTTTGTTTAATTTATGCATGGGAATGCTCATTGATTGATTAAATACTTGTTATGCCAGGTTGTTGAGTCACTAAGGCAAGGTCATCAGGCAATGGTATTTGTCCATTCCCGAAAGGACACAGCAAAAACAGCTCAGAAGCTGGTATACGCTTTATCTTTTTGGATTTCTTTTGGCTTGAAATTCTTGTTTGCAAGTGTTAATAAGAAACCAGTATGATTTTGTCAATGAGGTTGGTGGCTAGACCAGTATGCATTCTTGTTGCAAGATTTTAGCCAAAGGAACTGCCTCTGTATTTTCACTCTTTCTTTTCTCTTATATGGTTTCTTTAATGTCCATTATGTACGTTTGTTATATGTTGCTTCCCACTATCAACTGATATGACATGTTTGGCAGGTTGAACTTGCTCGCAAATTTGAAGGACTGGAGCTCTTTAAGAATGATCAGCACCCACAGTTTTCATTGATCCAGGCACCAAAAAAATATCTCTGATTTTCTGCAACTCATTAGTAGTAGCATTGTTTTCTTTTTGTTCATAGATGTCCCATTTTATGCATTTCAGAGGGAAGTTGTAAAATCCAGAAACAAAGATCTTGTTGAACTTTTTGAATTCGGAATTGGAATCCATAATGCTGGGATGTTACGTTCTGATAGAGGCCTGACTGAGCGCCTTTTCTCTGATGGACTATTGAAGGTCGATACATCTAGTTTCCATCATACATAATACAATCACTTTTATAAGGTTAAAGAGACCACTTTTTCATGCAACACATTTAAACCACCTGATGTGGCAAATGAGGTGGACTTGCCACATCAATCAATAAGAATTTTCACTTAATTATTTTCTATTAGTTTTTTTTTCATGTGATATCGTAGTGATTTTTTAAATATTTTCAGCCTGATTACATGATGTGGCTTGTACACAACAAGTGCCATATCATGTGGTTTAAATGTGTTCCATAAAATTGTGGTCTATCTAGTATCTACGATCGTGCTTTATATTTGGTTGAAGCATTTGTGTCTTCTGTTATTTTCTTTTATAGGTACTTGTTTGTACAGCAACTTTGGCGTGGGGTGTAAATCTACCGGCTCACACTGTTGTGATAAAGGTTTGTTCATGTATTCAAAAGTATTATTTATGCCCATGGCTTGAGTTTTGCATTTAGTTGGCATATGTACTGCAATTTTATAAAGCCACAAGATGTGACTAAATGGACTATAAATTTGTTGCATTCCTTTCAAGTTCTTGCTTTTTTCTGGTGAAGAGTTTTTACATTGGTCTCTAGTATGTTGTATACTTATTTAGAAATTTTAATAAATGAGAAATTCTTACATAGCGTTTTTATCCTTGTCTGCTTATAAAATTGCTCTCTTTCTCTCTCTCTCTCTCTCAGCATGTATAGATCTTTCAAGGCAAGATTTCTCCTAAACGATATCCTTGTAGTTTAATCTAGGGATATTCCTTTGAGCGTAATTCAATTTCAATGGGAAGAATTTTTTGTTGAAGTAATTATTCTTGTTACACGTTGATTGTTTTTTTTTTTTTTGCTTGCCTGATGGACCTTGTCCATCTTTCATAATTGAGCGTAATCTAAACGATATCCTTGTAGTTTAATCTAGGGATATTCCTTTGAGCGTAATTCAATTTCAATGGGAAGAATTTTTTGTTGAAGTAATTATTCTTGTTACACGTTGATTGCTTTTTTTTTTTTTGCTTGCCTGATGGACCTTGTCCATCTTTCATAATTGGATCATTTTTTTTACAATAGTTCATGTATTCAACAAAAAAGAAACATTATGTATAAAGTATCTGGTGTTCTTTTCTAGGGGACCCAATTATATGATCCAAAGGCTGGTGGATGGCGAGACCTGGGCATGCTTGATGTTATGCAGGTAAGCCTCAAAACCATTGCTCTTGTAATCTCGAGTCTCAAGTAAACTTTGACATCTGTTTTTTTTTTTTTTGCTTTTTTGTACTCATGACATCTATCTTTTAGATCTTTGGACGGGCTGGGAGACCTCAATTTGATAAAAGTGGTGAAGGCATTATAATCACGTCTCATGACAAACTGGCCTACTATCTGCGGTTGCTTACGAGTCAACTTCCTATTGAAAGTCAGGTACTATGTAGTTTACAAAAAGAACATTATGTCAAGTAGGAAGGTGTTTTTTTTTAATGTGCTTTGGGGGTGGGTCAGTCGGTTGGAAAGTTTCTCTTGTACATTGTTGCAAGTATCTCATCAAATTTAAGAATGTCTTTGCGTTTTCCGAATTTCTTATCTCTACTTATTCCCACCGTCCTCACTGGAAAGAAAATAGTACTAAAAATATCGGTTGCCTAGTTGCATAATTTGGACTGTATGTACTTGAATGTTCCAAACGTTCTTTCTCCTTGAAGTCTGTCAAAGAATTTCACCCAAGTGGCTTATATGTGAAGTGTACCGACTTAATGTGAGAAATAAATTTTGGATGGATCTAGACATAGATTTGGTTACCCTGACAGTGCAATTTATTCATAGAAGTTTGAAAGACTTTCTATTTTTATTTTAACAAATTCTTATTAAAGTAGGGGACAAGGTGTCGACAACAACTAAATAAAGCATCTAAAGAAGAAAACAGAAAAGTAACAACAATGAAACAGAGGACACATAAAACTAAAGCACAACAGCTTTATAGTCCAAAAATATAGCATAAGGAACTATCACTAAATTCGGGAGAAACTGATGACCAAATCTTCATTATTGATTATTTACTTTATTTTCTCTTATTAGTCACTACTCACTAGTCAGCTTTAGTTGATGATCTAAAATTGCAACTAAGTTGTGGGTCATGTGATTGATCTGGATGTTTGTTCAAGTACTTCGTTATGCGTCAACATACTGCAGTAGAAATTCATACTCAAATTTCAGATTCATATTATAACATGAAGTAGAATGGCTCTTGTAAAATATGAGTGTAGTGGTGATAATGATAATATTCATGTGTGTTCTAATGGAAAGCTATTCCTGTGTGTTCTAAACTTTGAATTCTGCTTGTTTGTGTATTTGATTTAATTAAGAATATGTCAAGATGCTTTAATTTTCTTATTGTTTAAAAAATTTCTTTTTATGTTTTCAGTTCATTAGTTCCATGAAAGACAATTTAAATGCAGAGGTGGCACTTGGTACTGTCACCAATGTCAAGGAAGCTTGTGCATGGCTTGGATATACATACCTTTTTATTAGGATGAGGCTCAACCCTTTGGCGTACGGTATCGCGTGGGAGGAGGTACTGTATGTTGATTCCACTTCACCTATATGGTTGACCAGTTGACCTTTGTTGATGGCTTTTTTCTGAAGGACATTATACTTGGTTCACTTTAATTTATGGTGCTTAAATACAGGAAATTTTCTTTTGCCATTTGCAGGTTATGGCAGATCCTTCCTTGAGTTTAAAGCAGAGATCTCTCGTAGCAGATGCTGCACGTGACCTTGACAAAGCAAAAATGATGCGGTTTGATGAGAAAAGTGGCAATTTTTATTGTACAGAGCTTGGTCGCATAGCAAGCCACTTTTATATTCAATATTCTAGTGTCGAAACCTACAATGAAATGTTGAAACGTCACATGAATGAGACTGAGGTTATTGTTTCTTTAACCTATTACATTTATTTTTACTTTTTTTTGTTTCTCTCTCTTTTTTTGATGACATCATATCAAGCCTGACCGGCTTGGTCCCCTTACCATTGATGCTCATACTATGGATGGCAATTGAGTCGTGCCATTTCAGGTCTGTGTCTACTTAACCTCGAGCAGACCTGTCTAATCCAACACACTAGATGACTGAATATAAATACACCTTTTTTCATATGATACTAGTTGAAGAGATTTATTGTGTCAAAGTTGGGTCATTTGTGTCATCTTATCTTAGAAAAATAGGTCAAACCTAATCTAAACTCGTATTGGGTTTGTGTGTTCTAAAGTATCATCCCCCAATTGTTTTTAACGAAAGTATCTTCCCAAATAAATAAGATGTCCCCTAGAGGTTCTGTATGTTATGGGCTCTGACCATGCGCCTGCTGGAAGAATGAGCTGGAAAATCATAGTGCTTGGTTGAGGGAACCCACTAGAGCCGTTACGAAAGTGAGTGTTCATAGGGAAAGTGTATGGGCAATCCATCCATGACTGGTATTAGCTTGGGTGGAATTAAGTGGTGGTCTGACCTGACTGATGTTGAAGAATCTGACACGTGGTTAGGGGTGAAATGCTATTCGAACCCATAGCTAGCTGGTTCTCCCCAAATTCTCTTCAATTTAGCGGATACAAAACTGTATTACGTTCTGTCATAATCACTGTAAAATAAAAAGCCAGTTACTAATTATTGGTTGCACAATCACTATTTTTTGTTCTTTCTCCTATATGTACGACCTTGTGGTGTTGGGGTAGTGCTGGCTTGTATTTGGTTGGGAAAGGAACCAGAGAACTTTTGAATTTAGGGACAAAGAGGATATGTTTGGAACAAGATTAGTTTTTTGGTTCCTTGTGAACCAATTTTCCACGGCTTTAGAGATGTTACCTTTGGTTTGTTTTGGATATTTTGCTTTGTGTTTTGGTAGGTGTTTCTTTGATGGACTACTTGTCTATCCCTTTTTTGGAAAAAAGTAATAAAAGTTTATGTACAGTCTTGTGATATTTGATATCACTGTACTCTTCTTGCTGTTCTTACAGGTAATTGACATGGTAGCCCACTCTTCAGAATTTGAAAATATTGTTGTTCGAGAAGAGGAACAGAATGAGCTTGAGATGTTGGTGCGAAAATTGTGTCCATTAGAAGTTAGGGGTGGTCCTTCAAATAAACATGGAAAGATTTCTGTTCTCATTCAGGTTGCTATTTGCTCCGGAACTGGTACCAAATACTATTTAGAAAGTTGCAGTAGTTGCAGTAAAGGCAATACTAGTTGGCTAATTTTTGACTTATTTGCTCTACAGGTGTACATATCTAGAGGCTCAATTGATAACTTTTCCTTGGTTTCTGATGCTCAATATATAAGTGCAAGCTTGGCACGTATTATGCGGGCTTTATTTGAGATTTGTTTACGAAAAGGTTGGAGTGAGATGACATTGTTCATGTTGGAATATTGCAAGGCTGTGGACCGCCAAGTTTGGCCCCATCAACATCCTTTCAGACAATTTGACAGGGATATTTCAGCACAAGTTTGTCCATTGTACCTTTATCCTATTACTTACTTACAGTGTAGTCCAGTGTTTGACAAAATGTAAAATGCTTCTATTCGTACAGATACTGCGACATCTTGAGGAACGAGGGGCTGATGTAGATCGCCTATATGACATGCAGGAAAAAGAGATTGGAAAACTGGTTAATTATGGACCTGGAGGAAGGGTATGTGTTCTTTAATGTGGTGCTTTAAAACTTCCTGTGGTGCTGTATGCCTCGAATTATAAGAAATTTGTCCAACCCCTCTTTTTCTTTTTTGTTTTGGGTAATTGAAGTTGGTTAAGCAATATTTGGGATATTTTCCATGGATCCAGTTAGCAGCAACTGTAAGTCCAATTACCAGAACTGTTTTGAAGGTAAATTCTTGTTGTGAACCTTCAAGTTTTGTATTTTAACTTCTACCTCACTTAATATTATAGTTTATTGGTTCAAAAATTTCATTTTGAAATCTACTTGATTGATTTTAATTTTCAGGTGGATGTGCTTATTACACCAGACTTTATATGGAAAGATCGATTTCATGGCACTGCCCAGCGTTGGTGGATTCTAGTTGAGGTGCAGACCTTGATCCTCTATCTGTTAATTTTCCGTGGAATGATTGCCTGTATGATGTAATCTAATGTCACATCGATTATGGCCTCTTATACTTTACATGCTTAACTAGCAGAATTAGACTAATTTTATTTTAAAATGCATCCTGTTCAACTACGTTACAGGATTCTGAGAATGACCATATCTACCACTCGGAGCTATTCACTCTAACAAAGCGGATGGCTAAAGGGGAACCTCAGAAGCTCTCATTCACTGTACCAATATTTGAGCCACATCCACCACAGTATTATATTCGCGCTGTTTCTGATTCTTGGTTGCATGCAGAGGCGTTCTACACCATTTCTTTCCAGAATCTAGCACTGCCAGAGGTAATTAAATTTTGCTGTTGGTTTCTTTGGAATTTTTTTTTGGCAATTGCAATTGCAAGGAGCTCCTGCCAAAAGCTTTGTCTCATCAGACATGTATTTTTTCTTCAGGCCCATACTTCACATACAGAACTGCTAGATTTGAAACCTCTCCCTGTAACATCTCTTGGAAACAGCACTTATGAAGCATTGTACAAATTCTCGCACTTCAATCCGATACAAACACAGGTTTGATTCGGCGATTCTACACCTTTTTTTGGTTTTCCCTTTTTATCTTTTGGGCTGTATCCATTACATTTCAATGACTTGACATTTTTTCTGCGAACGGGCAGACTTTCCATGTTCTGTATCACACAGACAATAATGTACTACTGGGAGCTCCCACTGGAAGTGGGAAAACTATTTCTGCTGAGCTTGCTATGCTTCGCCTCTTCAACACCCAGCCTGATATGAAGGTTTGTTATTCACATATCTTAATGGTATTACACAGAAGATGAACAATATTTTAGAATCATGGTTTGGTGAGAAAGAAATAAAACAAATTTTGAAGATTACAGTGAATTAGGGTTTTATTTTGGGCATCAATATTTCAGTAACATCAGAAATGAGGAAATTGTATTCTCCGCAATATTTTCGTGACTGGAAAGATGCCCACTGCAGTCACGAAAATATTGTTTGTTTGGATATGGATTTGGTCTGGGCCATGGTTTGCTACCATGTGGTCTGGGATCTGAACCCCCTCACGGTACCTACCTAGCTATTTGCTAGAGTTTCCTGTCTCCTAATTGTAGGGTTCGGTAAGATGCTCCAGACTCCAGTTTCAAGCCCAGGTCCGCGAAGTGGGGTTGGGGGATTTCTGGGTATCAAAATAAGTATATTGTATAGGTTCCATTTAGTGAAACTTTAAGAAAATATCAGGAGAATCACAAAATCAGGAAGGGAAGGGTTTGTTTCCAGAGGATAATACTTGGTGCCGATCTGGGCAACTCTACTAAGGGAAATAACTTTCAGTAATTGCAAAGTCTCATGCTTTCGCATTTGTCAAATTTATGGACGGAATTACTGAGTTTTTCTTACAAAACAGCTCTTTATGTTATTTCTTTTGGATTTTCATCAAAGTATGTGCTTTCTAGTCAAGTATAAAATTGTTAATGGCAATTAAGGTTCCTTGTTCTGAGGGTTAACATTTGGTGTATCTTTGTGTTCCACTACATGTTTTGAATGCTGCTTTGTATTCTAAAGTGCTATTTGTGTGAATTGTTTAATGTAGGTCATTTACATAGCACCTTTGAAGGCCATTGTTCGAGAAAGAATGAATGATTGGAGGAAGCGCCTTGTTTCTCAGCTAGGGAAGAAAATGGTTAGTATTATATTTTTTTTGTTGCTTTTAGCTATATTTTCACATGTGGTACTGGTACTAACTGAATTTTTTATCAGGTTGAAATGACAGGTGATTATACTCCAGACTTGATGGCCATCTTGTCAGCAGATATCATAATATCGACTCCTGAGAAATGGGATGGTATCAGTCGTAATTGGCATAGCCGAACCTATGTTAAAAAGGTGCAATCATTTATATATCAGTTTTTTTTTTCAAGGCATTATTTCACTTTCATTAATTGGTTTTCTCGTCAATATATTCTTTTTCTTTTTACACTTGAGTTCTACTAGATCATCTGAAGTCATGTCTTAAACTGTGATTTCATCTAGGTTGGGCTTATGATCTTGGATGAGATTCACTTGTTGGGAGCTGACCGTGGGCCAATCCTTGAGGTATTTATTTGAAAGTTCCAGGGCTCTTAGCTAAACTATATATTTGAATTTCATGTTATGTAGCTTCTTTACTGATATTTTTGGATTGTCCAGTGAAATTTATGTTTTGAGTGCTAGTATTAACCCCTTTTGTTTTATTTCGTAATTTTATACTCTACTCAAATGCTTCAGGGTTTTATTATCTACTCAACTCGAATATGGACCGAATGTTGCTATTCCTTAAATTAGTTAAAAAATAAAAAAATAAAGGGGCAAGCTTTGAAAGTCTGCTCCGTTGGATTCCACTTAGTTGTGAGCAATCACATCTTTTGACATATAATAGTCAAGTCATAAATTAACTGCGCGGTTTGTATATTTCTTTTAGGCAAATGTTTCTGTTCCTTTCTTCACATGTATTGTTAGCTTGAGTAGTTGGTTCTTATTTATTGAAATTCCTGTGAACATCCTAACTCCAGATATATTGTTTCAGGTTATTGTGTCAAGGATGAGATACATATCCTCACAGACAGAGCGTGAAGTACGGTTTGTAGGCCTTTCTACAGCTCTGGCAAATGCAGGGTATGCTCTTTGTATCTTTGATCCTAGTATCTTGCAATAGATCTTACTTTCAAGTACTCTAGTCTGTCTCTGTCTCTTTCACTTTTTTATTTGGGTCAGTCTTGACCTTCCCTGCATATGAAACTTAGTTGGATCCCTGGATGACCATATGTTTGCAGATTAATTAGCCAAACATTCTATTTTGCATTACTTATCTAGATATATTTTGTCATCACTATATTTTCTGTATTCTTAGGCATGCTTTATAGTCATACCGCTTTTAGCAAAGAGTTACAGGTGTCACATGTTCTATGCTTTTTCTGCAGAATTGCTGCAATGGTTTTTTTTTTCCCATTATCCTAGATTTAGACATTTTGTTATAGTTGTCATTTTTTCTCGAAGAAAAATCTTATACCGTTTGAATTATATAGAGATTTGGCTGATTGGTTGGGTGTTGGGGAAACTGGACTCTTCAATTTCAAACCAAGTGTGAGACCTGTACCCCTTGAAGTTCATATCCAGGTAAGTGGATTTAGTTTTTCAAAGTTCTTGAAAAGTACTTGACTATCTGTCGTATTAATCTTTGGGCTTTCTGTTTCATTTTTATAATTTATCAATCTCTTTTCCTGGGGAATATGGACATCCTTAGTTATTATGCAATTGACTTTGTTACATATCTCTCTTATTACTTTCTTGGTCTGTAGTATTAAGTTTTATAGTGCTTATTTTGGTTTTGTAGAAAAGTAGAGCGGTTATTTTTTAAATGCGGCTTGCGAAATTATTTCGTCATATATATTTCATAGTTGCAACTTAAGAAATGAATTTACTTATATGGACAAAATTACTAGTTATATATTGTTTTAACTATTATAACTTATAAGAAATATAAAAAGACTACAATGACTATGAACAAGTCCTACAAACACAAATCTACAGTCATATCACACAAGCAAAATACATTTGAGTCAGCAC
Organism: Rubus parviflorus; assembly: GCA_029955375.1. Taxonomy (NCBI): domain Eukaryota; kingdom Viridiplantae; phylum Streptophyta; class Magnoliopsida; order Rosales; family Rosaceae; genus Rubus; species Rubus parviflorus. Next base: position 11,296,220 of record JARGGL010000009.1, read on the forward strand.
TCCTTTCCCGTCCCTAACATACAGTAAAATAATATTTCTTAATTGGTTCGCACTATTTTGGTATAATATTTCCCGTTACCTTTACTTTTTCCAAAAATTATAATAAGGCATGAACCTGTTGCACAGGCCGCTAGATATACAAGTGTATTTTATGTTGGGGGTATATGACTACTTTAACTAGAATTTATACTGTCTTCCTCTTGATCTATGCATGTTTACAGTTTTACTTCATAGCAGTAATATGTTAGTTTCTATAAAACAGGGATATCCAGGAAAGTTTTATTGTCCAAGGATGAATAGCATGAACAAACCATCATATGCTGCTATATGCACCCATTCACCTACAAAACCAGTTCTAATTTTCGTTTCCTCTCGTCGCCAGACAAGGCTTACTGCATTGGACCTCATTCAGGTAGTATTGAAACTCAAAAATAATACCGAGGATATAAAGCACTTTATAACTATTGACTCTTTTTTTTTTCCGGTAATTAAAGTATGCAGCTTCGGATGAACATCCAAGGCAGTTTCTTAGTATACCAGAAGAAGAACTGCAGATGGTTCTTTATCAGGTTGCCGATAATAACCTGAGGCATACCTTGCAATTTGGCATTGGATTACACCATGCTGGTCTGAATGACAAAGATAGATCCCTGGTTGAGGAACTTTTTGCAAACAACAAGATTCAGGCATTTCTCCTTTACCGAAATAATCATTAGGAAAAGGAATAAAGAAGAATCGTTTCTTCTCACTCTTTATACTGATTAAATTGTAGGTATTGGTTTGTACTAGCACATTGGCATGGGGTGTAAACCTTCCAGCACATCTGGTCATTATTAAGGTAAGGCAAAACCCTTGTGGCATGCTTTTACATTTTTTTTCCAAGTACAAGGAACTCTCTATCTAGGATCTTTTTGCAGCAGCTTTTCAGAATTTGGGTCATTTTTACATCTCACATGCTTTAACATGAGTCTTGGAATCAATCAGTGAGATTGTATAGAATTTGACTTGGGGGTTGTAGCACTTACTTCTATGGATTTGAAGCAGGGGTATTGAACTTTACGAAGAAATCTGACCCAATAGTAAGATTCAATTAGAAGGCAAATATCTATTGGATTCTATCTTGATATTTGAAAGATTCCAACGAGAAAAATTTGGAAATATAACCAAAAGTACTTGAGACCATCCTTTACTGCTTTTTTATATTAAATTTCTCAGTGACCCGTTTTACATTGTTGGAATTCTGGTAGCTGTGCATGAAATGTTCTCCATTGTACACTCCTTATTTCCACCCCTTGTAGACACAATTTTGACTAGATTTTATATTCTCTTTCAGGGGACAGAATTTTACGATGGGAAAACAAAGAGATATGTCGACTTCCCAATCACAGATATCTTGCAAATGATGGGTCGTGCAGGCCGCCCACAATTTGATCAACATGGGAAAGCAGTCATTCTTGTTCATGAACCCAAAAAGAGCTTCTATAAAAAGGTCAAATTTGAAGCAGCGACTTTATATAGTTAGTGGAATGGAATGCATATTTTCTAGGATGATGGTATAATTTGTGGTTTTATGAATTGCAGTTTTTATATGAACCATTCCCCGTCGAGAGTAGTCTGAGGGAACAGCTGCATAATCACATCAATGCAGAGATAGTTTCTGGCACAATTTGCCATAAAGAGGATGCATTGCATTATCTTACCTGGACATATTTATTCCGCAGACTGGTATGGTCACTATAATAACTATATGAAATATATATATATATATGTATAGAAATATGTGAATCACTGAATCGGATTATACTTTTTTGTCTTTATTAATGGTTGATCAGATTCTACTTGTAATTTTTTTTTTTACGATAAGAAACACACTTTTATTGAATAAAGAGGAAATTTACAAGAAAGGATAAGTCCATCACAATCAGTCTACAATAATCTTACACAAAATCCTTGCATACTCTGACTTAAAATCTGATACTAGTAAAAAAAACAATAGGTCCCATGATGGAAAATCATGTTCTAACTTTTTGCCTCAGAAGTCTGGAATATTAAAGGCATCTGGGTAATTTGTGATTTTAAAGTGAATATTATTGTATCAATCTTTTGCTCAATAAAATCCGTTTCTTCAAAAAAAGAAGAAGTAAATATTATATTATCAAATTGCTACTGAAGTCGAAATGAAGTATTATTTCCTTGTAACTCCACGGCACAATGCTTTTGTTATTACGTTCTGGAAATGGCATGCATTATGCACGTAAAGATGCTGTTGAGACTGGCTGTGTTGAAATACGTGGATAATTAAGCTTCTTATATTTGGTTAAATATGTAACTTGTCTCTGATTTTTTTCATTTGATAATAAGATATTAATTTTTAGGTTGCCTCTGTGATACATAATATTAGATATCACCATTTTATATGCCTAACTACTATAGAGGCCTTTTTTTATTTTATTTTTACAGATAAGGATTATGTCTGTAATAACATAGAATAATCAACATAGTTCAGGGATTCCCATCATTCCTTGATGTAGACTGGAAGTTTCAGATGGGCATGTTGGATTAATTAAATAAATAGGCAAAAATGCACATCTTAAGTGACAAAAAGGTAATCTGCAAAGTGCTTCCGATGTGCCAAGCTAAGTGTCATTTTGGACTGGTGAGGCTTGGCTTGCTAGATCTTAATCAAACACAATCACATTTCAGGTGCCTGAACCTTCATCCTAAATTTCAGCTCACTATTTACGTTACTTTGGCCAAAGGAGCTGCACTTGAGCTTGAATAAATAATAGATATTATTGCTGAGACTTTTATAAGAGCATTAAAAATAAAGTTGTGAGCTCAAAAGCCGATCTCAATCTAACTTGTCTCTGGTTTTTAAGCATACAAGTCGTAGGTCAGCGTTACTTTGCCATCCTATAAGTAACAAATATGCCCTTTTTCTCCCTTTTTCTTTTGTCCTGGAAAAGTTCTGAACACCTATAATCTGCATCACTGTCGTGACACCATGACACATGATGAAGACACAAATTTAAACTCTTTGGTGTTGATTATTGTTGTGCTGTTAGTATTTTACTATATTTATTTTTTGAGCCTGTCCAAGATCTTACGTGGAAAGTTTTTTTGCTACAGATGTTTAATCCGGCTTACTATGGCTTGGAGAATACCGAAGCTGAAGTTCTAAGTTCTTATTTGTCTAGGTAATAGTATATTCCCAATTCTCACGGAATCTTTTTTTTTTTATCAAGATCCATCGTTCTCTTTTGGTGGTATCGCTTTGATTACTTGCTGATATATTTCTGCAGGTTAGTGCAGAACACATTTGAAGATCTGGAAGACAGTGGATGCATCAAGATGAGCAAAGACAGTGTGGAGCCAATGATGCTGGGTTCGATAGCATCCCAGTATTACCTTAGCTACTTGACCGTATCAATGTTTGGTTCAAACATTGGATCAGATACCTCGCTTGAAGTAAGAAACGGTTCTTGAAGATTTTTATTCAATATTCCAAATTCTCACTTTTACATTGTTATATGGTTGTGCTTAAGGAGGTTTTCGATTATAGGTGTTCTTGCATATCCTATCTGCTGCTTCTGAATATGATGAACTACCTGTTCGCCATAACGAGGTAATTATCATCTATTTTTGGCCCATATTAAGTGTACTTAGTTTTCCTTTTAGATAAGTAGAGCGGCACACACGATTGACTATATCATATGTTTTGCATGTGCTGGAAGGAAATAATATTAAGGTCAATGGAAGAAGAATTCTTCCATACAGTATGCTACAATATATGTTTTTCTTTACAACACCAGAAAGAGGACCTTAAGTTCTGCATTGGAACCCAGGGATTTTGCTGTATACTAGTCCTTGCAACCTATTTATTTAATCAACAAAGAAAAAAAATGAGATTGGTATCTTAATATTGTTAAGTATCATCTTGTTTGGTAATAGGAGAATTACAATGAGGCATTGTCAGAGAGAGTTCGATATAAAGTGGATAAGGATCGCCTAGATGATCCACATGTCAAAGCAAATCTGCTATTTCAGGTCAGACTTGTCTTCAACTATCTATTCATCATAACAAACATGAACTTTCTGTCATTTTTTTGTTAGTTCCTCTCATCTTATTTTCTCACCTTGTATGAACTTTTTGTTTAGGCACATTTCTCTCAGTTAGAATTACCAATTAGTGACTATGTCACAGACTTGAAGTCAGTTTTGGATCAAAGTATACGGATTATCCAGGCCATGATAGATATATGTGCCAACAGCGGGTGGCTTTCAAGTTCAGTTACTTGCATGCATCTTTTGCAGATGGTCATGCAGGTATTCTTCTTAGTAGTTACAGTTTTGACTTTTATTCTTATGAAAATAATTATTTGCTTAGATTAATGGAGAAGGGACTATCTAGGGATAACAGACCAGTTGATTTGCTAGACATGTCAGAGAGGCTGAATATCTATGAATTTTGTTAGTTGATGTCTTTTTCTTGTGTTGTTGATGGTATTTTGTATTTTCATTGGTTTCCAAGAAATATTCTTCTTTCTTCTTCAAGGTGGAATGCCTACAAACCTTTTAGGGCCATCTGACCAGCACTTAGAACCTACTACAAAAGAGAAATTGCAGTTGTTCGTATTTTTGAGGATTTTATACTGTGAAGAATCAAAGAGGGAAACCGATACCTTCCAGGTGGTCATATTTGCCTGATGAAGGGTAGGATTTGAGCTAACAAAACATCTAGGAGACGCCTAAAATCTTAGTCATTTTTAAGGCGTGAATAGTGATTAGTTATTTATGAAAAAGAGCGAGACATCTTTTTGCAATTATTCATTGGGTCAGATGATTTGCTCTTTAAAAATATTGACTTCATCTCCTAGGCTCGTCTCATATCCTTTTGGGTTCTTTTCAGGGCTTATGGTTTGATGAGGATTCTTCTTTATGGATGTTGCCTTGCATGAATGTTGAACTTGCTGACTCATTCTGCGAACGAGGATTATTCTGCATACAGCAACTATTGGATCTGCCTAAGGCAACTTTGCAGAACATGATTGGAAACTTCCCTGCTTCGAAGTTCTTTCAGGTGCGGACTTCTAAGATTTTGGTGTATAATTTTGTGTGGGTAAGATAAGGGTGGGTGGGGTTAGTGGGATGAGCATATAACAGAGGAACATGTGATTTTATTTTTTTTCCCCTTATTTAACAAGTGAAGATTATCAAAAAGTACGTAGATTTGCTTTTATTCTTTTGTGTGTGGCTCGTTCTCAGTCCCAGGGAAATACATCCATCTCTTCATTAATGCCTTGGGATTTTCCCAAGTGGTGACGGAGGATGAGATGTGGGTTAGAATTATATGACCTGTAATAATAAAAAACCATCTTCCCATTCCTTTGAGGCGTTCAGCTCTCTATTTTGTTCGTTAAAGGGCAAAGCTTATCTTATTTGTAACTGAATGTTTAAACTCTTTTTAAAAAAAAAAAAAATATATATATATATATAATTATATGTATGTGTGTTTGTGTGTATACAAACATTAGATAAGTATGTGATGCATCAAGGTATCAATTAATTTTTGGAGCCTTGATTGGCTTTCCCAGCCTCCAACTGACATATAGATGACGTAACATCACCAGACAGTTATTTCTTTCTTTAAGTTGGTTGGTTAGGTTATTAAAATATTAGATAGTTGCTCTCTTTTCTCTCTTATTGGCTGGCAGGCATGTCAACTGATATCAGTAGCTTGATATCTATCTCTTTTGTTCTTCTAGGATCTGCAGCTTTTTCCACGCATTGAAGTCAAGCTAAAAATTCTACGGAAAGATGGTGGAAAATCTTGCTCTTTAAGCATCAGATTGGTGAAGACCAATTTCAGGAAATATAAATCAAGAGCATTTACCCCACATTTCCCTAAGGTAAAACTTTTTGTTCTAAACTAGTTACTAGTGCACCAAACTAAGCTTGACATACTTTTTACAGGTGAAAAATGAAGCATGGTGGTTGGTCCTTGGGAACACCTCAACATTGGAACTATATGCTCTGAAGAGAGTATCTTTCTCCGATCACTTGGTTACTAACATGGAGTTACCATCAGATTCAACCACTCTCCAGGTACTGTCTATATTTTAATTTGACTAAGGTCGTCATTGGAATAGATAGAAGGTAAATACTTCATTTTTATCGAACAGCTAACTTATGCTTTCAATTTGTTAAAATGGTGCCTAAAGTAATGTAACCGTATTTCTGTCTTTTCAAAAGACAATCACTAAAGGTAAATAGGGGTTAGTGGAACTATTGTATTACTGCACACAGCTTAAAAAAAATTATATTGCATTGGAAATTATTAGTGTATATGTTGCATTGATCTGTTAATTGTATTGTTATTGATGTTTGTCTCACTGTTAATAGTTACGGGAATTATCTTACTTTATCACTAAGCGTCCATGAATATATGTTGTAGGGAGAGTTTGACTAATCTGCGCCTCTGATTCATCTTTCTGATAATGCATAATGTTGTTAACTGTTTTCGTCAGGGGATGAAATTGATTTTAATATCGGATTGCTATCTGGGGTTAGAACAAGAGCACTCAATTTCAGAACTAAATGGATGGCAGCAACCAGAGTAGGATTATCAGTAGATACTTTGCCATATTCGCTTCAGTGGCCATTGGCCATGGCACATTAGTCAGCAAGTTTGTATATGCATTAATGTTGTGATATCAGTTGTGAATGGGGCGCCCATACAAAGTAACAGGTGCGAATGCCACAGAGATTTCGCAGTTGGAGATAGTCAGCGAGATTGTATATAATGCATAACGTAGTAGTGATACAAGTTGTGAATGCCCATAGAAAGTAACAAGTTTGAATGCCACACGCCAGACTGAGCGTTTGAAAAGATTCTCAGTCCCGACCAAATCAGCCACACGCCACAGAAGCTTAATTCTATCTTCAGTCTTGCAATTTTGCTTGGAAATTTTTTAGAAATTTCTTATGAATTTTTAGCTTAATTTTACATAATTATTTTGCAAGCAACTAGTCTTCACTTTTTAATTAAAAAAAATATGGCTCGGTTGATTAGTCGGGACAAGCGTTTAAATAATAAGAAATTCACAGTGAATTCCTTTTATGTGACAAATATGGGCTGGGCTTAGTACAGACCAGGCCTAATTCAGCCTTTAAAGTACAATAACGATTTGACGTTTTTATGACGATTCGAGATGGGCCAGGCCCATATCGGCCTTTGAAATGAGGCCCATGTCCATTTTAAGCCACGATATGGGCTGAGCCAAGAACAAATGAGGCCCAATAAGGCCTGTCAAATGGAACAAACACGACCTGTCGTTTTTAAAGAGGATATGGGCTGGGCCAAGAAAAAAAATGGGCCCAAATATGCCTTAGAAATGAAATAGAAACGACACGTCGTTTTATGCCACGATATGGGCTGGGCCCAGAACAAATGAGGCCCAATAAGGCCTGTCAAATGAAACAAAAACGACAGGTCGTTTATAAAGACGATATGGGCTGGGCCGAGAAAAAAAGGCCCAAATCGGCCTTTGAAATGAAATAGAAACGACAGGTCGTTTTTATGCCACGATATGGGCTGGGCCCAGAACAAATGGCCCAAATCTGCCTTTGAAAAGAAATAAAAAACGACACGTCGTTTTTATGCCACGATATGGGCTGGGCCCAGAACAAATGAGGCCCAACAAGGACTGTCAAATGAAGCAAAAACGACAGGTCGTTTTTAAAGAGGATATGGGCTGGGCCGAGAACAAAAGGCCCAATTCGGCCTTTGGAATAAAATAAAAACGACGTGCCGTATATATGGGACTATTTGGGCTGGGCCATGAACAAATGAGGCCCAATAAGGCCTGTCAGATGAAACAAAAACGACAGGTCGTTTTTAAAATAGGATATGGAATGGGCCGAGAAAAAAGGCCCAATTCGGCCTTTTAAAAGAAATTAAAACGACGTATCGTTTTATGCCACGATATGGGCTGGGCCAAGAACAAACAGGCCCAATAAGCCTGTCGAAAGGAACGAAAACGGCAGGTCGTTTTTGAGAGACGATATGGGCTGGGCCAAAAATAGGCCCAATTCGGCCTTTGAAATAAAACGAAAACGGCAGGTCGTTTTTCAGAGACGATATGGGTTGGGCCAAGAAAAAAGGCCCAATTCGGCCTTTGAAATTAAAGTGACGTGTCGTATATATGGGACTATTTGGGCTGGGCCAACAACGAACAGACCCAATTCGAACTTTTTAAAAAAATACGACGTATCGTATATATGGGACTATTTGGGCTGGGCCAAGAACAAACCAGGCCCAATTCAGACTTTCAAATGATATGGAAACGACACATCGTTTTTATGCGACAATATGGGCTGGGCCAAGAACAAACCAGGCCCAATTCGGCCTTTTAATTGTTAAAAGAAGGCACGTCGTTTTTGTTATTTTTTAATAAGAATGCACGTGGCAGTGCATAATTGGCTATTTGGCCAGTCCCACTAATGAAGACTTCACACAACCGCATATACAATTATTACCGAAAGAGTAGACGGTTTTCATTTAGTACAAGCTTAGCTACATTATCTATTTAACTTATTTACAAAAGTGTACAAAGCAGGGCCTTAAGGCAGTCCTGAATCAAAGAACAAAGCAGGACCTTAAGGCAACAAGTTACCAAAGGACTAATCCCAATCAGCATCAAAGAACCCTGCATCCTTCATCTCAGAGTAATATGCATTATCCAGAAGAAATTGTTCTTCCTGTAAACAAGATAGATTTAAATGATTATCGCCTTCCCATAAGCTGTTGAAAACCAGAAAATATTGTTTAACAATGATTCTAAACAATCATCACCTGGAAAAAATCTGCCAGAAATGTTACGTATAGAAAAGGAAGATACAGAGAGTGGTAGCATATATCTGTCAAATTGTACAACCTGCAAGATATACATAATTCAAAGTTTTAATTGCAAGATAATGATAATAACCTTGGCCTTATTCAAATTTTCAACTAAGTTTCAATTACCAAATGCCAAAACCAGCCCCAATTCCTGCGAGCCCACAAGCAAACAGTGCCACAGCACCAAATACAAACATTACGACAATGTAATTGTAGAATGCTGTTCTGGCTGCAAACATGAGAACAGAACTACATGTTAAATTGGCCAAACTTTTTAAACAAAAGCAATGACGAAAAACCCTGAAATGTACTCACGCGGAAGCTTTTCTCTCCATTTGGAGAAATGCACAAACAATATGAAGCCATAGACTGCAGTAAGCAATAATTTGTGGATGAACCATAAGCCCCACTTCACTCTTGTACCTCCAACACCAACAATGAAGAGAGGGACCCCAAACCCAAATACATAGATTGCCTGAAAACAAACAAGGCTTATATTAAACCCATAGATGTAGAAAATGGTTTGAGTACCAGTACAAGGGTGGAAGACAGAATATACAATTGTTTTTTATGCGAATGGGATAAGAAACTCAAAGATAATAAAATAAGAATGGCCAAAGAAACACAAAGACAATTATACTACATATATAGGACTGTGTGTTAGGCTGTATATCTTCCATTACAATTTTATATATTCAAAAGGTATTGGCAGAAAATAACTGTCAAGACTATCAAGTATTTACACTTCAATGTCATGCTAAACACACTAAACTTCTTCAAGACCAAAGCAACAGGTGGCATGAATATCTCATACAAGCCTGGTTTGAGGAATAGAATCTTTTGTTTAGATCATTGAATTGCTCAGTTTGGAATAAGGCCCTAGTATGTTTAAATAGATGATCTGATTCACTAATAATCCACTACACGATAATATATACAAGTGGAAACTGGAACAGGAAGACCCCACATCATGGAACCACTGAAATCAAAATGGCATATGTAATGAATTAAGCTGAAACCACAATATGCAGATATGGAACAAGTAGTGAATCACAAAGAGGTAAGAGTGGCATGTATGATATCAAAAATGAATTTACCAGAAACAAGGTTAATACCTTGAGGAGTATGTCCACAGTAACAATGATCCCTGAGACAAGCAAAGTCTGAGCTAAAGCTTCAACCCCACTTGTGTAATTGTCCTGGAGTAGAAAAGCCACCAAACTAATCTCCAAACACATAATTGCAGAAGCAGTGAACAAAGACAAGAGATTCCAAGCAACAGCCTTTCCAGCAGAGCATTGCCAACCCTGTAAATGTAATGAAACACCAGACCAAGCTAATATCAAACCCCCAAAATTCACAAAGAATGTAAAATCCCTAAAACCCTAAAATGTGAAAGCACGGACCTGAAGAGAGCACCAGGCGAGGTTGAGAAGGGTGGCCACCCAGACAAGGGCATAATAGGAAATCATGATATAAGACCTCCCATTGGAGAGCTTCTTGAGGTTCTTCTTTGCGTGGACCGCCAAGTAAACCAAGAAAACAACGGAAGGCACCACCAAAACGGCGTCGTACCAGACCCCATGGCAGTCTGACTTGCCGGCGACGGAAAAGCTCCGATCTTCACCGTCGACTGTGGCGGTAAGGCTTGTGATCGGCGCGTTGACCGAGGTGTTCAAGTATTCCAGAACATTTGTTGCCATAGCTCTGGGCCTCTGGCGTAGGATTGCATTTGCCGAGAGAAAACCCCCTTTATTTCGAATTAGACTCCTCAATTAGTAAACTTTGGATTATTCGATCAGATTTTTTTTTTGCTAATAAGAGAGCATTATATCACATAGTCACATACCACCAATACGACGTCGCTTCTGCCTAAACCAATACGACGTCGCTTCTGCCTCGCGCACCATTATCAAGTATCAACTAATTTTTGTTTCTTATCAAAAAAAAATAACTGAGTTTTGTTGTTATGGTAATTAACTTAGAGCAAATTATTACTCAAACAACAAGTCCGAAATCTGTAGTGGAAATATTGGGGATAAATTTGGGCCTTGTGGGTGGGCGGGTTGGGATCACACTTGAAAGTTAGTGGGATCGGATCCAAAAGGTTGTAGTAAACCAATGGTTTATTTGGTTTGATACAATTTGATGAAAGTGCAATACGTCTCTTAGTTGAGAATAATATAATATAATACAATTGTGTGGCTCGGTGAGCAGGACAATCCCCCTTCCATTGTGAGTCGGTTTGTGCTGTTTTCAATAAGTGAGCATCAATCTCTTCACATACTTTACTTGCCAAGCACTCTTTTAGGTATTTTAATCATCATAAATTAAATATAAAAGAAAGAAAATAGAAGAAGAACGTTTTGATAGATAGAAAATACAGGGACGCCAAACTGGCTATACATAATAACCACCATAACTTTTATCAAAAAAAAAAAGACCACCATAACTTAGAACTTAAGAGGTAATCACGATGATGAAGCTTTATAAGCATGTGAGGCCAGCCTTGTGCGCGGGTGCACCTCTAACGGGGCAGCTCGTTGTAGAGTGAGCCCATATGCTTCGTCCATGTTTAACTTCTCAGCTGTCAGCCCATCAGGTAAGGCCCAATCAAATGCATGGACCAAGGTTGCAGTCATTAAATGGACCATACGCAAGCCCAAGCTCATCCCAGCACATATTCTTCGCCCAGCACCAAACGGTATGACTTCAAAATCATTGCCTCTAATATCCACATTAGACTTTTCGCCGCCCGGTAGGAACCTTTCGGGCCTGAACTCAAGCGGATCAGCCCATTCAGCCGGGTCACGCGATATGGCCCATACATTGACCAAGAGAGTGGACCCTTTTGGAATGTGGTATCCGTTGATTTCACAACTTTCGGTCGCCATGCGGGGCAACGAGAGAGGAGTGGACGGGTGGAGCCGGAACGTTTCCTTGATGACGGCCTGGAGGTAGGCGAATTTGGGTAGGTCCGATTCAGTTACGAGCCGGTCTTGGCCCACGAATTTGTCCAGCTCTTTTTGGACTCGCGCTAGCATTTGTGGGTGTCGAATGAGTTCAGCTATAGCCCATTCCACCGTGCTGGATGACGTGTCTGTGCCAGCCGTGAACATGTTCTGCATTGCACATAAAATATATATATATATATATATATATATATATAATGTAATTAAGATAAGATAAGATACTCATAGATTGGCTGAAAGAATGGTAGCTAAAACGTGACCCGTGAGGGGGTTAGATTTTGACACGTCCTATGAACTATGTCCATCAGTCCATGTCCATGTAATTAAGGTAGTACGTTGACCAAAAGAGCAAAGAGGCACGTACATGGATCAATTCATCAGTGTTACACTTTGCCACTATCTTTTCATAATTACAGTCACTAATTATTACTCTAAAGTAAATTAAAGCAAACATGGTATTTTTGTGAAGTGAACTAGTGAAGTGAGAGAAAGTAAGAGGAGGCACGTACCAAAAGCAAAGCCTTAATTTCAGTGTCCGTGAGTTTGGCTCCTTCACCGTCGGCATCTTCCTTGAGCGAGAGCAAAGTGGTCAACATGTCAACGTGCTCCGCTCTCCCACTACTCATCTTCTTCTTGTGATCTTCCACAATGGCGGTCAAGAAGTCGTCGAATCTCTTGTGCAGCTTCTTCATCTTCGATGCCACGCCTTGCAAGTCAAGCCACTCGACGGAGGGGATAAAGTCACCGATGTTGAACACTCCTGCCAACACCATCATCTCCACCACCATCGATTTGAACTCGTCCGCCTTCGGATCGTCCCCTCCGCTCCCGTCACCGAAAACCCTCCTCCCTACCATCACCCGCCCTAGTGCGTTCACCGTGCACAGATTCAGCAGTTGCGCCAAGTTCACTACCTTTGACCCTGCATTTGCCAACGCATGCGCTAGCACAGCTACCTCCTCCTATATTTTATTTTTAAAGAGTGATCGAACATCCAATTAATTAAAACCAAAATCGATGGTGGTAATATTCCAATTTTTTCAAGAAAGAAAAGTCAAAGTACGTATTTGACGTCAAAATTTTCTTAAAAATAAGTTTAATCTCTAGTGCCTGAGCCACTACGTTAAGTAATTTATTACTGTACTTGGTGCTTTAATCAATAATAAATATTTTACTCTTCTGTTTAGACAAAAATAGTCAATAATAATATATTTAATGCATGAAAACTGAAGAACGTGGTGGCTTCTTATAGAGTTTGAGTTTTATACGCAGCTTATCATGTTTAATTACCTGGCGGACATGTTTAAGATCATCCAAGGCCTTGCCGGAAAACAAGTGGACGGAGCTGATCTTCCGGAACATGCGCCAACGCGGACCGTAGGGCGCGAACACGAGGTCCTGGTAGTTATAAGCAAGGTGCTTGGCGCCGGAGTTGGGCGGCCGGCTGGAGAAGTTGGCGTCATGCGTTTTCAAGAACTGGGCAGCCACGGATGCTGATGCCGCCACGACTACGTCCACGTAGCCGAGGCGGAGGTGCATGAGCGGCCCATGTTTTTGGGCCAAGTCCGCGAGGGAGTGGTGCGGGAAAGGGCCCAAGTGAGGCAGGTTCCCGACCACAGGCCATGGTTTCGGGCCCGGAGGGAGAGGGAGCGAGTGACGCTGGGTTTTGCCGGAGAAAAGAAGCCGGAACACAAACACAGCGAAGAGTACTGTGATGACTACTATGAGAAACATGGCTCTTCGATTCTTCTTTCTTTTTGTCACACTTCAATCTTAGTCGACTTATATATATGTGTAGAAGTTCTGTACATAAATGTTTTAGATGGGAATTGGGAAGTAGGGTGTGTGGAGTTAGTAGGTTACAACGTGTGGTTCTGTTAGATGGGTTAGGTTGGTTTTTTTTATATATATATATTTTTGTATTTTTGTATAAGTGAACGGTAGATAGACACACACATGTTTGAACTTTGAAGGGCAGACATCCCGTGAAAAGTTGTACAGAATTGGTAATTGATGATTTTGATGTGAAGAAAAGGAAATATGAAAAAGGAAATATCCCAGGACTATTCCTTTTTGACTCCTGGCCAATATGAAAAAGGAAATATTTTATAGGAAATATGAAAAAGGAAATATCCCAGTATACATTAACATACACTTAATTTGTTTTTAGTGGTAGATAAAATTAGCCTTCATTTTCTTCATCAATTTCTTCGAATGACAGATTACAAGTTGCCACAAATGAAGGGGTCGAATTTAATTAACAGCTCATGTCTTTTAAACAAACACGATTACACTTATTTGCTCAAAGACAAATCTAATGAAAGTGTAGGCAGTTTCTAGTACTTATTTAATTTTTTTATTTTATAGTACTTATTTAAATTCTTTATTTTAATATTTTTTTATTGTTATGAAGAACCATAGTAATTTTATTAAGCAGTCATGTCGGTTACGAGTGAGTTAGTCTCGATTCATTAATTACATATCACCGGCTTCCACAATATCATGCTTTTTAGGGCCACTATGTAAGAAGGTGTTGGACCATTTTTATTTTATTTTCGGGGACTCCCTAATCTCATTAATTGCAATCGTTTTAATAATGTTATGAAACATGGGTTACTTGGTCTTATGAAACACAATCATGTCCAATCACATCCAGTCCCCCATACCAAACGTGCCCTAGTAGTACCAATCAAACCCTATTAATCTAATGAAAGTGTAGGCAGTTTCTAGTACTTATTTAATTTTTTTATTTTATAGTACTTATTTAAATTCTTTATTTTATATTTTTTTATTGTTAGGAAGAACCATAATCTATATATATAATGCCAAAACATGGGTTCTTGGTAAACATTCAAAAATCCAAGATTTACCTTTCCAATCATATATCAATCAAAATAGAAATTTTAATAAAACAAGAACAAAAGAGTAAATCGCATATTTAGAAAATAAATAAAAATATATGTATGGCCCCACACCCACCCACTTGCCCACTTCATTCAATTATAAATTTATTAGTCTTTATTAATTTCTTTACTCAAAATATTTGAAAATTCATTTTTTATTTAATTCAAAAAATAAAATAATAATTTTGATGGATTCTTAATATAATCAATTTTTAACATTAGAGATCCCTACATCGATATACCGCACTAGAAATCAGGATACGAATATTTAGCACGCGCAATATAAAAAATAAAATAATTAATAGATGCGGCCCAAAAATAAACAAATTTTTGGCACATAGGAGACCACTAGATCAATTTACCGCACCAGAAATTAGGACACGAATAATGCGCACGCTCGAGCGTGGTCTTCCGCACGCGCATAGCGCGTGCAGGAATGCTAGTAATTTTATTAAGCAGTAAAGCCGGTTACGAGTGAGTTAGGCCCAGTTTGGCATTGTTGTGCTGTTGGGGGAATTGCTTTTGAAATTGTTGTTGATAGAATCAGCTGAGTGTTTGGTAAATTGATTTTAGAAGTTATGTGGATACGAAAAGCAGTTTTAGGGTGTTTGGTAAACTATCATCGAAAAGTGTTGTGACTGTATATAATTACTAAAATAGACATAGATGCTGAAAATGTTTCTAAATTAAATATTTAAGCATATTTACCCTTCAAAGTTTTTTTTTTTTTCCTTCTTCTTCTTCCTCTTTTCATGTTGAGAAAAAAAAGAAGAAAAAAAAAAATCAAAGCAAAAATTTTCTTCGTACAAACAAAAAGGAGAAAAATCAAGGAAGGGTGAGCTGTGAGCATGAGGATGCTTGCTGATTGTTCAGATTTAGATTTACAATGAAATAAATATTTATAATTTGGAGCAACATGAACAAACCCAGAACGAAGAAACATGAACAAACCCAGAAACCAATCCCCTTCCCTTCTCAAAGCAAACCGAAAGTCCCAAACCCAGATGAATGAAGAATTCCAACAAAATCACAATACCAATTCATAAACCAATCAATACCCAGACCATTTACTTCCAAATATCAATACACGTTGAAAAACCAATCAATACCCAGACCATATACTTCCAATTATTAATACCCAGACCATCCTCCATCATCTTGCTCTTCTGAAACTGCCTCAAAACCTTAAGTGAAGTATCCAAACCCAGCTCGTGGCCCGCAACCCTCATCTCCTCAATCACCCTCCAAAACTCCCCAATTGAATCAGCCCTTATCCAGCTCATTGTTTTGGGATTTTTGTTTAAATTGAAGAATTGATTCCGATTTTAATTTTCTATTTTGTCTGGTCTGGATTTGAGACCACGAAGAACTGCTTGGGAAGATACCAATACACCTTTACTTACAGAGAACGAAGCCGACGACGGAAGAACAATGGAGGCAGCCAAGAACATAGAGCACGAAGGATAAGGGAAATAGGGTTTAGGTTTTACTGTAAATTTTAGAAAAGATGTAGGACAAAATGGGCAGTTTAATAAAATTCATTAAACTCTCCGTGTTTTCTATATGGGAAAAAATCACCTTTAGTCCCTGAACTTTGACTCATTCGACACTTTCGTCCCTGAACTTTGAAATATATCACTTTAGTCCCTGAACTTTGAAAAACACTATCACTTTCGTCCCTGACCGAAGTTTTCACCGAATAAACCTCCGATTCCGGCCAATTCGAACAACACCACATACTGGTCTTTGAAGCCCCCCTTGAGGCGAGTTCAACGCCACCAACCTCGCCTCAAACTGTCGCAGGACGGCGGAGAATTTTACAATTAAAGTTTCGGCCACCACCGGCTTTCGAGCTAAATTCGAGCCATTGTAGGCCGAATTGAACTTAGCCCCAGTTATAAAAGTTACTCCTCTCATCCGTACGAACATTTTGGCATAGGTTTTACACCATTTTTTTTTTTCCGGTCAGGGACGAAAGTGAGGGTCGGTGTTGAAGTTCAGGGACCAAAGTGATATATTTCAAAGTTCAGGGACGAAAGTGTCGAACGAGTCAAAGTTCAGGGACTAAATGTGATTTTTTCTCTTTCTATATTGGTTCCGCATAAGCAACTTTAAAAGCTACAATTGTAGCTTCTCAAAACCTGCTGTTGGGAGAAGCAATAAAGGCCAAAAGCACTTTTCAAGGAGTTTTACCAAACACCTTAGTTTATGCCCAGAAGTTGTTTTGGTCCCAAAAGCACCTCAGGAAGCAATACCAAACTGAGTCTTAGTCTCGATTCATTAATTACATATCACCGGCTTCCACAATATCATGCTTTTTAGGGCCACTATGTACGAAGGTGTTGGACCATTTTTTTTTAATTTTCGGGGACTCCCTAATCTCATTAATTGCAATCGTTTTTAATAATGTTATAAAACATGGGTTACTTGGTCTTATGAAACACAATCACACCCCATACCAAACGTGCCTTAGTAGTACCAATCAAACCCTATTAATTCCAGAAAACTCTAGTTTGGGTGTATAAGACCATCTCCCACCATAAGTTAAAGTTTAACCTTCCTAAAATGGAATATACTAGATAATATTCTTATTTAGCCTACTTTGTTGGTTTAGCATTGCCATGGTAGGCTAAACTTAAATATTTATTAATTGTTAACAACTACATATTTTAATTAGCAAAAAAAACAACTACATATTTTAAAAAGAAAATAATTTCCTATATAAACTTGCACATTATCACAATTTCCATCATCTATCAATTTATACAAAAATTTTCAATCTTTCTCACAAATACAATGGATCCATTTGAAGTGTCATCCTCCTCTCTATCTTCAAATGGAACCATTGATTATTGTAATTCGGTTTTGTCCGTATTTGATCGGGATTAAAATTTGTTACTTCGAATGTATGATAACAACAATCTTCTCCTAGATTGTTACTTCGAATTAGAAAAAAAAAAAAAAAAAACTTCGAATTAAAATAAAATCTCTTTATTTACATAAAATGTCTATTTGATAAAAAATTAAATATTACATAGTTATTTATAAAATTGTAAACATATATATTTTATATTTTATTTTCAAAAATTGTAAAATATATATATATATATATATCAAATATTATATAATAAAATTGTTATAACCTAACTATTATAAAAAGATATGAAAGTTAAAAGAAACAATAAAATAATGTGGGGGCCATCAATATAACCTATGAAATCATAAGCCAAATTTGGCTTATGAAATTTGGCTAGGTCAAATTTCTTTTTTGGGATATGAACTATAACCTATGGTGGGAGAGGTTATAGGTTATAATTGAAATTATAACTTATGGTGGGAGATGGTCTAAGTATATAGTGGTTAGGTAGGTTCTCGGGCGAGGTTCAATCCCCATCAAACTCTTTCAATTTAAAAACAAAAAAATCTTTATTAATTCCAGGATCGTATGATGGCAATTAAATAAGGGGAGTGAAATTTACACCCCCTTATTTGTAATCCACACCCCCACTCAGTTATTTTAATCTTATTTATATCAAACTCTTGTGAACTTCCCAATATACCCCTTTGACGTCAGAATTTTTTTTTCATACCTCCCTTTCAGGTGAACAAACCCAAATTCAAAAAACTCATCAATTTCGCATGAGGTGAGATTCGAACCTCTCACCCCATACTTGCAAGCTTGCACCTCATCCACCACAGCACAAGTTGCTCCCATTATTATATATACAAAACATAATACTTATAAGTTCCTAGTGGCAAACCAGACCCACTTATTTATTTACTTGAAACATTACTTTATATTTTTTTCCTTACTTTATTTAAACATTACTTTATATTTTCTCCTTACTTTATTTACTTTATTTTTTCTTTCTTATTTTTATATTTAAAAAATTCGTATTTATTTAATTTAAAAAAAAATCTTCTTAAGTGAAAACTTAGAAACAATTTCTCATACCCAAATAAAAATAAATGTTTTTATTTTGCGGTAATTATTTTTTAAAATTAAATAAAAATTTACAAATAAAAATAAATGTTTAAATTTAAAATAAAAATAAATAAATCACTAAATAAAGTAAGAAAGTAAATAAATAAGTGGGTCTGGTTTGCCACTAGCAACCTATAAGTATTATGTTTTGCATATATAATAATTAGAGTAACTTGTGCTTTGGTGGTTGAGGTGCAAGCTTGCAAGTATGGGGGTGAGAGGTTCGAATCTCACCTCATGCGAAATTGATGAGTTTTTTGAATTTGGGTTTGTTCTGCTGAAAGGAGTATGGAAAAAAATTCTGACGTCAAGGGGTATATTGGGAAGTTCACAAGAGTTTGAGATAAATAATATTAAAATAACTGAGTGGGGGTGTGGATTACAAATAGGAGGGTGTAAATTTCACTCCCCTTAAATAAATGGCACGTAGCTCTCCCCGTTTAAATAATTAATTAGTGTTAAATTATATATGCTCACCAGTGAGCACAAAGATATTTTCTTCATTAATGGGCCGTTCTTGATTATATTTGCAGATCGAGAACACAATCAACAAATTGGGAGTCTCCTAATTAAGACATGCGATATATACATTCAGATTTCGAACCCAATTAAATTCATGTTGCACGTACAGTTGAACGGTTGAACCAACTCCAATTATATTTGCGGTGGTTTTGGTAATATAACGAAGTGGAAATTAAGTTGGCTAGAGATGTCCATCAGAAGAATGAAAGACGGAGACACAAACTTTGATTATGTAAATCAACCCATTACACACTTGAAGCATCATTCAGTAGCTGCAAAAGCAATTCTCACTAGAGAAGTGCACAAACTTTGACACTTGAACCCACCCAGAATTCAAAAAGCCCGAAATTCAAACAGAGAAGGAAACTTTTACTCATCCATGTCGTGGTCCTCATCCATTTCCTCAATCTTCATCTTCTTCACTGCCTGGTGAGCATCGGTCGACGGTGGCTCCTTGGAAAGATGGATCAACACATCAGACTTCTGACCGGTGACAGCATTAACAAGCCCACCGTTCTTCTCAACCCGATAAACCAACTCACTTCCATTAAGTCCTGCATCTATATACACAGTAGAGTTCTCATCTATGTCTTCTCGAATCAGCATTCTTGATAACTCTGTCACCACTTTCTTCTCAAGCCATCTCCTGATAGGTCTAGCACCATAAACCTGAAAATTATGAAACATTCATTTAGTATTTCAATGTAGATATTGGGTTTGCCAATTATAGTTCAGAACAAATTAAGTACTAACCGGATCATAACTCTCATCCAGAATATAATCCAATGCTTCATCAGTCACTGCCAAAGCAATACCCCTCTCAGCAAGTCGGCCAGCAATGTCCTTCATTTGTAACCTCGCCACCTTCCTCAGTTGGTCACGTGAAAGAGGGTCGAAAACAACTATCTCATCAAGCCGATTTAGCAACTCGGGCCTAAAGTGCTTTCTCACCTGTCCAGTAAATATTAGATTAACTTTGCATTACCAAAAAAAAACTCTAAATATCATATACAGTTGATCCCTAACATATACCTCTTGCATAACTCGATCACGAGCAACTTGCATTGTACACTTGCCCATTAAACCAGATAGGAGATGCTCCGCCCCGAGGTTCGAAGTCATAATAATCACTGTATTCCTAAAGTCAACTGTACGACCTTGGCCATCAGTTAACCTTCCATCATCTAAAACTTGCAGGAGAGTATTGAAAACTGTAGAGTGAGCTTTCTCCACTTCATCAAACAATATAACACTATAAGGCCTCCGCCTCACAGCCTCTGTGAGTTGTCCACCTTCTTCATGACCAACATATCTGTGAAAAAATTAGAGCAGTCAGATTCTATCGTACTGAATCAAGAAAATTAATGCAAGAATGAGGGGATGACAAGGCATTTGAACTTACCCTGGAGGAGCACCAATCAAACGTGCAACGGAATGTTGCTCCATATACTCGGACATGTCTATTCGAACAATTAGTTTTTCGTCATCAAAAAGTTGCTCAGCAAGAGCCTTTGCAAGCTCAGTTTTACCAACACCTGTTGGACCCAAGAAAAGGAATGATCCGGTTGGTTGTTGTGGTCTGCCTAACCCAGCTCTTGATCTCAATACAGCTTCTGCAACAGCATCAACTGCCTGGTTTTGACCGACTACTCTCTTATGCAATCTCTCACCAAGTCCAATTAACCTCTCTTTGTCATTCTGGCCAAGCCTTGTAACTGGTATGCCGGTCCAACGGCTTACGACCTCTGCAATATGCTCTGGCCCAACAGTTTCAGTCAACATCAAGTTTTCATCAGTGCTTCCTTCAAGCTGAGCAATAGCAGATTCCACTTCCTGAATAGCCCCATAACGCAAATCAGCAGCCCTGGCTAGATCATATCTTCTTTCAGCCTCGGCTAAAGCAAATAAGAGCTCTTCACGCTTTTGCTTAAGCCTTCGAATCTCATCAGTCCTTTCCTTCTCTTTTCTATACTTCATCATCAGGGGCTGAAGCTTGTCTCTCAAGTCATCAAGCTCTTTCCGGACCTAAAATTAAAATTTTAGAACCACCATACGGACAATAAAAAAAAAAAAAAATCATATAAGGTATTTCCAATAACACATCGGAGATGCAGCACTTACTTCAACAAGACGAGCTTTGCTAGCTTTATCCTTTTCTTTCTCAAGTGCATGATGCTCAACTTCCAGCTGCACTCTCCTTCTTTCAAGTTTATCAATTTCTTCAGGTTGACTGTCAAGCTGGACTCTCACATTTGCACAGGCTTCATCAACTAGATCAATTGCCTTGTCAGGTAGATGGCGCCCTATAAAATAAAAGGAAAGAAAAAAAATTTCAGTATCAAGAATTCAAGATTATCAAACAGCACTACAATGTCATATTAAACAAGTCTTTAACTATATTGACTAGCTGCAAGTCATACCTGTGATGTATCGACTTGAAAGCTGTGCAGCCACAACTAAAGCTCTATCCAGAATTCGAACACCATGGTGACCTTCATATCTCTCTTTCAATCCTCGAAGGATGCTAACTGTGTCTGGAACACTAGGTTCAGCCACATAAACCTGTTGGAACCTTCGCTCAAATGCAGCATCTTTCTCCACGTATTTCCTGTACTCTTCAAGAGTAGTTGCACCAATGCACCGGAGCTGACCTCTTGCGAGCATTGGCTTGAAAAGGTTCGCAGCATCCATAGAACCCTCTGTTCTACCGGCACCAAGAACAAGGTGAATTTCATCGATGAACAGAATCACCTTCCCTTCAGCCTCTTCTACTTCTTTCAAGACAGCCTTCAACCTTTCTTCAAATTCTCCTCTATATTTTGCGCCCGCCACCAGAGCACCCATATCTAATGCGATAAGCCTCACATCAGCTAGATTACTCGGGACATCCCCTCTTACTATCCTCTGAGCCAAACCTTCAACTACAGCTGTTTTTCCAACTCCTGGCTCTCCAATTAGTACTGGGTTATTCTTCGTTCTCCTTGAGAGAATCCGAACCACCCTCCTTATCTCCTCATCTCTACCAATCACTGGATCAAGCTTCCCGGCCAGCTCAACAAGGTCTCGCCCATAGGTCTTCAATGCCTGGAAATTTGTGTCCCCGGAGGCACTCTCAACCTTTTTTCCCTCTTTACCACGAAGCTTTTGGACTTCCGATTTCACCTTTGCTGTGGCAATGCCAGCTTCTTTCAGCAAGTCCCCAATCTGGGAATCCTCAAGAAGGCCAAGAATCAATTGATCGACAGCCAAGTGTGTATCCCCTTGTGCTTTCTGTGCCGCTTGCGCTCTCCGAATGGCTTTAATGAGAGTAGTGCTGGCTGGTACCTGCTCTGGGGGAGGGGACTGAGACGGAAGTTTCTTTAGAGCCTGATTGAGTACTCTCTCCACAGAATTTGGAGACTCTCCACTGCCACTAGCATTGGCAATTGCCTGTCTAAAAATGCCAGCAGGGTCCGAAATCAATGAGGATGCAAGATGGAGCGGCGTGAGCTGCACATGGCCAGCATCCACTGCCAGTTCATGAGCCCCAGCAAGAGACTCATTGGTCTTGTGGGTGAACTTGTCAGGATTCATTTCCTTAAACTTTCAATACCTGAAAAACACTAATAGCACACACCCATAAGCAAACCCCAATCAAAATTTGCCTAAATATCCAAACCAACATACATATACAATTCAATTTTTCTCCTTCAATAGCAGATTCCTTCACGAGGCTATCAAGTAATACATTTCACAAAGTTAAAATGCAAACAATGATGCATAAACTTAACTGTTTTCTCAGGGTTACTCTACATTTATCTAAGGAAGAATGCATTCAATCTGTATGGCTAAAAACCCATTAGCAAACCCAAATGAAAATTTGCCTTGTACATCCAGAGTAACATGCCTTTACAATTCAATTTTTTTTCTTTCAATAGCCAATAGTAAGCCCATTAAGAATAAATTGACTATTTTCTCAGGGTCACTGTACATTTAGCCAACGATGAATACATTGTCTTTGTTCTGGCCAAAGGGAAACTCAAAAATTCAACCTTCACTTATAGTTCTAAAGAAAACTCAAACATAATCACATCCTACTATCCTAGCATTGCAGAGTCAATAACTACTCGAATTCCTCTACTGAAAGGCAAACCATCAAAAAAAAAAAAAAGAGCAAAGCAAAGCAATCAAACGAGACATAGAAAACCCAACCACTGATAGAGAGACAGAGAAGAGCAAGAGATTCGCGTACCTTGTAAGCTGAAGCCGACGATTGAACTTGTTTGATAATGGTGCGAGTATTGGTGACTGTGTTTTTGCTTTGCGAAACAGAGTCGAGTCGTTCCTGATTCTTCTGAATTGACAGTGGGAGTGGGAAGGATTTAAGGAGAGACATCTAGCTGACACGTAAGCGCCTCGAAAGTACTAGACGAAGCAGGAAGCTCCGGGATTTTTCCGTCTTTTAATTCTCCTGCGTTTCTTTGTGAGTTTTTCGTAATTTCCTTACTGGTTTCTTTTATGGCTAATTATGGCCATCAATTACTTTCCCGGTTTTCGATTTGGTTGGTGGAAGCCTAGAAGCTACTGGATGATCCGACGGTTTCGAACTAGAAGCAAAGAAAATTCTAGAAGTTCAGCGTCATTCGTCAATCGGAATCTTTGTCTGGAACTCTGGAAGCCTAGAAGCTACTGGATGATCCGACGGTTTCGAACTAGAAGCAAAGAAAATTCTAGAAGTTCAGCTTCAATCGGAATCTTTGTCTTCTCGATGTGGTTTCATGTCATGTTCTTTTTATTACACAACTGTTTGTCCAATGTCAATTTCAATTAGTTGAACTCAAAACTCCCCACTTACGAAAAAGAGACTTATACCGACCAAATAGTCATCGGTAAATCTAGTTTCATGTTCATGTTATAAGTCACACTTAATCAAAAAAACCGTAACTATGCTGCAAATCATTTGGTCATCTAACCATTCTAAAGAGTAACCTTTGGTCATCAACCGAAAAAGTGCAACGTAGAGACCATAGGAACCCTGAATAATTGGTTATCTACCATAATATTGGTAGAATTTACAGCTGACAGCCCCGTGAAGCATTCTGCATTAGGAACCACTACAGATTGTAAAATGCTGCACTTTTTCTGAGACTCATGGGAGAAGAATACAACTTTCTCATGAACCAATTTTGCTATCAAGTGTCCACATTTCAAGGGGTAAAATTGATGACAGATGTACCAAGTTCACATCCTTTCCCATATAACAAACTACTTGTTCGTATATATACAAAAGACTGCATAAATGAGTTGTAAGTTTGTAACGACACAGCGGACATCTGGAAAAAAGGATATCATGACCACCTAGAAGATTTGGTATTTTAGGTTTGTCTCCATTTCAGTCCCAGGATCAAGGCAGGGGTGGCCAAGTTTTCTGCAACACAAATAAACTAGACTTATCTGATCATTTACATACGAAACAAAACTGATTAATATCTAATAGTTTATAGTAGTACTGTATAAACAACCATGAGTAGAAAAAAATTAAACAGTAAAAAGTACTTATAGAGATAGAAATGAGTATCATTCCCTATCTAAAGACGGTTCAAATTACAGAGCCAGACTAAAATCACTGAAAAAATATTGCTGGAGAAACTCACATGAACTCATCCAAACGAAGCATACTACTCCTCATCGCTGTCATAAACTACTGCCATTCTACGATGTGTTGTAGATTTCCTAGGAGGAGAGTCTTCATCCGACTCAATTTCCTTGCGCTTGAGACCATGTCCAGAGCCCTTAACTTTTTGCTTAGGCCCCTACAAATATATCAAAGGAATAGGATTAAAAATACAATGTGATCAGAAATGAAGAATATTACAAGAAAATAAAGGAAATTAAAGGATAAAAAGTTCATTCATTCCATCAATGATTTCTACATTGGAGTCTCTTTGCGTCATATAACCAAAAGCAGTAACCTAACGACCTGTTCCATACAATCCGGATCCATTTACCAAAATAACTGCAGGAGCCCATATAGATATGCACCTCATTTAAGTAACTTAAGGCAATAGCACAACATAAGCGAATAAGTGTAGCACAAGAATCTTAACCTACAAGTATATTAACAGAGAAAATATTGTGCACATATTTTAAGAGCATGTAGATGAAATAGAAAACTGAATTTAACTTGTTCTCAAGACTGACTGTTAAGTTTCTCAACAGAAGCTATGTGATACAGATGAAGGGCAATTTAAGTTTCAAGAGAGACAGCTATGTGATGTAAAGAACAAATTTCCAAATCAGAAGCCAAAATTATGGACTGTCAAAGATCAAACTTCATGTTGCCATATAACTTGATAGAACAAAACCTGGAACCACTGAAATATATCGTACAAAATATTTTTATTCAATTGAAATGAACCATACCTCAGCCTCCTCCTCTGATGCCTCATTTACTTCTGCCTCTTCGTGTTCTTCGTAATCATCTTCTTCCTCGTCTTCATACTCCGGCTCTGGATCTGTGGCCCTCTTACGTGGAGGAGACCTCTCATCTTCTTCCCCATCAGTTTCATATTCAGACTCACCTCTCTCACTATCAGATAGATCCACCTGATGCCGAGCAGATCTAGCAGTTGGCAAGGATGACTTGCGAGGGAAGTCTTTAGGTCCCTGTGACTAAATTCCCAATGGAAAAAAGTTTAGCAGAATAGATATATTACAAGAAGAAGAAAAAAATGTAAAGACCCAGTTATAGGACCTTCTTAGCATTCATAATGCGTTTCTCTGCTCGAGCTTCTTCCTCCTCAATATGGCGGCGTGAACGACGAGACTCGTAATAATCTTGTTCATCATCCTGAACAAAGTGATCAACTAAGAGACCTAATTCGGGTATGAAACTCTGAATACATAGGTTTATAAGCAAAAAAATCCAGTACATGTGATAGGAACTGATTATAGGGTCTTCCACATGCACCAAAAGAATTAAAAAAATATATTTGTACCCTAAACCCTAAATATTCGCGGTCTTCAAATGTCATAAAGTGAAAAGCTAGTCTAATAATGCTGTTGTAAAGGAACAGAAAACCTTGAAGATGAAGAGGGCACTATGATAAGACCATACCTCATCAAGAGCATCTTCCAAGAAACCAGGTGAAAGTTGGCGCCTCCTGTCAACAGTGGGTGTATATTTTCGATTCACCTTCTCCCTCTTCCGATTAAGAAGTAAATTAGCTCTGATTGTTTGACTTTCAGCCTACAACACCAAACAAAACATCAATATAAATGTTCCACAACACTAAATACCAAACACACACAACTAGGCAAACAAATTACCCTTTCTTTCTCCTCCTTTTCTCTCTCAGGATCAATGTCAGTAACACAGTTCTTAACCTTGTACACTTTTTTATGTCGAGAATCAACCAGAGCAGTCAACAGTCGATGTGAATTTGAGGCCAAGGAAGATGGCATAAACCTCATCTTCTTCATAACCCTTCCTTGTGATTGGAGAATTCCCTGCAAGTACAATACAAAGGGTATTCAGGAACAAGTTCTCTGTGAAGACCAATTTTTTCTAAAACAGAATATAACAACTTCTTAGCAGACGGTTCAAAAATTTCTTCAACCTTTTTGCAGCTTTTCCAGATTTATGATGGAAACTGAGTTCATCAAAAATATATTGATGAATCACACATAAAGATATTTGGACTTTTACCTTTTCGTGCCTGAGAAATAGGTGTGCTTGATCATGTTGTGCATCTTGCACGGATATATCTAAAACTTCATTCCCAATTAATAATTGCAAACTCCCATCAGACCATCTCACAAAGCGTGCATTGCTCTCATACTACAAACACAGGAATAATCAAACAATAAGGACATGATAGTATGACAAATAATAAACATGAAACTTGTAAAACGTCTGGCACATTTTGTGATGAATATTTTCTTTTTCTGTGAAGAAAGGAGAGATTTTATTATGAAAAAAAAAAAAAAGGTGGATAAGGAATCCACAGACAAACAGAAAGACCCTGCAAAATCTTGGAGATTAACACCGAATAAACCCCAAACACACAGGCTAAACAAGCCTCACGTCTCTCTATCTAACGAATTCAGCATAACAGAAGAAAGGAAGAGTCCCTAAAGTCAGTAGTAACCGAAGCACATAGAGCAGACCAAAACTTGCAGTGATGAAGAATCAACTTTTGCTTCAAGCTGAAACAGGGAATTCTGAAGACTCAGCTAACATTGTGCAAATGGAAACAAAGGACAAAAAGAAATAACGTTCACCGACTGAAATTCAAGCTACATATATGAAAGCATACGTTGTGACTTGTGACACATGTATAAGTGTGCAGAAAATCTATCATATGCATACATGAATAGTGTATCCACAAAGATCAATGTGCATGTATAGCAGATTAGAATAATTACTTACAGATGCTCTGCCATCTGAATTTCTAGCTTTTCTCCAGCGTACAATATTGTTTTCCAAACGTATACGTTTCTTAGATCCTGATTCATCTGTCACAAATGTGTCTTCCTCCACATATGTCTTTGGATCAAACGGTTTGGGGTCAATGCCCATGATATTTGAAACTTTGATCATGTTCATCTACAAAAGGATACATTTCAATAATACAAAGTTCCACCATGTCAAGAAATTAAAATGTTCATGACTTCTCTTTTAAGTATAATAGCAGTCAAGAAAATGAATAACATATTCCGAAGGGAACTGTAATAGCAGTCAAATATTCATGAAATGGAAAATGAAGAAGCAAAGGATAACTGGAGGGCACAAATAATAAATCCTTTGTTAATATTTTGCTCATATCATTCTTGGAAAATTGAGGTATACACTAGACCAGCCAAAGGTATGCAGCCTAGATGCCTTTACAAGGTAGCCATATCCATAGCCTACATTGATACTTCTTAGACACTCTCCATTACATATCCATTAGTTCATTTATGTATTCACGAATATAATAAACAAAACACTACATCATTCTCATATATACATTTAAAATGAAACTTGGCAAAACTTAAGGACATGTGTTGCATACATTTTGGATACAATAGGATTATCACTTTAATTTAGAACATATGCAAGGCCATTGTATTGAATTACAACTGCTAATCTGGAAAGCAACAATATATATATATATATATATAAGTTACAACTTCACAGATTATGACAAAACAACCCAAGTATGCCTAAATGTATATCCACATACCCCATTGTATCATCCAATTATTTGAAGAATAACAACACTGTATCCATATCCATAATTCTGAGGCTTTTGAAAATAAATGGTGCAGCACAAACCTTTATACTTTCCTTAATCACAGACTCAAAAACTTCCTTTCCAAATATGCAGCTTAAGAGTCAACAACTAAAAAGTTTGCTGAGTGTTTTAGGACCAAAATAGTGCCATATCCCCATATAATTAATACATTCTAGACGCCAACTTTTATTTAACGTATGCAAATTAGATTATTATTTAAATACAAAACTGACTTGGCTTTGTTATTATTAATATAACAAGCAATCCTAAATTACACCACCATCAAGATACATAGTCTAACACAAAATAGATAACAACCATTAAATGTGGTATTAGAACCTGATAAAGCAAACATACTTGTATACTAAAAATAGATTGCACCATTTATAATCAAAATTTAAACCTTTTCGGGATGAGCAGGAGGTGGACGCAATGGAATCTCTAGCTCCAATGGGGGGCCAACAGGTCTCTCTCTAGGTTTAACCTCAACATTTTCCTCTTCTGACTCATATCTAGCATCTTCATCCCGCATTGCATCCTCTATTATTGGACTCTTGTCATAGCTCCCTTCCTCTTCCATGGGGGATCTCTGAGGCAGCAAAACCCTCATATCATTACAAATGCAAAATTTAAGTACACAGTTTTCGGAATTTCATACTCACATTTGAATCATGCTCCATGTCATTCCGATGAGCGTAACCTATTCGCTCTTCTTCTTCTTCTTCATCAGAGTCACCAAATACATCAAGAACAGCAGAATGCGCGATACGAGTCTGGTCTTTTTCCTCCGCAGGCGATCTACTGTTAACAATTAAAATTCCCCTTCAGTCAAACTAACTAGCTGCTTGCTCTAAACAAGTGTACATACAAGAATCCTACAGTAATTTCTTATTTCTTTTCTGGATACAAGATAACAGCGTGATTGATGAAAAAAGCCACACATAGCCTCGATAAGACATACAAGAAGAAACAGTGTTGCTTCAGATATGTTTCTTCAAATGCACTAAACACACGTGTGTGTGGGTGTGTGTGTGTGTGAGAGAGAGAGATAGTGATTTACCTTGGACTTCTAGCCTGATTAACCTCATCGTCTTCATTGTCAGGGTAATGGTTTTCCTCAGACCTCTCAGATCCACTTCCAATCGCATTTCGTCTCCGGCTTGTTAACTCTTCTTTTTCATCAGTGTCTGTATTTCCTTCACTTTCTTCTCTTTGGATTTCTACTTCTTGGGATTCCCTTTCACCCTCACTTTCTCCTGGATCAGGATCAGCATCACGCTGCTCACCTTCACTCTCTACTTCCGCCTCTCCATGGCCCTCTACTTCACCTTCACCCTCAGGCTCCAGCCCTCCTCCTTCGTCCTGAAAACCAAATCATCATGAGTCATGACGACTGATTGCTTTAAGACAACGAAATTGCTCGGATCATCTCAACACTAAAGCATGTTGAAGTTGTTCTACATAATTTTATGTTGCGACTATCCATGGATTGATAAGTCATGTGGTGAGACTAATAACATGTAACTCCTGCCTGTCCCAGCTTAAACGTTTGGTTCAGCTTGAGAAAGCAACGGAGAAAATAAATTGGCTATGCAATATATATGTGCATCAACCATTTTACTTGAAAAACTAGGCAACAACTAATTTCTTAAAAAGCTCTACAGCCCACCTGTTATTCTTCATATGTTCTTCAACAAAAAAAAAAAAACACTTGTATCTAATCCGCAACCCTAAAAGCAACAGTAATAAATCCTGAAGGCAAATTCTTCTATACCTTGCTTAAGCTAAGATTAGCAGAAGACGAGTAAGGTTCTCAGAACCTGAAGGCTATCATGGAAACGGCAGTGTTTAAAATCGAACCCTAAGCATTCCAAATTATAAATTCGCGAGGAAGAGAAAAAATTGGAGAATCGTACAGAGGCGTAGTTTGGCTGGGGATTGGACTCGTGCTCGGAGTCAACCTCTTCCTCTTCTTCGGATTGATCGCCGAAGAGGTTTTGCATCATCTGGTGCCTCTTCTCTTCCCCCATCTCTGTGTGCGTGCTCTGCTCGGAGTTCTCGGGGATTTACTTGGCCGCGGATCTGGCTCGGCTCTGCAACCTGGTGTTTTTGTTCGCTTTCTCTACCTTCGTTTAACTCGATTTTTCTAATTCTTAGGTCTTTCTTTTTCTGTGGCCGATAATAGTGTTTTTATTTACTACAGTAATTTTCCTTTCCACAATGAGTTAACCCAATTTTCATTCAGGGATTTTTTACCTAAATTTTATATTTTTTTCTTTGCTATTTAAACATTTTTCATATTTAAGTTGGTAACTAATAAATGCAAAAACTTGCCCAATTATGGAGTAGTCATAGTGACTTTGGTGTATATATGAGACCACCTTTAGTTTAGTTTGAGAAGAAGTGAAGACTTTTTTCTACTTCTTCCAGTTGGTTTATAAGTCTTGTTTTTGCGTTTGTTGCAGGCAGCGGGTCTAGTTAATAGGTTACTGCTTTTGTCCTGACTTTCGCCCTAGGGTTCGTGTACTTATACTACTTGTACTCATTGTTGAACTTTATATCAATTCAGATTGATTCTTGGCAAAAAAAAAAAAAGTAAATTGTAGAAGTTTAACACATTAAAGCGAATCATGGGTTCGAGCGGCGGCGACTTCCCAAGTCGCTTATGTCAAGGCAGCGGTGGTCCTTGATCGTCGAGCAGTTGAACATCTTATTTTTCGCACGGTCCATTGTTCATAATGGATCGGTTTTGTGCAGTGGGCTTTGCCTAATGATATGCTCTGGTGGGATTTGTGGTATTGTGGGCATACATCACTGCATTTGAGAATTGTTTTTGTTCCCGCTAGGTTTTTCTTAACGTTAATGGCTATAAGAGTATGACCGCTTGACCTTCCCTTCATTGCCGACGCTATTGTCTGAACGACTCTTTTGTTACTAGAGTTGTGGGGGCTTTGCGGGCAACATTCTAGAATAGTTGGCAAGGGAGAGTGGGCACTTGGGCTTGGGCTTATTTGTTATGTTGTTTGTGCCTGGGGGAGGCCTTACATCCATTATGCTATTTGTTATATAACTCAATGGAGTATCTGGGAAGAATTTTTATCGACCATCTTTCGTCTACTTCGTGGCAAACTACCTTAGAGTCTACTTAATATTGCGTGCCACAATTAAGTCAACATTTTGTGGTGATGGTGGATATTGGTTAGGAACTTTTTATTCTTGTTCTATTTTGTTGTTATTAATACTTGAGATACCCAATCTATAATGGGTGTTACTTTACTCCCAAGAGGTTGAATAGGCAAAGACATTTTTATTCATTAAGAGTAATTAATTATGCTTTGGCATTGACCTCGTTTGGTCGTTGAATATATTATTATTCCCCTAAAATTAGAGTTCGTAAGAATTTTGTTATATTTTGAACAACTATTTTATTTAGGGCTTAATTGTCAAAACACCCCCTAAACTTGACTATAATTGTCAGATTGCACTCCGAACTTGCAATTGCGGAAATTGACCCTCTGAACTTGGCAAAAATTGTCAATTTACACCTCCTCCATCAATTTTAACATTTTTCATCCAAATGTTAGTCATGTGTCACTCATGTGAGGGGCAATATAGTCATTTCATGTATAAAAAATAAATATATATTATTAATAAAAATATTCATGAAAAAAAATTAATAAAAATGATCTCTCATGTGAGGAGAAATAATTAATACAAAAAAATTAATAAATAATAATTTATAGCATGTTTTTTTCATAAGAAACAATTTATGATAAGTTAAGAATATAATTCTAAAATATAATCTCTCTAGAGAAAGAAATAAAAGTTTTGAAAGAAAATAAATATCTTTTTTCAATATATATTTGTATTTTTTGGCATAGAATATATATTTGCTTTAAAACAAACAATTTTTTTTAAAAAAATAGGGACCAAAATGACCATATTGCCTTTCACATGATCAACATTTGGATGGAAAAAATTAGAATTGACGGAGGGGGTGTAAATTGACAATTTTTGTCAAGTTTAGAGGGTTAATTTATACAATTGCAAATTCGGGGTGCAAATTGACAATTATAGCCAAGTTCAGAGGGTATTTTGGCAATTATGCCTTTATTTAGTTGAATCAACACTAAAACCAACCACAAAACATCGCACTAGCTAATCAAAATACAACCACCCTGAAGACGCAACAAACCGCCATCGCTTACACCTAGATTTCGTACAAGAAACGGGAATCACCCAAAAAAATGCTATTCCACCTGAAACACGCCACAAACTTCGGCCAAACCCCATTTCACGGGGAAGAGAAACAAGGACAACTTATATCTAGACTTGCCTGGCTATCAAAAGGCACACAATCACAATGACACCAACACAACCATAACCAACCATAGAGAGTACGATGCTTTGTTGGTTATGGTTGCGTTGGTGTCATTGTGATTGTGTGCCCTTTGGTAGCCAGGCAGGTCTAGATATAAAATTCGAGTTCGTAATAGTTTTGTTATATTATGAACAACTATTTTATGTAGTTTTTTTAGAATCAACATCAAAACTGGCTACTAAACATCGCACTAACGGGCTAACAATGCCGCTGCTAATCAAAATACAACCACCCCGAAGACGCAACAAACTGCCATCACCGACACCAACATTTCGTCAAAGAACCGAGAATCACCCAAGAAAAACACCATTCCACCCAAAACACGCCACAAACTCCGGCCAAACCCTATTTCACGGGGAAGAGAAACAAGGGCAACTTATAACTAGGCCTGCATGGCCACTAAAGGGCACACAATCACAATGACACCAACGCAACCATAACCAACAAAGCATCGTACTCTCTCCAGTTGGAGCGGAGAACATAAACACCAAAACGCGAAATATTTTGATATGTTTTTCGTATCATCTAAGAAAATATGTTTTAACATAATGTCACGTTTTGTACATTTCTAAATTACTAAAAAGCACTTGTATTTTTGAACCGAAAATGTTTTTATGCGGGTTGAAAAACTTGAGATGGAGGGAATTATTATTTTTTTAGATTTGAAAAGTTTCAGTAAAAGTAAAATTATAATAATAATAAGATTTGATAAAAAGAAAAGCCACGTGGCAAAATTTAATTGTAGGAACCCCTACCCCCACCAACTACTATTTTCACAAACCCACGGTACCCATCCGACGGCCGAGGCGCCATCCAAAACGCTTCCCTTTCCCACCCCAGCTTCGGATCCAAGCCACCCTGCTTTGACACCCGAACCTGAGCCTCGTTCCGAGCCTCAGATTTGTTCCTCAGTTCGTTGAAAATTTCGCACTATTTCGATCACTTTCTCTTTCTCTCTCCCTGCTATCTGAGCTCAAAGACACCCATTTCTCTCTCTCCGATTCGAACCCCTAACGCTCCGGTCTATGACAGACTCAGAGGATCAGTTTCGAGCTTTAATGGGGGCCTCTCTGCGTCACTGTGAGTTTACACTCCCTTTTTTCTCTCAATGAAACCCTAATTTTCTATCCACACGAACCAATTCTGATGGAAATGCAAATCTGCGCTTGGGTTTTGGCACTTTATAGCTGGGCAGCTCTGTCACAGCTTCTAGAGCTATAATTGTGGTGCTTTGTTTTCGATCTTATGTGTTTTAGCTGTAAATGCGGGTTTAGCATTTGTTAAATGGACGAGAAAAGGAAAGAATTTACAGCTGATAGTCCTAACACTAGTTAGTTATTCTATTTCTTAGGCATACTTAGTTTAGTGTGGTTTGATGGGTGTTCTGTTCTAAATTAGGATAAATTGAATGCTCAAAGTTTCTTTCTTTTACCCTTCTATTGCTTTTCAAT
The DNA here is from genome assembly GCA_029955375.1 of Rubus parviflorus. Taxonomy (NCBI): domain Eukaryota; kingdom Viridiplantae; phylum Streptophyta; class Magnoliopsida; order Rosales; family Rosaceae; genus Rubus; species Rubus parviflorus. The sequence goes on from JARGGL010000009.1 coordinate 11,330,590, forward strand.
GTCTTGGTAGCCAATTGGAGCAAAAGGTTATTATGTCAGATTTGGGCCGGGTTCATGAATTTCACATATTTGCTTTCCTCCAGTTTGATTTAGTATGGAGGTAATGGTTACCTCCTCTCAGACTTTTTTCGGGTACTGCACTCAAGAGTGCAGTGAACCCTGTCCACTGTATATTCCTTTTTTTGCTTCTATGACAATTGCTGTGGTGCAGATCTCTTTGAATTTAGTGTGTTTTTATTTGATGCCTTAAATATGTTTCCATTTGAATGGATGCACCTTCCTGGTAATTACACATAAGCTAATATTGTTGCTTGATGGTTCTCCTTTCTCTTGTTAGTATATAATTGTAAACATTCTCCCACTGTTGAGTTTACCTGAGAAATGGTGAACTTTATTGTGCTGTGTGGCTTCTCGAAATAGCAAATCTTCATAGGAGTGTAATGTAATGATAGGACCTTTTGAAACATGTCATAAAGCTGAGTTTCCTCAATAATAAATACAAATGAGCATGATAAAGAAGATACTGAAAAATGTCCATATATTGCAGGCATATATGTATCTATAGAAGCCAAGGCACCTGTTTGTACAGAATGCTGTGAGAACAAAACTTGTACGCATAGCCAATTTTTTAGAATGTGGAGTTGTGTTTAAAGTTGTATATTCATGTATTTTGTATCAATTAGTTTGGGAAAGAGAATGTTATGATAACAAAGGTAGTCTGATTTGTGGTGGTTGCAAGGTACAGTTTCAAAAAACTATTCATCAGTGACACCTAATGGTTATTGTGTTTTTTGTTTTATCTTTCATTTATTTATTAGTGCTAGGATATTGGAGGATAAAAGGTTCTTGGTTTGGAACAGATAGCTGGTTTATGTAATGTGAAAAATCAATAGGATATGTGAAACTCAGTTTCCAATGTTCTGCATCAAAAGTAACTGGACGATTTTGGGGAAGAAAGAACTATCATTTTGATGTTATGATGAAACCTTACATAAACTTGGCAGTGCTTTTGTGAACCAAGAATGATAGCCTGACTTGATCCTAAATCCTTTTTGGAGGCTAATATTACAATTTGTTGTTTATGTGGTGGGCACTAAGATAGGATGGATTGTTAGGGCATAAAGTGCAGTCTTTGAAGCTCCTGGTTACTCGTGGATGAAAATATAAATCACGACATAGAGGAGACATTATAGTAACTGTTTTTGGTTGATGCACTGATAGTTTCACAGAATGACTTTTTCAAAACTATAAATATATGGATGTTCAGTAAGAATTGAAGAAAGTATGTACAAATTTTTGTTAGGTAGTCGATTCCGTGACATCTTGTAGATGGAAATTTAACAATGGTAAAACAGAGAAGGTTAAGATGACAACTTGAATACTCGAGTAGTTTTTGTTTATTTCTTAATTTAGCCTATTATAGTAAAAGCTACCACTGCCCTAAAAAAAGAAGAGGGCGCCATCTCTCCCTATCTATTGACAATCTTGGATGATTGGAATACCAAAGTACCTTCTAAGTTACAATTAATAGCTCGAATTTATGCTTGTACATATAATGTTATTTAAACGAATAGGACTAATGCTGGTTTATTATCTCTCTAGTGTGTCCCAGAGGACTTATCAACTTTTCGTTCATTGTCATATTGCTCTGAGGTTTTTGCACAACCTTTTTGAAGTGGCAAGATTAGGCTGGGATAGTCCTTCTGACTGCTGTTTTAAAAGAGCATATGGTGCCTTTATGGTACATGTGTCTGTATTTGATAGTTATTCTGTTCATTGGTTGTATTTCTGTGCACTGCGTTTGTATTGTTTGGGTGAACCCTCAGTAGCTGATGGTTCACTGGGTTTGTAAATAAGTCTTCCATTATTAAATACTGTTTTAATACAAAAAAACATGATGGCCTTTCAAATGCAGCAAAAATGATGAACTGGCCTTTTAAACTGGGATGGCATTCATACTGTTATATCAAATTTGTATTAAACAAATTACTCCTGTATCAAATTAATCTCTGCAATAAGAGTATCCAAATTATGTCAAAGAAGTTTTTCACATGGTTCTGTCATTTAATAGAATATAATCTTAGCCGGGCTATGATTTGATTTGTAGCTGTGTCTGAACGCTGAAACCGCCTCTTATCTTAGGATATCTGAAATGAACTGGATATTCCTTTTATAAAGACTCTTTGTTGATTATAGGTCCTATTGTGCATGTGTAACCATAATTTAGTTGGATTTAGAGGTGCTATCATATGCCATAAGCATTTGTTGAAGACAGATATGTCATCTGGGTTTGTTGGTTTCCTCTCTAGAAGAAAAGCTTTTGGAAAATATCTTTCAGTTACTGGATCAACATAAAAAATGTGGATAACAGGAGTCACCATTATGGTTGTATCTGATAGCTGTCATTCTGCTTTTAATGTATGACCTACTTGGTATATGCCTAATGCCCTCACATGGTTGTATTCAGGTTAAGTTATTTGAACTGAGACCATGGCAGTTGGAGTGACTCTAAAATTTATTGGAACAAGGTCTGAATGCGATTCTTTTTTATAGAACTTTATATGTGTGGTCTTCTGGAATCACAAGAATATTGAAGCTCTGAACTCTCTTCATATTTTTGTCAGGTAGTTTTTTTCTCAAAAGAACTTTAGCTGCTGCAAATTTGTGGCTGGATTATCTATGCCTGGAAACGAAGTTGGAGACAGGGTCCACAATTTCTTTGGCCAAGAGAACTTGTCACAGGGTCAGCATCATCCGCAGGCCGTTGACGGGAACTGGCCCGGTCTAAGTAATAATCTGTGGGTTGGGAACCAGAGACAAGTTGGTTCTCCTGTTAATTCAAGTTTAAAGAATTACAATGTACAACAAGGTATTAATAACTTTAACTCTTGATTAGTTTATTTCTTTCCATTTTCTTTTTTCTTTTTTTATTGGGGTGGGTTCTAGCCTTTCTTCTGTATTCAAATAAGAATTTTTTATTGTGTTGTTCGAGGTGCCATTATCTGCTTCTAAACATTTCTATTCATTTTATTAGTAGCAGATTCTGAGAGAGGGCATGGGAGTCAGTCTTTGCATGTGCCTCATGGTTTGAATTTTATGCAATCAAATTTGAGGCCTGAGTTTGGCAGAGTTCAGTCTCAAAGTCAACAGCCAACTGTGAATGGCTATGTGCATGGGCATCAGATGTTCCAGACAAGGCAGAATGAAGCTAACTTTTTGGGAGTGGATACAGAGTCTGAGAAGCAAAATTTAACATCTAGAGGCTTGACTACACCTGAATCACGAGGAAGTGGTCCTGAACATAATAAAAAGAATTCAGCCAGATTGGAAACTTCAGAATCTCCTGTAGGTTTTGATTTTTTTGGTGGTCAACAGCAAATAAGTGGTCAGCATCTCAGTATGATGCAGTCTTTGCCGAGGCAGCAATCACGTATTAGTGACATGCAGCTACAAAGGCAGGCTATGTTCACACAAATTCAAGAATTTCAAAGGCAGCAACAACTTCAGCAACTAGAAAGGCAACAGGTTTTTGCAAATCAAGCTTCCTCCATTGCAAAACAGGCTGCTGGTAACCACACACCAGCCCTGATCAATGGTGTCACAATCAACGAGGCATCTAACAATCAATGGCCACCTAATGTTGTGGCAGGTAACACAAACTGGCTGCAGCGTGCTGCTTCCCCTGTTATGCAGGGGCCATCTAGTGGACATGTATTGTCCCATGAACAAGCCCAGGCACTGCGCTTGATGGGCTTTGTTCCTCAACAGGCTGATCAATCTCTATATGGGGTTCCAATTTCTAGCTCAAGTGGAACACCAGGTTCATATCCTCATATTCAAATGGATAAACCGGCAATGCAGCAGATATCGGTGAGTCGTAATTCATTTCCAGGTAATCAGTATGCTGCATTTTCAGCTCCGGTCAGCATGCAAGATGGATCTCTGGTTTCTAGACAGGATTTTCAAGGGAAAAGTACGCTTGGGCCTACTGCTACTCAAAGTTTGAACGGTGGATTTAATTTGGAAAACTTGCATCGAATAAATCCCCAGCAAAGAAATGAACCCATGGAGGAAATTCAAGGGAGGCAAGAGCTAGTTGGATTGTCAGAACCATCACCGGAGAAAGCAGTCGGGCAGGTTGCACCCTCACAGGGTGTGGCTACCCTAGATCCAACTGAAGAGAAGATTTTGTTTGGTTCAGATGACAATCTTTGGGATGCTTTTGGCAGGAGCACCAATGTGGGAATGGGAGGTTCTAGTATGCTGGATGGTACAGATATATTTGGTGGACTTTCTTCTGTACAGAGTGGAACTTGGAGTGCTCTTATGCAGTCTGCTGTTGCAGAAACTTCTAGTGCTGATGGAGGGCTACAGGAAGAGTGGTGTGGTCCCAGTTTTCGAAATCCAGAACCTCCAGCTGGGACTCAGCAACCCTCAAGTGTTGGTGATACTGGCAAACAACAATCTGGTTGGGCTGGTAACAACTTGCATTCATCCTCTGACTTGAATTCTAGACCTTCCCCACACTTTGCTGATGCCAATAGGCCCAGTACCAGTGGTAGTTTTTCTAGTTTTCAGGGATTTCAGCAATCAGTACCTAAAACTTTGCATGAACGAGAGGACGTTTTTCAGACCGATTCTTCTCACAGGTTTATTTCACAGAGTCCTGAACAAGGAAGTAAATGGTTGGATCACAGTCCTCTACCACAGCCACCAGCAGACGGTAGTCATAATAATTATGGAAATATTAGTCATTCATCAGGTAGAGAAATAAATGCAAATAACATTTCAGGCTCTTGGAACCGTCAAGAAAGAAGTTCTTCGCATAATAATGATAGCCAGCCAATCAATATGTTAAATGGTTGGAATTTTATTGAGTCTGTGTCAACAGATGGGGGTAATAATCTGAAAATTCATGGGAATCAGATTTTATCACGACCTGCTGAAGGTGTTGATCATAAGAGAGGCATGCATGAGGAAATGAGCCGCGCTGCTGGTATGTGGAAGACTGATTCTGCTCCAAACTCGAATGTTGAAGTGGCACATCCAAAATATGCCAGCCCACAAATTAATAGAGAGGGTTCAAGTATAAACAATGTTGCCAAATCAAATTTCAGCACTGGAAGAGCCAACCAAGAAAGCCAGCAACAGCTTACAAACAGTCATGATTTCTGGACACCTGTTGATTCTTCAGCGAACTCTAAAGGAGGACAGGCTCTGGGCAAAAACCAGCATCATCTGGATAAGAACCATCTGATTTTGGAGTCATCCGGGAACAATTGCTTAGACAAGGGAGTAGATGAAATGCATGATATGGAGAACAACAATACAAAAGATAATACTAGTGACCCTTTTTACCATAATGCACATCACCATGCTTCCACTGGGGGTATGAAGGAAAATGTCGTCTCAGATGCCAGCGATTCATGTACTTTACCTGGAAGCAAACAAAATTCATTTGGCAATGCTGGTCGAAAACCCTCTGGAACTCGCAAGTTTCAGTATCATCCGATGGGGGATGTTGGTGTTAAAGTGGAATCTTCTTCTGGAAGAAAACACGTGACACATTCACAGGCTATGTCCCAGCAGGTCTCTCGAGGATTCAAAAGTCATGACCAAGGGAGTTTTGGGCAGTCAAAATTTATAGGTCACACTGATAGAAGTTCTATGGAAATTGAAAAGGTGATTAATAGGTTTTTGAATATTTGAGAATGAGCCAAAGTTTTAACTTCAGTTTTCTTAATTCATGTTTCTATTGTTGTTTTAGGTCTTCTTAGTTGTCTTTTATTTTTCCCTTTCCATCTCTTGATTTAATGTATTTTGACATTTTCTTCCCACTTATTGCATTTACGTGGTTGTCAGGCTGACATAAAAGGTTTGGACGAGACACTTTCAAAAAGCACGCTTCCAGGTTTTGCACCAAGTACGTCTACTCCCTTTGACAGATCTACTGGGAATAATAACAACACCCCAAACAAGGCTGCACCACCATCAAGGTAATTTAATACTTGAATCTTGTGACCTGCTCATATTTTAGATTTAGTATTAGATGAAACTTCATACCTCATATGTTAGGTTGTTGTTTCACTAATTTTCTTCTTTATGTTCATGAAAATGCTGGGTATCTTGAAGTATATATTCTATAATTCTTCCACAGCGTATTTTCCCTTTTTTAAACTCTGTAGTGACTGGTTCTCAAGGAAGTCTCGGTTCTTTTTAAAATTACCTCTACCTGTAATAGAGCCCAATTTCCCGCCTATTTATATCTCATGGTTATCATTCTGGATTCTGTTTTAGATTTGTTATCCTGTAGAACCTTAGATGCTTCTATGATACGAGTCGTTTGTATATCATCTGTGCATCACCTTGCGTTTTCATTCTCTCTGCAATAGATTGTTTTATTGACTTTTCAATCCATTGCAGTCAACATATGCTTGAGCTTCTTCACAAGGTGGACCAACCACGGGAGCATGGTAATGCTACTCACTTCAGCCCTTCTGATCACAACACGTCATCTGAGATGCCTGAAGTGGAAACTTCTGATGGATCTGTAGGTCACATTCAGAGAAATCAGTCATCTGTCTCTAAAGGTTTTGGTTTACAGCTGGCTCCTCCATCTCAACGGATTCCACTTGCAGACCATGCCCTGTCTTCTCAGAGCTCCTCACAAGCAGTTCTGGGTTCAGGTTGTGTCCACTCTGAGAAGGGAGAAAAGGGTCATACGTGGTTGGCCTCAACAGCATCTGTTCAGTCCTTGCCTTCTTCTCATGAAGCATCTCAAGGAGAATTTAGAAATAGTCTCTCTGGTAGCTCAGGCCAGACGGGGAGCAAGGCCCTGGCCCCGCAATACCATATTCAGGGAGGTTTGTCTGCACCATCCGAATATGGTTTTCCTCATTCAAGAAGTCAACGTGAAAATCAGCACATGACTGCTGCAAGTGGACAAGTAACTGCAAGCCAGTCTGTTAATATACCTTTTGATAGGCTTGCATTTCGTCCGCAACGGATGGGTGATTCTTTTGAGAGAGCTCAAACTAGTCAATCTCCTCTGACATCAGTGCCAGATAAATCTGAAAGTGCTTCACAGGATAACCTTACTTCAGCAGAGGCATCGCTTCTGAATATTACTGACCAGTCCCGTTCAAGAGTTGCTGCCCCAAAAATCCTGGATTCAGATGCTGAGCCTTCGGTTACATCTGGTGTGGCCCATCAAGGTGCTGTTCCTAAAGTGTTGACCAATGTGTGGACCAGCGTCCCATTTCAGCAACCTATAGTAAGTGCTGAATCTTCCAAGGCTTCATCTCAGTTGTTTAAATCCCAGCTTCAAACAAATAATCATTTGGTAACAGCATTCCATGGTTCACCAAAGCTCAATGAGCAAGATACCCGGGAAAGAGGGAATGGTTTGTCTGCATTTGGTGTATATAGTTCGAACTTGCTAACCTCTGTTCCGAAAGAGCAGCCATCCAAACAAAGCACTGGGCAACAAGTATCACCTGAGAACATTCACACTGCCCAAAAGACCAATGTATCACAAGGAAAAGAATCCACTGCAAATAATTATTTTGAGGCATCTGCTTCAAACTCTGCTGCCACCCAGAGAGATATTGAAGCTTTTGGCCGTTCTTTAAGGCCAAATAGCAGTTCCCATCAAAGTTATTCCGTGCAGAACCAAGTGCAGGCTATGAATAGTACAGAGATTGATGGAAGTGATCGTAGCGTGAAGAGATTGAGAGGTCCAGATTCTGGTGTGGAGACTCAGCAGGTGAGCCCCCAGGGAGGACCACAATTATCTTATGGATATAATACTATGATAAGAGATTCATCAGCTGATCATACCCCAGTTGCTTCTGGAGATTCTAAAATGCTAAGCTTTGCATCCAAACTCGGGGATACTCGACTTTCAAATGCATCTTGTCAGGATATGTTTGCATTTAGTCGGAAGAATTCTCAGACTTTCTCTAGTGGTAGTAATGCATCTTCTCTTAGAGGTGAACAGTCTCAAGTTAGTCCACAGATGGCGCCATCCTGGTTTGACCAGTATGGAACCTTTAAAAATGGGCAAATATTGCCAATGCATGATACTGTTAGAGCCACTATGAAGTCTATGGAACAACCTTCCATTGCTGGAGAGCCAGGTGATGATCTGCATGCTCGAGAACAGATGGAGGAACCTATTGCTACTTCTGATGCTTGTAAGCTTGTTACTATCCCACAGAGTTCAGCTCTCACACCTATTTCCAGTGAGCAATTAACTTCCCCTCATTTACTGCGTCCTGATGCAACTGATGAAAGTTTAACTGTTGAGAGACCCAAGAAGCGTAAAAGTGCTACATCTGAACTTTCACCTTGGCATAAAGAGCTGACCAAGGTTTCCCAAAGGCTTCTAAACATGAGGTGGTTTGCAGGACAATTGTTTGATTATAGCAGCCCATTTGTTTTTGCTTTGGTTTGTTTATGTTTTGTACAAAAAATCAACTTGATTTTCTTGCTATGAACTTTTCACAAATGCAAGGTTTTATTTTTGTAGTGCCGCAGATGCAGAATGGGCCCGAGCAACGAACCGATTGTTTGAGAAGGTTTGCTTCTAGTTTGGCCACTTTCTCAAAATTCAGCTTTGATATCCTCTTGTTCTTTTGGAGAATTCTAATTGCTTCATATTTGTTGACAGGTGGAAGATGAAAGTGAAATGATTGAAGATGGACCACCAATGTTTAGGTCCAAAAGGAGGCTTATCTTGACAACACAGCTTGTGCAACAACTGCTTCGGCCTCCTCCTTCATCAGTCCTCTCTACGGATGCAATCTCTTCCTTTGACAGTGTGGCTTATTTTGCTTCTAGAATTGCTCTAGGTGATGCCTGCGGTGCAATCTCCTACTCTAGAAATGATATTCAAACCCCATCACCTCCTGACTGTGCAAACCAGTAAGAGTTTGGAAATTATTCCTATTTTCCCAGTAAGCAAATGTAATGGTTTATGGCTTTTGCATTAGTCAGTGCATACTAATGTTAAGTCTTTCAAAATATGATTTTTAGTTTGCCTGAGAAGCTTAAAACACCCGAGAGAGTCGATCATCGGTACTTCTCAAAAGTTGTGGAAGACTTTGTTGAAAAAGCAAGGAAGCTGGAAAGTGATCTGTTGAGGTATTTTTAACGATCTCTTCCTTTATTCATAATACTTTCTCACTAGTTTTGCATCTTAACTACACATTTGTTCTTAGATTCCGATTAGTTTCATCTTTGTTTTCTTCTTATGTGTGTTTTTCACATTCTCACTCTGATATAATGCTTCCCCTTCTGCTGATGCAGACTGGACAAGAGAACCTCCATCTTAGACTTGAGAGTGGAAAGCCAGGATCTGGAGAAGTTTTCTGTCATCAATCGCTTTGCTAAGTTCCATGGGCGGGCACAAGGTGATGGGGCTGAGGCCTCATCATCATCCGATGCTCCTGCAAATGCTCAAAGAAGCTGCCCCCAGAAATATGTTACTGCACTTCCAGTGCCTAGAAATCTGCCAGACAGGGTACAATGTCTTTCACTTTGATCATTAATTGATTATTTTTCCCTCTCGGCCATTTGTCTCCTCATCCCTCTTGATGCTCTGGTCCATCTTTCAACTTATTTAATGGGGCATGCTTCACAACAGCAATTACACAAGTGGGGATGTAGGAGAAGAATGAATTCTAGAATGTCTCCTTTAAGCAATGGAGACTTTTAGTTCTTTGCAATATAGGCCATTGATGTCCTTTTTGAGAAATATAAGATGGTCTGTGTATACTATGAAAATCTAGAAAGTAACTGCGATGCCCCATCATTTTTTTTGGCTCAAGGGGAAGGATAGAACCGCAGACTGGTTACTCAAAATTGTACACTTCTATAATTCAAGTAATCATGTGTGTTCATAATCCTAAGCATGGGAATTCATAATTGAGGTTTTTACCTTGCTTTTGGACCACCTGGGATTTATGAGAAGGGGGCTCTCTGGTGGTATGTTCGGGAAGTTTCCTGATGCAAGAATTAATAATTTATTTTTTGGATAAGCTCTTGTAAGTTGGCCCTAGAAAACTAAGTGATTACGGTCTAACTTATTCAAGTTTTATACAAGTTTGTCTGGATTTGAACTCTTTCTGAAGAAGTCAAAGACGGTTGATTCTCTGGAAAGTTTCTTAAGTGACCTATTTTTGGTTATGTTGGAATCTGTACTCATTTTCTTTAGGTTTGAATCTGAATAAGACAATCCATACTAGGTTTACTATGAGTCTATAGCAGGCATAAAATATAGGGTAGTCCAGTATGCTGCATTTTTTGCAGAGTCAAGAATACATGACGTTTGGGTCTGAAACACAAGTTTCCTTTGTTTCTATGTTAGCTTTTAGTATGATAGCGTATACAATACATACGATTCTATTTTTGTTTCAATTTCATGGGTTGTCCAGCGGCATCAATTTCACCATTTATAATATGGTTTTTTTTTTTTCACTAGAAGTTTTGTGCAGTTGACTTCGGAATATTATGCCTCATATCTAAAGATGTTTATGTGCATCATTTTTGAGAATAATGCAGGCAGTACATTTTGTTATGAAGCCTTCTTGTTTCTAGTCTTGTTCTAGTAGTTTAGTGTTACACATTTGCTATTGTACAATGTTGATACCTGGAAGAGGCCTCTGGTGTGTGTGTGTGTGTGATTGGAAGGATGATCATTCGAAATATATCTGTCCAAGGCCTTAAAGAATATGTATAGTTGATTTTTCAAGGGAGCATATATGTTATTACAGACTAGAAGATGATTTTCAGTTTTATCCTAGTTTCTAGCTGAATGGTATGAGTGAAGTTGACGAAATTTTTTAGATTTTTAAGGGACCATATTGCCCAAAAGTTAGAGTTGACTTCTTTGGCTATGGAGTATAAATTTCCAGATGGTACCTATATTTGGGTACGGGGCTGGTAATGACTAACCTGTCTCGGTTAATGTCATGTATTGTACCTAATTCATAATATTGATTTGCATTGCTTTTGGGGTATAAGAAAAAGCAAGATAAATGTTAAATCTTGTGTGTTTTAAATACTAAGAGTGCTTCTCCAGTGTTTCCTGTTGGTCGTAGGAGCTTCCATTCCACCGGCGATTTAAGACGTGCAATTCAGCACTTGTAATGCTTTCAATAGGAGGAACGATTTGACTGAAAACTTTATGTTTTGCATATTCCTTTTCCTAGTAAACTATAATAATGTGATTGAAAATTCATGATAGCAGCTCCATACTGGATCTCAGTCATCAGCTTTTGCTCAAGAACAATTTGGACCCGACTCATTAAAGCAGTGTCAATGGTATTCAAAAAATGGACCCAAAGATTAATAGCAATAAACGAGAAATGTATCTCATATTTTATGCTAATGCTAACCAATTTTTATCCTCTTCACTTTAAATTTTTTATTTTTATTTTTCCACACATTTTAATGCAGATGAGAAATGCGTTACAAAAACAGAAAAAGAAAGTCTAAAATGAGTTGGGAGCACCCAGTACTTTTATGACTGAGAATAGGTTGTGTGAAGTTCTGTTGAAGCTAAAATGAATGCTTACGACTCGCCTTTGCATTGCCCTAATACCTGTTACTGCTCCTTATGAACACAAATTTTGTGAAGTTCTATCGCATCTTTTCCAGTGTTGGGTTAGTCTTGTTTCTATTCATGTCAGTCGCCATTGGTGTTGTTCGTATCGGCATTCGTTCAACGTGAACCACAAATAAATGGCTTGTGGGACGCACTTGAATTCGACTCAGAAGTAGACCAGAACTCGATAGCTAAAACCATACAAGAAATCTTGTAGCTCTGTCTGTCCCGAAGTCTGGCAAGTATATTCAGGTTACGTTCCCAGGAATCCGTCCAATATTATTGGCAAAATAGACGAGTTCCGTCATGTACATTTCTCGGCCACATACAACATTTTATGAGATGTCACCTTTTGGTTTCTTTTTGGGAGCGTCTGATCATTATCTTTCAACTTGCTTACAGTCAAATGCTCTGAAAAGTTGCACGAAACGGGAAGAATGAATTGATTTTAGATGTCTCCTTTAAAAGCAAGAGACCAGTATAAATCAAGTAGTGATGAGTTCTTGTCGCAATTCATAAGTGGTGTTGTTCTTACCATAATCTATTAACCGAAGTTACGAAATAAATACTACGAGTTGCATTCCCATTCATTAACAATGCACCGACCTCTGTAGATGCCTATACTCTTTGATGGTTGTCGCAGTCCACTCCAGGGCTCTGGGACTTCCGCAAAATCAACCTTCAAGTATTTTCAAGCATATCCCTCATTACGAGTACAAGGCATCATAAGAGTATCATATCTTCAGCCTATCAGAAAAATAAGCACTCTTCCAGCGTGTCTGCTCATGAAAGTCTAAAATGCATTTCCTCCCCAACTTCAGCAAATATTTCATCCACCCTATCAGAAAAAGAGAAGAAACTAATGGAACCTTTGTCTCACTTATTTTGGGATGAATAAAGAGAGGTGAAGTAACATGTTTATCAATTACTGAAATAGATATTCTGAAATGGGATTACAAACCCACTTCATTCTTACCTGTGAGTATCAATGTTCACCTCTGCGAGCCATGTTGTTAGATAAACCTGCAAATCATAATAATTTTCGGGTAATGAAATTGATGAACAAATTACAGGCCTAGATGATATTTCTATTCTACTCTCTATAAAGTACTACCAATAACAAAAATATAGGCGAGTTCTTAAGATCCATAGTATTCTTCCAATGTCTAAATGTATTCTTTTTGTACTTTTAAAATTACAATTACATATAATAATGGCACCCATACCTGCAAAACATCATGATCTGGCTGCTGGTTACATTGAATAGCTGGCTTATCAGATTTCCGACCATGCAATCTCGGATAGACTGTATTACTAGTTTCCTCAGATAATAAGTTGCATATACTCAAATCACCAAATTCTCCTGGATAAAGCTCTTCCAACCAATGCAAACTGTTAACCGTTGGAACTTTGCAACTAATCGACAGCAAGTCCACCACAAGCAAACGCTGCACAGACCAAAAACACCAAGTATAAAGTAACAAAAAAGGAACACACAAAGAACATGCTAAGATAAATAAAAGATTTGATAGCAGCCACAAAACAACAATTTACCTTCAAATTTAGTTCCAATATAAGCATATGGACAAGCTCCTCTGCCACTTTCTCTGAGATTGTTTCAAAGATCATAAATTTTTTGGTAATAAGAATCCAAATCATGTGGAACTAATAATAGGTTTAACCTTGTAGATAGTTACTAACATGAAAATTCACACTAATCATATAGAGATTTTCACATATTTTATTGGCATATCTACAAGCATGCAATACCAAGGCAAATTGTTGCTAAACATATAGACACCTTATATACCCAGTTCATCTACTTATCTTTACATCTTTTGTCATTCGACAAGGAAACATGTCTCCTTCAACTCTTATATTAGTTAAATACAGTTAATGACCAGATTTTTCTGCAACTATATGCTCATACAGGTAACTGTTTCCATGATTGCACATAAAACCACACAAGCCATCATAGTAAAATGTGATTGTTGATTATACATGAAGGCATAATCAATCAGTTATAATAAACAAATATGCATTGTAGAAGGTCTAAAATGTAGGCGTACCAAAGCAAGAGATCGACCAAAATGTGAAGACTGGAATCCCACCACCATCTCCAGGATCGTTATTGCCTTCTGAATAGCCAGAAAATTGTAGAAGTGGACTATTGCTAGACCCTTTGAGAAAACATCTCATGGATCTACTAGTTTTGACCATGTTAGTTACAACAGACACCTGTAGACAACATGAAGAAACAGAAAAATAAATAAAACTACCAAATGATCTTGTAAAAAGAAAATATCCGAACTTATTATTCTATACAAATATACACCACGATAATAATCACCGGAGAAGCCAAAGCATACTTCAGTGATTCAGAAACTTGTCCGAAATGCTCATTGGAATCATCTCGATATGATTTTGAAAGGACATACATTGTATTGTATTAATCCGAATTATTATCCTTGATGTTTCTTTGTGAATCACTACTTAGAATCTCTAATTTTGTCAAGAGAAGAAAAACACTATTGTCTGGTTGCAGCTAGATTCTTGTGTTTGGTGTTTGTGGAGAAGTCCAACACCATAAAGTTCTATTATTTGAAAATGTGGGCACAGTCCAACTATAATATAGGGCCAGGTAGTATTAGAATATCCTCCTCGAAGCTTAGCACTTGGGAATTTGATACAAATATTAACCAAGACAAAGCATGAGTTTTCTCTTAGTTTCCTGACCACATCCAAACTTTATAAAAAAAAAAAAAAAAGGATGTGTTACAAATTCCAAAAGAACTCGAAAAGAACAAACGAAAATTATAAAGAATGTGTACCATGTCCTTGTATGATGATAAAAACTTGCTCCGATGAAGTTCCTGAAACATAATACAACCATAATAAGAAGATTAAAAGATTTAGTAAAGGGGAAAGTCGGTGTATGCATGCTTATTACTGAGGATCATGAACTCATACAATCTTGATTACTTCATGCAACAAGAACCATACACTACTCTCTCATAGACTTTATGTCAAAATGACCTTCCAAAACCTTGATATTCCACTCTGAAATTTCGGAGCACAGAATAGTTGCCTGTTTTTGGATTTTTTTAATGTGGAAATTACAACTGGGAATCTTCTATTATAGTCCAATATGGCTTTGGTAACTTCATGAAAGAATCATTCACCCGAAAAAACGATGAAAGGATAAATTGCCATCAAATTAATTCCAAATGAAAAATAGGAACAAGCACAGACAAAAGTGATAATCAAGAGCTCAAAGGACAATTATGAGTAAAGAAATGACTCCAAGTAAAAGCTTGCTTATTACCTGCTGCTTAAGCAATTTCTGAGAAGCTTTCTTTCTTATATCCGGCATGTCACTAAGAACCCCCAACTCCATTGAAGGCATGTATCTGAAAGAAACCTAAATTTCAATAACCAGCACAATTTTAAAACATACACACCAAACAAACAAACAAAAAAAAAATGTATCTTTGAGAAAAACAGTATGAATATATAGCAGAGAGAGGGGTGAGAGTAGTACTTCATGGAAAGGTAAGCGTTTACGAGCGACATGGCGTTTACTCTTCCAGTAGAAGAAGAAGACGCCCATTCCTGTCTCAAAGAAGCTAACTTGGACCATTGATTTCTCAGGTTCCGCTGTGCAGTGGGTCTCCATAGCCTAGCAGACGACGCTGCTAATGGTGATGGGCTTGGGCTTGGCGTTTGGGGACTTGGATTCGCTGATTTTGGAGTATAAGGGGTTGCTGGATTTAGAGCTTCCATTGTTGAAGGCCAAGTAAGTAATCGGAGTTGATGGTGAAGAAGAAATACAGTACGACACTAAAGTGGGAAGACACGTGAGACGCACGTGGTTTTAATTTTTATTTTTCTTTTCAGGCGGTCCGTCGTATTATTCAGTAGTTCCAAGTCCAAGTATCCAAAACTCGAGATTTGGATCGAGAGACCTGAGACTCTGAGACAGAGAGAGAGAACGAGATGTCATCGACGGCAGCGAACGATCCACGGCAGCCTTCGGCGGCGAAACGCTACGTGCCGACGGCGCTGGCCCCGCAAGATCTACCAGTCGATTACTCCGGTTTGATCGCCGTCGTCTTCGGCATCGCCGGCGTCATGTTCCGCGTTCGTACTCTCTCTCTCTCTCTCTCTTTCCGTTTCTAATTCGTTGCATTTTGAATACCAAGTCTTTGATTGATTGAATGATTTGCAGTACAAGCTGTGCTCGTGGCTTGCGATCATATTCTGTGCCCAATCACTGGTCAACATGAAGAGCATTGAAAACGACCTCAAACAGATCTCCATGGCCATGATGTTAGTACACTATTAACTGTTTACAAATTTACATGATTTGTGTATGAATTAGTTGTTTATCAAAGCATTTGAGATTGGAACATGAAATAAACTATTGTGAAGAAGAAAACTTTCTTTTTCTATGAGATTATGAAATTTAAAAATCTGAGCTTTGGGAATTTTTTTTTTACTCTGACAGGCTTAAATGTTACTAATTTTCACCAAAAATTATGAATTCTTTCTTCTTGAATATGATTGATAATTTGCAAATTTGTGATGTGATTGTGATTAAACGTTTCCAGGTTTGCTATTATGGGATTGGTAACCAACTACTTTGGACCGGCTCGACCAGGCGCACCGAAGAGCTAGTATTCATTGGACCAAAGAGATGAGATGTAATAGTATGCAGTTTCCTTTATCTGTTTATGGATTTATTTTTCTAGTTTCAGAGTGTCGTTGAAGTTTGGTATCAACTATTTATATCAATTCTATTTTAAGGTGAAACCTGTATGGTTCTGCTATTATATCTCTTTTCTGACTTTCTCATGCCAATGTTGCTTAAATTCTCAAAGAAATGGTTTATGGCCGTACTTTTCTGTTTTCTCTTCTTTTGTGTCATTATCATGAATAGTGGACACATATCCAATGCCAACTTTTCTTCCAGGTGTTATTCAATTTTTCATCTGTAAGGGCAAATATTCCATTAGATATCAGTAATATAACAATCTGTGGCCATCTCTTTACTTACTGATGGGATCAATAGTTTTCTGATAAAAAGTTTTCATAAAAAGTGAATGATTATTAATAATTGTGCTATAATCTTCATGCAAAGCTGATGTTGGAATGTTGGCTAACCTACTCCGAAAATAGGATGAATGATTCTTTATAAAATTAATATGTACCCTTAAAATGTGCCAGTTCTTAATAGAGGGTCTTATATTTTAAAGCTGTAGAGAGGAATGAAATATTAAACTAGTGGAGAAAGTATCTCTCTTGCTCTTTGAAAAGAGTGCTTGCTTAGTTGGTGCTGGCTAGGCCTTGTTTTTGAGCTCATAGTCTCTCCTTTTGCTTCTTCTTTATATCTATACGTATATCTATATATATGTAATATTATCTGGGACAAAATCATACATCAAGTGTGGGAGAGATAAAAAGATGGAAGGACAGCTATCCCACTCCAATCTGGAAAGTTCAGATCAAGAAAATGCTATCCATATGCTGCTTGTTTCATACCCTTTACAAGGACATATTGCACCATTCATAAAGTTGGCATATCAAATTGCCGGTTGTGGAATCATGGTCACACTTGTGACAACAGAGAATGCACATGCACGTCTGATGACTGCAGAGCCAGAATTGGATAATGAGCAGTATAAGGTCAGGCTCATCACAGTTCCTGATGGACTCTCAGAAGATGATACACGAAATGATGAAGGTAAGCTAGCTGAGAGTATATCCAAAGTCATGCCTGGTCATCTGAAAGAAGTGTTAAAGATGGCCAACTTGGAGGGTAATAAGGTGACTTGTGTCATAGCTGATCCAGTTTTTGGGTGGGCGTTGGAGATTGCTGAGACTTTGAAGCTCAAGTTGGCGATCTTCTGGCCTTCTGCACCAGGAGTTTTGGCCTTGATACTCAACATTCCAAAGCTCATTGAGGATGGGATTATCGACACCAAGGGTAAGTCTGTGATGGTTATATTTAATCCTTTTCTATTGATGGATAGCTTATAAACAAATCTTATCTGATGATAGTACTGTTTGATATATTTTTGTGATTTAATTGAAATTGATCCTTGTAGGATCTCCGAAAATGAATGGGAAGGTTCAACTGTCACCAGACCTGCCACCTCTGACTAGTGCTGACTTTCTGTGGAATTATTCAGGAAACCAGTCTGCCCAGACCATGTTCCAATATTTTTTAGGCATTCACCACAACATAAAAAGTTCTGGCTGGGTTCTGTGCAACTGGTTTCCTGAGCTTAATCCTCTTGTTGGTAATTTAGTCCCAAACACGTTTCCAGTTGGCCCATTACTTGCAAATGGAAAACCTTCAGGGAACTTTTGGCCCGAGGACTCAACTTGCTTAAGCTGGCTCAACAAACAACCTGCTGGATCAGTCGTTTATGTTGCATTCGGCAGCAGCTCCCTATTCAGCCAACACCAGGTTGATGAACTAGCATTAGGCCTTGAACTTGTTGGTCAACCATTTTTATGGGTTAAACGGTCAGACCTCATCATCAAAGGCGGTTCTTCCAAATACCCAGATGGGTATGAAAAGAGAGTGGCTGATCATGGAAAGATTGTTCAGTGGGCACCTCAAGAAAAGGTGTTGGCTCACCCATCTATTGCTTGTTTCCTGACTCATTGTGGTTGGAACTCAACCATGGATGGGATAAGCATGGGCGTCCCCTTCCTCTGTTGGCCTTACTTTGCCGATCAGTTTTACAACCGGAGTTGCATATGTAATGGTTATAAAGTTGGTCTGTGCGTAAGCCCAGATGAATATGGGATTGTTACAAGGCAGGAAATTAGAAGGAAATTAGATAGTTTGCTTGCTGATGATGGTATAAGAGCCAATGCATTGAAGCTCAAAGAAATGGCTCAACAGAGTATCAGTGACGGAGGATCTTCTGCAAGGAATTTGGAAAACTTCATTGAACAGATGAAGCAATGAAACATACAGTGCATAACCCTATTTGCTACAAGGGGGCGTCAAGATCACGATGACCTGTTTATAAATAATCAAACCCGATATATCATTGATTTTTACTCTAATATGTATGTCTGATCTCAAGTGAATGTTTTCTTCTTTTTCGTTTTTTCTCAGTTCTGAACATCATACTTGATCAAATTACCAATTTGCTGGTGCAACGTTATCAGATTGCACCATCCTATATATCATCGCTTTGCCCTTATAATTGAGTTCAGAATTAAGTTGGCAAATTTTGCCCCCAATTACACGATACAAGCAACCAATAGGGGTTTCCCAATAGAACGGGGACAATCCCGGCCGTGTACTCGGCCATTCTTTTTCTTACGATGAAAATTTTGTAGTAAACAGAAGGAAAAGAATTTTATTTCTCTATTAATACTAACTTATTGTAACAATATATATACCTACAAATGGGGGTACGTATAACAAAATTTTGTTTGATGAAAATGAATAACAAACAGAAGCAGAGCAGCCTTATTCAATGAATGAATGAAATAACAATTGGCTGCAAAAAAATGTAAAGAATAAATTAATAATTGAATCCAATATGGCAAAGGCAGGCAATTGATCGATCCTCAAAAACCAGTGTACTCCATTCCTCTTTGTATTCGTCCCAGAACCACCCATTCTCTTCTTATCTGTAAATGATACTCGACCATTTTCCAGTGGGTTCTCTTTGGTTTATTGGAGTGGCAACTTCCGGAGAAGTAAGTGAGGAAGATCTTGGTGGCAAAGACATCTCCATCTTCATTGTAGATTGGGTTTTCTGATCCGCTCGGTTTCCAAAACCCTAGACCGTTTCCGACTTCTCGAACATTTCTTCTTCTTTGGGCATGGCTGCTGCTACTACCACTAAAATTTTCATCTTCTTCATGAATAAAGAAGAACCACTCCCTCTCTCCATTAGAGAACGTCACTGCAATAATGTTAAAATATATCAAATACTGCATGGTCAGCCAAATATGTGCCTAATAGTTCACAAATACTACTCGAAATATATAAAACATATGTATGCGAAACGCACATGACTACGTATAGTACGAGATAACCTAGCTAGATATATAGGATCAACTAATATATGGGTCATACAAAAAGCTAGATAAACATTAGGTTTTCAAAATAAAGAAAAAATTATAATGTTTTTTGAGGTAACTGGCCGGAGGTGATTTTATATTTAGTGCATGGTCTGATTCGTACGTAATAGAGTGGCATGCACACCCGGGATTCAGGTCAGTTTCGTACGTTCCAGGATCTTCATTTAAAAAAATTATTATTATTATTGTGTTTAGAATAAAACCGATATCAAGTTAGTCTAATGATATTTCTCTCCTATAATACTAAGTTTGAATTCTCCATCCCCAAAATCAAAAAATTATGTTTGAAAAGCTTATAATTAAAGTAAAATATATGTCGAGTCTACTAGTCTAGCTTGTTCCTTGAAAATCTCATTTTTGTTAAGCTTTTGAGGTTAGGCTCAGAGGGTCAAAAAAAATAGATCGAAGTAAAATAAGTCAAGATCGAGTTTGATGACTTCAATCTCTTCCGATACAACAAAAATTCATTTCTCGATCTCCTTAAAAATTATGTTGTTTTTCATTGATGGGTTTTATGTAAAGGATTAAATATTAGGTCAAGGGTTCCATCCATTTAAAGCTAGCTAGCTTAGAAACAAAAATAGGTCGAGGGTTTCGATCTGCTTAGATTCCAAAACTCTATCTACTCCATTTCGTTCTAAAAGATGAGATCCTATTCACGTCCACATTAATTACTATAGCTTCTCCCCTCTACCCGCAGCCATGTCGATCACCGGCCATCTAATCATTTGTCAGGACCTAAAATCGATATAATCTGTCATGACCTAAAATCGATGTACGCCGTGGCCTGTGCTTCACAGAAACAATTAATCACAAATATAGTTTACCTTCTTAGACTACCTGAAACAAAAACATGATATTCTATAACTCATGAATCTCATAGGCAGCTAACAAATCGATCTATAACACGTATTAAGCCATTAATTATTAATTAGTATTAATTAATATAAATGATTAGATCATGAAAGCATACCTAGATTCTTTGGATGGTTGCTGTAAAACTGCGTCGCATCGATCTCCTGAATTGCATCAGCAACTGGTACAGCCCTATATGAAGCTTTGTTCATTAGATAGTGAGTGACCAGCTCTTCATCTGTTGGCATAAACCTAAAACCAACAGGAAGCAAATCAGAGCTCATCGCTACTACTCCTTTCTGGGCTTCCATATATGTTCTTTTGTAATTACTTACTATTCCCTGTTGACACTTGGAAATGAGATCGATCGAGGAAATGGGGTTCAATGTGTATAATATATATAGGTTTTTTTCACGTGAAAATTGAATCCTAGTAGGACTTTGATTATAAAGACAGAACAGAATACACCTTTTTCTCTTGTTTTTATCACTATGATTTGTAGTGTCTGTATACTTGGAAGATGGAGAGATTAGAGTGGTGTTTACTGTTTTGTCTTTGACTCTATAAATTTAAAAGGGATAGATCGATAGATATCGGGAATGAAGAGACCTAGTCAGTCCGTCAAGTCATTATCTATCTGATGAAAACAAAAAATATTAATTTGTAGCTGGTAAATTGTAAGGAGTTTGTGCCTTGCGGGAGATCGAATTGGTAATCAGTATACATAGGTTATCCGGTGAGAGGTTATTTTGTTATATACCTACTAAGTACAAAGAGTATCATGCCTCTACAAACGTAACGTTGTATTATGCTTCATGTACGCTTGATTTGTACTCAATATATAACCTTAAATAATAAGAATATATAATAATAATAATACATGCAAAATATACACTAATCTTGTATGTCGGTGCATTTTTTTTTTTATATTTCTTATATTGAAGATATTTCATTAGACAGAAACGATAGAAGAGTACATCATGATCAAAATTAAACTAAGCACACATTAGTGGTGCTTTCAAGAAGAGTTACAACCTTGAAGTTCTAATTGTACAAGTTATTAAGTTGTTATATACCATGTACTACATTTACCATGCATGATAAACCGTAATTTACCATGTTCTTATAAAAAAAAATGTCCCACCATGTTACCTTGCATGCCTTGACACAACGGGCCAGACTTAATTGAATTACGTAACACTTTTGTTTGTGCAATTTTGCCGCCACTATTTATTAGTTGATATATACTTGATACTACGTCAAATATCATGCCTCGTGATACCGAATCAACTATTTTTTGATTTTTGCATGCAAAGTTCTCCTAGTTTCCTCGTGTCAAGGATTTATTTTCAATGTCTAATACTATTTTGTTTCTAACTGGTATTTAACTTTTTACAAAACTATAAGTACGTAAGAGCAACAAAAAATTCATACATGGTATTATTACTTAGAGCAACATTAACGAACAGTTTCATAAAGTCATAAAAACTCTCCTTGGCTCTTCCCATCATCTAGTCTCGGTCTTTCTTACAAGTAGAAAATGCCCAAGGTAAAGACTAACCGAGTCAACTACCCAGAAGGTTGGGAACTGATAGAGCCTACTCTTCGTGAGCTGCAGGCAAAGATGAGAGAAGCTGAGAATGATACTCATGATGGTAAGAGCAAATGTGAGACCCTATGGCGTATTTTCAAAATAGCACATCAAAAGAGCCGCTACATTTTTGACCTTTATCATCGGAGAAAAGAAATATCTAACGAATTGTATAAATTCTGCTTGGACCAAGGTTATGCTGACCACAACCTAATTGCAAAGTGGAAAAAGCTTGGTTATGAACGTCTGTGTTGTTTAAGGTGCATGCAGCCTCGGGATCATAGCTTTGCCACCACATGCGTGTGCCGAGTGCCCAAGCATATGAGGGAGGAGAAGGTTACTGAATGTGTACATTGTGGCTGCAGGGGCTGTGCCAGTGGAGATTGATTACTGTACGTTCTCTTCTTCAATCCGTAACTTCAGATGGTTGGCCCAAATTATCCTTAATTTGTACCATGTATTGTTGTTACCTGTTAGGAGTTTAATTCTAACCTTTAACCTTTTGCCCTTTTGGGACTTGTATTAGTAGTATATTTTTTTTTTAAAACTAGTTGTATGTCTTCTCTTGCAAGAACAAATTATTTAATGTTTAACTAAAAAAACTTGGAGTAACATTGCTTTTTAAACAAAAGTTGCTTGAATTTTTTAGTTTCCACAAATATCTTAAGTTTGTAGCAAAGATCTAAAATTTATGTTTTCTTAATAAAATAGTATCAACACATAGTACCAAATACAAATTTCTTTGTACCAAGCAATGAAACAAAGAACCCATGAACTACATACTTGCATTCAATTGTTATGAAGAAATATCATGAAAACTATGAATCAATTCAAGGTCAGACAAACTACATGAGTTGTAGCCGGTGAGGTATAACCTGTTGGTTATTGAAAAAATTAATATTGTGGAGATCACATATTCAAATCTCATTGGTATCTAGGAATTAATGTAGATGAAGTGAAAATAAAAATTATCGTTTATACTAAAAAAAATACACGAGTTGAAAAAAAAAAAAAAATCAAAACTACATGAGCTCACAAGCTGGGGTGTGAGACAGATTTGGGCCTAAACCCCAATCTTATTTCGTTGGATCCAAGCATTCAAAGCGTAAAAAAGAGCCCAGTCGATAATTGCGAAAGAAATAAGGGTAAATATGTACTTTCAAGTAGGAACCACAATTCACAACCCAATAAAACCCTAATCGCAAACCTTGCTTACCCTTCTCTCATAGGCACAAGTCGCAGGTGAGCTCCGCCGCAGTAGAAGAAGCAGAAGCAGAAGCAAAAGCGAAACATGGCGACGGCGAATAAAGTGAAAGACGTGTCCCCTCACGAGTTTGTCAAGGCCTACGCTGCTCACCTTAAACGATCTGGCAAGGTCAGTCTCTCTCTCTCTCTCTCTCTCTCTCTCTCTCTCTCTCTGTACTGTTGATATACATGTTTTATTATGTGAATATTTACTGTGTATAATAGGATCTGTGTAGTTTTTGTGTTATGTTGAGATTGCAAGCTCAGATAGGTTGACATTTAGTTTCAGTTTTGGTTGTGCAGCATTCAATTTTCTGGTAGTTATATGCTTTTTAGTGTTTAGAAAAATGGAGGGGATGTTCTATGTGGCTGAGAGGAAAAGTGTTTAAATCTATTATAAGGGAGACCTATATTGGGGATGTGTTGTACATATAATGTACTGTTGTTTAGGTTTGAAAAAAGGGAGGGACGCTGGGTTTGTGGGCTTCAATGAATCTGTTATATCTGTCTATTGTGTGATTCAAAGTTGTTAACGTGTAGTTTTTGATTAGAGGAACACTAATTTTGACTTATCATGTGTAACTTATTTTGACATATCACCCAGGTAGTCGATTGGGTTGAGAGTTGTTTAAGAAAGACCTTGTGTTGTGTTCTGTTGATTGCTGAATGCTTTGTTTTGAAGAATGTCACTTGCATTAAGCATGTTGCAATCTTTTCCAATTATCACTCGTATGGTTAAAATAGGTGGCATACGGTGTGCGTAAACTTCTAGTACAGTTTTATGGTTTTAGTCATGACTGTTAGTATTTATCTGCCACTCGCATTTCTACTGCCTACACTTTTATGCCACTCTTGCTGCATTTTTTTTTGTTTTCACTTTTAAACAACACATAAGAAGTGCATGTAGTTTGGTGACATTTTGGATGGTAGAAATGTGTTTGCGGTTTTGGACATTTTGAGAGAGAAGATCAAAAGAATTTCTGGGCATCATTATCGGCTTCAGTTTCTTCTGTTTCAAGAACAGTCCTATTTTTTTTCCTTTTCTCTGAGAGTGTAGTGCAGTACTTAGTTGGTGTTGTGTTTATGTGCTTGTTTCAGTCTACTATAGTTGGTGTTTTAGCTGGTCAGTGGATATCTTGTCTACTTCTCTTAAATGAACAAATAAATTCTATTAAAAATGTGTTCTGGTTCTTTCATGGATCACTTTAGTTTCTTAATGTTTTTGCCCTTTCATTTCCTCTAAGAAGTTTAAAATTAGTCTCTTGCTTGTCTCGCTAGCAGTTACTTGTTGCAAGCTATAATTGTCACTTTGTTGATGAATTTTTTGTTTTGTACATTGTAATAGATTGAGCTTCCTGACTGGACTGATATCGTGAAGACTGCTACATTTAAGGAGCTGGCTCCTTATGACCCTGATTGGTATTTTATCAGAGCTGGTATGTAGAATTCTTCTTCCCTCTCTCCACATTGTACACACGCAAAACTTGCCACATGTATTGGTGTGATAAAACTGTCTGCTATGCATTTTTCATCTTAAATCACTTCTCTTTGTAGCATCTATGGCAAGGAAAATCTACTTGAGGGGTGGTCTTGGTGTTGGTGCTTTCCGTAGGATCTATGGAGGAAGCAAGAGGAATGGCAGTCGCCCACCACATTTCTGTAAGAGCAGTGGCGGTATTGCTCGTCACATACTTCAGCAATTGCAGAAGCTGAACATTGTTGACATTGACGCCAAAGGGTATGTTTCTTTCACATAACTGAACTTAAATATCGTATATGAATTTTTCGGCAATAGGGATTGTTGCTATTATGTTGACGACTGTAATAATCAAATGATTCAATTGGATATTCAACTATCTGTATTTTTTTTCAGTGGAAGGAAAATCACACCAAGTGGCCAGCGTGATCTTGACCAAGTTGCTGGACGGATCGTTGTTGCAATCTGAGACATCAACTTAAAAGACTTGATTATGCAAAATGATCTAGAAACTTTTTTCATTTAAGATTGAGTGGGAAGGTTTTTGATTAAGTTATGTTGACCGTCACTTTTAAGAATGAGTATGGCTTCCTTGGTTATTATTATTTATTTCAATGTGGTAGTTGTTAACTGTGTGTTTCTCGACTGAAGTTTTGTTTATGAAATCTATTCCTACTGTCTACATTGTGTTGTTGATCAACTTATTTGGTTCCATGCCATATTGAATGTAACCTATTGACCAAAAAAAAAATTTGAATGTAACCTCATCCTCACATATTTAAATGGCAGCCAAGAGATAAAAATAAGAAATGAAAAATATTCAGATGATATGACCCCAATTCTACTGGTATGTTAATGTTGGATTATATTCTTTCATATCTACTTTTCTTTGACATGTAATTTAACTATATCTGTTCGACATTTAACTTATTGAGTTTTTAAAAATATGATTTTAGTCATCGTCTTTCATTTAATTCACTCCCCTCTAACATTATCTATTTTGTCGTTAAAAAATTACCGAGGAGGGTCATTTTCGTAAACTCACTCTCTATTTTCTTTTTCTCTCTCTCCCTGCACGACTTCTCTCTTTCTCCTCTCACTGTCGCAGTCGAGCTACTAGCTCCGGCCATTATTTTGCGTCACCGCCGCTGCCAAAAGGCGCGGGGGATGATGGGGAGCAAAGCCCACCTACTTGCTTCCCTGAAAATAGCCCCACGACCACCGCACGCACCACCACAACCTTTTGGATTTTCGAGCTCCCCGTTCGGCAAGCTCCGACCACCCTACGATTTGAGTTTTAGTATAATAGAATACCAGATAATATAATTTGTAATTTTTGAAATAAGAAGTAAAAAATGTGTATTTACTATTTACATGAGATGTCGGCCCAAATAAGGCACCCCACAGCCTACGGGAAGGAGCTGCCAAGTGTCAAGTCCCAAAAAAGCCACAGTGAGATCTTTATGCCAACTGGGACCCACAATTAGCCCTCCACCTCATACACTCTCAGTCTGCCACGTGGTACCAGAATGAATAGATTCGTATCTCTACCCCTACGCGCCCTCTGTAGAACAACCACCACCTTCGCAAATCAGAATCTTAAAAGCAATAAATAAAATATATAAATAAATAAATTAGCGCCCGAGAGAGAGAGCAAAAAAGACGGAAGGACATTGCTTTGTCCCTGGATTTGAGTTTCGCGTCGATTTATTCCTACACTCTTTGGCTTCCTTCTCTCTGTGTGGATCAAGCTAGGGTTTTCTCTGATCGCCGCCGCGATCCATCTCCTTCGTCACTGTAAGTTCTGATTTTTCAATCTTTCAAAAGTATTAATCCCTTCTCTTTTTTCTCTTTTTGGTTATTTGAAATTCTCTCTGTGATTATTGTAATTTCTATTTCAAATTTCACATATATTTACGTGCTGGAATGTATGTATGTGCTTCTGCTTGTTCCTCTTGTTAGATTACTTGTTTTGTTGCCGAGAAATTGGAAAAGTAAGTGAAGTGTGAAGCCGGTTCTTTGTTGCTGTGGTCTCTAATGAAGGACGTTTTGAATTTATAACCATTAATAAATATTAATTGTTTACAAGCTTGTCGATTTTGTCAGCTCCCACTCTTGATTTTACTGCAACCTTAATTTTGTATGGGTTTGATGCAATAATACTTGTGGAATTTGATGTGTATTATAGCCCTCATTTATGATAGAAATTATGTAGTAACAGTAGTGAACTGCATTATGTGTTTTATATGTGAATTTTTGCCTCTGAATTTTGTCATAAAAGCAACCATAGGAACAACTTGGTGTGGAGAAATATTTGGAAGTGAATTCGTTCATCATCTTATTAATCATTTTCTCTTTCGAATAGGTTGAAGTGGTACTATTAGGTAGCACCTATCATAAGCCCTTCTGGCTGAACGATCAGTCAGGTCATCTGATGAGTCTGGTGTTTGAACAAGTTTAGAGCTTGTAACGATTTTGAAGCTGTATTGGAGGATATATAAGTTTGATCCCTGTCCTAATTAAACTGGGTTGTTGTTATTGGTGGGAGGGCAGTTTACAGATTATGTACTTGTGCATGTAGAATAAGAAGGTAGTCACTGAGGATGGATGAGGATGGAGATATTGATATGTTTTTCTCCAATTGGAACAACAAGAATCCAACTGATCGCCTCTTTATTGTCTCTTGCTTTGTTGCTGCCCTAGTTGGGATTCTGACTATAGCCTATTCTGCCTTCCAATGGAGGAGAAACATCAATCTAAGTTGGATGAAAGCCATAGCCAGGTCAAAGAAAAATCCAAAAGCACGTCACAAAGTTCCTGTAGCTCCTCATACTTGGGTTTTAGAATCGGTATCTCGTGGAAAGAACTTTAATTGCTGTGTGTGTTTTAATACGATGGGCCCTTCTCAAACCCTCGGGCCTATGGCAGCTTCAGACAGTTTTCTTCACCGTTGCAGTATTTGTGATGCAGCGGCTCATCTAAGTTGCTCTTCTACTGCACAAAAGGATTGCAAGTGTGTATCCATGATTGGCTATGAGCGTGTAATGCACCAATGGGCTGTCCGTTGGACAGAGGTAACAGATCAACCTGATGAGACTTCTTTCTGTAGCTATTGTGAAGAGCCCTGTAGCGGTTCCTTTCTTAGTGGATCCCCAATATGGTGCTGCTTATGGTGTCAACGACTGGTACATGTTGATTGCCACAGTAGCATGTCCAATGAAACAGGTGATATTTGTGATTTAGGTCCGTTCAGAAGGTTGATTCTATCACCCCTTCATGTTAAGGAATTGAACCAGGCTCCCTCAGGTGGATTTTTGAGCTCCATTACTCATGGAGCCAATGAGATAGCATCTACTGTGCGTGCAAGTATTAGGAGTCAGAGCAAGAAGTACAAGCATGGAAATACAACCTCTACTGGGACGGGGAATAGTGGTAGTACTGGGGACATGTCTACTGAAAGCACAGCTGATACTAATCAAGCTGTTAATAGTTCTCATGAAATGGAGGAAAATTGTAATGGTACAGTGGATGTGGATTTGCAGCACCAAGATGGTGATGTAGATAACAAATTGGATTCTAAGCCCAGTTTCCAAAAGAGCTCGTCTATGAATAAGAAGGATGAGTCTCATGTTTTACGGATGAAACAAAGATATGAGTTGATTGATTTGTCGTCAGATGCTAGGCCCTTGTTGGTTTTTATCAATAAGAAGAGTGGAGCCCAACGTGGGAATTCACTGAGGCAACGATTGAATATTCTTCTCAACCCCATCCAGGTTTGATTTCTCTACCGGCTTCGTTTGCTTAATTAAATAAAGATTATGACCTGCCAGCCTATTCCTTCAATGCAACAGGAAACTGTAAATAAGTATTTTCTAACTGCTGAGTGCTGACATTTATCAATATAAGATGTGAGGCTATCTTTTAAATTGAGTTACATGGAGATTGGTGACCCTTTCTTCTCTTCACATATGTTAGATTTTACTGTCTGATTCTTGCATGTTCTGTACGTTCCATATAGGTATTTGAGCTGAGCTCAACACAGGGGCCGGAGGTGGGTCTGTATTTATTCAGAAAGGTGCCACACTTCAGAGTTCTTGTTTGCGGGGGAGATGGTACTGTTGGTTGGGTTCTGAATGCCATTGAAAAGCAAAATTTTGTTTCTCCTCCTCCAGTTGCTATTCTTCCTGCCGGAACGGGGAATGATCTGGCTAGAGTTTTATCGTGGGGAGGTGGTTTGGGTTCAGTGGAGAGACAAGGAGGCCTTTGCACTGTTCTGCACCACATAGAGCATGCTGCTGTAACCATTCTTGACCGGTGGAAAGTGGCAATTTTAAATCAACAGGGAAAACAAATTCAACCGCCAAAATATATGAACAATTATCTTGGTAAGTAATCATATTAGCTTGCTATCTGGTTTTTAAGTGGGTTACACCCACAGTAGCTGGTTGGAGTGCCAGTCTTTGGTTGGATTTTTCTGGCAATTTGTTTTTGTGTGTATATTTATTGATTTGTGTTCTGGCTCAACTCAGTTCGCAGTTAAACTCGCAGAATAGTTTTGTGAAGTCTCGGCGTTGCTTTACATCTGTACACCTCTTATCGTTCAGTACATACTGAATGTAAATTGAGTCACAACCCCAAATTTATCAATCTACTGAGGAGTTAATTTTCGGGGTAATCTAAAATAGCCCATCTGATATAAAAATTACTACTATTCTGCGAGTTTGGCTAACATGTTGTCTGGTTTTAGCTTGGCATGTTTTTGGTTGGGTTTCAACAACATATAATTCCTACTAGCTGCATTGGGCTTACTATTACTTCAATATTCTTTTGTTTCTGCTCTACATCTCATTGTGTGGGCTATTATCCACTGATAACCAACTCTGGCAATCTTCAATTGCAGGAATTGGATGTGATGCAAAGGTAGCTCTGGACATTCATAATCTTCGCGAGGAGAATCCAGAGAAGTTTTATAATCAGGTAATGCCAAGCCTTAACCCAAATGGAGTTGTGGTTGTTTAAGATCAAACTTCCCCCACTCTGAGGAACAGAGGCTAGTGTATATGATTTTAACTTATGAAAAGGGAAGAAATTTAAATCAATATCATGCTTCAACCTGTGTGGATCACATTTTAAATCTATTTTTGTTGTTGTTACTAGTTTTATTAGTAAACAATTCCTCGTACAGATATTGACCTATGTTTCAATTGTTATATACCTGCAGTTCATGAATAAAGTCCTTTATGCAAGAGAAGGGGCTAAGGGTATAATGGATAGAACGTTTGTAGATTTTCCTTGGCAAGTTCGAGTTGAAGTAGATGGTGTCGAGATAGAGGTCCCTGAGGTGAGTGTGGATTGCACATACTGATTACTAATTCAGAAATCATCACTGCATTTCTTAAGCTCTGGATGTCTGGATATAGGATGATAGGCAAATGAGATTCTACTTGCTGGACAATTTCTAAGATATAGACAAATTTGCAGGATGCAGAAGGTGTACTTGTTGCTAATATTGGAAGCTACATGGGCGGTGTAGATTTGTGGCAAAATGAAGATGAAACATATGATAATTTTGATCCACAATCTATGCATGACAAAATACTTGAGGTTGTGAGCATATCTGGAACTTGGCACCTTGGGAAACTTCAGGTAAATTGGGTATTTGTTGATGTGTAATGCATATACTTGCATCTTGAATTGATGTTTTACAAGTTTGATTTATCAAAGTACTAGGATATAAAACTCCTTAAGCTAGTTGATGTTCTAGCATAAATAATTGTTAGGCTATTTTGAGTATTAACGACAGTGCATAAGTTTTGAAACTCAACTCAAGCTTGAACTATGGAATGGGGGAATGTTTCTGAACTTTTGTTTTGTGTGGGAACAGGTTGGGCTTTCTCGTGCTCGAAGACTTGCGCAGGGCCAGTCAATTAAGATACAGCTCTTTGCGGCATTTCCTGTTCAGATTGATGGGGAGCCCTGGTTCCAGCCACCTTGTACATTGTCTATATCCCATCATGGCCAGGTCCTCCTCCTCTCTCTGTGTTTTCTTGTTATTATGTACATTTATATGAACCATACTTAATGATCGCTCATAATATCTAACCTCGCAATTTTCGGTGACAATATCCTTAAACTCATGTGCAGGCCTTCATGTTGAAGAGGGCTGCTGAGGAGCCACTTGGTCATGCAGCTGCCATTATCACCGATGTCCTTGAGAATGCTGAAACGAGCCATGTAATCAATGCTTCACAGAAGCGAGCTCTTCTTCACGAAATGGCACTCAGACTGACATAGAAGTTTTCTCTAGGTAATTAAATTAGTAATCAAAGTTTTGATTGTATCTTCCTTTTTTCATTTTCAGAAATATTTACATGTTGTATACCATCATATCACCACCACGTGTATTTTTTTTTTTTTTTTTTTTGTGGTTTGATATATGATGCTTCTACCTGAAGCGCGGTTGTATATGAACCTTGTTCACCATCAATGGAAAGAGGGAATTTGGCAATTTTTTTTCGCATCGGACTACGATTAACATGCTTTCTTTTTCAAGTCTTTGCTTTACAACTATACGGACGTATTAATTCAAAAGGAATATATTACAAGGCTATTGATTCCAGTTGAGGTTGATGTAAAATTACATTACTATTGAAAGATGGCAGAAATCAAGTGTTCCACTCCAGTAGCCTTGCACACTTGCTCTGTTTTTGGCTTTTCAGGAGGCTTTTGTCAAAAGTGCTTTTTCGCTTTCTTTCTGTCCATAATACGATGATGTCTAAGAAGCGGGTTGACACCTTTGGTACTTGGGTACGTTTAATATGCTATACATTGCTGGTATGTTGGGGAGGGGACCTAATTAACCTTCATATATTTCTTTGCTTATTCCTCACAAAACCTTGCTTCACTTTATTCCATGCTCTTGATACAAACCGCTTTGTAGGCCCTGTGCTCGGCTTTCTGTCACGGATTGTTGCACAAGACATTTGCGAGCACAGAATTCTCTTCGGTGTCTTAATGCTTGCTTTGCGAATCCGATCTAAACCTTGTCTGTAAAAGGGAGAATTGAAGCAGTACATGTAGTGCGGTGAAGAAGACGCTTTCGAACCTTGGATCGCTCTATTAAGCTGCTGAGTCACGGCTCGAAGCTCAAACGAGTCGTATAGCGTGCTACCTTTGTGCCTGGGGCTTAGTCTCCATATGGGGCTGGTAGTAATTGTGTGGGGTTGATGAGCCAGTGTTGTGGTACCGCTCATTTGTGTCTGATCTTTCTCAATTGGGATTCCTAGAAAAGTAGCCAGATCTATTTGTTTTGAAGCCTCTCCCATTTTCTTTGAGAGAAGTAAGCTAGCTAGGATGGGTTTTTTGGTTGCTTACTATTATGTTTTGTAGGTGTTTATGAGTGGATGGAAGTCTACCTTGTAAGTAACGTTGGCCAAGTAAAGGTTAACGGGGTCTAGCATTGTGTTATACGTCTTGAATGAGCATGTTCTCACATGGAGGTATCAATGTGATTAATTAAGGCGGTGTTAGACATAATATTCTTGCACATGCTTTGCTTCCAATCTTGAGTTAATTAGCCTACATCTGCAGAAAGCAAATTAATTAAGCTCTGTCTGTAACTTTCAAACTTAACTTTAGTCAATAAACAAACCACTTCTAAGCATTGACTTTTGCCAAAAATGAACGTACTGTAGTATTAATTTGAGAGGTCTGCATCATGCATGCATGTTAATTACTGCTATCACTTTGCTGTAATCTTATAAACTAAGCAAGTAATCATATGGCTTAGATCTACTTTCTTTCTTTAAAACTACTCCTTTTTCTTCTTCCCTAGCTTAATCTACTTTCAAGTTGTAATTAATACATCATATATATATATATGCTTCTTTTAAGAATCTCCCATATATCCCCTCAGTTCCTTAACGTGATTACTCATTTCATTGTTTCTTAAGCTATCAAAGGGGAAAGGAACTGCTAGCTTCTTTTTAAGTAGATCGATAAATCAAATTTGCTTCTGGTGGATCAGAAGTGAGTACCAATGTACCGATTAAGTTACCTAATGGCAAGAAAAAGCATAACACACTAGAAAACCCCAACTTACATGACTCATAAAGTGCCCACCTTTTATTTAGTCTGATATTCGTGCTCAAAGTATGGAGCTTAGAGAGTCCGATATGAAAATCAGAAATGAACTTGCACTATATCACTACAACCGGCTTTGCATGCTCGAGGCCAAGTATGTGATGTACAATAAAGTGAAAATTAATTTTATGGTATTCCATAGTATGACGGCATACTCTAGATTTTTTTCACCGGCCGTAAAAAAATCGGCTATATATATAGTATATTCTAGAGTACCACAAAAGATCAAGGTCTCATAACAAATATCGAACTAATACTATTCAAATTCTCAATTCACTTACATAGGCAATTAGGTTTATTATCAAAAATAGCCTCAATAATTCTTTTAGTTTTTCCTTTTTAGTGAAACAAATACCATACCATTTGTGCAGGATTCATTCAAGGTACCATTGATAACAGAAAACAATTCACATGCATCCCATAAAATACTTGGAAACAAATCGAAAACGAAATTGCATCTCATCATAATTATTATGTGGTTGCATTTCAGTCAATGAACACTCATTCCAAAGTCAAAAACTATGACATTTTTTTTTGGACGATCAAAAACAATGACATTTATGACATTCGATCTGGTGCTTTGTATGGACTGTGTGCATCCACACTCCGCGGCCTCATTTTGGTCCAACAATCAATATAACCAAAAGAAAAAGAAAGTAATTTGGTATATATATATGCAAATAAACAATAGTAAAAATTTGGAAAAAACTCCTTACAAATTTTATATTTTTAATGAAAATCCTAGTCATTTATTTTTTGTGGATTTAGTCCCTTGAATCATGTTAACTAATACTTTTTCCACTTTAAGATCAATGAGTCAGCCTATATATTTTGATATACCAAATATAACCTCAAGTCTAATTTTAATATTCACCAGTCATTGACTTTTTGAATTTGGTAAAACATAAATTTCTCCCTCTATTTTGCATCTTGAATATTGAGGTAATTAAGTTCCAATTATGAATTCTTCATTCTATGCCATCATATCAACCTTTCTCATGCTGAAGAAAAATGTCAAGAAACAATGAAAATGAGTTCATGTGTTGCCTATTTCTTTGTACTTGCATCTTTTTGCTTCTTGGCTCAAGAGTTTCAAGGTTTGTGTATCTTTCATTTTCGTTAATGTAAATATCATTGGTACGGTTTTATAGTTTTGGTGTTCTTGGTGCTTAGTGAATGAGGTTTGTCGGATCACTCGGATGTTATTTGTATTCTATTAAATATTCCTGCTATGTTTGAGCCCCGGCCTCTTTTACTTGTCTTTCATAAGAATTATTATTTCACTTACATTAATTTCTTATGAAATTAATTTACCTACATTATTTTTTTATGAGATTAATTTACCTAAATTATTTTCATATGAAATTAATTAACTTACATTAGTTTACCTACATCATTAATTTACCTAAATTTTTTGAAATTGTGTAAAGTATCTAGCTGGGCTCTTACTTAGTGCCTACATTTGTAGGTAAATTAATTCATGATAACTAATTTTCTTTGAAATTGGATAAATTATATACTTGGACTCTTGCCTAGTACCTAGATTTATAGGTAAATTAATTCATGACAACTATTTTTTTTTGAAATTGGGTAAATTATCTACCTGGGCTCTTGCCTAGTACTTAGATTTGTAGGTAAATTAATTCATGACAACTAATTTTCTTTGAAATTGGGTAAAGATACTTGGGCTCTTGCCTAGCTAGTGCCTAGATTTGTAGGTAAATTAATTAATGACAACTAATTTTATTTGAAATTGGGTAAATTATCTAGCTGGGCTCTTGACTAGTGCTTAGATATGTAGGTAAATTGATAGATTAAGTTATAAGCTTTTAATAAAAGATTTGAAAGTGAATACACTATAACAAAACTTTTGAATAATGGTATTAGTTATAGGAATTTATTTCTAATAGAAATTTAAATAGTAGGTATAATTGTAACGGAAAATTGAATAAATGTTTTATTATAGGAAATCTAATTAAAAGTTGAATGAAATTAATATATTTTGATAATGGCAAATTTTGTAAATAAGTCAATAGATATGGTATGAAGATATATTATGTGGCATCTAATATTTAATATTAAATCAAATCTAATAATAAAAAGGTCAATGAATTATTTCCTATAAAATAAAAGTGGCAATGATTTTTATCTAAATGTCCTTAAAATATATTAAGGTAATAATATGTGATTAAATTTCATGCCTCTGTAATAAAGACTGGCTTTTCTATATAATATGATCCTTAATTTTGTAGTTTACTTCACGCTTTGCCACAGCTTTCACTTTGTTTTCATTTGTGCTGATTTGTGGGCATTTTCTCAGGTATAAACACGTTAATGCCATTGATTTGTTTTCTTCTCAATCAAGGTGGACATCTCAAGTGTCACTTTTCTTCAATTAATATTTGCAATTTTATATAGCGTTCATCTTACTCAAGCATGCATTCTCTGAACCCCACCTCACCAAGCACCTGTTTCTGCACTTTGAAGCTTCTCTTGATTTTTTATTTTTATTTTTTACCATTGCTGGTAAAAAAAAGTTGGCGTTTAATTATTAGTTATAGAACTTTTATAGTCCCATACACCAACTTGCTATTCACTCTTTTATTTATGGCGGGCATGGGCGTTTCAATGCTGCTATCAGTGGTGCATGAACCCAAAAACGTGTTGAGGTCCAGCTTTTACTCATTCTGATCACCCATTTGAGACAAAACTCCATTTCGATTTTGGGCACTCTTGGAAATTTGACTTTGAGTCCTTAATTGATAGCTGGTTAATTTAGTGGTTTTGTTTCAGTTTTTATTTTTTCTGTGAGATAAAAAAAAAGGTGGGTGGCTTGAGTTTCCCTTGTTTGTTACTGAAAGGTACGTTTGGAAACGTGTTGAACGCTCCAGCCGATTTTTCTAATACCCTGACTTTGCTTTAGTTTGTGAGTGAACAGGTGTTGGATCTTACAAGTTGCTTTTGGGTATTTAAGAAGCTCTTGGTCTCTTTGCTTTCCTGTAGCAGCTGCTGGTGTCTCTCCTATTTCTAGCTAGCTTTGAAGTTTACAGAGTGATAGATATTAAGGACTTAAGGTATTTGCCCTGCAGCTAGTGCTTCTCGTGTAAATTAATTTGTTCACTTTCATAATTTTTGTGGTTGAATTTGGTATGCTATTGCTGCTGGCATGGGTTTTTAAATTTAGTCAAACTTGTACTGCCAAATTAAAG
This sequence comes from Rubus parviflorus, assembly GCA_029955375.1. Lineage (NCBI taxonomy): Eukaryota > Viridiplantae > Streptophyta > Magnoliopsida > Rosales > Rosaceae > Rubus > Rubus parviflorus. The sequence goes on from JARGGL010000009.1 coordinate 11,366,832, forward strand.
GTCAGATAGATGTTTTCATTTTCAGTTCCATGCCAGTAGAAATCCATTAATTATTAGGCAGCTTAATTAGGCTTTCTAATGGTAAAGGGATAGCACACGGGGTTGACTGTAAATTAAGCTAGCCTAATGGATGGAGGTTGTTGGTTATAAAATGGTTCTCGATTGTGTTGTGTTTATAGAGCAAATTAATTTTCAGCTGGTTTTTGGCAGATAAATAAATAGGAATATGGTGAAGATCTGCTGCATTGGAGCCGGCTATGTCGGGGGACCAACCATGGCGGTGATTGCCCTCAAGTGTCCGGCAATACAAGTAGCAGTTGTGGACATCTCATTGTCGAGAATTGCGGCGTGGAACAGCGAGCAGCTCCCAATTTACGAGCCTGGTCTTGATGAGATTGTGAAGCAGTGCAGAGGCAAGAACCTGTTGTTCAGCACAGCTGTGGAGAAGCATGTGGCTGAGGCTGACATTATCTTCGTTTCGGTTAACACCCCCACCAAAACCCAGGGTCTGGGAGCTGGCAAGGCTGCAGACTTGACCTACTGGGAAAGCGCCGCAAGAATGATAGCAGATGTTTCTAAGTCCAACAAGATAGTAGTCGAGAAGTCGACTGTTCCGGTGAAGACCGCGGAGGCAATTGAGAAGATTCTGACTCACAACAGCAAGGGCATCGAGTTTCAGATTCTCTCCAACCCGGAGTTTCTTGCGGAGGGGACAGCCATTGAGGACCTTTTCAAGCCGGACCGGGTTTTGATTGGAGGGAGGGAAACTTGTGAGGGCCAGAAAGCAATCCAAGCATTGAAACAAGTGTATGCAAATTGGGTACCTGAAGATAGAATCATCACAACTAATCTATGGTCAGCTGAGCTGTCGAAGCTGGCTGCCAATGCTTTCTTGGCGCAGAGGATCTCCTCTGTGAATGCCATGTCAGCACTGTGTGAGGCTACTGGAGCAAACATCTCACAGGTTGCTCATGCGGTTGGGAAAGACACCAGAATTGGACCCAAGTTCCTGAATGCTAGTGTTGGTTTTGGAGGGTCTTGTTTCCAGAAGGACATTCTCAACCTGGTGTATATCTGCGAGTGCAATGGGCTGCCTGAGGTTGCAAACTACTGGAAACAAGTGATCAAGGTGAATGACTACCAGAAGAAGCGGTTCGTGAACCGGGTTGTGTCTTCCATGTTCAACACTGTGTCTGGCAAGAAGATTGCCATTCTTGGGTTTGCATTCAAGAAAGACACGGGCGACACGAGGGAGACTCCTGCCATTGATGTTTGCAAGGGGCTGCTGGGGGATAAGGCACACTTGAGCATTTATGATGTGCAGGTTACTGAGGAGCAGATCAAGAGGGATCTCTCCATGAACAAGTTCGATTGGGACCATCCGATTCATCTGCAACCACCCACCCCCATTGGAGTGAACCAAGTCAGTGTGGTTTGGGACGCTTATGAGGCAACAAAAGGAGCGCACGGGATCTGCATTCTTACTGAGTGGGACGACTTCAAGACGCTCGATTACAACAAGATTTTCGACAACATGCACAAGCCTGCATTTGTGTTTGATGGAAGGAACGTTGTTGATGTTGACAAGCTAAGACAGATTGGATTTATTGTCTACTCAATTGGAAAGCCATTGGACTCTTGGCTCAAGGACATGCCTGCTGTTGCATAATATATTTCCGGATATATATATTTATTTTCTCCATCGATCCATCAATAAATAATTAAGCTACGTACAGATCTGATATATATTCTTTCAATTTAATTTTGCTATATATTTTCGATCATCCCATGTACGTTCCTTTAGTAGTCATGTACGTTGTGAGGCTTCAAACTGAAATTTACTTCTTTATAAATTACTCCTTATATATAAAATAAGAACAGGACCAGTACTGCTACGTACGTACTACTTTAACCTTATTTATAGTTTGACATAACCTTTCATTCTCTTTTTATCTCTCTCACTTCAAAAGAAAGAAAGAAAGAAATTAAAGGAAGCTGCTTTATACAATTTCCAATGTTTTAGAGGATGAGGAGCTCATTGTCCAAAAAAAAAAGAAAAAAAAAAAAGAGGATCGGATGAGGAGCTTAGCTTTTTCAGCGGGATTGGCTCTGGGAAAGAAAAGAAAAGGACAAAGACCAAGACTAATTTCATTGCTTTTTTTGCGTCTGCTGACCGGCCATCTAATTCCTCGCACTGTATACAGTCAATTAATAAGCCATCAAGTGACTTCATCCACACGGGTCGAGGCGAAACTTCCTAGCTTCCATCAGATCAGGCGATTTACGCCTCAACTTTCGACAGTCGATCAAGCTTCAAAGGTTCAAGGTATTGGCACATATCAGCATCAGTGCCTGTAAGACGCAAATAAAACGCACCGGGGGTAGGTATCTGAAATCAAAATAACCAAAAAAAGAATGTTAAATCATGCATATTTGCAAGGACAATATTCCACATGCATGAAATGTGGAAATTCTTTAATACTGGCTACTTCACATACAACACTACAAAAACAATCCAAAGAGGCCACCAATGTGGTCGAGCTCTAGGGCTCGGTCCACTAAATCTGGGGCTGTCAACCCCAAGCACTGTTTGAGACTACTGGCCTTAAACTACGAGGAAGGCACTGGTTAAGTGGTTATTGAGACTAGGAAAACAGATGAGAGAAAAAAAAAATATATATATATATAAATCATTGTTTGATTAGGCTGTCCGAGGCTCTAAATGGGCCGTGGGTCGGACTCTCAAGTATTGAGCCTGGACTCAAACTTTGTACAAAAAACGAGGCCCAAAGCCCGTCTTATATAACCCGCACAGGCTTTCCATTAGGACCGACTCAAAGCCCGCACTTCCCTTTTTGAGTTTTTTTTTTCTTGCTAAAACTATCGCCATCGCCACTCTTCGTCTCCGTTCTGGCGCTGTAACCGTCTTCTCAAAACGACGACGGCTTGTTGAACTCCGGCCGGTCACAGCGGTATCGGAACTAACCGCCCAACCAACGCATTCTCCACACGTTCCCGGTATCCCTCACGCGCGACGCCCACAGGTTTCTGTAACGAAACCATTCTCTTTCCCAGCCAACGAAACAAAACCCTAGAAGTATCTCTATCCCTCAGGTGAGTTATACTAATTCCTTCCGTTACGGTTATGGAACTTAGGGTTTCAATTTGGCATTTCTTGTTTTGATTTACGAATACTATTTGCTCCATATATATATGTTGAGAAAGATTGTTCAATGCAGTGAGAATGGGGAGCGAGAGCAATTTGAAGACATGGGTATCCGATAAGTTAATGACATTGCTCGGATATTCTCAACCAGCTGTTGTTCAGTACATTATTGGACTAAGTTAGTTATCCCCCTTATCCTCCTCTTGAATTTGCATTTATCAGTTTATGTACTGAACTCATTGAATCAAAGCTAAGGGGAAGCATTTTGCTCATTGTTTCTGATGGAAATTTTTGCATTTCTTGCAGCTAAACAAGCAAAGTCTCCTGCTGATGTGGTGGACCAGCTTCTAGATTCTGGGTGGTCCTCGTCTACTGACACACGTGAATTTGCTGCAGAAATATTCTCCAGAGTGCCCCACAAATCATCTGGGCCGAATGTGAGTTCTTATTCCAAATTTTATTGAGTGCAGAGATTTAATTGTTTTTTTTCCTCGGTTTTATCCATCTATGACATCATGTAATTTTCTGGTGGTTACTTGTATTCGTTGTGTATATCAGGTTTATCAAAAACAAGAGAGGGAAGCTGTGATGCTGGTGAGGAAGCAGAAGACATATGCTCTCTTGGATGCAGATGATGACGATGATGATGAGGGTGATAAATCTTCTGTTCCAGTTGTTTCTGAGTCCAGGAAAAGTGATTCCCATAAGAAACGGTTTAGGAAGAAGGCCTCGAGTCAAGAAGATGAAGATGATGAGGTTAATTTTTCAGCTTTTCGAATGTATTAGTTTTTGTTTCTCACGGTAATTGTTGTTTTAACTTAGTGCAATGCTTCAGGTGGTTGTACACGAGGAAGAAGCAAGACGGGTTAGAAGACGAACTTCGCCAGACGAAGATGATGGTTCAGAGGTTTGTTCTTTTATTTTGATCCATAATATTTTCTTCAATGAAACAAAAGTTTGAGTAATATTACATTGGTACGGTGCTCAAATACTTGTGTAGACTTTCACTTAATGGTCTGATTGGTATAGGTATCTCCTTTTATTTCTTTACCAGTTTGATACATGTACTCCATTTATAATGTATGCAGTCCGAAGAAGAAAGATTGCGTGATCAAAGAGAGAGGGAGCAATTAGAGCGTAATATAAGGGAGCGGGACACAGCAGCTACACGAAAGGTACAATTTAGTTCTGAATAGTTTTAGTTTGTTACTTTTAGTTTTTGGTATCATTTCTGCTTGATTTTAGTTTTGTTCTGAGATAGTTAAAAGTGTTTAAAAGTTGCATCTTCAAATCATTTATTGACATTATGCAAAAATGTGTGCTATAAGTTGCAGCTTTTTGTTGATATGGCCAGAGTATTATGAGCTGGGTCTAAACCCTGAAATGGAAATTATGCCGGACTTGGGCTTTGCTAGACCTAAAAGACTTTAAATTACCTTTTGCTAGCTGAGCAACTCTTAGATTGAGCTATGACTTCTTGTATTTGCCTATGACTAAGAACAATTACACGCTTGTGCATAATATTGCTTCTTTATATCTTGTTACTAACACCCTTTTTTTTTTTTTTCCTTTGACAGTTAACAGACAGAAAGTTATCAAAAAAAGAGGAAGGTACTACAATTTGAGAGTATAATTAGATTCAGACGCATATTCGCCGTTACATCTTAAGCATTTGCATATACATGTGCCAAAACTCTTACATGTAGATGCATATGCGACGTTCATGCTAATGATATATGTTATCTAACCATGATGCATTTTACTGTACAACAGAGGAGGCTGTTCGGAGAAGCAAGGCTTCAGAGAAAAATGAAACTGAAGATTTGAGGTTTGTCATTATCAATATGTCATGATTGGTTTACTTTGAAGTACTGCATTATCATTTTCCACTCATTCTTATCGGTAGAGTTTTTGTATTTATACCTTTTTTTTTTGGTCTTAAAACACAATTGGTTACAATTTTATATCTATATTCCAAGCAACACCAAGCATAGCTCTGATTTTATCTGTTGAATTGTTATAATCTTTTTCTTCTCCAATGGTTTTTGATTCAGAAAAGTTTCAAGGCAAGAATATCTAAAGAAAAGAGAGCAGAAGAAATTGGAGGAAATCAGGTAAATAGATCCTTTTTGCTGTAACCCAAAATTAGCAACCGCTGCCAAACAAAAACTTATATTTCACTAATTTAAAACATTTAATATTATGGTCATCTTCAATTACCTTAAATTCCATTTTTTGGCATGCTTGTCAGAGATGAAATAGAAGATGAGCAATACTTATTTGATGGCGTGAAGCTGACTGACTCGGAATATCGTAATTTAAGGTAATTTGAACGTTCACTTCCTATTGCCTTGCTGATAACACTAAGTTCTTCGGACTTTTTGTTAAAAGTTGATATCCCTTCAAAATTGCATGTCGGACTGCTAACATTGTGATTTAGGGTCATGAGCAATGGTCTGCTGTGAGTATAGTGTCCTGATGTTTTACATTTATGAGGTGTACAATATCACCTGGCATATTTGGAAAATACAATTGCATTTATACTTTGTTACTTTGCTATGAACAGACTTCGCATATCACTTTGCCACCAGTTATTTGGTTATACTTTAAATGTTTATTATTTATGGGTGAAAGTACTTTACTTATGGTCTTTATTTTATTGTTATTAAAAATTGTGGCTGTGAGAATCCTTCTTCACGACTATTACAATCGAGTACTGTCTTTGCTTTACTCTGTTCAGTCTGTTGTTGAACATGAATATGTGTTTGAAAATTCAAAATCTAAGATCTTTAATGTGAAATGCTATGTAACTCCCTTGAAGTGGAGTAACTTGTTTTGAAGAAGTAGAGTAAATAATAGATGTCCTGACAACGTGTCGTGAGACTCGCATTATATTTTCCTGTCTAATGCGTGACAGAAACTGGGATAAAAATCATTCATAGATTCCTTCTTTATGCAGTTACAAGAAGCAAATATTTGACCTTGTGACGAAGCGAGCAGTTGAGGATGAGAATCCAAATGAGGTAATGAGGAGCTTTTGATTTGTATTGATTGAGAAATTTTCCTTCTGCTCACAGTGGTGAATTGAGTGGTTGAAATGCATTGGCCATATCTTGAGACTTGTGAGTTTACTTGTTTTCCTTACATGTCAATGTTATCATCTAATCATGTGTAGAGCCTTCATTCTTTTTTTGAGTACAGTACAGGATTCCTGATGCCTATGATGAGGAAGGGGGTGTCAATCAGGAGAAGAGATTTTCAGTGGCCATGCAACGCTACAGGTGTTTATTTTGGCAATGTTCATACCCCACATATACTAAACTGGCATATGTGAACGGAGCATGTTTTGTCTTGTTGAACCATTTTTACATATTTTATTATCTAGGGACCAGGGTGCTGGGGATAAAATGAATCCATTTGCAGAACAGGAAGCTTGGGAGGATCACCAAATTGGTAAGTTTCTTTGGGAAGTTTTTGCACATTCTTTTGTTCATCTGCGCATAAAATTTTAGACAAATTCAGAAATTTTGATTCTGTGGTCTAGAAACTGAAGTTTTTGCATATTCTTACGCTCATCGCATATTCTTATGTTCATCTCTCAGGAAAGGCAACACTGAAGTTTGGCTCAAAAAACAAAAAGCGAACATCTGATGAGTATCAGTAAGTTTACAATTTTTTCTTCCTGTTGCTTCTGTTTTACCTACTAGTTGCATGTGTTAATAAGTAAGTGAGCTAAATTAATTGCAGAAACTTGTTCTAGTATCTTTTCTGTTGCTTGTTTGTGCATGTGCATTCTAAGTTTTATAACAAATCTTTTTTGATGTTTAGATTTGTATTTGAGGACCAGATCGATTTTATCACGGCATCAGTGATGGATGGTGATGAGGTATATCTACGAACATTATCAATTATGACCCTCACACCTTTCTCTGGTATCACAGTGAAAGTCTCATCTCTCCATTTTCTCGATGCAGTTTGAAGATGGGCAACCCGCTGATTTACTTGAGTCAAGAGCGAAATCAGCCTCGGAGAAGCTCCAGGTTGCTAACCATTTTATTTTCTTTATTTGTTTGTTTACTTTTTCTTTGGCTCTTTTGACAAGATGTTTCACTCTGTTTGGTATGACTGTCTAACATGTTTTCTATTTTAGTTATGGAGAATTATAATCTGCTTGTTGAAGCATGTAGAATGTTAACTATATATTAACATAGTTAACTATGCACTTAAATAATTAACGTTTGAATGTTTTTAAGTCATAGGAGGTTATACTGTTTTTTATCTAATCATTTATGTTTTTGCTCATACAGGAGGACAGAAAAACATTACCCATATATGCCTATCGCGATGAATTGCTCAAAGCTGTTGATGACCATCAGGTTTCTTTAGATTTTCTGTTACAAATTTACGTCTTTGACTAAGAATGAATTTCTTTAAGCACGCTGCAGTTGATGATAAACCTTACACCAAATTTATGTAGTATCTGTTAACCATCTGGATCCTAGGCATTTAAATATCATTATCGTTTTTTTATAAAAAGTGTCTGTTAAGCATTGTCTTATCGTCCGATATGCCCTCGGCTTGTGGCTTTGTAGGTTCTTGTTATTGTTGGTGAAACCGGTTCCGGAAAAACTACACAGATACCCCAGTATCTTCACGAGGCCGGATACACAAAACGTGGAAAGGTATAAGCATTGTTTCTTGCCATTTCCTTGCTATATGATGGAAATCTGTCGGTATTTTTGGTGGCTTCGTGATGTGAACATTTGGCTACTCAAATGAAAATATAATTGAGATAGACAGTTGAAAGGATAGTCCATTTTCATACACTTTTTGCCCAATCTATTTCATCATGTTTCTACTAAAAACAAGTTTTTTTTTTTTTTTTGCAAAGTTGTACTTAAAGTTATCTTCACACTGTAACGAGCTATGAACTTCTCAAAGTAGCTGAAAGGTTTCAATATTTCGTGACCTATAATTTTTTTCTTCTTTATCTTTTTAACAAATTGGGTGCACACACCTAGGCATTTCAAAATTTGTGGAGCCGTGATTAATGATATTAAAACTTTCTGAGGGTAGTTTGGGTTATAACCTTCTTCATTTTTCTTACAGATTGGGTGCACACAGCCACGACGAGTTGCTGCTATGAGTGTTGCTGCTAGGGTTTCTCAAGAAATGGGTGTGAAACTCGGGCATGAGGTATTCAATTTCCCATTATACTAAGAAGTTAATAACCTATGATAAGACAACCAAAAAAAAATTTCACGATCCATGAATAGTAATGCCTTCATCTCTCTGATTATCAATTCTCATGTGACTAGTTCATGTTTATCTACTTTTCTGTATTGAGAAATATACCTAAAAAATATAAAAGGCAATAGAGATAGTGGTAATTTAACCTCTGTTGACAGTAGTGGGTGCTTTTTATGCCATATGCAGGTAGGTTATTCTATTCGTTTCGAGGATTGCACATCTGAAAAGACTGTTTTGAAATATATGACAGATGGAATGTTGTTGCGAGAATTCCTTGGTGAACCAGATCTGGCAGGCTACAGGTAAGCTAAGTCAGTGTATCACATTGGATGCTTGGATTGTTTGCATCGGTTAATTTTTGTGTCTGCAATTCTCAGTGTGGTGATGGTGGATGAGGCCCATGAGAGAACACTCTCAACTGATATTCTATTTGGATTAGTAAAGGTAAGCAGTAACTCTTTCGTTTTTACCAGTCATTTCTCTACGTGTATTGAAGGACCAATCAGCATTGTCATAAATTTCAAGTGGCATTCACTTTTTGTGGGGGCTGGACAATAACTGATTTATTGACCTTGATCGCATATTTAGCCTTTTGGCTGCTTAAATTTCAAGTAAAGGAATTGCTTCTGCTCCCTGGAAAACCTCAAGCATATGTTTGTGGAAATTTCTTCTTATAGTTTTCTTTTGGAGATTGCTAATCATAATTCTTCTTACCGGAAACACTATATAAACTGATAATTATCTTTTTTGTCTCTGATTATCTGACTGCTTTTTGCATTAGGATATTTCGCGATTTAGACCTGATCTTAAACTGCTTATCTCAAGTGCAACGCTTGATGCTGAGAAGTTCAGTGATTATTTTGATTCTGCTCCAATTTTCAAAATTCCGGGGAGGCGTTATCCTGTTGAAATAAATTACACGAAAGCACCAGAAGCTGATTACTTGGATGCAGCAATTGTCACTGCACTGCAAATCCATGTGACACAAGCACCTGGAGATATATTAGTGTTCCTCACAGGTCAAGAAGAAATTGAAACTGCAGAAGAAATATTGAAGCACAGAACAAGGGGCCTAGGGACCAAAATTGCTGAGCTTATTATTTGTCCCATATATGCAAACCTACCTACTGAGCTGCAAGCCAAAATTTTTGAGCCCACACCTGAAGGGGCAAGGAAGGTTGTCCTCGCCACAAATATAGCTGAAACTTCACTAACTATTGATGGGATCAAATATGTTATTGACCCGGGGTTTTGCAAGATGAAGTCGTACAATCCAAGGACTGGGATGGAGTCATTGTTGGTTGCTCCCATCTCAAAGGCATCAGCTAATCAGAGGGCAGGTCGATCTGGGAGAACGGGTCCTGGAAAGTGCTTCCGGTTATATACTTTGTTCAATTATCACACTGAGTTAGAAGATAACACGGTACCAGAAATACAGAGGACTAACCTTGCAAATGTTGTGCTCATGCTGAAGAGCCTTGGTATCCATGACCTATTACATTTTGATTTTATGGACCCTCCACCATCTGAGGCATTACTGAAAGCCCTGGAACTGTTATTTGCACTGAGTGCATTAAATAAAGTGGGTGAGTTGACTAAAGTCGGTAGACGGATGGCAGAGTTTCCTCTTGATCCCATGCTATCTAAGATGATAGTCGCTTCTGATAAGTACAAGTGTTCAGATGAGATCATTTCCATTGCTGCCATGCTTTCCATCGGTAATTCAATATTTTACCGTCCAAAGGACAAACAAGTCCATGCTGACAATGCACGGTTGAATTTTCACACCGGGAATGTGGGAGATCACATCGCATTGCTCAAGGTTTAGTTCTATTCCTTTTTTTTTTTAATGGTTTTCTGTCTCCCCCTTAGTGAACATATCATGATTTGGGACTTTGGGTATGGGCAAATGGTAAAAGTTTATATTTCAAGTTGTTTTAATGGATTGGATACCGTCAGTATGGTTCCTCATTATGAACTATATATCTCAAGTTCTCAAGTAATGTGTCTCATCACTCTCATGTTTTAGAATGGTTAGTGACCCAATGAGTGTTTTTTTATTTTATTATTTATTTGTTTGTTTCAGGTTTATAATTCATGGAAAGAGACCAATTTCTCAACACAATGGTGTTACGAGAATTATATTCAGGTAAAGTTAATATCCCAAAGTTGCTCATTCTGAAAATCTTGATTTGTTTTTCATTAAAACGTGGGTGCTATTTTGGGCTAGTTGTTTCCTTGTTGTTTAGGTGCTATTTCCTTGTTGCATTGACTATATCAATTGACACTTGCCATATATTGATTCGTGATCGACAAGCTCTTACAATCTGTAATCTGAAACTTTTACAGGTCAGGAGTATGAAGCGCGCTAGAGATATTAGAGACCAGCTCGAGGGACTCTTGGAGAGGGTCGAGATTGAGCAGGTCTCTAATCTTGACTATGAGGTTATAAAGAAGGCCATTACATCTGGTAATTTACAGTTACTGTTAGCCATAACTTAATTTAAGTGCTTTTTATTTCTATTTCTTGTATTCATTGTTTATCTAAAATGTAATGCTTGTTATTTCTTTCAGGCTTCTTCCCTCATTCTGCAAGACTGCAAAAGAGTGGCGCTTATAGAACAGTCAAACATCCACAGACTGTCCATATACACCCCAGCTCAGGGCTTTCTCAGGTAAGGCAGAATAGCATTATGCTGGTTTCTACTTTCCATACAAGTCTTTAGTCTTTTGGATCATGATGTTAATTGACCTCAGTCATGCTATGTATTGAATATAGTATCGGTTGGTGAAACTATTTGGGATGAAGTTGGAAAATGGTTGTGGTTAAGTGGTTTGTTACTTTAAAGTTTAATTGCATTAAGAGCTCTGACCACATCATACAAAGAAAAAAGGATGCAAGTTTGTCTTCCTTTTTTGTAATGTATTGGCCCCTTCCCATGGTCCAGTCCAATTCTTGGATTTAATGAACAATGTGGTCTTTTCATTTAACACACCATTCACTTGGGTACCACATCATAGACTTATTTGCAAGCATGACACCATAGAGGGTTATTAGTATGCTTGTGAGTGTATACAATACCAATCACCAAAAACGCAGTCCCGTATATAATTTGGATCATTGCTTGATTATTTACTTTTTTTCTTCAGGTGCTTCCAAGATGGGTTTTATACCATGAGTTGGTGCTTACAACCAAGGAATATATGAGACAGGTATCTGTTCCCTTGTACTTTCTATTTTGCATTGGTCATTCTTGCACGTTATTTGCATTACGGCTAAAGCCTTGAAATTGTATTACAGGTAACGGAACTGAAGCCAGAGTGGTTGGTGGAAATAGCTCCGCATTATTACCAGCTAAAGGATGTTGAAGATTGTATGACTTCTTCTCATTCCATCTTATTACTACTTGATTTCTGTACTAGGAATGCCTTATATCATATGATCGTATGAATTGCTGAAATGCTTTTTATTAATGGCAGCGGTGTCAAAGAAAATGCCCCGTGGAGAAGGGCGCGCATCATAGGATTGAAAGCTCAACGAAAATTGTATATATGAATGGTGGCTTGGTATGGTAGAGCAAAAGAAGCCTGGAAATACTGTTTTGTATACTTGAACTACATTTTTAAGTAGAGTTGACACCCTAACGACTTGGGGATTTTGCAAGAGAATGCGAGTGTATTTACTATTTTACTTTTAGAGTAGGATTTAGTTCGAGATAGATGAGAATCTTTGACCATATGTACACACTCAAGGACTGCTAAATACATGATTAATCGTGGGGATTTTGCCGCAGGTACTGATGTCGCAATGAAATTGAGCTCGGCTATTGTACAGCGATCAATGAAAAAGATACTCAGTTTTACATGAGTTTTGAAGATAGTGTGCGGTTGTGCTTTTGTAATTTATCAGTTTTGTGCTCCTTTCGAACTGGCCTTAGGTTTTCAATTCTGACTAAACGTGGTTGAATCGAGTCGATAAATCTGTTCACACCTTAGTGCTGTTGCTATACAGCCTATGCAAACATGCAGCAGCCCCTCGAGAATAGTATTTAAGTGGGGTCCTAAGCTCAGCGTCTCTAATCACGAACCCTGAGCTTATGACCTATGATGCGAAAATTTGGTCTGCATCCTAAATTCCGAGCCCCACCGGAGGGCTCGGAATATTGGTGGGGCTCGGAATATACCCCGTATCACCCTGACGAGATTAAAAAGCGATTAAGAATATTTAGACTAATCGAAATTGATACATTAAAGAATAAGAGAAGAATGTTGGATTAAAAAATAAATAAATGAAAAAAGCGCCTTTGGCAGAAAAACGCGGTTTTGATCCCTGCAAATAGAAATAGGAGTCGTTGAAAATGACGACTGCTTCACCTCCATAACTTGGAGCCCTCAGACCTAAACCTCTCTCTGCACAACGTCAATATCAAATCTCATTCTCTCGAAACTTCGAATTTTCGTTGTGCAGAGAGATTGAAGACCAGCGCTCTCTTCAATTTCTTTATATTTAAAACCAGAATTGTAGAATCAATTCGTTGGTGACGAAATGGGTTGCAATTCCAGCAAAAGAGTGGACTCGAAGACGACCAGGACCGCCCGGTGGCGATCCACCGGCATTGTTGGTCTCAGGGACGCCAAATTGAAGGCAATTTCTCTCTCTCTCTCTCTCTCTCTTCCCTGTATATATATGTGTGTGTGTGTGTGTGTTGGTTGTGTTTATGGATTTCTACGATTTGGATTTGAATTAGAGGAAGGGAAAGGTGGGTATTTAATGTTGGGGAGGCTAGAGGAGGAAGGTAGGTGGAATAAGTTGAGTAATTTTAATAGAAGTTGGTTCATATATGTTGGTATGGTTTTTCGTTGGAAAGTAGAGACAATAATTATGATAAAATTAATTTTGAGTGAGGTGTTTATTGAGTATGGTCTGGCTGACATGTTAATTGAAGTCGAAAATGAGCTCAATTTCGTTTGACATGGTTTTTCTTTTAAATTACATCTTTCAGTTCAAGAGTTTTTCTGTTTACTCTACTGATTCTGTTGGATGACAAAGTACAGTGTCTATTATGTAAAATTTTAATTTTGTTTGGTTTAGCAACTAAAACAGTCATTTGAGGTTTTAATAAATATATTGTATCATAGAAATGCATGCATAAACCCTTATCCTCTGGTTTTTGTATGCTGAACATTGAAGATACTAAACACAAAGCATTGCAGGATGGTGGTTTTACATGCACTTGTTATGGAGGATAGTTATTTATAGAAGCCATATTGATAAAATATTGGTTGCTTCTGAAGAGATGCTTATGTTATGTGTGTGCATATTCCTCATTCTTTACTTATTGATTACGTTTTTCTGGAACAGACATTTCCAGATGAAGTTCTTGATCTGGAAAGATCCGTACGCACTATTGATCTAACACACAATAAAATAGGTACTGTACTTTTCTCTTTGGGTAATCTGATCACCAATTTGGTGAGGAGGTTTACTCTGAAAGGCGTCTGATTTTCCACTTAATTTTCTCTTATGGAAAAGCTTCATTTAATTAACTTTAACAATAGAGGTTTTCTGAGGGCTTGGTTTTCGAACTTTTAAATACTTTTAGATCTTACAGAATGAAGCCGTAACAGTTTAACATCTATTTTACTCTTCTTTTTCTGCATGCAGTTGATATTCCTATGGATATTGGCAAATTAGTAAACCTGCAGCGACTGGTAAGAAATCATCTGACTTTTATACCTGTACTATAGTTCCCTTTCCTAAATTCATGCTGTACAAACAATTTTTTTGATAAACAATATGCTGAGATATCAAATTTCATCATCGCCGTCGAACAGTGAAGGAAACTTAGAGTTGCACAATTTTTTTGAAAGTAAATGGTGATCCTATTTTAGTGAAGAAAGAGCTAATTTGTGAGAGAAATGAGTGCATTCTTCTTCTTCTTTTTCTTTCTTTTTTCGAAACTGCTAAGATGATTTAATTGATAACGATTGAATATTATTTACATGAGTCATATTTTCTGAATATTAAGAATTCAAATTTGAGTTGCTCTATCCTTCAGGTCTTGGCTGAAAACCTCATTGATCGACTACCAATGCATGTGTCAAAATTAGAGTCTCTCAAAATTATGACACTTGATGCAAATCGGATTACTTCCTTGCCTGATGAATGTAATTCTCTTCTCTAAGTAAGATAATGCTATGCTAAGTTTAGTTCCTTCAAACTTCATGATTTTGCCTGCAAATATCATGGGGTCATTGTTTCATAGACTTCATCACAGGTTCGAACTAATGACGTGTATGTTTTCTGTGGTTAGTGGGACAGTTGGTGAGACTTGAGCGGTTATCCATCACTAAAAATTCTCTAGCATATTTGCCTGAGACTATTGGAAGCTTGCGCAATGTACGTGCTTTGTGCTTCTCAACCTATTTGTTTGTTCTGTTATTCTTGTGGTTAGGGACTTTATGTCTGAGTTAAGTATCATTATCATCTAGTTGCAATATTTTTTTGCCCTTTCTGAATTACCATATTTTAAACATACTAAACTTTCTAAGCTATAGACCAGAAATGTGGAAGAGTATGAGACTTTTGGAAGAGTACTCAGAAAAATGTAAGCTATAACCAGATATTTAGAAAGTGTGAGACATTTGGAAGAATACTGAGAACATTGTAAGCTATAACCTAGAAAGCAGGAGATTAACCGCACAAGGGACTGAAGGGATTAGAATGGGTCCACACAATGTTGTTGGATATCCATATTTTCATCTGTCTCCTGCTTAAACTTTCACCTAGACTCCCCCAGTTCTCCTCTAGCATGAAAGTTGAATTTTTCATTTCTCCGTTATAAACTTGCATTATGTCAATGGTTACGGCATCACTGGCTTAAGTGCTGCAGTAAAACAATGGACTTACCCTCAGCCAGAATTTCGGTGAAGGGCCTTGATCTAGATTTTACCAGACCATCTTTAGCGTGGAAGATAAAAAGGTCATATCTTCAAAGTGACTAGAAAAGATTGAGAATGACACTTATTAGGGTAAAGAGAAAGTAGGTTTAGATGGTAGAGAGCATATACAATAGTGTAGACCATCAGATGCACCTATCACCAACGAAGACCCAGTTAAATAGAAGGTTAAAGACACGGAGACCCACAAAAATTTGATAGAAGATGCTGCTCAATAAAAAAGAATGAAAGACGACAGTCATGTGGCTTTGACTCCATACAACAGAGACAAATTAAGGATGATGGTGATGAAAATAAAAAAAGTAAAAGTGAACAGAAAATGTACTAATGATAATTTCATTTTTACTTTCTCTTTTTTTGGAATATGAAGCATCATTATTTCTCATGATCTTATATGGATTTTTAATGCAGTTAGTGCTGTTAAATGTATCAAAAAACAAGTTAAAGTCTCTTCCAGAATCAGTTGGGAGTTGCTTCTCTCTAGAAGAATTACATGCAGATGGTATGTTTAATTCTTTTTCTGTTATTCTCTCAATGGATGCTGAGTTTATATGATAACGAGATATTATTTTAATAAAGTAGTGCAATATATGGTTTTGAATAGTAGGTCAATATCTAAGGTCTTGACTTATTTTCTGCATTCACGATACTTCCTAGTGCAATATATGATGATCCTGATACTTCCTTTAACCTTCTAAACTCTGATTGTCTTTGCTCCACTTTTTGATTCTGATTTGATTATTTGTTTCTCTAATGTGATTCTATGGTGTTATTTTTAAATTTTACTACTCACAACTACCATGATTCTGGATGCTTTTCAGATAATTCAATTGAAGATCTCCCTGAATCTGTCTGCAATCTTGTCCACTTAAAGTCACTTTGCTTAGACAATAATAATGTGAAGCAGGTATCATTTTTACAGATCACACATTTCTGCATATAGGTTGACAACTTGAACTATCTATTGGGATTTTGATCTTCATGTGTTGTCTCCCAAACTATCCATTCCCATCTTTATTGGGAGGTCAAGTAGAGTTTTGTTATGTAATGTGATGTGATGGCTAATTAAATTGATACATGGCTCCCAGGAACGAAACCTTTAACTGGTTTTACTAATAATCAATTTAAGTTTGGGTTTTGTTAGTGCCTTACCTTGAATATTAGTGGTTAGAAAATATAACTGCCAGTCTGTTTACCACTCATTGTTTACTTTTGGATTTTAAATGTTCCTAATATTTATGTGAAGCTGGGCAAGCCTTTGTTGACTTATAACTCTCTCGTTGTACAGATACCTACCAATCTATTGAAAGACTGTAAAGCTCTGCAGAATATTTCCCTGCACGGAAATCCTATTTCAATGGATCAGTTTCAGCAAGTATGCCACATTTTCCTGTTTTGGTGGTTTACTTCTGCCACCGGCCCCCCCCCCCCCCCCTCTTTCAGCAATACTTATTTGTGTATTTTTGATCATTTGCCCCTGATACAAATACAGATGGAAGGATTCCAAGAGTTTGAAGCGAGGAGGAAGAAGAAGTTTGACAAACAGATCGACTCAAATGTAATGATCAGTTCCAAAGGCCTTGATGAGGGTGTTGATCATTGAGAGTATGGCTTTTACATTCGGATCCAGTAAGTTCTGCACCCCAATCACTAGTCTTTTCACCAACAGCGTTAACACCAAATCTTTCTGTATTTTCATGAGGGTCACTCTGACCCGATACTGCTTATTGTTTGTTTTCCTCTTGCTTTGTATGATTGAGCTGATAACTTTTACTTGTGCTGAAAGAGCTGATCGGATGACAGAAGTAAACCAGTTGAGACAAAATGAAAGCGGGGTTTGTTTTGTGGATGCTGTAGATTCAGATAAAGGTTTTTCTGTAGCTTGGGATGGACGGCATTGATATTCATCACTCTTTGTCATGTGCAAAATAAAAAGAACATTGGACACTAGTACTGTTTTATTCAATACTTGCCTGTTATTGGCAAGCTTGTATAGAAATGATGGGAACTTATTCAAAGATGTAACATATTTTTGGGTATTGTTGTTCCTAATACACATTTGAACTCTGTACATGTTACATCTATTGGTACCGAGAAAAGTGAATACAGTGAAAATATCGACTCCAATTTCTGGACAGATCGACTGTGAACGAAACTGGGAGATGATATTTGTTCTAATGCTCTCCCTCATTCTTGAATTCAAGCCCTCCCTATCTTTCTCAATTTCTTCCACAATCCATGGTGTAGTTGCAGATGCCATCCTCCAACAAGTAATTATTGGATGTATGATCCAATGGAATTTGGAAAATTGAATGCAGAAATTGTGAACTCAAAATAGGGAATTTAATAGCTGTAACATGTAGACACTATGACGATTCAAGTCTTCACAAACCTTGCCGGTGAAATTCGATTTACTATATACTATTTCGTGGTGACTGCTCACTACACTGTTCACAATAACAGTGTTCTTACGATTTTACCCTCCCTGCCTTCTTTTCTTCCCCGTCTTTTCTTCTCACTACGATTTTGGTCCACTGTCGCCGTCAGCAACCAACTCATCCCAAACCCATAATCGATCACACCTGCCTCCGCCCTTGCTGCTTCAAGCCATTATCGCCGGTCTTCTCTCCTCTGTGCAGCTATCGTGAACCACTGCTGCAATCCATCACAGCACCGCCTCAAGGCCAGAGCAAACCCACCGCAGCTCTACCTCGCCGGAAGCGTTAGTTTCGGGGTCTGTAAACAAAGGCCTAACGCGTAGATGTGCGATCGTGGTCTCTTGCTTATCCCCCAATTACCGATCTCATCAGGTTTGCCTCCAATTTCTTATGCCGATCTATTTTTACGTACCTTAGCCCTAATCTCACTTTCCTTTGCATAACCCTTAATTAGTTAACCGCCATGGCCTGTGATCTCAGCGGAAAGGATGATCACCTAGCCAGTACATATATATATGTATTATTCTACTTCATATGTATTATTCTACTTCATATCTGAAGCCCATAATTCAGATTCTTAGGCCGATGAACATTAAATGTTCACTGACAATTATCCATTGGATGGGCTCAAAACACAGGTGAAGAAAGGTTTAAATAATAAATATCTCCCCTGATTTTTTTTTCTTCCTGTGAATTACTAATTAATGGGGAATGCGAGTTTCTGTTTCTGAACACTCTCTATCTACAAGTAGAAACTTATTAATTTCTCGAACTTGGAGTGCGTGTAAAGATAAATGCTCTTAAATAATTGATCGAATTTGGTTTATTGTTCAAAGAGAGTTTTTGTTTTTCGTTCACTAATCAAAGAACGAGTTTAAAACTCAAACTGGGCACGATTAGACCCGACCCGTTTGTCAACCCTAATAAATCCCTGCCCAAAAAAGCCTGTCTTCTTGTTTGTAAACTCCTCTCGCCGAACTTCTCGACTCTCCGCCCAAAAACACAGACAATCCGGTATATTTCTCGATTCCGAGCCATGCTCTTGATCTAGTTCACCGACATCAATGTCTCAACGCCGTGAGATGAACCTGAAGGTGTGAACTTGTCTCTCTGATTCTAAATGAAGGCAACAATTTGGTCGTTGCCACTTTTTGAATCCATTGTTCTGTTTACTAATTCTGGAATTTCTGTCAGTGGGTTGCGTCGTATTAATTTTAATTCATGCTTTTCTTAGCTTTGAATTCATGTTTTCCTTGTACCCAAGCTGATCAGATTTTTCCCATCTTTCCCTTAGTTTACTTTAACCTGCTAATTAACATATAGTCTGATTTAGGTGAGTCTGTTTCGCAATGAAAGTTCAGTTACTAGATTCATGAATCAAGCTCAAAGCTTTTGTATCTTTGGCCCATACGCACTCTTCTTTGTTCGGTTTAACATGGACAACGATGGAAATGGGGCTATTCTTTTTTTGGGTTTAACATGGAGAAATGGGGCTATGTTTGTTTTATTGAGTTGTAAATATATTACTAGAATATTAGTGTTTGCTGGATATCAATTTCCTTGTTAGCATTAGCAACTCCCATTGATGCTTGATCTACATCTTTTTTGCATATGTTTAGATTTTTGTTTGGTTTTTTTTTCTGATAGGTAAAGATACCTCAACTTTGTTTTTGGTGGCTTTGAACCCAAGCATTGAGTGATGGGGATTAATGGTAGTATCCTATAAAGTGGTTACTCAGATATTTTCATCTCCTATGCAGTGAAGTCGTTAATCTGATAGCAAGTAGAGCTGCGCAGCATGGTGCTTGGCAATAACTTCATTCGGGAAACTCACTATGACATACTCTCTGTGAAGGAAGATGCAAGCTATGAAGATATCCGAACAAGCTACCGATCTGCCATCCTTAATAATCATCCTGATAAATTACAAACTGCATCCGAGTCAGGAGATAGATTCTTGAAGGTGCAGAAGGCTTGGGAAATTCTCAGCGATTCGAGGTCTCGAGCACTTTATGACAGTGTGCTAATAGCTTCTAGACATGACACTATAGTTGCCGACGACATCAGCTTAGAGGATGTGATGGCTGAAGATGCAGGAGAGGCCGTTCAACTCTTTTACCAGTGTCGATGTGGTGATTATTACTTTGTTGATTCTCTGGAGTTGGAGAAAATGGGGTATGCTTTGTCAAGAGATGGTAGTAAGTTATTTTTTGAGGCACAAAATGCTTTGCCAGCATCACTTGTCCTCCCTTGTGGGTCTTGTTCTTTGAAAGTTCGAATATTGATCAATTCAGATGATTTTGTTTCAATTGATCATCATTAGTGAATGGGGTACTTTTTGTGTTACCATTTAGCTGAAAATGCTTTAAATTACAGAAGCCAGCACATTTTGTCAATGGCATGTGGATGTGGACAATAGGAAATAGCTTTGTGTTTGGGTTGATTAGATTGTGGGAGTTTGTAATTGAGAAAGAGTATCTAAAGTTGTTTGATTCTTGCCATTTCTCTTAAAACCTTAGAGGTCGAGTTATTACTCTTGAGGTTGGAGTTCAAATCTCTCTTTCTGGCAAAAAAAAAGACCAACCGGGTCATTGACTCATTGTATGAGCGTCGGGTATGGGTTCGATTTGGATCATAAACAAAAAAACTTGGCCCCTCTGAGAGGTCCATATATCCGTATCCATTATAATTATTAGCAAACGTGCTCGCGCAATGCTGCAAGTTTCAAAAACGTTTAAAATATGTAGAAAGTACTAAAAACATAATTGAGATATTCAATTACATGTAGGATCAAAGGTGTTCTCTTTTATATGGTATAGTTGTTGATCACAGTTTCTGTTTTCTATTGATCTGGATTATGGTTCACTGTGATAAACTCTGTTCCGAATTTGATATGCCTGGAATTGAGCTAATTTGATTTTTTTTTTCGTTTTCTGGATTTAATTATGTGTAATTGATTGTGTTTTTCATAAGCAAGGGATTGGGGAAGAGAGAAAAGCAGTGGACCAAAGGGAGCCCAGAGCTTTCATATATAACAATTTCAGAATTTCTTGGTTAGTTTATTCATTTTTGTTATTTTTAATAATTATTTTTAAATAATTTTTCTACTACATGAATCTAGGCGCATGTAGGATAGATAGAATATACTGCCTAAGATTGATTATCATCATCATCAACCAAGCAACAATAGGAGAAGCAAAAGATTGATTTAAAATCAATCACATAATTGTTATATTTTTGTAACTTTTGTTAAGCTAACATTTTTAGCAAAGCTACGACTGATATAATTGCTCTTTTTTTTTGTGCAACACCAATCAGTCAATCATCTAGAGTATTTTGTACAATACTGATCACAACAAGAGTACTTTTTTTGAACAAACTCCGGATCAAACTCCAGTTCATAGAGCAGCTACAAGTAGAACATACATTTTTCAAAAATTGGAGCACTGATGTAACATAATGTACTGCTATTTTTTGAAAAACTTTTGTACAGAGCCACCAATCAAAATGTAATCATATGCACACCATCATCTGTTTTCTGTATTATAACTGCTCCTTTGTACAATATAACTACTTTTTTTTTTGTAACTTTTGTTTTCATTCTTCAGTCATAATTTTCAAACCTAATGAAACTACTCGATTAAAGAGATCCTATCATCCTAAACCCGCGGCTAGGCGCAGGCTCTTCTTCTAGTCATTACTAATAAAGAGAACTCACGGTATTAGTAAATATGAAGTGAGAAGTAACCTACTACATCATATTTCATATACTTATGCTCTTACAATAGCAGAGTCTAGCTTATCTCCGGAGGGGCATCTACTTGATAAGGTTAAGTTTTATCTCGTGTTGTGCCTAAATAAGGTTAACTTTGTGGTACATCAATTGATAAATTTACATTGAGTTGTAGTGTTGAAACTCGATGATTGGAAAATTCGCCAAATTGGTTGATACTGATTTCTCATCTCGTAGACTATGTAACCTATCATCAATGGACTTTTGCTACCACAATAAAAGAAAAAAATTCATATTTTTCCTTGAAAAATACAGAAAAAATAAGGAAAAGTTTTCTTATTAAATGGCAAGGATCTTCTCAGAAAGGCAATATTGTCATGTACCGTAACGTCATAATCTCATGGTAAGAAAAAACCTTGGATAACGTTTTAATTTTTATCCATTAATAATCATATATATGAATCGGAAAAAGGCGACAGACAAACTTGAGGCAACTTTCCTCTACCAACACGCCACGTGTCACTCTCTCCCGCTCTCATATAAGATCTAAAATTCTAAATCACCACGCGACCCTTCATAATATATACCCCCTCATTTTTTGTAGTCCTAGTCTCTCTCTACGTCCCAATCTCTTCCCGTACTAAGAGGGCATTTTCCGTAATTACCGACAGATACGTGTCCCTTTTCGCTGTTTCCGTTCTCGGATAACCACTTAACAAAAAAAACGCCTAACCCTACTTTGCCCTTTACGATAGTCGCCGCCTCTTTTTTCGATCTCAAATCAATTTTCCGCCCGATTTCATCTCGATCTCTCCTCTAAATCCCCAATTGAGCTTAGATCCAATCAATTCGTGTTCTCCCCTACCGATCGATCCCAATTTCAACCTTGGCCGTGTCCCCAATCCGATTGTAGGGTTAGGGTTTTAGGAGATCGTCGATCTTCCTCTCTGTTCGTAGATCTAGGCAACTATTTGGTGGGTTAGCAATTTTATTTATTTTTCGTATTGAATTTGTAAATTATTTCGGACTTTTTTGGGTGTTGTTGTTTCTGATTTCTGGGTTTGCTTAGCTCATCGATCTGTTTGCCCTCGTGGGGTGATGTATTTTCTTGGGTATCAGGTGCAATTTTTATGATTTGTCTAAAATTGTAGATCTAGGGTTAGGGTTTTCAATAATTTGGGGGTTTTGATTATTTTGCTAAATTAGTTTGGGAAAAGTCAAATTTCTTCGAATTAACACCTTTCATTGAGCTTTTATCTTCTAATTCAGCGATCTGCTTCATATCTCGAAGACTATTTTTTTTTTTGCAAAAGCCTTTTTAATTTCTAAATAATTTTAGAAAATCAATTATTATTACTTGTTGAATATTTAGCTGGGAGATGGGCAAACGTGTTCTTAGAAATAAAAACACAACTCATATTTACCAAATTGCCCTGTATTTAACAGTGTTGTTTCTCTTACGCCTAAATAAGTGGCCCCACAACTTTATTTGTAAGAATGTTAATCATAATCAGGAATTGATTTATAATCTGAACTCAGAAGTAACTATGGTCATAGTAATAAACTAATAAATGTGAGAGATTTGATGGACTTGTATAATATGGTGCAATGGTGTCATTAAATGACATAGATACTATCTCTTAAAATTGCTTGTAAAAGGTAAAAGCCTCAATGGGTAGTTAACAAAACGGTATATGATATTTTGGTTTAGGGAAGTTTGTGTCTTACTGAATAGTCTTTAGTGTTTTGTTTTCGTACGAAAGCACTTAATTTACCTGCTTAAGTTCATGCATGCTTCAGTTGAGAGATGTTGACATATAGAGGAAAGCGTTCCTGCTATAGTAGATTATAATATGTATATGAATGGTGCTTGCTTCCTGGTATTGGAATGTTTGTAGCTTTTTGTCTTTTGCATCTTCTTTAACCGTATCTTATGATTGCCCTGCAGATTAATATGGTACAAAAACGTCCTCTTGAGGATGAGCAGATATTTGTTTCTTTCAAACTCCAAAGACAAGTGGGACATAGTAAAGAGCTAGTATCTTTTTCAGAATCTGTTTTTGCTGGAGATGTTTCAAGGAAGCCGCATACTTTAGGTGAGGGACTATAGTCTCTATGAATATACGAGGCTGTAAAAGAGGGAAAACTTGTTTGTCTGTGTTTTGCTTGTGTGCGCAAGTGTGTAAGTGTGTCTTTAAATACTTTTGTAGATCTTTTCTTATCTTTTCACCAATTATGTGACATCATTTTCTTGTATTGAGTGGAACTAAAGAGGCTTGTTCATGTAAAACTCTCATTGGAGCAGATTTTAGTTCTGGAATAGATGGATTATTGAAGATGGGGAATTTTTTATTTATCTTTTGAACTCAAAGATGGCGTATCTTCACTTGTTTTCTGAGTTTTGTTAAAACTTATATCTGTTGATTGTACTGTAAAAACAACTTTATCAGTTGGTTTCCTTTTGTTATTTAAATAACTATTGAGATAAGTTCTCATGTTTAATTGGTAGAGGATGGATTGGAAAAATGCAACACTGGAGGGGAAGAGAAGCTTTCTGGTGATGTCTTTGCTGATCTTCCAAAAGTTTGGGAGGACATTAAGGCCAGTGAACCTGACAGCTTTACTATCTCCTCATGGACCACCAGCAGTACTCGTGGAGAAGACTCTTTAGCACAAGCACCATGTCATGGATCATTTTTCCCAGAATACTTTAATCCAGAGCGCCCTATAAGGACTTTGGCTTCCGAGGATATTTATTCTTTTCTTTTGGATCACCCTCCTAGGAAGTCGGCCTCCATTGGACCAGAGCATCAAGCTGTTGTTCCACCGTGGGGTGCACATGGAACTAATAATACCTCAAATAATTTAGATACGTTTCAAGCGGTTGTTAACTCTGACCTTGAGAATGAGAAACGACTGATGGGGACTTGTGTTATTCCAATGCCTGATTCTGAATTATTGACTGACACCGAGTGCATAGTTGGAAAAGGTAGGACTGATTGCAGCTGTGAAGATAGGGCTTCTGTCAGATGTGTCAGGCAGCACACTCTGGAAGCAAGAGAAAAACTTATAAAGACCATTGGGCCAGAGAGATTTGTGGAGCTAGGATTTTGTGACATGGGAGAACAAGTGGCAGAGACATGGAGTGAAGAGGAGGAACAATTATTCCACCAGGTTGTCTTCTCAAATCCAGCATCATTGGACAAGAATTTCTGGGACAATCTTTCAGTCGTCTTCCCCTCCCGAACAAAAAGGGAGATTGTCAGTTACTATTTCAATGTCTTTATGCTGAGGAAGAGAGCTCGGCAGAACAGATATGACCCGGTACACGTTGACAGTGACAATGATGAATGGGAGGGGAGTAATGTTCATGGTGACAATGAACCTGGAGTGACAGAGGATGATGACTCAGTTGTTGAATCTCCTGGATGTCAAGATGATCCTGGGTATAATAGAAGTTGGGGAGGTGATATGCAAGAGTATGATGAGGATGTTGTGGATGATACTTGTGGTGATAATGTGAATGTAGATATATATGGTGGAAGCATTAAGCAGATCTCAGATAGATGCCCTGGAAATTTGGTTGACGATGGCTGTTCCAGTCCCATAGCTCAGTTTCAGGATAAGATTGCTTGGGATGAAAAGGGAGATCAGGAAGTCCAAGATGATTCATGCACTTCCTTTGAGACGGGGGCTGCCTCCCAAGATAATCAGCTGAGGTCTGAAAATGGAGATCATTGGGAAGTTGGTTGTTTCGATGGGACAAGCAAGCTGGGTGACCATGAATATGTTTTGGAGCCTTGTGACGCTAAAGTTTGGGACGCTGGGTATTTGACTTGCCGTAAACATAAGGTTGACTTTTTGCCAACTTGCAATATGATTGAAGAGGTTTTTGGAAAAGATTCTTGGAATAACTACAAAGCAAGGGATGGTAAGAACTTGAGTTAGTGTTGCTTGTCCTCATCAAGATGGTTGGAAAGCAGCATTGAGGTGTTCATATTCCGTGAACCGTCCGAAAGTTTTTCCTCAGATATTTTTTATTTTATTTTAGGTTAGTTGAGTTTTTTTTTTTATGTACATTTCACTTGGTGGGAGATGGATTGATGGAAGCCTGGCATTCCTGTGACATAGTGTATTAGAAGGTGAAGGTGAATTGTCTTCATATGTTTAGGTCTTTTTTCTTTTCTTTTTTTAGCTAGTGTGGAATTGGAAAGTTCCCTTCATACCTTCATAAAGTGATCCAGAATTGTCGTCTCTGTATGGTTCTCTCGAAGATATACTGATATTGTAAGCATAACTCTGTACGGCGATTCTGTGACGTAGTTTTGTATTATCTTTATAATGAGAAATGATTACAAAAGATTTTCGTGTTGAATTATTATTGCAAAGAACACAAGTTTTTCAGACTAGGCAATTGTGATTTGTAAGAAGAGTAGTAGATCCTTGTGGTCGGTCAAAAAGATTGATGACAGCTGAGGTCATATTGCAGCATCACAGTGCTGCTTTATGGAATATTTTCTTTCAAAACATGAATGTTTTA
Source organism: Rubus parviflorus (assembly GCA_029955375.1). Taxonomy (NCBI): domain Eukaryota; kingdom Viridiplantae; phylum Streptophyta; class Magnoliopsida; order Rosales; family Rosaceae; genus Rubus; species Rubus parviflorus. The sequence goes on from JARGGL010000009.1 coordinate 11,392,919, forward strand.
CTTGCTTTCTATTATTATTTGAAAGGTATAACACACCTTTTCTATTGCAAGCTGACCCAATATGGTTTTTTGGTCTATTTAACAGTGAACTGAATGCTATTACACAATATTTATTAGGACTATAGTTGTGTTTTCCAAACACGCAAAAGCATCTACTTTATTCACTTAACCCTTATGTTTTTAGTAAAGTCGGGGAGGCCGAGCTTGTAGCTTCAGTGAAAGAGAGCATTTATCTTCCTAGTGAACAATTCGAATTTTTTTCTGGTAACTAAAATGAAATGTAATGTGAGGAGAAGAAACTGAAATATGGGTTTTGCAGACAGTAAAAACAAGGCCCTGAACCAGGGACTAGCTAGTGGTGGATTGGTTTGGTATTAGCCTATTACTATGTGAAAAAGTAACAGCAAAGCTATAATGTCCTATATGAGCTAATCTTTGATTCCATCACCCACATGGCTTTGGATAAGAAATATGCAACTATGCAGAATAGACCTCTTGCTTGCTTAGTGAACTAAAGGCATGCACCAAATAAACAAGGTTAAAGTGTAAAGACCGATATTGATAGGAGGAGGAGGAGGAGGTAGCCAAACCCCCAAACCAACCTGTTCCAACCAAAAGACTAATTAAGCTAGGTAAGATATGGATCCCACAATTTATATATATACTACTTATATTTCTCAACTATATACAAGCAATTCTCTTTTTGAAGCTCATTGACTCTTTTGAGTATCCCCAAAGCATTGCTGGTGGTGAGTGCTTGCTCACTAACACATGCACCTTTATTACTCATATGAAGATAACACATGCATCTTGATGATTAGACCATATACATATAAAAAAACAAGTAGTGGATTTTGTAGTTGCTTCATAATACTCACACACAAATACACACACATATAAACACTATCATGTAAATTAGATTCAAAACACATACTAGCACAAAAAGTCTTGTAAAGGCTTTTAAAGTCTCGTTCATTCAAGATTGATACTTTTCTCTAGGTCCACTCAATTCTGGTTCTTTTTCTCACTGTGAAGCTAATGAAGTTGTTGCTTAATTGTCATTAACAGTAAACAGCATTCGAGTAAAAAATTCCCCCAACCACCAAGATCAGTACTAGCTTAATTATGATGTAATTAAAGCTTAATGTTATGCTTATAATTCATGCAACTTCTTAATGATTTCATATTCTTTGATCAGTACTCATAGCAATTTCTTAAAAAGGGTATGCTTAATTATGTACAGCTAAAATTATAAGTCATATATTTCTCAAATTATCTATGGGAAGTTCTGAGTTTATGTTAATAAAGTGGGTAGTTCAACAACTAGTGGGCAGTGTGGCATAAACAAGCCTTCTAAGATCAATAAAACCAGGGTGTGCCTGCCAAAAAGGCATTGCATTCTTATCACATATACAATCCCCACTTCACTTTTTCCAGCTCTATATCATATCTAAGCCATCAAAAGTCATACTAGTGAATATCTTCCAACCACATAGCCACAACACCCAAGTGTCATGTTTGAATTAGTAGGTGGGTTGTGTCCAAATATCGTAGTTAGATTAAATTTGACTATGGAAATCTTAGTGTTTGATGTTCGATCAACACTGTTAAACTTGATGAAAAACTAACTTGAAGCAAGAATAATATATGGATGATTGTGAGTTTGACATAACATGAGAAGTGTGTGTGTGTGTGTGTATATATATATATATATAGAATAAAACAAATGTAAAAGCTAAGATGTATCCAAAAATGAAATAAGAAACTCGATGTTTCTCCCATAATGGTTTTTAGATTTGGTCTTGAATTGATGGTATGGCCGTATGGGAAGCTTGAGAAAAGCATAAAGCCAAAGTGGGCATCTTCTTATCTCAAGTGACTCCTTCTTATACATATTACACGGTATGGCATGAAACAAGGAGTGGCCTGTGGCCATTCTTTCATTTGAAGGAGTCTAATAGTCAATTTCAGCATCACTTTTGGAGGGCCATCTCTCTTGAGTCTTGACTCTCAACTCTCAAGTGAAGTTTTCTGTGGGCTACCATTAATATCTCATACTAGTATATATACATATACTTGTGTATAATGTGTATATGTACTGCATAAATGTAGAGTACACATGTCCGGAAATTAGATCTCCACTCTTTCCGGCTACCATATAGTGTAATTTGATGATCAAAGTTATTTATTCGTTAATTTCTTTTGTAAGGATCATTCTTGTACAAATGAGTAATCTAAATTATGTTGTCATATGAAATTGAAATGATAAAAAGATGGTAATCAAATTACTAAATAACTTTTGATTTGACGTTAATTGTAGAAAAACTTAAAGAATGAATAGTTTTGATGCATTGAATTACACGATACGGATTAAGTTTGGAAAATTGCAAAAAAATGTATGACCTAATTTATTTACTGAAAATGTCTACTTTATACGTACATTTTTAACTCAATCATACGATTTTGCTACAATATATATATAGTTACTTTTAGAAGCTCATTGTTTCATCCGAGCCATAATTTAATGGAGAAATTGCAGTTGTTAATGGCTAATTAATTAATCACGAGTGCAGTACATATGCTAGGCCTAGATTTCATAAGTAGATGCACATGTCCTTTAAACAAAGGAAGAATATCATTTCAGAAAGTACCCATAATGAAATGTCTAAGCAGACAACAAGTGTAATCACTAATCACAGATGAGAGAAGTTAATTACAGCTAAACATTGTACTAATGAGCCGGCAAAAGGAGCAAAAAGGGAGGGGATTTGCAGTCAAGTGTGATTAGTTGTCGCTAATAAGACATTAACATTACGATTAGGGCAACGAAAGCCGGATTAATTATGAATTATTAGGCCGGCATTGTTTGTGTTATTTGGCCATGCTAGCTTTCTGCCCAATTTCTGACTTTGTTGTAGGGCTGCACCCACAACGTACTCTAGACATCCAGCATGTACGTAGTTGCATGTAGTACTAGTTCTAAATTCTTCATTAATTAATTAATTTTGCGTGTATCATGGGGTTACTAATTCTTAAACTAATCAGAAAGATACTTTATGTTAATTAACTATCAAAACTATATATATCATCCCCTATTTCTGTTTCATATATTACACCCTTTTCTATGAACAAAGTGATCGATGCAGTAGATCAATTAGGCTATCACTAAAATTCCGAGAAAATCATCTTACACTTTGAGAGTGTTACAGTAATAAAACATTAAATTTGAAATGTGAATAATTTTTTTAATTTTTTTTTTCTAGTACAAAGTATTCTCTATAATTAAGCTATTTGACTTCATGCACATATGAGTAATATATTTGGTTCAAAATTAATGGCTTGTGAGTAGGACTGTAGGACATTATTATTCATGTATATCCACCTAATCAAGAGATTCGCACAAAGAATATTGGATAACTGTGTTTGTGAAACCATTGGGAATTTGATTTTGCCTTTTTGCATAGTGTTAATTGAAAATTGAATACATTCATGTATATAGGTAAAATCTGAATTTATTTACTGCCTTGTATATTTTATTTCCAGAAGTGTTATATGCCTTTATTCAAATGACGAATTTCCTACAATTATATACAACTTTTTTTTATTTCAAACACAATTTTATATAACTTAAACTCCCATATATATATATTGTTAGGTTGAAAAACCCTTTCTGGGCCTAAGGGGATTGAGTACTTGAACTTCCTTACTCCTTAGTTCCTTGTATTTCACAATCTTCAGAAGGTGATATAATATTTCATTTATTTCAAAAGATAACTTCCAAAAGAAGGAAATGTGATGGTTACATATAGACAGAAAACTGTGTTGGTGCCAGATATGCCTGTGGTAATAATAAGTTACCACGTACGCTCAATTGGCATAGAAAGGCATTCTGAAATTTAATCACAAGGAGTGAATATATTGACCTTATTAGAGATATCATGGTTACCATGCATGCTCTTGTGCCTTTCTTCCTGTATAATTCAAAGGTTACCAAAAGCCAACATAATTTACTCCACCCATGATGAGGTTAATCATTTTGGCTCTTGGTGTCAAGTTGGATTTTAATATCTTTTAGAGATTATAGTAATTATATTATGGAGATGATCAAGAGGCATAGAATATGGTGAAGCTAGCTTGCATCATTACTGAATACACAAGTATTGTAATGTATTCCAGGAGATAGCTGTACTAACTACTAATACTATATTGCAGCTTTAGCGAGGATACTGTAGCATCTCATAGTCCCAAATGCTCCCAAATACCTTATCTCCCAATTGATTACTAACCAACCAATGAGAGTAGGTTAATTATTTTCTTGCAAAATATATTGATAGCCCTCTAACTTTTTTTTTTATAATTAATTTTCTGAACCCGGTAGCTCTTTAATAAAAGTCAGTGTCTTACATTAATTCATATCGTCTCTTCCAAATACAGTGATTAAGACGTACTGTTTTACCTTTAAGAGAGACACCGATAAGATAATTAATAGACAGAATTAGAAGACAAAAATAAGATTTGGGTCAAAAAAATTAGACCACAAAAGCTACAATTAACTCCAAAATTTTAGATCCAAATTTCTTTTGAAGCAATTTGCTTGGCTACCCTAAAACTGACTAAGCTCACACAGAGAGACTAAATAGTGGCAATGCAGAATGCTATGCTTTGGTTGAAACCGAAGGAACTGGTTACTTTGAGTCTTTGACAATAAATAAATAAATAATTAAATAAATGAAAAAAATAATTATTTAATGAGAGGAAAAAAGAAAAAGAAAGAGAATAACGGCCGGAGAGTGGAACCTTTTAGTTGGTCTTTGCTTAATAGCAAGACAAAGGAAGGAATAGTTATAGGGAAGGAAGGAGGAGGCAGTTAGTTTTTAAGTTTTAAGCAAGTGAATGAGTTGGGTTCTTCTTCTTCGATCTTCGTTTTGCTGAGGCGAATCTGGGCCATTGGATTTGGGTTTGGCGTAGGATTCTCAGTTGAGTACACGTGCATCTGCTATCTTTACCTATCACACTCACTCTTTTATCTTTGCTTCCATGCATGGATTTCTCCTCCTCCAAATATAGTCAAGCTCACAATAGTCAGTGAGAGAGAGAAAAGAAAAGAGAAACAAACGCTCGCTCACTCACTCTTTCTCTCTTCTTAATTTGGCTTGTTCATCCCACATCACTAGCAACAATGACCTCATGATTTCTTCGAATTACACATCTTTTTCTCAATTTTCAACTACCCAATTAAGATGACGATGATGATGATGCGCTCTCTTTCTACTCAATTGTGAACCAGAAAGCTACTAACTATTTCAGTAGCTAGCAATCTCTGAATCATAGATTGGTTTCTTCTTTCACTCCAATTTTGAGCTTTTCTCCTTGATTTTCTGATCTGGCCGTGTTGTCAGTCTTCTTTGGGGGTGTTCTGTTTCATTAGCATTTGGCTTGTTTTAGTGTGATGAGATCGAGAATCCCCAGATTTCACCAAGTTCTGTGATCGGATTTGAAGTCTCTGGTTAGCTGTTATCTGTATTTCCTATTTGTTGAATTGAATTATAAGTTTGTAATTATTCAATGGAAGAAGATCAAGAATTCAAGCATTTTTGCAAGTTGTGCAGCAAGAGCTTCCCCTGTGGCAGATCCCTGGGTGGTCACATGAGGTCTCACTTGATCAACAACAATTCGACTGACACAGATGATCAAAAGCTCATCAAAAGCAGAGTTAAGCTCTCATCTCTCAGCAATTACACTGAGACGGCTTTCGAAACTGGTCCTCAAGCAGGTTATGGGCTCAGGGAAAACCCCAAGAGAACTTGGAGAATTGCAGATTCAAGTGAGGACACTTCACTTTGTGCTGCTGACAACAAGTTATGCAGAGAATGTGGCAAAGGATTTCAGTCTTGGAAAGCTCTGTTCGCTCACATGAAGTGTCACTCAAATTCAATTACTAATAGCTTTGAGAACGAACAAGATTCTTGGACTAGTGATAAAGTCATGGACAGCCAATCTGAAAATGAAACTACTAATACGACTAGGAGAAGAAGAACAACATCCAGAAGAAGAAGAACAAGGTACATGGGTACTACTACTACAACCTCTTCTTCTAATTTCTCTATTGCAAATAATAATGCTTCTTCATCTGTTACTGAGATTGAGCAAGAACAACAACAAGAGGTTGCTTTGTGTTTAATGATGCTGTCAAGGGATGTGGGTCACTGGGGTGGCTTGAAATTTGTTGCTGATCTTGATCACAGTACCTCTGATAACAATTCCGGGTTTTCGGATGCTCCATCATCCCTTAGGATGAATCGGGTTTCCGAAATTAAGGGTAAGAATTCTGTCTCTTGTGCTACTCTTGAGACTTTTAAACTGAAGAAACTAAAGAAGAAGATGTCAGAGGAGGAAGTTTATGTTGGTGGGTTTTCCAAAAATGATAAATTTAACAAGAATTTGGTCAAGAAAATTGAGCTAACTGAAGCTCAATTGGGTTCCAACAAGTTCAATTCAAGCAACAAGAGAAAGCTTCAAGATGCTTATGATCATTCTTCTCCAAAGAGAAGTAAATATGAGTGTGGTACTTGCAACAAGGTTTTTAGGTCATACCAAGCTCTAGGTGGGCATAGAGCTAGTCACAAAAAGATCAAAGGATGCTTTGCTTCAAAGATTGAGAGCAGTGAAAACACCACTGAATTTGACACAGACCTCTCTCCTGATCATCCAATTGCATCAGGTAGTAAGCTCAGTAGTCTCATTGATCATCAAGATGTTGTAAAAGCTGAGAGTATCAGTACAAAGAGTAAGGGGCATTCTTGTCCAATTTGCCTAAAGGTTTTCCCTACTGGCCAAGCATTGGGTGGTCACAAAAGATCACATTTGATTGGGGGTTCAGCTGAGAGTAAGAACAGCCAAAGCACCATGGTAATTCCCAAACCAGCTACTCCTGAAGTTAGAGACTTTCTTGATCTCAACCTTCCTGCTCCTGTTGAAGAAGAGAGCAGTACCAGCCATGCTGCTGCTGCACAAGGCTTTAAGCCATGGTGGGTTGGAAGCAGCCATAAGCCCGAGGCTCTTGTTTCATAAGTAGGTCTCCCTATTCACGCCAACACTTGCTTCTTTTCAAGTTGGTGCATAAATATATTTCTCGAATGCTCAACTTGTCGCGGAATAGAAACTAACTGCCGCGATGGATTCAATAAAGATTCGAGGGTGTACAGATACATATTTCCATTATTCCATATATCAATTCATTAATTCTTTAAACGATTTCAAAATTTGCTGAGGCCTAGCTGCTCATTGCTTTCAAGTTGCTAAGCTAGCCTTATCAAATTTTCATTTTCGATTAGCAGTTCCTATTTTCTATTGCCCTTTTAGCTATACCATATATATATATATCATTTTTGTTTCACCTCGAAACTTCAAATACTGTAATTCATGAATTTCATATTCTGGTATAAGATAGAATTGTGCTTTTTTTTATGCAGAAAAGTAATGTGTTTGCTGTAAATGAGTGAGGTGTTGAAAAATTGGGATGGTATATGAAGCCATGAAAGCAATTTTCTAATGTGTACACAAAAGATCTAAAGGTGGTTGTTTAGTCACCAACCAATAATACCATTAAACATGACAACCCATCTCACTTTTTTTTTTTTCCTTTCTCAAACTAAGCATGCCAAAGTGATGCTTATACTTGTCTACGCCAAGATCTATACTCGATAGAAAATAATAGCTCATTTATAAAAGAGGTAAATTGGACCACTACAAATCTACATGCAACTGGGGTTTACTGCTTTATTTGAGGTGGAGTAAAGATGCTAATAACTCCAATGTTGCGGGAAAAAAAAAATTCAGTGCCGAAAAAATTATGAATTTTTTTTTTCTGAGCATAAATTGCATTATTTGTCCCCTTGCACAAAAATTTCTCTCGAAAAAATAAAATAAAAATTTGAGCTTTTCTTTCTCACCTAAAATTATGGACTATAGTACACGGTTTTTTGGCCAAAATCTCATGTTCTCATTTTCTCACCCAAATTTTTTCATCCTCAAATCATGATTTTTAAGCACTTCTCAAACTGAAAGAACACAAAAATGAAAATGGTAGAAAGTGCAACTTCTTTATGGATTTCAAATAAAGCCCAATTGTATCAGGGTCTTGTTGCAACTTTGGACCCAAATCCAGCCCACATCCACAATCTGTGAAACACCAGTACAACGTCCCAATTGAGACTCTCTGTCTCTCTCTCTAACCAAATTCCCCTTTCCATGATTCTCTGCAAAACCAAGCGAACCACACCATAACCTAACCAAACCGTAACATTGATTTCAATTTCTCTTTAATCTCACACTTCCAAATGTTCAATCCTTCACAATATTCTGCCGATTTTACGTATCAACTTCCCCATCAATCCAACACCATCTTAGACCCCAATACCCAATTTTGGTATTTTCCTCCACCAGTGTCTCACTCTGCTGTAGCGTCTGATCACCCACCTGGAGTCGACCCATATGCCAATTCAGGCTCATACCCATTGACCCATGTTGGATTCCAAAGTCAACCGCCACTTGGTGAAGACCCAAATGCTGCTTCACAGAGTTGGCTTGTCAAACAAGCTGAGCCCATTTCATACGAACCTGTAAGTGCTTCTCTTCAATTCAAGTCTGTTTCTTATCAATCAATGAGTTTATGGTTGAATTTGATTAAATTTAGCTTCAGTATGTTATATGTGTATCCACTTAATACCCACATTATATTTTTATGTCTAATTGAGACCCTTGAATTTCCCCATATGTTTAGTCTGTCTGTGTTTGCTTCAGTATATGCACAAATGGAATATACATGGCATTTGAAAACCATTTCTTTGTGGTTTGTAGTCAATCAATTCTTTGAATGAGAGCTTGTTAGTGCCCACAACTGCAAATTCTTTGTGGAATAGCAACTGGACAAATCAGCCATTGACATATAATAACACTGCAGAGAACATTTCACAGCAAACCAATGGTATGCGGTTCATGCGCTCTGATGTCTCTAATATTATTGTTTATTTGTTTGTAATAGCAAAGAAATGTATGAGAAACACATATTTGGGAAATGAACACTAACAGGAAATTGGAAATGAAAATTAATCCCACTGCTGCGGCGTTTCCAGGAACGTCCATTGGTATAGACAATGTCAGTCTGCCAAGCGAAACAAGCAGTGTGGGCGGACAAGTGATATATGGGAGTACAAGTGTAGTTGCTAGTGAGGAGTTGGAAACAAAGAGAAGGAGGGTTTTGGATAGTGGTGCAGCGGTTGGTTTTGTGAAGATTTGCGCAATGTGCAATGTCACTACCAATAGCCCAGAAGTTTTCAAGAAGCATTTGGCTGGGAAAAGGCACGCGGCTCAGGTGAATAGAAGTTTTTACCCCATTTGGTTTGTTTTCTATAAGACTATCATTGGGAATTTATGTTTAAAAATTAAAGCTTCTTAGATAATTTCGTGGTATAGGTCTTCTTTGTATCATGTTATGGACAATATTTCTATTTCTGCTATTGACATTTTACTGCTAGCTCAAGTTTTCAATGTATATGATAACCCTATGCATCATATGAATTAGATTTATCAAATGTGCCCCTTGACTATTTTTGTGATATATTGTTGACTATTACTATTTCCATTTCCATTTCCATTTTCATATTAGGCTAACTTGATGCATCGAAAGGCTGGGCCATATTCTGCTGCTGCAATCCAATCTAAATCCATTGGCATTTGGAAGAAAGACCCAAATAAAGTCAAGCTTGTTCAATCTGTATGGTGTGACTTTTGCAAGATCAATTGTAACAGCCAGGATGCCTACATCAAACACATAGTTGGAAGGAAACATCAGAGGAACTTGGATCAACTCGAAAAGTTGAAGAACCCGACCACAAATGTTCCATCAGCTGCAAGAAATCCACAAATTGGGCCTGTGGAAAAGGTTTCCCAGTCAAAGGCTCCTTCACAAGAGGATTTGGAGACGAAAAAGCAAAAGGTTATAAAAGGAGGAGCAGCAGCCAGGGAGGTTAGAACCTGCACTATATGCAATGTGGTGTGCAACAGCCAGATAGCTTTCAGTTCTCATCTTTCGGGTCAGAAGCATGCTGCGATGATGACGAAACTAGAAGCCGGTGGTTCCGGTGTGTAATTGCTTCAGACAATTGGATGACATGATGTAATCTAAGGCTTTCATTATGAAATGTACATTTTGAAGATGACTCCTTGGCCTTATTGTTAAGTTCTGTGGCATTCGACTTTAGCTTCCATGTCGTAAACTAAAGTGGGGTGGAAGCAAGTTTTGGGTGAAGAACACAAGAGTCCCTGGCTATAATTTTTGGAATAATTTTACGGTTCACCCTAAGTATCCAGATTGAATTGAATTAAGGATTTGAAAAACCTCTCTCCACAATCTATGTAAACTTCTGCTTTTCTGGCCATAGTAAATTATTGGTGATGAGGAAATTCATGGTTATTTATTTTTCGATGTAATATTAAAAGTTGAAATTTAAACACTAAAAATATATTTATTTAATCTTTTAACTCTTGGTATTAGATCCAAGAGTAATTAGAAAAGCATTTCTAAGAACTTGTATTCTGAGACTATCTGGTTTTTGTTTTCACCTAAAAACATGATGTTTGATGTTTGATGTTTCCATGTTATTGATAAGAGATAAATACATTTTTAGTCTATGAACTTTAACTCATTCGACACTTTCGTCCTTGAACTTTGAAATATATATCACTTTGGTCCTTTGACATTTATTATCACTTTCGTCCCTGACCAAAGTTTTCATTGAATAAATCTCTGATTCCGGCCAAATCGAATGACACCACATACTGGGCTTTGAAGCCCTCCTTGAGGCGAGTTCAACGCCACCAACCTCGCCTCAAACCGTCACCGGAATGCGGAGAATTTTAGAATTTAAGTTTCGGTCACCACCGGCTTTCGGGACAAATTCGAGTCATTTTAGACCGAATTGAGCTTAGTCCCAGTTATGAAAGTTACTCCTCTCATCCTTGCGAACATTTTGGCATACGTTTTGCACTATTTTTTCCGGTCAGGGACGAAAGTGATAGTCGATGTTGAAGTTCAGGGACGAAAATGATATATTTCAAAGTTCAAGGACGAAAGTGTCGAACAAGTCAAAGTTAAGGGACTAAAAGTGATTTTTTCCCTATTGATAAATTAGGGCAAAAAAAAACTATTATTATTATTTTACTAAAAATAACTATAACAGCGATGGTATGGAATATGGATAGTACAGGTATATCCACTCGTAGACCCGACCCGAGCATTTGCCAGTTGAGCGCCTAACTCAAAACAACTCCACGGACCCACTGTCCAAGCAAAATTGCGTTGGCCATTCTTAAACCCAACTTCATCATTTTTGAAACAACGAATTCAAAATTCCAAGTCTTTCCAATCAAATTTCCCAAAAACCCAAACTTTGATTCATTTCCAGAGAGCCCTAAAACCCTCCCCAGATCGCAGGTATGAATTTTTCTACTTCATTCTGTCAGTCCCCCTTTAGTTTCTGATATTTCAATGTGCTCAATTGGGTGATTATCGATCAGAAAAATGTAATACCCATTATATACTGATTACGGAAGTTCATCATTTTTCTTTATTCCATATTGTCTTGTGATTTTTAATGGAGAATTTAATTTCCTTTTATCATTTATCAATATAAATTTCAGTCACAGAAACCATTGATGTTTGTTTTTTCAGGGTATTTGGGGTTTTGCAGAGGTCAAGTAGCACCAGTTTTTATTGCACGAATGTCGAACAGCAGCAGCCGGAGCAATAGTGACAGCTCGTTTGATGTTGAGGAGCTCCTACAGATTGGGACAAGATGCAGAGAGGTGTGGTTTCTGTTTTTTTTTCTTTTTTTTCTTTGTTGTTTAAAGAAGAAATATTGGTTTTGTTGTGTATGTAAATTATGAATATGAAGTGCCATACCTAGGAAGTTACTGTGAATTATATCAACCAAGCAGCTTGAGACAGTAACTGTTGCAAATTTACCAATTCACTCCCTTTTGAGTTTTGATTGTATTAGTCTGTGTCTTGGGTTTGTTCAGTATTATGGCTTAAGAAAAGAATTTGGATTGCATGTTCCTAAAACTAAGTGCTACTTGGTTTGTTCCAAAAAAAAAAAGACTACTACTTGTTTGACTTTGTGCTGACATCTTGTAACTTGTTTACATTGTTAAATATCACGACGATTGCTGCCTTATTATGTGTCTTTTGAATTTGTATGCAGCTAAAGAAAGAAAAAGATATGTTGAAAGAATCGCAATCCCAAAGCTTTGGGCTAATCAGGGTAACATTTATGTCCTAGATATGTTTTGTTTTCATACAGTATAATGCATTTGTCCACTGTGGATGTTAATAGACCAGTACCTTATTCACTCTATTGACCCTTCTCTTTCTCTTTGTCCTTTACTCACTCACTCACTAACCTAAAGAGTTTCTCAGCCAAAATATTAGCCTATTTATAGTATTGATAAGTTTGAACTGTCCACAGTGACTATCATTGAATCTTGAAGAAGTTATATTCTCCAGCAGTGTATCTGATTTCAGATTTGGTTCATTCAGAGTTTGGATGTACATATGAAGTCATTGTCCGAATTCCGCACAGAAGACCAGAAACACATTCAAATGTTAGAGAAAGAACTCAAGAACTGCTCTCAAGAAATAGGTAGTTGTTCATCTAATTTGACTTTCTTTCTGGATAATACTTGGCTTTTTGGTTTTAGAACGATCTTCTATATCACAAAATTGGTAATTTGTAGTTAGTCTTTGATGGATCTATTTGCCAGAAATATCAAAGCACTAAAACTCTTATGATTATTTTGAATTTAACCCATCAAAGCATTTATCACAGATTACCTGCAGGATCAACTAAATGCAAGGAACACAGAAGTCAACCTCCTGGAAGAGCATGTACATAGCCTTGAGTTGAAATTAGCAGACACGGAGAATTTACAGGTGACAGTTGACAGGTTAAGAGATGAACTGAAGAAGTCGTATTCAGAGTGCTTGTTCTTAATGCAAGAACTGGAAAGCAAAGAAGTGGAGTTACAGAATTCAAATTTGTGCATAGAGAAACTAGAGGAGTCAGTTTCATCCATGTCATTAGAGTCTCAGTGTGAAATAGAGAGTATGAAGCTTGATATATTGGCCTTGGAGCAGAGTTGCCTGGAAGCTAAGAAAATCCAGGAAGAAACTGTTCGAGAAAAAACTAGGATGAATGAGATAATTCAAGAACTTGAGGTTGAGTGTCAGGATGCACGGAAAATTACTGAATGCTTAGATATGGAAAATAAGGAACTAAGGGAGAAGCTTGATACCTCAGAGACAAATACTAGGATATTTTGTCAAAGGGTTGAAACATGGCTGGAAAAGGATATATTTCAACTCAAGTCAGAGTCTTTGGTAGGTGAACTAGAGGGAAAGTGCACATTTTCAACAGATATGAGGTATGCTGCTACATACAATTACTGATGTCTTTGCTGAGTAACATATAAACTTTCTGTCCATCAAATATTTAGACTGGGTAAATGAGAGGAAGATTTTGTTCTTGACTGCTCCTTACGTGCACCTGCATTTTCATTATTTATATTTAATAGTTTCTCAATCTTAACCTTTTATATCCCATTTATGAGTTGTGGTATTTTTTTTTGGAAAAGATAATTTCATCGCTACAAGGGAATTGTTATCAACAAGACGTTTTATTGGTACAATAATTGTTTTCCATCACTTGTATGATTTAGTGTAATAACTAAGTTAATTTTTTGAAGTGTTAAAGAAATTTTTCTTAACATATCTGTTACTTTTTTTTGTGATATTTCTGAAGCACTTGTGGAGAAGTCTTGGAGTCACTTTTTTCCAAATTGGGAATGGTACTGGCACCAGATGCCGATTTGATAATGAAGATGGAGAAGATGGCACACCAGATACAAGAATATGAACTTCTTGTGAAGCAACTAAAGGTGTGATATGAATACCCATGGAAGCATGACTGGTAATTTCTTTTGTCTAATAGAAAATTTGTGGGAACACTCAGAAACAGTTTTCCAACTATTGCTATACAAAAATGTATAGATCAAGGTTTCAAAGTGAGAGTTCTTCAGTAGGTTATTGTCCTTCAGAGTTTTGAGGTTTTGTTACTTGATTCTAACTTTGATGTTACATTACTTATGGTTGTTAGGAAGAACTGAGAGACGAAAAGTCCAAGGCAAAAGAAGAAGCTGAGGATCTGGCTCAAGAAATGGCTGAGCTCAGATACCAAGTTACAGGCTTGCTTGAAGAAGAGTGTAAGCGTCGTGCTTACATCGAACAAGCATCTCTACAGAGAATTGCTGAGTTAGAAGCGCAGGTATATGATGTTTATATTTGCAATTTTCCGTTCCATGATATGACACTTGATTTCTGAAACGTATAATCTTGGTTCTTTGGTAAGGTTCAAAAAGAACGGACAAAATCCTTTGCTGCTCTCCTGAGTCTCAATGAAGAATAATGGTTGATGGTAACAACAGTTGTGAGATTTAATCAATAGAGGTCCGTAATGTTTGTTTTAATTACCCTCAATTACGATAAATGCTGGTCCATCCCTTCCACCTGATTGATCTTTGTGTCATGCTTGCACTAATAGTATGAATTATTTGCTTTTCTGTTTTTGAAATATGAATATTAATTTTTCCATTGTGGCTTGTTGAAACTAGTGCAGGAGTGGTATATGACAATTCCAGATTTGAGTGATTTGGTGAAGATTTGCATAGAATGTCGGCTGACTTTCATTCAACCTGACTTCTCTTTCGGCAAGTGCAGAGCAAACCAGGGACAAAAAACTGATACAATGGAACATGATGGAAATCAGTCTCCAATGAAAAAGCAACTTGAGATGAACACACTGAGATGAAACCCATATTTGTCGAGGTTTCTCAACAGGGTGGATGGTAAATTGGATTTGATGAAACTCATTTTTCAAAAAAAAAAAAAAAAAATCAAAGTTGAATGTGATGAATTGCAGTAGTGAATTCAGTGATAGGCTTACAATTTGGAAAGACTGAGAACGCTACACATTGGGTTCACTGGAACCCTTGTAAGCTTACAAATGTATCATTGTTTTGTGACAATCTGTGGTAAATCTTATATAGTTGATTTTACAATTATATGGGTAAACATTACGCTCATCTTTATTGTGGTGAGAAAGCAATTCGTGATCATTTTTTATGTGGGTTACAATACATGCCCCAGTTGATCAGCTAGCATTTGAGAAACCAAGGGTTCGCTCTCGTAAGAAGCTTAGAGGTGCAAACATACTCAGATTTGCAGAGAGCTACACACAACCAGGTATTTGCCTGAGACATTGTTTATTCTTCCACAATTCACATTGTAATCCCATCTCTAGTAAACAAAAAGTTAAATAAAAAATAAAAACTACAATTATAGCGTAAAAAATCAAAGTACAACTCAAAACTTAAAACTTAAAAACCAAAAAAAAAAATAAAGAATGAAGAACACGGCTGGAGCCTCTAGCTATTGCAATGGAGGTCCTTCTAGTCTTATGTAGTCATACATGACCCCTCGGAAAGTATTTCCGCCTCTTGACTGAGTAAGATAGAGTGTGTTGTTTCCTTCACGCAGTAGAGAGCTTGGTACATTAACATTGAACAACCAGTATAAACCATGAATTCCATGTCTTGCTATAGCATTGTCCTCCCCTATCAGCCTTGTCGAAAAAAGAGGTGGCCCCATGATTTGCTCGTTAAACCGGACCTGCAACTCTGCGTACTCGGCCGAGGCCAATGCCAATCGGAGTGTATAATCTCCGCGACCGGTCGTCATATTCCTAACCTCAAATTGAATCTGCCATGTGGTTCCTACGTACGTGTTGTTTCCTATATTCCTAGTCACTTGTGCATAGAACCAATCATTACGGTAACTGTTAACGCCAACTGCAGGGGCGGAACCAAGATTGGAAAATGGGGTAGGCTTCAAATTTTTTGCCCGAAGGGCAAATTTTTTTTCTTCCCCAAAGCCATATATATGAGTTTTATGTGATGTAAGATGAACAAGACATGAATAATTGATTAATTGCTAATTGAATGACTCAATGAAATAAAGGCATAAAGCTGCAATTCTGGAAAGTTTGAAATCAAATAATCAAAAGCAAAGGCTGCATAAATATAGATAATACTCTAAGGAATAAAATGGCTTGAGGATTGAGGAGTTGGAGAGGAAGACTCAGTGATTGAGGAAGAACAATTACAAGGATGAATGATGAGGCACTGCTTAGTCCTACTGATACCTAACAATTTTGTTTGGGGGTAAGCTATTACATTAGTAGCCCTATACTTACTAATTTTTTACCAAAATTCTTGTCTAGGCTGCAGCCTAGACAGCCTTCTACATGCTTCCGCCACTGGCCAACTGTGTAGATAAGATCGTGGTCAGGGTATAGCTCTCCATAACGAGCCCATAGTCCGTATTGTCTGAACTTGTCCGAGTCCTCGGAGTGATTATTGTTGTCAAATTTGTTCATGAGAGTTTGATAGGGTTCCGGTATGTAGAACTCGGCAGCACTCCGATCAGGGATGCCAATTTCCCATAATGTAGGACCACTTCTTGGAGGCTCATAACTCAGATTATCCAACCTGATTCGACATCCTGGTTTAATAGTAATCTCGGCTTCATATTTGTAATCCCCAACAATCCCTGGAACCCATGCATATAAACTATAGTTCCCAGGTCGAACATGTTTGATGACGAAGTAACCATTTTTGTCCGCTCGAGTCCAAAATTGATACCCCTTGCTTTCAGTTTGCCATGATCCTATTTCTCCAGGTGCAGCCAATCCCACGTAAGCCGAGCTTGCCCGAACGAGGCTGCAGTCGTTGATGTACTGATCATTTACTTGTAAATTGCCGAAAACTAATCCTCGTTGATCCGAAGCAGGAAAATCTTGGGATTGAGTGAAATTGTAAGGCCAGGTTTTGACCTCTTCAAGCATCTGTTCTTTAGCGTTTGTCCAAAGTGTAGTGGTGGGATCACTGTTTGGACCAGCTAAATTTAGATACACAAAGACAGGTCCAAACACCTTTTTCCATCCCTCACCTTCTTGGAACATCAATCCAAGTTGTCTCGAACTATAATGGCTACTGGAAAACACGGACATTGTGGTTGGTCCGACGTGGGAGGTCAGGTCCTGCTTGATCGGTCCGCCAATACGAAACTCTGTACTGGGTGTGATCATCCAAAATCCCACAGATGGGTCAGTACAAATCCAACCATGGACTTTGCTATCTTTGTCCTCCATTGAGTACTGGTACTTGTCATCCACCTCTCCTGCAAGGATAGGATTGCTTGTTGCGTTGCTTAAAAGAACAGCTTCGGGATAGGCAAGTTGCTTACCGTTGTTTCGGTCCTCAGCTGTTGGCATGAACCTTTTTCTAGTATCCGACACTGCCATGTAGTGAAATTTAGCTTGCTGAAGCTTGAAGACAAGTCTAATCTGATTCATAGCCAGTTCCGGCCACCCTTCATCGCGCTGGAAGATGGCGTATGCATAGAACCCTGAACGACCACGCTGCATTATGTACCTTTTGTCAACAGTCAAGGGAATCGTCGAATCACTAGGGAGGGAAGCATTGTATGTGTTGATGAAAGAAACTTCTACTTGGTCTCCCCTCTCCGTAATGACTTTAAATTCTGTTCCCTGTAATCCGTAAAGAGCACCCCTCCACATCACATCCCAGTACCCTCTATTTTTATCCTTGTTTTCGAGTAAGTTTTCAATTCCGTTATATGTTATTCCGGCAATGTCACCCCCCGGATTAGAAAAAGTGAGTTGAACAAGGCCATTATCCAACACAACCTGGTTAGAAGTATCTATTACTATCTTGACCCCATATTGTGTTTTGGGGATATTGCTGCTCCTCAGTGCTCTTCGTGGGATGCTGTGGTAGTTTCTACCAGCATCAACCGAGAGAGAAAGGAGAACAAGTATCACCAATTTTGTCCAAAGAAGCAAACCGAAACGTTGCCTCATATATATATCTCTTCAAAATCCTTAAAGCAGTAATAACAAAAACTCTTAGCTCTGATGCAACTCTGACTGTTATCTCTGAAGTCTTTTTGTGGTTTGATTCTTCTCCAACTAGGAGGTATTTATAGAGAATACTATGAATCATTTAGGAAAGTAAGCTGGAAATAATAGCAAAGAGTTTAGAGAGTAAGCTGGAAGTGAGAGATATAATCCAACTAGGAATATAGAAAAGCGCTGGAAGAGTTAGGAAAGTGAGCTGGAATAAATTTAGAGACTTACCTAATCCAACTAGGAAAAAGAAAACCTAATCAAACTAGGACTAGCCAGATACTGGGAAATGTTAAAAGTCAACTCCTACCTACCATTTTCCTTTTGACCAGGAATGGCTAATCTTGCAGGTGTTACTGTCTTGGCAATCCTGACTATGACCCTCTTTGGCATTCTTGCAGGGCGTGTTCTTCTTGTCTACAATAAAAATTAGAAATCGATACCTAGTCATGTGAGCCTTACTTGTCTCGTTTTTTTCATTATCATTTTAATTATGACATGTTTATTTATATAGAATGAGTATCAAAACAAGGAGAACTATTCCAATTTATTTCAAGTGTTTACCAACACAAAAGAAATCAAAATTTAAGCAAGTCTCAAATTAAAAAAATAAGTTTCTATATTCTTTTGGTGATTCGATTATGAAAAAAGAGAGAAATATCTTGAATGAAATATAATACAACATGCATGTACCACTGGTGTGCATGTGCATTGATAAAGTTTGCAAACACATGTCTTGGAGCTATTTATCTTGCTAAATAACTGGGCACTCCCTTCCTATCTATTTAGATTTTATATATATATATATATATCTATTTAGATTTTATATATATATATATATATATATATTATTTTTTTTAAGCAAGAAAATTTATCTTTCTTTGTCTTGTCAGTTATTATAGACTTAATCTCTCATATGGGATAAGAGAAGGATAATGATGCTGACTTTTCTGATAATTAATTAGAAGCCAATGAGATTGTCAACTTGCAAGTAGTTATTTCCTCTTCCGTATGGTATTGGAATGGAATAAGGTGACAAAATTGTAGAAAGATAGCCAATGGCACAGCTAGCATACCTGCCTTATTGGCTTCATTTCTTGCTTGGACTAATTTCAAAAGTTTTTTTCTTGGCTTTTAAGCATGCTTGTTTCTTGAAAAATTATATATGTCGGATGCACCAAGTGGTAATATTTAGTGGCATATCCGACTAATTATAATTTGTGTTAAAAATTTAGGGTTAATCGTTTGAGCTATAAAATTGATAGACTATGTGAAAATATTAGTCACATGTCAAGCAACAATTCGTCAAATATACGACTAAATAATGTGATGTGATATGCATTTCATATTTGCATTTAATTGATGGAGAAGCACGACTATTATTAATCAAGGGCAACCAATGAATGATATTGGCTAGACAAAATAATGTAGGACAAGAAAAAAAATAATCAAATGTAGCCAATGTCTTTTATCAAGAAGGAATTGGAAAAGGAGATATATTTGTTTGACCACATAAATCTTAAGCTTTTTTTTTGGTCAAAATCTTAAGCTTCTGGTTAATAAAAAAATCATATCTTAAGGCGTAAATTTTGTTCGATGGGAAAAATAAAATTACAAATCATATCTTAAGCCGTAAGTTAAGTTGAGCTTTAATTATTCGTCCAAACAAAAAAATAAGCTTTAATTATGATGAAAAACCCACATATGAGACGCTTCAACTTGGCAATTGGGGCAAAGGTGTATATAATCCCTCCTGGTTATAAGATTTAAGAACAACTTAGTATTTGTTTTTTATTTTTTCCAAACCATACTCTTGGATAAAACAAAGGACAACTAGTAATCTAGTATCTTAATTCTAGGTTTCCAAACCAACACTAATATATAGGGAGCCTCTCCTTTGTACAAACTACAAACAGAATGTTGAATATGGCCACGATGATATGATCCCATTTGACAAAAGTCACAAAACTGTTATCATGATCCCATTTGTAGGGCTTAGCATTAAACAAACCAATCATATGCCAAAAAAAAAAATTAAGAAGTTGTATGGCTAGGAATATTGACTTGGTAGCAAATCCATTAGCATTATATGAACCCCAACTTGCCAAGGGATACCATTAGCACTACAAAGAACTAGTCCAAGTTGATTCTCTTGGCAAAACAACAAAGTAAACAATCCTTCTTTCTAATCCAAATTTTAAAAAATGGAGATAAAAAATAATCTGACTTATTCAACTTCATCCCTGAACTTCAACCATGCTCAACTTCCTTTTTTCTTTTTTTTTCCAAACCAACTCTATATAAATAATGGTCAAAATAATTTTCATTTTGGGCGAATTTCAATTTTGATGTATTTATACATATTATAAATTTTTTTTCTCAATGTATTCAATCTTAGCGATTGTTGCAATTTTTTTTTTGAAATTACTAATAAAAACCTCATGTTAGTAGTACACTCGTGCATGTAGAGGTTATCTTGTATTTCTTCCTCGGTTGAATTGAGTCCACCTTCCATAGAGTGTTACTTGTATTGAAGAAGGGATGAATGAAAATAAACTCCTGAAGGTAACGAGATTTGATTACATACCCCCTTCGCCACATAATCAAAATTCTAAAGAAACATGAGTACTTTTTAATATAGAACCCACTTTAATTTTGATTATCTTTGTGTTAATAAATGCATAAGAAGTCGTGTATTGAAATCGTTTTCCTTTATTTCCATACTCATTCCAGAATAGTAAACGTATTATAAATTGGACAAGAGTAGGAATTTAAAAACAAAAAACAAAAGGGAAAAATTTCTAACAAAAAAGAATTTGTTGTAAATACTTATGTGAATGTCCAATTTGGGTTAATATGTATATGGTAAAAGATAGTGAAGAGTGGAAGCTATGTCATGGCTTATGTAATAAGCTTCACCAACCACATTCCACTTCACCAACCAAATTGCACTAAGCAATTGTTAATTACCCACTTCCTCTTTTCCATTGCTATAAATACATGTTATCTCTTGTGCATTAGACACACCAATACAAGAAGATGAAGCATCTCTTCTCTCCATCTATTCTCTCTATGTTCTTTAGTCTCTAGCTAGCTAATTTCATTTTATTCCACAACACGTTATCAAGCACGTTTGCTCAAATCTTGAAGAACAAGGAGGAAGAACGAAGAACATCTTGAAGAACAAGGAGGAAGAACGAAGAACATCTTCAAGAACAAGGAGGAAGAACGAAGAACATCTTCAAGAACAAGGGGAAAATCTTCACCAAATTTGAAGAAGCAATCTCAAAATTCATTGAAGTTTTCTCTTGAACATCTTCACCAAATTCGAAGGAGCAACCCAAATTAAATTCGTCGAAGTTTTTTTTCTCTTGACTCGTGGAACCCTAAATTATTTTAGGTGCATTACTCAAGTAAGTTATATTTTTTTTACTATTTGAATCCTTGGCAAATAGTGAACCATAACCATTGAGCATGAACCCTAAATTAACATGAGATCAAGAGAGAATTATAATTTGGTTTACCTTTGCTTTATTATTTTGTTGATTATTTGATCACTAAACCAAAATATAAAAGCATGTAAAATGGTACACATGGCACATATATCTCCACATTAAGACACGAAAGGTTATGAATCTTCCACGACTAGGCTCACCCAGTTAGATGCGATGTCTAGGCAAGGTTCGGCGGTTCGGTACTTAAGAGAGCCTCGCTCCACCAAAAACCTCACCCTACCTTACCTGGTCGTATTTAATTGGAGCTACCGAAAGGGTTGAGTAAATAACTTTTCATTGTAGAATTATTCAATTTCTTGCAATTATGTGGTAGAAATTATATATATGTGTTTGCCAAATGATGACCAGAAGATTTCATCAATATATATCGACCTGTCGATTTCAATATAAATCCATGAGAATTTTAATTCTCACAAAACCATGATTAAATGTTTCGAACCAGAAGATTTTCGAAATTGAACTCATGTTCACTTGTCAACAGCATCATGAACATATAAACCAGTCGATTTATATGACTAATTAATCTAGTTTCTCCCGTCGAAGAAACAAATGTTGACCAAACTTGACTTCCAAGAGGAGGACAATTGCAAGATTCTTGTTCCTCGGCCACATGTTGGACTCCATGAAATCTGAGTTTGTGGCCATCACCTCAGAAGTTATGAGACTCCCTCAAAGACCGATTTGACCATCAGAAAATCATCTGGCTACCAGAAGCTAGCCATGATTAGATTAACCTGTACTTCCAGGACTTCAAAACTATTATTGACATATAATGCAAGATCCGTGCTCTTCTCTAGTACTATGACGAATAGTTGACTTATTGAAGAAGACGTACACCACCTTTGTTCCTAGCTCGGATAACCTACTCCAGAAGTAGTACGGTTAATCAAAGTTCATTAATTTTTCCGAGCTCATAACCCAGTTAATGCTAGACGAGAAAAATTGCCTCATTTTGATGAGGAACAACAACTCTCTCCTTACTGGTGCATTGACAATTTCATTGTCAGAGGCTAATGTTGCTCGTGGACTTAGTCCATGACCTGAGAACCGAGACAAGGACCAGTCGTCTTGACAACCTCGGAATCTCCGCGAGCCTCGTGCTCACCTGCCAAGTGGGCTCTTGTCCAAACAAATGACTTTTGGCCCCATGGCAACCAAAACAGCCTCGAGAAAGGAACAATAACAGGGCCAGTCGTCCCGAAGCAAGAGACAATGCTCCTAAGCTCAATCTCTGCTATCATTGTGGTGGTACAAATCATTCACAACAAACTTGTTGTGCTAATATGGTCCAAATTACTCCAGAGGTAACTCTTGAAGCAGTTGACTTTGTCGCTGAAATGGATTATGGTTTTGTTTTATTTTTGCATCATGTTTCAACGTTTCTCGAAATAATTTAGAGTATCTTGAGCAAATTCCTTTGCACTGTGACCAACTTTAAATTATCCTACTATTAGGCATGACTAGTGGGGAAGTTGATTGTCTGGCTGATAGTGGTACCACTTACACTATCTTACGAGATCAAAAGTATCTCATCAACTTCAAGCCTAAAGTAACCTCAGTGACAACGATTTCGGGCCTGTCGACCCTAATCGAAGGCTTTGGCAAAGCCCAATTCGCGTTGTCTAATAGTACTCCTATGACCATATCTGAGGCCTTATACTCTTCGAGGTCCAGTCGCACCTTACTGAGTTTTAAGGACATTCGAGCAAACGAATATCATGTTGAAACCGCTCATGAAAATGGTGTGGATTTCCTTTACACATGACCTCCAATAAATACGGCCAAAATCGTATCTTGGAGAAATTGAGATGTCTTTCAAGTGGTCTTTATGTTACCACAATACATTTGATTGAAAAATAACCTTATCTATCGCCTGACGCCGATTGATAAGAGCACTTATCTATTGCCTGACGCCGATTGATAAGAGCACTTATATGCTATGGCATGACCGTCTGGGACACCCGGGTCGTAATACGATGCTTATAACTATGAATGCATCGAATGGGCATCCTCTTGGAGGAATGTTTTTCGTGATTTATCCGAAAAGCCCATGCCAAGCTTGCTCTATTTGAAAGATAAATCTCAAACCAATTCATGTAAAGCCCACCAAACTAGTTTCGAAATTCCCTTGTGAGAATCCAAGGTGATATTTGTGGACATATCCAACCAGCCTGCGGACCATTTAAATATTTCATGGTACTGGTTGATGCATCGACAAGATGGTCACAAGTTTAATGTCCACAAGAAACGCTGCTTTTACTAAACTCTCGCCTAAAGGGCTCACCACTCGGATTATCTTATAAAGTCCAGAAGACTTGATAATGCCGGAGAGTTTACATCGAAGTTTTCCGATGATTATTGCATGTCCCTTGGGATTGACGATGAACATCTGGTTTCCCATGTTCACAGTTTCACACCCAGAATAGTCTCGTAGAAGCTTTCATTAAATGATCGCATGGACCTTGGTAATGCGCACCAAGCTTCCAATTTCTACGTGGGACTATGCAATCTTGCATGCAGCCATGTTGGTCCGATTGAGGCCCATTGCTACCCAACCTTATTCCGTGTTACAGCTGGTGACTGGGTACGAACCTGACGTTTCGTACTTACGTGTATTTGGGTATGCAGTTTACGTGCCAATTGTGCCGTCACAACGTACAAATGGGTCCTCAATAATAGATGAGCATATATGTCGATTATGAATCCTCATCCATTACACGCTCTTTAGAGCCCTTGACAGGCGATCTCTTTACCGCATTTGCGGATTGTCACTTTGATGAGACTATCTTCCCGTCGTTAGGGGGAGATTCGCACGTTAACGTTGATAAGGAACGACGTGAATTAACGTGGCATGTATCCACTATGTCTCATCTAGATCCCCGTACCGCACATTATGATAAGTGAAGTGCGAAGAATTCTAGATCTACAGAGTAAAGCCTATAAAATGCCAGACGCTTCTCTGATCTAGCTAAAGTGACGAGATCATATATACCTGCTGCAAACTTGCCTGCAAGGATAAGACGTCCCAGTAGGACGCAAAGTCATCCCTGAAGGATGTAACATCCCCGTAGGATGTGTCGTCCCAGAAGAGACGACGTACGGCTTGACGGCTAACCAGTCATATGTCCCTCCCAGAAGCGAGGTGGACCACTAGGTTCAAAGGATTCTTATCCCCAGAAGAGGATAAATTTGGCACAAACGAATCCTCTTGATATCGCAATCTCAACCGATCAATCTCACGAGATTATCCGGATTATGGGTCCGTCCCAGAAGAGACGACGTTGGGGGACGCTCCAACATCAGAACCCACTTCCGAGAATAGAGAAATCTCGATAATGCATGTTTATGTGAGATGTGGAATCGAAATGAGATTATCATCGATGATATAATTGTATTCGTGGTAGCTACCGAAATCAAAACAAGCGATGACATTGAACCTTGCTCCGTTGATGATTTTCAACGTAGAGACGACTGGCTAAAAAGGAAACAATCAATCCATGTCTAATAGGATTCCTTAGCGAAACGAAGTGTGTTCGGACCAGTCGCTCCAACACCGCCCAATGTTAAATCAATTGGTCATAAATGGGTATTCGTAAGGAAGCGTGATGAGAATAATGAGATTGTTCGATACAATGCTCGCCTAGTGGCGCAAGGCTTCTCTCAACGCCCTGGAATTGATTACGATGAGACTTATTCTCTCGTAATGGACGTTATAACGTTCCGCTACTTAATCAGTTTAGTAGTTTCCGGAAAACTGAATATGCAGCTCATGGATGTGGTCATAGATTATCTCTATGGGGATCTAGTCACAGAGATATATATGAAAGTCCCTGAAGGACTTAAGTGGCTTGAATCAAGTAGTTCCGGACCACGGAACACGTTCTCGATTAAACTGAGACGTTCACTATATGGATTGAAACAGTCCAGACGGATGTGGTATAACCGTCTAAGTGAATACTTGATCGGCTTGGGATACGTGAACAACGAACTATGCCCTTGCGTGTTTATCCACTTCAGTAGATGTTATTATCGCAGTCTATGTAGATGATATGAATCTCATAGGATCCTCGAAAGAGTTGATTGAAACTGCTGAACTCTTGAAGAAGGAATTCGAGATGAAGGATCTTGGGAAGACACGGTATTGTCTCGGCCTGTAGATCGAGCACCGTAAAGATGGAATCCTAGTACATCAGTCGAACTACACCCAGAAGGTGTTGCGACAATTTTAGTCATCATGAGGCTAAGTTATTGCCTACTCCCATGATCGTTCGAACTCTAGACATTAATAAGGACCCATTCCGTCCTAAGGAAGACGATGAAGAGATATCGAACCCTAAGTGTTCATATCTGGGTGCAATAGGCGCATTATTGTACTTGGTCCAATGTACTAGACCGGACATCTCGTTTGCTGTAAATTGTTTAGCTCGACACAGCACCGCGCCAACACGCTGCCAGTGGAATGGCATCAAAGACATTTTCCGATACCTTAAAGGCATTACGGATATGGGCTTGTTTTATCCCTATGCGTCATCGAGTGGATCAACCCCCCTTGGCACTCGAAATAACGCAACCCTTTTCGGTTACGCCGATGCTGGTTACTTATCAGACCCGCATAAAGGGATGTTCTCAATCTGGTTACATCTTTACCATTGAGAATACGGCGATATCCTGGAGGTCTCGAAAACAGACCCTAGTAGCTACTTCGACAAACCACTCTGAACTACTCGCTCTCTACGAGGCGACCAGAGAGTGTGTATGGCTTCGAGCATTTATTGGCCATATACGAAGTACGTGTGAGCTATCTCATGATCCTGATGAACCAATTGTCATCTATGAGGACAACACTGTTGTTATTGATCAAGCTAAGCATGGTTACATCAAGGGAGACGCCACCAAGCACATCTCGCCAAAGCTCTTCTTTACGCATCAACAACAAGAGCATCACAAGATCGAAGTGAAGCACATTGGTTCATAGAGCAACCATGCTGACTTATTCACCAAGTCACTACCAAAGTATTCATTTCAGAAACATGTTAAGGCAATCGGTCTCAGGAAGCTATCTGAGCTACCTTAGAGTAACGATTTGTGCCTAAGTCGAAATTCCCGCACCCAGTCGTGTGCATGTGAGGGGGAGCATCCCGACGAATGCTCGTATTTGATCGACGCTTGGCTAGTGTACTCTTTTTGTCCTTAGACCAAGGGTTTGTCCCACTGGGTTTACCTTGGCAAGGTTTTTAATGAGACACCATCTCAGCCACCGTCTAACTATTTGTCATATCATTGACACTGATCGCACCTTCACTGAGGATTGCCGAAATCAGGGGGAGTATCCAGTCGTATACTTTTAACCACCGTGTACTCTTTTTCCTTCGACCAAAGGTTTTTCCCACTGGGTTTACTCTGGCAAGGTTTTGATGAGGCACACCTCTTGTGGTTAATTCCTCCACGCACTTACATCTCATAGTGCTTCGGGATACATCATTCGGCTGCACAATTTTCTCCTAAACTCCGGTCTTTGTCCCACAATGGGTTTTTCCGGACTTAAGGTTTTGTGTGTTGGCATCAGCGAATGATTGTTTATTTTCGACTCTACCTAACTATACTTAGCACAATGCTAATCGTAGTTTCTGTTCTAATGCTCGAAGACAAAGAAGTTCAGATGCAGCAAAGTCAGTTCTTGGACATCCAAGGGGGAGTGTTGTAAATACTTATGTGAATGTCCAATTTGGGTTAATATGTATATGGTAAAAGATAGTGAAGAGTGGAAGCTATGTCATGGCTTATGTAATAAGCTTCACCAACCACATTCCACTTCACCAACCAAATTGCACTAAGCAATTGTTAATTACCCACTTCCTCTTTTCCATTGCTATAAATACATGTTATCTCTTGTGCATTAGACACACCAATACAAGAAGATGAAGCATCTCTTCTCTCCATCTATTCTCTCTATGTTCTTTAGTCTCTAGCTAGCTAATTTCATTTTATTCCACAACAGAATTGAAATTAAAGTACTTTGTAAATGATAAGCCGTATTTGGACAATAAACACGGCGTTTCTTTCTTGAATTAATTATTTTCTTAAGCTTCGGCAAAAAAAAAAAAACTTATTTTCTTAAGCCGTATTTGTTTGTTGAAATTTATAAGACACGGTGGGACACGCAATCACCCAAATCAAATCACCAGCAACGGCAATTTCTCACCAGTTTCACGCTCTCAAAGGACGACTTTGTTTTAGTGACTCCGTGGTTTGCCAAGTCTTCCTTTGAATCCATCTCTTTCCCACTCTTCTAATCCTTTCTCTCTCTCTCTCTCTCTCTCTCTCTCTCTCTCTGTATAAAGATCTGGGCTTTCCTCTGAAGCGTCTAACATCTCCCACATTGCAGGCGATTTCAGGTATCAAAATCGTTTCTTTTCGTTGATTCTCTTCGATTCTGTTTCTGGGTTTTGATTATTTTCACTTGGGTTTTCTCAAGTTTTTTTTTTTTCTTGTTGTTATCACACGGTCAACTGCTACTAGTGTTTTCTTGTGCATCAAAGAAGACCCAATTTGTGGGAATCCCTTTATGGGTTCTTGGGTTTCTTTATTCATGTCCTTTGTTTGGTTGATGAGAAATAGAAAAGGGAATTTTTGATTCCTTTGTTTGTGTGTAGTGGTGGGGTTGTTAAGTAATGGAGAAGGTAAAGTCAACCCAAGTCAGAGGTTTAGTTTTCTGGGATACCCAATTGATGGAAATAGAATAGAATAGATTGTTTTGTCTGTTTGATTCTGGGTTTGTTGTGTGTTTGATTTTGGTTAGATATGATCGATGCTATTGTTCTTGGTATGAATATTAGGTAATTTCTGCTTCTTGATTATGAGCTTTTCAATTTTGATGCTCTGGGTCCTTGAAAGTCCGCCCATGTTAGGTTTTGTCTAGATGGTTTTACACATATTGCTAGATTGGCCCTGTTGTGTTAAGTGGTGATGTTCTTTCTTTTGCCAAATGAGTTTCACATATTGTTCTTGTTTGCCATTTCAGGATTGTTGTTGATCTCTGTACAGATTTCTGAAGTACCATATTTTCGATTTCATCAAGACATATTTGCCATAAAAAAATGTTTGGTTTAAAGAAGTCCCCTCTAAAGGCTGCTAAACGTAACTCAGTTGACCCTCTATATCCTTCTTCCTCTGGCTCAAACCCGTTTGATGATAAGCCTGCACTAGTTGGACAGAACGACAAGCTTGCACTAGTTGGACAGAATACTAGCACTAATCCTTTTGATGATGATCAAGGAAAAGAGAATACTTCTTCGTATTCATACAAGACTACTTACACAGAGAGAAACAAGTACAAGAATGATTTCCGTGATTCAGGAGGCGTGGAAAATCAATCAGTGCAAGAGTTAGAGAGTTATGCAGTGTATAAGGCTGAGGAGACTACACAATCAGTCAACAGCTGCCTGAGGATTGCTGAAGATATACGTGAGGATGCTACCAAGACTCTGGTCATGTTGCATGACCAGGGTGACCAAATCACCAGGACACACATGGTTGCTGCTGACATTGATCACGATCTTAGTCGGGTATGGCTTTTCGTATTAAATAAAAACCGTCTACTTTAAGAATCTAAGTCCATATGAAACGATAACATTTGAAGATATCATGTTCCCAGTACGTATTAACGGAGTTGGTTATTAATTCGATAACTACCTACGGAGGTGATGGTTTTTGTATAAAGAGATGGAGTTGGTGATATTTAGAAGATTGTCTGTTTGTATGTTGCCCATACATTTTCTCTTTTGGCCTTGACAAGCCACTTTTTGTGTCAAGGTTATATAAAGTGATCCTTATGTAGACATACGTTTTCAAGATCCTTATGCATTGTACAATAGCTTCCCGTCATACTCTTCCCTTAACCAAGAAGTATATTTCTTTTGGTTTTGTACTCTTTCATTAAACGGTTTTACTGTTGTTTTTGGTATATATAATGATATGCAGTGAAACTAACGGTTTCATACTTGCTTATTTCAGGGTGAAAAGCTTCTGGGGAGTCTCGGGGGCATCTTCTCTAAGACTTGGAAGCCAAAGAAGACTCGCCCAATTAGTGGCCCTGTCATCACAGCAGGTTAATTTGCTGCCCTTGCTGTCCCTGACTCGCATGCTCTTTGTTGTCCCTGAAAAACTAATTTAAAAAAGTTGTCATTTCAAAAAACTAAAACACTCAGTTATGCTTGCTTGTGCTTTCTTTCTTTCATTTTCTGTTTATCTTGTTCTCCTCACATTTTGAATTACTTGCTCTATGCAGATGCTGCCATCAAAAGGGCCAGCCACTTGGAGAGGGAGAAGCTGGGACTAACTCCTCCACCCAAGGGATTGTCACATTCACGAACACCACATCCTGAACCCACCAATGCCCTTCAGAAAGTTGAGGTTTGTAGTTCTTATGACTAATTATTGTGCTGATAGTACATTGTAATTTAAGACAACAGGAAAGACTCATTGATGGATCTGTTTGCTTGATATATGGAATCCTTTTGTTTTTACCCCTGGTCAAATTTCCTAGTTCTCCGACTTTCTTTCTACTCCCTACTCTCCCATCCCACTTTGAAAAACAAAATATTTCAAGGAATCACTTGCTTTCTAATATAGGAAATCAGATGTGGTTATTTCCTTTTCCTAATGTATTGATCATATGATCTCATATTCCTTATTGGCTTAACAGGTAGAGAAGGCAAAGCAAGATGATGGACTGTCAAATTTAAGTAATTTGTTGGGAGAGCTGAAGGATATGGCCATTGACATGGGGTCTGAAATCGAGAGGTGGGTTATGATGATTCAGTACTGCTAGCATATTTTCATTGGTTCTACATTAAGTTGTTTACTTGGTCTTATTTAAGGCACTAGAGAAGTATATCCAACTAATTACTCCCCATGATAATTGCAGGCATAACAAAGCTATAGATCATCTCTATGGTGATGTTGATGAGCTAAACGGACGTGTTAGAGGTGCTAATCAACGTGGTCGTCGCTTGCTCGGAAAGTAGAAAGCAGGATTGTCCTGGCCAGGCCTGATGATGTTTGCTGTTCCAGTACTCTGCCCCTCCATTTTTTTACCAGTTATGGATTCTGGTGTTGGACATTCGTGTATCTGGATTTTGTATACAACTTTTGACTTCGTTGATTGATAAGGGATACTTTTCCGTTAACAGGAATGTGTTGTCATTTACCGGCCAGAATGTTGTTAGAGATACATGATAATTGATTGGTGAAATAGTTGGTAAATTCGTGTATAAGTATTCGCTCCTATTGACACATTGTGGTTACACCTTGTTAGAGTCTTCTATCAAAAAGTTGTTCTTCATATTTCTTTAATTTTTTTTATTTTTTGTTAATTTTTATTTAATGAAATACAAAAATTAGTCCACTCAAGAAAAGATTATTATTATTTTCAGTCGAGAGAAAAGAATAATCAATTCAACAAATCACCAGGTCTGTGGTGTAAAGTAATCTCTTTTTTTTTAAAAAATTTAGCTCATATTACCAGCTTAAAAATGTAAAGAATACGTGTATACATCTAAATGTGTTCGATCTAGTACAAGTAATATTATTAGTTTGAAAAATCAGATGAATAGAAGATTAAACTATAAATTCCATAAGTTTATTATGAAATTTTTTTTTTCTTGTTCTGGTGCATTAATTGTTTATTCAACACAATTTACAATTGCCATTTGCTCAGAAATTCTGCAAGCAAGTGCTAGGCTAACATGTAGATAGAAGCTTTGTGGGGTTGACTAGAGAGAAATCATCCACAAGCTGGAGCCTCAAAGTGAGGCAACACAACAAACTTGATGGACAAAGAGGTGATCGATAAAGGATAATTTGTGGGAACAAGAACAGGTTCCAATTCCGGGATGTTTCCATCCTTGGTAATTTCCAATGGAACTCCATTGAGGACCATGGTTTTGCTTCTAAGGTTCCCGTCTTTCGGAGTCAAATGGTATTCTTTTCTGTGTAATGGTCCATCTGATGCTTTCCCAATCCATGAAACCGTTCTCTTAAGACCATGAATGAAATAACTTCCTTTGCGAGTGTTTCTCGATTGAGCAGCTGTATCGAACTCCAGAACATTTTTAACATTGACGGTGAAATCAGTCTGATTGCTTAAATTGATGAGGAGTAGGGTTATACCGACCTGCAACATAATTCATAAAGATAGTCAAAAACTTGTAACAGTAAGAAGGTGCTTGAAACAACTGTATTCCTGTTTTTCTATGACTCCATTGCACCAAATTTCTTTCCTTCTATATGCTTAGCACCAATATCTACATGTAACAGACTTACACTTCCTTTTGAACAATGAGCATAAACGCGCAAGTGCGGTGCACCATTGCGGTCAACAGCAAGAACGCTTTGTCCCATGAGTCGATGCCATAGAAGTGCACTGTTCATTAGAAAACATAAGATTCAGGATTTGACTAGTATATCAAGTAAAAGAAAATGCTTCATATAGTCACACCAACACTCATGCTTTACCTGTAGTAATCAGGATTGGGAACATATGAGGTTCTGTTGAGAAGACCGTAGTGCCCACCAATTAGGGACTGCCTGCAATATACTGCGGTATTGTACTTGGCTGACATTCCAAGCTGATCCAAGTACCTGTAATTCATATATAAACAGTAATGTGGGTCTGTTAATTACAGAGAAATATATCAAACAAAGGTGAATTGCTCTTTTTTCTGAAACCAAAAGCTTAAAATGGAAGACACACGATGTTGCATGTAATGTGGCAATAAAGATTACCAAAAGCTGTTCACAAATGTGTCAGATACATTACGACCACCGCTGTTATAGGCTCCTCCAGACTCTCCAACCCATATAGAAGCCCAAGGTCCGTGCTGTCTCACTGTTTCTGCAAGATTATCAAATGTCCCAGATATATGGTCCAAGTAAAGCGGATCCAATATCTTTTGCATCAACTTGGGATCAACACCTGACAACCAGAGCTGAATTGTCAAACGGAGGAGAAATAGGACCAATAAGTAGGCTGCATATGTGTGCGAATGCATGTAGAACATTTTACATGGTATTGATGTATAGACAATTAGGTTTCAAAAATATTAGTTATGCATTCATAGATTAATCACATTTCACATTGTGTGGTATTCACCACTGACCTGGCAACAGAGACAGCTTTTGGATAGCCTTAAGTTAAGGTCGGTAATATGTATGTCTTTATTATATTACCCAATGACCTCTTTACCACTAGATAAAGAGGATTTCCATTTTTTTATCTTCTCTTTTACACTTTATCAGTCTTTGGAGACTATGAGGTAAAACAGAGGAAAAGGTTCTTAAAGTCAACAGTTCAATATGATTGGGTTTATCTTTAAGCAAATAATTAGTATGGGCCATTATATAATTAGGATGCATTCTTCTAATCATTCAATAAGGTTGCATACAACTCAGTTTACAATAAAAAGAATGAAAAGCAAGAAGACAGTGGAAAATAATCTATCATAAGGGACTCCTGTGGGTGAGTACGCACACACACATATATACCTAAAAAGAATACTTTCTGAGCTCAGATTAGAAAATTATAAACTGTGGTTATTAAATTTTTGACACAATAACTTACCAGCACCCAGATTGTATATATGCTGAGTGACAACATTGACTACGCCTGAACCAGAAACCTGAAGAAGTGTGGCAAACCACTTTTGGTCATAGAATCCTCCAGGTCCTACGAGGACAGGCTTTATATGGGAGTTCTTGTACAGCTGGTTGATGATGTGTTTAAGCTTGATCAAGTCTTTTCCATATTGTTCAGCTCCAACACTAGCTCCAACGCCTTTACCACAGAGTTCATTACCTACAGCAAGATAGACAGGAATAGAAGTGAAGCAAAAACAGAATGAGTGGCACGAAAGATTTGCCTATATTTTTGTAATCATACCCAATTCCCATGAATTTATCTGGTAGCCCTTCGAAACAGTATAATTAATAAAATCATAAGCGTTGCTAGAGTCCCAATCTCCGACCCAAACACCCCCGCCTTTGTTGTGCCTCCCTGACAGTGCATTCAAGCCAAATGTGACAATGAGCCTGAAAATGTAAGATACAAATCATTGGTCACACAAGAAGTAAGCCTAGACCACATAATTCAGAGCAACAAAGGATATGTAAGAAACAACAGTCCAACTTTCTTTTCTCCATGTTTTTGCTGCAGTAGGGAACGTTCATAACAAATATATCTTACCTTGTCTTACTGAAAAAATGGTTCAGCTCATCCCATCTACTCATAGGTAAACATCCTCTAGAAAATCCAAACAACCCACCCTTCTGCTTTCTGAAAGGATGGCAAGGATATTTCAGATCTCCTACACCGTACAATACTTGGTCTTGCAAGGAACCCCCAATTCTGATCCTCAACTGATTGAAAGCTATATCAAACCACAGTGTAGAAGAGTAAATTGAGTTTGTAGATAATAGCCAATGACACTTAACTCTAATTTAAATAGCTAGAATATTCTAAATAATGCAGATTTATTAATATGGATGGACAAACCTTGGATTGATTTGGCAAGCAAAGGATGAGACAAGTTCTGGCAAAAAGCAAACCACATTCAGTATTAGTTTAAACTGATTTTCTGACTATTTTACATGAAGAAAAAATACAGGTATTTCTGACTGCTTACCAAATTTAACACTGATGCAGATCCCCATGGACAGTGGTTGTAATCACACTTTTCATGATTCCACCAATCAAGAGTGGCACAGACAAAATTGTTATCGACATGTGCAATAGCTAATGTCCCATCAACTACAACGTTACCATTTCCGACATCTTTGGCCAAAATTGCTGGCAGAGAAACCAGAAAGATAATCAAGGAGACACAGAGTTCCATTTGGAAATCAATTTCTCGCCTACCAACTCAGCTAATGGAGATTAACTGCAACAAGAGAAAGATAAACTTTTGAATGAGAGGCAGATAATTATGCCACTTTATATGTCCCAAGAATAGATGGTGATGAGTTAATCATTCAGTACAAATGGGAAAGAATATAAAGAGTTGTTCATTTGCCCCAAAAGGCATGCATTAATCTTCATCCTTTTCAGGCTTCTCAGCTTCTAACAGACTTAAACATACTTGGAAAGAAAATCAGTGTAGTAAAAAAGTAATATTTGAAAAACTGCAAAAAGAGGGAAAAGCATTTTATTTCAGACTTATAAGGAAAAATAGTTTGTAACAGAAGTTTTCCCTTTTATAAGGAAGACCCGGTGATAGTTAATTCACTGGAATTCCAAGGAAATCCCAATTTCTTGACTCTTGAGTTAGAATTGAGAATGTAACCCCGTTTGTTACCGGAGTGGAGTCATTGGGAAATCAATTCCCCTTGCCTTTTCCTAGGGAAGCAATGAGGATCCTCATTGCAAGAGTTTTATGGACAAAATTGGAACTTATAAGGATTTTTAGTCATTAAATTTCCTAACTAAGAAGGAATAGTTTTCACACTTGCCAAACATGGGAAAGGAAATATTTTCCTCCTCTCAAACAAAAGCCATTAATTACTGGCATCTGATACAAAAGCAAAGCACCAACATCAGCAATTACACATATCTGAAGAGACACAGATTCAACCATAACAATTTCAGATCTCAAATTCAATATCTAACATCAACAGGAACATGCTTTTCACTCACTACCATAACTTATCGCCTATAAAACAACATATACAAGTCTGCCAATACAAAATTCAAGACCAATATGCACAACCCAGTTGAGAGTTACCTCAGATAAACCCCAAAAACAAATAACTCTATTCTAAACAGATTTGTATCCAGATTTCAACAATCAGTAGGTGGAAAACAAAATCAGAAGCAACCCAGAAACTGCTCAATCAAAATACGGCCAACCCATATCAGAACTTAGCTCAAAGTCTGAAACTTTACCATCAACGCCATCAATAGTGAAGTTCAAACTCAAAGCATGCACCTTCCTTCAAGCAAATCACATCAATAATGTGATGGTTTTCAGTTGATAAACGAGCTCCATCTGTCCCCAACTTTGAGTCTTAGACATTGCTGGACCACTCATGGACATGGACTACTGCGTTTGGTGAAATGGGTCCATCAAAGTTTGGAAATTTTAGCTTATGGTTTACTTTAAGCATGTAAATTTTAGCTTATGGTTTAGTTTAAGCATATATAAGGACTGTTAAAGGTTCCATTAGCACAGTGTTGAGGTGCAGAGTCGTCGAAAAAGACAAAAGAAAAACGTTTCATAGGTTAATTGTGAGGAACAGACAGGTATCAGATTAAGGAATGATTAAGTATTGATCGAGATTATGATATTACTAAAAGTGAGATCTTTTAGTTGGATTTGCGTGCATTTCTTTATCTAATTAAGGTGGGCGTTTTTGGTTTAATAGTTTGCGTGCAACACCAAAACCTTCACCTAGAATAAAGGTCTTTTGGATTTGTTTTGAAGAATGTTTTCTAGGTTTGTTTGCTAAAATGGTTTGGCTGAAGATTTTTTCATTTATTCTTTCCTTTCTTTGCTATCAAGAATTCAAGATGAAAGTTCTTATACAAGGAGTCAAGGATAGCTAATGATGCAATTAATGCTTAATGATAAAGAAAATTTTCTATAACATGATTTAACTAAGCCAAAATCTGATTTTGATAGCTAATGTGTTGCCAAATTTCTTTTTAATTGTTTAATTCATTGAGCCCAAAAGCCTTAAAAATAAAATTATTTTACATTTGTTCAAATTTTAAAAAAATATATATTTATTTTAAATCACCTGTAGCGACGAACGGTTCGTCACTACAAGTCTTTCAAAATAAATATTTTTTTCATAATCCATTGTTCATCGAAATCAAATTTTGGCTTCGGGCCGGCCCATAATAAAATGGTCATTCCCATGTCAGACAAGTTTAGCCACAAAATCTTGACCGTGCATTCGAAAATTAAATGAACGGTGATGATTGTCGTTTAGAACTGCTTCTTTTGCAAGTTTTCAACACTGCCAGTGCTGTAGTGTGAGACAACCAAAGAAGAGAGAGAGAGGGGCCTTCAAAGTTTGAAGGTTTGAGCTCTCAGATGGCTACAACCTCACGTCCGATCAAGACACGTGCCCTTCCGGCGGACTCTCGAAGCTTCTGCTTAAAGATTCTCACTGCTGACGATCTCCGAAATGGGAAGAAGGTACGTTGTAAACTTAAACCTTCTTAATTAATTTGCTTAATTTGTTTTCATCGTCTTCTTAATTTAAGTTTAATTGTAAGTTGAAAGAACATGCATTTGCTTCGGTTCTCATCTGCTTTAGCTTGAAAGTTGAGACATTTTACCTTTTATCTTTTGGTTCTGTATAAGGACAGAACCAGGCATTTGATTTCAATTTTTTTTTCCAGCTTGAAAGTTCAAATCTTTACAATGTCCCATTTTTTTTTCTTTCCTTATTATTTAGAATTTTTTTAAAAAAAAGCGAAAAAAAAAAACTTGCATCTGTGTGATTCTGAACATTTTGAAGTAATTTTTTTTTTCCAATGAGAAAATAAACATGTCTCTTACTAGCCGGTTACGACTCTGTTAATTTAATTCTGCTTTCGTTTTTGGTCGGGAGTGAGAAATTTCTGCTTGCAATTTCTGAATTCTGATCGGTTTGTGGGTTCTGTTTTGGGCCCTTAAGGCAAATCCAAAATTTACTAGTAATGTGTGTGGTAACTTCATGCGTTTTACCTTATATGAGTTTAGGATTTTTAGCTGTATTCATATGTGCTTGTGGCTTCTTTTGGCAATGTTCTTTGAATTTACTGCAGTTCACTTTAAAGCTAGTTTCCTAGTTTCCAATTAGTGCAGGCATCAATTTAACTATGATCTACGTGTTATTTAAATGAGTTTAAGC
Organism: Rubus parviflorus; assembly: GCA_029955375.1. NCBI lineage: Eukaryota > Viridiplantae > Streptophyta > Magnoliopsida > Rosales > Rosaceae > Rubus > Rubus parviflorus. Next base: position 11,430,429 of record JARGGL010000009.1, read on the forward strand.
TTGATATGGAAACAAACACTATGTATCTACATGTTGATCATTAGACAAATGTTATTTAACTAAGTTTCATCTTGATTAACTGGTCTTGGTTGTTGCACAATGATGTTATCTACACATCTCAATTTGAGGAAGTTATTTTTACAGGAACTTCCTGAGACAGCTGTAACAGAGTATGGAAATTGTATGGCAGACTACATATTACTCAGAGTTCCAAATTGTGGGACATTTTGGCCAATTGAAGTGAAAAGATCAGCTCGTGGTGGCCGAATGTGGTTACATAAGGGATGGCAAGAGTTTGCCAACTTTTACTCACTAGAGCAGGGCTACTTCGCATTGTTCAGCTATGATGGCGAACATTCTCATTTCCAAGCACGCATTTTTCATTGGAATGATATGGAAATTGATTACCCTATTCGCGGATCAGCAGGTATGCAAATATGAAAATTCTGTTGTGTTTGTGTAAGTTCATGTTTAGAAATTAATTTTGTGGGATTTTTCCTTTGGAGATGTGTCATGGACATCATTTGTGTTGAATTAATCACTGGAAATAAACAGGATTTAATGGCAGACCAAAAAGGAAAGCTAATCGAGACATGCCTCCTGTCCACTTAGAAGCTAGAGCCGGTTCAATTTCCTCTGGATCCTCGGCTGATGAACACCAAAATGATCTTTCCACTTTCAAATCTGACAAACCATTTCTTATGCTCAAAATGACATCTACATACATACAACGCTCTGCTGTGGTAAGCTCTTCTCGACAACCCCAGTTTGTGTAAAGAGAGAATACACTCCTTCAAGGAGAAAAATGCTACATAATCTTCGAGTAATTGATAACCCTTTAATCTTTTATCGTATTTGCAGAACATAAGTGCTTCATTTGCCAAGGAACATCTATGTAAACCAGGCACTTCTTGCGATGTCACTCTACAGATTTCAAGTGAGAGATTTTGGATTGCTCAGTGCACGGTTAGCGAAAACAATGGGCACAGAATATATGCTAGAGTTACAGGTGCTGGTTGGAAGTCATTTAAGGAGGACAATTGTCTGCAAGAACGTGATGTCTGTGTGTTTGAGTTGATAGAGGAGCGTACATTGAAAGTTTCCATATTCCGAGCTAAAGTGAAGATTGAAAGGCAAAATGAGTAAAATGAAGCCAAGCTCATTTTTTAGTTTAGCTAATCAAGCATATGAATTATTCATGGTTCCACAGAATACTATTGAGGTCTGCAATCAGCAAAAAGACAGAAGCAAAAAATGTTTCAGAGGTTAATTAGATGTAAGGAATAGTAAGTATCATCTTGAGGAAAATTAGTAATAGACATAGTTCAGATTTCAGACTTCAGAGGAAGCACAGTTAATGAACAAATGAGCGTTTTGGGTTGGATTTGAGTGCAATTTATATTCCTCTGTCTCACTGAGCTTTGTCTAATGAAGGTGTACGTGTGTTTTATTTCTTAACTATTTTTTTCTCTACCTAGAAGTTTTGGTATTGAAATAACATTAGCTTAAACCCCATAGAAATATGAAACTTCATGTGTCAAACTCAAAGGTAGCTAGGATTAAACTACACTACTCATGTCAAACTTAAAAGTTCCACTAAATGCCCTTTTTCTACTTCATGAAATTCCCGCTGTGGATTACTATAACCTTTTGTTCTCAATCTTAACCTTATTAGGGTCAACCAAGAATTCACAAGGTATAACAATCAGACATTGGAGAGTTTAGTGTAGAACCAATGCTTGTGCATTCTGAATAGGATAAAATGGTTAAAATGGTCATTCCACTTCTGACCTGACCAGGTCATGTAAAAACTAAATGAACGGTGAAGATTCTCGTTAAGTACCATTTGCACAGGAAGTGCTTCATTTCATTTGCCTTAGTTTTCAACACTGGCAGGGTAGTGTGACTGAATAAACTTTTTTGTTGCCCAAAAACAAAAAAAGGCCTTCAAAGTTTGAAGATTTGAGCAAGAAATGGCTACATCCTCACGTCTGATGGCTTCTTGTTCCGGCAAGAGAGGACCTGCCTATTCGTGGAGGAGGTATGTATATTTGAAAATTATGTTATTTTTGTGTAAGTTCGCATTTAGAACTTTTATCGGATTTTGCCTTCGAAGATGTGTCACGGACATCATTTGTGTTGAATTAATTATGGGAGTATACAGGAGTTGATGGCAGACCAAAAAGGAAAGAAACAGGAGCTAATCGAGACATGCCTCCAGATAATTTAGAAGCTAGAGCCAGTTCAATTTCTGGATCCTTGGCTGATGAACATCAAAATGATCTTTCCGCAGCTACCAGTTTCAAATCTGACGAAGCCATTTTTTATGCTCAACATGAGAGCTTCATACATACTCCTCTCTATTGCGGTAAGCTCTTTCCCGTTTGTGTAATGAGAACATGCACTGCTTCAAGGAGCAACTTGCTACATATTTTAAGTAAATAACAACCCTCTATATTTATCCTATTTGCAGTACATAAATCGACCTTTTGCCAAGAAACATCTCTGTAGACCAGGCAGTTGTTGCGATGTGACCCTACAGATTTCAGGTGAGAAAGTTTGGACTGCTCTGTGCACTGCCGAAGAGCACAGCGATCACCGAATATACACGAGAATTTCAGGTGCTGGTTGGAAAGCATTTCAGCAGGACAATCATCTGGTAGAAGGTGATGTCTGTGTGTTTGAGTTGATAGAGGAGCTTACATTCAGAGTATCCATATTCCGAGCTAAAGTAAAGAGTAATGGGCAAATTGAGGAAAAGGATATGGAGATAGATTACCGTATTCATGGAGGAGGTATGTACATTTGGAAATCTTCTTGTGTTTGTGTAAGTTCGCGTTTAGAATTTTTATTGGATTTTTCCTTTGGAGATCTGTCATGGAGATCATTTGTGTTGAATTAATTATGGGAGTATACAGGAGTTGATGGAAGTCGACCAAAAAGGAAAAAAACGTACAGGAGCTAATCGAGATGTGCCTCCTGCCCAGTTAGAAGCTAGAGCCAGTTCAGTTTCCTTTGGATCCTTGTCTGATGAACACAAAAATAATCTTTCCACAACTACCAGTTTCAAATCTGACAAGCCAATCTTTATGCTCAATATATATGACAGCTTCATACATACGCCTCTCTCTCGCGGTAAGCTCTCCTGGACATATGAGAGAATGCACTCATTTAAGGAGCAACATGCATGCTACATAATCTTTAAGTAACTAACAATCCTCTCATATTTGCAGTATATAAGTGCATCATTTGCCAGTGAACATCTATGTAGACCAGGCACTTCTTGCGAGAAGTGAGCCTACAGATTTCAGGCGAGACAGTTTACCGAATGCGAGCAAGTCTTTCTGGGGCTGGTTGGAAAGCATTTAAGCAGGACAATCATCTGGTATTAGGTGATGTCTGTGTGTTTGAGTTGATAGACGAACGTAAATTAAAAGTTTCCATATATATTCCGAGGTAAAGTGAAGATTATTAGGCAAAATGAGGAAAATGAAGCCAAGCTCATGTTTTAGTTTTTAACTGCCACAGCATATATTTTGAGGTCTACAATCAGCAAAAAAATGTTTTAGAGGTTAGGTGCGAGTATCATCTCAAGGAAAGTTTAGTAATAGACTAATAGATAAGAGTTTAGAGCTCGTTTGATGTTATTACTGTTAACAAAAAGCGTCAGTGCTTTTTACTGTCACTTTTTTGTTGGATTTGAGCAATTTATTTGCAGATATTCCTCTGTTTCATGGAATTAGCTTTGTGAGGTGTGTGTTTTTAATTCTTAAATAGTTTTTCTTTACCTAGAAGTTATGCTACCACCAAAGTCTTCTCATAGAGAAAAAGGTCTTTTACTTTTGTTTGTTCTATGAATAATGTTTTTGAAGTTAATTTGTTTTATAATTTGACTGTCGTTTTTTTTTTTAAAATTTATTTTCTCTGTTTGAAAATTATGCTTTTACACTTCTTACATTCATATATAGTTTTGTGGGACAAAATTATTGAAACTTTAGGCGTGTGACAACTGACAACGATGAAGACATTTAGTACTCAGTTAAAATTTGTTAGCCGCAAAAACAAGGCCCAAATTTATCCACTTCGGCGGATTTCGGACTTTTTGTGTGATTAGCATAACAACAAAAATCAGTTGATAATGTGACATCGTATTGGTGGTTTGTGATTTAATGTTTTTTTGTTTTTTAGAATATATTTAATGCTCTTTATTAGCAAAAAAAAAAAATTATATATATATATATATATCTGATCAAATAATCCAAAGTATACTACTTGAGGAGTCTAATTCCAAATAAAGGGGTTTTTCTCTTGGCAAATGCAATCTCCTACGCCAGAGCTATGGCAAGTTGGCAACAAATGTTCTGGAATACTTGAACACCTCGGTCAACGCACCGATCCCAAGCCTTGCCGCCACAGTCGACGGTGAAGATCGGAGCTTTTCCGTCGCCGGCAAGTCAGACTGCCATGGGGTCTGGTACGACGCCGTTTTGGTGGTGCCTTCCGTTGTTTTCTTGGTTTACTTGGCGGTCCACGCGAAGAAGAACCTCAAGAAGCTCTCCAATGGCAGGTCTTATATCATGATTTCCTATTATGCCCTTGTCTGGGTGGCCACCCTTCTCAACCTCGCCTGGTGCTCTCTTCAGGTCCGTGCTTTCACATTTTAGGGTTTTAGGGATTTTACATTCTTTGTGAATTTTGGGGGTTTGATATTAGCTTGGTCTGGTGTTTCGTTACATTTACAGGGTTGACAATGCTCTGCTGGAAAGGCAGTTGCTTGGGATCTCTTGTCTTTGTTCACTGCTTCTGCAATTATGTGTTTGGAGATTAGTTTGGTGGCTTTTCTACTCCAGGACAATTACACAAGTGGGGTTGAAGCTTTAGCTCAGACTTTCCTCGTCTCAGGGATCATTGTTACTGTGGACATACTCCTCCAGGTATTAGCTTTGTTTCTGGTAAATTCAGTTTTGATATTATACATGCCACTCTTACCGCTTTGTGATTTGTGATTCACTACTTGTTCCATATCTGCATATTGTGGTTTCAGCTTAATTCATTACATATGCCATTTTGATTTCAGTGGTTCCATGATGTGGCACTTTTATATAGTATGGTTGAGTGGATTATTAGTGAATCAGATCATCTATTTAAACATACTAGGGCCTTATTCCAAACTGAGCAATTCAATGACCTAAACAAAAGATTATATTCCTCAAACCAGGCTTGTATGAGATATTCAGGCCACCTGTTGCTTTGGTCTTGAAGAAGTTTAGTGTGCATTGATTGAAGTGTAAATACTTGATAGTCTTGATAGTCTTCTTCGTCTTCTTTCTAACAACTCCATGAACTGAGCCCTAGTTATGCTTTAAAGCAATTTAGAATACTCTTCATCAATTGAGCAGCTTTAATAGGATTATCAGCAATGTAATTTGGGTACGTCAAATGATCAAATAAATTCTTAGGCTGCGTTGATGAACTTAGGCTCAACAGATGATTCTATAACTTAGAGTCTCAGTGATTGGATGCTTTCATGGATTTATCCTTCCGAACCCGAAAGCATCACCATCAATACTCATTCCTTGAGCGAAATATATCCAGAAACCTAAATGGAAAACGAGAAGTGATTTTTGGAATTGTGTAGCAGAAAGAAAGTGAGCACAATGGAATTTGAATTGAGGATTTGGGAAAATTGGTGGCGGGAGATGTTGAGGGCCACGAAGCATGCCTCTCTCTCGCTCTGTTGACATTCTTTCTAATCTGGAATCTGATTCCAGGAAACGCAAATATGAATTCTATTTGCGATCTCTCTCTTTGCCGTTTCAGTCTTCAAGCTTGAACACTCAAGTCTCATACAGAGCTCTTTCTTTTTTTGGTGGGGTTACATACTCAATTTCCATTTTGTGAACTCTATAATATGTGGTTTTTTATTGGGCTTTAACTCAGCCGGCCTGGTCTGGGCTCGGCTCAGCCCAAATCGTCACATAAAAATAGGTCATCAATTTAGGAATAGGCCCGACAAGTCGTTTTTATAACATTTAATGGGAAGAATTGGGCCTGGTTTGTAATTGGCCCAACCCAAATCGTCGCATAAAACAACACGTCGTATTTATTCCATTTCAAAGGCTGAATTGGACCTAGTTTGTACATCGCCCAGCCCAAATCGTCCCTAATTACATTGAAAAGGCCTAATTTGACATAGCCCAGCCCAAATTTTCGCCTAAAACGAACGACACGTCATTTTTTTCAAAGCCTAATTCGGCCGGGTTTTTAGTAGGCCCAGCCCAAATTGACAAATAAATCTAGGCCCAGACCAAATTTTCATTTTCAAAGGCTGAATTGTGCCGGTTAAAGTAATGACCCGTCGCAATAAAAACGACTCGTCGTTTTATTTAATGACCCGGCGCAAATTTCGCACAATCCAAACGACACGTCGCTTTCGATTTGATATAAAGGCCGAATTGAGTCTATTTTTATGAGGCCCAGCCCAAACAGGCTGTCGTTTTTTAATTTTCAAAATTCGAATTGACCCAGCCCAAATCGTCAAACAAAAACGACACGTCGTTTTATCAAATGGCCCAGCCCAAAATATCGTGGAAGATGAAACGACGTGTCGTTTTTATTTTATATCAAGCCAAATTGGGCCTATTTTAAACTAAGCCCAGCCCAAACCGGCAGTACAACGACACGTCGTTTTTGGGCGTATTGGGCCGGGTTCTCAGAAGGCCCAGCCCAAATAGTGAAATAATAAACGACACGTCCTTTTATGCAATAATCCAGCGAACATTTTTCGCATAAATTGACGACACGTCGTTTTTTAAAAGGCCGTGTTGGGCCGGATTATCAGTAGGCCCAGCCCAATTCCTTCGGTAAAAACGGCACGTCGTTTTACCTATTGGCCAGTCATATTTTCGCAAGAATAAACGACACGCAGTTTTTTCAGAAACAATTTGGGCCGGGCCGAATATAAGGCCCAATTCAGCTTTTACTAGACCCAGCCCAAAATCGAAAAAAAAACGACACGTCGTCCTATCACATTAAAGGCGGAATTCGGCCTTTTTAACAGGCCCAGCCCAAACACGTCGTTATGACATGGCCCAGCCCATATTTTTTCATTGAACGACCTCGTTTTTGAAAGGCCGAATTGGGCCTATTTTTCAAATAGGCCTAGCCCAAATTTGGAGAAGCCGAACGACACGTCGTTTTATATATGATGTAAAGGCCAAATTGGGTTTTTTTACGAGTCCCAGCCCAAATCGTGAAGTAAAAACCGACATGTCGTTTTCTTAAATGGCCCAGCCCAAATTTTCGGAGAAGCCAAACGACACGTCGTTTTTTTATTTTCAAAGGCCGAATTGGGCCTGGTTTTCATTTAGCCCAGCCCATTTCTTCATATCAAACGACACGTCGTTTTATGACTGGCCCAAAATTTTATAAAAAACGACTCGTCGTTTTTTCATATCAAAAAGCCGAATTGGCCCGGTTTTCAGTAGGCCCAGCCCAAATCTTCTATAAAAACGGCACGTCGTTTCTTGAAAATGGCCCAGCCCAAATTTTGGCCATTCCAAACGACACGTCGTTTTTATTTTTTATATGAAGTTGCACTTGGGCCTATTTGTGTAAGGCCCAGCCCAAACAGGCCCATGTTTGGGCCATTCCAAATGACACGTCGTTTTATTATATGGCCAGCCCAAATTTTCGGAGTAGCCAAAAACGACACGTCGTTTTATTTAGTAAGGCCGTATTGGGCCGGATTTTAGTAGGCCCGGCCCAAATATCGTGCAAGAAAAAAACGACACGTCGTTTTTATATATATAAATCCCGATTGGGCCTTTTTTAACTAGGCCCAGCCCAAATTTTATTAGAAGACAAAAACGACACGTCGTTTTGTACGTTTTAAAGGGCCTAATTTGGGCCTGGGCCAGCCCAAATGGTCTCATAAAACGACTTTTATCATATTTAAAGGCCGAATTGGGCCTGGTTTTACTAGGCCCAGCCCAATCGTCCAGAAAAAAGACTTTTTATGGCAGCCGTTTTAATCTATTTCAAAGGCCGAATTGGGCCTGGTTTGTACAAGTTCCAGCCCAATCGTCCGTTACTAAACGTCAAGTCGTTTTATCACCTTTAAAGGCCGAATTGGGCCTGGTTTTACTAGGCCCAGCCCAAATCGTTCCATAAAAACGACACGTCGTATTTATTACGTAAAAGGGATTCATTGGGAATTGGGCCTGGCCCAGCCGTAGCGTGTCTATATTGGGCCAGCCAACAAGATTGGCATGGAATCGACCCGTACCCGTACCCGACCCCGACCCCGGAAAATTATTCTCCCAGGTTCTACCGTCAGATCTCTAGCTAATTCACAATAATTGAATTTCCATAATAAGGTTTTTATTGTGTCCATTCTGTACAGAGTACAAAAATGATTTTTTGCCACTTGTATTCTATGAAGTTCGAATTTCATAACGTACTTTTGACAAATTATGACCTCTATACTGACAGTCTTAAGCCTGATGTCTATATTCTGTTATTCCAACAGACACACAAGTCTGTTGCAGTTTCAGTTTAAGGAAACTTCGGTGGAAAATCTCGGTTTAATGTTGTAACTTGGAAAGCGAAGCTGGAATGCCAAAAGAATTCAGTATGCACACCCAAGTAGACGTTACCTGTCAAAATGAGACGCTTCGCCATACATGAGCTCATACTTCAGAGATGCTTGGGGTCTCGGTTGAAAAGAAATTTTCTGCTCTATCGATGAAGCTGATAGGAAATCTACAATGCAACATCATAGAGGAAGTTTCAGAAGATGAAAGACTCTGCTTCGGAGCCAACTCTTCATAACTCCTCGTTGTTTTACTTTCCCTGTGGCTTCTCATCTTGCCAATTCTCATGCTGTTTCCTGAAGCAACACCCTTTCCTGAAGAAACCCTAGAGTTTTTGGCATTGTTACGGCCGGATCTTAGGGGCACGTCATCTGCTGGGCAACTGTCCAAGTTTAAATTGGATCTAACTGCTGGCAAGACATTTCTGCAAGATCGTAACAGGGAGAGTAGCATATCTGTACTCATTTCCTGCTGAACCACACCCTTGTTCTGCTCACACCCATAACAGGCAGCAACCAGTGTGCCAGCCAAGACTGGCATCAACTCGGGGTCACTGAAGAATACAAATGGTAAATCGCATACCTGGCCTCACCCACTAAATAATTAGATTTATCCATACAACTTGAAGATGCAAGAGATTTGTTGGGAAGACTTCACTGACCTTGTGAATAATGGTAGGACTCTTTCCCCAACGAAGGACAGCTTGATTCCCAAGGTGGAACAGGGCAAAGTGACCAAGGAGCAAAAGAGATTCAAGCAGAAGCAGCCCCACCTGAGACACAAAGCATCATACAGGGGTGTCCAGATTGTTTAAAACAACTTTAGAGATGATATAATGCAGCTACAACTAAAATGTAGAATTAAACCAAAAAGTGACGAGAATTGGTTACCTGATCACTAGCTACTTTCCACTTGATGGTACAATGAGAAAGAAGAAAACTCATCAAATGAAAAAATTCCATTTTTAGGTCTGGCCTAGCCTGCAAGGACAAATACAATAAGCTCATCATAAATAGTTTCAAGATGACATTAGAAAGTGAGCATAATATCAAAAGCTTGGGAGCCATTATCACATTAACAAAGATTGAAGTTAAAAGGACCTACTAGCATCCTCTGCATGAATTTAAGATCCAAAAGAGCCAAATTGTTCAACACCTTCAGTACTCCAGTTGCTACATCTTCAAAATTAGATGGAAGGACATCCGAGGCCTGAAACAGAGTAAAATTTTATCTTTACATTTTCTTTGCAGATTCAATATTCATGACCACAATGCCTTATGTTGAGAGCAATGGTAATTGTAGGAATCTAAGCATCCAGACCAAAACCAATTTGCAATAGGTGGAGAGGCCCATTTTATATATTACTATCCAAGGCTTATATTTACGGATGTGGGTTATTTTGCATCATACCAAAATTTGTCTTTGTAACATCTACCTACCACAACTCTTTTTCAGTAAGAATAACACCAACTAACAACGATGTTAATAACATCGGGAGCACTAAATCACTTTTGCAGATTCAGAACCACCAATTCATGCCAGATTATTTTGGGGTTGACAATAAATTACCTGTTCCGAAGACAATCTATTGTTTGCCTGTAATAACACAGATGTCAACAGAGAAGGGAGACTGACAAGCCCCGTCTCTGATACAGCTGAAAGAAGAAATGCTACCGGTTGCTGCAAGCTCACACTCTTTTCGTTCTTATGTTCTGCACCAGTATCCACCAAGTGTTTCTCTTCCTCCATAATATCCTCATTCAGCATCTTCTGGGGTTCATCTGGAACATCTGTCCTGACTGTGTTAGCATCGTTTGCTTCAACCAGACTATTAGGCTGCTCGTTCTCACTATCCTTAGCAGCGGATACTGACTCCACAGATTCATTTATCTTACACGTCTCATCTACTGGTCCATCCTCTGGTACATCTGGTAGATGTACAACTTTACCACCATTCACCCATGATGATGGAGGTCTAGAATCTCCCAAGGGCTGAGTTGGAGGATGATATTCAGAATTAACACGCTCAGAAAACTTAGGCTCTTGACTTCCATTTCCAAGCAGTGTTTCGATAGGTACATATTTCCAATCAATAGAAAAATCGGTTTCAGATCTGGAAGTTAAAACAACCAACAAATTTATACTTAAGAGAATTGAAGATGGAAATGGCGACCCCTCCACCTGGGGTCGATCATAAAGGGCAAAGAGATCTCGCAGCCGGTGAATAACTTGGTAGGCAATCAGTAGCTCCAACAAACTATCCCTCATTTGGAGCTGTCGTTCATCAGAACTTATGTGACTGACAATTGTTGTTACAGTCCATAAATAACCATCCAGCACCTCTGATATTGAATCAAAATTTTCAGCTGAGGTTTTGGTAGATGGGAAATTAACATTACCAGAAGGATTCAAGGATACTGCTATCTTTATGTAGCTCTCAAGGGCAGCAGACAGCATTGGGATGATTGGGGGCAAGAGATTCTGTGCAAGAAAATAACTCCTGTTTGTAGGCACAGATAACACCACCCTCAACAGTTTTAAAAGATGTATTGTCACCTGGCAGGCTTCAGGTTTTGACGTATGAGACGCAGGCAGGGCAGAAGCTATAAAATCAATCAGACCAGCTTGGCGGGAAGCCAGCAGTTCCGGCTCCTTTCCCTCCAAATACTATGTTCAGAAAAAGAAAAGCATATCAGCATCTGCAAGTCAACATAACTATCCCAAAGAGCATTGAACTTAAAAAATCTACTGGATCATCAGAAAGGCAAAGCATTTTCAAGCATAAAATAGATTCATAAGAACGTTTATTTGAAGAAAGCAACTTTTCAGCACAAATATAAAGTAGTCACTAATTAGCCGATTGGGATCTTTCTTTTTCTGGGCGGGGGAGTGTTCATTCTAGGTAGGAGAAAATGCAAACATAATATAATTTCCATGATGGATCATTGACCTCTACAAATCAATTCTTATATGCAAACATCATAATTTATATTAGGCTATCCAGTATAACAACTTAATAATCCTTGAACTAAATACCTTGATCATTTCAGCAGTTATTAACCCAATGCTTGCAGCCCCTTCTTTTCTTGCTTGTCGGAGTCTTTGAAGTTCTTGAAGCCATCTCCCAATTTTTGCCCTTGCAGTTCCCAGTGCCGTTCTGTATCCAATGCCAGCATTTTCAGCACCAACAGGAGGCTCAAGAATTTCAAATTTTAGAGCCATAAGTCTCTGTCGAATTTTTTTAATCCTCCGCTTCATTGAATGTTGTGCTGTATTGTTGCTTTCCGCAAAAGTACAACTTCCTAAGCCTGAGAAACTGCTCACTTGATAATCATCACCATTGTTAATTGATGAAGATCTTCCCTGAACATCCTTGTTTAAAGTTCGACGCAATAAAGGTGAAGATTGATCCCTGAAATCCATAGAAGCTCTCTCTCGTATCTGCTCCAGGTAAAACTTGCGGCGTTGCTCACTTTCACTTAGTCTCTCAGCCAATTTCTGGGCCAGAAGTTCAGCTTCCTCCTGCTGGGCTTTGGCTCTTTCCTCCTTCCTCCGAAGTTGTTCAATGGCCCTTGCTTCACGTGCTGCACTTGATGCTTTACGTTCCTCCTCCCTTCTAACTTGAGCCTCTTCCTTTCTCCGCTGTGTTTCAGCAAGACGCTGCAACTTTTCAGCTTCAATGAGTTTCCTCCGTTCTAAAACAGCTTCTTCTCGTGCCATATCCTCTTTTTGTTTAGTTCTTATCACTTGAAGTTTTTCAGCTCTCCTCAGTTCCGAATCATGATGCTTCTGGCGCAAACTGAGCTTTTTATTTTCTTCATTTAAGGAAGTTATGAACTGAACCTCTTTAACTTTGATGCTTTCATCACCAGCTCTCTTCACTCGTTGAGCTAGATGTGCTTCATGTCGAGACTCACTGCGTTGATGACGAGCATGCATTCCCTCCCGTAACTTCATGTTTTTGACAGCCTGCAATTCATTAACTCTATTCATCTTTTCTGAAGTACGATGAAGCTTCTGAGCTCTCTCATTCTCTAGCTCACTTCTGATTCTCATAGCACGGGCATGCTTTTCTTCTGCCTCTCTCTTCAGATCGAAACTAGTTTTTTTCTTCTTCTCAGGAGACATTAGTTTATCATGCAACATTCGTGCACGATCAGCACTTTTCCTCCTCATGCCAGGCGAATGTGAAACTCGGGAAGAGACACGCGAAGGAGATGAAAGAACATCCTCCCAATTCCTCTTCTCCTTCCAAGCATCCATGGATTTCCATGGAGCTGAATTCCTCTTATCTCTATCTTTTTCCAACAGTGGAATTTGCTTTTTGGACTGATCAGCCAATTTGGGAATTTTTTCAACACCACCTTCTGTTGACAATTTTTCTTTCCTAGCAAGCAGATTCTCGGCTTCAGACCCAGACTGTTCTCTCTTAGTTTTTCCAGCAGAAGAATTGTCCCTAGGAGGCAATCTAGATGCATTAACAACAAAGGCAGATGAATTCTGAGAGACACGCCCATTTTGTACCAACTTTACTCTGCTCAAACTGCTTGATTCCGTATTCTGATTCCCATTCAGGACAGCTTCAACGAGATCTGAACCTCCACTATGTCTTCTTGACCTCATTGTTGAATCTTTAAAATTTAATTTCCCATCATTTATTGCAGGTGACATATTGAGGTTATCACTAGATTGGATATTTGTGTACTCAAGGCCCATAAGTTTAGCATCATTGGTTGCACAAAAGCCAGCCCTTTCTTTCTGAATTTTCTTAAAAGCCTCAAGAGATGAAGACAGTATCTCTGCTTTGTGTGCGGAAGTTGTCATTCTTCTTACCTGCATGTGACATTGACTAGCAGTTTACATGAACCAAGATTATATCTTTTTCAAGAATTTCGAAAAAGCACAAGAAACCTGGAATTAACATTTACGTAGTGATCGAGAAAAGAAACATCAAGGTTTCAATTTCACATCAAACTTAGAATATCATGTTGTTAATGAGTAGATGAAGGGTAGCTTACCTCCCATGAAAGAGCATGTGGCCTCCGATGGTCACTCTTTAAGGTGATGGGCACCTCATCAATCAACTGAGATGGTGCCCTTTTTATTTTCTCAAAATCTTCCACTCTAGTATTCAAATCTCTGAAATCAGAGCGAGCCTCTTCAAGAACAAGAATAGCCTCTTTCATCTGTTCTACATCGCACTCTAGTTCACAAAGAAGATAAAGCTCATCCACAGCCCTGTTAAGATTCTCAAAAAGAAAGCACCAAAGTCGCTGCCTAAACCTTTCTTTGCTTTCACCTGTGTCACAGTCTCCAAGGGCACTCATATTTGAGTTCGACATATCATGTACAGATGCTGTAAAGGTAGGCTCTGCACAAATTTCAGGGTTGCTTTTGTCAGGTGGAACTAAGTCTTTATCTTTGGAGAGAAGAATTTCACTTGAACTGCCATTGGTTCCTGATTCTTCAAAAATTGCAGGATCACGTACCTCAGTTAAAACCACAGGTGCTTGAACTTTCCCCACTGTCCCACCAGCTAAAGTACTAGTGCTTAAAGGATCATCAGCGACTGCTTTGATGTTTTCAGTATGTATATCCTTGCAATTTGAAGTAATGTTATCCACATCAACCATTTTGTCATTCAGAATTGGCTCCTCAACATTTTCAGCAGATATAATATTCACCACCTTGCAGTTATCTTCATAAAATTCACCCTTATGATTTACTGAAGATAACTGATGAGAAACAATATTGGCATCCGCAGATGCTGCAAACAGTTTGTTTCCTTGTGAATTTTCAACAGGGACAAAACTATTACAATTCTCATGCTCTCTAGAGGCCACCAGATTTTCATCTCCAATAGCACCAAACTTGATTCTGGTGCCAACAAGGTTAGCATGAGGAAGTGCCAAACCATCATCCTCTAGATCACCCCACTTAATTTTAGGACCAACTTCAGAGCTTGCTGGTATTTTCTCCAAATCTCTAGTTTCACCATCAGAATTTGTAATAAATGAAGGAGGTGATGTGAGACATTTAGCACCTTGCTTGTCAATGCCAATATCACAGGGAACACCCATTTCATTCTTATTTGGCATGGGAATGAAATTTGAACCACTTCCCTGGCTATGTACAGCACTATTTCCCCCTACTTTTGGAGGTTGGGATCTGCGCTTGCCAAAATAATTTCTACTGTTTTCACTTGATAAAGGATGACTACGCGAAGGGTTAGCATTTTTCCCAGAACTTCCCCCAACCCAACTCTGTAGAGAGAACTTTGAGCTACTTCTCTGTTTCTGGACAGGAGGCAAACAAATAAAGAGAAAATTTTAAAGGCATGTTACTGACATCAAATGAATTGATTAAGTTCTGGAAAAACATAAAAATCTGCAATACAGGTTGATATGAAATTGATAGTAACAAGAAAGTGTTATAGCTAAAAATCTACAAGTATATTATCGTTCTGAAAATGGCCAATTTAAATGGAGACAACAATGCAGCACCTTTTAACAAGTAAAAGACATCTGACACAAACAAAAAATTCATTACCATAATTCAAATTAAAAACAAAATCTTGACATGCAAGGATGAATTTCATAATCAAAGTACCCACTTCCTGGCCCCAAAAAGATTATCTAACTCCTGAAAGTAGCAGGGTTTTACAGATTCGATTAATATGATATAATAATTACAACCAAACCCAACATTTCCAGGTCTACACTTAAGCTCCACTCATCTATTTCAATGTATAATGCCAAGAAAAACGCATCTCTCAGCAACACTATCAGCTTCAATTACAATACACAATCAAAATCTCTATGAAATATATCTTGCATCTTCAAATAGGTTTACTAAAACCAATTCATTATCAGGAAAAGATTTCCCATCTGAATATAAGAAGCAACAATCAATTGAACTTGGACTTCAATTATTTCATTCCCCTCAATAATTTGCACGAAATGTACCATTCAATTGACATAGTTGATGCTAATTTTGGTTATGGAAGAAAAAAACCAAACGAGGAATAATATAAATAAATAAATAAAAATAAAAACCTTTTTCACTTCGAACCATCCAGAGCCATCATCATCTGCTGCTTCTCCACTGTTCTCCATTCCCAATTGATCAAAACCCAGATTAGTTTCACCCCAGAGAGAGAAACTCTGTTCATCAAAAACCCCAATTTTTACATCAAAAACGAAGTGGGTATTCAACACAATCTAAAAACAAAAATGGAATTAGGGAAAAGTTTGAAACTTTTCTTGAATTTATTTGTGGGGACTTCTTGCTTTCCCGCAACATAAAAGAGAAATGAGAATGTGGGATGCGACTTTTGAGATTGAGAATTAAGAATTGAAAGGTGAATTTAAATATAAAAGAGGGTTTTTTGTTTTCGATTTTGGTTTTGGTTTTGGGGAAAGGAGGGAAGAGAATGTGGAAGGATGGTCGGTGACATAAGAATTCGGCGAACGACTTGTTATTTTTACGTTTGGAGTCCAGACCAGTAAATATCAAAATTACGGATTTGCCCACACAATTTTTAATTGAGGGTTACGCCATTACCAAACCCGTCCTCATTTTTTTTTTTGGTCAAATAACCAGTACTCATTCGGTCGACTAAAATATTGGACATAGAATGTGGTACTATTCAAGTGGTATATTGAATAATTTTACATCAAAGAAAATGCTTGCATTTCAATATCAATACTTTTGGAAGCAACAAAGTTCTTTTTAGTACTTTTTGTAATCGACTCTGTAGCTTGGTTCTTCGATTCGATCAAGCTTTAAGGCTTTGAATGACTTTTTCTTCCTCACCGGCGGCAATGCAAGCTGAGCAAGAGCTTATTGCAATAGCTAGAAGTGCTTCATGGAGAAGTCTCTTGATTTTTTATTTTATTTTTTTTTGGATTTTTGAATGATTGTATTAGACAATACAAAGCATGACTCCTCCATATACAAAGCTATATCTAACAAAATCAGAGTACTGGTACACCAACCTAGAATTCTGAAGTCTCAAATCTAAACAAAGTACACCAACACTTGAGGTTAATTGGGGTTTATTACACCAACATACTCATCCTTGAATCTTTAGATAAACAGTAAGATTATCATTTACTTGTGACACTGCCCATCCAGTTGGAGCAGCACCCTCCTCATCGATTATCTCCAATGGTGACACATTGGCTAGCTTCTCAATGATGAAACATTGCCTGCTCATCAACTCTCTCTCTTCTTTGATCTCACAAAGCACAAAAGCAGCTCGCCGTTCCCGGCTTTCTTTAGCTAGTGAGCGTAGAGAATTCACAACCAACATTATTCCATTCTCCATCTCATTCTCCACTACTTGTTCATTCTTCCAACACCCTACCATGGATGGATATTCGCATATCATAATCGACAATGGCCCTGCTGCTGATGATGATGCTGCATTAAAACGAAGACGCTGCCACAGTTCTTCTGTGATGAATGGCATAAAAGGATGAAGCAATCGCAATCCATAGTCAAGACATAGCCAAAGAGTGTGTTTCGCAAACTCCCTTTCAGCCGCAAACTTTGGATTGTCACCGGAAAAGTAAGGCTTGATGGCTTCGATAAAAATATCACACAGCTGGTTCTGCCACCACCCATACACAGCCTTGGCTGCATCTGACAGCTTATAGGACTCAAGTGACGATACAGTTTTGTCTATTGCCTTGTTTAGTACTGCGAGTATCCACTGGCAAATGAATGGAAGCTCCTCTGGATTAATTGCATTTGAGGGTGGAACATAACCATCCCCGAGCTTAAGCCTAGCAAATCGTACTGCATTCCACAGTTTGTTGCACCAGTGACGATAGCCCACCACCCTCTTGATGTCTAGATTTATATTCTCGGATTGTTCGGTGTAGGCAACAAGAGCAAAACGAAGAGCATCAGCACCACATTCCTCAATCCCACTAGGGAAGGCCTTCTTTTGCCCCTCTTTCGCAACTTTGATTTCCTTGTTGTCCAAGTTTCCCTTTGAGAGCTTGTCTTGTAGACCTTCAAGGGTAATACCATTGATCACATCAACTGGATCGATCACATTCCCCAACGACTTTGACATTTTGCGCCCTTGTGCATCACGAATCATGGGGTGCAAATAGACCTTTGGAAAAGGCAGCACATTACCACCCAATGTAATTCCAAGCATTACCATCCGAGCAACCCAGAAAAAGAGAATGTCATGCCCAGTTTCGACAAGTGAATTCGGATAGAAAGCCCTGAAATCTTGCGTATCATCCGGCCAGCCCAATGCAGACAATGGGAAGAGACCAGAAGAAAACCATGTGTCAAGCACATCAGGATCCCGAGTCTTGTCACTTAATTCATACTTGTTTCCTGGTCCAAATGTTTCAGCAGCCAGTGCTTTCGCCTCTTCCAAGCTTCTCGCAACCACCCATCTGTCTTCAAGCAATCCGAAATCCTCCGGCTTATCACCCTCAAAAACAGCATACCATGCCGGAACGCGGTGACCCCACCAAAGTTGCCTCGAGATGCACCAATCATGAATATTCTCAAGCCATCTCTTCCAGTGGTTAGTATAGTCTTTAGGGATGATCTCAAGCTTCTTCCTATTACTTTCATCATCTTCCACTGCAACAAGGGCTTCGTGCCCCATACCAGAGCATTTCACATACCACTGAGGCTTCATCATGGGCTCCACAACGTCTTTGCTTCTCGAGCAAATTTTGATCTTCATCTCATTGAGCTCAGTTTTCCTATACAGCCCCTTCTCCTTCAGTGCTTCAATCACTGCCTCTCGGGCTTCATAACGCGGCATCCCTGCAAATCTTTCTCCACCATGCTGGTTTATTTTTCCATCATCAGTGAAAATGTTGATAAACTCAAGATCATGGCGCTTGCCAACTTTGAAGTCATTAGGGTCATGCGCCGGGGTAATCTTCACCGCACCGGTTCCAAACTCCGGATCAACTAGCTCTGCATCACAAACTATAGGAATCCTTCTTCCATTAAATGGATGAATGGCATGTTTTCCGCCAAGACCCTCGTATCTTTTGTCATCAGGATGCACAGCAATACCAGTATCACCAAGCATAGTCTCCACTCTAGTAGTGGCCACAAGTATCTCACCACCAAATTCTTCTTCTTCTTCCAGAGGGTACGCGAATGTAGTCAAAAGCCCGAATTCAACATTGTTGTCATAACCAGGAACATTCAGTAACGTCCTTTGCTTTATATCCATACAGTCCACCTCAATTTCCGAAATCGCTGTACGCAAGGAGCAATCCCAGTTCACTATTCGATTATCCCTGTAGATAAGCCCTTTGTTGTGAAGCCTTACAAAAGCCTCCACCACAGCCTTTGAGCACTTGTCGTCCATTGTAAAGCACTCTCGGGAAAAGTCCAGAGAAGCACCGAGCTGGTGCAGCTGCTGCAAAATGGTGCCGCCGTGCTCCTTTTTCCACTCCCAAACTTGTTTTAAAAACTCATCTCTACCAAGATCGTGCCTGGTTTTCCCGGTTTCGGACATGAGCTTCTTCTCCACAACAACCTGAGTTGCTATCCCAGCATGGTCCATTCCAGGCACCCACAAGGTGTTGTAGCCAGACATTCGCCGCCAGCGGATTATAGTGTCCTCAATGGCAGCAGTAAGAGCATGGCCTATATGAAGGACACCGGTCACATTTGGAGGCGGCAATACCATTACAAAGGGAGGTTTGGAGCTTTTAGCATCTGCCACAAAGAAGCCGCTTTTCTCCCACCACTGATACCACGACTTCTCCACAGCACTTGGATTGTAGTCTTTGGCCATTTGAGCAGACATCAGTTTCCTCTCGCCGGATGGAGTCTCTGGATCCTCTGCATTCTTGTCAATATCATCATCCTCCTCGTTCGAACGCTTCTTTAAACTCTTCTTCTCCTTCTTTCCACTGTCAGTAGAAGAAGAGACTGCTGCTTGTTGCGCCTCCGGAAGCCTCCTGGCAGCTTCTTTGGCTTTTGCCTTTTGCTTCTTCAGTTCTTTCTCTAATGCCTTCTCTTCCTTTTTCTTCTTTCTCTCATCTGGTTCCATATTGCTGATTTGCTGTGTTGGTTGGAAAAAGGAGTATATATCCCTAAAACCCTAAGCCTGAAAAAGGATCTGGTTCATACGATGGCTTGGTAACCCTTTATAGTTCATATAGATATAAGTACAAGGAAAAAAGAAGAAATATTTTCTCTATTCCAATTAGGACAAGACCTTCTCTAAACGGTCCAAGCGTCTAGATTTCCTGAACAAGTTTGGAGTAAAAGCCTTGCCGAGTGCTGAATCGTGGGGGCCAAGTTATTCTACTCGAGCCCAGCTATTTTCTTCCACGCATTCCATTATCTAATAGGAAAATAAAATGCAAGTCAAAACCTTGACGCTTTGACACATTCCATTATCTAGTCCCATATGAATTTATCACGTAATTCTTTTCTTTTCTTTTCTTTTTTGATAAAAAATAATATTCCTCTCAGTATTTCAATTGGAATGGTTGTCTGCTATACAGCTGAATACACAAGGCTACTAAAACTACCTATTGATGATCTTAGAATAGTTGAATCATCAGTTCTCTCCGATATAATTTCTACGCCTAAACTACACTTTCAAGAGTAGGCAATCCAAAAAATGTGTGCTGAACACCAAGTATTCTCAAAATTACAGAAACACAGGTTACAACAAACAGACGGCATGCTCTGAATATATGTGAATTATACTCCTGCCAGATGCTTTTCTACTGTGGGAATCTTCTCGTCCAAGTCTTCACTTGTCGTTGTACCATCCCAGTGATTTGCTAAAGAGTATGCACTCCCAGGAACCTTGACAAAAAGCTCATCCTCACTCAAATTCTCTTGCATCTCCTGATCCTCCTGGTCATAAATTGCAATCAGGTAATGTGACATCAAATTGCAATCAAACACTCAACACATAAACATATATAATTGCATATTCAGACCAAAAAGCAATTAAATCCTTGGTCTTAATCGCAACAGGCCTCCTACCAAAAAGCAAGTAATACAACAATTTTTGGAAACAGAAAAGAGACTACTACTTTCAGAACATACCTTTAGATCAATCTCTGTGCCTTTGTTTTTTATGGCACTCATGATTGCTTTCAGTTGTTTCTTAGCCTTGCTCCTTGTTGACCGCCGTTCAGCACATTGTGCTCTAGTAACATCAGAATGACAGGCCACACACAGAGTCCTCATGTTCTCTAGCCTGCATTCACCTACAAAAAATCTGAATATTATCAACTTAAAAAACCAGAGCTTAAGTTCAAAGCATGCAAAATGTAGAAGAGAAATTATTGTGTGCTGCAAAGATGAAGGCATCCTTGTCAGAACGTGCTAACCTCCAAAATCACACGAGTATGAACAAGAGCAGCTGAGTATTGTTTTATAACTATCGTTTATAATAAGATTATATTGTTTTTTTGCATAGTGCTGATACAGAGTCATGTCATCAGTTCAAGGAAATAATTATTATAAAAAGGTATCAGGCTATTTATAATCTGAATAAGCAATAATCAATAGTATTACGTGCTGATCGGTCTAGATCACAATATTCTTGAAAATATTTCCAGGGATCAGAAGTTCAGAACATATTCTTGAAAATTCTTTGGATACAGATTAGTACAAACCTCCACCACGATAGACAGGAACAAGGTGGTCTGCATGCCATGCATTTCCCTCTGTTGGATCCTTAACAAGCCTCTCAAGCCTGCAGGATGTCAAATGTAAAGTATTTGGCCTCAGGGATATTATTCGTATTTGAAAAGTGTAAGACAATTTGTAGATGCATCAAATAGACATAAATATTTTTTTGCTAACTAGTTGCATGACAATCATCTGCATTGCTCACTACAGGTTGCATTGTTTTACTGTCATAATTATGTCTAGCATATTTCAGAGAAGCATGGGAACGTACAACAATGTACAAAATTTTATAATCCTCTGTCCCTCTGCAGCAACTAAAATACAAAGATAGTCAACAACATTTTGACTTACAACTTCTTCAGCCTAGCTACTCTTGGTGCAAACTTTTCAATATACTGCCTCCGCTTTACATCAGATAAAGGTCTTATGTGCTCCACAAGTTTATGACAGTCCAATTGACAATTTGCACAGACACCATGTTCTAGTTGAAAAAGTTCCTGAGAATTATGAGTATGTGAAGTTATGAAAAAAAAATGCACCAGTAAATGACAAGAATGAAAGATAAATATCCAGAAAGCACCCAAAAATTCCAATTAAAAATATCGCAAGGATAAAAATCAAAGTAAAAATGAGAAAAGTATATCTGAACTTGATTCTTTCAATCATAGTTCATGTCCTTACGTGACGAATAGATCTGTTACTAGTTCGGATGCGGTACTCTCCATAGCAGTCAAGATTACAGAACAGGTCTTCAAAATATTCAGGTTCCTTGGCATTGTGCCCCCTGAAACCAAGTAATGTGATTATCCAACACAAACAACACTATTAACAGATCACTTGAACAGCACTTACTCGCATGGTGTTTGGCAGAGTTTACAGAGAGGTTCATCAGTCAAAGTGTAACCCTGAGTGTATTGCTTCTCGTTTTTTCCATAGCCACTACGTAGGTGGACCTTTTTCCACACAGCATTTGATGGTAAAGGTTTGCTAATCTCATCCAAAGGTGTAGAGCGGCGCTTGCTTCGTCCCTTCAGCAGTCCCTGTCATGGAAAAGAAAATAATTGTTTTGTAAATCTGACTGCAAACTGCTGCAACTCTAGAAATTGTAAGGTAGACACTGAAAATGAATCAACAATACATTCACAGAGCAAAAATGTGCAAATTTATTCCCACAAAAGGATAATCAGAAAAGTTCAAAGGAAGTTCAGATGTACCATAATGTCGTGGTTAGTGCCTTCACACAGATAGCACAACTCAACGGTCAAAGGAAGTTGCAAAGGCTTTCCGATTAATTTCTTTTGTTCAATGGGCCTCAGTTTCTTCCATTCTTTATTGAATGCAAGAAGTGCATGCAAATAAGCTGGGTTATCCTTGAATGAATTTGAAACTGTTCCTTTAATACTTTCAGCATCAGAAGAATTTAGTGACTCAAGTTCCTCTGGTCTAAAATTTTCAAAAAGTGGCCTTGGTCTTGAATCCTCTCCTGTGATGCAAGAATACAAGTGGATCCTACCAGTATATTGACTCACCTAAAATTCACATAAGAAAATTAGAAAAAAAAAAAACAAAAACAAAATGACAAGTAATGCCATTTGATTATTTCATATGTACTTTGAAGGTAACTGAAATAAACCAATACAATTGATGCATTCTTATGAGAACTTTGAGCATTAATAATTGTTTGAAACCATGTTCAGACGTTAGAGAAATCTAACACATCATGTTTTCACATGTAACAATTTCCAGCCTTTGACCAGTGTAAAATGGGAATCTGATAACCCGGACACAATATTACCTCAAATCGGAGAGCATCTACTTGGTTAGTGCCACCTTCATCAGCTTCGATTGGCTGAACAGGTTCACCATCCTGTCCCTGGTATGTTTGAGAGTTGATTCTGCCTTCCTGCTTCTGATTTATAAGACGCTTCAATTGTAATAGTAAATTGGACAAAAAAAAAAGCATCTTCCTTCGAAGTCGAGAACAATTCAAATGTACCTTATCCAGTCCATCTTTATCTTCACCGCTCTTCTTTAACTTACAAGAAGAGACTCTCCCTTCTCTAATTTTAGTCTCAGGAACATTTGTTTCCAAATTATCATCTGAACAGATACTGTTGTCCACATCCAAATCAGAGACCACATCAGCCTGTTTCACCATTAAAATTAGTATTGATCATCCAACCAAAGGACTAATGTATGTCATAACCACAAAGGTGGAAAAATGAGTAAAATTCAATCTCATACTTTAAAGGAGTAAAAGAAATTTGTATTTAAATTTTACCTTAATAACACAATTGTCGGTTTGTGATGAAATGCCATCAGAACCACCGTGTCTTTCAGATCCCTGTGGAATGTTTGCCACTAACTCATCATCTGACTCAGAAGGCTTCATAGCCTTAGCTAAGCAGCCAGAACCGGGCACTTTGATAAGCTCTGCAGAGACCTCACCACCCTCCGACTTTTGCAAAATATAATCTTCACAAGTATGAACTCCACCCAATGTCTCAAAAAATGAAACATCTTCAACCTGCAGTCCCCAAAATATGATATTGAATTCTACAGAGAAGATGCGAAACCAAAACCTCACTGCCAAAGACTTTAAAATAGTTATGAAAAAAAAGCCAAATAAACTACCATACAAGTCCTGTTATACTTCATTTTTCCTAACCTTTCTACGAACGCAAAAAACTCTTCAATAACTGCTTCCAAGAGAAAGCCTACCATTAAACTCTACAAACATAACTATTCTATCCTTTTGGCATCCAAAAACAATTAGACCAGCATTTTCACCCACCAACCCTCACTTCTAAAGTCCAGAGTTAGTTGGTAGTCATAGACAGTCCCAACCTCTGACTTAATGAGCTGTCCAACATCACAAGAAATTGGCACCTGTCTAACAATCTCAAACATAGGACAGAACTGGATTTCAGATTAAGGGATATACAGTATGGACTAGTTTAAGTGTTTTAAAATGAACTTGGTACTAAAAACTTATTTTATATCAATTTTAAGCCAATAATTATATGAGCAGCACAGAAAAAAGGCTAAGCGTTGAAAGGAGCATTCAAAGATGAAAAGCACCTCTATTTCTTGTATTGCATCATATTTTCCGTTTGTTGTAGATGAAACACAGCGCAAACTCCTGTTCAAGTATTGCCAATGTGACTCATCTATGGTATCCTGCAACATGCTAGATTCATCAGTTCAAAAGGAAGCAAAATGTGTCTAAAGAACTATGAACAAAAGAAACAAGCACCTTCCCAGAAAAGAAGTATATGTTGACTGCATTTGTTTGCCCTCGCCTGTGAGCTCTATCCTCAGCCTTCAATTAATTTCAGAAGAACCAATTACATCAAAGATTAATAACATAGAAACTAGACGAAAACCTGACAATTCACAAAACTAGAATACCTACATAAACCTGCAGATATACACTAATACCCATTTCCCCAAGACAGTAATTCATTAGACTTTCAAGGCATGACAACATATAGACAAGAAACATTAGAACATAAAATATCTAAAATGGGTTGGCAAATGGACTATTCAGAACTTTCAGCTTGCACTAACGTCATTGGCATTTATAATCGTGCTCGACACTGTTGCATATTTCAAACATGTCAGGCAAATATCTGCAATTAATGCTCCACGATATATCTGAGACAAGGTAGACACAAGGCACATTTGACACTGCCATGGCCCTTCAACGTTCAAGCTACTTGAAAAGAACTATACTATACTAACCCCTTCTTGCATGTGTACCTATGGATTTTAACTGCAGACAGACTACACCCAGTAACCACTCCCCTCCAATAAAAATCACTCAATCAAAAAACATAGTGAAAATACACGAAGGGGGATGATGTGTTTGTGTAAGTCTAAGAGTTAACATCTTGAAAACTTAAACATATTTCAAGTTCACTATATTTCAACCTGAAGCATCAATGATGGGGACTGAGGAAGCTCCAAGAACACAACGTGTGTTGCTGACGAGAAATCAAGGCCAACACCTCCCGCTGTAATACCAACTATTGCAATCTTAACCTGAACAACATAGACACTCAATGCATCATTAAGAGTTTAAGACAAAACCACACCAACAAATGGGGTAAATGACAGGAGTCAACCAGAAAATATGACATGGAAACGACGCATAAGTTCGAAAGAAAACATTGCATTAGTTAAAAATTTGTAGGCACATCAAGAAAAACCACTGAGAATAATTTTCTTGTGATGCTACAGCTGATACGAACCTCAGTTGATAGTTGGAATTTTCGTACAGCTAACTGCCTATCTGTGGCAAGTGTGTTTCCATCAATTCGGACAAAATCTATCTCTTTCTCGCATATGAACTCCTGAGAATTTAGAATACCACAAGACTTATATTCAGAATTGATTAGCAGATCAACATTCAACGCATGCACATGAACCTTGATATGAAGTTAAAAACAAGAAAGAGAAATCATGTGTAATCAAACAATATCAAGGAAATGCCGCTAAACATTACAATCATTATCCACAATTCAAAATTATAAGTGAAACCCTAACTATACCAACACAAATACATTCTTTCAACTTCAAAAAAAGTAGACCCCATGATAATCTTGAGAATAACTAAACCAAACGGCCCTAGATTGGAGCAGTATACCCAAGATAATTCCACTTTAGCAACTGTCATAATTTATTTTTTTAAAAGTGAATTTAAACCATTCTCAAAGAATGAACAAGAAGCACCAATTCTAAAGAATTTCACCTGTACTCCGTCAAGTACTTTATGGTGATGTGCAAATATTAACATTTTATGAGAACTGGAATCCAACTCCAAGTTTGCCCCACCATCTGATTCTGCAAAGAGTGGATGAATGGAAAGCCATTCACGAAACCCGGCAAGCTTTGCAATACCTAATTCTTGGTTTGAAAGTTGCTTTGATCTGCAGCAACCCACACTATCTGGAGAAAAAAAAATTAGTATACCTTGAAAAAATTTAGCATTTAGTAAGCAATGCTAATTTCAAATATATGCAAAATTCAATAAGAAGAAAACAAAAATCAACGTAGAGGCTGTTTTTCTGCAAAACCTTCAGTATAGCATTTACCTCTTTAGTACATCAACAAACCAAACGTTTGGAGGCATAGATAATCACTGCTTAATACACAAAGTGGCAATACAAGAAAATAAACGATCCTTTGGCATTCGAACTGTATTTTCATACACAGATGAAAAGAATAGTTTAATTTACCATTAGGTTCATCTAAATTTTGAGAAGATACATCTTCATCGCAACTCTTTCCCACCCTGATAGCAGCCTTTGCTGAAACTATATCTGATTTCTTCAGTACTACTTGTATAATCTGTCGGCGTTTGGGTGGTAGCTGAGACAGGACATGTTCCTTCAAACGTCTTATCTACAATTAAGCTTCAAATAAAGAATCAGATTTGAACAAAAAGCATCAACATTAAAAATTAGTACGAAGTTTTAACCATGTAAAAACAGCAATGGTTAAAACAGCAGCAACACTTTAGTCCCTAGAATGACAACATGTAAGTGAACTTCAAACCAAAGAACTAAAGAATAAATTATTCTGACCTTCACATGGAGTTTACAAGTCATAGAGTATAATCTTAAAGATAGTCAATATATAAATAATCATCAACCCGAACCCTATTCTCTCCTAGAGGTATGCCCACATAAGAGTTCTATTATTGTTAAACAATTTCTGATAATTAAGCATAGAATTTCCACATTTGTATTCATAAACGTTAAAAATTCTTAGTCACTGAATCTACCAGAACATGAAATAGATATGATCACAGTTGTGCTGTTTTCCAAATCAGTTCATAGCTATGCTTTTTGGATTGCACTTAAATGTGACCTTGAAAACACCCAGCAGTTCATCTTTTAAAGATAAATATTAAAAGAATGACTATCACATGACTTCAAAGGAATAACAAAGTCGCATACGCATCTAAGGAACAAGAGCACACCATAACTGTTTGCGTAAGTAACATGTTCAACTCCTCCAAACGAGTGCCCTTTGAGAAATCCTGCAGCAACAATCCCATGGAGTATTTAATTACTTCTCTTCAAAACAATAAGTAATTAGAAAAGGCTGGTGTTGATAAAAGATCTTAGAAGTAATTCTGTAATGTGTAGGTAAAGATATAGATACAGATTTCCAATATGTTTCCCATAGAAGTTAAAACATCTGAAATAGTCAACTACAAGGCTCTTTAGGACAAAACAGAAAAACCAATTGGGCCATGGCCAACTGTATCAAACAAGAAGCAGGAATCTTGCATCATGTTTAAAACATGGATGCATCAGTGGAATGCCATTTCTTATTTTTTCTTTCCAAGGTTGCAAAACACCATCATCTTAAGTCTTAACTACTAGGCAGCACAAAAAGGACACATCTCAAGAAATCAATAACGATAATGAAGGATATCCATATATTACCTGAAAAATTTTCCCTTGGACACCCCGAACATATTTGGCATCACAGTAAGTTTCGGCAAATTTAAACTTGTCCTTTCCCAGCAAACCAGGCCTGTAAAGAAACAACTGAAATGTAAATCAATAAAACTAGAGATAACTAAGCCAACCAGAGATTCAACTGTATGAAGAGCACTTACCATAACATATCTATCTGATGAAAAATGTCAAATGGCCTACAATCACCTAGGAAGAAATACAATATGATGTTAAAATGCACTAAACCGTGGTTAAGGGGAATAACAAAAAACAAGAAGGCTATAGTGGTGCAACTTGAAACAAGTAAAGAACAACACACATTCCAGAAATAATCAAGTACTGCAGTGCTTTTAAAGGTATGTGGTACAACCTTGACAAAGAAGGTGTCCCGGATAGTAAAACTATGCGCTTGACCTTTCTTGCCACATCAAGAACAGCTTTTATCTGTAAATTTACATGATTAAAATTAGCATATAGTAAAGACTGCACGTTAATATACTTAATTAATTAGTGATGACTACAAAAATTGCAAATCCGCAATCTAGGATACAAAATTTTGAACAAAAGGGGTATTCCCCATATTACAATGTTTATGTATATTAGCATCTATAAGCTGCCAGTCATTAGAAGTGAAGACAAGAACATGCATAAAAGTTTCTACAATTTGAACAAAGAAATTTTGTTACTTTACTTTTGCTATATAAGCTAGCGTATAAAACAACAAGACATCATCTGATCATCCAAATCCAATTAGACCTAGGGAAAATAATACCAAGTCCAAAAATTTATAAGATGTCAAGATTAATAAGGTGATCATTTTCCATCACTACAGATTTCACTGCTATAGTAACTTCCTTTGATGCTTTTTCTTGACCAAAATGATGCATTTTTAGCAAAGTCGAAGACCTTTCAAAAGTCATGAAGTCAATTTTGATTCCCATATCCCAACTAATGGATGTTCACTGGTCCAACCAGGTACAATTCCATTATTTGGTACAGACAACAGATAAATAGACAATCTGAATTTCAGAGCATTTTATGTGACCAAGGTCTCATTTGAAAACCAGATTAGATGAGCCATGTATAAAAGTTGATATTTGACATGATCAGAAACATGGGTACCTCTCTAGGTTCTGATTTTTTCTTCGTACATCGTACATGGTGGGACTCATCAACAATTAAGAGAGCCCATTCTCGATCTAGCATGCTCTTTTGCAAATGGTGAAGCATTGTGTAAGAAATAACCACAACTCTAGGCCATCTCTTTAAATTGGCAGGATTATTTTCATGACCAAAAACTGGAGTCAGAAGAACATGTATGAAATCAGTCCTGGTTTACAAGTAATCTATAATATGGAGATATAAAACAATAAATCAAACAAGTATTCTAGGTTACAATGAGTTCCCGAATCCTTCTGTAGATTTGCATGCACAGAGAGCATCAGCAAATACAACTTTTCATTCTCAATAAATGGCAGGTCTTTGGTTGGTTTGTTAAAAAATATAAACTTACAAAGCATCAGTGCCAAAAAGAGTACAGCACTACAAATGTTGAGATGAAATTTGGCTCACAAAATTAACTGAAACCAACACATCTCGCGCCATTTGATAAACAGTCCAGGTCACTTTGTATCATATCTCTCAACATCTTTTTGCTTATTTGCTCACTACCTCTTTCAGAAAGAATTAAGACGCATATTCAAGCAAGAAAATGAGTTCAAAACAACTACACCTGGGGTAGGCTTGCGCATCAAAGAGGCATAACAATACTACTCATATAATTTTAACCTTGAACATTGTTGGTTCCAACCCATTAATAATAACGTTCCATTACTTGGACTAGCCACTCTTAAACTATTATAAAATATTATCTTTAAACAAATTCTATGTATTGTATTAATATAAGAAAATGATAATTCATACAATATGGAATTCAAGTAATTATTTATTCTACACTGGACACCAAATCAGACTTTTGGTAATGAAACATTATTGAAGTATTTTCCGCAAAAATAGTTGTATGTCGTTTATTACCCACCTTCCCCTCTACTCAATCCAACTTAAACATGAGACAAATTTAAAATACTGAAATGTATTACCTAGATGGATGTCAGCAGGCAAGCAAAAAGGAAGCCAACGCTCTAATTCTTCTGCCCATGAATAACGCAAAATAGCCGGGCAAACAACAAGTATAGAACCTTCACTCATGAAGCAGCATGCAAGAGCAATAGCCTGGAAGGACAAATTTTAAATTTATAGTTGCATGGGGAAAGTTTGAAATGCAGGAGATACACTTTTTTTTGTTGATATAATAAAGCTCTCTGCATGTGTGTGAATAATGACAAAGCTAGAGACTATTGGCGTATTCTATTACAATATCTCAGTGCTGACTCAATGCACCCAACGGGCACAATGTCAATAGTCAAAATCCTAACGCCATCAAAAGGAATCGAAAGGCATACAATGTCACTTGACATAAAACTACCTGCAGTGTCTTTCCAAGGCCCATTTCATCTGCAATAAGACATCTTCCACCCCTTTGCAAACCAAATCTAACACCCTCAAGCTGGAAAGGCAAGAGCGAATCCAATAGCTTCTTTGGTAGCTTCCCGATCAACTCATCAACCTTATCATCCGAGAAGTGTTCTGGCCTGCATGGTACCCACTGCCCTGTGATATATGACTGTGAAAGTCTCTCTACAACATTGAAAGTAGTCCAAGGTATCTCTTCAATGTCAATGCCCTTGTTGCTCCTTAAACATTTCAAGACTTCTTTGTAATCACTCAGCTTATAAACACCAGCCTTTCCACCACCGTGATTTTGCGTGTAGTGGGATGGCATGACCTTAGACAAATTCATAAAACAAATTTTAAACACAAAATTCTTAATTACCTAATAGAACACAGTTGAATATTATGATTTGCTGTGTCTATCTATTGTATGCATGGATCTAGGTATGCCTTTATTGAAGTAGCTATACAATTAATGCTTCGATTAAAAGGCTCAAAAGCGAGCAGCAAAGAGAAATTCAATTACTCAATACTAACACCACTTTATCTATATAGAATAGTAAACAGAAAGTCACTTGGAAGTTAGAACTAAGCCTTTTTGGCAACAAAATCACCAAAATTCAACAAAACTGAAATTCAATTTCCTTCGTGTATGCTCATTTCCACTCTTTTCTCACCACCCAAAAAAAAAACTCCAGAAAATGCTTACATTTGCATATTCCAAGAAAACCAAGCTGATGATGACCGCTATAAAAGCAACTTAAAAATATAAAAGCAACAATGACGGTAGTAAAAAACTCAAAATTTAGGTCATTTTTAGAATCAAAATTCATAAATCCCAGAAACCCACTTACATTAGCCAAGCAATCACTTAGTCTCCTTACGCACTCTGCCTGTCCCGGAAATGTAAACCCTTGAACGGCAAATGGCGTGGCTGAAAATGAGTCCGGAGAGCAGATTTCGAGCCTGACCCGGAACATCGTGGGCATCTGGTTCTCCATAACCGGGTTAACCCGTGAAATTTCGGATCTTGGATCGCTGATGCAACGAGTCGAGCTCGGATTGAGGTCGGGAGAGAGCTTTCGGCACTTGAAAAGCGACCACGGGTCATGTTGTTGTTGTTGTTGAAGATTGGAGGATTCGCTCAGCGCTTTGCGTTTTGCTAAGGCTGCTAAGCGATTCGCTTCGGCTCGCTTTCGTTGTTCTTCTGTGATTTCCATTTTGGGGTTTTAGGGTTTTCAGAGAGAGTTTTGAAAAGGGGTTAATTTGCGCGGGGAATGGAGAGAAGAGAGAACCACTGTCGTTGTGTTTGGCTGCAAGTATTTGAGCCGTTGGGTTCACTAGTCAGGTGCCTTAATTATGCACGTGCAACTTTTTTTCCTTTTTTTTTGGACACATTATTGACATTCTACAAAATCTTCATCAATTATTCAATTTTTCCTTATCATGTGGAGACTTCTTCTAATCCAAGAGTTTAGAGGCGTGTTTAGTGCGATTTCACCAAAATAAACAAACCAAGATCAACATCATGCTAGGCTTCACTCACACATCTAATAATTTTAATGTTTGTGTTTATGTAGAACTGTACAAGCCCCCATTACAAATGTTTGGTTTCTTTTTGGTCTGTAATTATTAAGAATGTAGCCCTGTAGGGGGTTCTTGAATTATTAAATCACAACTACATTCTTGGTTAATAATATAGTTGTAATTTAACTCCTAGAAAAGTACCTTAGGAGTTAAATCACAACTCACGTAATAATTGATGAAGATCTTGTAGAATTACTATGTGCTTAATTGAAAAAAATTGGCACTTGACCATCACAACTCAATAGTATATACTATATAGGTAATAGGTGCATGAAAAACCCCAAAATCAAGCAAACCCAGATGCCTTTTAATCTTTTAGAATCAAGTAACCGACTTGACCTTATTGCCCTTGCCAAAACTAAGCAAAACCAACCACACACATCTGCTGTAGTTCCCAACCTTGCAAGGAATGTGATTATCAGAACTAGGACATGAGACTTGGATCATATAATTTAAGCTGTTGCTTGCTCTGGTGGGCCAGCAGAATCCAATGTTGCTGTCAAGACCTTGGATATTATATATATATACCATTCCCTTCAAAGGGAATAAGGAATAAGAGAATAGCTGCACAGAATGGGAATATGGTGATTGGTGAATCAAGGGTTCCATTTCCATCACCAAACTTGAAGAACACTACTGCATCAACTTTGACTACAATATGAAAGATGGGTCTGTGCCAAACATGGCTTTAATGGAGAAAAAGGCAAGCATGGACCTAAAATGGGAACAACTTGTTAGTTCAGGCTTATGTGCATGGCATGTGCCTGTGAAGGGAAAATCCTTTGCTTCCCTAGCTTTTCATTGATGCATCAAAACTGCAAAGCATATTTTCCCTTTGCTTGCTTCTCAATTTTCTGTTCATGACCCAAATTTGATATAAGCAGCATCACGTCGAAGGCTTATGCTTCAGTTTTCCCTCTCAACCAAACACTAATCTACTGGAAATTAAAACCAGGAAATATATTCTGGCATAGAATCAGCAACAGATCAGGTTCTGAAGAACAATGGATACTTCGAAGAAGCAGAAGAGGTAAGGTACTTATAGCTTCTTGCCCTCTCCTATGTCGAAATTTTTGCAACTTAGACATAACAAAATTGTTAATTTCCAGGATACATTAAGTATACTTGGTTTCTTTCACAAAAAGTTGGTTCCTACTTCTGCTTCTACGTACATATTGTCAATATCGGTGGAAACTTGGAAAGAATTAATGGCCAGTTTGTTAGAGTGAGATTTTCTGGCCCAGGATCAAACACAAACAAGGAGCAAGGATCATATCCCATTAAAGAAAGAAAGCCTTCATTTCAACAAGCAGAGTCCTTAGGTACTAAAGCTGCATACTTTTATTACTTTTCTACTAACCCTTGTAAATATAAAGTATGAGTCGAGACATTGGGAGAAAAAAAAAACACCCTTTATCTCGGTTCATTTTTGGTCCTGGTATGAAATCTTTTAAAGTTGTGGACATTGTGGTACATGGATGAGTGACTTCTATTAATGGATTAATTGAAAATAGAATGTAGTTTTCTGTTCTGTGTTGATCCATGGAACAAAAAGAACTAACATAATTACATGAAACAAATACTCTAGAAACTCCTAGTGATAAATTTTTTTTTTAAATCTTTGTTTGCAAGATAACAAGGGTCAAAACTGGTCGAGAATGCAGTTTCCTAGGGAAATGAATCGGGACTATTACTCACAAGACAGCGAGTTTGCAACTGCGGTTGCAGCAGCTGCATTTGCCATTCACTCAATCGAAGAAACTGAATTGCAATATGAAAAGGAGAGGAGGAAAAGCCTTGAAATCTCAAGGACCAATACTATGCAGGACATCATGACTGGGAGGCCAAGTTCTGGTGGAGTAACTCGGCGATTATCAAACAAAGGAGCAAACAATGCTGGTAAGTTTAGCTGTACATATTCATTGTGTTGGTTTTTTTTTTCTTCATAGTGTAAATGGTCTTGGAGAATTAACAGGTTGTATTTAATAGGTGAAGCTTCAATGAAAAGGCCAATGGGGCAGGACCAAAGAACATTGGAGAGTGCTTTTCCATCTAGGTATCCAAATCGTGCAACCTCTACAAGGCCTTCAACTCCTGCAGACAGAAATCAAAACCGAAAGGGAAATTCAAGAGGACATGGTAATGCAGTGGAAAGCAAAGCAGATGCTTGGGAGAAAGCTCAGATGAAGAAGATTCAGAATCGGTAAGGACTAGTAAAGGTTGGTTAAAAGTCTAAAGAAATAGAACTAATTAATTGATCAGTTTCTTATTTCTGTAATGGCAATAGGTATGAAAAAGTGAAAGCTGCAATTCTTGCTTGGGAAAATGAGAAGAAGATGCAAGTGAAAACGAAGATGGAGAGGAGAAAGGTACCGTTTTAACTATGTTCTATTGTTGTTTAATTTAACTTTGTGAAGAACAATGATAGCGATCACCCGAATCATTCATTGTTGAAATTGCAGAGAGAATTGGAGCAAAGAAGAGCGAGAAACATGCAACATTACCAAGTTAAGCAAGAAAGAATTGACCACATAGCAGGGGGAGCAAGGGCACAAGTGGAAGAGAAAAGAAGAAATGAAGAGTCCAAGGTTAAAGAAAAGGCGAAAAGGATTAGAGCAACAGGCAAAGTTCCTGTTACATTCTTCTGTTTCACTTGCTACTAGTCAGAAAATGGAAAATACTGATAAACTTGTTTTAACTGTAAATGATGTACCTTCCAATTATGTATCATACCTGTATATCTAATATAACCATACATTTGTGGCATCTCTAAGCAGAAAAACCTATTATCATATCATTATATGAACCCCATATGCAGCTATTATGTCTTGAATTAACGTGCAAGAAGTCTTGTTTGTCTTGGTTTAATGGTGTAGAGATGAAAGTATTGTAATGGACAAATTCAGTATGAACAAAATAGTAGAAGAAGGACGTCCAAGATGTTGATTTGGATTTGGATATTTAGGAATGTCAATAAGTTTTTTCCTCGTTCTGAGGCAAGGGCACAACAACTAGGCCAATATGCTGGCTGAAATTACCTCCACCACATACAAAAATGGCACTCTAAATTGATTTCTGATAGATGACAGGCAAAAGAGAACATATTCAACAAGAGGCAATATTTTTTGTGAAAATCAGATCATATATAGATAGCTAGAGGGAACGCAATCGGTTTCAACCACATAAGCAATGCTTAAGCATGAGTGGAGTGGACCTGCTTATCGTTTTCATAGCGTGCTAGCACACGCCCACGAAGATCACCATCGATTACAAGCTCATTCCTTCAGCAAAACCTTGGAGACAAGCAAGTTTGAGATCACATTGTTCCTGGAGATGGAGCAAAGTGACCCCAGCTGCCATGCTCATGTTTGACATCAGACAAAGGATGACCCCATTTTTGTCGAGGCAGTGACCATATAGGCTAACAGAAGACCAAGAATTGGGACATACACTCGTGCTGTAGATTGTGAGAGCTGAGACCAATGATATAGATGGACAGAAAATGAAAGACATTGTACATCCAACTTCTAAGAGAAATACTTGCTAGCTAATCCGAAATTCATGTACCGATAAATGTGAACTTTCATTTGATAAAAATCATGAACCTAGCTAGCTTCGGTCATTTTACCTAGCACAGGAGGGTAAGAACTCCTTGAAGTTGATTTGTAGGAGTAGTATTTATATTTTGGGATATGTACAAAATCATTTATGCACAGAGCTAGCTATATATTGATTCTATAGCAAAATGGAACAAAATAAACAGCAAGATCTCTATATGATATGATATTTTACTTAATTGGGGAAAAATCATTCTCTACAAGTGAGAGAGAGAGAGAGAGAGAGAGAGAGAGAGAGAGATTGCAAACAGGTGTCAAACTGTCAATGACTCAATATGCCAACTCAAACTTATCGATCCATCTGTCATATTTAATGTGTTCATAACTTGAAAGATGCATAATGTTTTAGATAGTGAGGTTGTCTTCAAACGAAGTGTGTGTACGTGAAGACAATAGGCCTCATATTGCATAGAAAAAAAGGGTGCATTTTTTCATATTCTTTTTTTGGTCTAATTAAATAAAATATTAAACGAGAGCAAATCACACGATGTCGGCCAGCCCAAAGCATACCATTTTGCGAAAATATGTTACATATATGGAGAATAAACAGAAAATGAAGTCATAAAGATCCTTGAATTGATGTATGTAGGTCTTGCAAATTAAAAGCTAGAGGAATGGGTTTTCAATAGAGCTAATGCATATCCGATTCTCTCCCTAGCCTCTGCTTGTTTTGGCTACCACATGTTTTGTGTAAAATCTCCATCACAGCAATATATTGTGACACTGACTACACAAACCAATTAATAAAAAGGGACCAGATCGAAGACATACAGAGAAATTATAAGAGAGTCCAAAACCAATCTCAGACTCATTCAGAGTCAATTATATAACAATGAGTGAAGGGGGTACTGTACAGTAGAATATCAGAATAATTTGAGCAAGACAACAACGAGTCGAAGAAGTAGAAGAGGGAAACAGATCGATGTCCTCTCGATCGATCTTGTCAATTATTTAATATGCAGCAGCAGCAGCAGCAGAACATCACTCATCTAGTCCCCTTGTAAGCACAATATATATATATATATACTCATATAATTAATGCATATATATATACCTTAATTTTCATCATCAACATGAGTACTTCTGCATGTTCTTAATTTGTGATCGATTTACTATATTTTCTTCTTATGGAGTTTGGATCATCACTGTGAGGGAGACCCAACTTTGTGTTTCCATTATTTATGATCGATCTGATTTCTCCTTGTTAGTTTTGCCACTTTCTTTCTTCTTCTTCAAGAAACTAAATATGTTCTTCCTTTTTTCAGAAGGAGAATCACTAGTACATTACATGCTTCTTCTAGCTATTTTTCATTGATCAAGTCGATTTTGTCAGTTCGTTTATATTTAACATGGTTTTTCTTCTTTGCTGGTGCTCATTACCCAAACCCTATTTTCATTAATTAATTATATATCTGTATTTTTTATTTTAGTTATTGCAAAATTAATTCAATATCATAATTTGGTTGTCCTCCTTCCATTCATTCTGTCCCGATAGCATGATTACCAGAAAAGATTGCATTGATTTGACATTTCAAAATTCTGGATTAGATTTCCTCAACAAACAAAGGAAAAAAAAAACTTTCTTCTTCTTCTTCTTCTAGGCTATTTGAAATAATTCAAATTATATTTGGAAATACAGGTCTAATTATGACGTTACTGAGCTAAAATTGGAAAACGGGCACTTGGGAATGCGTGGGCTTGGTGGGTTGGCTTCCACTGCCCCGGCAAAGCCAACTTGGAGTAATAGGGCTTGTGATACACTAGAATCAATAGTTCATCAAGCTACATGCCACAAAGTACCTGAAACAAAGTTAAGCTCAATGGTTGCATCCTCCGGCGGAACATGGACTGACGATTCCGGCCAGCCGCCATTGGCACCCGGATGGATCAAGAAACGCACTCGATCGGATTCCGACTACGACGGAATAAACGTTAGTAGTACTACCAGTACTACTAGCAATGTTCTTCACAAAAAACAGGCCGAGTACCAAAGGGACAACGATACAACTCTAAACACATGGGCTTCTTTTGAGTCTCCTAAGAACAAAAGCAATGACGATGATTCTACTTGTCACGAGGGATTGGTAATTTTATATATATGCTTCTTAATTTGTCAGAATAATGTTACATATATGGATCACATTTATTGATCATTTGTGTACTTTTAATAGGAAAACCAAGACGAAGGACGAGAGACCACAAAAGGCGATGAATCAAGCCGTTCACGACCAAGGCGAGTTGCTGCCATTCATAATCAGTCAGAGAGGGTAATAATCTTTTGATCGAGTACTTTCTTTCCTAGCTGCTATAATTTATTCATCCTAATAACTTTGGTCACCCCAAAATGTTTAACTTATACAAATCAAAATGGTACTTTTGTTCTAGAAACGAAGAGATCGCATCAACCAGAAGATGAAAGCTCTACAGAGGTTGGTACCAAATGCCAGTAAGGTGAGACATGCATGCATTTTGAAAATTAGTACCAATCGATGGAAATTAAGCAATATTTGTGTGGATTTTAATTCAAGCTACTTGCTATAATAATATTACAGACTGATAAAGCTTCAATGCTTGATGAGGTGATAAAATACTTGGAACAACTTCAAGCACAAGTTCTGATGATGAGTAGTATGAGGAATAATATGCACCCCCATATGAATTTGATGATGCCTTTAGGAATGCAGCAGCAACAACACCAAGAACAACAACATCTTCATCAAATGTCAGTCCTAGCGCGTATGGGCATGACTCCTGTTGTTCCTGGTGCACTAGGAATGGGAATGCTTGACATAAGCAACATGGCACGAATGACTCCTCATCAATCTCTACAGCAACCGCTCATTCATCCTACTCTGGCATCATTTCTTCCACCCTTTATGGTGCCCCAACTGATGCAGCCAAAACCTGATCACCCTGCAGCAGTTGCCACTAATGCTATTTCAGACCCTTTGGCTGATCCATATTGTGCCCTCCTAGCACAAGTATGCTTAATGTGTTTGCACATAATAACTAAACATGGTTTGGGAAAAACTAAAATGAAGGACTGCTAAAATAGCCTAAATAATGCCCCAAATAAGATCAATTTTCAAAGATATTAAATTAGACGTACCCTTGTATAGTTTCTAAAAGGCACCCATTTTTGTATCTCAGATTCTAAAGGGAAACAAAATTTGATTAACTTAGGGATGACAAAAATACCAATGAATATTTTGGGTTTAGGGTTTTGGATAAACTTAAAGTTATAATTTTTTCTTAACTTGAATCTTGCTTAATGTTGCAGCAGCAATCAATGAATATGGACCTCTTCAACAGGATGGCAGCACTATACCATCAACAAGTCGATCATCAGACGACAGCAAGCAGCCCATCACAGTCAAACCATTGAAGAGCAACAAGTGGGTTTCCAAAAGAAAATCTTCAAGATTGCCTTGGCCTAGTTTGTGTATACTGTGACTTTGAACAACATTATGTTGGCAGTACTAATAAGTCTTCCATATTCTATGTTCTTTTCTCTGCATACACTTCACAATATGTGGATTAGTTTCTTCTTGCTAAATGGATGATCAAAGAGTCTAGCTAGCTTCAATTGTGTTGCCGACATTCTCAACATGTCCTATGAGTCCTACGATTTTCAGGGAATCCCAAAAAACTCGCTCGAGTCAGATCCCCATTATGTCCTGATCTCCAGCAATAATGCAATAGTAACAAAGATTATAAAGTTAAGACTCTCAAAAATGAATCAAAGAAAAATGAATATTATCTTTTCTTAGGTGTAATGAGTAGGAATATGGGTGTGAATAGAACAAGCCCACACGGTGTACTGTCTCTTTTGGTCAACCAGATACAATCTTTACATAGAAATGGAAATAGCAACAAAACTAATCACAATATAGAGAAGAAGGAAAATAATACTTATCAAGAAACAAGCTTTGTAACTGTTCTTTAACAAGCACAGATCCCGTCTTCCAGAAGCGAAAACTAAATCAACAAAATCAGAAAATACATACAGAATATAACAATACATTCCACTCTTTAGGCAAACCAATAGATGGCATCACACACAAGAAAAATGTTCCATAATTCTCAGAGAGCCTTCTCACCTTGGTTCAGTTTCTGTCCATATATGCCTCTACACCTTCACAAATTCTTGCAACTTCTACCCATGTGACCTCCAAAACTTCTTTGTTCATCACTTTCTTTTCTTTATTGTTTTTTCTTTTCAAACATGTACAGAATACGCTATATGTATTTGAATAAAATCAACATGCATCTGCCGTAGCCGCTGGTCTGATGTCCTGAAGAGATATCACAGTCTCGAAAGCACCAACCAAGGCCCTGACTTTACTCTTCCTAGTTTCGACAAGCTTGCTGGCCGTCTCTTCAATCACATTGTTGAACAATTTCTGATCCTCTTTCTTTCCTCCTACAACTCGGTGTCTCAGCACAACTTTTTCAGGATTGCTTCTAATGTCATTCAAAAGACCAATACTAAGCCCCTTCCTCCTCAAGCTCTTCCTTGGTGAAACTTCAACTTGTTCTTGGTTTCTCAAAACAGCTTTCTCCGATATGATTTGAGCACCATTTGACTGACCGTCATCAACTTCCTTCCTCCCAATGATTCCTCTTTTGATACCAACACCATTTGACTGGCGATCACCAACTTCCTTCCTCACATTGCTTGCCCTTTTCATGATACCAGCACCAATTGACTGGCTGTCATCAACTTCCGTCCTCCCAATGCTTCCACTTGTGATACTGCCTTTACTATTTTGAATCTCCACCGCCAATCTTACTCGCCTGAATTTGAGTCTCCTTGGAGTAGTGTTCTCAGGCTGAAGTTTGAGCACCCTACCTCTCCTGAATGTCAGCTTCCGGGGTACACTGTTTCCATTTCCAGAGTCATGTACTCCAGACCTCCGAGGTGTACTCCTGTGCTGCACCTTCGAGTTTCCCATTGGCTTCACAGTTCCAATTGTATCATGTTGAGAGGTGGCACCATTTTCTTTATCGTGAGTGGACTCAGATAAAGAAATGGACATGGATGATGAGGATGACGATGGAGACAAAGATGCTTGATTAACACGAGGAGTACGTCTCAACCCCTTGTGCTCGAGGCCTAAAGGAAGAGCTGATCGGGAATGCTCTCCATTTACAGGTTTCAAGTTCTTCTTCCCAGAGGATGGAGAGGATCCGGTTCTACCAATTCCCTTCCTTGCATGCTTCAAGCGTTTGCCTTCAAAGGATAAAGATGAGGACTGTGATAACTTAG
Source organism: Rubus parviflorus (assembly GCA_029955375.1). Taxonomy (NCBI): domain Eukaryota; kingdom Viridiplantae; phylum Streptophyta; class Magnoliopsida; order Rosales; family Rosaceae; genus Rubus; species Rubus parviflorus. The sequence goes on from JARGGL010000009.1 coordinate 11,471,140, forward strand.
GAACACGAACACCATTCGGAGCTGATTCCACATTACTATTCTGAGTACTCGATTCAATGACATACAAAACCTTTTCTGGCATATCCTTATCGCCGGGTGGCTCAGGTTCAACTTTTCCAGTATCGTTTTGATCTTTCAGATGAGACAACCCTCTGAGGTTATAAGGGCTTCCAATATTCATGTTGGAGTCTCTCTTGTTGGAGTGCTTGGAAGACAAAGAAACAGTTTGAAGCCCCATTGTCTTTGTCTCACCCAAGTTTCTGATACTTCTATTTCCTCCTTTGCTTGAACTGTCCGGTGCTTCCTTGCTCTTTCTGGTTCCACTGTTTCCTTTATTACTTGAACCTTGCTCTTCCATAGAAGCATCAATTTCCTTAAAGGAAGACGTTTCATTTTTTGGAGAAGCAGTTTCTTTCTTTTTCAATGATAAAACTTTTTGCTTTATGACAACAGAATTATTAAGTTTCCGGGTTTCAGAATCTTGAGAAGGCTTAGGACTGATTCTTGATATCACCTTTGAATTCCTCACGCTTCGCACTGATCCTGGGAGAGAAGATTGCTCTAATTGCTCCGACTTCACCTTCAAATCAATGGAATCTTCTGTAGATACATCAATTTCCTTAAATGGAGATGAAGCCTTTCTTGAAGAAACAGCTTCTCTCTTTGTCAATGATAGAACTCTTTTCTCCGTGACAACAGAACTATTAAGCTTCTTGGTTCCGGAATCTGGAGAAGGCTTAGGAATGATAGTGGATATCACTTTCGAATTTCTCAGGCTTCGGACTGATCCTGGGAGAGAAGAAGGCTCTAATTGCTCAGGTTCCTCCTCCAAATCCATGGAATCTTCCATAGTAACATCAATCTCTTTTTCCAAAGAAACTCCTTTCTTTGTCAATGTTATAACGTTTTTCTCTGTGACAGAAGAATTGTTAAGTTTCTGGGCTTCGGAATCTGGAGAAGGCTCAGGACTGACTGTGGATATCACCTTAGAAGATGGCTCAAGTTGCCCTCGCTTCCCCTTCAAATGGATGGAATCTTCCATGGGAACATCAACTTCCTTAAAGGGAGACGAAACAGTTCCTTTCTTTGTCATTGATATGACCCTTTTCTCCGTGACAAAAGAATCAGGAGAGTTGATTGTGGATGTCCTTTTCCTGTCAGCTGCAGGAGATGTTTCAAAATTCTCATCTTCACATCCTTTACTCATTCCATATTTGCAATAATCATGGCAGGAGCGCATTGAAGCTCTGAGATAACGAGATTGGATCTTTCTAGCAATAGACCTCCTTCTAATATCAGCACCATTAGCCTCTATACCCACCGGGATCACTATGATAGAGTTTCTTCTGATATCGCCATCCTTGGGCTCCATTTCCTGTGGGATACCTGTAAAAGAGTTCCTTCTCACATCACCACCATTGGGATCCATCTCCTGTATGATCACTGGAATAGAGTTCTTTCTGATATCATCACCATCCGCATCTGTTTCCTCAGGAACCTTTGGGATAGAGTTCCTTCGGATATCACAGCCTTCGGGATCTATTTCCTGTGCAATCACTGCGATAGAGTCATTGGACTCATCATCACCATTAGGCTCCGCCTCCTGTGGGATCAATGGAACAGAGTCCTTTCGGAAATCATCACCATTTGGCTCTATTTCCTGTGGGATAGAGTTGCTAGTGATATCACCACCCTTGGACTCCATTTCCTGTGGTACCAGTGCGATAGAATGCCTTCTAATATCACTGCCGTTGGGCTCTATTTCTTGTGAAATCACAGAGATAGAGTTCCTTCTGGCATCGTCGCAAATGACTTTTAAGTCTTGTAGGATCACTGGGATACCGATGTTCTCTACTTCCATTATGAAGAAGATGAACTGACAACCTGTACAAGATCAAAATTCCCAAAAGAGAACTACTCGATCAAATTTTACTGCTTTTTCCCATTAAGTTTCAAGTTAAAAACAAAAATGAAGCAGAATGCTCACCAAGAATCCGACGGTAACTATAATGCAGTGAACACTACAGGTCTCAAAACTTCACAAAGTTGTAATCCTGCATAAAACGTGAATCACAAAATTCCACTAAGATTTACTCGGAATAATTTCTTTACTTCATGCAACATTTTGAAAGATCAGAAGTCAAAGTAACAATTCTTAACAAAGTGACAACATCTGGCAGCTAAAATAAGAGAAAGGTCAAATATGAATTTGTTAGACATACCATGAAATCATGAATGGTCTCCTCCGAGGATTAGTTTCCTTGTAAAGGTATATTTGTTCAAAACCTGAAGAACCATTTGAAAAGGTATAATCAGGATAAAGAAATTAAACAATGAACAAAACCAGACCAACAGATACAATCAATAAAACAAAAAATTTCTGCATTACAAACACCAATACAAAAACAAGATAACATATGTCCTAGAACAAATCCTTGGTAAACAATTTCGCAATTCCCTCACTCAACAATTCAGAAACATTAATCCACATACAGGTCCAGAAAGAAAAAGATGAACATTTCTCATCAACTATCATACCTAAACTAAACAAAGACCAACCCTTTTCAAAAGCTTAATGTAAAATGCTTATTGTGCAATATGATAAACATGTATTAAGCAGCTGTTTATCAATACCATAAGAATTAACAGAGACTCACCCATCACAAAATATGATTCATTTTTTCTATACACTAAAGATGATTCATTTCACACAGAAACAAACACAAAGATCCTTCTTTGACATCAACCATGTAATTATAAGCATGAAACAGAGAAAACCCAATTGAAATTCGTCAATAAAAATCTAAACATTGAAAGGAAAAAAAAAATTATCAACATCATACCTTTTTCTTGTTTCTCTTCCCACCCAAGAAGAGAAGAAACCCCAAAAGAGGATTTATTGGTGGCTTTAGAAAGAGTGGTGATTTATTGGTGGCTTTAGAAAGAGTGGTGAAATATTATTGGTTGTGGATGATACTATGCGCGTTTGTTACACCCAAATTAAACCCCATTTCCAAAAATCAAGGAACTCTAGAAGCCTCCTTTTGGCGAGGAGAGAGAAAGTTCTAGAGAGAGAAAAGCGAGCAGCTTTGTCAAGAAAGAAACTTTATCCCTCGTGATGGAAAAAAAAGGGACAGCGTCACCTGTCTGTGAATCTATCTGTGATTCCACGACAAAAACGCGCCCGCTATAGGGAGTAGGTCATGCCGTCTCTCCAACCATGATCATCTATTTTCTATTTCCTTTTATGCTTTTGTTATTTCCTTGCCAAGAAAAAGCCTTTTTTTTCTTCTTCTTATTTTATGGATTTTTGTACATGCACTGTATATCTCTAGTATACAATGTACCATGTTGAAATAATTTTCATGATACATATACTGTTATCAACGTATAATGAAACATGAATGTATAATGACATGACTATATTGTGTTTAGTCATTTCAAATTCAAACATTGCATCTAATATACATGAATTTGTAAATTGTTTTCTAAATTTAACATTCATGCGTTTCAAATTGCCATTTTAGATAGTTACCTTTTATTGGTTAAGTGGTGAGCAAATCTCAATTAATCGAAATGAGTTGAATTTAAAAAATTAGTTCGTGTTTGATTCGAATGACTTGCGATTGTAATCTCTCTTTTTTTCACTAATGGATTCATCATGGTTATCGATCAAAATTGCAGACAAATTATTGAAGCTCATCAACTATCTTATGCTGTAGACTTGTAGATTGTTCTTTTCTGACGGTAAATTTGACTTTTATTTTTAACAATAACTATAAATATGACTAACATTAATTGGTGTGTGTGCGTTTTTGAGCAAAAAGTTACAGATGTATAAGTGCATTATTGAACACTTGGCTCATACTCTAATAGTCTAATAGAAGGAGAAAAATATAAGTGCTTAATTAGGAGGATCGGAGCTGCAAAATTATTGCATAATCGTAGGGTGCAGCGCGCATGCGGCTGTTGCCCTCTATACTATACTAGTTTTTTTGGTCCATAGATTCTCTCTAATTAATTAATTAATAGTAATGTGATTATGCCATCACAAGAGCTAATGATTCTCTCTTAATCAAGTGTGATTCCATAGAATTGTCTCCTCCGGTCCATCTCCAGCTCATAGAATTTTTACGTAGGACATATATTCATAATTAACAGTATATATTGAACTTGATTAACAAGGAGGTTCACATTTTCAATGAAATGATATTCATAATTACGTACGTACTGTTATTTAATTTACTTGATCATGAAGCTAGGGATCCAACCCAGTAAGGAAGTTACAATCCGCGTAACTCGGCCAACACAACATTGATCTGTTGTAACAAAAGCTAGCATCAGGAAGGAACGACATTGATGAAAACCTTGTGGGGATGATATAATGGACTATATATTCACCGACCTCATATTTTACATCTTTTTATGTTCAAAAGGAAGAATTAATTCTTACGACGTCCTTGCATATGTGTACTCGGCACTAATTAGGTGTGGATGATCGATGTACGTACGTACTCTTTCCGATCGTCCACTTTCTTATAGTTTTAATTAGCAGGGAAAATCAGAGATGAATTTCATAAGTACGTCCTACAGGTAGGCTTGACGTAGCGAAGGAAGAGGAAACCACTGGATTGTGTGAGTAAGATTGAATTAGGAAACTACTCATTTTTATTTCTTTTTCAAACACATCAACCCTAGCCTAATTAAAGAGATAGAGGAGGGCTAATTATAAACAAGCCATGCCATATATGAACCTTGACAAAACCGATCGATCGGGTGGTGTATGTACGTAACGTACGTGTATAATTGTACGTATTGTGATCGATCGGTTGCATCAGTACGTACTACTCTTTCCCAAAGGAATAATGGAAAGAAGCAAAGGAGGATCTGACTGAAAATCAATTAAGATCTAGCTCGTACGTAGTAGAAATTCTTCTTTCAAAATTACCTGTCAAGTCTGCGCGTAGGTTTAGATGCGTATCTTTACGGGTTGAATCCAAATCACTCATAGCTATATATATATGTTTTTATAGCTAGATAGCCAGTAATTTATTCTATTGTATGTTTGGAAGCAGCAAGGAAACAAATTCCAATTAACATATATGCAGGAAATCATTTGTAAGTTGATATATATATATAAAATTTTAGTTACAGTGGAAATTAACATCAACTTAACCAGGCTCGTATTGTTAATTAGCTAGCAAGGCATGTAACTAAACATGAATATAACCTACTTCTTTACCTTACTTTTAAGCTCCATTTTGCTTCCCTTAAAGATATCCTCCATATTTAAGTCAAGTGTAGGTAGATAATATTTCAGACAATAATATATAACACAGAGTTAATGCATCAAAATCCTGGGTTAATTTGCTGTAAAATTATTTTTACTGTCCAAATCTGTTGGTGAAGTCTGCCGGTACGTAACTTTGCAGTCAAACATTGCTGAATTGATCGAATAAGTGTTTTGGACCTTTGTTTGGTAAATATGTGCATGATTTTGAAAGCAAAGCCAGCCATGCATGATTATGATTCATGATCGAGCTTGTCTTCGATCATGGATGAAAGCAATCTATTGAAACGATCCGATCCATTATTTTTTTATTAATAAACTTTTAAATTTCATTAAATAATTAGAAAGATTAACTATAAGTGGAGTGTAAAATTTTCACATTACCATTAGTAAAGGTATCATGCTTCGAAAGTCTCGTAACTGCATCTCAAGTCAATATATATATATATATGCTCTGTAAGAAATTTTGTTAATTTTCAATCACATTACCATTAGTAAAGGTATCATACTTCGAAAGTCTTGTGACTATATTTCAAGTTTCATTGTTTAACTCTAGACTACGTACGTATATTTCTATTTGTTTTATAGCCAAGCTCAGCACATAAAATATTATCATTTCCCTTAGATTACACACTAATAATAGATTTTAGGAGATTGCGAATCCCTCCCACTTGGTCTCTTACTCAAATGGATCAAGATCATTTACTAATTAATTTATCAGTACAAAGGAAAATTTGGAGAAGGAAAGGAAATCAAAGAGGAACTGTCTGTACTCAACTCCATGACCACATTTGGAAGTCAAATGAAAAAGAGGAAACTGTGTTGAACAAACATGTTTACCGTTTCATGATTCCTCATGTTCCCTTAGCTAGCTTCAAGAAGGGGCATTAATTAATTCTTCTGTTGTTGGGACTCTGAGTAGGCTACTTTTCCTCTTGTTGCTTACTCAAGTACCCTACAATTTTTACAATATAATTAAGCAGCTAGGTCTAAGTGGAGGATTTTTTTTTCCTTTTTTAAAAAAAATTTGTTAAGTTATGAGTACGAATAAAATCAATCTCACATTAAAAATATGACACTATAGTTAAAAATTTGTAAATTGATGATCCACCAATAAATATTTTGAGATAAATTTTTACAGATGGATGATATCTCATTAATGTTTAAATCTAGCTAGTATATGATGAATGTTGGATGAATCATAAATCACAAATAGCAAAAAGAGACCCTGAAAATTTTCATGCAAGTGAGCTTTTAAACTTTAAGCTTTTTCTTTGCTTTCTGTTTGTTCTGTTTTTCTTGGTTTGTTGTTGGTTCTCTGACTTCTCTCTTCTGTTGTTTGGAGTTTTCTCCCTTTCTATGAAAGTTATCCTTTGACAAAAAAAAAACTTTAAGGAGACAAAAATCAAAGGCATTGATTTCCATTTGTCACGTTGTGTCTGTTTCCAAACTAGCAAAACTATCTATATCTCCCAGCGGATTATTATGAGCCCCATTTGCTTTTTGTTTTTTTAGGTTTTTTTAATGAACAAATTAAAATATAATTATAACCATTTTTGTTTGAAGGATCTTAAAACCAAGGGGAAAAGTTGTTAAAACCAAAAGCTATTCTACTCTAATTACAGATCACCATAAGCCACCATGTTGGCCTCACGGAAATTAAGACTTGTTGAAGAGGCTAATTAATAGTTAACATTTCTCCAAATCCTAAACCATCTTGATTTTTGGGTTTACTAGCCTAGAACATCGATCGGAGCTTACCTTTAGAAGAATTGCTCCAAAAGATATCTCTAGAAATGATGTCATTAACCTAATTAGTGGTATGCCTAACTACCTAATAAAATAATTTATTAAGTGGTTTGGCATATATACCACATACCATAAATAGAAGAGTTTATTCGAACAAATTTTTCTGATCTAGATAAAAGATTAGATTAATTTCAACCTAACATGTTCTTTTGAAAGAGCCCCATCTGTTTGCTTGAATAATTCACCTATAAAAGCCCTCATCACCAACACCAAAAAACACACCAAATCAAAATCCATACAACCAAAGGAAAACCCATTTACACAAGCATGGTGTCTGAGAGGTACCAATCCAAAAGTGTGTGTGTAATTGGGGCTGGACCCTCAGGGCTTGTTGCTGCAAGAGAGCTGAGGAAAGAAGGTCACAGAGTGGTGGTACTGGAACAAAACCATGATGTGGGAGGTCAATGGCTGTATGACCCAAATGTGGAGGGAGAGGACCCCTTAGGAAGGAACACTACTAGTACTAATTCTCATCACCTAAAAGTGCATAGTAGTCTTTATACCTCTTTGAGGCTCATATCTCCAAGAGAGATCATGGGATTCACTGACTTTCCATTTTCAGTTAAGAAGGGTAGAGACATGAGAAGGTTTCCTGGGCATAGGGAACTTCTTTTGTACCTTCAAGATTTTTGTGACTGGTTTGGGTTAAGGGATTTGATAAGGTTCAATACTAGGGTGAATAATGTGGGCATGTTGGATAATGTAGTGGGATGCGAAGATTTGAAATGGGTTGTTAAGAGTGTGGAGAAGAAGACCGAAGTTGTGATGGAAGAGGTGTTTGATTCTGTGGTTGTTGCCACTGGCCATTACTCTCAGCCTAGGTTGCCTTCCATTAAAGGTAAATTAATTACTTGATGGTTTCTCTAATTAATTCCCACCTGCTAACATATCTAATCGTACGTATATATGTATATATAATTTTCAATTACTCTGTTGATCATGTTAATTAGGAATGGATTCATGGAAGAGGAAGCAAATGCACAGTCACATTTACAGGGTTCCCGAGCCCTTCCGTGATGAGGTAATCAGTCTGCATTTGATATACATTGTTAATCCATTAGTACGTTCTTCATAGCAGTTCAAGCTTTTGGCCGGTGCCGTCCATTGTTTCTGGTTCCGACCAGTTTTCCGATCCTCACCATATATTTGATCCAAGTCTTATATATATTCTTTAATTTTCTCTATACTTGATACAGGTTGTGGTGGTGGTTGGAACTTCACTAAGTGGGCAAGACATCTCAATGGAGCTAGTGGAAGTGGCAAAGGCAGTGTACCTCAGTGCAAGATCCTTGAACAATATCTCTGAGGGCTTATCCAAGGTCATTTCCAAACATGACAATTTGCATCTTCATCCTCAGGTACTACAATCGCACGTACTACTCGTGGTTATATTAAAAGGAATTGAACTTTTAAAATATATTAATCTTAACTCATTTTCTCACATTTTTGTGCTAATTCTTTACGATCCTATCAATTTTTATCATGTTAAATCATCTGCATTGTTTATTTAATAAACATTACCAAATTAAAAAAAAAACTACGTACGTTTCAGTCCAAGTCTTCTTTTACATTTGATACTGGTGACTTCTAAATGCAACGATTCATATGCATGCAGATAGAGTCCCTTCAAGAAGATGGGAAGGTATTATTTGTGGATGGTTCTTGGGTCGTTGCAGACACCATCATCTACTGCACAGGGTAAGTTTTCATCCCAATAGAGTAATAGGCAGACATATGTACTGTTTAGCAGACAATATAATAAAAACTAAATGATTGCTTAATTTGACCAAAAAACAAATAGGATTGCTTAAGGAGCAAGATATCAATGCCATAAAAGCAAAGTTACCAACTTTGACCTTGACTGGGAGATTTTCTGTGGGTCCCTACAGGCCTTTCCTTTCAGTATTATAAACTGACTGTTGCAAGTGGGTTGTGCAGGTATTCATACACATTCCCATTTCTTGACACCAAAGGAATAGTAGCTATTGATGATGACAGGGTGGGTCCTTTGTATGAGCACACCTTCCCTCCCTCACTTGCTCCTTCTTTATCTTTTATTGGCATTCCTAGAAAGGTAACTAAAATTGATACCGCTCGACTCTTGTTTGTTTTCTTCTTTTTTCTTGGCCCAACATATGACTATAGCTTTCATGTTCATCACAGATCATAGGGTTCCCTTTCTTTGAGTCACAAGCAAAATGGATAGCTCAACTACTCTCTGGGAAAAGGACATTGCCATCATGGGATGAAATGATGCAGTCCATTAAGGATTTCTATCACTCAAGGGATGTTGCTTGCATCCCAAAGTACAATACTCATGATATTGCAGATTTTGAGGTAAAAATTATTATTACGACAATAAAATTATTTGTACCATATTTACTGACTATCTTGATGTGTATACTTTAATACTGGTTATTTTGTGACCACGATTGCCGTAGCTTGCATTCTAAGCTATATATGTAGGTGTAATTTGTTTGCTTCTTGTTGCAGTATTGTGACAAATATGGAGATCATATTGGGTTCCCACATTTAGAAGAATGGAGGAAAGAGCTTTGCCTTTCTGCCTTGAGAAATGCCGATACCAACTTAGAAACATATAGAGATTCGTTGGATGATCATGACTTGCTTCAAGAAGCTCTTCAAAGTCCACATTTCACTCAACAAGAACCCCTCTAAAGGCCTTTAAATTATTGTTGTTTGTTGGACCAACAGATTTAAATATATATTACATGTATTCGTTTTGTTGAAACTTAACAGAATCTATTTCTTTTTCTTTGGTACTATGTAAGAACTGAGAACGTCTTCCACGAGCCTATTAGGTTATGGGGTCATTACTTGAAGTGGCAAAATATATATATATATATATATATTTTATTTTATTTTAGTTAATAGACTCCCTTGTGAATTGTAGTTTTTTTTCTTCCTAAAATTCATCCTTCAACAAAATGCTTGATTGAAGAAAAAGAACTCTCTCATGGTCTACTAAATCACTTTGCCAAACACAGTTCAAAGATAAGTATTTCATTCTGCAAACGAGGGGACTCATTGCATGAATATCATGGCTTCTTCTTTTTCCACCCAAACATATATACCCACCCACGTACATGTATGAACTATGAAGGTTTGACGGATATGTACAAAAACCAACCTAATGATCCACACAAATCTCACCCCGAAGAGCATTAAAACAGACTCTTTGTCATTCCTTTCCCTATACCTGGCTTATAATCAGCCGGCGATCACTAACTGGATTTCTCTGCCCTCTACGCCGCCTAGTTACATCTCCCCAATCAATTAGGCTTCTCTCCTCATTTTCCAATTGCCTTTTGACACCAATGTGCTTCAATGGTGATGGGGAAGTGTTCTCTGCTACAGTGGAAGCAGAAATGGTGCACCTTCTCCTCCCCCTTGCCAACCCAAATTTAGCTGCATGTCTAACTGACCTAGTTTCGGAGCAACCAGCAGAAGCCTCAATTAGCGTTCCTATGATCTGAAGATCCTCAGTCACCTCATACCTTGACAAAGAAGTAAGGCCTGGGAGAATTTCACTTTGGAAGTCTTTCCTCCGCTGCCTTCCTTTTCTTGGCCGACCCTTTCTTGGCTGACTTTGTGATGATGCTGGGCCCATCTCTACCTCTTTGCGGCCATTACTTCTACAGCAGCAGCACTCTTCCACCTTGGTCTCTGTTAGCTTCAGTGTCATGGCCTCAAAGTAGTCTATTCCATCAGGTAGAACCTCCTCATGATCACCACATCCAAGCTCGTTTTCTAAACTGCCTAAAACTGAAGAAGCTAACCCAGCAAACCAATGTAGCGAATCACATGAAGTTTTAAATGGCTTGAATTTGGTTCTTTCAGAACAAGTATGAAAACCAGATGATGAAATGGAAACCAAACATTCTGCTGCAGTTCTGAACAGTTCCTCTTCCAGATGCACTTCCTGTCCTGACAATGGAAAAGGTGTCTCAATTTGTTTTTCATCAGAGTCCATAGGCTGAGAACAATCTTGGCTTTCCAGATTTGACAATGGAAAAGGTGTCAGAATTTGATTTTCATCAGATTCTATTGGCTGAGAACACTCTTTGTTCTGCAGACCTCCCTGCTCTGACAATGGAACAGGTGTCTCAATTTGTTCATTAGATTCTGTAGACTGAGAACACACCTTACATTCGAGTTCTTCCTGTACTGATGGTGGAAAAGGTGGATCAACTTGTTCATCAGATTCTGTAGGCTGAGAACAGACCTTATGTTTGATATCTTCCGGTTCTGACAACGGAAAAGGTGTGTCAACTTGATTTTCATCAGATTCTCCTCTTGGTGGAGAACACTCCTTGTTTTCCGGAGCTTCCAGCCCTGACGTTAGATCAGGTGTGTCAACTTGATTTCCATCAGATGAGACTCCTCTTGGTGGAGAACACTCCTTGTTTTCTGGACTAGCAGGTGCCTCCAAAAGAATTTCTGTCGAAGGTGAGGACATTGGAGAAAACTCATCTTCATTTATGGATGAGTTCAGGTCAATGTGAACTCCAAAACCTCCATCATTTATGGATGAGTTCAGGTCAATGTGAACTCCAAAACCTACATCTTTCTTAAATTTACTCTCTACTACATGTTCATCAGCAGTTCGTTCTACTTCTTCCTTGAGCTCTGAATCACAAGCCACGTTTAAATCAAGTACCAGAGCTCCTTTGCTGTTCTTGACATCTTGAGGTGAGTTCTGATGGGGATTGGAGTGGGAGAGATGATAGCAGTGATCACCAGAAATGTTAGGTGACTCACAAGTAGGAGACCCATGAATCGTTTTACTTAGGAAGTCACTTGCCTCTGCCTGATTTGAATCTTCACATCCCTTATCAGTTTTCCCACAATAATCAAGCTTTGGTCTATGCAAAGGAAACCTCTCATTAGAATCTTCAAGCATTTCTGCTCTAGTTGTTTGGAAACTCTGGGAAACTGCCGCATCCAAAGAACAGCTAGGAGGCATGAAATTCAAGTCTATATCCTTCACAGCGTTGACATTTGCAGAATCCTGCAGGTATTTGGTAATGCCATGAAGTTCAGTCACTAAACCATCATTAACCCTTACTGTTGATGATTTACAGCTATTACTGAGTGGTACAGAGGTATTAAGACATGGGAGTGCTTGAAATGCTAGAGGGGCGCGTGCCAAGTCAAGTATAGGTTTTCTTAAAGCTGCAATGCATGAGGACCCAGAATTTTCAATGTAGTCACGAGGATTATGTTGATATGATGTGCACATGAAAGCTCCACTTAGTCCTGATTGATGATCATTTTTAGGACCAGAATGTCTTCTGGAGCTCTGAACACCAGTCATTGCTCTTTCACTCGATGAATCTTGGTTATTCTGATGAAAGGATGGAGATTCATCAGCTTGCTTAAGCTTTTCATGTGATGAGTTAGATGACAGGGATAAGTTATCTGCATGGAATCCTTGAGGCAACGAACACAAGTTGCTTTGAATTTTCCCTGAAAAGATAAGTGCTTACAATATAAGAAGATTGTGAGTTATCATAGCTATTCAAACAGACTACAAGTAATCATGGCATTCATTAAAATGGGGAAACTTGAAATTCTCACCAGCCTTGTAATCATAAGATGACCACCACTCCTGTTTGCTTTCTGGGCCTTGCAGTAGAACATTTGAGTAAGCTTCAAAATCATGTCTTGTCTGAGTGGCTTGGAAAAATTTGTTGGACAAATTTTGAAAGTGTGATTTTGTCTTTTGTGAAGCATCACTACTTGGAATTTCTGTGTGACTGGTGGGCCCCCCAAAATTATCGGATGCAGGAGTTGTTTCTTCCTCTAGCTTATACAGATAATTTAGGTCAACTGAACCTTTTTTTAATGATGCAGCACTTGAGACATAATTGGAGACAGAGTCAACTCCAGCAGTACAGAGAAATTGTCTTTCACTACCATTACACACAACCTCAGGAGTTCTCTTCATAGGATAACTTGATACCTCAGGTGCTTCAGAAACCTTTCTGTCTTCTAACAATTCCTCTTCTTCACTATCAATGTATATTGCATTATCTGGAAGTCGAAGGTCCAAGTTCTTCCGAAATTTCTTGCATTTGGATTTAAAAAATTCACGGTCTCCCAAATTGCCTTTAGTTTGAGCGGGATAAGAGCATGCCTGTATGTTCCTCCCTTGAACAAAACATGAAGGTGACTGTATATTTTCAGCACCTGAAACAGCGACTTGACTGCATGCAGAGTTTACCAAAGGCAAGCAAGGGATGTTGATTGTCTTTTGAGTACAGAGGAGAGAGGACTGAGACAAAGAAGTGGTCGGCCTTGAAGCCTCCATGCCCAGTTTATCTAATTCATTCTTTCTTATTTCATCCATTAATTCTCTTTGTCTTCCATAAAGGCGATGGAGATCCAGAATCTGGATGTCACAAGACAATTCAGGCATATGTAAGGTGTTAACTGTTCATGTCACTGATATTGAAAGAAATAAAAATAAAACCTAAAAAACTAAGGAAAACTGAAACCAGAACTAAAACAGAAAACGGAAAACTATAGTGTAACACAACTATTTATAGATTATGACTCAATGTTATGCATTAATTCCAGTTATTATGCTCGATGACACAAAACATGAAGTATATTGTTCTTGACATAAACAGTCAAAATAGTATACCTGATCCTTAAATATCATTTCTTGATTGAGCATTGTCTGCTTGATTACCTCCTTGTAGTACCCAAAAAGCTGGTCAGAAGATAAATTATGATTCCTCTCACTGCCATTAGCCTGTAAGTTATGATTCATTGTGGAGAAATATACTGGGAAATAGCTATTGCATGGAATATGAGCCTCCATTTCCAGCAACTCTGCATGTAATGAAGCACAAGTTTACTGAATTACACAAAAAGTATAACTGAGCGCATTCAGTCCCATAAAAAAGAAACTGTCTACAGAAGTCAGATCTTAGTTTGTATTGTATAGACATATAAAGGAACCGATTGAGTCTGTTTCCAAAACATTTTTTTCAAGAACTTTCAATGGTATGCGGCCCTAATACCAGAAGGAGAAAAAGAATGTGAGGAGTAACTTAAATTGTTTAGATCAATTGGTCACAATGTAAACATGTGTTGTAAGAATAAGGAACTGAGCAAGAAGAGTTTTATTAGCTTAAACTCAATTCGAAGGTCAGAATCCATAACCCATCGTTTGAGCACATTGAAGAAAAGTATCAAAGAAAAAAGGAAAGGTTCTTACATGTATATCTAACTACAAACGGCCTACAGAAACATCGAATCCACGTCTTAGCAGCACTCTCAAGGCTGGACATGCTTAAAGATGCAGGTTACTGAATGGCCAATGCTTTATTTGATGCAAATGCACAAACTTTATTCGGGCAATAAACTCATATAAATTGTTTTCTAAAGGTTCCCACATATCTAGCAGAAAATTGAGAGAAAATGCAATGCAAATTAACGTGTGTACATTGAAGAAAAGGAGAAGATTGAAAATCCAAGCTTTGATGGTACAACTGCGCTAGCTCAAGATATCCATCACAGAAAAATTAAAGCCACCAGCATACTGTAAATAAATCGAAAAAGAATCAGGCCAGAGTAATCTACCCATTTCACTAATAAGGAGCACAAAAATACACTTCCTCAAGACCAAACAAAGCAAGATTTTGGCAACATGGTCTTCATTTTCAGCATTGATACAGCCTCTATAAAGAACCCTTTTTGGACTTGCCCTCAAATAGTATAAGGATGATGTCAAGGTCACAATAAACAATATATCATAAATCCAGGGAATTCATACTCAGAGAAAAAAAAATCCGAGTTTCTATGGAACTAAACAGCCAACAGAAGAACTGAGAATATTGAAGAGGAAAAAAAATCTCCGTTAGCAAAATGTGGTCAGAAAATCCATAATGGGAACAAACAGGCCCAACAATGAAAATCATCAAAGACTGAAAAACGCACTACATCCCACTTCATAAATGTTCATTCACAAAACTAATAGAAAAGGAAAAGGGAGCAAATACAGAAAAAAAAAAAAAAAAAAAAGTACACTGTTTTTTAACCAACCCATCAAAGAAACCAGCTTTGATCGTCAAAACGAATCAAAATCGTACCTGAATTTTGATACATGACTCCTCCTAAAAAACCCACAAAGAATTATTCACTCATTCCAGAACTCATGGCCAGCTCTGCACTCAAAACAAAGCAAAAGAAGAACAACCCAAACAAACTCATGAATCAGAAATCAGAAAAACACAGTAAACCAACACAGCTCAAGCATCAAAGCCAGCATTTTGGGATGGCCATGAGGAAAATATAATAAAGATGAAAGCTTTGGGATCCGATGGGCCATTTTCTAGAGAGAGAGAGAGAGAGAAGAATACCAGATAATAAGGAAAAATCCGGAGAAAGAAACGAAATTTACATGAGAGTTGTCCGCACCCAATAAGTCTCGCTCATTCGCATTTTCTTGTGTTTGTTTTTGGATTTTTGAGCAAGTGGGCATTGTCTTATGAGGCTCTAGATTCTCTCAGCCATTTCTGTTTTCGGGAAGAAAAAAAAATCACATATTAATTATGCATTTTCCAAATTATTGCGAAAATCAGACAACACGCCACGCAGTAACAGTAGTAGTATGCAAACCGGATTTTACTGCGGAGATTTTACTGACACTACCAGTACAGACGTACAGTCAGTACTAGTATATGCTCCATATTTTCAAAAAAAAAAATTGACCTGTCTACAGAAAATAGAAATAAAACTTCGATACAAAAAAAAAAAAAAACTTAGAAATAAAAATGTAATTCATTTCCAAGTGTATACTTGGAAAAGACAAACCTACATTTACCTACTACATGGAAAAAAAAAATCCCCAGAATGAAGGAAGTTGATTCCTCTTATTTGTGAAATGCATTTTATCAAGAAAGTGTTATTAATTTTCGCGAGTATACAAAAAAAGATATTTCATTACTTGGTCAACCTACCATAACCGATGTTTTTCCTTGAGAAAACAAAAAAATTAATTTTTCAAAACCGTCATTCATCATTTCATTGAACCAAACGAGACATAAATTGTGAAAAAAAATAAAGTTAAACTGATTGTTTCAACTATAAGATTCATACAGAGAAAAGCTATAATGACCCGTTTATTTATCAAAATTGAAACATATTCGGAATACGTGCAATCACATGCAATTGATGTGTCATATGATTCAAAAAAAAATTGGAATTCTAAGGTGTTAGTAACAATAATAAGTGGCACACAAGTGACAGACCCATATTTTTTTTCATTTAAAAAAAATATCATTTTTTATTGAACCATCATTTTGTTGTTGTTGTTGCTAGAGTTATTACCTGAAAAGCTTTGCAAGTAAAAGTTGACTCTCGTCTAGTTAATTCTACTAATAAATTCAAAATGTGAGTTTCTTGTTCCTTGTTGAATTTTTTTTTTTATATATAACCACTGCAAGTGGCCTAGTGAATCAGCGTCCAGGTTGGAAACCCCTCAATCCGCGTTCAAATGACGAAGCTATCAAAGTAGTCAGGCACTGTGCTGCAATGCACAGTTGAAGCATTTCACATGCGCCGCAGGAATTAATTTTTGGGCCTAGGAAGTCTTTGAGATACCTTGACTCAGGTAAAAAAAAAAAACTTTTTTTTTTATCATTTCCTTGTTGAGCTAATCATTCGTAGTTGTGTTCCTAAAGACATGACACGTTTAAACAACAGTCTAATCAAATAATTAATAATGGTTGTTAGTAAATCATTAATGCTAATGATTCGAGCCTCAAAGACAACTAATACGACAAGAAGATCATAAATTATTAATTTAATGAATTAGTTAGAAGGTTGCATCGCATGTATCATGTAATACTTAACAAAAATAAATAAATAAATATATAAAAGAACACTAGGGGAAGAAGAAAAAAAGGACTAATTGAATATGAAAGAGCAAAACAACGAGAAAAATAACAAAGGCTTTCAACGAAAGCTTCTATTTCAAAAAGGACATTGGAAAAGCTTAATGGAAACTTTGTATATATGAAGTCAAAAAATGTAGAATAAGTTCAACTTGGACACAAAGAAACCCCTATTATAATCTATTTCCTTTTGCCTTTTTAAGAGATAAGGATAATCCATGTGATAGAGTTGAGCAAAGATATGTTTGGTCTACCAAATGGGTTTGATCTAATTGAAGCATATTAGGCTGCAAGTGGGGCGAACGCTGCAGTGATACTCCTAGTAATAGGAGGTCGCTAGTTCGAACCCCAGTTTGTGAAAAACATTCATTGAGAATAGACCATACACCAATTGCTCCCGGCCTCGGAGTGGTAGCTCACTTTGGACCACCATTTTTTGCACACAAAAAAAGATATGTTTGGTCCTATTGTCCCAAAAAAAATATATATATACATGTTTGGCTTGTACGATGAAAAAAAGGCAAAATTATACTCCACCATTTCCATATATATGGTTTTAATTTTCTTTATTATGCTAATTATTGTTTTGCACTTATTTTATTTAAGTTTATATATTGACTAATATAGTTTAGGAGAGGCAAATCTTGAGTTTTTGAATGTTTACCAATAACTCAAGTTTTCCTATTATATATATAGATAAATAACAAATCTTTTCCCAACGCAAAGTAATCTCCATTTTTTCCTTTTCCTTTTTTGGGCCTCTTCTTGGTAACTTTTAACTTTTGTTACATGAATTATTTTTACCCACAAAATTCCCAATGGTGATTTTTTTTAAGGAAATAAAATTTATTGAAACTCACATACGATTACAATCGTATAAAAGGGCATCCAGTAGCATTAACAAACCATTCCCAATGGTGAGTAATTGAACTAGATATGATATTCTCCTTTTTGACAAATAAAAATTTAGTGATTCAGATTAATAATGTAACATGTTTTCTGACATAAAAATCTCATTCGAGAAAAAAACTATGTCATGTGAGTGAATCGTTTGTAAACCAATAATTAATATACCGGATATTAGATGATAATCGAGATGAATAACTAGAACTACGCAAAGTTTTTCTTTAAATAAATAACTAGGCGATGTGGATTGTAATTATTGATGCTATGTACATAATAATTCATACAGATTTTGATTATGACATAGTATTAGCTTGTTAAAAATGATGGTCATGCTCTGTTTGGAAAACGCCCAAGTGCCACTTCTCTTCAAAATCAAATGTTTATTGTAGAGACATTGGGCTTTTCATGGGAAAAGTGTACTTTTTTTTTCTTCACTGAAGTTTACATTTTTCTTCACCGAAGATGATGACACAATAATGATGATGGTATCAAAAATAATGTGAAATACAAGTTTGTAAGTTTGTTTGTCAGGTGTACAAAGCAATGATAATGATCATTTATCCCCACCACTGAAATACACTCACTTTTTTTTTTGATAAGATATTTATATTCCTCAACTTTCAGTGATTAGAACATGGTAGATGTACCTTGTGGATCATAGAGCAGTACTAGGAAATCATGGTTCACAATAAGCTAGCCTTACCACTATGGCATATAGTTTTCAGTACACGGCGTGTATATATACGGTGCAATTTGAGCCGTCCAAATGTTAGAAAAATATTAATTTATTTTTTTGATCCAGTTTAGACGGCTCAGATTGCATCGTGTATGTACACGCAATGCACTGAAATGTTTTTCCCACTCTGGATGGTTGGCATGTTAGCCCACATATATGGAAATGACAAATTGACAATATATCAAGTCTCACCCTATAGCTTGTTCATGCTGCTTGCTACATATATATATATATATATATATATATATATATAGCTTCAAAGCAATACAACAAACAGAGTACACACTCCAGCTAGCTTAGATATTCTTAATCAAGAAGCATATTACATACATATCTTCTAAACAAAACTTTGCTCAGAATCTAGCAGCAAGAGAAATTAAATAAAACAGTACTGGCCGGGGGCTCACAAAACACACAAGTAAGAAGGGTGGTTCTTCAAAGCTAGCTATAGCTAGTTGGTGGAAGCTGCTGGTGGTGGTGTTTGTTTGGTAACTGGGTACTTGCTAGCATTCTTGACAATCTTAGTGAGTGCTGCTTGTCCAAGATCAAGCCCGCAAACATCGGCGAGTTGGATCAGATAGAGCAGAACATCAGAGAGCTCCTCTTCCAAATGTTCTTTGTCATCAGAACTCCAGTTTGGTAGTCCTCTTGCAACTTCACCCTTCCACTGAAAAATCTCAGACAGCTCTCCAACCTCTCCAACCTGCATATAAATTAAAGTAAATTAAAAATACAAACAAATTAATAAAATAGTGTGGAATAAATTAATTGAGGCTTGAAATGAGTGGTGATTACTTACTAGTGCTAGAAGGAGATTCCTAGGACTGTGGTATTGATCCCAACCTCTTACTTGAGCAAACTCAGCTAGCTTATCTCTCAGTTCTTGAAGTGAAACATCATTTCTTGAAAACTCATAAGAACTCCCCATTTCCTCTAAATTCTAATATTCCTAGCTCTCTTCTACACTTTGCCTCATGCACAACCAAATTTAAAGACAGAGATATTGGGAATATTTATTTTTATTTAATTTTCTTTTGAAACTTAAAATGCTATAGTGGAGGGGCACTTGATGGGAACACTCAAAACAGTCATGAACTCATGATTTCAGGTATGGCACAAATGTCCAAATCGTATCATTCATGACTTGAAATCATTTAATTTATCCCCACCTGCAAATTTTTTACTAGGAATACGGCCGGGCACTTCAAGTTGTCATTTTAGGCTTTAATTAGCTCATTTATAGTCATCCATCCCTCCACATAATCTAGTCTCAAATCCTTTGGAATCCAGCTTTGTTCCTTGGCATTTTGGATTTATCCTCCCACCATAGTACGAATGGTGAACTTTGCTCGCATTCTTGGATTTCAAGAATCACAAAAAGATATTGTTTCTCTCTATGAACATCATTAATTGTCTGTATGCATGCATGTTTGCTTTTGTGAGGAGCATACAAAACATAAAAACAAAGCATTCAAGTCCCAAATTAATCCTTAGCATTGTCGTTTATACTTTGCAAAGCTAGCTCATACTCTGTGGGAAAAAAAAACGTGTAAAAGGCAAAAAGTGTTTTGCTTACACATGCTTTAAACTTGTTCTGAATTTACTTTTACCCTATGCTGATCCCAAAGAGTGCACAAAGGAAAAGGAAAGCCAAAAAGTTACCACACTATCACAACTTAGGTAGTAAAATGGTGCCTCCTAGAGCAAATGCAAGAACACTAACTTCATGTCCTAGGATGCTTTGAAGGCTTGAACAGATGTTTAATTTATGAAAACTAAATTTACATATATTTACAGTTTTACACTTATAACAAAAAAATACAGTAAATATAACTATATATAAATCATTCAAATCCAAATTGCATTTTTTATTATTGTTGGCATCACAATCATGCCAAAGGGTGTCGGCATTTTAAGAACCCTTGTCTGTAAATCCAATATGATGGTATGAGGTCCCATCAATCTGATTCATCTTTCCACAATTGTTTCTTGAAGCATTAGTTGCATTTCTATTTTCATTCATAGTGATGAAGATGACAACTGAGATACACTGCACTAACATAACATGTGAACATGATAATTAAAGCAGAATTGAATTAGAAAAAAGAAGAAGAAAAATTCATGTCAGCTAGCCTCAAGTTTTTAGATCTGTTAAATGATTGAATTCAAGAATGTTCATTTGCCTGTTGTTTACTTTTGGCATATGGACATGAGGCCATTTTCTTGCTCCCCTGTACTTCAAATAAGTAGCAAAAGATCAATACGTACAGTTTTTTTTTTTTTCGAATCTTCAAATGCCAGACTTACCAATTTGCTTGCATTAGTCCTGTATGAATCTTCAAGTTGGGGAATCTCCAACCGACTAGCTTATTGGTTCACTAGTATTTCTCTCCACAACGACTCATGAAAAAATTCGAGTCTTTTGTAAGGAACGAATATCTGTAGCTGCAAACTAAATGGGCCAATCAATTTTCATAGCCTGTGGCTAATCAAGACTACGAATGTAGACCAAGAGCAATGTACACTGTACACAAGCTCATGTGAAAATTGAACAGAATCTGAAGCATTACCAAAAATGAGTTGATTCTGTAGCATAATGAATGATATCTGTTAACAAGAAGAACTACAGAAATAAAATCTATGGAATTAAATGTGAACTATATATAAAACATGTTTAGTATTATATATGGATATGGACATTCTCTAAACTCAAAACTTGATGATCAAAATGTAGGAGGGGAGCCATAACTAAAATCCCCTTGGATGTTTGCTATCTTTATCAGCATAGCTAGAACTTCCTTCATGTTTGGTCTAGACTGTGGTGCCTCAGCTGTGCACTTTATGCCAACCCTTAGTAACTCACACATCTCTTCTGCCCCATCAACGAGTCCAGACCCCATAATCGCAACTGGTATCACAGATCGATTGAATCCTAGCCTTCCGTTTCCCATCACCCTTCTGGCCCATTCCACTAGACACTCTTCTCCTCCATCCACTGCTCTCCTCGCAGTTGCCAATTCCATTGCTAGAACTCCATAACTGTACACATCGCCTTTCGTTGTGGCTTGCCATGTCTGCCCATATTCTGGTGCAACATAACCAACAGTCCCAGCCACCATTGTGCTCACATGAGTATACCCTGCATCAACAATTCTAGCCAGCCCAAAATCTGTCACTCTTGCCTTTCCATCCTTATCTAGCAGCACATTGCTAGCCTTCACGTCGCGGTGCACGATAGCAGGGAAGCACTCGTGGTGTAGAAACACCAAGGCTCGAGCCACATCAACTGCTACATCAATTCGTCTGCGCCATCTTAGTTTTACTTTGTCACATATAATATCCTCCAAGCTCCCACCTTCCATGTACTCATAGACTAATATTTTCTCCGAACCATCGTGGCACCAACCATGAAGTTGTACAAGATTTGGGTGAGGCCAACCAAACCCATTTCCAGTAAGAACTTCCATTTCAGCTCTGAACTCCCTTTCGCCTTCAAGTCCTTCTCTCTGAAGCTTCTTCACTGCTACTTCTCTCCCATCAGGCAACACTCCTTGGTACACTGTTCCGAACCCTCCCTTCCCTATGATCCTCCCTTCCGAAAAATTGCCTGTGGCCTTCAAAATGTCAGCATGAGTGAAAGCAGTTTTGTCCAGTCGAATGACCTTGACAGTGTCTGATAACCATGGCGATGAAGAATTTGAACTTGATGCAAACTCATTCCGGTATTTGCTGTTTGGCAGCAGATACCCTTGTGGCTCATCCGCTGGGCTCTTCACCAATAAGCACATAATAAGTGAAAAGACTCCACATATCAAGAAAGTCAGTACTAGCACCAAGAACACCAAATATGCAGCAAACTTTGCAGGCTTTTTCGGGTTTCCAATGGTTTTGTTTGCTGAATTATCTGTGGAGTTGATGAAAAAGTTCGGAAGGATGAGATGGGGGTCACCAAGATAGGCCTCTTTCTCAAATGTTGCCAATTGCCCAGTTGAAGGAATAACACCAGAGATGAGTGGATTGTATGAGATATTGAACTTGCTTAGCTCAGTCAAGCTGTTTAAGCTTACAGGGAATGTACCAGAAAAGTTGTTGTAGGACAAATCAAGATTCTTCATGCACGTAAGGTTCCCAATTTCCATTGGGATTTCGCCAGAGAAACTGTTCTTAGTGAGGTTAAACACTACAAGTGGCATTTGTCCGATCTCTGCAGGGAGTTTTCCATCTAATTTATTGCAACCCAAATGCAACATACTAAAATTGTGCATCTCACCAATCTCAGGAGGGACTTGACCTGAAAGGTGGTTCCCACTCAGTTGTAGATAACCAGAGATTTGCAATGTCCTTACTGTAGAACCAGCAACACATATTTGAAAAAGGCCATTTCCTTTAAGTAGCCGATCCCATATGCTTCGACAATTCTTCCTGGTCAGGATTGTATACACGAAACTGAATGGAGGGTAGTCTGCTGGAATCCATCTCTTCATTGTTACACACTCCCCGGATCCGGCTGCGATCTGATCCTTGTCCTGATTGTTTGATTCAAATGTTGGACCAGCATTTGTTCCAATGTTCTTCAATTCAGATGGGATTGTTCCATTGAGCTTGTTGTGGGAAAGGTTAAGCCACAACAAGCTAGTACAATTCCCCAACTCCCTAGGAATTGGACCGGTTAGCAAATTATTCGCAAGCATCAACCACAAGAGAGATTTCAAGTTTCCTATGGTGGCGGGGATTGACCCGGTTAGGCTGTTAAAAGAAAGGTCCAGTGCTTGGAGGTCTGGCAAATTTCCATACTCTGGTGGTATAGTTCCATTAAATTGATTGTAGGCAAGGATCAAATACTTCAAGCTTGGCATTTCAGCAATTTCAACTGGTAAAGAACCTGTAAAATTGTTGCCACTGAGGTCTAACCGAGAAACATTGGGTAGCTTGAGAATTCCAGATGAATATATACCATCGGTGTATGAATTTGAGTGCAGCACAAGAAACTTCACCTGCGTGAATCTCCCGAAAATCTTTTGTATATCCCCTCCAAAATTGTTCCTGCTCAAATCCAAGAAGACCAAGTTGCTCAAATTCAAAAGGGCTTCGGGGATCACTCTAGAAAAACTGTTATTGCCCAAGAACAAAGACTTCAGACCCGAAATGCTTCCAATCTCGGATGGAATTGGCCCTGTAAATTTGTTTCCCCAGAGATTCAATGTGACCAAATTCCGGCAATTTGAAATCTCTTTTGGAACTCCACCAGAAAAATTGTTTTCTGACAGGTCCAAATTCACCAAGCTACAACTACCATTGAAAATAGAAGGCAAAATAGCCCCACTGAGATAATTCTCAGAAGCCGAAAACTCCCTAAGCCTTGTGAAACCAACCCACACATCACCACTAAAATCGTTTGCGCTCAAATCCAAGTACTGCAAATTAAAGCACTTATCAAAGTACTGGTCAATCCTACCAGTAAAGTTATTCAATGAAAGATTTGCAACCACCAAGCTTTGGCAAATTCCAGGGAAGCTCGTCTTCATATCCCCATAAAACCTATTCACAGACAAATCAAGAACCTTCAATTGACTTAACCCCTGCAACTTCAGCTCACCTTCTAGAATGTTGTGTGATAAATTGAGGTGCTGGAGGCTCTGGCATTGACTCATGTCCTCCGGAATAGCTTTACTCAGAGTGTTCATGGACAGGTCCAGGTATGAAAGTGCTGTCAGGGCGGAGAAGTTTCCGAAAAACTCACCGGAGATTTCGCTATTGGAGAGATTAACGCCAGTAACTCTCTTGTCACCATTGCATGAAATTCTAGGCCACTCACATGGGTTGATGCTGTGGTTCCATTTTGAGTATTGGCCTTGGTTTACTGGGTTATGTTGTTGAAGAAATGCTTTAAGGCTCAGCAGGACTTCCATGTCTGTCTCTAGAGAATCTCCGGCTACAACTTCAGCTGTGAATCAATCAAAACAAAGTGCAGACTTGGTATTAATTAATCAAAATCAACCTCGAACAACGCAAATATGAGATTTTCTGACAATGCCCCACAAGTGTTTGATAAAATTCCCGACTGAAAAAAAAAAAAAAAAACGAATCTTTCTCGGGAAATGATCAAGTGGGTTGAATTAAAAATTCAAAAACAAGAATACCCATAAAAAGATTTCAACTTTTCAAGGAAGATTTGGAGTAGTACGTACCTGTGTTCATGATGATGATTAAGTATATGGAAGAGCACAACACTAAGCGCCATGAATCAGTTTTCGAATTCGAGTACATGATTTTCTGGCCTACGCTTTGTTGATGATCAAGGAGCTAAATGAAAATGAAAGAATTATAATTTTGCTGTTGGGTGTGTAAAGATTTACAATTTACAGGTCCAGGAAATGTGAAAGTTTGAAACTTCGAAGTTTGAACATGTTGTGGAATGTCGTTGAAGGCACACAGAGCGCCTGCATATACAGACTTGGATCAACGTCCTTCTCAATTTCGCTTCTTCCAATTTATTTATACTTTAAAAAAATATTTTATTTATTAAATTATTGATTATTGGTTGAAAATATTAACAATAATGTCTGATGGCGTTGATTGGTTAAGATTGTACTAATACAGAATCTGCAGGGAAGAGGGTTGGGGTTTGATCGAGCCGCACATGTTGACCGGTTTGCTTAGACCGGCTAGGCGATTTGACCACTATGTCTAATATGCTTTCACGTTGGTTTGTTTGGACTTGGATTCTAGAATTGACACTTTCTTCTGTTTCTTGGCATATATAAGCAGATTTAAAAAAAAAAAAATATAAACTGTGATGGTAGGCAAGTCAGACATATATAAACAGAATCATATTATGCACAAAATGAAATTTGGGGGAAACAAGGTGTTGGTTGGCATATTTTGCTTTATATCAATCCATGGAAATTTAGGAATAACATTTTCCAAAAGTCAAAAGGGCACTCATGGTTTTGGAGAGTTTGGAGCAGCATTTTTGAGTCCAATAGAAAAGTTGTAATTCTTTAACCTTCCCTAAAATAGAGAAAATAGAAAACTTTCTAATCAATCAAAGTTTGAGTTAGACCCGTTTCCTATGAACAAATAGAAACAGTTCCTAAGACATGTAAAGTAAAGAGAGATTAAAGGAATTGTCGAAAAAAAAATTGTTGGTGAATGCAATTTCTTTCTCGCAGCATGTATACAAATCTATCCTATTACGTTGAGGGAATTTATATGCGATCTGCAGGTTCAAAAATTCATCCTAATTTTTTTTTTTTGGCAAATATTCATCCTAATTTTTAAAGGGACAAAGCTTGGAGTGCAAGGTAACTTTCATTACATATTAGCATACTATGGTTAATTTGTATCATGGCGGTGGCTCGATCACCTAACAAACTTCAAACAGATACTGACAATAGTGAAATAGTTTATTTTATTAAGGGATTTGGAACAATGCCACTGTTCATTTGGGTCATTAATTCTTAGCTATACTATAATTAATAAAATCTAATTTGGCATGACCTATTGAAAAGATGGACTAATAATTTGAAAAAAAAAAACAAATCTTGATTTCTTTGGTAACTTCCCATGCAGTCCTAATATAATTTAATTTATTTTTGATAAGTAAAAAGAGATCCGTACCATATCAATCAAGAACTGGAGCCTCACTATCAAAGATGGGGGGCACATCTGCACTGTGTGATCATTTCACTTTTTTCTTCATATACGAAAGCCGGGATTAATTGGGAAAGACTCTAAAAGAAGCTGATTATATACAAAGGTGGTTTCGGACCTTCTAGTCAACAAAGGCTGTTTTACTTTTCCAAATTAGACATTAGAAAGCATATATATAATCTTACTCGGTAGCTAGCTGATCTGGAATTTATTATTATCTCAAGTATTATGCTGCTGCATGTAACCTCTTTCCGATTTTTCTAGAGTAGTGAATACCTACCTTAGCTGCAAACGAGGACTTGAAAACAATTGGGGTGAGAAATATGTGGTTGTTAGTTTTGTCCAATTATGAATTGTAAATAGTAAAGCTTAAAAGAGCTATATATTTCTTTGTTCTTTATTTTCTCGATCTGCAACCAAACATATATATAACTTGAGGGAAAAACAGTCATATA
This sequence comes from Rubus parviflorus, assembly GCA_029955375.1. Classification (NCBI taxonomy): domain Eukaryota; kingdom Viridiplantae; phylum Streptophyta; class Magnoliopsida; order Rosales; family Rosaceae; genus Rubus; species Rubus parviflorus. The sequence goes on from JARGGL010000009.1 coordinate 11,497,918, forward strand.
TTTTTCAATTACCACTAAATTAAGATTTCTTATATGAATAGCTTATAATATAAGATAAGAATATTGCATACTCTATATAGAATACAAACACAAAAATCCTCGATATACAAGACACCAAACCAATCAAGAAAATAACATAGAAGGTTCTATATATTACATTGCAATATATTGCATCAATATTGCATATGCTTATGTATTAATTTTTAATGTAATGTAAATCGTTGGAAAGAAAAACTAATTGACTGGTCAAAGAAACATTTTTCTCATGGGGTTTGATCAAAGCTAGTTATGAGAGGCTAGTTAGGGTTAGGGTTTTCACTTTTCAAAGGCAAGATATCATGTGCGAGACGTGTGGGCCATAGGACTCATCGTGTTGTATAGGTTGGCCAACGGTCGTGATGTTGGACTTGGCTTCACGGTGAAGGTAAGTCTGTTCCATCATTCATATATATGTTTATGTGGGATCGGAGTCATCGATCGGACTACGTGGGTTGTCACGTACTATTAGTATTATTCTTGCATTAATATTCAAATCCAATTAAGAAAATCAAAGTCAAATTGGAGGACTCTGTTTGTCAACCACTTTACCATTATTCTCTTCTCTCTCTGTTGTAGAGAGAGATCGAGAGAGAGAGAGAGCTTTGATCTTCTCGCGCGATGGCGTAATATCGATCAATCACCGGTGCTAGCTAATATATGACAAAACAAAACTAATTAAATCCTACTAGCTATAAAGTTTGTATTGGCGGACAATATATGAAGTTCAATTTCAACTTGTCTAGCTAGTGTATCTGCTTCCAAAATAAATTAATTACATGCACATTAATTAATTGTAACTAATTAACTTACTTGAGGGAAATAAACCAACAAAAAAAACCTTAACTCGGTTACTCCTCATATCTTAGTCCTACTAAAGGTGCATAATTAATGGAGGATCTCTCGATTAAAAATAAGTTGCATCAATCGCGATCGAAGAAATAAGAAAACCTACTCATAAATATTGTCAAAGAATGAGAAAACAATATGTACGTACATATCAAACAAAGACGGAGAGACAATAATATAAACCAAACATGATTAGAGACTATATATAGAGGTTTCGAATGTAAAACCTTTGTCGAACAAAATCTAATATTATGTTAATTATCCTGCTCTACTCATTAATTTTCTACTTCTAATAATTGAGCGAACAAGTTTCAGTTAACCTAGCTAGTCACCAAAGTGTCAATCTATGTTTCTGTAAGTAGTGTCAACCTTCAGTTTTAGGTTGCATGTTTATGAAAAATATAGGTTGTATATGTATTGTTTTAGGAGCTTTTATCTCTCGTCCTAGCTACTTTAGTGGGAAGCTCTTATCATGTAATTTATTTTCTATGATAAATGAAGTATCTATAACCGTTTTGGGGTTAGGTTTTATGTCCTTCCCCTTTTTTTGGATGTGCATGGTTTTCTCATTACTCGAATTGTGGGTAAAAGAGATACTACAGCTTGTCGCTCTTGTTTTATATAATCTTTCAATTTGAATGAAAGTTTATTCTTAAAAAAAAAGTTAAGCATTCTCTAAACAAATAGACCATTATACTAAAATATATTTTTAAATTTTGGGTTCATATATGGTCATATTTGTATTATATATTTTTTTTTTGTTTTTTCTATTCGGTTTCTTATATAATTCTATCGCAACATGGTTGGATCCAGTTTTTTTTTTTATTTTGTTATTACTATATATGAAGAGTGATCGAGGACCATATATTCAAACAAACTTCCAAGGAAAATAGAGTCAAGCTCAAGGATATAATATTGTTTCAAATATAATTTCTTAGCTGATGAGTGATGAGGGGAGCCATGCATTCCTTTCCTCTTGTTGTGGTGTTTTGCTTTTCTAGCTTTTCACGTTAGTTTATTTGTGAGTGATAATTTTCAGGTTTTCTTATTTACGTACGTATATTTATTTATTTTTCATATTTGATAGATAGGGATATATGGGGGGGGGCTTCATCCAGAGTGTTGGTCAATCCATTCTCGATCTCCTTTAGGAGGCCGGAAGGGTAAGCTCTCTCTCCTAATCCTCAATATATGTAACGTCGGAAAAAAAAGTTTTAACAAAATAATAAAATGAACACCCCCATTTGTTTCACTCTAAAATATCTCTTTTCTAATGTACCTAGATGATATTGATATGAATATAAAGTGTGTGACAACAACCCAATGAAATTTTTTTTGAAGCATTATTTATCCTAGCCTATCCTCTACCAGTGATGAGGTAATCGAATGTGGACATATGGAAAATATATTGGTTATTTTTATTGGAATCATTGAGATGAGTTTAGAGATATATATATTGAGCTCCATTTTCTTCTAAGGCTAGCTATCAGCCAAAAATTAAACTGAAAAAAATATTGAATCGGTTTGGAATTTTGACACATATATATATGGCCGGCCTATTCACTTGATGCACGTCATTAGAACAATTTATTTTTTTTTAAATATCGGATTGAGGTTGAATAATTACCAACTAGCTAGCTAGCTACTTGATGATTATTTAGATTATTTAGTAGTAATGCCCTAATAAAGAATCTTCGGGAAATATGAGAATGGCAAAGTTTGATCTTGTTTTTCATGGGTCGCTCAATTATGCAAGTAAACAATTAATTACAAAATGCAGTAAAATCTCGATAAATGAATATTCTCGAAACGGGAGAAAATTATTATCTTAGTAGGATTATTTATTTATCGATAAATTAATAAATTATTAATTTATCGATAAATACATATTTTATTAATTTATCAATAAATTAATATTTTATTAATTTATAAAGAATTTTATATTTTCAAAGCAAATATGTGCATGTATCTTATGAAAATTCATAGCCATAGATTCATGTACTAGTCAAACTTTATTATGAACATTAAAAATAAGAAGATATAAGAGTTTTAAATATACATGTACAACATATTTCTAAAACTAGAAAATAAAGTGGTTAGATAAAAATTCGTAATATGCATTATGAATTTTTTTGTACTGTTTTTATATGTATTTTAATCAGTTATTAATTTATATATTTGATGGGCCCTAAGGAAAGTTGAAAAAAATTATCAACTTATGCATTAAGTGAAATTATTATTTTAATACAAAGGCCCGAGTCGGGACCGGAGTTTTTTACTATCTAAGCGAGGTTATTAGTTTATCGAACATTTATTTATCGAGGTTTTACTGTGTATTTAATTAATTTAGTTAAGGAAAATGATTGTTGGCCTCAATTGAGGCCTACCAATTGTGGCCTCAATCCTATGTGGCATGCCACATAACTAAATATCAATTTAAAATTTAAATCCACATAATATATCTTGCCACATCACAATCTTACAATACCAATTTTAACCTTTTATATTTTCCTTTGAATTTTATTTTTTATAGACTTATTATTTGCAATCTAAACTCAAAAAGCAAACAAAAATTAATAAATCTTTAAATGATTTCAATGAGAATCGAAACTTCAACAAAGTGTTCGCAACTTTATTAATAAACCAATTAACTAACATGCTAATCTTGATATAAATACACATAAATTGATATGTATCTAATTGAAACAATAAAAGCAATAGGTAATGAACATTAAATAATTTTAGAAAATAAAATTGTAAAACCATAATAAAAACATACAAAAAAATGAAATTTGTGCCAAGAACCCATAAAGAATTTGAACTTTCTTTAACAAAAAAAAAATTGGACAATACTTTTTCCAATCAAAAATTGATTAAAAGATAAATTTTTATATGAAATTATAATCGTTTTTCTTGATCCATCTTTGACCCACGTTACAATGTGTCTTCCTCATCATTAAGTAAGAAAAAAATAAAAAATAAATTACAAATCGACAATGGTTTACTATTTTGATCAGGAAAAATGTGATCATATATCTATATATTGCAAATGAGAATGCAAGCTAGTACATAACACCCTAGTGTAAAAGGAGTTAAGCATGAGAAATATAATAAAAGATTCCTCGAAGGAAGTCCTTCCTCGAATTATGATGTTTTAAGGTTGTTACTTGTAGGGTTTAGGGTTTGTTATATTTAGGGTTTAGGGTTTACGGTTTGTTGTATTTGGGGTTTAGGGTTTGTTGTGTTTAGGTTTAAGGGGTAGGTTAGGTTTAGGATTCAAGTCTCAAAAATTTAGGGTTTAGGGTTTGTGGTGTTTAGGTTTTAGGTTTAGGTTTAGGGTTCAGGTCTCAAAATGTAGGGTTTAGTCTTATTTATATTCTACTAATTACAAAGATTATTGATTGAGTCATCTAGGTCAGCTGGTTTAGGTTTGAATTGTGGATTCATTGTGACTTAAGTTTGAATTATATTTTACAATTTTTATGGAATTTTTTTTTGTGCTTGCTAGAGGTGCAAAAAAATCGGTCTTTTTTTTTTGTGGATTCACCTTAGATATTGGCTTGTACTGAAGCATCTTAGCTTTTACTTTCCCTATACCTTGAAGAACAATGTTACCTTTCATTACCTATTGCTTTTATTATTTCAATTAGATACATATCAATTTATGTGCACTTATATCAAGACTAGCATGTTGGTTAATTGGTTTATTAATAAAGTTGTGAACACTTTGTTAAAGTTTCGATTCTCATTGAAAACATTTAAAGATTTATTAATTTTTGTTTGTTTTTTGAGTTTGGATTGCAGATAATAAGTGTATAAAAATAAAATTCAAAGGAAAATATAAAAAGTTAAAATTGGTATTGCAAGATTATGATGTGGCAAAATATATTATGTGGATTTACAATTTAAATTAATATATAGTTATGTGGCATGCCACCTAGATTGAGGCCACAATTGTTAGGCCTCAATTGAGGCCCTCTATCATTGCTCTTTAGTTAATTAGATTTGAAACCTCTATCAAGTTACTCTTAAATTACAAAGAAGACCAATCCAGATCGATGTATATAACTAATTAATTTTACAACACGAGACAAAAAGCATGGAAACTCAGAAAGGGAATTTGTTTCTATTTAAATCTCAGACGCTTATGGGGGACCAGATGCACGATGCACCAACATGGTGCAACTGATGATGAATCTGAGGAGGGGAAATAATCGAGCTTATGAGACAAAACTACAAAAGTATGTAAATAATTTGTGAATTGAAACAAAAAGCTGAAAAGAGAGAGAGTAAACAATAATCCGTTAATTAATCTGTCAACTAAAACAACTCGAAATTTTCTAAGAATTCAACTGTTTGGCTCTTAAACTTCTTTAATTACTTTCATATATTTAGAAGTTTTATTTGCTAGAATTTAGTTTTGTTGGGTCCCAAGTTAGCGTTTATATGTCAAGTGATGAGAAATGGTGGAAAATTGAGTTGGGAATAGAATTAGGTTAGGTCGATAAGGGTTCGATAAAAAATTAACGTTTTATATGAAATATGTTTTCTCAAAAGTGAAAAATTAAAGAAAATTAAAACAACCCAAGAGATTTAATCAGTGAAAAACGAGACAAAGCCTATAATCTTTTGAATCATTGAAGACTATTCAAGATAAGTTTAAGGTATCTAGCTAGCGAGCATAGTCAAAGCCAAGTTAGAATAGCTAAACCACAAATTAAAGAAAAAATTAAGTAGGGCAATGAATACGAGTACGTACGTAGTCTAAACCAATTAAACCATCACAACAACAAAATTTTCAACCATGATCTATCCACCATATTTGTTTAAGATTCATGAATCATGAAGAAAAAGAAGATAAGACTACCAGGCACATATGCACACATATATCATCAGCTATACCCAGATCGAGGCCTTCTTGGTCCTTGGTCTTAAGCAGGGGGGTTACGTTATGTGATTTTTCCAATCAATATTAATAAACAACTCAATTTACTACATTATTTTTCAATGTTCTAAAAATCCCCGCCTAGACCCGATTAATCCCCGCCTAGGCGCTAGGCGGAGGCTAACCGCCTCGATTAGTTGCAAATCCGCCTAGGCGGGCGAAGACAGGTTTGAAAATATCAGAATTTTTTTTACCTATGTTTTCAATCAATTATTGTACTTTTTATATACTTTCATTTTGTATGTTTATATTTTTTTAATACAAATATAGTTTTTGTTTTAAGTAGGCACTTATTTAGTTAATTATATGTTGTATAATAAAATTAAAATAAAATAACAACATTATATGTTGTCCAACTAATCCCCTCCCCGCCGTCCGACTAGCGCCTACCGATTTTTAGAACCTTGTTATTTTTACTAATCTCTGGTCAAGCATGTACAACATTAATCCCTAAGCCACCCGTGTACGTGCAGAAAGTTTGGACTTGCAATCGAGATCGAGGGGTCCATCTGCTATGCCATTCCTCTCACGTGTGGACAGATCCTTGACCTTTAAGCTATCCAAGATATTAACAAGAAAAATTTACTTCACAGTTCACACAGTCATGCATCCATACTTATATATGATACTAAAACTAGCTAGCTAATTCGACTCTGTCTATGTGCTACACGTTTTGTTCTCTGCAGACGCCTAGTTTTGTCTCCAACCATTTAGATTTCTGCTCAAAGTGCAAGACCAATATCGGAGAGAAAAATAAATGTGCAAACGTACACAGCAAGACGAATAGCTAAGAGATTGATTAGCCCAATTTCCGATAAAATATTTGTTAAAATGTCTTTAAAATGTTTACTGAAGAACAAAAAGTTGTAAAAGCGTTAGTGATATATATTAAATTAATGAGCTAATATAGTGTCATATGGACTATGGAGCCTAGTTAGGCTCCCAGTCCATCTTCCATCTTGTTGTATTTATTTTTATTCTTTTACCTGCATTGCAACAATTAATACTTCTACATACTTGCCCGAAAAGGGCAAAAAAAAAAACAATACTGCCATATTTAGAAGCTTTGTGCTAGCTTCTTTCAAATGTGATGTTTCGTATGTATCAATTGGCCGGGTTCTTACGCCATCGATCTCTTTTTATATTGGAAGCTCATCCATTTCTTTTGACTTATGTTTGATTCATGTGAGAATTTATGTTGCGGGAAACTATATATCAATAAAAATGAGGTTTGGATTAATTTGGAAAGGGTTAATGAAAGCTGAATTTAGTTGCCAGGAGAAGTATTTCCGTTTTTTTTAAAGTTCACTTGTCCTGACGAATTATTCGTCGGTAAAAGTGTTTATATTTTTATCAAGGCTCTATCCAATGGCTATTTTTGTTCGATCAGCAATGTAAAAGGCCATGCTCAAGATTTAATGTCCTACCTCATCTCCATAATTGAATGATCAACAACCAATAATTTAATTACTTCAAACTAACAACATAACGTGTTAAATTGCACAAAGCTCTCCATAATTGAATGATCAACAACCAATAATTTAATTACTTCAAACTGACAACATAACATGTTAAATTATTTAACACACATATAATTAAACTTGTTGCTAAGGAGATTGATCGATTGAGATGGCACCAATACTCTCGCATGTTATTTTTCACCATCCATCACCGGAACTTGACTTCCCTAAACGTTTTTCACCACATGGGATATTTAGATAAACATCCTTTCCACTTTTATTTTCTAAGATATAGTCCATTGATTTTTTTGTTATTAGATTTAATCCAATATTAAATATGAGATGCCACATAAGATATTTTATTGCCATAATTTTTCAATTATTTACAGACTATGCCATAATCAGAAATATTTAAATACAATATCAACATTTAATTTAAATCCCTATAATTAAGCCTAGAATTCAAATTTTAGTTATTACTAATCTATAATAAATGAAAATAAATTCGTATAATAAATTTTATCATTCATATTTCATTACCTTAATTAGTTATTGATAGAATAATCGAAAAAGTAAAAGTAAATTACTAAGTTTAAAAATTGTTAATGTATAAAATATGTAACTAAAAAAATGTATAAAACTATATTACTGATTAAGTTTTTCATAAAGAGGTAAATTATTCATAAAAAGAATAGGTAAATATTTGATTCAAAAAGTAGGTAAATTGTTCATTATAAAATAAAAAGTAGGTAAATTGTTCATAAAATAGTAGGTACGTACATTATAAAAAAAAAGTAATATGTAAATTAGTCATAAAAAAAACTAGGTAAATTATTCATGAAAGAGTAGGTAAATTATAAAAAAAGTAGATAAATTGTTCATAAATTAGGTAAATTGTTCATAAAAAAAGTAGGTAAATTAACAAGATATGATACTATAGTGCATCGTTTCAAATTTAACAAGATATTTATGCTACAGTGCATCGTTTCAAATTTAACAAGATATGATACTAAAAGTAACGAGAAAAAGTATATAATTTGAAATCAATATGCATCAATTATCTATACCAAAATAAGCAAAGACAATATATATCTATACCACAACAAACTAAGAAATATGTACCTATTAATAATATACCAAAGAAAAAATTATGAAACATACCTTGAATATTGAAGAAGATAATCAAAGAATTGCAAGAACCGAAGAACATACAATATATACATAAAACAGACACTATGAAGATCGAGATGGAAACAAATCCTAATAAATAGTACTATGACTACTATCACATAAATCTGAAACATAGTGTTAAAATTAAAATAAAATGATTATAAATATAATCGAGACTCAATTATAGGGAGGAAATAATTTTATTTCCAAATGAAAAAAGTCAATGTGTGTTTAATGTTTAATTTTAATTTTTAACTTATGATCTTTAAGTTAATGGGCATTTTGGGTATAGTATAATTTGCCAAGCTGACTCATCGAACCTAAAATGGAAAAAATCTACGTGGCTCTTGGTCAAATGACTAAATCTAGGAAAAAAAAGACACCCGAATTTTAATTAAAAAATCAAAAGTGGGAAGGGCTTTATCCTAATTTCTCCAAGAGTTTACAGTGAAAACACTAAGAAATCCTTGTTATGAAACCTAGTTAGTGTGAATCAATATGTCCTCAGAAAATCAACTAAATTCAAGGTCGAGGCTGATCATGAAGAGATTGATGTTTCATCATGAGGCATTGGATATCGGCACAAGGGGCATTGATGATTGATCTCCAGCCACTGAACTACGCAATCTCCATGATAAAAATGTAAACAAGGCAAGCGAGCAGCTTCAACTCCGGCTTCAAAGTCCTCCATACAAATAGCACATAACCCGGCATGTCTCGCAGCTCCCACACTATGGAGTCTCACTTTCTCCAAATCCTCTATTGCTGATTTACTTGCTGGGATGGTCAGTGCCAAATATGTTTCCATGGATTCCAATTAATGTAGCCCTATCAATCTCCTCCTCATTACCATTATCATCCGTTTCCATGTCTCCATAGCCTTCAAAATCCATCGGTAGTAAATCGTCGATCATAAAGTAATCCTCAATAATATCATGATGATCAGCCGCCTCAATATCCTCAATGTGATGGTGATGGTCATCTGTTTCTATGATCGAGCACAGGAAGATTATTCCCTTGATGATTAATATCATAACGTGTGTCCTCATTAAATATCATTTGATCAAAAGGATCTGGACATTCGATCTCGAAATCATCATTATCCGGCTCAACGTTAAGATCAAAACCTGGTGGCCTTGTAACCCTATCATCATGATGATCAACGTAGTTATCCAACGTCGCGAATAATATTTGATCAAGGTCTGAATCAGGTTCCCCATCATCATCATCCGGAACAATATTTAGATCTATGGATCTTCTGGGCCGAGCCGCATGATCATCATCATAGAGTATGTGCACCTGAATATAACCATTATTCATGGTGCGGTCGTGCATGTACCCACAACCAAGAAGATTAGATATCTTTGCAACAATAGTTTGCTGCAGGTGGCGTGGAACACCCATGTCTCCGAGAGCCCTAGTGATCTCAGTGAACAAAAACTGCACATTACTAGGATCATCGTTGCGAGGGATCAACATAATGGTTCTGTTGATTTCGGTTTCGATTGACTTATTGCAAACAACATGGATGGGAAGCAAATGTTGACTCGTAGTTTCGGGTGGGCTGATCGGAAGCCACTCTACATAGCTGCGACAGTCGGCGTGGTGGTGTCTTGCGTTCACAGAAGGCCGAAAATCCTGGCCGGCGGACATGTAGGACGCGCGTCGTTGGCATCAACGTACACTGCGAGCTCGCTAAAACCCTAAAGAATTGACTCTCAATGATCGATCGGTGATCTCTCTTTCTCTCAATAGTTTTGGTTAATTCTTTCTTTTTCGGGAACAATCTATTTCCACTGCTATTTATAATTAACATAATCAATTAGGTTTCCTTGTTTTGGTCGGATTCGCTGTAGTCCACACTGTCATCTCAGATTTACTGTTTACTTATTTTGATAAAAAAAGAAAGAAAAAAAGCTACAATTATTTTGATCGAAAAAAAAAACTACAAATTATTGAAACTTAAACCATCAAACATCTCTCTATATTGTGTTGTTTAGGGAAGACTTGTGACATGCAAGTTTACAAAATCAATTATGTCAATTTGGCCACCTAAAATAAACATTAGCTAGTAAGCTGCCAATTTGCTAGCTTCATGGAGACTGGGAAAATACACATCCTCTACATATATGGCTTATTATCTTATTACAAAAGGTTGATTTCGGAAAATTAAAATTGTCAAGTGATTCACGCTTACCGATATTATTTGTAATATGGTTGTTAATGCTCTTGCTCACTGGGGACATACTTTAGATTCGGATCAACATATTTCTGGTGTGTTTTCAAAAAATTGAAGGAAGATAGTAATGGTATGGTACGACCTAGGCTGATGGTACTCTAATTTTTTCGGGCTTTTAGCCCTCCCTTTCACCAAAAAAAAATTCAATCAAGTAAATTTTGGCCAGCAAAAAATAAACATTAGCTAGTAAGCTGCTAAAAGCACTTGAGCACACTTATTGTGAAAGAAGCAATTGAACTTGAAAGCAAAAAAATCACAAAACAAGTAACTATATATCACAATTCCCTCTTCATCACGAGGCCGGGTTGATTTGCTGACCTTGATCCCATTAATTAATATATAGGCATAATTCGGAACTGGCCATTCATTCATTCATACATATACGTACCAAGTACTCCAGCCTAACCATGCACGGCAGAGTGTGGGCCAATTAAGGTCATTGATAAATTTAAGAAACTTTTATTATTGATCCAATTAAGGTCACTCATGATACAATAAACATAATTAAGATTATGAAATAATTTCATGAAGTAGTAGTACTACAATTTACCATTCACATGAACACTCGCTGGCCTAAACTTGCACAGAACAGACTAGAATTTCAAGTCAAGTACCTTACCTAGTGGGGGATTTTCCTTTTCTATTTCACCATATGCAGGAAGACTAAATTCTTGAGGAGCATGATATCCATATTCTTTAGGAGCAGCTACCTCCCTGAGTGCAGCAAGAGCAGCTTTTCTCTTTTCTCTATGCTCTCTCCATCGCCTTATCTGATCCTCGAGTCCTGCTTTCGCTATCTCAGCAAGATCAGCCCTCGTAACTGCCTGTTCTGCTCGATTCCTGAATTGCGCTACTTTTTCCGTTGCAGCTTCCAACTCCTTCTTCAACCTTTCCAATTCAGACTTATCTTCCGTGGCCCTTAAGCTTGACTGTCGACTAAAACTAAAGCCCTCCTCCAATGACAAAGGAACTTGATCAGCCTTCTTAGACTTCTCAATCAAGTACTCATATTCCTTCAACGAAATTGTTATAACTTGGTCACCATCCTCTTCTTTTCTCTGTTCATGATCTTCTCCAGCCTTGAGTTCTTCAATTTCTGAAGCTTCAGCATCCTGAAATTGTTCAATATCAGTTTCTTCATCTACCCCATCTCCTCCTTGTTTTAACATTCTATTCTCCTTCTTGGCATTTTCTGCTTCTATTGCTAGTTGCTGAATTGCAAGGTACATCCCCGATTTCATATTCTCGGTTCTTGCTTCAGCTGCCTCGGCCGCTGCAATTTTGGACCGTCCTCTATGCAGCTCAGATTCCAGCATTGCTATCTCAACTAGTGCATTGCTTTCCCTTTCCTTGATCTCATCGATCTCAGTTTTGGCCTCCTGAAATTTGCCCGTGAGAATTTCAACATCAACCTTCAAGCGATTAGCCACTTCATTTGCATTCATCAGCTCTAGTTTTAACTGATTCAGTTCCATTTCTAGTGACTCAATCAAACCTTCATGATCTAAGTTCTTTCTTTCCTTCACTTCCAAGTCTTGCTGATTCTCCAACTCCTGAATTGTTTCCGTTTGTTTTCTCATGACGTCTTCTAGCTGCTCCTGTGCTTTAAGAGCAGCTTGTGTTGCTAACTCAATCTCTGCATCTTTCTCAGATAACATTGCCAACTTCTCGTTCTCAGCCTCCATGGCAGCATCTTTTGACATAAATATCGCCTCATTGAGATCCGCGACATGTCTTACAAGGTCTTCTGTCCTCTCTTGCTCCATGGTGAAAGCAGTCTCCATCAACTCCGCTTGCGTTAGAGCCTTGAGCTCTGAATCTCTGGCACGCGCGAGGTCAGTTTCCAAGCTAAACAGCTCGGCTTGCGTGGCCTTGAGCTCGCTAAAAACGTGCATGAGCTGCTCGCGTAGCTCGGCAGTTTCCGAAAGCTGATCAGCCATCTCCTTCACCTTGGACTCGAGTTCATCCACGCGAGTCTTAGCCTCTTTACATTCTCGTATGTATTCGTCTCTCTCAATCTCAATGTTTTGAAGCAGAGTGGAAAGTTCATCTGCTGTGTCCTGATGGTGTTGCAGCTTAAGAAGAGCTTGCATGTAGGCAGCATCCTTTGCTTCCAATTGCACCTTGTAATTGGCCAAATCCTTTAATATTCCTTCAATATCTCTCTCTTTCTCACTCTCCCTCTACCAAAAAAAATCAAATAAAAGAGTACAAAATCAAACCATATATCTATGCAAGGCATCCAAGTATACAATTTACCACAAATTATATACCAAATACACAGATTGATACTAGCACATAGCGGATCGTAATTCAAATTTGCAACCTTAGAAAATACCAAATAAATTGTCCAAACAAAAAAAATACCAAATGAAGATCTTTATATCACATGTTCAAATCTACAGCATCATTGCATATATATATATATATATATATATATATATAGAATAGGAAGGTATGAGATATAAAGACATTGTACATTTCAAGCTTAGCTAGAGAAGAAGAATTAATATCCAATACAAATTCAAACTAGACTCAATGCGCGCAACCATATAGCTTCTTCAACTCGATCTATAATTTCAGGCAGCTGAAGTACTAACACATTCATACCCGGATCGAAATTCAAATTGAGAAAGTCTTAGAAAGTACTAAGCAATGATCATATATCACATATTTTATATCCAGGGCATGATTGCATAGATAGAAGTCATAGAACATGAAGGTAGCCAGGACTTAGAAAACCATATATATTATTTATCAGAACTCAAACTGATATACCAATACAACTAAACATTAATAGTTACTAGTAAAAAGGAAAGTTCTTACATCGGTGCCAGTAGGGTGGGGTTTCCGGTGATCAGCCTTGTCTTCAAACAAGGACAAAGCAGCCTGGACTGATTCAATGGGTTTGGTATCAATCTCACCCATGTTAATTCCCACTCAACTAAGTACCCTACAAGAAAATGGTAACAATATATCACTACGTACTATGTTAGCTAAAAGACCAACTATTGTTACCTCAAAATCCATTCATGGTATCCGAAGGAAGAACTAACGGTACCTGAAACTGAGTGAACGAAAGTGGAAAGTGAAAATGAGATGTGAAGAAAGAAAGAGAAAAGCAGACCATTCATAGAATGGATCATTGTTTTTTGGTGTCTTGGATTTTGGATCTTTTTGGGTTTTTTGAGGATGTTTACGAAGTTGGCCGGAGCCTCTGTGTTTCATCCGCCTGTGCCTTGTGATCACCACAAACTTAGACTCTATTTCTTGGAATTATTTGCTTTCACCGAAATGCTTTTCTTGAGTTTCTGCAACTGATTCTGATTTTATTGTAAGCGACAATGGAATATAGCTGAACATGGGTATAATACCTTAAAATTTTCGAACAGGTGACGTATTCAGGCCCGGCCCTTTTTTCTTTGGGGCTTTGACAACAAAGAACATGATGAAGCCCAGCTCAGTAGACAACAAAGAGAGTAGTGTACGTAGTTGAAACAGAACGTTAGTGACTTATGATCGAGATGGAGCACGAATCAGAAGGGAATCAGCTTATTATGTTTTGGGATTTGGACATCTTTTTAAGTTTACTTGCATTATAAGATTGTGTTTAAACAATGGTCGTATTTACTTTTCCATTTATTTCATTAGATTTTCTTTCCCGTTTATGTTTTTCTAGTCCAAGAACAATAGAATGGTGCCCTATAAAAGCACTTGTTACTCGAGTTTTTGAAGTTTGGATTATCGAAATTTAAAGATTTTCTATGCCTTCACTTTGGTATTCTTGATAAATTTCTCTTGCTTCTTTTACATGATCTTGCTACGTCAATCGACAATTCGACATCTTGACTATATATAAAGAAGAAAGGTATAGTTCTACGATTTATCCTTCTAATTTATTTACTTGAAGAGTTGAAGTTAATATTTGTTTAATATTCTAAATCTCTCCCTAGAAAGAGTTTTGCCTACAATGCATGTATTTTATGATTTTGACTATACTATTTTTTTTCTTGGTAGAATATGTTTTTGAATTTTGACCATATTATTGTTATGTAGTAATTTCAGATACAAGTGATGATGATGTGTAAAACCAGATTATTACGTTGTAGTCCTCACATGAAAAAGCAATCAAACGACGTCGTGCTAACGTTGCCTCAAGAAATTATCGAAATCACTTTTATTTATTATTACGCCGCTCATTTGCCATTTGATTATGACGACTCATCTATACATGCATGTGTTTTTCTCAGAGACAGAGAGATTTGCTGAGGTATTGTTTGGGTGAGACAACTACTACTTCTTCTTCTTCTTCTTCCTCATCAGAGTTCAAAGAGAGCGTAGCTAATTAAAGAATGGAAAAAACTCTCACAAAAGTTGGGAGCTCTTGGATTGCCAAGAAAGCCAAGGAAGAGATCAACAACATCAGTGATGACCTCTCTGTATGTACTACTTACTTGACCAATTTCACACTTTCTATGCCTTAATATCAATTTCTGTTCTCTCACACTTTTTCCATTATGGCTTTTTTGTTTTCTCCATTATGAGTATAACCCTAATAGAACTTTACCCATTTGGGCATTTGAATGATAAATGTTGGTTTTCTACAAAGAGCTAGTTGTGAATTAGTGGATTAGATTTGAGGAGAGTGTGGGGCTCTAATGGTTCTTGTGGTGCTATACCTCCAATTCTATATCACCCATTTCATGAATCCTAGTTGATTTGCAATCATGAAGATTGAAACTTTGATGTTTGATATCCTTGTCAATCATTTGGGAAAAGTTTAAAGCTTTAAGCTGATTCAGAATTTGAATTGTATAATACTGTTCAGAATTCTGTATTCTGATACTATCAGAATGTGTTCCTTTAACTAATGTTTTTCGTGGTTTTTTGCAAACAAATTCAGTTACTCTCAAACGCTGTTGAGGGAAAGGCAAAATGGATATTCAACAAGCTGAAAGGTATGGAGCTGTGTCTAACTTTTTGCCTCAATGAGCTCATTTTAGTGTTACTAAATATAAGAACATACTCGTGCTGGTGCCATCTTTTGTTGTCTGTCATATCATTCCTCTTCTGATTTACCGATTTCGCAATCTTTGTCCTGATATTAGAATTTGGAACAAGGTAGAATAGAGGCAAAGCAGAAAGATATTCTTAAGCGAGTTATAATGCAGAAAGAAAAAGAAATAGAGGTGATATAAGA
Organism: Rubus parviflorus; assembly: GCA_029955375.1. Lineage (NCBI taxonomy): Eukaryota > Viridiplantae > Streptophyta > Magnoliopsida > Rosales > Rosaceae > Rubus > Rubus parviflorus. The sequence continues at coordinate 11,513,817 of JARGGL010000009.1, forward strand.
GTTAGCTAGGTTCTTGTTTCTTCTGACTAACATAAACTGCCCAACCATCTGAATGAATGCTAATACAACTTCCTAAGCATATTAACTAAAACACAACTTACAAATATCAGATTACTAGAGATCGAATATTAAACAGAGGGAGTCTGGAACAGTTTCCAAGAGATGGCACCCGTTTGACTAATAACTAGACTGCATCAATCTGCCATATTCGTGCACTGGCACCTAAAAAAGCTGAAATTCACACTTTTTTTCCTAAGGAACTTTGATGAAACCTAATTTGATTTCTTTAGCAAATAGTATTAGTGTGTAGTGTGCTTGGAAAAAATAACCAATAACATATAATAGTGGTTGAGTTATAACAATTTTTTTCTTTATAACTTGGGGTATGAGGGATTTGAACTACGAACCTCATCCAACATTATGGATGAGAAATACTACTCAGCAATTGCTAGTTGGTTGAGTGAAACTTGTCAATGCTGTTACAGTGTTACCTAATAGCTCTTAAAAAATGATTTAGACTTCTCAACTCACTTGTCCGAAACTGATTTAGACCACTAACCAAATCTGATCGAGGGTTAATTACTTGGGATACAATCTTCTGTGTATTATGTGTGAATTGTGCTGGCACCTGTTTTATTGAGGCATGCATTTACTTTAATCGCATGGAAATTCATTGATTTATTAGGACTAACATGAATTTAGACAGTTACATCTTCTCCACTTTTATGCTTAGAGGGACTTTTAGCCCAGATTAACAAGGATGCAATTTCAATTTCCAAAGCAAATGAAGTTGACCCTAGTGAACTTATTTTACAGGCAAGCCACAAAGAACCTTGCCGGATCTTCTCCGGTTGTACAACCTTCCTCCGGGCCTCTTTCCCCGAAACATAAAATGCTACGAGTTCGATGAATCCAAGGGGAAGCTCATTGTGTACTTGTGCTCTCCCTGTGAGGTGAGCTTCAAGGACTCTTCTGTTGTAAGGTACGGGGTTCGAGTCAAGGCAACATTGTCAAGGGGGAAGCTGGATGTAATAGAAGGAATGAAGACAAAGGTTCTGGTTTTTATCAAGGTCACTAGTGTAGCTGTAGAAGGCTACAAGTCAGACAAGGTTTGGTTCACTGCTGGATTGAAGAGATCAAGACCAAAAGATGCCTATGAAATGCCTCGAGATGCCATTAATGTTGAAGAATTTTAAGAATTTTCTTTTTCTTTTTTTTTTGGCAATTTAAGAATTATCGATTCATTTTTTTTTGTTATATTGGAAGGGATCAAAACTATCTTTCTTATTCATTGCTACATTAATTCGTATATTTATTTATTTGTGACGTATAATTTTGGGGTTATTTGAAAAAAATAATTGAGATTACAGATCGAGGTCTACAAATTATCAACTACGATTCGATAAGGCTTGATTCACATTCACGGTTTAATTTACAAATTCTAGCTGGCAATTAAGTTATCCATTTGAGCTGCAAATTAATCCCATATATATTTATAAAACTTTAATGCATAATTATCCATATTAATTCTATGCTTGACCTAATCACTAGGAAGACTTGAAAGTTTCTCGGATCGTAAAAGACTTAGAAAGAAATTCTCCGTAATAGAAAATCTAATTAAGATCGTCTCTTTCTATATGTGCGAAAATCTTCATATATAGTTTTATCTCCATTGATAACTAAGCAAAGCACCTCCTTAGAGTTCTCAGTTTCTCACACAGCACCACGTACATTCACTTGCTTTCCCCGGTATGCATGTCTCCTTTTTCTTTTTAATATTCTGTATTAAAAAAAAAATCTACCAAGCTCCGGAATATCTACTTTCGTTGGTTTTCTACTGTTAGATCGATCTACTTTTTTACTACATCTAACTGTTAGAATTTTCGTTTATTTTCTTGGTGATGTGAGAATTCTATTTCCTGCCTTCTATTAGGTGCAAGAGAAAATAAAAGAAAAGAAAAGAAAAGAGAGTAGCATATACATATAGTCATGGCGGATCAGCTAATGGATCTCCCACATACTAAAGGAGCAGGCTTTGCAAAGACTTGCTTCAATGGGTTCAATGCCCTATCAGGTTCTTAATTAATTGTTTCTTTTTCTTCAATTTTTGTCCCACTTTTTTCTTCATATATACAATTGCTTAATCAGAACCCGAACTCTTGTGATAGGAATTGGATTGCTTACCACCCCTTATGCACTTTCAAAATCCGGATGGTTAAGTCTTGGCCTGCTTCTAGTTATGGCAATAACAACTTGCTACACTGGAATCTTGCTCACCAAATGCTTGAACACCAACACATCCATGAAAACGTATTCCGACGTGGCATTTCGGGCATTCGGGAGAAATGGCAGAATAGTGGTATCCATTTTCTTATACCTAGAGGTTTACCTAGTCCCAACAGGATTGTTGATAATGGAGGCTGATAATCTAGTTAGGTTATTTCCACACCTTGGAGTCAATTTGGGTGGACTTCACATTGGGGGAAAACCATTTTTCACAATGCTTGTGGGTCTGATAATATTACCTTCAATGTGGTTGAAGGACCTGAGATTGCTTTCCTACATCTCTCTATGTGGGTTACTTTCGACCGTTGTTATCATCGCCTCCATTGTTTGGGTTGGTGTTGATGGAGTAGGGTTCTCCGGAGCAGGTGTAATATTCAATTGGAAAGGAATTCCTACTGCTCTTAGTTTATATGCATTTTGTTATGGAGCTCATCCAGTCTTTCCAGTCCTATACTCTTCAATGAAACAAAGAAATCAATTCTTCAAGGTAAAGTAGCTAGCTAGTTTACCCAAGTCTATATTTTTTAGATTCTTTACAATGATCATATATAATCACTTGGATCGATCTGTCATATAATTAATTAGTATTTGAAATAATTTGTTTTTGTTTTCAGGTTTTGTTCATCACTTTTTTCCTATGCACTCTAAACTACATGCTGGTGGCTATTCTTGGCTATTTGATGTATGGCAAAGATGTCCAATCTCAAGTGACACTGAACATGTCTACAAGTAAAATCAGCTCAAAAATAGTAATATACACCACTTTAGCTGCTCCATTGGTTAAGTATGCACTGATAATCTCACCTATAGCAGATGCCATTGAGATGAATTTGCCGAGTAAATGGAACAGCAAACCCATTTGGATACTCATAAGGTCGTTACTATTGGTTAGCACGGTTGTAGTTGCTGTAGTTTTTCCATATTTCGAGACACTAATGGCACTTGTTGGAGCAATTCTTTGTGTCACGGTTTCCATTTTGCTTCCCTGTGTATGCTACTTGAAGATATTTAGACTATTCCAGAAGAAGTTTGATGTGGAAGTTTTGATTATTGGGAGCATTATTGTTATGGCTGTAGCTGTTGGTGTAATGGGTACTTATGTATCTGTTAAAGAGAGACTATGATGTTTAATTTTCTACCAAATGTTTTTCGGATGTAGACGTATCTTTCTGACACAATGTACGTTTTACTCTTCACTGTTTAAGTATGAAAATCCCTTGCAAATTGAAATATAAATGTTGCAAAGTTGTTACCAAAGAAATATATATACAGCAAGATAAACTTGATGAAAATTCCAAAAGGAACTTCTAATTAAGGAGAAATTCATTCATCTAATAAATGATACCTGAAATGTCGTCCATGAGACAATTAGGTATCGAAACTTATAAGTTAGAAATCGCTTATCAAATGCTATTGCACTATTGGACAATTTGGTCACTCAAATAGGCCCTTAAAATCAAATGCTAATACACATTTTGTTTATTACCTAAAATAAAAAATGTGTGAACAGACTAACATCTATGATATAAGCAGACCACCAAAAAAATGCTACTCCTCTAGTGTGTTCTTCTCCTATTCGCTTTGACAAATACACCAATCACAGAGAGAGAGATGAGTAGTTCCTCATCTTCTTCTTCTTCTTCTTCTTCATCACCTCATCGTTCTCGAGGTGGTAGTAATAGTAGCAGTACCGGCGAAGAGAAGCCGCGATTCTTCGACCCAAAAGCAAAGAGCAAGTGCTGGGCAAACGCCGATATAGTGCCAGGTCGACACCCTGAGAGGTGGCGCAAAGACGCCGCCGGTAACATTGTCTGTAAGCGCTTCGGCAACTGCCAGGGCTGCCTCTGCTTCGAGTACGATCACATAGTTCCCTTCTCCAAAGGTCCCAACTTTTTCTCTTTGCTAGAAGTAAATGCTTCAGTTCCTTTCTGGGTTTGTTTATCTTTGGGATTCATATTCAGGGTATTTTGAATTTAGGGGTTTTTGTTGCATGTACTAGCTTCCTGAGCTCAATTTTGAAATGGGCATTTGTGATTTGCTTCAGTAGTGTGATCATGTACAAGATTTTATTTTGTATTCGAAATTTACTTGCCCTCGAGTATTTTTAGGTACCTTTCCGGGTTTGTTTTTCTTTGGGATTTATCTTCAGGGTGTATTGAATTTTAGGGATTTTATTGAGTATACTAGTTTCCTGAGCTCAATTCTGAAATGGGCTTTGTGCTTTGCTTCTGAAGTAGTGTCATGTACAAGATTGGTTTTTTTTTTTTTTTTCGAAATTTACTCTTGCCCTCTTTTCAAAACCTTTGTAATTTGGAGGTAGAAAGTTTCGAAAGTTGTTTCCTTTTTGTTTCTGAGTTCAAGAGTTTGTTAGTCAGGTTGGTGTGCGAGTTTGTTGAGGTTTTGGATTGTGCTGTAGGTGGTGAGTCCGTAGCAGAAAATTGTCAGATTCTTCAAACAAGAGTGAACAGGTTCAAATCAAACAAAGAGCAGGTCGACACGAAACAATTGAAAGGTTACTCTTGTGATGTCAAGTTTACAGGTAATGTGCTTTACTCTCTGCTTCCTCTTTGTATTAGGTGGGATGTTCTGCTATAAGGGATTATTTGGTTGTGCCTTTTAGTTGTAAACACAGTGACATTGTCGCGATTTGATCTATTGCTTTTAGGAGGAGCACATTACTAATATATTCTCAAGTTAAGAGTGGCACACGACTTCCAGTCCCCCAAATAGAAAAGGAAAAGAGTGAACATGACTAATCTACTTTCATTGATTTCTGCCGTCCATGTCTATAATCAAGCTTTAGAAAGTGCTTCATGAATCTACATGATATTGAAGGTCTTATGTTTTCTGATTATAGATCCAAATAATGATTCCCAAAGACATTCATCACCATTTGATAGTTTAAAGTTCAAAGAGAAAGTTGCGATAATAGATATTGGATTTTGGGTATTTATGTACTGCATTTACAAAAATTTTGAATATCATCCTCAAGCATTCACTACCAGAAAATGCCTTGGAACTGTTTCTCTTGTGTAAAGTTCAAAGTGATAATGACAATATGTGTTATAGGTCCATATATACTGCGCACTGGTGTGATGGTATTGGGGTTCTCTGTCTCAGTATGACCAATGCTTTATAAGTATTCTAGTTGTGTCACTGTCCCAATGGAGATATTCGTATTCTGTTTGATTTAACATATTATGAATTGCTTGGGGGGCAATTTTTTGGTATTTCCTTCTGGCCTTCTTGGAAGCCAGTATGCAAATTTGTTTTCTAGAATAAACAAGGAATGTACGTAGTAGCATTTTCACGTTGTTGTTCTTGTTGCGGTTATCAGAACATGCATCTCAGAATCACGCTTCTCTTTGATTTGCAGATAAGGAGCTTGACATAATTGAAATGGCCGTTTACGGTGATGTGGTCCGGCCAGGAAACCAGTGCCGATGCAGAACTGTAGCCGAGATGCTTGGCCAGGTCAAGTCAAAAGACCAAACAGCTGCTTGCAAGTTGCCGCACAGCAATGAGGCTCTATAGCAACTTAGGCCTACCTAATTCCTGAATTCTTTTAGGCGTAATTGGAATGCAGCAAGAGGATTTGGATAGTTGTTGGAAAAACTAAAAGCATTACTGCATTAGATAGAATGTATCTGATTAACTATATACAATACAGCTGAAATAATTTTACTTTTGTGACTCTCTAACTTTTGGTCATCTTGATAATGGAATGGAACAAGGTATGTCATGATTATAAGAAATCGATCTCACTTAATTAAGAAATCTAATCCTAATTAATTATAGAATATTTTACAACTCATCAACATTATTCTTCTCGATAGGAAAGAGATCATACTCCTAATTATATTCGATCTGAATCCTAATTATGCTTGGCCGGGTCAATTTGCAAGTTGCCGGACAGCAATGAGGCTCTACAAGTCTATAGTAACCAAAGCCTGCCTAATTCCTGAATTCTTTTAGGCTTCATTTAGATGGGGTGATTTCAAAAAGTAGATTTGGTTTTGACAGCAAAACTTAATTTGTAAGAAAAAGAAATAGATAGAATGTGTTTGATCTAATATATGCAATACAGCTGAAATAATTTTAATTCTGTGATTCTTAGCTCAACTTTTTGGTCATCTTGATAGGTCAACTGGAAATGGTAGAAAGTATTTCATTTTCTTTCTTTTAACTTAATAGTGAAACAGCTGAATCCAATCTAGATTCCATGAAACTGTAAATTAAGACTAGTGCTTTTTCTCAACTAAGTATGAATGTAATCTCTAATTTGATGCCATAAAGTCTGTGATGAAGAGCAGCATGTGGCCAACCTGCAATTGGAATCTTGGTTGATTTGAAACTAGAAAGATATTGTGAATAACTCTTCTCAAAATGTTTGAATGATTTATTTTTTCTAATAGAGCATCTTAATACACATGACATGAGCTAAGGATAATAGGATTTATGAATAAGACATGTCAAAGTGAAGTGGAGTACTATTGTTTTGGTGGATGTAAGACTTAGAAAAACCATATCATGGACACTAGCAATTTGCCAATTTGAGTGATCAGAAAGGATAACCTCATGCTGAAGAAGAAAAGGATGGTGCATTTAGTGTCAAAGTGAAGTGGAGTACTACTGTTTCGGTGGATGTAAGACTTAGAAAAACCATATCATGGACACTTGCAATTTGAGTGATCAAAAAGGATAACCTCTAAGTTGAAGAATAAGAGGATGGTGATGGTGCATTGACTAAATGCATCATCCTACCTTGACCCATAAATAAAGCTCAATTCAATCTAGTGTCACTTGAGATTATGGTAGCTATTGATAGTCTTAAGTTTATAACCATGATAATAACACAAGCTGGAAAACATTATAGCCCCTAAAACTCCATTACTTTGACCTTCTGTATGGTTTTATAGTGGAAAGCATGGCTAATTAATCATTTGCACAAGCACCACAAAAATGCACAAAACCTAGCAAAATGGGTACCCAATCATTCTTGTTTGTTTTTTTTCGCAAACAGAATGTGCAAGAGTCTCAAATGTCAAAAGACAAAATGCACATATCTCAAATGAGTTTTGAAGACTAATTGAAACTTGTTAGGAACAAGGTACTGGTTCTTCAATCTTTGGCTAATACATAAGATATTAAATGTTTTCACCCAAGGAGACATAGAAGTAAGTTAAGCTAATCATAACATGACCTAATGAGTGAGGTTGGTGGACTATGTCTTTTTGCAGTGACACAAGTAGACCTAACTTCAACTACCCCTCATTTTTTTTCAAGTTAATTTGTGATGCCCACATCTACATGCTAGTAAAGAACTTTAATTGGTTTTCAATTGCACAGTTACATATCATCAAACTATGACAAAATGTCACTTCCATTTAAAAAAGCTGGTCTCTTTTTGAAATTAGGTGTTGGGTATCATCCTAATGCCTTGGTCAATCCATAAAGTGCGCTAATGGTGTTTGTTGGCTCATTGTTAATGGTTTTCTATATAATCTATATATACTTTTCTTATTATGAGTGCTATTGAGTAGCTTTGTACAATGAGAGATAGATCTTGATTGGATCATGGGAGGCAGCAATCATAGCTTAGGAAGAGGATATTTTTATCAAGAAAAATACATCACATGACAACTTCTTAAAGAGAATCATGCATCATTTGGATTATCTTAAGTTCTTAACTATGAACTATAAGCTCAAAAACAGATATATTTAGGAAGATGATATTTTTATATAAAAAAAAATACTAATAAAAAGATTATTACTCGTTATTTTAATTTCATTCGATAGATTGTTCTTTCCAATTTGATATATTTTTTATAAGACCTAATTTCTAAAAAAAAAATTAAGAAATATGCAGCTCCAATAATTCCAATTGAAGTACATTGCAAAATTAAAAGATCCTGTTTTTCTTATAATATTTGTTATGTATCTCACATTGTTTGGTAGAAACTAATGGCAAAGGCTGAGAAAAACTCTGAAGCAGAGAATTATCTGCACAAGATTCTGCTTAGTCTGCTACTGCAAATTAAGGATCTGAAGCCACAGTACATGTTTGATTCCCAGTGACTCAGTGAGTATAAGAGATCATAAATCTAGCTAAAGCTGTCTTTCAGTTTATGGGTAGTTTAAGGTCAATGATTAGCAAGTACTCTTAACACATCTCTATTGTACTGCAGAGAATTGCTTTGAGTTCACTTAAGTCAGACTAGTTCATCACTCTGGTCTTCAAGTGAAGTCAGAGGCTCACAGCTTTTCCATTCATGCTCTCATTTCTCAAACTTTATTAAATACATTACTTTTACACCTAACAGCTTTTTATACATACTCATCAATGGCATGGCCCCAAAACATCATACATATATGAAACCCCACAAAAAAAAGTTTATTATCAGCATCTGAAAAAAGGACATATTTAAGAGTGAAAAATGTGGTCACATTTCATATACTGTATGTTCAGAAAAAGATTAGATTTACATTTAGATACTCCTACCAAAACAAATAGAGTCTGATGACATAAGATATTTCATTTTCTTAGAAGGGTGGGGAGGGCAGCTCCAACAAACCAACTTGAGCCTTGAGATTCATAAAGTCATAACCTATGTTGGTTATAGAAATGCTTGTCCCATTATTTTAGTGGACCATACCAAGTAATGAAGTGAAGATTAGATGAGAAATTGTCCTACGATCTCGTGATGAAAGAGATAAACAAATAAATAATACGATTGATTTGTATGGTATGAATCAAGATGATTAGATATTTTTTTACTGATTTTCGTCCTAATATATATGAACTATTCATAACTTTTCATTGAAAATTTAATTCTATTATGAGAATAAGAGCACGTAATTAAACAGAATAACAAGGAGAAGATTCAAAACTTTAAAGAAGGTGTAGAAACTGGCTAGAAATAGTTGAACTATGACTGAATGAGTTTTTCCTTTCTCCTTTTGGCTTTTGCTTTCCCTTCTTCTTTAATCAAACTCGCTTTGTTTCTCTTCCACCCCATTCCTACTCATACGTTAAACCAATTTAAAAAAGCATAATACAAAAGCTCATACTTTGGAAAAACACAAAATAGTAATGCGAACAAAAATAGAGAATAAAAAGTCCCCAGACAAAACAAAACCCGCAGACCCGTCGTTCGCATTCTCATTTTGTTTTCAGAAAAATAAAATAAAAGAGACAATTTTTTGGGGCTTGATTGAGTGAAAAACACAACTTTACCGTTGATTTCGGGTGTTTGAAGAAGAAGAAGAAGAAGAAGAAGAATGAAAGAAGCCGCGCATTAATTAAAATCCATTATCTCCCGCAATCGTCGCAAAAAACTAAAAGTGAGGAAAAAAAAGTTGGAGAGAGAAAAAAAGGAAAGTGAATCATTTGAGAGAAACATTCTATCTTTAGAGTGTTTTGTATATAACCCATTTCTGTTTGCTCCTCAATTCTCTGCTCTGCATATCTGCATTGGATTTTTTTTCGGAGCATAGGTTGAGCTCCGGACCCGGCTGACAGTTTCCCGATCCGGGTCGGCCCCGAATTTTTGTGGGCCGGGCGGGCTGTCGGCGATGGGTTGCGTCAGCTCAAAGCAGACGGTGTCGGTGACGCCGGCGTTCGACCACTCGGGGGCGTTCAGGGACAATGTTGGGAATTCGGGTCGGAGCCGGGTCGGGGATGTGAAGACGAAGAAGAAGAAGAACAAGGGGGGTGAGTTGAGTGGGAGCGAGTTGGGTGAGTCGGGAAGAACGAGTTCAAATGGTGGTGGGAATTGTCATAATAAGAAGAGCAATTATTCCGAGTCGCTGAGTTTTCGATTGAGTAATTTGCAGAGGTACGTGGAGGGCGAGCAGGTCGCCGCCGGATGGCCGGCGTGGCTCAGCGCCGTCGCCGCAGAAGCCATTCACGGTTGGGTCCCACTTCGTGCCGATGCCTTCGAGAAATTAGAGAAGGTAGCATTTCATTTTTTTTTTCTTGCAAAGTTTCAGTTTTTAATAATTTGTTTTGCATTGCATAGAGCATTTCCTTTTAACCTGTGAATTTGATAGTTTTGGTTTCTCTGCTCTTCTTGATGAACAAGATTTTGGCTTTTATTGAAATGTTGAAGAAAAATGTTAATAATCGTTGAGTTCATATTTGAAATTCAATTCAGTGTAGCATAAGTATACCCATCATTCATTTAATTTCACTGCTTTAAAAACTTTGCATTTTTGTTGAGAAACTAAGCAACTTTACTGATTATGTACTTGCACTTAAACATTTAGATATAAAAGCTCAAAACTTTGAGCATTTATTTACTAGCTTCAAACTGGCATGCATCAGAGTAGCTGATAATTACTCATCCTTCTTTCGCTTAGTGGTGGTGTTCTACATGCATATGTTGTTTGATATGATCATTGTAATTCCTTGTTGCTTTTGGCTGCTGCTATGTCTTTTGACTTCTATTATTCGTTTCAAGTTTCTCTTTGCAAGTGTTAAGTGATTGTGAATTGCAAATGCATCTAGCTGGTTTGTTGGTCTTGCTATTTAATTCTTACTCTATTACAACTTTGTGAATAGATTGGACAGGGTACATATAGTAGTGTGTTCCGAGCACGTGACCTGGAAACTGGAAAGTTAGTTGCTTTGAAGAAGGTGCGGTTTGACAATTTTGAGCCTGAGAGCGTCAGATTTATGGCACGAGAAATCTTGATTCTTAGAAGGCTTGATCATCCCAACGTCATTAAATTGGAGGGCCTAATTACTTCCCGGTTATCATGTAGCATATACCTTGTGTTCGAGTACATGGAACATGACATTACTGGACTCTTGTCTAACCCCGACATCAAGTTCAGTGAGGCACAGGTTTGCTTGCCTTGCCCTTGTGAGTAAATGTTGTTGCATATCATGCTGGGCTGTATTGAGACCATGCGAAATAGTTTCATCTATCTTTGTTATCTGATCTCATGCTAAAAAGACTGATGTTGGTTTTAATTGGTAGATTAAATGTTACATGAAGCAGCTGTTGTCTGGACTTGATCATTGTCACTCGCGGGGTGTAATGCATCGCGACATAAAAGGATCAAATCTTCTGGTGAACAACGAAGGAATTTTGAAGATGGCTGATTTTGGATTGGCAAACTTCTGTGATTCTGGGAACAGGCAACCCCTTACCAGTCGTGTTGTCACTCTGTGGTACCGCCCTCCTGAACTTTTGCTTGGATCGACAGACTATGGAGCTTATATAGATCTTTGGAGTGTTGGTTGTGCATTTGCAGAACTACTAGTTGGAAAACCTGTTCTTCAAGGGAGAACGGAGGTGATTACTCATCAAAGTACATGGGTTTTGATTATAATGTTAGTCGTTTAAATCTGACTGAAGTATTGAGATAGTTTGGTGAATTGTCTTTGAAAGTGACAATCAAGGGTGTTGTTGGACTCATTTTTATATGAAAATGATGTATATTGTGCACATGCGGAGACCTCAATATGTTTATCAACACAGCAGCATGAATGCAGAGTCCTCCATTCTAATTATGCCTGTATAAATAGAGGAATCAAAAGTCCGATTTTCTTAACAAGTGCATAAGCTTATTAGAACAACCAGGTTGATTCTCTTATCAAGGGTTAGATTAGTAAATATATGTCATATATGCATTTTGAAGAATTTTCACTAGAATTGTCTGTTGTCATACTTTGCTTTGACTTCTCCAGTTCGAGTTCTTAATGATTTTTCATTGACAGGTTGAACAATTACACAAGATTTTCAAGCTCTGCGGCTCCCCACCTGAAGAATACTGGAAAAAGTCCAAACTTCCTCATGCAACTCTATTTAAACCGCAACAGCCTTATGATAGTACTCTGCAGGAGACCTTTAAAGATTTGCCAGCAGCCACTTTCAACCTAATAGAGACTCTTCTTTCTGTAGAACCACACAAGCGTGGGACTGCCTCCTCTGCTCTTGCATCCGAGGTAATTATGCAAGATAATGGAATTTTTTTAGTCGTGTTTGCTAAAACTACCAATTATACTCTGCATGCATACAAGTTAATGTTCTTCATTATTTTGTTGCCAAATCATATGGTTCTGAAGTCCTTTTTCATTTTACAAGTGAGAGTTTTTATTTCTCGATTTTAAGTTTTGTATGTTATATATTTTTCTTTCTCTGATTCCTGCATTCTGATTCTTATTCTTGATGCTCAAAGTGGAGCATGAGTGTAAAAATTTCTTACCTTAAGCATTGATTCTCGTCACACGGTTTCTCTTACGCATTCTTTATATGCCACTTTCAGTATTTCAAAATGAAGCCTTATGCATGTGATCCATCAAGCTTGCCAGTTTACCCACCTAGCAAAGAGATTGACGCGAAAAATCGGGAGGAGGCAAAGAGGTGAGATTCTCTTTCCCTTTTATGAGGAATTTAGTATAGTCCTGACAGAAGATGAAAAGTAAAATTTAGTATCGCCACTGAATTTTCAGGAAAAAGATTGGTGGGAGGCTTCGTGGATGTGAAACAAGAAAGCTGACAAGAAAATCACTTGGAATAAATAAATTGGCACCAGTTGAGGTCTGTCTCTTTCATCGTCTATGTTATATATAGAATTGTAGTATACACATTTTTGCTGTAAATGATCTATCTTAACCTTATCTTGCAGGACTTGGCAACCCAAATGCAAGATTCGTATAAAATTAATGGCACTAACGGACATATTACTAAACAAGAAAATGGTATCGTAGGCGGGGAGTTGCCAAAGCCATCAGCTTCTAAAGCAGAAGAGGCTTTACATGTAAAGAATGCATCTCAAGGAGACATTCCCTTCTCTGGCCCATTAGAGGTATCTACATCAAGTGGCTTCGCATGGGCAAAAAGACGAAGAGATGATGCTTCAAGAAGATCTCATACTCGGTCTATTTCAAAAGGACACATATTTAACGCAGTAGAACCTTCAATTGCGGTGCACACGAGGAAGAACTTTGACTCAAAAATGCATGAAAATGGGCAATACAGAGGGCGCACTGACTCTAGAGGTCATGATTCATACGAGATTTCGAAGCTAGCGATGTTAAATCAATGGGGCAAACTTGAACGTCCAGATTCTTTTGATGCTTCTGATGGATATCATTCACAGGAGTTATCGTTGGCACTTTATCAGAGAGAGGAAAGGGCAGCTGCTACTAAAATTGATCTGGTGAGTTTGTGATAAGAACCATATATTATGTGTATATATGGAATTACGAAACTTCCTTAACCTCATTAATATTGGTTTTGTAACAGAGTTTTCAACTTCACGATCAAGGAGACAAGGTTGAATTTTCAGGACCCTTGTTATCTCAACCATATAAAGTTGATGAATTCTTAGAAAGGCATGAACGCCACATCAGAAGGGCGACCCGGAACTCATGGTTCCATAGAGGTACAAGATAATAGTACTGATTAAATGTATACTTTACTGTGTAGCTCACTTTTCTGTTTGACCAAGATAGTCCTCAAGTAATTAAAGGCCCTAAACTAAGACCTTTAATGATATTTGTAATAGCCTTGTTGGCTTAATAGTGCGACTTCTGAATTGCAGGTAAGAAGCAAGGGAAGTAAGTTATCTGATAGGCTCCAATTGACTAGATCAAGAAGAATAGAAGTCTCAACAAGAAAACAGGATATACAAAGGTTCAGCCTGGTAGATGCCATTTCCAAATTCTGACTAGGCTGCTACATCTAATAGTTGAGAAAGTTCAAATCTTCACCACCATTTCACTCTAGAATATTTTGGAGAGGAGGAAAGAATGGTTAGGATGATCACATTTTCTCTGATTTAAACCTTGTGTTTGCCTGATTTAGTTCTCTCTTTCCTTGTCTTTTGGCAAAGCCCAAATCCAATGTATATACTCTAGATTAGTAGTAATGGTTTCTGAGGAAAAGCCTTGTTTATTTTCTTGGTTCATAAGGCATAGGTATCAGGCTTATTTTCTTATTCTGTAGCCTTGGTTATTCTAAAGTTCTTTAATTTGTGGGAGATTCAAAAAGACCAAGTTTAGGATGCAAGTATAGGCTTCTTTTATATTGATGGAGACCTCATAACTAAGCCCAAACAAAACTAAGCAATTATAGGCTTCTTTTATATCTCTGCTAAATATCCCAAACCTGATATGAATGTGTGTTTTATGGAACTGATGGCAACCACAGGCTTGGCTGCAACTACAGATTGTTAGCTTTGTTGTGGACTCTCTTGTCCAAGATTAACATTCCAACATTAGAAAACTCATGTAAAACCAGCAGGAAGAAGCAAAACATTATGTTCTAGGATTTCAAATCCCATTCAAATCATAATACAAGAACATAGTGCTACTAGCTAGCTCAATATCAATCAGCATCAACAAGTAGCTGGTGAGCTTGCACCAAAGGAATGAGGACAAATGCAAAACCACATTAGCCATGTAAGGTCTATTTGGTTGTGCTTAGTGTTAAAAAGGCTTTTAACACTTCCAGAAACTCCACCAAACATGCCCTAAAGTAAGCTAGGGCAGGAGGATTGGATGTGTGATGAAATATTGAAATGAAGGCATCCATTATTGGAAGGGAAAGTGGAACAGTGAAAGGAACCAATGGGCCAAATGTGTCACCACCATAGAAAATAGGGCAAATACCAATAATTTGAAAGGATGTGGGTCCTTCATTTTAATTACACATAGATATTGAAGCAATTACTCACACTATTACCATAAATTACCTTAACAGAAAAATGATGGTGAAGGGTTCAGCTTTTAATAACACTGGCATTGGAAGGGTAGATCTCACTTTCATCATCATAATCATCTTCCTTCCCCAATTGGTATTTGATAATAGTATTCTTTCACTCAAATATGCTGCTGGGGTGCACATGGCATGCATGCAGTGGCGTCAATCATTTCAGATGATGATCATAATCACTCACCGTTGATACTGTTGACTTTTTGATGAATACTGGCAATAATGCATGTAATTAAGTCTTGTGGTTTTAGATCACGTACACCTTTACCTTCCTCGAGTCGTCCTTGCCTCTGTGGTCCAAACTCCTAGTCCTACCCGACATGTGCCTATCATTTCTTCAATTGTTGATTTGTGTATTTGTTTTTTGTTTTTTTTATTAGGGATTCTTTCATTAGGAAGGAAGAATTTCTCCCAACCTTCCGCAAGGTAAGCCGATGAAACTAATCTCCCATTACATTTCTCGTGGTTTTAGATCACGTACATCTTTATCTTACTCGAGTCGCCCTTGCCTCTGTGGAGAGATTTTTCCATGGTACCGTCACTCCACGTGACATATGTGACGGTGTCATGTGATTGGTTCATTGAATATTTTATATTTTATGTACTAACTGTTTAATTAATATTTTATATGCATTAACCAATAAAAGTGGCCCGTCACATATCCACGTGGAGTGACGGGCTCACTTAAAAATTTTCGCCTCCTCTGTGATCCAAACTCCTAGACCTACATGACATGTGCCTCTCATTTCTTCAATTGTTGATTTGTGTATTTGTTTTTTTTTTTAATTAGGGATTCTCTCATCATGAATGATTTTTCCCAACCTCTTGGAGAGTAAGTCGAGGAAACTAATCTCCCTTCGCGGAACGAGTTGTCGCTGGCCACTAGTGCTTGATAGGTGCACAAACCTAAAGACCCCTCAAACCTGCCCAAGTTTGGTTTCGAATTCCTGACCTCCTATTACTAGGATGCATGAACAGTTCTCTCCCAATTTGGATGGTACAAGTTTGTCAACACAACCACACCAAGTGGTTGTGTATTTGTTTATTTGATTACAAGGATTTCTATTCAGATTAACAAACAATTCACACTTTAATTAATTACTTGATAATCATATTGTATGGTAAATTAAGTCAATCCGTTGTCTCTAATTTTATGAGTAATTTGCTTCCACGTACTGCTGGCTGCTTTTTATGATTGTCAAAGAGAAGAAAGATTATGATCACAAGCATGTGGTGCCACTAATCTCAAGCATTAATTTAATCAAAAGCCTGCCTTAATTTCATTTTGATCCTAATTTTCTTTTCTAACATTTCTCTTAATTAATTTCATCTGCCCATTCATTCTAGCCAGATTTGTAGTACTTAATTTTTCTGGTTATATCACAATTTTTTTTTTCCTGGTTATCACAAAGTTAAAGACCCATATATTCTGATAAGTAATTAAAAACTCAAAAGTTAAAAAGCATTAAGACTAAAAACCCGTCAAATTAACATCACCCATTGGTCAACTAAAATGTGTTCAAGAAAAGTAGCTATGTGCATAAAGACCTTTCATGCATTGCTTGTCCAGCACCCTACATTAATTAATTTGTCACCGTCCATTCCTTAGGCTAGATGAAAGTCAGTAATTGGATGGCGGTGATCGGTGCCTTAAGAAAACAAAGAAAAGATGCGACCCAAACTTGGGAGGCCAAATTTTGTGTTGACTTCCTCATTTATGTGAAGCCTGATTGGTCGGTTCCAACTTCACTTGGTGATCTAGGATACAGCCTAATCCGCTTGGCCAAATGAACCCACGTGAGAGAAATCACGTGGTTTCCAGTTGCTAGACGACAGGGTCACAGGGCTAAGCAGTCCAAAGCTGTTGTCGTATTTTGGAGAAGGAGCAAAAAGACGTTTCGGGAAACGTAGAAGATTAGAAGAAGAAACGTTTAGATCGGCTGACGTGTCACCTAGTACCTAACCATGAAAATCACCCAGAGAAGAAAGTGAGAGTGGCGCACTGCGCACACAACAGTTGTTAGAGGGGAAATTTCGGGATTGAGGATTGGTTGCTACACGACGACGTAACGAGTTTTCCACGATAACCATGATTCCCTACCCAACTGATTGTAATTAATTAATTACTAATTTTCCCAAACAAAAATTAATTACTATTTTCTTTTAGAGTTTTGAAAATTACAATATGTATATGGCATGGCATGTTGTGCCCTTCGAGCATGTTGTGCCCTTCGAGCATGTTGAGCAATACTATTTTCTTGCCCATTCATGAATGCCAAATTCCACCAAGCAGTACAAGCACTCATCGAAATTAATTTTCAAACATAAGTTGCACGAATATTAGATATGGGTACTTAGAATATTAAACGACATGAGAGGACAACACGATTTTGTTGAGGAAGACTAAACCTACATAACACGTGGGAATGATATGATACACGTTCATACAATTCGATTGATGTTGATCCAAAAGTGTGATGAGCAACGAGCCGCTGTTATCAAAGAGAAAAAGGAAACGGTGTCTTCTAATATATTTATTTTTTTTGCCAAAATAAATTGTGCACTGTTGAGTTTAATTTTTTAAAATTATAATGATATTTCTTTTTATGAAAGACGTTATGATCGACCATTCAAAACGGTATAGTTATTTTCTAATGTATAGTTTTCTGTTTTTTATCAAGAAAAAAAAACATGGTTTTCTGTTTTACAAATAACTCCATTTCTAAAATTTAAAAGTACTTACCTTTTAAATTTATTCCTAATATGATAATATTCCCGACAGAGACAGTAAGTTATTTATCAATCTGACTTTTAAATTTTAACCTTCCTTTTTTACCAGGAGTTACACATTAACTTTTGAGACAGTAACAGTGTCCATTATTTAATTTACAACTAATCCTTTCATTAATAACCAGTATCGCGTGATTGCCACGTAGATCGTTGCCCGTTCCCTCTCTTTTTTTTTTTTTTTTTTTTGGTCTGGAATAATTCTTCAATAAAACCCAAACAGGGCCGAGACAACAACCAAGGCCTACGGAAAAAAGCCACCCAACAAGAAGCTCTCCAAGTCAAAGCCTAAAAAGACTAAGACAAGAGAAACCAAACAGACAGAAACAGAAAAAACTAGACAAGACACAGACAGCAAAAAAGAAACAAAATGAAGACATCAAGAGCAGAGATGAGAATCCAGCGATCTCCGATCAGGGATTGGGATAGGCGGAGGACATGGCAACCCGTCGCGGGATAGGACATGAACAAGGGAAGACGGCGGCCTGTGTAACCAGACGTCCGGGCACGTCTTCCTCACAATAAGCGACGCAACAAGATGGGCTGCAGAGTTCGCTTTTCTAGAGATCCAACTCCAGGTGAGCGGACGATGATGGGCATGAAATGCCTTGATTCTTTCAATAGTAGGGGCAATTCTCCAATCCTTCTTCCACATGGTGTTGATAATACCATTAATAAGATCCTGGCAATCAGATTCGATGATGATCGGAGAAGGATGAAGCTTCTTGGCTAAATTAAGAGCAAGGCAAGCAGCTCGAGCTTCGGCTTCAACGGCGGCATTTGTATGGCAGAGGAGGGAATCTCCATCAACAAGAGTACCCCGATAGTCACGAACAATGGCAGCAAGGCCTGCCAGGTTAGAATCTTTCAACCAAGCTGCATCAAAATTTATCTTGAAAGAGCCTTGAGGGGGTGGAGTCCAACTTGGGGGGGAAGCACAATAATTCCCAGGAGGAGGAGTGGGTGTTGGGGGTTGTGGGTGAGTGGTTGGATTAATGGTGTGGGTAATGGGGAATGAAATGTTAGCTTGGGGACATGGATGAGGCAAAGGGTGAAGAGCTGGATTAGAGTTTGGAATGGGGGTGGGATGATGATTATGGGAAATTAAACCTTGTTGTTGGATGATTAGGAACTCAGAAGCTGCTCTCTCAGCTCGATCAACAATAACAGAGGGGAGCACCTGAGAAGCCTGATAAATGAGATTACATCTACTTTTCCATAATTCCCAACACAAGAAAGAAATCTTGGTAAGACTAGTAGATTGTAGCATTTTGTCTTGGCCAGCAATGTTGACAATTTTCTCTATCCATCTATCAAAAGATGTGATTTCCTGAATCTTGATTTTATAATGGAGAGAGCAACCAAACCACACACAAATAGCAGTAGGGCATAGCAATAGAATGTGCTCAGGAGTCTCTGGGAGTAGACCACATGTAGGGCAAATGGGAGAGTTGGTGATCTTTTTCTGGAAAAGGTTGTGGTAGGAAGGTAAGGTATTGTTCAGGGCTTGCCAAAGGAAGTGCTTGATTTTGGGAAGAGTCTTGATAGACCAGATAGCTCTCCAGACTTTTTCTTGGACTCTATGAGAGGAATGGCTAATGGAACCAGTGGGTTTGTAATTTAGGATATGGAAAAGGTTATACCCAGATTTGACCGAATAGCAACCATTTTTTGTAGCAGGCCAAATCAAATTGTCTTCCACTAACTCATCACTTAGCAACATCATTTTGATAGATTTCCTGTCAGGCTCAGAGATTAAGCTGCTAATTGGATCCAGGTTCCAAGTGTAATCTTCCCAATTAATAAGGTGAGACACCTTGCTCGGACAAGTCTGGGGAATTGGAAGAACAGGTCTAATAAAACCTGGATCAGAGTGAAGAAGCCATTTATCCTCCCAAATGTTGATTAGATTACCATTGCCCACTTGCCACCTTGAGCCCTCCACAATTAGAGCTTTGCCCTCAAGGAGGCTACTCCACGCCCAAGAGGCTCTTGAGCCCTTCCCAGCATGAAGAATGCTTGAGTGTGGGTAATAAATGCCTTTGATCACACGAGCCCAAAAAGCATCTGGTTCAGAATGAAGCCTCCAAACTTGCTTGGCTAGAAGTGCAATATTGAAGTCTCCGAGATTTCTGAAACCCAGACCCCCATTAGATTTAGGAAGACCCAAATAATCCCAGCTCTTCCAGTGGATCCTATTTTCATTTTGCTTCTGTCCCCACCAAAACTTTGCCATAAGAGAATCAAATTCTTTGCATAGTGTAGACGGGAACTTGAAACAATGCATCGGAAAGGAAGGAACTGCCATTGCCACTGATTTGATTAGGACCTCCCTAGCAGCAGTAGATAAGGTTCCCATCTTCCATCCTTGAAGCTTGTCCATAAGACGATCCTTGATAAATGATAAGGAGGCTTTTTTCGATCGACCCCAAACTGTGGGCAAGCCCAAGTATTTCCCTGGGTTTGAAGTTAGAGGCACATTTAAAATTGTTCTAAGCTCTTCTATCAACTGATCTGGAGAATTTGGAGTACAGAAGAGGCTAGATTTATCAAGATTGACCAATTGACCAGATGCATCACAGTAGACATTTATTAATCTCATAAGCTCTTCACAATCTACCTTAGAAGCTCTTAAGAAGAACAACGAGTCATCCGCGAAAAAAAGATGAGAGAGAGGAGGGGTGAATTGGCTAAGGTAAATTCCTCTGATGGAACCATTAACACAAGCTTTATGGATGAGAGAGGAGAAAACCTCAGTAGTGAAGAGGAAAAGGTATGGGGAGATGGGGTCTCCTTGCCTTAGGCCCCTTGAGGGTTTAAAAAATTCTCCAGTCTTTCCATTTATCGTTACTGCAAGTGTGACAGATCTCACACAACCCATCAGGAGAGAAACCCAGCCTCTTGCAAATCCCATCTTCAACAAAATTGCCTCCAAAAAGTCCCACTCGACCCTATCATAAGCCTTGCTCATGTCAAGCTTAAGGGCCAACTCATGTAACTCCCCATTCTTTCTCAATTTGAGATAGTGAAAGGCTTCATGGGCAACAAGAATATTGTCTTGTATTTGACGACCGGGGACAAAAGCACCTTGAAAGGGAGAGATGATATTGGGGAGGAAAGATTTGAGTCTACTTGCTAGGATCTTAGAGAGGATTTTGTAGGAATAGTTGCAGAGGCTAATAGGGCGGAATTGGCTCACCATTTCTGGATTTGGAACTTTGGGAATAAGGACAATGTTGGTACGGTTCAAGCTTTCTAAGATTTCACCAGTTCTAAAGAACTCCTTTGCTGCACCATTCACAATCTCATTTACTGTACTCCAATAATTATGGTAGAAAATACCATGGAAGCCATCGGGCCCTGGAGATTTGTGGGCCCCCATTTGATAAGCAGCTTCTTTCACTTCATCTAAAGAGATAGGCTTGAGAAGGCTTACGTTTGTTTCAGCCGAGATTATAGGATTAATTGCAGCAAGGGCTTCTGACCAGTCTCTAGTGCCAACACTAGTGAAAATATCTTTAAAATATCCTTCAACCTCATCTCTAATAGCCTCTTCTTTATCCAACCAGCTATTCATGTTATCTTTCAGCTTGAGGACTCTGTTTCGTTGTCTTCTGTGAACCGTAGTAAGGTGAAAAAACTTTGTGTTAGAATCACCCGCCTTTAACCAGTTGACCCTGGATCGTTGAGCCCAATACTTTTCTTCTTTGTCCCAAAGCACTGCAAGTTCAGCCACTAAGCCAACAGACCTTTCGCGAGCATCGACACTGCTGGTTTCCTGGATTTTTTGTAGATCCTCCAAATTCTTGGTGATTTTCCGCTTGTTGTTGGAGAATTTTCTACTCCATCGAGCCAGATTCTTGCTACAACGGTTTAGGTTAACAACCCATTGATTAGCAAAAGAGTCATTTATTTGGTCATCCCAAGCATCAACTATTACTTCTTCGCACTCTGGATCATCACCCCAGCTGGGCTCGAACTTAAATTTTTTTGGTCCTCTTTGGAGAGGAGGGTCAGTATTAATAACCAAAGGACAGTGATCTGAGCCCACCATTGTAGAGTGAAACACACTAGAATCAGGCCATCTTTCAAGCCAACTCGCATTCACAACACTCCGATCCAATCTGATTCTGATTAAACCCCCATCAGGCCAGTTGTTAGACCACGTGAACTTCTGACCTTTAGCTTGAATATCAATGAGGTCGTTTGAGTGCATGAAGTCGCGAAGATACCTCCTTTTTCCTGGGTTCCAAGGATTGCCTCCTTCTTTCTCGTGAGGCCAAATAAACTCGTTGAAATCCCCAGAGCAGATCCATGGGAGATTGATTGCTCCAGCAAGATTAAACAAGCTATTCCAGAACCTTGGCTTATTCTCCTTTCTAGGGGGGCCATAGAACCAGGACATTCTGATATTTGACCCATCAGCTTTAAAAGAAACGATTGTATCAATAAGGTTAACTGACTTAGAAAGGACTTGGACATTCACACTATGGTCCCACCACAAGGCAAGGCCACCACCAGTATTTACAGGCTGAACTGAGATCCCAAACGGGAAGTTGCACTCTTTCCTCTTTTTTTTGAGATTTTTGTTTTTCATCCTAGTTTCCGAAAGAAATACGAAAGTGGGGCGGAATTTGAAAATCAGCTCCTTAAGAGCTTGGCTAGTCATGGCGCACCCCAGCCCATGACAATTCCAAGATAGGTGTATCATTGATGCCTTGTGGCTGTAGGCCAGCCACCACCGCCTTGGAGGTCATCTCCTCCAATAGAGTCAACAATATTTGTATTGCCCAGTGTGTAGTGCTCAATATCCAAACTTGCTTCCACATTAACATCAAGGTTGTTTAGGGACAAAGAAAGTCTCTCGCTCCTTCCACTTTCATAGGCCCTACTCCCATCACTTGTCAGGCTAATCCTCTTAGGATGTTTGTGAATTTTGGTTTTAGGCTCATTCCTTGTTCTTTTGGTAGCACTGGACCCAATGGCATCAGAGGACATGTGTCGTTTGGGAAGAGTGGTGGGGAAATAGTGGGGTGGTGGATTTTGGGACACTTGTTGTAGCTGGTGACTCGGTGTAGTTAATGGACTTTGTTGCTCCAAAGCATTTGAGGGGATGTGGTTGTAAGATGGTGGTGGGGTCTGGGAATTGAATATTGTTGACTGGTGTGTGGGTAAGGTGACATCAAAAACCTGTTGACAAGGTGTCGTTGCTCTTGGGGATGAACAATGTATGATCCCATCATAGTTCATGACAGTGGATGACGTGGCATGGTGGGTGTTTTGTTGACTATGATCACGGGACAAAAGAGGTCTAGCGACTAGGGA
The DNA here is from genome assembly GCA_029955375.1 of Rubus parviflorus. Lineage (NCBI taxonomy): Eukaryota > Viridiplantae > Streptophyta > Magnoliopsida > Rosales > Rosaceae > Rubus > Rubus parviflorus. The sequence goes on from JARGGL010000009.1 coordinate 11,536,943, forward strand.
TGGTAAATGACAATTATCAAATATTACCTCTTGTCCAATCGGAGTCAAAACCTGCTCAGCTCTGTTTGTAGGTAGGGGTGAAGGGGACTGCACTGTTGGAGGAGTCAAGGCAAGTTGGAAGCCATTCCAGCCTACTCTGAAGTCTTGATTGTAGCCTGGGTTGTCCTGTCGTTGTCTATCTTGGGGTTGGGAGCCTTGACCTGTAGTGGGGCTGGGAATATTGACCTGTAACGGCTCAATTCTCTGTCCTGCAGTCCGGCGACTCCTTGCCGGTCTTACCACCTGAATCTGAGAGGTTTGGCCAGGGCTCCGAAAAGCTGAAGTCGCCATCCAGTCACCATAGACTACATCATCAGGTCGTGGTTCATCAGCTCTGGGGCAGGGGCTTGTCATAGTTTCTATGTGGCCAAGTCTTCCACAACAAAAACAAAATCTTGACAGCTTTTCGTACTTAAATTCAACCCAGGTGTTGGTATCATCTTCCCTTGGTAACTTGAAGCCAGCGGGCAGGGGTCTAGTACCATCAAGAAGAACTCGAACACGGAGAAAGCAGTAGGTACCATCTGGGCCTTCAAGAGGATCATCCATTTTGATAAACTCACCAAAGTGCTCCACCATTTCCTCTACATTGGCTGTAGAGAACATGTAAGGGGGAACCCCTCGCATTTGGATCCAGAAAGCTATGTTGTTGCAGGGGAGTTCCTCAATAGCTAGATGATCAGGCCAAGGCTGGACATGCACAGAGTAGCCCTTTACAGACCAGGGAGAGTTTTCCAACATATCCTTGGCAATTTCTTCACTCAGAACAGTGACTGAAAACAAGCGATCAGTTGGATCTCGCTCGTCTCTGGCAGTGATGCCAACATTTCCATACCTAGCCCAGGCCTTCTTCAGCATATCAATGGTGGAAGGCTTGTGGGGAACCTTGTCTGCAAAGATGACAGCAGCCAGGCGAACTTTCCGATCAAGACTGGTAAGAGAAAGCTTTTCCCTTAGTCGAATGATGAGGTCTTGGGTATCTGCATTATCATTCTCCATTTGAGTTGGTGGGGGTTTGGCTTGCAAGTAGTATTTGTGTAGAATGAGGAGGAGGAGTAGGAAAAGGAGAAAGATGGGTGTGGTTGTTATGTAGGGAGGATGGTTACTTGTAGTCATATAGATAAGCATTGCTTGGGTTTGGGCATTAATATTCCACCGGGTTCCAGCAAGGATCATAAGGCTAAACATTAGCCAAGAAAACAGAGAAGTGATGAAATTTGCAGGCTCTTTCAAATTTGGGAGCTTGGCTTGCACTGAAAAGGAAAATTTCGAATCACACACAGCCTATTCTAGTGAAAAAAACAGGGCAGTGGTGATGAAAGTATTAATGGGAAGTGTTGGTACTGGTATATAAATGAGGAGGTTAGGTTATGTAAATGGGTTTGATTGGTCTGTGGCTGCAAAAAGGATTAATGTGTATCCAGATCTGGGGATTGAGAAGTGGACTGATGATGGGTTTACTGGAAACGCTCTTCTGATAATGGAGTAGATTTGTTAGAGGTTGGGATAATAAATGATGCACAGGGGAGCAAAAGAAAGACAAGACAACAAGAGTTAAGAGGGTTACTGTGGACGCCTGAACTGAGACAAGCTCAGGGAGACTCCCACGGAGGAGAGGGTGCTGAGACAAGCTCAGGGTGCTGAGACAAGCTCAGGGAATATGTCCTTGCCCGTTCCCTCTCTGAGCTGCCAAACCCAAACAACAGAAAACAAAGAAAAAAAAAATTGAAATCGAAAGAGAGAAAGAGAAAGCGAGAGTTGCAGACAAGGAGACGGGTCTTATAGTTTTCTCCTTTTCAGTCCACTACGCTTCTTTCTCTCTCTAAATTCCCAATTCTCTCTTTCATATTTTCAATTTCCAAACCCTCACTACCACACTTGTTCTTGGAAAATTCATTTCGCTTTCTATTTTAGCTGTTTGCTCAATTGGAGAATTCCTCCTCATTTCGCCGGAGAGGTTGGTTCGTTCGGTTCGGGTTTGGACCGTGTAGAATCGGGTGAGGACGAGATCTGGATAAGCTTGTTTCAGGTGATCGAAATTGTGATCCAATTGGAGCTTCGTTTAATTACCGTTTTGGATCCGATCGGGGGAGAAACAGCGCCACCAGCAGATGGCGCTGTTCAGAAGGTTCTTTTATCGGAAGCCGCCGGATCGGCTTCTAGAGATTTCTGAACGGGTGTACGGTAAGTCACCGTCTTTATCTTTCTTGACAATTTGACCCCAAATTCGCTGAATTTTGAGCTCGCACGGTATTCTGGTTTTTCTGTGCTCAATTATGGATTTTTCGTGTCGTTTCTGGACAATGGGGATGGATATTTGTCAAATTGGGAGTTTCTTTAGGGTTCTTTGTTGTAATGCGTTCGGCCTGGTGCATAAATTGGTGTCAAATTTTCCTGTGTGTTTGTGCACATATTCTTTTTGCGTAATTCAGCTGACGCCTTGCCTCAATTGTAATAATGATACTGAATATGGTGAAACAAGCTGGGGCAGAGCTGTAGAGTTGCAAGAAAAGTTGAAGGAATTGAATTTCACTGCTTATCTACTGAACAACTCTGAAGCTGAATTCCAACGTATTGGTTTTACTGCACTCCTGATCATGTGATTGGTGTTAAAATCAAGCTGAATCGAGAAAGAAACCTTTTAGATAGAAGCAGAAAGGCTTTGTCAAAACTGAGATATTCTTCTTTTCTACAATTTATTCAAAACAGAGGCTTTTGTTTGGTGATGTAGGAGTACAAATTGTTAGGGTCATTTTGTTAGTTTTCCTTTAAGAACTGGGAAATGTGTTTGATAACATGTATTTGTGTTATGGAAGTTTGTGCACCTTTTTTTTTTTCTTGGTTTTGTTCTTACATAAATTTTCTATCGCTTAGTGATTCTCTTAGTGCAAGATTGATTTAGAACTTCTTAGTGTCAATGGGATTAATTGTCATTTAACTTCCCTTCTTATGCAGTTTTTGACTGCTGCTTCTCCACCGATGTGTTGGAAGAAGATGAGTACAAAGTGTACTTGGGTGGCATTGTAGCACAGCTACAGGACTACTTCCCTGATGCTTCTTTCATGGTGTTTAACTTCAGAGAAGGGGAGAGACGGAGCCAAATTTCAGACGTGTTGTCCCAGTATGACATGACAGTTATGGATTACCCTCGGCAATATGAGGGATGCCCACTGCTGCCACTGGAGATGATTCATCACTTCCTTCGATCAAGTGAAAGTTGGTTGTCATTGGAGGGGCAACAGAATGTACTGCTGATGCACTGTGAAAGAGGAGGATGGCCTGTTCTTGCCTTTATGCTCGCAGGTCTTTTGCTATACCGTAAAAATTACACTGGGGAGCAGAAGACTCTTGAAATGGTTTACAAGCAGGCTCCTAAACAGCTTCTCCATCTTTTGTCTCCTTTAAACCCACAACCTTCGCAGCTTAGATTTCTTCAGTACATTTCACGAAGAAATCTGGGTGCTGATTGGCCTCCATCAGATACACCTCTATTTTTGGATTGTCTGATACTTAGAAACCTTCCACTTTTTGATGAGGGAAAAGGTTGCAGGCCTTTTATACGAGTTTATGGTCAGGACCCTTCAACTCCGGCTAACAGAAGTTCTAAGCTTCTCTTTTCAAATTTAAAGACTAAAAACAATACTCACCACTACGTACAGGTAATGTCTACTTCATGCAACTCAATCGGATAAATAAAATAAGTTTTGAAGTGTTCTTATGAATCCTAATCGCAGGCAGAGTGTATGCTGGTGAAAATGGATATCCGTTGTCGTGTTCGAGGGGATGTGGTAGTCGAATGTATCCACCTGGATGAAGATCTGGTTCATGAAGAGATGATGTTCAGGGTTATGTTCCACACAGCATTTGTACGGTCAAATATATTGATGCTAAGCCGTGACGATATTGATATTCTTTGGGATGCCAAGGACCAGTTCTCAAAGGACTTCAGAGCAGAGGTATGTTATTGTTATCCTTATGTGCATGTCCTTTTCAGAAGCTTTAGGAGTTGAATGCATGCTCAAATCTGTATCAGGTACTCTTTTTGGACGCTGATGCTGTTGTGCCTAATCTCACCACAGTTGTGGCAAGTGATGATGGAAATGAGACAGGGACTGCTTCACCTGAGGAATTTTACGAGGTGGAAGAAATCTTTAGCAATGTCATAGATGGGCAGGAACTGAAGTTGGCATTTGATACTGCACTGATTCACAACAATGCAACCGAAAATATAGATCACAAAGAAGTATGGAAGGATGATTTAGAGCCTCACTCATTCCAAGACTGTACGTCAGATGATGGGAACCACAAAAAGGACAGAAATGTGGATTCTACTACTGATGCGGTGAAGGACATTGCTGTGGATGATGTAAAGTACAAGCTAGAAGAGGTGGATTCCAATCTGGATGCAGTGAAAGACATTGCCGTGGATGATGGGGATACAAAGTCGAATTTCATCTTAATTTCTGCTAATGTTCCAAGTCATGAAGGAACTAAGGAAGTGGCAGAAGAGGTGTGTGAAAAATTGGAAGAGATGAAAGATATAACTGATGGAGAAGACACTTCTCCACAGAAGCTAGAGACCAAGGCTTTACAACAAAAACTGAATGCTGAGGTCTCTAGACAAAAATCTGAGAAATTGCAGCCACCCACTTCTAGGAGACAGCCTCTATTGAACACAAAAACAGCTTCAGAAACAACGCTAACAAAACAGAAGGCTAAACAGCAAGAAACTCAGGGCCCTTCAGCAAAAATAGCAAAATCAAATGCGGTATCTAGGTGGATTCCTCCTAACAAAGGCTCTTATACTAATTCAATGCACGTTTCATATCCACCATCAAGATATAATAGTGCACCAGCTGCTTTTGTCAATTCCGCTCCTTCAAAAGATACGAATGCAAACCCCAAATTGAAGGCTTCTGTTAATACTGCATCTGGAACTTCATCGAGGGATGTGGCAAGTGACCTGAAAAATAGTAATGTTGATCCTTTGAAGCATTCAGAATCTGCACCAGAAACACTTGCATCCTGCCTGCCATCAACAGTTCATCCAAATCAAGAGACACATACTTCCTCTGTTTCCACACCACATATTGGCCCACAACAAGTAGTGGCCGTTCCACCTCTGCCTCCGCCTCTCTTGCCCCCGCCTAACTCTAACCTCTCATCATTAAGCAGTCTTGCTCATGAGTCTTTGTCACCAGCTACCCCATCTTTACAGGTAGCTGCACTAGCAACTACTCCATCACCTCCTCCTCCTCCACCACCACCACCTCCTCCACTAAGTAGTAATGTGGTGTCCTTAAAGCCCCCTTCACTCTCATCCCCATTTTTGTCTCCGCCCCCACCACCTCTGCCTCCACCTACTAGTTGGCAGAATACTGGTATACCTGCCCCCCCTATAGTTCCACCTCCTCCTCCCTCCATTAAAGCTAGTGGGCAAAATAGTGGCACCATATTGCCTTCACAACCTTCATCATCCCTTTGGAAGGTTGGGTACTCTTCAGCCACCCGTGTTTTGGTGGGAAGTTCTCAACCACCTCCTCCACCTCCCGCTCCTCCCCTTCCACCTCCTTCTGTTCAGGGTGCTTCAAGTGCATTGAAACTTGGTGTTGGGATCCCTACACCACCGCCACCGCCACCGCCACCACCACCACCCCCTACTCATGGTACTGCACCACCTTCTCCAACACATGGAGCTCCACCACTGCCACCACCTCCACCTCCACCTCCACCTCCAATGTCTGGCCTTGCACCTCCACCACCCCCACCACTTTCACGTGGAGCTCCATCTCCACCACCACCACCACCACCACCTCCGCCTCCAATGCAAGGAACTCTACCTCCACCACCCCCACCTCCCTTACGTGGAGCTCCGCCTCCACCACCCCCTCCTCCTTCGTATGGAGCTCACCCCCCACGTTTAGTGCAAGGTGCTCCATCTCCTCCACCACCACCTCCAATGCAAGGAGCTCCGCCTCCACCTCCACCTCCTCCTTCGTATGGAGTTCAACCACCACGTTTAGTTCAAGGTGCTCCATCTCCACCACCTCCACCACCACTTCCAGGAGCTCCACCTCCGCCACCACCTCCAATGCATGGAGCCCCGCCTCCACCACCCCCTCCAATGCGTGGGGTGCCACCTCCACCACCTTCAATGTATGGTGCTCCACCTCCTCCTCCACCTCCTGGTGGAGGTCGGGCACCCCCACCTCCCCCGCCACCCGGTGGAAGTCGGGCTCCCCCACCTCCCCCACCACCTGGTGGAGGTCGGGCGCCCCCACCTCCTCCATTGCATGGAGCTCCACCTCCTCCACCACCTCCAGGAGCTCGTGGTCCTGGACCTCCTGCTCCACCTGGACTTCCAGGTGGTGCTCCACCACCACCACCTCCATTGGGTGCCAAAGGTAATGATGCAAGAGGCCTTTCTTCTGGAAGAGGACGTGGATTTTCACGTCCAGGGATGGGCCCTTCTGCTACAGCACCTCGAAGATCCTCCTTAAAACCACTACATTGGAGCAAGGTGACAAGGGCATTGCAAGGAAGCTTATGGGAAGAACTGCAAAGACATGGAGGGACTCAAATGTATTCCATTTCCTGTGTTATTTTTCTACTTATCGTTGCTGTAGTAGTATTTTTCAGCTGTAATCCAGAGTGGACCTCCATTTTTGGAATTTGCAGACTTTCTCTCTACTGCTTGCAGTCAATAATCGGAAGCATGTCCTACAAGGATGATCATTGCCAAAAATCAGCCAAATCATAGATATTGTGTTTATCTGCACAATATGGATGACCAAATGGCTTCCAATAGGCTGATTATTTGTATGTATGATCCTTGAAGACGGTTCCAATTAATTATTGAGCTGCTTTGCAGCGCAAAAATGGAAGTCCACTCTAGTACTGGCCCGGTTAATTATAAGGATCATACTTGTCATACAAACACATGTTTTTGTCTCATAATTGCTCTGTTTCAAATCACTAATGTTTTCTTTTTTATTCTAGTGCGCCTGAATTTGATGTGTCAGAGATAGAGAGCCTTTTCTCTGCAACAGTTCCAAAACCTGCTAATAAATCTGGAGACCGACGCAAGTCTGCTGGATCCAAACCTGACAAAGTCCACCTGGTAAGTTCATACATGCCACTGTTGGAAGTAATAAACACTCCATCCCTCTATTTTACAGGAGTTACTATTGCTCAATTGCAATCATATTGATTAATATGGTGTGCAATGATACTGCCTGTTGGCTATAATTGTTAGTTTGTCTTCTGAAAAAAAATATTTGTTAAAGCAGAAATTTATTTGATGATTCTCAGTTCAAAAAACAGCTTTTATTTTTTCTATTTTTGCAATAGTGTAAAACTTGGAAGCTGTTACTTCTCTACTGTGTTACTATGATCTTCTTCATACTATATATTGTAGATTGACCTGAGAAGGGCAAACAACACTGAAATTATGCTCACAAAAGTTAAGATGCCGCTTCCTGATATGATGGTAAGCTTCTTCTTCTTTTCATGATTTAGTTTCTGATGTGGGAATGATGATGTAGTACTTTAGCTAATGATGTACTAAACTAACATTTTCAGGCTGCCGTTTTAGCAATGGATGAGTCAGTATTAGATGTAGATCAGGTGGAAAATCTAATTAAGTTTTGTCCTACTAAAGAGGAGATGGAACTTCTCAAGGTGTAGCTTTTATTTTACCTTCAAATTGTTTTCCTCATTTTCGGCCATTTTGTTTTTTGTTGTTCGCTTTGCAGAGCTTAATCTCTACGTTTATTATCTGGTCAAGTTTCTAGTATTCTCATCTTCTTCTCATTTATTTTCTACCTTCTTGGTTGTGATTTGCTATTTTTTAATGATTTTTTAGAACTATACTGGCGACAAGGAGACCCTCGGGAAGTGTGAACAGGTATCACAAAGTTACAACTTTTCATATTAACGAGATCATAATATTTTCTTAGTTGAATTTGTTATTAATTGCAATGTTGAGGACCTTGAGCAAGTGTTTCCCTTGGTAGATTTGTAAGCGAGTCATTTAACTGTGGCCTTCATTGTGTTGTATGCAAAAGCTATGATGGGTTCTTAAAAACATTCAAGAACTCATCAACTATTTAAAATAATCATGAGCTCATCAAATATCCCTATGATATTGTCCTCTTTGAAGAAGCTGACATATTAAGGAAACAAATTTGAAGCTGACATATTAAGGAAACAAATTTGTCCATTCACACTTATTCGGATTACTTTTCCAATACTATTGGACTTATTTAAAATGCAGAGTAATGGAAGGCTTGAGGATGGGTTGATAATGTGGAAAACTGTCAATAAAATGCTTGAAAATATACCGAGTTCTTTTGGTTGTGAGAGTTGAATAATAGATGGATCTTTTTTTGTTTTCATTTTTCATTTTCATTTTAGTCTCTCCTTGCCTTCTCTCAAGAGGATAATTTGGACTAGTTATTGACATTTGTTGAAAGGTCTTGGTTAGAAGAAGTCAGTAATGTGAAGGCCAAAAAAATGATGTGTTGGGCTATGTTTTGAGGGAAATAATGTACCTTTCCTTGTTCAAAATTCTGAATTGCCCTGTTACAGGTTTAAATGGTTAGCTCAAATTAGATATAGGAACAAATTGGAGACAATTAGTCCGCATAGCATATAGTGGAGACGATGTCTCATAAGGTGGAGTCAATCCATCCATTGTGTTTGTAGTGCTCTACATTACATAATGATCAATCTTTTGGCGTGTTTTTGAACTTTGTTTATCCTATACATTTTTCATGTTATTCAGACGATATTGCTAATAGCATGTGTTAGATATTTGGAGTGCATTTTGTATTTTCATTTCTCTCAATTATTTTTACAGCAAGAACTGTTGTTAGAGTGTCTAGTTTATGGATATACTTTTGATGTTTCAGTATTTTTTGGAGTTGATGAAAGTGCCTCGGGTGGAGTCAAAACTAAGAGTATTTTCTTTCAAGATTCAGTTCAGCTCTCAGGTTTGGTGGTACCTTTTATTTTTTCCTGATGTCAATAAATATAACCAAACTATGTCTTCTTTGCATCATGTTCAAATTCTTGACCTCTTTTTCAGGCCTCAGAATTTAAAAAAAGTTTAAACACGGTAAACTCTGCATGCGAGGAGGTATGTCACTTCTAGCAATTAATTCTTTCCTGGTGTTTTATAGGTGTTGATTTTGAGTTTAAGTATCTCTCACTGTTAAATCAGGTTCGGAATTCTGAAAAGTTCAAGGAAATTATGAAAAAAATTCTTTTTCTGGGGAACACGTTAAACCAAGGAACTGCAAGGGGTAAGTGATATTGAAGCTTTGTTATGTTTCTGGGTTTACAGCATGTTGGAAGATCTTGTGTTATATGTTGCTTAAAGTATTTGCTTGGTTTATTTCACATCTCCATGAGCAGCATAGTCAATGCTTTATTGCTTTAAACTGGAAATAGGAAGAAATTTTTTGGGTTTGTAAAGCACTGTTCTGGTCTCTGCATTGCTTTTAGAAACTTATGTACCATTTGATTATCCATCAGGGAAGACCTTGGGGAGCACTGTATTGCTGTTTCAAAAAATCTGAGTACCGCGGGTTCAAAGAGAAAGAGATTAAATTAAACCTTACACTTCCTTCTAAAAATTTTGCTTGGTTAAGCATTTGCTTAATGTGGTAATTGGCCTATGGGAAATTTTATTCTGATGCATGTGCATCACACGCTGGAACTATGTACAATTGCTGAAACTGATGCCAAGGACTTGGTCATGGACGTTAAATGTGACTAGGAATTTATCCCATACAGCATCCTCTATTAACTGAAACGAGGAAACATGTCACATGGCATTTTTAATTCCTCTCTGCACTAGTTGGATTATTTTGATGTTTTTTCTTTTTAATTTTCTCTCGTACTTCTGTATGATATTACAATTCTGATTTCATGTAGTACTAATATTTCCTGGTGTTGCCTTTGTGCAATAATCTGATTATCAAATGTTTATATTTTTTACAGGTTCTGCTGTTGGGTTCAAGTTAGACAGTCTTCTGAAGCTTGCTGATACTCGTGCTTCTACTAGTAAGATGACACTCATGCATTATCTTTGTAAGGTATGTTTTTTTTTCCTTCAATTTTTGAATACATTTGGATATGCAATTCAACTCTTGTTTAGTGGCTCACTGGTAGATTCTATTCTTGTTGATTCTGTTATATATTAACTCGTATGGGGAAAAAAAAATTGATGTTTTAAGTTCATAAGGACTACATATATTTTTATTCTGGATATAAACTAGACACTCATTAAGTATGGTATGTCTGGGTTAAGAACTATGCTGCATCATTAGATGTTTTTAGTTGATTTATTAAATTTCCATGATTCCATTCCCACGGCCTTGTCCAACAAACGATAAGGAAAGATGTTCACTCTCTCCTTGAGATAATAGTATCAACTAAAGCAGGAAATCTATATGCTTGTTTTTTATTTGAAATATGGAGACTATTCTAGAGGTTAGATAGAGGGTCAAAAAGGAATTCTAGTAGACCCAGTAAAAGAATTAATTAAAAATGGAAATTGGAGTTTATGTGTTTTGGGGGGATGGGAGGCAGAAGATGACTAAAGCTCCATCTCTCTACTCAATTTAATAACCTAGACTTGGATATTTCTTCCTAAAACATTCAAAAAATGCATTTCTTCTTTACTTGGTGATCGCTGTAGTTTCTTAAGCAGGCTATGGGGTTTTTAATTGTGCAATATTGGTTAGTTGATCTTGACATCATTTGTTAATTGAACTGATGTATAAGAGATGACTGCATGCAAAATGTATGCTTTTCTTGCCAAATACTTTTGGATACAAGTTTTCTTTCAGATGGGTTATTTTAACTCTCTTAATGTGTGGCAATTGCTCTTATTTTTTGAATCTCAGATTTGGTTTCCTTGTTTCTTAGGGTCTTGCTTCCAGATCTCCTGAACTTCTTGGTTTTCACCAGGACCTTGTCAACCTGGAACCTGCAACAAAGGTGCCCAACTATTTCATGGGTGTTAATCATAAACATTTTAGTTCAATGTTGTCTGAGACAGATATTGCTTTCATGCAGATACAATTGAAGTCTTTAGCAGAAGAAATGCAAGCTTTAATCAAGGGGTTAGAAAAGCTCAAGCAGGAGCTGGTGGCATCAGAAAATGATGGCCCTGTTTCAGAGGTTTTTCGTAAGGTATGTAGTCTGGTTATTTTCTCCCTAATGTTTTCAATGCTTTACGAAAGGGCCTATCTTCCTATCTTCTTTTTTTATTTTTTATTTTTTTAATTCTGCGTGGTTGCCTAACATTTTACATTTTTTTTTTGTACTTTCTTTTATTGTTGAAATTTCTAGACATTGAAGGAGTTCATTACTGTTGCCGAGACCGAAGTGGCATCTGTGACGAACCTATATTCTGTGGTGGTAATATGCTAATTATAAACTGTCTCGTTGTCGCTTGTCTTATATTATCGTTTATGATTCCAATTTTTGACATTTGCTTTTGGTGGACAGGGTAGAGCAGCTGATCAACTTGCATTATATTTTGGTGAGGATCCTGCCCGTTGCCCATTTGAGCAAGGTTAGTTGTGGATGTGATTATTTTTCTTTCGATAACACAATTTGATAGCAGTTCAGACTGCTACCTTTAATGTTCAGTTGTATGAGATTGTAGTATATTCTTAGGTGTTGTAAGAATTTATGTTTTCATTTGGACATAATACATTTTCACTCTTTTTATGTTGTAATTCTGAAGCTGACTTCTATCGTGTTAAACCTTGTTTTGATAAATGCAGTTACTATGACTCTCTTAAACTTTGTGAGGTTGTTTAAGAAAGCACATGAAGAGAATTGCAAACAGGCTGAATTGGATAAGAAGAAATCTGAGAAGGAAGCGGAAATGGAAAAGGCAAAGGGTGTTAACCTCACAAAAAAGGCAACAAAATAGTGTGAAGATTATAGTCATTCTACCACTGCATGGGACATCGAGCTCCTGCCATACAGAAGAGTTCGGCTGCAATATTGCTAACTACCGGTGGCAAGGGGAATATTGCTTCTAGGACCCTGGTCAGAATCCTTTTCTCAGTACTTGTGCCAGGGAAAGCCCTCCAAGTTGATTTGGATGAGGGGAAAGGGGGACTACTCGAGTCCTGCAGCCTTTGAACTATGAAAGAAGCTTAACTGTACATACTTGACAAGATGTTCAATAGAATGATGGTCAACTGATCAATGATGTTGGATATTATACAGACCGGACTTTGGCGCGCTTTCATTCAACAGCTCTTGACCATTAATTGAGAAGCAAAGGTTTCCCTGCGTGGTGTGAGGGGGTAATGACCATTGCGATGTCAGACCTGGCCCCCACTGGCATCCTTATGAGCGCAATTTCTTAAAGTCTTGGTTGAGCCTTGGCAATATGGTTTCGGCTTTCACCACTCGAGCTGCGCAGATTTTACAGCACCAGGGAAGATGCCATCGGGATTGTAAAGTAAAGCACACGTTCCTGCTGTACCATGAAATCATGTACAAATCACTAACCCTCTTTTTAGTTTAGAATTCAATTCATTTTTCCTGTAACATATAAATTAGTTCCCTTTTTCCTCGTGTTCCATTGAAATTTTGCATAGGATGACCCCATCGTGATAGATTTTGTATAGGTATCAGGCTCAGAAGGAGACTAGAAGATGGGTTTTTTCTTTTTCCTTTTCTAGTGTAATTGTAAAATAACCAATAGGCGACGTAGCAACTGCTTATTTCTCACTTATGGTTGTCGTTTAGTCAAAAGTATACCAATTCATGAAAGTTCAGAATAATACTCATATGTTCAAGTTCAACAATGTGCTTGCAGATTTCTTTCATCAGTTCCTTGTATTTTGTTTTTTCATACTTCGATAACTGGCAATGCATATATCTACGGTCCACCCAAAAGATGTGTACGAGTACGCTAGGACTGCATTTTTTTTTTTTCTGTTTGTATTACTCATCCAATTTAGAGGGCCAGCTGCTTCTTGTACAAACACACGTGATATTATTGCAAGGTTTTAGGATGAACTCGAAAAGTTTGGGTACTGGTTGTGATAAAAGTGAAGTTCAAGTACCATGTATATAATGAAGGTAAAGTTCATATACCATTTATCATAAAAACTCTTATTGTAATATAGAGGGCAAGAAATGAATTACAAAATAATATTATAAAGAGTAGTGTTAGATAGAGAGAGTCTCTAGTGAGGACCTTATAATAAGAACTTGATGAAGACTTTCAAATCAACAGTTGGATGAGTGTTTTAAAGTTTATTTGAAAGTGTTGATTTAAAAGTCTTCACCAATTCCTTTTTAAAACATATCCAACTAGAGACTTTTCCGTGTTGGATATCCCAAAAATTCATAGATGTAATTTCGAATCTAGCTCTATTCCTAAAACCATACGAGTTATTTCCGCGCTGGTCTACATTTTGTGCTCACGCTCTATGGCTGCCGTGCCAATTTAAGTTAGTTTGTCAAATGTCGTGTCATTTCACACGTTTTACACCTCCACTAACAAAGAGGTTAGGACGATGGTAACCCTAATAAAATAAACAGTAGTACTAAATAAGGAATAGAATGAAAAATGCTGTAAATGGTTTTTGATCGAGTTAAAAAGTAGTCAAGAGTTACCGGCAAGTAATTTCATATTTCTCAAATCACTCCGGGTACAATTACATCCTAAAATTAACTAAAAGAAGCCAATGTATCATTCAAAAGAACAAAAAAGAGAATTGGAATGTAACCATGAGCAAAGTTGTGTACAATTTTGGTTCCCTGTTCAGGTTTTGTCCTCTACTTTATGCCTCGAAAGTTGCCTGGTGTCATTACCAAGCAAAAAGAAATCAATTTTGAAGATACAATCATACAAATTCTTCTTAATAATTTGTAATACCTCTAAAGAATAATGAAATTTGGATCCCAAATCATTCACGAAACTTCTTTCAAAGCAGTCTTCAAATTTCTATACCCACCACTTTCTTCATCTGTATATTCGATCTCCCAAGAACTTGGCTTGCAGCTTTTGAAGAACATGAAGATCACAATCGTATCAAGAACCACAAGAATTGAGTACAAATAGGCAATGAAAACTCCCTCCAACACCATCGAAGACCCAAGCTTTCCTTCAACATGGAAAGCCCTGACAACCCTGTATTGGAACAATGCTTCAATTGAAGCCAATCCCAAACTGACAGGTAGAGCCAGTAACAGAGCAGTTGAGGTTCTTCCTCTGATTACTAAACAGCCCTTGAGAATTGCCAAGTAACCCCCACTCTCCTCTGTCCCTGACAAAACCAATGCCAAATTGCATATTATAAGAGCATTGGCAAGAACAATAGAATACAAAACTGCCCCAGATGCTGACAAGAAGAGAAGGGTGTTGGGTGAGTCTGAAAACCCAAATCCCTCAAGAAAATTGAAGGCAATGAACAGGAGAGAAAACACTGTGGCATTTGCAGAGAGGATTAGGAGTGAGTTGCAGAGATGGGTTATGAGAATTGGGGTGTAGAGAGATAGGCTAGAGGAGAAAGATGGGTTCTTGCGGGAATTGAGGGCTTGGATTATGGAGGCCTTTGTGATGAGGAGAAAAGTTAGGGTAAAGGGTAGTGTGAAAATTGAGGAAGAGATTGTTTGGGAGAGTTTGTGAGCGAGAATAGTGAAGAATTGTGAAGAGGGTGGGAAGCCTGCAGCATCAAAAAGACTCTGGAGGCGGTTGTGGATGGTTGGCAATAGAGATGAGGTTGAAGAAGGAACAATGGCTTGAGAGATTAGGACTGAAACTGAGAAGGGAAAGGCTATGAGTGCCACAACTGAGGTGAAGTGTTGGTAGTCTTGAAGGAAAGTGTGGATTGATTTTCTGAGAATCTTGGTTGCTTTTCCCATTGCAATTCTTGGGTTGTGTTGTTCTTCTTGCATTGCAAGAGAGAGAGAGGGAGAGAGAGAAAGATTGGTATGAAATATGGGATGCTTAGCCAATTGGGTATTATATTTGAAGTGGGTTTCTTAATGATTTCCAATTTAATTTTAATTGGGTCTCCTTCTGTCTAATGGTTGGTTAGATAGGGGTTAGGGGGTTGGTGTTTTGGATGCTTTGGACTGGCCAACAACTAAAAACTAACAAATTTTACAGAGGTGGAGTTGTTTTGAGTTTGGGTAAGCTTTGTTTTTATCAAAGGAACTCTTTGGATTCTATTGTGTTCATCTTTGTAATCTCCAAATCCCCTATAATATGTGATTTTGGGTAGAGGGGCAACATTTTGTGTGAAATTTAAAATTTTATGAGCACAAGAAACCTTTTCCTGTGGCATGGCTTTTGCTGATGCAAAGTGTGTTTGGATTGCTTCTAGATCACACATTTGCTTTGCTTCATTTTTTCTTTTTGTTGCATGATGATGGCATTATGACAATTTATTTTTTGCTAATTTTTCTACTTCTCATGAGAAAAATTATGGGCTCCACATCCCTTAAATCTTAAGATTAAGGTATTGCTTTCGGTTTTGATTAAATTGACCTGGTTTCTACTGATTTGGATTCAACACGGGTGAAGTTTGAGATCTTTTTCACTTTTGGGACTCCTCTAAAAAGGTAGTTTATAGTTTGCCAAAATCATCTCATACAATATTTGTGGATGTAACTAACTCTTGACCATCAGCTCCTTATCCTCAATCTATTGTTTTAAACTCTAATTTGGATGTTTATTTATAGTTTGCCAAAATCATCTCATACAATATTTGTGGATGTAACTAACACTTGACCATCAGCTCCTTATCCTCAATCTATTGTTTTAAACTCTAATTTGGATGTTTATTCGAATTAGCTGAAATCTACCAAAATCACTTGGAATTTTAGCAGCATTCAAATTTTTCTTCAACTGTTGCATCTCAAACACGTCCGATTAGCAAACATGTTTTTACTAGTACTAATGGAGGAACAAAGTATATATATAGTGCATGTAGAAATTGTATTTATGGAGGAACATGTTTTTGGGCTCTCTTGTATTTATATCTTTTGTATCTATTTTTTTAACTAAACAACACTAGTTGGGATTTCATGCAAAAACAAAATTGTGGGGTGGTTAGAGTAGTTTGTCCATAAAAATACATGTAATTAATACGTGATTATATATGTAACTGAGGAAATGAGAATTAGTGACTGAAATTTCAAGATAAATATTGTTTACAATTCACGCGACAGAAAGTAGGGCCTTCCTTAATTTGTAGTGTTTCACGTGGCATGCAAGAATATGAATATAAATGTATATATTATATATATATGATTCTTAGCTTCCAAGATAGTTAATAATGATAACTACGTACGAAAGAAATAGATTATGAAATGTAGAAAATCTTAAATACAGATCAGGGAGTAGAGATTAAGATGGGTTACCTTCTTATTCTGTCAACAATTATTGTTTAATAATAATATTTGGAACTCCATCATCATATTTTTTTGAATGGTTATCATCATCACCGTTCATTTTTACATTAAAATTATTAAATGGCATCCATTGATGGATGGCACCACCCTCTCACAATTAGGGTTTCCATCAAATCACATTATTAGCTTCATGATCAATAATATTCCTTATATATAATAAGTATACAGTTAAGTAAGGTAACATATATAAATGAAGTGCTGAAAATTGATGATCAATAATTTTAACCATGCATGCATGTTACAGACAACCCTAGCCTCCACTATTACATTATGATATACAGTAACCATAATATATTTAATTTTAACCTCTATTAGTCATGCTAGAAGGTTTATAGTTACTTTCTTTATACACCCTCTAGTTGTATTTGATGGAGTTTTCTCCTTCTAATAATATTCATCATTTGATTAAAAATATATATATATATGGATCATGCATATATGCTACGTACATTTCATAATTCTCAATTAATTGTACACTACGTTATTCCTCATATAGATATATGCAACTCGATCATAATCATAGTGATGGAAACAAGACTTGAGGTACAGGTCAAGTGGGGAACCCTATTACCTAATAAGGTACAAAATTTGATGAGTTATATCAGAGTTCATCATAGAGTTTTGACATGTTGAATTGGAACTTTGCCTACTTTCGATATATATATAGTCTTATTCAGTGGTTAGGGAGTCTTGCATATATATATATATATATATATATATATATATATATGATGTGGCATTTTCCATTAGAATTAGGTCTAAAGGAATATAAAATGATGATGGAGGCTGATCAATCTCTCTCTATTTGCTTCTTTTAATTGGTGAAGTGTCTGTGTTTCTGGTGACCTTCCAACTGAAAAAGCTAGAAACCTATTCATTTAAAGGAAAATATGTGATGGATTATGACTAATTATGAATGCATGGCAAACTTAATCAAAAATAATTGCGCGCTTTCACAATAGTAAATTAATACACATAATGCATTACAACATTTATTGGTCTAGCAACAAATGACTACAAATGATCATATCTAAAATTACAAGCAAAATTGGCTAATTTGTTAATTTTGCATTCTGCAAATACGTACATACTACTCTGCATGCACTATCCAAGTTATATAAAGAAGCAAGGCTTGTATAGAAACTAGAAATTAAGGAAAGGTAATGCATGCTAATATTAATTCATCTGGAAAAAAAATGCTAAAATCTATATATAACAAGTTTAGGGTTTTATGCATGTGTGGTAATATGCAGCTATTTAATTAAGATTTCTTTTGTTGTTTCTTTTGATTAACACTGTACGCAATAGGGATTTAACTCTAAAATAATTGAAATCCATGCCATTCTTAGGGGGGTGTATTGTATTTAGATTTATGAGGACTTTTTTTAAGTGATGGATTTAAAAAGAATCTATGGATTTACAAACTCTATGGAATTATAATCGTCAGATTTATCAAATATTTAAAATTCTATAGATTTTAAAAGATAAACTTGTATGGACTTGTAACAACTCTCGTGGAATTAGATAAACTTTTTATACTCATCATTTTATCGATAAAAATATCTGGTAAGAGCCAAATAAATAAATAAATTGCTTAACATGAAACTTTCTAACTTCATAATTTCATATATATAAAAACAGGAAAAAAAATCTCATCAAGAACAGATCATCAAATAGAGGAAAGAAGCCGCTCATATTCATGAGCGATCAATTACTTACGATAATTACCACCAAATTTATTTTTTCCCTCTATTTCATTTCATGCTTTCAGTTTCTAGATTTATAAGTACATTAAATTATAGAAATTGAAGCATTAGATTTTTTTTTCTTTGTACTTTAAAGAGAACTTTTTTTTTAATCATTTTGTTTGGTAATAGAAAAATATTAGAGAAAAATAAATTTAAGAGAAATGTGAGTTTACAAAAAAATGTCTTACGACATTTTTATTTGTTGCTTGTCATAAAAGTTTATGGGTAACGTTTATTTCTTATGTTGTATGTGACTACGTCCTTGAAAATATGTGTGTGTGCGTGCGTGTGTGAAAGTGAGAAATGACAAAAGATAAGTGAAGAACAAGATGAGAGAGAGAGAGAAGAACAAGATGAGAGAGAGAGAGAGAGAGAGAGAGAGAGAGATGATCGATCATAGAAGAACAAGATGAAATAAAAAAAAGAAAATTTTAAATCCATAAAAATCTCTAAGCTGGAGGTCGGATTGTTAAAAACTTTTTGTCTTTACAATTAACACTAAACAATCCACACAATTCCATCATTTAATGAATCCTTATAATTCCTTGATTTTTCGAATACACCTAAACTTCTACAGACTCATTAAAAGTCATTAAAAATCTAAATTGAATACACCCAGACTTCTAGAGATTTTTTAACAATCCTAATTGAATACCCCTAGACTTTTGAATTCCACAACAATCTTTAAAACATCATAGAAATCTAAATACAATACACCCCCCTTAATTAATCAATTAGAGCTAGCTATCTAGCACATATATATATTAGGTTTGTGCATGACTATATATTTTCATTATTTTGACGTTGCATTTTATTTCCCAAGCTAGAGTTGTTTCATCAACCAAATAATTATTCGTAGCCCATTTCATTATTTTCTTAATTAATTGTATATATGTACGGGTTGTCAATTTTTTCTTTTGGTCGGAATGTGGGTTGTCGATCATCTATAAACAGCAAGACAAATTGTTCTTAGCCCTATATATATTGAGCAATATTGATTCTTCAATAATAGAATGCATGTGTGACACTCATATTATTATCATCAAATGATTAAAACTCCTACATGCAAATGAACGAAGCTACATAAATTAATTAATTAATGGGTTCTGTTTTAAACTCCTACATGCATTTTCGAATTGGAAACTAATTACCATGCAAACCCTAGTTTGATCATAATATGTAAATCATCGATCATTTAATTAATTACCAAGAAATCTGATAGAACATTATTTTTGTTGTAACATTATCCACCTAGCTATAAATTATTAAGTGGAAACGTACTTCACCACTTGAACTATATACTTTTATTTCTCTGTGGATTATGTACGTTATTGTTGGAACCTATCCATCCAATTCCAAACAACTTGCCTATTATTTCAAAGTATCTAAAAATTATTGGAGTGGATCTATTTTTATATATATATAGTTTATCTAAATTAAAGAGGAGGTTAGAGAATGCTAATTGATTAGATTAGTTCAAACTTTTGTGTCAATGGATTAAGTCAACTGTTTTGAAGTAACATTATCTGTACATTCCCAAATGGATGTCACGGATTAATTAATAATATAATAGGGAGGATTAGATCTCCCAAACAGTAAACCTACTTGGTTAGAAACCTCTTTTTAGTGATTGGAATCCCTGAAATTGAAATAAGGGGAGAGAGGGTTCTCAGAGATCGAGGAGCAATATCTTCACTTTCAAGTTGAAGGTGACTCTTGTGCCCTACAACAACGATCGGCTCCGAATAGCTAATCTCGCATAAATCAGTATTTGATTATTTTGAATAAAATGAAGACATACAACGATCACAACTATTTATTTTTCGTTTTTTTTGGTCAAAAGTTTGCAGAAAGTTGCAAAGTGATAAAAAAAAAATGGGGCGATATATATATAGGAAGTCTCAAGTCTGAAATGGGGCCAAATAGGCAACTAGTTCTGTGCAAGGTTTGTAGCTATATATATCTCTGCATATGGGGAGCTACATGCTTTTGTACATGGAATATCTGACATGAAGTAGACTTGACCTTCAACCAAATTAACCGAAAATTCTTGCACACACCAAAGTGCATATGCACTCTGATGATTTGAACCGTTGGATCGGCCAACTCTTCATCCAACCACACATACCCCCTGCATGCACACCGTTAGATCGCCCACCCTTGTATGTCAGCCGTTGGATCGCTCCAGTGCATATGCACTTCGGTGTATGCAAGACACTCTCCAAATTAACATGCATGCAACTCTTACTCTATCCGCATCCAATATATGGGATCGTTTGTTTCTTTTTAATATAAAAAATTAAAATTAAAAAATAAAGTTTAAAACGATGTGGGTTTCCACAAAAACGTACTTTATTAAATAAAATTTAAGATTACAATATATAGATGCACATAAGCATCAAATAATAAAAAAATGTAGTTTAAACGTGATCAACTTTATAAGCGCGTATAAGTTAGTACACCACAACCCATAATTTCAATTGCCAATTGTAAACCATGTAGAAATTCCTCAATCCTCCCAGCAAGGGAAGTAATTAAGAAATTAGCAGAGCTTCTTTATCAAACTTTTTTCTTATTTTATTTATTGTTGGAATATATGGGCTCAATTTAAAATTGTCTGAGTAGTCATGTTGTTGGACTATAATTAGGAACTGAAATTTCAGACACCCAACTTGTCTATCTGGGCCTTTTGTAGGAATCAATATGGATTTATATGGCGATCCATACCACAATGACCCCATTGGGCCCCTTTTGTTAGAACATTGAGGAACAAAAGTAAGTCGAAATTAAAAGATTATTTATGTTTTTTGTTTTGTTTGCAAAAAAAAAAAAACTCAAAAGGGGTGAAGGGTTTGATTTTTCCATTTCCAGGCATTTATTTCTTATTTGTATATATCATTTCGTTTTACCGCCTGTAATTCACAAACCGCACAAATTAATAGCAGAAGACCTTGATTCCAAATATGATTTTAACTAAGCAAGTGTTCCATAATATTAAGAGCATCATCAATGAGATTGGCTTCACCGAGTATATGTCTAAATGAAATCTCAACAAAAAATCATTGTATATGTATAGCAAAACGTAGCAATTGAGTTTGTTAGATGGGCTAAGGGTTTCTAAAAATAGGCCGCCATTTAGTATGTAATAATAATACATTGAGAAGAAAACCCACAAAAATGATGTAGACAAAGCTCATAGATTCCAAAATGCTTGAGGACAAAACAACCCTTCATTTTGACTTTTCATATTTCACATTAGTCAAAATACTTACTATTCACTTTGACTTATCTAGCCTTGACATAGTAGTAAGGAACTAAGGATTAAGGAAACATGACAAGAATTATTAACTAAACAAAAATTAGTCTTATGTTTTGTTTATTAAACCAATGTTAGTTGACTTGATACCTTCCCAAATGGCATGAATTAAGACAAATTAAGATTGATTATTAGATGCCTTTGTGGCCGATGATTGTGGCATCTTTGACTTAACACAACATCATGGCCACCAAAAACCAGAGGATCAAATAAAACCAATTAAGCAATTAGAAAAGCCATAACAAAATGTGGATGTAACCAAGTCAACGTGGCCTCATCCCAATGTAGCACACCTCCAATAGTATAGTCCACATAAAACCAACTCACTTGTAGCCAAAACTTTTGCCGTAGGCCCTTTCATTCCTTCCCTTGTGGCCTTGTGGGTAAAGGGGTATTTAAATTCAAGAAGTTGACCTATTTTTTTTTCTTCAACTTATTTAAAATCAATCTTGGGTCACACACAATCACAAAGATACACTAAATGTATATAGGGTATTAAAGCTTGGACTAATCAGTAATGGAAGTATGTGATTGAGTTTTGGTGCTCTTAGACGGTTGCCGTTTGCAACCCACCAACGGCATCAACACGACGGCTTTCTTATATAACAATACACTCCATTCTGTCTCCAACTCATTACATGGATCACTAACTTCACAATGCTATATAAGTTTCTAATTTGTGGTTGGGCCACGTGTACAAGACTTGATCCAACGGTTGGTATTCGGGGACTAGGGAAAAGCAGGGGACGTAGTGGAATGTGGTCCGTAAGTGAAATGAAGGGACAGAGGGACGAACACGACGACTCATAGACACCCCATTTCGTTTCTTTCTCTACAAGCGCTTCAAAGCTTTAAGCTTTCAGTCTCAGACTCTCTCAGGCTTCCAAATTCTCAAGCTTTTTCGACTTTGGATTCGTTTTGAATCGAAATTGAGCTCTTATCCGTCCATGTCTGGCCAGGCAGAGCCGTCGTCGACCTCGGGGTTCGTGACCGACGGGCCTGACGACGTGGAAGACTACATTTCGGTGACACTCTTATCCTCTACCTTTAGCTGTGCGTATTTTGTTTTTTCATTTTTCGTTTGCTGAGAAAATGTGAACGACTGAGGAAGAAATTGAGTTATTATTTTCCATGCTTTTGATTCGTGGAGCGTAGAAAACAAGCAAGTTTTAGTTCAAAATGAGCTCGTATGTAATTAGCAACTTAGGTGGAGAAATTAAGGCTTCATTGGAGGACGAACGAGGAGATTTCTTGATCCATTGCATTCCAGTTTTGTTTGTTTCTTTTGTAGTTTCCTCTAAAATGTTTGGTTGCTCAGAAGAGTTTAGGGAAAAACAAGTTAAATTCGAGTTTCTTTGTTTGCTTTCCTTTGGATTTTCACTTTGCCAGCTGTTTGTTTAGCAGTGGATACCAAAAGTGATCTTAAGAAGATAAATTATTACCTGAAAATCCATTGGTTGATTAAATATGGATTAGTGATACGTGCTTTTTGAACAACTAAGTTGTTAATTTAGTTTCTGGGTTTTAGGCTTTTTATATTAGGGGTGTGTTTGCCTCAAAATCCAGTTTTCAGGGGGTGTGTTAGAGCTTCAAATCTTGAATCGTAGTTTGTTCATGCTATTATATCTGGGAGAGCTATATAAATATTTATATATTTTTTTTTCATTTACTTAGAGGAGAATGTACTTTCTGTTGAATGTTAGACTGTAGTAGAGAATCTGAAGGGTAAGGCAATGTTTGAAATGCAGGCTAATGAAGGAGAACCATCACTGCCCTGGGACATATTTAGTCATGTTTTTGAACTTGTGCAGAAGGGCAACCAGGCTTTTCGAGAGAATCGATTTGAGGAGGTGACATTTTAGCATGTATTCAGTATATATATAAATTTTGGTTTCTTTATTGATTCAGTATTTCTTTCAAGAAATGAAAGATTGGAATCAAGTGACACATTTTTTATTAAGTGATCAGTGGTTATTTCATACTTTATGACTTTGCTCACCACCATTTTGGATAATTTCATGTGTCTTTTTACATAACTTTAAGACTGAAATAATTTTCTGCTAACTTCTCTGAACTCTTGTTTTTCCTTTGCTAATCAATCAAGTTTCTTTCTTCAGGCAATTAACTGCTACTCAAGAGCCAATAACATTAAACCATGTGATCCTGTTATTCTTGGCAACCGAACTGCTGCTTATATCAGGTTAAGTTTCACAATCGTCTATTTTTTTTTTTGGTGCACTAGCTTTTGTGTCATGAATTGTCCAGGGTTTAGTTTTTCAAGGCACCTTCTGAATTAGTTTTTACCTAATTTTTGTTGCCCTATTTGTAAATCCATTTCTAACAGGATCAGTAAATTCCTTAAACGTATACCGGCATCGGCTTCTGAATATAGAGCACGGACTGGATTGGATCCTACAACACATGCTGAAGTATGTCTTAATGGTTCATTCTTTATGAATTAGGAGAAAAGATCATTATCGACCAGATACCCTTTAGAAACATTCTAAAAAAAATCAACTATTTTTCAGCTTGCTTTAAAGGATGTGGAGAAGCTAATCAACCTCCGAAGTAATTCAGCAAAACCGTACATCTTAAAGGCTGAAGCTCTCAGTTTGGTAAGGAAGTGTTGCTATCTTCGTTTTTCCTTATGCACTAAGTTGTCAATTCATTCTCGAATGTGTGTCTCTTATGCTTACTTTATGAGGTTAAAACCATTAAATTTTTAATTTGGGTAACTATATCTCCACCCTATAATGGATTGATTTCTATCATATTAAAGCTAAACTTGATTTGAATTTACAGTTGGAGAAATATGAAATGGCCCGGGATGTTATTCTTTGTGGTCTTCAGGTTGACCCTTTTAGGTAATACATAACTGTATCCATTTTATTGATTATTGAACAAAAGATAGATACCCACTGGCTACATAATATGCTGCTGTTTATGAGTTTCTGATCTGCTTTATGTGCTATTCTGTAGCAATCCTCTTCAGTCATCTCTTCAGAATTTAGAGAGAATACAAGTTAGCTTGACAGGGAAGAGAAGTGATAACAAACCAGAACGCAAACCAGAACGCAGTGACGATTTTGATTGCACGTTATGTTTCAAGTTACTCTATGAACCTGTGACAACGCCTTGTGGACATTCTTTTTGTCGATCATGCCTATTTCAGTCAATGGATCGAGGTAAGTGTTTTGCTATTATTGATTTTTATCTCAATTGCACTTGCATATATCTTTCTGTTCCTCATTGTTTTCCTTGATTTGTGTTTATTATCTTAGGTAACAAATGTCCATTGTGCCGAACAGTTCTGTTCATTAGTCCTAGAACATGTGCGATCAGGTAATTTGCTCATTTGGTAATAATCGAACGAGATGCTTGTATTCATTTACTCATTTAGCAACGGAAGCTTTGCTTTATTGTTTTTTTTTTCATACCTATACTGTTAGTAATGAACATGTCTCTGCACATCCAGGCAGCAATCCACAAGTTTCACCCGGTATATATTGAGGCTGGCATTTGGGCTACTACAATATATAATAATTAAGTTTTGTGGTTCTACCCTCTGTCCACATCAAAAATTCAACCAAGATGAAATTACTAATTTGTCAGTTTGTATTTAGGCAATCAATTTGGTGGGGTCGTTCAAATTGTTGTCCTGTTCACCAGGCATACAATGCTAGGCATATATTTTTGCTTTGTTAGCATTTTCTAAATGTTCTTGTCTAATTAGTGTTAGCCTTTCAGAATTTACTGAAACTGTTTGCTTCAGTTATGTTTTAGTAGTCTATACTCAATTTTTATTTTTCTTTTTACCAGTGTGACTCTTAACGACATTATACAAAAGAACTTCCCTGAGGAATTTGCTGAAAGGAAGTCAGAGAATGAAACGATGACAAACTTTGGTGTTGATTTGATGCCACTCTTTGTAATGGATGTTGTCCTTCCCTTTCAGAAGTTTCCGCTACACATTTTCGAGCCTCGGTACAGACTTATGGTAAGCTGGTTAACAGTTTCTAATCTTTACACATGGCTTTTATAAAATAATGCAACATAGGCACTGTGCATAGCCAGCAGATTTATGCTGACCAAATCATCTAGTAGCATTTTATGTACCTGCTTGGTACATTTATAATGCTCATGTAGTCCATGTGTTTTGCTTTTTTTTTTTTTTTTTTTTTTGTGAAATGTTTATAGATTTTTTTGTTTAATATTTGATACTTAAACAACAGGTGAGGAGGATAATGGAAGGCAACCGTCGGATGGGAATGGTAGATTATTGTCACTGGTCCTTTTCTTTCCCTTTTAACTTTTAATGTGTATTAAAATTGACCAAAATTGTAACTGTCACTGATTGTGGCTTGTTATTCAATTGTTTAGGTCATCATTGATTCTACAACAGGTTCCATAGCTGATTTTGCTTGTGAGGTGGAAATTACTGAGTAGGTCTTTCATCCTTCTTCTTTCCTCAACTTTTTAGCATGGAAATGGCATCTGTAAACTCATTACATTTATGAATATTCTTTAAAAAACTGATTATTCAGCTAATGGTTATCGATGTAGGTGTGAACCACTTCCAGATGGACGCTTCTATTTAGAGGTTAGATACCATTGCTTTTTGCTCAAATCCCTTCTTAATGCATTATAATGGCTAAAATTGTTCTGCTTTGAAAGAATCCAATTATTAGTCATGAACAATTATCCCTTTCTGGTCTTGATTTCTGTAGCCAAGGTTGCAAATAAAAGAAAAGGGCTTCTCTAAGATACATATATTTCCATGTCAGCTCATATTTTTGCTAGTTATGATTGTCTTTTTGAACGGTATATGTGTATCTCTTTGCAGATCGAAAGTCGTCGAAGATTTCGCATAATTCGATCTTGGGACCAAGATGGGTGAGTTGTCTTATGATTTGTCTAGCTATTCATTTGATTTGTAGTTACTGCTCTTGTTCAATATTTTTTCTTTGTAATGTGTTCTTCAGGTACCGAGTTGCAGAGATTGAATGGGTACAGGATATATCTCCACCAGAAGGATCTAGAGAGAGAGCAGAAGTAAGTTTATGATGATTTTGATTCACAAATTGATTCTCTGTCGGAGTGATTCATCTATGTAAATATTTATTTTACATGTAAAGAAGGGTAGTAAGAGAAGCTTGAGTTGGATATGATCTGGTGCTACAAGATGCTTTGAGTTATTTTTTTTTAATTTTTTTTATAATACATTAAATTCACAGTTATTTACTAGATGCAAAGCTTTATAATTTCCAATTGTAATTGGTAATATTTGACATGGTGATGGATAGGGCATCTTATATTACATGTGATCTATTGAACCAGATTTGGTTGTGATTCTCAAAATGTAGAGCTTTCATGGAATTAGGTCGAGTAATGTTCTTGATAAATACCCTGTAGCTAATGTATTAAATTAATGTAGCATTCATCATTGCAGGAAGTTGTAGCATGATGACCAACTTTTCTTTTTTCCATCTTTTCGGTTGTACCTCTCTGATCTAACTTTTATGTCTGTACAGTTGCAGGAATTGACGAATAATGCAGCAGAATTTGCTCGTTTATGGATAGGGCGGGGTAAAAGAGCAGCAAGCCGAGGTATAATGGTTGAATCTTGTGATGGCAGATTAATTGTTACTAGGGTTAAACCTCATGTTTTTTAATGTCGTTTCTCATCTTATCTACACTTCTACTTGAAAATCTGGGGAGGACTTGCTCAACGTATCTTATTTAATGGAGACAATTAGAACTGTTTTTAGGATTACTCTTTTGTATATGTAATGCCAGTGTACATAAGAATGATTTCTGTCCTCCCTATTCTTATAATGTGTCTCCCTATGTACCTTTTTTGGTGTCATACACCAACTCTTTACAGATCGAAGACGATTTGAGAAACTTCTCAGTGTAGAAGCAATGATGCCATCAGTTCAAGATCCTGAGCGCTTCAGCTTCTGGGTAACCTTATTTTTATATATATTTAATCTATTTATTTGCAACAAGTGTATGAATACACGATCAAGTTATTGATAGATATTAGCTATGTTCTGATGCAGCTGGCTTCCCTTTCAAACCGACGTCCTCACGAAAGATTGGATCTCTTACGCTTGAGAGATACAAAAGAGGTAGGAATTGCAGTATTTGAGATCGCCAATGCCACCATATGAATTTATTCCATGGCATATGAACAACCGAGCTTCCAAGAGAGGAGTGACTTGGTTGTCAGATTAGTAATATCTACTCTTGGTTTACGTACTAAAATGTTTCGTATGCATTTTTTGCTTTGCAGAGAATAGAACGGGCGCTAATATATCTCAGAGCAGAAGAGCAAGGGTGTCAAGTGCAATAAGAAAAGCTGTAATATTAGGGTTAGTTCTTCATTATTGTTGTTGAATATATTTTAGAATGTATACTCTCATACAACAAACAAATTGTATACTCCAAAATTCAACATTCTTTGATCCACTAAATGTTGGTGGATCCCTGTTATTTGTTTTAACTTATCAGGGTTAGACCCATAAATAAAAATCCAATATTTTTTTTTTCCAGCAAATCCCCTTGTATCATATCATATCTTCTAATCCTACTAGATTAATCAGTTGAATTTCTAGAGTGTGTGTGATGAAAATGTTTGCCCTTTTAGTTCAAGAGTTGACTTTTGAGACGATCCTAACCTACCTACATTGGCCTGCATTTTAATTTCTCTAACCTACATCTCCATTGGCAGCTACTTTTCAAACATGATTTATTAATCTTAGTGTGCAATGGTTGCCTGCATTCATAGTGTGCTTGCACCATTGTTCTTGTGTGTAAATTGATACCCTAACAACACAAGCACCAAGCCCTTAAATTCCTTTAAAATTATACTAAGTCATAATTGTAGTAATACTCTAGAAAGCAACACGTAGATTTTGAGGCATAGGGTTGGCTTGAACACATAAACATATTATGTTTGTGTCCAACGACGTAGTTTTTAAAACACGAATGCATTATTAGCACAAATAAATAAACTAGATAAGTATTGATTGTATTTAGTGGCTTGGAGGGCCCAACGCATAGCTCGCTGTCCTCCCAACTTATCTCCGTTTGTTTGTTTTACCAATTCTATCAAAAAACTGGAACAAACAAAACGAATCAGCATTCATCTCTGCACGTTTTCCCTTTGCTTGCTGCCATCTACCATCTTCTTCACCATTTTTATACACACAAAAATCCCCAAAACCCACGACAGTTTTTCCTCCCCAAACACCACGTACAACCCCCTTGCCTGAGTTTAATCTGCTGCATTATTGATCATAGCTGCCAATTCCTCGGCTATGATCATTAATGCTCCACCACCACAACCACCATAAATTCCACCTCCATATCTAAACCTAACCGCATTGTATAGATAATGGGGAGAGAGACAAATGGGGCATCATCACATGTTCCTCAACACCTCTCCCCCCTCTCCTCCTTTTTTTTCCTTCTCCTCCTATACCTATTCACTTTCTTCAACAATGCCTCAGCCAAAGGCCTTGCCAATTCTGCGGCTACATTAACATTCTCTCCTCCTGATAACTTCCTCATCGATTGCGGCTCTTCGCAACAAACCAAGCTCATTGATGGCAGGACATTCAAATCCGACCGTGAAACGGCTGACCTCTTGTCCACAAATGAAGACTTCCAGGCTTCAGCTGACTCCATTTCTGCCAATGCCTCTTCTTCTGTCCCACCTTTTTCGCAAGCTCTGTATCAAACGGCCAGGATTTTCTCCGAGCAATCCACCTACACCTTCTACATTAACAAGCCCGGCCGCCATTGGATTCGCCTCTACTTCTATCCTCTCCCACACCAGACATACAATCTATCCAACGCCGTTTTCTCGGTGAACACAGACAAGTATGTTCTCTTGCATGACTTTTCTGCCCCAGACAAAGCTGCATTGGTGTTCAAAGAATACCTCGTCAATGTCTCCGACAACAGATTCTCTCTCCATTTCAGACCAAAGAAGAAATCCTTTGCTTTTGTCAATGCCATTGAGGTTGTCTCTGCTCCGGACACTGTTTTTAACGACTCTGCCGCCCCGGTTCCACCAGCTGGAGACTTCAACGGCTTGCAAAACTACGCTTTTCAAGTCCGGTATCGGTTAAACGTTGGAGGGCCATTGATATCTCCTCAAAATGACACATTGTCAAGGACTTGGGAGCCTGACAATGCATACAATGCATTTCCACAAGGGTCTCAAAACGTGTCCGTGGCTCCCAAAATCGTCAAGTATCCGAAGAGTGGAGCTACCTCTTTGATTGCGCCGAATTGGGTTTACGCGTCCGCTCAACACATGCAGAATTCTTTCACAAACCAACAGAATTTCAACCTCAGTTGGAAGCTCAGTGTTGAGGAGGACTTTTCGTACTTGATCAGGTTGCATTTCTGTGACATTGTGAGCAAGACCCTCAATAACTTGTACTTCAATGTGTACATCAATGACATGATGGCTATCTCCAACCTTGATCTTTCTTCACTCACCGGCGCGCTTTCCACTGCTTTTTACAAAGATTTCGTGCTCAATTCCACCGCGGTCTCCAGCGCAAATAGTACCATCACCATTCAGATTGGTCCTGGCACTACTCAGTCAGGGACTCAAGATGCACTTATGAATGGAGTGGAGGTCTTGAAATTGAGCAACGTAGCGGATAGCTTGGATGGACTTTTCGCGGTGGATGGGAAGTACAAGGGCCCGGTGAAATCGTCAAACACATTGAAGATACTTGCGGGTGTTGGATTGGGAATGGGCGTGACGGCCATGTTGTTAGTTGGGGTGGTTTATATAAGGTGGCAAAGGAGACCTCAAGGTTGGGAAAAGAGAGACAGCTTCTCCTCATGGTTGCTTCCTATACATTCCAGTCACGCTAGCTTGTTCTCCAAGTCAAGTAAGAGCACTTCTAGAAGATCAAGCAGCATTTTTGGCTCACGCAAGAGCAAGAGCGGTTACTCAACCTATTTCTCTTCCACTTGCTACGGCCGGTCCTTCACTTTCGGTGAGTTACAAGGTGCAACTCAAAATTGGGATGAGAAGGCAGTGATCGGTGTTGGGGGGTTTGGGAAAGTGTACCTTGGGGTGTTGGAAGATGGTACTAAGCTCGCTATCAAACGAGGGAACCCCAACTCTGAGCAAGGCATTAACGAATTCAGAACAGAAATGGACATGCTCTCCAAGCTACGTCATCGCCACCTTGTTTCACTGATTGGGTTTTGTGATGAGAACAATGAGATGATCCTGGTGTATGAGTACATGTCTAATGGACCGCTTCGCGACCACCTCTATGGCTCAAACCTGCTTCCATTGTCATGGAAACAAAGGCTCGAGGTTTGCATTGGTGCTGCTCGCGGTTTGCATTATCTGCATACTGGTGCAGCACAAGGCATCATACATCGTGATGTGAAGACCACGAATATCCTCCTGGATGAGAATTTTGTTGCGAAAGTAGCTGATTTCGGACTGTCAAAAGCTGCACCATCATTGGAACAAACCCATGTCAGCACAGCTGTGAAGGGAAGTTTCGGTTATCTTGATCCTGAATACTTCAGGAGGCAGCAGCTTACTGAGAAATCTGATGTGTATTCTTTCGGCGTGGTTCTCTTTGAGGCGCTATGTGCGAGGACTGTTATAAACCCCAGCCTGCCAAGAGAGCAGGTCAGTTTGGCCGAGTGGGCAATGCAGTGGCACAGGAAGGGCATGATTGAGAAGATTGTTGATCCTCAAATCGCTAGCTCCATCACCGCTGGTTCGCTGAAGAAGTATGTAGAAGCTGCAGAGAAATGCCTTGCGGAATACGGTGTGGATAGGCCTAGCATGGGAGATGTGTTGTGGAACTTGGAGTATGCTTTGCAGCTTCAAGAGACAGCCTCGCAGGTCGATGCTGCGGAAGATAATACTTCAAGTCTCATTTCTTTGGATAAAGCCAGTGAGAAAGATGACACAAACTCAAAGGAAGGCTCTGCACTTGGCGTTGCAGCGAGCGAGGATTCTCAAGTCACAGTTGGTTCTCCTTTGTTTGCTAAAGGGAATGTCCGGGGGAGGTAATCCGGCACGATTCCGATTTCACTCCTCGCACTTTTTCCATTTTCTGGGGTTCAAGTTCCTACCTGCATTAGTTGTGTGATTGATTCAATTATGTACCATGTTCCCATCTTGTAATTAGCTTCTAGATAGGTCCTCTTGGTTTTTTATCACCCTTCTGATCGAGTTTTCAATAGCGCAGTCTGTGTTTTGTATTTCAGTTGTAATCTATCATTTTTCTGTATATACATCATGATTTCATGAGGCATTAGATAAATAAATTTTCAGCAAATAATAGCGAAAACCAGAATATCATACAAAAATAATAAACAAATTTCCTGCCTCACACAAGTCTAATCATAGCTGGATGCTATTAAACTATAATTTAATCAATGCTAGACTCTGTCACTACAAAAGCTAAGATATCAAACTGGACATGAAACCAGGAACTGAAAATACAAGCAAACTACTACGATTCTGCGACTGACATACATCATTAAGATCATTGCGCATCTTAAGTCTCTCCATCATGTACCAACACTCAAAAGCTTGAGCGCCAGACCTTCTGCTTCTGTAAATACTTGTATCCCCATTTCTCCACTCAAATTGTTTGCAGAGTTCACACTGGTGCTTACGATTCCCAGTTATATGTGCTCGAACTCGATATTGGGATCTTCAAAGATGACTAGAGAATCTGATTCCATAACAGTCGGTTGTGTTGTAACCAATTCGCAGGCATCTACAGAAGTGTATGCAACTTCCCAATACTTTCAGCTCTATTATTGAACTGATCTTCCCAATTTACCAATCCAGCAGTTAAAGATGTTATATTTCTTCAGTCAATTAGCCAGTTTGGAAGCCAGAATTCTATGCCGAGCTACCAGTACTTCGTTCATTTGAGCGATTTGGTGCAGGAGCTTATTAATTTTCTGCAAATGATAAATCAAATTAGTACAGGGACAGCATACAAAAGTAGGTATTAATAGCAACAAAAAAAGTAGATAGAGCCTAGCATCAAAATGTGCAGCAAAGCCTTCCTGTCCATTCTAAAAGCCCTCTTAACAGATACTCTCTAACCTACAAGTTCACAGATTACCGTGTAAACGAAACAAGTCCCAAAATCAAGCATATGAACTAAGGTTTGTCCTTCAAGATAATTCTATGGCAACAATTCCCACTTCTTTTCTCTCTCCCACCATGCAAGTGGAAGCTCCAAATTTGCTTCCAACATAGAATTTTCAGCTTTTCAATTGCTTGTAATTTTCAGTCTTCAAATGGTACTACTATTTAGGCCAATGTATAGACATTTCCCACTTATAATTGGCATTTCCCACGAACACACAAAAATCAACCCAATTGAGGCAATGCATCAAACACTTGGTATGCAACAATTAACAGTAAGCTAACCTCATCTTTCTCCTTGATAATCAACTTGAAATGGTTCCGGTACCGCCTTTGCCGAGCTCGCAAGTAAAAGGACCACAACATAAAGACCACCGCCACAATGCTCGCACCAGAAGAAAAGGACCAAACTTTCGCCCACCCAACTGAGGAAGCAATGCCCAAAAGCTTAGAACGCACTAACTCAACCCCAATACCCACCCAGTTCCTGAATTCGCCAGATTTTCTGACATGGGTATCGGACTTCCGCGGCGAAACCGGGCCCGATTCATCGGAATCGGAAGGCGAAAAAGAAGACAGCGAGGAAGATGAAGAAGATGATAGTGATGGAGACGACGGGAGGTGGAGGTTTTCGTGATTGATTGGAGGGAAGACAGAGGAGCGGTCATTGTTGGGGCTGATCGCCACCATCGACCATTCGTTGAATTGGGTTTTGGAGATTTGTTGTTCCCAGTGTTTGAGTTCGCCGCTGTCTGGATCGAATTGCTCGCCCACCATTTTTTCACTTCACCGCAGGACACTTATTTTACCAGAAATTTGTGATAATTTAAATCTCGCTCACTGGTAAACACATGTTTATCACTCGTACTATGCGGACTGGTTCGGCGATTAACGGCTCTGATGCACTACATGAATTCACATATGAATTAACGTCTTTGTAGGTTTGTACAAAATGATTTTCATAATTCATTTCATTAACTACATATATTTAAAAAGAAAATTGTAGGTACCATTTTGAAGATTAACTTCAAAAAAAAATGTTAATGTTGACGTCGCCGGTTAAATTTAACGAAAATAAGGACGGATATACTAATTTGGAGGACCCTTTATTTCAAGTTCCATTCTAGGGATTTACCCTTTATGCTTTCCTTGGCCAATTTGGTCAATTTATTTGCTTATTTAGCCTATTTTGTCTTAAAGTTTTAGCCTTTTTAGCTATTCTAATTACAATTTAAAACCATGAATCAAATTGGCTAAATTGGAAACACATGAACAAAATTGACTACAATGATGAAACATACCCAAAAAAATTATTTCCAATTATTAGATTTAGGATATACAGCATTTGTTTCAAGTTTGGCTCTTCACTTTGAGCCGTCATAGATGGAGAACATAAGTTGGGATTTGGGATTGATTTACAAATTTTAAAATGTAGCGTGGCAAGCAGGACTTCTTAACCTACCTTCACTAAGAGCTATTTTAATATCCCAGAATCACAATCTGTTTTTGTTGTCAGAACCACCATCACAATCAAAATCAATAGCTCAGATTAAAGACTTTCCCTTCATCTAATGGAAACAGCTAGTAACCGCTAGAGCCTGCAAATGTTAATTGGATTTGCAACATCCAGTGACTGATGATGAGTTAATTAAATCCCTTTTATATTGACTAAGATAGTACTTAATTAATTGAAAACAAAATTTAACAAAGCTAAGATGTATCTTCACTGCATTTCACAGGTTGACAGCTGCTGCTAAACCAGATATTAGCATTAGACCAGTAGACTTTGCTTTTAAGTGGGTGGAGAAAGCAGAGATCATAATGATGCTTTCAAATAGATTCAGAAATGTAAATATACAGCCAGCCAGCTGAATGTGCTTAACCTACCAATACCAGCAAACTTGTTACTCAAAGCATCACAACAATTTGCTAAAAAGAAAAAGAACCAACCCTGAAGACTCTGGAAAGTGGAAACCAAGAAATGAGATACTACTTGTTGAGACTAAAGGATGCACTTGTGAATAAGGATGTGGATGCCACTAAGCATAGTTGTTGCTCTGATGGAATCTCAAAAGCTTGAATTAGATATTCTAAACATAAAATAAAGCTTGTTGATTACTTCCTTAGACACTTTTGCAGTCGGAAAAATACTGCAAGATTCTCATTGCAAAGCATTGCTTCTTAGATTCCAGGATACAGAAAAGGTCAACATTTTCCAATGCAAAAACTAAAAAGGAAGTTAGCATCTTTCTGAATACTAAACTTCACAGTTACTTCCTCTAGGATACAATAACTGTCTCTTATCTTCTAAGTACTACCGACATGCCCAAGTCAATGAACCCTATACCTAAAATATAACACTATAATGCATTTACAAGGAGAAGTTATTATTAATAAAGCTTACAAGAAATTAAGGATAAGTGAGCAGCATATGATGCAAAAATTTTCAGCCCAACAGAAAAAAACAAGAACGTAAGAAAGTGTACTGCAATCAATAAATAAAATTCCTTTAAGGATTACTTGAACACGATACAAAGATGATTTCAAGATTGTGAAAGAATTCTACTCTGTTGTTCTTGGAAGTTCAAAAGAAGTAGAAAGACAACAGAACAAACAAAATACAAGTAAAGATGAACTGTTATAAAATTTTAAATCTGCTTTAACTGATGTGTTACATCATTACCTATCAATTATCACACACTCAACATGTTTTACTCACTAGCTGTGCGATCCACTGCTCCCCTGCATTGGATGCCGCCGAATATCAAACTGGTCAACAGACTCCAAAGGAGTGGCCGTCTCATTCCTGATCCTCTTGATCTTAGGGCTCAACAATCCCCTGTGCCTAAACCCATATAGCTTAAGCACCTGGTTATCGGCAAAATTAAAAGCCCTCTCCATGCTGCTCAAGCATCTCTCCACCGGGTAATCCCCGTAACTCCCACAAGGCTTGCAACCCACAAAATGGGTCACAAACGGCCACCTCTCATCGCCCAAACCCGGATGATACTTCTCTATCATCTCCTCGTACCGATCCACCAATCCAGCCCAATAGCCGTGCAAGTAATACGAGTTCTCCACAAAAACCTTCTCCATCCACTGATCCTTCTGTGACAGCAACAAGTATATCAATGCAGATTGATCATCCGCCTCAAACGCGGGCCTTCCCTTCAAATTGGCTGTCAAAATCTTCCCAGCCTCCTCTCTTATCGGACCCTTGGGACCCATTGGCGCCCAAGCATCAAGCAAATCCAAAGACCACTGGCAATTCCTAAACAGAAAGCTCCCAGTATTCAAAGCAATCCAAGACTTCTGATCGAACAGCAAATCCGGGTAGCCATGAATAACAAGATTGTGCTTATCATACTTGGCCAATGGGATCTCAAACACCATATCAGTAAACATAGCATCACTATCCATCCACCAAATCCACTCCACCTCAGGATGCGAAAGCATCAGCTTCCTAATCAATGGCAATTTGGCCCAATACCCAGCAAGTTCCATATCCAAATGAGCTAAATTATACACAATCTCAATCCCATGAAGTCTACAATAATCAATCTTGTTCTTAATAGCTTTCAACAAATAATGGTCTCCAATTGGATTATCACAAGGCTTAGGAGGAGACCCAGTTACTAACAAAACTCGAGGCTTACCTCTAACCAAGCTCGGAAACTCCGGATTCGATTGAAGCCAAGCTCTTCTCTCTGTGTCCCAATTCGAGATCTTGGGTCCGAGCGTGTACGTGACATTGGGATTGATCTGGGTCCCGTTGATGAACTCATCCGGGTCATTTGGGTCGCTGTCGGATCGGATCTCGGCGAGGATCCGATTCGTCTCCTCGATTAAGTTCTGATTAACCGCGTCGGCCTCGGAGCTGCCGAGATTGCCAACTCCGATTGTGCCACGCAGGACGAGGATGGTGACGAATCCGCAGAGGATGGTGATTTTGATGTTGTTGAAGGTCTTCTGGATCTGGCGGCCACGTGGCAGGGCGGCGTATCCACGGCCGGTAGCTGCTCGGCCGTTTGATGTGCCAGTGGTGCTAGTCGGTAGCCCACCAGAGCTCCGCTTCTGAGCTGTGAAATTGTCCTGGCCCATGTCTCGGAATTGCTCAAAGTTGAAGTCTTTAGCTCCTCTCTAAAACCCTAGAAACTGAGGCTGAGGGTGAGGCCGGTGGTGGTCATGGCGGAGGAGGCACTTTGATTATTACAAGACGAGGGAGGAAGGAGTGCTTAAGACATGTGTCCAACACCGACTGTCGTGGGGGGTTTAATCGTTTTCTCATTTTCTCTATCTGTCATTTTTTATTTTCCTAAATTATTTTTGGCCCAAATCGGATCCGGCCCGGGTCATTTGGCCCCAAATCTTTTAGTTGTATGACTTCCTTTTTTTGGAAAGATTATGGCTTTTAATTAGTTCCTTTTTCTATCTCTCCTTTTTCTTTTTCTTTTTTTTTGATAAAGTTCATTTCCTTATATTCCCTCAAACTATAAAGGAAAGTACACATTTTTGAATTTTAAAAGTAACATTATCTTGGGATATTTTTTGTTAATTTGAGGGTGGTCGTCGAATATAATGTATACAGATACATTCACTTTCATAATAGTAGATTAGTTACCTATAGTGATAGACTAATTTCTTACAACGATGGATAACTCCAACCCGCAAGAAAATTAGCCTACAACTACATGAAATTGATATATTTTTTGTAGACTTTCATGGGAGAATATAATTGTAAAATTCACACCTATAATAATAAATGTAATATAATAATATAATCACGCGCGTGGTGTTTCCGTGAAGGAGTCAAACGCTCGCTCTGGCTACGGTCTGTTCTGCACTTGACGGCTGCGGTAGCCAGCTATGACGCCGCGTAACTTCCAAATTCTTATTTCTTACGGCCATCCACCGTCGTGCACTGTTGAATATTAAGCGCGTGAGGGAAAGTCAAAACCATCCTGCAAAGTCTCCAATTGTGTCACTTTTGATTTTTTGAAATGTGACTTTTTAATTTTTGTGTGAGTCTGTTAGATCACTGAGATGTTCTCAGATGTTTGAAGGGACCCACAAGATCATCTTAAAAAGCTTGTCCCTTGCTCTCGTCCCCATGTACCCATGTGTTATGTTTTTACTGTCTGTCCCCTTCTTATTCCTTTCGAATAGATTTTTTTTCTTAAATTATTATTGTTTTTTTGTGCGATAATTTTAATTGTTGGTAATATATTACATATAGAGCAGAGGCCTCCATCAATCCAAGTGGGTTTTGCTGATTTAGGTTTTAAGAAGAGAATTTGAAAAAAGAAAAAGAAAAAAGGAAACACTTTTTGCCTACAAAGAAATCCTGCTCATAAAAGAAAATAATTATTTAAATAAGAGAATTTAAAAAAAATTTAGAAACATTTTTACCGACGAATAATTCGTCAGTAAATGTTGTTCCTATTTTTAAAAAAAAAAATTTAAAGAGATGTAATCTTTTATTTTAAAACTTTATTTTCATGCTCATGTAACCCCAATAATTTTGCCAATTGCCCATAATACGTTTGAACAACAGAAGATTAATTGCTTTCTTAGTTTTGATTCCATTATCACCAACAAGAAAATGATATATATTTCCTAACCAATACAAGGTGTACAACACTATCCCAACTTGTCTGATATGAACAAGCCGTTCCATTAATCATTAATAATATTTTGTTTCTCTATGAAAAGCATGACACGAACCTGGGTATTGCTTGTCTCCATTTAACACAATGGTTGTTTGATTAATTAAGATGAAAGAGTTTCTTTTTTATTGTATTTTTAATCAAGGCTAAAATTACAAAAAAAAATAAAAAATGAGAGGTTCAAATACATGTTTTGGAAGTATGAATAAAAGCACTAAAAGATTTTGTAAATATAATTTTTACGTTTATGGAGTTTTGTATTTTTGGACATTGCAACAACAAGCAATTCTCCGATCGATCACCGATACATAACTGACATTAATTCTGTGTGATTTGGTGTTGTTGCTCATAGTTGGTGGAATTACGATCCGGAACGATGAGTGATGTATTTGAGGGGTATGAGCGCCAATTCTGCGACCTCTCCGCCAATCTCTCCACCATTGTTGATGGAGGTATATCTCTCTATTTCTATTTCATTTTTCTGGGTTTGGCAAATCGCATTCATGCATTTGGGTTCTTTTTTTTTTTTAATTTTTTTTTATTGTTGGTAATTCAAGCATAATGTATTGATAGGAAAATGTTCTATGTATGTGCCTCTTCCCTTTAATAGATAGACTCAGAATGTGCATTAAGATTGAGGTGGCTGGTTGTATTGCAGAGCAGAAGAAGCAGAGGACTGCAGAGATAAAAGCTGCATTGGATGAAGCTGATGATTTGGTAGTGAACAGCCTCGAGTCCATTTCTATGGCTTACATGTGTGTTTGTTTCTGTGTAGTGCTATTGGATTAGTGGTCTAACATGGAAAATGCTCAGCTTAGGAAAATGGACCTCGAGGCAAGGAGTCTGCAGCCGAGTATGAAGGCGACGCTTCTTGCCAAGGTGAGAGAATACAAAACCGATTTGAACAACTTGAAGAGCCAAGTTAAGAGAGTCGCAACGCTAGAGATCAGTCATTCAGCCCGCGACGAGTTGTTGGAGTCTGGAGAAGCAGATACCTTGACGGTATTCCCTCTAGCTCTCCCTATCTGCGTGTGCGTGTGCGTGTGAATGTTAGGTCGTGGTGAGTTTCTTATTCGTAAGGGTTTCGACTATGTGACAGGCTTCAAATGATCAAAGAGGAAGGTTGTTGATGACAACGGAAAGAATAAACCAGTCGAGTGACAGAATCAAGGCGAGTAGAAGAACAATGCTGGAAACAGAGGAGCTTGGTGTTTCGATCGTCCAAGACTTGCATCAGCAACGCCAGTCTCTTCTACATGCCAGTAACACTGTATATTTTCTACCTTCTACTTTTTGTGGCGTAGGAATCAAGTGTTTATGTGACATTGGCTTTCGTAAATAATGTGTTTCTTCTTCCTTTGGGCTTTGTCAGTTGCATGGGGTGGATGAAGCTCTAAGCAAGAGTAAGAAGGTTTTGGTAGCCATGACAAGAAGGATGAGCAGAAACAAATGGATCATGGGTTCCATAGTCGGAGTTGCCGTCCTTGCAATCCTGCTTATTCTTTACATAAAGCTTACACACTAGGTAATAGTTCTTTTATCGATTTTATTGATTTTGAAAATACCTCACTCTCATATTGGTTTGTAGTATGTTATGTAATAATTCTTTTTCCTCCCAGATCTTTTCTGCTTAATTTGGGTGGTGTTGTCTTGTTTTATCATAGTGAATTGTAATTAGAATATATGAATGAATACAAGTAAAATTGGACTCTTGTGAAACCCAAAAAATGGCGGTCAGTGTTTTATCTTCACCTAGAGCTGAAAGCCAGACAACCCTCCTTCAAATTCTGTAATGCTATTTTGATGAAGATGAGAAATGGGATGATCATCTGCAGTTGGTCAAAATGGTTAAAAAAAATACAACACGGATCATCGCATTCCCAGAATCTTCATATACTGAAGCAAAGCATGTTGAATTGTCAGTTTGTGGTGTAATAAGATCAAATTGAATGCCTTCAGTTTCACTAAGCTAAAGAAAATGAACAAAAGAGACTTGCATTATGAAGTTTTAATGATCATAAGATAACATACAAACAAACAAAAAAGGACGAAAAACTTCTCCAGTTGATATGTTATTTGAAACCTCGAAACATTTCTTCACAAAGAAATCTGAAAGACTAACCCATTTCCCGTAAGGATTTTGATGAATAAGGGATGAATGCTTCCGACCCAGATTTTGTGGTGGGAATAGTAGATTGAGGAGCTCTACATCACGCGTCTTCTGGGCTTTGTGTTCCTGAACAAGATGAGCAAAGGGATACTTTCTAATGATCTAATCTTCATTGACTTGATCAAGTCCTTCAACCGTTATGATGATGCTCTTAGGACACCCAGAGATGCAGCACTAATTCCTATTATCCAAATAGTGGACACCAAGAGATGCAGGAACTTCCTCAACAAACTTTCTACAACTCCAAGGGAATTATTGCACTTGGGAACTAGAAAAAGTTCTCCCTCATAACTGACAAGAAGGAATGACTTTAATATCGAGAAACACCAACTTCCGTTGATGAATCCCTTCATGCAAGCTCCTCATCATCCTTTTCATCCTCGTCATCCTCGTCATCATCAAGAGAAGCAGGTTGCCCATTAAGATCCACATCTACACCATTTACCTTCCTCACAAACTGTCCCCGTACACGAGGCCTCCTTTCGGCAAGTCGTTTTCGATTAACATACCTGATCTTTTTATCAAAGCAACGCTCCTTTCTTTTCTGCCTAAATTTAATCAATGCTGCCTCTCTTCTGTCAACCTTATTTAATTTCACTTCGCTGGAGGATGAGCTTCCAAAGGATGGCCATGAATGATTATTAGGCATTTGACCAGGTTGAAAGCATACGCTAAGCGGATAGTAGGGGAATGATGTCATCCCATTAACATGTGGAGGGCAGTGTGGAAGATGATTGTAATGTTGCATAATTGCTGCTGCGGCATGATTTTGCATGTCATGCAGATTCTTTTGATACACTTGTGTCGATGATGACGCCATAACCTGATTGACAACCCCTGACATATAGTACGGATATGAAGCATGGGCAGGCAATCTAGAAACATCATGTTGAGGTTCATTTCTTGGATGCACAGGCACCTGTGAGGATCTGCCTTCCTCAAAATTCTTCTGATGCTGAAGTTCCATTGATCCAGGTGGGGTGCAAGACCTCTCCAATGAAAGAGAATCTGGGATACTATTACTGGTTGGGAAGTCATCTTCTTGTGAATAGTTTTCCCATGCCTCTACATTTCCATCTACTTGCGGAGATTCATCAACCACTTGCTGACTACATGTTGGATGTTTCTCTTCCACCCTCGACCGTTCAGCAACATTATCCTTAGCATGGACTTGGGAGTTGTTTTCAACTGTGCTTGATTTGACATAGGTAAAGAAGGCAGATGACCCACCAATCTTTAGTTCGCTCTTTTTCGGGCCAGATGAGAACTTTCCTGCAGAATATTACCACAGAAATGGGAACAAATTATCTCAAGAGGCAAAGATGAAAAATAAGCCATAGAAAAACCATACTGCTCCCAATCAATTTTATTGCTTTCCTCACATCACTGAGGTCAAATGAATGATGTAACATAATGCACACTACTTGGACCTATAGCCATACATGGCAATATCTAGTAAAAAGATGTTCACGACATTGACATAGCAGAAATTCTCCTTGTTGTATCATTACAATATCTACAAACAACCCTTAACCGAGAGGAAAAAATTTGACACCTTATATCTCATACATTTCTTTTGGAATAGAAAAAGAAAACAAGAAAGGCTGCAATCAAACGACGGACTTAATGGTCAATATGACAGTTAGTACAATACTCAAAGCCTTCAAAGAATGTCATTTGTCCAATTATAATTCAAGTATCGAACCTTAAAATTTTCACTCTTCTTCTTGAGAACAAGTAGATCCTGACCATATAAATTATATGAATATAATGTAAACACAATCCTACACAACGTAGAAAGTAATCAGTTTTCAAAATGGAGATTTTTTTTTCCCAAAAGTACAGAAATATTAAGAATAGGCATTATTTCACATCTAACTATAAGAGATATTCTAACCAAATAAATTAAATGCATATAATCCTAAGCACGAAGGAAATATTTTGTCATCAGTTCCAAATAGGAGGAAAAAATATTATCACGAGAAAAACAGTAAAATTGAATTATTGCTATATCATCCTACTGTAATGATAGAAGATGACTTGTTTTAAGTTTTAACTAAGCTACACGAATCAAATAATTGACCGTCAAAAAAGTGCTGCTTTTTTTGTTCAAATGCTATGAAACAGAGATAAAAGATATTCCAAGCCAGGAGATGCTGAAACTTAAAAGCAGCACTTCAATTGCCACAAGTGGCTCACCAGTTTGGCGGTCACTTATTTCTGGAACATCACTCTGAAACTCT
This sequence comes from Rubus parviflorus, assembly GCA_029955375.1. NCBI lineage: Eukaryota > Viridiplantae > Streptophyta > Magnoliopsida > Rosales > Rosaceae > Rubus > Rubus parviflorus. Next base: position 11,579,759 of record JARGGL010000009.1, read on the forward strand.
AATAGATCATCCAGTGGAGGCTGTGTAGCAGCAGCAACAGCAGCTGCAGACTTACAAAAAGAAAAATAGAGGAAAGCATACAAAATACATTCAGTCAGTACGAATAAAATAGCTAGTAAGCAAACTTGAATATAATGGAAACTTAACTTGCTCTAGTTAATTATGAATTATCTATAAAGATTCACCCTGAGCCCCAACTCATTTCTCATGTTGTGAGATTGGAAGCTTCTCAAATATAGTTCAGTATGGAATTGTTCAGCATGAAATCATTCAGTATTGCATTCAAGTTATGAAACTTAATAGAAATTAAATTAACTAGATTAAATTTAACTACCCCACAATTAATGTATATTCTAGATGTTAGACGTAGCACCTACAAGTGTATGTATTCTTACGTGTTAAAGATTAACCAGAAGTCCTCCGACATGTATTTTGATATCAAAATGCGCTCCTCTCTTTGGCCTTCTATTTCTGTCTAAACTGTTTACAATTGCACTTTAACAGCCGCCTTAGTTAAATTCAAACCATATATCAAGTTCACATTTCACCATTTGATTATATTGCATGATAGAGCCCTCCTAGATATCTATACAATGATCAAGATTCATTACATGATCCAGTGTCAGTAGAGCTATTGGCCCACAATTCACGGACTTACTTTCTTAAATAATGAGCAGTCAAAATTTAACATTTTATTGAACTTATCTTTCTTTTATACTTTCAAAAGAAAAAAAAAAAACATACTATCTCTGGATCGGCACTCTTGTGAGACCTATCTTCTGTATCATCCGAGAATGAGTTCGTATGAGGATCACTAGGATCTGATACCACCATATCAAAGTCATAACTAAACACGCTCTTCTCTGCAAGTCCAAGCTGCCAAATACATATATAAAAAAAAAACTGTCATACTGATATGAAACAACATATGGTGGCCAGCAGTTGTGTACTAGAGCAATGAATCCCTCACAGATATGCAACTTGAAAAAAGGTTCCACTTATGCACCGAACCTTTAAAACAGAGGTTACTATAGTTTTGCAAAAAGTTTCAATTGCATGTTTCTTCTCACCTACCCAATACGTTAAACTCAGCTAAGAGGCTTTATATAGAATTATAGACACTATCAGTCTAAAACAACATCAACTCATACATGATGGTTACTTCTAACTTGCTGGCATCTGAAATGTGTCTATGAATCACTGTTGCCCTAATTTCTAAGTTATTTGAATACAGCATAAAGCAAGGGAAAGATTGACCGGAGAAAGAGGTGGTTATGAAATCAGAGTAAAAAAAGAACATAAAAAGTCATGCAAACAAACCATGTGTCTTCTTCTCCACATATGTGTCCACAAGTTAAGAAGCTCATTAGTTCGTAAAGGCTTTACAAGATAGTCTGCCGCTCCAAGCCTCAGGCACTTAACAACAGTAGAGACCTCATCCTGTGCCGACATCACTAACCAAAGCAGAAAAGTTTAACAATCAGGTTAAGACCATAACAGACCTTAAAGACTAAAATTTGTTATTATAGGAAACAGCAGTCATAAGAACAAGAAATGCTTACTGATCACAGGGATGCGCCTCAACTCTCTATGCCGTGTGATGTACTTCAACATTCTCATTCCTTTTCTCATTGGAAGGTCAACTTCGGCAAGTATGATATCAATATCAGGTCCCTCTGCATTCAATGCATCAATCACCTGTCTAGGAGACTTGACCGGAGTGACTGTAAAGCAAAGAAATCAAGAGACATCATGGAACACAAGCATCATCTTGGAAGGCGTGTATACTATGTTACCAAAAATGAAGCTAGTCTCCAACAAAAAAAGTATCAAAGACAAAACCAAGAGAAAACTGTACTGTGGATGTTCTTACTGATATGAAATGAGTCACATTCTTTATACACACGTCATGCATTAACAATATACTGCAGTAAAAAAATTTGTTTCAACAGATGGCATCTAAGGTATGTGTCTCTGTGTCATCATTAGTTAGCATTGTTCTTCCAACATAAATTACTTATTTGAACACATTCACACTGATTTTGACCTGTTTTGAGTAAACACCTCTTAGGATACATTTTGGCACCTAAAAACATCAGAAAAGAACAGACACAAAGATCTTGTATGTTTAATCCATCATTATCAAGAATCCACAAAGACAACGAATTCGCATGCAGTAATTGGAAATATTTATATACAGCTTATCCTTGTAGATAAAGGCACCAAAGTAACAGAAAATGCATCTCGCTAATTTTGGTTTTAGGTCTTTTGTTCATAGATTTTCCTTCCATTTGCTTAACAGAGCCAAACAGTTGATAAGCTTTAACACTTTCCATCCGAAACTTCCAAAACCAATAAATTGCCAAACAACACAAAGAAAACTAAAGATTAGATAGAGCAGATAACGATCAGCAATATATACCTTGATAAGAGCATTTCAAAAGAAGCCTGAGAACTTCTTCAGAACTGGACTCGTCGTTATCGCACAGCAAAATCCTGACTTTGCTCCTATCTATGAACCCCTCACCGCCACCGCCACCGCCACAATCTTCAGCTCCTTTGTTCAAATTAAGCTCCTTAGAGTCCATAGCAGAACCCCCAAAACAACCTCCAAAAACGCAAATACTAGAGAGCCTCCATGAGTAAACTTCACTACTTAAGCTTCAAGCAAATTCCTAATTAGGTTTGGGGTTTCCGATTCTGAACGACTCCATCTCCTCAGTCAAAGCCAGTCCGCACCGAGCTAGCGAGCGAGCGAGCAACCACCGCGGCCACTTCATCTCTATCCGCAAACTTCATGCGGGAGCTAGCGGAGCAGAGACTCTACTGAAGATGAAGGCAGTTGATCAACGGTTGGGATTGCAGGCTAGCGCGGGAGGGGATATAACAAAGGGGTCAAGGTTTAGATCACCGGCCAGCGGCGCACTTTAGCCCGAAATGAAAATAAAGACCGGTGTACTATTTATATACAAGGGGGGCTTTTTCGGATATAAATATTATATCTCGGATGCGGGAATGGCTAATGTGCGCGTACAAGAGTAGAGGTGCAGGTTAGGAAGAGTGGAGACGTGGACTGCTGAGGGACAAGAAAGAAGAAAAGTGCAAAAAGGAGGTGATCGAGGTTAAGATTGTTTGGTAAATTTCAATCAAAATCCAATAGCATAAGAGAAAAATATAGCCAAAAGTCTAGTTGGCAAGACATTCTCAAACAATGTTGACAAAAGTCTTAAGTTTAACTCCTTCCTCCCTCGGCATTGGCCAAAAAAAAAATAGAAAATAATAAAAATGAAAGACTAATTTTTAGGTTTCAATTATAAAATGTCATTGGGTTTGCTCAAGCGGTGAGGAGAGGAGGTTGGAGAATTAAGTTAAGATTAAAGTTAAGTCAGAGTTTCATCTCCTCTAATGTAACCAAAATTATAAAATTATTTATTTTCTAAAATATTGCTTGAATATCATTTTTGCAAATAATTAATTATATTGAAAATCTTCTAGTCATTTGTATTACTAAACTACTAGTCCACCCTATTTAAATGAGTTCACTACTTTATGCCTAAGTTAGTATTGTGAACAAGGCATTTTCCTTGAATAAAATATTAGTAGAAGACTATATTTTTCCTTTCCCCAAAAGCACATGGTCATGAAGAAATAATTCTTAGAAATATTATTGCTCGAAGATCACTTTTTTTGCAAATAATTAATTCTACACAATCCGCATTACTATTGAGCATTCGAGTAAGTCCCGCATACTTGAGTTATTAATTAGTCTACCCTATTTTAAAAGAATAGAAGTCATTATTTCTAAGCTAGTTCGATCACGTCATAGAGAAAGGCATATACTTAAAAGTCTTTGTTCTACTATATAGTATATATTGTTCATGTATATCAAATTAATAGACAGTTAATCGCGAAAATTTCAATAAGTATCAAAGTTATCGATTTGAATATATAAAGGAATAGAAATAAGGAATTAAGTTCTTAGGTTTCACAAGACGTACACATTATTGATCTCTCGAGACTTGTACATGCATATGTTTGATCAAAGTATTTGCCACCATATATATTTTGATCCATGTTGCAAAACAAAATGGTGGTAGCTAGCCAATTAGTGTTGCACATGGTTAATTGATACACATCATGCATGCAGGAACTCTAATCTTGGCCTGTGAATATAACAGCAAGTTGTTAGTATTAAACATGTGGGCAAGTACAATAAAAATGAGTACGTACGTACGTTGTTTCCTAACAATTTGCTGCCCACTTATTGGGAAAGAACGTACGTACACACTCCTAATTAACTTAATTAATTTCTCAACTAAGTTTATCTTTGAATTAATTTCACAAAAACTCTTAGTCTCTTACATACTAGCTAATTAAGCCATAGACGTCTCTCACTTTATATGTATATATATATATACATATATGCGGAGTACGTTTATATATACCTAATCGATCTCTAGCGCTAGATGCATATATGCGTGTACTGAGTTGCAACTTCATCAGTTTGCTCAGATGTAGAGTTGTGGATGCTATGAATTAGTTAATGCTGAGCAAATTAACTGATTGATGAAGTTGCTCGATCAGATCGATGTACGTACGTACGTACGTAGTTTTGGTTTTTTGATTGGTGGCCGGCCGGTGCGGCATTCAGAGCATCCACAACCTGGCCGCAGTTGGCTGTGAGCGAGCAGGAAGATGCATGTTGAAGTACGTACGTATATGTACACTAGCCAACCAAGAGTTTGGTCTACCAAAAATTTCTGTCTGCTCGGCCAACCAGAAGTTTGGCCTGCACATGTATCGTGTTTATGCCCGGCCAAGACAGAAAAGAGTACTACCTTGACCCAACCCTACATTTTTCACATTTCATCTAGCTAGCTAGCTAGGCTCGTAATTCCTTCTCCATGTTAGGATTAATGCCCTTAAATATTTTTCACATTTCAGAGTATTACATCGACTAAACTATATATAGTATTCGAAATGAAAATGTCAAGCACATGATCCATTCAGAAACAAAGAAAATCAAACGCATATACAAGCACTCTATTAATTAATTACTTGGCTAATGAGGCACATTAACTGATATTGGGAAACTTAATGAATAATACTAGTCAAATAAAGGCATGGAATTGGTGCTCTATCTCAGACTCTATTATTATTCCAAGTGCTTAGCCCTGGAATGAATATATATATAGTACTACGATACTATATATAAATTTTTTGCCATTGATGTTTGGTCTGCACAGATATGTAGCTTATTTTCCATGTACGTAGATTAATCCTAATGCCTAAAATACTACAATGATCAATTCTTTGACGTAGTTAGGAAATACTATAATACTTCTAAACTAAACCCTTAATTAACATGGCAAAGATGTAAAATGGGTCTTATTTTAAGCTTTCATCAGTTTCTGTTTGGGCTCAAAAGTTACTTATGTAATTAAATGCTTAAAATTGGAGGCCTGAGATGGCCTTGGTTTTCATTAATGGAGCAAATGCTCATTTTCCAGAGAACAATTTCATTAAAAATTTCACATACATGCTACACTTTATTTGCAATATAAATTTCAGCTAATTTTGCTGGTTCGTTTTTGATACTACACACTACGTTTGCATCGTATTCTCTAGGAACTCTTCATCTGTGTCATTAAGCTAGGATGAAGAAATTGCTGCTGTCTTCACTTGAAACCACAAAATTAGAGCTATACATTAGGCTGTTGTTCTGTGGCAACCAGTCTAGTTCCTATAAGACAGGAGAGAGGAAAAGAAAGAAAACACAGAAATGAGTACTGTAGGATTTAACTTGATGCTTAGTTGATCACATTTGAAAGATTTGAGCACAATGTGGATCATACGGTTATGCAGATAAGATGAGATTCTGCACAGTATTGTACGTAGCTAGATCGATCGAGTAAAAGAGATTTTTTATAACCAAAACAACAATACTGATCTGTGGAAGAACGCTGGAATTATGTGTTGTTACAAATCGTAACGCACTACATATATATAAACGTGTCCAAAAACATCAATATTAGTGAAATTACATATAAAGTTAAGATAGGATCACAGCAATCTTCTCGGCTTCCTGGCTTATTTCAACGTCTTTTTCTCTTGCTATCCGCGTGTATCTTTCGTTTTGATTAAGAGAGAGTCTTTTATATTACTTTTTAGAGTTTGAGATGTCCTTGGGTCCAATTGGAGTCGAAGCCCACCAATTTTAGGAAAAATCTCAAAATAATTAAAATCCGAAATCGAGCGTACAATCAACCGGTCGACTGGGACTTGATCAATTTTCTTTGGTCTTCAAGAATGCTCTAAACACCACCTTTTGCTCTCTTTTCTCCTCAATGCTTCGGGAATCCTACAAAACATAAAAACAAGATATATAAATACCCTGAATCAACAAAGAACTAACAAAAAAAAATATGGGATTATATAATAAAATCGTCGCATATAATTAAATGCTCCTAGCTTTCACCTCCAACTGTGCATCCACAAGTTCAGTATCTCATCGATGCATAATGGCTTGACCAGATAATCAGTCGCCCCCAATCTTAAGAAATTGAGAAGAAAAGAGGTTTCATGGTTTGTTGACAGCACTGCAAAAACAAGGAAATTAAGTTGTTTTTTCGATACAAGAAATATGGGGAATTCAGTTATGATCGACGTTCCTTCCATCCTTAATACGGAAAATAGTAATTAAGCTGCTTACTGATTACTGGAATACATTTGAAATGTCTATCTTGCATGATATACTTGAGCATCTCAATGCTTGATTCTATTGGGAGGTCAACTGCAGCGAGTATAATATCAATCGAAGACCACTCTGCATTGAGAGCATCCACAGCCTTCACAGCTGAGCTAACTGAAATTACTGTTACACAAAAGGTACCTGCATGTTCTCAGACATCGGAAAAGCATACAACATTTCAACTCTTAAAACTCTACAAAAAGATGAAAAATATTCTGTACAGTACATTGTCGATCTGCCTAAGAAATTAACTAGCTTCTCAAAACCTGAAGAACAATACTGAGTACGTTGCATATGTAAACTGTATTAATTTAATACAACATACGGCCGGAGCTGTAATTTAATGCAGAAAGAAATTAAGGATTGAAATACACGTACGTACGTACCCTGATAACAGCATGTTGTCAGCAGAGTCGAAACCTCTTCACAACTCTCAGGGTTGCCGTCACACAACAAAATTCTCACTCGACTACGATCAATGGAAGTGCCATTGTTCCTGCTCTTAGCTTGGCCTGTCATCTGCTTGCACTTGTCCATATATTACAAATCAATTTTACAACACACACGTACAAGTAGTCTAAGATCGATTAAGATGCACAATGCATGCAAGTCCCAAGAAGCATATATACTAGCCAACCAAGAGTTTGGTATACCAAATATTTAGGTCTGCTTTTTGACACAAAATACACGCATGTTTATATACAGGGCTAGGATAAACTAACCCACATGCAAATGTCCAAGCCTCAACCAAACTGCACCTCACATTTTTCACATGCAATTCAGCTAAACCTCACAAGTCCTTCATGTTTTGTTGAGGACCAACTCCCATGCATTTTCTGTTAATCATATATGAACTGCCTAATAACTATACTTTTGGACCACCACTGAACTTCCTTTCCATATTTGGTCTTAATTGATAATTGAGATGAACTTATTAAAGCTACTTATCAATGAACTGATTAAATTATACTATTTTCTGCAAAACCAGAGGAACCCCAAGACATTTAAAACCAGAGCATTACCTTCAAGCTCCACCTGGATATTGCTAGAAATTAGTAGAGAAGAAATGCACGTACAGGATGGCAGCCCTTACCCATTTTCACAAGATTTTTGCTTCACGTTTTAAATGTGTCGAGCACATCCTTTACCAAATGAATATGTCAAGCACATGATTGATCCAAAAACAGTATCACGTACATGTCTCTAAGAGATAGGCATTGGCCAATGAAAATATTAAGCACATGATTCACACATTTAAAAACGAAAACATCAGCCACATGAACAGTTGTTGGCTAAACTAGTTAAGAGCCTTGGATCAATCTTCCAACACCATGAAACGGGTGCAGCTGAACTGCATTGCTCTGCACATTAAAGCTTTCCCAAAATTGAAATTCAACTGAGTTATGTATGGTGGTGTAGATTTTGGTGAAATCTGTAACCCAAAAGGAACTTCGTTTCAATAAAACTAAAGATTTAGCATTAATTTAACATATTGCAGTTACAAGTCCAACGATCAGTATCCCCTGATTTCAAATTTTAAGAAAGCTGTGTATATGTCAATCTATTGGTAGAACTTTACATAGCAACTGACCCCTAAATAAATTAGACATACAATTTCATCCATCAATTGGAATGAATAATCAATTTCTTTGCCACCAACTTAATGCCTGCACTCTGCTGATAGTCATATGGATCCAAAGAGAAGAACACATCCATAAACATCCCTCGCGTGAACAAAGTACTAAGTTCTGAAGCATCAAATTTAGAGAAGACTAGCCTTTGCTCGGTGCCAGAGGGCTCTTTTTGATATATCTCTGTGGCGTAGATTGCAATGTCTCCACAAACTGCAGTTTGTATGCTGTAGTAACAAATTAAAAAAGAAAGATTAAACCAATCCTAAAATATCACCAATGCTTCATTTTCTTTTCAGAAGGAATTTCAAAAGCTGCATGGGCAATGCTTTTTGTTGTTAGATAGTGGAGACAAACAAAATGATAAGACTAGAACTTACTGCAATCTCACGGTAGGGTAGTTGTAGAAGCCCTCTTTGCGGATCACAACAGGCCTCCATTCAGAGCTACTTCCAGAACTCAAAGACAACTTTTGTGCAATACCATCACATGCATCAAGAACTTCACATAAATTTTGTGGTGCATCAAAGACAATATTCAGTCGTGGTCGGCCAGCATGATCAAAAAACTTTGTATTGATTCCAAACCGCAATTTCATATGCCTGCAGCAAAGCTGCAAAGTGACATCTTTGTGTAATAACTTTATCCTTTGACTCCCACGGTACAATGGAACAAGCGAAGCACTGATAGAAGGAATGAAAACTTGATTGAGCTGTAAAAATTCCAAGGTGGCATCACAGTTGTCGGTCACAGCAGCATTGAAAGAACTAATCGGAGACTCTTGTACAGGTGTTTCTACCATGGTGATGTCTGGCTGATCTAACTCTTTCTTCACTTCATTGATAAGTGGGCGCATGTCAAAAGGATCTGGTTGAGCTGTGTTGTTGGTCCTAAGAGATGTTATCGGATGATTGTCCCCTGTGTTTTGATTTGAAATATTCATGTTCATGCCTGACCCCTCAGGAGATAATTTTCCACCCCTTCGACTTCTTGTCGTAGTATTTGGAGAAACCCAACTGTTCTCTGTGAATATGTCAGGGAGGCTTGACTCCTGCAAGTTCATCAAATGTTAATTTCAGAAGTGACTTTAATCATAGTTTCTAAAGCCACAATTGTAAGGATATCAGGCAAACTATTGTTTTTATTCTACACTCATTCAACATCATTATAAAAAGTGTGAATATATTACACGTGACATTCAACTACTGTTTCATGTTCTTACCATTAAGAAACCTAAAATGTAAATTCAACATATCATATATGAACATATTAGTATCGTATTATTAGAAAATGAATATGTTCTCCGCCATTTTTAGAATTAGATTTTTACCAAGAATAAAACCGTGGCACAATATTTGAGTACTTCAAGATTCATTCGAACATCATCCAAACTCCTGACCAATCATCAAATAAAGTATTAGTGCTCAAACAAACCAAATGCAAAGCAAGAATGAGTAATGTAATTCCAAGCAGGTATCCAAAAAATACCGGTGTGTCTGCTGTCCAAGACCAAAATAGGTTGCAAGAGTAGCCATCTGCAGAAAAATATATATCATCATCATGTATAATACCTAGAAATTGTACAACTATTCCATCTCACAGTTACACGTTTAATTTTGTCATTTAACGATTGATTTCAATAATTTAATCAATCACATAACATGTAATATACAGACATGAAGAATGGAGAGGGTGATAACATACCTTCATATTACCAGCTCTCCTTCCAAATCGTTGAGTCAACAAAGCCAAGGAATCAATTGTACCTTTGGGTTCTGGTGCAGGTCGACCAATGTATGCAAAGGCCTCCCGAATCCGAGCACAATCAAACCTCAATATGTTATGACCGGCCCATATACGCCCTGCACTAACCATAAAATGAACATGAATCTCAAACTTTCCATCACAAAATCCAAAAAGCAAAATTTAAAGCAACCATTAAAAATTCAAATTTATTCAGCTAATTTAGGAAATAATACATTACTTTTACTATTCTGATTCCTTTCGTCAATCTATGAGCAACCAAACACAAAATCAGAAGTTGCTCCCAATTCAAGAAAAGAAATTTCACTCTGTTTCTTATCAACCAAACACCGAATTTGAAAGCAAAGAAAGAATTATCTTAGTTCAATCAGTTCAGCTAATATTTCTCATGTTCATAATGAATCAATTTTTACTGATTCCTTTCTTTAATTTCCGAGCAACGAAACACAATCAACATATGAACAACACCTTACAGTTCAAAAATTGCACAAACGTACCATGGAGAATGTCGAAAACTCTATCGGCGATCTTATCAAAGCTAGAGGCGGCGATGACGGCGTCTCGGGTAATGCCGTTGCAGCGAACCGACAGGGAGGAGATAGAATTGAGGTCGGCGGGTCGGACCAGAGTGGAGTAGCTCTCGAGCTCAATCAGCTTCCGAGGGCAAACCAGGATGGATCCGAATTCCAATATGGCGAACCCCTGACCGGGTCGGGTCGGCACCGTCGTCTCCACGTCGAAGAAGGCGATTTCGTATCTGTCCTCGCTGCTTCGGTTCATGGTTTCTTATCTTGCAGGACACGACGAGCAAATGAATGACGGTGGGAAAACAGAAATAGTGTCAGGCTGGGTTTTAATGCCAGAGTCTTGAAATTTAACGACCCGCCAAGTCATGAAAGGCCCATTTCCGGCCCAAACGTATTAGGTTAGGTATCTTATTCCTTGCCTTGGTGTAGGACAAAAGCTCCATAACCTCCTTACTTACCAAGCAAGAAACTTTGATCAAGTCCCAACTCCCACGTATACTTTGATCAAGTCCAACGAAATTTATATACGATACCTCCATCAATATGTGGACAGCCACAAGATTCAATGTCCATAGCTAAGAAGAGAGCATATATAAAATGTTAAATTGAATCCTAATGTTGAGGAAATGGTAATGGAGAAGGTAACCGAAAGAACAGAGATGCAGTTCAATATGTGAAACAGGCAGTGCAAGCCAACTAATTAGAGAGAATGAATATCTAGTAATTTAGAAAGACACTAAAAGCTAAAAAAGTTTGGTTTTTCTCACTCGTTTTCCTAGTCTTCAATGGAATGCACATTTGATGTGCCTGGTTCGGAGCCCTCTTGCTGGGCTTGCCTGGTGATATCGCCCAGCATCTCATAGATTAAAGATTCATGCTTATGGGTCCTATCGTCTGCCACAAAACCATGAACAACTCCATTAATTTGAACCCAACTTCGGCCTGGGGACTTTCTCACGCCCATCTGAACCATTTTCTGTCTCACATAAGCAACGTCTAGCCATCTTTTTGCAGAAGCATATACATTTGATAAGAGCACAAGATAGCCTGCAGCTTGGTCAGGGTTAAGTTCAACTGTTAATTTTTTAGCCACATGTGATGCAAGCTCAGAATTCTTGTGAAGCATGCAACCGCCGAGAAGAGCACCCCATACAGCGTCGTTTGGCTTCATGGGCATAGACTCCACAAGCATCTGTGCTTCATCTAGAAAACCAGCACGGCTTAATAGATCAACCATGCACCCGTAGTGCTCAATCCTTGGTTCAAGTCCCCAAGTTTGCGTCATGAACTTGAAAAGTCTGCGGCCCTCATCAACTAACCCAGCATGACTACAAGCACACAACACCCCAAGGAAAGTTATTTCATCAGGTCTTGCATCATCAAGTCCCGAGCTTAGCATCAATTGAAAGATACGAAGAGCTTCGTCCCCGCGACCCTGTTTTGCCAACCCAACTATGATGCTGGTCCACGATACGGTGCTTCGTCTAGGCATCTGTTTAAATACCTTATAGGCTTCATCAATCAAACCACAGCTGGCATACATGTGTATGAGTGCATTGTGCAAAGTCACCAACCGCGACTGGGATTTGACACACAATCTCTCTTCAATGTACCAGTGAATCCACCTTCCCAATGTCAAGTCCCCAATTTCAGCACAGGCTGATAACACTACCACTAGCGCGACCTGGTCCAGTTCCACATTTGCCCTCCTCATCTGCCCAAACAAACACAAAGCTTGCTTAGACCTCCCATTTTGAGCACACCCCGCAATCATGGTCGTCCAAGACACAACATTCCTCTCTGGCATCTCATCAAACACTCGCAACGCCCCATCAAAATCCCGGCTCCTTATATACCCCGCAAGCAGTGTATTCCAACTCACAACATTCCTCTCACCCATTTCGTCAAACACTTGGCGTGCATACTTAACAGCACCTCCCAACACTCCATACGTTGTATACAAACTAACCAAACTGGTCTGAACAAACACATTAGAACCAAACCCACTGGCCAAAACTCTCCCATGCACCTGTTCCCCTTCCCTCACCAACCCTGACCTCGCACAAGCACTAAGAACATACAAATACGTATACCCATCAGGCTCGGCTTCCGTAGCCACCAGCCTATTATACAATTCAACCGCCGCCTGCGAATTTTCGCTACGAGCATGGCCTCTGATTATCTGGTTCCACACAGTAGTGCTTGGACTTCTTATATTCCCGAAAACTTTGAGGGCTTGATCGAGATACCCAGAAGCTACGTAGAATGATAGTAGCTTAGAAAGAATGTAGTTTTTTTGGGTGAGTCCGTGGATTAGTATTTGGGTATGAATTTGGGTAAGTTTATTGATTGCGTTGCAGCTCTGTAATAGTGAAAAGAGGCGTTGCTCTAGAGCTCTAAACGAGGATGTGGGCTTGGCGGGAATCGCTTGCTTAAGATAGCCTTTTAAATCAGAAACTATTGTTTTCAAATCCATAGCGAGTTGTGAGCTCTTATCAGAAATGAACTGACTTGGCGCAGATGAGCATTATAAAGCGTCTCATTTTCGTTGGGTGAATCTCACATCTTAGCAATGTTGAAGCTCTACCGTCCATACCAGACACTCTTCGTCAGAGCACTCAGTTTATCATCGTCTCCATCTTCTTCTTCGCCGTCCAATTTCACGAGCACAATACTAAATTGCAAAAGCCCTACCCAAGCACTAGAACTCTTCCATTTCGCATCGAAACAAATCGGCCCAAGAAAAGATCTTCAGCTTTATTCAGCGATTACCCATGTATTGGTCAGTGCCAAACTGTATATTAAAGCCAGGTGCTTGATAAAAGACCTCGTATACGATCTTCAAAAGTCTTGCAAATCCGGCCGTGCCTGTCACTTAGTTTACAATGCACTTAGCCATTTGGAGAGCTCGATATCATTTTCTCGGAATGTGTTCGGAGTTTTGATCATTGCCTTAGCTGAGATGGGCCTTGTTGAGGAAGCCTTGCGGGTGTACCGCAGCATTAGTCTGTTACCTGCAACGCAGGCTTGTAATGCGCTCTTAGATGGGTTGGTGAAGACGGGTCAGCTTGATTCGATGTGGGAACTTTATAATGATATGGATTCCCGCGGATTGTCACCTAGTTATGTTACATATGGTGTGTTGATTGATGGTTGTTGCAAAAAAGGCGATGTCTTGAATGCACGTAAGATGTTCGATGAAATGCCTGAGAGAGGGATTACGCGGACTGTTGTGGTATATACATCTCTTATTCGTGGCCTGTGCAATGAGGGTAGAATGGAGGAAGCTGAAAGCATTTTCATTACAATGAGGAAAGCTGGTGTTATCCCAAATTTGTGGACTTACAATTCTCTGATGGATGGGTATTGCAAAATGGCTAATGTTAAACAAGCCCTTGTCTTGTATTGGAACTTGCTAGGTGATGGCTTGCGGCCAAATGTTGTCACATTTGGTATTCTAATTGATGCCCTTTGCAAAGTAGGCGAACTGATAGCTGCGAGGAGCATTTTAGTTTGCTTGGTTAAGTTTGGTGTTGCTGCTAATACATTTGTGTACAATGCTTTGATTGATGGGCACTGTAAGGCACAAGATGTTCTTGGAGCAATGGATTTGATATCGGAGATGGAAAAGTGTGGTGTTCTTCCAGATGTCTTCACTTACAGCATACTAATTAAGGGTCTATGTTCTGTCGGTAGAGTGGAAGAAGCAGATCAGTTGTTGCAAAAGATGAAGAAAGAGGGAGTTAGTGCGAATGCTGTGACGTACAATTCACTAATTGATGGGTATTGTAAAGAGCGAAATATGGAGAAGGCTTTGGAGGTGTGTTCTGAAATGACCAAAACTGGTATAGAACCCAATATCATCACCTTCTCTACTTTGATCGATGCTTATTGCAAGATGGGGAACATGGAAGCTGCAGTGGGTTTGTACTCGGAAATGGTAGTTAAAGGCCTTCTGCCTGATATAGTAGCTTACACTGCTTTGATTGATGGACATTTTAAAATGGGAAAGGTGAAAGAGGCTCATCGGCTGCATAAAGAGATGGTGGAGGCAGGCCTCACCCCCAATGTTTTCACACTTAGTTGCTTGGTAGATGGCCTTGGTAAAAATGGAAAGGCTTCTGATGCAATCAACCTCTTTTTGGAAAAAACTGAAGTTGGTTCCGATACAGATGAAACCAAAGATCTGGGTGGCTGCTTTTGTTCCCCAAATCATGTGACTTATACAGCTCTAATTCAGGGTCTGTGTGTAGACAACCGGATTTTCGAGGCAACCAAGTATTTTTTGGATATGAGAGTCAGTGGTTTGAGACCAGATGCATTCACTTACATTGTAATGTTGAAGGGGCACTACCAAGCGAAGCATACGGCTGGCGTGAAGATGCTGCATGCTGATATGATAAAGATGGGTATCGTTCCCAGTGCAGACATATGTCCAATCTTATATAGGGCTTACCAAGAGATTGGTGACCCAAAATCAGCCGCGACGGTTTTCTGATATCAAGTGTCGAAAAAGAAAGTTCAAGTCTTTAGCATCTTGTACCACCATGTGTCAACTTAAGTTCAAGTTCAAAATTTATTAAAAAAGCACTTCTAACTCTTTTTGCCAAACGCAACTAAAACGCTTTTGACAGTTTTAGAAGTAACCGTAAACGGAGCCAATCTAATTGTCTTTGGCTCTTGGTTTAGGGGAAAAAAAATATCTCACTTCTATCTAGTTTTTGGTCCGTTCAATCAAAGCTCTCACCTTTTAGCATTTGTCAACTTTAGTTTGGTCATGTGCCGCTGTTCCTTTCCCTTATCAACCAACATTTTCTTCGCTTATATTATACGGTAGCCAAAATTAGCAGACATTGTGTAAAATCTGAGCCTTTGATATTAGTCTCCAAAATCAAAATTCCATGAATGTTCGACCATGGCATTCAATGAATTTCTTTATGGTATGAGCTAGCTAGGGTTATAGGATTAGTGATCCATTACTCTAATCTACCTGCCCCTTTAGTCGATATTCCTTCTGTACCACTTGGCGTGATCCGACGCCGTTTTGGCTCTACTTCGCCGTCGTCAATGGAGAGCGGAGAGCTTCAGAGGGTTGGAGTCTTTCAACGTCTTCCACTGCTTGTCACCAACTTCCTTGCTGGGACTCTGGTTCTGCTTTTTGCTCTTGGTAATATCCTTTTTCAATTTTGAATTTTGAGTCTTTATTGTTTGTGGAATTTCATATCAGCTTCTGGGTTTTGGATATTAAACTCTGCCCTGTATGTGTTTTAAGTGTTTCTAATTAAGTTGTTGTGTGGAATTTGATTCTTTGAACGTAAGGTAAGGGGCAATTTGCTTTCATTTTTCAATGATTGCTTTGAATAATTCTAGGTGTACCAGTTGTTTATTCTTTCAAGTTGTAAGTTTAAGGAGCACCAAGTGCAGAACTTGATGATTTTGCATAGAAGTAACTTGATCGTTTCCATGTTCAACAATGAAGAAGCTGCTGATATTCAAATAAAGCATAGATCAATAACTGGGTGTGGACTGATATGGATCTTTATATTATTGTTCTCTTGCAGCGGGATTTTTCGCAGGGGGCATTGCTGGTGCTTTAGCCGGTAAGGCTTCTGACAGTGGTATTGTTCGTGGAGCTGGATTGGGTGCTGTTGCCGGGGCTGTACTCTCTGTAGAGATTTTAGAAGCTTCACGTGAGTTATTGCGTCTAGGTCGGCCTGGCTCACGAAGATCTTCATTGATGGTTAACTATTAGTCTCTGAGATATCTGTTTCTCTTTCTTTCCCATCAGCTGCTTACATGTTTTTGAGTTCTGACCTGCCAAGAAGCAGAGGTGTTCCTCCTTTTAGGTTGAAATTGACTGCCATGATTTGAAAATATGATGTTTCAGCTGAACTGTAAACCTATGGATGAAGATTATCCATGCATAGCATCACATCATTTTAGTTCTTTATCAGTTTTGTGTATGGTAAGTAACTCTTTACTTGTAGACTGACTCTCTATCTATTGGATTCAGGCTGAAATTACAGAGGAGCTTATTTGTTGGAGGTTTGAAGAGGAAAACTTGCCGCCGCCACAAGTGCCAACTGCTAGCCATTGGCAGGTTTTTTACTATTTCCCTCACATATTTCTATTTAAAGAGCAATAACCTTGTGTAGCATGCATCTGAAATTTTTGGGTGCATATAGACATGCCTTGTTTCGCTGGTGTTAGCTAGTGGATGTGCTTCCCTTTCTATGAAAGCATTGATTTCTAGAATTGCATCTTTACCACTTATTTTTTCTCCCTAATCTTATCTTCCTAGATTTTGACATAAACCTAAAAGCTGTTGAATTCAAAGCCTCAGCCTCTGATCTATGCTTAAATGATGCCATGTGGCCCAAAACTATTGGCGCATATACCAGATTTTTATGAATGTAAATGACCAAGACAAGTTGAATGACCAAAACTCTGATGTTCTTCTCTCAATCGCTTTTTATCTGATTTTTAAGATGGAATCCGCAGGTTAACTTGGCTAATCTTAACCATGATGTGATTCGTGATGGAGGAGTTGAAACCAGAGGGTTGTCAAGGGATTTGCTCAAGAAACTGCCATGTCATGAGCTTTCGGGGGATACCAAGGCAGCTCGGGTTTCTTGCTGTACAATATGTTTGCAGGTTGTGACAACTCTTTCTCAGAAGTCTTGAATTTTTTTAACTGTGGGAATAGCTTGATCCAAGAACAAATATATATACATGTATAGTAGTGAAGCAAAATTACAAGGAAATCAAGATCTAGTTCACTTTGTTTTGACTGGATGGCACTGTCTTAATCTTAACAATGACATTGTGGTATCTGCAGGATCTTGAAGTCGGAGAAACTGTGAGGACCCTGCCACAGTGTCAGCATACATTTCACTTGGCATGTGTCGACAAGTGGCTTGTTAGACATGGTTCGTGCCCTTTATGCAGACAAAATGTGTGAAAGAAATACACGCTGGCTTTGTGTACAAATTAAGGTGTTTCGATAGTAAATTGGGGAGGTGTTTTAGTGTAGTGTATTGGTTATATGTAGTTTAGCCTTTGCAATTGGGGGAGGTGTTTTTTTTTATTTGTGTGGAACTGTAAATATGTATTGGAAACATGTGTTCACAGTTCTCTGATTATGTATTGACAGCATGCCCGCTTGTGGTTCCAAATAAATTGTGTTGCATAAAAGGTTGTAGAATTTTGAAAAACAAAGCATATTACAAAAAGAGTTTCATCTTCAATTCTTAATTAATTCAAAAAGACAAGGGAAGAAGAAGGAAGACAAGAAAATGCTTCATTAAGATGGAAGGATCAATTACAGAGCCAAGGGCTTGAAGTTTGTATCATGAAACCCTGTAAAGGATATGGTACAGAACCTATGTATCACTAGGAGCACCACATATATGATTTGCTTATTCGTTTCTCTCTATTCTCTTATAAAAAATATATTGCAAGAAGTGAGAGCACATCCGAGGAGAAGAAGTGACGAGTACGCTTTCTAACTCGCACTTAATGTCTGCAAATATGAAGATAATGTTACATGGGTTAATCACAAGAGAAAAGGACCATAATCATGCTTAGTATCACAGGCTTTAATATAACTTGTCATTGTTCAAATCCAACTTGTGCATCATGATTCATCCACCGTTCAATCATGCTTAGTATATTGGTAAAAACATTTAAAGAAAATAATAATGGGTCCTAGCGCTTCACATCACTGTCAAGGCTTTTTTCAAGAATGGTGATTCTTTTTCTTTTTTATTTTCAATAACCCAACCACAGTAGTGAATTCATATTTGAAAAATTCATTCAGAAACTCCAATGAAGAATGGAGGATAACATATATGGAAATGAAGAATATGGAATCACCTTCTGAAAACAATGGGTCATTTGGAGGTCATTTCACACTGCAACTGCAGCGGGCCGTTTGCTGGTCTTGATTCCTTTTATGGCTGTATGATGGACATTTAAAGCCAATATATAGATTGAAGTGCATTAGCATATCTGGACTTTTCTTTTCCCAATAATCTTCTCTACACTAATAATATATAGGTTCTGCGATTTGTTGGTCCATACCTGCAGCATAATCTTTAGCTCCAAAGACAGCAGAACCAGCAACTAGAGCATTAGCTCCAGCCTCGATAACCTGCCACCACAGAAAACATTTGCAAACTGGACTAGTTACAACAACATAATTTGAATCCAGAGGTTTGGAAAGAAGTTGGAGTTTCTAATAACTTCTAAAAGCTCAACAAATAAGACTTGTATATCTGTTTCTATTGACATAGTTAACCAGCAAGCTCCATTTGAGTTAGTTTTTACATAGAACAGCTCTTGGTGCACAAACCTTGTATGCATTTGCTGGAGTAACTCCACCATCCACTTCAATCCATGGGTTCACCCCCTGTAGTAACAATGAACAAAATGTGAATACTTCTTCAGTCCATTTCAAGTTGTTTAGACTCCCACAAATAAGAGCTAGAGAGAAAGAGAAAGAAGGGAGATTATACTTTCTCCGCACACAGTCTTCTCAAGTCTGAAATTTTCTTCACTTGGCTCTCTATGAAGCTCTGGCCACCAAAGCCAGGGTTAACAGACATAATCAAAACCAAATCAACCGCTGAAAGATATAAGAAGATAGTCAAAATCACTTCATCTCACCAGATGATGTACTATATAACTACGGCTATCATATAGCAATGTAATTGTGAGTTAGTAAGAAACCATTCTCATCTATTCTCTTTGCACTCTCCCTTCCCACACGTGAATTCTGTAGAAATCATTGCCTTTCAGTATTACTATCTAATTCCTCAACATCTGTCCGTTAGAAACCTTTGCACAACACAAATCTGCGATTAAGTTCAGTCTTTTGCCCATCTTTCTTATTGATATTTTCCAGATTTCCTTCACCTTTTCATTTATTACCTCAACTATTTGGAGCGTAGCCTGTCAGGAAGGCTAGACATGAAACCCAACCTAATCCCAGACAGGCAAAATACATTTTAGGGGCCTTGACAAAGCAGTATCCATTTCAACATTTCAAAAGGTATCAAATAATCATAATTCCTGAGAATGGGAATAGTATATAATATTTTCAAAAGAAAACTCACCATCAAGGACATACTCTATTGCACTTAGTGGGGTACCAGGGTTTAGGACAACTCCAGCTTTAGCTCCCAGACTCTTTATCTGATTGTACCAAAAGTAAAGGATTATTTGAAGAAAATGACTAGTAGAACAAACCCTGTTCATTTCTGGTAATGCTCCATGGTAGCATCTTATCACCATAAATGTTTAGCTAGTTAAATGATGTCTACATGGGTTAAGCTCTTTGTCATAAAAAAATAAAAATAAATAAACTAAACTAAACTGGACGTAAGCAATTAAGCATACATCCCTAGCTCTGGATTCACCATCTATCTCTATCATACTTCTTCTCTTCTCTCTTGACATCAATATTGAATCTTATGAATTATGAGTAGAGGCCAGATAACACATATGTATAAGTGATTTAACATGCAATCACAAGGATAAGGAGAAAATCTTACCTGATTAACCGCACGGTGCAAATGGATGGTGGAAGATTGTTCGCAATGGACACTGACTATGTCGGCTCCAGCTTTGATAAAATCTGGCACTCTCTGATCAGGTTCCACAATCATCTGCAAGAGTTCAAGTTCATATTAGAGATTGATTTTCATTCGACATTGATCAATTCATATCAAAACATATAGAAGAAAAATACCAGATGCACGTCCAAGGGAAGATCTGTCACAGGGCGCAAGGCATCAACCACAAGTGGTCCAATGGTAATGTTTGGAACAAAACGACCATCCATCACATCAACATGAATCCAGTCACAACCTGCCAACTCTACAGCTTTTACCTAGAGAAAGTGAGAGTCAAACTCCAAATCCAAATCGATATGAAAATGCCACATATATAGCAAAACTGCTCAGAAGTTTCAAACTTGTACTGTTCCATTTGAAAAAAAAAATGTGATGCAAGGATTGGCATACATCTATGTCACTCCTATAAATTGGCTGACTAAGATAAAGAACAGAATAGAACCTGTTCTCCCAACTTGGCAAAGTTTGCAGAAAGAATGGATGGAGAAACAATGATATCACTTTTCGAGAACTTATCAACCCGAGATGTAGCCTTCACCACAGTCTTACCTTGCCTCCTGAAATCAAACAATAGTAATCAGCAGAAGCGCGCTCTCAGTTTAGCCAAACATAACTAGAAAATGCAAAGCACAACTTTCACAATACCAGCTTATTAAAACTTAATGAATAGAATATCAAGTAACTCAGCTCTCACATTACAAAGAAAGAAAAGAAATCATAGGCATAGATTCACTTTCAATTTACCCATCTCAGAAAGCAATAAGGAGTTAGCTTCATTTATTCCCAAGAGGCCAAATTCATAAACAGAAGTAGACAATTTACAGCAAAAAGAAATAGTTTTCTGAACTGGGTTTCATCCGAACAGTCAAATTTGCAACCTTAGTGTTTAAAATCCAAAGAAACAACCAAACCCAACTGGAATTCAACGTCCACCAAATCAAGAAAACTGCACCTTGTGAAGGTAAGCGAATTGGGTTGAGAAAGACATGGTTTTTGAAGCTTAAGACCTCCACCAAGTCCACTGATCTGGGACTTGAGAGTTGATGAACACAATGAAGCAGCTGACATCTTCTTCTCCCTCTGAATCTGTCTCTGGCTTCAACGGTTGGTTAGGTAGTGACTCAGAGAAAAAGGCCCGGTCTTTATTTTTCTTCTTCTAACTTTCGTTCCCACCAATCTTTCAGCAGAGGATTGAAATTGAAAAATCTTTGAGAAATTGAGGAAAAAACTCTGTGGACGACACGTGGCGCCGCGGTTTTTTGGTTGGGGATTTCTTATCTGTAATGGTTGGCGCTCTGTGACGGATGATGCTTAAAATGGCCAGAGACGGAGTTTTGTTGACGTTTGCAAAACAACTGATGAAATGAAAGAGATCTTCCTTTTAGTAAAAAAAGTAAAAGACATTGTGACAAAAAAATTACCTCGTATGCATTCAATGTAATTAATGTTTAACTAAGTTTTAGGCCGATGCCTGATCTGCTGTTTGGTTGTCTACAAAGAGGCCCAACCTAAAACCCAGTCGGTGAAAAAACCCAACCTAAGACTGCACCGATTTTCATCGTCTCTGAGAAAACAATTATTAGCAAATCTAAAGTCCCCTGGTTTTGCTATTTAAACGTGTCACCCACCACGGCTCTTCTTCTTCTTCTTCGCCCAAACCATAAAATTTAACAGTCAAGGGCTAGTCACTGGAACTGGAAGCTCACTTCGTAGACCCAACTCAACCCTCGCTCCAAATCGACCCAGATCTGAATACCCATTACCTCAAAGTGGACTTGAGCCGGGTCTTGGCAATACCCAGATGGCGATCTTCACAAAATGAAGAGGTTCAGTAAAAATCTGAATGGCGATGATACATCAAAGCACTTGGATTCGGGTACCCATAATGCTCTGAGAGACCCGGATAGGAACGCCGGTTTGAGTCCAATGAGGGTGATGGGGATCTTCGTAGCTTGCTTGATTGTGTTGTCGGTGTTGTTCTCAGTGAATGTAGTGCTCAGAGACCCACCTTCCGATGCTGTTCATGAAGCTTCAAAAGCTACAGTTCTTGAAGTTGAACCCAGAAAAAGTAGGTGACTTGAGCTTAATTTCTTGTATTATTGTTTAGTGCAAGTGTATTTCCATGAAGTAATGCTGCTTATCACTGTGATTTGTGCACCAAGTTTTGATCTTTATATTGATTGGATTTCGGGGTTTAGTTTTTGGGTCTGAAACAACTGCCTTTAGTTGACATTATTGAAGCTTTTGCATGAGCTGCATTATAGTTCTTGATTTATTGTACTGGCTTTGAGAGGAAGTTGAATTTGGACTTACTTGACCTTACTTGATGACCTTAGGATTCCCCTAATTACTATGGTTGATAATAATGTTTCCTTATTCTTTTTGTATTTTTCCTTGTCAATTTGTTGTTATTCTAATGGTTGATCTCTCTAATTAAATACTGAAGTATTCGCATTAGCAAAAACCAACTTAAAGATTCTTGATTTTGTAATAATTCCATGTTTCCATTTTCCAAATCTTTGCTTAACAAGTGTCATCATATTAAATTTCAGTTTCCTCTGTTACATTCTCTCTGTAATTTTGTTAGTGTTGTCAATTTTTGTCTTTTTCTTTCAAATGCTTATGCCTCCACTTTCGTAGGTTGATGATCTCATAAGCAATCCATTTGAAGATCATGATCTATCTCATATGTTACTTGATAAAGCCTCTAATATTCTACTGTTCTTTTTCGGTTTTGCAATTCATAGGTTCAGAAGATCAATTTTCTGAGTCTGTTGAGGTGCCAAAGGATAAGCTGCTTGGCGGCCTTCTCGCTGCTGGATTTGACGAAGGATCTTGTGTCAGCAGGTACCAGTCAGCTTCATACCGTAAAGAAATGCCACACAAACCTTCTTCTTACCTTTTGTCCAGGTTAAGAAGTTACGAAGCTCTGCATAAGCGCTGCGGACCTAATACGGAATCCTACAACAAAGCTGTGGAACAACTCAAGTCTGGCCATCATCCGAGCTCCTTGGATTGTAACTATGTGGTATGGATTTCCTTTAGTGGATTAGGGAATAGGATACTGACTCTAGCTTCAGCATTTCTTTATGCTCTCGTGACAAACCGGGTTCTACTAGTGGACCCTGGAGTCGACATGGTTGATCTCTTCTGCGAACCATTTCCAGAAGTCTCGTGGTTCCTCCCCATGGATTTCCCCCTTAAAAATCAGTTTGACAGCTTGGGTCAGAAATCTCCTCGTTGTTATGGGGAAATGGTGAGGAAAAGCAACCTCACAAATACCGACGAGTCAGTGCTGCCATCTTTTGTGTATCTCCATCTATCCCATGATTACAATGATCAAGATAAGCTTTTCTTCTGCAACCAAGATCAAGCTTATCTAGAAAAGATACCATGGTTGATCGTGAGAACAGATAATTATTTTGTCCCATCTCTTTTCTTGATCCCATCTTTTGAGCAAGAACTCAATAATCTCTTTCCAAGGAAAGAAACAGTTTTCCATTTTTTGGGTCGATACCTGTTCCATCCCACAAATGTGGTATGGGGACTTATTACTAGATACTATCAGGCATATTTAGCTAAAGCAGATGAAAGAATAGGCATCCAGATCAGAGTCTTTGATACCGGGACTGGTCCATTTCAACATGTGTTTGATCAAATCCTATCCTGCGTGTTGAAGGAGAATCTGCTACCAGAAACCAGCAGGCAGGATTTCATAGTGAGTCCATCAGGAAGTCCAAAGTCTAAAGCTGTGCTAATGACTTCTTTAAGCTCCGGATACTTTGAGAAGCTAAGGGACATGTATTGGGAGCATCCTACTGTGGCAGGAGAGGTGATTGGCATTTATCAGCCTAGTCATGAGGAATATCAACAAACTGAGAAGCAGACACACAACCGGAAGGCATGGACCGAAATGTATTTGCTAAGCTTGACGGATGTATTGGTCACAAGCTCATGGTCGACTTTTGGGTATGTAGCGCAGAGTCTAGGCGGTCTGACACCATGGATACTCTACAAACCGGAGAATCGGACGGCCCCTGATCCTGCTTGTAAGCGAGCCATGTCGATGGAGCCTTGCTTCCATGCACCTCCCTTCTATGATTGCAAGGCCAAGACTGGAGTTGACACAGGTGCACTAGTTCCTCATGTGAAGCATTGTGAGGATATGGGCTGGGGTCTTAAATTGGTTGATCGATCCGATGAGTTGTAGCTGTCAGTCCAAGTGTCTGTCTCTTTTTATTACAGTATGATAATGAATTGATGATATAGTTGGATCAAGAATACTAGTGCGTTTTTTGAGGCCCGAGATGTCGTATAAGCTAAATCTTTCAATCGGGTAGAAATTAGAAAAGTTGAGCATACACAATTCCTGTTTAAATAAACAGGTGTTTCTTTCATAACGATTTTTATGGAGATGTGAAGCGAGAAATTTTTCCGGATGTGAATCGCAGTCGAAATCTTTTTAAACAATCTGGAACATATAATTCAGAAATTTGGATTTTTCTTTATAAAAGCGTAGCCAGAATTGAAAACCTTTTCTAAACTAAATATCTAGTAACACAAACTGTTCTGTCAAAATTAAAGAGGAAACTAGACCAGAAGCTGTTATCTGTGGCTTGTTCATGCCTTCAACGAATATAAATGGCAGTGGTCTCTGTCAGCATCTGTAAATTCACCGTCACGTATGGGATTACTGAGCATTGCTTTTTTACTTCAAACCTCCAAAAATCTAGCAGCATCTCTACTGATCGGAGTCGGAACCTGATAGTGGCATTTCATAAGAATCTCTGGGTTCCATATCAGTAATGGAAGGAGGTAGGTCTTTATTAAAAGCTGTTCCAGTGGGAACTCTCCTTCTTGGTCTACTTCTGTCCTGTAAGATGAAGATTTTTTTTTTAACAAATGTTACGTGCAGATTAAACAGGTCATCTGAGTGATCTAGACTGCAGAAAATGTGCAATAAATACATTGCTAGTTGACATGCAAAGACCAGAAACATGTTAGTTGACATGCAGATTAAACAGGTCATCTGAGTGATCTATCCTAGGATGCCATTATCCATGTGCAGTCCTGTATTCCACTTCATTGAAGAGGAATGCATCCAGGCATGGACATGTTAGATGAATTTTAAGTCAAAGTTTGTTTTTATTGAGATCAGTTGTAAATAGTTTTTCCATGTGCAGTCCTGTATGAATTGTTGCTTAAAAGAGGAATTATACATCTGCTTTTCAACTCATCTAGCAAAGAAAAGAAAAAATGAACTACTTCTATGGAATCGGTAAATTGGTCTTTTTTTTCTTATTGTTCACCTTGGAATTTGGTTGATTTGAGAATGGAGTTGCTTGACTCCTTCGAAGCCAGATGGTACCAAAAGACATTAGTGCTGCCAGAAGCAAGATCGGACCAATTCTTGGATCTTCCATACGATCATATACTCCATGTAAAATGCCAAGGATGCTCTGCTTTATCTTGTTTGTTGAAGGAATAAGTTGAATACCGCCGGACCATATTGGTTCCGAATCATCAGGAACCAGTTGAGGAGTTCTTGTTCTCTGCAATGGAAACAGATTTTACATATGCAAGGTAAAGAAAAGAGAAGCTCGCGAAAAATAGTAGTTTATGGAACTGCTAATATGAACAGGCTCGGTATATTTACATAGTGAGGAAGATCTCTAGCGTCACCATCCTTGATTATTTGTGAGATCCATTTGATAATCTGTAGAAAAAAGGGAAAACAAAGCAACTTAGAACAGAGGTGTGTGACGTGCCATATGAGGCAAAAAGCATTATACAAAGTGAATAATTCACAGAACCTGGAGTTACAATCACATACCTCTGGAATTTCATCTGAACCGTTGTACTTTGCCACAAGCTGTGATGCAGGATCTAATTCCTGGTCTTGAAGTGTATCCCATATGCTTTTTGGCTTTCCCTCTGGCTTCTCACTCTCTTCTGTTACATTCCTTTTGTAGCGTACAATAAATAACTGAGGTACATCAGTCATATCTGTCCTTGGTCCACAAGTTTCATAGCTGGTTTCAGATTGGAGGAAGAAGAGACAATATTTCTGAACAAAAATTAGATCTTCAGTGAGACATGGGAAGAATTAAACTAAATAGTGGCCCAGGTCCTGCTACTGACGTGCAAGTGATCATTCCAAATAGCTTATGATATACATAATAATAAAAAATAAATAAATAAATAAAAGTCCATGATATTCTCTTTTTAATGAAACTGTTTCCCAGTTCATTACACTTTAGAATTTTCTGTTGCTGAGTGCATACACATGATGAAAATAAATCTCAAGACCAGGCATAATAGTTAAAAAAAATAAACACACAACAGATATTCACCTTTTGGGCTTCCCCATCAAGCCAAGCAAATGTCAGTCGTTTGCTTTTAAGCGCATGTGCTGCTGGTGCTGTAGATTGTTCTTCATCAGCTGGTATTGACTCAACTTCATTCGATAAAATTTCTTGAACCCTGCGCATGGTCTATCAAACTTATGTCATTCGCATCAATTGCTAAATTTAAATATATTTATTTTGAGCATCAGACACATGAATGATCAAGACTCAAGACATTAATTTTTTCAAGTTCATAGAACCACAAATTAGAGCAATGTCAAATAAAAAAAATGACAGGAAAGAACTTACTCCACGCATTTGACTAAGTTGTGGGCTATGTCTTCCTGCTATAACAGCACAGTACCAAGTAACGGTGTCATATCCAGCACGAGAATAGCCGTGGGCATCACAACCCAATTGCATTGACGTCGTACTCCTCAACTGAGGAAGCTCTGAAAGAACAAGCTGTGAGAAATCAAAAACAGCCTTCTCTCTGCTTCACCAATCTCGTAACGAATTCTTTTTTATTAAACGAAGAATAGTGTAAGAGACAACAAAACTACCTTGCTCTTTGTTCTGTTCGATGATATTTAAGAACCGTGAATTGCTAAAAGGCCCTGCAATGAAGAACATACAGCATTAGCAAACGAAGCAAACTTATTTGTTCAGAAGGATCTGAAGTTAAGAGAGTAGCATGCCATGGTATACAACAGGCTTGACACCAGGATCTTTCAGAAACACTATAGCAGGTGCAGATTCCACCTCAAACCTGTGTCCAATAAAAAAATTCCTCTAAATCAAACATGCATAGATTTCTGTCACCCAATTCACAATAATAGCTTAAAATCAACTGGCAATATTAGATCAGATCTATCATATCCTCTTGTATGAAGATTACTATAAGGAATAGACACTCACGAATTAAACCAAAAGGAAGATTCCTCTTCTCGCCACATCACAAATGCAAAAGAAGCATGAGCCCAATATTTTTTAGCAGCTTCGCGTACGAACGGAGCTGCACGCTCCCCTGTTTTTGAGAAGAAAATGACTTTTACCTATGCGCCAGGTTAACAAGATCATTACATTCATGTATCCAAGTGAATGGTAAAAAGTAATAATACTGCACAGGAGCATGTTTGCAAAGGCATTTATTTACATGTTAATCAACTGAAATGCATTACAAATTCATATTAATGCATAACCATACTCAAAAGTTTGTAAAAAAAATTACAAATTCTTAAGAATTATGTACCACAATTTCCTAAGGAGGAGAAGATCAAGTAAAGGGATCCAGAGAGACTAAATAACTATCGACTATGATGCATGACGAAACCATTTATTTTTGCCTTCATTTTTTCAGAGTAGCATGCTTTTCTAATTTATTTTACTGTCTGATAGAATCTATATTTTTGAAATAAAATGATTATTTCATGTAGTGTTCTTCAAACAATGAAGTTTCTAGTTAATTTTTTTAGGTGAGCATAAATTGGATCAGCAATCAACTTCAAAAAGAAGAACACAACTAAAAGGCATCGTACGAAGATTACAGAACTGTATGCAGATACTATAACAATAATTGTACCTTATGAAGACTAACTTTTGCTAGAAACTTCTCCCCCTGAAATAGAAGAACAGGTTCAAGTCATTTCGAGGTATGTTAAAAGGTTATAGAAAAGAAGTGCATGAAACACAAAAAGAAAGAAAAATGGGAAAGGTGAATTAATAACATCTTAATTGGAGAAGCAAATAAAAAGATGTTTGTGGTTACCTATACATGCCCACATCCTGTTTGTGATAACTTAAGATGTTTTCTTTTTGGGGATTAGAAATTTCTTTTTGGGAATTAGAAATTTTCAGATGAACTCGCAAACGTCCTCACACCATCAAAAAGAAGAGGGAAAAAAAGAGTTTGAAAAAAAGCAGATTGAATGTTCTTCACATGCAACATGTACTAGATAAGACTGGAATTTGCGTTGCAAAGTTTTACTATATCAATTACCTTACATCTGTATTCATTTAACCAACTTATGAAGAAAGAAAATTAACTCCACATCCAAATTGCCATACATGGCATGAAAATAACAGCAACACAGTGCAGGTTCTGGGTGTTTTTGTGTTTTTATACAAACCTGTCACCTCAAAGATTTAGTGAATTGTAATATCTAAGAAAAAAAACGATAAGCTAGTGAGATTGGTGAATAGTTTTTGTCTATTCTCTCTTCTTAATTCCTTCACAGACCAATCTATTTGACCATATTTTAATCAAAGCTCACATTAAACCATCTTAAAAGAAATCTACACTCCAAGATTTCCATTTTAAAAATTCTTATCTCCCCAAACCCTTTTTATAACAATCTCAACTGCAAGTTATCTTGTGAGCTTATGTCCTATTTAATCTTAAGTTAGGAGGAGAAGAAAAGAAAATTCTCCATGGGATTACCAGTGACTCCTTTGAGTAGTAAAGAATACGAGGTAAACCAAGTATGGTTGTTGCAAACCAATCTGTAACTGAATCAACAGAGGGCCCTCCTTCATACCTAATGCCAAAGATCAGACTCAGATGCATCAAATAGCTGATAAAGGAAACATGACTTGTTGGAGTGCATCAAACAAGCAGGAAGGCTATAAAAAGAACCTTGCCCTTATATAGCTGTAAAAGAGTCTGAGACTTTGTGTAAATAAATTGAGTTTTTACAATGTTGTACATGCAGAGTAAAGACCTTAACTAAAGCCTTACCTAGTAAGGCACTTAACACTTTTACATCCCAGGGGAAAAGCGACAAAAGAAGGAAGACCTGAAAAAAAAATGATATCTAGTTAGAAATGAGAAACAAAAGAAAATCTAAAGATTTCAACAGGAAGAGTTTCTCCACCCAAAAATTCCATAATAAATTTACAATGTTGACTAGTTTTGCAGCCCTTAATGCTGGCACCAGTAACATGTTATTAACTCTAAGATTCACATTATGTTTACACACACATGTAAAAATATATGATCGGAAGCCAAGAAGTATTCTAAAACCTGTAGGATAGCCACCCCCGAAGTTAAATAATTCTAAAAAGCTAGCCATGACTGTAGGATATGTCATAACTTAAAACAGATAAATGATGCATATATATAATTAGCATCCTTACTAGCCAAAAAAAAATATTAGCACCCCTACATTTTACTTCTAAGCCTACTATTGCACTAATTTCATCTATTTTTAACTATTTGAATTTCTCAACTTTAGAACGTTTTAAGTTAACGTTCAAAAAGTCCAAAAGCTGCACTTAAATGAAAAAACAAGCTTTGTTCAATAACAGAATGCAAAATTGATCAATGAAGTAACAAACCACTTACCATTCCTAAAGAAAGGTTTTCCAGTTGGTTTTCTCTCAGCAAGATGTGTTGCTAGCTGAATCTCTTCAAGATCCACCAGAGCAGCTTTTGCCACACCATCCAACAAACCAGCTGAAAATAGAGAATAAGGGGGGGGGGGGGGAAATATCAACATATACATATATGTATGTACATATATATAGAGAGACAGAGACAGAGACTTGGAGAGAGAGTTAGTGTGTGTCTTTGAGAGACAATTTCAGATAAAGATAAGTAAACTTAAATCGAGTGCTTCAAAATGGAAACGTACCAATTCTTTTCCAGGCATGAGAAAATTGATCACAGCTTTTGCTCCCAAATGAGCACAACTGATTCAAATTACAAGGAGCTTGAATTAAGAGCCAATATACATATGATTGGGCTCATAAGTAGTTATCTTGATTAGAAAATAGGACAACAAAGACATAAGGCTATATTTAAAAATTTTAGAACTCAATACTGAAATAGGCAGGACATGGTATGCACATTCTGGTTGTATGTTGACTATAATTTTTTTTTCAAAATGTGTTAGTTTATTATGTAAAACATATTACTTTTTTAGTTACATAAACCTCTGATGGAAGGTGTGGAAAATGAAAAGACAAAAGCATGAGCTGGTTATAATTGTCACTACGTGCAGAATAAAGTGACCTTACCTGAATTAGCCAGGGCTTGTTTTCCTGAAACATGGTCTGGAAATCCTTAGAGGTAATGACTGGAAGGTTATGATCTTCAGAATCTAATGCAAAGAGAAAATTGTATTTATTCATCGTTGCAGAAACAGTGAGAATCCTTAACGAACTATTTTAATTAACTATTTGAACAGGGAAAAAAAACAATAGTAAATACAGTGTCGACATGATTAACAGCTTAAATTCTTGACTAACCAGAAGCAGCAGACTCTAGTAAAGGAAGGTCTATACTTGAAAAGCTTTCTCCAGCATATTGCTTTTTGAGCTTCTCAATTACATCCTATCATCAAAAAAGGCAATTAATACACAGTAGAACACCTGGCAAGATGTTTAGAGAGAAGAACATGGATGACACTCCAAGCTAGACAGTAAAGTTTTGATGTCGATAAGCCTCGGAATGGAGGCAAGAACAAGAACTCACTATCTGCTCCTCAAAGCCAAATATGTCATAGTTTCTTTTCCATGATGGATTTGTCAGCAACTCATAAGCATATCGAATCTACAAATCATGTCCAATACCATAGTTAGAGCAACAAAAAATTGCAAAAATTGTCTTTCCTTGTTCACTAGCTCTTTATAACACCTTTTCCACTGGTATCAGTTTCTAATATAGAGCAATGTACCTAGATATTTGATAATACAAAACTGCCTAATTCAACCTTTCTTTTTATCATTTGATCACGTGCTTGATCAATTCGGCTCAATGCTGTTTTTCATCTCATATCATTAAAGTCGAGAAGGCAAAACCAAGATTTAACTTACCTTCAAAAATTCGAGAGAATTAGGAGCTTGCACTTCTGAACTCCTGAAATAACAAGACGTCCTAGTTACTAGTTACGTGAGATGAGTAAATAACACCTCCGAAACACTCAATAACACTACACCGCTAACTTTCATCAAATATTGACATGAATGTTCTTCTTCCGGAAATTGTCAAAAACTAATGAATTGAGTGATCCAAATTGTTAAACGTGTGTATCAAAGTAGTAAAGAAATAGAGAGAAATTTACCACGTCGAAGAAATATTGTCATATGCCTCTTTAACTTGTTCAATGGAGCTATGCCTCCTTAGACCAACAACTACCATAATTCAACAAGCAAACAAGTTGAGATTGAGAAATTGACAGAGAGAAAGAGAGGGAGAGTTATTAGAGTTACCGTCGTAATGAGAGGGAGGGAAGGATTTGGGAATAACAGACAGCTGGAAATACATGGCCACAACGAAGAGAAACACAGGCAGAGAGTAGGCTCTGATCGTGGACGCCATTGACGAGCTCGTCGCCGTCGCCGTCGCGGCCCCGGAAGCAGCAGCAGCAGCAGGTCTTGCCATGATGCTGAATCGCAGACTGAAATCAGAGCGAGAGAGAGTGCGGACTCGAGGCGTTGAGCCCAAAGTGAAAAAGACCACAGCAAACAGTAGACCTTATTCGACTCGGAAGCAAACACCGCCTTGTAATGGGATTCACACGTGTAATTTGGCTAGTGGATTTCAAAAGTCAATCAGACGGAGTTAAAATTTAGAGAAAAACCTCCATATGGTATCTGAACTATCACCAAATGCAATTTTTGGTACCTGAACTTTCATAAGGAACCTGGTGGTACCTGAAGTCCTGAACTATGCCTCCGTTAGCCATTATAGTACCTACCGTTAAATATTCCGTTAAGTGTTTATGTGACATTTTAATATAGTTTATTTTTATTTTTTAATTAATAATAAAATCACCTACATGGTAATAAATTATATTAAAAACATAAAAATTGGTAATAAATTATATTATAAAAATAAAAATAATTTTTCTCATTTTAGTCTTGAATTGTGGATAAATTATCTCAATTTTTTTTTGTATAATTTATTTAAATTTTAAAATCAAAATAAATTATCATTGTTTTTTAATATAATAAAATTTAAATTATTTTTTTTATTATAGTTTATTTTTATTTTTTAATTAATAACAAAACCACCTACATGGTACTAAATTATATTAAAAACATAAAATTGGCAATAAATTATATTACAAAAATAAAAATAATTTTTCTCATTTTTAATCTTGAATTGTGGATAAATTATTAATTTTTTTTGTATAATTTATTTAAATTTTAAAATCAAAATAAATTATCATTTTTTTAATATAATAAAAAATTTAATTACTTTTTTGAGTATAGTTTATTTTTATTTTTTAATTAATAAGAAAACCACCTACATGGTAATAAATTATATTTTTTTTTATCAAAGAGGAGTACGACTTTATTAGAGAAAGAATTAAGGAGCCAACTGCTCCGATACAAGAACCTCAGCTACAAACCCAGGAGGGTTAGAAGACCAAGAAAAAACTTGGTTAGATAAGAAAGACCCCCTAGCTAAGGTATGTGCCGCTAAATTAGCTTGGCGCTTGATATGGCAAAGACGAATACAAGGGACTAGACCCATATCTGCAACAGTATCATCATACAAACGACCCAGAGGAGAAGAATTTGACACCGATAAGGAACCCAGTTGTTGCTTAACAAGAAGAGAGTCAGTCTCAACAATAACTGGGGACAAACCGAGTTCACGAACATGAGAAATAGCGGCCTGACAAGCCAATAACTCGGCATGCTCTGCTGAAAAGAGATTAGATAAAGGCTTGCAAGTCCCTCCCTGACAATTACCTTCTGAATCACGAATAAGAAAACCCAAACTACCTTTCCTAGTACGATCATCAAAAGCACCATCAACATTCACCTTCAACCAACCCACTGGGGGAGGTAACCATTTGGAATTAGTCCTCGTAGAAGCACCCACTTTAGTATTGTGAAAGAGAAAATCATTGAGTCTGATAGAGATTAACATTGCAACATCCTGAGCTTGCGAAAATTTATTCTCCCATACCCTACTATTCCTTTCTTTCCAAATGCCCCAAAGAGAGATGGTAATAAATTATATTAAAAACATAAAAATTGGAAATAAATTATATTATAAAATAAAAATAATTTTTCTTATTTTTAGTCTTGAATTTTGGGATAACTTTTCTAATTTTTTTTTGTATAATTTATTTTGAAAATTGAAAATAAATAAAATTACTGTTTTACCCATGCCACATAAGCACTTAACGGAATATTTAACGGTAGGTACTATAATGGCTAACGGAGACATAGTTCAGGTACCACCAGGTTCTTTATGAAAGTTTAGGTACCAAAAATTGCATTTGGTGATAGTTCAGGTACTATATGGAGGTTTTTCTCTAAAATTTAAAAAGTAGAGTTGGAATACACGCTTTTTTAGGGCCAGCCCGCCTTGTGTTTCGATATTGTTCGTAGTCGGAGAGTCCGGCCCAAGTTAAATGGGCTCAAAAAATGCAATGCACTATTTGGTCCGTAATATATTTTCAAGTTCAATTTTATAATTTACCTAATATTTAATTAGGCAGGTGATGAAGATAATTACATCATCATTATTATTTGAAAGTTACCATAACACATTACACATATATGTTTGTTCACTGCTCGCAGTTTTACATTGTTCCAAACTCCGAGCATCCCGGCCTACTCAAAACCCAGTACTGCTATAAATCTATAATAACTTTGCTCGAATAGTAGTAGTGCCTCCAATAGTTCACCACACCCATTACTACCTACCATACCCCCCTACAACTTCATTGAAATCCAGAGATGACGTGGTTCTTGGAGCCTCAAACTGATCACAATGACCAAGTAAATCCTCAACATTAATATTACCAAATGACCCCCCTAACTTTTTGGCAAATGTCTTTTTTTTTTCCTTTTTTTTTTGAGTAAAACATAAATTCCATTAAACCATCGGAAAACATACAACCGGGGGGGACATAAAGTCTAACCCCAAAAACAGTTACAGATACCATGAGCTTAGAAAGTCAAAACTCTAACCAATCAATCGCCTCTTTTCCACAAGCTACAAAAAACAGATAAACTCGAGAGTCTCGATAACACCTCATAGACAACCGCCAAAAAAACAAGCACCCTCAAAGGCACCATGTCCCAGACGTACCAGTCTATGTGCAAGGAATGCTCGTCAGCCAATTGACCATAAAAGTAAACCAAAGATAAACCAATTCGTCCTCGGGAATGACACAACAACCAAGACATTGCAACTTGACCCAACCCTAGCTCAAAGGAGTAGGGACTTATTGAACCTAACCAAAAATAAAACCCTAATGAAACATAACGAAGAGCCGCCACGATCCCAAACCCTTCCCCAGGACGCCAACACCAATCCCCTGAAAGCCACCTCTGCCGGACTGGTACAAGCAGTAGCTAAACCTCCACACCAAGTTTGATCTCCACCCTTACCACCCCCCAACATCTTAACAATCCCCACCATCTCATTCTATCTTCAAAACTCCACCACCGCCAACCTAAAGATCCATGCCAAGGGCCCAAGCCAGACCCATCAATCCACCACCCACAAACCACCGTCCCATTCTCATGCCGCCACCATATATAAAAAGGAACCGCTAGCCGCAATCCACCCACCCTGCCCATCACGCCCCGGAATCAAACCCCATGCAGTAGATCCGCACTCCCACCTTCCAACCGGCCAAAGAACAACCACAGGAATCGCCGTCGCCGCAACCCTGGGAAAAAAGATCTATGCTCGCACCAGCTCTGCCTAAGCCAACCCGTCGGAAAAGACCACTATCCCGTCCGGACGCAACCACCACACACCGGCGGGGTTTTTGAAAGGTGTCTAAAGATGTGAAATTTTTCTTGTCACTTTGTGCCTCATACTCTATTGTGACTACAATAAAAGAAAAATTCAAATTTTTCTTGTACGTAGTAGTAAAAGAAGAATTATAATATTTCGTTCTCCAATACTCTTACGCTCAATTGACAATAGTAAAAATAAGGTACTACTTTAGCCATATAATTTTTACTTTCATTTCAAATCTTTTCACAGTATGTTATTTTGTAATAATTTTGTTTATAGTATTTTTTTTAATGATTTATACTTTTTATCTTGGCTCCTCAAGTTATAAATCTTGGTTTCGCTCTTGATTTTTTTATACGTACTGTTGATTCTTGTATATATATATATATAAATAGGAACTCATTTGACAGTGTAATGGGGTACTCATTTGTGTTTTTGTTATGACTTATGAGTGTTTTTTTTTGTTAATCATATTAACTTAAGTGAAAAACCCCTTGCTGGGTGTGCCAATAACATTTGGATATTTATGTATATTCTACATCATATATAAATACATACTTCATTCTACACTTCAAATTAATTGTTTTATTATTTTTATACATCCATATAACAAGCCGAGAATGAGTGTAGAATGAAATATAGCTTGGAAGTGTTAATAGACATTTTATTGACATCGTTAATATTGACAATTGTCCGTCAACGACATTGAGTTTGGCATTCTATTTTACTTTAATTAGGACCGGAGGAAACTAAAAATGAGATTCCACACTAATTAATGTGCTCTTAAGTGCTCGGGTTTCAATTTTTTACTGTTTTTTTTTCCAATCTCAACGGGCAGTTAATCTATCATGTAATATAGATTCCACAACTGAATATTCGGTACGACCCAACTATATCTTATGTGGTCCTATTCTTTTTTTTGGTTACAATTATGTGGTCCTATTCACAACTGAATATTCGATCATGTATTAATTAATTATCTACATCCAACTGGCCAGTTACTAACTAAGTAATTAACTCTGTTTCTATCCCAATTAAACTGGATCGTGTAACTGCAAACAAATATAGTGCATGCCCTCCTCCGGCCTATTAATATAAACACGTGCTAATTAACTTGTTCAATAATTTCATGCACTTCACAGAACGATTTTAATGCCATGACAGTTCACCTACTCTATCAGTTAAATATAAATTGATAATCTGATGGATGAGGTCTGAAATCTGAACACAACCTTAATGATGGAATATATGGCCCTACGGCCCCTAGCTACTTCCATAGACGTCGGCACCTTCCATTGGTTCCTTTAAATTTAGCTATATATTACTACTCCCTCTCAAGTCGATCTCAACTTCGATCGCGATCGGCTCTGTATTATCTATACGTTATCAAGAAAATTAAATAAATAAAAAACTTGTATTCTGATTCAAGTAAAACGTACAAGATCGGACTACTACAATACAGTATGCTATTGTAGAGAAACCCTAAAGATTCTGAAACCCTAGAAAAATCTTAAACCCTATCGATCCCTTATTATCTGACATCCACAGTTGGGAACAATATATCTGAGTTTGTAAAGAGTAAAACTGAACTACTGATAAAACCAAATAGCTAAAACCATTGATATATAAAATGAATGATATATATTTTCTCTGACCAAAACAAATAAATTGACGGATCAGGGTTTTTCCTTTTCGCTTGGGGGAGCGCGCTCAAATATTTATGTTGTCTGTATATACGTAAATATTTTTGTTGTCTACATATTTACGTATATACAGACAACATAAATATTTTTGGACTGACCGAATGAATTTCGTAATATACGTATTGAATTTGAGACTGAAATGCGTTAGTTGAAACCAAACTTACACGACGTACACACCGTTGGACATGTGTTTTCCCCGAACAAAACTATTCAAGCTAGCCATGGCCGGATAATATGTAATATATATATATATATATATATATAGCATTTAGACTACTCCGTATATCTACTTATACCCGATCATCATTAATTACCAGCTGGCTTGCTTCAAGACCTCAAAATTAACTTGTACAGCATGCATGCATAATAGATCGATTATACCTAGAAATAGGATCTTTCTTTTACCACCGGTACGTACTACGTGGTACATTTACAGTTTACCTCAATTTACAAATTAGTTGCAGATCGATCGATGCCAACATTAATTAGTTGGTTTTGGAAATTGGGCAGATGCATGCCAACTTACCGGTACGTATATATTTATTATTTACCCTGCTGGCAAGAAATTTAACAGCTCAAAATGTGGACTTGACGATCATCATCATCGAGAACAGTAAGTCAGTAATGAATTAATTCTCCAAATCTAGCATGAGCTAAATAGTCGGCCAGCTGCTGCATATAAAATGGTAATATATATTTTTTCAACGTAAAAATCACATCCTCACAAATTAAATGCACGTGTTCCAGACTAGCAGTACGTACTGTTTCATTCATTCTAGCTACGTACCCAGTTAAAACCCTGGATTCTCGATCGGTTATATATTAGGCGCGCAGATTGAACTAGCATTGAATAAGTTTATCCTGTACACGTACTGCTGTTGCAGAAGTTAAGCTTTCTCCACACAGCTTTAATTTCTCTCTGTATTTAAGCCTCAGCTGACTCCGGCATGAATTTATGTCAATTTACTTTCTCAGCTATATACATATATATATATAACTGTAAACATATGGGTTTGCCTGAATAGTTAATGCTTAATAGTACTCTCCGGTAACCATGAATTAATATTATTGTACCTAGCTATGTTAAAACTTTTTATTCTATAATTACAATGGAATAGGAACTGCGGTAAAAGATGCAGCTTGGATCATAAGTACCTTATTGATAAAGTAATCTGGGCGTCACAACCAAAACCAATTGGCAATGGTTGGATAGACCCAAATCCTTATAAGCACATTTGCAAGGTCTCTTTTCTCGAATGTGAGACAACACTCCACATTCTCACACTTATAAGGCCATCTCGGGTTTTAGTCTATTTTGGTTTTCTGACTTAATTAAGGGGCTCGTTCTGTCCTCTCGCTCGTCCGCGTTTCGTACATGTTTATGTATTTTCTCGATCGACGTACATACAGCAGAATACAAGTGAAAAAAA
This sequence comes from Rubus parviflorus, assembly GCA_029955375.1. Lineage (NCBI taxonomy): Eukaryota > Viridiplantae > Streptophyta > Magnoliopsida > Rosales > Rosaceae > Rubus > Rubus parviflorus. The sequence goes on from JARGGL010000009.1 coordinate 11,618,263, forward strand.
TATGTTTATTTTTTTTGGTTTAGCGAGTTGTCGAATACTCAACATATAACAATTACCAGGCTCAACTCTCGGGATTTATTATTGATTTGATGGCCCTTTGCCTTTCTTACCATTTTTTCTCAAGTAGTCAAAATCTGAAACGTCCTCAAGTCATATATGCTTCATCATCATGACAATTGTCTTTTTTTTTTTTTTAGGAAGATGTTTGATCGAGTTGAGGCATAAAATTAACATACACAGCTAGGATCGTCGAAGAGGGATTAGTGACTTTCACTTGAAATCAAGTTGAACGAGAAAATGAATTGCGTAGTGAAAGACCTTTATGGTCACATCTATATAAATATACGTACACATATAAAGAAGCTAGCTAGCCCGCAATTTGATGCAAAATCAAGCTCTACCTTGTGATCGATGTTAGTGGATAGTGTCAAGGTATATAGATTGCTGGAATAACAAAGCATTTCAACGTACAGTACTACAGAACGAGTCAAATTCCAAGTGTTTTTTTGTGCCACAAGGAGGTTTCTGAAGTTTATATATATAAAAGATATTTGGAACATATAAAGACCTATTCTTGTGCGCCAATTACTTACTTTATATATTTGATATTCCAACACATATGTAAGCTTATATATATATATGTGTGTGCGCGCGCGCGCATGTATTTCTAGCTCAAATATCTCGGTCCTTTCCGCTTCAATTATAAAGCTTCGTGCTCGGCTTCTGTAAATATGTCAAGTGAGGAGGGAAAGTGAGAAATTTGGCCAAGACTAAAGTTAGAAGTACCTTAATTATTGGTTTCTAAGAAAAATATCGAGAATAGATGGCGAAGACACATCCCACCAAGTAGACCTAGAGAAGACAGATGCATCAGATCGACTAAATAGTTTAGTCAATTAATTAACAGATTATGTGTTATACAATAGTAACAATAAGAGACGCATGCAGCAGTTTGGAAACGGGAAAATTAATGTACAATACTATATATATAAATTCGATTGATAGATGGTTAACAAATACTAATTCATAATCAAGCCCAGCTATCCATGCATGGTCACCTCCTCTTTGTCATCCATTAGCTTTATTACTTGAGGCAGGGGTTGATCAAAGTATTATTCTTTCTTATGACCATAACATATATGTGTTTGTTAACCCCTCGTTCATGATCACATCTTGATCGTTTTCATTGATATTATTACATTGTTCCAAAGTCCAAGCATTTCCGACATCAAATCCAGTATGATTATAGCTGTGCTGGAGTAGTAGTGCCTCCAACAGTTCACCGCATTCATTATCACCACACTCCCCTAACGCTTCATTGAAATCCAGAGCTGCTGACATTGTTAAAGTTGGAGCCTTAAACTGCTCGCCATTATTACCAAGTACATCGCCAAAAATACCTACTGAACCAACCTCTTGCTCAATGTTGGTGGCACTACCAACACCACCATCATCGCCACCACTGCCACCGCCTGCAGCTAATAATGACTTTGACATCAATAGGGTTTCCCATGCTCTTAAATTGAAGTCGAGGCATTGTGGTGGTGCAGGTGGTGCAGGTTTGAGTAGTTTGGACTGTCTGACAAATCTAGCTTCTGCTTGAAGCCTAGCACTTTCCCACTGAGCTATGTGACTGAGGTTTGAGTTGTTCTTTGGATCGCCATCAGCAGAAGCAAGGATGGCGGTCTTGGGCTTGTGGGTTACAGGGTCAAACCCTATCTTGGTTAACCTCTTCTTCAAATGTGTGTTCCAGTAGTTCTTGATCTCATTGTCTGTTCTCCCAGGTAAGTTCGCAGCTATGGCTGACCACCTACAAGCATATACATAATTGCATTAAACAAATAATACACATTTACCGAAAAATAATAATAATAAGTACCACTATGTATATATATTTATGTAAACATTTCGCTTTCAAAACAGTTAATTCATGGCTTAATGAGTATCAGGTTAGTACTGCTTTTCACAGTCTGTCCTGCAATTAAAGTATTGCCGGAGACCCTCTCTGGGAACACGTGTAAAAAGGTGCCTAATCTAGAGCATGGTTCAAATCTAGCCCACAGATATCTAAGATAAAACAATTACAACTATTCAAACTCTCATTCTCTCTATATCTAGTATTCGTTTAACAATTGAACAGTTGAAGAAAACAGTGATGGCTAATTTGAAGTCAAAATAAGGCATAACGTTGAAAGTATATCCTGCATTAGAAGTAGGAAAATACTTATGTCCGATCCGGGTCGGACCTAATGTGTCTGACCCCTCTTTTTTTTGTTACATTCGATGATCTATTTTCATGATCTGAACCGTTCATTTTTTTAAAAATCATTTCAAGATCATGTCTACAAAAAATCATCCAAATTGAAAATTGTTTATTCATGCAATTGCATCAAACAAATGGACGATTGGTAATGAAAATATTAACTTTCACCAAAACCGTTCATTTGTTTGATATTAACTTTCAACAAATGGATGAGTTAATGATCTTCATTTTGGATGCTTTTTTGCAGACATGATCTTAAAATGTTTATTTAGACATTGAATGGTATTTAGACATTAAAATTAGTTGGGAATGTTTAGAGGTATGAAAGTATCAAGTATGTTTATAATTTTGAATGTCCATGATCATGATCATCTCCACTAAACATTCCCAACTAATTTTTTTGAGTTGATCGAACACTATTTTTTTTCTCACAATATTAGAGCAAGATAACATGTTTACCATCACAAGTAATTTTTTTAATACGTTGATACAGATATTTGATATTACATAATATTATGTTCACGTGTTGGACTCAAGTAACTAGAAATTTTGTTGAGACTCGATCCGTACGTAGTCCGCATATCTCACATTGTATATGTCAATTTACTCAAAAACTTGTTGGGATTGTAGTGATCGATGGATAAATAGACCATCTTGCAAGTTCTCAAAATCTACTATATATATAATGAACTTTTGAAGGTTAATATAATTCAGTTAGTAACCTGTTGCCGAGAAGTGCATGAAGCTGAATGATGGTCTGGTCTTCCTGCAAACTGAAATTTCCTCTCTTAATATCAGGTCTGAGATAGTTTCTCCATCTTAGCCTGCAGCTTTTTCCACATCTTTGTAGACCTATAATACATGAAAAACAGACAAAACAAACACAGATAGGATTAGAAAGTAATTAAATTATGAAAGAAGATCGAGATGGATCTAGCTAGGTAGACAGAAAGAACGTACCAGCTTTCTGGGGCAAGGAACGCCAGCTTCCATGGCCATGTTGTTGAATGAAAGCAAAGAGCTTCTTGTCCTCTTCAGGAGTCCATGGACCTCTCTTTATCCCCGGAGTTGCAACGGTGCAGTTACTGGGCTTTCCCATGATGAGAAGGACTGGCCGGCAAGCTATAGCTACCCTTGATTTCCTTCCCTTTTCTGGATTGAGATATCGAATTAGGGTTGGACCAGAATGGCCACATTTTGATTACTATTTATATTGGCCCAAGTAAACCGGTGTCTTTTTTATGACCAGACTACCCTTGTTTCTTTCTCTATTAGACTATTGGGTTAGAGCCGTTATAAATATTGATACTGTCCCACCGTTCCCACATCTAGCTTGATTTTAGAGACACATTGGACCGTACCTTTAATTCTTCAAACTAAATAGCTGCACTTTAATTCTTTCTCGATCGTGATTGAAACGAAGTGATATAATTGGGGTTTTTCATTCAACAAGTTTTGTTTCATATTGTGAATTGTTCCATTTCATGAGTGTAACAAGTAGCTTATATATATCGTTTAGCTCGACTAATTTTGAGAGGGGATGGATGTTTTTTCGAGTCCTTAATTGGAGTCAATCGTACGTACGTGTACTAATTTGATGGAGTGTAATTAACAACTTTCGTTTAATAAGTTTAACGGAAACAGTACGTTCCTGATTAGCATATATATACCGATCGAAGGGTGTGCATGAATTTAATTGGTTGGGGAGTGTGGGGGACGTTGATATATAATTACTTTCACATCCTCATCGATCATATGAAAGGGAAAAGACTATGATAGTAAATATGTGCAAAGCATGATTGGTTAAAAATGGCAGGGTCCCCATATATGTTCATTATTTGGAAAGGACGAGACAGGTGTGATCGAGTACACTATACTTAATAAGCTGTGGAAAACTTGAAGGAAATCAGGAACAAGAAAATAATTAATGATCGAGAGCCACGAGAGACGTAGTACGTACGTACTGTGTTATTGCTTTCGATCCGACTTGAAGATTACAGAATGAGTAATGCAGCTTTAACCTCCATGGTACTGATGGTAGGGTTTGGCTTTGCTTACCGCCTTAGCTAAAACATTGCTTCACTACCTTACTTCTTCGGACCACTCAATGAGTGATAGTTTCAATTACCACTCAATGAGTGATAATTTCAATTACAATTTTGACACGCCTGTATAAGCATGCTTGACTCTTGCCGTTGATAATGTCTTGCAGCCGTGCAACGTGGATGGTGTGGTTGCGTAATCCAACACTTGCTCTGTAAGTTGTTTGTTCACTCCCTGCATTGGATGCCTGTACCATTTGTCCATTTCCCAAAAACTTGGGCATGCATGCCGACAAGGGTTTGGCGAAGCTAGCAAACAGGTGATATATAATTAATTTATAAATATTTTCTTTTTAATTATTAACAGAATCGGAATGGAAGATTTCAATTTGAAAAAATTGCAGAGAAATACTAATAGACGGCCGGAAGCTTTATATTTATGTAGGTCTAGCTAGCATTGTAGTATATGAAGTACAGCAACAAATATAGCTTGACATAGGTATAGCATTTAGACTGGATGATTATCTATAGCAGTTAAATCGATGATCGATCATTTGGTCGTGAAATTAAAGCCGCCTAGATAGCCGATCGATCATTAGTGCCTGCAGCTTGCTAGGTAAAAGCCATATATAGATTCGGGACCTCAAAATTTATTAGAAACTTTTGCATACATGCATGCTAGCGCAGGAATAGCATCATCCGTTTAATTAAGTACCACCAGTACTCGATCTGGTCCAATATTAATAAATTACATTGAAACATTTACTGTTTGATTCCAGAACAATTAGCTTCTTTTTTTTTTGCTTTTTTTTTTTTGTGGGGGTGCCCCGGGGGGTGGGTGTCACACCCCCGAATTCACGTCTATATTATATTGAAATATAGCTCGTAGATCCGCGGTGTGACTTCTGAGAAAACTAATTTCCTCAAAAGTCAATAATGTAAATAAAATATCTTTGAAATACTTAGTGTTATTTTACATACACAATTTATTGAATTGGAAAATTCGTAGTGTTATTTTACATACACAATCTTATCGTATCAGAGATACGTAGCGTGAAAATTACATACACAATAAGCAAACGAGAATAGAAATTACACCGAGTAAAACTCGCTTATTTTATGAAAATAATAGTAGAAAACATCATAATTTATTCTTTTATTAAAAGCATCCCAGCCCGAGTCTACTCCTCATCACCTGTAAAAGATAATTGTGTAGCATCATGAGTTACACTAACCCAGTAAGTACGAAACTCCTACTTATACTAAGATACATTAAAATAAGATCAAATTTATGTAATAAGATAAAAATGATCAGAAGTTCAAAACATATAGGTTAGTAAGCACAAGCTAATATTATTCAAGAATATCTTAACCAAGTGAACTTCAAGAAAATATAATGGTCACCTATAACAATCCTGTAAAATAACAGGTTAAGCCGCAGCATACCAAGGTCTACAATACCCAAGCATGTACACCCGAGGGTCGACTTCTCGTTCCCTAAAGGTATAATAGTGCACTATCTGAGGGACAAGAGCTCATAGCTAATCACCAAAACAATCCCCCATGATTCCAGTAATTCATTTAAACCGAGTGGTACCATATGCTCGGTAACACAACTGTTTACTACAACGAATACAAAATATCTAGGAGATTAATATGAGTCTATAACAAGACTTACAAGCTAGATATAAACTAAATTTAACCAAGTCATCAACCATTACATTCTAAAATAGCAACCAACCATATATATATGTATATATATCAATCATCCCAAAATAATATTCAAGGAGAAAATAAGCATATAGTATGTACAAATAAATATACAAAAAAGTAAATAGAACAATTTTAATCTTTCTTTCATTTTTATTAGTTGTCTAAGTTTGGTAACCATTTGTTTCTATGTCCAGAAAAAATGTCCAAAAGCTCAATATTGTCATTAATGTCCTTTGTCCAAAAGTTCATCCATCCTTCATCCCAAAATTCAAGAGAATATATCATATGGAAGGGAATTTCATCATGAGTTCATCTGTCCAAGTTATATGTCCATGTTCAACAGGTATAGGTTTGGATTGTCATAGGAGATTGAGCTATGCAGGAACCTATAAGTTTTAAAATTAGGTTTCTACAACTTTATTTAAATTTATCTGCAAAGCCATTCATTAAATACCAAACTTTCCAGATTTAAAGTTCATGTCACAAGCTTCGTTTTGATATAAAGTTCATGAAAAACGGTTGAGTTATGAGTGAGATATGAATTTTTTTAAGTTATGAACATCAAATGGATTTTCCGGCAAAGTTTATCGGAAAGTTTTGAGAAATCCTTTTAGCCATAACTTATTCATTTCTTAACATTTTTGAGTGATTCCAAAGCCTAAACTGAAGCATTTTTCATGTAGATTATGCTCTGATAATTTGTTTTAGCAAAAGAAAACATTATCTTAAACGAAAATTTTGGTTGTACAATATGAACATATTCATCATATTTTTATTCTTACTTCAATGATTTTATCTAAAAATTAAGGTAGCAAACCATAAGAAGGAATTAAGTACTTACTTAAAGCTTCTATTTGCTTCTAAGGAAACTGACTTCACTTGCACACTTGGAAGAGACTCCTCACCAAAACAACTTAACTTCTTGAGATAGAGAGACTTAAACACAAGCTTTAGACAAAGATCACGTACAAGGATTTTTGTTTTCTGGTCTTTCAACTTGTTTTCAAAATGGTGAATAGACTTGCTTTAAATAGGCACAAAGTCTTGGATGATTGTGACTTAGGGGTCAAGGGAAAAATATTAGAAGAATGGGGAATGGCGGACAAGGATATCTTCTCAATCATTTTCTAGATTCAAAGTTTGAATTATAGGCAAAAAAAAAAGTCAAGCAATCATATTGCTTTAGGAACTAATTGCAGCTGGGATATATTTGTTTAAGTTTAATTATTTACCTGCAATAATGTTCCAAAATAGCCACTCATATCATGCATGTAAACACACAAATACACACCAAAATACAAAGACATTGCTAATATATAAAACATGACTAATTCTAAGGTTTCCGACATGTTAGAACGAAAATTTGAATCCTCCGTAACTAATTAATCGTAGTCATGTAAAGAAATTACGCATAATCATAAAATTCGAAGGTTTTGGAATATCGGTAAAGAAACTAATAATATTATGTTTATTGATCCTAGAGCGTGGGGTCAAAGTAGGATTTTTACTGTTAATCCTAGGTTCGGGTTATCACAGTGGGTGATGGTGATCGAATTGAATTACGTATGCATGCATGATGATCTGATCATTAATTAATTGGTCTATGGCATGCACAAATGTTCAGTAACCTTAATTTTCGTTCATAAAATGTCATATCTTCTTCTTTTTGAATCGTTAATGTCCTCCCTCTTTGTTTGAAACTCGGAAACAATTATTCTTTCTAATTAGCGATATTTATATATCAAAGGAGGAACCGCATAACTCTGAGTATAAAACATTACTAGAGCTATAAGTCCTCAACATAACATGACATTTCAAATACACTTAGTAAAGCAAGCATGTCTTTAATTCAAACACACAGTTAATGTTGACTTCACTAAATGTAGCTCGGAGACTATGAAAAGTTGGATCTAGGAGATCTGATTCATATCTGGTGCTTTTGTCACGACATGAATGTCTTCTATTTGTTATGATGAAATCCTGAATTTGAAGTACCTATTTTGGGCACGTAATATTGAAAATGTAAAGAAAGCTAAATATAACAAGCAGCAAATAGACGTACATGTACATGATTTGTTTTTCAATTAAATGACATCAGGTTTGCAAATGATGGTAAAGTGCCTGAGTTCTCATGAGTATTCTAGCTTCATGTTTTCAGTGCAAACGAAATTATGTTCTGCTAGGGCAGAGATCGAGTAGTACGTATCTGATCAGTTCTTATATATATACATCCATACATACATAGTACTACTACTTTTGTTAAAGTCGTTGATGATGATGAAATCTTTTTGGGTACCTTCCAAACATGGAAGGCATGCAGCAGCGGATGGAACAGAACCAGGAAGGAACAGTCTCTCTAAGAGTGATCAGTGTTCAGTTCACGTACTTCAACAGCCATGCGTATAGGATTTTGTTTAGGATTTTGTCAGCGGATTTTTGTGGTTTCTAGGGGCAGCCAAATAATTTTAAAATGTTTGACGTACTCTTCGTTTTAAACAATTTTTAAAAAGTACGTCAAGTTCGATAAACAATATGGTCATCTTTTTTTTTTTTTGGACGAAACAATATGGTCATCTTTGAACATGCTATTACTATAGACGTATCAGAATTTGTAAGAGATATTGGGTTTAGGGAGAGTCTCTCATAATACTTTATAATTAGAACTCATAGAAATTTTGAAAAATGATGATAGTTGACATTATTAAGGCCTTAGATGTAGAGAATCATGCTGTCTAGATACCACATTATTTTAGACAAAGTATAACATACTCATCCTAAATCAAATGGCTATTACTTATTCAAGTTTAAAATTTATCAATTCATAATTCTTACAAATATAATTAATTATGCTTAATTCCTTACAAATATAAGGAAAATAAATCAATTAATTTACTCATTTACATTAAACATACGAACACAACAGATTTGAAGATCAAACAAATGTTTTTTTTTTTTATGAACATAATCTTTTAGTTATCTAACTTCATCAACATCACAATTGTTCTATAAATCTCTCATCGTCATCATCTTCATTAACATGAAAAATATATTTAATATCAGAGAAAGATGAATCTTACATGAGATAGGTATATTCTAAGTTACTTATGGAATTACACTTTCCAGCTTTCTAAGTTGTTTTTTTTGTTTGTGTTCTTCTAATTTTTTTGTTAACAAGATTGTGCTTTTAAAAGTTTAGGGTTTAGTAATTTTTTTTCCTTTTTGTATTTTAGATTGAAAGTGATAAATATATAAAATGATCAAAATTTGAAAGGGCAATATAGATTTAGTAATATTTGATAGTAGAAGAAATATAAACATAAACATGAATTCACATATGAGTGTCCTCTCTTCAGTGAAACCCTAGCCCCCATGAGATGCCTCGGCAGCGCCTCTGAGAGCATCAAATTCAGCAGCACATTCGTGTGTTATCCTCCTAGCCTCTGGCTTATTTCTATACTTTTCATCGCATAAACACTAAGGCAGTTAACGATCGTTGGAATGGCTTCTTAGGGTGAGGATGGTCTTGGCCTCTCTCACTCACAAGGACGGCTATGTCCGTCATGCTATTTTTAGGCCTTTGGTGGTTATGCTCATGCAAGGCGTCTCTTGGGCTCTCTTAGATGGTTGGCACCTCAATTAGATATGGTTTCCTTTTGGATTCAGATTTGCCTGTCGTTGCCGGTACAATTGGGTGTCAATCAAATCCAAGGATTCAAGGTTTGGGATTCGGGGTGAGTTTTTGGTGCTCGATTTTGGAGGCTCAGCAGTCTTGGTGTTCCAAGTCGACGACCTTATTACTGGTGGGGCGCTGCTAAAGCTTAACCTAAGTCAGATTTAGTTTTTTGATTTGAGTCCTTTTAAATTCTTATTTAAGAATAAGCATGACAAGTTGTGCAACTTCCGATTGTGGTTTTACTTTCTTTTTTAATAGGTTCTCCTTGAGTTAGATTTGATTTATTCGTCTCAATGGCAATACTTACCGAAATTTTTCTGTTGGAGTTGGCGATTGCTGACAGCAGTGATGCACGGTGTATGTATTGTTCTAGGTTTCGAAATCATCGATTAGAGTTCTAGGTTTAGATTCATCGATTAGGTCACTTGTGTAGTCTGTACTTTTTTTTTTTAGGATGTCCATATTAAAGATTATAATTCTCTATTGATTAATAAAGTTTATAGTTTAAAAAAAAAATTATTAACTTGAATTTAAAAATATAATTTATTTTATGTGATATGACATGACACATAAGATTTAGGCATCTACTTAGGCGATGAGACCCCCTAGACTTTTGAGTGGAATCATTGCATTTTCAAATTGTGTAAATGGTAATTATGATGATCGATCATCGGGAACCGTACGTAATTAAGAGTTGGTGTGCATTGTCCAAATCTTACATTAGCTATTTAGCTACCTATCTACTCAGCTGCTGCATGCCACAGTAACAATCAATGACTGTCTACGTACAGTCGGTACAGATCGAATTATATTGAAAAGCCTATTAAGATTCATTATGACTGCTGAAAGAAGAAATTATACAAACCTTGCTACAAGCTAATTTCATTCCATCCGAAACCCTAGTTTGGATATTTTGGGATGAGAATAATTACTGCCCAGAAAAGGAAGCCAGCTACTCGGATTCTCAGTTATTTATTAGGTAGATTTCGAAAATGAATGATAGCTTTTAATAAATTTACTGTGCATACAGTGCCGCTAGCTACCTGAAGGCATTCATCACTCTGCTCGATGACACTGGTTAACTTGTGAATCTATATACACACGTCTTTCATATTCTTTATGCCAAGACAGACAAGACTCATGAGAATTACTACACACACACACACATATATATATATATATAAATATATTTTATCTGCAGTAGTACTCGGGAGTACCAAAACTCCCCCAATCCGACGGTGCACAATCAGGGGTGGGCTTTTGAGTTTGTGGAATTATGGAGAAGCCATCTAATCCAATGGTGCAAAATTAAGGAGTTTGAGTACTTGGGAGTACTCTAAAACTTTCGGTAAGTTGCCATAGCTAAGCCTATATATATATATATATATATATATATATATTAATTGGTCCATCAATCTGGTGCTGATTTTTATAGCTAGCTTTAAAGCGTGAATGTAAGGACACTGAAATTTCTTCGACAGTCCCTGAAACATATATGCAAGCAGATCAAGATCGAGAAGAAAGGAAAGGTTGAGATTGTTCCTATCGTTATTATACAACTATATAATTAAGATATTTTTGACCGAGATTGTGGTATTTCAAATACTTCCTAGGAATGGATTAGTCCTTGAACTTAAAATTTTTTTGGAATACCACGATCTCAGTCAAAAATATCTTAATTATATAGCTGTACAGTACGTTATTTCCCGCCAGTTTGAAAACTTAAATATATATTTACTCATCCATACCAACCATATTAAGGCTCACAATTATTAGTGTCATAGGGCTACTTCTTCTTATTATTATTATATCATTATTTCTTGCAAAAAAAAAAAAAAGAGATCAGTAATTGCCTTTGTCTTTTGGTGTTGTAGGCTCCATGGCTTTATTTTGCCACCCTTGTTCAAAAAAAATAAAAATAAATTGCCCCCAAAATTTGGGCCTAGAGAGCTTGGGTAAAGGCCGGTCTTACATTCTCAGAAAATCCACACACTTAAGCAAATACTCGCATATTCGCATAAATATACCATTTCAGTCTTTTAAGAGGTGAATGATCTAGTACGTCAGGGTTCCCAAGTGCTTCTATTTGAGAATTGAGAACACATATTCGCGGTGCATTAATATATATCAATATGAATTAGCAGTAGACCACCTTCGTATAATTATAAGTGGGAGATGGTGGTATAGTAGGCGGTCTACCATTGCAGGGGACTATTTTAGAGCATCTCTAATGGTATTTTTTATTTTTTTATTAAATTAATTGAAAAAAAAAATAGCTATAAGTTAAATTAGTTAGGAGTTGCATTTGGAGAGCCATGAAAATCTTGCTTCATGTTCAATCCATATATATATATCATTGAGATATGTGGTTATGTGCTCGTGCATTTCCTCGATATTGATTGAGTGACATACACGTACGTAGTGGCCATTTCTTAATGCTTTAATGGAAGTCAGTTAGAGATAATCGTTCCAAGATATCAAATCCTATTTCATTAAAGGATCGATCCCCTAATCTATACTATTATTTGGCTATCAAGTGTTAGCAACAAAACTTGAAACTAGTGTCCAATTAGGAAGTGCTACGTGTCAACCGTTAAAAAGGCCCAACTCTGTCTGATTCTTACTTCACAACACTCAACTTTCATTACATAGGTTTACTATTGGTCGATTTACCAAAATACCCACCCATAATTTACAATTGAAAATATGTTAAGTGAGATAAAGTTAAGGCTCTAATCCACATTTACTTACTTAGAATGAAAAAATTCTTGAATTAGATACAACCTGAATCGGAGAGGGAAGGAATTGGTATGAAAATAAATCATTCTCATTAAAATGTTTACTAAACATATGGAATTTGAATATAAATTAATGTAGGGGATTCGATCCGATATACTTTTTACTAGTGCCCATGAATCGGAATTAAAATTAGTTTGATTACTAAAATACCCCTATAAAAATAAATGGCCAAAAGCTTACATTACAAAAAATAAATCATTTTGTGGCAATGATAGTTCTTTCAAAAGTTTTAACACTTAAAAATGTATATGAATTAACTTCCAATTTTAATTATATATTAAAAAAAAACCTTATATATAGGTAAGTTTATACTATTTTATTTTTGATGTTGAGAGAAAGAGCATCGTTGTTCTTTTTTATGTTGAGAAACTATTTTATTTTTCTAGGGATGATATTTTTGGTAGAAAAAATACATTCCGATGGAATTCATTGATAATACCTACCTCCCTCCTTGGTTATCAAACTCTGAGATATTCAAGAATCGATTCCTGACGTGTGACCCACGTCTATTCTGATACATGTATGTGTTAGTAAATGCATGAAAACTCATGGATTGGAATCAATGCCTTCATTCTCATTTTTATTCCAAGTAAGTAAACATGTTATAAATGATTAATCCTTCCCAAAAGGTGCATGATGAATAGATACATGTTACCAAATATGTGATGAAAGGATGCACTAACTACGGATCACTTGCTCATCCAACAAAAAAAAAACTTCGTATCACCTAGTTTGAGGTTCAATTTTAGATGAGTTTATAGGGACATAAACGTGAAAGTGGATGAGATAAATTATATTACATGCAACTTATATTAAACTTACGATAAGAAAAAAAGAGAAGCTATAATCAAATTAAATATAATTTGGTTGGAAAATTGAAGCCCGAGATAGTGTTAACCTAACGACCATCCTCCATTGCTTTCATTAATGTCGTAATAAAAAAATAAAGCTATAATTTAGCTTATATTTTTGTATTTCTAAAATTATATTTTTGATTTAGACAAAATAACGATTCCAAGTGTGAGACGTAGTTGTAGAAGGCTGGAGTCAGTGGAGTGAAATACACAACGCCGCCGGTTCATATATGTATGAGAAAGTATCGTAGTTAACATTTTTTTTTTATGAAGGGTAGAGAATAATTAAGAACCTGCTCATGTATATATAAGAAACTGTTGGAATTAAACATTGTCGTCTCAATAAAGGATTAGGGTGTAAGAACATACGACATATTTATGTTTCAACACTTTACACTTCATGCATATTGTTGAGTATATAGGGGACCTTGACATTATTTTCGTTATTAATTGCAATTTGTGGGTCTTGATTTGTATATTTGATAGGTCGAATACTGCATAAGTTTACTGTTTCTCTTCCACGAAGACAAAACAGTAAAGCTCCATTTTTCAAATATCAATACAGTAGATACTGTTGAGGAGCTTGTCGTGGAGGACTCGAATACTTTCGTGGGGGCCGGGAGATGCACATATATATTATATATAATATGTACGTGTCAAGATTGAACTTGAACCCACGTTTATAATTCATCATTTTACATCATGCTTTCCAGCCTGATAACGGAATGCATGCATCGTCATCTTCATCTTCATCATGCATGAACTGGCTAGAGGAAAGAAAGAGTTGAAACTAATTAAGGAGAAGATCTTGGGTCATGCTATCAGATCACTGATTCCTCCGACCTTTCAATAAAAATTTGACACGTGACAAATTCGGATACTTTCGATAGGTTCGACTTTTGAAAAATGCAATAAGTATTTGGATTATGAAATTTTATATATTAGTATGAACGTGTGACATCTTTTTATCGGTTGACCCGACTAATGGATTGGTTTGAGAGTTGGATATAAATAGAGAAGAAATATTATAACATGTCGTTTCCTTTTTTTAATATAATATGACTCTTAAATCTGAGTTTTTTTGTTTTGTTTTGAACTTATTCAGCTTTGTAGAATTTTCAGTGAAGATGATCGATGAAATCCAATTATCAATGTTAAAACAGTTTTTTTTATTTTGCCTGCAATTAATATTTTTCTTCTTGTGAACATGTGTCCATTTTCCACCAGCCTTCCACGATTTTAGTGAATGTCAACTTAGATCTTCATTAATTTATTTAATTAATTCCAGATATCTTCCTCCCACTCGTTGAACTTAATCTTGACTTAAAAAGCAAAAATCTGATTAGCCAACTATTTGTCATGAAATGGAGGCAATAATTCATGACATACATAGTGAGCAAGATCCAACGTTTCTTTGATTCAAATCAGGTTTATTCAGACAAAAACAAAGTTCTCTAATCAATAGTCTAATCAAGGCAAGAAAATACTTGGATGCATTTGTGTACGTAATCCTAATGCACACGAAATCAATTTTCCCGATCTTACTGTAGTATAGTGAGTGATCCTTCTTATACTCTTCTGTGTTTTTTTTTTTGGGTCTGAATACTCTTTTGTGTTAAATACTCTCTTATATATGCAAAGTCATACTTAGTTTTTTCTCTTGTATTATTTTTTACTTTGGTTTTTAGAATATGTTTCAATTGACGGAACTCGAAAATCTCGACCCATTTTTGTTTTATGATATTCCAAAATCAGAAAATTAGAAAATTCATTAAAAAAAAATCCGCTCAAGTTTTTCGAATTTCGTCAATTAGAACACCTTCTGAAATTCATGTCCTATGAACGGTGAGACTATGGCAAGAGAAAATTTCTCAAAACAACTACAGTTGTCACAGTTCACAAGGAGATCAGACATGCCAAAGTGCCAAACTATGTCTAGACTCATTTTTATTCAAATTTTTTAATGTCATAATCTCACCATTTATAAAACATAATTTTTAAAAGCTATTTCAAGTGACGGAACTCAAAAATCTCAATTTGTTTTTTTTAATGATTTTTTTAATTTTTCGACTTTGGAAAAATAAATGTACGTGTCAAAATTAAACTTGAACCCACGTTTATAATTCATCATTTTACATCATGCTTTACAACCTGATAACGGAATGCATGCATCGTCATCTTCATCATGCATGAACTAGCTAGAGGAAAGAAAGAGTTGAAACTAATTAAGGAGAAGATCTTGGGTCAGGCTTTCATATCCCTGATTCCTCCGACCTTTCAATAGAAATTTGACACATGACAAATTCTGATACTTTCAATAGTTTTGACTTTCGAACAAATGCAAGAAGTATTTGGAGTATGAAATTTTATATATTAGTATGAACGTGTGACATCTTTTTATTGGTTGGCCCGACAAATGGATTGGTTTGGAGATTGGACAATCGCACAAAATATTACCCTAATTAAGATCGAATGTATGAATGAGTTTGCATGTAGATATAAATAGAGAAGAAATATTATAACACCTCGTTTCCTTTTTTTAATATAATATGACTCTTAAATCTAAGTTTTCTTCTTTTGTTTTGAACTTATTCAGCTTTGTATAATTTTTTTTATTGAAATCCTACGGTTTTCCAAAAGCTTCATAGGCCTAAGGACTAATCCGTAGTCGGAGATATTGTGTCAAAACGCTTCCTCCCCTTGACCAGTCACATAATGGATTGTGATTTAAACTCCAATCCTCAATCAGCGGGATTTGAACCCGGGTGGGGGGGTACCACACCTGGAGGCTCAACCAACTCGACCACCAGTGGTGGTTAGCTTTGTATAATTTTCAGTGATGATGATCGATGAAATTCAATAATCAATGTTAAAACAGTTCTTTTTATTTTTTCTGCAACTAATATTTTTCTTCCTGTGAACATGTGTCCATTTTCCACGATTTTAGTGAATGTCAACTTAGATCTTCATTAATTTATTTAATTAATTCCAGATATCTTCCTCCCACTCGTTAAACTTAATCTTGACTTAAAAAGCAAAAATCTGATTAGCCAATTATTTGTCATGTAATGGAGGCAATAATTCATGACATACATAGTGAGCAAGATCCAACGTTTCTTTGATTCAAATCAGGTTTATTCAGACCAAAACAAAGTTCTCTAATCAATAGTCTAATCAAGGCAAGAAAATACTTGGATGCATTTGTTTACGAATTCCTCATGCACACGAAATCAATTTTTCCGATCTTACTATAGTATAGTGAGTGATTCTTCTTGTACTCTTTTGTGTTTTTTTTTTGGGTCTGAATACTCTTTTGTGTTAAATACTCTCTTATATACGCAAAGTCATACTTAGTTTTTTCTCTTGTATTCTTCTTTACTTTGGTTTTTAGAATATGTTCCAATTGATGGAACTCAAAAATCTCGACCTATTTTTATTTTATGATATTCCAAAATCATAAAACTAGAAAATTCATAAAAAAAAAAAATTTCGCTCAACCTTTTCGAATTCCGTCAATTAGAACATCTTCTGAAATTCATGCTCTATGAATGGTGAGATTATGACAAGGAAAAATTTCTCAAAACAACTACAGTTCACAAGCAAACATGCCAAGGGGCCATCCGGCAAGTCAAAGCGTGTCAAACTATGTCTAGATCCATTTTTATGTCATAATCTCACCATTTATAAAGCATACTTTTTAGAAACTGTTTCAAGTGACGGAACTAACAAATTTCGATATGTTTTTTTTAATGATTTTTCTATTTTTCCAACTTTGGAAAAAAACAAAAAAGACTTCCGGTGCCAAAAAAATTCTGAATTTTATTTTATGAGAATAGATTACATTATTCTTCCCCTTGCCCTTGCATAAAACTTTTCTCGAATTTTTTTTTTTCGAGATTTTTTTTCTTATCCAAAACTATGAACTTATATAGCACACGATTTTTTTGTCAAATTTCATGTTCTTATTTTCTCACAAAAATCTTTCCACATGCACATCATGATTTTAAGCACTTCTTGAACCGACGGAACGCAAAAATCTCCACTCAATTATTTTTTACGATTTTCCAAAGTCGGAATACAAGAAAATTTGTGAAAAAAAATGGTCCAGATTTTATAGTTCCGTCAATTGGAAAGAGCTTCTAAAAATTATACTTTACCAGTTGTAAGATTATGGCACAGAGAAATTTCAAGAAAAAATGGTGTTGATAAGGTTTGGCATGTTTCAGCATGTCATGGCATCTCTAAACATACCAAACCATGTCAAGTCCTTCTTTTTTTTAAAAAAAAAAAATTTCCCTTTTCATGATCTCAACATTCATAAAGCATGCTTTTTAGAACATGTTCCAATTGACGGAACTCGAAAATCTCGACCCGTTTTGGTTTTACGATTTTCCAAAGTCATAAAACGAGAAAATTTATATTAAAAAAAAATCTGCTCGAGATTTTCGAATTCTGTCAATTGGAAAACCTTTGAAAAATCATGCCATACGAATGGTGAGATTATGGAGCTGGAAAATTTCTAAAAAAAAACTTGTGTTCACAAGGTGCCTCCTCGCAAGTCCAAATGTGTCAAATCATGCCAAGACCCATTTTTATTCAAATTTTTTCATGCCATAATCTCATCATTTGTAGAGCATGATTTTTAGAAACTGTTCCAAGTGACAGAACTCCAAAATCTTGATGTGCTTTTTTAAAATGATTTTCTTAGTTTTCCGATTAAAAAAAAAAAAAAACTTCTGGTGCAGAAAAAATTCAGATTTGTTTCCGGGCATAGATTACATTGTTCTTCCCCTTGCCCTTGCACTTGCACAAAACTCTCTTGAAAAAAAAATTTCCAAGCCTTTTTTTCTGCCCAAAATTGTGGATTATAGCACAAGATTTTTTGGTCAAAATCGTATGTTCTTATTTTCTTACCAAAATATTTTCATCTTTAAATCATGATTTTTAAGCACTATTCGAATTGACGGAATGCAAAAATTTCGACTTGATTTTTTTTTTACGATTTTCTAGATAGGGAATAAAAAAAATTCGTGAATTTTTTTTTGAGATTTTCTTGTTCCGTCAATTGGACCAGATTCTCAAAATCATTTGGACTTTTGGAGAAGGAACGAAGATGATGTTATGATCACAATTCACAGCGAAAAGGGAACTTAAATTAATGTACATATGTTTGGAAGCATTCAACCAAGTTTAGGGCTTATTCTCAAGCCGATAGGAAATGCATTAACGGGGGATTAAGATGAGAACGGAACAAAAAAAATTGGTTGATGTCTGAGATGGTATTGTGATCTCGGTTCTTCATCCATTTTGTTTCCATCCCTACTCAAGTCAGCCACAAGTCCATTAATATACATATGAATGAACTAAAGGTAGCGCTATATACATGACTTCTCCACTAATGAGGTCTTTACTTTAGAATTATTTTGACGGCTGAAATCAAAATTCCGCAACTTATAAAATAAGGATCTCTTTTACCTGGGAATTATTTTTTATATATTATATATATGAAGCTACCCCAAAGACTATATAAAACTAAGATGTTATAATTGTATCAATTAAATATTTATTTTTCATTATGTTAGGAGAGTAAAAGAAAACTCAACTTAATGTGTTCTTTCATTGCTCTTCACTATTCACACCGCTTGAACTAATCTTGAGTATTCGTTTATGAATATTATGCATGTGTCAGTGTCACATGAGAGAGAGAGAAGGTCAACACTGGAACAGTATAATTGGCTGAGTTCCCCTCCACAACTAGATATTGATAATCCAAAATATTATGATAAATATAATGTAGAATTAAACTGATCGATCATATACCCTGAGTGATGTCACTGATTTCATTATAAATTCCAAAGGACTAATAAGCTGCAAGATCTTATCAATTTGAATATGCAAAATAAAATCATTACCACCAACTGAATCCCATTCTCTTATGTCACCAATATTGTATTGGAGCACCTTCACCAGAATGGTGCCAAATATCTGAACAGTCTAAACAAGATTTAAATACAAAAACAGTTTCACATCATAATAATAATTTCTCACAATATACTACATAACATGTGCTTCATTTTCATCAAATTCCCTTTTTAATTCAGAAAATCTATTCACAGACCCACACCATCAATCAACTCATAAGACATTAAAAATTATAGGCTAGTACGTAGCTGAAGCTAGCTGCTCTTCTTTCTTTCTTTCTTTCTTTCACTAGACATTACAGATTCACATCCAAAAGTTATCTTGATCATCAAATGGCCTCCTACCCATTTCAGGATTTGGCATGACAGAAGAGATTTCAGGGTTCACATCAGTAGTAAGACCTGTTTCTTGAGACACACTGATATTCATGTCCCTCTCTGTTTTGAAACTCTGCCTCATGAATGAGACATTGTTTTCGAGCAAGGCCCTCAGATGGTCTTGCATTAAAACCGAACCCGGAAACTGGAAATTTGCAGATGAAACTGGAGCAGAGGCCTGGGCAGAGTAGTGTGAATTCGGAAACGGGACTCGTGAGAAAGCGTTGTTGTTGTTCGAAGGATTCGAAGAAACGGAGAAAAGAGAATTGTTGTTAATGTAGTCAACAATCCCTTGGTTTCTTTGAGCATCCATGGAATCATGGTTGGAGAAGCAGGGCACGTAATTCGACTCTGAAGCAGGTCTGGTCTTGGCGCCATTGTAAGGCGCCGAATCCAACAGTGGTGGTAAACCAGAAGAACCCATTTCAGTTCCATGAGAACCCAAATTCACAAGTCCAGACATATGGATTTTTTTACCACCAGCAGATTTTTCAAAAACCCTACAAATCACCCATTCATTCTGTAAATTTGAAATTAAATTAGGGTCAGAAACAGAAAGAAAACGGGAAAACAGAGTAAAACAGAGGGAAAAGGCCATACCTTTGCAGATTTGGGGAGGTTGTGGACTGAGAATTTACCCTCTAATCTGTATTCATGCATAACCCAGTTGCTCTTTTCACCTTTTGGGGCTCTACCCCTGTAGAAAACAAGGGTCTTCTTCATGCCAACCAGGAATTTTCCTTTGTAAATCTCCTTGTCTTTCCCAGTAGCTTTCCAATATCCAGCTTCAGTAGCCCTGTTTGTCCTCAGACCAGTTGGGTACTTTCTGTCCCTCACACAGAAGAAGTACCATTCCTTTTCTCCCATTTTAGCTTTATCTTCATCCACAAACCAAAAATCAAAATCATAATCAGATTAAAGAAAACCCAAAATCGAATCCAATTTCAAATTGCAAACACTGAAATAGATTGTTTAATACAGAAGGGTTTTTTTTTTTTTTCCAGAAACTTACATGGTAAATCCCAAGGCTCAGACTTGTTCAAGTCCACATCTCCAATTGCTTTACAGCCGAAGTTGGAATCGATAACCTTCTTGTGCAGGTAGTGAGAAATTAGCTCTTCATCGGTTGGGTGGAATCGAAACCCGGGAGGCAAATCAATCTGATCATCTACCTTCACAATTCCAGCTGGAACAACAAATTTTTCCATTTCTTGAATCATTGATACCCTAAAACCTCACTTCAAGGTTTCTCGTCCAAAACCTTCAGAATCTGGGTTTTGATCAACAGGGCAGAGTTCTAAATCAACCCTCAATTAGTACAAGTAGACTACTCTGGATTTCTCAAACTTGAATGGATTCTGACCCAACAGAGCTTTCAAGACAAGCGAAACAGCACCGAGAAAGATCTGAAGCAAAAGGTATGTTGTCAAGGAGCAAAAGGGAACAGCTCGATTAAAAGAAGAGAAGCCATGGGACAAGTTGTGAGAGCCTGATGAGAATTTAAGAGAAAGAAAGGCACTATGAGAAACAGAACCCCTAAATACTGGGTGTGTTGGAAGAGAAAGAAACGTGGTATGGAAGGTAACTTGGGTTGGGTAGGTCGTTTTAGCTTCCCTTTACATTTTCTTTGTAACAATTGTACCCTCTTCGAATTTATTTTGACAAATGGTACCTCTTCAAATTTGACCAAGGACAAATGAATCCATCCAAGTACTATGCCATGCAATTTTAATTTATTTATTACCAATT
The DNA here is from genome assembly GCA_029955375.1 of Rubus parviflorus. NCBI lineage: Eukaryota > Viridiplantae > Streptophyta > Magnoliopsida > Rosales > Rosaceae > Rubus > Rubus parviflorus. The sequence continues at coordinate 11,639,655 of JARGGL010000009.1, forward strand.
TAATATGTTTCAGTTTTGTCAAAGCCCTGATTTAATTGATTAGATTTTTCCTACAAATTAACTTTATATTCTAACTTCAAGTAATTATTATCATTACCTCGAAAAAAAAATACTAATATAATTGTGTGTTTGGTACTTGTTCTATGATGAAACTGCTATTTTAGCCTAAATACTTTGAATTTTGAAATTTTGGTTTATGTGTGTATTCACAGCTATCACACGTCTCCTAATTTGTTTTTATTTTTAAAATTGATAGACCATGAAGTTGAAAAAAATGAGAACGTTGAACCTTATGCATGAGAAAGACGATCATTTTGTAACGCCAATATCAATTAGTAAATACATAGAACAGAATTACAAAATTTAGAATACTTAGACTAAAATTACAGTCTAACTAAAACAGTCGGATCATAGAGGAAATTGTCTAATGTCCAAACATAATTTGATTCATTTGATAGGATTTTGATGTTACTTAATTGATGTTTTGTTTTATTTGAATACAAGAATCATAGGCATACATCATAATAATTATTTTTTGAATTTTTGTTGTTATTTTCTTCTTTTTGGGTAATAAGTTAAAAGCATCAAGAAGCTCAGAATATAATCTGGTTTTTTGTAGTGAACATTATGCTAGCTAGCTGATAAGTGATAACAGCTGTCAGCTGTGAGTGTGAGTGTGAATGCAATAAAATAAAGAAACTAAAGCTTGCTGTTCAGCTCTGGCTAATTAGTTAATAAAGCACACTTTATTCACGTCTAAAAGACTCTTATAACCCTCTTTCCTTTCCCTCATAAAAAAAAAAACCCTCTTTCCTTCCATAAAAAAAAACACAAAAATGTGAAATGGCAATTAGATTTTTTTTGGTCATTGTCAAAAAAAAAAGTGAATAATCTTCGCTGTTATTCATATTATTACAGATTGTGTCAATTTACATGCTCATATCAAATCATACCTTTATTTATACTATTTTAATTTGAGTGTTGAAACGGTCAACTCTAATTTCAAACTGTCTAATTTTTTTTAATGCCGACGAATAGTGCTAATATGATCATAATTAAGAGATTTCTCTTAAAAGAACCACACACGATATGATCTTCTTGACCACACTAATTTAATCAAAGTTTCAACTTATTGCAAGGGGTGATGTAAAAGGTGCTTGGTGATTAAAGCCATTAAGTGGTTATTGGTTAGGTGAAAGAAAGTTTGTTAATGCATCTAAGCAAATTTGTCCAATCTGTCGAGAAGATTAGTGCAATTTCAACAATTTGAACCTGTAACGTTTGTTGTTTTTCATTTATGGTTAAATTTTGGTTCTCAAATATTGCTTTAATGAATTCCCATTTGGCCTAAATTCATAAAAATCTTCAGAGGGACTCTTTTATATAAATTTTACACGTGATGGGTGCATATTATATTTGGTGCGATCTGAAATTAGTATGATGCATAGTGAACTGATCGCTACATGACAAACTCAAAAAAATAAAATAAAAATTCTGAATTTCCCACTAGCTTCATTGGATATAAATCTATTAAGAGTGTTCTATTTGTCAACCATCAATCCATCATGTAAGTAATATTACGTTTACCATCATTTCAACAAATCGTTCAATTGACACTAGATTTATAAACTAAAGGAATTATACATCTCTATTTCTAAAATTTTCAACTTTTCCACTTCTTTATGTATCAAAACTCATACATAGATCACACATGTATGTATCGTATGCGTACTCCATTTAGTATTCGAGCAGAAATAATTATTTTCAACCAAAAAAAAAGTCTAAAACAAGATGTCTATATAAAACGGTGATTTTTCGTTTGGACTTATTTGCATTTTGTCTTTACCGGCTATTATGTTTTAATTTAAAAATCAATTAAAGTATATGATATTTGAATTGCTAGCTCGGTCAAAAAATGTGGTCACCATGAGGATCAAATCAAACCAGCTAAATTCCATTTTTTTTTTTGAATTTTTTCTCCAAGTTGTCTTACCTAAAATCAACTGGACCAATTAAAAACGACTTAAAAAAGAGGCCTAAATATCTTTTTAGCGTAGGCTAAAAGGGGGCCTAAAACGAAGTTTACAATTGACCACCAAATTTGCATTCATAATTTGTTTAAAAAGTAAACAGGTCATTTTCTAATTGTAATTTGTATTTTGACTAATAATGATTCAAATTGGTACATACCGCACGGCCACTGAAATTGCCACTTATAGGTTGTGTAACAAAACCGACCTTCCCTTTTTGGGAAACAAGTCCAATACGCCTCGACGCGTGCGCTAGGGTTTTGGATTTGTCCGAGGAATTTCAATCCACTCAGTAATCTCAAAAAATTGCCACGTATGTCCAGGAATGAGTCCATTCCCGCCACACCTGATCGCAGTCAGGTAATTCGCCACTTGGCCGCTTCTCGTTCGCTAAGCGCTTGATATTTGATCGAAACTAAACCGGATTAGTTTTTCTAGGGTTTTGACAATTAACTCTAAAGGCGTTCTGAGAGCGGCTGGGTGGGCCCTGTTTCCTTGGTTGCAACATGTGGGATTGAAAAGGAGCAGACACGCGGCGATAACTGGTTGGTAGAGAAGCCAAGATCGAGAATATTGGAATATGAAAATCATCGAGCAAAGGTCAAGCTTGCATATTGAAAAACGAAGACCAGATCAGATACTTCGCTGTAGGTTATTGATATGGATTATGAAGAAGATTAAGATCTTAATCACCATTAATATTACTCAGCGTGTACTTTTTTTTTTGTTTTAAAAAAAAATACTGGATGAATGATCGAATATGATTGACTCGTTTTGATGGGCTGCCTAACTCGATCGGGATGTGATTGTAGTGATGCCAGGATAATTATATACTACGGATTTTGAGTATATTTGTACGTGGCTTCTCTGTGATCACATTAGTATACGTACTCCAATTTTTCCTAATTAATTTGTGGTTGAAACTTAGCTAGCCCTATTTTCATCGAATATTCTCTGTTTTGTTTATCTGGATTACTAGGATTTAAGCACCCCAGTTGTGCCAACCAATACAATACAAAATACTGACTCAAATAGAAAGTGTGTAGAAATTTTGTGATGACTCACAGATCACTATGGTCATTTTTTCTATATTCTGGTGAGAGCTAAAACTGGGCGATTAGATTAGGCCATTAGGGTCTTTCTCAAAATGCATCTAAGGAAGAGATAATTATATGATATAATGATCGTTGACAATTTCTGAGATACTCTACTTGGAGAAAAAGAAGAGTTTCAATAAATCTAACTAGTCCTGGCCGTACTATAAATTTATAGTCAAATACAAGCAAGCTAACAAGGGAATCAAGATAAGATCGATAATTTATGCTAAGTAAAATATATGTAATTCATTCAACAAAACAGATCCAGAAAAATCTGTGGCCGGACGTGTTAATTTGTAGGAAAAAGTTAAGGCAAATTAAGAAGAAGAAGAATGCACGTACATACCACAAAAATAGTAAAATATTATCAGGTTCTAGTGTTAGCTTTTATTTGACTATAGTAAGCATTTGTTTATATCAAAGTGGGGTGGGAAAGTGGTTGTGAATAGAAGTTACGAAAGAGACATCAAAGAAAAATGGGTTCATAACTCGATCTTGTAGTTGACAAATGCTAGTCTAGTTTTCATGATTTTTTTTTTTTTAAAAAAAGAGTTTGCTCACTTCAAAGTTCAAACTGTAGCATATATATATATAAGAACTCTAAAAAATTATGTATAGCAAGTTACTAAACCAATTTCAGGCCTTCTTAGCTCTTGGATTATAATAGACATGATTTTCATGTAATCTTTAATTTTGGGATCTTGGCTTTATGTCCTTCCTTATGTATGTATCTTCTTCAACTAATAATATGGACGTGAGGTTGAGTTTTCTATGCCAAACCTCATTTAAAAAAAAAAACAAAAGTTACTAAACCAATTAACTAGTGTTAAATTTGACTCTCCTAAAAGGAAAATTCTAGTGTATGTTAACGTATCTCATACGTACAATTACAACTTTTAGGACTTAATTACTCAAATGAGAACCTATTTACACAAATGAGGACCTTATTTACCTTAACGAGTGTTTTTTCATAGTTACCACATGAGTTGTCAAAGTTGTAATATGTGTCGTCAAGTCGTAAAATATTATAATTACTACTTTTAGGACTTAGTTACTCAAACGATAACCTAATTTACTCTAATGAGGACATTATTTACCTTAATAAAGACTTTCTCTCTTCATGATGTATGCGAAATGTCAACATACCATAGCCTTACTCCTCCTAAAATATATGTGTGTAAACTGATGTTCTATAATAAAAAATTAGCAAACTACACTTAACAAGCCACACAAGTTTAGGCAGTCAATACTTCGACCATTAATTTGGTACAACTAATTGAGCAATATACTATATATTATTAATGAATGTAGCCAGGGCCTTATAGCTTTTACTCTTTGTTCAATCCAGATTTAGAATTTTTAAGTATATTATTATACCGTGATGGCATTACATTCAAAGGATCGATTGACAACATCAATTCCCTAATAATTGAAATGGGTGGGATTGCATATATAAGTAATATGGTTGGGCAAAGTAACCAAATGAAAGAGACTGTGACAACTGAAGCTTTAGTAACCAAATTATGCAATAGCTAGCATATGATGCCAAAGAGCCATTAATTAACCTAATGCAAGTCTTTTCAAAAAGTACTTTGCATACTATATAAACATATAATAAGGGTTTCGTTTTTCATCCCAAAGATTGGCCAATTTAGTTGAGCCTATCCTTGTTAGAGTAGCTAGGGCTTTATATATAATTCTCACTGCGACTAATTCGATCTAAATGAAGAGTATTTGGCTTCAAATGCATTTCATGCTTGAAGTTAAGTCAATAAGGCTCGATTTAATAATGATTGACGAAGACATAAAGTGATCAATAATTCAAGCAAGGTAGGTCAATTACACAGTTCGAAGAGAAATCACCGTCCATATATGAAGTTGGATTTGCAGAGATTGCCATTAAAGGTACGTAGCACATTATGGCATCCAAGAAAGCACAGTCATAGCTAGCCAGGGTTTATCGATACAGTTCGAAACGAGTCCTAGCCTCAATGTGAAAATGTAAAAGCACTGTACGTTGGGTTTAGCTAGTCCTCATAAATGCTAAAAAGCCAAAGTAGAAATGGCCATTTCAGACTTTGAGTGGCTCTGTAAATGACACTACAGCAACCTTTTCCAAAGTGTTTCTGAGTTTGTTATGGCGGCCCTTGGCCACCTCAAAATCAAACTTGGCTGCCCACTTTGTTTCCAACGTAGCCATGTGAGGAAATAAATGCAGGACATGATCGAGGAAGATAGTTCAGATCGAACAAAAAAAAAAAACCCCCACTCAGTGTTTTAATCTATGAAGGCAACCCAAACCATATCTACAGCCAGGTTGAAGTTTGCAGATGCAAGCAAAACGAAACTTTCTTTGAAGTCCAACATCCAAACAAGGAAAAAGTAAATCCAATTAAAGTAATCCTCCACAATGGAAAAAGAATCAAAAGTTAAAGTCCACATTAGCATCGTATTCTATGTACGTGCGAGTACATAGAATATACCTAATTACATTAAAATGGATCGAGTTAAATTGTAAAGCATACCCAACCGTAAAATCAACCATATAAACAATAATAAGAGGCGTTAAGTATTGCTAGGAATTTTTCTAAACGAACTCCTCAGTTTGTTCACTAGACCCCTTGTAGTTTATTTACAATCCTTTTATTTTACCCTCAAATCTAAAACCTGGGCAATAGTTGATGATTGAGTACAAATAAGATTTGGTTGTTGCTTATTGAATACATACTCCAAATTCAAATTGTTCTTGGCCAGTTTTAGTGGACAAGTGTAAAGTGTAAAGAGAGTTCAGTAGGCAATCACCAAAGACCAAAGACCAAACACGACACGATTCTTAAATTTACAATCGAGGTGATTTTAGAAATAAATAAATAAACAAATGTTTGGCCCAAAAAAAGACTGCATATGGGCCTTTGAGATCACGGTGCAAATAATAATTAATTGAGCCATTTGTTTGATTTCTTCTCAAAATCCCAGCTATTTGATTTTTGTGATCGTTAACCACCTTACCAGGGACGGAACTACGTAGTGGGCTACATAGGCTGTAGCCCAACCCAAATTTTTGGTAAAAAATTAATACCTATAGGGTTACTAATGTAATAGCCCTTTAAGAAAAAATAAATAATTTTTTTTCTCTCTCTGATCTCCCACGTGACACAGCAGCCAACATCTTCCCTCTCTCTCAGTCTCTCTCTCCATCATTTTTTCTTCTTCTCTTTCTTCTTCTGCAACTCCATGTCACAAAAATTAATTCCCAATCTCCTTGAGTTCTTCACTTCTTTGCTCACTTCTTCCCCAATCCACAAAAATCCATGCTCTTGATTTTCTTCGTTTCTTCTCCCAAATCCCAATCGACTTGATTTCAATTCCTTAATCTATGTTAATGGCTTGATTGATTTCTCTTTTCCAATTGTTTTCATTTTCTGAGTTTGTTAGTTTGTGACCTTCAAACCGATTTCTCTGTGAAGTTGAAAATTTTGCTTGTGAATTGTGATGGAATTGAGGGCTTGAGGGCTTGTGGAGTTGTGGGTGTGGTATTTTTGTCGATGGTGTTGAGGGAATAAGTGGGTAATTGATTGATTTGGCTATGTGGGCTAGCTGTTTTGGATTTCTGGGTAATTATCAGAAATTTTATGGGTTCATATGGCTTTAGGCAAAAATTTTTTTTTTGCCCTTCGGGCAAAATTAGCCCACCCTATTTTCTAATCCTAGTTCCGTCCCTACACCTTACGCGCCAAAAATCAATTTCGGCAACCCAAATGCTCAAAATCTCTTCTTCTTTTCCGATCAACCACTGAATGCGCGGCACCATATTTCACAAGGCACAAAGGGTTATGACCCTTTTCAAGCAGTGTACCACCATGAAAGAGGTTATGCAGCTTCATGCCCACATAACCCACAACGGACTTGATCAAAACCTCTGCGTTCTCGGCAAGGTCATCTCGTTTTGCGCGGTTTCGGAGCTCGGAGACATGGATTATGCGGTCTCTGTTTTCAGCAGCATTGAAAGCTCAGATGGGTTTTTATGGAACACTATGATTAGAGGGTTTGGGAAGACCAATAAGCCTGAAATGGCATTTGAGTTTTATAAGAGAATGCAAGAGAAAGAAAAGGTAGCTGACAATTTCACACTCTCGTTCTTGCTCAAGGTTTCTGGGCAATTGGGATCGAATATGTTGGGCAAGCAGATACATTGCACTACTCTGAAACATGGTTTTGAGTCTCATGTATTTGTGAGGAACACTCTCATTCATATGTATGGTATGTTTGGGGATGCGAAAACTGCCCTCCACCTGTTCGAAGAAATGCCTAGCTCAGATTTAGTGGCTTGGAACACCATCATTGATAGTCATGTCTATTGTGGAAAGTGCAACGAAGCGCTAGATTTGTTCTTAAGAATGTTAAAGAGCGGAATAGAGCCGGACGAGGCCACCGTGGTTGTGACCCTCTCGGCATGTTCTACATTAGGTGCCTTAGATTTTGGGAGGTGGCTTCATTCTTGTATTGATTACTCGGGCCTCGGCAACATTGTGACGGTCTCCAATTCGCTTATTGACATGTACGCAAAATGTGGAGCTGTTGAGGAAGCGTTTGAGACATTCAATAAGATGAAGGGGAAGAACATAGTGTCGTGGAACACGATGATTCTTGGGCTTGCAACGCATGGTCACACGGACAAATCTTTGGAACTGTTCTTGAAAATGTTGAAGGAGAAGCTCCAGAGACCAGATGGTGTTACTTTCTTGGGAGTTTTGTGTGCTTGTAGTCATGGAGGGATGGTTGATGAAGGAAGAAGATATTTCGAGATTATGAGCAAAGAGTATCAGATTCAGCCAACAATGAAGCACTATGGCTGCATGGTTGATATGTTGGGGCGAGCTGGGTTTGTGGAAGAGGCTTATGGATTGATAAGGAGCATGCCGGTGAAGTGTAACGCCATTGTATGGAGGACATTGTTGGCAGCGTGTCGGGTGCACGGTCAGGTCGAGCTGGGAGAGAAGGTCAGGAGTCATCTTGTGGAGTTAGAACCAGATCATAGTAGCGACTATGTTCTTCTGGCTAACATGCATGCAAGTTTAGGACAGTGGAACGAAGCTACGAGACTGAGAATATCAATGAAGGACAGGGGAGTTCAGAAACCAGAGCCTGGTAATAGCTTGATTGGCACAGATCTTCATATGAGGTTTAAAATGGACTCGATTGAAGCCTATTCTGAAGAAATAAATGCAGCAATTCACTAGTTCTTTCTTTATAGAACAGTATCTAAAAATTGTTGCCTGTAAATTTAAGAGATCAGAATATGACATGATATTCAAGGACCAGTTTAAAGTCTTGAAGACATTATATTATAGATATTAGTCATACAGACCAATACATTCATCTTATTCTTTACACAGAGTTAACCATAACTGGTCTCTGAATGTGAGCTATCTAAGCTTAAGAGAGTTTCTTTTGTTTCTCTTCCTGCCACTCTTTGATGTTGGCTTCTATCTTTTGCTTCACACTTGCGTGAAACCCTGGATAAGGTTCGTAACCAAAGGTCGTTTGAAGGACCTGCATGATGCAATAATATATAGCATGTTGAAGTCATCATCTAACAGAGAAACCATCTCAAATTCAGATAGGATTTAAGGAATTACCTCAAGCAACACAAAGAAAGGAGCCATTAGAAATGCTTGTACAAGGTTGTCCAGAAGAGCTGGTGCGCGTTTCTGAAAAGAATATAATGGCCAGATGTAAGTATGTTAGGAGTTAGGAACATGGAAACAACAAATAGTTGAAAATCACAGAATTAGTCACCTCAAACACCCCATGGCCTATGAACTGTCCAGTCCAACAGAACAACTGAGCAGCCAGCACAACCTGAAGAAGAAGAAGAAGAAGTAATTCACCAAACATTTAGGACTTCAATTTTCAATATAAATCTCTTAAAATACATTGCAAAATTCTCCACACAATTAGGGAGAAAGATCATTATCTTGAGATAAGAAACTTTGTAGTTTATAAGTTCTCCATGTAGTGAATGTTAATTTCCCAGCACCAGCAAGGAATGAAAACATTAAACCTGTTGCTATTATGCTTTACTTATCTATTCCAAATACCATACGATCAATGTTCAACCTAAAGGAAACCTGCATACCAACTGTCGATTGCTATTTCAGAGATTTCTTATTTTGAATTCTCAATCTTTGGATCATAAAAGTTATTCTATATTTCTTGATGAGCAGAGTTCATCCAAGTGCCCTGTGCTTTTCCTCTTGCCCAGACCTTTCCTCACTTCATGGCCAAGACACGAACTGTGCATATGTACCACAATTGCAAGCAAGAAAGTCATCCCACTACTGAGATGGACCTCATAATTGAACTAAGCATATTAACTGGTTTCCAATGCTACAACTAGAATTTGGAATTGCACCATAATATTCAAGACGATTTAGTGAATTTCGGACAGAAATGTACTTCTCAATTCAAGAGTCAAGACTTAGACAGTGTGATCAAAGATAAAGATACAATGAACACCCTAACTATTGTTTCCGTCTTTTCTTCATCAAAGCAATATATAATTCTCCAATGTGAAAATAATCTAATATATTAAAAACAAACAAGGGGGAGAATATCAGGAGGAATCAAGCAACAAACAACTCAAACTGCAGCATTCCCATTCATAGCCATATATAAGAACACAATGATCAACCATATCTCTGGATAGGATCATATGTTTGAATTGCAAAACCAAGCAAAGTCAAGAGCTTTCTAAGTTAAATTGATCATAGCCATATAACCCCTCTTTTACCATTACCCTCTTACAAATTCTACATAGCCTAGAAACAAAGAGAGAAAATTTGATCAGAAAAAACCCATGTGAGAAAAAAGAAAGAAAGTGAAAACATGAACAAATCATAAGGTGAAAAAGAAAGCCCTTACCTTCCAGGACAGAGAAAATCCAAGGCGACTAGCAAGAACACTGGCTCCAACCCAGCAGAGAAGGCAGAGCAAAGCAGCCAAAGACCCAGCTTTGTTATCCAAGCCCACATAATACAAAGCATAGATCACGGTGAAAACAAACCCGAAATTGAATAGAAACCCATGATAAACCCCAGCTGGGAAATAGTACAGGGAAGGTGTGAAGTACAGAAGAACAAGAGAGGTAAACAAAATTGGCCACACAAACAGAGTGTGTATAAAAATGTTAACTGGGTTGCTGTGATATGCGCCATAGAAGGCAAAGTGCTTTTCAAGATCAAACAATCCACTCCTAGTCCTCCCCATGAAATTCAATTTTTCTTGGGAAAATGAATTGCTTTTGGTTTTGGAAAGGAAAATTTAACAAAAGTGGGTATGAAAAAGATGAAGAAGTAGATGGTATTCTTTTTTTTGGCAAATGAAGTAGATAGTATTCTAGACGACGAAGAATAGCACATTGGAAGTGCCTTCCTGCACCTTCAAGAGTTCTAGTCTCTTGACTCTCTTGGATTAAAAAAAGGATAAAGTCTAAATTTTAATATTATTGAGAAATATTAATTGGCCCATGCAGGTCTCGAACCTGCGACCTTCGCGTTATTAGCACGACGCTCTAACCAACTGAGCTAATGGGCCAGCTAATGGTTTTTCTCAAAATGATATATTTATTTTGTAGTTTATTATGGATGAATATGTGGTGGACGAAAATGGTAAGGTTCTCTCATGACTTATCCACTTTCCCTCCATCCAAACAAAACACAAAAGTGGCTGCCTAAATCTCACACTACGATATCTTTTCCTCAGCTGATTCAAGACATTAATGGCAGAAGCTGTCATGGGCTTCACCATTAGTAGTCCACATATTCACAGCTCTTCTCTCCAAACAACAAAATTGGACATGACCTCATCTACAAGATCGGTAACACATCCAAACCTTCCCTCATTAATTAGTTTCTCACAGAATTGCTTCTTATGCATTTATTAATTGAAATAGTACCCTTCTTTTGCAGCTTAGGCAGTGTTCAAGCTCTGAACTTTTCAGTGGGTACAAGCAGGTACTTGAGCAGTTCATGGATTTCTTAGCCCAAAAAGAAACAAAATTTGGGTGTATCAAACCATTTAGTGCTTATCTCATGTCTTACATTTATTATTTGTATAGCTTGAAATTGGTACAAAGAGCAAAAGAGCCCCTTTAAGCAGAACCAATGCTTTCCCAGATTGGCCTCTGATGGCAGTTCTAGTGGAACATATTGAAGGCCAAAGAGACTTAATAACCCACAAATCCATTGTGCATCTCAGTGATGACAACATAAAAAGCGTTTGTAAGTATTTGATAAGGTCCTTCATTACTTTTATTGATTAATTAAAGGGATGCATATGTATGAAAGTTTCTTACTTGGTCACTTTTATTCATATTTGTAGATACTGCTTACATCATGTTCACTTGTTGGGGATGTTTATTCTTTGGTTCCATGAAGGTAAAGCACTTAGCAAACATTATTATAATTACAATTTCATTGGTTTAAATTTGGAGATCATTAATCTAATAGTTGAGACATTATTGTTTTAGGATCCATATTATGATTCAGAGCAGTACAGAAAAGATGGAGGAGATGGTACTGGGCATTGGATTTATGAGAAGGTACTTACTCTGCACTTATTTCACTAGTTGTCCATGCACTACTTGGTCAATTTTCAATCTTGAGAACATAGATCAAGAAAAGCCCAATTGATTCTTATGCTTTCTTGGTAAAGTTTGGTTTAACATTTGACCAACCCTGTTGACTGTTGTGGCCGGCATTTTTATTTTTAATTTCTCGCAGCTTCAACTTAGCTTCAGCTTTAACTTTTAACATTGTTTAATGACCTAGTTTGTGAAGTGGTTTTTGGCTTGTTTTGGCAACTATGTCCATGAGTACAAGCCTCTTTGATTCAATATATGCTACTTGTTTTGGCAACCGCATGTATAAAAAAACTGTGATTGATAATTTGATATGTATATATGCAGCAAGAAGACATTGAAGAATCTGCAAGATCAGAGTTGTGGAGGGAGGAGCTGATTGAGGAGATAGAGCAGAAAGTGGGAGGGCTGAGAGAGTTGGAAGAGGCTGTTAAGAAGGAGGAGCAGCTTGTCAAGTAGCTAGTCATTAATTTCTTATACATTTGCTGATGGATGTTATTGTATATACTATACTATATTGAAAGTTTGATCTCTTTGATGAGTTGAAAAAACAACCATTAGTATATATATATCTTAAAGGGAAAATGAAAGATGCTTGAAGCAAGTATGACACCATAATCTAAACTGATGTTGAAGTGAAAAAATCACCAACTTTTTGTGCATATATGAAAAAGTTTGACAATTTCAGTGGCATAAATATGGGCCATGAGAGTCTTTAACCATCCAAAAAAGGCATCACCTTGCTCTACAAAAGGTACCAGTTTGCTACTTGATCTAGAGGCCTTTCATAGATAACCAGTGCAAAATCCTACTTAATTAGCTATTTTAATTGGATTATTTAAATTAAACTCAAATCCTGCTTGAGTAATATGCCAATCTTGGACTGTGGAATATGAGTTGTTCCCATACTAATGATTGGTACCACGGCATCAAATTTGTTTGCTAGAAAAAAAATATAGGGGTATCTTTTTCATTTCTTCATTAATTTTCTATTTGTCCTGTGTCTAATGAACTCCTTCTTGGCTTTAAAGGTCAGCTGTGCAGCAAAAAAAGCCAAGAAAAGAAAAATTAGAAAAACAAGGGGATTATTGTGTGTCCACTTTGTGAATTGAAGTTATGGAGAACGCTGTCAATGTCGGCTCTTTCTGTCTTTGCTTGATAAGGTAGTTCCCAGAACTCATGGACTTTGTTCTAGAAGAGACCTTGGCCCTTGGTTTTGGCAAACCAGTAATGTTCCAAAATCCAAACAATGGGCCAATTTTTTATGACAAAAAAAATACTCCATATATAACCTGTGGGCAGACTTATGTCAATGAAATCAATTAATCAAATCCAAGCCCTACAACTATCAATCAGAGATTCCAAAGGGGTTGAACTGAAATAAACAGATCACATGCACAAGTAGTGGAGGTAGCTTCATCATCTAGCTACCACCCTTTGTGCTCTCACTGTCATACACTCATACACCATAATACTATATACCCAAAGAAAAATATCTAAGCTTAGCTCCACTTTCATGCATGACCCTCCATATTGAATGTGGGTTTGATCTGGTCTTGTATGTTGATCTTGTAATCTCTCTTTTTTTTTTGGCAATACTAAAACATATTATCCATACATGTTTTAAAGGTGGAGATAAAAGAATCAATATGGATCACCTTCAAGTTACATGCATGCTTTTATTTCATTCTCTTTGAATCCAATTTAAAATTAGAAATCTCTTACTCCAATATATAGGAGCTGACTAGCTTGCATTTTAAGAGATGTAATCTCCTTGGTACCATACACCAATTAACTTAGAGACAACTTGGTTTTCTTTTTCTTTTCCTTCATTAGGATTAGGGTTGGACCCCCCTTATATCATGATGATTCAGCAGCACATGATTTTTGATAGAAATTAAAAAATTAGGCAATATCCTGATCTGATTGCAAACCCTAAACATGTCCATAGTGTGTCTGCAGTCAAATTCTTTATTAGTTTAATGTTAATGACCTAATCCATGACCATGTGGTGGTTATATGCTGCGATTTGGTCAAGATTTGTCATTAGTTTAATGTTAATGACCTAGCACTGAGCACTGAGCACAAAGCATCCATTAGTTTTTGTTTTCTAAGCCTCGAGTCATGTTATGAGGATGCCATGTTTTCATATGAAGTGATTCTGTAAGAACTTGAACTTGAACTTGAACTTTCACCTGGCTTGAGGGTACGAAATTTTTTACTTTCTTGCTTTACACAATTTGGCCCTGGCCCTTCCTTTCAAATCACAATTTTCATCCAGCAAAAGATAAATGGATATTCGACAGTCTTCAAATAGAATTTAACAAAAAATAGAATTGTTTGTTTGACAAACCAAAAAAGCATAGAAATTTGATAACAAAATAGATTTTATTACCAAAATAGCATTTCAGAAATATGGAGACAAAGTCAAAAATAAATAGGGACAGAGCTGAGAGCCATTTTTACTCATTCCTTCCCAGTAAGAAAAGAGTCATCTTATCCAAATTTTGAAGAGGCAGACACAGTCAGCTTACGCGTTTCCATATTTTCGTGGCGAAATATCCCAATAACTACCAAACATTTTCCGGTAATTTAGCTGATTGTTTAAAAAACAAGGCCAACTAATTAGCCAAAAAATTATAGACACTTGCTAAAATTCAGTGTGAGATTTATCCAAAATGAAAATGTGGATAAGGTAAAATCCAAATCAGAAAGACCCCACCTACCCTTTTTCCCCTTTTTCTATATACAGCTTCTTTCTATTTCTTCTTCTTCCTCCTCCTTTCAAGTTTTCCAAGATTAACGAACACAAAACACAGCTCTCTCTCTCTCTGTCTCTCCCTCTATCTGTCTCTCCCAATTCAAGCCACAATTACTAGTAAAAAAGGCCGCACCTTTTCGTTTAAAGCTTGCACTTTTCGTTAAAAAAGCACAAGTCTTGATCAAGGTTTTGCAAGGATCAAGGGATTTTGATTCGAGAAATTGATTTTTGTTGCAAAAGGTGAAGCGGGTTCTGGTGGGTTTTGCTGTTTGTATCAGAAAAAGGCTTCAGATTTGACATATCATCCATGGCAATTTCATCAAAGTGTGGTTTCTATGTTTCTGGGTTAAATGAGATGAGTCTGCGCTCCAAATCCAAACAATCAAATTCAAGAGCTTTTGCGGTTTTGGGTGTTGATTTCTTGGGAAAACCCATCTCAGATCAAAAGGGTTTAAAGGATTTGAGGGTCAAGCTCCCAAGCAATTTCTTTGTTCATGTATGTAAAACTTCTTGCTTTCTCTCTTCTTAACTTTTAATTTTGTGTTCCCACATTACATTTTACTTTGCAAACTAATAGTCTGTGTATACCTATCTGATTTCAGGCACAAGCATCAATATGTGTAAGCAAAGCTATGAAATGGTGGGAGAAAACCCTAAAACCCAACATGGTGGAGATCAATTCTGCTCAAGAACTCGTTGATTCTTTGCATAACGCTGGTGATAGATTGGTTATAGTGGATTTTTACTCACCTGGTTGTGGAGGTTGTAGAGCTCTCCATCCCAAGGTATATTTGATTTGTTGGCTCACATAGAAACCCCCTTTTGAAATTATAGGACATCTAATTTATTTATTTTTTAGTTTGAAGCATTTTGGAAAATTTGTTAAAAAATTGTTTGTGAATTTGATCAGATCTGTCAGCTGGCTGAACAGAACCCAGATGCAATCTTTCTTAAAGTTAACTATGAAGAGCTCAAGACTATGTGTCATGGTCTCCACATTCATGTGCTACCATTCTTTAGGTTTTATAGAGGTGCAGAAGGACGAGTATGTAGCTTCAGCTGCACCAATGCCACTGTAAGTATTGCAATTCCTGTTAATGTTGGTTCGTAATATTCGATAAAAGGCGTAGTGGGTATTTATGGTTCGAATTGCTAAAGTTCGAATTGTTTAACAGATCAAGAAATTCAAAGATGCATTAGCTAAATATGGGGCTGAGGGTTGTAGTCTTGGCCCAGCAAAAGGCTTAGATGAGTCTGAAATATTACACTTGGCTGAGATAGGTGAAATGTCAGCAAGGTCTTCTTCATCACCATCAACCAAAGAAGAGAGAGTGAAGGAGGATCTGGTCATGAAAAGCATAGATTTGTCTGGTGTTTGGAGCAATGTAATTCATAACCATGACATAGAACTTGAAGAAGAAGAAGAAGAAAGTGCCTTGGTGAAGGTTTGAAGATTACAGTTTAGGCATGTTGGAGTAAGCAGCTCCAGTTTTGTCACATCATTTTTTCTGCTTGGTGGTGTTGTAAATATATCATCTTTATTATTAGGTTTTCCATAAGCAGGGTTCTGGTCTTTTTTACAGTGAACCCTGTAAGTTTGGTTAATCTCTTGTTATTGGTTTGGAGATTGTAGATCTGATTGAGAGCTTAAGACAGATCTAGATTGTTACCTTTGTCAGTTTGTTTTTGTAGAATGTGGTGGTTTAGCACCTACAACTTTTTTTCTTGGTGAATCTTGAATGGGTCCTGGCAATGATCTCTTTCCAAGTTTCAAACTTTTTTGTCAATAATTCCAGCCTTATAATTTTGACAATACCAGTATGCTTCGTAATGCTTGCTTGTATATGAAATGCAAATCCAGCCTTATGTGTGTGTTGGTTTTGCATTTTGGATTTGAGAAAGAAATCAAAGCTGGATTTGGGTAATGATTTGGCCTTTTTTAGAGGTGGGATCTAGTTGAGACTTGGGATTTGTCTGTCATTTGGAAATCATTGTGGTGGTTGGTCCAACAAACTCTTTTCCAAAGCTATATTCCTTTTCAGTTTTCAATGTCATTTTCCTCTTCCTCAAATTTCATTTCCAAAAGTTCAATGAATATTTCACGTGAAAAACCATTTTCGTTTTTGAACTGTATTTGGTTGGTGACAGAGAAAGTAACCTGTGAAATGGGGCGTGATAAATGTTAAAAAAAAAAAAATGGTGTTTGATAACTGATAAATGTAGAGGTCTAAAATAGGTTGCATCATTCTCATGCTAATTCAGAAGTTGCATCTTAATTAGGTTCAAGTCATTTTCATACCAGATTGCAATGTGAGTTTTTTTTTTTTTTTTTAAGACAATAGAGTGAGAAGAACAAAAAAATAAAAAAGTCCTGACCACATGATCAAATTGGAGGGCCAGGATTAATGGGTGAGGAAATAAGAGAAGAGGTATGTGAGGAGAGGATCCGAGTCCGATTTTTATGGATCAGACTGACGTGGATGACCCAGAATCCGATTCAGCATGGGACCCAAGCAGGAAATAATATCAGTGAAAATCTGAAACTATGGGTCAGTGGGTAGAGTCACCATCTTTATCATTTGAAGTCAATTCTGTACAGTGATCCAATCCAGCAGCACAGCTTTCGGTTTTCAGTTTCCATCTTTATCCTTTCCACACCGACAATATCATAATGGGCTTATTAAAAAGGCAAATGAAATTTCAATAATTTAAGGTTGCAAATATGGTTTTAGGCATAACTGTAGGCAATTATGTCTATACTCTTTAGCCAGTTTTATGTGTTTTATTTGTTTTCTCAAGTGAAACATATGCTTTCACGACTAAGTGAAGACAAAATATATTTCCCCAATCAGCAATTTCTTCACTGAGTCCGAAATCCCATCCACGCGATTTCAGATACTGACGATGCTCTGCCGCCCTCGAACGATGTAGTTTTGCCGGTTGGTTTGGGGATCGTAATCTGGGTTTTGAAATGGAAGAGACAAGTGGAGACCATGATGAAGAAGAGAGAGAGTGATGATGGTGTTAGGAAGACTGCTGCCGAGGCTACATTGATTTGCCTGCAAACCTTTTCATCGGAGAAAAAACTTTCCGGTGAATCTAGAAATCTTCAGTATAAACTTTGTTTGTTTTTTTCATACTAAACTACTTGTCTTGTTTCCGCGAATTTCCAATCTCCCATCAGGCCTATCCCAACTTTTCCTTCAGGCCTATACAAACTTTTCCGTCAGGCCCATTCCAACTTTTTCCTTCAGGCCCATTAGGCCCATTCCATTTTTTCCTTCAGCCCATTCAAACTTTTTAGGTCAGGCCCATTCCATCCATTTCCATTACGCCCATGAGGCCCATTCCAACCATTTCATTTCGGCCTATTCCAACTTTTTCATTCAAGACCATCAGGCCCAATCTTACTTTTTGGTCAGGAAAGGCCCATTCCAACTTTATAGTAAAAATAACTGGGCTTATTTTTAATGGGCTTCTGGCCCATGATTATTTAAAATATTAATCTGGGCAAAAAATTAATTGGCCATTTCTTTTAAAAATAATGTTTTACTGTTGGTGAAGTTTTGGCATGGGAAAAAGTGAAGTGAAAGGGGGGTGGGCAAGCGTTTTGGCATGCATGGCACGCCACGGCACCTCCAAGTGTGCAAAACCATGGCAAACCCTTGTTTTTTTTTTTTAACTGTAACCGTGCCAAAACTTCGAATCACCAACTTTAAAACATGATTTTTACAAGCTGTTCCAACTGACTTTGCTGGAAAAGGTTGAGGCGTTTATTTCTAATGAATTTTCTAGTTTTCCGAATTTGAAAAATCGTAAAAAATAGACGAGTCGATATTTTTACGTTCTGTCAATTCGAGAAATCCTTAAAAATTATTATTTATGTGTGGGAAGATTTTGGTGCTAAAATAAGAACATGCGATTTTGGCCAAAAAATCGTGTGCTATATATAACCCACAGATTTGGGTGAAAAACCATGGTTTCTGAAAAAAAAAAAAAATTTCTCAAAACTTCACCATTGGTAAAACGTGTTTTTTAAAAGATGTTCCAATTGACAGAACTCGAAAATTTCGAATCGTTTATTTTTTAAGAATTTTCTAGTTTTTCGACTTTGAAAAATCGATAAAAAAATATAACATGATGTTTGGAGCCTTTTTTAGCGACGTATTGTTCGTCGCTAAAAGTGTTTACATTTTTTTTTCTTTTTTTAAGTTTGAAGAAATGTAAGAAAATTTACTTATTAGGGCTCTTTTGGACTCTATGATTAAACAAAGCAAATGGACTTTGTCAACATATTGTCTATCGAAATCGGTGTTTCACTTATTTTTGTCAATTGTGCTAATTGAGAAAATTTTCCTTATTATAGCACATGATTTCTACGTAAAATGGTATTTTTGAAAATGATTAAATTCAGTTTACCCCCCTGAACTTTACACTAAACATCATGTTAGTCCCTGCACTTTTAATTTCATCAGAAACACTCATATACTCTTCAATTTAATCAGTTTAGTCCCTCCGTCAGTGACGTGGAATGCCCAGTCAGCTTTGGTTGATGACTGGACATGCCACGTCACTGCCAAGTCAGCCAAGAATGGGCCCCAGTCATGCCACGTCATCACTTAACGGTTAAAGTTAACGGATTGACTGACGGAGGGACTAAACTGATTAAATTGAAGAGTATAGGGGTGTTTCTGATGAAATTATAAGTGCAAGGACTAACATGATGTTTGGTGTAAAGTTCAGGGGGGTAAACTGAATTTAATCCAAATAAAAAATACCGTTATAAATTAATAAGTTATTAATTAATCGATAAATTTATAAATTATTAATATATCGATAATTTAATATAGAGTAAATTAATAGATTTTCCATGGTCCCAAGGCTGAAGTTGCCCAAACATTCTTGGACTCTTGGTATGGCCTTTGCTAAACTAACTCATCGGCCAAATGTAATTGTACTATATCGACCCGAGAAGATACTGTACATTTACGATTAGCATATATATAATGCCTTTTTGAAGTACCAAGCTGCTACCTCAACATCGGCAAAGGAAAAAAAAAACAAAAATGGGTAACTCAACTCATGGGTGAAAAATACTTCGAAATATTAGATACATACGCAATAGTCACAGTACCGACCTTGAATATATACTCGAGTATATAGTGTTGATTTTTTAGAAAGCAGACATAATAGTCATCCATACCGACTATTATGTTTTTCGACATTCGAAAATCATAACTCATAAACGACTCGAGTTTTTGAGCAAAGTCAATTGGAACATCATTTAAAAATCATGCTTTACTGTTCGTGAAGTTTTGGCATGGGAAAAAGTGAAGTGGAAGGGGGGTGGGCAAGCGTTTTGGCATGCATGGCACGCCACGGCACCTCCAAGCGTGCAAAACCATGGCAAACTCTTGTTTTTTTTTTTTTTTAACTTTAGCCGTGCCAAAACTTCGGATCACCAAATTTAAAACACGATTTTTACAAGCTGTTCCAACTGACTTTGCTCGAAAAGGTTGAGGCGTTTATTTCCAATGAATTTTCTAATTTTCCGAATTTGGAAAATCGTAAAAAATAGACTAGTCGATATTTTTACGTTCTGTCAATTCGAGAAATCCTTAAAAATTATTATTTATGTGTGGGAAGATTTTGGTGCTAAAATAAGAACATGCGATTTTGGCCAAAAAATCGTGTGCTATAATCCACAGATTTGGGTGAAAAACCATGGTTTCTGAAAAAAAAAAAAAAATCTCAAAACTTCACCATTGGTGAAACGTGTTTTTTAAAATATGTTCCAATTGACAGAACTCGAAAATTTCAAATCGTTTATTTTTTAAGAATTTTCTAGTTTTTCGAATTTGAAAAATCGATAAAAAAATATAACATGATGTTTGGAGCCTTTTTTAGCGACGATATGTTCGTCGCTAAAGGTGTTTACATTTTTTTTTTTTTTTAAGTTTGAAGAAATGTAAGAGAATTTACTTATTATGGCTCTTTTGGACTCTATGATTAAACAAAGTAAATGGACTTTGGCAACATATTGTCTATCGAAATCGGTGTTTCACTTATTTTTGTCAATTGTGCTAATTGAGAAAATTTTCCTTATTATAGCACATGATTTCTATGTAAAATGGTATGTTTGAAAATGATTAAATTCAGTTTACCCCCCTGAACTTTACACTAAACATCATGTTAGTCCCTGCACTTTTAATTTCATCAGAAACACTCCTATACTCTTCAATTTAATCAGTTTAGTCCCTCCGTCAGTGACGTGGCATGCCCAGTCGCTGACTGGACATGCCACGTCACTGCCAAGTCAGCCAAGAATGGGCCCCACTCATGCCACATCATCACTTAACGGTTAAAGTTAACGGATTGACTGACGGATGGACTAAACTGATTAAATTGAAGAGTATAGGGGTGTTTCTGATGAAATTAGAAGTGCAAGGACTAACATGATGTTTGGTGTAAAGTTCAGGAGGGTAAACTGAATTTAATCCAAATAAAAAATACCGTGATAAATTAATAAGTTATTAATTAATCGATAAATTTATAAATTATTAATATATCGATAATTTAATATAGACTAAATTAATAGATTTTCCATGGTCCCAAGGCTGAAGTTGCCCAAACATTCTTGGAATCTTGGTACGGCCTTTGCTAAACTAACTCATCGGCCAAAGGTAATTGTACTATATCGACCCGAGAAGATACTGTACATTTACGATTAGCATATATATAATGCCTTTTTGAAGTACCAAG
This sequence comes from Rubus parviflorus, assembly GCA_029955375.1. Taxonomy (NCBI): domain Eukaryota; kingdom Viridiplantae; phylum Streptophyta; class Magnoliopsida; order Rosales; family Rosaceae; genus Rubus; species Rubus parviflorus. Next base: position 11,660,946 of record JARGGL010000009.1, read on the forward strand.
CTGCCACTTCAACATCGGCAAAGGAAAAAAAAAAACATAAATGGGTAACTCAACTCATGGGTGAAAAATACTTCGAAATATTACATACATACGTAATAGTCACAGTACCGACCTTGAATATATACTCGAGTATATAGTGTTGATTTTTTAGAAAGCAAACATAATAGTCATCCGTACCGACTATTATGTTTTTCGACATTCGAAAATCATAACTCATAAACGACTCGAGTTTTTGAGCAAAGTTAATTGGAACATCATTTAAAAATCATGCTTTACTGTTGGTGAAGTTTTGGCATGGAAAAAGTGAAGTGGAAGGGGGGTGGGCAAGCGTTTTGGCATGCATGGCACGCCACGGCACCTCCAAGCGTGCAAAACCATGGCAAACTTTTGTTTTTTTTTTTTTTTAACTTTAGCCGTGCCAAAACTTCGGATCACCAAATTTAAAACACGATTTTTACAAGCTGTTCCAACTGACTTTGCTCGAAAAGGTTGAGGCGTTTATTTCCAATGAATTTTCTAATTTTCCGAATTTGGAAAATCGTAAAAAATAGACGAGTCGAGATTTTTACGTTCTGTCAATTCGAGATATCCTTAAAATTTATTATTTATGTGGGGGAAGATTTTGGTGCTAAAATAAGAACATGCGATTTTGGCCAAAAAATCGTGTGTAACCCACAGATTTGGGTGAAAAATCATGGTTTCTGAAGAAAAAAAAATTCTCAAAACTTCACCATTGGTAAAACGTGTTTTTTAAAATATGTTCCAATTGACAGAACTCGAAAATTTCGAATCGTTTATTTTTTAAGAATTTTTTAGTTTTTCGAATTTGAAAAATTGATAACAAAAATGTAACATGATGTTTGGAGCCTTTTTTAGCGACGATATGTTCGTCGCTACAAGTGTTTACATTTTTTTTTCTTTTTTTTTAAGTTTGAAGAAATGTAAGAGAATTTACTTATTAGGGCTCTTTTAGACTCTATGATTTATTTTTTTTTTTTGGACAATGAAAGATTTCATTAAAACTGCACAAGGCAGCAGCAAATGGACTCTATGATTAAACAAAGCAAATGGACTTTGACAACATATTGTCTATCGAAATCGGTGTTTCACTTATTTTTGTCAATTGTGCTAATTGAGAAAATTTTCCTTATTATAGCACAAGATTTCTATGTAAAATGGTATGTTTGAAAATGATTAAATTCAGTTTACCCCCCTGAACTTTACACTAAACATCATGTTAGTCCCTGCACTTTTAATTTCATCAGAAACACTTCTATACTCTTCAATTTAATCAGTTTAGTCCCTCCGTCAGTGAAGTGGCATGCCCAGTCGCTGACTGGACATGCCACGTCACTGCCAAGTCAGCCAAGAATGGGCCCCACTCATGCCACATCATCACTTAACGGTTAAAGTTAACGGATTGACTGACGGATGGACTAAACTGATTAAATTGAAGAGTATAGGGGTGTTTCTGATGAAATTAGAAGTGTAAGGACTAACATGATGTTTGGTGTAAAGTTCAGGAGGGTAAACTGAATTTAATCCAAATAAAAAATACCGTGATAAATTAATAAGTTATTAATTAATCGATAAATTTATAAATTATTAATATATCGATAATTTAATATAGAGTAAATTAATAGATTTTCCATGGTCCCAAGGCTGAAGTTGCCCAAACATTCTTGGACTCTTGGTACGGCCGTTGTTAAACTAACTCATCGGCCAAAGGTAATTGTACTATATCGACTCGAGAAGATACTGTACATTTACGATTAGCATATATATAATGCCTTTTTGAAGTACCAAGCTGCTACTTCAACATTGGCAAAGGAAAAAAAAAACATAAATGGGTAACTCAACTCATGGGTGAAAAATACTTCGAAATATTAGATACATACGTAATAGTCACAGTACCGACCTTGAATATATACTCGAGTATATAGTGTTGATTTTTTAGAAAGCAGACATAATAGTCATCCGTACCGACTATTATGTTTTTCGACATTCGAAAATCATAACTCATAAACGACTCGAGTTTTTTTAGCAAAGTCAATTGGAATATCATTTAAAAATCATGCTTTACTGTTGGTGAAGTTTTGGCATGGGAAAAAGTGAAGTGAAAGGGGGGTGGGAAAGCGTTTTGGCATGCATGGCACGCCACGGCACCTCCAAGCGTGCAAAACCATGGCAAACTCTTGTGTTTTTTTTTGAAGTTTACCCGTGCCAAAACTTCGAATCACCAACTTTAAAACATGATTTTTACAAGCTGTTCCAACTGACTTTGCTCGAAAACCTTTAGTCGTTTATTTTTAATATGGGCCGATTTTGAATGGGCTTCAAGCCCATGTTTTTTGGACAAAATATTAGGCCAATTTTTAATGGCTTCGGGCCCATGTTTTTTGGACAATAATAATATGGGCCGATTTTAAATGGGTGTCAGGCCTATATTTTTATGACAAAATGAACTGTGCCCATTTTTAATGGGTTTCGGGCCCATCTTTTTTGGAAATTTAATGGGCTTCAGGCATTTTTTTGGGAAAAATTAATTTGAGCAGATTTTAATGTGCTCAGGCCCATGGTTTTTAATAATGTGGGCTGATTTTTAATGAGCTTCCGACCCATGTTTTTTGAAAATTTAATGGGCTTCAGGAACATATTTTTGTAAAAATTAATATGGGCCGATTTTGGATGTGCTTCAAGCCCATGTTTTTTGGACAAAGAAGTGGGTCGAATTTTAATGGCTTCGGGCTCATGTTTTTTGGACAATAATAATATGAGCCGATTTTAAATGGGCTTCAGGCCTATATTTTTAGGACAAAATAAACTTGGCCTATTTTTAATGGGTTTCGGGCCCATCTTTTTCGGATAAATGTGCCGATTTTTAAGGGGATTCAGGTCCATGTTTTTCGGCCGAAATAAACTGGGCCGATTTTTAATGGGCTTCGGGCTATATTTTTTTTGAAATTTTTAATATGAGCTTTTTAATGGGCTGCGGGCCATTATTTTTAGTAAATTTAACGATTTTCAGGCCGATTTTTTTGAAAAAATTTTATGTGCCAATTTTTAATCGGATTCGGGCCCATTTTTCTGGGCATAAATTTTTTGGACAAAATAAACTGGGCCGAATATTATTCTTGGCAGAAATTTAATGGGCTTCATGCCCATTTTTTTGAAAAATTAGAATAAGCCGTTTTATTATGGGCCTGAAATTTTAAGGGGCATCAGGCCTAAATTTTATGGAAAATATAAACTGAGCCAATTTTTAAATTCAATCATTTTTATCAGGCCCAGACCGACCTTTTGTTTTAGGACTATCAGGCCCGGCCCATTCCAACTTTTTCCAAAGAACACATTAGGCCCATTTCAACTTAAAACACTCATTCAAACTTTTTCCGTAAGGCCCGTCCCATTCCATCTTTTTTAAACAGGACCATTCCAACTTTTTTAGTCAGCCACTTTTCAACATTTTCCACTAGGCCCATCGTTGACGCAGTAATCCACTCGAGTTTTGTAGTTTGTACAAACGGGAACACAAACCTTCCCATGTCGCGATCAGACGCTGTTCAAATTCCAATTAGTGCTCCATTAATTTGAAATAAAATAAAATTAGTGAATAATTTTTCGGTTCAAAGGTAAACGTGAGCTCATAATATTTTGGAAAATTCAATCTATGAAGCAAAGCCAAAATGACTCAACCGAGAACAGAACCTGTGCAACAGAACCAAAAAAATCTGAAAAAGAACCGAATTGGGGTTGTGTAAAAGCCTTCATATACTATCCAGCGGTGTGAAAATAATTTCATCAAGTGCTTCTGGAGCTAGAACTTAGTCAAGCTTCCACAAAAGCACATTTCAAATCTCCGTTCTTTTGATTCAATCATCAGGCTTTTTCACTCGGAATTAACACATTTTGAAGAAAACAAGTTCAAAGAATAAATAAGATCAAAAACAATTATCACAGAGGAATCAATTGCCTCAGAGGTAGTGACAACAATGACATATATCATCATAATTTTTATCTGATAATAAGTGCATTTAACTGCATCATCGGCAATACTTAAACCATCTAATTCAATTAAGTGCTTCGTGAAACAATTTTGACCATAGCAAAACAGAGTTGACAAACAAAATAAGAACACACAGAAAACATAATTGGATGCATCAGAGAGATTCCCATTAGAACAAGTCATCAATCTCCATTGGAGTGCAGATGTCCCTGTCTGTTTTCTCATCACTTGCAATTTCAATCATTTTATCAAACGATGAGAGCCCAGATCTGAGCCAAAAAACTAAAGCAACACAGATAAGCAATCCAAAAGCCTGATGCCTCAGAATTGAATTTTTTTTCATAGAACTTAATCTGCAAAGTATATTTAACACCATCATGGGCATCGGCAAAACTTCAAGACAAAATAGAATCAAAATAGGATTTAAAAGTAAACTAGCAAAGCTAATAGACCCAAAACAAATATTCAAGGCGAAATCAACAACTGGGTTTGGAAATCAAACCCTGGGGCGATTGAAAAGGCAGAGCAGGAAGGCGAAGAAGAAGAGAGGCGGTATGAATTAGGGTTTTGGGTGATGGTGGTTATATATAGCGGAGGACACAACAACTAGGGCACTTCGATATTCGACATCTATCGGAACCGTTAAGTGCCGAAAAGAAATATTGACCGTAGATTAACTGATACAGATAATGAAAGAGGCCCAACGGCCCAAAATTCTACCATTTTTCTGTTACATGGGGCCCAATGGGCTTACACAAAAGCAAGAAACTTTATTTATCTTCTTTTTTCTTGTGTGGAAAAATAAACATTCGCACATAAGTTTTCATGTAATATTGTGAGAAGGGCGGGCAAGCGCAAGAGGGTCGGGTCATCTATTGAATTAGGCTAAGAATTATCTCCGTCAATTTCGAGTGCTTATTTTAAGTATGTGCGAATGAGAATGCAAAAACGTGACACATTATCTAGCTACGCATCCCTTGAGATATAAACCGTGGCACATTATCTAGCCTAACATGGCTTGAGATGTTAAATTGTTCCTCAATGAATATTGGTTGATTTCCCATATTCTATCTCTAATGTAACTTGGCCGCTTATTAATAAAATGGTTTTGATGCCAAAAATATTGTAGAATATGAAGACTATATTAATGTTTCCTTTCCTTTATCATTGATTCATTGATTGATGATGATCAAGTATTACAAGAGATATGAGGTGCAACATAAGTTGGTTAGAATTGCAGAACTAAAATTGCGATGAGGGTGCACGATGTGCACAGACCACCGAGTAATCAATCAATCAATTTGGTGGATGATCAAGCCGTATTGTTAACTATAGAACAAGAAGCTACACTATCAGATCATGATTCCCTCTGGCAAATAACAACCCCCTCTTTCTTTTAACTTTCTTCACATCGAAAATCATATGCCTTCCGGCAGCAGTTTAGTCATCAATTGTTCTCAAACGAAAACATGGTGTGGTGATTAGAGGTCTAGTTTGGTGGGTTTAGTCCATCCCAACAATAAGCAACAGGATATAGGTCCATGCTAAAAAGCCGAAAAGCACAACTTCTCAACTGGGCTAATTGGCTAGGTCAAAACCACATCCTATTTCTTCACAAACTTATGTGTATGTAGGCAATCGAAATCTGGGAAATCTGGGAAGCTAACATAGATCTTACAGATGAAATGAACAGGATTGATTTGTATAATCTTAAAACAGAGTATGAATAGAACCTAGAGAAGACCCAAATTTGTTTTGGGACAAACCCCACAGTATGCTAAATTGTTCAATTGAATCATGAGATTCATGCCCCATGTATTCTATCAGCAATTTCAATCCCAGTATTTCTATGTTAAATCTTCATTCTAAATATCTCTACGTTACCGCAAAACAAAAGTAATGGGACAGCATATTCAGCAAGCAACAGAAATATATAAATAGCGAACAAGGCACAATAGAAATCTTACAACCACATCGAATTAAGTATCAGAATGTCAAAAACTGAAACCATAACAAAACTAGTCTTTCTTATTAATCAAGACCTAGAAACATAAACGCAGTAAAAGCAAACCCAGAAGATGAAGCAGAAGACCCATCAGCGCAACCTTCTTGCCTCTCTCTCGGACTCGAGAAGGGTAAGGATGTCGCCCTCCCTCACTGGCCCCTTGACGTTCCTCATGATGAACCGGTTCTGGTCGTCCACAAACTTGACTCGGACTTGGGTCACCTGCCCTCTCGATCCGGTCCGGCCCATCACTTTGACCACCAACGCGTGCTTCACAGTCGATTCCATTCTCAGATCCGCGAGCTCGACAAGAGGGTCTGAAGGCGGCTTGCTTGGAGCTACAAGACGATAGAGAATTAGAGGCTTATGATCGAATTAGGGTTTTGGTCTCTGTTGATATATATATAGTGGAATAGGAATAAATCGGGACCGTTGATCGGCAATTGAAGAATAATTGACTTGTGTAAGGGCCTCTGTCTTTGATGTGATTGATTTTCAATATTTGTGTGTTTAATGGGCCTCGCGGCCCAATAAAAACAAACCATACAAGGCCTAACAACTCCTGTGAGCTGATCCTAAACAAGGCCCACTGAATCATGATGGGCCGAGTTGGCTTGGAATTCGGAAATCAGCTTGATGTTGTGTCTCTGTCTATGTTTCTACTTTGTAGAGATGACGGAGCTATGGAACTATATATATAGGGTGTTGTTATTAACACATTTTAAAGTGTTAATAACACACCTTTTTTCTCTATCTATTTCTAGAGTGTGTACATTAAAGAAAGAAAGAGAGAGAGAAGAAGGAGTGTGTTATTAACACTTTAGGGTGTGTTAATAACAACACCCTATATATATACTTATGATCTCTCCCAAAATATAAAAGTGAACGAGTCTAATGTTCGATTGGACCGTCCCTTTAAAGCTACTTTAGTTGGCATTTCTAGCAAGATAAAAAGGACACCGAAAAGACTAAAGGGAGTTAGCCATCGTCAAATTAAACTTTGATTCTCTTATCTTCGTATACACATTAACTTTTAATCATGTATGTTCATACCTTTCTCAAATTTATGAGTGAGACAACCTCCATTCTTCTATCTCCGGTGCACAGTTTATGTTTTTTGCCGTTTTCTTATCGATCGAGAAGAAAAGTTCTATCACGCATCTTATCGTGGTCTCTTCCTAATTCAACATACTTTACGTTACATCTAGTTTGAGTCGATTTCATGCTTGCCCTTGTGCCCTAACATGTCTCGTGGGTAAAAAATTTATACTATTTATTTACTTTTGACGCTCAATATGCGTTTGACCTATGTCGTGTAGCCGTGTTGTGTCGAACTTGTTTTAATCGTCTTGTGTTTCTGCTATCACAGCTAGCCTTTTATTGGTGTTGATATGATATATATGGTCTGGAATTAATCTTACTTCTCACATCTTCCACAACATGGGGCTTGACCAAATGCCTCCATATACAAGGTATACAAAAAAAATTATCGTTACAATCAACAAAGTAATTTGTTTCCATTTAGTCCACAAAATGGCATATACATCACGGCACTGTCCTTGTCATGGATAAAAATGACCATACATTGCACATTGTAATATGCTTGAATGACCGTCAAGAAATTTGTACTTACTACTAAACAAAGAAATGCATTTAGAAGTTAAATAAGATATAATATAATTACGTACCATGCATGATCGATGCTTAATCGGGTCACCTTCAATTACGCTCAATCTATATCCCATAATTTAATATCATAATGAGTACAGTTGTTCATTAGTCAGTACTTTACGTATAGTGCTGAAACATTTTATTATAGCACAGATCAACACTTTACGTATGTACATCATGAAGTATATTGGATTTGGAATTTTGGATGGCTAAGTGTATCATATTTACTACTCTCATTTTTTTTTTCGGAGAAAATAATGAATGAAATCATATGGTAAAAGTTCAAGATCGAGTTTCTTCCTTGTGAATTCAAAACCTTTCATAGATCATAAGGACGCTAATGTTCCAAATTTACAAGCAACAAAATTAGTATCTCTCGAGTTTTGAGGCATATATGCTTGAGGATGATACACTAAAACAACAAAAGATAGAAACTTGATATCATTTAATCTAAGGACGAAGATGCCATGAAACCGATCGAGCAGTTAACTTGATTAATATATACTTTTGATAAAAACGTACTACTAATTGACCGAAAGTCACTTCCATCCTTTTTCTTTCAATTTTTTATGGTTTCTGTGACTGTTTATCCTATTTTTTGTTTTTGTTAGTTGCATCAAGATATAATTATTTGACATGATCGATATTTCAGGCTAGGGTTATGTTTCTTGTAAATCCTCTTTGCCGTTTATATGGACTTGCGACTTTATTATATATACCAAATTCAATAATTAGAGCCGGAGAAACCGGAGTTCCTCACTCATGCATATTGATCATTATTTCCAGCTAGCTAGTATGATTTTGTATTCGGTTCATTCAAATTTATGCACTGACTACTACTCGATATCTGCACCCCAAAAAATAGTAACCGTGGACAAACTGCAAGAGGCTAGCTGCATGCTGCAGCAATATAGCTGTATATTAAATTATTTCTTGTATATATCAAACCCAGATATATTAATTTTAATTTGAAGGTGGTTCTGTACCCACTTGTACACTTTCAAATTACACAAATGGACGGTTTATAAGCCTGAAAAGCGGCCTTGCATGCATAAATCTTTGTCCGCATACATATATGTATAGTAGTGCAAGTGTCAACTTTTTCCAGGTTTTTGTGTTTTGTGGAGACAGATCGATCGAGATATTTCATGAGATTGTACGTAGAAATTAGAATCCGTGAAGGAAATATGACAAGTTTATATGAGTTTTCGAGAAACCAGAAAAAGAAAGAAGCAAACGTACGTGTACGTTTGTAAGATTAATCTTCAAAATATATGAACCCCTTTCACGTTTCTTTCAATGAGATATGTGGCATCGATTAATTTCCACTCCACCCGTCTTTTCCAGTACTCGATCCATCTCTTAATTTGTTTCTAATTTTCTACTTGTTAATTATATATTTACTTTTAGCTTGTACCAAAAAAAAATCATATATAATTAATTGATTCAACTAGCTAGAAACTGCCTCTGTCGAATGGCTACAAGACCTATCGAGTCACTGCCTACATATCAGCAGAACTGAGAAGATAAGATAAGATATTTGTGCATGAATGACAAGTGAATGACATTATATGTATATATAAGCCAAGTAGCTTACCACGCTTACATAATGCAATTCAATATATAATGCTGTCTCGAACTTGGTGACTCCATCCCTGTTTAACTAAATTATACAGAGCTTTATAATCAGCCTGGCTGATGTATATAGGTAGCTAGAGATAAGTCCGTAGCTAGCTTCAACGTAACAAGCTGATCATGAAGCTAATTATTTCAACAGTTAATTAATCTATTAGAATTTTCATAGGCATGCAACTTGAAATGATTCATACAATTATATATTATGATTTTGCAGAATCGATGAGTTGGGGATCAATAAATGAAATATAGTAAATGAGCTGATTGAGTTGTTGCCGTTCTTGTTCAGTTCGATCAGTTTTCTGGTCCACCACCATTATAGCTAGCTAGCAGCTTAATTAGATTTGTTACGTACGTACATATGCATGTAACGCTAGCTGTAACTACTGCTTTACCGCTAGCAGCTTAATTGTTTGTTACAAAATTTAATGTGATCATCATCGATCACCCACGTTAAGATCGATCGAGTTAAATCGATCTGCATGCATCACCCATGTGAACGATCATCAGCTCTCCATCTCTTTCTGCATCTGGCATATATATATGTTTCTGCAGTTTTGCTAAGTGCCAAACCGATAACATTGAATGTCCACGATTACTATCTGCTGCTTATATACGTACATATATATAAATATAATTTCAGATTTTCCTAGCTACACATTTCATATGTAACCATATATGTTGCATTCCCTGTAGATGTGATGCACAGCTACACATTTCATATGTAATTAACAATAATGATGAAAATGAGTCAAAGAAATGTTGCTAGCTAGTAGCTACTTAGTTAAGTTGATCATTCACAACATGACTATATTGGTGGTCAAGAAATTCAGCAAACCTTTGACAAAATAAAAATCAGCAGACATATACATGTTTTGATGTTTTCTGAAATTAATTAATTAAATTCCAATCATTTTCTTTTTCTATATATATATATATATATCAATCTCAAAAATGATATAATTTTTCTTTTCGATAGGATATGTATCAATCAATTAATTCACACACATTTGACGATCACACGTACTCAATTAAAAAGAGAGAAGAAAGAGTAGGTACGTTCAACCTGGAAAAAAGAGGGTTTGGCATCATGCATGTACGTTCTGGAAGTGAATTAGCTAGAGATTATTTAATTAGGGTAATACGTACGTGTGCGTTGATCATCCACGTTCAGATCATATATATGGAATAAAGCTACTTTGGTAAGTAGTTTCCACATGCGCGCTTTCATATGGAAATTAAGGTTTTTTTTTTGACAAACATATGGAAGGGTTTGATTAGTTGAAAATGAACCAGTAGTTACTTTTAACTTTATAGCTAGCTAGGTTGCTAGCTTAGATAGAATAATTTTGAAATTAAGCACTAATTATCATAACTTTAGCGCGCCGAATTGTAATAGTCCTCGATCTTGTTTACCTTTTTTGACTACGTACACATACCAATGAAGGGCCGGGACCATGTGAAACGACGTGCATTTTTTCCTAGTTGAAGGCTGAATTGAAATCTGAAAGCGAAAGAAAGAACATGCGCGCAGCAGAACGAACTAGCTAGCTGCAATTGAACATCACTTAGAGCAGTTTGGGGTGTTGATTACACAGAGTCACAGAATATATCGTTCAAAACCGCGTTCGTGCATGGTTTGAATTCTCAACAAACTAGTTTGTTTAACACTAACACAGATCGATCATGTATATATATACGTATGGATGTATATGTATATGTATATGTATATGTATATGTAAGAAATATATAGAAGCTAGCTAGTAAAACCGCTTGCATTGCATTGCACATTTGCACTTGGGCACTTGGGCACTTGGGCACTTGGCGGTTTAAGGTCCCCACACCTCAAAAAGCAAATTAAATTGTCAGTTAGTTCTGGGGTGACGTAATCAATCAAGCAAATTGCTAGCTCCCAGTTTCCACACACTGTTTATGTTACAAAACTCTTGTATATATACCTCACTTCACCCCCTCCATTTTCCTCACCTAGCTTCCTCCATCCATTTTCATCTTCCAAGGACAAAATGTCGATAGTAACTGGTGTCTTTCTGGGGCTTCTTTCTATCACCCCATTATTTGCTTATGCCTATGATGAAGGTTGGGTAGATGCCCATGCCACTTTTTATGGTGGGGGTGATGCCTCCGGTACTATGGGTAAGTAGTGCCTAATTTCTCTAAAAAATACACTCGGAAACATTTTTTCGAAAATCTTCTGAGAGTGCATGTTTCTTTCTCTGTTGATGATGCAAACTCACTCATGATGATATTTGCAGGTGGGGCTTGTGGGTATGGCAACCTATACAGCCAAGGGTACGGGACAAACACAGCAGCTCTGAGCACAGCCTTGTTCAACAATGGGTTGAGCTGCGGCGCTTGCTTTGAGATCAGGTGTGCCAATGACCCAAAGTGGTGTCTCCCTGGCTCTATTTTGGTCACCGCCACCAATTTTTGCCCACCAAACAACGCACTTCCCAACAATAACGGCGGTTGGTGCAACCCTCCTCAGCACCATTTCGATCTCGCCCAGCCCGTCTTCCAGCATATTGCTCAATACCGAGCTGGGATCGTCCCTGTCTCCTACCGAAGGTACCTAGCTATCTACGTGTGCACCTTCTTTACTATTTACAGGAGCTTATTTTTGCTGACCAAAGCAGTTTTAGAACCAACCAAAGTTCCAATCTTTCCAAACAACCCCTTACGTTTTTTTATGAATCTTGTTGTATTTTTGTGCATAAGCCATATATGTTGTAAAAATTTATATTTATGTTGATCATGTAGGGTACCTTGCCAAAAGAAGGGAGGGATCAGATTCACAATCAACGGTCACTCATACTTCAATCTGGTCCTAATCACAAACGTTGGTGGTGCTGGTGATGTTCAATCTGTTTCCATCAAAGGGTCGAGAACCGATTGGCAAACCATGTCTAGGAATTGGGGTCAGAATTGGCAGAGCAACTCCTACCTCAATGGCCAAAGCCTCTCCTTCAAGGTCACCACTAGTGATGGCCGCACCGTCGTCTCTAACAATGTTGTACCGGCCGGCTGGTCTTTTGGTCAAACATTTTCCGGCCTACAATTCCCATAAACTAAACAAAAACAATCGAAGAAGAAACTACAAGTTTTGTTTAGGTTTAGAGTCGATTTGGAGTCTAAATTAGATGAGAAGGGCTTATATTAAATGGTCCTTTGTCATCTTAACTAGAAATTAAGAGATCGAATTATGCTCTCATTTGGAAAAAGGGCAGACAGAATTAAATCAAATTTGGCAGCGGTGGGTATAAGTTTGTTAAGAGTACCACCCGCCACTTTTTGTTAGGTTTGTTAATTAGTGTTGTTGTCTGCTTGGGTATGTTTAAGTTTGGGTCAATCTCATTGTAGTAATGCTTAATTTACCATCCTTTATTGGGAGTTGATTAAGCTTCTTTTACTTGTCTATGAAGCTATTGTAATGCTGCTGCATGCAAGTGTGTATGTCTGAGTCAAAGTTTAAGTGTACGTCGTAAGACTTTTTTGTATTGAATAAATTATCCTCCCTCTCCAAGAGGATGACAATAGTTGCCTATATAAATCTTCATTCTTTTTAGGGTTTTTATCACAAATGGTACCTGAACTTTACCTCAATTATATACATAGTACCTGAACTTCACTTTTGATCACAAATGGTACCTGAACTTTTCGTTTTGATCACAAATGGTACCTATCGTCAAATCTACCGTTAAAAAATTAAAACAAATTCATCCTACGGTCAAAAATTGAAAAGAAAAAAAAAACAAAAAAATTTAGTTTTTTTTTTTTTTTCTCTCTTTCTCTCTCTCTCTCTCTCTCTCCCTCCCTCTCCCCCCCACCCGTAACCTCTCTCCTCTCCCTCTGCACCATAAGGCGCCACCACCTCCGGCCACTTCCGATCTTCCAAACCTATTGGGCTTTGAAGCCCTCCATCCCAGCAACCTCGTGGTACCCTCAATTTTCAACGTTGACCGCCGTACGTGGAGGATTGAGGTCGTCGACTTTTCGATTTTTGGAACTTTCGGCATCAATATCACTCGATCTACTTTGAATCTCACCTTGATGTAGTTACATAATTTCATCCTTGGATTGTTCTCTACATGTTGATATAAACTTTGTGGTCATTGGAGATGGTTGATGGCGGCGCCGAGGGAGAGGAGAGAGAGTTCCGGCGGGAGAGAGAGAGTTTTTTTTTTTTTCAAATTTTTTTTTTTTTACTGAAAATTGACTGTAGGTACCATTTAGGATGAAAACGAAAAGTTCAGGTACCATTTAAGATGAAAACGAAAAATTCGGGTACTAGTTGTGATCAAAAGTGAAGTTCAGGTACCATGTATATAATTCACGTAAAGTTCAGGTACCATTTGTGATAAAAACCCTTCTTTTTATCTATAGGCTTTAGATGTTTTTAATTACTAGGCATACTTTTGGTTATATCGGGATCTCGAAAGGATTGAACCATTTGGTTAACCCTAAAGGCTTATTTACTAAGCATAATTTGTGTATGAGGTTTTGGTTTTATATGAGACATACTGGGCCATTTCTAAACCTCCAAGGTCTCAAAGTTGGTGCTTCCACATTACCAAGTGGAGTGGTGATTTGGAGAAAGAAAAATCTCATTGGGCTTGGGAGCCAAATGCCCACATAAAGAAGAGGTCCAAAATCATGGAAGGTTAGGAATTTATGATGAAAATGATAATAATAATTTTAAATTTATCCACCAAATGATACAGTTTATTACTCGAAACAATTGAGCTTTGAAGTGTTGAACAAAAAAAATTGAGCTTGGTGTGAACAATGCCTTTCAAAGATAAAGACTAAGACTTCAAGTTTATGTACCAAATCAGTTTTGGTGGTGTTTTACTTGCAAACCAAGGCTCATGCTAGACCTTAATAATTTTTAACCAATAAGTTACTAATAGTAAACAGATATACCATATATAAAATCACTAATTATACAAATTTTACATTCTTTCCATTACATGTATTATTTACCACAATTGAGGTGAAGCTACACCACTTGCTAAAACGTAGTCCGAGTCACACACTTGTCATGCACTGATTGGAGTCCATAGATTCCACGTGGAAGGATATTCTAATCCTCATATCCAATTCAAATCTTAACACGTGGAAAAGAGGACCCCGCAACATCTTTTTGTACCAACTGCAAGAGAGTAATAGATCTGTGGATACAACACAGAGATAAAAAGATAAGGCACAAGGGGTTTCCATTGGCCAATCTAAACCTCACAAACACATCCGCACCATTGAATACAAAAAATCAGGCAATCCAACGATCAACTTGTTGCAAAGAACCACCACCACAACACTGTCATTGACTCATTGACATAAAGCCATGAACTCACATTACATATTGTGCTTCATTTAGCACTACCATACCAAACCCTTCCCCCTCTACCTGAAAATCCATTTTCTTGGCCCCAAATTCAGGTAGGAAATATGGCAACCGTCACAACTCAGGCCTCCGCTGTCTATCGGCCACAAATCACCTCGAAATCGAGGTTCCTTAGCGGCTCTTCCGGTAAATTAACTAGGGAAGTGGCTCTTAGGCCCATGACATCTCCTTCTGCTACTTCTTTTAAAGTTGAGGCCAAGAAGGGTGAGTGGTTACCTGGCTTGCCATCACCAGGTTACCTAACTGGCAGGTACTTATAATCAAGCTCAGACAAATTAAGCTCAAAAGTAGTATATTTCTTTATAGTTTGTGACATTAATTCTTATATCATGGTTTGTTTTTTGTGCCTCAGTCTTCCTGGTGACAATGGGTTTGATCCTCTGGCACTTGCTGAGGACCCAGAGAACCTGAAATGGTTTGTCCAAGCCGAGCTTGTGAACAGTCGTTGGGCAATGTTGGGTGTAGCCGGGATGCTATTGCCGGAAGTCTTCACAAGCATTGGGATCATTAACGTTCCAAAATGGTACGATGCTGGGAAAGCCGAGTACTTTGCATCTTCGTCCACCCTCTTCGTGATTGAGTTCATTTTGTTCCACTATGTCGAGATCAGACGGTGGCAAGACATCAAGAATCCAGGAAGTGTGAACCAAGACCCCATCTTCAAGCAATACAGCTTGCCGCCAAATGAGGTAGGTTACCCTGGTGGCATCTTCAACCCTCTCAACTTTGCACCAACTGAGGAGGCCAAGGAGAAGGAACTCGCCAACGGTGAGTCTTCGAAAATGAGCTTGATTTTGATCTGAGGGTTTCTGTGGGTGTGTGTGAGCTAACTTGGTTTGAACTTTAAATATTTGCAGGGAGACTGGCAATGTTGGCATTCCTGGGTTTTGTGGTTCAACACAATGTGACTGGCAAAGGACCTTTTGAAAACCTTGTGCAGCATATTTCAGACCCATGGCACAACACCATTGTCCAAACAATAAGGGGCTACTAGATTCCTCAAAAGCAAGAAATGGAAAAATCTGTTTTCATTTGTTTAGTAACAATGATTTAATATGGCTTTTGAGTGATGAAATGTGAGTGAGCATCAATGTAGACAAGGTTTTACCAGTGTACAGGAACCATCATGGCAATATGGCATTATATTATTATTATTATTATTATTATTATTATCACTAATTAATTGTCAAAAATTCAATTTTTTCCAAGTAGCTCAAGACATCATGTTGCTTTCATTTTCAATAAGTAATAATTTACAGTGTGGGATGCTCCGAGGGAACCAAAGGAGTTCATATACAGATGAACTATGATCCTATATATCTTGTACAATATATATACATGTTTAAACTAATCCCCGATGAAGAAATGAGCATCAATACATCTCTTGGATACCTCTTAATATTTCTCTTCATCTGGTTGGTGTGTGAGGCCCCTAAAATTCTTCAATGAATTTTCCCAGCTACAATCTCATGTTGGGTTGCTGCAAAAGAACAAAAATAAACACAGAACCACAAGGTTTCAATGGAATGACAACATATAAAGACCACGCATGAAATCTAGAAATTTGAAATATCCCATTAAGTTTGGGAAAACAGACCAAATAAACCAATCAAAGAAATGCTTACCTGCTGGTAAGTATTCTCGTTGTATACAGCAATGCTGCTAGGCCCAGATGATGAAAGCCAAGAATGATGCTCATCACCATACAAAGATCGAGGCAGTTCGAAGTTGCTACTTGCTTGATAATCCACCGAATTTGTTGGTAAGTTCATTTCCAAACCAGGCTTCAATTTTTTATCGTCTGGCACATTAGGACTACAGTACGATGGATATGCATACTGCTCACCAAGTTCTGTACTTAAACAAGCATTTATGTCATACTCATTCAAGCCACAACCTCCTTCCATATTAGGAATTTGCCCCATATTATCAAGTTGTCCTGGATCACCAGCCTCAGATTGTTTACCAGTGCTATTACTAGTGCTAGGGCCAGTGCCAAAGTAACTAGTAAATCGTGCTACCGAGGCGTTTGTAGAGCAGTCCACATCTCTGTAAAAACAAAGAGTAACAAGGCATCTAACTGCTTACCAATATGATACAATATAAAATAGAGGACCAGAACATCAGCCATCCTTCAAATTGAACGTTCTCGGGCATTGATTCTGCATAGAAGCAGTAGACTAACCTATGTGGCAGAAAGTTCGCCTCGTTGGGTAATATCAAATGTTGATTGTCATTATTCAAAACCCAAGGTATAGGTTGAGCTTCTTGTACACCATTCACAATTGAAGGTGAAGGCATCCCATTTTGAAACTGTGATGCAACAGAAGTCATTTTAGATTTTCTCCATATGTGAGAGAGGCATTCTGCACCAGCTAAAGCATTTATTACCTGGCCTGTGCAATTCAGTGATGCTAGTTGATGTTTACCAAAGTTTTCCTGAAAAAAGAAGTATCAGCATATTAGTATCAATAGCTACTCATTTTTTTTTTTTTGCGCAAGGGTTTATTATGGTGAGTTACACAAATTAGCAGTGTCCACCCTCTGGCTCAACATTTAGGTACGTGGCTTGGGTGAGTCATCACAGCTTAAACTCATCATAACAACAACCAAGCAAAGCAATATATGTTATCTGATAAATTAACACCGTTAATATGCATCATTAATTAATGGTTCAATGGTAAGCAAATCCATAAATTGTCGTTATTTTTCCTTTCACAGTACAAACATTAATATTTATTGGAATTTGGGAAACTCCTGTAACATGAAAAATAGAATGATACCTTGTGCAGACGTGTTTGACTAATTGATTCCTTAAGCATGTCTTCCATCTGCCTTAGCTGTTCTAGATTGTCAACCTTCTCTGGATTACTCCAAACGCTGAAGAAGTGGACAAACTAGCTTATATATCATATGATCTCAAATTCCAATTTAAGTGCATATATCTCACTGACCAATACATAGTTTCAGACATATTGTATAGTGAGTTTTCTATACAGTCTCTCAGAGTGTCTAGGGTCCAAAAAAATCAGGTCATCTCAAAACAAGCCAACATGTCTAAGTGTCTATTATATAATCTTGTTTGGTACTAATATCAGCTATAGCATGGAGGAAATTTACAGATTTTTGGTAAAAGCCTTGATGAACAACATTTTCAAAATGAATGACACAATATATATAACATGTGATTCATGAACATGACCTAATTGATTCTGAAATGTAAGTCAGTCCCTAAATTCGAAAACAACTTCTTTTTCCCCTTTCTTCATTGGTTCAATATCAACTTAATACAGTAAATGACTTGATATATAAAACAGACATTTTCTAAAATACAAAATGTTGTAATGCTAGTAATATGACCATCAAGACCAAAAAGAAAAAGCAATACTTTAACAACAAAAAGCTCCAAAGGTGCACCTCAGTCTCTTATGCAGTTCTGTAAGTTGGGTTTGCAATGCCCTTGCATGATTTGTCAGATCCTGCCAATAAAAAAATTTACCACATAGAATAGTTTTCATGAATAATAATTTAAATATACAAAATATGTTAATGCTGGTAAACGATGTATACCTCAACTGTCTGAGTGCTGCAAGAAACAATAGAAGAGAAAGAGTCAAAGAAAAAAATCGATCAGAGTAAAAGGAAATGGCAAATTTGATAAAATATTCACATACCTGGAACCCACAAAGTCTTGTACATTTACATCGTGGTCCAACTTCTTAAAAGTTTTCTTCAGTACCTATATCCTCAAAAAGAACACCAAAATGCAAGCATAATTGGATTAAGCTACAGCAGTTTCTCCTTGTTTAATGCAACGAAAGCAAGAGAAACATATGTCAACTTTAAATACTATTTACGACGGTCTTACTTCAAGGCTCTCCAATTTCCTGTTCCAGTGAAATGGAAAAGCAGTTAGCTGTAATGCCATCCAAATTCAATCAAGATAGAAAAAAGAGAGTCCAAATTCAATGCAAGTATTTCAGTACCTTTTCGCTCTCTCCTGTGGAGTTAAGTGGGCAAACTTTGCAATAATATCTTCAAAATTGCTGAGAAAGAAGAGAAATAACCAGAAAAAAAAACCTATATTAGCATAGGATATGGGAAAAATCATCAAACCCCGATTCCAGCCTCATTTTAGTTTTGTTATGTTGAGCTCTCATCAAAACCATAGATAAAAGGTCAATATATGGCCTCAACATTTGGTTTTTTTACAACACTTCAGTACCAAAACATTACATCAAACAATGTTTGAATGATTGAAAACTTGCCAGGATACAATACCTGCGCTCCCCTTGGAATAATGTAGGCCTCCCAGTTGGGGAAAACATGAGAAGGGTAATATCTACATCACATAAGATTGATAACTCCTTGGCTTTCTTTAAGATGCCATTTCTCCGTTTCGAATAGGTAACCTGTCGATTGCCACTGCTCTCCAATTTCTTTATCTTTAACTTAACCCTTCCCATCCTACAAATCAATAATGAAACGCTTATGAAACACTAAATATTGAAATCTCTCAATGACAAGAAAATGCAGAGATTAACTCACTTTAGCTATGTAACAAAAATACACTTGTCCAAATGAAGCTTTCATCCCATAAATTCTTTTAAAACCAGAACATTCAATCAAAATTGTCAATGAGGAATATTTATTGAAGCTAACAATCCAAATTTGGTTGCAACTCATACATGTAACCACATGATATCAACGAAGCTTAAATCCCAGAAAGAAAATAACCACATGATCACAAAGACAAACAAATTTCTATAAGGCCCACATAGGATAAATAAATAAAAGGAAGAATTTTTACAAACACCCAGAAAGGAAAGATTGAATTTTGAAGAATATGGTAAAAGGAAAATTCAATTAACACATATGGGGGCAAAGGCAAACCCAGAAAGAGTAATAGTGTTAACAAGATGGAGGGAAAGAATCAAAGAAATGGGTTTGAGCTTTGAGCTTACAAATTTGAGCACGACGGGTCAAGCTGTGATTTCGGTCGTGAAAATGAGCAAAACCAACCAGCAGAAATTTACTGGGCGCAGAGAGAGAAACAGAGTGGTAATGTCTGTGAGCGAGAGAGAGAGAGAAACAGAGGAAGAGGTGTAATGGAAACGTACGGTGCAATTTGTGAGTTTGCAAAGTAGTGTTGGACATGCATGACTTTTAGCACCGAAGACAAAATCTTGGGCTGGGATTGTGAAGAGCTTCTCCGCCAAGAAAACCTACATGGCCTTCTTTGCGGTAACATTTACCGGGTCGAGTCAGACAGCTGGATGTGGATTTATTTATTATTATTATTATTATTTTTTAATCTATAACCTCTAATAGATATGAAATTAGCAATATATAATTTTATTGATATCGAAAAAGAAAATTTATTCAATACACGACGTGTACATACATGATGCAAAATAAGCCGTCCAAATCGGGTTAGAAAAATAGGTTGGCATTTTTTCTTAACCTTTGGACTGTTGATAGAAAACCGTGTAGCTACACGCCGTGTACTGAAGACTCTCCGATCGAAAAAAATACAACAATTGTTTGGATTGAAAGAATGAATACACTTGGTACCGCCCTAATCGTTATGAATACTGAATTTCACATTTCATTACAAGGACAATGAATGGGAGAGAGGGCTCTCAAGCCGAGAGCCTAAAGCTACTTCTTCCAACTCCTGCCTTGTCAATAGTCTAGTTGAGGGCACAAAGTTTGAGTGGGTTTCGATTGGGTCTGATTGTTCAGATTTCACTGAAAATTGGGTACTGATTGCCTCAACAGTTTTGTTGATAAAAACCGATCTTGGCATGTAGTCCTTCATGCAGCATATAAATTCCAAATGGTCCCTTGCCTGCACAGGAATTAGATGCAACAGAAATCAAAATTCTAGCCCAAACTAGTAGTCATCTAATAGATTAACTACGCTGTGAAACACAGGTTGAACCACATAAAACTCGAATTGTGATTTTGGAAGAAACAGAAAATCATCACTTCATAAATTTAATCAAGTGGACATTTCAAAAGCGACCATTTATAGCCAACTGATGAGAACTTTAGCATGGCTCCCATTACATTAACAACCTATCTGATTTCTGAAAAAAATGAGAGCAACATCGACCCATTCCAAGTTCATTGATGAGAATCATCATTTTTTTTCTTTTGCTTTCATCCAAATTTGTAATTCCTGCCTTGTTTGTTCATTAACCTGAATTTATCTTGCATATTAGTAATTTTCCAAATCCCTGTACATCAATACAGTTCAATGTTTTAGATTAACGCTCAACTCTATTGCAGAAGTGTCCCAAACCTTAATCCTGAAAACTCAAAACACCAACGAAATCAACAAAGAAGAAGCTTGGAGTACTAAAAACTGATAAGATGAGACAGGTTAATAGTTTTACCAATCGATATTCAGGAGCTCGTTTTGGAAGCTTCAGGTAGGTCATGTTCCTAACCTCATAGTCCCATAGAAAGGATGTGTGGTGGATCCACCGGTTTTTAGTAATAGATTGAGCATTCCCACCAAACTTGCGATTACCAAATACATAATCTAAAATCAGATCAGACCAAGAATGCTGTTAGCAAATTCCTCAAGAACAACCAAAGAACATAAATGAAGTAAGAGTATCAAGCATACCAGCAACACAAACTGGTGCATATAGAGTACTAAGCCCAAGCATAAAACTAAAATTTGATGCTACATGAAAAGATAAAATGAAGAACCTCAAGTCACATCCAGGAATGCAAGTCAAACTAGCTAGAAAGAATAAGATTGAAACAAGAGGGATGAAAAAAGAAAAAGAAACAGGCTGATGAACACATGAATTGTCAAATACATAGTCTTATTACGAATAATGTTAAAGAAGGGTTCATTAAGGTACCATTTTCACGAAGATGAAAATCACCAAATCCTTCAAACACTCTGCTGTATAATTGGCTACTCCAGGACATTATAGGTCGTGGATATAGCTGCAAGTCAGGAACAGCATCTCTGTTGCATATGAAAGTGACAAATATTGTGCCATGATCAACAGTAACGGTGCCACCTCCAGTAAACCTTTTAATGACAGGAACCTGATCTCGTAACACCAGATCAATCTCAAGAAGCTCTGCAGGTTTTCTATGCAGAATATGGAACCCTTTATAAATTCCAATACAAAAAATAAATAAATAAAACCACAACCAAGAAAATGATAGAACCCAACAAACTTCGTTAATGCATGCGTACTCAAACAAGATACAAAAATTTGGAAGATTACTGAAATATTGACCAAGTAATGTCATTTGCATATTGGATAGAATACGAAAACATCCTTGCCCTCTAATTACACTTCAGCTACTAGCTCAGTATTCAAATACACAGAACCTATCAACTTAATCAATAGTCAGAATGAATATGAAGGTCATCTTACCCTGAAATACCCATGACAATATTAGGATTATTTGTTCCATCATTTATAATGCACCAATTATCAGACGAGGTTCGAAGCAGTTGCTCCTCTAAATGAAGCTGCTGCAAGATGGGAATTCCTTTTAATCTGATAAGGTTCATGAATGGAAGCCCAATGTTTCTTGTTTGAGGTAAAGTCATTGAAACCATCCTATTTACAAATACACCCAAAGAAACAGAAGCCATCATATAGAAATTGAAAGTATGAATTTACACAACTGATTCATTGTCCTCAAGACTCAAATACACTACTAGTGCAGCCAAGTGATAACACTTCTCTACAGTACTTGTTATCATCATCGTTTATCAATTCATTGTTTCCAGAAGAAAGAGAACAGACCCATTAAAGATTAAGGTACAGTGGTTACTTTGAGAGACTAAACGAAGATTATACCAATCGTTGAAATCACTATAATCACCATGAAAAGCAGATTCATCATCATCATCAATACAAGTTTGTAGCTTTAACTCACACATTCTAGTCATGACAAAGAAAATAGAAAGACCCATTAAAGATACGAACTTGAATTTGGTTCAAGGAAGAGATACCTGTGCCCCGACGTCGTGGACTGAAATCTGATGAGGGCGAGGAAGATAAAGCCGGAGAGCGCCTGAAAGAGAAGCTATGCCGCCTTTTGTTGGAGAATGTTATTTGAGCCCGCCAGACTAGAAGCCCATAGGACCAGCCCAACCCAGCAAGGAAAATCCCGGCCTGGCCCGTTGTTGTAGTACAGCTTCTAGCTACATTTAAACTTAAATTTTTTCTTGCTTTTCTTCCAAGTTCAAACTTGCCTGATTTTACAGTAAGTGAACAGGAAATATATTTGGTGCAACTTATGTAAGGATCAAGCTTTGTATTTTTCTCATAATTATAAAATTAATTTACTCCGACTTTTATGCATCTTAATTATTGATGGTTAGTATAGAGGCCATGTTAGAATATTCCCAATATGATTTTTTAGACTTTACATTCTCCAACAGATTTTAATTCATCTTTAATTGGTCATCGATCAGCTGCGCGCTATATATCAACCTGTGATCGAGTGTGTTTTGAGTTCTAGTGTACGTGATTAGTAAAAATTGATCGATATATAATTAATTGGCCATGGCATCTTTGTGCGTGCTTGAAGTGGAGCTTAATTGGATTCTTCACTATGTACAGTACTCCTTAATTTGCAGTTGCAATCTTATATTTACAAGAACACGAAAGCCTAATTGATTTTGAAACATTCCAAGTAGAAAGCTAAAAAGAAACAAAAGAAAGGAAGATTTGTGATCGATGATCGAGTTTAGTTTCGATTCATTCGATCAGCAGAAGCTGTTCTCCATGAGCTTAACAAATTCCTCGAAATCTATACGCCCATCTCCGTTGTGATCGAAGGCCCTGATCATTGTTTTGCATTCGGATTCCGAAGCTTGGACGAAACCCAATCCACAGAGAACCTTGTTGATCTCCCCTGCATCAATGAACCCATCTGTGTTTTGATCAAACAAATGGAAGGCTTGTTTTACCTCCTCCAAGCTGGGTTCCTCCTCAAACAAGTCAGCAATCTCCTTTGACCCATCTGCATGATCACATAAACTTCCCAGTTTATCCATAACTGATCCTAGTTCATCTAGTCCTAGACACAGTTTCTTGTCACGCAAGTCTTTCGTGTTCTCTTGGTCACCAACTTTCTTGTAAATGCAAGCTTTGTGGGTTTTGGTCTCCTCGGTATGATTAACCCGGTTAACATTGTGAAGACCACGATTAAGGAACAAGCTCATAGAGGATTGAAGTTCATACCTTAAACTTGACAAGTGTAGCATGAATTGCACAATGAGCCACTTAAGAATCATCAGGAAAAACACAACTCCAACAAGTGCAATGGAGCTGCTGGCAATTGCTTCATCCATTAATGTCTTCTCCATTTTGAGCAGAAAATTGATTAATTGCTTGTTGGGTTGAGACCGACTTGCCAATTGAGTGTGGAAGCCACTCTTTCATTGGTGCGTATTATATATAGAGCCAGTAAAGTAAGTCAAGTCATATATTATTGTGCGTTAAATGCAGTCCCAACTCATCCGAGTTTTCCTGAAAATTATAACCAAAAGACTTAAATTTTCCATGAAATTTCCGTTCAAGTTACGAGTTTCGATCGTCACTTTAAAAATTAATCAAATGGGCGTTAGGTGAGGAAACTTCCAAGTATTCTCTGCTCACTACTCACACACAGAGAGAGAGAGAGAGAGAGAGAGAGAGAGAGGGAACCATTAGTAAGCTGCTAAGAAGTTTCAATGTGATCGAAAACATTATATGTCAAGTCTTCTGCGTAGGCAGGACTCATGATCAATACGTAACACGGATTCTCATAAACTTGTGGACCAAAAAAACAAAAGAAAACATCTATGATTCTATATAGGTACGTATGTACAAAACCATGGATTATAGAACCTAATTCTTCCAAACATGGAATCTAGCTTTTCACCGAATGGAAAAGCACGAATTATGTCATACTCCGAAATACATATTATAAAATAAGTTGCAATTAGATCATTACATGATTCTTTCAATTAGTTGACGTGATCCACTTAGACAAATTTCTATTCATATTAATATTATGATTAAATTCAGTTTACCTCCCTGAACTTTACACCAAACATCATATTAGTCCATACACTTCTAATTTCATCAGAAACACCCATATACTCTTCAATTTAATCAGTTTAGTCCCTCCATCAGTTAATCCGTTAACTTTGACCGCTAAGTGATGACGTGGCATGAATGAGGCCCATTCTTGGTTGACTTGACAATGACGTGGCATGCCCAGTCATCAACCAAAGCTGACTGGGCATGCCACGTCACTGACGGAGGGACTAAACTGATTAAATTGAAGAGTATATGAGTGTTTCTGAAGAAATTAGAAGTGCATGGACTAACATGATGTTTAGTATAAAGTTCATGGGGGTAAACTGAATTTAATCATTTTCAAAAATACCATTTTACATAGAAATCATGTGCTATAATAAGGAAAATTTTCTCAATTTGCACAACTGACAAAAATAAGCTAAACACCGATTTCGATAGACAATGTGTTGTCAAAGTCCATTTGCTTTATTTAATCATAGAGACCAAAAGAGCTCTAATAAGTAAATTCTCTTATATTTCTACCAACTTTTTAACAAAAATATATATTTAAACACTTGTAGCGACGAACAATTCGTCGCTACAAGAGGCTCCTAACTGTTTTTTTATATTTTGTTTATTTTAATTTGATGAAATAGTTAAAAAAGACTTTTTCGGTCCTCATAAGGTCTAGCGTTAGACTTTACTAAGACTCTAAAATAATTTTGAGAACTCGTACAAACCGTACTTGAGAATTTCAAAGATCCCATTTTTCATTGAAATCATGTGCTATAAGAAAATTTTCCTCAATTTGATACAATTCACCAAAGTAAGCGAAAACTCGATTTCGGTAGATTGTGAAAGCCAAAGCTCGTTTGCATTGTTTAATCATAGATTTTATGAGCCCCAATAACTAAATTATTTTACATTTGTTTAAAGTTAAAAAAATATTTATATATATATATTATTAAATTCAGTTTACTCCTCTGAACTTTACATCAAACATCATGTTAGTCACTGCACTTCTAATTTCATCAGAAACATCCTTATACTTTTCAATTTAATCAGTGTAGTCCCTCTGTCAGTGACGTGGCATGCCCAATCAGCTTTGGTTGATGACTGAGCATGCCACGTCACTACCAAGTCAGCCAAGAATGGGCCCCACTCATGTCACGTCATCACCTAACTGTCAAAGTTAACGGATTAACTGACGGAGGAATTAAACTGATTAAATTGAAGAGCATAGGGGTGTTTCTGATGAAATTAGAAGTGCAGTGACTAACATGATGTTTTGTATAAAGTTCCAGGGGTAAACTAATTTAATTCTTAATATTAAATCAAGAGAATCAACTTAATCTCAATTTCCGTTGAAACAAGAGAAATTTTCATCAAATTTTTTAAAATTTTTTAAATTTTTTCTTTTGTTTTTGTTCCTCAGCACTAGTTCAATTGGGCCACCTTAAGTTTTGCATGGCCCGTTGTGTAATTGATGAAATTGGTTCGGGTAAAATCGAAACTGATACCCGAACTGAACTTTTCGTGGTGGTGATAAGCTGGGCTGAGCTGAGAGCGAGACGAAGCTGAGAAGAAAGATGAGGCCAACAAGAAGCAAAGAAGCAAAGAGGCGAAGCCGCCCTTCATCTCCACTAAGAGACCGAACCACCCAAAGCCCAACCTCGCCCAAGTCTCGTTCCGCCGGGCTCACACCGCGAGTCTCTCTCCTCGACGGCGACCTCGTCACGGACGACGTGGCCGATTACAACAACAACAACCCACGAAGCTTCCCGCACAGTGTGAAGAAACAATGCTGGGAAAAGGCCGAGATGATCAAAGGGCGGGACCCAGATCGCTGGCGTCGGGACTCTCTCGGAAACACCGTGTTTCGGAAGCTCGTGGGTTGCCCCGGTTGC
Organism: Rubus parviflorus; assembly: GCA_029955375.1. Taxonomy (NCBI): domain Eukaryota; kingdom Viridiplantae; phylum Streptophyta; class Magnoliopsida; order Rosales; family Rosaceae; genus Rubus; species Rubus parviflorus. Next base: position 11,687,650 of record JARGGL010000009.1, read on the forward strand.
CTCTGCCACGATTACGATCACATTGTCCCTTACTCTAAGGTAAATTCACCATCTTTTATGTGTTTCTCTTCGCGGGCATTTTGCTTTGTGGGTTTGTATTGGTTTTGGAAATTAAGGCTCTGTTTGGGATGCATTTCGCATTTACATGGTCATAGTTTTTTCATTTTTCTTGTGGTCCTTTTTGTTCTGGCATTGTGGGCGGCAATTTGAGCATTCTGTTTGGATGAAGATGCACTTTGGAAATGCTTGTGTTATTGAATTCCATCTTTTTTTAATAAAATTACAGCACTCTATCAATTGTACGTGTTCTTTTATCCAATGGCATTGCTTAGGATGTTCGAACATGGTTTTGCGAAACCAGAAGTTGCTTCTGTGTTGAGTAAAAAATGTGTGCTGGTTTCTTAGTATAAATAAGCAAGTGAGCTTTCTATTTTTGACGAGGTTGTGAGAGAATATGGATAACCATGGTGATACAGATGTAGGGAAAGGACTTTCTAGGCCTTAGAAAAACCTTGAATTGCTGTTTGCAAAGTATTTTCTCATGACTGCAATAAAGGTTCAACGAGCCTGTGAATTGTTTATCAAGTTCGTGCATGTTAGGCGGTTGGTCCAAATGGCTGGGATTGATAGGACCTCTAGAAACATAAGCCAGTAATGACTATGTACTGGCTGAGACATCAGTTGCCAAAGAGGAGCTACATAGTATGTTTGAGGAAGAAGCTCATTTTGAAATATCTATTATGGAGATTAAAAGGTAGGGAGAACACAGGATTCTACTTGTCTTGGTGTGGCAGTTTTGTGACAAAATCTAAAAGAAGTCATGGATGAGGGTTTCATATACTTTCTGTGCTTTTGTGGTTGGAGACTTGAGGGATAGTGTTTTGAGGAGACTTTAGGACTGGACATTGAAGACTTCTTATACTTCCCTTTCTTTGCATTTCTAGTTAATGTATGCTTCTTGTGTACTTGGGTGACCCCCATTAATTAGTAAGAAGTATTTGAAATACTTTCTACAAGTTGGTTTGGATAGCTGATGTATGATTCATGCTGTGTGCAGAAAAATGAAAATAAAGTCTTTTTAGTTTTTACCCTTCCTTTGGGATTGTATCATTGTATACTAATAAACCTCAATTCATTCAGTCAAATCCGTCCTGTTTTTAATTCATTTGCTCTCTCTTTTTTCCTATGTTATCAAGTCATATTCATATTCACCCTGATATAAATACCTTGATAATTGAAATTTGTTTGCTTATTTTGTTTCCTGTACAACCCTTACCCCAGAAATGGAGGCATGATTTTTAAAATTTTCACATTTCAGGGAGGAGAAAGTACGCTTGAAAATTGTCAGGTTTTACAGGTTTGGACTTATTCTCTCTTTGGAAGCTTGGTTTATTCAATTAATTTCATATTCTTTAGATATTATCAGCTATCTCCAGTCCAAGAAAATACCCTTTTACCTTTGTTTGTCACCAGTATATGTAAGCTTGCAATATTTTCCTCCATTTATCATTAACCTAAGTTTAAAGGCTGCTAAAATACCTTCACTACTCAAGATATCTTAGCGCAATCACCCAGCTCATCTCTAATGCGGCCAACAGCATCAAAGGACCATAGTAGAAGAGTGCAGGACAGAGTCATATATTGTGTGGAATCCTAGTTTAGAATTGACTGTTAATTCAGCAGTTATAAAAGTGATGGCTACCCTTATGCTGTATATCAAATTATTCAGATAATCCTAACCATTTCTCTCTCACTGTCAATTTTAAGACATTCACTAAATCTCAACCAAGGTTGCACATTACATCTTCTCATCTCATTTCCGTTTATGTGAAGCCTGTACTCTTCATTTGTGTCCAAATCGTTATTGAAACTGAAGTTCACCTTGGTTTTCTACTTTTCGTATGCTGTCTTAAAGAATCGGGCAATTGTTTCTCTTTTTACCCTAGAAAACTTTACCTTTGTTAAAAATTTAAAACCATATGTTTCTTCTCTGACATACTGTAGGCAAGAGTGAACAGATCAAAAGGAAATCGGACAGAGTTTTCAAAAGCTGAGCTCATTCAGAAAAGTTCTTACTGTCGGGTTTCAGGTATCCCATGAAACTCCAAAAACTTGCAGAAGTCCTTTAGAGGATGAATTGAACTAATTTAATAACAGACGACAGAATTGCTTTGAAATGCAGGTCGTGATATGGATCTAATTGAACTGTCAGCCTATGGCAATGTCCGTCCTGCACAAAAAGATTCATACTGTCGGGTTCCAGGTAATCTCAAGAAACTCTAAAAACTTGCAGAAGTCCTTGAGGGGATGAATTCAACTAATTGTAACATGTGACAGATTAATCTGCTTTTAAAAATGCAGGTCGCGATATTGATCTATTTGACCTGTCAGCCAAAGGCAATGTCCGTCATGCAAAAGATTCTTGGGGATGTACAATCCAATAAGCTGTTGTGTAAGCTCTAAGTTCTAACATGGAGACTGGAAAACTAGGTTTGAGTCATATTTGTATCAAGCTGCATAGAATGTCATTCAGTGATTGTAAGACGGGCTGTATGAGACAAATGGACAGTCCATTTGCAAGTCCTCGCGCACAAGGTAAGCTATCTGTAAAGTGAAAACCGTAGCTTGTTGATTCTACTGTGATGGCTGTATGCATGTTCACGATATATGAAAATTCTTCCTTGAGAAACATTGACTTCTCGCTGCAAATTTGTTCAAGGCTATTTTAAGTGTAGGTATTCAGACATAACATATTGTTAATTGCCGTATCAGCTTGCTCAACTTCTATCAGATGGGTGCTGTCAACATGGTTGATGGTAGTACCAATCTAAACTAATCATCTTAAGAATATATGACACTTGAAAAGATAGAAAGTTGACCAAATATATATCAGGTACTAGTAAAAGCTTAAGAATTTTTTACCCTTGAAAAACAATACAGGGTGGGGAACATAAGATAGGTGAATCAATCAAATTCCTTCCATCCCTTCTATAGAGGAAAAAGAAAAGATGAAAGAAAAAGTTGGAAGTTGGTTCTCTTTTCTTGCTCTGTGGGAAAGTGAAGCTTCACAACCCACTTCTTTAAGTGCTTTTTGATGTTATTTCTTTTCCTCAAGTTTCAACTGTTAGAATAAGTTAAAGAAAATGGAGACACACACTTTGAATTTTTTGTTATTCTGATTGAAAACTACACTTTAATGCCTATACACGTGTTCCACTCCCACTTGAAAGTATATGAAAAAAATGTCGAGATCATCATGCGTATACTGGGACGAAAATCTGCAATGCTGCATTAATCTATTTACATTTTAATTTCAAAATCTCGATTCGATGTAGTTATAGACGAGCTCTATGTAGTGGTAGACGAACTCTCTGGCCGGTCTACCACTACTAGAGTTATCGACCATTGCGTGCATGGAGTTAGTCTATATCATTAATGTACTTAAGAAGAACCTCCCTGACTAATACTCCCTGAGAAAGAAATTCATCATCATATAGTATAATACTTGATAGAGTGTTGCACAGCACTTTCAGCATTTTAGATATATATATATATTTTTGAAAGAAAGTAAACTTGTATTAAATAAGATCACGATTACAATCGTTAATAGGGGCATCCTAAATAATAGCAGGAGCAATAATTAACCTAATAAGGTTAATATGAAATCCTAATGTAGAACAAACTATAAGTTGTCGAATTGGTTGGAGCATTTTAGATATATGTTTGAACTTTGAATAAAATAAAGAGCACTTGAGTAGGGGATAAGTTAATAGTGGGAGGTTGACTCTGACTCCTAATTAAAAAGGGCTGCATTTCCATGAACTATATATGTAGAGTCAACTTTTAATTATCAGGGCACTTTGGCAAATTGAGAATTATTTTATCATAGACTAATAGCAGTCGAAATCGCTGACCGAACTTTTATCCAAGGAAAAAACGAGCAATGGATCGGCCGTGAAGTTATTTGGCCGTCTTATGTACCCAAAAAAAAACCCCATAACGTGGTTCTCTAATTAATCTAATTGGTGTTTGGTGTTTGGTGTTTGTCTTATAAACTGAGACCAAATTCTCTGAATTAATTGCTAACCAGAGTATTTGCGGCCTTCTTAATCTGGCCCTTATAAAATTTCGCTGAGTTGTTTAGTGAAATACTTTGTGTGGTCATGTTCATTGTCGATCATAGAAGATCAAAGAGTTTGGAAACCCTACCAATTAGCTATGGATTTAGTAGTATTCCTCGGGAAAACAATGAAAGGTGTTTCACTTCTCAAGCTGGGCAATTCTTTTCCATTCTTTCTGGTGAAATTTGCTAATAATGTAAAGCCTTGTGCAGGAAAGGAAGGCTTTGTAGAATTCAGGTTAGAGCAGTTGAAATGACATGACTTAACCAACGTTTTCCTTACTTTGATTTCTTTACAAAGTGACTTTTCTGGCTCATTAGTTATAAAGAGGGGTCAATTCCTTCTAGGGTAGGTTTATATCATTAGCATTGCTGCGTTAGGCACAAAAAGTTGAACATGTAAGGTTGTGTTGAAGGTTTAGTTTCCATTTTAATGGGATATAGTCTGGTACAAAAATCTAATGGATATAAGATGGTGATACAGATATTGAACAAACTCTGTCCTGATTGTCATTCTTTGTTTCCCATAAACATGAAAATTAGGCATATGGATGAAATGAGATGAGCAATTGCTTTCGTATAGTAAAGGAAAAGAGCAAAAAGGAAAGAATTAAAAGCAGGAGAGAGTGCCAAAAGGATTCATGGCATTATGTGCAATTTGGGTCCCCTAACAACTCATCTTTACAAAAAATGTGGCCTGAATTGCTTGGTTGCACCAAAATATCTAAGTGTATTTAATTTATTGGTTGGTTTGGGACACACTTGTGTCTGATGTTGATGTATCTACCAAGGTGCTTTACAATGAAATTAGGTAGGTACATTTCATTCCACTAAGGCCATAACTTCTTGTCAAGGGAGCTGATCAGTTAGGACTTGGTACACTTTCCTGGTCTTCAATTGCTCAAATTAATATATATGTTATCTTATCTTTGCCTTTGAATTTATTTACCATTAATCTTATTTCTTACAGTTGAAGGTAACTATTGAAAGGGAGAAGAAAACAAAAGCTCTCAAAAAAATATCAAGCACTCTGCAACTCAACTTTGTGCAAGTTGCTAAGGTCCCTTGCTGGTGAAAAGGAAAGCAATTTGGCCATTGTGGAATTTTTCATTCAAGTTTATCTAATCAAGAAGGGAGGGGCAAAAAGATCAATTTTGTTGGTTTTTCTCCAACTCCATTACAGCTCCACATAGATATAGTCCTCCTTGTTCATTAAGTTACACCTTTTGATCTAGAATTTAGATTCAGAGCAAGACTAAACTATAGGTGATGGCAAAGATTTTTCTAGTTGGTTGAACAAATAAACAAAGAGAATGGAAGGGGAAGAGAGAAAAGATGATGTTAATTTTACAGCTATGTATTTCACATATATATAGAGAGAGAGATATCTACATGAACAACACAAACTCAGCAAAGTAAGTACATCAGAAGGAATCTGTGCATGCTTTTTGTTACAGGAAGGCAAAATTAGTTTCCGCTACAGCTTCATCCTACATTAGTTCCCCTATCCTACTTAGGAATCCAACCTCACTATTCCAGCTTATGCGAAAATGTTACATCATAGCCTTCAGGTGCTCTCGTGGAAGTTGAGTGATCTAGACAAGGCTGCTGGGTTGGCTAGCAAAGCCGGAGAGGTTTCAGGGACATGTTTCTTTTGATCACCCTTTGATTGTGATTGGAAGGCCTTAAACAGGCCTTTCCCGCTGCTGATGGAATCGTTCTTGATCCCAAGTGTTGTCCATATCGAACTCTTTGCAGCCTCGCTTGGGTCATCAATCCTTAATGTTTTTGGAACCAAAACACATCCATTTTTCTGTTTTGGTGGCTCTTCTTTCTCCAAATGAACCTCCGGTCCCTCCCTTGAATGCTTCCCCAGTGTTGGAGACTTTTGGTTCGGAGAAGGACTGAACCAAGGAACGGGCACTTGGAAAGGGACGCCACAGTTCCAATAAGCTGCAGGAAAAACTGGTATAGGCATCCCGGGAGGGCCAAAAGCCGGTGGGGGAACTGCTGAATTCCATTGATAAGGCCAAGGAACACCAGGAAGACATGGAATTTGTGAAGAGAAGCCATTGGCATTCTGAGTTTGTGGTTTCGAAGCTGTTACAGAAGATGCAATTGAGCAATCATCGCCATTTTCTCTACCTTTGCAAGGAGCTGGAAATACTAATTCTTCGCTTTGACGAGTAGTACCATTCAAAACCTTTTTATTATCTGCAAGGTGTAAAACAGAAGCCATGGAATCACAAACGGGTGCATCAACGCCAAAGCTAAGGACTCTGCCATTTGGAGCTTCAATTCTAGCGGCTTGGAGAGCCTCGGAAATTGTGATCTGGCGATAGTGTGAGGCAGCAGAGTTCTTGTTTTTCCGACGTCCAGCTCCAACAGGCACATTCCTCATCGTACCGCCTGCAGTCCAGTATCTTTGACAGCCTTTGCAGAAATGTCGCGGTTGATTGACGTTGTAATTGTTGTAGTAACAAAATTTAGTGTCCATGCTATTGCAGCGAGGGCATGGAAGTATCTTGTCGGGCTTCTTCAGGGTTTTCTCTTGTGAGTTGGTTGCATCATGAGCTTTTGATTTTTTGCTTTCATCATCTATAGAAGGTGTCTTTGGGTTTACACTAGAGTCTGGTAACATTTCTACACTTGCCGCCGAGTCTTCGGTTTTTGGAGGTGAACAACCATCTTGTTCTATGCTCTCACTGGCTTTTGCGGATGGTGAATCCTGAAAGTTTCACAAATTAAAATGCTTTAGGAACAAGTATTCAATCAACACAGAAGCAAACCAGTGTGATAACACCTTCAATCAAAACCAAGCACAAGAAGAAAACAAAACATATTTCTCAAAACAGAGTGAAGGAAACAAATGTTGCTTTTCAATTTCTAACCAAAAAAAGGTTGAGAATCTTCACTTTCTTTTCCTGGTTCTTTCAGCTTCCACAAATGAACTCAAATTTTCCTCCATACAAAATAAGATCAAAGCAGAATAGTAGTGAGGTAACAGATTCCAGAAGTAACAACCAGAAAAAGTATAATCCCAAAACCCCAGATGACACCCCAAAAATGAAAAAGCAACAAGATTATGATAAGTGATAACCCATAAGCACCAAATACAATCAAAGTGAACAAAATGAAAATAAAAATTAAGATTGACCCATCAAAGGTCTCAGCATTTTAACAAAAGGGTCATCCTCAAATTTCCAAATATAAACACTTTACACAAAACCCCCACAATCAGATTCACACACACAACTAAGTGTACAAATTAAGTAGCTAGTGTACCTTCTCTGTTTCAGACTCTTCTTCTTCTTCCTCGTCTTCAACTTGTTTCTCTCCAGGCCTAGTCAAGCCCAAGTCGACGTCGTCGGAGCCGGCCGGCAGGGGAATCTTCATCCCGAAAAGTTTGATCGCCGGGTCCTTAGTTTCCTGCAGCATTTTCTCCACTGTAAAAAAAACGCGCGAGTCTCTGCGATGGTGGTCTCAAGTCTACGATTTTTGATGCGTATAAACTACAAGAGGTGATTGCCAAAAAAAAAAACTACAAGAGGTGGATGCCACATCAGCAAATGGGTTTGATTCTGAGCCACAAGTTCTTGTGGCCTCCAGATTTTCTATGGATTCTCTGTCTCTTATTAGTTTTTTATGGATTCTCTCTCCCTCCCTTTCGGACTTTCTCTGTTTCGTGCTATTTGCTGCATGGAAATTCGGTGCTACCCAACATGTACTTTTCCTGCTCACAGTTTTCAATTCATGGGAATTTTATATTTCGGGTTCTAAAAGTTTGGCTGCCCCTAAATTTGCCCCCCACCTTCATATGCAATCGACACGTGTTCTCCCACCCTAACTATCGAAAATTATTTTATGCACGGACCGCTTACTTGCACGTTCAATCTCAGCCTTTAATTCATCTCGGTCATCCTTTCATGATAACGGACGTTATGACGGCAAGAGACATAAACAAACAAAGTTAGGGAGAATGATGATCTCGCTCTCAGTCAATCATGGATGATGCAATTTCAAATTCTTTCCACCCTCTCCATCGGAGGCTCTTCCTCACAATTGCAGAACAAGCCGAAATTCGGGTCGGAGTCGAAGGCAAGCTACATAACCTGGGTCGGAGCATGGACCCGTGTGGAGAGACGAACACCCAGATGACCCGACTTGAACATTCCAGGAAGTGGGCAAAGACTTGACCTTTCCCAGCTGCAAATTCATCAGCGAGGCCACCATTTCGTTGATCGAGCTCGAATCTTTACTGACTCACTGCTTCCGACTAAATTGACGGTGTAGTCGAAATGAAGGGCAGACCTTTCCCGCATGAAGCAGCCTCGATCGCCTACCTACCCGTCGTACGAGTCGGCCGAGTTGGACCTAGCAAAGCACAGATCTCTATTTGCGACTTAGGGACGTCATGAGACTAATTCAAAATTGAAATCAAACCATAACGAACCGTTGAAATTTAACGGAGCGTGACTCTCACGTTCTACGTGCAAACGCACGGACCGTACAGGAAATCCGCTCCGCCCTAACTATAGTTAGGATACAAATATAATAAAATTAAATATAAAAAACTTGTCTGCACTCTCTCTCTTCTATAGTACCCGGAACTTCTTCCGACGATTGCTTCGCCGTCCGATCACCATTGACCTCGAGACCAATCTCATTCTCTTCATCTCCTCGAACTCTTCATCCCATTCTCTTCATCTCCTTTAACTTCTTGTCAAGCAGTAGAAAAAATATAACTACGTAAAAGTACGTGTTGATTATATTATACTCAGAAATACTCCAAGTTTTAAATCAAGGCTTTAAATATCTTGCCTCCTATTTTGTCTATTTTGTTTCCTCTTTGTTTGATAATAAAATCGACGTAATAACCAATCGATCGTCACAACTAAATAAGTTCCAACTCTCTTTTCGAAAAAAAAAAAAAACGTAATTATGTTACGAATGACCAAAAGTAAATATGCCTTTGATCTTGATTAGGTTCCAAATTTCAATTTTGGAAAAATAAGAAAATTATGAAAGGTTTGTTTGGCAGCAGTTGGTTAATGGGCCAAGTATTTTTATGTAAAAAAAGAAGGTATTTTTATGTAGACATGTGGTCTTTTGTATGGGTAGTCTCCAAGTCTATGTTCAATTACTATGTTGTCCTTTGCAAAAAGACAAATGCATCTTGATAATTAATTAAGTGGAAGCTCCCGTAGATATTCAACACGTGTCCTAGTGCAGAACACGCGTTCAGCATCCGCCATTTGGCCAATTTCTATAACTCAAACTTACCGTAGCAAGCTAGCTCACAGTGTGACACGCGTCCAATAGTCGTAAAGCGAGATTTAAAAAAGTGGTTTTTAGTAGACGCACGTAGGGATAAAAAAGCTTCCATCTTTAGGGTAAAAGGTCAAATGGTTTTGGATTAGTTTAATCACGTACTGCAAATGTGGATTAAAACATTGATTAAACAAACCTAATACCGAAGAAAGTTATTAGAGTTGATTTGTTAAATGCTGAAGAACCCCGTGGGCGGTTAAGGATGTTTTAAACAGGCTTTAAAATTAGATGAAGGAAGCGATTAGGATGGAAATGCGAATAAGAAATTTCCTAGTCATTATCGTTAATTATTTGAGTGAGTTGCATTGTATGCAAGCATGATTCTCGTTTTTTTTTTTTTTTTGGGGGAACTTTCCAAGCCGGCCTTTTAAAGCCTTTGCTTCTGGAAACAGAGTGAGATTCATTTGTGTTTCCAAATTTAAGGTTGTAAAAGCCCAATTTATATGGCCCATCTTTTACCCAATATATGAGCAAAAAGGCCCATGAGGGTTTGATCACTATTGAAATTAAAGGACCTTATTTGGTATGTTTGATTTTCTACTATTGAATTAATCAGACCTAATAATTGGGCCTCATTGGCTCATGCAGATTGTTTCCAACGATCTTCTTGTAACCAATGTTTTTTTTAAGGATGTGCGTGGTTCTCCTATCATTTCGGTGGTGGATGAAGGTATGACTATAGCTTGTCACTCCCATATTTTGTAACCATTTTCTCATTATTAATAAAGATTACATTTTTCTCAAAAAAGAAAAAGAAAAAACCCTAATGGTGGTATCACCAGGACATGGACATTAAAATTGTAAATTATGTGTCTACTTTTCTCATAGGTCACTAATCATCATACATGGACAAAATATGTGTTGATAACAACTCTTTTAAAGATGGATATCGATCCAATTTTTTTTTTTTAAAAAAATTTCATTAGGAGGAGGGGGAGAAGAATGAAACTTGACCTCTGCGAACTATTTGATGAAGAGAAATATTTTATCACTAGGCTAAATATTAGGTAGCGATATCAATATTTTTAAGAAGAACCACCATGCAATGTAGTTTAATTATCGAATTTGTATATTTTTAGGTTTCTTTAATTAATTTCCAAGGATCAAACCTGGCCTGCAGAACATCATTAAAAAGTAAGAAACCATTCTCTTGGTTTTTTTATTTTTTTTATATGAAAAGTAGACTAATATGGCAATCAGATAAATTGCAGGCCATGGTGAAAACATACTTATTCTCATACATGATTCAACCACATATTCAAACCTCCCCCCCCTTTTCTTGTTTAGTAATCATAATGTTTACATAAACAAACTAATATAAACTCATGTTGTGAAAGGATTGAGTAATATGGTGGGAAACATAGTAGCTTCATTGCATCAGATCTCCTCGGCCATGAGAAAGGGTTGACTAAAGCTTCAGTAAAGGTGGTAGTGTATATATATATGATGAAGCATGCATCTAATTAAAGTAGCACAAAGTAAATATATATTGTCAAGTGCTTCTGAAAACGCAGTTGGCCCTTATTGGATGCCTTTATCCTTTTTTACTTTTCTCAACCATTTCGGATATTAAGGCTTTAAGCTTCACATTCTATATATTTACTTAATCAGTACGTATTATAACGTACCTTTTAGCTGGAATTGGCTATTACATCAGCTAACTTAGTTTTCGATCTTCGTTGTCAATACTACTTTTACAAACATATCATAATTTGTTAACCATATATACTAGTATGCAATGACCCACCCAAAACCTTGGGACAAATTATGCAACTGGATATATGTATGAAGTCAAACAATAAAATCTAAAAAAAAGCAAAACATGCAGATCCATCCTAATTTGTCTACTGAATTAGTCAAAAAGAGTGTAATTTTAAGGAAATGAAGATAAAAATAAAAGGTTGGGTGTGTTGTTTGTTTCTTCTGTATCAAAAATCAAATAAAATAAAATTAATTAGACACATTTAGGGCCAATTTGGTATCTACGTACGTATTGAGAATAATTAATTGTAAAGTAATTAAAAAGTGAAACGTTTATTGTTTTAAAAATTTTGTGATCATAAACGAAAACTTCTTACATTTGCACAGAATTCTTTCTAGTTTATGTGGAAAAGAAAAATGTATTTAATTTCTCATTGTTTGAATAACTTTTATGCATCAGATTTTTCTTTCAATAGCTTTTGAGAAGCAACTTCCAAGCTCCTTCATGGAAGGGTTGTGACTTGAGTGTGAGACACTCCCAATTTTTTAAATAAGCATTTCTGAATTTGGGAATTACCAAACACTTACACCAGATTAAATTAATTCTATAAAAAGCTACGTACTTTCCTAAAACTCATCCAAATCTCAGTTACAGATCTTCTTTTAGTGACCCAAAACACCCATTAGCTATATATATATATATATATGCTCTACACTTATCATCCAACCAGATCATTTTTTTTTCTTTTGCTTTTCTTGCTAACCAAGATATTAGCTAGTCAACCAAGTCATACTTGTATTCCAATCCTGCCACCACATTTTTGGTGGCTGCTGTTTGTTGACATGCCACTAAAATTGAATCACATGCAAAAACAACAAGAAGAAGAAAGAAGTTGCCCTTTGCTTTTACTGAATTTCTTCTTCATTTCATGAGCTCCAATTATGATTCCCACTAAGACCCTCCTAAAAACCCAACTTAGTGCATGAGCTCACTCAAGTCTTGCCACCACATGCATCATTCTTGTGTCACCCTCCACTGCACATTATAGTGTGTTGTGCTCCCTTCAATTCCCTCTATTTAATTTCTTACCACATTCACTTTAAAATATCAAACTCCATGATATGAATGGTTCACACAGTATGTCTCAATTAGAGGCAAAAGGTTGGAAACGCGTACGGCCCCCAAGAAACGATCTGTCGTTCATTCCACCTTTTTGACTTTATACACTATAATTGCTTTCCCACAACACAAAACAATTAAGGTCCAGATAGAAATCCCTCATTGTAATTCCATGTATAAATTGAGTACTACTACTGCCTTTTTGAGACCCAACATTCATTCATTCACACAAGCTAGCTGCTTGTTCCTGCGCGCTTACTGCAAGTTCGATCAGCAATGGCGACCAGTACTCTCCTTCATCTACTTGTAGTCTTGTTGGGGTTTTCTCACCTCATCTGCTTCAGTGCTGTCCCAGTTACAAGTAATAATCGTAAATTACTTTTTCTAATTAATTCTCTTTCTTCTTCTTCTTCTTCTCCTCTTCTGACATGTTACTTTCGCCTGCAGGAATCGGAGGCCTTAAGCATATCGGACCTCAAGTTCATCAAACCATTGCAGAAGATAACAAACTGGTATTGGATCTGATGACAAAATTAAATATTGATAGTTGTCATGGTGAGACTTGCATTGTTTTTTCGGTCGCTGATGCATTAATTTCTATATATATTTGAATGCAGATGACCACAGAGATGAAATTTTATGAACAAATTAGTATCAGTGAAAGAATGGATGTGGAGCTCAATGACTACCCAGGATCAGGGGCAAACAACCGCCACACTCCCAAGGCTCAATATGGGAGATGTGTTGATTGCTAAACAAGATTTCTTGATCCAATTAAGCTAGTTTTGATTTTGTTATATGCATGTGGATTAGATTTTCTCTCTTGCATGATTTCTGAATTATTAAGTTTATTATCGATCTATTGGGGCTGAAATTAGGGGCGGGGGGATGACTGTAACTGTAGCCTGTAGGAATAGATGCATTAATTAATTAGGTGAAATTTGGATCAATCCAAATATATATATACATATGTGTGTGTGTGTGTGTGTGTGTGTGTGTGACAAGAGGAGTATGCATGTTTAGAGTAATATTAAAGTATGAATATCATGAAAGCCTTTGATGAAAGTTAGATACTATTTGCATGTGTGTGTAACCAGTTAACCACCAAATGGATGTTCTGAGTCTGACCACATTATGCAGGATTTCAAATACCATGTTCATATTAATTGCTAACTATATATCATTTACATGAAAGTGGTAATTTTCGTTTACTAAAAGGAGTTAAGGAGGTACAGTAAAAATTAAACAAAAGATAGAAAGCTAGATCGAAAATAAAGTTAAAACTCACCGCCTCTGTGATCAAAACCTCTAAAACTTACGCTTCTATGTATGGATGCATGAGAATGCTTTGTTCTTTTTCTTATTGGAGAATCAATTAACCAAGTTCTTCGAATATTACATAGTACTTAACAATTAGACGTAATTGCTTTTAAATAAGCAAGTGTTCGGTAAGCAACCAAAAACGAACCAGCTGGGTCTAAATTAATATCTCAAAGCAAGTGGATTAATTGTTAATTTTGTGGTAGATTTCCACTTTGATTGTCACTAATTAATTATTTCAAAAATGCTGGAAAGTTGCCTGCACAAATCTAAAGTTAGTAATGGATATATGATCCAGTCCTTAATTTAATCATACAAACGTATCTATCCATACCCTATATTGATAAGGCAGTAATAGTCTGGATGTTGGTGGAATATAAACAAACTAATATAGGCACATCTTAATCAACAAAAATTAACATATAATTAAGCAAGTGATTAATATATATGGTGTGAAATTGCACGATGATGTCGAGTTCAAATTAAAACTTTATTTATGGCCGTCCATTAATTCTTGTATAACTTTTTGCGCATCGATCACTTTCTTAATTCTTTAATTTTTTCATCGATCTCCTTCTTACTCGATCTTGGTACTGTTGACGTAACTTGTAAAATATAATGAGTACTCCGGCCAGTAAAACTCTTCTTGCTTGAAGTCGAATGATATTACGTTGCTTTCTTGATCCCTTGCTTTACTACTTTCTGAGACCCAATGCATGTCACCATATGCACATACGTTCTTGTGGCTCAAATTACAAGGTGGAACTGAGGATATATATATCTATCTCTCTCGCCACGTGTTTGTGCCCAATACAAGAAGTTGGGCCACGACTAGGTTTTCCTTAAAATCTGGATATATTTCCAGAAACACGAACAATCTTGATCAAAGAGATCAATAATTCAATATGGCGACCACATTCGAATTCTTGAACGTATGGATACTTTGGAACTCGGACGTCACTCTTTGGAATCGATACAACTTCTTGCCTAAGAGGGTTGAACAAGAAGTATATAATTCTTTAAACCTAGCTACTTGGTTGTAATTATAGCATGCAGTACGAGCTGAGCTCTGAGATAGTACGTTGCATCTTTTCTCTTTTCCAAGGCGTCGCCATCGTACTCCATCAAGTGCACGGCTGACGGTCTATCAGATCATCGGATGGGGCTGATGAGATTTTAGCGAGAAGCATAGGTTGAGGTACGACTGGTACAGTAGCCGGAGCAATGATCGAGTAAGCGCCATATATATGTGCTTTGTGAGAAAAATGGAATCGTGGTCGACTGTGTTCTTGAACATGCATGTTAGAGACACGTCGAAGACGACGTAGAGTGTTTATGGTAACGAAAAAATAAGAGAATTTATGAAATTCAAAACCCAAAATTTTAACATATTCTTCAATACACTCCCTTTAGTAACAACAGATCTATCACACCCTCATACTACAGTCTGTTGTTAAAAAAAATTCCACTTTACAGATTTTTATTGAGAAGTCACATACACGACATGGCGTAACAGTCACATCTAAAAATTTCTGAAAACAAAAGAATCTGATGGGTGGATTTACTATTAGACCCGATTTAGGATACTTGTTTTTTTTTTGGTAAAAGATAAGAAAACGAAAAAACAAAACAAAAGCGAAACGACGTCGGGGCGCAAGCCCCAAATTTGAACTGGGTCAATTCTGTATGTATCTAGCGAAATCAAAATCCCCACTCTGCAATACCCTAGAGTTGGGATCAAAACGTCAATTGAAATTCGCAGAAAGCCATCATCAGGTAAATTTTCGGTTCCTGTTTCGCTCTTCCTAGATTAATTAACGCTGCTACTTGTTTTCAATAGATTTGGGGTTTCCTCTCTTTTCTGCGCTGAGTGAAGTTGTGATTTGTGCTGTTTCTCTTAAATTAAATTTCTGATACAAGAACACAAATTTAAGTGGAGATGCCGAACAACAAGAGAGCCAATGTTGATGATATGACCAAAACCCAAAAATCCCAAAAACTGGAGAATGTCGATTCCGGGCCGTCAGAGAAAGCCCTCCCGGAGTTGTTGGGTTTCTCTCCGCGGCGGCCGAGAGTGGTCCTCACCCCGCATCAGTACAAGTACTGCGCCCAGGCCCTGAAATTCTTCAAGGACAAGCTCCAGAATCCTGGCCAGATGAACCAGGTGTTCGATGAGCTATATGATGAGACTGAGATGGAGAAGAGTTGCAATGTGGGTCTCAACAGTGCCAATTGGAGGAAAAATCGTTACGATGAAATCGTTCCGTTTGACGAAAACAGGGTTGTTCTGAAAGAGTCTTCCACTAGGGGAGGTGACTACATCAATGCCAGCTTCGTCACGACAGGTTCGTCTCGGTTTATTGCAACACAAGGTCCACTCCCGAATACCTATGAGGATTTCTGGGAGATGGTCATCCAGTACCGTTGCCCCGTTGTCATTATGCTTACTAGCTTGGATACTGGTAAATGTGGAGATTATTTTCAGGCACAAGACCGGAGAGAATTTGGGAATGTGTGTATAGTCACCAAGTGGATTACAACTAGTGACACTAATTCTTCGTTAGTGTTGCGGCTTTTGGAGGTGAGGTATAAGCAGGGGTCCGCGGAGCCACCCATGTCTGTGTTGCATATTCACTATCCTGGATGGCCTGACCATGGAGTTCCCACCGACACCACTGGTGTTCGTGACATTCTGAATGGATTGATATATCAAGTGGCACCACCGGAGCTTGGCCCCATTGTGGTGCACTGCAGCGCAGGTATTGGGAGAACCGGAACATACTGCACAATTCATGACACTTTGAAGAGGATTCTTTCTGGGGACATGTCTGCTTTAGATCTCGGTGATACAATAGCCACATTCAGGTCTCAGCGAGATGGAATGGTCGAAACCCTGAAGCAATATCGGTTCTGTTATTCTGCCATCGTTGATGAATTGGAAGACCTCATCTCGAATCATGGAGATGAAGAAACAGTGGAATGAGCTCGGCTCCAAAGAGGTAGCTTACATTGCTCATTGTGGTCATTTCTTTCCTGGTGAACATTTTTCTTAGAGGCTTTTTAGCCTTTGCTAGTTTCTTATTGATTGAAGTAATTTTTATCAATCAGCTCCATTTGACATGCCATTAGCCCATTACATTATGTAATTACTTGTTTTAGTTGCAAGTTGAAGCATTGCTTGGACTACTTTCGGGACCTGAGAGTAGTAACTAGAAAATCATATAGGTTGGTGCCCTTCTCTGCTTTCTCTAAGTAGATTGATATCTTTTCTACTATTGATAAGCATAATTCGAATAAAACCAAAGAAATTGTATATTACTTCCTCCTGCTACAATCTATTTGCCAGTGAATTTGCCATGGCTTTCCAGAAACACCAAGCCGAAGTGATTTCCCTTCAACCAAATTACCGTAAGACTCGAGGGAAATCAGGCTCTTAGTCCAATTATGGATCATTGATATTGGACACTTGACGAGTTTCACAGAAACACTACTCGTCGGAATCTTGTAGGTATTAGTTATGCTATCCAATCCCATTGCTAGCCAATCAACGCCACCGTCGACCGGAACTTGAACGTTACTCGTCGGAAGCATTAGCACTTCTCCCTTGAGAGGATTGAATAAGAAGCACGGCCCTGAACAGTTGATATCTTTGAAGCAAAACAAGTTGCAGAAAGCAAATTGTAGATCGTAATTGTACTCAACCAGGTTGCATGAGATGTGTGACCTAATTGCATCTTCTCTCTTTTTCAATGACGTGCCATCGTATTCAATCGAGTGAAAGGCCTCTATTGAGCATCTGAGGTCTGAGTAGGAATGGTATGATTTAGCAAGAAGCATAAGTTGAGGTACTTCGGCGGCAGCACTAAGTAAACGCCATGTGTGCTTTGTAACAAAAGAGGGTATTATATTTACAAGACTTTGAGATTCACCAAGTTCAAATCCGGTTTGGATTTGGTGGAGTTGGTACTTCTTCTCGTTGACTAGGAAAGGAATTGCTTTGAATAAGCATACATGTTGGGGAGTTCCCTTGAAGTATATTAACGTAATCATAATTAATTTTTGGTAGTGGTAATTAAACTAACTCCATTATATTTGAGTTCAAACCTCATGGAGATTAATGCTAAAATGTGTATAGAATGAACAACTATAGGCTTTATTAAAAAGGAAAACCTGAACAATAAGAATTAAGAAACATACATATTTTAGTTTGCAAACCATATAACTGAAGGAAAAACTGTTTAATCATCTCCAAGCGAGAAAGTGCTTTATGAAATAAGCAGTACATGTGATTAAGTTGTAGCTTTAAAAATTGAAGTACACATTCATTCTTTGTTAATCCTGATCTGGAGATGGAGCAATGGCAGGTGCTGAGGAAGGAGCATTGCCTTGATCAACACGCGTGAACCCGAATTTCTTGATGAGCTCATTAGCAATAAGCTGGTTAGCGCTATCTGACGGGTGGTACTCATCCCAGAACACATATTTGCTTCTATCTTTGCACAGTACTGATGCAGGCACACATGTTAGAGCTGGTCGTATTTTTCCGAATGAGCAGCATGGTGAGTCTGAGTTACTGAATCCTATTTGAACCCCAAAAAGAAAAAGAAAAAGAAAAAATGAGAAATAGACTAAAGGGTGTGCATCAATATATATTCTAGAATGTTATAAAAAGCACATCAAAAATACCATATTGACTTGGATTGGTGATGACATTATTGACAACATCATAAGCATCACCAAATTTATAGCTGGAGTTAGGAAGTTTGGTGTTCAAATCTTGCATTAGCTTGCTTCCAGCTTTGTTGAAGCTGAGAGCTAATTTGTTTGTTCTATCTTGACAATCCCCAGATGTACTTAGAACCCTCTGCAGTGGAATACAACCCATTGGTCCTAACCCAAACACCATCAGCTGCCTTGCTCCTAAACCATGCAATAGCTACTCAAAAACAACGCATACACAAAAGTTAGGAAAATATAATCATCAATTTGCAGAAAGAAGAAGCTAGCAGCTTTGATACATTTCGATTTAACCTGAAGCTGTGCCTTTAGTGTTTCCATCAAGTAGTCAATGAAGCTATCGTCGTTGTAATTCCACGAATCGCTGTAGACTGGCATCAAGTAATTGTTAATGAAGTCATTGCTGCCTAAAGCGACCACGTAACGAGCTCCTTGGAAGAACTTCTCTGCTGCCTCTTTGCCAATTTTGCTCTTTATCAATGTTTGTGTCCCTTCAAAAAGCTCAAGTTGCTTGGAGAGTGAAAACCTTTGAATCTGCAAGAGGTTACAATGTTAATTTAAGCAAGAGGCTAGGGTACATATATAATATTTAGGGATTGCAACTTACAAATAAGCCACCAGTTTCATTCAAGATCCCACCACCTCCAGAAGCATAGTTCACTCCATTTTCGAGTATCATGTCTTCGGTTAAAGATGGGTCTAGAAATGCAGGTGGCCTTGGCAGACCCATTTTATCACCTAAGAAAATAAACAGATCAAAAGGCAACACAAAACATAACCAACCTTTTCAAAATTATAGCCCTCAAGTAGTGCTCGAGGTGGCTCAAACCCACTCGAGCACTGCTTGTTCAGGGCTCGACGATCGAGGTGTTACCTATTATATCAGAAACTGTACGGCCATTAGAGAACCTCCCATTAGGCAATCCATTGCCAAAATCAATACCATACCAGGGCAAGCTTGCTTGGGCGAGGCTCTTGCTTAAGTACTTGTTGTTTCCAACATCTGAGAGAGAGTCGCCGAATATAAACTGCACCAATTTGCAGCTGTGACCATCAATTAGGATGCCAAAGATGGTCACAACCAATATTGCTACTCCCACCTTGAGCTTCATGGTTGCTGATAATCAAGCAGATCAATTTGTGTTGGATTTGAGCACATGTGGATGGATTTATAAATGTGTAGGGAATGTTTTTGGATTTGGGAAAAACAGAGAAGGTGGTTTGATAAACCAACTCAACTACCTTCGGTTTTGGTTACAAGTTATACACAAATTTACAACGGTATGAGTCTGAAAGTGCCATATGTTAATTAAATGATATATAGTAATGTGAAATGTAAAGGGATTATGTATTGTGGGTTCACCAACCCATCTAGATTTCTTGAACTAAGCATAATTATGAAACAATATTAATCTGGAGTTCTCTTTCAACATGTTGGGCAAACCATATATATGCCTAGGCAATGTGCACTGTACTTTGAAAGTTGAGTGATCTGGTTCTTCAAGTAATGAAGTTCAACTCCCATTTCCTTCTTTTCCCATCGTCCAATTGTTTTCTAAACTCTTTCCAAAAAAAAAAATTGTTTTCTAAACAAAAATTGAAAGTTATGTTCCCTCTTTGTTTGCATCTCTTTTGTCTTGTTAATAAAATAGGGGAGGTGATTTGGTTTATCTTTTTTTTTTTTGACTAGAGGGTATGATTTGTGTTGACTTAATCTCATGAATTATTTTCATTTAATTCCTATTATTGAAAAATTAATATATCACACCACGTAATAAATAAGGTCTATTTTTCTTCAAAAGTCATGCCAACAATTTTCTTGAACAAGCAATGGTTACATGGATATCATTTTCGATCCAACTCATAAGCTCATTAGCAAACCACTAACCAAGGTGCTAAGCTTGGCCAAGTAAACAAAAATGAGTCCACGCCTTGGTTAAGATAAAACTTATTTCATTATTTATTACGAAAATTTTACAATAGATCAATGCACGGTCAATATACATAGACTAATTGGAGTCATTCTATCCTTGCATCAAATTGGTCTATATTATACGTTTAATTATTTCTGTTGTTGACTAAAAAGAGATTGGGATTAAAAAAAAGTTGTTGTAATATATGCGAAAATAGGGGATTAAATTGTAATACATGAAAAACTTGGGGAAAGTAGTTGTAATATTTCAGAATCTGGTACCAAAATGAAATAAGTTAAAACTTGGGTTATAATGTACCGTGTCAATTATGACAACTATTATTTACAAGCCGTAATTAAAAGTTACATACAGAACACTCCAACATACTGGGTTACGTGGCAGATTTCCGTTGATTGCATGTATGAGACAGGCGACCCCACCTGAACGAAACGCGTCCATCGAAAAAAAACACAACGTGGCATGAAGTCACCCACTACAAAGTCCAACGCAGTAAATCATAAAAATCCAAAAAAACCAACCCAAAAATCTATCCAGATATCCCAATAAAATCCCAGCCCTCCATCCATCAATCCAACGGCCACTTCTCCCCCTCATATCTAAAACCATATCCTCCAAAAACATAAAAATTCACACTCTCTGCTCGCACTCACTCTGCTCCTCCGAACTCCACCACCAAAAATGGCCTCCATTGCTCTCAAGTCCTTCATCGGACTCCGCCAAACCACCCTAGAAAAGCCCAACTTCACTTCCCAATCAAAGCCCACTTTCACCCCCAGAAGATTCCACGTCCTCGCCGCGAAGACCAGCCCCAAAGTGGCCGGCCGGAACCTCCGGGTCGCCGTGATCGGCGGCGGCCCGGCGGGCGGAGCAGCCGCCGAAACACTGGCCAAAGGAGGAATCGAAACGTTTCTGATCGAGCGTAAAATGGACAACTGCAAGCCGTGCGGCGGAGCGATCCCGCTGTGCATGGTCGGCGAGTTCGACCTTCCGCTGGACATCATCGACCGGCGCGTCACCAAAATGAAAATGATATCGCCGTCGAACGTGGCGGTGGATATCGGGCAGACGCTGAAGCCGCACGAGTACATCGGGATGGTGAGGCGGGAAGTGCTGGACAATTACCTCAGGAACCGGGCCAGCGAAAACGGGGCGAATGTGATAAACGGGTTGTTTCTGAAGATGGATAGTCCGAGTCCGGGAAATGCCACCGCGCCCTACGTCTTGCATTACACGGAGTATGACGGCAAGGCCGGTGGGGTCGGCGTCAAGAAGAGTTTGGAGGTGGATGCTGTGATTGGGGCCGATGGGGCTAATTCCAGAGTCGCCAAGTCCATTGATGCCGGTGATTATGAGTATGCTATTGCCTTTCAGGTACCATCGATCAATTAACTTGCATTCTCTTAATTTAATACTAATCACTTGCTGAATTGGGTTTAATTTGCATGTAGGAAATTGCTGTGTACGTAATTACTGATTAGAGAAGGAAATCAATGAACTAAATTTGCAGTCAGTCAATTAGCTAGTTTTAGTGATCGGTAAATAAAATTGCTGCTCTTGGAGAAAATAGGTTCCAGTCGGTAGAAATAGTAGTTAAAAGTGCTTTAGCATTTGGAATTTGTAATGAACAAATAGATGTGCTTCCTGCAAAAGCACTTCCCTCGATCAATATCTTGTTAAATTCTCGATGACTGTTTTTTCAGGAGAGGATCAAAATCCCTGATGATAAGATGGTGTACTACGAGAATCTGGCGGAGATGTACGTAGGTGATGATGTGTCGCCGGATTTTTACGGGTGGGTTTTCCCAAAATGTGATCATGTAGCAGTTGGAACTGGCACTGTGACTCACAAAGGAGACATCAAGAAGTTCCAGCTAGCAACAAGAAACCGAGCCAAGGACAAGATACTAGGCGGCAAGATTTTACGAGTTGAGGCACATCCGATCCCTGAACACCCCCGGCCGCGAAGGCTAGCGGGGAGAGTAGCTTTAGTTGGTGATGCAGCCGGGTATGTCACGAAATGCTCGGGTGAAGGTATCTATTTTGCAGCCAAGAGTGGAAGGATGTGCGCCGAGGCGATAGTAGAGGGTTCGGAGAATGGGAAGAGGATGATAAACGAAGGGGACTTGAGGAAGTATTTGGAGAAGTGGGACAAGACTTACTGGCCGACTTACAAGGTGCTCGATGTGTTGCAGAAGGTGTTTTACAGGTCCAACCCGGCGAGGGAAGCGTTTGTGGAGATGTGTGCAGATGAGTATGTGCAGAAGATGACCTTCGATAGCTATTTGTATAAGAGGGTTGTGCCTGGGAATCCTTGGGAGGATTTGAAATTGGCTGTGAATACCATTGGGAGCTTGGTTAGGGCTAATGCACTCAAGAAGGAGATGGAAAAAATTAGCGTGTAGAATCAAGGCATTGTAATTTGTCTAAATTTAAATTTTTTTTTTCTGTCTTGTGTAATAATATTAAGTACAATCTCATTGGAACCAACGGATTGAGTGACATGGATTGAGTTGGGTTTGTTGCTTGAGAATTACTGTTGTAATACTTTTACCTAACCCAAGAAATAAATTCAAATTTAAGAGATACAAAAAGAAAAGTATTGCATCCAAATGCTATTTTGGAAGAGATGATTTCATAAAATTAGAAAGAGAATCTATAGCTTTTGGTTTAATTTTCTTGTACTAAAAGAGTAAAAGGAGTACGAAGAAGAAGTAAATGACGAAAGACTTGCGTAGATTAATCGTGGCCGTTAATTAGAAAAGAACAAATTTGGTAGATTCTTGCGCATAAAGTGGGGTAGGTTAAGGTGTTATAAAAAAAGGGTGTGGATTCGCCCGAGGCCCATTGACGGAGTTTCTCACAAACAAAAACCCAAGAAACTCCAAATAAAACCCACACACTTTCTTCCTCATTTTAGCCTTCCAAACTCGTCTCTGAGCTATCTGGTTGGTGTGGCCGTTCAACAACTTCAAGGTTGGCCTCCTCTCCAATTCTATTTGATTTCCGTTTCTCAGATTGGATTAGGTTATTGAAAATATCTGTCATGTTCACCGATCTGTGACTTTTGGTATCAGATCTGGTGGCTCTATATATTTGTTGCTTCTGGAATTAATCATAATAATGTTTGTTCATTATATAGATAATTAAGAATTTATTCGATTTGGGGAATTGTGTCTGAGTTTAATTTAGATGTAAAAATCTGTGTTTTTTTTGTGTGTGTGTTATTGAATGAGATTTTGTGTAACACACAGAGTGCGAGAGATGGCAGCAACAGCAGCAGGAGCAGCTACCCTTTCCATCGGAACCACATGTTCCGTTGGCCGCAAAGGAGTGTCAAAGCCTTGTGCTTTGAGGTTGAGCTCCCAAAACCCTCTCAAGAGTTTCAGTGGCCTCAAGTCAACAACCGCATCTTTGGCTTGCGAATCCGAGTCGTCCTCATTCTTTGGCAAGGAAGCCACTGCAGCTATTCGAGCTTCTTCGTTTGCTCTCAAAGCCCACAAGGAAGCCTCGGTGGTTCAGCAGCCGCAGGCGTCGTATAAAGTAGCTGTTCTCGGAGCGGCTGGGGGGATTGGCCAGCCCTTGGCTCTTCTCATCAAGATGTCCCCTTTGGTCTCTGCCCTGCATCTGTACGATATCGCCAATGTCAAGGGTGTTGCGGCTGATCTCAGTCACTGCAACACTCCCTCCCAGGTTCTGGATTTCACCGGAGCTGATGAGTTGGCGAAATCTTTGAAGGGCGTGGATGTGGTTGTCATACCCGCCGGAGTTCCAAGGAAGCCTGGCATGACCCGTGATGACCTTTTTAACATCAATGCCGGCATTGTGAAGAACTTGATTGAGGCTGTTGCTGATAACTGTCCTGATGCTTTCATTCACATCATCAGTAATCCGGTTAACTCGACGGTGCCAATTGCGGCTGAGGTTCTGAAGAAGAAGGGTGTTTATAACCCAAAGAAGCTCTTTGGTGTTTCTACTTTGGATGTCGTGAGGGCAAACACATTTGTTGCTCAGAAGAAGAATCTGAAACTGATTGATGTTGATGTCCCAGTCGTCGGGGGACATGCTGGGATAACTATACTGCCCTTGCTGTCAAAGACAAAACCCTCAGTCAGCCTCACAGATGAAGAAGTTCACGAGCTGACTGTTAGGATTCAGAATGCTGGAACCGAAGTTGTAGAGGCCAAGGCAGGTGCTGGGTCTGCAACATTGTCCATGGCATATGCCGCAGCTAGATTTGTTGAGTCGTCTCTCCGTGCACTGGATGGAGATAGCGATGTCTATGAGTGCTCTTATGTGGATTCAAATCTGACTGAGCTTCCGTTCTTTGCATCAAGAGTTAAGATTGGAAAGGAAGGAGTTGAAGCTTTGATACCATCTGACCTCCAGGGCCTGACAGAGTACGAGCAAAAGGCTCTGGAAGCACTCAAGCCAGAACTGAAATCCAGCATCGAGAAGGGTATTGCATTTGCCAACAAGCAACCAGTGGCTGCCTAGACTGCTATCATCTGAAGCTCCTCCTCATTCTAATGAATGCAGGGATATAAAGAAATCTGGTTATTTTTTCTTCGGATTTAGCTTTGCAACGGTACTTTCGATTTTGCAGAATGAAGTTTATATCATTCCATTTTTCTATGTCGAAGCGCTTTTGGGAGGAAATATAGAGTTGCTTCTGTTGTTGTAGATGAAGAAGGTAGACAGTTTTGAAATAACTTCGCTCCCCAGATGGTTAGTTTTTAGGAATATCATGTATTTCTCCTCCCTCTGGCATTGTATGCAAGACTTGAGCTAGTCTGTGATGCAACAAATAAATTCTAAAACATATGAATTCCTACTTTCATGACAGTATAAGTCTTACTTTGTGAGCACAGATGATGATTTCTGAATTTGAATTATAAACAAGAAATGTCTGAAAATATGCATGCCTTAAATATTTCATCATTGGAAAAATTGGCAACAAAAGGTACATTCAATCGGGAATTTCAACACGAGCTTCCACATTTTGTCTTCCAAATAATCTAATCACTGTCACTTCACCGTAACTTTTCACTACCATCTATACAACTCTACAGTGTTGCTTCCAACCCAGCGATTTCATTTGCATAAAATGTACCCAGATAACATGTTTGAATATTCCTACCAATAGCCATTGCATGAGCAGCTTCCCTCCCAAAAATGATGAAACCGGGTGCGGTCTCTAACAATTATCTTTCTGTTATAAACCCCTGAGAGAATCATTGCAAAATTGTGGCAATCAACACAGGTGCGAAGATTCTTGGCCACTCTAATCGTCGTGCCGGGTGCAGTTGCCAGCACTCCAAAAGCTATAGCTAATTTCTCGCTGTGATAAGAGAGTGCATATCCCTTCTCTTCAGCCCCCATGTTGTGCAATTCAGATGATACATCAGCAACATAACCAGCAATCTTCAGCTGACTATTGATCTCATCCAGCATTTTGTAGATTTCATCCTTCCTTGGATGTGAAACATCGTCCACGAGAAACTCATGGACAGTTCCTTTCAGTATAATTGTGCTGCAGCCTGGTGTAGTTTGAATTGCTTTTTCCCTCACAAACTTCCTCACTTCTGCTAGCTTCTCCCAGTTTCCAGCTGAAGAGTAAATATTCATTAACAGAACATAGTCCCCTGCCTCTTGAGCCTTGAGTTCCATCAAATGACCAAACACACGTTCCCCAAGGGTATCATGGTTATGAATTTTGCATGCCCCAAGTAAGGTCCTCCATATTTTCGAATCTGGTTTGATATCCATCGACATTATAAGCTGATAGGCCTGATCGAGTCGACCAGCACGACCCAAAAGATCAACCAAACACCCATAGTGATGGACATTAGGCACTACTCCAAACTCTTTGCTCATGCGATCAAAAATATTCATTGCTTCATCGACCAACCCGCAATGACTGCAAGCAGAAAGGACACCAGTAAAAGTCTGTTCATCAGGTAAAACACCCGTCCTCTGCATCTCTCGAAATGCTTCAATAGCTTCTCTACCATACCCATTCACTGCAAGGCCAATAATCATTGCACTCCATGAAACCACATTTTTACCCCGCATTCCCTTAAACACCTCATAAGCCTTGTCCAAACACCCACACCGCGAATACATAGTTATAAGAGAATTACACAGATTAGAAGCACCAATATAGCCATGTTCTTCGATGTACTTATGAACCCGTTCGCCAAACTCTAACGCATTCAAGTTGGCACAAGCTTGGAGCATAAGTAAGCAAGTAACATCATCAGGTTGACATCTATAAGTTTCGCTCTGCATGATGTCAAACAAACCCAAAGCATCCCTGCTGCGGCTGTTATGCAAACAACAAGAAATCAACACATTCCAAGCAACAGTGTCTCTCTGAGGAATTTCATCGAACAGCTTACATGCATCATCGTCCTCGCCACAAATGGAGTACAAATCCATCAATGTAGTGAGCAAACGAGTGTCTGATTGATGCCCATCTCTCACAATCCTAGCCTGCACCTGAATTCCTCCTAATAAATACTTGACTCTAACACAACACTTGATCACGAAAGACGACGTCAAAGGATTGCCACGAAGGCCTCGCCGTCGCAAATCTCGGTACATATAAATCCCCTCCTCGGGCGAATCACTCATCGAGTAAGCTCTAATCACTGTGTTGTAGTGAATAGCATTGGGTTTAGGAATCTGGTCCAAGAATTGGCGGGAATAGGTCAAGTTTTTGAGTGGTGGTGAAAGTGAAATTAGGGACAAGAATTGGAAGCAAATTGTAGAGTCCAGAATGAGGGATGATCCGACAATGTGGGCGTGGATTTGGAGCAAATGGGGTTTGTGGGTGCATGATTTTATGAGGGAGAGCAGGGACTCTTTTCGGGTTTGAGTGTAGGAGATGAGTTTGGTCGGGTTTTGTTCGTGATGGGGTTGTGGGGAGTTCAATGTTGTTGGGTTTTGGTTTGAGGAATGGCGGACTAGTGGTTGGTCGGACGAGGTTTTGAAGAGTGAGGCCAGGCTGGTGGTGAAACGAGTAGAAGAAATGTTGTGATCTTTGAGATGTGAACAGTTTGAGCGAAGTGGCTGTGACATTGCAGTCATCTTCCACTCTGCTTTCAAATTATGACGTGAATTTATTCTTGCCGTACTATGTTTGCTCTCTCTCTATTTTTTTTTTTTTCTGAAAAATAAAAAATCACAAATTTAAAAATTCGAGTGGAATTAAACAATAAATATCGTAGAAACCAAAGCATTATGTTTAAGCACAATATTTTCTTATCTTTCATTGTCCAAAAAAAAAATAGCACAATATCCTATTTTATTTGGACAGTATATATGTTGAGACTTGAGAGAAGTTAATTTCAATACATACTTGATATAAGTCGTAATTGATAAGGGGGGGGCTTTCGATTTCTTAACGCTCGAGGTATTGGATGAGAGAAACTCTCCATCTAGTTTCGTCGCTTTTCTCCTTGTGGGAAAAGGAAACGTCTTGACGAGAAAAGGAAACATCGCCTTTCTCCTTTTTGGTCAACTAAATATTACTACTTTCAAAAAATCAAATTTTAATATCTCATATCAATTTTAGAGATACTTGACGAGAATCACGAGATTAAATCAAAGAACTAATCTACTCTATGTATTGAAGAAAAGTAAAAAATAAAATCAAGCGCCTACTTGATTGACCAATAACATGTGCTAAAGATGATGACATCTAGTTCAAGTGCCAGAAAGATCGATGTGTTGCAACTGTAGAGAAAGTAACCAGTTGAGTCCCCCAGTGCTCATATGAACTACTAACTGAAACCATGTGTGTAAATATGAGCAAATTCACAAAACCAACCTAATAAATTACCACCAAAAGAAAACTAAATGACTAATTGGGAGCTCTGGCTATTAGTCTCGATCTTTTATATCATATCATAATGCTAGATGAAAAGGAATCAGACAAGAGCGACCTAATCTCTTCGTCTTCCTCGTCTCCTCGATTGTCAAGATTAGCCATGGACTTGCCTCCACAATTACTAATGGTGCCGAAATTAGAGGAATGTGGTTGATAATCAATCAGATTCATCCCCATGATCTTTCTCTTCTTGTAGTTGGCCTTAAAACAAGCTTGTCTCAAGCGCTTGGTATTGTCCTCCAGTTGCATATCAGGGGCATCCTCCATCAGCTTCCTCTCCCTCTCCAATAACTCAATCGCATTCCGAAGCTTCTCTTCGCTTTCCTCGTCTTCCTTCCCCAACTCCTTCATACAAAAGCACAACAAGATATGTGATAAACCATCAAAATTTTGATTTTTGATACAAAAAAATTGTTTGTTACTTTTTAGACGTTCTATATACCAATGGTATAAAAACCTGAAATTTCATACTTTTAGGTACCTGAATGTTCCGGATTAGGGTTTGGAGACTGGTGAGCTTTCGATGGGGCCAACGACGAATACCCAACTCGCGACACCTTTTCTTCAAAAGGGTCAAGCCGATGTTGAGTTCTTTCGCTGCCTGAGTTATCGGCATGTAAAAGTACTGGGAGATTGTTTCCCTAGACAACAATCTCGATGACGAACAGCTTCGAGTACTATTACTACTTTTCTCTTCTTTGATTCTCATGCACCGCCTCTTCACCTGCCTCTCTTCACCCAAGTGTTCTCTATTAGCACCATTTTGATCTTCATTGCTATGTACCAGTAAAAGAGGTTGTTGTTTTTGTTGTTGCTCTTCTTGTTGTTGATGATGATTAGGGCGCTCAAACCCAGAAGCAAACAAGTCATTGTGAGATCCAATCTCATTTCCATCTCCAAACAAAATATCCTCTCCTACATATATATATTCAAACAATTAATTACACATATATAGACTAAACTGAAAACTGAAAGAGCTAGCTAGGGTCTGTATTTGAATATTGATCCTCACCTTGAAATACACTTCGAATGGGTTGAATATCAAGAGAGGAGTAAAGAGGGTCATGATGAAGATTCATACAAGTCTCCATGAAAGGAAGATCATCAACAAAGCTGTAGTCTTGCATCATCGGAACTTCATATTGCCAGTCCAGAACTGGGGCATACCCACTTCTCCTCCAATCAAGAATCATAAGATTAATGTTTAAGTACAAATTTGAAGAGAAAACAAATTAGAGAAATGCAGTTAGCAGATCAAACATTAACCAATACCTGAAATCAACAGGAGAAAATTGAGGTGGGAATGAAAATGAGTGGTCATCCTTGGAAACTACCCAATTAGGATTACTCAAGAGGGAATGAAGATGGTGACTCTTCATTGTCATTGCACCCAAATCGAGAGAGAGAGAGAGAGAGATTAATGGCCGGTTGTGTATATAAATGTGGAGTACTGTGATCGAATTGAGGAAGAAGAAGAGGCAAATGGTGAGTATATATATATAGGCATATATAGATATATGCATGAATGAGCACTACTACTACCAGTGTTGTAATTAATCATTGTGTTACTGCGTAGTGAGAGTTACAAGAAGGTAGTATTAATTACTTGCTAAACACGTCCTTAAATTGGATTTATTAGATTTAGAGGCCGGGCTTCATCATCATCATCATTAGCCTACATGAACGTGCGCCGCCACAACTCCTCCTCCTTTTCATACCTACATAATTTCATTATTTTTCCTTCTTTCAATTAATCTTTCTCGGTTTTGGCTAGATATGCATAGTGATATAGTAGTACGGATTCTCTAGAGATTCATTGTCCCTAATTTATTTGGCTTGATTATATATATATATATATATATATGATTGCAAAAAATAAAAAATAAAAGATCATATATGTATACATAGGAGGTGCCTGCATGCTTGCCAAGTGTGATTTTCCCTCCAATTTGGGCACTAAAAACTTGGACTTACTAGCTAGCTAGTTACTAATTACTATCATTTTGTAGCCTAGCTTAGTCATTTTTCCTTATTAGCTAGGGTCGGCATCTCTTTATTTGAAGGCAAAATAAAATAAAAGTGAGAGGATCTTCCACCTTCTTCTGAAAGTTTGAGATGATTCTTTGTGAGCATGACAAAAAATGGGGTGTTCTATATATGCCTTCACATACATGCATGCATTGGCAATATTACATTTAATTTTGAAAATAACATTTAAAAAAATTCGGATTTTTACATATATGCATCTAACGTACCAATAATCATTTACAAATTAAGAGCTGATTAATCATTTTTTGGGTTTATTAAGATTGAAGGGAACTTATTCGTGGGGGGAAGAGTTACTGCTGTGCAATGCCATTATTGTCCTGTCATTATTCATTACTTTCTATAATCAGTTAGAAATGTTCTGATTAATTATAGCCAAACCATTTCATCTTGTAGCCTACTTATTGCATATGAGTAGTGGTGGCCCATTAATTACCGTCTATAATCGGCTTTAAAACATTCAGAAGGTTTTAGTGGTGGGAGATGACCTGATGAGAGTTAAACAAGTAATGATTGATTACACAATCCAAAATCTTCATCCAAGTTTAGGGTTCATCCGAAAAGAAGTTTGATTTGTCAGTAGAATTAGCAAATAAGCAAAATCATGGAAAATCTTTTGTCCAATTTCTCTAACACTAGTCTATTGGTAATGACTACGAATAACCAAAAGCAAAATATACTACCAAATTGCCAATCTTGTTCAGATCCTTATAATGGTTACAAGGTTTTGATGGCTCGGTCCATCACTTTCCATTTCAAAGTATGTCTTTCTCTTTCTGTGTTTTCTAAACTTGTAAGATCACCAGAAGTACATAAAAAGATACTGAAACAGCAGAGCACAAAATGATGTCCAAGCAACAGCAAAATCCATTAGTAATCAAAATTTGGATAATACAACAGTTTTAGCTATGATAAAATAGAAGGGAAATAATAAGCTGGTCCAAAACTTTTCTTCTTCAAACCTCTGCTAAACTCAAACTCCAGGAAGGGGAACGGGCGACTATGATTCAGTTTCTTGACCTACCCCTTCCACGACCACGCCAGCCTCCTCTCCCCCCACCACCCTTGCCGCCACCCAAGGCTTTGTTGGCATCAGAGTTTGATTTCATGTTCTCTGGCAAGGGAAGTATATGATCCACACACTTTCTGAAACTAAAATCATCACTAGCTCCATCTTCCCTAATGAGGAAGTAGCACCTACTTCTATACAATGGATGGAACCGGACTTGGAAAGCCTGGATCCCTCCACCAATCTTTTTATCAGGCTCAGCGTGACCCTTCTTGAGCAAGTCCAGCAAAACCAGATATTCATACTGCACCATAATACAACAAGAGATTCAATCAAACGTTTCAACAGATACTATATCTCAGGATATAATTCAAGATGAGAATCAATCAAACCTTCAGTCAAATTAAGAAACTATAGACCACTTCCACAAAGCATTTTTTGAGAATTTTAGGAGGACTATAGCTAATGCCCTCATTTAAAAACACACATACATATGTACAATGTACATTCATACATGTAGTGTGTGTGTGCGCACACGCGCAACATAATTTCAATTTCAGCACATTGACTCCATAGTGAAGTCAACAAATGAGGGCATATGTATCTACAGGGTGTCATCATGATGTGGAAGCAAGGTGAAATGACATATGTATTGATGTATGTATAATTGATTATGCATGTACAAGATATTGCTCCAAGTTTATGATGCCTTAACGCAAGCTGTACTTTAGTAGGACATTACCTTTCAGCCAAGATTTGATTGTCTAGAAGATAAAATGACATAAACATCCACTTACAATGGGAATTTGACAAGGGTTCAGATTTTTTTGTACACGTTAGGGATACATATAAAATTTTCAGGTGAAGCTAACATCAGAAGTTAGAAAACTTTCCAACTAATTCAGGATAACGTCATGCAGCATTCCTACCAAATTTTTAGATCCAGAATATAAAATAACACTTGAAAACCCAAAGTAAAAGCACCCTAAATCCAAGTTTGTGCAACACCAGAAGTAAAGATATCAACTCCAACTTCACTAATTACAAGGCAATGCCATATTAACACATGTAGCTAATCAGTAAATCCTAAACACAAGAATGAACTAGGAAATTTCACCATTATAACTAGTGGAAGGTGAATTTAAACTTGGGTATCAACCACAAGCTACAAGCCCCCCAACTGGAGCAATCAAATGCTGAGAAACATTTGACCCTTCTCGATCATAGACCAAACAAACCAAAATTCCCAAAATCGCTCAACAACGAGACAGCCAGATTGCCACATTCTTTGATTCTTACACAGTAACAAAAAGTTCCAATTTTCTCTCTATAATCCATCCAAATATCCAAACTATACCCTAAAATAATGTTAGTGAAACACTAGGCATGTCAACTCCACCTTCAACATCTACAACATAAAACCATTAACAATGGCATATTAACATTGTAGCCAAATCCTAAATCCTCGACACAATAATTAACAGGGAAATTTCACAAAAACCGCAACTGTCAAAATTTTGACACAAAACAATGACTTGGGGAGGGGAATCAAACTTGAGTATCAACCACTACACGATAAACCCCACTGCAACATTCAAAATTTTGAGAAAGCAATTGACACTTGCTCCGTCAAATACAAGCCAAAACAGAATTTCTCAAATCCCTACTTCAGCAACACTCAAATATTTCACACACGCAATAATTCATATACATTAGCAAAAAGTTTCGATTTTTTTTCCAACAAAGTTCCAAACTTGAAAGCAAAACCAAACGTAGCTCACAAAATTAATATAACTAAATAGCTTTTTTCTGTTACCTTATTAATATTAAGATCGGTAGGCCAGTAATGGAGAAGCTTATAGAAATAGTCGAACATCTCAACGGCGGAAGCAAAACTCTTCGGACCCAAGCTGACCCGACCCGACTCCTTGTCTCCTTCCCCTAACTTCTCCAACCTTTTCTCTTCAGCTGACTTCTCCTCCACCTTCGTCTTCTTCGCTACACCGTCGCTCTCCTCCTCCTCTTCCCTGGCCCGCTTAGAGTTTGCCTCGCCGTTTGCGGGCTCCGATTCTGTGCCGGCATCGTCTGGTTTTTGGGCCGCTAAGGTTTCGAGGTCCATGTCCTCGGCTGCGGTGGCATTGGTCTCGGCGAGTTCTGGGACTGGCGTCTCTGCCATGATCGAGTGTGTGGAGTTTTTTTTTTTTTTTTTAGCAGAGAGAGAATGTGTGTGAAGTTGTGAACTGTGAAGCTAAACCCTAGATTTTTGTCCTATTATATATAGGCAGCAGTATCGGGCTTTTTTTTTTTTTGGCAAGTGAGTATCGGGCTTTTCTTAAGGCCCGAATCCGTTTCACCCAGTAATTCCATATTTTGTTAATTTTCTTTGGCAAAGTAAATTCTAATTATTTTTGTCTCTTTTTGTTTAAATTAAAGAAGGAAATTAGGAAAATTTCAACCGGAGACCAAGACAAATATTGAACAAGTAGTTCAAAGTCTCAACCAAGACCAAAACATATATCGATTGAGAGTTTGAGACCTAGTTAATCAAGTGACAATTTTTTATGATTTCGAAACAAGTTCAAAGTTTAAATTTTCCTCCACTAATATTAAAAAAAAATTTGGAACTTAAATATTGCAAATATCCATATATATACTTTAGAAAAATATGTTATCACACTTATATAAATATAATCGAATACCTCTTATTACGATTGTATTTTCACCATGTTTTAAATTTTAAAAGAGATTTTCTATTAATGCACATACATATTATTTCTTCCATATTTATGCTCATAAATTGATGGCATACTTATCACTTCATGATCTAGGGCCAGGGCAAAGTAGTCGTGATATTTTGCTTTTGATTTTCATGTTGAATCTCACATATTTTATATCAAAATTTACAAATTAATTTATAAGTCGTCCACCAAATAAAAAATTGATGATAACGAGAATCGAATCGAGAAACTGAGGTTGGAACTCAATCAATAACACACCATTAATCCATTACCAACTTGCTCTTGTTTTAGATTTTTGCCAAAGGTTTTAGATCATAACTAGCAAAGTTGCCCGCGCGATGCTGCGGATTTCAAAAGCGTTTAAAAATATATAAAAAATATTAAAAATATAATTGAGATATTCAATCACATGTCTCAATTCAATATAATTGAATTGGTTTAATGAATAACACTGTAAATAATCCGAGCTTCGGTTCTTGCTTTGCCTTCAGATTCTTTCACTTATTTCTCCGTCTCCATTAAGTGGTGAATATATACATCTACATTCGTATGTATACTTATTGATGGCATTGCATGCTTTTCCCATAACTAAATAATTGTAAAGGAAACCTCGGAATGCTATCGGTCTCTAGAATTTATCGTTGGTTCGTTGTTTTATGACCAAAACACTGAACCATAAACCACAAAGTTGTTCTGATAAATACAACAAAACCTCTAGATACCCTCGAGATCTTTAACCTCAGCTTTCCAAATTCCAATAAAAATACAGCATACATAAATCAAGAGTGATAAATAAAGTTGAATATATGTTTATTTCCTTCATTTATACTTTGCTCTGACTATTTTAAACTACAACTTCTAATATTTATTTTCAAAATGGATCGTTTACATAAGCCTATCAGACACTAATATTTGTGAGAAGAAAAAAAAACCGAGGAAACTAACATGATTTGGACTGTGGTGTCAAGAACCAGTGAAGATGTGAAGGAAACTAAAATGTTTTGGACTGCGATGTCCGGAACAATTTTGTGTGCAGAAAGAGTCCATGTGTTCTTTCAGGTTTGCAATCGTCAGAATTAAAATAACTTCAGCAACTACAAAAGGTCAAAAGGAGATTTAATATTTCCAAAACAGAAATTTGAATGATACATATGAACCAAGCAGAGATGTAAAGCAATAAATCATTGTGCAATTATATTGTATCTAGTTTGAGATCAGGAAAATGCAGTAGAGGCATTATACATATATTCATTATGTCAAAAGTATATCTAAAAAGCCAGCCCAGATAGCATGCAATACTTCTACAATTATATGATGGTAGCCAAGATCCAAATAGTCGTCCAAAATATGTTGGTCTACTAAATATCTCTACAGGGGCATATACAAACATCTTATTTCATGAATAAAGCCTACTCATTTTTATGTAGAAACAAAAAGGGACACATTTAGGAGTACGAACTTACATTGACCTGATAGTTGGAAACATTATAACCAGTATATAATATCACTAATATGTCCATCAGAAACTATATAAAAAGTCCATATTAGAATCTATGCAAAATGTAAAATTCCGATTAAAAATATGGCAAAACCCTCAAGTATCAAACTGATCACATGTGTACAAAGTGCAGCAAAATACTTGACATTTCTTACATCATTTCCTCACTTCCTTTAAAAGTTGGCATCAGTATCATAGAAAACATAGAATTCAAAAAGACCCTCAGAAGGAGAAATGCCATCAACAAAAATTTGCCTAAAGAGTTTGCTCTCACCCTTTAAAAAATGGCTTCTTTTCCATAAGCAGTAATTTGGGGAACAACAAAAATACTATTTCTGCTAGTCCAGACATATGATTTCCGCATCTTGATTACTGCTAATTCTGGTGTTAATTGTAATCTTTTTCTTCTTGCCAGAGGACTTGTCCACAGCGGAGACACTTAGGACGCAGTTAGCATCAATATCAAAGCAAACATCGAATTTGAAAAAGGAACCAACCGAAAAAAATCATGAAGCCAATCTTCACCTATCAAAAACAAAAGCAAACCGTTGATTTAGGGGATCCTCTAGTGCATGTTTGAGCAATATAAGAAATAGAGAATTTGTTAAGAATATATATATATTCCAGTAAGGGCATTACTACTATTTGCAAGGATTAAAATACGAACAGCCGATAGCATTGCAAACCTATTGAAAATTCCTAATTCCAAACCCAAAAACAAAAATTGAGGAATATATATATTCTTGTCATCGATTTCAATTCAAAATTACAATTTGCAGGCAATTCAGGTATTCATTATAAACCAATTACACCCCCTTCGTCCCTAACGTCATCAATTAATCGTTCTTTTTACCCTTAGTAGCGAATAGCCTCAGAAATAATCAAATTACACAAACCTAGATCTGCAACAAAAGTTCATGGATCGGTACCTATAAGCCATGCAAGATTGAAAAGACTTGAAATACGAAGATTGCTGGGATGTCAGAATTATATGCTATCATTGGGAATCTGAAAGCTTCTTTTCATCATACCACATTAACCCAATCACTCCAAATATTAACAAATTTTTCTTACTTCTTGCTGAAAAAAAAAATCTTAATTGAGAAGAAAAAAAAAAACAAAAACAGTAAGAATGTATTGTCCTTGTCATCAGACTCATCATGTTTAGAAGAATTGATGGTAACACAGGAAACTATAATCTATGGCTATGGCTATGGAGCAAAAAAAATTTAAGTTGAGCTGTGTTGTGCTACGTAATTGAGAGCATTAAGAATTGACACGTGAGAGATAGAACAGTCACATCTATTCTATCTTACTATTCTTCCCTCACAGTCTGACTATCTCTCTCTCCATTTATATTGCTTCATAATTTTCTCAAATCCTTATACATCAACCCAACAGATCATGCATAATTCAATGTCGTTGTTTACAGAATTTCCCTTTCCACAGTGCATATGTCAGAAACTCATGTACAATTAAAAAACCCAAAACTTACAATGACACACATGCAACACAATTACAAATTACAATCCAAATCAAAATTTGAAGTAAGCAATATCAAAAAGAAAACGAAAGAAATCTATTGGAATAAGTGGCTTTATGATCTTACCCAAATTCAAACGACCTACTCGCAAAGCTTACGGAGACAAAAGGTCGACCTACTCTGTCCAAGATTGAGAATCTGGATGACTTCAGTGAGATTACGATCGAACTCTGTGTTTCCGATGAAAAGCGGATATCCGAAGGGCGCTTTTGTTTTTGAAATAGACGGCAGAGTTTTGGAGTTGAGTCGGATTATGATCGAACACTTTGGTATTGTATTGCTGGGAAGAAAAGACGGAGAAGAAGATAAGAAGAGCAGAAAAGAAAAGAAAAGAAGGCAGGGGCAAAAAAGTAAAAATGTGAAAAATTGGCAGGGATAAAATCGTCACGACACTGTTGCTAGCCCTATTCCTTTAGTATAGATAATTAACAATAAACGAATATATATATATATATAGATATATATATAAAGACTTCTTTTTTGTCTGACCCCACCTCCTTAACGTTCCTGAAGGTCACATATCCAGACAAGACCGGAATCTATCATCCATTCCTGACGTCCGTTACTGTTAAAACACGCGCTAAATAGCTAGCAGATATTCAATCTGAACCGCCAAACCCACAAACCTATATACATTAACGGTGAGGATTTATCTCTTGGTCACCATATGGTACAGAAACCATAGACGATACGGATTCCAGCTTCGGAAGGGCGTTACCGAGCCTAGCGCTGGTCTGATCCGAAGCTGGTACCACGTCTTCAAAATGACATTACATTTCTTTCAAGGTGAAGACTTTTCAGAAGAGAAATTTTTTCAGAGTTGGAAAGCACAAATTCTAGGTCTTTTCCAGGTACTTGTGCTTCCTTTTCTTCCCCAAAATCGTGTTTTTCTTTTCCAAAATTTTGTCTTTCTATTGGTGTAATGTATTTTCGCTTAGAAATGCCTTGTTTGTAGATGTATAAATTTGCAGAGTTTCTTATATTTGATCGCGGTGTGAATCTTTGAGGGTTTTGTTTCACCGATTGAATCGTTTTGGTAAATTTCGTGACTTTTTGTTCCAATTTATGATTTGGCTAGGGAAAGTTTGGGGATTGGATTAGGGGTTCAGCGAGTATTGGAGCTTAGGAAATGAGGGAGTTCATTTTTTGTGCGTTTTCTTATTGCTTGTGGAAATTGAGTTTTACTGATCTAAATGGTTGAATTATTTAGGATCAACGAAGAAATAGTGATGTTATATCAGTTTAATAGTAGACAATGTCAGTCTCTTGATTTTCATTTTACCTTCTCTTTTGCTTTCATGTTCTTAGCATCCAAACACGCAGATGAAATGGTTTGAAATGCAGGATAGTTTGGGATGTTTAAAGTTTTAATGTGTGACGATCTGCCTTTTATGTTGTAGTTTAGGAGTTTCTTTGCGACATAAAAGAGATTTAATGAAAGGGACATGAAATGTTATAGAACATCTAAAACTTTGCTCTCCGGAAAACTGAGGAAAATGGTGGAAAAAATCAATTTGAAAGTTATATTGTCTGATTTGTTAATGATTTGATTAAGGCCCAACTGAACTGGGTCAGCTCTTTACCTTCGCTTCTAGGTTCAGATACTGAAGATACGGGATTTTAAGAGTCAATGTCTTATATTTTCCTGCGTTTGAATGCAGCACTGTTTCATTTCTTTTATCCTGATCATTGAAACCCAAAACCTTGATTCATAAGTTTAATGTGAATAGTGCATTTTAATGAATTAGTTTGCTGAAAGTTTGACTTTATTAGTTTTTCCTTCTATGTTGTTGATGCAGGAGCTTTGATTTGTGTAAGAATGAGTGATCACCTGGTGTTGTGTGTTGACCGCTTCACAAAACCTGAAAGTTTACAATCACTGCAAGGGACTGAGACCCCAGGATCTTCTGTAGAGGCCTCATCCTCCCAATCGGCTGAGCTACCCAGTTGTGCAATTGATATTAAGGGAACTGCTGAGAATGTTGTATCTGAAGAAGAAGAGCCACTGATTCAGACTGTTGAATGCCGCATTTGCCAGGAAGAGGATGGCGTGAAGAATTTGGAGGTCCCCTGTGCTTGCAGTGGCAGCTTAAAAGTATCATCTGATTCTTTGATACTCATATTCTTTCATATTGCAGTTTTGGATTTTTTTTTTCTTTTAATTTTTGGGTGGGAGGTTGGGGCTAGGCAGGGTGGGTTGGGGTGGGGGAAGAACTGTTCTTTTCATTACAGTGACTTTAAATCGGGAATTTGTTTACAATAATTTGTCAATATTTTCAATAGTTAAATTCTTGAAGTAGGTTGTTCTTGATCGTTTTAGTTTGATTGTTATTAGTTCACACATTTTTTTCTCCCTGGTACTTGGTGTCATATTTCATGCTGGAATTAATTTCGTGGGCTTGACATACTATCTGACATGTGCTGTTTATTTCTTTTTCTATATGTTTTGATTATGCTGAGAGATCTTAGCTTTTCTACTTTTCTTCCTGATTTTATTTGTCCTTTTCTTTTTCGCTATCCACTGGTTTTTAACAAGCTTTTAATCGAAACCAAGAGTTTGGTATTGTTCTCATTGTCTTATATTTGTTGAACAATTTCAGTGTCTTGTCTTGTTCCAAAGCAATGGTTTAATATTGATGTTTTGTACAAATCCAGTATGCTCATAGAAAATGTGTCCAGAGGTGGTGCAATGAGAAGGGAGATATAACTTGTGAAATTTGTCATCAGGTAATTCACTAGAATCTCTTGCATATGCAGTTGTCATTTTCATGATTGTTTATAGAATCTGTTGGATTCCATATCTATGGTGGAGATTAATAATTATGGATGTTCCTTATATTCATATAAGTAAAGCAGCTTCTATTAATTTAGAAGCTATCATTGTCATGTCTTTCCTCTTCTTCTTTTTTGCAAGTATGAAATACTATGTTGTATCATGAGAAGATAATTGTGTTTTCTTATCAATTAACTATGATAATGCATCTATGTAATTTATTAGAGCATGTGACAATTCTCTGGTAACCTTTGGTCATTAATGGTTGATTTGTATTTCTTCCAGTCATGAGTTACACAGTTTGTGTGCACTATGATGAAAAAATTCTTTTGATGTGCAGCCTTATCAACCTGGTTATACTGCCCCATCGCCTCCCCCTCAGTCTGAAGACACTACGATTGACATCAGGCAAGTATACAATATACACATGCTTTCTGATTTGGTTATTATTGCTACCATGGAATTTTTTTTTCTTTTTTTTTGTCTTTTGGTTTTTCAGAATTAACATCTGGAACGATATGAGGATGTATATTTATGATAAAGACTTTTCCTATGCTGTCTTTTGGGGCTTAAAGCCCATAGTGATCTTTGTATTACAATCTTCAGGCCAATATGTTGTACACCTTGTCTGTTAGATCCCTGTCTGTTTTGACCTTTTATTCTTTTGCTTCTTGAATTTTCCTGACAGTGAGGGTTGGACAATCTCTGGTACCCCTTTGGATTTGCGTGATCCTCGACTATTGGCAATGGCAGCGGCAGAACGTCACTTTTTAGAGTCTGAATATGATGAGTATGCTGATACAAGTGCTAATGGAGCAGCTTTTTGCCGCTCTGCTGCGCTAATTGTAAGCCACTGTAACCCTTGTCAATAATATTACAGTAGCGCACGAAGGAATGAAGTTTATTTTCTTCTGCCTTTTTTCTTTTTATTGATCTATTAGACGATGACCAAAATCTAGCTCATGCTTTTATTTGGTGGTCTTGAAGAATATTTCTCTACTCTTTTAACAGTTTTTATTCACCTTAAAGTCTCTTTTCTCCATGGTCATTCTGATTTTCTGTAATTTGTTAGCTTCATCAAGACCCTGTTGTAGTTTTTTCTGGTCATGCAGCTTGTTGCCTATGCAAATGCCCGTATTGAAAGTTTGAAACCTTGGCAACTCTCTGTTGAACAAGAAAATTTAGTTTCTGTCATATTTTTCTAGTCGAAGTGTTTCTATCATCTCTATTGACATCTCTCTTGTTTCTTGGCAGTTAATGGCTCTTCTACTCCTGAGGCATGCTTTGACTCTCCCCAATGGTGATGGGGATGATGATGATGCTTCCACCTTTTTCTCTGTAAGTGGGATATGGATGTTTAATGCTTCCCATAATATTTGACATTTTTGTACTATCTAACTCAATGATTAATTATTGACAGCTTTTCTTGCTCCGAGCTGCTGGTTTTCTTCTCCCCTGCTACATTATGGCCTGGGCCATCAGCATATTACAACGTCGTAGGCAAAGACAGGTAAGTTCTAGGCTCTGCTGTTTTGGAGCAACGAATAATGCTCAAATTTTGTTTTCCTTTTCAAAAAAAATAATAATAATGCTCAATTTTTTTATTTTATTTTTTTACCTAAAAAGATCAAATCTATGAGATTGGTTACATCAGGAAGCCTGAATGGGATTTGTTCATGCTTCTATTGCACTGAAAGAATGTAGAAATCGTGTTGCGAACAACTTTCTTTTGTCATCTACAAGAAGTTTTCTGCTCTTGGTAGATGATTGGATGCTGTATAATATTATCTTCTTGAAGACCTTTTACCCTCAATGGTGTCAATATGACTACATAGTCAGATGGGGCTTGAATTGTCTTTTTCTTTCTTTTCCTTTTTTTGTCTGTATTGGTGCATCTGATTCACTGTAGCACGTACTCGTCTTTACTGCTAGTATGCATAGCTTCTAGAATGATTTGTTGGTTGCATGTTGATTTCAGTTAAAGTAATGCAATTTCCCTTTTCATTTTTGTTGCCAATATCATTTTAATCTTTTTGTATATTACTGTTGATTACAGGAAGCAGCAGCACTTGCGGCGACTGAGGTTGCATTTATGCTGCAGGCAGGGCAACATCGGGGATTGCAGTTCACAATAGCTTCAGGACCTGCTGTGACTCCCCATCAGGAGCCAATTCAATAATATCGGTGTTCCTCAATTCTGGCAATGTTCTTTGTTGGTGAAGAGAATACATTGGAACTGAGATTTGAGCATATTGTTTCTATTTATGCTTACTAGCAGTAAAGATGAAAATCAGCAGGCTGTACTTTAACGAGTGTCATGTATCCGTAATCGAATTATTTAAATACAGATCACTGTCTTTCTTTAAATGTCTATTTCCCATGTTATGTTTGTATATAATCTCGGTTCTCACTGCATGGTAAACTACACTTGATTCAAAAGTGCTTTTTTCACTTGTTATAAATGCAAAACTATCTTGGATACATGCTATAGGCCTATAGTTCTTTTTTTTACTGTGATTTTATTTTTCCGGTTACTGCTCAAGGATGGGGTTTTGTAACTGCTCGCCAAGCATCTACTCAACCTTCATTATGTATCAGTCTTCTGTTTCTTCTTATATTCCTTGGTTTATTTTTTTCCCTTCTAAAGTTTCAAGCTAAAGAAGACTGGTCTCTGCCCTTGGCTATTTGCACTTTGTTGAATTTCGAGTGAGGAACTCATTGCGTGATGCAAGTTTCTTGTAGGATTGAATGAACTCATCATACTTCCCCATTTTCATAAATGATGCTATTAGTTTTTGTTTTGAATGGGCTGAATAATACAACTTGCATTAGAGTTTAAACCATTGTTCCGCTACTTTCTTGAATCAGAGTTGAAGAAATCCCGTTACACTGTGATGTAGTTGATAAAGTTAAATGTGATGGTGAAGGATGATTTGGAAAGCAATAGTCCGTTCAGTTCTTTTACTTTTGTTGGAGTATCTAAGAGCTTATGTCCAGCTTGGACCATGACCAGTCCACGTCCTACATAGGGTTTGGTTCAAGCCTCGTAAGTTCTTGAAAATGAAAAGAACAGAAATATAAAGGAAAATGAGGGTAGAGAAAGATGGTCTTCATGGATAAGCGAGATAAATATAAAGAAGAAAAAAGATGATGAGAGGCCAGATATGCAAGCCAAAATGGGTTTCCTTTGAAACTTTGAATGAGGGTAAGTTAGGGAGGGAGGGCTGGGCAATCCAAAGAGAGAGCAAAGAAAAGCATAAAGGAATTCCATTTAGCACAAGAAACCAAGACTGTGATTTTGCTGCATGGAGAGAAGAGCTTGGAATTCTAAAGCTAGCTTGTTAGCTTAAAGCAAAGTGTTTGAAACATAAAGCTATTACTTGGTTGGTTGTTTGGGTTTTTTTGGTTAGAGGGGTTACTATTCCCCACCATTACTCCAACTTCTCTACTTTTGATGGCTTTTTAATTGCAGTTGCTATCTTCTTAAGGTAATATTTCCCTAAAATTCTAATATTCTTCTCAAGGTACTGTAATGAACAATGATGTCTTAGTATGTATGTAATGCTTTGATATGTTTAGTAACTAGAAACTGCCTCTTTTCAATGATTGCATTTCAACTCAGCTAAGCTGTGTAGGTTGGGCTGAGCCACATATGCAGAGCATTTAGCATAGGATATGCTTTTAGGATATGGAAAATTGTACACATCAGCATGGTTAGGGTGACATGGCAAAGTTGGAAAAGTACTCAAGAGATTGATAGTGGTCTTTGTTTGGTAAAAAAGAGCAAGGCAAATGATAGATAGATAGAGGGAAATATGCAATGCAAAACCAAATGGAATG
The DNA here is from genome assembly GCA_029955375.1 of Rubus parviflorus. Classification (NCBI taxonomy): domain Eukaryota; kingdom Viridiplantae; phylum Streptophyta; class Magnoliopsida; order Rosales; family Rosaceae; genus Rubus; species Rubus parviflorus. The sequence goes on from JARGGL010000009.1 coordinate 11,731,251, forward strand.
GAAAAAGATACTTGGCTTCCCAAGGATAGTGTTCCAACTTAACTTTTCATTCAAACCTGTCAGAGTCTTCTAAAACAGCCTTATATTGCTTCTATGGCAGGCTTATGATTGAGGTGAATCTAAAACTTCCCTACATGTTCTGGCCTTCTGGGGCCTCCCTTGTGCTTTATGCTTTTAGTCTTCCAAATCCCATAAAAGACATACCCTTGGCTTATTCCCACAGGAATGAACCATAAGAAGGAACAAAGTCTCAGACACACTACTCATCATTCCCTTATCATTGCTTGAAACACAGATACCTACACTACTTCACCTCTTGATTTTTCAGAGAACAAGCATGGGTTTTTTGGCTTATAGGGGAGCCATACTTCTTGTTTGTATTGGGTTTTTGGCTCTCCAGCCGGAAAAGGTTTCCGGATTAAGAAGCATGGATCTGGCTCTGAGATGGGATAAAGGGCACTTCTCATTTCTTAACAGTTTGCATGTTGTTAAGGCTGTTGCTGTAGAGGACTTGCAAGCGAAGCTGAGTTTGGCGCCTGCACCTGCAATGACATTCGATCCAAGTCAATCAAACAAACGAAAAGTTCGAAAAGGATCAGACCCCATTCACAACAGATGTTGACATGCTGATGCAGTTTCCGAATGAAGGAGAGTTTTTCAGGCAAAAGAAAGTTGTGGAGGCTGTAACTAATACAATAGGGTGGTGGGCATTATCCTTTGCTTCCTCCATAGATTCTCAAAGTCGGGTTGGTTAGAATTCTATATTTTCGTTTGTTTTAGTCGAAGTTTTTTTTGTTGAGCTGAAGAACTGCAGCTGAAACCAGTCATCGAGCTAGCATCATCTCTATATTGTATAAACATAGGTCCTAACCAATAGATGCATACTTTGAGAATGATGATGCTGGCTCACACAGATTACATGCATCTCTGATTTTTCTCTATAAAAGAAAAGATTTATATTTCTGTGTTTCGACTAATTTTGCATTGTATTACCGCAACCTTGAGTGTTTCACAGGTATTGTAACATAGATTTCTGAGTTTCCTCTACAAAAGAAACAATGGTTATAAGAGTGCAAGTATTAAAACACAAGTCATGAGCTTGAAGGTTCACATTTCTCTTGAAATAACCAACAGTTTCATTCTGACGGTAAAGAGACTGCAATTACTGTTGTGCAACTGCAATGCAATCAAAATCTCACATATCATAGGCATAAAAGAGCAAAAAGAAATAACTTTTCATTGATAATTTCAAGAATAAAAAATTTAGTTTGAAAGTATATAATATCTACAACTCATAAACAAAACCACTGGCATATCTCAACATAAGCTTCGGAGAAAGTTTGATGTTTCATAAATGATGCAACGTCAAGAGATCTAGTGACTTTCAAATGAGGCCATGCCATTTTGTTCTTATACCACAAGTCGAGACCTGTCATATCTCTTCTTCCTGTGAAATCTAAATTGTACAGAGGATACCTTGCGAGAAACTGCCTGCCAAATCATATCGACAGCATCACCAGGCTGGGATGGGTACTGATATTCGAAATGATGTACGATTTCCTTCAACCTTTCCCACATCTTGGTCCACTTGTCTTCGTTTATTCCTCGAAGAAGTTTCAGTAGGTAACCCTTCTTTACAGCATCAGCCCCACGAACAAATATGCAAAACTGTGAGTAATCTAAGACATCTTCAAATGGTAGCTCAATCTCATCACTAATTATCACAGGAACACAATGACTAGCAATGGCATCAAATAGGCGATTTGAGGAAGGGGTATCGCCAGCTGTATTTAGGCAAAACTTCGATGAGGCCATTCCTTGGCTTGCCTTGTTAACACCATTTCCTTGAATGCTACCAAAATTGAAGTCTACATCTTTCTCATCTTTAAGAAGATAATACAATTCTTGGCGAATTACTCCTCCCTGGATTAATGTAAAAGTAAATATCACATAAAGTAAGGATAATATCTGGCTATTCTAAACTTGAGTATTGGCTGTATTGCTAAATCAGAATAGTGTATGATGTAAAAGGGGAAGGGAAGAACCACAAAAGAGCTACTTTTCAATAACAAGAGCAATGACAATAGTGAATCAAGAAATCAGAATAAAGGAGTACGAGGCAACAAGAACAAATTTTGAACATCCTAATTGCCAGATACTCCATTTCAGGATCACATTCAGGGCGGTATGAGGCAATCAGAACAATTTCATCATGTACTTAACACTCCTAATTATAGAAAAATAGAATTTAAAGCATCTTCTGCTAAAAATATTAAGCGATTTGTATCATGAAGAAATACGAGATCGCAGCACAAACACTTGAATAATTCATAACAAGAGATAAAAAAAGGAAAACTGACATCTTTTCTGTATATTGCTCCTCGGAAATATACTAGTATAGGGCGCTCCTTGAATGTGGCTGATTTGCTGCTGGGAACAGTCATCACCAAATGTCTGTAAGGAGCGATTATATCCTTCTCAAGATTTGCTATTTCAGCAGGGTATCTTCCAAAATCTGCCAGCACAAACATGGCAGAACCCAATTTCCTTCTTGCATCTAACATGCTATTTGGATGATGAGCAACTATTAAATGATCCTTTCCACCCTTTCTTTTCCATTCATCCTGGCCCATCAAAAACTGCACCAACTTGTCCTGCAACTTCTTGTTGACACTGACTTTCTCCTTTCCATGAAGCTTAGAATGCCGGTTGTAACTCAGAGATGAGAAGAATGGCACAAAAATGACATCAGCTTGACTTGAATTTTGCACCATGACAACACTGCAAGGTCTGACCACATTTGGGATATCTGATGATAAAAGATCAAGGGTGAGCCAGTATTCTATACTGTGCTGTAAATTCAGCCCGCCGGGGTAAGGTGGGATGTGCCTTGGCCATGTCTGATTCTCCATTCCCTTCCAACCCAACAACCCAAAGTGAAATTCAGGAGGCAACTCATACATAAATACCCTCAAACGAGCCTGGTTTGAGTCACAGACTATCATTTTCCTTCTTCCTACAGATCCCAATTTCTTGCTTGAATTGGAAACTTGACAAGCTGATTCACTTATTCTTTTCGAGGGTTTTACAGCATCAACTTGGGAAACCTCAGAAGAGGCGAAAGGACGTTTAATTGGTTCCTTTTTCACATGGGGCTCAAAGTACACTGATGTGCCATTAACAAGGATAAGCTCAAATACTGATCTGGGAATGAAAGATGTATTGCTAGATTGAAGAAGGAAGAGAGAAGAAAGGATTAAAAGGAACACAGAAACTGTTATCAGGTAGAAGATAAATTTTGAGGGAATCCTACTCTTTTCTGACATTGATGACATTCAGGGCACCAAACTCAACTAAGAATGCAATCAATGAAATTCTCCTAAAGATAAAAGTATGTAACTGCCCCACAAAATATAGAAAAGGCAATCAAGTCAGCTTCTTAAACAACAGGTTGAATACCATAACCATGGAAAGAGAGACACCCATCTCGAATGGGAAGCCAAATTCTTCTTAAACCTCGAAGGGTTTTAACAAGGATTGAAAGCTGGTTCTTTTAGAGCTCATTGCCAAACTACCTATCTCTACAACCATGAATTCAAGAAGAAAGTTTTCCTTATTCTTAACGCCCGGGTTATATTCTAAGAAATTAAGAGGTTTCTACAGATAAAAGATAGAACCTTGAATTTCTGGAAAACCAGAGCCTCTCTCTTGAAATCACCACCATTCACCAGAGCAACAGAGCAAGTGAGAAATCTGCACATAGTGAATAAATACTTCAGTAAAGTACTTCTTGCAGCTGATTACATGATTTGGATTCTTCAGTAGTTGAGCTACATGAAAATTGCCACACCCAAAAAACAAAAAAGGAATAAAAGTTTGCAGAAAAATTTTAAAAATAAACTTTTTCTTCATCTGTCTATCAAAGAAATAAAATTTCATGAACTGGGTCAATTAGCACTTGCAAAACCAGTACCTGATCAACTGGGATTCTGAAACTTGATGACATGCATTGTGCAAATGTATTTCCAGACTGGAAAGGGACTAAGGTGCAAGGAGACTCGTCGAACACACACAAGGGCTTTGAACAAAGTCCATTATTATTTTAGTACTATTTGCTAACCTTTCTTGTGGGCAGTCACATTTGATTATATCATCAAAAATAATACTTTATTTTGATACTTTTGGTTGTTCATGAAATGGGCAACAGAAAGAGCACGACTTTTAGAACCTTTCCCGTGTCCATTTGCTTCTGAGTCTTTGGTTCTTTTTTTCGGTTACATGAGTCTTTGGCTCTTTGCTATGTATGTCCTCATTCCTCAATTCCTCATGCCTATTATTCTATTAATAAGGTTTTGATAATTATTAGTCAAACTGTCAAAGTGGTAAAGCACTCATTGAATTAATATAGCATCTTGTAAATTTTGTTAAAATTCGTCTTATTTCGGTAGGTAATCAGAAATTTCTTTCGGATGGCGTTTGAATGGTTTGAAAATTCTAAGTACCAAAATTAATTGGATAATATTAGGTGAACCCATTTTAGATTCCATTTAAATCACATAATTTAGCATTATTTTTTATCGTAGACGCAATTCCATAAGTAATCAAATCAACATTGTTTAATGTTTGACTATCACGTTAAATGACTTAATAGCATCTTTATGGTTTTCTAAAAAAAAAAAATAGCATCTTTTTGGTTTGTAATTCATATATATATTTTTTGGTAATTCATATTTACTAGTACTTTTATCTCATGGAGCAACGGTGTGACAACCCATATCGGAGTTCGTTTTTACAAAATCTTTCGTGGAGGCTCGCACTCACTTATGATTTGTTTTGGTGTTTGTGGGCTTGTCTCTTTGTTTGTACCCGTTTTGGGGATGGTTTAATTATGGACCTTATAATGTTGAGCTAGTTGCCTTTATGTTAATATATGTTCTTTCATGATAAAAAAAAAATTAAATTTTTTTTTTGCTTTGGCGTTGGGGATTTTCGATGGGGTGTTTGCAATATTCTAGTACGTTATTGTTGCCAGAGATTGAAGGATTAAGGGTGTTTAATTAATTTGTGAACCTCGTTAATTGTCTCAAAGAGTTTTTTTTGGCTAATTGTCTCAAAGAGTTTAAAACGATGAGGTGAGAATCTCTTTCCTTCAATTCCTATGGAGGATAATGAGGGTACGTGGGTGTTTATTGGGCAGGCACGTTACATGTTCTGTCCAATAATTGTTAATATTCTATTTTGGCCCCTACACTTTTTGCTAATTAATAAGCACTTGGGGTGTTTTAATCACAAAGTGATCGATGAATAATTTGTGTTGTCAAAATGGTCAAGGAGGAACTTGGCATTGAACCGATCGACCAAGATGGATTGCATAAGGCCAATTTCAACCCTTGACTTAAATGAACCACCCGCTAATTAAGAGCTAGAGTCAAACCTCCTAATGAAAACTAAAAGCCAAGTTTCTGTCTTAATTTACAAGCTAGGCAGTCTTCCATTGGAGAATTAATCCTAGTTACAATCGAAACCTAGCTAGAAACCCTTTTAATTGCATCATTTTTTTATATTTTATAATAAATTAAATTAGCCCATATTATATATATACTGTGCATGTTTGTTTAATCTCTTAATTAATAACTGTGACAATATCGATCTGGATAAATTAACTATTGATTTCCAGAGTGTTAATGTCAGATGGGTTTTGGTCTCAGACACGTACTATATATTTATATATGAATAGATGGAGATCGATATACCCAACAACAGCAGAGAAAATCCCATGTACAGCTTGCTGAGGCTGAGCTTTGCCCTTTTGTTAAGGCTAGAATCATTGTGAGACACTACTGAGAGTCATGAATGAAGGATTATCTACATATATATATATATATGTTTTCAGTTTCCCAGAAAGAACATGCATACATATATATATATATAGAACAAATCTTATTAACAAATTAAGTAAAACACAAATTCTGTCAACGCTCTCTCATTTGTCTGGTCACTTTTGTTTTAGTACCATGCAATAACCCAAAGGAGGGATCAATATATGGAGTACATTATAAATGGATTAATTTTCTGATTAACAAACAGGTCATTGAATTTATGACCCAGAGAATATATTATCTAGCTTACAGTTTAATTCAACAACTTAAAGTACTTAATTAATTGTGATCGAAAAAACCATATTAATTAATTAATTACTAGCTGATTAAATTAATATCCATGCATGATTATTAATTGGTAGGATATATAGGTAGCCCTGTGAGATGGAAGAATGATTCAAGGGCATTTGGGTCCTCCTTCCTTGGTCTTCCAGTTGTTGTAGCAAGGGCACACAGCTTTGTTGCCATAGAAGCCAGGAGGAACACACAGACACTTAGCACAGCATTTCTGGCAGAAGAACATGCATGGTTTGTGGTACTGTGTCTGGCTACATCTCCTTGTACACTGTGATGGGCATTCTGGTAATTCCACCATATAATCAAATAATTGTCAGATATTGTTAATTTAAGCACGAAACTGGGGAATTAATATACATATATATACATGCATGTTAATTACTTACGCGAACTCTGAAGACTCCCAGGTCCATACCTTCCCTGAAAATTAAGATACAAATTAGATTATTTTTTCGTAAGAAAATGACCGTTTTAGCCATAATGAGGGTACATGAAGAAAGGGCCGGGGAAGGAAGAACTTACAGTGTCCAAGTGATACTGGGTTTCTGTTGCCATGGAAATCCCAAGGAGAGCTAGTAGCACAAGGCAGAGAAGCTTAGCCATGGCCATATATTGCTATTAGTTTCAGGCTATCAGCTAGCTAGATAAGTTAAGATGAGAACTGGATTGTTTCAAGTTGGCTAATACTAGATGTGGCCAACAGGGATTAAGATCGCAAAATGAGCGAGTAAGATTGGCTATTTATAGAGATTTGAGGTGGGCTGCCCAACAGGGATCATGTGTTTTCGTAATCGATCTGTTCATGCCATCATTCTGTGGTTACTTATTGTTTAGAATATTTAAGTACTTGGTTTGATCTATGTTGGGTTCATATTCCCAAATTGTCCCATCCAGAGAAAAACCTACACTACAGTCTACATATGACAATCATTATATGATGTATATTTCTTATTACCATCTTAATTCATATATATATGGCCTTGAAAAGTTGTAAAACTATAATTTAAGTAAAGATATATTAATTGTAAGTTATTTAAGTTAGATAGTAAAAGTTAGCTTAGACTTATGGACACGCTGCATAGAGAACAAGATCGCGATCAAATCACCAAATGTCGATAGGATTGAACTGAACCGATAATGTCAATTAATATTGTTCGGTGCAGAGCAGAGCAGATCGGGTTTAAAATGTAAGTCTTAAGAGCATGTGCATCCATAAAGCCTAAAAATAAAAATCTAAACTAAAATTTAAGCTCCAAAAGTGACATTATTCATCAATTTAGACTTCTCATCACTTTTGTATTTTCACCCATAAGGTTTAAAGTATAAAGTCTAATTTGTTAATCAGCTTTTGATTCCTATCAATATTCAATTATGACCGTTGATTGAAAGTTTAGCCTAGCTTTTGAACATGTTCAATTTAGCCTTGGAGAAATGTTGGCCTGGATATAGCCTGGTCTAAATTAACACCAACGGAGATGATTTTTTGTAATTTTGGCCTAAATTATAGTATAAACTAGTCTATACACCTCCCATTGCACATGCTCAAACGTTCCATGAGATTACATTTGAATGGATAATATTACAGAGGGTGTACAAGTAATTTAGCATCACAATTGTCATCCAAGTAACATGGGAAGTTCGTTAAATGCAAACAAAAACAGTAATGAGATGACGACGGGCACACGTTACTCCAAACAATTTTAATACCGAGTGAAATTATCCTACACACACCTACAGACTACTACAAATGCATCACTCACTACTCATTAGCCATCAGTCCCAAATATGACTTGATGAAGCATACTAGGTGACGTAGCAAGATCTTAGGGTGAGTGTGCAGAGAACAATATGGTGCGGCAGTGTAGTGAATGTTGGCTTGGAAAATAATAGGGGGGTCATATAATTGAATGTTGGTGGGCCTCAGCCATGTGAGGCTACTGGGCTAATCAAATCAAGCACATGTAGATGACATAAACTACTTAGACATGTGCCAAAACGACAGCGGATACCCCATCCTCTCCTGTCGTTTCTATTTTTTAGTTTTTATTTTTTTTGGAGTGGGCCTATGACTGGGCTCCAGAAACAAACTAAATGGTGGGCCTTTCCGAAACTAAATTCTCATTGTATTGGGCCTGAGATTCAGCTGTGGTGCATGTGCATGGCCCATTACACAGTACACTTTTCTTGTACGCTAAAATGGAATGTAGCTTCGTTTGTTCACACTCCCAAAATGATACGATTGCCTTTGGTAAGATGTCACTTCATAAGTACAAGACTGCACAAGTCATGTTCTTCCTCACTTTATGGGTGAAACTGACATTCAAATTTTAATCGGCCGGCCATTTAATTCGTGTGCCAACATCAAGACTAAAATGTGCATTATTGTATAATTGCAATCGTCTTTTATGACGTACTGAACCAATAAAGAATCCACCTCTGGTTGCAGCTAGGAAATTTATGAGGTCATTGAGTTTTTTTTTTTTTTTGGTTGGAAAACCATATACTATATTAACCAAGAATTGATAAAGGGTAGTCCTGCATAGGTATCCAATAAATAAGTACTACGTAACTCCTCAACTCGATCTCAGATAAGAGATTGATCACGAGGGACATAACATATTGGTCCAGCTCATGTAAGCTCTACTGACTTTGATAATTAAGTGGCGTGGCCACCCAATTGAGGTAGAAAAATAGTAGTTTCTCTGTCTTGTTTGGTTGTCAGTAGGTATGTCATTGGAAACAACAAGCTAGGCCTCTACATTCGTATAGTTTGGCTCGAGGTGAAATGCTTATTATTTGGTTTTGGCCTATACATATTTTGATGCTGCACTAGACTACTAGTACTGATGATTGCTCGAATGAGATCAATTTTGACGCTGTACCAACACATGCATGTTTGACATTGCCTCAGGCTTGAAGGTTGATGAGATATGGAGGAGACATTTTAAGCAGTTTCGAACTTAGTTACCAGCCCAGGCCATGCATGTCTGCTACCATATGCATTAGACAGAGAGAGAGAGAGAGAGGGTTAGTCCGCAAAATAATTGTTCGTACGTGGACCTTTTCATGTTCTCTATCTTATCGTGTGATTTAATTCTGTGATCAAAACTTGAGGTTGCTATGCAAGAATCATTCATAGACGTACGGAGACCATTAGATGGAATCTATTATTGAGTTATATGATAAAAGATAGGTCCGCAAAAATATCTTTTTGAACGTCCTCGATCTATATGTACGTCCAGCTGCTTATATAGTATTTTTTTTTGTTGAAGAGAGCCGCGCCTATACAGTATTTACACATATATATATACATGGACAGGTAAGGTATAATGTGGGAGCTTGATCCGAGCTGAGTTCTCTGCTGTGTTGGATCACTATCTAACTTTAATTTGGTTGGAGCAAGCTAGCTTTCAATTGTTTAATCCTTAAGTGATCTGTATCTGCAAGAGCCTTATGGTTTATGCAATATTTCATATGCATGCATATATACTCATATGTACTAACTGCCATGGAATCTATCTTCATATATAAGAGTATCTGTCAAAGCTAGCTAGGGATCATAATCGAGGTGGGTCTTCACCAGAACATTATTTATCCACTAAAGTATTCTATATATGATTGATTTATGAACAATATATAATTAATCAAGGATTGGGTAGGCTTTGCTTGCACCATCCAAATTGCCTGTTGTCGATCATAAAAGTGAACAACATAGGACGACATTCGGAATTAAAGAATATTGGAAAAGGATAGAGAGGAAACAAGATAACCAAAAATATGAGTCGAAGAATTAATTTAAATATATACTTCATGCATGAAACCAATGGTCTCCAATAGAGGACATGACTCAACCAATCTAATCAACACACTACGTACAGCGTAATTATTCTGTTGCTGGCCTGGATGAAATGATCAATAACAGGATCATTCTGTGATGCGATCGATGGATATAATATGTCTCTTGTCTTCTCCAAACTTCTTTCAGTACTTGATGTCTAGCACCAGCTTATTGTAAATAATTTTCTAGCTGTTTGCACTTTGAACTAAAGAGGCTAGGTAAAGATTGATCTAACTCTAATTAAGAGAGAGATCTAGAGAGAGAGAGAGAGAGAGAGAGAGAAGCACTTGCTATTAAGGAAAACATATAACTTGATCATGATGATCCTAAAACTCTACCATATAACATGTTATCTTAGCCTTCTAATTAAGCTTTAAGCTTACATGCATGCATGCAATTTGAAAAAATGTCTTCATCATAAAGCTAGAGCGGTGATGACATTAACGGTTGTGTACCCTTCTTTGATTAATTTCTTGATTTATACGTAGCAGCTGTATCACTACATGCAATAGACCCTTGATTATTAAGGCCTCCCCCTACTTCTTAAGTCTTAAGTAGAGCTTCTCGTAAATCCATGATGAAAATTATTAAGGCAAAATGCGTGGGTTGAGAAGGGGAAAACCATCATCTAGCAGGGAGAGCCTATATTAATTAAGGGGGTGGAATAATATTATATATGCTACTTGCAGAATTGATTGTGAAAAGCCTATTTTGTATATTTTTCTGCCATATCACTGTTTGCACAGCAAGTTATTTAACTGTGCAAGGGTCCAAATGTTTCTGAGTAAGGACATTCAAAGTAGTTTCCACTAGAACTCCAACGTACATATTTAATAATAATGCTCCTTTTAATCATCAATCTCCTGTATATATTATCTTCTATTTGGTTCCAACAATATTAATTCCACTGACCACCGAAAAGTAGAGGGAGGAGGGACACTTCACAGTATACTATAACATTATGTAGTTTCTGTTTTTGTTTTTGTAAGCTTAGGCGGCTTGAACAAATTTTTAAAATGTGTTGATATAGAAGCATGATTGGATATGTGGGCCTTTCCCAAAATATAGTATATTCTCATCATTATATACATGTTGTAAGAATTAATGATGAATTTTCTTTTTACTGAACACATTGTTTTGTTTAGTTCGTAAAAAGGAGATTATGCTATATAAACAGGAAAAGATAGTAGAAACCAGGAAAATGTTAGGCTTCTGCACTGGTACGTACGGTAGAACTAGTAGACTATATATACATATCACTATTAAGATTTTCTAGCTTCTTCTCTATCTCAATGTCTATGAAGGTAGAATTGGAATTTGAAAATTAGGAAAAAGAAATTCATGATCTGCTAATTAAATAAATCATGAATATAAAGCACAATATTGATAAGGAAGACATGCGAATACATGAATATAGAGAAACGTTTACTTTTGACAATCAAATCAAAGTTTATTTATCATCTTCAGAGTCATGCATATACATATCGGTTCGACAATTCACAATTCACAAATTCGGCATCAATCAGTTAATTACTTTCAGAGAAAAGACCCTTCTTCATTCAGTCCTATACACGCGGTTCAATTATGAAAGCAGGCACTATTATTGTTGATAAGAATTATTGGGTGGAGTGTACTCACAAACAACCTCAGTTTGAACTTCCCTGCGATGAAAATTCCGGTGGCAGCCGCAGGCAGCGCACGCCAGAGCCTCCGCCGTGCCCTCCTCCCCACTTGCCATGAATTCTCTGCATCCATCCACCGCATACCCACCGATATTTGCAGCGTGATTCTTCTGGCACTCCCCATACCTCACAGTTCTAACCACCGAAGATGAAGTACTGCTTGAGCTCCTCCGAGACGACCCATCTCTTCTCACTACCACTTGCTGTTTCTTCATCAATTTCTTCAGATCAAACCCTAGAAATCAGCTTCCTTCGTCGACTTGATCGAGTAATTGGTGGTTGGAGCTAACTTGCAGTACTTGCAAGCTTGCCAGCTATCTCTATATATATTGAACAGCTCAATCACTATAAGCCAGAAAAAAGAAAAATATTCAAAAAAAAAAAAAGGAAAAAAAAGGGTATGTTTGTATTTGGTTGGTGAGCATGCCTAACCCTAACCCTAGCAGCATATATATACATATATATTGGTAGCTATATAGATAAAAATATATATCGGCAGCTTAGTGTGCTTGGTGGAATACCACTAGCTTTAGATCGAAGATAGGTTAATTAAAAAGAGCATTATCAGCAGCCCTTTTGTTTTTACCAGCCACTACCAAATTTTCCATGACCTTTGGCTTTGAATTCGATACCGTAACGAGAGCCGAGAACAGTCATCGATGTCGTCTTGTCGACCGGGTAACACGTGACTACTTATTTGATCGGACGGCCTTCACTATACCGTCCAAATAAAAAGTAATTTTTAAATAAAATGTAGAGTAGCTGGGTTACCATATATATATGCATCGATCTCGATCTTTCGGTCATTTAATTTGCTCCATATATAGTGTAAACGTGTACGTGACTGGGTTCAGCTGACAACTGATGGAAATCAAAGTCGAAAACCCTTGTCCTCATATAAAACCCTAGATTCTCTTCTTCCCTCAGTTTTGGTGAAAACCACCATGCCATGCCAGCTAAGGTGTTGAGATCTCAACTGCAATTCTGTCGATCGTAGTTAACATCATTTTGATCAGCTAGCACTGGATTGATTATGACCCATATATGCCAGAATCACTGAGATCGAGCTAGCTGTTCGCCCCTGTTCATGAGAGCTTAGGATGACCAACTAATCTTAGATTCTAATTTGTGATTTTTGTGGGTCCAAATGGATACTTAAAGACGGGTTTGCTAGGACCCTTTACTACTGTGAACAACAACTCCCGTCTAAGTTCTATACCTAAGATCCATGTTCTTAATTAATAGTATTCCCATCCACTCCCCTATCTATAAAATGGCCACCTACAATCTCTTCTCTTTGCATCAAATCAAATACAATCATAACTTTTTCAATTTCAACATCAACAAGATGCTCTTCAAATCTAATCTACTTTCAACTAAAAAATACCTTGTGGAGAAGATTTTCTATATTATTATAGTGACAAAGAAATTTAGGGCAAGTATGTATATTGTAGCCAGACATTATATATATGCATACTGTTTTGGAGCAATCATATCGTCAGTTAACAGTCAAATTAGTTTTCAAAATGATATAGGTACCAAATTGCTACATCTTTGAAACAGTAGTACTATGTTTTGAAAATATAATCAAACCAATTAACCCCAAAATATATCTAGGCTAGGGTGATTAACTAATTTAACACTTAGAGTACACACATATGGCCGTGTTTGAATTTTTGTGGAGTTGATGAATTGAAGCGTGAGCACTGGACTGGTTGCAAAGTTAGCAAGGCATGACTAGCCACCACCATATCATATCAGAATATCATATCAAATCAGCAGTGAGCAAGAAGCTGGTTGAGATCGACATGCATTTAGGCTGGGGGAGGTACGTACGTAATTACTTACATCATGTGCTTATTATATTTTGCCACCGTCTAGAATATATATTAAAGTGAGGAGGGACAAACACACATGTGCTTGTCAATCAGCTGAGAAAGTCCATACATATATATAAGGGTAAAATCCTCATATGGTACCTGAACTATCACCAAATGCAATTTTTGGTACCTGAACTTTCATAAAGAACCTGGTGGTACCTGAACTATTCCTCCGTTAGCCATTATAGTACCTACCGTTAAATATTCCGTTAAGTGCTTATGTGGCATGGGTAAAATAGTCATTTCATTTATTTTCAATTTTCAAAATAAATTATACAAAAAAAAAAAATTTAGATATTGTCCACAAATATACAAAGACTAAAAAAGAGAAAAATTATTTTTATTTTTATAATATAATTTATTTTTATTTTTATGTTTTTAATATAATTTATTACCATGTAGGTGGTTTTATTATTAATTAAAAAAATAAAAAATAAACTATATTAAAAAATGTAATTTAAATTTTTATTATATTAAAAAATAATTATAATTTATTTTAAATTTTAAAATTTAATAATAAAACCACCTACATGACATCTTTAATCCTGAATATTTGAGAATAAAATAATTTTGCATCTTTAATCTTGAATGTTTTGAGATAAAAACTCTAATTTGATTATGTTAATATAAATTTAATTTTTTTGCATAATTTATTTTTATTTTTATTTCTAAATTTAATAGTAAAACCTTTAATGACTGTTTTGCCCATGCTCTAGTCACCAAATTACAAGTTTTACCCATGCCACATAAGCACTTAACGGAATATTTAACGGTAGGTACTATAATGGCTAACGGAGGAATAGTTCAGGTATCACCAGGTTCTTTATGAAAGTTCAGGTACCAAAAATTGCATTTGGTGATAGTTCAGGTACCATATGAGGATTTTACCCTATATATAAATGGTCTATCACACACTAGCTCTATACCTCACTCAGCGATCAATCAAATTTAAAACTACCATGTCATTACGATTAATTTAATTTTTTTTTGAACGATGATTAATTAATTTCAATTGGTATATATATCAAACAAATTAGAGGAGAAGATTGATCGAGTTGGTAGTGCATGTGAACGTTGGGATAAGTCAACCACAAAGTTTCATGTATTGTAGCCCTCCCCCTCCCGGCCTCTTTGTCAAGAAGTTGGTGTAGTGTAGCAAATAATTTTCAGATAAAGAGATCCCTACTTTATAAGATGCGGAGTTTTGATTTAAGCCGTCAGATCCGTTTAAATGATCTGATATGACGGCTGAGATCAAAATCCGCACTTAAAAAAGTAAGGACCTCCTTAGTAGAAAAGTCTTGAAGCAAATAATGAACAAGTTTTCGATCTCTCATTGCCAATGATGTAAATAATTAACCTACTATTATGTTTACTGATTAATCATTAATTTCTACTTTAAATAATTGAAGCCAATCAAGAATGCAATGACTACTCCATGCACCACTAGTGTTTAATTGGTAGTTGGTATTACTATATATAGAGTTGATTTGTAATATTGGCTGGTTATTCAGTCCATGCGATTTGATATCACAAATAATGCGTTACTTGAAATTAAGAGATTTGATATCACTTCGCAAACAAAGGGTCTATTCATATAATTGATCAGCCATTATCTTCCAACGAAAAGAAAAAGAACGAGTTAATTAATTAACCTATATCTATGCTCTCATGTGAATATTCGATCTTAATTTCCATTTTTTTAGGAGAAACTTAATTTCCAGTTGAGTTAGCTTAAGAAGGGTGTATATATAGTTTCAATTTTGATGTGACCTTAGTGGATTATAAATCGTTTGTAGTTAAAATTAGGGCATGAAAGTGTTTTTTGCTATATATGGGCATGAAAGTGTTTTCTGCTATATATGGGCAAGAAACAACCACTGGACAAATACATATACGATGGGATTCAAGATTCCACTTTAATTTCTTTGCCAACAAATTAAGTAAATTCTAAATGACATCTATGTACGTACGAAAAAAGAGTAAAATTTCGCATATGCATGTACGTACCAAAAAGAATATCATGAATCCCCTTTTCAGCAAAAAGAATATCCATCTATTAAGTGTAAAAACAGGTCCAACGTACCCCAACTCATACATATATATATATATAGAGAGAGAGAGAGAGAGAGAGAGAGAGCAGATTAATTATGCAAAACATAATCATCATAAGAAGTGATCGATCGAAGACCTTTTTTTCTTATGTTTTGGATTTGCTTTTTTATCTCTTTTAAACACGTATATTCTCTTTTCTAAAACAATAGATAATTAATTAGATCTCCTAAAACAAATTAGGGTCCACATATCTATCTTCTTAAAATATATATGAACAAACACTCCCATTATTAATTAATTATTTGATTGGAATAATCAGATTATTGATCCAAGTCTATCGTGGACAAATAGCATCTTCTTCTTAATTAATTGAACAATAATTAGATGGTGTAATTCGAGTTGCATGCCCATCAATCAATATTCCACCAAATTAAGTTCGTCCTTTAGCAGCATACATATATCCGCCAATTGGGATTCTTTTTTAGCACTAGCTATAGCTACCTTGTTCTACATTTGCCTAAAGCTTTTTATCATAGCCACCCACCCCACTACTCCTAGTTTCATTCTCCTTTTTTTTTTTCTTTTTTTCTTTTTCTTTTGGTGACCCATTTAAGCTTTAAGCTTTTTTAAGCAGCTAAAACTCAAAAAAATTCATTTCTATAGGCGTACAATTTCTCAACTCCTAATAAAAATTAAATTTTAACAAGTAGTGTTATAAAACCGAGACCTAATTGATCCAACAATATTTCTTTCTACAATAGTGAATGAGGTTTCCAGTTCAAGTCGCTCTAATAACCAACTAGTTAATGAGATAATAAGAACTTCGTTATTATCTATGGATCGCCAATTTTTAGCTAGCTAGGTTCTCTTATAGCTACTGTAAAGGAAAATGATAAAGCACTCAAAAATGGTTTAGCAACTATCATATATCATAGTAATTTTTATAGTTTCTAGAATATTATGTTCGTCCATTTACTTTGATCTCGATCAATTTCCCGAGCAAAAAAATTTCCAATTAGTTTACCCGTTGCATTTGACTAGCTAGCTAGAGATTGAAAATTCAACAATTCAAATCCCGGTATCACATTAGGAGGTGAATTCAAACAAAGAACCAGCTTTTTGTTAACCTTTTACTAACTTTAGCACTAGATCGAACAACGTCCGAATACAATTGCAAGCTTCTTCTTCTTCTTCTTCTTCTTCTTCTTCTTCTTCTTCTTCTCCTCCTTCTTTTAAAAACAAAAAAAAAAACAAAAAGTGTCAGTGGTCAATCGGTCATTGTTCAATGGGCTAGGCATATATTGATATGGGTTTTAGGCTAACCCATTTGAAGGATTATTACACATGTCATTGGGCCGATAATAGTGAACTCAATTATTTGTAATATGGTGGAATCTTAGGATATAAAGCACGTGTGACACTTGAAAAGTGTAAATTAATTAATGCATGTAATTAACGGGAGATTCTCTAGTGAGGACCACTTAAATGAGTACCACTTGAGTACCACTTGATTAATGGTTGTGATATCTATTTTTCGATTACATCTCGACAAATCAAACCGTTCAATATTAAGATATTCATGAGTAGATCACTTCTACAAATTTTCAACAAAATTTGAAATCGTTAAGGTACCGAACTACACCAAATAAATGGACGAACCAAATCTGTCAATTTTGAATCATTCATCTTCATAAATGGTAAATCACAATTATAGATGACTTAACGATTTCCGATTTCATTGAAAATTTGTAGAAGTGATCTACTCATAAATATCTAAATATTGAACGGTTGATTTGTCGAGATGTAATAAAAAAGTAGGTCTAATCGAGTGGTACTCAAGTGGTACTCATTATAATGATCCTCACTAGAGAAGCTCTCTGTAATTAACACGATACACAAGTTTGATTTTTCTTCATTGATGGAATTAATTGTGCCCACAAATCACATATATTTCATGAGTGAAAGATGATTTATAAGTTTGTTACGTGGCATTACGTACGTGGTAATGATCTAGCATATGGAACAATTTGAAAGGTCTTCGTTCGACCCTACAAGTACATAAGGAGAGAGAGAGAGAGATTATGGTCCCCGGCCAATTAGAGTCACCGGCCCGGGGAGCTTAATTTGTGCCGTCTCTGTGCTTGTGAAACCTCTAGTCCTCTACTAACTAGTCTCTCGTTCACCACATGATTTACTTAATATTCAAGTTTTTTTAGGTTTGATCCCCCTCTCTGTCCATGTCGCACATGCTTTTGTCCTATATTATTATTATTTAGTTAGTGAATTGTTTTCTAAGGCGTCACCCCCCCCCCCCAACTCAATTCTTTGCTGCTTAATTGATTATGATCGAGATGGCCAACTTAATTAATTTGTTTAACTTAATTTAATCGCCTTTGTTTTCTTTTCCAAACAAATATTTATTAGTTGGAACCATAGTTAGTAAAATACGGCACGGGTATTAAACAGAAAAAATACGTACGAGTATTATTCGGACGACTTCATTTAATAATACGTTGAAAGATTCGGCATAGTATTATTTAATTATTTATTTTTAAAGTATTTAAATATCAATTTATATCAATTACATGAGTAAAAAATATGAGTATTTTTTTCAAATACATACGTACGGGTACTATTCGGTAATTATTCGCGAATTAACTAACTAGGGTTGGTACGTACAACAGGACAACTAGAAAGCTATACGTTGATTCAAATTAAAGGTGCTGATCAATATTAATATACTATACAATAAGTTTGAGATTCTTGAAATATATGATCGATTAACTTGGAAATTCGATCTATAGTTTATGGGTCTCGCCCTCTGTCAAATATTTATGGTGATTCGATGGTACTCACCACTTACGTACTCCAGACGTACTTAAGCAAATTTCAAATTTGTATTTAATTTGTTTGTAAAGTGAATTCTAATTTTTTATTTTTTCTTATACAACAACCGGTAGACGACAATAAGAGTCAACGCCATATGATTATAAATACAAAATTTATTTTTCTTTTAGGTTTAGGATATTTTTTCTTGCTTAGTAAGTAGTTTTAGGATTTCTTGCTTCGTAATTCTTCTTCTCTGAGCTAGCCAGTGAAAGAGTTCATTCATGGCTAAACGAGAGTAATGAGTGAACGAATATTAAAAGGCAAAAAACTAGCTAGGTTGTCATTCTGGCGAGGAACATGGGCACTCATGACTTTGGCTTAAAACCCATTACTACCTCTACCACAGTCCACTGCATGCATCTGTATATTTATATTTATAGCACTTTAATTAATACTGCATTTTGTCTGGAAGCTTTAATTTAGAAGGTAGCTGGAAGTGGAAACTTCCTTCGAACTCCAAAGGTATCCTTCATTCATGAGTCATGAGTCATGAGTCATGAGTCATGACCATGGACTTTGTCGATCGATCGTCTGTCAAAACCAGCAGGCCAGGGCTATAGTAAATTTAATTGTGCCTTGAGCAGCCTGTGGCCTGTGGCACTGTGCTGCGTCTGTGATGAATAGGAGAAAAAGTACTATGTGGGCATGCATGTGTTTCAACTTTCAATCAAAAGAGGATGGAGGATGCAAAGCTAGCCAGCCGGCCACTTAATTAGGTTAGCATTGTTCATCACCATTATGGCTTTATGACGACTTTTCATCTCTACTGTATCTATCGGAATGTCAAATCGTCTAGACGTACAGTAATTCCAAAGATTTTTGTGTCTCTATTGGGTGGATAGAAGAATCACCATAAAATATTTAGTCTTTCATTCACCCAAGTGTATATTCACACAAGCGATCCAACGGTTGACATGCAGGGTGTGTGTGGTTGGATGACGAGTTGACCGATTCAACGTCTGACACCACCCAAGTGTTTATTCACTTGGGTGGATAGAAGAATTTTCGCTCTACTAATTTTGGATTGAATGTTTAATTACGTATGTGTTCACTCAACAACTGTTTTATGTCCCCGACCTAATACATTGTACGTTGACTATATATAATATAGTCCTATTGAAAGTGAAAATTCATACATAACATGGAAAATTCTACAATGCCCAAAGCACTAATGCTCAGGCATGTCAGCAATAATCTGGATCGTTGGATCTATAAATCTTCATCTTGCCTCTCATAAGTGAAGTCTTAGAAAATCCGGAGCACTAGTGCCCAAAGCACTCAAGACGTTCCCACATAACATGCCATGATTTATACCATTTAAGATTTTAAGATATCGATATTCGTTAAGGGATTTGAAGATATCTAATATCGATCTACACTTGAGCTCGAGAAAAAAAAAATGCTTCCATCCATATATAAGAGAAAGATGCATGTCCAAAAAGATCGAGAAGAAATTGAATCTCCAATCCCTAGTTCTTTTTCGTTTGCTTCACACTTTGTTAGAAAAATTTAATCGTTTTCACTCGAGATTAATTACGAATTGGTGGGATGGTTTTTAGGATTTTGGTTACTTGAAAGAAGAACTACTCGTCAATGAATTCCTAGTTAAAGATGGCTAGCTCATAGTCAAAACCTTCACATGTGTGCATTTAAGACCCTGCTTGCATATTCCCAAAGCAATTCCTGATGGCTTTGGATTTTCTTATGTCGTCTCACAGTCTCACTAAACCTAATTAATTATGAGAATAAGACTATTAGAGTTTTGAAAATGAAAGATGAAACCGATTATAGCACTCCTCACAATAGTGATCGAATTCCTGGGAACTTCTTATGTCGTCTCACAGTCTCACTAAACCTAATTAATTATGATAATAAGACTATAAGAGTTTTGAAAATGAAAGATGAAACCGATAAAAGCAATCCTCACAATAGTGATCGAAGTCAACCAAGTTGAGTAGACAAGTATCTAATGAGCGAATTTTCAAGCCATGATTTATGTTGGGTGACGTGGAGCACATGTGGTTGTTAGAATTTGACATATATGCGAACCTATTTTAATACCATGATAAAGTAATATGAGCGTTACAACTAAAATCAATTGGTAATGGTTAGAGAGGCTCATATCCTTACAAACACATTTGCAGGGTTTTCATTTTTCAGTGTGAGACAACACTCTGTATTCTCATAATGCCTCATAATGCAAACTAGTATAGTACTACTGGCTTAACAAAAATCAGTTGAGTATGATTATACTACGTACTTGTCGGGGTCCTTTGAGGATGGATTTTGATCTCTATCTAGAAAAAGAAATATATCTACTATCAACTTACTAATGACTTCAGTACGTAGCGCGCAAAACTTAATTAATTAGGAGTTGTTGAAGTAACCTACATGAACTGCTTTAATTGTTCTTGACCTGATTACGTAGAAATTAAATTAAATTAGATAGAGAAAGTTAAATGAATATATACAAGATTTTGTAAGTAGTATGTACTGTACAATAGATATCAATAAATACAGTAGACTAAAGTACTGTACTCTATATTACACTTCTGTAGTTTGCGGAAGACTATATTTAAGCCCAATTAATGCGATTATTAATACTTAACCTACCAATCAAGAAGCCGACTTCAATTTCTCCTGCCGACAGTACTTCGTAGTAATTCATAATATAAAAGCCTAAAAGTGATACCTTATCAACCGTCACCGTCTTCGAAAACTTAATTAGTTTTTGTTGAAAGATAGTGGAAAGGAGCAACTGGTGAAAGATCGATCGATCGATAAAAAGGATAAAGAGAAAGATATACGGAAACAGCTTTTTCATTATTTTCCAGAACAAGGCACATATATATATATATATATAAGTATAGATATAATTTTAATTTACATTTTCTGTTCCTTCATTCAGGAGGTGTTATCCTTTTCTTTTTCTGCATCTTAGGCTAGAAGAAAAAAAAAACATTGCTACAAGGCTACAAAAGCCTAATTAACTTCCGAAAATAAAAACAAAAGTAGAGAAACCCTAATTGAATAAAGTTGAGATAAGGAGCGGGTTTAATTTGATTGATTAATTTTAGAACAGTAGGTCTTGATCATGAGCTTGATGTGCAGTAGCATCATCAAAGAGCCACTTCTCCAGCAATGTGAGAGGGACTTGATCTACCGCTGCTGCTGCTGATCCCGCGGCCGCTTCCAAATCAGGCTTGCTTTCATCTTGGAACATCATGAGACTAGTAGTATTAGTGGTAGTACTAGTTTGATGATTATTATCTGCGGATAATTGAGACGCGTTATCGGATAATGTGGATGAGTTGAAGCTACTAAACAAGGAATCGAAACCCTGATGGTGATCATTATTGTCCGGTGTGGTAGTTGTCGCGCTATGTGCCCCATCGGTAGTACTAGGACTAGAACCATTGTGGAGCATGTTCTGATGATGAACTTTGGTTTGATGATCATCCGATGAGATTGTTTGAGCGTTTGGTGAACTTTTCATCCAGTTTTCGAGCAATCGAGCAATGTTTTCGGTGTTGGACACATATGTGGAAGCTTGGTGAGGTCTAGTAGTAGTAGTAGTACTAGTACTAGTACCATTAATATTGGAGATGGAGGGCTTTAAGTCTTGCACATGGTGATGATCATGACTTGGTTTGTCAAGGGAGAGAGCGTCACAAAGGGCTTGTTTGGCCATGTGGATATCTGTCTGGAGCCTTCTCTCCCACTGACCCTTTGAGATTGGCTGCTGTGAATTACCTGAAAACCCATCTTCAGCACTACCTGTCTGGAGCTTTTTGAGCTTCTTCTTCAGGTGGGTGTTCCAGTAATTCTTTATATCATTGTCTGTTCTCTGAGGAAGGTAGGAAGCTATGGCAGCCCATCTGCAAAGCCATATCCAAATTTAATTTTGATTTGCATTAATATCAAATTAAGTTTTAATAAAAATAGAAACATACAAGATGATTAAATAATTACTTCCATTTTTTTGTTTCAAACGTACTCTAATATAATAATCAGAAGAAGTATATAGAATTTGACTATTCGGATTTGGGAGTATCTATTATGTAACCCCCATGTCCCAAAACATATATAGGTTAATTAATTCTAATAATCTAATCAAGTCAAAACACATAAAAATTCACAGCCAAAAAATATGTAATGTAATTAAATTAAGGCACATCCAAAACATGGGCTTTGAGCTTTCAATCCTTCATAATCAAGTTCGAAAGAAATGGACTATATAGTCTTAACGAGTCATGTACAATTTAATTTGTCAGTTCTAATCTTCAATATTAATTACCTATTGCCCAGAAGAGCTTGGAGGTGGATGATCATTTTCTCCTCATGGTCGGTGAAGTTACCACGTTTGATGCCCGGCCGGAGATAATTAGTCCATCTAAGCCGGCAGCTCTTACTGCATCTCATCAAACCTGATCATCAAAACAGTCCACGTACTGTGTATTAGAACTTATATAACTAGAAGAAATTAATTAGTTAAAATTACGTACTGCTGTTAATATAATTGCTCAAGAAATAGGCATGATCTGTGGAACAAAGTACGTTCAAGATAAGGAGAAAGATGAGAAAGGAAATAATAATTAACAAGACTGTCCATGGCCAGAAGCTAGCTTTGAATGACTTTAATGCTTAAACCAACCCCCATTAAAAACCTTAGCAAAACAAGACAAAGTGAAAAACGTACCCCCAACGGATGATGATATAAATTACCACACTTGTCCAAATGAAGAAAGAGTAATTATTTACCTAATTGAATTGAAATGAAAGTAGGTAGCTAGGAGATCAAAAAAATTTAGTAGTCCGGTACCTGTGTTAGTAGGAACTGATCTCCAATTCCCAGGTCCATGTTCTTGAATGTAAGACACCAAGATGATGTCTTCCTCTGGAGTCCATGGCCCTTTTTTCACTCCAACTTTGTCACAGCAAGGTGGTCTTCCCATTGGATCTAGCTAAGAATCTCTGATCTAGCTAGCTCAAAGCCAAGTAATATATAAAAATTCAATTCCGAGCTTAAATCGAACTCGATCGAGCTGTGAGGATGAGGATGAGGATGAGGATGAAGAGGTGTGATCTTACTCTCTCTCTCTCTCTCTCTCTCTCTTTATAATAATCTGTCTCCAGAATCTATCTGGTGATGTATGATCTTAGCGCTGGGGAAATATAGTGGAAGAAACAAGCAAAAGTCCAAGGCAGAGGTTTGGCCTTGTCTTGTGGTTATTTATAGCTAGAGAAGTAGACCTGCTGACTATGTAGGAGGTAAAAGGGTGTTTAATTTGCAGAAGAAGAAGAAGTAGTAGTAGCAGTACTTACTAGCTAGTTGCTCCAAAATGAGTCAAAACGGACAGCAAAACAGCATTTACTCACACTGCCTGCAGCTATTGCAAAAAGTCAGCTATGCTTAGACTCACGATAACGTCATCTCTCTCAAAACCGTGTGGCATTCAATGGGGCTACTGTGGTGGCAGCACCGAAATACAACCCTAATTTACTCTCTGTCTTTAATGGGGCTGTGTATAATGTACGTATTATTGTCACCCCGGCCAAATAACTTGTATTTAGTAATTGCTACGTACTTTGTATAGCAATTTGCATACTCCATAGAGATCGCGAAGTTGTTATCAAAGAATTTAAACCCTAATCCTCGTGATGCGTGCATGATTTTGATGTTAGGTTATTTTCTTCTCGTAGACCCCCGGCCAATTAATAAACTCTTTCAATTCCTAGGAATCATGTGGTGGTGATCACGGATGAACAGGCAGTACGTACTACACTTGATTTTTCGATGGTAATTTTCAATATATAGTAGATAATTAGGTAATCATATCCGTACGTATTTATATAAGGCAACGGGTGGGAACGATTAAACACAAACAAACATATGTTTGATATTATTAATTATTATCTTGTTCCACATATTTCTATATAAACCCGATGATCGAATAAGTTTAGGGTTGTGCCATTGTGAGCTCGCTAGGATATCTTATATATAATCCGATGATCGAATAAGTCTATGTTTGTGGGGATCATATATGCAGGCCTAATCAATACTCCATAAAAACAAAAACAACTGATTGGTTTATTTTTCGATCATTAATTTGTGAGAGCTAGCCAGATAATTGGTGTTGGCTAGGGACCATCATGATCATCTTCATACTTCAGAGTGCAGAGTGCATGCCACGTGTATACTCGCTAATAAGACTATCCACTCTATTATCTTAAAAATAGGAATAACTCATGCCATGCCATGCCATCTCATCAATATCATATCATTGAAGAAAACCCTAGCTATGTATATGAGGCACCCTCGCTCCCAGGTAACGAAGGCACAGATCGAGAAGAAAATACATACGTACAAAACAAACAAATAAAAATTCCTGCAAATCTCAGAAACAAAGCTTTAAGTTTATGAGATCGATCATATATGCCATATATATATATATATATATATATGTATCTTAGCTAATCTGGATTGATTACGTTTGGTAATTAATGATCATGATCTTGGCTGAACGTACTAATTAATCATGCAGTAACTTTCTAAACCAATCAATGAATATTAATTAGATCAATCTAATTATACGTACGTACGTACCTGGCTAGGATGATATATATATAGACTAGGTTAATTAATTTAGCAATTTGGTAATTTCCAAAAACTGTTTGTACATATTAATGAGCTAGCTAAGGTTGAAGGGGTCTATACAAACTTGGTCGTTGCTTGTCTCAGACTGCTAATACATATATATATATATCTTAATCAGATTTACATTTTTGGTGTTGACATGCATCCGATTCACATTAAGGGCTGATTGGTATGAATTTGGACCAACAATGACATTCTTTCCCATGTATATATTTTCAAGAAATAACATTCTTTCCCATCATATATATATGGTACCTAACCGGTTATTTCTTGGAAGGTTATTGTCACATATATATATATGGTACGTACCTTCCCATATAATCCATATATTACAAGAAGAATTTCTACAACATGCAACTAGAACCTAACCGGTCGAAACTAAAAGCATAACAAACATATATAAAGTAGTAAAGAATGATGCAGTAGCATAACGAAAATTGGTGAAAATGGCGGAGGGAAGCCAAAGCATCTGCGTACCGAAAAATTCACCTCCCTAAACCATGAACAAGTAAATACGTACATAAGATTCATATACTTTTTTTTTGGTCGAGATAAGATTCATACTGAAATAGCTGATATGCATGTACGTGAGACTTCTGCTCATGAATAGGATATTAGCAAGTGGTTACTACAATATTGGGCCTGGGCTACTAGTCTTCTAGACATTGAAAATGAAAGTGAGAGACTGTGATTTCAACTCTGAAAGCTCTGATCATTAGCAGCTATTTATTGGTGTGAATTGTGATCATAAAAATAAAACTCTAACTAAATGAATAAAAAAACGGCCAATTCTGGAATGTACCAGAATTGGTGTGTATCAGCTGATGTGGCAAGATCTGGACCGTTTATTTTATATTAAATATTTTTTAATTACAAATTGAATGAGGGAATTAACATTTTTGCCCTTAAGTTTTTTTTTTTGGTCTCTCTCCCGTTGCCTCCTCTCTCTCTTCACTGTCGCCGGCGACATCTCCCTCCTCCGGCCACCAAATTACATGAGACTTGTCCCATTTTCTTCGTCTCCTCAAGATCTTCCATCCTATACCCACTTCTTGTATCAAATTTCAGTGTAGGAAGAGAAATCAAGGAGAGAAAAACCCAAAATCATTCCCGTTCATCGTTCCCGTTCACGATCCCGATCAATTCGATCTAAGATACCTGCTGGGCTTTGAAGCCCTCGTCCTTGCGAGTTCAACGCCACCAGTCGTGGCTCAATACGTTGCCGGACGACGGTGAATCGACGGTTTGAAATTTCAGCCACCTCAAGCTTCCAAGGCGAATTCGTGCCTTTCCACTTCGAATCGGATTTCGTGGTAGATATAAAAGTTGTTCCTTGCGTTGAGTTGTACATTTTTGTAAAATTTGGTGACCATCGGAGGTCGTTGACGGCGGCGCCGACGGTGGTCGCCGGTCGTAGTGGTGCCGGCAACAGTGAGGAGAGAGAGGGAGAAACCAAACAAAAAAAATTATTAAGGGCAAAAGAGACAATTTATCCCCAGGTACATTACAATGCAGGTACATTCCAGCCGCACCCTAAAAAAACAGAAAATAATAAAAGCCGATTGAACTTTTATTTAAACACTTTAATTTAGGCAATGTACATTTCTTATGGTGAGTGATAAACTAACAAATTTAAGAATGAAAAGATTTTAAAGAAGAGATCGAGTGCTTTTTTTATTTTTTTGATAGAAGTGTGATGAGTAATATATATATATATATATGATCTAGAAAATGTATTAATTAACATCACTCTCGATCAGCTCATGAGGTTAACTCAAGTGGTGAGAAAATGTAGAAAATTGAGTTTGAATTAGGCAAGTTTAGGGGTTTGATCATTTCCGACTAGTTTAACCAAAAATTGACGTCATTCCTTGATGGTACTTAAAATTAATTTTTTTGAAGATCAAGAGATGTCAAATATCAATCTCGATTTGACATGTGTTCTAGCTGATCTCATTTTGGAGGATTGTAACAGATCGAACTTGTGATTCATGAATAAAACACTCGTCATTTCCTCCTCACAAGTATGAAACTTGATTAACACTATTAAAAGTCGTGGAAACTAATTATTAGACATTGTATGGTCAATGTAGTTGGCTTTTCTAATGAAATGGAAACTCTCGAATTAAAATCCTTGGTACTTGGAGTGATTAATATGGTTATCATCCTATCAAATCATATACGTACGGCCTTAAAAAAGTGATTAGGACAACCTTCTCGACAATTATGAATATTTCTAACTTATTTTTGCATCATTGCTCACTAAGATGACAAAATATATATTGACCGTACATCGTATATATAATTAAGCAGGACTGAATCAAGACTCAGAATTTGACTAGGAAGTATTCTAGGGTTTGAATTGATCATAGTCTAGGATATATATATATATATATATATAACAACGAACTTTCACCTTGACCATGTCTTACTTAAAAAGAGAGATCGATATTGATCATCGATGATATAAGGATCGAGTTTGTTTATTGGTGGTGGTGGAGAGAAGAAATATGCAGAGGCACATGGAAGCACGCATGCAAATCCAATTATTCGATCTATATATGTTAATAAATTCAGAATGACACACACAACCAAAAGAGGTTAGATAGCTGCTAGCTTCTTCTTTAGTTTTATTGGATTTATATGTTCCAAACTGAAGAATCAAACAGCCAGAAGGTACGTACAGAGTTTGTTAAATTTGACTCGTATTTTAGTTCATTGCGATCAAACTATACAGCTCATGCCAACAGTTCGATCAGGCATTTCACATTGTGAATGTCTGACCATATATATATGTAGTTATGTACGTATTGTCCGGCTAGGGTTCAAGAAGGGGTCTGCATGCAACTGTTGGAGGATTACGTTTCTATTACAAATTACTTGACGTAGTCTTTGAGAACGGGTCCAAGCTTAAGATCGAGGAGACCTCTCATTTGTTTCTTCCTTTAATTGTTCAACCGTTCATTTTACGAGTCTACGTAGAGTAATCCCGACCAATGACTAAATATCAAGAGTACGTTTGAGAAATACAAATGTATTCACGGAGCGGTATCGATAGAATTTTGATATTATCGGAAATAGATACTGACTTTTTATAAAATCAACTCAAATTATATTAGAAAGATCGATGTTGTATTTAATACTGACATTTGTCAAAAACAATTAAGACTTTGATCGACACTCATGTGCGTATGTGTATACATAATAACTAGCCTTTCTACACGCGCCTTGCGCGTGTAGAAGGCGGCGTTCGTGCGTGAGAGAAACGTTATGGTTTATTTAGTTTTTTCGCATTACTTGTTTTTCGGTTTTGTAATAAACTTTTTAAAAAGAATAAAAAAATATATATATATAATAAATAAGCAAATGGGTAAGTTGGTGTGGGGTCTTTATAAATATGGTTTTAATTTTCTTTATTATTCTATTTACTGTTTTGCCCTTAGTTTATTTAAGTTTATATATTGGCTAATATAGTTTAGGAGGGGCAAATCTTGGGTTTTTGAATGTTTACCAAGAACTCAAGTTTTCCCATTATATATATAGATTAAAGTTTCAAACAATTATTTTAAATATCATATAAAACACTACTCATTGGTACATGGTACGTATATCAAACTGATCCATTGTTAATTGATATGTGGACAATGAGGAGGATTCAGAGTATTTTAATTATATATAGTTCCTACAGTGTGAGACTGTGAGTCTAGGGACGGAGGTACATGTTGACCTTGGGTGGTCTTGACCGCCCCTTACTCCAATCTCTATATAGCTCCGTCCTTGTGTGAGTCTAATTTAGCTTTTGGGACTTGGGCATAAACCCTATGTATGCGATAGATGAGATGAAAAAAAAAAATTAGCGACATGTAGTCAATAAAAATTCGTCAAATATATTATTGAACATTTTCACATGATAAATTCGTTTTAGATAATAATTATAAGCTGCTCCACTCTTCTCTCTTTTTTGCGTCTTTTTTTTTTCCTCCATTAGATAATAATTATATGCTTTGCTAGTTTGCTGCTCAAGTACCCTTCTATATTGTATGAGGCCATTTGAGAATCACAAAAGCTTGTTTTTTTTTTTTTCGTTCGAGTAGTTTCTAATATTTTGTATTGTATCATTGTATGAGGGTATTGTTCATTTAGGATTCACAAAAGTTTTTTTTTTTTTTTTAAATTGGTATAAAATATTATTTCTATAATCTATACTATATTTAAGAGAAGAGGGTTGTCAACCATAATCGATTTTTTTTTACATAAATGCCCCTCATTTATTAAAATACTTTTAAAAAATAAATAAACAAAGATAGAAGCGTCAAACAACAAATTAAATAGCAGGAAAAAAAACTAATTGCTTAACCACTCATTTTCATTAAGTAACTAGTTAACGAGGCACTTCCCCACCCATCGAGTGTGTGGATATTTCTAATATTATTTATTGAATGTATTCCAGATCGAACTCATATATATATATACATATATATCCTATTCAAAGTGTTCCAATCACTAAAACCGTAAGGCATGAATGCATGATATATAAACGACGTTGGAGAGAAAACGATATAGAATAAACAGAAAAAGGTTTAAATTAATTAGCTGTTATCATCACTATTATCGAACCACAACTACATACAAAAGACCACATGCACGTCCATTTCCAGTATCTACGTAGAAAGCTACTTGTTCGATCGTTAAACAAAATTTTGGTTGCATGTCTTGCTTCTTTTTCTATATTTACTTATTTAGTTAATTTACATGTCGTTTTAGTTAGTTCATTGGCATTAGAGACACGTGCCGGTGTATTAACTAAATATAGAAATTATTAAATTAAAGAACCAAAACAACCAAAAGACGTGGATTAGTTATTAGTGTTTTTTTTTTTGAAAGAAAGATACTTTGTATTAAAATCATATACGATTACAATCGTAACGAATGACATCCATAAAGAAATCCGGAGAATTTAGAGAACCACTCAAGGTGAACATTAGAATCAAATTTATAGCTAGCTAACCTATGAGCTACAAAATTTGTAGTTCGAGGAGCATGCTGAAGAGAAACTTGTGGTAGAAATTCGAGTAGATCTTTGATGTCTTTAATGAGATTGCCAAGAGGGGACAAATCCTCATCATCAGAGTTGATGACATTAATTGCTAGCAAACAATCACTAGGAATTAGAGCAGTTGAAACTTCCATATTAGTTAATTAGTGGTGTATTAACTAAATATAGAAGTTAAAGAACCAAGACAACCAAAATTCATTGGCATTAGAGACACGTTACCAAAAGGCAAATTTTAAAGATTGTATTATGAAATGATTGGGCCCTGCTCCTGACAAATGATTAAATATCGTTAGTAACTTAGTACTTGAGAGTTATAAGCTTAATTACTAGCTAATAAAATGATTCCATCGAATATTAATACACAATTTTTTTCTATGGTTCTGTCACACCACGTGGCATGTGTGACGGGGTACTATGACTGGTGGCTATGTAATAAAATAATTAGTGAGTAATAAAATATTGAGTGGAGAAATCATAAATTATTGAGGTCATCAATCATAGTGGTCCGTCACATATACCACGTAGCGTGATGGAACCATGAAAAAATTCCTCGTATTAATACCCTCAAAATTGGATGGGGTATCATATCAAGCTTAGCTAATACCTCCAAATTACGTTTATTTTATTCAACTCCATTAAACAAGCAAGGATCTCATTATGAAAATATACTAAATAAATGCTACTATAAGTAGAAATTTGTTCGATCATTCGGAGTGATCAATTGCTAGCAGTAGTGGTCTTAATAAGTGATGATAATGGTCTTGATCCTTATACTGCAATGCAAAATATTTGCAATAAGATAAAATTTAGACCAACGTATCTAAATTGATTTAGATCGGAGTAATTATCTGTCACGCCCCGAATTTCTAACAAATTAAATAAGGCTTTTCGCCTTCAAACCCCATTTAAATACGGAACGTGAAGCATGGATTACTACATAAATGCACATGAATATTTTTTTTTAAACAAACAATGTGCATAACCTCCAACCATGCTCTACCAGAATGTAAATACAAACTCATTCCTTAGAGTCGAATATTACATTTCATAATTTACATAATAAATTGACATTATGCAAAGTATTAAGTAAATTCACCTACAGAGTTTAATATACAGCGGAAGACTAATAACACCAACAACTCCAAAGCTCCTTCAGCTCATCTCCTAATTATCCTAACCTGCAGGATAAACCCCTACACCGTCGAATAGTGTACCGGGTTATAAGATAACCCGGTCAGCTTGTGAAGCTGGTATGAGTAACCACAATTATCAACTAACAAGAAACCACTCCAACCAATTACATGCAACAATTATTGCATATACAATTTACAAATTGTAAATCACGCCAACAACCATAATCTCAAAATTCACCAATAATATGTCAATGTTTATGACACACGCCAATCCACCAATAATATGTCAATGTTTATGACACGCCAAATCACCAAATATGCACACGAAGCAAATCATAGTAAATGTCGCTTTTGGACAATTATAAGTGAGAATAACATTGAGACTCATTTCAAAACAAACACTACTCCCCATTTCTGGTTAGTAATGCCAGCATTCACGCAAATAACATGCTTGTTACCCCCGCGAACGCCTCTACCAGTTTGACAGACAGACTAGAGCTCTAACTGTAAGGTCTTTAGCGACCCTTTTGTGTCACGCCACGCCAAGAAAATACATTTTTAGTATTCTCACAAATAACGCCAAACGCCACACCACGCCACACCACAAATGAACTCAATATCTCAAATATTTACAAACACCTAACGCCACACCAAACGCCACAACTCAAATGAACAATATGTCAAGTATTCGCCACACTAAATCATGCAACAATTTATATCATATGCATAATTTCAATATCACCATTATTACGCCACACCAAGAAAATACATTTTAGTATTCTAACAAATAATGTCAAACGACACGCCACGCCACACCACACCGCAACTAACCTCAATAACTCAATTAATCTCTAACACCAATCGACACACCTCAAATAACCTCAATAGATTAATCGCCAACACCAAACACCACACCTCAAATAATCTCAATGATTCAATTAATCACCAACACCAAGCACCAGACCTCAACTAATCTCAATAATTAAATTACACATGCACCTCAACTAACCTCCATATCTCAATAATCACTAACCCCAAACTCCACACCTCAAATAACCTCAAAGTCTCAAATATTTGTCAACACCATATTTATGCCACGATTTACATTATATGCCTAAATGCAACACCAACCCAGAGAATTTATATTATAAAATATACTGAACCTACGCATCCCATACTACGTATTTTAACCCCACACGTCCCAAAACGTGCATGTTAATACCAGGGTGATCCAGAATATTAAACAATATGAAAACTCATCCAAAAATCAATCACTAACTCCAAACACTAAACCTCAAATAATCCTCAATTTTTCAGATAATCACCACGCCTCAAATATCACCAAACACCACACCTCGATTAATCTCAATATCTCAAAAAACACTATCACCAAATGCCACCCCTTAAATAACCTCAATGTCTGAAATATTTACTAACACCAATCACCAATCACCACACCTAGATTATGCAATAATTTACATGCATAAATGCAACACCAATGCAGAGAGTTTATATTATAAAATATACTGAACCTATACGTCCCATACCGCATATTTTAACCCCACACGTCTCACAACGTGCATGTTAATACCAGGGTGATCCAGAATATTAAACAATATAAAAACTTATCCAAAATCAATCACAAAAATAATATTAACATTTTTATAATGTTAATAACACATTTCACCAATCAAATATTTGTGAATTTAATCACATCCTAACAATCAATTCTACCACAAATAACTTGTGAGAATTACTCACCTTAGATATCCAGCTGCTCCAAAATCAACACTGAACAGAAATCGACAAGAATCGCCTGGTCAGTAACACCGCTTCGCCAACGCCTAAATAATAAATCGAAAACTCAATTTAACCAAGCAAAGTCGACTACTTAACTAAATTACCCTTTACAAGTGTTTCGAACGTCATTAGGACATCGAAAACAATAACCGAAACCGTTTGACCAAAAAGTCAACTATTGGTCAAAGTGGGTCCCACGCCAACTATTCATCAAACGGGTCCCACCAAAAGTCTAAAACACCAAAATTTACAGCAGGTTAAAAACTAGCACCCTAACAACATTCTAAAATCTGGTGACGATCCGACGGTCGGATTATCACGAATCGAACGATCCACAATTCCGGGTTAATTTATCATCAGTCAAACGATCGAATCTCAAAAACTCGTAAACACGAAAGATGTTTGTATCGACAAACACTACTCAACAAAGCAAAAATATCCTAAAAAGGTGGCCGGACGCGCCTCCACGCGCCGCCACAGACGGCGGTGAGAAAACCCTCACGCCGCCGGACCAAAGTCCAAACTCAAAACTAGCTAATACCCAACGGTTAACTTGTAGAACACACAAAATGGAACAACTTTAAAACTTGCCTCGAAGTGAGTTAACGGCCGGATCGGCCTAGATCTCCGTCCAAAGTCGCGACTGCCCAAAATTCAAATGCAAAATTCTCCTTCCTCGGGAATCCGATTGAGGTGAAATCAACGGCCATAGGTTCGTATGGATGAGGCCTTCAAAGCCCAGTAGGTGGCTCAGGTCGAATTGGCCGGAAACGGTGCCAGCAAAGGTGACAAGTTTCGGCAGTTCTTAGGGCTTTTGGGATTTTCCAGATTTTTCCAAAAAATGAAAAATCTGAAATTGCTATATATAGGCAAAAATAATAAAACTTCAAAAAAAACATAACTCTCTCATACGAACTCCATTTTAGGCAAACTTTATGTCCACGAACTCGTATCGACGAGCTCTACAACTCTCGTGAAGGCAGTTTTCCCAAAATCAAAACTGAACAGAAAAATACCCGAAGACCAATCGAATTGCGACATGTGTCGCATGGTGACTCACCAGACAAAGCTGAGTCACCATGTGTGCTGTTCCAATCACTACCCGCCATGTGTCGGTTACTATTTAGACACTATTTGCCACTATATGCCACTATTCAAAAATAATACAAATACGTACAAATAATTAATACGTATAATTATATCGTATTTATACAAATACGCCACATCGCCAACCATCCAAAATAATTTCCAATAATTTATTTACGAAATTTCGGGGTATTACACTAATTTAACTCTATACGACACAATAGCCTTTATATGATAAAGCGCCAAATGATATTTTTATGTTTTATGTTTCGTGCAAATAATCTTTAAAGATCTAAGACTCATATTACATACTGTGGGTTTACCCTGGATCACCTAAATTAACAATATTTTCTCTTTGTCTAAAAAAAAAACAATAGTCTCTCTTCGAAATTTAATCATTTTTGGCCATGAATATTTTTGATTAATTGTCTCTTAATCTTCCAAGACATGGAGTTGTAATTACCATGAACAATACATACTTTTCTGCCTTCCGAAGTAATTACCATTAAACTTATATCTAAATTGACATTAAATTTAGACGAATGTAATGTATCTAAATTGATTTAGAACAAAATGATTAAAATTAAATTATTTGGGTACATATATTTTATGTTTTTGTTTCGTGCAAATGATTTTTGATCAATAGTGGTCTTCTAAGACATGGGGTTTAGGTTTAAGTCGCGAGAAGACGTGACTATGAAATATGAACAATAGATACTCTTCTGCCTTGTATGTACAAACAAAATTCCTGAAGCGGTAAGTTCATGCACTTTTATTATCGTAGTATTATTTGAGTAATTATCACCTTATTGAAATATAAAAAATTAACCGAATAAGAGTCATTTCTAAGTTTTGTTGAAAGACGGAAAAGCTTTAGATTAGGTGGAAATTAAGGGTTGTGTACTATGAATAGTAATTTATATTAGGTGCAACTTATGGACCGAAAATATATGAAGCCCTACGATAATGAAGGGAGTCATAAATCATAGTAGTCTATTTTGGTTAATTATGGGGGTCTTTCTCACTTAAATGAAATTGTGCTATTGATGCGATGGCATACGTACATACTTACAGTATATCTAAGTAATAATAGAACATAGTTTCACAGTATTCTGGATAAGCTAGCTCCACGTAGTGTTTTGAAAACCTAAGGGCCCGTCCTGTATTGTTTTAGGATACCGTTTTTCGTTTTGCAAATCCGAAAACATATGAAAAATGCGTTCGGTTGCTTAATTCACAAAACATCATTTAGGATACACGGGAAATGATTTCTAATATCCTGTATAAGTTTTGGAAACGACCCATGGACGTTTTCGGTGTTTTTGAGAACGCGGAATACTGAAATTAGAAAACATGGAGTCGCCAGCCGCATCACTCCCCACATCTCGTCCCTCTTTTGTGTCTGTCTCTCTCGCTTTGTGCTCCTAATATCGACAAAGTATCTCTCTTATTCAAATCCATGAACTCTCTCTCATATTTGGATTATGCCAAAGGCATAGAGCAATCAGCCTGATGAAGATTGATTTAAGCCAGTAGATTTATCAAAAGTGTAAAAGATAAAATAACAAGTGCTAGATTTCCTGCGTTATCCTCTTGGGTGGTGATTCTGGTTCAGATCTTGATTTCCTTCTTTTTGGGTTTTTGTTTCTTCTGCAATTCATTTTGTTTCTAGTCAAGTACTGTAGTTCTTTATGGGTAGTTCGATATAAATGGTTAGCTTTTAATCCTTAATCGCTGTCGTCTTAAACACTTGTTCTAAACAAGAGGCCAAGAGGGTGCTATTAATACCCAAAAGAACTAATTCAAAAAGATCAGACGTTTGCAAAAGTTAGTCAAACTCCTATATCCAACAGTTACTTAACCTAATTAACAAGAGAACAATTTTTCAAATTAAATATTTTTGATTTTAGAAAATTATTTTCGGATTTTAGTACCAGACGTATTTTCGAATCTTAAAAATACAAAATTTAATTACTTGTTTTCATTTTACAAAATAATTTTTCAAAAATGGTTTTGTAAAACATTACCGGACAGGCCCTAAGGGACCTGTGATTGAGGATTCTGTGAAATGACTTGGCAACAAAACTCACAGACCTATCCGAATGCTTAAAACTGAAGCAAGATTTCTCTTTTAGATTGGATGGGGCCGAATAATCCCTTGACCTATCCGCATCCTAATCCTAATCCATTACCAATTAGGCTAGCTAGAAAGACTGGAACAAGAATGACGTCTGTAAAAAACACAAATGAGGAATCTGGATATGTAAGACCAGAGGAAAGTGCATATAAGTTTGAACAATACCATTAGTAAAAGAATAGAAAAATGTTTGTAAAGATGCAAATTTGTATACAATTTTTCCCAAGGAGCATAAACTATATTGTCACATGGATCACATGATTTGTAGTGTAACTTTTCTGATCACAAAACTGTTGCATAAGGCAACGTAGCAAAGCAAAACGAACTTTAATCTTTGGACTCGAAGTTTTCTTGCAAGAACTGGTAAAGCTCCTCTGCAACCATAGCAGGATACTCCTCTTGTGGAAGAAGAGCGCCCGGCACCTCAACAAACTTTGTCACTCCTTTTGCTTCCCTGAGAGCTTCCATCTCTGCTTTTGACCTCTTTGGAGATCCTTCAGTGGACACGACAACAACTGGTATCTTTTTGTTGCCCATATCTGCAAAGAGTTCAAGAAATTCCTCTCGAGATTGTACAGCGTCAAGAAGACCAGTCAAGAAAGCAGCAGGTGCATAGCGAGCACCTTTCCTTTTGGTCAGGGCATATCTACTTTCAATGATTCCAGGAGTCACATTGTCTGGATTTGAATAGACGTGGGATTTGTACTGAGATTCAATTGACTTCTCATTGCTGACAAGCATGTTATACATCATCCAGCCTACAGCAGGCGCTCTTAAGGTGCCCCTAAGTAGTCCATACCTGGTAATTTTGTTAACAAAGGGAGAGAATAATCAGGTTCATTGATCAAAATAAATCTGTTGTGTAGGTTTTGAGGAAAAGTAGCACTTTTTATCAAAGGCATCTTTTTAAAAATCTTAAAAGACCAATTACATGTATAGAGAGAAGCAAGGAATGAATTATCACACACTTTCAAAGAATAGGTAAAGTATTATGTGGAGAACATGACTTGGTGATCTTATGCCATTGATTTCCTGCACAATAATAATCCTCGATCCGGGCACCACTCAACAACTAAAACTTTCCATCGGTATATGAGGTTTTCAGTTATAATACCTGGTTTCCATGTTAGAATCTCGACCAAACACTATAGGAAGGGGACCAGCCCAGGTGGGTGCAACAGCAGCAATGGCTTTAGGTTTCACTGAACCCCTTTTTGCAGCACGAATAGTTAAAGTGGCTGCATGCCCTCCTCCAAATACCACAAGATCATTTTCTGGTTGATAGCAAGAGTATGTTAGCAAGTAAACTTCAAAACAAATGAAAAGACTTGCATTAAAAATAAAATTTAAAGAAGTTCCTGATGGAGCCAAAATCATTGCTTCACCATGAGAAAAAAGAATCCATATATGAAGTAAAAAAGGTGCATGTAACTCTACTTTCGTTCCACTACTAGATAGGGGTGGGAAGTATGAAGAGAGTTTCAACTTTCAAGTAACTATATCTACTCAAGAAACTTGAGTACAACAACATATGCATGCTAAAAGAACAGAGCTGGTGTACATCTGGCTAAACAGATACAAGAATACAGAAAGCAGATCGAAAAATATGGTATCGTAATTGATAATTAACCAAAAAAAAGGTAGTTAGTCATCAACCTGAGCCTCTTATAGGACCATCTGGTGCATTGATGAAGTCGACCAAAAATTCCTCCATTACATCAGCAGTGTAGTCCATCTTTGGCCTATCAGAGTACCCCAGACCAGGCCAATCAACAATGGTCGCTCGCCAATTAACAGAACCAACTTGCCGAACAAGAGTACTTGCTACCGATCTCCATTCTTCAACAGTGCTAACATCAGAAATGGTTGGTATCATAAGGATATTCTTAGAAGGACCTTCTCTCTCCTTTTCATGCTCCTCATAGTATATGCTAATAGAATTTTCCTTGAATTTCCATTGCCAACTATTGGTCTGAAATAAACTACCATCATTTCATTTGTGAGGCAAGGTGACAAACATGCAGTACTGTACTCAACTCTCAAATTTACATCAAAGCATTTCTTTACACACCGTCACACCGATCCACTATATTCATGCAGTTGACAAAATTTTAGTATCCAAATGATGTTGCTACTATATAGTAAATGTCATATCCACTTCTGGTGTAATTTGGTTCACTGACTACTAAAATGAATATGCGCAAATCTATTGGAATGGAATTTTTGCATCTAATTTTTCACAGAATTTAATAAAATATGTTTCACGCCCATAATAAAATGAGTCTCTAAGAGTAGCAGAAATACAACTTCCAATACCGTATTTTTCTGAAAAGATCTTATGTCTTATCGATTCATAGTTCTCAATCACGGTATTGATATATGTAAGTTTTGTACCTTATTGCTTAGTTTTGAGAATTCCCCACAATTTCATTCAATTTTCTCAAAATTCCTAAGGCATTCATTTTCAAACTTATGTGGGAGTAATAAGGAGTATAGAAGCCACAATCAAAACCTGACCTTTAAAACTCATGTGCAGAACGAACAACAAATACATGAATATAATGAAAACAAGAAAGCATTTTGATAAATTTATAGAAGAAAAGGTGCAATTGGGTCTCTGACCTTTAATGGAGCTGAAGATTTATCGTCCACAGAGAGCTTGGAGTAGTCCAAAGTGGTTGAAGCCCTAACTGTCAGGGTTTTGTGGAAGCAAGCAGTCTGAGAGAAATTGGGTTCACGGGTTCTGCAGGAAAGAATAAGGGACGGTTGTGAACATGTGTAGAATGCAGCAGAGAACGCCATGGATATGGTGCAGAAATGGAAAGAGAGAAAATAGGATCAGGGTCTTTGGGAGCTTGCAGTTGCGGAGGAAGATGCTGACCACTGGTTTTTACTGAGATTTTTCAGCTGAGATTTGGAGAACCAGATGAGATTATGTGTCCAATATAGTTCCAGCAATATCAGTCAGACCAAAAGTTCATAGTTCGTTGACTTTTCCATAACATGTCTTTTGGCCTATGAGAATTTTAGAGTTGGTAGATGGTAAAAAAAAGTGAAAGCAAGTACCTTGAAGTGTGTTTCTTTTCGATCAATTTCTCTATGGCTGACCAACACAAATGTGTACTGACAATTCATTTGAACAGCTCCAACTTCTGAAGAAAATTCATAGTATATAATCTGTACACTAACATTTCAAAAAATGACTGAAAATTGTTGACAACAACCGAAAATTAGATGCAATTCTTTGCAGCACTGCAAGTCCTCTATCTGCACTAACATTTCAAAAAATCACTGAAAATTGTTGACACTAACATTTCTAGCCGCTCCTTGTTGATTTTTAGAAGTACATTCTCAGTTTTCCTCGTTCCCTCCGGAGATTCAACATCTTCCTTCGAGCCAATAGTGAAAATTTTGAATCAATGATATAACCCATTGCCAAATTGTTGGAATTCTTTCTTGTCTTGGGGATCAGTATATTCCTGCTATGACTTTTGTGCTCTCAACTTACGAAAGCTATACTAATTCGAGTAATTTGTCAGTCCCTAGTCACCAGTAATCGTTGCATGAACAAGAGCCATCTTTGAAGGAGTGAAAGCGGCTTCTATCTCTCACTACTATCTCCGATCTATAAACCTTAGAAATCAGCTTCATTACTGTATGACAGTCACTACAAACCCGCAAATTCTTCACGATCCTAATCAGCCTTCCTTCAGGCAATCTTGCCAACCCAAAAGCAACTGCAAGTTTCTCACTGTGACTGAACACTGAATCTTCTTTGTCCTCTTCTTCTATGTCATGCAAAACTCTCCCAACCTCCGGGAAATAACCTCTGCCAACACGAAGTTTTAACATTATCTCCATTAACTTCTCATAAGCCTCTTCTGTAATCTTATTTGATTTATCACCCGCCACAAAACTATACATGACCTTGTCAACTTCAATCATGCTCCAACCTGGCGTTTTCTTAATCTTCTGGTCAACCATTGATCTTCTTACAGCAACAACATCCTTCCACTTCCCTGCAACAGCATATACATTTGACAAAAGAACATGGTCACCTGAATTGTCAGGGTCAAGTTTGGAAAGCATTTCCTTCACTTGTTCTGCCAACTCAACATTACCATGAATGCTACAAGCCCCAAGAAGAGTTCGCCAAATAATAGCATTAGGAGATATTGGCAATTGACAGACAAAATCATAGGCTTTCTGCAGTTTTCCAGCTCGACCATATAGGTCTACCATACAACCGTAATGCTCAATAGCTGGTTCTATACCATACATTTCTCTCATCTTAGAGAAATATTCACATCCTTCGTTAATCAATCCAGCATGACTACAAGCATACAAAACCGAAATGAATGTGATCCCATCAGGCCTAACTCCGGATGTTTCCATCTTGTGGAACACTTGTATTGCTTCTTTGCCATAACCATGCATTGCAAGTGCTGCTATCATTGAAGTCCAAGAAACAATACTCTTTTTTTCTGGCATTCTTTCAAAGACCAACCGAGCCATGCCCACATTTCCAGATTTAGAGTATGTATCCAGGAGTGCATTGTTGACTGAAATCATCGAAAGGAATCCAGCCTTCTCTACGAAACCGTGTACAATTTTACCAAACTCAACGGCTCCGGCTTGGGCACACGCAGACAGCACCCCAGTCAAGCTCGCCTCATTTGGTCTAATTCCCTTCCGCTGTAGTTCCCTGAAAAACCCAAATGCCTCATCGAAACAACCGTTTTGAGCAAACCCAACAATCATAGTACTCCAAGACACATCATCTTTCACTGGCATTCTAAAAAAGGCCTTCTTAGCCAGCTCAAGCTCATCCGCTTTCATGTATCCTGCAAGCACAATATTCCACGAGGTCAAATCCCTCAAAGGCATACGATCAAACACTTCCTCTGCACCCTCCACATCCCCATACCTAAAACACGCGGTAAGCATCGCGTTCCACGCAACCACATTTGGTTCAGACATTTCCTCAAACACTTTGCGTGCAAGATTAATACGCCCACATTCGGCATACATACTAATCAGAGTTGTCCCAACAAAAAGATGAGTATGAAGCCCATGAGTCAAAGCTTGACAATGCAGCTGCATCCCGTCTCTCAAAGACCGGCAATTCGCCGCCGCCTTGAGTACAAACGCGAAAGAGAAGCTATCAAGCGGGTTTGTGGATTTCCGACGCATTTCAGCGAACAGAACAAGGGCATTATGCGGGGTATCGGATTCGGCGAGTCCACGAATGAGCGTATTGTACATGAAAGCATCTGGGTTTGGAAAATGAAGGAATAGACGGCCAGCATATTCGAGAGCGTCGGAAATTGTGACCGCGCAGTGGAGGAGGAGCTTGCCGAAGACCAAGGGATCGGTGGCGAGCCCAGTCTTGCAGGAAACGCCATGGATTTGCTTCACGGTTCTGAGGGTCTTGCACTTGCTTAACAAAGTACAGCAAAGCTGTTCCGCCGTGTTCATTCTCGGCTCTCGCACTCCATTAGTTCAACTTCAAACTTTCAAAGGCCTACTGGAAAAAGATGAGCCAAAACCGGATTAAAACCAAAATGAAGGTAAAACACCGAAACCGAACCGGAATTAGAAGTGCGAAAACCGAAACTGAACGATAAAAAACCGAAACCGAACCCGAAAAAACCGAAAATCGAACCTAAAAAAATTGATACCAACTAAAAAAACAAATACGGAACCGGAAAAACCGATACGGAACCGAAAAAAACTGAAACCGAACCGGAAAAAACCGACACCAAACTCAAAAAAAACGAAACCGAACCGGAAAAAAACCAAAACTAGAAAACGAATAACCGGATCAAAACCGAAACTCAGCTTTGACAACGTCACAGCCCATCCCACCCCAAGCTAAAAAACACGTGGTTTAATCTGGCCCGTTTAAGGAGAACACGTGATTGCCGTTGGATCCTAGGGCAACTGAGCCTCCTCCTCTATCTTGCATCTACGGCTTTACCTTTCTCACTCTTACCTCCAAAACAGAGTGTGAGAGAGAGAGAGAGAGAGAAAGGTCGAAAATGGTGCAGAGGCTCACATACCGTTCGCGCCATAGCTATGCTACCAAGTCCAATCAGCACCGGATCGTCAAAACCCCTGGTACTTTTTCCAATTTCATACCTAAAGCGGGTGATTTGGTCGCTGTAAATTTGTAATCACAAGTGAAAAGTTTGCATCTTTTGTAATAAAAATCCAAACTTTGTGTGTCTTTCATGGGCGTAGGCTAGTTAAGTTTGATTTTCTTACTTCTTTTTCTTTATTTTATTTATGAATCTATCGTCAGAGTTGACTTGTTTCTCTGTAATACTTGAATGTGGACTCGTTGGCTGTTACCGGGAAAAAGTAGAGTTTTTGATGAATCTAATGTCATAAATAGAGCTTAGTAGTATAAGCTTTGCGGAAGTGTATATGTTCATAAATTGTGTGCTATGAAGTTCTGGATTTGCAATAGAGGAAAACTAAAATGAGAGATATTAGAGGCTGCATTGTGCAATTAGTTGATGTAAAGGTGAGGTTGCTTGGTTTGGAGTTTGAAATCTTTGATTTCTGGAAGTGAAATGCTTGCATTGTGATTAATTTGAAATATTTACAGCTTTTAATCGGTTTTTGACTTGCGATATGGAATTGCTTCTATCCATCCTTTTCACATTCTAATAATTAAATATGATGTTCTGAGTTGGAATAATGAAATTATGTTTTTCAAGTTAATATCGAACCTAATGTGTTAGTGTTATTTCGTGTCTCTCATTTGTATGTTGTAGATAGTAGGTTTTTTTTTCAGTTATGATGTATTCATTCTTATAGTTGCATTTTAATCCTGCACTAGTAAGTTTGTGTTCTATTGGTTTTGTGCTGATGGGTTTTTGCTTATTCCTGGGCTATAATTGATATGTAGGTGGGAAGCTTGTGTATCAGACCACTAAGAAGAGAGCAAGTGGACCCAAGTGTCCTGTTACTGGAAAGAGAATCCAAGGGGTATGTCGATTGTTTAGAGCTATGACTTGTTTTAATGATTTTGTATTCTCAATTTTATGTTTCTCTGTGTTGTGATTATGGATTTTGTTATTGTTTTTCTAGAAGTAGAAGTGTATGTGAGATGGCATTCACTTATAAGGGCTAGCCACGTATTCAAATTAAGCATTATTGTCTACTACATATGGTTGCTTGGTATCAAATTGTTCTAAGCAATGGACTATAATTTTCCTTTATAGGACCTTATATTCTACCATGTTGATGTAAGTACTAGTGACTTCTTTTGCCACTTATTATAGTCTTCTATGTAATGAATCATGAATGGACTATATGTGCTTTTCTGTGTTTCCTGATTAACTTCATTTAATTTGTGAATTGAGGTTGTGGCTAGGTTTGAGTTTAATT
The DNA here is from genome assembly GCA_029955375.1 of Rubus parviflorus. Lineage (NCBI taxonomy): Eukaryota > Viridiplantae > Streptophyta > Magnoliopsida > Rosales > Rosaceae > Rubus > Rubus parviflorus. Next base: position 11,775,039 of record JARGGL010000009.1, read on the forward strand.
CTACAAATAGTAATATAATCTTGCCCAGACACTTTAGAAGCAGCACTTACTCATTCTAGGGTCCATATATGTACTGTTCTGTGACGCTGGATCTTCATTTGGTGGCTTTTGTGTCATTTGTGTCTTAGTCTACGCAATATCATGTCATGAGAAACTCTATGCATAGTTGTATTCCATGTGTTTTGGCACACCCTGCCTTTTGTTACTTGTTATTCTTACTAACTGCTATTTGCAGATTCCTCACTTGAGACCTGCTGAATATAAGAGGTCTAGACTGTCAAGGAACAGGAGGACTGTGAATCGTGCCTATGGTGGTGTTCTGTCTGGTGGAGCTGTCAGAGAGAGGTTTGTATTTCTAGAAATTTATGTATTTGGGCACTTCTTCTTTGGTTGAGTTACAGATGCAACCTTTTTGAACCATTTTCTATTACTGATGGCTTCCCCATGCAATTTCTGATTTTGCAGGATAATCCGAGCCTTTTTGGTGGAAGAGCAGAAGATAGTGAAGAAGGTTTTGAAGATTCAGAAGGCAAAAGAAAGGGCGGCATCAAAGAGCTAAGCTGCCGTAGAGTTCCTGTTTTTGTATTTGTTGATCTGCATGCGAGAAATTTTGCCTTTTATTTGAGAGGATGGAGATTGTTGGAACAATATTTGTTTTCAACTTTTTGTTAAATTTTGAAGAGTTTTTCTGGTGACATTGTTACATACTCTATTCATCCAGTTTTTTAAATATGAAATTTCCATCGTCACTACCAACATGACAATGCGACTCTGCTGGCAAAATTTGTTCAGGAAATGCATAAATCGTTTGAAGTATTTGCGTCCAAAAGTGTCTGCTATCGACCTTATGTTGTATATATCGCTTGTGCATGTGGTTTTCTTTCTTAAGATTTTTGCCGGAATTAATAATGTGCCGCAATATCAGATGAAGGCGGATGAAAATTGGTTTCTGTTGAATACAGATACAATCATACAATGTGCCTAAAGGCATTATTGCAAGCACAGTCCAGCAACCATTACGAGTGATTGTGAGACCTTCTGTAGCGAAAACCCAGAAAGGTTAGCCAAGCCAGACCTTTCAATTATTTTTCTACAAAACCATGAAAAGTGCATGCAGCTAACCAGCTAGCCACAATTATTTTTATTTGGACATGACACTAGCTGATGAATAATGTGATCGGTTAATGTGGTTTATACATCTGAAGGAGCTCGACAAGCTTGTCATAAGGAGGGTTTAATTCTCTCACCAATGGATGCTCATTCAGTGCTGTAATCCATGAGAAGAGTAACGGATGCCTATCTGGGTCCATCGTCTTGATACCAAAGACTTGTTCATGAGCTTTGTGAGGGCCGAATGTTGCAGCCATCAGTATGTCTAGGAGTCCCAAATTCTCGCCATTAGTGAAAGAAGCACCTCCCGGAAGATATTCCTTCATTCCTTGTTCAAACACTCCCAGTCTCTCAAACATTTCCTTCACCGCTTTCGCTTGTGCTTCACCGTCGACACTCGTCACCACTCGGCTCATGCTCTCAAACAACTGTATCAAAAAGACAGACAAACAACTGTATCAGTGCAGTGTTGGTGCCAAAAAGAAGCATTAATCGACTTACGTCGACGTCTCACCTGTTGCTGGATAAAACTGGCCCAGAATCGAACTTTGGCTCTTTTATATGGATCTTCAGGAAACAGCTTAGGACAAGTCTTCCAAGTTTCGTCAATGTATTCTAGGATGATGTACGACTCGGCTATAGGTTTTCCGTTGTGGACAAGTACAGGAATCTTCTTGTGAACTGGATTGTATTGGAGGAGCAATTGGCTCTTGTTGCTCAAATCTTCTTCTATGTACTCATAGGGTATGCCTTTAAGTCTGAGGGCCAGTTCCACTCTCTTACAGAAAGTACTAGCCCACATTCCGTGTAGTTTTACTTCGTTTTCTCTCTCCATCTCTCCCCTGGCCTCCAAGTGATGGCTTAGTTCATGAGGGAGGTGACCCTTTATATAGATATTATCATGTACCTTCCCTCGATCAGATTAATTTGGGTGATCGAGTTACTATTAATTCAATAGTCAAACATGACGGACTTAATTAAATATACCATTACCGAAAAATAAAGATCATGAACATTAAAAAGGATGGTTGAAACTTGAAAGGGACTTTGGATAATATATCCAATGATCGAAGAAGATAAGAACCGCTTCTGCAGACATGAAAACACCGATTCAAATTTGACCAGGTTTTCTTGCGCACTAAGATAATTACTTTCTGCCCAGATCGATGTTCATTTTGCTCGCAGCTCATCATATATAATATAGAGTTTTTAATGGGACGGTTAATGACCGATTGTGCTCAGACCAAGCCCAACCCGTCGTGTCTTCTTTAATTGTGCTCGAGCCCTGTCGTGTCTACCTTGAGTGGTGTTTTCATATGTTGTGTGCTATCAAGTTCTGGATTTGTAATATAGGGATCGAAAACTAAAATGAGAGAAAGGTTTTGATGCCTTTTTGGTGGAAGAGCTAGTAGAAGATAGTGAAGAATTAAGGTTTTGATTTTCTATCTTAATTTTTTTGCCTGATTTAATAATGTGCTCAAACGAAAGGAATTGTACGTTGGAGTAAGACGGAGGAAATTAATTGGTTTCTGATGAATACAGATACAATCATACAAAGCACAGTAGAGTGAGATTGTGATCGAGGCCGGCCTTCGCTAGTGAAAACCCAGAAAGGTAGGTTAATTACCCAAGCCAGACCTCTCACAGTCACTTGTTACGTACAGACATGAAATTTGACCAAGTTTTTCTTGCACACCAAGGCAGTTATTTTATAATCTGCTCTCGCAGCTTATTTATATAATATAGAGTATTGACCGCCATTAATTTGCTTAACTTGCTTGACAAGTCCGTCGACTAAGAAACGAATATAATTAAGTTTCAAGCTGAGACCAGAGCCTTAGTCAAGATCGATCATATCAGTACGTAGTTGTGTAATGCTAGATTGTTAGATTAAAACATATATGGTTATACAATTTTCTTAGTCATAACAATCGATGAATTACATACTACTAATATCTTTGACAACTCATTTTGTTTTTGGTCAGACGAAAGGAAGTTCATTAATTTGGAGTAGCTAGGTTTCTCTTGGTGATCGACTTGGTCTGTCACTCTGTCTACAGCTCTAATATTTCCTCAGTCATCATGTCCCTTTCCTCTGTGGCTCTTCTGTATTAATTTGTTCTAATAACCGCCAACGAAATTCCGGCCAGCTGCTATGTTTGAGTTTAATTGGCCGGCCAAGTTAATTTTTGCATGCTTTTAGCTCAATGTGAATAGGTCAAGTTTCTCTGAATAAACTTCCTTTGGAATTTAAGATTATTTTGCAAGCAAAGTCATTTTCTGTTTTCTAGTTACATTATCTCCATGATCCATCTAAATGAACGATTTCAAAAAAGCATCATACATGAGTTGCATGAAACTGTAGTTTTGATGGAAGATTCAAGCAATAAAACATGAAACTTGAAACTTGATTCGATCTCTCTCAGGTTTTGCTTGGTTAATTACTGATCGAGTTCATGCTTAGCATGCATGCTCTTATGTACTCTTGAATTTTTTTTTTATGAGCAATCTATAAATATTTTTTTATTAATAATCTATAGTGCTTCAAAAAATGAAAAATCTATAGAAAATTTTAAAATAAAACTTAATGAGTTTATAACTTTTGATTTTCTTTTTTAATGAGCAATCTATACATATAAAAACATATATGTCAAGAATGGGATTCGAACCCATGCCCTTTCGGACCAGTACCTGAAACTGGCGCCTTAGACCAACTCGGCCATCTTGACTGAATAATATTTTTAGGAGAGTAAATTATTATTATAATATTATGTTTAGTCGAGAATCTGTTTGTATTTTGTAAATGGAAGTTATTTACGTGTTACGTTCCCGCGTTTCTTGAAAATGATTTGTGACATCGCTTTCCCTATCCTGTACACATCCAAATGAATTCTCTCCTCAATCCAAAATTTCATTCCAAAATCTCACTCTCCAGTCTCAAGTTCGTATCCTCGCATGCCGTTGTTAGAAACCCATCGTTTTTGCCCAGCGAAAACGACCAAACTCCCGGTTTTGACCCCTTTCAGTTCTTCAATGATTACACAAAATCAAGTCAGTGCACTATTAGAAACACTAGAATCTTACACGCCCATTTGCTCAGAATCGATTTACTACAGTCCAATGTCTCCATTGCAAATTCTTTACTCGATTGCTACTGTAGGTCTGCTGCTATGGCAGATGCACTCCACCTGTTCGATTTAATTCCCAAGAGAAATGTTATTTCATGGAATTTCATGGTTTCGGGTTATAACCAGTGCTCGTTATTTGAGAAATCATGGGAAATTTTTTGTAGGATGCATTATTCCGGTTTTGAGCCCGATGAGTTTACTTATGGGAGTGTTCTTTCAGCTTGCACGGTCTTGCAAACTCCTAGTTTTGGTAAGCAGGTTTACTCACTCGCAATGAAAAATGGGTTCTTTTCAAATGACTATGTTCGGTCTGGAATGATAGACTTGTTTGCCAAAACTAGCAGCTTTGAAGATGCTATGAGGGTGTTTCATGATGTTTCATGTCAGACTGTTGTGATTTGGAATGCAGTTATCTCCGGGGCTGTGAGAAATGGAGAGAACAGAGTTGCTTTGCATCTCTTTCGCCAAATGTGTCGTGGATTTTTGATGCCAAATAGCTTTACATTTTCTAGTGTTTTAACTGCTTGTGCTGCACTTGAAGAAATTGGGATTGGAAAGGAAGTTCAAGGGTGGGTGATTAAGCGTGGTGCGGAAGATGTGTTTGTTGGGACTACTATTGTAGACTTATATGCCAAATGTGGAAAAATGAATGAAGCTGTCAAGGAATTCTCCCGTATGCCAACCCGTAATGTGGTCTCTTGGACTGCCATCATTTCTGGTTTTGTGGGTAAGGACGATTCTATCTCTGCCCTCAAAATTTTCAGAGAAATGAGAAAAATGGGAGAGGAAATAAATAAGTTCACCGTTACTATCATACTTACTGCATGTGCTAAGGCATCCATGACTGAAGAGGCAATCCAAATCCATTCACTGATATTAAAATCTGGACTCTATTCAGCTGCTGTTGTTGGGTCCGCTTTAATTAATGCTTATTCAAAAATAGGAGCAGTTGATTTATCTGAGAGGGTGTTCAGGGAGATGGGAGCTGTAAAGGATCTGGGTGCATGGGCTGCAATGATATCTTCTTTTGCGCAGAATCAAAATCACAAAAGGGCGATTGGAGTGTTCCAGAGAATGTTACAGGAACGTGTGAGACCAGATAAGTTTTCTACTTCTAGCGTCTTGAGTATTATAGACTGTTTAAATGTAGGGAGACTGATCCATAGCTACACTCTTAAAGTTGGGTTGGCCTTTGATGCTTCTGTCGGTAGTTCTCTTTCCACAATGTACTCGAAATGTGATAGTCTAGAGGAATCTTACAAGGCTTTTCAGCAAATTCGTGACAAAGATAATGTTTCGTGGGCCTCAATGATTGCCGGTTTTTCAGAACATGGCTTTGCAGATCAAGCCCTTCAGTTATATCGAGAGATGCCATATAAAGAAATTATACCTGACCAGATGACTTTAGCTGCAATTCTAAATGCATGTTCTGCTTCTCGTTCCTTACTGATTGGTAAGGAAATTCATGGTCATGCTCTTCGTGCAGGAGTTGCAAGAGATGTAGTTGTTGGGGGTGCAATTGTGAACATGTACTCAAAATGCAGAGCTCTAGAATCAGCAAGGAGGGCGTTTGATATGCTTCCCCAAAAGGATGAAGTTGCATGCTCTTCTTTGGTTTCAGGTTATGCCCAAAATGGGTGCATTGAAGAGGCACTTTTGCTATTCCGTTATATGCTGATGGCCGATTTGACCATTGATTCCTTCACAATTTCATCCATTCTTGGGGTCATTGCACTTTTGAACAATTTCAGTATTGGAACGCAAATGCATGCCCACATCGCAAAAATTGGTTTGAATTCAGATGTTTCTGTTGGCAGCTCACTAGTGAGAATGTACTCAAAATGTGGAAGCATTGAAGATTGCCGCAAAGCATTTGATCAAATTGAGAAACCTGATCTAATTTGTTGGACAGCTATGATTGTGAGCTATGCTCAACACGGGAAAGGTGCAGAGGCTTTAAGAGTCTGTGAGCTTTTACAGGAACAAGGAATCAGACCTGATTCAGTGACTTTTGTTGCAGTTTTATCTGCTTGCAGCCATAACGGATTGGTTGAAGAAGCTTATTTCTACTTCAATTCAATGGCTAGTGATTACGGAATTAAGCCTGGTTATCGTCACTATACCTGTATGGTTGATATTCTTGGCCGATCAGGGAGACTGAAAGAGGCTGAAAGGTTCATTGTCAATATGCCTATCGAACCTAATGGTTTAATATGGGGAACACTGCTTGCTGCTTGTGTGATACATGGAGATGTAGAGCTTGGAAAACTAGCAGCTAAAAAGATTATGGAGTTGGAGCCATGCGATGCAAGCACATATGTCTCCCTTTCAAACATGTGTGCAGATTTGGGGCTGTGGGAAGAAGTCGAGAAGATTAGAAACCAGATGAAGGGAAATTGTATAAGGAAGGAACCTGGTTGGAGCTTAGTGTGAACTACAATTATGTTTAGAGTGATTTTGATCTTCTAGCTCTGAACTTTATATGAAATTACAGTATAAGGCGACCAACATTATAAGAATGAGCACCGTACAGTAGAAGGCGATCTTATAAATTTGATAATAAATCATTTCAACAAGGCATGTATTTTTGAAAGGCAGACTTGTAACAAAATTAATCCCCATAATCTATACAGCCTCGGTTTTTCCAGTATACAAAGAAATATAATTCCTAATATGAATGCATTGGTAAATTGTTAACGGATTGACTGACGGATGGACTAAACTAATTAAATTGAAGAGTATAGGGGTGTTTCTGATGAAATTAGAAGTGCAGAGACTAACATGATGTTTGGTGTAAAGTTCAGGGGGGTAAACTGAATTTAATAAATATATATATATATATATATATATATATAAATATTTTTTTAACTTTGAACAAATGTAAAATAATTTAGTTATTGGGGCTCATAAAATCTATGATTAAACAATGCAAACGAGCTTTGGCTTTCACAATCTACCGAAATTGAGTTTTCACTTACTTTGGTGAATTGTGTCAAATTGAGAAAAATTTTCTTATATAGCACATGATTTCAATCAAAAATGGTATATTTGAAATTCTCAAGTACAGTTTGTACGGGTTCTCAAAATTATTTTAGAGTCTTAGTGAAGTCTAACGTGAGACCTTATGAGGACCGGAAAAGTCTTTTTTAACTATTTCATCAAATTAAAAAAAAATAAAAAAAACAGTTAGAAGCCTCTTTTAGCGACGAAGTGTTCGTCGCTACAAGTGTTTAAATATTTTTTTTTGTTTTTTAAGTTTGAAGAAATATAAGAGAATTTACTTATTAAGGCTCTTTTGGACTCTATGATTAAACAAAACAAATTGACTTTGGCAACACATTGTCTATCGAAATCGATGTTTCACTTATTTTTGTCAATTGTGCAAATTAAGAAAATTTTCTTTATTATAGCACATAATTTCTATGTAAAATGGTATTTTTGAAAATGATTAAATTTAGTTTACCCCCTTGAACTTTACACTAAACATCATGTTAGTCCTACACTTCTAATTTCCTCAAAAACACCCCTATACTTAGAGGTGTAAACGAGCTGAGCCAAGCCGAGTATTACATGCTCAGATTTGGCTTGTTTATGGTCAAGCTTAATTTGTTGTGTTTGAGCTTGGTTTGCAAGCTTATTTCAAAGCTTGAGCTTGGTTTGGCTTGGCTTGTTTTTTGACAAGTTCAATTAACGAGCTCGAGCTTAAGCTTGATTGGAGAAGCAGCCTACTTATAAACTCAGTACTATAAATAGAAAACCAATAAAAACTTATGAATTTGAGTTCATTGTAAACTCAGTTTTTAATTTTTTTTTTTCTGATGCTTGAATAATGAATATATATTTGGTTAATGAAAATTATAAAAACAAAATTTTTAATATTTAACTATATTAAATGAGATTGAGCAAACGAGCCAAACCTTAACGAGCAAGCCGAGCTCAAGCTTAGTTCGAGCTGTCTCGTAACTAAATATGAGCTGCTCACGAGCTCTACGAGCTGAACATACCAGAGCTCAAGCTTGATTTGTTTCATTTACGAGCCGAGCTCGAACGAGCTATAAACTAGCCGAACACGAACGAACTCGAGCTGTCTCGAGCCAATTTACAGCCCTACCTATACTCTTCAATTTAATCAGTTTAATCTTTCCGTCAGTGACGTGACATACCCAGTCAACTTTGGTTGATGACTGGGCATGCCACGTCACTGTCAAGTCAGCCAAGAATGGGCCCCACTCATGCCACTTCATCACTTAACGGTCAAAGTTAACGGATTGACTGATGGAGGGACTAAACTGATTAAATTGAAGAGTATAGGGGTGTTTCTGATGAAATTAGAAGTGCAGGGACTAATATAATGTTTGGTGTAAAGTTCATGGGGTCAATTGAATTTAATTCCAAAATTAATCCCCATAATCTATACAGCCTCTGTTTTTCCAGTATACAAAGAAATATAATTCGTAATATGAATGCTTTGGTAAATTGTTAATGTAACACAAAAAGTAGCAAGATAGTATGAAGATGAAAATTTGCCCTCTTGTACTTTTCAACTGCTATTTGAAGTTCTCTCAACTACTATTTTGGATATCCTGTCACAAGGAGAGAGTTCCTTTTTAACTTTTTGATTCATCATTCTATATGATCACAATAACTTCTACAAGCTTGTCTTTGGATGTTCGTGCTCTTTTCTTCTGTCCAGATGCGTGATTAACACACAGACACCATATTCTCGGACCTTCCTGCAAGCATAGCACACATTAAGCAAATATTGTATGCCCTGTTGTGAATTCTGTAATACATTCATATACGCAAACATAACTTCTTCGACATACTCATAATACGATAGAGCATGTGGATCCAATAAAGAGTGAACTCACCAAAAAGATCTTGTATCATGTGCTTGTTCAAAGAACCAGATAATAGTTTTGGAACCAAAACCAAAGGCCACATCGGTTCACATCTTCTCATTTTCCTTCTCCAACACATTCTGAATTAAAACCTGAAAAAACATGTGAAAATCATGATACTTTCGTAAGACCGTCCATATGAACATGAGAGAACCAGGATTCGGCAATGAAAAAAATGTGAAAATCATGATATATCCTAGTCTGTCCATATGAACAAGAGGGAACCATGATTCAAGCTCATTTTAGTTTTTTTTTTTTTGGGGGGTGAGAGGGGTGGGGGGCGGTTCATGCTTTTAAATGCACAGACAAAAATCAGAAAATTAAGAAACAGAAGAACAAGACCAAAGCCAGAAAAACCAACCTCATGCTTCCTCCAGTTATACAGAGGCACAACTGCCTTTACCAGAGTAATATTTTGTTGTGACAACAAGATAAATGTCAATACTCATTGTCTCCGCAAAGTCCATGACAAATAGGGCTGTAAATGAAAAATAGCAATACTTCAATCAGCCACTTAGTTCTGGCCAGATTACACTGAGCAAACTATGCAGAACAAAACTAAGCTTGAAGAATAAAAATATGAACAATAGGTACCAATAGCTGAGCAGTGACTTACTCTCAGAACCTACTGGAGCACTGATAAAAAAGATTGTTACTTTAAGGCTTTGTAGTCTTCGACCAAAGAAAAAAGGCTTTGTAGTCACTGAGTTTTACGCCATCTGAAGAAGTATATATATGCTACCTTAATGAATAAATGGATCTTTTCAGCAGTCACGAAGTTTGTTGTGAAGTTGCAATAACTGGTGTGAAACTTATTTTGTTCTCTTGACCAACTTTTTATCTCTAATTCCATCATATAGAAGTTCATAAGCAGAATACGTTATATGGCCCTTCTTCAATAAATCTTCTACAAGAATCTTAGGTGCTGCTATTTCCTTTTTATCAACCTCGAATATTGAATTCACAACCTCAGGAACAATGCCTTTGTGCACCATAAGGTGGATGATACCAACAGCCTCATGAACTCTATGCTTCATGCAAAGACAATTCAGCACTCTTCCAAATGTCACCAATGCTGGAATGAACCCCTTCTCAATCTTTTCCAGGAGGAAATTGTACCCCGAATCAGTATTTCCTGCTTTGCAGAAACCATCAATCATGACACGGAAAGTGAAACAGTCAGGAACACCGTCACTGTCAGTGTCACCCATCTCACAAAATAGCTTTTCTGCCGTACTAATATCTAGCTTTTCACATAAAGCATTGATCATGATATTGTATGTTGCTGTTGTAGGTGATATATCATATTCTTTTTTCATTCTTCTAAATAGGTGGTATGCTCCATCCAAATCCCCATTGCCACACAAACCGCTCATCAATGTGCCAAAACAAACAATATCTGGAGTCAAGCCCTTGTTCCTTATTTCCTGTAGCATGTCCAAGGCCTCATTTACTTTCCGAGCTTTGCAAAGGCTCTCTACAAGTATGTTATATGTAATGATGTTAGGAACACACCCTTTCTCCATCATCGCCTGAAAAGTGCCCATCACATCCTCATATTTTGCAGACTTGCAAAGGCCATTTAACACAGTATTATATGTGATCACATCAGGAGTAACACCATGACTCCACATGCTATTTATAATCTCAATAGCATTATTCAGATTCAACTGTTTACAGTAACCATCTATTAATGTATTAAACGTAAATATGTCAGGAAGGTAACCTTTGGCAATAGCATCATCGACAAGTCTTCTGGCATCAGATACATAACCCATCTTGCACAAACCATTTATAACTAAATTGTAAGTCCACATATTGGGACTGCAACCATTTTCTGACATCTCATTCATCAATTGTAAGGCTTGCAAGATAAGGCCATTCTGAGACAACCCTTTTACCAATGTGTTATAGAGAACAATATTAGGCTTTACTCCCTTTCCCAATGCCTCATTAAACACAGCTATGGCACGGTCTATGTCGCCGTCCTGGCAAAACCCCTTAATTAAGGAGCAATATGTGAACTCATCAGGTACAAACCCCTTGAAAATGGCGTCACTGAGAATCTTATCTGCCTTTTGTATCATGCCCAATTTGCAATATCCATCAATAATACTGTTGTAGGTAAAGGCATCAGGCTGAAATCCATTGTTCACCATTTTATGCAGATAGCACTCTGCTTCCTCAACCTTGAAGTTTTTACACAAGCCAAAGATCAATGTATTATACGTGACAACATCTGGAGTTAGACCTTCCATCATAAAAACATCCAACATTCTGACAGCCCCATTTAGAGAACCTTTTTTGCACAGCCCTTGTATAAAAATATTGAATGTAAACAAATTTGGAGACACTCCCCTCTTCAGAACCTTGTTGAAAAGTTTTTCGCTCTCTTGGACATCCCCTTTCTTGGACAGGGTATGTATAAGCTTATTAAAGGTGGTAACATCAGGGCATATACCTTGCCCAAGCATGTCTTCAAACAATTCATATGCCTCTATTCGATAATTCTCTTCATAAAATCCACTGATGACTGTACAATATGTGACAGCGTTGAACTCACACCCCTGCAAAGGCATGTTATTAAGAAGCCTCAATGCAGCATGAGGCCTACTAGTCCTACAGAAACACTTTATTCGTATTGTATAACTATACACATCTGGAGTAATCCCGTTATCTCTCATCCTCATATACACTTTATGGGATTGATTGTAATACCCATACTCAACCAGTATATTCATGATTGCATTATAAGATTGAACCGATGGCTCACAATTATAAAAATCCATCCTTTGAAACACATTAACAGCTTCTTCAAGCTTTCCTTTCCTTCCGTAATTCCTCATGGCTCCAATGTACACTCCTTCTAGTAAGCTATTATCGATATTCATCCTCATCTCAGCAAGCACATGCTCCATGGCTTCAAACTCCCCATGAAACCCAAGCTTTTCAATCATGCACTTGTAAGTTGATAATGTGTGCTTAAACCCATCCTCCTTTTTCACTGAATTGAACATTTCAAGCGCTTTGAGAGGATCCTTTTGACATTTTACAACAGCAGAAACATGCTTAGGAAGTAAAGCGCGACTCATTCCAAAGTTCTATAACTGATAGAGGATAGCAATATAATCCATAACCCAGAAACAGTTGAAGTTTCTGTAAGCCAGGTCTCAGTTGCTTCAGGCTTTAACTATCCTGAAACCACAAAACATTATCACTCATCTTAAATCTTGGATACACAATTTCATCAGTATCATGTACCCAACTAAAAGAAAATTCTTAAGAGTCTCTGTTTTGTATATGCTTCTAAACTGTAAAAATAAAATTGCTACTGGCTGGAAATAAGAGAGAAGCTTATTTCTTTGAGTTCTCTCTGTTATATCAGAGCCAAAGAGCCCTAAAATTCACTGCGCTACATATAGTCGTTTAACAGATAGATAAAGATAAAATTCACCAGATGAGGATTTACCTGAAATGTAAAGCTTCCAACTCGTTGTAATGCTAAATTTTCCCGAAATGGAGTTTCCGAGAACAGAGAAATAAGCGTCAAATTGGGGCAATTAGGGTTTCGAATTGAGGGATTGAGGTGAAGAAGAAGAAGAAGAAGAAGCAGGGAGTGCAAGTTCAGTTCGGGTCTAGTCTCAACTATTATCATGCCATGTCATCAGTGGACCGAGATTTTACTTTGTGTTTTTTGACGTGGCAAGATCAACGACATTGGCTACTTGAGGCGTCATGGTCGAGCGCACTATAGTATCAGGTAGCTAAAACCCCTTCGCTGCCAAACGCATCAAAAGCTTGGGAATTTTTCAGAGAAAGTTTGAGTCTTCGAGACAGAGAGAAAATGGTAGAGTCAGGACAATGGCTAGAGAAGGCGTTGGTGGATCTATGCCAGAAGATGGAAACGGGTTTGGGCTTGGATAAGGATATGATTTCGGGCTTAGTCTCCTACTGTGAGCTCGCTGATCCGCGAGACGCTAAAGAATACCTTGACGTAAATCCCCTCCTCTCTCCCTTGAACTTTGTCTTTCATCCTTTCTTTTTCTGCTAAAGATTTGTGCTTTTGGGTTTTGGATTCCAATTTGTGTGAATTTTTAGAATCAATTGGTCTGAATGTTTATGGTACTCTTGGATTTTGATCTTAGTTCTTGCAATAGGGTTCGAATGAGGAAGTTTTCAAGGTTGTTTGGGCAATTTAGATAAACATAGCTGGTGTTAATTGGAGTACACCCAAAGAATAGTACCCAATTTGGTCAAGACCAATTGGGGTTTTCCTACTGTTGTATTGCTCTTGACTAATGCTAGAATAAAGCTTTCGTATAGTTGAGAGGGTCTGATGGAGGCCACATGATATTTGTTGCTTGAGAAAGGAGTAGCAACTACTTTAGATGCTACCGAGTTGCCTAGTGAATTTTGCTTATGAATAGCACTAAAATGAAGAATGAGACTTGTTTTTTGTAGTTCCTTTACATGTAAAAACTCGTTAGCTTACATATAATCTCTCCTGATATGTTGGTATGACTAAAAGCATCTACTTACCTGGTTACCTGAAGCTTGTTGAATGGTGGTATCTAAGATTACTGATGTTTTCCCACACAGAACATAATAGGGCAGGAGGTGGGGAAATCTGTGATTGAGGAATATCTACAGAAAAGAGGTCGCTTAGATCTTTGCAGCAGCACCCCAGATGTTCCAACCTCAGGTTTACATGCTTATGTTAAGCCACCCTCGAATGAGGTTTCTGTAAGTGGAGCCAAGAAACAATTGAGAACGTCAAAAGTGCCTAAAGTCCCTAGTCATCAGGCAGCTTCCAGCTCTCAGGGAAAGCCTGTTTCAGCTCAAACCAGTGAGTCAAGAACCCCTAATAATGCAAACCAAGGTAATTCTAAAAAGAAGAAGGCTGGGAAAGTTGTTTCGCTTGCAGAGGCTGCTAAAGGATCAATTGTATTCCAGCAGGGGAAGCCATGCTTGTGCCAAGCACGTCGCCACAGACTTGTGAGCAACTGTTTATCATGTGGGAAGATAGTTTGTGAACAAGAGGGAGAGGGACCTTGCAATTTTTGTGGAGCTCTTGTGCTGAGGGAAGGGAGCACGTATGCTGGTCTGGATGACAGTTTCACTCCTGTGGTGTCAGATGCTGAGGCAGCAGCTGAAGCTTATGCAAAGAGACTTGTTGAGTATGATCGAGACTCTGCAGCCCGTACAACAGTTATTGATGACCAAAGTGACTACTTTGAAATTGAGGGGAACAGCTGGTTATCAAAGGAGGTAGGTATTTCTCTGTTGTAGCAAAGCATATATGTTAGCTGTGTGTACTTATGAAATTCACTGGCGTCTCATTTTTATACTTACAGGAAAAGAAACTTCTAAAAGAGAAGCAAGAGGAAATTGAAGAAGCTGAGCGGGCCAAACGAAATAAAGTAGTTGTGACTTTTGATTTGTTTGGGCGCAAGGTAATAAACCTTTGCTAATGGGCTTGTGTGCTTAATGAGTTGGATTTAATGCTGCATGAAAATCTTGGCTAAATACTTATTTTCCCATCATTCGCTCCAGTACATTTGTCAAAATAATTTATTTTTCTTCCATGTTGCTTTATGCTGCCTGAATGTTGCACTATCTGAAGGTGCATTTTTCCCTGTTAACATTTCGTGTTCTCCAGGTCCTTTTGAATGAAGATGAACTTTCTGAACTGGAATCAGAAAGCTTAACATTGAAGCCGCTAGACGAAAGGGAAGTGAACCGGATTAAACCAAATCCTACTCTTAAAGTACAACCACTGTTTGTGGATCCAGGTCCTAGGACGAAGCCTGTTGTTAAAGGTAGAAAGGAAACCACCGGCTTGCGCTTAGAGATAACTGGGAGGGTGCAGCATGTCAGCAATGATTTGAAAGATTTTATGGCCGACAATCAAATGGAAACAGCTTCAAATGGGAAATTTTTGGAAAGTGGCGGTGTGTTTGATGACGATGGGGGAGAATGTTCTCTGGATTACCATTAAGACAGTTTCTTGGATTTTATCCTTGTTTTGGAAGGAGAAATACATTATAGGAATTGAATGAAATATACAAGTTTTCTAATGCCATTTCCTCTACTACTCTCTCTTTTCTTTGCTGGTACATTCCTCAGAGCCCTATTTTTTTATTTTTTTTTATAAAGAGGATTGTTGCCTTGTCGGCAGAAATGTTCCATTCATAATATTTTTTTTTAGTTAGTTTTACCAAATAAATTTAACATATACTAAAGTTCATGCACTGTCCATAAGCCGTGAACAGTGCGGCTCGAGCCGAGCCGTTTATGGAAAAAAGATAATGACGCATTTGTCCTTGATTCATCTTCAGTTCTTCACTGCCATCATACATAAACATTACAGAGAGCAATCAATTAGGGCTTTCTCAGTACCAATTTCCTTCTCCGCCACACACTCCGACCTCTGCCGTCTCTTTGCATCCCTGAAATTACCTGCAAATTGTTTTCAAGAAATACCAAACGAAATCCAAAGCTTTATCACAGACCCGCATAAACATTACAAAGCCTCTGTCGCACCAGCCCCGTCCTCGACGCCGCTCAAGACCAGCGTTCACCTCTGCCGCGCCTCCAACTTTGGTTGGATTTGGGCCACGTGTTTTCCTCCTAAACCAGCGTTCACCTCCTCAGGCAATCATTATCAAGGTCAGTAAAGTTTTCCTTTTCATTATAGACACAAAGAATAGATCATTGGGTGGGGTTTGGATCGATGTTTTCCTTAATTTGATTGGTGGTTTGTTCCTCTTCAGATATGGTGCAAGCTTCGATATTTTCTTATAATGTTATTAAACTATTAACTAATTGATTATATAATTGATCATTAGAAAATATCTCCAGTTAAACACTTGGGTTTGTTCCTTATTCTCACTTAAGAAAGTATCGAAGCGGCAGGGGTGGTCACAGGTGCTCTATGTCATACTTTATTGCTTTATGTGGGTGATTCCTCAATTATACTATTGATTGAGGCCTTGCGGATTCTGATAAGATATGGCTGTTGAACCACGGTTATACTAAGGCAAATGATTATTCGTAAAGGAACTTTTAATAATGTCAATAGAAATGAGGTAAGCTTTGAAAGGAAGTTTGGGGTTAGGAAGGAAAAACCATCAGTTTTGGATGGATATTGCATACTGGGATATAAATCTATGAAAACCTTCACAGTAGGTGATGGTTCCGTGAGTTTCAGATGTCATCATCTCTAGAATTCTTTTCAGATTTCCCAAGTATAGAAATGTGGTAGATAACATAATTTATTTATTAATAGGAGGACTGTATATCTTATCTTCTCTACTGTATTATTTATTTGTTTTTTTTCTTCTTTTTTTATTGATTAGAAACGAACATTCTATTGAACATAGTAGTCCATTCTATTTCTGACTTTCCCAATAATTTTAGGAGGGATGATGTCCATACTTATAATTGGTCAATTACTTTGTACAATGCATGCAGTTTTTATGAATATCTACTAAAGGCTTGGATACAAGGAAACAAAACAGAAGCCGTAAAACACTACAGGTGAGAAGCTTTAGATATCAGTTATTATGATGCATGATACTTATTTAGGCTGCCACTCTTCCATGTTACACATACAGTGACTAAGTATCTATGCTAAGATTGCAAAGTTTCATATTGCCATAACCTTGAAGAGGTTAGACCATAAGGAATTATTTGGTATGCCTATGCTGAAGAAATTGATGATATAAATAAAGATTGGTCCTCAAATCTAACATTTTCATGTTGGTAAATCATTAGTTAATAGTTTAATACCACTTCATAAACACATTATTAGAATTACCACTTTGGTATTAAACTATTAACTAATTAAACTATTATGAAGTTAACTAATCAGACACATTATTAGTTAATGGTTTAATACCACTCAAGTTGACCATGATCAATTATGAGAATAAGGAAGTGTATAATCTTCAGTCACTGGAAACGCATTCTCTCCATGTTTTGCTGTCTAGGAGGGAACTATACAAATTGAGTATAACACAGAGCAATGTACTGTAACACAGATAAAAACAAGCAGCAAAAAGCAGAGTTAATAAATTCGGCTGTTTGCTGTTTATACAAGTTTTTCTATTTTGTTTATGTTCTTTTTTGTTTTTGCTGTTTTCATTATGTTTTGTTGGTCATAAGTTTGGCTGTGGTTTAATTTTGGGGTAATTTACTTTGATTTTAAGAGGTTTTTGGTTGGATTTGCTTAAAGTGAGGATTGGTGTAAGGTTTCAGTCATTTTAAGCCCTATGATCCGATCCCATTCTCAATGTAAGGTTTCAGATCAACAAAATGTGATCAATGCATAAAATGTTTGGTTGGTTTGATCGATAGTGAATAATATTTCTTCTCCTTTCATCGCTATTTTATCATTCTTATCTAACAATTTAACTACACCGAATGATAAAAAACTTACATTGTAAGCAACTGCGGACAGAAAAAGATGAATACACTACATATTTCATAACTTGTAAACATCTTAATTTAAATAAATATCTCATATTTCACTCTGCTATTGGTGGTTCTCCTCGATACCCATGTATATTTACAGTTTTGCATCAATTTCTTTTATTTTATTTTATGTATGTATCTCTGGATTTGCTGTAATATTGCTTTGATTTGTTTCTATGAATCTTTTGTTATTTCGTTTAGGTTCATTATTGGGTTTTCTTTGTTTTGGGATTCTGGGGTCATTTTCTATTGATCTGGATTATAGTTCATTGTGATAAAC
Organism: Rubus parviflorus; assembly: GCA_029955375.1. Classification (NCBI taxonomy): domain Eukaryota; kingdom Viridiplantae; phylum Streptophyta; class Magnoliopsida; order Rosales; family Rosaceae; genus Rubus; species Rubus parviflorus. The sequence goes on from JARGGL010000009.1 coordinate 11,792,933, forward strand.
TCTGTTCTGAATTTGATCTTCCTGGAATTTAACTAATTTGATTTATTTTTTTCATTTTCTGGATTTAATTATGTGTAATTGATTGTGTTTTTCAGAAGTGAGGGATTGAGAAAGAGAGAAAAGCAGTGGACCGAAGTGATTTCTTGGGAGCCCAGAGCTTTCACATATCACAATTTTCAGAATTTCTTTGTTAGTTTCTTTATTTTTGTTATTTTTAAATAATTTTTCTACTGGATAAAATATATATTTTCCAACAAAATGGGCTGAAGCCCGTTAAAATTTGGACCACTATATTTTCCAACAAAATTTGGGCCTATCGACCATATTAAAATTTTCAAAAAAACTTGGGCCTGAAGCCCATTGAAAATTGACCCATTTTAAAAAAAATTCTAAAAAATCTGGGAGTACTTTTTAATTTGGCCCACTTTATACTTTCCAAAATAATTTGGGCCTGAAGAAAATTAAAATTCGGCCCTTATTAATATTTTAGAAATAAATTGGGCCTGAAGCCCGTTAAAAATTGGCCCAGTATAATATTTATCTTAAAATCTTGGGCCTGAAGCCCATTAAAAAGGTACCCAATTTATATTTTAAACATATGGGCCTGACGCCCATTAAAATTAGCCCACATTAATAATTTAAAATATTATGGGCCTGAAGCCCATTTAAAATCGGTCCAGTTTTTATTTTCCAAAAACCTTGGGCCTCAATCCCATTAAAATTCAGCCCAGATTAATATTTTCGAAATTAATTGGGCCTGATGCCCAATAAAAATCGGCCCAGTTTAATAATTTTCAAAAACTCTTGCGCCTGAAGCCCGTTAAAAATGGACCCAATTTATATTTTAAAAAACATGGGACTGACGCCCATTAAAACTAGCCCAGTTTAATAATTTAAAATAACTTGGGCCTGAAGACCATTAAAAATCAGCACAATTTATATTTTCAAAAAAACTTGGGCCTGAAGCCCATTAACATTCGGCACCAGATTAATATTTTCGAAATAAATTGGGCCTCAAGCCCATTTAAAAATGGCCCAGTTTATATTTTATAAAAAAACTTGGGCCTGAAGCCCATTTAAATTCGGTCAGATTAATAATTTCGAAATAAATTGGGCCTGAAGACTTTTAAAAACAGGCCCAGTTAATATTTTCCAAAAGACTTGGGCCTGAAGCTCATTAAAATTCGGCCCAGATTAATATTTTAAAAATAAATTGGGCCTGAAGCACATTAAAAATCGGCCCAGTTTATATTTTCCAAAAAGCTTGGGCCTCAAGCCCATTAAATTTAGACCTAAATTAATATTTTCGACAATAATTGGGCCTGAAGCCCATTAAAAATTTGCCGAATTTAATATTTTTCCAAAAATCTTGGGTCTGAAGCCCATTAAAAATGGACCCAATTTATATTTTAAAAAACATGGGCCTGACGCACATGTAAATTAGCCCAGATTAATAATCCATTAAAAGTCGACCCAGTTTATATTTTCCAAAGAACTTGGGCTTGAAGACCATTAATATTCGGCCCAGATTAATATTTTCGAAATAAATTGGGCCTAAAGCCCATTTAAAAATGGCCCAGTTTATATTTTCCAAAAAACTTGGGCCTGAAGCCCATTAAAATTCGGCCCAGATTACTAATTTCGAAATAAATTGGGCCTGAAAACTTTTAAAAACCGGCCCAGTATATATTTCCCAAAAAAAGTGCGCCTGAAACCCATTAAAATTCGGCCCAGATTAATTAAACATGGGCCTGAAGCCCATTAAAATTTGGCCCATATTAATAAAACTTGGGCCTGAAGCCCATTAAAATCGGCCCAGTTTATATTCTCCAAAAAACTTCGGCCCCAAGCCAATTAAAATTTGGCCCTATTTTCGAAATTAATTGGGCTGAAGCCCATTGAAAATCGGTCCAGTTTAATATTTTTCCAAAAATCTTGGGTCTGAAGCCCATTAAAAATGGACCCAATTTATATTTTAAAAAACATGGGCCTGACGCCCATTAAAAGTAGCCCAGAATAATAATTTAAAATAATTTGGGCCTTAAGCCCATTAAATGTCGACCCAGTTTATATTTTCCAAAAAACTTGAGTCTGAAGCCCATTAAAAATGGGCCCTGATTAATATTTTCGAAATAAATTGGGCTTGAAGCCCATTAAATATCGGCCCAGTTTATTTTTCTATAAAAACTTGGGTCTAAAGCCCATTAAATATTGGCCCAGTTTATTTTTCCAAAAAACTTGGGTCTAAAGGCCTTTAAAATTTGGCCGAGTCTAATAAAACTTGGGGAAACCCATTAAAATACGGCCCAGATTAATATTTTTTAAAGAATTTGGGCCGAACCCATTAAAAATTGGCCCAGTTTATATTTGAGAAAAAAACTTGGGCTCGAAGCCCATTAAAATTCGGCCCAGATTAATGTTTTCTAAATAAATTTGGCCTGACGGCCATTAAAATAGGCCCAGTTTAATACATTTCCAAAAAATTTGGGCCTGAAGCCCATTAAAATGGACCCAACCTATATTTTAAAAAACATGGGCCTGACGCCTATTAAAATTAGCCCAGATTAATAATTTCAAAGAAGTTGGGCCGGAAACCCATTAAATATCGGCCCAGTTTATATTTTCCAAAATAAATTGGGCCAGAAGAACATTAAAATTCGGGCCAGATTAATATTTTTGTAATAAATTAGGCCTGAAGCCTATTAAAAATGGCCCAGTATAATATTTTCAAAAAATCTTGGGCCTGAAGCCCCTTATAAATTGGGCCAATTTATATTTTAAAAGACTTGGGCCTGAAAGTCCATTTAAAATCGGCTCAGTTTCAGATTAAATTTTCTGAAAAATTGGGCTACATGCCCATTAGAAATCGGCCCAGTTTAATATTTTTAAAAAATCTTGGGCCTGAAGCCTGTTAAAAATTGGCCCAATTTATATTTTTAAAAACTTGGGCCTAAAACCCATGATTTTCAAAAACATTTGAGCCTGAAGCCCAGTAAAATTTTGCCCGGTTAGTCTTGGGCCTGAAGCCCATTAAAACCGGCCCAGATAATACTAGAAATAATTTGGGCCTGAAGCCCAGTTTAATATTTTCCCAAAAAAGTGGGGCCATAAACCCATTAAAAATCGATCAAAATTATATTTCGAAAAAACTTGAGCCTGAGCCCATTAAAATCGGCCCAATTTATATTTAAAACTTGGGCCTGAGGCGCATTTAAATTCTGCCCAGATCTTATATTTAAATTAACTTGGGCCCTAGCCCATTAAAAATTTGGCACCGTTTATTTTAAAAACTTGGACCTGAAGCCCATAAAAAATCGGCCCAAATTAATATTTTCGAAATAATTTGAGCCTGAAGCCCGTTAAAAATAGGCCTTGTTTAATATTCAAAATAACTTGGGTGTAAAGCTCATTAAAAACGGCCCAGTTTAAATTTACAAATGCTTGGGCGAGAAGCCCATAAAAATCGGCCCAGATTAAAATAACTTGGGCCTGAGGCCCATTTAAAATTGGCCTAGTAAATATGATTCGGTGTTGTTGGTCATCCGTCTTGTTGCTCTATTTTTTTCCATCACTCTCTTAAGATATTAAAAAATGAGAACAATTGAATAATTAAGAACAAAAAAAATAACCAGTTAACTTAACAATTCATAATGTCTTCGGTAAAAGATGCACATTTTCTATCGGAAATCTGAAATGGAGCTTTTACCTGCAATTTTTGTATCTGTCCTGGTGGCCATCAAGCTCCTTTCTTTAAGAACATCATCCCACCTTCCTGCATCAGCTAGAATATTGGATGAAACAACATGATCTTCAGCACCATGCAATGTGTTTAGATCTGTGAACCCACTAACCAAACACAACCCCCTACCAAAATCACCATGAACTCTACAAGCATTAACCAACATCCTCCACACAACTGCATTTAGTTCTATAGGCATACTCTTCACAAACTTGTGTGCCTCCTCTAGCCTTCCTGCTCGCGCAAGCATATCAATGATGCATCCGCAGTGCTCAATCCGGGGCTTGATATGGTACAACCTGCACATAGCATTGTACAAGTTCAGACCTTCCTCAACCAAACCAGCATGGTCACATGCTGATAGAACACCTATGAATGTAACAGAGTTCGGCTCAACTTTCTCAGCACACATTTTCCTGAAAGCAAGAATTGCTTCCTTTCCTTCACCATTGATGGCATGACCCACTATAATTGAAGTCCATGAGACTATATCTTTCCTAGGCATCTTATCAAACACAACTTTAGCTCGGCTCATGCTCCCGCACTTTGCATACATATCAATAAGAGCATTGTGCAGTATAATACTCCCTTGAAGATGAATGTCATTCTCTAAGTAAGAGTGAATGCCAATACCATGAGACAAATCCCCAGAGTTGCGGCAAGCTAAGATTAATCCTACCATTGTTATTTCATCTGGCCTTAGCTTTCTTGATTGAATCAGATTGAAGAGCTCCAAGGCCTCTTGATTATGCCCGCATTCAACATATCCATGAATCATAGAGTTCCACAGCACAATGCTTTCATCTTGAAGTTCGTCGAAAACCTTTTTAGCACACCTAGTTGATCCACATTTGGAATACATGTCGATCAGAGCTGTCCCTATAGCTACAGTAATCTCTGTTCCAGCAGCTGTCATATACCCGTGAACAACCTTTCCCATACTAAGATCTCTACTATTAGCAGCAGCCGAAATCAAACTAATCAACGACACTCTATCATACCCAACATTGCCTAATCTCATTTCTCTAAACAAATAAAAAGCTTTTCTACAATCACCAACCCCAGCATATCCTGAAATCATGGAATTCCATGAAACCAAGTCCCGCTCAGGCATCTCATTAAACATGCTTGCTGCTTCACCTATATGCCCAAACTTCGAGTACAAATCAATTAGTGCATTACAAACCCCATTTACCAAATCCAAACCTGTCTTAGAACAGTAGGAATGAAGTGCCTTTCCCACAATAAACCCAGCAAGTTCCACGCACCCAGAAATCAAAATAACCAAAGTAACATAATTTGGCTTCAATTCCAAACCAAAAGAGCAACCCAAAACTTGATTGAACAAACTAATTCCCTCATCTAACATATTGTTCTTCACAAACCCAGAAAGCATACCATTAATAGTTACAACCGTTCTGTGAGGCATTTTATCGAACACATTACAGGCATAACCCGTCAAACTCTTGCAACACGAATAGAAATTCAGTATACTGTTCAACAAATTCACATTATAATCCAAACCAAGCCTAACAACATGACAATGTACGGATTTCCCTTCTCGAGTAGCCGACAATTTGTTACAAGCTTTATTCAAAGATGCAAATACATAGGGATCACGAACTGGGTCGTTACGTTTTAGCCTCTGCATGGCTTTGAACACAGAGAAAACCCGAAAAGGGTCGGCGTCTAAGTTGAGTCTGCGGACCATGATGGGCCATGTGTGCGCGTTGGGCTGTTGTGTGTGGGTGAACAAAGCAGTGGCGTGGTGAAAAGTTGAAGGGGTTGAGAGGGTGAGGTTTAGGAGGGCTGTAAGGCATGAGGGGTCTGAGTAGAGGAGGCCTGTGATGGTGAGCTGGGTTTGGATCTGAAGGAGGTTTTGGGGGGAGAAGAGGTTGGGGTTTTGGTGGAGAAGATGAGTCAGTCTTTGTCTCATCAATCCAAGCAGAGCGCCGGTTTCTCTGTTTGTTTTCTGAGCAAGTAAAATGTAACATTGAAAAAAAAAAAAAGCTCTTTCCTTACAAAAATTAATCTAGAAGTTGTTACCTTTTGTCCCTTCTTTTGTTCTTATGTAACATATCAAGTAGGGATAAGAAGGTTGGTTTTGTTACATGGAAGATTGCTACAAAATTTTACATGTTTAGTAACAAAGACTAGCATTGAAATTGAAGTTGAATAGTTATTTGATTATTACATAACTAGCATATATGTTTTTTTTTTTTTTGAGGAAAACACAGAAACTTTATTAATTAATAACGGATTACAATCCTTAGCATGGGCATCCTAAAAAGGAGCAATACAGACCACACAAGAGGCCTAATCGATGATTCTAAATCTAGAAATCTAATCGATGATTCGAAACCTAGAACAATACATACACCGTGCATCACTGCTGTCAGCAATCGCCAGCTCCAACAGAAAAATTCCGACAAGTATTGCCATTGAGACCAGTAAATCCAATCAAGCTCAATTAGGACCCATGGAAAAAGAAAGTAAAACCACAATCTAAACTTGCATAATTGCTCATGCTTATTCTTAAGCAAGAAATTAAATTGACCCAAATCAAAAAACCAAATTTGATCTATGACTTGGAAGACCAAAACTGCTAAGCCGTCAAAACCAAGCACCCAAAACTTTCCCGGATCCCAGACCTTGAAACCTTGGAGTTGTAAATCTTTGACACCCAACAGACAAGGCACCAACACCCAATCAGTTCGGCGAGATCCGAAGAGGAGTGGTACCACCAGATCTGAAGTCGGAGAATCAAAAAGAAAATCGGGAAGAACACGTTGAAACGTGATCCCGACAATAACAGCAACCACGAACAACCCAATCACGCGCAGCCGAAGAACCATCGGACCTCCCACCCGCATGAGAGTTGACGCAACCACTCTGGACCACCATAGAAAGAGGCGATATGGAGATAATTTGGTCGCCCAAGAACGACCGTTGAAATCAAAGGCAAGAGGCCCTTGAACTGGTAACGGCGCCGCAACGGCACCGTTCATGGAGAGAAAACCCTAGGGTTCTCTTTTTAACTAGCATATATGTTGTATTCAAATGACTATATTTGTCTACTCGATTAAAAAAATTGATCATCCTCAATTTAATCGAATTTTTATGAAGATTTTTTTATAAATGAACTTACAAAATATACAATTTCAGTCATTGAACTATATTATAAAATACATCTCCGTATAAACTCTAGATCCATTATATATAAAATTTATTAAAAAAAAAAAAACAAATCATGCCATATTCTTTTTTTTTTTGGCTAATTTCTTAAACAATGTTAATTAAGAGTTCATTCTTTGCTTATGTCAAGGATGGTATGGTTTTGTGCAAATTCCCCTACTTTCCTTTGTCCGCGGTACCCAACTAACTAATTAGAAACTGGCGGGGTTTGATTGGATGCAACATCATCGTCCCCTTTCGCCTTAAAACATGCGATCTTAAGTCTTAACTAACTATTGTTCAAAAAAAAAAAGTCTTAACTAACTAGAATAGAACCGGATTGCCCAAAAAAAAGAAAGTAGAATAGAACCGAAACGCTGTGTGGCAGGAACACACAGAAAAACGGACTCCGTATCATCGGACTCATCGTCCTGTTCTGTTTTCAGTAGCCTGCAGCCAGACAGCAACAAACAGATAAGTCCAGCGGTCCAATCTCACCCCTTTCACCATTTTAGTCACAATCTCCAATTCAGACACATTAAGACTCTCTCTCTCTCTCTCTCTCTCTCTCTCTCTCTCGGATTGCGAAGGATGAAGACGCATTGATTTGATTGGACCCACAAAGATTGTAACTTGCAGTCTCTAAGATCCGTAAGGGTTCTGAATCCTTTTGATTTTAGATTAAAAGTTTCAATCTTTATGTTTGCCCTGCATTTTTCTGATGCTTTTATTACTGGGATTTGATAGAAAGGTTTTGTTAGTTGATTTGAATCTCATTTGTGGTATGCTACGTGGGTTAATTGGTGATTTATTTCTCAATCAATTTGGGATTCAGGTTAATTGAGCTTAGAAGTTGTGATAGGCTTAGCTGAGAGGTAGGTTTGGAGGTTCAAATAATAAAATCTTGAATCTCTTAAGATTTGATTTATGGGTACTAACTAGTGGGCGTTTCATCACTGACCAAAGTTACTAGAAAAGCAATAAAGGAACCATCTTGATTAGTGTTAAAGTTAAATTTGCGTTCTTTGATTTTTTATTATATGGTTTTATTTTCTTATTTGAGTTTAGTATTTGCAAATTACTCAGCAACTTGTTATCACAACCTGTGTGATGGCCTTTGGATTGTTGATCTTTATATTCAAGACTTAGTTTGCCTGTTATTATTTACTAGCAACTTGTATCCGTTAGTTCTTATGATGGCCTTTTTACATAAGTTGTCATCTCTTCCTACACATGCATTCTTCCCCCTCTGGCTAGATCCCAGCGTTGAGTAGTTGTGGAGTTGTGGAGTTGTGGAGTTGTGGAGTTTGAATATGAAATGTCATATAATTTCTATGTTCGTGTATACATTTTCTAAGATATTTTAGGATCTACCCTATTTTCCTTTTTTTTTTTGGTAAGTTATATGCCCTTTCATTTCCTAATTGGTTTTTGGTAAAAATGAAATTCAGGCACATCATGGCGACAAAAGGGAACTCAGGAGACAACAGAAGTCGAAGTTCAATGTCAGTTTTCATTGTAGCTGGTCTCTGTTGTTTCTTTTACATATTGGGTGCTTGGCAGCGAAGTGGCTTTGGAAAGGGAGATAGCATAGCTGTGGAGATTACCAAACAGACGGATTGCAGTATCCTTTCCACTCTGAATTACGAGACCCATCATGGGATTGATGAAGGAGTGGTCAAGGAGTTCAAACCATGCCCTGATCGCTACATTGATTACACTCCCTGTCAAGATCAAATGCGGGCCATGACTTTCCCCCGAGAAAATATGAATTACAGGGAACGACATTGTCCTCCCGTAGAAGAGAAGATGCATTGCCTTATCCCAGCACCCAAAGGTTACGTGACCCCGTTTCGGTGGCCTCAAAGCCGTGACTATGTACCCTACGCCAATGCGCCTTATAAGAGCTTGACAGTTGAGAAGGCTGTCCAGAACTGGATTCAATATGAGGGCAATGTCTTTAGGTTCCCAGGTGGTGGAACACAGTTTCCTCATGGAGCAGATGCGTATATCAATGAACTTGCAGCTGTGATCCCCATGGACAATGGGATAGTTAGAACTGCATTGGATACTGGATGTGGGGTAAGTTAAATATTCTTCTTCTTCTTCCTTATTTAAATCTGCTAGGCTGTTCATAACTTCATACTAGCACTTGTCTCTATTTGATTGTCTTGATATTTCTGTATTATATTTATATTTTTTTTTCCCTATTTGATTAAATGCTCAAATTGGTTCATACTTCATAGGTTGCCAGCTGGGGTGCTTACCTGTTTAAAAAGAATGTTATAGCCATGTCATTCGCACCAAGAGACTCTCATGAAGCACAGGTTCAATTTGCTCTGGAAAGAGGTGTTCCGGCTGTTATTGGTGTTCTTGGAACTATAAAGCTGCCATATCCTTCTAGGGCCTTTGACATGGCTCACTGTTCTCGTTGCCTGATTCCATGGGGTGCAAATGGTAACGTGAATAAATTAGACATCCAAATCAGTGTCTAGCGTACATACATTCGTACATAAATAATGATATATAAGTATATACACATTTCTACACCCAAGTTAACTCCTTAAGTTCATATTATATATGTTAGTTGCCTTAATTGAGCCGAGTCCTGACCTTGGCTTTGCTGAGGCTTCCTTGACTAATCACCCCTTGCCTTTTGCCAATCGCTTCCACCCCTCTCACACTGCAACTTTGATGGCATGTAGCAAATGACTTACTTTATATTATGAAGTTCAGGATTTTCATAATTATCATAATAGTTTGATGATGATATCATTGTTGGACTTCTTTTGCAGATGGAATGTACATGATGGAAGTGGATCGAGTTCTTAGACTTGGTGGTTACTGGGTGCTTTCTGGTCCTCCTATCAACTGGAGGAATAATTATGTTGCATGGCAGCGTCCTAAAGAAGAACTTGAGGAAGAGCAGAGGAAGATTGAAGATACTGCAAAACTTCTTGGCTGGGAAAAGAAGCATGAGAAGGGTGAAATTGCTATCTGGAGGAAAAAAACAAGTTATGACCATCGTCGTGACCAAGATCCTCAACCTACTATGTGTGAATCCACGAAAAACTCCGATGATGTTTGGTACATTCCTTACTTGAGTTTCTGACTCTTTTACAAATACCATTTATTAGCCAATTATTTTTTGTGTTGAAAAGTCGTATGCACCCACCTTAACTCGTTTGATATTAAGCTGCCAAGAGGAAACTTATAGAATGTAATCTGTAATGTTTGTTTAAAATTTGAGGGTAAGAAAGGGATTGCATTGACCGTCTTTGTTGACTGGAGAAAGAATCTGGTTGATCCAGATTAATATGAGATAAAGATTCGTGTAGCCACTGAAGCAGTTCGAATTAAGTGTTGAGTCGAGAACAAAATGAAAAAGTTCATAACAATACTTTCAGACTGCTTTATGTTATTGTAGGATTTTTTTTGTTTATATATATATAATTATTATTTTGGGTTATGAGTTCAGTTTCATGCATATCTTTACCATGTTTGAAGAAAGCATTTAACTTTTGATGTTTCTCAGGTATAAGAAGATGGAGTTGTGCATAACTCCTTCTCCCGAGACTATTAGTCATGATGAGGATGCTGGTGCGGCATGGAAGCCATATCCAGAAAGGCTTAATGTTTTACCTTCAAGAATATCCAGTGGATCCATCCCTGGAGTCTCTGCTGAGACATTCCAGGAGGACAACAGGGCATGGAAGAAACATGTGAATGCGTATAAGAGGACCAACAAATTGATGGATACAGGAAGGTACCGCAACATTATGGATATGAATGCTGGTCTGGGAAGTTTTGCTGCTGCTCTTGATTCTCCCAAATTGTGGGTTATGAATGTTATGCCCACAATAGCTGAGAAAGACACTTTGGGAGCTGTATTTGAGCGTGGATTGATTGGCATTTATCATGATTGGTAATTCTCAAACATTTTTTTTTGTTTGAAGTGTTGTGGATGCCTTTGGCTTTCATATATGCTGTTTTACTGACATGATATAATCTTTTTGTTTTCCACCAGGTGTGAAGCTTTCTCCACGTATCCAAGGACATATGACCTTATTCATGCAAATGGTGTTTTCAGCTTGTACAAGGATAAGTAAGTCGCAAAACCCTGCTTATTCTTTTCCTAAATTTGAATGTTTCTGGCAATTACTCTAATGAAAAACTAATTCAGGTGTGATGCTGAAGACATTCTTCTAGAGATGGATCGTATTCTGCGGCCTGAAGGAGCAGTGATAATCCGTGACCAAATGGATGTCCTGGCCAAGGTGAGCAAAAATGTGAGAGGAATGAGGTGGAAAACGAAAATTGTGGATCATGAAGATGGCCCTCTTGTTTCAGAGAAGGTACTATTTGCTGTTAAACAGTACTGGGTTGCTGGTGAAAACAATTCTACAGTGATTGAGTAAGAAGCAAAACAGACACAGGCCAAAAGAAAGAACAGAAAGATAAAGAAACAAAAAGGGACAATTCATCGTCCTGAGCAAACAAGCAAGTCGTAGCCGAGTGGTCTTCTACAGCTTTTTTGTTGATTGCCTTGTTCATCACCCACCTTCTCTTCCCTTTAAAGTAATTGAATTTTTTTTTCTTTCAAATCAATTCTTAGTTTTTTGTTTTCATTTTCATTTTTAACATGTACTTGTAGATTGACCCGGCAATGCTCGTGGATTAATTTAATGATTTAATATAATCTTCTTATCATCAAATATTGAATAAGTTGATTATTTAATCTAATGCAGTAGAATATGTACTAAAAAAAATGCAGCATAATGCAGTAGTACTGGTTGCTTTCGAAGTTTTGAGGCTTCCAAACATTGCACTGCTAGTTCAGCACCATAGCCTCAAGAACAACACCAATGACTCTGCACACAATGTTCAAACCTAGATGAAGTGTTTCTTTCCTAACTTACTAGAATGAGTAAAAAACACCAACAGTACAACATGATTTGATTTAGAGAAAGGAGGAGACTGGTTGCAATTAAGTCTACGAATGTAGGACCCATGTTCCTCCTCTGTTGCAACCACACAACACTTATAGGAACTAGTACTCCAGAAGCCTAGTCATCTCCAAAGCCTCCAAAAGCCTCTTGTCATTCACAACCTCCCTTGGCTTTTTCCAGTTCTGTGCTCAATTTGTGTTTTTCCCTCCTCTATACCATGGACAGAGACACCACCATTAACAATAGCAACAACAACAACAAGAGTATTCATACCCGCGACGCCTCGTTTTCTTCTTACCTCAGCGGAGCAAAAGGGAACTTGGTGCTCAAGCCTCATGCCTTGAACTTGAGCCAAAAGACTGATCAGGAGGGCGAAATCAGCGTCTTTGGTGCTGAAAGATATTTCAGCATGATGCTGGAAGATGACACTCCAAGAGTACTTGTGGACTATAACAACACAAGCAGAGCTGGTCAGCAGCGCCAGAAGCAAACAAAGACTAGCAGGCCAGGAACTCCAAGAACTTGTTCTGAAGCAAGCTGGAACAGCCAAACCGCTTTCTTGCCTTCTCGGAGAAGAAACCATTCTCAGAACAAGAAGAATAAGGTGAATGGGAAGAAGATCTTTTCCGGTTTTAGCTGCAACGGTTCTTGTTCGGATCAGAAATCCATTCATGTTCATGAGGTTAATGTTGGGCGTGGAGTGCGTAATCCTGCTAGAGATTTCAGGAAACAAAGTTTCGGAAGTGATCACAATCCTGTCAAGCAGTCTCAACCAAGATTTAAGGCCAAAGATCATGAGCTTCTTCACCACTACCCTAGCTTTGAAGGATCAAAGAAACAAGATCATTTTGCATTTGCAAATTTTGTAGCTAAAGAAGAGAAGAAAGCAAAACAAAAAGAAGAAGAGCCAAGAAAGTCGCTGGAAGTGTTTGGATCCCAAATGATGAAGGGAGGAGGAGACATAGTGGCAATAAATCTAGAGAGGAGACTTTCCATGTTATCTTGGGATGCTATTCCGAAAGCTCAAAGCCTCTCAATTACTTCCGGAAATAGTGAAATGATCAATGAAGATACCGAAAGTGATGCTAGCTCTGATTTGTTTGAGATTGAGAACCTACCCGGCACCGGTCAGCCATTGATGTTCACAAAGCAAGCATCTGATGGAATGTCTATGGCTTCCACCACCAAGTATGAGTCAACTGAGACCAGCATTGACTGGAGTGTTGTCACAGCTAATGTTGTCTCAGCTGCAGTTTCAGACTGTGATGAGAAGAAATTAGTAGCTGTAAATGGCGGAACACCATGGAATCTAACAAAGATTACTGATCAACTGCAACATCAAAGCTTGGATTCTTCATTGGAAGTAGGGAAAGTTACAATCTGAGACTGGAGTGACAATGTATCAAGTGCAAATGCATTGCTGTCTTTGTACAAGCAAAGTAGGGAAAATGTGTTAAAAAAATTCCGACTGTAGGTTAATTTGCAGCTAATGATCAAGTTGATATATTGTTCTAAAATCAAGACGAGCTTTACTTTCGGATTATCATGTTAATGTCTTTCATTTTCATCCTACTTGCATTGCTACACAATCTGTCATGTTATATTGCCAAAAACTGTAACCGTTAATTTGGATCGTGACATTGACAGTATAACAACATAACATGTCAAACTCATTTTCAAAAAAAAAAAAAAAGTAAAAAAAGATCATTTACCAACACTCTACAAAAATATCTGTTATGTTATTCAAAGGCAAAACAGCCCGAGAAACATTAGAAAGAGATTCCAGACTTTTGGGGCCATTTGCACCAAAAGATTAATCATAGACACTTTATCCAACATATTTCCCAACTTTTGAAGTTGAGAATTTATCTTTGTTGTCTTGATTTACAAATGGGGTGGCCTTTCATGTTTTGGAGCTTTCTAATAACTTTACCAGTAGCTGCTTTTGGCAAGCCACCTTTGCCTCACTTATGACTCTTATGAGTCTACAAATCTTGAAACTCAAGGCCCTACAAGGTGAGCTTATGCTTCAGAAAGTAGTAACACACAGTCGAAATTCAATCCCAATTTTGCTGTATTTTTAGCCCAACATGGGCACGTTACTTGAGAGCTTGAAATCTCAGAAGAAGTTACTAGATTCGGAGAAAAAAGAAGGGAAAAAAATAATTAGCTTCTGACATGTCGATGAAGCTATAAATTAGAGAAACAAATCCCCCTGCATTTAACCAAAACACCAAATCCAGGTTCTTTACCATTAAAGGCAATAAATTTTTCATCAATTATAAGTAAAGGTTTCACCTTTTTTGATATAGAGGTAGGAGGAGGTCTCAATGAAGAAGAAGAAGATATTATTATTGATTAAAAATATGTGGAATCGATACACTAAGGAATGTGATCATAATGACCCGTAGGATATGATATAAACAAGTTTGGTGGCAACATTCAATTCTGTAACCATCTCGCAACCAAGTGGATCCCATAATCCCTTTCTTCTCTCACTTTCATACAATAGAGACTAGGGAAGACATTTAGGCAATTTTCACTGCATAAAACCACATTATTAGCAATCCTATATATTCCTATCAATCTTAAACAAAGAATCCATGTGTTTATCAGATTATATAATAGCAAAAATTGACATATGGATTGACGACATGTATATGGATAGGATTTGCAATGTAATAGTATAACATTCCTTATGGTATTCACTTTCTAATGGAGGAGATTAAATCATCCAGAAATTCCTGAACTTATATCTTGTCGAGGAAAATATTAAAGAATTGGGAAGGTAGATGCAAAATGTGATAAAGAGGGATTAAATTAAGGAAATGCAGATAAGCCTTAAATGCAAATAAGGGCTGGAGGCTTAAGAACATGCATGGACGTACATTTAATTGAAAATTAGTGCAAGAAGAGAAATTGGTGTAACAAACCAAACCAAACCAAACAACAAGTGAAGCAAGGTAAATTTGTGAAGCTAAGTAGGGACCCATATGTATAGGTTGGACAATGGTACTCTTGAAGTCTTGATCAGTACCCATATCGTAATCATGGGCAAACATAGTTATAGTCACCCTGGATCACTCTCCTTCTCGTTATAGGAGATCAATATTTGGTGTGTAGTGAAAGATGGAGAGGTGCAACACGGAGAACTTCCGTAAAAGTTGCTCATTATAGTACTACTCTTCCTCAAGCAAGCTTAACTTCGGAGTTGTGGTGGAATCCGGTGCATAATGACATGATTTGCATCCAGTGACCCCACCAAACTAATCTACAAATAAATAGTAAATCTGTGAATTTTAATCTTTTAATTAGTTTTTGGATAGTGTGATGTGATGATATGTGTATTGATCATTTCAATGCTTTTGGAAGTCAATGTAGACAAGTCAAAATTGCATATATATATATATATATATATATATTTATATATGCAATATAAGAAATTTTTTGGGGGTCATGCTTATTTTGTGTTTTAAAATTGCAAATCATTGACTGAAAGATTTTTAAATAGAAGTCCAGCAAGTTAAGGAATTAATTTATCAATTAATGGTTTAAGCTCTGCATTGAGCTTGTAATTAGCATGAATTAATCAACCATCAAAGAGTAGAGAGAGATGGCAGAGGAAACCAGAGTGATCCTACATGGAAGGAGGCTTAGCCCTTATGTTAAGAGGGTTGAAATTGCCCTCAAAATCAAAGGCATACCCTATGAGTTTGTGGAAGAAGATTTGAAGAACAAAAGTCCATTGCTCCTCAAATACAATTCTGTTCATAAAAAAATTCCTGTACTTGTTCACAATGGAAAACCCCTTGTTGAGTCCCTTGTCATCCTTGAATACATCGATGAAACCTGGAAAACTAGCCCTCAACTTCTACCAGAAGATCCATATAAAAGAGCCCAAGTTCGCTTTTGGGCTAGCTTTCTGCACCAACAGGTGATGAGACTATATGTAGCTTTTAGCAATTCCTGCTTAATAGCACTGTATGAAAAATTGGTCTAGGGTTATAGATCGAGTATATTTGCTATTCAGTTTAGGATTTTTTTTGTTGGGATAAAGCATTTCTTTTTCTGTTAACAAGCTGCTTTAGTTATCAATCATTTGAAGTTGAAAGAGTTCCTATGATCATGTTGGTATTTTTAGTTAACTTGTCCAACAAAAAAGTTTTGCTCCTTATTTTAATTACTATAAAAGATGTGTAGATTTTAGACTTTTAGTCTGAAAACCCCTCAATTTATGTTCTAGAACAGATCAAACAAAGAATTGAGTTAGATTAATCAAGCTAGCAAATTGAAAAATTGTGGCTGTTATTTGTTATTGCAGTTGTTTGAGGCCATGGTCTTAGTGATCAAAACCAATAGAGAAGCACAAGAGAAAGCCATCAAAGAACTGTATAAGAAGTTGAAGTCACTTGAAGATGGAATGAAGGATTTGTTCTGAGATGGCATTCCTTCATCAGTTGACAACAAGATCAATGTAGGTCTACTAGATGTGCTCATGTTTTCGATCTTTGACGCATATGAGGCTCATGAACAAGTCCTTGGCATAAAAGTGATAGACCCTGAGAAGACACCAGTAATATTTTCCTGGATTACAGCTATAAACGAGCTACCTGTGGCGAAAGAGCTGCATATTCCTCATGAAAAAGTTGTGGCATCTGTTAAGCTTTTTAGAGAATTGGCCCTGAAATCTTCTGTAGATACTTGACCGAGTAGAGAATACTGAATGTCTTTGCTACTTGTTTGTTAAATCTGTAATGTTACTGTATCCCAAAGTTGGTTAAATAAGGCAGCTCTAATGCTATTGCCTACTTTAATCCAAACAGTCCGCCTTAAAATTCTGGCAGTAACAAAAAAAAAAAAACCAAGAATGAGTAACGAAACATGTAGGCCATGTTTATTTATCTAGTATGATGTTATCAGATGTTTTGCTAGTGTGGATAAATTGAAATCCAACCAGGCACCATTATTCTAGGTACATATCTTATCCTATTGAAATGTTGGGATAATTTCTATTTTCTATCCAGCCAGCCAGACTAAACTTCACTATTCATCTCATCTTCAACAAAACAAAAACCATGAGCTAACTAAGCATCCAAGCAAAAACCATAAGAGAAGAAACAAGTGAGAAATGGCAGAGCAAAACAAAGTGACCTTATATGGAATGTGGGCTAGTCCTTACGTTAAGATGGTGGAATTGGCCCTCAAAGTGAAGGGTATACCCTATGAATATGTGGAAGAAGATTTGATGAACAAAAGTCAATTGCTCCTCAAGTTTAATCCTGTTCATAAAAAGGTTCCTGTGCTTGTCCACAATGGGAAAGCCATTGCTGAGTCTCTTGTGATCGTTGAATATATTGAAGAAAACTGGAAAACTGGACCTCAATTTCTACCAGAAGATCCATATAAAAGATCCCAAATTCGCTTCTGGGTCAGCTATATGCAGCAGGTGAGACTTCAAAGTTTAGTTTAATTACCAGTACTATTTCAATCAAGTTTATTTAATTTATAGGATTTCCACACTCTCGATCCTCACATATGAAGCCATAGAGCAGATCGAACTATTCGTTCTTTCTTTAAATAAGAGTGGCAAAGTGTTTGATAAAATGTTTCAAAGCCAAGAAGATTAATTGTTGAAGGGACGTAAATGAGACATATCTACCCATGTCCAATTTCATAAACTTCTTTATCATGTATGCATAAAACCTCAAATTCCTAATTCCGCCACTAACTCCCTTCACATTTGCATTGATCGTTGTCCACCAAATTAGATGTACTCAAACTGAGTAAAGAACTTGTTCTTAATGTGTTGCAGGTGTTTGAGGCCTTGACTTTAGTGGTCAAAACCAGTGGAGAAGCACAAGAGAAAGCCCTCAAAGAATGGTTTGAGAAAGTAAAGTTACTTGAAGAGGGACTCAAGGGTTTGTTCCCGGATGGCATTCCTTCATCAGTCGATGAGTACAGCAAAAATGTGACACTCCTAGATTTGGTCATGTTCTCATACTTTGGCGCAAACGAAGCTCTGCAAGAAGTTCTTGGCATAAAGCTTATAGACCCTGAGATGACTCCACTGGTATTTTCCTGCATAACAGCTCTGATCGAGATACCTGCGGTGAAAAAGGCGCATAACCCTCACGAAAAGATGGTGGCCTTCCTCAAGTTATTTAGAGAAAATGCCCTAAAGTCTGCTGCAGCTTGACCAGTATTGAGTCAATGACAATGTAGTATATACTGTCATTCAATTTGCTTCGTCTTGTTGTGAACTTTGTTTTTGTGTGTGTGCATTTGTGCCCTTTTCAGTCTCAAAATGGCAGCAAAAATAATCACATATATGTATGTGATTATTTGAATGCTTTTGGAAATGCAATGTAGACAAGTTCATATTGCCTTTGAAATTGGAAATGCAAGTAGACAAGTAAAAATTGTACTTGAAACTTTACATACATATGCAATGACGCACTGTTTTATGTGGTCAATGACCGATGAATTTTTTAATGCAGAATTCTCAAGCAAGTTTGTGTTTGCTTTTCGACCAAGCCAAATGGAATGGTTTACACTCTAAAACTCTATATAAGCTGCCAAAAGCACATGAACTATGCATCCAAGCAAAAACCGTAAGAGAAAAAAAGTGAGTCGGAGAGAAATGGCAGAGCAAAACAAAGTGACCTTATATGGAATGTGGGCTAGTCCTTATGTTAAGAGGGTGGAATTGGCTCTCAAAGTGAAGGGTATACCCTATGAATATGTGGAAGAAGATTTGAGGAACAAAAGTCCATTGCTCCTCAAGTTTAATCCGGTTCATAAGAAGGTTCCTGTGCTTGTTCACAATGGGAAAGCCATTGCTGAGTCTGTGGTCATCATTGAATATATTGATGAAACCTGGAAAACTGGCCCTCAACTTCTACCAGAAGATCCGTATAAAAGATCCCAGATTCGATTCTGGGCCAGCTATATGCAGCAGGTGAGACTTTAGAATTTTAAAGTTTGTTAGTTTACCACCACCAATTTTCAAGTTTATTTTATTTTCTGACACTCAACCTCACGTAACAGGCACGATGTAGCAATCGACCCCAATAATTTTTTCTTAATCTAGAGTAACATGTAACTTTGATCTCAGCGTTTCTATTCATTTTTTTTTTAAGAGAACGGCCAAGTGTCTGATAAAACGTCTCAATAATGTATTTCATAAGTTAAGAAAATATTAAAAACACGAGGCATATTTATCTATGTTCAATTTTATAAACTTCTTTATCACGCCCGCTGAATCACAAATTCCTAATTCCGCCACTAACCCCTTCACATTGTCCACCAAATTAATTGTACTCAAATGAATTAAAGAACTTGTTCTTGATTTGGTGCAGGTGTTTGAGGCCATGGTGTTAGTGATCAAAACCAGTGGAGAAGCACAAGAGAAAGCCATCAAAGAAGTGACTGAGAAAGTAAAATTACTTGAAGAGGGACTCAAGGGTTTGTTCCCAGATGGCATTCCTTCATCAGTTGATGAGTACAGCAAAAATGTGACACTACTGGATTTGCTCATTGTCTCACACTTGGGGGCATATGAAGCTCAGGAAGAAGTACTTGGCCTAAAGATTGTCGACCCTGAGAAGACTCCACTGGTATTTTCCTGCATAGCAGTTCTGATTCAGATACCGGCGGTGAAAGAGGCGAGTGCCCCTCATGAAAAGGTGGTGGCCTTCCTCAAGTTCTTCAGAGAAAATGCCCTCAAGTCTGCTACAGCTTGACCAATCGATATTGAGTCAATGACCATGTAGTATTGTGATTGAGTTTGCTTCTTCTCGTTGTCAACTTTTGTTTTTGTGTTGTTGTGTCTGGCAGCAATAACCCTGCTATGTACTTGGGGTTTTGGTGACCGATGTTATTTAGTTTTTGTATCTTGTAATAGAATAAAACTATTTGTACCACATTTACTAGTGACATGTCTCGCGTAGTTGAAATTAAGTTAAAAATCACTTATGTAACTGAGTCTCACTTTTATAATAAAATTGAGATTATGCAAGAGTGAATAACCCTGAATTCCGCAATCACCGGATGAACACTTTTGAGCAAACAAATGTTTTTTTTTTTTGGGTGTGAGAGCAAACAAAGATGTTAGGCAGAAAACACAAAAAAGAAAAAGAAAATGTTAATAGAGTTTAGAATGGGCCAGGTAGATACTTCTAAGTTGTCAACCCAGCCCAACATGCATTAATGGGCCGTTGAACGGTCTGCCCATCTTTTTTATTACCTGTCATGAGCTGATTAGTGTATTGTGTGTAGTCCACCATGAGTCCCCCGTAGGCAATTACAAATTCCCCCAAAACCCTACCTTTTGTACTCACTCAAGACTCACTCACTCGCAATTCACCCCAACAAAGACCAAGAGCGAGCGGTAGGGTTTTAGACGAGAGAGCGAAGCTGAAGAAGAAGAAGATGGTGGCGGACAAGGGAAAGAAGCCCAAGCTTTCAGACAAGGCCGAAGATGAAAACCCTGACCAAATCGACGAGAAGCTCGTCCTTTCCATCGAGAAGTTGCAGGAGGTCCAAGACGAGCTCGAAAAGGTTCTACCTTTATACCCGTCTCTTCCAATTTGCTTAATTTACCTCAGCTCCATAAATAATTGAGCAAAGAAATTTGTTTTTCTACTCTGCTTATATATGCGCTTTGAATTTAATTGCTTTAATCCCATGCATGAATTGCCCATGTAATTTAGCTCTCTGTGTTACTATAAACCCCTAAAGGATTCAAGTTGTTGGCTACAATTTACTTGTTTTAATTGTTTAGGGCCACAGGCTTATATAGATGAGCAGCCCTGTGCTGCTTGTTATATTGTTGTAACACTTTGAACTCTGGTGTATGTTTTGTAAACCTTTAGATAGCCCACAAAAATCTGGTGTTTAAGACTTTTTCCTTCTTTGTTTATCCTTACCCTAGATTTGGTTACTGAACTTCTGTCACTAGTTGATTTACCTAGTGCAAATTGACTAACTTTGTTCCTGTATTTTCCTGTGTTTCTTGAATACTATGAAGATCAATGAGGAAGCCAGTGATAAGGTCCTCGAAGTGGAGCAAAAGTATAATGAGATACGCAAGCCTGTTTATGATAAGAGAAATAACATCATCAAGTCCATTCCTGACTTTTGGTTGACTGCGGTCAGTTATCTGTCCTTGTATACATGCTAATCAGAAGAATTTTTGAAACATTTTCTTTATATCGATTAACTTTTTCCTTGCTCTGCAGTTTATGAGTCATCCCGCGCTTGGTGAACTTTTGACGGAGGAGGATCAAAAGGTTTTGTTTCTTCTTAT
The DNA here is from genome assembly GCA_029955375.1 of Rubus parviflorus. Classification (NCBI taxonomy): domain Eukaryota; kingdom Viridiplantae; phylum Streptophyta; class Magnoliopsida; order Rosales; family Rosaceae; genus Rubus; species Rubus parviflorus. Next base: position 11,814,102 of record JARGGL010000009.1, read on the forward strand.
ATGAGCCAAAAGCTAAATAGTGCCTCCTACCATTTATAGCTGTACTTTATATTTACTCTGACAATAATAAATGTTTGTTAACGGGTCATTGAATTGGCATAATCATTACTTACTGATCCTCCTTGTTTTCCATAATCAATGAAGTCAGTATGGAATTTCTTTCTATATAATATTCGCGGACATACTTTTAGTGTGACCGTCAAACCACGTGCCATGGACTAATAGAATTCAAACATGTTACCAAATGTTAAAACACACGACACTTCTGTACTTAACTAAGTTAAGTGATATGTCGTGCGTTTTAATATTTGGTCACGCGCTTAAATTCCATTAGTCTGTCAGACCATGTCGCATTGCGACGCGGGTTGTTGGTCACACTGAAGCATTTTTAATCTTCCAGATTAGCTTTTTGTGTACTTAGTCTTTTATATTAACCCTGAGTTCATCATCCTTTTCCTTTTCTAGATTTTCAAGCATCTAACTTCTCTGGAAGTGGAGGATTGCAAAGATGTGAAATCTGGTTATACCATTACACTCGTAAGTTTCCCATTTTGTTCCATAATTTTCTTTGAGTTCCATGTAGTCGAATTTTTGTTTTATTGCAATTAATAAATATACCGAGATAATAACTAATGACATGTAATTGTACAGTTTTTCAGTCCCAATCCTTATTTTGAAGACACAAAGCTTACAAAGACCTTTACCTTCCTGGATGAAGGAACAAAAGTTACTGCTACATCAATAAAGTGGAAAGAAGGAATGGTATAACATATGTCTACTCAATTGTAATCTCGTTAATATTGTTTTGGTATTACTACTAACTGCATGCCTCATACGTGAAGGGCATACCCAATGGAACTAATAATGAGAAGAAAGGGAACAAGCGACCTCCCTCTGAGGAAAGGTTAGTTATCCAAACCTGTTGCTGTGCACCTCCAGAATATACTTTATCACGCTTTAGTTTGGTTTCATATTGGTTCCAATCCTTTATTTTATTTTTTGCAATGTAGTTTCTTTAGCTGGTTTGGTGATAGTCAAGAGAAAGATATTATGGATGAGATTCATGATGAGGTTAGTTTCCATTTGTACCTGGAATAGACAAATTTCTTTTTCTGTGCCGGAAGCTGTTCTGAACTTCCACTTGTACCGCAGATTGCAGAGGTTATTAAGGAGGACTTGTGGCCCAATCCTCTTACTTATTTCAGCCATGTAATTTCTCTTTACCTTATTTGTCTATTCTTGATAATAAATTTGGTTAATAATTAGAAGCTTTTACTACTTGCCTAATTTCTAATGGTAGTTATTGACCCCTGACACAGGACGGTGATGATGAGGAATTTGATGAGGACGAAGTTGATGAAGAGGTAATGCAGATCTTTTTAGGCTTATATTGAATTCTGGTGTTCTGTTTTTCAGGGTTCCTATTAACATTAATATTGAGCAAACCCTGTTTTTGCTCTCCATACCTGTCTTATTTTTTGCAAAGTTTATGTTCATGTGGATGGGAAAATTTGATTCATTTACTCCCTATCTCATGCATTTGAGCTTAACAAAAAGGTTAGACAGCAAAACATTGTGTGAATGTCTTATCCACACGACCACACCTCTTGGACTTACCAGAAATGTTATACAACTATTGATTCCCTGTTCACCCCTAAATGGTTATAATAGTTAGTACCATATAACAACATTTCCTTGAAGTGCCCAGAAAGCAATGGCTCAATTGAGTCAAACTAGGACCGTTATAATACAAAAATGTTGTGAAAAGTTGCTAGAACAGCAGAACTGTATTATCGAGTAAAACACTGAATGAATTGAGTTAATAGAATGAAGACTCGTTCTAATATTTTCTGTTTGCCTCGTAACAGGGAAAGGAGGATGATGACGACTCTGAAGACGATGAAGATGACGATGATGAAGATGGCGATGAGGATGATGGAAAGTGAAACACTCATCTGGGTTGTCAAATCTTTGCCATTTGCTGGTTTGGGAAGACACAGTGTAAAGTGGTTTACAGTAGTTGGTTAAGTCGAGTCTGAGATGTTAGGGGGGATGGCCATTATAACTCTTTTCTTCACAGCATTGGGTCATATAGGCACCTGACTGCTCTTGTAGCCAGTCAGAGTGGTTTCCTGACTCTGCTGTTTCTACAGAGTTATTTTTGTAGCTTCATTTCGGATATGCTCTAGATGACAATATTACAGTTCTCTGTTATTTTCTTCTCTTTTTGATGCCATCAATGAGGATATATGCTATTACAGTACTATTGAAGTGGTAATGTGATTTTCCAAAGTGTTTTTATTGCGTTTTACTCATGGCTGTGTCCATCCGTTGCCACATTGTATGGCACAGGTTATGGAACCACATTTTTGGTCCATTAATTCGATTCTTATTCCCAGAAGTTTTATCTTTCAAATGTTACTACATATGCGCTCCGGCAATCTCAATTGAGGGACGGCTTCCAAAGGGGTCTTCATATAACAGACCAATCCCGGACTCTCTGACATGTCGATCTCCTTTGGCTGGACCCCTTCAGGCGAGCTCCAAGCGAAGGTATGCAATAGGTGACCCAGCATAAGTGAGACCAATCTGGTGCCTACTTGTGCTGCTGGGCACATACGCCTTCCTGCACCAAATGGCAGAAACCCAAAACCATGCTCCTTTGTCTCGATGAACCTCTCGGGTCGGAAACTGTATGGGTCTTGCCACACCTTCGGATCATGCCCGATTGCCCAAACATTTACATGAACAGCAGTCCCTTTAGGAATGTCATATCCACCAATCTTGACATTGGCATTGGCTTTGTGAGGTAGCATTAGTGGGGTTGGAGGGTGAAGCCTCAGCGCCTCCTTTGCCACACATTTTAGGTATGGAAGGTTTGAAATATCCGCCTCCGTCATTGGCCGGTCCGGCCCTATTACACGGTCAAGCTCCTCTTGTGCCTTCTGTTGCGCCCTCGGGTTCTTGATCAACTCTGCCATGGCCCATTCAACTGATATAGCAACTGTATCCATGCCAGCAGAGACCATTCCCCAAAGTAATCCTCCAATATTATCCTGGCTGAGATCATATTTGTCTTGAAGACTAAGCAATGCACCCAGAAAATGTTTCTTCTCACTCTTCCCTTGCATATGTTCCTCCATGATTGTTCGTCTGAGTTCGTCTTCGTGTGCCAAAAGTTTAGCAAGTCCTATACGTTGAGGCCACAAAACCCATCTAAGCCACCAAATCTCTTGAATAATAGCAAAAACTGCGCCACGCTCTGCTTTTTTAACCAGATGTGCCACAAACTCCATCCCTAGCTTGCTGGTTTAGCACACCGTCTTCATTCTCGAACCGCTTCCCAAACAGTAGCCGTGTAATATTGTTGAATGCCACAGCTCCCACATATTTTCTGACCACTAGACCTCTTCCATGGTCATAAGGACTAGTGCAATCTTTGAAAATGGACTTGACCATGACTCGAACTTCATCTTCCCTAATATGCCTATAAGTCTCAAGGCTCTTAGTAGAGAAAAGCTCAAGCACAGAGACTTTCCTAAGCTTTATGTAGTGAGGACCATCATCAGCCCATATAAGTCCCTTGCCATTTCTGCTGAGTCTAGAATATGTCCAATTCCTGTGCCTATTTGCTAATTTGTCATCATTGTCTTTGAGCACTTGCTTTGCCAACTCTGGGTTTGAGACTACTATGTGCAAGTATGAACCAAACCACACAGACATGATTGGACCATAAACTTGCGACCACTCGAAAAAACACCGAGATTTAACCGCACCCATGTTGTAAAGGTTTCCGATGATCGGCCATGGGTATGGCCCTGGGGGAAGCTTGAACCTTAGTTTGTTATAGAGTTTGTAAGCAAAGAATATGAAAATTACTGAGCTGGGAAATAGAACAAGAGCCATTGTAGAAAAGGGGTGTGTAAGTACGTTAAGATTCTCACATTATATATCAAGCTTTGCAAAGCTAGCCTTTTTGTTACAACAAGAAATGCATGTGTTTGGATAAGAGACCATCAAAGCAGGTTGTTTATGTGCTTAATTAATCAGACATTAAGGTCACTTGCTTTCCAATGCATAATGTATTGTTGAGTAGTTGAGTCCAATGCTTTTCTTGCACCCTAAGAAAAAGGAAGTAAGATTCATACTTTGGTTATTTTGGTGATTTTTTTTTTATAGACAACGAATTAATGAGTTGATAAATGCCTTTTGCAACAATCGCATGCATTTGTTTTTATTTTCCTGACCATTGGTGCAAAACTAACATATATGTCTATGGCATTCAATTGTGTCCCTTTATGCTGGATATGGATATCATCATTTCTTGGAAGGTCTCTATATGATTCCTGTGGTTTGGTTTATGCTCTGGTCTCTATCTGAAAAGGGGGGTGTGGAATAAAGGGTAAAAAAGTTGTATGGATCTTTTTATTTTTTACTGAAAAAGATAAAGATATGAGGTGTAAAAGTAAGATTGTTTTCAAATCAAATCTTAGATCGTGCACTAAAAAAGTTACTGTAAAAGGTTAACAGATTTTGTTATTCTTTCATGGAAGACATTTTCTTTTGTTCTATCTCTTGTTATGAAATTCAAACACACAATTAATTAATGTATATTTTCTTATTAGGTCATACTAGGTTGACATTCAAATCCAATTAATATTGTTAGTTGACAATACATATAGACTCGCTTCTAATTATTTAAGTTTTTAGGAGCATAATGTCATACTATGTTGAGAAGTCTTAATCTGAGTTCGTAGCTTAAACTGTTAGTTACAGTTGTCTGAGAGATAGAATGGCTGGAACAACTTTTCAGCTATATACTATGGCATCTTGAAGTGATCGAAAGAAGGAAAAATGGAGTCGATCTTCTTAGGCTTATCTAAGCAATTGCATATGTGGTTAGCCAAAAAAAGCAATTGCATATATATGTGATATATGAGTGGTCCTCATATATACTAGCCCTAGCCTACTCCAATGAGCATCATCTTGCTAGTTAAATAAACCTCAGAACAAATATAAATTTGGAAAGAAAAAAAACACTGAATTATATATTAGCTTAGTCACTGTCTACAGTGGATCAGTGATGGTAACCATGAAATGGCATGTTAACTATTTTTGGAATTTTCTTTTTCCTACTGAGAGAGTCGGAATCTCAGATAGGTACTTTGGATGAGAAACAAAAAGAAGAGCAAAAATTGATTGAAAGCCAAAATGAATGACAAGCTAGCATGCATGTGTTGTTGAGAGTCTGAGAGTGATGAGCTCATGTCTATTGTCCAAAGGAAGATACAGTATACTGGGGATTGGTTCATTGTCTTCGTGCTTAGTTGTTGTGTTCTGATTGGTCTTCTCTTAGCTTGTTTGGATAAGATATATATTTTCTCTCATGGCATGGATATTAGCAACAACGTCATCCAAGTACACATTTTTTTTTTTGTTGGTTCCATAAATAATTGTCATCTTTTCCTCTTGATTGGGATCGAGTATACTTATCCTTAGATTAGGTGGATATGCTTTTCAATCTTTGTTTGCTAATAGTAATAGTGAGTGGTAATTAACCAAAGTGTTTCATATATGCTTAGGAAAGTGATACACCTTTCGTCCAAAAAAAAAAAAAAAAAGTGATACGCCTTTAATGGATGATTATTAATTAGTATATGCCACAAGCATAAAGCAACTAATACATACATATATAGAGCCAAGTCTTAAAACCAGGGTGGGGAAACCTGGTAAAAACAAATATATTCCTCCATATTTTTATATTTTAAAAGTAAATGAAATATATATACATGAAAGGCCGAGTGAATAGTGAGGAGTAGCTCAAGTAATCAAAAGAGGGAAAGAAAAGGCTAGGCTTGCTAGTGGGTAACTGCAGTGTAGACCAAGGAAAGGGATTAGCTATGTGTGAATCACAGAATTAAAAGGGATCCCAATGAGTTGCTTACTTTTTATAGAGACGATGAAGTCATTACTGAGACTCAGACACTGAGATGAGTCGGCCGGATTAATAGAGGCAGACAAAAAGTTAGGAAAGTGATGTGACTCAACTCCTCTCTGTTTTCCAAATATTCCAGTAGTGCCACTTCCAAGTTCCAACCCTACATGAAGGCAAAGATTCCAACTGTCTACTACTCTAAGCTCTAAAACCCATGTCACCACAGTGCACACTTTGCTCTTCCAAATTAACAAGCTTTTCAATTAGGGTTTTCTCTTTCTCTTTTACAAGTTGCAGAATCACAGAACAACAAGCAGCTCGATCGCCCCAAACTTAAGTACGTGGATCCTCAATGAAACCATTCGATTGATTGATCGATAACGTTAATATGGATATATGGTGTGGATGACCCAAGTGCTTCAATCATCACTCATATATCTACTTATGATGAATGAACCAAACATCACAAGGCTCGATCGACGAGCCTGAAAAGGAATTAGGTCAAAAGCCCAATGAAAAATAAAAAAATTTAACCTAGTTAGTTACTTCTTCTTTTTGCTAGTAATTAACAACCTTGGTTAATTACTTGCAGCCTATAGCTGGCATGTTAGGGTTTAGGGTTTAAATACCTTTATAATTAATTAACATGCATATATGATCAGGATTATTGCTACTAAGTAGTGTTGGCAAACGGACATAGCTTGTTTAGAGTTGTATGTTAACAGATGATCGATCTAACCCGAAACAATAAGTTAAACTAGAAAGATTACATGATATTAACGCATGCATCAAAAACCGTTACACTAGAAATAATTATGTAGATTAGCACCTGTCAAAACCCACGTACTCAAAGCATTTTCCTGTGAAATCAAACTCAACTTTGCTCAGCTCAATAAATGTAAAAACAACTCATATATGGACTATATATATGTATGTAGTGACGTTTTTGCAAGAAGAGAACTACTCTATTATTAGCCTTGCCTGTCATATATATAGGTCAATTTAATCGTGTATAGTTGTCTATGTATGTATGTAGAGATTGACGAGTGGAACTTCCATTAATTTGAAGGAGAAGATATTAATAAGCTAGTCGACCTTGCTAGCTAGATAGCAGAATAAGATTGAAGGGTAAGCTGTCTCGTTCACATTTGCAATGGCATTACATAAGTGGCAAGGCATGTGGTCTCAGAAAAGGCAGCATATATATATATATATATATAATTTGCTAATATCTGGTTCAAATTTCTCGACACTAACCCCACCATTGCCGTCATGAACAGAACCTTAATTAACAACCCCAATTAGATAGATAGATAGATCGATGATATATATGGCCACATGTTACAATGTACTCTTGTTCAGCTATGCATGGAGCCCCCATTAGATTTCTTCAACTTCATCAAGTGAGTTTGATGCTTGTACTTAAATTAGATATAGTCGATCATATATCTAGCTAGGGATCGAAGACATTCTATATGAATGATTTAATTAAAGTTTAATAAAGGGTTATTAATTTGTTAGGTTCTGCAATATTATCAACTCAAGCAAAGTCATGACCTAACAAATTAAAGGTTATTAAGACTTCACCAATCTAAATAAAATATCATTAATTTAAGACATTAATTGCAAATCATTCATGAAAAAATCAAATATAAAAAAGAAGAAATTAATCAAAAAAGGGCAATTAAAATGGAAAAAAAATTGTTATTTGACATGCATGTGATCTAATGTTAAAAGAGTTAGATTGATTATTGTAAGTTATAGAATGACAATTAATTAACACAAGAATACGTATACGATACACCAACTAGCTTGTTTCATTAATTCAGTATTGTAGGTTGAGAAACTAATTAATGAAAATGAATGAAAGAAACCAGTCGAGTTTGTTTGTTTGTTTCTCTAATTAATTATGTAGATTATTGCTCGAATGAGTGGAAGTATGGACCAAGATTATATGTAAACAAACCTCAACAGATTCCTTAGAAAACCAAAATGATTTAGATGGGCCTGCTGCTGCTGCACAAAATGAACCAGTAGCTCCATATGATCATGATTGCATATGATCAGCATTGTGTAAATTTAATTTTTGGAACTAGTACTGAATCCAAGGCCATCTGCGTGCTAGTATACCCAAGCGGTCCTAAATGGTAACCCACATTACCATCTATTAAGGGACACCAAAACCTAAACTTTTAATACCATTTGCCATGCCTTCTCATTCTTTAGGGAAGATGAAACACAATCCAACTCTCACCATGAGTGAGATGGTAATACTCCATTGATCCTTAAGGCCACAAGTACGTCCGTTCTCACACTGTTTGCATTTTTAGCATTAGAACTCTCTTGTATAGAATTGCGAGCGTAATCTATAGTTAAAATCAAGTATTAATATTTTTGTTCCCTCGACCTTCGGAATAAGATTAGAACGATACAACGAGGCTTTGATTGATCTTCCTGCAAAGGCAATACATATATAGATCGAGAAATAGAATCTCTAATCTGTCACCAAAATGTATTTATACATGTTGTTGTGGTATAGCATAATAATCGTAATACAATATTATTTATTTGAAGAGAATGACAAAGTATTTGATAGTCAAATATTCGTTTTTGAATCAATGAAACTGAAACTAGCCTTCTAGGCTATAGCACATATATTAAATTGATTTGTCATATATATATATATATGAGTAAGTAGCTAACAAATATTTTTTTGGTGAAAATTGTGCATTTAAAGAGTCGATGCCTCATGAAACCTTATTCAATATTGAATCATGCACTGATATTCTATTTTATAAGTTTTTCTATTACGTTCTTATAGTGACAAATTTATAACTTTGTCACAACTTAAGGGTGCTAACTAGGCCAAAACCAAAAAGAGTAGAGAGGATCAATGATCGGAACCCTAATAGATAAACCATAGAGTGAGAACTAGTAAGGTTTAGGTATAGGAATTAATCCCAAAGTTTTTTCTTGATTTTGTTTTGCGAAGAGTGAAGACTGAAGAGTGAAGAGGCTCCAACTCCATTCAGCTGCTAAAGAAAGCGGGAGAGGGCAGAGGCGCAGAGAAGGCAATTAAAGAAAAGGGCCAAAGGCAAAACGAAATGATTACTTGAATGAGTCTGGGACCCACTCGATATAATCTTTCCTTTTCCAAGTCTCTAAATTTTTTTTTGACTTGGGATCGGGTCCCACCTCGGCCACCATTGTCTTTATGGATTGAATGATAAAAAGAGCACCTCACGTGGAGTCTGAACCAAAGGGGCTGTCCAACCACAATCAAAAAAGCCAATTCCGAAAATTTTATTTCAGCAAATATTTGATAATTTCCCTCCCAAAAAAATAAAAAAATAAAGAAAGTAAAGCTAGAAAAAGCTCAGCACAACAAGAAAGCAATTTCTTTTCCTAAAAAATTTTGCTTTTTAAAGCTCACCCATATAATTCCCACTCATTATCTTTGTTGCTTAAAGCTTGCCCTCTTCCCTCCCCTTATCTTCTCTCTCTCTCTCTTTCAGTAGGAGATTACCATTACCACATTCCATAACTCTCTCTTTCTGTTTCTGTACTATACAAAATTGCAAAGAGAGAGAGAGAGAGAGAGACTTGTGTTAAAAACAGACAGACTAGACTAGTCTAGTCCTGTAAAATTATATAGATCGATCAGTAGTCTCTGAGTGAGTGAGTGAGTCTAGTCCTGAAAGAAAGAGAGAAGAGAATATATTGACCCACCAAAACCAATTATACCAAGTTAAGGGTCGGTACCAATACTACTAGCTAGTCCTACTATACTGTTTTCTCTCATAAAACCCTACACACAATTTTACAGCTAGCTCGATCGATCGTACTATTGCTAGTGATCGATCTTCTTGTTATTAATTTCCATGCGATCATGGAAGGCGGTGATGATCATTTCCACCACCACCACCACCACCACTACCAACAACAACAACAACAACAACAGCAGCAGCAGCAGCAGCAGCAGCAGCAGCACCACCGTCCCAACTTCCCATTCCAACTGCTCGATCAAAAGAAAGAAGACGAAGCCGCCTCCTGCTCCAACAACTCCGCCGCCGCCAGTCCCTACCCTTCTCTAGCCATCTCCTCCTCCGCTGTAGACCCCACCGCATCCTCCAACACCGCCGTCACCACCGTAGTCGCTGCCGAGCCCTCCAAGAAGCCGCCCCCTAAGCGGACCTCCACCAAAGATCGCCACACCAAAGTCGACGGCCGCGGACGCCGCATTCGAATGCCGGCCCTCTGCGCCGCCAGGGTGTTCCAGCTCACCCGCGAGCTGGGACACAAGTCAGACGGCGAAACGATCGAGTGGCTCCTCCAGCAGGCCGAGCCAGCCGTGATCGCCGCCACCGGAACCGGCACAATCCCAGCAAACTTCACTTCCCTTAACATCTCGCTACGAAGCTCGGGTTCAAGCATGTCGGTGCCGTCGCAGCTCAGATCTTCATATTACAGCCCCAATTTCTCGTCCTCCATACAACACAGTCACAACCAGCGGCGGAATCTGTTTCAGGGTTTGGGCCTCTCATCCTCGGACAGCTCGTCGACGCTCCTCAACTTCCAGACCAACACCATGCACTCCATGCTGCAGGCCAAGCAGGAACTGCGCGATACGGTGTCGTTGGACTTATCAGAGGAGGCGTCGGCGGCGGAGGGAAGCATGGGAAGGAAGCGAAGGCCACCGGAACAGGACTTGAATCAAATGGGTAGCGGGTATTTATTGCAGTCCAGCGCCGGTGCGATTCCGGCTAGCCACCACAGCCAGATGCCGGCAAATTTTTGGATGCTTGCTAATTCCAATAACCAAGTGATGAGCGGAGACCCAATTTGGACATTTCCTTCGGTCAATAACAGTGGGTTGTACAGAGGCACCATGTCCGGCGGCTTGCATTTCATGAACTTTCCAACTCCGGTAGCCCTACTGCCTAGTCAGCAGCAACTGGGCGGATCCGGCGGAGGAGATAACGGCGGAAATGATGGTAGCGGTGGAGATCATCATAGCAACATGAGCGAAGGACAGCTGAACATGCTGGCCGGGCTCAACCCGTACCGGCCCATGTCATCGGAATCTTCGCAGCAGCAGGCCAGTGGGTCCCACTCGCATCACGGAGGCGGCGACGACCGGCACGATAGTACTAGTCACCACTCGTAGTAATTAAGAAGATCATGGCGTGGGTTTTTGGATTTTTGGATATCATCATGAATGAATGAATGAAAATTCATCGCCGCCGTCGCCGTCGGTCGTCGGTCGATCGTCGTCGTCGGTCCCCACATGTGTAGTAGTTTGCCTGTGTAACAACACACGTGAGGTTTGATTGATTGCATCTCTGAGGTTTATTTTTACTATTCAATTTTTTTGTGTGATTAATATTTACATGCCCCTTTTGGAGGGAAGTTTCTTTAGGGTTTGGAACCAAAAAGAATACACTATTTTAACATGGGTATTTTGGCTGCTACCTGCTCCATCTTATTTCATCCATCATATTAATTTTTATTTTTACCGCACAGTGAAGTCCTCAATCATGATTGTTTGTGTAAGTAATTTATTGGTTTTGTTTTTGTTGTTGTGCTGGAGATCGAAAATGACTGCTAATGCTGGCTATGGTAAGTCTCCTACCTAACAAACAACTGGTACTGGTTGCTCTTTTCATTCTTGATTCAGTTTGGGCCACAAGTTTGTTGAAAACGGGGAGATGAAACAGTGGTTGTTACTGCAATATATATATATATATATATATATATATATATATATATATAGAGTTGAATTTTACACTCACAGCTAGCCTTTTTTGATCATTCTGATTCTCTATCTCGATCTTCTGCGCTGCCGGCCATGACTGAATCTAGCTTTGAGGGTTTGTTTACTGCATCAATGATTTCAGAGAAGTGGGGTGACCGGGAAGGGGTTAATAGGACGGTGGGGCCCGGCACCCTTATCAGTTCCAGGTGTTGCCTCAGGTGGGTGGGGCCCGCGTGCTGGACATTTCCCAAACCGATATATAACGTCACTGACAAACAGGTGGATCATTCCTCCCTTCTTCCACCTTTTTTTTTTTTTTTTCATGGTGCCAGTAGAACGGTCCCACCGTCCCATCCATCTGAACCGTCCGTTTTGATGGAACTTTTGATGAAATGGTACCGTTGAATGATTGGGTCTGGAACTCGATATATGAGTCGGTCAGGTCAAGACTCGTGTGTCTGCAGCACTTAGTTAGTTATTAGTTGGCAAACCTTCCAGAACCTAAAACCCTAATTAAGTAGAAAATGGAGAAATATACTTGTATATATATATATATATATACATGCAGGAACGTTCCCAATTGGATTGGATTGAATTCTAGGTATTTGTATATTTTGATACTATCCCCCATAGATTATATTCTTTAATCACAGAGATTGTCAATGACATTGACAAAGGGCACATGACCTAAATCTAGCAATGTCATGTCAAACAAAACATGAAGGGTGGCCTGGTGGGTGGGGTTTGTGGGTTATCATCCATTATTTCATCTTAAAGAATATTCAGACTCTGCAAAAACTTTACTCTAGGGTTTTGTGTTTCTTCACTGAGGGCTGTTTCGCAGTGCTTATATATAGACACTTGTTTAAAATACAAGTGCGTTTCAAAAAGAAGCTCTTATCAAGTGTTTCTTTATGAAGCATCGACAAATACTTCATGGAGAAGCACATTTAGCTTATTTTTGAGAAAGCTCCTATCGAGTATTTCACTATGAAGCATTGACGAATACTTCATAGAGAAGCACTTTTAGCTCATTTTTGTCGGACGTGATTACAAGAGACGTTGTTGAGTATCCAAGGTATTTTAGCAATTCTAAATTAAAAGCACTATTCTACAAACCATGAGCACTTTTGTAAGGGTCTTCTGATCATAATTATGCCAGGTAAAAAAAAAACTATTAATTAGCAAGGTAAAAATGATGCCAGTAAAAAGCGAGAACTGGCAGTACGTTTTGAAAAGTTTCTTGGGTTAGTATTGGGGTCAATTCGATCTTTCTTAATTGAGTCGTGCACTCATCACTCATGGTCGATAATTGGGATCAGTTCAATGCTAATCTTGGCAGTGCTTTAATTTAATTATTGCGGGACAATGGTATTGTTAAATAATATTCTTACTTTCTTTTAGTGATCCTAATTCTTTGAGCCTTTTGTTCTAGCTAGCTATACGCCTATACATAAAGCAATACAGAAAACAATTGCAAAGTGATTACTTGTTGTTATCGTGTATTAAATATATAGCTATGACAACTACAAAAGTCTAATTTCATTAATTATTTATCTACAAACTATTGAAACATATGCTTTATACACACACACACACATATATATATATGTGTGTGTACAATATCCGATTAAATCTGTCATATTCATAATTTAATCTATCCATAATTAACTATTGATCGATTAGATAATAGAACTATATTTTAAAAAAGAGAGACTAGCTAGAGTACTTTATGAATGCAACATGTACAATGAAGTAGGACGATTAAGGGTGATGATGTGTGCGCAAATTATAAATTTAGCCATTCATTCTTAAATGAACTATTGTGCATTGCAATACGGAATTGTTCATTGTTTAGGTTTATTTATAAAAATTACTTTGTAAAAAATAGTTAAAACGAAAAGCTACTTGGCCATTTTAAAACTATGCAAACAAACTAGGTTTGTGATATGTACAAAATGAAAACGATAATTAATGATAGTGAACAAAACCGGCAAACAATGTCAATTTAATTGATTTTTGACAGAGATAATCACTAAAGAACAACCTAATTAAACCAGTTTACTTTTTATTATTGGATTACATAATGAAGGGTGGATGTCCGAATGTTTCAAATTTACATATACGTACCAACGTACGTATACAATGTATGCGTATGCCGCAAAATAGAATTAAAATGGCCATGGGAGCACATATATAAAAAATTCAAAATATCTGTATAGCATTATTAGCAGGTTGTCATGATCATGATTCATGATTTATGACAAGTGTGTTTTGGCATTTACTCTCTTTAATGTTAGCTGCGTGGGAAATCTGTGTGAAACGATCATCGCCAAAATATAAATCGGTCTGGGCCGTACGTGTAATATGCACATGGAAATGAAACCCTAGGGACAAACACCCAATGGTCCCAGCAACCCAATCTTGTATGCCAAAAATAGCATGATTAGACCATCTAAACTCTGTAATCTCCCAGAGTGAACCAGCAAGCCTCTCGAGCTCCCTCCATTAGCTACACAAAGATTCACATTATTCCCACTAATTTGGTCTTAATTTGGGACCCGGGAAATCTCATAAACCCTAAGCTTAGCTTTTCTGTGATGGAAATAGATCGGTACAGTACGTAGGCAGGTCACATGTGCCTCTCTGCCTACTGGCTTTTAGCCTATGTGGATTGTTTGTTGGCAAGCAAGCAAGTGAATTAAGGGTGAAGACCCACCAGCTCGCACATCCACTACCCTTAACTACTGAACTGTCATGTTTGTCAAAGAGAAACACTCCCCAGTGCCATGGTTTCTTTCATTACCGCACTTCGTAAATTCCTGCTTGTCTATCTTTCTCATCACGTGATCGATCTAGGGTAAACATACAGAACCGTTCCCTGTATGTCTACAACTAGGGTACCGTATACAAGTTATTCTAGCTCCTTCATTTAAGAGACAGACCACTTGGGGACTGTTTCTACATGTTTTTCATGATATGAAATTATGAACAGGAAAGAGTATCATTTCTTCATAAATGATTCTCAAGCTAGCTGGGTACGTATCCACAACAGTCAAAAATATTCTCTTTAGTGCCCACCAATATATACACTGTGAAATTAGGGGTCCAGCAATGGAAACAAGTACAAAAAGTAATTTGTAACCAAAGTAGTTAATTTCTCTGTACAATATTTAACCAAAACTAACTAGTTTTGCTGGACGCGTGTACATGGCGGTCCTATATTCATTTATGATCAATGACAGAGATAGAGAGACCCTGTGTGACACCACAGCTAGAGATAGCTGATGATCGATGTGGTCAAGTCTTTCCCTAATAAATTAATAATAAACAAGTTTGTCTCTTGAAGGCCAGGTGTTCTTCGATCTTCTTCTTGCATGCTAAAGAAAATCCAGATAGATTATTATTACAACATTCTTCAAAATTTTGTGATAATTTTCTCATTTCCATGTGCGTGCATGTTAGCATCTGTTTTTAATTTTACAGAAAGAAAGAAAGATGGATGCTTTCAAGTTTTAATTAGACTATACACACCGATTTTATTTATGTGCCTTCTGGTCAAAGAAAATACAGAAAGATGAGTGCTTTTACTTCCCCTTTTAACCTCTTTCACCCAACAACTTCCAAACAATTAATCACTGTCCAAAATTTACAGTCTCCGAGAGGGTTTGGTTTAATGGTTGTGGCGGTGACGTGGTGGCGCATCAGCCATGCATGATGCATCACTTGAAAACCGTAGCTCTGCTCTGGCTCCTCTCCTCCTTGCTCTTCTACTTTCTCTTCCAAATGGCGCTTCGGAACTCCGATTCGTCCCGCAATAGTTATCCCTCTGCCTCCGGTAAGTTACTAAGTTACCAAGTTCAATTCCTTTTTCTTCCATCGTTCTGTATTGGGCTTTGATCGACATTTTTCTGTTTTAGATTCCGTGATTTCGATTAGGGATCGGAGGTCCGCATTGTACGAGAAGATGGCTAGGGATTTGGATGACAAAGGTCCGCTTTTTCTCAATCACGGCCACACCTCTCAGTCTCTGTCGCTCTCCGATATTTTCACAGTCGCGGATGGATCTGTGGCTCCTATACTTAAGGTGAAGTAAATTTCTTGGTTTAATGATTTGATTAAAGGTTTGGACTTTGGAGATTTTGGCTAATTTGTTTTCTGTAGGCAGCAAATCCTCCAGTTCGTGCTAATGTTTTGTATCTGAGCACACAGTACTCGCTTCGAATCTCGTACGTATTTGATTTGCTTCTCATCTTTTTTACTGCTCCTTGTGTTTTCCTATTGCATTTGACAGTATTTTTAGCTCATCTTATCATTTCAGTATGAGTTGTATTATTAAGTTGGGGATTTCCAATTGTTAATTATAATGTAATGGAACATACATTAATTCTATGAAATTGGCCTCATGAAAGTTTAGAAATATTGGGTTTATAATGCAACCATAGACTGGAGACTTTTGATTCTGCAATATTTTGTTCATTAGTTACTCCGGTTTCTCTCATTTCCTTGTAAAGATCATTTCCATGTGGAAGATAGTTAGCTGCAAAATTATAAGATTAGGTACAATTTTCGTGATTTCCGTTTCATACTCTCTCATTAAAGTCATGCATTCATGCTTGGCTTGTTGCAGGGAGACTCTCAGACCTATACTTGATCCGTACTTTGATAAATGTAAGCAAATGGCTACCCTTTTACATTAACTTTGACCTTCATTTTTGAGTTGGCAGATTAGAAACCCATAGCACAAAAATAATAAGGTGTAGGATTAGATTAGTTTGTTTGTTTTTTCAACTATGATCACTTACTGTTGTTGGTATGCTTATGTCTTTCTTGCCCAGTGATCTGGTTTCAGAACTCAAGTTTGTACCATTTTAGTATGTTCCACGCCTCACATCATATTTCACCTGTTCCTGCAACTCAAGATGAGGTAAAGTGCCTTCTTGGAGCCATTTTTGTTTTTCTTTGCATGTTTCTTTTTACTTGAGATGTCATTTTAGATTTTGAACCCTATCTGTTTTCCCAGATTGAAGCTGAAGAAGCTGCTGTTAGAGCTGTTGCAGAAGGTCTCTGCCCTTTAAAAATTGTCTTAGACAGGGTGGTCTTAACTTCAACAGGTGTTCTTCTAGGATGCTGGCAGGTTATTTCCCATAATCTATATACTCGCACCATCTTTCATATCTTCTCTTAATGTATTCTTGTTGTATGTTAAACTGGAAATAATTTATGCTTGTACAAACTGTGTATTTCTCAATTTCAACTAGGTTATAAAGTTCTCCCTTCCTCCCCCCATTTGAGGACATCTTGACTTGTTCTACAGTAGCATGTCACATCATTTATCATCAAGGCAACTACAATCCTTACTTCCATGTATTCTCTTCATGACTTCTATTCGTCACTTTAGGCTTCTGTTTCATTTTTGTTTGTTGTTGTCATTTGTAAAATTTATTTTTTCCCTATAGTAAACTTTTTATTGCCACCATATTTTGTTGGTTATTGACTTAGAAGGTGCAGGTGAGAAAACCTTTAGATTTATATTGGCATCCGTAGGGAATTTTGCCATGAATTGTCATAAAGAGCAATCTCACATCACTGTAATCACTGTTTTGAATGTAATGTTTCTGTTCCAATGTAGGTAATCTCGGGATCAGATCCTGTAACCGTCCGTGCTAAACTAAGGACTGCACTTCCACATGCACCTGAGAAGCAACTTGTAAGAAACTAAGAACCATATCTTAGTCCCTTTAATACTAGTACAGAAGCTCTAAAACTAAGTACATTAAAACTTGTCTAGTTAACCAATTGAATGCTCTAAATGACTTAAGATCATCGAATACCTCAAACTTAGGAGCCAATGCATTTATATCTAATGTAAGTCTTGGCCTGAATTTGAACATGAATGATTGTAACTCCTGCTTGAGGTGACTGCTATCAGAGGAAGAACACATCCTGAAGCTTCAAGATCTTATTATCTTTTGTATTTACCGTATTGGCTATATTGCCTTCTGTAGTAAAATGTTATGCTAGTTAACTGCTATCAGAGGAAGAACACATACAATTTTGTTAATCTAAGAAATACATGGTAAATCTTAGTGCAGCATTTTCTTTGCGTCATCGATCTCATCGTGATGACCTGGCCTCATTAGTGCTTTATGCAAGATTATTCTAGACTGACAGTAAATAGCTTCTGTAACTCCAATATCTGTGGTTGTAGTACTTACTAACCTGTTGCCATTATCTCCTGCAGTATGATGCTGCTATTCTTCATACGTCATTTGCAAGGCTTTTAGGTGACCCCAAGGCATCATCCATGGTAGTACATCACTACATCTCAACACTCTTTTGAGTGAAAATAGCTGACTATTTCACTTCTTGACATGATGTATGGGATTTTAAATGTTGCAATTGCAATGTCCGAGGGGATCTGCTTTAAAACAATATTCTCGACTCAAAGAAAACAAGTTTTGTTGCTGTTTTTTTTTTTTTCATAGTTTAAGGAGTTTGATAATTCTTGATAAAGATCAAGAGTATTCCATCAATGTAGAGTTAAGGAATATGTCACATATCATTAATCTACGTCATTATCTCTGTGTTACTGACTCATCTCTTTTTTATTATGCTCAGGTGCTATCTAAAACTTCGGATCAAATCCACTTCTTTCATGAGCTTGTTGATCGTATAAACAAAGAAGTCCAAGGATTTGAGGTACACCATATCCATTTAAAAAATTTATGGTGTTTTGTGTCTGGTTTTGAGAAATATTTTCTTTTTAAGAGATTTTGCTGAGAATACATATTGATGCGGAAGCTTTACTACGGCCAGTTCTTGTGCTTATTACACTTATAAGAATGTGTGCGCGCGCATCCATTAACTAACAATGGCCTCTGAACATAATTCAGGCAGTGGTTACCGAGCTCTGGTATGTGGAGGAATTTGACGTTTTGGCTCTTGCGTTGAATGGAAGAATGAAGGTGCGCAAGTTCCAACTTGGCTGCTCAAGACATTGACGATTTGATGCTGTGGAATTATCGAAAGGCTTATACAGGATGTCACCTGACATGTATGATATATCACTCGAGCTGTAGATGGTAGCATGTCTTTCTCCATTTCGGCCTGCAAATTTGCATATAGTGGAAATTTAAACAAAAAGAAAAAGGTGTTTGGTTTTTGAATAGAGGTCTGGACTTGATGAACACTAGCTGAATTTAAAAGGAGTATAGTGCCACACAGGCAAGTTCACTTGGTATTCTGATTGAAGACACTAGTCCACTAGAAATTATTATTATTATTATGAATTTATGATGCAAGCTTCAATCTACACGTGCAGATCATTGGCGGCATTCATCATCTTCAACCTTGTCGTGAGTCGTGACGTTATGATTGTCGTTCCCTTCGTTGTCGTAGATGCGATCATCCCATGCCCAGCACACGCCTACCCTGTTCTGCAAATTGAATATTGTTTTCACTTCCAACTAGTCCCTTGGCCCTTGCCAAGAATATCATATTTTTCGATATATATGAATATTAATAAATACAAAATATGAGGAGCTTGCAACGCACCCCAAATCGTATACTTAAAACGTGCCAAACTTCACCAAACAATGTTATTGTTCTTGAGAATCCACCCTCTAAAATTTCTCATTTTCTTTAAATTTCCGATTTGAAGAATTTTCAAGTTATATGATTATACTTTCTTTTGGCCATCTGCCAAGCTTTCTCTGGGAACTTCTTGAGTGCTTTGGGTACTAGTGTTTTGGATTTTTTTAAAACCTCATTTATAAGAGCATCTCCAACAGACTAGCCATTTTGAAAAAAAGTTAAAATTTGGCTACTTTTGACACAATTTATCACTCCAGCAGAATAATTAAATGAAAGTCAAATTTAGCTTTAGCCAAAATTTGTAGCTATATTTAGCTAGATAGGTGAGAGAATATAACTAAATTCTAAATTAACTTAGAGATAGCTACCCTAGCAAAAGTGAAAAACTAGCTAGCTATATTTCACTTTTAGCTATATTATTTAGTGAAAATAGGTTTTACTGTTGGAGATACTCTAAGGGGCAAGATGAAGATTTACAGATCCAACGATCTAGATTATTGCTGACATATCTGAGCACTAGTGCTTTGGGCATTGTAGAATTTTCTAAAGCGGGATAAAAAAAGAAACACTCGCCTAGCACGTGACATGCGAGAGAAGCCACAAGGAAGGTTACGTGTCATGCTCACGTGTTCGGGTTCATTATACCAAAAAGGCGAGCGCACGCCACACGCACTCCCTCTCCGGCCACACTCTCTGTCTTCCTCCTCCGTCGCTCGCCATTTGCAATTTCGCCATACCTCTTTAATCAGTTACCACTTTTATACTCAAACCCCCATTTTTCCTCAAACCCTTTTCTATTTCTCTTTCGAAATTTCCCAACTTTTTCGCATTCATTTGCTGCGCCCAGCATTTTCATCTTTGGGTAGGTATGTGTTTCTTTCCTGGAATTTGACTAAATCTAATTATGCATTCTTGGTCATTTGTTTCCCCTTTTTGATGTTTCAGTTTGATCTCTGCATGTATGTGTTTTTTTTTTTTTTCATTTAAGAAAATAAAAATCTTTTCTTGGTTTGGGCTTGATTTGATGGTTAATTCTGAATTTTTAGTAGTTCCAGTATCTGTTTGTTGGGGTTATAGATTTCATCAAGAACAAACCCAGATTTTTTTTTGAATTATTAAATTTTAGTTTGAGCTGTTCAATTGCTTGAGGGGCTTACTGGGCAATATGCAGAAGATTAATTTTTGGGAAAGAAAACTAGGGTTTCAGTTTAAAGTCAATTTTGTAATCAAGTTGTGACTTTAAGCTTTTGATTAGCATGTGCTTTGTAGGATCGTAAGACAAGAGTCTGAAATTTGTATTGCTTTCTTATTCTAGGGTGTTAGAAATCATGGGTTCCAAGGATCCTGCTCCGGTGGTTGACAAGGTTAATGGGGCAACGCAGGCGTCGGTAGACCGGTAAGTGTTACAGATCCTAAGTTTGACGTAGATTGTGTTTCTGAGTGCTTGGAATGTTAATTAAATGTTGTGAAACTGTTCATGTGTACTGAGAGCTTATCATACTTTAGAAACTTTATGTAAAATAGTGTAACCTTTAGAACAGAAGAGTGGTGCAAAATGAAAATTTAGAAATGGGGTTTCTGAAGGAAGGGATTAAAGGGACAGGATATGTAAACAGTATGTTGTGGCACCAGTAGAGCTATGTAGCCGTTGAAATCTACTCAACTTTCGGGGATTGTTGGATGTCTATGTGTTTTAACCATCTTGAATTAGCTTTAACTTAAAATGGAGCAATCTAATGAATAGATAGTGGATTAGAAGTTGAAGTTAAAAAAGTTTGTGTTATCTATGAAAGAAGACCTAACGGTTATTGGAGTTTATCAAAGTTGTTTTGACAATTAGCTTTGTTAACTGATTAGAGGATTTCAAATAACCATTGAATTTTGTACTTAATGAGCAATTTAAAATCTTGACACAAGTGTTCGCTGAGGTTCTTCTCATAACACAATTTGATTCCCGGTTGATAAGTTGATGAATTTCAGATGAATCGCTTTGACATGTTTTAGCACTGTTAATAAAAGAAAAAGAAAAAAAAGAACCAGTAACCCGCTATTTATTTGAACTTCATATGCTTTTAGATTGTGCTGATGGCCTTGACATGCTTATGCACTATAAAAGTTTCAGCCTTTTAGATCTCCCAACAGCATGTCCTGTGGTCACATTTATTTGTCTGAAGTTCTTCAATTAGATATTTGGATATAACAGATCCAAATGATTTGACATGACTGTTGTGGATGAAAAATCAATTAGATCTCTTTGCTAGATGTTTAGAAAGCTATTTGATGTGCAGGGCTTGTCCTGGCAAAAAGATTCAGGGGAAAATTCCTAAGAGAATCCACAAGGCTGTGAGGGAGAAACAGAAGCGTGAGCATTTAAATGATCTTTTTCTTGAGCTGTCTGATGCTCTTGGTAACTTCTATTTCCTTATGAACTTAATGTAGTTATACTTTGCTTCAGTTTATCTTATATTCATGATTAATTGTCAATATTTTTCTTTAATCATTATATATGTGATGGTGGGTGGTTCTTAATTAAGATAACTCTTGCACAGAACTGAATCAGCAGAATACTGGAAAGGCCTCTATACTCTGTGAAGCTACCCGACTATTGAAGGATTTGCTTGGTCAAATCAAGTCCTTGAGAAATGAGAATGTATCCTTGTTGTCTGAATCTAACTATGTAAGGCACTCAACAGGTTTACACCCCTTCAATTATATGCGTACTGGTTTCTTATCATTCGTATTTTCATCTAAACAGATGACCATTGAGAAGAATGAGCTCCGAGAGGATACTTCTGCCTTAGAAACTCAGATTGAAAAATTGCAGAGTGAGCTAGAAGAGAGGGTGCTCCAGTCTAATCCTGACCTTAATGCACCACCTGCAGAATTTAGACCAGAAGTGGCATCCCATTTTACTGGAAATTGTCTTGGATTGCCTGCTCAAGAACCGGCTTTGCAACCAGCACCTACTGTCTTTGTCATGCCCCTCCACCCTGATCTCCAAACTTATCCACCGGCAGATGCCGCCTACCTCACATCTAACACTTCCTCAAATGTGAGCAAACCACATGCTAGGTATCCAACCTCGGTGGATTCTTGGCCGTTTCAACTTCTCGGTGAGCAACCAGCAGCAGGCAAAGAATCTCGACAGAGTGGTAACAGTACCAGCGCGTAAAATGGCCCTGATAACATGTAATCAATCTTTGTAATTGAAATTATTTAAGTGCAATGTTGTTTACCTTTTCTTGGGTTAATTGACAATGCCCCGTTTTGTATATTGCATGATGAAGGTAAAACAAGTGCGTTGAGATTAATAGAGTACAGAGGTTGTAGTTGAGCTTTTGCATCTATTACACTTGCTCAATGTCGTTAAAATATTATCGCCTTCCCGAAAATCACTCATTCTCCCCATCCCTATTTATGAACTATCAAATCGTTGCGAAGAGAAATATCATAGACTAAACTAAGTTTAATGGTTCATATAAATAAATATCAAAGAATATATGAAGAATCTCCATCCTTCTTTACCTGATTTCTCTCGATTTTTACTTTAATAAATACCCTATAAAGCTCTATTTATTCTACAGCGCGTATTGTTGAGTAGTGCTGTGAACATAGTTGTCACTCTCCGCTCTCTCTCTTTTTGAGCTCAACACACGACATTAGCTGACAAAGGAAAAGGAAAAGGATAGAACGGAACCCTCGCTTCACTTTCAGTTTCAGTCCAAATTATAGAGAGTGAGTGACAGGCATTGACAAATCGGAGATGGGATCCGGTGCCGGAACTTTCCTCAAAGTGCTTCTTAAAAACTTCGACGTTCTTGCTGGGTATGCCAAAACCCACTTTACCAAATTCGCTCAACCACCAAAACCTTTTTTTTTTTTTTTGGTTTCGTTTTTATAGTCTCTAATCTGATTTATGGGTTTGTTTCTTGCAGGCCTGTGGTTAGTCTGGTTTATCCACTGTAAGTTTGGTTCAAAGACAATAACTTTATGATCCTTTTTTCTTTTGCATTGTTTTGTGTTCAATTTAAATTAATCTTTGGTTGTTTTATAGGTATGCCTCAATTAGGGCAATAGAGACCAAATCTCCAACTGATGATCGTCAATGGCTTACTTATTGGATCCTCTATTCTATGATCACACTCATAGAGCTCACCTTTGCCAAACTTATTGAGTGGTAATTTCTTCTTCTTCTTCTTCTTCTTCTTCTTCTCTTCTGTAAACTAGTTCCTTTTATTTTGATTATGCAATTGAATGTGCTCTATATGGGTAGCATAAGATCATCCATTAAATTTTACTCTAAATTTTCCTCTTTTTTTTGTAAGATGATTTTCCAATTGTGATGGTTTTCTTTTGAAGGAACACTTTTATTGGTTTAGACCAGAAGAAAAGCTTATTTTTGTTTCAATGGAAGATATACAAAAGCTTATGCTTAAGGTTGCTAGTTTTTTTTTAGAATGTGAGAGCTGTGAATGTTATATTGCATCAGGTTCTGATAAATCTGGAACTGTTATGATTCACCAATCATGTACCATGTTGTCCTTCAATTAATTTTGTGCCTAGGATCATTGAAATTTCTTTCTTGCAGGATCCCTATATGGTCATATGCCAAGTTGATCATGACTTGTTGGTTGGTCATCCCATACTTCAGTGGTGCTGCATATGTCTATGAACACTATGTCAGGCCGTTTTTTCTCAACCCACAGACAATCAATATTTGGTATGTTCCAAGGAGGAAGGATGTCTTCAGTAAGCCGGATGATGTTCTAACGGCTGCAGAGAAGTACATTGAGGAGAATGGTACTGAAGCATTTGAGAAACTCATTCACAGGGTATGTCCATTGAGATTACTAAATACTTTTTACTATGTATCCCCATCAAGTACTTGTGATGCATACAATTGTTAACAAATGCCACTTTACAAGAGTTGATGCAATTTTTCTTGTTTTGTAGTCTGATAAGTCCCAAAGGAGTGGAGGATATATCTTTGATGAAGATCATAAGTACTATTGAGGCTCGTATTCGCAACATGTTTTCAATGTCATGTAGTTCCGTGTTGGCTGTTCCTTTCATGGCTGATGCTTAGGGTTTGCTTCGTTTTGTTTGTTGTTGTAAAGGATGCTCAACTATCCTTACTTAACGTTTATGTAATTATCATGGTTTGATGATATGTTTCTTAATTATATTATAATTTGTTCTATCATGATGTCCTATCCTTTTCATTTTTCCCCTTTTAACTGTGAATTATGAGTTTTGTGGTATCATGCTTAGATGGTATACTGCAACTTTGTAAGCTCCTGCCAAAGAAAAAACCTTTTCCATTCTCGCCTTTGCTCAAGGCCAAATCCTTCCTTGTGGGTAAACAGATTAGCAAATTTTGGTTGAAAAGTTCAATCGCACAAAGGGATAGGGTTGATGGCTTTTTTTTATATTATTAAATGATGATCCCAAATGGGATTCATATTTTAATAATTCTCATCAAACTCCTTAAAGAAACAGAGCAGTGAAATATGCTGGGACCTGGGAATGGGAAGTTAAAATTAGCTGAGTAAACAAAAGCCATAGCTTTCAGCAGAACTACGTACTCAACAGGCACTATTATTAATAATAAAGTCATTTCTTTTCAATTCACAACCATCTGTTTCAGCACATACAAACAGGAATAAGAAGTTCTTCAATTGACGAACAGAGATCACTCATCCATGGGCTTGTTTAGGCGCTAGCTAATCCAGGCAATATAGCATGTCCATTGTCGATAAAACCTCAATGATCTGTTTCAGTTTCAGCTTCAGCTTCAGTTTCGGCAACTTCCACAGATTGGAGATACTCTTGAGCTTTGGCAAGAGCTGATTCTTTTGCATCAGCAGCATACAATATCTTCTTTATTGCTACTGACATCTGCATGAAATATAATCACAACCATGATAAGTAGGTTTATACAAGCAGTTAAAAACTTTGCATATCATTCTACTAAATCACAGTGTCAAGCGAGAGTCGTTTTGCTCAGCCCAAAAAGCGAAGAGGTAAGAAGAGATAACCTAGCTTCCCAAGAAAAGAAGACTATAGACCCTATAGCATATGGGTATTATAGGTCTATAGTCATAACTCATAAGCTCAAAAATCCATCGAGTATTTCAATAATTTTCTTAAAACATAATAAAAGATTGTAACCTCTAGGAAAATACAACTTTTCTTTCATCAACCACAGACGCACTATGAGTTTTGAAAAGTGGGGCAATACTTGAGTAAAGCATGATACAGGGCAAGAAATGATAGTCTAAGAAGCTGATCCATTAAATCAGCAGTATATGTGAACATTAAAAGCGAAACTATAAGACCAATAAATATCAAAAACCTGTCAGAAAATCCTACCGGGACAGCCTCCAGATCAGACGCTTGACAAAGAATTTCAATATCCCTCAACTTTCCAAAGTAAAAGTCTCTTTCTTTTTCCAAAAGGTCCACTGAGAGCTTGAGATCTGTTATCTGTAGAGTAGAAGCATAAACAATATTTTAGGAATCGGCCAAATTACCAAAGCTAGACAAACTTCACTATTTCCATCAGTTAGTAACAAGTGACTTGATAGTTCATCAACTGCTGAGGGCAAACCGTTTTAAAGAATATAAGACTTGTTTTGGGAAGACAGAGTGAAAGAGAGACTCCCTCAGGCAACAAATAACAGACATTGGCCTTATAATGATACCTCCTTAGTCAAAGCTTGAATCTCTCCCGAAGAATTAGCACCACCTGCCACTGCATAAGTCTTCCCTTGCTTTGGTCCTACAGAAGTAAGCATCAAACAAGCATAGGTGTTAAAAATAAAATAAATGCAGCAGAAACGCCAATTTGTCTTTCTTTTTGGGGAGGGTATCTGACCAGAGGCTTTGCTAAGACCAACTGGGTCTCCTGAATTGTTTGCTTGCAGTGATTTTGAGATCTTTTGAGAACCCTTGGGATACCGTTCTTTCCCACCCTTGCACCTTCGCTCAACAGGATTATAATTTCTACAAGGAGAAAAAATGGGAATTGAAGTAAAAGAGTCATCAGTTTAATACTGAGTTACTGACAAACATCATTGAAAAGAGTAGGGAAATATAGAAAATGATCATACTCATTCATAATGCCACCATTGACAGAATCACAGTAGCGTTTCAGCCATTGTAAGAACTCCAAGTTGTCCAAAGGCCTGCCTTTAACAAGCCTATTGACTTCAAGAGGCTGAAAAACAGCCAACAAAAAAAAGGGAAATGATAAGAAGTAAACTTTGTTGATTAAGCAAAAAACCTCACCAATCCTGTTTCTCAACTCACATAAATTAAAATTTACAATATCGCAAACTATCCAAGTCATGGAAGACCAGCAATCACAAGTCAGGTCCAACCAATAAAACTGGGATGATGTATCACTATGGAATTACATCTCAAGCTTACATTGACTAGAGTCTCAACACATATCTAATTTAGGTATAATTACATACAACCAACAGAAACAACACGTAAATATTGCCTCTATCCTATAAAATCAGTCTTGCAAAGTGATCTTTTACTTTTTTCTGGTAGCCCAAGTAAAGTTGAGACCAACCAACTAGTAAAGCTAAATCTGAAGAAGTACCTATTCATGAATAAAGGACATTCTAGAGCAAACAAAGCCATATTATGATTAAAATACCTTCTCAATTTTCAGCTTGTTGAATACCTCCTGTAAAATCTTATAGTTTTGGATCATATCATATTCTGTCTTTGCATCAAAATTGACCTACAATAAACAAAATGGAAGACAAGGCAAGCAATCCATTAGAAAAAGGGGGACTGCAGCCATTTTATCAAATTCAAATGTGATGTGCAGCTTGAAGAAGTAAAAAATGCAGAGGTATGATGATACCTTGTGCATTGGAACAACTCCTGGATAGGTCATATCCATCATTTGGCATTGCACAGCACCAGATGCAGCCTAGCCACATTTGCTCACATGGTTAGAAATAGATTCTTCTTCATGGTTAAATATAAAGATTACAAGATGAAAATATCATGATGTGACCTAAATCCTAAGTATGATTAATTCTTCTTCACACATCAAATTCTCAATACAGTAAATAAGAAATTAAGAATTGACAAGCTAGAGCTAGGATAGATGAGACATGGATTTATGAGAAGCTAATATAAAAACCCACAATTCAGTGACCTAATTAGTCAGGACTCAGGAATACCCATGTACTTCTGATCAAATGGGTCAGAGAAAAGACACTAAAAGATGCAAACATCACAACTAGTCAAGAGATATATCAAATAAACAAAGCATTCAACTTTTCAGCAATACCATTGGCATAAATATCGAAGCTTTCTAACATTTCAACTAAAAGGAAAATGTAGAAACATAGATACCCAAAAAGATTTGTGGCGAGTTACCATCAAAAAATTGTGCACTAAACCCCAAATGACCATCCAACAAAAGAAACAAGAAAAGGATAAAATGGACCAAATGAACCAAATGGAGCACAAGAACTAGTTAACAATGCTCAGACAAAGAAACCCAAGATCAAGATCCTTTCTTTTTCTCACAAATAAAGAAAGGAGAGAGAGAACCTCTTCGATACGAGAGAGATTGAGCTGAAGACGATTGTTGATCCAAGTCAAAATCTCATTCCTTCCAACAAAGTAAGCACTGTCCATTATCCCTATATTGGAAGCCATTTCCACCCAATTCTTTCAATTCACAGATGCAGAGAGAAGAGAG
This sequence comes from Rubus parviflorus, assembly GCA_029955375.1. Taxonomy (NCBI): domain Eukaryota; kingdom Viridiplantae; phylum Streptophyta; class Magnoliopsida; order Rosales; family Rosaceae; genus Rubus; species Rubus parviflorus. Next base: position 11,842,122 of record JARGGL010000009.1, read on the forward strand.
AAAAATGCCCAAATGGGGGAATCTAGTGAAAAGGAGGACAAGGATTAGATTAGGGTGAAATGGGGTTTTGGTTTTGCTTTCAAAAAGAGCTCAAACAAAATTTGTTTTTTGTTTTTTGAAAAAAAAAGAAAAGAAAAGAAGGGAAAATAGTGAGAAACACAAACTGAAGGAATGGAATTGAATGGTGGGCAAATAAAGAGAGAGAGAGAGAGAGAGAAGCAACTGAAAATGGAAATGAAGGAAGGAGTGGCTGGCACCGAAATGAGGGGGGTGTATTTTGATATTTTGCAATATTGAGTCTTGATGTTTCGTAACTGCATTTGTAATAGGAAAAGGAAGGCTTTGGATTTTGTTTTATTCATTTTTCTTTTTTATTATATTATCTTATTTTATTCAAATTTTTATTATTATTAATTTTTTTTGGTCGTGAATTTTTATTATTCGTCAAGAAGCGTTTTTAAGTGGGATGCCACGCTGGATTGGAAGTGACCTTTTTCACATGCATCATTACTTGTAGTGAGGGACGGCATTTTTTTTTTGTTTACATGAAAAATCACCGATAGATATCAAATTATTAAGCTTGAAATTAAAGCCTTAGCCACAACCCACAACTCAATTCATGTTCTTAATTTTTTTTCAATTTGAATTTTCCCTAGTATTTGAATATAGCTCTTAACCATAAAGCCCAGAAATTTCTACCATAAAAGAAGTGAAACAGGGTGATTTGCCTGCCCATATGATACCTAAGATTTTACCATTTATCCTTGACAAAAAAAAAAGATTTTACCCTTTATGTTTTCTAAGATTCAGATTACAATACATTATTTGACTACTTTTTGGATCCTCTCCTGGTCTCATTCATCTACCAATTTTAATGTTTGGTAGATCTAGAAAATAAATACTTATCTGCATACTTGTCCAAAATTGAAGGCCTGCAGAAGTGAGACCGGCCAAGGTTGAGAATTGTGTACTTGTGTTAGTTTAGCCTTTTTGTGATTCTTGATCAATCAATCTTTGGAGAGTCACATGACTCAAAACTCAAGATAGGCATCTTTTCTATGTGCAAAAAGGGGCAGGAACAACTTAGATGCATGAGTAATAGCAAATAGTATTCGCTATTTAGCTAAACACCGAGAACAAAGTTTAAACTTAAAAATCTGAAAATCTATCTTTTACATATTTTTTGTTTGAAAAATATTAAAGCATAATACTATATTAAACTGTCATTTAGATAAGCAAGACTATATTGATGCATGTATCTTTAACTCATGTATATTTGAGGAATCAAAAGATGATGAATTTTTTGGATATCATATTAATGGAAGCATACATTTGTGTCCATATGAACCAAATCTCGATTTGATAATAAATTCATCAAGTATTGTGCCTTAAATGCCCCTAGTAATGCAAAACTTGGTGTCGGTTTCATTTATAATATTCTCAATCAATTAATAATAAAAAACCACACCCAAAAAAAAAAAAAAAACATTGAAGTGGGTCTTGATATATGGCCCCAAAAGTTATGGGCCGGCCCTCCGAATGATTGGTTTTAAGGGTTAGGGTTTTAGGGTTCTCTGCTCTTATAAGGAGTGCGACCTGAGAGAGAGAGAGAGAGAGAGTGGTACAAGTCGCCGTGACGGAGTGGAGCTATGGTTCACGTCGTGTTCTATCGCAACTGTAAGTTCTCTCTCTATTTCCCTGGCATTTGATAAAGTACTTTATATATCACATTGGTCCCTGATATTTGAATATGTGATGAAAGTTACTGAATTCGATCTTTTTCTGTTAGAAAGTTTTGATTTTGATTATCATGTTTTGATTTATTCATTTGATTTCACACTTTCGGCCTTTTGGGCGCTGATGAAATTTAGGTTTTCCTAGTATGTATGTGTTGTTCAGTAAGTTAGCCGTAGGAAAAGCTGAGATCAACATCTTATTGTGCCTCATTTATGAGAATTATTTGTAAAGCATTGTGATTTGGGTATGCTGAATTGCTGATGGGATTTGAAGAAGATGATTTTTTTTGCACCGAAGAAGTAAAATGAAGATTTTTGCTCATTTGGGTATATTTCTGTGATTTGCTGTTGGATTCTGATTTTGTAAAGAACATTGTAAAACTTTTCAGATGGCAAGACATTTAAGAAGCCCCGTCGCCCCTATGAGAAGGAGCGTTTGGATGCTGAGCTGAAGCTTGTGGGAGAGTATGGGCTACGGTGCAAGAGAGAACTGTGGAGGGTTCAGTATGCCCTGAGCCGAATCCGTAACAATGCAAGGATGCTTCTGACCCTTGATGAGAAGAACCCTCGTCGAATCTTTGAGGGTGAGGCACTTCTCCGGAGGATGAACCGTTTTGGGCTTTTGGATGAGGGACAGAACAAGCTTGATTATGTTTTGGCTTTGACTGTGGAGAACTTCCTTGAGCGCCGCCTGCAGACAATTGTCTTTAAGAAGGGTTTGGCAAAGTCCATTCATCATGCTCGTGTGCTCATCAGGCAGAGGCATATCAGGTTATCTTACTTTATTTCTTTGCCAGTAAAGGAGAACAATACCACTATATTACTTGATGGAATTTGATTCTGTGATCAATCTCAAAAGAATGCCTACTTTTTCCCTATTGGGATGGGAACAAAATTATAAAGAAGTTGAATGAATGAATTTTGATGCTCATGTATTTCACAAATGAGTGCTTGCATTTCTCTCATTTTATTCGGTTAACTGATGGAATTTATCTCTTAACATATAGTGTCATGATTTTATTTGAAGTTATGTACTTGGTCAGTTCACATGCAAGTAGCAAACAGATTTCAGATAATCGTGTGCTACTATATCAGCACATCTTTTCTTTTTCTCAATCACTTTTATTAGCGGATTTATTGTTGGCTTCAAACTTAAAGTTAATGACGACAAAGGTGGATTCTCTTGTAGGTAAATTTGCAATTTTAGATTGGTTGACCTGCCCTACCAACAAGTTGTCTGTGTAGTCAGTGTCTGTTGGTTTCCCTGTTGTAATCGTCTTTTCTGCTAATAACCGATGCTATAGTGATTTGAATGAAGAAACAGCATATTGTTTAGATATACCAAACACCAAACATCAAACAACATTTTGGTTGCTACAAAATCATAGCATGATGAACATTATTTTGACAGTGCTGGTGGTTCTTGTATTGTTGGCAGAGTTGGAAGGCAAGTGGTGAACATTCCATCATTCATGGTGAGATGTGATTCAGAGAAGCACATTGATTTTGCTATTACAAGTCCATTGGGCGGCGGCCGTCCTGGAAGAGTGAAGAGAAGGAACTTGAAGGCAGCTGCCAAGAAGGCTTCTGGTGGAGGAGATGGAGATGAAGAGGATGAGGAATGAAAAATGGGTTTAAAGCATATCTGATCCTAATGCTGAAGTTACTCTCCTAGATGGGATTAGTTTTGTGCAACACCTTGTTTTGTTTCTGACCTTGGTTTTTGAGTTAGCGAGTGAAACACCTCTTTGCTTGCGATAAAATTTGGTTTTCACTAGTCTGAAGGAGGATTTAAGATTAAATTATAATAATGGATATATTCTTGTCTGTTGGTACTCCTTTCATTCTTTCTCCGGAAAAAGTCTCATCATTTGCTTCTCCTCTACTCAATCTCAATCTCAAAATCCAATAGCACCCACCCATCTTCTAACTTGATCAAAACCCTAAACCAGAAATGGATTCCATCAACGTCTTCAAAGGCTACGACAAGGTAAACCCAGAACACGATCAGAAGACCCACCAACCGAAAAGGCCCATCATCTCCACCCTCATCATCTCAGCCCTGGTCGGCTTGACCTTAGTCATCGGCCTGATGCTCGTAGCTCTCATCCATGGATCCACCACCGAACCAGTCGACGAGTCCCCATCCCTCTCAAACTCGTTCGAGTCAACCATCAAAACTGTGTGCAACGTGACTCGGTACCCCGACTCGTGCTTCACCTCCATTTCCTCCCTCAACCACTCTCCGAAGCCGGACCCGGAATCCATTTTCAAGCTCTCTCTCCAAGTCTCCCTTTCCGAGCTTTCCCATCTCTCTTGGGTGTTGAAGACCATGAACTCGGACGCCGCGATCCGCGACTGCCGGGACCAGGTCGAGGACGCGCTGAGTCGGCTCAATGACTCGGTGTCGGCAACGGAGGTGGGCCCAGGAGAGGAAGCGTTGACTGAAGCTAAGGTCAAGGACATCCAGACGTGGATAAGTAGTGCGGTGACGGACCAAGAGACGTGCTTGGATGGGTTGGAAGAGATGGGCTCGACGTTGTTTGATCAAGTGAAGAAGAAGATGAAGAGGTCGATGGAGTTCACCAGCAACAGCTTGGCCATTGTGGCTAATTTCAAGGACCAGTTCCACATTCCACTCCATTAATTAGTGTTGCATTTTGGATTCTTCTTCTCAGTTTTTGCAAGATAACAACTTGGTGTTGTTTCGTTACATCATTTGACTTGTATTATTTGCTGTGTGTCCTTTGTAATGCTTCTCCATCCGTTTGATCTTCAATAGTACATTGATATCTTTTTATGTACTTTTGTCAACTATATTGTGGATGCATTTGTAACCTTGGCTTCAACTAATTTGAGATCCTACTATAGTATGAGGTTAATTGAACTTGGTTTTTCTCTTCCGACCCCTTGAAAAAACGTTCAGAATTTTAAAGTTTGCTTGACATTCTTCAAGATTACAAAATGATCGAAATGAATTGAAATTAAGTCATGCTTGATATATTGTTTAAGTTGAATCAAATAATAATATATGACCTTACAATTTCAACTTAATTTGGTATCTACTCGATCCCGTGAATGAAACAGTTTTAATCTATATTGTTGGGAAAATGACTCTTCCAGTACGTTTACCATGAATCCACAGAAATACATATATAATAAGTTAATAACACCGAAACACATTTTAGCAGACAACTGACCTTAATTTGGTTGCTTTCATTTTTCTTTTCTTGTCTTAAATCTTAATTGATTTAATGGTTGGTTTCTATACTAATCATTGAATGATTGATTGTGATACTATTACTAAAATCTAAGAAAATGCTTCTGGTTTGGTTCTGAGTAGCAATATAGCTACACAATATTAAGTCATGATTAATATAAGGGGACCAAAAATTATTACATACTTAGACAGTAGGTAGCATTTCAACAATATAGAGAGACATCTCAGAAATTAAAGGGTACTGGAAAATAAAATAAAAAACATATTCCTCTCGATCATTCTAAAATATATATAGTTTATATAATATTCTCTCATTAATTGGTTGGAGTACAAACAACCAAATTAACTCATATTATAATTAATAATATATAATATAGCTAATTAGGCCACACAGAGAGAGAGAGAGATCGAGCTCCATTATTAGTTAATTAATGTTGGAGAGAAGTCTTGTAATAAGCTCTTCATCAACCTCAGCAATGTCTGCAGAATCATGCACTAGTTGAGATAGTCGTTGGCTCAGGTCGCCCACCTCTTTATGCAGCCTCTTGATGTAAGAACAAGTTTCTTCCAAAATGGTTGAGGCTGATACCTGAAAATATAAAACCACACTAACAAATATTAACATAAGTTTTAATCAACTTCTTCAAGAAAACCTAATATGCAAAAACCATGCATGACTGTTCTAAAATTCTTATTGATTAAGGTTTCTGCTCCTTCCTACCATATATATATATATAGACATGGCTCGTCAAAGATAATTTGAGCCTTCTTTTAGTTGCTTACAAGTGTGGGTAACTACCTTTGTTAGCTTTGAAGTATGAAATTCAGTAAAAAAAAATTATAATAAAATTCAGTAAATTATACATTCATCTCTTTTAATATACAAGTTTCATTGTCATTGTGTTCAAACTTGTTCATATATCGGATATGTTCTCTTGCTAGCTAGTCATCTGAGATGAACGATTGATTAGGTTGGTTCATAGTCTCAACAGTCTCACAACATAAGCATATAATGCCACAGTTTTTGTCCTAATGAAGTGAAAATTATTAATCTAAGCACATCGTAATAAGAGATTAGTCGTCTATAAGCACAACCCCACAAATTAACCGAGAAAGAAAAAATAGAATGCATGAAATTAAAATAGCTAGAAACAACATAATAATGGTGTTTAAAACCCAAGAGGCCTATACCGTTGTGTTTCGCCTGTGATTAAGCTGTGGTAGCAGTGCTTGTAGTTTTACGACGAGCTCCTTAATCTCATTCTCTGTGGGTTGAGAAGCTCTTGTTCTTTGGCTTGACATGGCTTGAAATGGCTGACTAGCTTCTAGGTTGTTGCAAAGAAATGGGTGAGGGGGAAGTTGAAGTGGGAGGCAAGCACTTCTTAAAAAGAGAGTGGAAAATGAGGTTGAGACACAAATCGTCTAGTTAGAAAAAAGACAGCAACGATGTTGATATGTTTTTTTGAGGACCCATGGTACAACAATTTGGGACAACAAGGCCCTCCCCCTGTTGCACCAAAAATGAAATGGGTGTTGTAACAAAAAAAAAAATGAAATGGGTGTCCCCTTCTTGGTTTATAAAATTTCATCAAAATAGCTAAACACCCTTTAAATGGTTGGGAATCACATCTGCCCCACTGGTTATTTCTTTTTTTTGGCCAAAATCGATCACTACTGGCCGGTTATTAATAGATACACGATATTACATGTTACCAAAAGATATTTTTTCTTGGCACCAATATTATTAATTTCACCAAGAGGTTTCTTTGTTTGATGCATGCATTGCCTTCTTATATATCTTTATGAATTCTTTTTGTTTTGTTGGTTTTTTTGTTTTTCTTTAATTTCTCTAGGGTTTCTGCCTCTTCCTCTTTGTTCAATTTGGTTCTGTTTGAGTGTGAATGGGTTTCTGGAAACGATCAGATGAGCTTGGTCGAGTTGGGTATACATCAAAATAAAGATTTTCTATATCCATGTTTATTATTTTCTCTCAAAATAAAGATTGATTGATTAGACTACACTTATGTACGTATAACGTACTCTGAGGTCGATTTAACCCTAATTACTGAATTACTACAAGTAAATGATTGGATAATAATCAAAGTCTCCAATCCCAATGACTGAACCATATATATGAGTTATGTCTTTTAACTTAGGAACAATCACATCGATCAGCTCCATCTGCTGTCCAATCAGTCTTGCTAATTCTATATTAGAATTGATGAGACTGTCAATTAAGCCGAGGCTTATAATATTTAAGCACTAGAGTAGCCGTGGAAATGCCTGAGATTTCATATTTAACCTAATCAAAGCCATTTTTTTGAAACGAGGGCTAGAACTCAATTAAATTGGAAGGCCAATTAAGTCCTCAAGATTCAAAATCCGGTGAAGAAATAGAATACATTCTCCTCGAAGAATCGAGAGAGACTCATCTAACCAAACGCGTTTTGCATTTAGGCCAATAACGGTATAGCGAGCTAGGCAAAACGGGCTACACTATTTGCTTCTGGAGAGATGTCATACGTACGTACCCGGACAATTAAGTGAGCATCAGAAGAGTTGATGTGACAAAGCATAGACAAGTGGGTGAGTGACTAAACTAAACAGACAATACTTATGAAGGCGCCATCTGAGGCGGTGAGGAGTAGTTCTGGAAAAGGCCAATAAATGAGTGTTTTGGCCTCATTTACCAACCTCTCTCAATTTTGGCCCCTAAATTTCCGGTACCCAACTCGATACTGTGCTCCCCAGAACGTACATCTTTCTGCAGCTGCCGCGTGGCACCAATGAACCCTTTTCATTGGGCAATAAGGACTCTCCCTTGTCTTGAAATGTGATGTGAACAATTCTTAATAAAACTTTGGTACAGTGATTCAGTACTGGACTACTGGGTACTGATTAACTCGATCTCTCTCTCTCTCTCTCTCTCTCAATGGACCCCAAGCTCGATCATCGGCTCAGTCTTCTCCAAGGTGTTGCCGTTATCCTATGAATCATATAGAGTAGGGTAAACCTTGCATGACTATTAAATTCTACTCTCTGCTGCAACAAAAGATACAGTATACAGTAGAATGTACGTCCTCTACCTAGCTCAGTAATCAAGTAGTACGTGCTCTAGCTTTGAAATTATTAATTTCATCTTCAAAGGCAAGATTCATCTTCAGTTTTTTTTTAGAGAAAAAATCATTTTTAGTCCCTCAACTTTAATTCGTTTGACATTTTCATCCATGAACTTTGAAATATGTCACTTTCGTTCCTAAACTTCAACACCGACTATCACTTTGGTCTCCGAGCCATACTGTTCACCGAATAAACTTCCGATTCATGTCAAATCGAACGACACCACATACTGGGCTTTGAAGCTCTTCTTGAGGCGAGTTCAACGCCACCAACCCCGCCTCAAACCGCTGCTGGACAACGGAGAATCAAAGAATTAAAGTTTCTGTCACCACCGGCTTTCGGGCCAAATTCCGCCCGTTTTAGGCCGATTCGAGATTAGCTCCAATTATAAAAATTACTCATCTCATCCTTGTGAACATTTTGGCATAAGTGTTGCACCTCGATTTAATTGTAGTGACTAAAATGATACACGGTGCTGAAGTTCAGGGACGAAAGTGACATATTTCAAAGTTTAGGGACGAAAGTGTTGAACGAATCAAAGTTGAGGGACTAAAGATGATTTTTTTTCTTTTTTAAAAAATAATTCATTGAACACATGCATCTACGTTTATAGGGTTTAAGGTATCTTCAATTTGTTGGTTGTTCTTATTTTGAGTTTTTTTGAAACAATTCATTGAACACGTACATGCCCCTACACGTATAGAATTTAGAGTATTAGCTAGATACGGTATAGACTAGCTTTGCTAAACAATTTATAACAAATTATTAATAAGGTCATTTTTGGTGACCTTGTTACAAAAATGCCACCGCATTTTAATTTTTATTATTTACAAAAATGTCACTGCATATGAAAAGTTGCTACCAAAGACAATAAAGCTACTACCAAAGAACAACAAAACTACTGTCAAATAATAAAAAATGTACTTCCAAATAACAAGAAAACTATTGTCAAATAATAAGAAAGCTACTGCCAAAAAACAATAAAGCTACTGTCAAAGAACAACAAAGCACTGCCAAAAAACAATATAGTAGTTTGTTGTATGTAGTGACATTTTTGTAAATAATGAGATAAAAAATACAGTGGCATTTTTGTAAATATTGAAATTTATAATATTTTGGTGGCTTTATGAGGAAAATATTTGATGACTTAGAAAGTAACAAGGTCACCAAAAGTGACCTTATATGTAATTGGCTCAACAATTTAATAGTCGAACATAAATTTGAGTAGGAGAGATTGCCTTCATTGGATCAGCCAATGATCCCACTAATTTTTTATTCATAAAACGTACGAACGAAACTCTAGGACAAGATCACAAGATTCATTCTGGCAGCAGATCGACTATTTAAGCCGTTGTTTTACTGTTTGATCTTGGTATATTTACTTGAAAATATTCTTGTTAATTACAGTCTGATGCTTTAACTTGAAATCACCTTATATATACTCATCAAATTAAACCACCTAGCTAGCTTCTTGTCTGATCCTATTTATAACTGTATCATGTGCATGAGCCATTACTAGTTAGCTATCAGAGTATCAGCTATGACCGGCCCATTGATCAGTTATTTTCCAGCAGCAATAATATGAATGCTCAACAGTGGTCCATACAGTACGTACTACTGCACAATCGAACAGTATACGGCTACAATGCTGCTAGCTAGGTAGATGATCTTGATTGGGGAAACCTCCTACAGCCTACCTACGTGCTAGTAGACACGTTTAATATTTCTTTGCTTAATTAACCAGCTTACCTTCTATAGCAGGATGAAGATCTGTGACTCAAGTTCTTCAGGACGATCAAGTTGCATGGAAAACACATGCATGTCGATCAGAAGAAACACGACTTGTCTTTGTTATACAATTGGGCGGATCCAATCAAGAGATTGATAATGCAGTGTAAGCAATCGCTCTCACTATGTACATGGCCATTTCTGTAAATTATAGCTACAAATAAATGTGTCTGAAGTGAACTTGAGCAAATCGAGACAAAACACAAAGAATACATGGCAAGGTGTTCGTCAAATTTGCCTCATAAAAACAAACTGCAGCGGATCGAGCTTACAGACTTCATATCATACGAGTACGTTCTTCTCCACTCGATGTACACGAGGAAGTGGTCCTAATTAACTTTAGTCGATCATATTGCAACTTTAACAGGGTACCTTAACTTGTGCATTTGTTTTGTCACCAGTACAACCTAGCGGAAGCTAGTGGCTCATAGCTAGGCGCCTAGGCAGAGACAGTGGTGTGGGGAAGAGGAACAGGGTCCGGTGATTTTTCAGTGTCATATATGCATGAGTGAAGATGCCAACAGTGGATCTTCCCCTAGCTTAATTGCTTGCTTCCATCAGCATGCATGGTGCAACCTACCTACCATTATATGTCAAGTAACCAAGTTACGTTCATTTCCAAGTATACAATTAACAAGATTGATTCACATCATCCGGCCGGCCACTCTTGTTGTGTTCTGTATGTGGTAGTCAAATTTCTCGTTCCGAAATATCACCCGGCCACAAAATACAATAGAATACGTTGTTTACATTTTACCACCTAGTGTTTGGGGTAAGTTTCATTTCACTGATTAATTGTCCTCAACATATCTCAGAAATACCCCTTTTGGCAAGTATGTCGATTAGAGGTCATCATTCCAAAAATCCATTCTTTCCTACAATTAACATCACTCACTAATTAACCAGTGGTTATTGGAACAGAAATTAAATTGTATGTTTCAAAGTATAAATCATATATTTTACCTCAAAAGTAAGAATGGTTACAGGAGCTTGGAATAGGTATCCGGCGGCTGAGGTATCTTCCAAATGTCTTTGATACTCTGGGAACCTCATTTTTCAACGAAAGTCCCATTAAAAATAATTTTCACACCGGATAGAAATTTAACCCGTTTTGTGTTAAAAATGCTTTGCTATAACACGTTGGAAATATAGAGACTAAAGAATGTCGATCGTATTGGAAAAGCTAAGAGAAGTGTTTAGTCTTTATAATAGTTTGGATTAGACTACAGGCAGAGGCTTGTTGGAAGCATACTCCTCTTGGAGTCTTGGACAACACAGTTAAGTAGATCGTGGTCATTGCCAAAAAAAAAAAAAAAGTAGATCATGGTCGATCAAAACAACTTAAAATGGGACAATCTTTCAGAAATTCGATTAAATTAACAACTAAACAAAATAATTTTCTCAATCTGCAACTACAAACAACTGAACTGTTCTCCTCAAAATATGGCACAATTTTTCTCTTTCTTATGGCTTTTGATAAAAATAAATCGGTCAGTCCATGTACAACACAAAACACTGGGAGTCCTCAACTTGTAAATACTCTACTCTTCACAATTTTTTCTGCCTCGGCCACACTCAAATGTCTAATACCGTTGTCCTTCATCCATTCATCTCCTGCCAAACTATTTTGAAGTTCCTCTACTCCCATTTTCAATAGCTTCAAGCCCTCACTCACTTTGGGGAAAAAGCCTTCAGGTCTCAAACACCAAGCCCCAAATGCCCCAAATAAAACCTCCAAATCACTACCAAACCTCTCAACTCCTCCATCATGAAACTTCACATTGCTAATAAGAATACCACTGAAAAACAGTCGATCTATGCCACCTGCCAAACTTCTCCACACCCCAACAAAGTCTACCGCATTCAAATTAATTTCTACCACTGATATTTTACCTTGCAAATAATCAAGAGCACCAACTAAATACTTAGATACTGTCCAACCATCGTCACCCTTTTCCTGCCACTGCCTTCTGTTCTTCACATAATCTCGGCATTGAGCATCAAATCCCCTCAATATAACAACAGACATTCTTTCAGCCCACTCTATTCTAAACTCCTCCAACTTTGCAATCTCCTTGTAGAAAATACCACTTTCAAGACCTTCAACTGGATGCACATTACCATTTTGCTCACCAACTGAGATTCCCGGTTGATCACTCTGATTTGACCCTATCTCAAGGAAAAAGACGTCCTCACACCATTCCTTTAAAACAGATTCGAAGTAGCGAGCACCATTAATGGAGTTTGCAACTTTGACCAAGGCATCATTGTCTGTCAAGGCAGTCAGACCTTCAGCTTCTTGGCACCTGAGGAGTAAGCAGTCTAAAAATTTGTGTATAATAGGTGCCCCAGCTAATCTGAGAAACCTTGACCTCATAGAGATTTTAGGCAATGATCGGCAACGATCAACCACAGATGATAGGCACCGAAGATAGGCACTGGAAATTGCAGGAGCTTTGTAATCGTCAGCATCAGATAAAAGAACTGCTCCTTGGACTTTCACTGTCCAATTTCTCTCATCGCCAGTTTCAAGTTTCAACTTATCTAGTATATCGCTTAATTCTATCTCTGCCCATAAATCAAGCCAATCTGGTCGATCACAGAAAACATTTAGAGAAGAAGCCTTTATGAAGTTACCGTCATCCTCAAATGAGAGTAAGATTCCAGAATGTTCTATCAGAGACTTGATTCGTTTATCAAAAGATATCATCAAGTCCACAAGATGAAGCCATGATATTCTAGCCTGTTCCTGAGTACCCGTTACACTGTCTTCATCTGGTTGAGCATATTTTGGGAATATCTCTTTTGCCAAGTATGTCGATAAGGAGGATACCATTCCTGAAATCCATTCTTCTCTGCAACTGTACCCAGTTAACATTGCTTCATCAACCAGTGGTTGCAATAGCTCATCCATAGAGTCAACATAATCCCTGGTGATCTTGTAGACAAGAGCAAATATAAATTCTGGCTTATCAATCCATTTTGAGAAATGGCGTTGGGATGCCAACGATATGGGATTCACAAGCTCTTCAATCACCCAAAGTGGTTGGTACAAAGCAAGTTCCCGATTATAGCCCTCAAGTTGCCGCGATTTCCTTTGTCTCTGCAACTCCTGTAGGCTGCACAGGGCAAAAAAATTCTCACAGTACTGGTCTTTGAGGTCTCCTTGCATTGTGAAAAGAGGACTCCGAACTTCATTTGATCTCCCTGTATCTGAAGTTGAGGAAGTCAAAGTGGAAAGAGGTGGTGGCCATCCAAGGGAAGTAAGAAGTGCCCTGTGATCTGCTATAGCCTGGGGTCTTAGAATGGCCAGAGCCCTATCTACTCTATGATCAACTACTGACACAAGATGCGCCCAGTGAGGGTGGGTTTTTGTAACTGAAGTTAAAATGTCTTCCGTCAGTTTAAGGGTTTTAATAGCAACCAGACGCAGTTCCTGCAGAAAACATTATTTTACATGAGAAATAGTAATATAAGAAATTTTGATTCACAAGCAAAGGGTGCTCACTTCTGAATTCTGTGTCAAGGAATGCTTCCATGAGTTTTTCTTCATGGTGGAAGACACAGCATCTTCAATGTCACCAATCATAGTTTGAAGCTTCAATGCTGTCTCTGAATGGATAAAAAATAAAAGACCAGTAATTGTCAGAAAGTTCAAATATACGGTCAGTATGGTTTGCGATAGTGAGTAACTAAGGAAAGAAAAATGTGGTCAACAAACAAACGTATAAGCTAATAGTAAGTGCACACGATACACAATATGAATGGTGGTAATTCAGAAGTAAATGACCAATCTGGCTGGATGATTTTGATAGTCCAAATAATGTCATCTCCGGCTGTTAAGAGGATAGGTTGAGTGGGAAGCATGCAGATCAGGGATTCTTGTAGACATTTTGTTCAAATTCACTGCCTAGAAAATTTATGATCATACAGCATCTAGAACAGTAGAGGCATTTACAATAGGTTGAGTGATTGTACATGTTAAGCAGAATACAAGTCCATTCACAAAGGAGTGAAAAGACCAGTTGCAGACATTTCAAAGATAAATGACAAGTTGGATGAGAATATATTTCTTATTCTTCAGAATCCTGCTGTTGAGCACCTGTGGTTTCTTTTCAAACAAGATGGAACAAAATCTAGTCCTTAGATTCATAACTTACCAGCGTATGATCGAACCGACTCGACCCTCGCCACTTCCTTGGCCAGTGCCGGCAGCTCCTCCCCCAAAATCTGTTCTTCATCTACCCAAAACAACAACAACAACAACAAAAGTTACAGAATTTGATCCCAAAAATTTGAAAACTTGAACGAAAACAGTGGCATAGCAAAGGAACCTGAGCCGCGGGAGCGAGTAGATGATTCGAGACGAGTCAATTGGGAATTGATGTCGCCTAAGAAGCCGTGGGCACGATCGGAGACGGAAGCGTAAGCTAGGAGCGAGGATCCGAGGCTCCGATTCAGGTCCATTAGGGCCTGATCCAAGTCGCAGCACTGGGCTTGGAGCTCCGACAGGAGAGTCGGAGCCTGGCTCAGATGTTCATTGCTCCGGAGCTTCTTGTTAAGGAAGGAGCGGACTGAGGGCGAGAGGTCCGACGCTGGAGGCAGCAGGGACTGGACTACCGAGTCCATGGTTTCCGGTTCGGTGCTGCCACTGGGAAATTGAATTCAATTCTAATGGGCTTTGGCTTTGCTTTCGTTGTGGGACACTGAAAATTGACTTCCGAATGGTTGCTCGGGTCAACCCGTCTGGACTGGGCCTGGCTCTTATACAAGTCAAAAAGGCCCATATTTATGGACTTGAAAAAAAAGAAAGCTGAAGTTCGGTACATGGCTGTTTTCTATTGCATCATCTCAATTTTAAACACTATTCCCATCTTAGATATTATCACCTTTATATATACATAGTGCAACATAAACCAACCCACCATTAGAAACCCACCTAAATTTTTCAGCACAATGTTAGGCTTTAACACATTGGACCACTTGAAACATGTCAATTGGGCACGAAAGGCCAACACATTTTTTTAATATTATGGCACAGTAATGCTTCCTTTTGACCCCTCCCTTTAGGCTTTATGGCTTTAGCTATCTCAATGGTGGCTGGTGGAGACCATTTGCATAGTACAATTTGATAGTGCACTTCTCCTCTCACCCCAATTACCTAAATCAAAGGCTTCTTAATAGGGATATGTTTTGTTACTGTTTGATAATTGTGACAAAGATTGAGACCTAAAACTTTGTCATCTATATTAATCTGCCATCACATCAAATAGTGAACCAACCCTTTACCCTTGTTTCTAAAAGTGTCCTTTTCAATTCCTTTTGGGCAAGTACCAACATAAGCAAAGGAAAAGGATGATCCCAGGCAGTAAATTGTGTAGCAGCTAGAGTAACTGTTGCGGTTCAAAAATGGTTACTTTTTCTTTTGCCCCATTAGAGTCGATGACATCACCAGGAAGATAAAAACAATTTGCCAGCGGTAAATTCCAAAACTAGACAGAGAGGAGTCAGTAGTGTTTTGCAGAACCACATCGAAGCTCCAAGTAACAGACAGTGAGTTAATAAGGCATGCACAGCCCACGTGAGTCTCTCTCTCTCTCTCTCTGTAACAGTTGCTGCTCATGGACCCCCTGAGCAAATAAACAAATAATAATTAGCGGGGTCAGAATCCGGTTTCCACATACAGGTACCATTTTGTACTTTTGCTATCTTCTTCTTTTTTTTTCTGGTGTGAATGGGAATGGGATTATGGGATTGGCTCCCCAAGACTTATATTCATTTTCTTTGCAGGTAAAAGTACACCATGAAGCAGAGAGCCAGGGCAGTAGTACTGTAAACATGGTTCAGTAAAAGAAGAATATGACCATGTGATCCATAACTACCCAATAAAAAAATTACAAATAAAAACAAAGAACCTAATTATAAAAAAATTTTAAAAAAAAGGAAAAGAGGAAAAGGAATATTTACAGGTCTCATCCGGCTGAATGAATGATTGCAGACTTGTACTTTTACAAAAATACCCACAGGAACTGAAATGCCAGATTAAAGTATTGCTAGGCTGCTAGCAAGAACATGAATAGAAAATCTGGGAAGTCTAGAACAGTTTGTTCTAAAGGTTAATAAATACCCACTTCCATCTTCTGACCTGAAAATCATATAAATAAAGCCAGAAAATGACTGAGATTACAAAGATGCATATGCACAAACAGACACTCTGGAGAGTGAGAGTTTCAACTCTCTATTAATCAACCTCAATAAATTCCCATGTAAAAACAGAACTAGCTCCTTTGGCATTTCCTTTCCTCTTTCTTATGCATCCATTCCTCACCAGAAGCCAAGTTTCATACATGCAGTTCTCTCATGCACCATCCCACCCAGTCACTGAAACCAAGTTTCATACTTTCGGGCAACAATTGTCATAGCAGAAGAACACGTCTAAAAAACATATGAAAGTGTCAACGCATAACAATGGCAAAAATCGCTTACCGCAGCATTCCTGGACACAAAGTAAGCTAAAATTGCAGAACTCCTCAGCTCTTTCACAATTATGAGCAAGCAGTTCCTAGTTTCCTACTAGTAATTAGCATGTGTAGCATTTCTTTTATTTTCTGGTAACGTATTTACTGGAATTGTGTTCCAATTTTATGATTACCAAAACAACCCTGCTCTGGTGTCAATTCATTCATTCATTAAAATAGCATCCTTAATCATGATATCCGTACTCGAGGAAAGAGAATTAAAATTTTACCAAAGCAGCAATATGAAAGTAAATATATGATATCTGTCAAAAATGCAAGTATGCAATGAAAAGAAACTAAAAGCAAGAATATTAAGACCATATCAAATTCACAATAAATGTAATCAAACGTGCATAGATGTTTGATCTTTTGTCTATTCAACCAGATGACTTTGACAATGATGACAATACAGTTGCATCCTAAACAGTAATGCAGTCATTTTCCAAAAGAAAGGAAAAAGGACAGAACGCAGTCATCAAACCAAATGGAATTCCATCCTACCAGTAACTATGATTTGCATCTCTGTGTGGTGATTAATAGATCACTAAGATTTCAAAATCACTGAATCTGAATAACGTGTTATACAGTGGCAAACAACCAATGTGACAAGAAGATGGGTGTATTTAATTTGCTAATGAAATGGTGCAGAGATTGATATGGAGAGTACTAATAATAATGATAAGATGGAATTAAGTGCAGGCAATCACACGAGCTCAAATGAGATATGAAGCTTCATGCACACAATTATCTGGACAGGAAAGAGGAAAACCTGATGCATACTCCCCATCTGTAACTTGATCTGAGCTAGTTGCAGAACAAATTGGAAGTTCTTTTCACCGTGCAGTTCCTCTTTGACAGGCCATTAAATTTCGAGATCAAGTTCTCTGAAATAGCACATTCACGTTTTAACTTGCAGACCGTAAGGAGAGTGAAAATCCCCACAAACCATTCAACTTAAGCAATAACACAAGCAGCCTAAGTGTTCTAAATCTTTATACTTTAGAGTTTCAATTACAGAGGAGATAAAAAGCCTGAAATCAAGTACACAAGAAAAAGAAGAGGGATATTCAAATTTTACTCTTCAACCAGATGAAAAAAAAATACCAACCACCTAAGTCATTGTTTAGGGTCCATTCAGAGTGTACAATACCACGTGTGTAGCACAAGAGAGCATATATGAGCTCCTAGAACCACGATAGATACATTATACATTTATAACAGAAACAGAAGTCGGTTTCTCCTCCTCCTATTTGGGAGGGGAAAAGAGAACTTGAAGATATAATAACTTGAGAAATAAAGAAAATGAAAAACTTGAACCATTACATAATTCTGCAATGTTTCAATAAAACTTATGGAAATAGACATCACAACCTACAACATGTACCGGTACTTCAGCTTATTCACCTTTGCCTCTTCTACATGATGACAACATTTGAAAAGCTCTTAAGGTAACAAAGGGGTAAAGAAAAGAGATGCAACACACTAAAGGTAAAATTAAAAACTTTTAGAAAAATAAACTAATTCTCCAGGCCTCCTTTCTGTAACTGTATCTATGACTCTAAATTAACCTGAATTTCCCATATTGAGGGCAGAAATTACCCAGGTACTGGAATCCAAACTCCTTGAAACTCGAAGATTGTAAATTCCACCCTTCCAGCCAGCACATGGTGTCACGGAAACTGGACACCTCAGCATCCCATCACTGCACAATTATACACAAAGCCTCCCGATTCCTTTGCAGCGAGCAGGTTCCACTGCGGCGGACCTTCATCAGGGACCCAAGAATTGACTTCAATTGCCCCTACACCTAAAACCCTCGGTCCACCAATTACAATTAGCCGATTACCACATGCCCTAAATGCTACTCCCCAACCATTCATTGAGGCTGCCCGCTCAGGCAATCTCCCAATAGGCATCCACATGTTCCTCAACTTATCATATTTCCTCACCTCCTGTTCTGCATAATCTGCAGCATACAGTATGTTATTTACAACTGCAAGCAGAGGAGGTGCCTCAGCTGTAGCAGGCATATCAGTTGCTCCATCCCCTCCATTTTGTCTAGGGTACATGTTAGGTATCTCAGTCCAAGTCCCCCTCTCCAAATCAAAGACCTCCCCACAGCTAAGTGCATTTGAGTTGCCCACTCCAATCCCGCCAATGACATAAAACTTCCCATCCATGAATACCCCCGAACACATTTTTCTAGGTTTATTCATGCTCGGAAGAGTCAACCAAGTTCCTGTTTCTGAATTGTAAAGCTCAGCAGAGCTCAAGATATTGCCACGTGGATCGCAACCACCAGCTAGAATTGCAATTTCCCCACTGCTAGCAGAGGCGAACAAGCACCTAGGTGTATTCATCTTACGGCCGGATGACCACGTGTTCGTCAAAATGCTGTATCTATAAATAACATGGTCCATTATTTCCTTTCCGAAAACAAGAAGTTCGGTACCTACGGCCAATGACTCCTTATCTGAACACATGAAACAGTCATTTTGCGCCATTCTAGGCAAAGACATCCAACGTCCCCGTTCTGGATCAAATGCCTCCCATTCAAGGAGGGCACAAGAGAAGTAAACCCAATGTTCTACAATGCCCATTTTCCGCCTCAGAGTGTACAGCTCCCCGGTCCGAATTAGAGAACGGAAACTCCTACACAGCATGGCAACTGAGCCGTAATCAGCCCTTGAACAGCGAAGGAGACAGTTTATTGAGACATCCCGACCAAGTGGGTGGATTAGTGAACTCGAATCGGAGCTATTCCCATCATGATTCTGGTCATTTGGCTGGTCATTTTTGGCATGGGAAAGAGCAAGATTATCCATCACTGCTTCCACTCGGTCAACAGCATCTGCATGCTTGCATGCCTTCCTCAATGCCACATCTTCCCCATCTTCAAGGGGGCGCTTACTGGTTGAAAGATCAAGCACACGTTGAGTGTTGTACATCCACTCACTCTCTTGCTCACAGGAGCTCGGCAGCTGCCTTGAGACAAGATAGGAAGGACCCTCCAACATGCTGTTGAATTTGGCTGCCGCAAAAGAAACCTTTCCTTGGTTACCCATCAAAACAAAATAAATGAGAGAGCAAAATGAAATCTAGTCCTAAATTAATCCACATGCAAAATCAGCTATGAGCAAGATATGTGCAAAGCATGCAATCTTTGCAATTATCAGACCCCAAAACAAGAAGACAATCTTAGAACTATTCCAAAAAAGAAGAATCAAATTCAAGAAACCATGAATACCCATTTCACACAGCCAAGAATTCACAGCATAACAGCAAATTTCCATCAATTACTTGTGGATGTTTGGGGCATTAACACTTATCTCTATATATCCAAATTTCTCAGGAAGAAAACCACATGCAACAATGCATTTAGATCAAAAGCATATAGATAACTAACAAAGTTTCAGTAACTCATCCATAACAAGTAACCGACTGATTTAAACCTTCATGCATGAATCCAATCCCATCGCCACAGATGAAACTTACCCAAATCAGATCTCTGGGTTAAAGACCAACATAGAAAAAAAATCCAGGAAACAGATAAGCAATTGAAAACGAATTATTCACACAACAGACTGTAATGAAAAAAAATGTTAATGCAGCAGCAAATCCAAATCCCAAGAAGCTTGCTTTAACAATTAAAAACTCAAAAACAGATCCATCTACAATTTGCCATCAATAGATAACAACCCATGAACTCCTTTTCATTTTTTTTTACCTGCAATTGAAGAAATGGTAGCTCTGCAAAAAGCCAAGACATAGCAAAAAAACAGACCCAGCAACAAAAAGAAGCGAAGCGAAAGCTTACGATTTTGGTGAGAAGAAGGCGGTGAGTGCCCCAGCTCTGCTTCTTCTTCTTCTTCTTCTTCTTCCCCTCTCCCTCTTAGATTCTCTCTCTCTCTCTCTCTCTCTCTCTCTCTCTCTTTTGCTTGCTGGTTATATTCGCTGTGTGGGAGAGCAATGTATATAATAATGGGTATATATAGTGGCAGTAAAGAAAGCAAATTTAATTAAATTTTTTTAATTTCTTTTTGAGAAAAAAAGGAGACGGGGTACGTAGTGGGGTCTCAGACTCGCCGGGTTTGATAGCGGCCAAAGCACCCAAACGGCCAACGGCCGTTTCTGCACGTGTAACAAACTTTATGTAATCTCTACCTCTCTGGCGCCACAACCCATAGAAATCACAAGACAAGTTTCTTGCATGCACAGATGCTCATGAAAATGGTGTTGGTTTTGGATTTTGGTTCTCTCTTCTGCTTGGCCATTTCCTTAAAGGCATCCTGGTTTTAATGGCGTTTCTTTGTTTGGTTTCGATTTACAGATATGATCGACTTAAATTGCTTTTGGTTGGATTTGGCTAATTGAATGAGTTGGAATCTTCGAGGATAAATTTTTTAATTTTGATTTTTGAAAATGTATATATGCATCAAAAGGACTTCTTCATTTTTAATTCTCATAAACAAAAAAAAAGAAAATTTCTGAAAATTTCATCGGTTAGGAAATGCAATCAACTCAATTTTTATGGTTATGTTACTTATTCACTGAATTTTTAATCAGACGTACCGTTAAAATAGGCTCTGTTTTTATATCAAAAACTCGAGTTCTGCGTAATGCTCTAACTCAACTTATTTTGTTTGCAAGAAGTTGTTTTGTTACTAAAACTACTTATTTGCGTGGCATCAACCTTTATTATATTTTTGATTGTGTGTTATGTAAGAACCCTCTGGTTTTTATGAAAAAAAAAAACTCAAATTTTACGTGACCGTCTCTGTTTAGATAATTAGTTCAATTACTAAATTGCTTACGTTTTCCAATATAAGACCTCAACTTTCGATGTTCACTTGTTCACTAAGTTTTTTTATTATATTGTATGTACTATAAAATGGCCTCTATTTTTGCCCCAAAAATCCCGAGCTTTGTGTGATGCTCTAACTTGACTTCTTTTGTTTGCAAAAGTAGTTATAGTACTAAAAAGACTTATATGTGCAACATCAGCTTTCATTTTGCGCGTGTTTTTGAAATCCTCTGTTTTTGGAGGAAAAACTCAAACACTAAGTGACAGTCTACTCAACCTTTTTTGCTTAAATAATTTGTTCTATTACTAAAATTACTTGTGTTACCCAATGTTGGCTTTCATGATTTACTAAGCACTCATCGATTAGTAACCAAACTAGTCTCTATTCACGTACCATAAACTTGAGCTCTGTGTGGTGCTCTAACTCAGCCTTTTTTTGTTTGAAAAAGTAGTTATCCTACTAAATTACTTAGGCGCTCATCATCATCTTCATTATTGAGCTCTCATCACCAAAATATGGATTCCGTGCGTACTACTAGATACACTATGTTTTTGCAGGAAAAACTCAAACCCTATGTGATGGTCAAATTGACCTCCTTTGTTCAGATAATTAATTCTATTGTTAAAACTAGTTATGTGTAAAATTACAAGATCCCATATATAGGAGATTTTGTACAAGTGTAAAATTACGAGATTTTTGCACGTGTATCAGACCACGTGTCAATTGTATGTGGTATTAGTTCATGACTATTACGATATGCGTTTATTGTGTTCGTTATGGACACTCAAGATTTTATTGATCAGTTCAGTTATTAGTGCTAAGTTAGAATCTCATCATTGTAAGATTCTACATATGAGATTTCATACATATAAAGTTACGTAATAAATGTACGTAAAATTACGTATGAAATATCTAGATTCCATCTTACAATAGAATTTGACACGTATATTTCATACATATACGAGATTCCGTCTAAATGTAAAATTACGTAAATTTCCCACACATATCAAATCACATATCAATCAATCAAGTGTTTGGTCTAGTTAGTTTATGATTCGTTAGGATATGATTGTTAGAATCACCTAATGACTTCGTTTTTGTCATTTTCTCGCGTTTTTGTTATTTATGTTCTCTTTTAATGTTTTTGTCGTTTGTGTAGTTATCTCATGTTGACGTGGTAAGAGGAAGATAATATAGTCCCCATATTTTAAAGAGATTATTATT
The DNA here is from genome assembly GCA_029955375.1 of Rubus parviflorus. Taxonomy (NCBI): domain Eukaryota; kingdom Viridiplantae; phylum Streptophyta; class Magnoliopsida; order Rosales; family Rosaceae; genus Rubus; species Rubus parviflorus. Next base: position 11,864,533 of record JARGGL010000009.1, read on the forward strand.
CTCACTCTTCCTTTATTTCAAATAAGTAAACAAGTCACTAATTCTTGAAGGACATGGAGACCTTATTTTTTGATATGACTACTACGTAAGTTCTTATTCCCTTAATTTGGTAGTAAAAGAAAGGGAACTTAATTATGAATTGGAAGAGCTCCCCTTATTGTAATACTCATTTCATTCCATGTAAGTAAATTAAACAAGCCACCCGTATGATTGGAGCGTGATATTTTATGTAAGTAAATAAGCCACTCATTTCGTCCGTGAGTCGAACTTATGATCACCTCCCACTTACAAAAGGGAGACTAATGACACTAGACCAAATAGTATTGGGCGGTAATGAAAATATTTTTGTTTCGAAGAAAAGAAAAAAAAGAAGGAAACTCATCATTTTTTTATCTATAATTAATTAACATGTCTAACAAAGTATATCTTAATGAAGAGTTATTCCAAATATCCTAAATTTGATGTTATGGACTCGTATGAGATTACTTTTTTATAAGTACTTTTGTTCGGTAGCATTTCTAGTGAAGGCGGTTTGTTAGAAGCACATTAGGGGGTTCTATCCCCTTTAATGTAAGTATGTAACAAAAAAAAAGAGGTTATTAGCGCATCACCAATCGTGCTTCCTTTTTTATCATCAAAATTATAAAATAAAAAAATAGCTTTTTTTAACAATATGAAAAAAAAAATTATAAAAAAATAGCTAAAAGTTAAATTATGAGCTAACAAATCTTGATCGAACCATGCTCCAAATTATAAGTAGCCACAATTTATTATTCTCTTTTAAATGTAATATTTTAATTTCATAATTAATAAAAACTTATTGACAAACATATCATAAAATAAAAAATATCATAATTTTTTAACTAATGCACTATGAGTCACTAGGAACCACTATCTCTATCCTCCAATTTAGGAGTTCCTAGAGACTTTCCTATTTTAGGAGCGTAGTAGGGAGCATGGTTGAAGCGTTGTTTTTAGCTTCTCCCTAATGTTTTTTATCATCTCCAATGGTGCTCTATATTTTTTCATCAAATTTCTTGACAAAATAGCTAAAAGTTAAGTTAGAAGCTACTTTTAACCTTTGCTCCTACCATGCTCAAAATTATAAGAAGTCACAATTAATTTATTATTCTTTTTTAAATGTAATATTTTAATTTCGTGATAATGGAAAACTTATCGACAAACATATCATAAAATAAGCAACAAACAACAAATATCATAAAATAAAAAAATTGTAATTTCAATCAGTATTATTTAAGCAAACAAGCCTTACAAGGCTAAATTTTCAATCAACCGGAAAAGCCCTTTGTTTTACAAAATCATTTAAAACATAATTGAATAGATAAAGGATACAATAATAATTAAAAAAAATAAAAGGCATGAACCCACGTTTTGCTCCTATCTTTTTGCTATATAAATTAACTATCTCTAACTGCATTTGCCCAAAAAAAAAAAGAAAAAAAAAACTTCAACAAATAATTTCATTTGATAAGATTGAATTGTAGTTAAGGGAAAAAAATAAGAATTTATATCTAGATTAAAAAACCTCAAACAAAATTATAAATATAGAAGAAAAATAAAGTGACTTTTAGTACATTAATCAAACTTATTATTTACTATCCTCTTCACACACGCTTACGCGTGTGCAAATTGGCTCTTCACACACATGTGAGCGTGTGTGAAGAGGCTAGTAAATAATTAGTTTGATTAATGCACTAAGAGTCACTAGGATCCACTTTCTCTCTCCTCCGATTTAGGAGTTCGTAGCGATTTCCTATTTTAGGAGCGCAGTAGGGAGCATGGTTCGAGCATTGTTTTTAGATTCTCCCTAATGTTTTTAGCATCTTCAATGGTGCTCCATATTTTTTCATCAAAATTATTGAAAAAATAGCTAAAAATTAAATTATGAGCTACTTTCATAAAGAAACAAAAAACTTGATCCATATTGTTCTTAGCATCTTCAATGGTGCTCCATATTTTTTTCATCAAATTTATTGAAAAAATAGCTAAAAGTTAAATTAGGAGCTACTTTCAGAAAGGAACAAAAATCTTGATCCAACCATGTTCAAAATTATAAGGAGTCACTATTTATTATTCCTTTTTAAATATAATATTTTAATTTCATAATTATCGAAAACTTATTGACAAACATATTAGGAGTCAGTAGGAGCCACTTTCTCTCTCCTCAAGCTTATGAGTTCTTAGCAATTTTCTATTTTAGAAGCGTAGTATGGAGCATGGTTGGAGAGTTTTTATTAGTTTTTCCCTAAATTTTGTCTAAGGGGCTCAAATAGGAAGCCCTTAATTTGAAGATGTTTTTAGGTGGATTTATGGATTGTAAACTAATGTTCTGATACTCTTTGTTTAATTTTCTCTAATTTTTAGTTTTTCCAACTGCCCTTTCATCGATTTGTTCCTTAGCTAAAACATAAAACCCTCTCGCAACCTCTCTAAATTACTCTTCATTTTCATTTAATCGTTTTGGCTATCTAAATGTGGAAAAAGGAGACTGGAAAATTAAGTGGCTTAATATTTGCCAAACTTAAATTCCTTCCTGTTTAAGGATGTATGGAAACAATCACAAGCAGAAAGTAAATAACAAGGTAAATAGCACAGGAATAGATCGTCTCTTTATTAATGAATAGGTGTCTCTATATATAGAGAAACACAAAGGGTACAATCCACATCCCAATAGGACTTCTATTCAATATGTAATCCATATGCTATACTAACTAATCTAATCCTAGGTTGACAAGGCATACACAAAGTAGGTTTCCTTCAACACTTCCAAGGACTTCTTACAATTTTCAAGCTCATTAAACTTTTTTTCTACCCCAAAACCATTATAAATTCAAAATTAAAGAATATTGTTGGAGTAGTCACTAAAAAGTGATTTAATTGCCACAATAAGATTTAGCAAATTTAGTTAAAAAATCTAATTAAAAGGTACGTAAACATCATATTAGCAATGATCCCATTGTAAATTGGTGTTTGATGTTTATTCTACAATTTTGATCTCTTCACTAATACAAATGTACACGTCATAATTATGTAAAATAAAATAAGAAAATTGCTAATTTGGCAGGTTTGCGTAAAAAAAAAATCTCATTTAGCTAAGGCAATTTTGTTTTCTCGAATGGTCTTTTCTCATTTATCTTTCATTTATCAATTTTCAGTACTATCTCTACTTTTTGTATCCTCTTAATCACGTATTGCAGCTTTTCTCTTATATACACTCTGTTATCTGATATTTGATCTTAATTCATTAAACAGTAACAATTATGCATAATTATCTTCATGAGTACTCGACATAGATAGGGAACGAAAATGTGGAATGATTGGCTTAAATTAATGACACAAAGAGCATTATCACTGTACAAAAAGAGCATTAACAATATTTGTCATGATAATGACATTGCTTTATATATATATATATATATTTAGGTCCATCATAAAGAGTAGGAGCTAGCACAGAACAGAAAAGAAATATGATTAAAATTAAAAGCATCTTAAATTGCTAACAACTTGTGAAAATTATTGTTGGCAATTTGTCTGTTGACAATAGTTAAGTGTTACTGTTGAAATAGTGGAGCTAATTAAAGGATCCTCTAAATCAGAGTGTGGCATGTGTACATATAAGCTACTGCTTCAGTGCTTCATGCTTGTGAAAGGTTCTCATTCTCTACATATATATAACAAATTAATTGAGCTTATTAGCGTTTACTCTTCTGTTTTCTTTTGTTTGTTTGTTTGTTTTGTAATTTGTTTTTTGTGTTTCCAATTTTTTTTATATTTCCCTTGCCGGAATCTGTTCTATATATAAAATTGGTAGCAATAGCAAGCATGCACGAAAATATGTACGATCTTTAATGATAGCTTATATATGCATATACACAATAGGATAAACTGATTAATTTATGTGAAGGATCAAGGTCATAAACTAATTTATGTGAAGGATCAAAGTTAAATGGATATAAATGTTGATAATGCATGGTACGTAGACCATTCATAGAAGGTCAATCCCTGGTTTATTATGAGGACTAATTCAACAGGCTTAAATACATTTTAATTCAAGCTTATGTATGTAAACGTTCGCTTACCAATAATCAAACACATTAATTTGGGTTTGTTGTCTTCGAGTTTCAGGGGTTAATCTGAGAAACAATGCTTACTAACTTATCCAAAGTATTTAGGATTGTTAGGCCACATCAACACAAGAACCTTTTAAATCAAACACATTATGTTGTTAGATTCGTAATCTGGACTAGAGATTAATTTGGGTTTGTTCTCCTCGAGTTTCAGGGGTTGATCGATCTGAGAAACAATGCTTACTAACTTATCCAATGTATTTAGGATTGTTAGGCCACATCAACAAAAGAACCTTTTATATGTCAGCAACTGCATCAGATGCTATGTGGTCTCTGTTGATATATACAACTAGTGCTGCAAGAATAAAATTAGCAAGACTTTAATAATTTTTTTCTTCCATTAATTATGAGCTTGAACAGATAATTACCGTGGAAGTGCAATATATATATATATATGTTAGTAACTAACAAAATTATACATAGATTAACAAACTATTAGTATTATGAAGTAATTTACAGATCACAGATGCCTGCTGGGTGATCTGAGCATAGCATCTTGCATGCATAGCTAGTCATACTATGCCCGGCCACTTTATATGCTTTCAATGATATTTACTTATTAAACAAGAAAGAGTTGGAATTATTTAGAACAAATGGGAATAATAACTGACATTTTCAATCAGTCAGGCTAGGAATAAGTAACCTCAAGCTGTCAGAAAACCACTTGCAGATGTCCCAAACAAGACAAAAATGAATCCAATATTTGTAGCCATGATGCTACAAATATATATTTGTAGACAAAAATTGAAGCTAGAAACTATGTACACAGTTAATAGATGCTAGCTAGTTAGCCTTTTTCCTTTCAATCCCATTGAGATTGAGAACTGTATATGTATGACACTTTTCCCAGCAAGGAAGCTAACACTTTCGAGCAGACTGAAATCTCGCAATAGGCAGCCGGGGAAAACAAATTAATGGAATTAATTTACGTACATGAATCAAAATAAATTAATTAAGAACTTCAGTGGCTGATTTTTCATATAAATATATATATATATATGTATATGTATGTATATATCAGCATATCTATGGAACAGTACGTACATTGGATTTGACAGTATATATGTTCATGAACAATTAATACCAAACTTCTGAAGTCATTTTTCATCTGCTAAAGTAAAGTAATGAACAACAATAGTTAAAACGTTCGTTTTACTTTAGTCATTCCCTACAGAGCGTTAAATTTGAATGATTGATTCGGGAAAAGAGTTTGAAATTTTATTTCAAAGTTTCAGAAGATGATGAGTTTGCTAGTGATATATGCATCTTTCTCCTGAAGTCCAAGTCATTGGCATAATCTACTATACTAAACGAAACTGTTTTTATTTTGAGATTATTACCTGTATAGAAGCACATCGTTTCTGCAATTGCTTCTTGTGGAACGATAATCAACACCTTGGGTATCCTCAACTGATAGATGATCACTTTGTTTAGGGTTTGCAGCACTATATATATATGGGCTCATCATCGACACATGCACAGCCCAAGTCAAGAGTAAGCCCAAGGAATATAATGGGGCCTCCGATCCCCTCAAGGAAGTTAGTTCTTCAATTATGTATGAAACCCACCAACTGGCCCACAAAAAAAATAGACCAGGAGAAAAAAGTTCAAAATTATTCATTGGTCAACATAGTTTTATAAATTATACCTCATATGGGGATTGAATTATTGAAATCAGCTCTTAAGGATGTGAAATTGACTATCTATTTGTTGTTGAGGCCTCCACATTTTAGCCTCTACTAGTATCTAGCTACATGATTCTTTGATTGGTGAGATGAACTGATCGATGAAGTACGTGTTGATCTCTACTAATTAAATTAAAACTCTCATTCTCCTAGCTAATTAACAAGATCAACCTACTCTTTCAATTCTAAACAAAAGTACATTATGACTTCACAATATATGGCTTTTCAAACAATGTCTGGCTTAATTATGAACACGGCGCCGCGTCTTGAATATATATGAGGGATCGATGTACAATGTTTTTCATCCCGGTTAGTGAAACACGTACTATAAACAGAAGATTTTCCCTAGAAGCAAGAAAGATGTACAGAGGAAAAGAAATTAGATGCTTGATTTTCATGCAGCTGGGAATGAATTGATCGATTAAACTAAACCCAAAGTTGACGGTGTCGTCAGTCATATATAGTGGGCTTTCTTTTTTTAGTTTTTATCAACCCTTTTCCTGCAGCGCTAGCCAAAAGGAAGATCGATCGAGGATCATATATATATATATAAAAAAATTCTGTTCTACTCGATCCGAAAAAAGCATGCATATATGCATGTTGTAGTGGCTAGATTATATATATAGTTGGGAAAAACATGTTTCCGTGTACGAATCATTCCGGCCAATAGCTAACTAGGTTGTTACGTTCTCACAAATTACTCAGGAAACCGTTCTATATATATATAATCGATCGAGAGGTTCGATCACAAACTAGATCGAGTTGTGCAACTTGCCGTAATATTAGAATTGCAACTTGCAATTAAACTCTTAATCGTGCGCATGCAGAGATCAAATTAATTAGCTAGCTGCAGATCGTCTGGCTCTCTCTGGTACTAGGCTGCTAGCATAAACAGGGTTTCATCAATATTTAATATATAATTGTGTGTATGGTACACTCGTTTAATTAATTAACACAAAACTTGCATATAGTACTAGATGGCCAGCACCGTGGCAGACCTTAAGATACATATATGTTGATGATGATTAAAAAAATAATAATAACCTAGTTTGAACTTTAATTTAAACTCTCTTTTAATCGATTTTTTTCCTTTTTCTCAAGTTTTTTGTTCCTTTGTTTAGTTTGCTCGATCTGTTATGAGCCTAAATCTAATTTGAGTTAATTTCTAGTTATATCTTCGCTAAATTCTTGGTTATGAGTCATATATATATGCATTACAAATCTGAGATATTTTGTTTTTTTGTTTGGATTTAATGTATAGTACTAGAACTTAAATTACCCTAAAATCTACCCGGCCAATCCCAAACTACCCTAGCTATATATGTATATAGTGTCTAAGAAGAAGCCCGGAGTTACTTTAAACTATGTGAAACAGGAGAGTGTCTTGGACACACCGAAGTATATTTACACCGGACTCCACGTGGGAGCGTGAACTACACGCGCCCGTTAGTATTGTTCCAACAGTTAGTTTGTCACCCGGTAGCAGCGGTTGTAAATTTGTTGCCCACACGTGTATCCTGAAATTTTGTATTCTCTCTTCTTCCTTCACCGAAACCAACCCAGCAAAAAGCAAAATCCTTATTCTCTCTCCCTAATAAATTCAAATCTGAGACTCCCAATCTAGGAAGAATTGATGGAGGAGTTTGGTGGCGTTGGGTCCGCCGTGAAGAGAGCTTCAAAACCCACAAGGGCTAGCCGCTCGATTTGGCCAGAAAACGAGATCGACGATTCTGATTAGTGATCAATCTCGGCAGAGGCTTCCGGAAAGCTAAGGCGCATACGGTGGTCTCCGGGTTCCTGTGTCGATTCGTTGCCTTCAGTTTGGCTTTGAATCTTTGATCTGAGAGAGAAACAAGAAGCAAGGTGTTGCCTTCTGTTTGGCTTTGGTCTGAGAGAGAAACGAGAAGCAAGGTGAGAGAGAGAGAGAGAGAGAGAGAGAGAGAGAGAAACGTGCAAGTGGAAGGAAGCAAAATAAAAAAACAAAGTTAATAACACATGGCAGTCTACAATTCGTGGGAAATTCCAATGTGGGCCGGACTTGTCTCAATGTCTCTCATCAATCATCAGATTTTGTCATAAAATAAAGAGAAAAACCTCCATATGGTACCTGAACTATCACCAAATGCAATTTTTAGTACCTGAACTTTCATAAGGAACCTAGTGGTACCTGAACTATGCCTCCGTTAGCCATTATAGTACCTACCGTTAAATATTCCGTTAAGTGCTTATGTGGCATGGGTAAAACAGTAATTTTATTTATTTTCAATTTTGAAAATAAATTATACAAAAAAAAATTAGAAAAGTTATCCCAAAATTCAAGACTAAAAATAAGAAAAATTATTTTTATTTTATAATATAATTTATTTCCAATTTTTATGTTTTTAATATAATTTATTACCATGTAGGTGGTTTTCTTATTAATTAAAAAATAAAAATAAACTTGTAACAAAAAAAATAATAAAAATAAACTATACTAAAAAAGTAATTAAAATTTTTATTATATAAAAAAATGATAATTTATTTTGATTTTAAAATTTAAATAAATTATACAATTTTTTTTTAATAATTTATCCACAATTCAAGATTAAAATGAGAAAAATTATTTTTATTTTTGTAATATAATTTATTGCCAATTTTTATGTTTTTAATATAATTTAGTACCATGTAGGTGGTTTTGTTATTAATTAAAAAATAAAAATAAACTATACTAAAAAAAATAATTTAAATTTTATTATATTAAAAAACAATGATAATTTATTTTGATTTTAAAATTTAAATAAATTATACCCAAAAAAAGATTTAGATAATTTTATCCACAATTCAAGACTAAAATGAGAAAAATTATTTTTATTTTTATAATATAATTTATTACCAATTTTTATGTTTTTAATATAATTTATTACCATGTAGGTGATTTTATTATTAATTAAAAAATAAAAATAAACTATATGAAAATGCCACATAAGCACTTAACGGAATATTTAACGGTAGGTACTATAATGGCTAACGGAGGCATAATTCAGGTACCACCAGGTTCCTTATGAAAGTTCAGGTACCAAAAATTGCATTTGGTGATAGTTCAGGTACTATATGGAGGTTTTTCTCTAAAATAAAACTAACATAATTTTTTTGTTAAATTTTAAGCCATGTGTCCCTAAATCCCAAACCATAGTTAAACAATTAATATTGTCCAAAAAAAAAACAATTACTAATAAATGATTAAATTCCCCAAACCCCTAATCCCTAAACCCTAAACCTCAAATCCTAATCTCCAAACCCCTAAATTCTAAACCCCAAACTCTAAACCCCTAGATCCTGAATCTCAAACCGTCCAATTTTTTTTACATGGGTAGACATAACTTGACCCCACGAGAGTGTGAGCGCAAACGACTCGGCAAAAATAGTTGTGTCGAAGTTGTTACGAGCATTTTAGTGTGAGAGGTATTTAACTCACTACGGTTGACCACATAGATCGATCTTGAAACAATGACGAAAACAACTATTTTTTTTATCATAAGCATTTTGACCCACAACGATCAGAATCAACGGTTGGATTGTCCAATTTATATTTCCACCACCTAGTTGGCTCTTAAAGGTCTACTTTTATATATAACTAACAAACAAGTTATACCGCACTAGTATGCATATAGAGATTTTGTGTGATCCACAAAATCGAAAATGAAAAATGGTAGATTCAACGTTACCCTTGTATTTTCTTAGTAATATGTACTATGTGAAGAAAAAAAATTAGTCACATTCATTGTCATTTCGGCCTAAGTCAAGGCGGTCAATCCATATTTACAAACGTTTACAAAAATATCATCTTCACTAAAATGCTTGTAATAGCTCCGTCACAACTCTGATTTGCGAGCTGTTTCTGTCCACATTCTTCCATGACTGATATACCAACGTAAAAAGATTGAATTTAGCAACTTGTCACAATTAAGTTGTTCGTAAAAATGTCAAATAAGAAAATAAAAGGGGTAATTAATTAATATTGATATCCTTATGAAATGAGTGAGATATTTTATAAGTGAAATATGAACTAATGATGGTTTGAAAACAAATTTGACTGAAATACCTCGATGAGTTTTGATTAGTGTTTCCTCAAATTATTATTTTTTACTTGTTATTTTTTTTAAGAAAACTAATGTAGACAACGTCATGGCGAGTTCATAGACACCTGACACGCGTAATCTCGAGATTGTATGAGACAGTTATAGTCAGCGGAAATTTGATTATTTTTTAAGAAATTTAGAGAATTGAAATTAAGTTATTTTAATAATTTTCCAAAGGCGCAATATTATCCGTTGGATCAATCTTCAACCATTACATCTAAACTGTTAAAATTTTATGTTAGTTTATTGCCAAAAAAAAACACAAAAAGCTGATGATTGATGATTGATGAGAGACACTTCTGGCCCACACAAGAATTTTCCCACCAATTGTAAGATTGCCATGTGTTCTTGTTAACTTATGTTAATTTTTTTTGTTTGCTTTCTCCCACTTGCACGTCTCATCTCTCTCCTCTCCAAGCTGCTCCCTCCCTCCCTCCCTCGAAGGCTCCAACCTTGTTTCTCTCTCATACCAACAGAACCCGGAGATAGAACAGATACAGTACGAAAAATAAGAGGCTTTCTAATTCACAAAGCCAAACAAAAAACATAAGGCAAGACTGCAAGACTAGAAGAGCAGAAGGAAAACAGGAGACAAAGAAAAATGCAGAGACAAAACAACAGACGCAGAACAAAAAAACTGGAAAAGTAGGTAGCTAGCTCTACGGGTTAGGATCAGAACGGTTAAACCGGTGGAGGGCACGACAAACCGTCGCGTGACAAAAATTGTTGATCGAAGATTCATGAGTCGGTCCTAGGTGGTGGCGTCAGATCGTGGTCGGAGATCGACGAACAAGTCCGGCAGTGTTGCCGCGTCTGTTCGCTACCGCGTGAGGTGGCTGGGGGAGTTTCATTGCAAAGGGTGTGGGCGGTGTCGAAAACCGGCGTCGAAGTTCACAGAGGTGAGAGGTGTAGAGGAGAGAGAGCGAGAGATGGGGGAGCAAAAGCAGAAACCGGGAACAGGCTAAACCCTTCCCATGACTCACGTTGACTGTTAACTATGACTAACGACATAATGGAGGGTCGGATCATAAGTACGGCTGAGATTGAAAACTGACTATTAAAATATTCAAAAGGGGGTCAAGTGCATATATACTTTGGTGTATGCCAGAATTTTCGGTGAAGGAGATCGAAAGAGAGAACTATTTTATCGCAAGGATCGATCGACCTATTACGTACCTAGCTTGGCTAGCAGAACTAATTCCTTATATGCAAAACCCTAGGAGGATTTTCATACAAAACGTAAACAAACTAATCAAAGCAGCAGAATCAAACCAAGAAACTTGTCATTTAACATGGTCTCACACTTTTATTTGTCTGTTTGTGGGTATTCATCGGTGGAATTTAATATATATTCTGATGAACTAATTAAGGAAGTGTTTATCCCAACAATTTTGAGTGTATAGTTGATTAATTATATCTTAGTTTTCTTCCCTCCATGCATGGAGAGAAGGGAAGATGCTGCTTTTAATTATGCCCTACACGTGCACTTGTTTTTCAACTCTTGCCTCTATAGGCTCCTACTTTCAAGTTATTTCCAACTCCGATGACCAACCGATTGATCGCAATAAAGATATTGTTCTTGACTTAATTATTTAAGAGCAAGAGTGGAAATTTGAAAAACGTTAAAAAGTAATTTGTACTTAAAAAATTAACGAGATTAGAGGCAAAAAGAAAAACTCGATATTAAGAGCTTAGATGCAACTCTAGCGTCCAACGTTAAATCTCAAAACCTTACAGTGTTCACCTTTATGAAATAACAATTTTCTCACGATTATATATAGTTTATATGGAGTCCTCTAACTCCAATACATATTGACATATATACTTACTTAAATTTTAAACCCTAAATCTTTAATAAGTTGACAAAAATAGTAGTTTTTCTTTATGTTCGTGAAAATGGTAGTTGAATTCATTCTAGTGTAGTTTTATATATATGTACGTACCATGTCCACTGTAAAGCACATCGTGGTAAGTAATTATTAGTGAAAACCAACTTCATCCATTTCTCTACTGCATGTGGAATATATATATATCTTAGGTTACAAGTCATATATACTATTTTGACGTCATGACTTACGTGATTGAGATTGTGGTGTCGGTTTACATATGGATAAGTTAAGTAATAGAATGTGCAAATGCAAAATCACACGTACTAAATTAGTAACTAATCTGTTAATTAACAATTACGATCGATGCAAAGCATCTGGTCGGTACAGTTAATCAGTTACTTAGGACAGTTAAAGCTCATTTAAGCTAGTTAGCTAGTCTTAATATATTTTTAAGCTCACCTTCACCGACCTAATTGGCCGGAGAGCGTCAGAGCGAGACTTAGATTAGTTAATATCTCCATGAAGCAGATAATGCATGTGTTTCTTTCATATAATATAGTACAGAGACTACAGAGAGCATATGCTATGAGAATCGCAATATATCTTTCTTGGAGTTTCAAAACCTGAGCACAATCTGAAAAAACCAGCCCATTGAAATCACTGGATTTGGAAGAACCTCATAAACAATTACTTAACGAATTAATTAATATGTAATTAATTTAGAAATGAGGTTTCTCTCATGATTTTGAGCATTTGATCGAGCACAGTCCTCGCTGTCCAGTGAATCTTAAGTCATGTGCTGCGAGATGCACGCTGAGCCCAATTAAGCTTTAAATTCCCAGCAGCCAGCACCATGCATTTATACTTGTTTATTCTTTAATATCTCATGCTTTAATGATTTAATCAAGCAGCTGCATCGATCCATAGTATTACTTTCTGTTTCGATCTTTCCGGTATTGCATATATTTTTTTTTAGATACTTCAGGAGTTTGGTTGGTGTGGAGTAACATGGGAATGCAATTGCTAGTTTGTTATAAAAGACCAAGGAAAAATTAGGGTTTGGAAATATTAGGAATATAAAGAATTGTTTGAAAACTATTTCTGTTCTTATTCTTCTTCCATTTCAAATATTGATATATATATATATATGGATTGTAATAAATTGTATTATTAAGAAGCTAGTAATCCCTATGAGACTATGGGATAAATTTAATTAACTACTAATGAACATTGCTATGTCGAACATAAATAACTTAGATACTTAGGAGTTTGTGTGGATGCATGGTGACATGGGAATGCAATTGCTAGTTTGTTAATTGTTGTAAAAGACCAAGGAAAATTAGGCTTTGAAAAGATTATGAGTATAAAGATTTTCCTGAAACTCATTTGTATTCTTATTCTTCTTCCATTTCAAATCTTGACATAGGGATTGTAATATCAACAAGTTTAATCCCTATGAGAGAAATTTAATTAACTACTAATGAACATCAATACGTCGATCATAAATAACTTTAAGATATATATAGTTGAATCCTAAATAAGTCTAATCTCTATTAAATAAGTCTAAGCTATATATGAGAGAAATTTGATCATTATAACTAGCTTACTCTTTTTTGTACCGAAAAAAAAAATATTGTCAAATTTAAAGGCGGAGCTAGGAATTTGTATAGGAGGTTGAAAAAACTTTTTTCTTCTCTATTAGAGCATAGAAATAAAAATAGGGAGTGTGGACTATTAGGGTTTAGGGAGTGTGGACTGTTTCTTCTCTACATAGGGAGTGTGGACTATTTTTTTTTTGTTCGTCAAAATAAAAATAAATCCTAACACTAGTTTTATTCTTTTGCCGAAAGTACATTAAACCTTATATAATTGTAACTTGGGGTAGGTTACAGCCCAGGGAGACACCCTCCGCCATTGGCTGAATTAATGAACTAATTATGTACGTGTAGATCGTAGATTCAATTTCCATCTTAAGAAAAGGCTTAACTTGGAGTTTACTTGTAAAATTATGTATTAAAAATTAGTTTGTGATCATTTTTAGAGTTCTATATAGCTTGTTAACTAACTTTTGCAATAATGTAACTACTAGTTGAACCTGAAGTTTCTTTGGAAACTATTTCTTATTTCCTAGATTAATATTAACAGAAAGGGACCACTACCGTACCACTTGAACATGAACATACTATGTTGAAAGTGGAAATTCTGAACAAATATCATGGGTCAAACAAATATAACTGGACAAAATAATTAACAGACCCTGCAGGGAACCAAAAATTGGCCAATAAGATCATTATGATCATTTTTCTTAATTGCCCAATAAGATCGGAGTCTTCCTAAACTAAAGTCATGTTATAAAATTTACTTAATTATTTGGTAGCCTTGCCACCATTATTGAGAGTGGGTAGAGGCACGTGCTTTGGAAAATCATCTCAGTCTTTCTATGATCAAAATAATTAGTACCAAAGATTAGATCTTTATTCTCTCATCAAATTAACTGTGATTTTCTGCAATCGATCACATTATTTGTTTTGGCTATGGATGTACTGTATTAGATATTAGTATTTGAAATTTAAGATTCCAAACCGAGTGCTTGTGCATAGGGTACTCAAAAATCATTGGATACTACGTAATTTAAGCTAGCATATGTACCCTTACACACACTACCCCATCTATCCCATGCATGATGAAATTATATCTGTGACTTCCACAATGTTAGTTATTTCAAATTAATAACTTATAACATGTCATACCCCACTATACAAATTAAGACGATTGTGCATGAGATGATGAAAATTTTATTTATTTATTTAGATTTTTTCATTCATGAAGCTGAAAGATGGTAAAACATACATTTATATTAAGTTTAAAAATAAGTACAAAGCATATAAGTATATATAAGAGACTAAGAAAGTCAAAGAATGACTCATGCAAAACCTAATTAAGGTGAAAGCAAAGACAAATTTTTTTTTTCACTAACTAGATTCATTGTCTACAAAGAACGACGTCTAAAAGTGAATTACGATAAACTAGCCTCATGAAGTTTTCACTTCTTCTCAACTATAAACTAAATCGGAGCCTAAAAAATGAATCCGATAGACTGGCCTCAGTCATTGAAACTAGCAAATTCAGTAGGACAAAAACTTCGAACGGAAGATGAAGATCTTGCACGGTGAAGTTTGTTTCTGCAATTAAATATGAAAAAGAAATATTCTTTATAACTTCAAACTTACTGTGGCAATTTGCT
This sequence comes from Rubus parviflorus, assembly GCA_029955375.1. Taxonomy (NCBI): domain Eukaryota; kingdom Viridiplantae; phylum Streptophyta; class Magnoliopsida; order Rosales; family Rosaceae; genus Rubus; species Rubus parviflorus. The sequence continues at coordinate 11,879,557 of JARGGL010000009.1, forward strand.
TCGCTTTGCATCAACTAGATATCGATCAGCAGTCCAGTCCGATCCTGATCCTCACCACAAAGACATGGTGTACAATGATCTCACCACAAACTTTATCATAAAAAATATGACGGGAGAGACCTAGCTATATCACAATAGAGTGGTTAATTATATAAAAATGTAAAAATATTTCAATGAATCACAATGGCCAGGAATCGAGTCGGTGCTCAGCGATGCCACGTGGCTCTATGTCATCTTGGCTCCGGCGAGAACATGGTGTGTTCCATCACTTTTGACTGGTCAACATATCAACCGCTTTCTCCTCACGTAGCCCTAATTTTGACTGTTATCCTCTCTCTCTCTCTCTCTCTCTCTCTCTCACACACACACACACACCACTGATCCAACACTGCAAGATTTTTTTTGGGGTTTCTCTCAGACACGGAGAGAGTTCACTTGAGAGATCCAAAGCTCATGCATATTGAAATAAACACACGATCGAGAGAGGACAGTATGGCGTATCTCTAGCAACTTGATTCTCTCTCTCTCTCTCTCTGAAACCCTATTTAAATAGAGAGTTAGGCCACCCCTTTCTCTCATTCAATTGTCTTCTACATTACCCAACATCCCACACCTTATGTCTTTGTGAACCTACACCGACCCATCTCCTTCTCATGTTCCTTTTCAAAGCACCACAAAACTTAGCTCCATAACTTGTACTCCATCTCCATTCTCCAACACATATTCTCTTTTCCCCGGCCCGGCCACTTTCAGTATAAATTGATACATACTCACTTTATAACCTCCTTCCCATTAATTTGTCTCTCAAGCTTTGAGCTATCATTTTCACTGCTCTCTCTGAGTATTTTGTATTCCATATCCATCCTAAACCATAAAAAATGTCTAGCCGAAGGTCAAGATCTAGGCAATCAGGTGGTTCGAGAATCTCCGATGATCAAATTAATGATCTTGTCACAAAGTTGCAACAGCTTCTTCCTGAGATTCGCAATAGTAGACGTTCTGACAAGGTAAATTACTAGCTATATATATCTCTATACATTATTCCCTCACTAATTGTCATCATTCTCGTTTCGTTTTCTCCTTTTACGCTTAGCTTCTCTTTCATGTCGCAAAAAGTAAACCCTAAAGCAAATTGATCACTAGCTAACTAGTGGCCATGGCTCATAATGATTGTAATGAATCAAGCTTGTAATCGAAAGCCATAATAGAATATGGGTCTTGTAGCCGCTTCAATATTGTAGTACGTCAATTCCCTACTTTATCCTGATCGAAGAGATCGATCAAAAAGTAGAGATTTGATTGTGGGAGCGGGGTTTAATATATAATTTTTTTTCAAAATAATATTTCTTTGAAATTATCTGGTGCATATAATTTAAAGTGTCGGCAAAGTTTCCTAGAGAATTTTGAAAAGAGTGAAAAAAAAAAAGAATTTCTGCTTCGGAAGTTGTAGAGAATATAGTTACATACATCGTTAGATAATTTAATTAATCAATGATTTGTGACATATATACAGGTTTCTGCATCGACGGTGTTACAGGAAACGTGCAACTATATAAGAAGCTTGCACAGAGAGGTGGATGACCTAAGCGAGCGACTGTCTGAGCTATTGGCAACAACTGACACTGCCCAAGCTGCTGTTATCAGGAGCTTACTTTTGCAATAGATCAGGGGACCGCCCAGTTAATTCAAGACGACGTCGCAACGATTATGATTAATTAGATGATGATCATGAGTTTTACCACTTAATTATGTAATAGGGCATCATTTGATGATTTTCGATCTCAATTTGATCTATTTTTCTCTAGCTATTTTTAATTTCTAGGGTTTTTTCTCAGTAGTCTAAAGCTGTAGCTGCTGGTTAATGATCATCATAGCTAGTCGATCTAGAAGATCCTTAATTTCCTTATGCAAATCTGTACTATTACTGCTGTGTTATAATTAAGGAGTTGATGTCATATAATAAAAGGACTCGATCATCAGTTCTCAACACAAGTCCCATCTCATTCTTTGAATTGTTCTTAGAAGATTTGATCGATTAACTGATCATCAACGTACATATATCATTGAACACTCGAGTAATTGTCGATCGTATATATGTACTATAATTAATAAATTAAATGTCAATCATCCCTATTTTAACGAATTTTTTTAGTACGTACGTGACAGCTGATATATACAGTACTTATTTGAAATAGAATTACGTATACACTCTACTTTATTTCAAGACTTTGAACCTTCGCACTTTCTCTACGTTACCATCATGACATTAATTATCATTTTATACGAGTTAATAGCTAGTTACAGTTCAAATTAGACTAACCACCTTAAATTATCATTCACCGAACTTAATTAATAGTCTATTACTTAATTACTTCACATAATTTGGTTGAAGAAAATTTAGGCTTCAATAGTTTATTCAATCCAGATTGTGAAAAATGTTATAATCTGTAAAGCCTAAACCCTTCTACTTGTAAGTTTAATTAGTGCAAGTATGGGTGCATGTAAACTCTCTCTATCTTATGCATCTTCTATTCTTCTTTGTGTGTGTGTGTGTGTCTAGAAGTATGGGTAGCCCTGGGTGCTGGGTATCCACTTCTACTACTCAAAACAAGCATCAAAAGCTGCTAGGGTATAAGCAAACATTGACTTTTGCTGCTTCCACTAAGGTTTGCAATTCCACATTTATTAATATAATCATGCGGCAAGGCTAGGGCATTCCATGCATGTCTGTATACAAAGTATATACTTATATATAAAAACCTCGATCACTTTCGAGTTATAGATTTAATACCAATAATATGCCGTTGAAATGAAAATTCATTTGATTTGAAGTATTTAATCTAACGGTGAATGACCATAATTTTTTTGATGATCACCAAAGGAAATATTCCTATACTACTTTTGTGATCTATTCTCGTTTATTAGTCTATACCATTACCAAGTAAATTGTAGTTCATTTGTGTTTGAAATCTTTGTATCTATTTTCTTATTAGAAAAACTATCCAATAAATCCATGTCATTGAGAAGCCACGTTAATTGAGTCGGCCATGGGCCCATTGGGTACATAAGTATGCAGGCCTGACACTCGGGTCAAGCTTTTCAAGAAAGCCCGTAAACGACGTCGCTCTATAATTCGTTGACAATTGAAAACACAAAAGTTGAGGAGCCCCGTCAACAACGAAGCGGGTTCTACAATTTTCATGCTGCTGCTGCTGCTTCTGCAAGATCAAGATCAAGATCAAGATCAAGAAAGAAACAAATCCCTCTGGTACGATCTCAACCCTAACCCCGTTCTTATCAATTACTTAATCTCTATTTAATCACTGACTAATCAGTTCATGTCAAATAGAATATGGGTGTTTGATTTTTATATCCGACGTTTTTTTTAGAGTTAAATTTTCTGGATTTATTACGCAGATTTTGTGAAGTGGGTTTGAGTTATTGGCGAGACTGAGTGAGGATGGTGTTGGTTTTGGCCTTGGGGGATTTACACATACCCCACAGGGCACCTGATCTACCTGCCAAGTTCAAGTCCATGCTTGTTCCTGGCAAGATCCAGCACATAATTTGCACTGGGAATCTTTGTATCAAAGTATGTTTCTTTCAATTATTCTTTGATTCCCTTCAATTTTGCTTCTTGGGTTTTCGCTTATTCGCATTTATATGGATGTTTAAGTTAGTTTTGCTGAGTTTTAATCTGTTTGGTTGTCCACAAAAGAAAATCTTTTTAATAGGATATGGTATTCCATAATGTGGTTCTTATCAAACTTATGGGCATATGGCTGTTTAGACTTGTATTGGGAATAATTTTTCTGAAACCAATTACAATCGGGTAAGGATGAAGGACAATAGTGTTCATGCACCCATGTATTTGATTTAATTTGAATGCCTCGGGTTTTTTCTTACTTAACTAATTCAGCATTACCCTTACACCGTATTGGTGTTGCTGGATTGTTGTACAGAACCATTCCTTTGATTTACCAGATATTGCTAATTGAGCATAGATTTGTATGAGCCTATCTGTTTTGTCTTGGACACTTTACAAGGACTGTAAAAGCTCGGCACCTACCGATGTTCTACTTTTTGTTATTGTAACAGTACTCCAAATATGTCTTTTGTTGCTCAGAAATCTGCTACTGATTTCAGGAAGTTCATGACTACTTGAAGACTCTTTGTCCCGACTTGCATATTGCTCGAGGTGAGTATGATGAAGAGACACGATATCCAGAGACCAAAACACTGACTATTGGTCAATTTAAGTTGGGACTATGCCATGGCCATCAGGTTTGATTTCCTTCTATCTCTTCTCTTATTTTAATCTATATCCTCTAGCATTGCACTATGTACGTTTTAGTATCTTAGGAAATTGGATTTGACCTGTCACAAACCAGATGATACATTATTTAGCTGTCCTGCCTGAAAATGATCTTTTTCTCTCCACACCTGTCTCTTCCATGCAGTACATGTTTCCTGTTAGAATATAAGCTTGATATGTCACTTCAATCATATGTCCATTTTTAGATACCCCTAATCCCACGGTGCCTGTAAGATGGAGCAGATTACTATTTCTTGATGTTCTGTAATCCTTTTGAAGAGATCAGTAGCACTTTGCATTGTTCTATTTTTTAATTGGATTTTCTTTAAAGAGTAGAAAAATATAATTTTAGGTCCTGATGTGTAAATTATATATATATTTTTTTCCCAAGAGAAATAGGTCCACTACCATATTTTGTTTCCTTTTGTAGCTTCACTAGTCGGAGCTGCACTAGTCAATTATGAATTTTTGTGATGAATGGAAGTTGTTCCAAACTGTTGTTTGGAGTGAAGGCAATTTGATGCAGTATAGTTTCCATTTTATTTTGACAGTCATTAGAGAAATTTATGGTCAAGGATCTGCTTTGTCCTTAGATCTCTTCATATATCACCCTGTGAGAATTAAACTGTAATGCGTTTTGGTGTTGTGTAGGTTATTCCATGGGGGGACCTAGACTCACTAGCCATGCTTCAAAGGCAGTTGGATGTAGATATCCTTGTCACAGGTCATACCCATCAGTTCACAGCCTACAAGCACGAAGGGGGTGTTGTTATAAACCCCGGGTCTGCCAGCGGTGCCTATAGCAGCATCACCTACGATGTCAACCCAAGCTTTGTCCTCATGGACATTGATGGCCTTCGTGTCGTGGTCTATGTTTATGAACTCATTGATGGGGAGGTTAAGGTTGACAAGATTGATTTCAAGAAGACAACTGCTGCTACTCACTCGGCTCATTGAACACAAATTTTATCTACTGGTGTTTGCTATAGACTTCAGGATTCCTCAGTCTTTTCTATTAGTGATGTATGCGATCCCATTATGTTTGTATTTGTGGGCAAATTTCTGGTTTATAGAGATTGACCATAGGGTTCCACCTTTCTGTGGATTTGATCGACTTGTGATAATGTTTGACTCTCTAATACGTGTTAGTGACTGTTATTTATTTGTATGGCAGATCTCTTTCAAAATGCAAATATCCTTGTCTTGGGAAAATAATATAACTTGGGAAATGAACAGGGGATGTCCAGTACTCCATTATTATTGCATTTTAATGGAAAAAGGGACTTGAAAGATAGAAAATGGAGAATGAAAACTTAAAGTGGCCTAAACCCTTGATACGATGCAAAATTCCATGCTAGAGCACATGTTTTTCTAGAAAATTGGCATTTTCAAAACTCTCCAAGTCATTTTGCACGAGTGGTAGGAACATCAAGTCCCAAAGGATTGATCGCACCACCATCGGAAGTATTTTTTTTTTCAAAAGTTCAATTAAAAAAAAGAGATGTAATGACATCTTTTCGGACGAATAATTTTGGAAAATGTAAAAGCAATTCCATCCCGTGCTCTTCGGCTCTTTTTTGTAAGCAATCTACTAGAACTTCAGGAAGCAGATTGGGATACAAAATTCAATTTTGACAGGGCATGGGTTAATCATTAGGAGAAAGAAGTGATGAGATTTGTTGTACCGTATTTTACCTTTCTCCTACATCAATCAGGAAACCTTTTTCTTGTATGATCGAAAGACACATGACGGTCATAACGAACCTAATAGCGTCGTTATCCTTAACTTCGAAGTCACTCCTTTCCTTAACCAAACAGGGTTTTGCAAATCCGAACCAATTGTCATCATATATAAAAGAAAAGCACTGCAATACAAATCCAAACCAAAAAAGAACTGCAATACAAATCCGAACCTAATTAGCCAATTACACAGAGAATAAAAATGCTAGCCTAGTAGGCACTAGCAGCTCCAAAAATCCCCATAAGCCTTTCCTCTGATTACATTACTCTGTGTCCCTTGTACTTGTTTTTCAAGATCGATATGTCAAGTTGTGATGTATGGCAACCAGAAAGTCCAGAAACCGACCAATCCGACGACAGTTGGTCGGCAGAACCTGAGTTCTTGATTGATATTTATGCTTCAAGTGCAACTGATGAACGTTCCCCTGGGTATACGTACTTCCGCAACTTCACGGCGCCGTGCCACCTTTTGACAGATAGGAGGACATCATGGAATTACTTATGCATCATCCTTTCTCACCTAGGAGTTCCCAATCAAGATCAGCCATCAATGATCCAAAAGATTTCTACTCACGCTCGCGAGATGGCCGATGATCCTGACAACATGTACTTGAAGACTATTCCGATGGTAGTGTCTCTTAAAGTTGAACAAGAACCAGTCTTGGAGTCGGAATTACCTGAATTTCCCGACCATGTGATAAGGTTTGTGCCGACCAGAAAGTCAGCAATACAAGGGATGCTTGAGAGGGTGGAAATCCAAGGTTGCGAACAGCAATGCATGGTGTGTTTGGATGAGATTCCGAAAGGAAGTGAAGCCACTTGCATGCCTTGCTCGCATGTGTACCACGAAAGTTGCATAGGGAATTGGCTAGACAAGAGCAACCTTTGCCCATTGTGTCGGTTTGAGATGCCTGCCGAATACGCCTGACATCGATCTTTCGTTTCATTCTTTTGGTGCTTAATTGTTATTAGAATTTTTCTGCAGAATGATGAAAGTTTTGTCTTGTGGGTCTGTCAAGATCATCATAGAGTCTGTACGTATACAAGTTACCATTAGTACACATATATAATTGAAGTTTTGCTTTATTTCTCCTTTTATTTCTGTTTTTGGCACAAGTTGTTGTTTGATATATTGAGGAGTTTGGTACCAAACTCTAGCAATCTTGAGGTATCAGTCATTGCCTTCTACGATCATTAATTTTTACCTAAGTTGTTGAACCAGCCAGTTTTGTGAGTAATGAATAAGCAAAAATAGAACAAAGATTAAAAGAGAGAGAAAAAAAAATCATCTTATTTATGCAGAGCTTAATTTAATAATTAGTAGCCATATATAGGGCCAGTGTTCACAAATACATCTCTAGTTAGATGTGAACCTATAAACCATAACATGCAGATAAGTCTCTCCTGGATTCACAATTTGTGAAGGGAAATTCGGGTGATTCACGGAATCTGGGAAGCCCTGTGTCTCCAAGCACACAGCAGCATGCTTCTTATACACAAATCCACCTTTCCCTTTCACATTGTCCAGCATGTTACTAGTATAGAATTGCAACCCTGGCTGGTTAGTCCACAGCTCCAATTTTCGCCCTGAAACACTGTCATGCAGCACTGCAGCCTTCCTCAAATGCTCGCGGCTAGAAGGGTCCAGAACATAGTTGATGTCATAGCCATCAGGCAGCTCATTGATCCTGCTACCAATTTCTCGGGGCTCAAGGAAATCGTAGGGTGTTCCTTTCACAGGGGCAATGTCACCCGTGGGAATGAGTTGATCGTTTACTGGGGTGATATTGGACCCGAAAATGTGGATTTTGCTTGAGAGGATGTCGCCACTGGTGTGACCGCGGAGATTCCAGTAGGTGTGGTGGGCTAGGTTCACTGGTGTGGGCTTGGTGAGAGCTTTGGCTTCCATTTTAATGGCTAGTTTGTTTGTTTCAACAAGCATGTATGTTACCGAGACCGAAAGATCACCAGGAAAGCCTGCATTGTTCAGCAGAAATAATGTCATTGTTACTGTTCTTAGACATACCATGACATAATTCATAATCAAAACCATAAACCCTAAATCATATACCTTGTTCACCATCCAGACTATCATAGGTGAATGTTATGTGACTATCTTCAATGTGACTCTTTACTGTCCATACAACATCACTGAATCCTTTAAGGCCACCTGAGATGTATATACTGAAGTGATTAAAATCCATTTATGTATCTAATTAAACTTGGATTAGTTCTGAAGGAATGTTAATTAGAATTGGGAATAAGATGAGAGGAACAAGATATGATGAAGCTATATATACCATGGAGAGTGTTCTTTCCATGATCATTAGCAACCAACTTATAGCGGTTACCATTCAAAGAGAATTCAGCTCCACCAATTCTGTTGGCTACACGCCCGACCGTGGCTCCAAAGTAGACTGAATCATTCTGCAAATTTTTTCAAACCGAGGATTAGCCGAGAGTAGCTCTTCTGCCCTTTTCATTCATAATAAAAACTAGAAATTCATTACTTTGGGAGCTAAAAAATGAATAAATTAAAAGAGGAGTCAATGTATGAACTGACAGTGTACTCTTTAAGTGATTCAAACCCAAGAACAACGTCATCTAGTTTCCCTGAAATTAATAAGAGGAAAGAAATTAATTATACAATGAAGACAAGACTATTGAAAATTTGAAATCATATATATATTATATATGAATGACAGACCGACAGACCGTTCTTATCAGGGAGAAGAACAGAGAGCACAGTTGCACCATAATTCGTCAGCTTGACAGAGAAATCTCCCTTCTTTAATTCATAAATATCTCCAACCTTTTCATCATTCGCCTCGGAAAAATTCAAGATCAATGGCAGCAAAAGAAAACACCAAAACAAAGATATCTTGGCCATTGTATGTGAACAAGTTCGCAACACACTCCGCACTAACAAAAGGATGGAATGAGATTACGTATATACATTTATAGAGAAGATTTAGATGGTCAGATTCTAACTGACTCACTGATTAGATAATCAACACCTTTGAAAGGTTTTGATTGTGGATAAGGATACAAGTATATGTTTGTTAGAAAGATAAGAGTACTAATATTCAAAACTTGCATTTTGAGTATTTTTCTTATAGAATCATATGGCTCAGATTTTGGCTGTTATATACTATTTTTTTTTTTGGCCGATTATATACTATTTTTCTGTAACGGACTATTCTGAGTTGGATACAATGACCTGTTTTGAATATATAGGAGAGAATCAGAGAATCACGACAAGTCTTCTTAAATAAAAAATGATCCAAGGTAGTTTTTTTTTTAGGGGAAAACGTCACACTTTCTTGAGAAGAATGAACTCCAATGCGTACATTTAGCGGAGATGAAACTCCGAATTAAAGGAGGGGGACTCCCCAACCCATGTTAGGTGTAGTTGACACCTTTGACTCTTTTGAGGGATTTAATTATGGAATATAAAAAAAAAACCTTATATATTTTTTTTTGTTACAAAAAAAAACCTTATATTTAGTTGTTTTTATTTTATTTTTTTCCTCATATTTAAGGAAATAAATACCTTTGTCACCCAATAAATTATGCCCTCGATCTCGACTCAGAAAATTAAAAAAAAAACATTTTTTTTCATATGTACTATGGTAAATAATTTTTTTATTGGTGTCATTTTAATTTTTTTTATCAGTGTGACATGCTTTATAGAAACCTTGCAAAATCGACTTTCATACAATTTTTTTACAATATTAAAAAAATTTAGCCCAAGAGGTTCGAGTTTTCAAGGCCCAAGGTCTTATCTTTGGTGTATTTATTTTAATAATTTAGATTAATTAACATCAAAATGGGTCAAATAGTTACATCAATCTCACACTCTACTCAGTATGTATTTTCATAAAAATTACAGGCATCGCACCTAGTGTCCTAGTTAGTAGTAATGTGCTTTTGTTTCCTGACTTTCATATTAGATTGAAATTGTCATTTTTGACTCTCCCGTACTTATATCATGCATAATTATATTTTATGTGAATAAAATTTCGCATTCACCTCTAAAAAAAAAATCTTACACTCTACATATTCATGAGAAATTATCCATAAGGACGTTTTTTCAATTTTTCTCATTTGGTTTTGACAAATTTTTAGTTTTCTTCATCGGTCCTTGCTTTTATAGTGGGTCAATAAAAAAACGGAAAGAAAAATATTATTAAGCCCATCATCAAATGTCTCAGAAAAAATAAATAAAAGCCCATCAAATGGAACAAAAAAAAGCTGAAAATCTAATTAAGAATAAAATTTTCAAAATTGTCCTTACGGATGAAGGACCCCAAGACCATCATCACTTGTATCATTCAATCAAATTTTCTCGACTTAAAACGTTGGATTCAAGTTTTCTTGGGGAACTTGCAACCTTAATAAAGACATCCTCCAAAGTGGTGTCAGCCAGGCCCCAAGCATAGACTGTGAATATCCTCTTTGCATCCTCCACTGTTTGGAACACATCTGCAATTCTGACCTCACTTTTGGGCAACTCGAATTTTTGTGTTCCGGCGAGGTGGTATACCCTGTTGGCATTTGGGGACAGGTTCTGTACCATGTTCTCCACTTCTTGCTCATGACATGAATTTGTTGTCATTGTGAACACATATGTTCCTCCATATCTGCCCTTCAACTGCATATATATGATATGTAAAATTACCACAATGAAATTCATTTTGTTCCACTAGTCTTGACGACTTGTCGTGGTTTAGTTTGTTCGTATATTGTTGAGACTTAATAGTTCACACGCGTACCTCTTTAGGATTTCCTAGACACTGCAGCCTCCCATCTACAACAATTCCTAATCGATCACACAAGTACTCTGCCTCTTCCATGGAATGTGCTGAATATTATACGCAAACAAAGCATCGTAATTAGTTTATTAGTTAAGGAGGTAATTAATTAATTGAGCTCACTAATATGTGTAAGGAGATATAGAGAGAGAGAGAGAGAGAGAGAGAGAGAGAGAGAGAGAGAGAGAGAGAGAGAGAGAGAGAGAGAGAGAGAGAACTGGTTAGGATGATGACACGTCCTTGCTTAGCTAACTTTATAACATTCCATAGAGTGTTTCTTGAAGCTGGATCAAGTCCAGTACTGGGTTCATCCATGTAAACAGCCTACATATATATATATGGATTGGATTAATACACAATTAACTGAAAGATATCTAGCTAGCTACTTCATTAATTAAATTAACTAAGTAGCATTGCTTAATTGATTAACAGAGTACGTTGTCGATATAGATCGATGATGAAGGCATACTTACTATGGGATTCCCTATGAGTGAAATGGCGACGCTAAGCCTTCTCTTCATACCTCCACTATATTGCCCTGCTTGTTTGTCAGCAACCCCACCATTGAATAGGTTCAGATTCTTCAAAGAATCTTCCACTGCCTTCATCATCATCAACAAAGCTTATAGGTGCGTATATATGTACGTATATATGTATGTACGCAAGTGCATGCGTACAAGCAGTCTGACATGCATGTTATTATATCCATAAATAAATATCGGATCAACTTACTTTGGTTAAGGTAGAACCTTTGAGGTTCTTAAGTCTGCCATAAAATAGTAGATGCTCCCTTCCTGTTAGGGTTCCCCATAGTAGGCTAAATATATATTTGTCCAGAAAGCAAAAATTAAACTAATTAGGTCGAATTTAGTATCTAGAAGAAAGAAATTAAACCACGAAAATATTAAGGAAAATTCTGCTTACTCATGTTGTGGACAAACACCAATGCAGTTATATATTTCATTCATTTGAGTTACAATGTCCAAGCCCTGAACATAGGCCGTGCCAGTGGTTGGCTTTTCGAGACCAATCATCTGTCCAAAGATATATGAAACTTATAAATTACCTGGATTAACGTACATAATTAAAGTGTATATATATAGTCATGACTCATGAGTACGTACCATTTCAATAAAAGAGGTCTTCCCTGCACCACTAGGACCGAGCATACCAAAGCATTCCCCTTGAGGCAAGGCAAGAGACATCCCTCTCACTGCAAATTTCTCAGGGTTTCCATCTCTTCCTGGATACACCTTTTTTATGTTGTCACATATCACAACGTGACTTGTATACTTTGCTTCTGCCATCAGCTTCTCAACCTTTTCTCTCTAAGGAAATAAATTAAGAAACCAATTAATAAAATTAAGCAAATGGATCATGCATACAATATATATATATATATATATATATATATGATACTGTCTATGTTACTAAAATCGCATGACATATATACGAACAGATTCAATGGTACACCGGCCATACCCAGCCGGCCGGCCTAGAGTTAAACCCTAAACCTAAATAAATTAATTCAGAAACTCCTCATATATAAAAAGTTATTTGCATGCCTCTTGAGCGACATCAGGTTTCTCTGTGTCACCAAAACCTTTAGATCCTTGCCTCGTCAAACTAGGGATACGGAGAGCTGCTCCGCTCTTCTTTGGCAAGAAGAATAAAGGAGATTTTCCACATGTTACAACTTGATCCAAGTAAAATGAAACAAGAAGCAGCACAACCCACTCGCAACCCATGATGATGAAGACGTCTCTCATACCATTCATGCTATCATTCAAATTCTCCCATCTCATACCATCAATCTCCGTGGCATAATTCCCAAACTCGTATAAGCCTCGGTATAGAGAGAAACCAGGATATAGCTCTAGAAGAATGACCCACATTTCTGCATAAGTACAATATTAACTCAAATAATTAATCAGTTGATCATGATCGATCATCATCAGTTTATATAAACTAATGTACGTATATATATACTTCATCGATCGATTTTTAGAAATATTAATCTCAATGCACTTACTAGATATTGTGAGATTATCTTGGATAATGGATTCAAAGAAAAAGCCCCCGAGAAGTCCGCTTCCAAAGACGAAAATGTAAGCTACAACTGCATGTGGTACTCGTTAAAATTATTTCGTTTTAGACATAAGCACAAAATTAATAGACAGCATGTACCAACAAATACAGTTAGAGTAGTCAACAGTACTATCAAACCTGTAGCAGGCCTAGTGTCTGAAAACATTGAAGATAGAAGAAAAGCCAGCGCTATTTGCAAGTTTACATAGAGGAAGTAAAAGGTAAATTGGAGGGAGTAGTCATGTGCAGAGAAGAATTTTAACCCTACAGTAAAATATATACATATAAATGAAAGTTAATTAATGAAAGAGAAATTCTTCGACTGTTTCTTATAATTTACTAAATACTATTTGTACATTTACATACGTACTTACGAATGTACCAAATCCAACAAAGCATATTATGTAGAGTGTAGATATTGCAAGAAAATAAGCATAGGAAATCATCCAATAAGGCCCATCACCGAGGCCATGCATTTTCATCATCACTCTCAGTCTTTCTTGTTTCTCATAAACCAGAGACGTCAACACAACCTACAATAGCAGCATATAAATCAACTTAATTATTAGATCGACTTAATTATACTAGACTAGCTTAATTATACATACTGAACAAGTTAATTTTCGTATATACTTATATGGATCATGAACATTAATAACTAATCTTACCGGGAACAGCTGTAAAACGACCCATGTAAAGAACACTGTACTAGCAGACGCGAAATCTATCTTGATTCTGGTTTCACCCTTGGGCATTTCTTTAACAAAGTCGAACAGAATTTTTGTTCTAGGTCCTTTCAGAAACCGAAGGTAGGCGTTTGATGCCTGTGAATACAACTATTGGAGTAATTCTAAAAAAAAGAAAAGAAAAATACACGTTCTGTATTGTACACTATGGAATACCATATTGACCAAGCGTGGAATCCGCATCAAAGCATACGGTCCTTCTTCTCCTCTCTGGGTTGAATTGTACCATATGCTCACATTAAAACTTTTCGCATCCGAGTTTGAGAAATCATAGGCTGCAAGAAAATTTTAATTTTCAATTAATATATATTGCCCTACATGATAGGTTAATTATGAATAATATATGTGAGGCAATGAATTGAAGCCATGTATGTAAAGTAGATTAATTAACCTGAAAGTATTTCATTAACCTTGTTCTCTGAATTCCCCTTTTGGTAACCCTTGAATAGTTCATCGTTTATGTCGGAAGAACTATTACGCCACAAATGAAAACATGGGACACATATAACATCTACATAATTCAAGACAGATATATCAAAATAAGATCAAGAATAAAAGTTCAATTAATTAGTATGTGGTGTGCAACAAAAAAATAAAAAGTGTACAGTATATATATGAACATTGTACAAGTACGACAATGACAGATATTATGCTTCATTTCTCGTGTGCCATAACAATACATGTGCACTTCAATGTCGTTCATCACGTTGACTTCATCATCTTGTAGTCAACTTGATCAACGGTTATAGCGCTAGAGAAAAATACTACAAAGAAAAGCAAGTCTTAAGAGTTTTTACGTTTTTGTATTGAGGAATTTGTTGATACTCGAAATGTAGCATTTTGTATGGCGTACTCCTCCCGGCATTGATGCTGCAGATTAAAGATGGGGGCCTTTGGGTCGAGGAAACCAGAATCCGAGAAATGTGTCATTTGAAGATGGACTTCTGAACCCTAGACGTACATGCATTTATCCAGAATAAATTAAATAGCTGGTAACAATTAGTATTTACTAAATACAGAACGTACGTATATATGAAAATCAATCAAAAATTAAAAAAGAAGAAGATCGAGAAATGACAACATACCATGACAGTTTTGGTCCAATCTGTAATATTGTTGCCGGAGGAATTTTGTGGGAAAGAATTACCAGCTGCTGGCAACATGTTCGAAGCCAATCCTGCATTACCGGAGGGTATAGTACATACGTAAGAACCAGCCGGCCGGCAACAATATATATGGAAATGAATCTAGATAACTCGATCCGGCGAGAAATTAATATGTGATTACTACTTTGTGCTAATGTCTGGTTAGTCCCGGTCATAAGTATTGTGACAGGACAAATATTGTCTTTCTTCCTGCATGACTCATCGGGCAAGTCCTTAAAGGAAAAGAAATCACGTCGGACAGCTCGAGCATGGTTTTGTGGTAATTGTAACAAGGGAGGCCATTCTGTAGGCGAATGGATTGGACACTGTTCAGCTACCTTTGCGGTTTCAAAACTCAAAGGCAGCGGCCCTGACTTGCAGAGCTTCATGGTCACGCTGGCCAGCATCACATCTCCCATGAATTGGAGAACAGCAAAGAACAAGCAGAAGAAACCTGGTATTAAAATGAGCGCAATGTTGGCGCACATTCTTCGTTTCTACATGAAAATTAAATATATCTTCAACCCCATGCATGCATGTTTTTTGAAACGTAACTCACTCAATAAATTAACTGATTTCACTAAAATTGATAGAGAGACCTGAAAGCTTAAGTTCTTTCTGAGCAAAGCATTGGATTGAATCCAGAAATTTGCTGGGCTACCGGAAATATCCGCCATTATTCGATCTTAGAAACCCAAATTCTAAACAAACCCAAATTCTATATATGTATGTTAATGTCAAAGATTCAGAACCAAGTTTAAAGTCTTCAAAGAGGAAAAAGAGGCTATCTTTTGAAAAAAAGAGACAAAACATGAGACTGCATATATACCCCCGCTGTCACAATGACCTTCATTTTTTTGTTGCTAAATTAAGCAAGTCTCCAGAGGTAAAAGCCTGATTTGTTGGTTTTGACTCTCCATTAACCATCACAAATGAAATCCCACTTAAAAAAAGAGAAAATCCAAATGATCGATCAGCTTTTTCCTTTAATTTCACATCACTATTTGCAACAGTGCTGTTACTGGCTTACCTTGTCCACAGACTCCACACCCATTAATTTGTCTGGTTATAGTGGATTATACCCAAATTTGGCAAAAACCATTTACTAAATTTGCTAGCTAGTTAATAAACTTTTTGCTGCATATATATAAACAAAACACAATAATTTGGATACAGAACCAAACATGCAAATTACCAATGAACATACAAGTATATATCTGAAACAACACTACGCCTCAGCTTCCTGTGCTCCGCGTGCAACTTTGATGAAGATCGACTTCCTCCAATGTAGCATCAGATAGATTCCATGCATAGATGGTGAACTTGGTTTTCGCAATCTCTACTGCTTTGAAGACGTCTGCTATCCTGACCTCATTTTTAGGCAGCTCAAATTTCTGGGTTCCGGATAAATGGTATATCTTCTTGGCATTATGAGAGAGAGTGTGTACTAAGTAATGAAGTGGAATGCTAATTTTATTGCTCCAAATCCTCCCATAAGTAATGAAGCTCTTAAAGGCCAACAAATGTTCACATGACAAATATAGTCTGAGCATATGTTTGAGTTACCTGTGTCAAGGCAGAACCTTTCAGGTTCTTAAGTCTGCCATAAAATAAAGTGTACGTTATGTCATCGTTACATGGGTTATGACAAGTTAAAGGGGTACAAGAATATTGTAATTTGTAAACCCACTATAACTAGTATGTGCAAGGAAACAATGGTTGAATATCTCTTAATTCCATGGTATTCGATACTGTTAAAAAAGTAATGCACATTGAAATATCTATATTAATCTACATTAATCTAGATTAGTCTAGAAGATGATCTAGATGTTTCTTGTAATTAAAATATAAGGTCTAGAATGATCATGTAATCAAGTAAGTCTAGTATGATCTAGAATGATCCACAATTAACCACAAAGGTTGAGTCGGTGGACTAGGTCGGTGATCAAGTTCTATATATATGTATCACCTCATGTAATCATGAAAGCTATTAAGCAAACAGAAGCAATACAATCTAAAGTTTCAAGTATTGCTCCTCTCCTCACATTCAATCTCTTCTCCTCTGTTTCAATTTAAAGTGTCCTAATGCACTTTGTCCTAAACACCAAGTCCTAAATATCTTGTCCTAAATATCACTACCACAAATCCTTGTAGTCCCAAAACCTCTAAATACTAACAGTGGTATCAACCCACTAAATTCTAACAGTGGTATCAGAGCTTGTTCCGATCAATTTCGGGGCGTAATTTTGTGTCCTCCACCATGTCCGCATCAACCTCCAATAAAGCTTCTCTTCCTCTACCAATCTTCTCCGGAGAGAATTATGATTTTTGGAGCATCAAAATGAGAACTTACTTCATGTCTCAAGATCTATGGGACGTTGTCGACAAAGGGTTCTCAGCTCCAGAAAATCCTACCGTGGAGCAGATAAGGCAAGAAAAGAAGGATAAACAAAGAGATGCGAACGCTCTATTCGCAATCCAACAAGCGGTGGACGATGCCAACTTTTCAAGAATCATGGGAGCTACAACTTCAAAGGAGGCGTGGGATTTGCTAAAGGAGGAGTTTCAAGGAAATGCGAAGGTACGTTCTGTAAAACTACAGACCATGAGGAGAGATTTGGAAAATTTAAAAATGAAAGAGTTTGAGATCGTAAAAGATTACTATTCCCGACTAAAGGAAATAGTAAATCAATTAAGAGCCTATGGAGAAAATATTAGTGAGACTAGAGTAGTAGAAAAAATACTCATTAGCCTCACTGAAAAATATGATCCAATAGTTACCGCAATTGAAGAGTCAAAAGACATATCGACTCTTTCGGTAACTGAACTAATTGGCTCTCTAGAAGCTTATGAAAAAAGATTGAGTAGCCGGAATAAGAATTCTATAGAAAGTGCATTCCAATCTAAACTCAATCTGCGATCTCAGAAATTTCAAAAAGAAAAGAAGTCTAATGAATTTTCTAGAGGAGGAGAAAAACCCACAAATTGGGAAAATCAAAGAGAAATTAAGGAAAAAAGAAATTATTCTCCTTGTGGAATATGCAATAAGTCTAATCATCTAGAAAAAGATTGCTGGTTTCGGGGAAAGCCAAAATGCCGAAACTGCAATAAATTTGGTCATAAGGAGAAAGATTGTCATCTAAAGAAGAACTACCGAGCAAATTTCTCGGAAGAAAATGAGCTAGACGAGCAGCTCTTCTATACTTGTCAAGCTGCAAATGTGGAGAAAAACAGGAGGTGGTATGTCGATAGTGGCTGCACCAACCACATGTCAGGAGATGAATCCATCTTCTCCAATCTTGATACTTCAAAAAAGTCCCAAGTGAAGTTGGGAAATGGAGCTTTGGTAGAAGCCAAAGGAAAAGGTACGATCTCCATCCAAACTAATATAGGAACTAAATATATTAATGATGTTCTATTAGTTCCTAGCTTAGAGCATGATCTATTAAGTGTTGGACAAATGATGGAAAATGGATATGCTCTATTATTTTCTGGAGACTCCTTGAAAATATTTGATAAGAAAAGAAGATTAATATTTAAAGTAAGGATGGAAAATAGAAATTTTCCCATCCAATGGCTACATATGGCCATGAAAGCGGAAGTAGAAGATTCATGGCTATGGCATAAAAGATTTGGCCACTTTAACCTCCATGCACTGAGAATTCTTTCTCAGAAAAATATGATGAGAGACCTGCCAAGCATAAGAGAGACCGGAGACGTCTGCGAAGGCTGTCAACTTGGCAAGCAACATCGACAGGCATTTCCATCAGGGAAGGCTTGGAGAGCAAAAGAGTTCCTGGAGCTCGTGCATACGGACGTCTGTGGACCCATGAGGACTCCCTCTCTTGATCAAAGCAGGTACTTCATTCTCTTCATTGATGACTATTCAAGAATGACATGGGTTTATTTCCTACGTGAAAAGTCAGAAGTTTTCAAAACTTTTCAAAAATTTAAAAACCATGTCGAAAAACAAAGTGGCCGAAATATCAAAGTTCTTAGAAGTGATAGAGGTAAAGAATATACCTCTAAAGAATTCAATAAATTCTGCGAAGAAGAAGGAGTAGAGCACCAATTGACAGTGGGCTATGCTCCGGAACAAAATGGAGTCTCAGAAAGGAAAAATCGAACTGTGATGGAGATGGCCAGATCAATGCTATGTGAAAAAGGTCTACCAAAAACTTTTTGGGCAGAAGCAGTATATACAGCAGTATACTTGCTAAATAGATGCCCAACGAAAGCTTTACAAGACAAGACTCCCATTGAAGCTTGGAGCAATCAAAAGCCATCAGCGAAGCATCTCAAAGTCTTTGGGTGCATATGCTATGTGCATATTCCAGCAGTTAAAAGACATAAGCTGGAAGAAAAATCAGAAGTGGGCATATTCATTGGCTACTGCTCACAATCTAAAGGCTATCGAATATATAACCCAAAGACAAAGAAGCTCATGATCAGCAGAGATGTCAAATTTGATGAATCTGCTTTCTGGAATTGGGATGAGGGAAAAGTTGAAAAGAAAGCTATTGTCCTATCAGAAAAGGAGGAGATGACTCCGTTACACCAGTCCAAAGAAGAAGCAGATGAAGAAGCAACTTCCGATCCTCCAAGTACACCGCTAATTCAAGATGATTCTTCTTCGGACTCACCACCGAGAAGAACAAAGTCACTCAGAGACATATATGAAAGATGCAATTTCATGACTTCAAAACCTAAGAATTTTGAAGTTGCAATAAAGAAGAAAGCTGGAGGAAGGCTATCGAAAAAGAAATTGAGAAATGCAAGAACGAGGACATCCTCACCAAGGCACTTTGAAGACCGAGATTTGAATTATTACGAGATTGCTCGGAGTGTCACCAATGTGCATTAAGGAGGAGTGTTAAAAAAGTAATGCACATTGAAATATCTATATTAATCTACATTAATCTAGATTAGTCTAGAAGATGATCTAGATGTTTCTTGTAATTAAAATATAAGGTCTAGAATGATCATGTAATCAAGTAAGTCTAGTATGATCTAGAATGATCCACAATTAACCACAAAGGTTGAGTCGGTGGACTAGGTCGGTGATCAAGTTCTATATATATGTATCACCTCATGTAATCATGAAAGCTATTAAGCAAACAGAAGCAATACAATCTAAAGTTTCAAGTATTGCTCCTCTCCTCACATTCAATCTCTTCTCCTCTGTTTCAATTTAAAGTGTCCTAATGCACTTTGTCCTAAACACCAAGTCCTAAATATCTTGTCCTAAATATCACTACCACAAATCCTTGTAGTCCCAAAACCTCTAAATACTAACAGTGGTATCAACCCACTAAATTCTAACAGATACAGATAAATCAAGAACAAAGTAGAACATGGTTTATGAATTTAAGAATAGTTGAGACAGAGGCTCGCTTACAGGGAATAGATGTAGAATGACCAATGTAAAGAAGAAGGTACGGAGAAGAGAAGACATATCCAGCTTGTAAAGGGTTTTAGGTTTGGGCATTCTTTGACAAACTCGAACAGAATTTTTGTGCCATTCCCTCCCAGAAACTCAAGATAGGCATTAGATGCCTGTCAAGGGATTCTAATTTCAGTATGTTGAATGGATCAGGTGCTAAGATTTAGGGTTTATGTCATAATTGTTTGCCCAAATCTTCACAGCAAAACCTGTTTGGTTGAATACTTCAATAAACTCAACAAGTAAGCAAGTTATGTACCAGATTAACTAAGCGGGGAACCGGCACCAATGTGGATAGACCATTGCCTCTGTCATTCTCATAAATTGAATTGTACCATATGCTGACATTAAAATTCTTCTTGTTTGAGTTTGAGAAACCATAGGCTGGGAGAAACTATAACAGTAAGTATTGTCTCAAAGATACTATTTCAGTTAAGTCAAACCAGTAATGTAATTTATGTCAAGTAGATCAACCTGCAAATATCTCATTAGTTTCTCCTTCTGAATTCCCTTTCATGTAGCCTCTATATAACTCATCGTTTACCTCCAAGGAACTGTTGCGCCACAAAGGTAAGCCTTCAACACAGGAAACCTCAGCACTCAAGCAACAAAATTTGGTAAACAAGACCATAATGCTACACTCAAAAATTCTGAAGTCATAAAAGATAGAGCAAGAATGTTAATAAGAATGACAATATAAATATTACCAAATTTCTCCACAGGAACCAAACTAGATTTTAGAGTGCACGTACTGTTGTGTCTCTAACATTCGGTAAAACTAACTGTTGTGTATCTAACATAAGAAAGAAGCATTCTTATAGTATAAAATACAATAACTAACTTTAATTGGTTCTCTGACATGGGAGTTTTGCCGAATGTTTGAACCATAAAAACTAAATGGCAGAAGAGATAGAAAGAATGTATATACCTTGTCGAAACTCATCAGAGGCCGGGTTTGTTGAAATATCGAAAGTTTCTCTTCACATGTTTACATGTGTGTGTTTGTTGTTGTGGAATTAATAATGCCTTTGCCTTGTATTATTAGGTCTTAAAGTAGTGTCTAGTTAAGTGGAGGGAATCATGGAATGTTTTTCATGATTATGTTGGTTTGCTTTTCCTTGTGGTGGGGGTAATGAGCTATTGACAGCTCTCCCTTGTGGTGGGGGTAATGAGCTATTGTTAGCAATTGTAATAGTATGAAAGTTAGCAACAATGTAATCCATTATCTATTTCTTGACATGGTATCAGAGCATGTTGCTCTTGAGACCCAAAAAAGCTTCCGCTGCTTACTACTACCCATACCAGAAAAAAATTCATGCCCAGAAAAATACCCAGAAACATGTCATCCTTTCCCAGAAAAACCATGCCCAGACACAAACAAACAACTATTTCTTCTGCTGCACTTGCTGCAGCAACTGGAAGACCAAGGAATTAAGGAGGATCAAAAGCTCATGTGCCTGCTTTGTGCCTCTTTCTAGTACTTATCTTTTTACGTTTATATATATGATATGTATTATCTTTGATTGATCAATGTAGGTAAGGGTATGTCCTTCCTACAATGATATTTGAAAAGAAAAGAAAAGAAAAGAAAAAAAAGAAAAAGGAAGAAGAAGAAGAAAGATGAATTTCTCCTGCATGGTCATTGTCAACCGCACGTCAAGGTTAAAGGATTGCCGACCATATTGCCGCTGCATGGTTTGTCGACCGTAGGATGTTTTTGTTTTTTGGCGAATTAAGCTTTCAAAAAGTTGCGTTAGCTCCTTAATTTAGCTTTCGAAAAGTTACGTTAGCCCATGTTCGTCTATTTGGCTCTTCTTCAAGCTTGTTGTTTGGGATATCCAAGCTCTTGCTTGAGGGGGAGTGTTGAAAAAAAATGAGAAGAAATTTGGATCTTCGTCGATCGTAGCTGCATGTTTAAAGATTGATCGTAGCTACATGATCAAGGCGAGGCAAGAATGATCGTAGCTGCATGTTCAAATATTGATCGTAGCTGCATGATCAAAGCAAGATAAAAATGATCGTAGCTGCATGGTTAAAGATTGATCGTAGCTGCATGATCAAGGATTATTTTTCAAGCTTGTTGTTTGGGATATCCAAACTCCAGCTTGAGGGGGAGTGTTGAAATATCGAAAGTTTCTCTTCACATGTTTACATGTGTGTGTTTGTTGTTGTGGAATTAATAATGCCTTTGCCTTGTATTATTAGGTCTTAAAGTAGTGTCTAGTTAAGTGGAGGGAATCATGGAATGTTTTTCATGATTATGTTGGTTTGCTTTTCCTTGTGGTGGGGGTAATGAGCTATTGACAGCTCTCCCTTGTGGTGGGGGTAATGAGCTATTGTTAGCAATTGTAATAGTATGAAAGTTAGCAACAATGTAATCCATTATCTATTTCTTGACAGGGTTGCCTGATAATAATTGACGATTTAAAGTCTTGTGGGCAGTGACGTGCAGAGTATATATAAAGCTAGGGATCCAAAGTAAAAGCATGCAGGATCATAGAAGTTGGAATAGGCAGGCATAAATCCGGAGCCCTACACACAATGAAAAAAGAACCATATATACAATGAATATACCAAATGCGCGCTGATATTATTTTATTAGAATGATGAAATTTCATATGCATAAAACGGTAGAGCAAAGAAGAGTAAATACAACTCACAATAACATCATCTGCTAAGGTTACAAAGACATCAGAGGAATTTAGACTGAAAGATGTCGGGAGCATATTCGTAGCCAAAACTATCAAAAGCAAACAAACGAAAAATGTTGATTCTAAGCATCCCATCAGTGCTAGCAAAGAAACAGAAATCACATGAGAGGCCATGCATATATACTATTGATCATCTCCGGTGACAAGTTGAGCTGCCGGACAGGAGCCTTGGCTCCGGCATGACTGATGAGGCAAATCTGTGAATGGAACAAGCCCACTTGCGACGGCACGATTTTCATGAAGAGGCATTTGTAGCAATGGAGGCCACTCTGGAGGGTTTGGAAACGCACAACGGACCCCTCCATTGAAAGAGTATTCATAGTAACACCCTGCTTGCTTACTACAACCACACTCAGTGGGTTCATTCTAATCCTGAACGGCCAATCTTTGGAGGAGAAGAATCAATAAACACAGGAAAGTTGGGAATGAAACGAGCCAAATGTTTGTCTTGATATTTCGCTTCTGAAACGTACAACAAAATCATATATGTAATAAATGCACCACGTACATTAAACTCATAATCAACCGATTAAAGATGAGAGATAGAGAGAGACCTGGAATGTCAGGTTCTTTCTGAGAAGGGCATTGGCCTGAGGCCAGAAACTGGCATGACAATGTGATGGAGATGAATCCCCCATTCATACAGCTCAATAATTTCCCGCCAAAATTCAGCTTTATAGCTTTTGCTTGCTCCACAGTTAATTGATTAGAGGCAGAGTGAATTACAGGTTTAGTCCTAATGGGTGTGTATAGTTTTCTAATTCTATGCGTCTGGCAAAAGAAAAACTATGGTATAAAAAGAAAGAAAAGGAAAAGAAGAAAAATTTACTGACCTCTCAAGAATTGCTCTTCACTTCGGTGGAAGCGTTTTTGGCTCTTTTCCATATAATTTTAATAAGAACTTTAGTTTTCTAATTTTTGTAAGAACTTTGCCCTGACTTTTGATTGTTGGGTTAAAGTTACCACAACTTTTCAGTAGTTAATGAAATGCACTCTGAAAAGCCAGTTAACCAATACTTTCACCTAATATTGTTTGGAATGAGTTAAGGGTAGCAAACTGTGTTTTGGGGTTGTGAAGCTACCTTCAGCAAACTCTATTGACATGAAGGCCTCTTTTTTTTTGGTACAAGCATAGAATTGGCTCAAGGTAGATTCACAGCCCAATTTGCTGTCACAGCTTTGCTCTATGTCCCCTCTGTGTATATGTATGTGTGTGTGTGTGTGTATATATATATATATATTATTGAAGCAGCAGGGGATACAGGGGTTCATTGATGTATGGACAAGACCTACTAAACACTGCCTTTTGTGCTTAAAACCTTTAAATAGACCAGAATGATAATCTTCTTGGTTCTGTAATCCATGAATATTGAATTGCTCAAGGCATGAATTTTTCACCTTATTTCAGTTGCTGGATCAAAAGCATGAACTACCCAATTGTTAGGGATAATAGATTTTACATGTAAGTTTTTTAATTTAGGCTTTAAGGTAACTTTGTTAAAGGAAAAACTTGTAAATTAAAAATTTCATTGAATAATGGGTATGGTGAGTAACAAGGAAACAGTACTATGAATGCTTCTTATACTTATTTCTATACAACAATAGGACAGATTTCTATTCAACAAATACAATCTATCAAATCTCATTTACCAATTTCTCTACCAGCTATAAGAGATCTCTACCAGGTATAAGATAAATAGAAATGGATAGTTCCAAACAGATTTGACATACAGAAGGAGCAGACCACTAAATTATGCCAAGACATTGGAGGCTTGAGCCCCAAGTGCGACCTTGATGAAGACATCCTCCAAGGTAGTGTCAGCTAGACCCCATGCAAAAACTGTGAACTTGCTCTTCGCATTCTCTACGGCTTGGAATACGTTTGCAATTCTAACTTCATGTTTTGGCAACTCAAACTTCTGGGTTCCAGACAGATGGTAGATCTTATTAGCATTTGGGGAGAGACTCCGCACCAAGTTCTCCACCTCTTCCTCGTGATTCGAAGATGTCGTCATTGTAAACACATAAGATCCTCCATACCTAGCTTTCAGCTGTGATACACGTTGTAGTAACAAGTGTTACATTTAGAAAGTGACTAGAAAAACAGATATATGTACAAATGATGCTCTATGAGTGTCCAGTACCATACAGATGTTATGGCACTAAATTACGGTACCTCTTTTGGGTTTCCTATGCACTGCAAGCTGCCATCTACAAAAACTCCTAAGCGATCACACAGAACCTCTGCCTCTTCCATGGAATGTGCTGATATATAAACAAGCTTTGTAAGTGAAATAAAGAGGAAAAAGATGTCATTATCCTGTCTATGGTTGGCACTTAGCAATACAGTAACACAGATGGGAGGAAGAGAGAGAGAGAGAGTACTCGTTAGGATGATTGCACGATCTTGTTTTGCCCGCTTCACAACATTCCATAGATTATGTCTTGAAGCTGGATCAAGTCCAGTACTGGGCTCGTCCATGTAAACAACCTACATGGAGTTTGCAAATGAATGCAACAAATAGAATATTAAAATATCATGTTCAGGAAAATTCTCACAGTGAAAGTAGCTCAACAGTGATCAAGACATACTTTGGGATCCCCTATCAGTGAAATTGCAACGCTAAGTCTTCTCTTCATACCTCCACTATACTTTCCAGCTCGTTTGTCTGCAACCCCACCATGAAATAGATTGACACTTTTCAAAGATTCTTCCACTGCCTTGAGAAACATAACGCAAAACAAGGGAAACAGATGAGCTTAACTGCATCAATATATAAATGTGTATATGTGATGACTTACTTGTGTTAATCTAGAACCTTTGAGGTTCTTAAGTCTTCCATAAAAAAGTAGATGCTCCCTTCCAGTCAGGGTTTCCCATAGAAGGCTGCAAATACGTCCAAAACTCAAGAAGTTAGTTAAATTATAATATTTGAAGGAAACAGCAATAAAAGGAAATTTATGCCTTCTTGACAGATCAGGAAAATATCACCGCGTACTCATGCTGTGGACAAACTCCCATACTGGTATATATTTCATCCATCTGAGTGTTGATGTCAAGACCTTGAACAAAAGCAGTGCCTGAGGTTGACTTTGTCAGACCAATCATCTGTGGAAAGATATATAGATGCACAAACTTTTAATCAAAGAAGCACAAAAGCAATGACATGCAAGAATGTAGGAATCACAGGAAAATATCCAAAGGGGAGAACCGAACCCAAAAATATTAACTGAGCAGACAGAGCACTACCAGAGCAGAGTGAAGAAAATGTAAATAGCTCTGGCTGAAGTGAGCCAAGACGTTGTTCAATATAGGAGTACTTGAAATTATAAATCTCCAATAAACATTTCCGTTATAAAATGGAGCAATATACCATTAGTAAGAAAGTTTTCTATAAAATTTTTCCTTTTTCCAGCTCTTCTTCACATATTCTTTTAAAAATCAGATCTAAAGTCGTAATGGACTGATTCCACCAGCAAACAGAAAAAAAAATGCGAACGATTTTCATCTAATGTAAGTTAATGAAAAAGGTTCAAATGGTATACTCACCATATTAATAAAAGAGGTCTTCCCAGCACCATTAGGGCCAAGCATACCAAAGCATTCCCCTCGAGACAAAGCAAGAGACATCCCTCTCACTGCAAATTTCTCAGGGTTACCATCTCTTCCAGGATAAACCTTTTTGAGATTATCACATATGATTGCATGACTCGTATCCGGTGCCAGTAGCAACGTGTTGACCTTCTCCATCTGGTAAGGAAGTGAAAACTTTGTTTATGCTTTCAGTAAGATGAAAATTCATAAAAATCTGGAAGACATGCATGAAATATGCAAAGGGTTCTAAACTTATGAACTACTGTCGCATCATATAACAATCATTGAATCCTAGTAATCCCTAATATGAGTTTCAGCACATGCATTTTCCACTTTCACTCACAATTAAGTAGGTGAAAGTCAAGTGCCAAAATCACTCCCCTAATAAAATGTCTGCTTTATCTTTCAACCTAAATGATCTGGAAACTCATTATAGCAATTTGCACCATCCCTTGCGATGTACCAGATAGACTGGCTTTTTCAGTGCGTTAATGAGTGCCTAATATACCCTCAAAAGTATATATTAATGAAGATTGAGTATTGCAGGAAAGAGTTACCTCTTGCCCAACATCAGGTTTCTCCATCTGAATAAGAACATTAGATTCCTGCCTTTGCAAACTACGCATCCTACGAGATGACAGTTTCTTCCTTGCGCTTTGAAAGAAAAACAAAGGACATTTCACACTTCCTGATGATGATCCAGCTTGATCTACGTAATATGCAAGAAAAAGCACCACAAACCACTCGACAACCATGATAATCCAGACCTCTTTCATCCCATTATCTCTATCATTCAGATCTCCCCACCGCATCCCATCAGTCCCCATATAATTCCCATTGAAGGAGTATTGAGCGAACTCATATAACCCGCGATATAGAGAGAAGCCAGGATATAACTCTAGAACAGTGATCCAACCTCCTACGACAAACACAAAATAATTTCACAATGATGTGAGTTTTTTGAAAGTATAATTAAGAAGTGGCAAAGGTTAAACAAACATTAAAGACCAACAAGTATGGTACATTTTAGTCAACAAACAACATAACAATCATCACAAATATGTCCACTTACTAGGGAATGATGGAGTTTGGAGAAAGAACTCAAAAAGAAAGGCTCCCAAAAGCCCAGTTCCAAAGACGCATATATAACCTATGACTGTTATCATCAAAACAATCATGATAGGCATGTCAATCAACTCATCTTGTAAGATATAAGTTAAGAACTTCCCACTACATTTCCATTAAAAGACAAACAAAAAACGTCAAACCTGCAGAAGTCTTCACGTTTGTAAACATAGTAGATACTAGAAAAGCCGTTGATATTTGCAAGTTTACATAGATGAAGTAAAAGATAAATTGGATGCCGTAGTCATTCAGTGTGAAGAATTTTAATCCTGTAAGGCAATCAGCTTTGTTAAACCAACTCATCAAAAACTTTGTTAAAGCAACAGGAAGTGAAGCCAGAGTAATATAGTTCTCAAGATTCTAGTATTTACCTATAAGTGAGCCAAATATAACAAAACATAGCATGTAGATTGAAGATACTGTAAGAAAATACATATACGATATCATCCAATAAGGCCCATCACCAAGACCATGCATTTTCATCATGATTCTCAATTTTTGTTCTTTCTCATAAACGAGTGACATCAACACCACCTACATCAGAGTTGAGCAAGAAAGGAAAGGTATAATTAATCATGTCTATGCATAGATCAACCTTTCGTGAATAGCATAGAGGATAAAATTGGAAAAAATGACACATTTACAACTATATTTCAACTGAATAGTTTGAAAGGTTATTTGCAATTGATTAAGGTACAGCCTTGCATAAGAAAAAACATGTGGTTGAAACCAGATGGGTAGGTTCAGTTTCAATTTCAAAGGCATGTATTAATTGCTAAGTTGTGGAAGCACTTGCAGCATGCGATGTTAATTTTCATGACTCAAATATTCAGATGATGCGGAGACAACAAAGAGGATGATGACGTATTACTCTTACAAAATTCTCAAACATTATACTTGACAATAGTTCAGAAAAAAAAAATGGTTACTTATAATTGTAAATGCAATTGATTGGCCAGCTATCAAATTCAAAACAACATTCTAGCAAAATCCATGGCAACAGACAGGACGTATGAAACTTAAGCAAGTCCTATGGATGAATAATGCTTCACATACTCACCGAGAATAGCTGTAAAATGACCCATGTGAAGAAGAGTGTACCAATAAGAGAAGAAAAGTCCAGCCTGAGACTGGTTTCAGGCTTGGGCATTTCTTTGACAAACTCAAACAACATGTTTGTACCAGATCCTTGCAGAAACTGAAGGTAGGCATTGGATACCTATGAATATATACAACTGTTAGCACTTATTATTGTATGTCAGTTAAAAAAATAATAATGATGATGATGATGATAATAATAATAATAATAATAAAAAACAAAAAAAAAACATGCTAGTCTTAAAAAAGCAATTTAACCAAAAAGCAAATGCATTTTCAAATGTAGGACGTTGCAAGTGTCATCAATCATTGACTCATTGTGGATCATTGATTGCAACACCAGAGATGCAATGCCCTGATAGTGGCAACCTCAACTTTTAAACAACAGAGATGCAATGCCCTGATAATTGCAACCTCAACTACTACAACTGCTCTAGGAGCATGAGGGTTTGGTAAATAGGTCCGAACTACTACACAAGCAGTACTCCCAATAACATTCTATTTTCCCACTTATCTCTCAGTCTTGCTCTATCTTCAGGGTCAAGGCCTGCCTGAGTTAGCAAGAACTTTTGAATTAAGATACCAAATTATTTAAACAAGAACATTTTTTGTAAATTGTCACGGAAAATATTCTTACGAGTTGAGCCAACTTACAAATGGAAACTGTTATTATAAAGAAAACTCAATAAGCAAAAATGTTGTAGATATATACCAAATTTACTGAGCGTGGAAGCCGCAGCAAAGCAATAGGACCATTGCCTGTGTCATTCTTAAAAGTTGAATTGTACCATATGCTTACATTGAAATTGTTCCTATTGGAGTTAGAGAAATCATAAGCTGCAAGAAAATCCACTATCAGTATTTCCCTGCAGTATACAATGTTTGTCATATCGAACGATAAAGGCAGAAATATAATGTAGAGAACCTGAAAGTAGTTCGTTAATCTTCCTCTCTGAATTCCCATATCTGTAACCTTTATATAGCTCATTGTTCACCTCAGAAGAACTATTGCGCCACAAATGCAAACCTTGAACACATCTCACCTCTAGATTCAAAACAATTTAGGTGAGAAAAAGGTTTAGTAGGTTGCATGCAAAAAAAATTTGTATGTGCACAAGTATATATGTCTCTGTTCGTCTGTACAGATTTAGTGGGCCATGTGAAGGAGTTTACAAACCCATTAGGTAAGTTCCTGTCATAGGTCTCCAACACAATAAACGTGTGGGGTGTTATTCATATATTAGAGAATAAACTTTAAGTTGATAATCTTCCTTTACCCCACAGCAATAAATTATATTTTCAAGGACCAAGCACAATGAAATTCAACAAGCAGAGCTCACAAGCATGCTTCATGGATGTGCACCTTAAATTGTACAGCAGAGAATTAAGGCTTTAAGATCTATCAAAAATAAAGGAGTAAAGATGCGTTTACCTTGTTGTATTTCAATGGATGAGATATTAATGGGAACAGAAAACGCAGAGTTGTTTGCGCACTTGCTTTGCACATTATACATCGGGAGACCCGAATAGAAGGAAGGATCAAGAAAATTGGAATATGCAGGCATTGATTCTGAGCCCTGAGACATTTCAAAACAAGTGTCATGAGGGAACGTTATCAAGAAACTAAAAAAGACAAGATACTAAAGGTGATGAAAAGGATGGTATTTTACAACAAAATGAAAAGTAGAAAAGGAACAGGAAGAAAAGACAACTTACTAAGACACTACTGGCTAAACTATCCAGAACATCAGAGGAATTCAAAGTAAAAGAACTTGTGAACATATTCCCAGCCAAAACTATCAGAATGCAGAGAATAATGGTGTTAACTGAATCCACAATGAACATTCAAACTAACATGTACCAGAGAGAGAGAGAGAGAGAGAGAGGGGGGTAATACCTTCACCAAGCGAATGATTATTCCCAGTGAATAATATAGTTGCAGGACAAGATCCTGTCCTCTTGCATGACTCACTTGGCAAGTCTCTATATGGAACAACATCAGATATCACTGCACGAAAGTCAGGATCTGGCATTTGAAGCAATGGAAACCATTCTGGAGGATGAGGAATGGGACAAGTAGCTGCTTGATCCAAAGTTGAGTATTCAAGTGCACAAACTTTCTCACATTTTCCGTCTCCGTTTGTATCCATACAAACGCAGCCACACCTATTTTCAGGCTTATCCAGTTCAAGGTTGACCAAAACTTGAAGTAGAACGAGCAATATACAGAGGAAAATTGGGACTGAAATTAGCCGAACATTCTGTTTCATATTTCGTTTCTGCATAAAAAGGACATATCCTATTATCATCAAATTTTATCAGGAATATATTGTTTGTAGAGCCACCCAAATTCATATTATGAAAGTTGCTTAACTTGAATCCTATATAGACATCACTTTTGTTGCGTAGGTAATTAATCGACACAAGACATGAGCTTTATATCACTATCCAATATACTAACCGAACCCAATACGAACTACCCATCTTCAAACTCAACTAACTAAATGCCACAAACAGGTAATATAACACAAATTTTCCAACTAAATGAAGCCAGAAAGTAAAACGGTGAGACAAAGTAAAAGGAAAAAGTAACCGCTTGGTCAATAAGCAACCAAGAATCTATTTTTATGTACCAACATTAAAGAAAAGTAAAGAGTCACCCAGAACTCTTCAGGCTCTTTCATTTCCTTGTCTACTTGATTGTAATTATTAAACACCGAATTTAAACTAGTCACAAACAAGAAGAGAGAAAGATGGAGAGACCTGGAAAGTTAAGTTCTTTCTGAGCAGAGCATTCGCCCGAGTCCAGAAGCTCGCGCGCCCATGATTAGATGTATCCGCCATTCAGAAAAATCTCAACTTAACCGATTAAGCTGCTTTGTGGATTCAACCGGCTTGGGTCTTTATAATCAAAATCAAATATACCATGTAAACGTTGTCCCTCGATACTTGCTTTATTTACGAAATTGACACCCCTTTACCGCGTCTTTGACAGTTTGACTCTCCCCTCCATTCACACACATAAACCGTCAATTTTTTAAGAAAAACCAATTTCATTTCTTTCGTTTTTTTAATTATACAACAACCCGATCGTCATTCGCTTGAATTCAAGACCTCACTAAGGAAACTAAATGGTCGGTCATGGGTAATACAATTTCATCATTCTCAATAAAAATTTGATCTTATTCATTTCTTATAAAAACATATTCTTAAAAACATTTTGTATAAGGAACTTTTTTTTTGGGTTACAATTTAATAAGGAACTTTTGTTAACATGATCCCAAATTAAAAATAATTATTAGATCATATATACTTTATTTAAGCATCCATTTCCACTACAACTTTCTATTAATCACAACTTTACTAGTTTCAAGGAATGGATTTTGTTTTGTATGCATTCCATCACAAAGGCACAATTTGAGTTCTTAATGGTTTTATTTTGTTGCAGGTCATGCTACTGTCCTATGACTCAAGTATACTCTTAGGTGGTTGTACCCCCAGATATTATAACCGATGTTTTTTGTTTAGTGATTGTAATCACATTTGATTCTAATAAGAATTGTCGTTTTTTTTTTATAAAAAAATGAGGCAAATTAAATAAGCAAAAGAAAATAATTGTAAGTTTCTAGATCCAACAAAGCATTTATCTTGGAACTTAGAGAGAGAGAGAGAGAGAGATGAAATTGCTATATTTTATTAAAATCAGCTCATGCACGACAAGCTTATTATATACCTGACAAAATATCATAGATAGAGCCAACATTGCAAAAATAAATGAGATAGAATCATTATTCCAAGAGAGGAGACTAGAAACAAACGTATTTTAAAATTACTATAGGGTCGACATATATAATTAATATTCGATTCACCCTAAGATCCATCTTACTTGCTCCATGGAACAGGCATGACGTCGTCCTAAGGTGGTGGCAGATCCGTAAATCAAACAGAAACCATGACCCAAAAGCAGAAGAAGCAAGCAAAGCGTGGGGTAAATAAAAGTGAGAGCAAGGGCATTTTGGGAATTTGAAAGGAAAGTAAATGCGGACCAACGGCTGAGTTTTAGAAAGTGCTATTTTTGAAATTGTGGCGCAAATTGTTTCTTCTTCTTCAGTGGATGAAACCCTTTTTTTCTTCTTCTTCTTCATCCATTCCATATTTCCCTTCCGAATCCGAAACCAAATGGTTTCTTGGACATTTGTGTTGGTGATCGAAAAGCATGGAATTAGCGAGCGGATTTCCGTTGCTATGCCAGCAATTCACGGCCTTGTTCAAGAAGAACCTGCTGCTGTCGTGGCGGAGCAAAGTCGGAACCTTCGTTCAGCTCTTCTCGTCCTTCTTCTTCATCTTCTTCATCTTTTGTATCCAGAAGACCCTCGAGGCTCGCTCGGCCTCGTCCACGGCCTACAAGACAATCACCGATCCCATACCTCTGGTTTCGCCGCCGATCCCGCCCTGCGAGGAAAAGAATTTCATCAAGCACCCCTGCTTTGACTTCGTGTGGAGCGGCGATGAAAGCCCCAAGATTCGGAGCATCGTCGATGCAATCATGGCTAATAATCCAGGCAGGCCGATTCCCTCCACTAAGGTAACAACAAATTGTTTTGTAAAGATTTAGGGATTTGAAATGTGAAATTGCAATGTAATGTGATGTGATTGCGCAGGTCCGAGGCTTTAAAACGCCAGCTGAGGTAGACCAATGGCTGGATAAGAATCCTATGTCTTCCCCCGGAGCTTTGCATTTTGTGGTAAGAGAGGCCAGTGTGATTAGCTATGGCGTACAGACGAATTCCACTGACCTTCCAAAAAGACAGCAATCTGAAGACCCCACCTTCAAGTTTCAAATTCCGCTTCAGATTGCCGCCGAGCGTGAGATTGCTAGGCATCTGATTGGAGGTATTGCCTTTTGTTTCTTGTAACTTAAGGCAGCCTTGCCTTCACTTGAGTTTGCCACTCATAATTTAAATGCCTGCTTCAGTTCCAAATTTTAGCTGGGAGGTTGCTTTCAAGGAATTTGCACACCCTGAACGGAAGTTGTTCTCAGCAATTGAGACAGTAGGACCAACCTTTTTCCTTGCAACTGCCATGTTTGGTTTTGTATTTCAAATGACTTCTTTGATCGCAGAGAAAGAACTAAAGCTTCGAGAGGTAAGCAATTTCAAGTTAATGCATCATTCTTTCCAGCTGAGCTAAATGGGTTTACATGTTTGGCTCACATTGCTCAGCTATTTACCCGTTTACTTGTTTGACCACCAGGCAATGACGATGATGGGTCTTTATGATACCGCCTACTGGTTATCATGGCTCACATGGGAGGGAATTAAGACAGTTTTCTCATCACTTTTCATAGTTCTCTTTGGAATGATGTTCCAGTTTGACTTTTTCCTAAACAACAGTTTTCCAGTCCTATACCTTGTCTTCTTTCTTTTCCAACTCAATATGGTAAGATTGTTCCATGCAATTGCTTATTTTAAATTATGCTTGATACTCTATTCCTGCTGATTTCTGCTCTTAAGCAAGCTTCTTCATATTTTTAATAACCTCAACTCCATCCTCTTTTAATTGTTGCCAGATTGGTTTTGCCTTTATGCTCTCGGCCTTCATAAGCAAGTCCTCTTCATCCACAACTGTGGGTTTCATCATATTTATTATTGGCTTTATAACCCAGGCAAGATTCCCCAGTTCTAGATTTCTAGATTAGGAGTTATTGGTTCAATGGCAATAACAGGATCAGTTTTTTCATTGCAGACAGTATCAACAATGTTTCCTTATGATCGTTCATTCTCTAAAATATGGAGAATCATCTGGTCATTTTTCCCACCTAATCTTCTTGCCAAAGCTCTAAGTATTCTCGCTGATGCAACATTCACTGCCCGAGAAAGTGGGATGAGCTGGAGTAAAATAACAGAGTGTGGACCAAATGATGCTTCATGTGTTATAACAATTGTATGCAAACATGTCTTTTAACAATACATCTGATTGGTTCGTATACTTGAGTCTGTTACTGATCTTTTTCATCTTAAACTTTGATAGAGTGACATTTACAAATGGCTTGTGGCTACATTCTTTGTCTGGTTTGTATTGGCTATCTACTTCGATAACATCGTCTCAAATGCATCTGGTGTGAAAAAACCAGTGTATTACTTTTTAACTCCTAGCTACTGGTTAGGGACAGGTGGGAGCAAAGTGAAAGGTAAATAGTGATAAGATTGAAGTGTAGTTTGTGCTTGAGTTTTCATTTTTCGGTGGTACTTATGACATGATGCTTTTATCCCTCTGTTCCTAGAGGGTGACAATGCAATACGACAGGATCATATTACTCCAGATGATGTGGATGTCCTTGAAGAGGAGAATATTGTAAAACAACAATCTAGAGAAGGCGCACTTGATCCAAAAATTGCAGTTCAGATTCGTGGCCTTGTAAAGACATATCCTGGGATCAGAACAGGTTGTCGTCGTTTTTGTTGTTGTTGCTGCGCCAGGAAGACCCCACCTTCCCATGTTGTCAAGGTAAAGAACCTTTTACATCTTTTAGTTTTCATAAGAAAGTTGAAGATCAGAAGAGGACCCATTGTTGTGTGGTTCATGTGGAGGAGAGCTTGTGACAATTTACATATTTTCTTGACTCGGTGCATCTTCTTTTGTGTTTTACCTTATTATGTCATAAGAATTCTGTTTGGGAGAATGTTCTAGTGGATACGTTAGATCCCCTCTGTTTGATTGCTAGACTTCAAATTCAGTGCAGACACAGCATCTATGTATCAGGTTAAAATAATATAGTAAGCTCGTAACAATTCATTTATTGGACTTCAGGGTTTATGGGTGAACTTTCCAAAGGATCAGTTATTTTGTCTACTTGGACCCAACGGAGCTGGGAAAAGCACAACAATCAGTTGTTTAACTGGCATCTCACCAATTACTGGAGGAGATGGTAATAGTATTGAGTTCGTCAGTCTAAAAAATGCTGGGATGAAGTCAATAAGGATATGATAAGATTGTAATTTTGTTTGTTAACAGCATTGATTTATGACCATTCTGCCCGAAGCTCTGGTGGTATGGCAAATATTCGAAAAATTATAGGAGTTTGTCCACAGGTGACCTGCTCTAGCAATCTCTGTCTCTCTGTCTCTCTCTCTACACACACCACACACTCACACACACACAAGTTTCATAGTTTTAACTGTGCTGCAATAATCTATGAAAAAAAAAAAAAGGGACTATACTTAACTTGTCTGCTTCTCCTCTTCCTTATTAGTTTGATATTCTTTGGAGTGCATTGTCTGGGCAAGAGCACCTCCACCTGTTCGCTACTATTAAAGGCCTACCCCCAGCTTCAATAGAATCGGTATGTGCAACACTAACTTGATAGGGTATTTTACTTGTTACTTCTTTGCAAATGTTTGAACTGTAGGTATCACATTCATTTAGCTTTGTTCCCATGCTTCATGAGCTCGAGGAAGAATGACTGTTTAGTGTATAGTATGAATGCTCCCTCTTAAATGCAGGTTGCTCAGAAGTCATTGGCAGAGGTGAGACTCACCGAGGCAGCCAGAATGAGAGCTGGGAATTACAGTGGAGGAATGAAACGTCGCTTGAGTGTTGCAATAGCCTTTATTGGTGATCCAAAGTTGGTCATTTTAGATGAACCGGTATGGACATTAGAACTTTTTACCACATGAGTTTATCTACTTGTACAATTTATGAAATATAATTTATGATGTACAGACAACTGGTATGGATCCAATAACAAGAAGGCATGTATGGGACATCATACAGGATGCCAAAAAAGGGCGTTCAATTGTCCTAACCACCCATTCAATGGAGGAAGCTGACATTTTAAGTGACCGGATAGGAATAATGGCAAAGGGTAGGCTCCGTTGCATTGGAACTTCAATCAGGCTGAAGTCACGGTTTGGGACTGGTTTTATTGCTAGTATGAGCTTCAGTGGAAGCACCAATAGACAGAATCATGCATCTGTCAAGAAGTTCTTTAAATCTGTATGTTAATTATGAAATGGTTTGAACTTTTTCTTTTTATGCATACAAAGGTTTAACTTGGCTAAAGTTTTGACAGCATTTGGATGTTTTACATAAAGAAGAGAACGATGCCTTTCTGACTTTTGTTATTCCTCAGGAAAAAGAGGGGCTTTTGACGGTAATCATTTCTCTTTCCATTCAGTTTTATATCTTATAAACCTGCTTTTTCTTGCATTGATCTGATAGGACTTTGTCAAAAGCTCATGTTGCTCTATTTTATTTTATTTTCTTTCAGTCAGAGCTCATGTCGCTTTGCAATAGAGAAGAATGATACATTAAATCAATATGTTTTTAATTCTAGATGCTACTTATGGTTTTCGTTATCATTAAATGTGGTATGTGCAATTTTTACAACGACAACTGGTACAGCTCTGAGAATAAGAGTTGCTTGTATATATGCTCATTATTATGAAGTATACCTATTTCTGTCAAAAGAAAATCTTTTAACCTCCTGGTCCTAACTCCTAACTAAAGAAGTCTCACTTGGAACTTATAACTTGTCCAGAAATTTTTTGCGGAGCTTCAAGATAGGCAACATGAATATGGTATAGCAGACATCCAACTTGGTCTTACAACTCTTGAAGAAGTATTCTTGAATATTGCAAGGCAAGCTGAGCTAGAAGCTGCCATGGCTGAGGGGAGGATGGTTTCTCTCATTTTAACATCTGGAGCGTCAGTTGAGGTAAAGCACAACTTGTTCTTTATATTACAACTCTGGTAGCAACACACATTCACGGCGAATATAAGATCATTAATTAGTGATTTCATGTTTTCTTGTTAATGTATTACAATGATATTGCAGATACCCATAGGAGCCAAGTTTGCGTTGATTCCAGGAACAGAATCTGTACAGAATCCAAAAGGGCTTATGGTAGAAGTGTACTGGGAGAAAGATGAGCATGGTACACTCTGCATTGCTGGCCACTCACCTGAAACTCCAGTACCTCCTAATGTTGATCCCAACAGTTTTCATAGGACAGCAACTGGTGATTCACCCCCAAAGAAATCAGCACGTTAAAGTGGTACATTAATTTCTTTTACATTTGAGGATGGGCACCCCGAGATTGAGAGTGTTAGCTTTGATGTAGAGTTTTCACCCTTTTTCAGCTTAAGCTTTTAGGATCTGATTGTAGGAGGTCTAGGTTCAAAACCCCACTCGGGTTCTTCTCATATTATTATTATTCGTTTTCATGCCCCCTAGAATCAATCAACTCTTCATACTTGATTTAATATCATTTTTTTTTTCGCGCAACTTTGATGGCTTTGAAAACATATTGATATTGGGACCTGCATCATAATTCCATGGAAATTTTTTTAGCTCACAACTTGTGGAAGAAGAAATACATAGGCGAAACCGAGTACCAAATTGTCTCAAACGATGAAGTCCACCGCATAAAGCACAACAAACATGAAGATGCAGATAGAATCAGAATCAGTCACTATACAATACACTAGGAAGTAGGAATGACCACAATACCTTTGAGAAACCGTAGAATTTCGATAAAAAAATAAAAGAAGGGAGAATGGCCAGAAAGGACTCAAAACCAACAGTCTTTAGATTTAACGCACGATAGTAGAAGCATGAACCTATGATGTACATTCACTCATACACATCCCAAATGCAGACAAATCAGGAGAGGCTCTTAGCCCAACACAATCCTCTTAACTATATAGACCACGTTATGGTTTCACAACACTTTGAATCACACTGCATAAATCAAAAACTGAGATGAATATCTGCCGCTTTAATTGTAATGGACAACCAAATGTATTTGAGAATTCATCTTCTCCACTCTGCTTGGGTTGCCTTTCCTGCAAAATCAAAGAATAATAAGGATTACTAAAAATAGAAAATCATAAAATGTGGGTGTAAATTGAAACAATACATAGGAAATATATTTTTGAGGAAGTATATCGTCAAGTGACAAGTATAATAATTTTATTTTAACTTTGAGCTGAACTTCCTTTGGGAAAGGACGACAAAACAATTTGTATGTACTAAAACAGTAAGAATATGCACCATCAGTCCACATCAGTAAAGATATTAAAAGATCTTTTAAGAATTAACTCCACTGTAAATATGCAATATGTTTCCAAAAGTCACAGGGGGCAAATGAAAATTAGCCTGTGAAGAAGGTTAAAATCATACCATTTCCGTCTCGTGAGGCTGACAGAGATTTGTCGCCTTTATTTCCTCCTTTGCCACCTGATTGAACCAGTTTCTGTGTCCTTGGCGACTGTGAAGTGATTTTGCTATTAGTTGACGATGGCAGAGAATGGCGGCGAGTGGAGTTCACTTTTTCAATCTTCTCTGCCCCCTCTAGTCCGAGCCTAGGGGAGCCTTGTGCCCTCAGCTTTGCCTTTGCAGACTCAGTTGCTGCCATATAGCTTGGCAATGTTGGATTGCTTTGCAACCCATTCTCTGAACGTTCTTGTTTGGCAGGAGTTGAAGCCTTCTTGCTTGATTTCTGGTTGTCATTGCTTGTTAAATCTTCTTTTTGGCTCAAAACACCATTTGGGACAGGGATGTTTTCATCTTTTTTACTGCTCTCTGTTAATATCTTTGACTCAACTGCAGCTTCATCACTATGTGTATCTATATCTTTACCAGTGCCCTCTGTCAAAGGCTTCACATCTATTGCAGCTTGGTCGCCAGATAATAAGTTAAAGACCTCTTTGGATGCTGATGGTTCAGGAGTGATATCTGCATCAGGCTGATTGGACAGAGTCCTGATCGGCTCTTTCTTCATTTTCTCACCAGAATTATTTGTGAACCCTTCAAAAACATTATGACCAGAAGCACTTGATGCCTTTTCCAGATTCTGTTTGAGACTCTGAGCTTCAACTTCCGTCTGCACAGAGTTCTCTGCTATGGGAGTATGAACCTTTCTTAAGTTACGTTTAACCTTTTCAAGCTCAATTTGTGGATTTTCCTGCACTGGATCTGCTGGATGGCTGGAAACTTTCCTAAGGATACGTTTGGGTTTCTCAGATTCAGAGGTTGCTTGCCCCGAGGCACTTTCAACACTTGCAGCCGGAAGCTTCCGGATATTTCGCTTTACCCTGCCAGTTTGAGCATCCCGATACGTTCTCTGAGATTTTGAATCTGGAACTTTTCTTGGCTGGGGAACTGGTTTCCAAAAATGTGTTGCTGACCAACGTTCTAACCAGTTTGGAACTGAATTTGGATCTCCAGGTTCATAATGTAAACGCAGAGGCATCACAGTAGGTGAGAAAGCAAGAAGCTAAAAAGAAAAGAAAAAAACAAACTGT
Organism: Rubus parviflorus; assembly: GCA_029955375.1. Taxonomy (NCBI): domain Eukaryota; kingdom Viridiplantae; phylum Streptophyta; class Magnoliopsida; order Rosales; family Rosaceae; genus Rubus; species Rubus parviflorus. The sequence goes on from JARGGL010000009.1 coordinate 11,919,684, forward strand.
TACAACATGCCAACTTGAAATCATACAAATCAAGTACGACAGAGATGCTTATATGACAAAATTGCCATTCCATCCAGGTCATATTCTTTGAATATATTTGTTGTTCAAAATGCTGAACGTACCTTAACAATGAAAACATTAACCGACAGCTTTGCCATTTGAGTAGAGATATTAACTCTAACAGAATCCACTAGCTTGCCCTCCTGATGGACAATATACAAGAGGAATATAATTAAGGGTAGCACTAAGGAACCTAATCAATGTTGCCTAACTATATTTATCAATATTATGTAGTGAGTGAATCCACCAGGACATTTACCTATCATACAATTTATTTAGGAATTAGGATGGAGATAAGAAGGAATTTACAAGGTTCCTTGTTCAAAGATAAGAGTAATAACTAGTAAATGTTAATCGACCAAGTACCGAGGACATTTACCAGAGGCGTTACGCGGCATCTGTTTTGCACTTCAAGCCCAATATCAGACTGCCTGACTTGTCGTCCACGACTGAGTGCCTGTAGCTTGACAATTCCCAACATACTGCAAAGAGTAGCAACAGCTTGTCTCCTAACCAAGTGTCCACGGATAAGTGCCTGTAACCTTATTATGCCTTTGAGGGCCCAAAATGCGCGGCGAGCCTTCACATATTATACAAACATCATTGATTATTCAACTAATGTAAAACTCCATGGCACTAGACAAATCTTTAACAAGAGACTTACCAGATAACCCCTAAAGGCAGCCTGTGCCTTTGTTGCAGCTTGCTCTAGCCTGATTTTTTCAGCATCATAAACTGCATTTTGTGGCGTAGACCCTTGCGAATCTGTACTTTGACTTCCAGGCCCCCCTTCACCTAATACACTTGGAACTTCCTTGCTCTCCAATTCTAACCCTTTGTTGTTATCTGTAGTGTTTGTACTTTCATGAAAAGCCACAGGTGGATCTGAAGCAAATTCAGTTCCAGCTGCCCTGGCAACAACCACCACCTCTTTCTCATTTGAAATTTTCTACACACCATAGGCATAAGAATAGTATTTGTCTATGTTAATGATTCTATACAGATACAGAGAGTAAGTAAACTTCTGAAAATGAAGATACAGCTCCAATGTTAAGAATAAAAAATGAAAAATGAACTTCAAGAATTATGGAAACTTTTTAGAGTAAGGTGCCTGCATTTGGTTGGTTTTGAAGTGTACATTCTTACCTCTCTTCCTTTTGATAAATTAGGTTTTGATGATTTCTTCCCAAACAGAACAGTCTTGATCCATTTAGCCGGTGATTTGCCCATTGCAGGAAGGCCAAGACCACACAATCCTAAAGCTCGCTTTCTGCAATGTTCCATATGATCACAATTTAAATATACATAAATTACCAATTGAAAATTGAAATAGAGCCACATTAGTGCAATGCAATCCCAGAAAAATGAGAAATAATCATATAATGCAATGAAATTTTCCAGAACCAAATATTGTAAGAGCAAATCTCTGTAAATCTGGATGCTTATGATAACACCAGACTATGTTGTACTACTATGAGGTATTAACTTCAGACAATCTAAAATGACATTTTTTTTTTTTTCTGTTTTAGCTTAGTTCAATTCTGTGGTAATTACAAACTAATGAGATATCAATATCTAAGAACTACATGGATCAAAGTACAGAGAGAGAGAGAGAGAGATCCTCAAAGCATTTTGCTTTTGATCTTAACCATTAACCAACATACCTGAAGTTTCAAACTTGAAACCATTAACACCTTGGAAAACAAGAACCAGGCGGCAAAACATAATTCACATTTGATCTATTTGAGCAATTCAATGTTAATGCCAATTAAAATGACATAGCAAGAAACAAATTTACATGCCCACAAATGGTATCAATATATCACACAAACATGCCCAGAAAAGAAACAACTAAGCAATTACAGCATACCCAGTTAGAAACACAGAGAGGAAATCTACCTAGAAATTCCAAAACCCACAAGATCTTAGAAGCTTAATAAATTGCAAGACATAAATGAGGCTGAGCTACCCCAGATCTGAAACTTACTTACCAAATGTAAATCCCTAATCTACTATTCCTGCAAAACATAAATCTCAAACGATCAGACCACAATAACAACACCACCCAGAAAATAAAGAAGGAAACTTTCTGAAAGATTTAGAGTGTGGGGAAGGAAATGTACCATGAGTTAGTGAGAGTGAGCCAAACCCAGAAGAAAGTGATCTAAATAAACAAAAATAAAAACTATAAAGCTCCGTCCTTTGCTAAACTCTCTCTACTCTCAGACTGATGCCCAAAAAATAAAACTGAATTTGAAAAATTGGTGACTGGGGGAATGATGTTAGGTGTCGGAAGGTGTACCTTAAAGAAATTTAAGCTCCTTAACGATTGGCCACCTTATCTCGATACATTGTATTATTTTGACTATTCAAATCGACGGTTCAAACAGAAAGCTTACGGTGGACATGAGCGTAGGCAACTGTTGGGTTGGAATAAAGAAGGATGCGTTGGCAGTCCCCAGTGCAGTTGAGCCAGTTAGCTTCCTTCGGAACCAAGGGTGCAGAGTCTTTATTTATTCCCAAGCATGGAGGAAATTACATTGGTGCCCTCGCAACAGAAAATGGGATCCTAGGCGCCATTAGGCGCGTGTTTGATCGTAGCCGTAGATATGGGCGGCAGAGGTCTTTGGGGAGCGGTGGGATGAGTGATGACTACACTCTTTATGGTCACGGAGTGCAAATGCAGGAACCCAGTCATTATGGTCATCAACATCCTCAACTTCTTTTTACCAAAACGACCTTCATTAAGGATTTAACGTTATGTAACACCACCAACAATCAAAACGTATAATTTTTTTATTTTTTTTTATAAATATATTGTGGTTTCTCCGTTATAAATTATAAATAATTGCTGGATTGCCGGGTGGGCCGAGAGCCCATTTAATTGGTGGGACAGTGCTGTTTTTTTAGATACGGGGGCACGGGGCCTTGACCCAACCTCTATTTTCCCATTCCTAATAATGTGTATGTACGAGTCTACATAAGTGGACAAGTCATTGTAGTAAAAGAAAAGATAGAAAGAGTCTTTACATACAATTAACGTGCAATGTTAGTGAGAAAAAAATTGAAATTTGGCGTTGATGGTGAAAATTGTAACATTGAAATTTCACTAAAATTAAAATTTGACCAAAACGCATGGACACTATTTTAAACCTAAAACGAAAGAACAATAAGATAAAAAAAAATTAAAATAAAAACACTAGGAGCCTCTTTTTCTCATTTAACCAATAGTCTCTTTCACTTTCCTTCATGAAGAAAGTTTGTTTTACAAAACTCAACTACCACATTGAATGCTTATTCCCACTAAAAGCATTGTAAAGGCATAATAATCAAATTATTTGATGTATGAAAAAATAAACTATGCTATTTGAAATCTTACTAATAATATCCATTCTAAAATAAACTATGTACATATAATTTGGAAATACAACAACATGATGCAACTCTATTTCATTTCGGCCCAACGGGCCAAGAAAATGCATACAATAATGGATTCCCAGCCCATTAAAAATCAAGTCCGACCCAAACCCTAAAAAAGTTAAAAACCACTTTCGTCTATCTACTTTGCCAACCGCAAAATCAGTTTTAACGGCAAGCGATTTGAAATTCGAAATTCGAATCCATCAAAGCAAAAAGGACTGGGTCCCATGCAGCGCCAGCCGTTGGAGATCGTCATCATAGGCCATTGTTTACTCCAACCCATATCCGTTGTCCACGCGTCCACAACGTTTCGCAATCACGTCCGCTGGATCTCACTACTTCAACCAGTCAAACTCCCCAAAAGAATAGTCTCGCTGACTGAACACCCTGCAACAAGTAGCGTTTGAACACGTGGCAAAATAAACTAGAACTGGGCGCAGCAGAGCGCGAGTAGGTGATTTGTCACGCCGGGAGCGTGTAGGGAAATTTGGAGTTTTCTGTGAGGCATCCTACACAGTTTCCCGCCCAAACGATAATTGGTCAAAAATTAGGAAAAAAGTAAAAAGAAAATAAAATTGAATATAAAGGAAAGCCAGTCGGTGAGTCCCTTCACTTGGCTATATACAAGAAAAGGAAGAAGAAGAGGATATAGAGCAATCAATTAATCAAACTGAATCAAATGGAAGAGCCCCAATCTGCCCAGTCTGCTCAATCTGGTGAGATGTGTTTATGTGTATATGGTGATTTATTTATTTCTTTGTTTGTGAGATTATCTGTGAAATTGGGGCTTAGTTTTGTATGCGTTTCAGGGAAGCTTCTTCGCTACGCCCTGCGATCGGGGACTAAACCCAGGGAGGAGAAGTCACCGGTGGCCGCCGCCGCCGAATTGTCTAACCACTCTGCGCCGAAGAGGTATAATTGGATTATAATGTGTTGGGTTTATGTTAATCGGTCAATTTCACTTGCTATTGGATTCTGAGAAAATCGATATTAAATTGTGGACCCATAATTACATGTACAAGTACAGTGAACAGTTTCAATTTGATCTGGATAGAAAAAATCGACTGTTTTGGTTGCGAATTGTTTCCACAGTATGACCAACATGATAATTGTGATGCAAGCCACAGTATGAGCAATGTTTAATGCTTTTGTGTTTTTACAATGTTTCATGGGCAGTTTAAACAATTGACTGTTGGGGAAATCAAGCTATACCTTTCTCCCATGCTTGTTTATTTTGTGCATAGTGGTCTCACTACCTAGTTCCCAATTCATTTCTCTTTCTTTCCAGTGCCTGTTTATTCCCTGCAAAGTCGTTCTGCCTTGAAAACATATTGAATTTTATGTGGGATGTCTATTCTTAGGGGAAGAGCTGCATCAAGTGTGAGCAAAAGCGTGGGTGTTCTTGATCTCTCTGGGAAGGACAAGCCTGCCAAGCCACCCAGAAGGCTCTCTATTCCCAACAAATCGGCTGCCACTCCAGCTCCGAAACTGGGTGGCAACATCACTCCAATATCTGAGGCTAGATCAAGGAGGTCTGTCAAAAGCGAAACACCTGCTTCTGATGCTTCTAGACTCACAAGTCGGAAGAAGTTCAGTATTCTGTCCTCAGAATCATACTGGCTTTCACAGATTAAGCTGTCTGAGGCTGCTGGCAAGCACTCAGTTTCACTGGGGTTTTTCAAACTTGCCTTGGAGGCAGGATGTGAGGTACAACTAATTAATCCCAGTTTCCAATTCCCTATTTCAGCACTTTTTAGATGGAACAGGTAGTTGCATATCCATGCTAATACTTTCAAGCTATGAACACATGTGTTTAGAATTTGTTCATATGTTTTTGATGTATCAAAATATGCAAGAGCTAATTATGACCACTCTTTTCTTCTTTGAACTATGTCAAACCCAGCCGCCTCTACAGCGAATGCGGGATGAGCTAAAAACCTATGCACTTCGTCATAAACTCGGTGACCTTGCTGACCTCGCCGTCCCTCTGAAAGAATTGTTTGAGAGATACAGTGTTGTAGAAAACGAGCAGTTGCAGGTCTCCGAAACCTGTTCTCACGTACCTGAAGAGGGGACTCGGTCTTCTGATGAAGATGCCAAGAGCTCTTCATCTACAATGGGAACTAGGAAACTGAAACCCAAGTCACTGAACACTGATGCTGCTCAAGTTTCTCCAGTCAAAAACAAAGCCAAGAAGGAGATTACTCAGAAAAGCATCCCTGCAACCAGGACTAGGGCATATGTGGCAAAGAACTCTCCAGCTTCAGGACCTGTTTCTGACTCTGGGGTGCGCAGATCAACAGCAAATAAATCGCAGAAGCCAATTAAGCAAGAAGCAAAGAATGAAAAGGATAGGAAGAAGCAGGGGAATAAATCTGCTGTTGAACAAGGCAAGTGTATCAAATTATTACATCTGCATTTTTTCTCTGTTCTATGTGTAGTTATCTTGTACTTAAGTGCCCTGTGACATTATCTAATGATTTGATGTTGTTGCAGGCTCAGTTAGCCCTACATCTGCAGAGGAAGCACTCAATGAGAACAAAGAAAATGAGGTGTGTACCCAACTTTAGTTTCTTAGTACCTAAAACAAACATGTTTATTGCATCTGCATCTGGTTTTGTTTCTTTTCTTTGTTTTTTGTGTCATTCTCTCGGGTTTTCATTGACACTCTTTATGGGTTTTCTGCAGGATGTTGCCTCAATGGAGGAGATCAGTTTGACTGAAGTCGCATAAACAAACATATTACCCAAGAAACTAAATCAATTGCATTCTCATACTCCTGTTGGGTCTGTCTTCAGTGTTTTTTTGTGGAGGATTCTTATGTATAGAAGAAGATTTTAGGTGAAAGTTTTCAGTCTGTCTGGTGAAACCATTTTATTTGCGTGTCCTTGGTTTAAACTGGGGTTGTTTGTTTATTGTTATTCAACTGCTGGTGATTTCGATTGTACTGAACTGCAAAGTTATCTATAGTGTCTAAGTTATCTATAGTGTCTATTCTTCATCGCTATCATGTTGGGTTGTATTTTCAAGGTATCAGATGCTGATATGAATCTCCAGTAGTTCATGTTCATATTCATTTGAAAATCTGGGCTAGCATCATTGATGCTCAACTCTGCTCTAGTGCAAATCCATGAGGCAGTGTTCAAACCAGTGAAAAATCTGATGAAAAAAAATCAGTGTTCAAAAATACAAACAAACCCATCAGTGCTAGGCATTGTGTATTCGCGTTTGGGACTTTAAATTTTTTGATTGTTCAAGCCAATAACATTTCTTGCACCCAAAATACGAATTATATTTAGTACTCTACATGTATTCTATACATTTTGGTGCTTGTGACATGAGCCAAAAAAAAAAAACTTTACTTATTGGATTACAACTTTCCCTGCAGTACTAGGCATAAACCATTGCTGTCTTTCAGCTTCCCCATCTCTCAAACTAAACACTCCTGAGTTATCAACTCCACCTTCATCATCAGTGAAGTAGATGCAGTTAGGTCTAAAATCCATGGCCTTAAACGCTGCTACCGAGTGGTTGTGTCCCAAGAATATTGTCCACTTGCCCAAATCTTTGGTGCGGCACCAGTGTCTTTCATCGTACCTGTAAACTTCAAAACTTCTAAGGTTATCGTCGTACCATTGTTCTTCATGCCGTAAAAAATAGTTCGTCCCCGAAAAGCTTTTCAGCATATGTATCTCTCCTCCTAGGCTCACTAAATAAACCTTTCCACCATTAAAGAAACAAGGTGGTACAAGTTCGTTACGATTCGGTGAATCGCAGCACACAAGGCTCCCCAATTCATTCACTGCAACCAACTCCTCGTCCGTGGGGGCAAGAACGTCGTCGTAGTAAGTCCCATAATCTTGTAACATTGTCCATTCCTTGTCACCATCTTCGTAACAAAGTAGCTTTCGTTTCTCTCCCAAGATTGCCAGGACTCTATAGTCTCTTGGGTTGCGTAATGGGTCTGCGGACAGTATGGCTTTGTGGACGGCGCCGTTTTTGGGGAGCTGTGGGAGGTTGTTGATTCCGTGACCGGTGAATGGGTTGAGGAGAGTGAGTGATGAGTTTCGATGGTCCAACAGGATTAGCCAACCTGCTGAGAATCCACATATGGTTTTTCCACGAGCATCCTCGCCTAGTTCGAGGGAGTGGACTTGGTTGGCGGAGACATTGAGGAAAGATGTTTTGATGCAGTTTTTCTCAACGTCTCCGCAAACGGATTTGGCCAACCGAGTCCGCCAACCAAGTTCACTCGAGGTGGAGAAGTTGGTGTGGTGGTGTTGTTGTTCAGAGTGGTCCTGGTTGGGAAGCATTAGCCATGGGGAGTCTTCAAAAAGGGGTTTGAAGCGAATAATGTTGTTTACCATGTTGAGACTTGAGAGAGAAGGGAAAAGATCGAGAACATAGAAAGGATTGACGTAAACTTGAAGATCGATCTGAAGCTATATTTATATAGTCATACATTTTACATACGAAAAGGATCAAGGAACTTCCTACTACTACTGGGAATCGGAGTCCGGACTGTGACGGACGTTATGCCTATGTGGAAAGCCAGTCTTGTGCAGAATCGGTCTCCTCCAGCATTTAGGATTGGTACAAGTTGTCAAGTTCAATGTTGACGGGCTATTGATCTCATGGATTATTATTGACGGGAGTAGTAACTCAAGCCGAGCCGGTGTACAATTACCATTTTGTCCCGGTGTACAATTATCATTTTGTCCTTAATTCACTGTTAATTGACAGTTCTGCCATTGATCGAATAAAACCTTCTCCAGCTCTTCTCCTCGCACACTCTGTCTCTGTCTCTCTAAACTCCTTCGAAACCCTAATCTAACCCACCATCCTTCTCATCCTCGATTCGGTCTTTCATCTTCGAACCCAAACAAAGAAACCAAATTTTGTGTTCGAATCCAGATTTCTTCGAACCTAAAAGGCTAAAACCCGAACAAAGCGTGAGCGAGCTCAGTGCCCAGCGATACATTTCCAGAAAATTCTACTTTCAGACCCCATATCGTTCTTGATTACATTTTCAAGATACGGTACTACTTCCTTTTAATCTTTCCGTATTGTTTGTTTTTATAAATTTGAAGTCTTTTCAATCTTGCATGGCTTATAGGTATGAACTTTTGTTGCAGATCTAGGTTTGTGTAATTTGATTCTTTCTGGGGCTATTCGCTATTGACGGTAAAAAGAACGATTAATTGATGACTTTAGGTGAAGAGGGTCTAATTGGTTTATAATGAATACCTGAATTGCCTGCAAATTGTAATTTTGAATTGAAATCGTCATACTCAAATTGTAATTTTGAATTGAATTGTAATTGGTCTAATTGGTAGAGCGGCATACTATTATTTGTAATCGTCATATTCTTTGTTCTATGGATTTGTTGTAGTATTGGTTTGATTTGTTTCTATGAACCTTTTGTTACTTCGTTTAGGTTCATTATTGGGTTTTCTTTGTTTTGGGATTCTGGGGTCATTTGCTATTGATCTGGATTATGGTTCATTGTCATAAACTCTGTTCTGTATATGAACAATTCTGGGTTTTCTTGTCAAATTTTCTTTTTGGTTATTTTTGTGATGATAATCTTTTGCATTTGTCCAAACTGTCTTTTTCACATGTATGGTTCTAATTGTTTTCCTAGACCACAATTCAACGGTTTCAAAATTTAAACCGAAATCACTGTTTCAGTGGCAGTTCCACTTCCTTGGTTCAATTATGATTGTGAATTGTATGACTGGACACGTATTGATTATTTGGTTGTATTTGATCACGTCATTTGGGAGGTTGATGAAGTTCGGGTGAAGTTTGTGTAAGCGGAACGGATATCCGAAATCGAGTTTCGATAACCGATTCGAGTACAATTGGACGGAGGTAACTACGAAACCTCAAATTAGAAATGATCATATAATTTTTAGAATGTCTGCCCAAGTAGATCCGTGATGAGCGTCCGTAGTAATTATGGAAATATTGTTAGGAATGATAAATTTGAATTTGGTGGTTGATTGTGCAATTTGGTGGAGAGGTGCGCCAGCGACGAGCAGTAGCAAATTGTTGCCAATTAACTATATTTTGGTTGTGTACTTTTTTATTTGTAGATTGAGAATCAAGTACATAGTAATGGGTGGCAAAAGTGGAGCTGAATTTTATATGTACATTTCATGTGTGTAACTTAAACTTGCTAAACAAAACATCATAACACTTTCGATTTCCTATATAATTTAAGTACTTTCTAAATTTCTAATATGTTTTTAGTACTTTCTACATTTTTTAAATGTTTTTAAACCCGCAGCATCGCGTGGACATCTTTGCTAGTTATAACGAAGCAACAAAGGGGATAAAAAATAACAAAAAAAAAGCCAGATAGTTTAAATGAAAAAGTAATAATTAACCCATGACAGGTAAAAGCCCACGGCCCACCAGCCGAACCAAGCCCGCCAGACCAGCTAACGGCCCTATCCAAGCTCGCCCAACCCTCTGGGCTCAAGTCCGGCCAGTATCGTAAGGTTGGCCCGACTTCCCCGGGCCTTAGTTGTATAAAGCAGTGATTGGGCTAAAATATTTAAGCCCGTCCCACTGGACTCATGTCGAAAAGAAAAGGATAGATTAAATGAAAAATAAAGTAAAAATTAGCCCATCAAAGGTAAAAGTCCGAGGCCCACCAGTCAGCTCCAAGCCCACCCCACAAGCTCGAGGCCCGATCCATGCCCGCCCACCCTCTGGGCTCAAGTCCGGCCCGTATCGTAAGGTTGGCCCGACTTCCCCGGCCCTTTGTTGTATAATGCGGTGATTGGGCTAAAATATTTAAGCCCGTCCAGCTGGACTCAAGTCGAAAAAAAGAAAAGATAGTTTAAATGAAAAATAAAGTAAAACTTAGCCCATCAAAGGTAAAAGCCCGCGGCCCACCAGTCAGAAAAGACCCCACCCGACAAGTTCGTGGCCCAATCCAAGCCCGCCCGAACCTCTGGGCTAAAATCCGGCCCATATCGTAAGGTTGGCCCAACTTCTTCGGCCTTTTATTGTTATTGTGCTAAAATATTTAAGCCCATTGTATTTTTAAAATATTAATTTGAATCAAATATTATTGGGCTTCAGGCCCAAATTATTTTAAAAATATTAATCTGGGCCAATTTTTAATGGGCTTCAGGCCGAAGATTGATGCGAAAGCATAAAACAGGGCCGACTTGAATGGGCTTCAGGCCGAAGATTTTAAAAAATTCATTTTGGGCCGCTTTTTAATCGACTTCTGGCCCAAGTTATTTTAAAAATATAAATCTGGGCCGAATTTTAATGGGCATCAGCCCAAGTTTTTTGAAATATTAGCTGGGCCTAATTTTAATGGGCTTCGGGCCCAATATTTTTTAAATAATTGTGGGCCGATTTTTAATGGGCTTCAGGCCTTGTTTTTTGAACTTTTAGCTGGGCCTAATTTTAATGGGCTTCAGCCCAAATTATTTTGAAAATATAAATCTGGGCCGAATTTTAATGGGCTTCAGGCCCAAGTTTTTTGAAATTTTAGCTTAGACTAATTTTAATGGGCTTTGGGCCCAATATTTTTTGGAAATTATTGTGGGCCGATTTTTAATAGGCTTCAGGCCCAAGTTTTTTTAAATATTAGCTGGGCTTAATTTTAATGGGCGTCGGGCCCAATATTTTGTGGAAATTATTGTTGGCCGATTTTTAATGGGCTTCAGGCCCTTGGTTTTAGAAATATTAGCTAGGCCTAATTTTAATGGGCTTCGGCCCAAGTTATTTTAAAAATATGAATCTGGGCCGAATTTTAATAAGCTTTAGGCCCAAGTTTTTTGAAATATTAGCTGGGCCTAATTTAAATGGGCTTCGGGCCCAATATTTTTTGGAAATTATTGTGGGCCGTTTTTTAATGGGCTTCAGGCACTTGTTTTTTGAAAATTTCAATCTGGGCCGAATTTTTATGGGCTTCTGGACCAAGTTATTTTTGAAAATACAATCTGGGCCAATTTTTAATGGGCATCCTGCCCAAGATTTTTCTCGAAATTATTTAACTGGGCCGATTTTAATGGGCTTCAGGCCCAAGATTTTGGAAAATTTTATTGTGGGCCAATTTAATTGGCTGTAGACCCAAGATTTTTGGAAAATATTTAACTGGGCCGATTCTTAATGGGTTTCAGGCGCAAGTTATTTTGTAAATATTAATCTGGGCCGAATTTTAATGGGCTCAGCCCAAGTATTTTTGGAAAATATTATATGGGCCTATTTTTAATGGGCTTCAGGCCCATGATTTTTGGAAAAATTATTAAATTGGGCCGATTTTTAATGAGCTTCTAGCCCAAGTTATTTTGTAGATATTAATCTGGGCCAAATTTAATGGGCTTCAGGCCCAAGATTTTTGGAAAATTATTAAACTGAGCCGATTTTAATGGATTTCAGGCCCAATATTTTTGGGAAAATATGAAACTGGGCCGCTTCTTAATGGGCTTAAGGCCCATGTTTTTTTTAAATTATTATTAATCTGGGCCGAATTTTAATGGGCGTCAGGCCCAAGGTTTTTGGAAAATCTTATCTGGGACTATTTTAATGGGCTTCGGGACCAAGATTTTTGAAAATTTTATTTAAGCTGAATTTTAATGGGCTTCAGGCCCAAGTTATTTTGAAAATATTATTGAAGGCCGAATTTTTATGGGTTTCAGGCCCAAGGTTTTCTGGAAATCATTAAACTGGGCCGATTTTAGAAAATATAATTTTGGTAATTCTCCAAAAAAAAAAAATTCTGGTAGATTTTTAATGGGCTTCAGGCCCAAGATTTTCTGGAAATCATTAAACTGGGCCGATTTTAATGGGCTTCGGGCCCATAGTTTTGGAAAATTTCATTCTGGGCCTATTTAATGGGTTTCAGGCCCAAGTTAATTTGGAAAAATTATCTGGGCCTATTTTCAATGGGCTTCACGTCAAAGATTTTTGAAAATGAATTAAACTGGGCTGACTTTTAATGGGCTTCTGGCCCAAGTTGTTTTGTAAATATTAATCTGGGCCAAATTTTATGGGTTTCAGGCCCACGATTTTTGTGAAATTATTAAACTGGGCCGATTTTATTGGTCTTCTGGCCCAAGTTATTTTGAAAATATTAATCTGGGCCCAAGTTTAATGGGCTTTAAATAAAAAAATTTAGTAAAAATTAGCCCATGAAAGGTAAAAGCCTGCGGCCCACCAGCCAGTTCCAAGCCCGCCACACCCTATGTGCTCAACTCCGGCCCGTATCGTAAGGTTGGCCGGACTTTCCTGGCCTATTGTTGTATAAAGCAGTCATTGGGCTATGATATTTAAGCCCGGCCCGCTGGGCTCAAGTCGAAAAAAAAATGGTTTAAATGAAAAATAAAGTAAAAATTAGCCCGGCACATCCTTTCGTTACTTCTTCTTCTTCTTCTTCTTCTTCTTCCGCTGATTCTCTCTTTTCATACCCACTACCTCCTCCGCCCACTGCCCATTTCTCAACGTCGCAACCTTCCGTAACCATGAATGGTCTTCTCTGTTAAAGCTCGCTAAAACCCCAAGACCCGAACCAAACCGGTTAATAACCCAACTGGGTCTTCGACCCAATGAACAGTTTCTTCTCCAATGTAGTTCCAATCCGGTCACCGACTAAGCAATTAGCAATGCAACTCTCTGAGTCATTTTATCGAACACATTGCGGACAACAAAAACTACATGATTTTGACTTGTAATATTTAAGAGTCTAGCCTCCTCTCAGCTTGACTCGAATAAAAAATAATAATAATAAATGAATCAAGTCTTTGTTAAAAATAGCAGAAATGCTGTTGTAGTAAAAGTACCCTTTTTCTTTAGAATACCAAATAAAGTTCATAACAAACCAATGCAAATTGATACACAACATTCTATTTTACATGAGCTTAACCACCAAGCAATGTGGCAAAGACATAATTAAAAGACAACAATCCTAAGAGTCATAATCTGCGAGGAAAATATTGAAATACAGGATAACTGTTGACAAGTTTGCACAATGATTCTCATACTAGCAATGCTACTTATAGCATACCTCCAGACATATTCAGACTGCCCTGCAAGCACCTCATGAAAGAGTTAGTCTGCTGTCCAACTCTGTTCCACGATTTCCCTCACTCTTCGATTGTACTCACGCTTGTTCTCGCTGAACATGCGAGCAGCTTCTGAATTTGCAGGAGAATTTGGATTGGGATCACATAGTAGTGACTGCAATAAGCAAATGAAAGATTTAAAGTCTTAAATCTCTAGCACTAAAAGTTTTTCAATTCATAAAATGGTCTACACATATCTACATTCACGTGCAGTACTATTTGTAGGTCTACACATTACACCACCAACTTGGAGCAAAGATAATGAACTAGACTTCCTTGAACAAAAAGGACCAAAAAAAAAGCCCTTTAGCTCCAAGTCTATGCTATATGCAATTGCAACATGTATGGATACCTACCTGCTTTGTGATTTCATTATTATAATGAAGGAAACAACAATGCTATCCACACAATCAACCATACCTGGATAGACGTGAGTATAGCTGCCACGTCATATATAGGACTCCACTGATTTTGCAAAATATCCAAACAAATACTTCCATCTGCATAAACTGACCAATTTTGAAAGAAAAATTGAATTTGAATCAGGCGCCATATGAGAAGCATTTAACATGAAGCAGATGCTACTGCCAAGATAGGTTGTCCAACTTACTATTTGGATGAAACATTCGAGAAACAAATCGCACTGTTGGTGGTTTGTTTGGATAATCTTCTGTGAACTGAAGAGTCAACTTAAACGTGCCTGCATAGATCATTAATGTGGATATTAATGGAGTTAAGGTTATTTGACAGAAACATGCATACATTGTCATGTCATGACCAGGACAAAAAAAAAACAAACCTATGAACCTAACAAACAAGAAGGTTATTAGTTATATGATTATATCAGATTTTTATCCAAAATTTTATTATTAGAAAGCAAGAACTTTTAAGAACTTAGTCAAATGATAGAACATGACATTTGATTCATTTATGCGCAGGGTACAATTTATCTATGGGTCAACTTATTAAAAGTAAATTTGATCTAATTAGGGCCACTCTCCATTATTACTTTTCTGCTTATGCAACATGAGAAGTATGATTTAGCAAACAGTAAGAACTAGACTACTAGTTGGAGCCACAACATTGTTTTTGAAGCTGAGACACCTTAAGTGTTGGAAATACCAATCCTGAAACACTCTACCTTCATAATGAATACACATAATGAATACACTTATAATGCAGATTGCTCCCAAAGTAGCCAGGCATGAAAGTCAATGATAAAAACAATTGGTTACTAATTTAACCACCATTTTTAATATTTATGAAACAATGCCTGCCAAACCAATCAAAAAGCTAAAGATTTATAATTCCACCCAGAGAACAGTGCAAACGTGAAAATAACCAAACAACAATAACAAGCAGCTTGTACAACAAGAAGAAAATATAAACTCATAGCTTACATAAAACTACAATGCATTTGCTATTTAACTCTAGTGGAACACAAGTTCCATGCATGATGTTCATCTTCATCCAAGAATGTAAAACTAAAAACAAAGTAACTGAACAAAAAGCTTTAGCGAAAGGATTAACTGACCTCCATCCCAAGGAGTATCATCAGGACTGCAATCCAAACCAGACAAGAAAGGAGAAATGGCTTATCCAACCGTACTTAAGCATAATGAAAAATGAATAATTATTGTTACGTAATGTAAGAGAACAGAATAGCAGATTCTTTTTTATGCATTTCATATATCCAACTCACCCAAATATCACAGCGTTCCACAGCATTATATTGTTGTCTTGGGGTGCTCCACTAATCCCTGCGGGTGGGTCCTGTTGCAGCCTCTTGAAGTCTCTCATCAGCCTCTTCCTTGCAGGAGTCGACATTGCTAGTTCCCTACCGCCTACATATCAAAGTAATCACCAACAAGAAAATCAACCCAATTCAGCAAGTGCTTTCAAGATAAATGCACAAAAGACTTCTACTTTTATACACCAAATTTGCATACAACTGATTGGGCGAATAACAAAACAAATATGTTCCATGAAAGACAGAATTACCGATACAAATGCTTTAAATTACCACATAGATGCTTAAGGTGAGTCGGATATACACAAAAACAAAGTTCAAGACCTTGAAACCCAGCTCAAACATTAGAAATTTCACTTGAATTAAGCAACTTTATAGATGTGTACAGCTTTAGCATGCAAGATGACCCAGAGAATCATCTTTCCTTAATCATTTGGCACTGCGATAAACCCTAATTCGCATTCTAACTACGGATACCAAAGCGACCATGGAATTAATAAAGCTACCGACTTGACCCCATCGAAACACAAAATTCGAATCTTTTTCCTCAAACCCTCGTAACCCACCTCATAATCAATCAATTTGAGGATTAAAATGGGACAACGGAACAGAAAACAAGAGAAACTGAATACAATTTGATGGAAATTCTGTTTACCTGGAGCTCCTCCGAATCTCCCAGAGGTCTCGATCCGAATCGGGTTGTTGGTTCGGACGCGTTAAGGCGATCAAGGAAGGGTTTATGGAGGTGGGTTTTGATCAGATCGAAACCATTGGGTTTGGGCGCATAGGAACACAGAGGAGCTAGCTAGAGAGAGAAGGGAGGAGTTTGTTTCGTTTTTATAGGGGGGCTTGTAACAACGAATGTGAATGGAGAGAATTTGGAGATGTGGTTGGGTCTGTCTACTCAGCAGAGGTCCCTACTTGGCTAGTTGGCCTCTCTCTCTCTGTCTTTACTCTTTATCAGCATTTTCTCTTTCGCACAAGTGAATGGAGGAAAAATCTCTACCTTCTTCTTTTTCTTTTCTTGTTCTTCTTCTTTTTTTCTTTTTCTTTTTGGCGTGAGTTTCCTTTTCTTCCTTATTTATCTATTTATATTCTTTCCATGGCTTCGTGAGTTTGCTACCAGAAAATCGGGGGCTACCATTCTGATTTTCTGATAGTACTTATTTCAGTGTCATGATCAAAATCGTTCATTTTTTTTCCATCACTCTTTAAAATGCATTTTTATGAAATAATCAAATTCAATCGAATATCGTTATTTTCTCGATCACCCTTTGCGACTCTACTTGTGTATTTGATTTGCTTGCTCGAGTCTAGGCATTAATTCTATCTTCATTGGCTCATACCCAAGGTAGGGTTAGATCGAGCACGAGTAGGGCATCAAAGCACATGACCATGGAACAAGCAATTTGATGATGCATCATAGTATCGATCTTTGCCTGAAGTAATTACTTGAATTAATATTACAAATTAACAAATATTCCAAAAAAAAAAATTAAAAAGTCTAGAACATATATATCAACTCTTGTGATCTTCACTGGGAGATGTAGATGCACTCTTGTGGGTGGCAAACGGCAATGAACTAGGTGGCTGCAGAAACATCAAACTCCCGGACTGTGAAACATTCGCGGATGAAGAAGTTGGTTTGTTCAAATAGCTTGTTGCACATCCATTAATATTATTTCCTTTAATTGCTGTTTGCAGATAAGAAGAAGCAGTAGTACCACCACTGCTACTATTTCCTGGAAAGTGCTCACCCCATTTCAATTTCTGAGCCATGATGTTATTGAAGTGATCTCCACCTGCAGCATTGTTCTGATTATTATTGCTACTTCCACTCCCACCAGTAATATTACTACTACTGCCAATGATTGATGTAAGTGCGGCTGCTAGGGCAGATTGGAAACTTGGGTCTGCTGTGATTGCCTTTGTTGCAGCCGCAATAGGATCCGGTAACTGAAACTGTTGAGGAGTTGGACTGTTCTTCTGCATGTAGTTTTGGTATATACTGTTTTGCACAGGCTGCTGCTGCCTTCCAAGAATAGCGTTCTTGTTGTTGTAGGGTAATTGGGTCCCATTTCCATAGGAAAGGAACCCATTGTTACTCCATGACATGGTGTTGTTGGATTGATCAGAAGAACCAAAGTTGAGGCTGGTTTGAGGGTATAGTACTTGGTGAGAAGAATTTAAAGTTGATGAAGCAAATTTGTTCAAGTGGGATGAGGAAGAAGAGGATGGGTTTGAAGTGAGGTCCAAGGTGATTGTTGGGAATGAAGATGACATGGAAGAGTTGGGTATGTAGAATCTCGATCTCGAGTTATCTGAAACATAATAATTGTATCCGTGGAGGTCAGCAGCCGTAGTTGTGGCCCCGACGGAGGGGTTCAGGCCAGGTCGGGACGAGCTGGATGATGAGCCGGACAACAGCATGGAAACGGCGGCTGAGGTGGTGGAAGCCATGGCGGTGGCTGACATTGGAAGTGGGTGATTATGTGTACCTTCGTATGTGGTGATTAAGATGGACATGTCATCCGCACATCTTTGAACCTGAAATTAATTGCAAATCACGAAATATGTACGTTAAACATGCGTATCCATTATTGATATAATGTGAATTATATTTTCAGACCACATTATGCATTATATACATTTCATGTGACATGACGGTGTACGTAAGAATTGTTAATTACCTGTTTCCTTACAGGACATGATGGTGCAATGGTGCAACGATAGTATGCTCTAGGGCAAGGGTTTCCTTTTGCAATCTTCTGTCCATATTTCCTCCACTGGCATCCATCATTCATCTGTACGTGTCCAAATTCAATCAAATATTTTGTCAATAAACTCTCCAATATATATGCATGGAAAATATTAATTATGAACTAATTAATCAATATCATTGCTCAATAGTCAATATATAAACACTAACCGTTGGGGTGTCGCATCTAGCTCTGACCGAAACCCTAGCTTTCTTAGCTGGGTTCTGCTGCGCAACTTCATCTTCTACTATACTTCTCATCGTCTTGAGAACTTTCTTCGGCGGCCATGTCTCACCTGCTTCTTCCTTACGCACGTCTTCAACGCTGCTTGCAGGGCTTGGGTTTGACAAAGGCACCTGGTCAGTTGTAGTACTACTTGATTTAGGTGCTTCATATTTGCAGTCTAGCCCCAAAGACAAGCTTTTTTCATCATCTGTCTCATTTTGTTTCCCTACTTGAGTACTAGGGCTTTTGTTCTTTTCCTCGGCCTTTTTGGATTTGCGGGCAAAAGATCCGAGGCTGAGGGAGACAAGCTGCTCAGATTCATCTTCGTCTTGCTGAGTATTGGTTGCTTTCTGTTGAATGTCATGGTACTGCATTTGGAGTGTTTGGTAGTCCTCCATAATTCGGTCCAAGTACTTCTTCAGCCTTTGATTTTCCTGTTTAACCTCACCCATTTCGGCTCTGGCAGACTCAAGCTGATAATCCTGTAGATTTATCAATGTCATGATCAGAAAATTAATCAGTACTAGCAGCTTTGATTTTCTTCAGCTCATCATGTACGTGCTAATTAATATAACTAAACAAAACAAGTGCATGGAAACGCTTTAATTAAGTACCTGTTCCTTTCGGCTTGATGAAGTAGAAGCCATTGAATGATCAGCTGGTTCAACCGAGGAGGACCCTTTTATGTTACTCGTGGTTGATATCTGTTAAGCATTATCGTTGGAAATTAATCAAAATTAACTCATTAATTGATGAGCAAAGAACTACATATACATGCCAGTTAATTAATTAAGCATCATTTTTTTGAACAATTATCAACCACATTTATCGTTCTGTTACTTTGCAGAAGAGGAATTAATTAATTCGATCTATGGCCTAAAAGTTGTCAATTTTTTATTTATTATTCTTGTCGGATCATGGTCAGACCTTGAATATATAATTAATGAGTGGTTAATTTAGACTACTAATATATAGCCAAAACATCATTGTAGAGCTAGCTCTCTCTGATAATTTTGTTTTCATAACCATGTATATATAAATATCCTCTTTTTGAATAGATAGATCGATCTGTGAAGGAAAAATGGATGGTTTAAAAAATTCAAGAAGTACATGTACTACAGTACTACCCCTAAATTCTGTTAATTAATTTTAAGAAATTAATTAAAGGTGCAATATTTTCTTAATTGATGTAGGGTTTCGATCGATCAGTTTGAATTACCTGCTTGCTGCTGCTCAAATCTTTTTGTTTTGGTGAAGATGATTTCATTTCATTATTCTCTCTTTCATTTCCAACCTATAATTAATGAACAAGATTCACAAAATGAATTTCGATATCAATATATGCCTGTAATCCGACCTTCGATCAATAAATGCATATGTAAGTTCTTCACAAGATATTCGATCTCTATCCATAAATCAAGTTTGTAAGAAACAGATCGATGCAAATTAATTATAATTATAGTTCATTACTTACATTGAGAACAACTTCTTCTTTGCTAATCCCTTGTTGATGATGATGATCATCATCATGAGCAGTAGTAGTACTAGATTCAAGTAGTACTAGTCTCTTCTCTTCCTGTTCGCCGAGATCTCCATGATAAGATTTTCCCAGAGCAGCCTCCATATATTACAGCTTTATCTAGCTCTTTGCGGACCCCTTGGTTTTAATTAGCTGAATTGTGAGGCCTCCTCTTCTTATATAGACAGCATGCAGTATTTGACCGAAACCCTTAAAAATTATTCAAACCCTTTAAAATGTCAACTTCCCCCATTCCCCAATTGCAGCTAACGGTGACAGAATCATACACAAACTGCAACTTAATTTCAGTTTAATAATTAATCTTGTTAAACAAGGAAAATAAAATTAAGAAGAGGGAGAAGAATTCAACGTCAACGTTTGAGATAACATGAAAATATAAGAAACAGCTTCAAGAGGGTTGAAGCCGCAAATTTCGGTCCCCACGCAATTCAAACTCCATCGTTGAAGTTTCGTACGTTGCCAAAAGTCACATGGGCCATTTCATAATTTTGGTTCGTTGAGTAATTCGTGGTCAAACGTACGTAACATTCATTCATATACTGAGACTCGAATTAATCATTAATCTTGTGCATGCTACCTCCAGTGACCGGAGCTTAATTTTCGTTTCAATTTTCAGGGAGGCCGGTGTTTGTAGTGAGCTAGTAAAATGCATGTTAAGATTCAGGTCAACTATGGATGTTGATTAAGATTGAGGTCGGTTTCAAGAATTGCTGCTTCTTCAAGACGTGAATTAATTTGTCGGGCCATGCAATTGACCTAGCTAGCTAGCTTGTAATTTGACGCAAGTATATATTAAATGATTAAATGAGTAATACATGTTGGAATTGCAAGCTTGCTAGTATCTAGGTGTACGTGGAGAATATTTCCAATTAATCCTCTATTAATTCTTACCATTTTTAATTGTGTATGTTTACCACAAATTATTGACATCGATCTTAATAGTACGTTGTTGTTCGAGTGATTTACAAGTTTACAAAGTTACACTTGTGGTAAGTCGAAAATTGTTAATAATACATAGGGTGAGATCGATCAATATTAATTAATTGGTGAGACACTCGCTCCATTGTTATGTGAATTTTTTTTTACAATGTACGCAGGGACGGAGCTAGAGTTGTATAGAACGGAGGACCAATATATTAGAAATAAGCTTTGAAAGTTGAAACGTTGAAACTTAAGGGGGGGGCAGTATAATAGAATTAAGCTCACCTAAGTTGGAATAAGGTTTTACACAAGCTATATTAAGGCTATTGTATAAAACAATGTGGGGGGGGGGGGAGGCAAGGCCACCTAAGGCCAATAGGTAGCTCCGTCCCTGAATGTACGTGGATGATATATTACTAATTACCTTCCAAGCCACAAGAATGATTCGTATTTTAGTCGACGTCTCTCTATTTTTGTAATTAAAAGAAAAATAAAAGATGATGATTGACATACACCATCCAATATTATTACTGTATTAAATTTTAGTCTCAATTGATCGATGATTATAAAAATTCAACTATGATGAATTGATGATGGATGAAAGGACGTGAGTTATGCCGATAAATAATATTGTTAAAGATAGAATTTCTTCTTTAGATCGATGGATTAGTCAAGGTTTGTGTACATTTCAAAGGAATAAATTCGGTGCCCATGTAATTTGACAGCTAGAATATATATATATATATATATATATATATATGTGCAGCAATTACAGAAGCATATTCTAATTAATTAAGTTGAGACTTGGTTGAGAGTTTAATGGTGATATTAATTACTCGTATTTCATTCTAATAAAGAGGACAAATCAGTACGTGTTTCACAAATTTGACATATCGAGGGGAAAATTCTTTTGACAAAAAATGAATGAGAAGAATTAATACTACAGGTGAGTACTAGTCTATCAATAAATCCTTTGAAATTAACCTATAAATAATTAACAAAGCAAAGCAATATTGAAGCATATAATCGCGCGATGGCTTTTGAATTGAAGCCTGCTCTGTCCACAATAATATTATAAAACACAAGCAGTCCACTTGTTAGCGTAAGACTCGGACATGATGAGCAGCGCCTAGCTTAGTATTAGGAGAGTGTCTTGTATACACCAAAGTATATATGTACTTGACCCCATGTGAGCGAGTGAGCGACACGCTCCCGTTAATATTTGGCCAACGTTAGTTGGTCATCAGTTAGTCAACAATGTTGGTCAAGAATACATGATGTAAAAGATACAGTGTAAAATAATAAGTTACCATGTCCACTTCTCAAGCACGTGATACCACTGAAAAAGTGAAGACTGAAGAGTAGTGTTTATGTGGATTCACTCAAAAGTCAAAATCGATTTCTGCCTGCCGTTCCAGTTTCTGTTCCTCCCCTACCCATGTGCGAGAAAGGAGCCTTAGTAGATCGGATCGTAAGCCACCGCGGTAGGCCGGCCTTCTACCATCCTCAAGTAGAGCATTTGAAATCGGATCCGATCGATGGTTGACCGGGAACAAAATTTGGAGTTGGCAGTTTCCCCATCGAGGTCTGGTCTTGTCTGGGTTTGGGTTTCATGTTTGATTTGATTTCTCCATTACGGAGAGTTTCAATCGACGATGCTAATACAAGCTCAAAGCTCAGCCGTTCGCAATCCCCGTTCCGGCAAACTGCTCTGATTTTGGATCGGTTGATCCATATTCTCCAAGATTTACATGGAGAGATGATGTAACGGAAAAGGTTAGTATATTGAGCCCTTTTCTGATTACTTGCAGTGACCTCAAACAAAAGAAATTCCAATCGGAATTGTTGTTTGCAGTTTGTTCATTTAAAAGTAATGACCTTCAGGTGTCGATCCATGAATTATTATAATTTTGGGTGAATGGTGTGCTGAAATAAATCGATCGTGGTTTTAAGGAACATACAAATCTGAAAGTGGGGTTTGTTTCAATACCCCAGTTATGTTATTCGTAACCATGAATTAATTGTGGACGCTTTTTTTACGTATGAGATATATAGGCTTGATTTGGTCAATACCCGTGATCCTAAACTCTTGTATTTGTAGTTGCATTTATAGTCTGATAAAAAGCCAATCATATTCATTTGTGCAAGTGTGTATTCTAAAACGAGTTTCATATTGTTTAAATCATATTCATTTGTGAAAGTTGTTAACATCGATCGGTCTAGCTATTGTCTCAACGATATTGAAATCTCATTTTTGCGCCTAAGGGTGGAATGCTGTGTACACTGACACCGCTTATGATATCTTAATCAACATTTGTCCTAGCTTACAAAGCTGGTTAGGTTGACTTAAGACATGTTATCTCTCTATTTGCAGCATCACTGTTGATTATGTACGTTCTCATTGTTCTGGATTTGTTATATAACTATTGTTTTCAACCTAATTGAAGTTCTATATCAATGCTTTTCTGGTTAGCTGTGTTTATTTTTTCAACTACATAGGTCGAATCAGAGGTTTTGTCCTAGCTGTTTCCCGCGTTATCTCTGCTTGTGTCTATCGAGGTTTATTTTGGGTTAGTTTCTGTTTGTTTTGCTTCTTTGTTTTTTTATTTGGAAGGCCTGACCTTAAGTATCTTGAGGTTTGTTCTTGGTTTTGTTCTGTTTGTTTAGGTCGTGTTTTTACGGGGAATGCCTGACTTAGAGTTCTTTCTTCTTACGGTTTGTTATTGGTACAATGGTACGTTTTTACTAATTAGAATCCATATACACAGGTTATGTTGTCAAAGAAGTATGACAACAAGAAGAACAATCAATGGATTCAGACAAAAAAGGAACAGGGTACCGGTAGCTGGTTATCCCAAATATTATGTTAAGCATGCATTCACTCCAAAGTTGTTTATCCTACTTTTTTTTTTATCAGAAAGTTGTTTATCCTACTTCAATTATGATAAAGTTGGTGAATCTTTAAGCTGCCAAGTTTTAATACAAACCAATATTACTTCCTAAATGTTTGTATTCTCTTGCAGATAAATGTCTGGAGCTATTTGTTAAAGACTGACATCTCTCTTAGGCATTTTCACATGTGCTACTGTAGGTCCATCGTATCACATTATTATTAGACAAAAATGAACATATTTGATATTTTGTAATAATCTTGTAATATGTTCCAACTTCCAATGTAATGGTATCATTTCCAATTTTGATGAGCATAAGAAAATATATTGTTGAGAATTTGTCTGAAAACAAAACGTTGCAAGTTAGAAATTTATGTTGGCTTATAAAAAAGATGGGTACATGACTCGAAACTGATTGTAGATTTAGTGATCTCTCTAAATTTCCTGCCTATCGTATGCACTTGGCATACATATAAGGTGTTTTTTACATTTCACCTTCTAGTTCAAAACTTGGACATGATGACAAGCCAATAGGGAAATGAAATTCAGTGACTCTTTCCTTTAAAGTGTTAACCTAAAAGTGGCTTACCTGATTTAATTCATGTTAAGTATAGGGCTAGGACTTTTAGAGTTTTAGAGCATAAAACTGGTGAACGTCCGAGCAGTTAAAATTGCAGAATCAAGCTACATGATGGTATTAATTCTTTTATCACAAATACCAGCATTCACAATTTGATACTGAACTGAATCATGGTATTGTTCTGTATAACTGAACTGGTTCAGCCTTCACTCAAGTGAAGCATTGAATAAACAACTTGCATTTACCGCTACCAAGTACCAACTAGTAGTTTTCAAGAAAACACACTACTTTAATGAGAAAGTTCAAATGAAAAAATACAAACATATTTACAACGGTGGTGAGAGGCAATGTAATGAAGCTTCTTGTTCACACGCTGATCTTGTTCGAACCCAGCAAGTGGTCTTAGTGTCTTACCTATCCTTCATCATTGTTTTGAGCAACACCGCCTTTAGTCTCTAACTTTGACATCGGTATGATCAGCAGTACAATTCATAGACTCTGATCCTACCCCATCTCTTATCCATCAGTTCCAAAGGCTATTGAATGCAATCAAAGAAAATATCTTAAATTCGGTTACAAGAAATTAAGAAGAAACCAAACCATAAAATAATAAAATTAGGCAGCAATATAACTCCTCAATAACTCAAAAACACAAGGCAGGAATGTTCATGTGTTGTTAAAATACAATCAACAAAATAATATCACAAGAACAATTCATCAAGATAATCACCCATACTATAAGCTGGTGATAAATAGCTTATATTAATATTATAACTATCATCATATATCATTATTTATTTATATGATTTTAAACATATAAACAAAAATTAAACCAATTCTTTCAAATACTAATGTATAAGGGCCTAACTCCAGCATTCAAGACCCAATCCCTACAAACAAAAACGGGCGTCAGTGACAATGCAGCAAAATCAACTAAATCCCAAAAGATATTTATGGTATGCCAGAAGAATAATTCATGTAGATTGTAGCAACTAAATAAACATAGAAAACATATATACTAGAAAAGGGTGAGCAATACACGACATATTCGAGTAGAAATAGTCAGTGCACCGCCTACTACAAAATTACCCTGAATACAAGAAAAACAAAAAATAAATTTACATTTCAAATGATTTCAAGGTAAGAAATCTGAATTATTTACAATAGCTAGTATGATATCTTATCAGCTTTGAGTTTCGTCTGATTATGAAATGATTTTCATCATCCGCAAAAATGCAAAATAAAATTATAGGCATGACAGGACCAAGGACCAAACCTGTTAACAAGAGCTGTAAACCCAGACCCATTCACAACTGGAGATTGTACCGAGACCATTCGCCAGACCCATTCACCACCAAGACTGCACGACCCCGATCTCAAAGAGTCAGAGCGGATCGCGACAGACGGCAGTAGAAACCCAGCTGTCAATTCCGTGGGGTTCGCCTGAGAATTGAACGAACGGGGGAGCAGACGAACTCGAACTGTGAAATTCCATTCTTCAGCTGCTCAAGAACAACATCGTTTGAAGGTTTGAGCAGCTTCCCAAGCCATACAACATTAGAGGAGAATTGTAACCAAAAAAAACATTAGAGGAGAATCTCGGTGAAAGAAAAAAAGAGGCACACGTCCACCCAGGCAAAGAGAATCTCGGGGAAGAAAACGTTAAAAATGAAGCACGCGCACGAGCATCAAGCACGAGAAAGAAAAATATATATACACACAAAAAAATGAAACATGCTGTCCACTTTAATCTTTTCCGGCCCGCGCAGATATTCCGCATTTCCGCCCAGTACTCTTCTAATTAGATTTTTTTTTTAAATTCTTCTCAAAATTAAAAATCCCTCTAGACCCTTAAAATAATAAAATTTAATATCCCGCACTAAAAACTCTAAAATTAAAATTTGGTGTGTGAGTTAGGTAAACTAACTGATTTGTGTATAGACAAAATTCAATCCTCACTCAAATGATTTCGGAGTCGTCGCACCAATAAACAAATTAGACAATATTAGTGGCACATTAAGATTTTGTGCAATTCGAGCAATCTAACATTTTTAAATGGTGTATTCGACCTTGCAGGTATGTACTGCATACTGATATGAACCGTGTGAACAAAAAATTGACCAACTTCGTCGTTGTTTCGGCCTCGGTTAAATGGTCATCAAGGTGGTCAACCCTTTGACCGGATCCAAAACAACGACGACTAAGACCAATTTTTTTTTCTTACACAGTGCATATTACTACGCGTAAATACATAGGTAAGGTTAGATCCACCATTCTTCATTTTCATTTTTATCTAATTGCACACAATTTTGATTTGACTCATAGTGTGGTTTAATCTGTTTATTACTTATAAAGAAAAGTAGAAAACTATACCTTCGAAAACCTACAAGGCAGATGAAAAAGAAAATGGTCAAATTGACTATTGGATGCGATTATTGCAATAGTTTTTATGCATATGGTCAAAATAATAGCCTCTTTCATCCTCGTTGTGACCTCGATCCACATAGTCAACCGTTGTGACCGTAATATCCCTACCAATAATTAGTTGTTTAACAACTTCGTCACAACGATAATGAACGGGGCTAATTTTTTTACACGGTAAATACATGGGTAATGTCTCATCTACGTTTTAACATCCTTAATTTTCCGGATCACACAAAATTGATATATGTCCACTAGTTTTATCTAACTTGTTCGTTGGTTATATAGGGAAGTATAAATTCAAAGCCAACAAGGTGATGAAAAAAAAAATTGCTCAATCAAATCGTTGGATGTCATTCCTGCGGAAAAAAATCTTATGCTGAAAAAATTAGGGCTAAATTCAATTTACTATCCTATACTTTCAATTTCATCAATTATACCCTTGTACTTTATAAATTTGATCAATGTCATCCGACCATTAGATTTGGGCTTTTTCTGGTATTTTCATCATTTCATATTTATTATTAGTAGATATAATTAAATAATTTATTAATAGTATAAATAAAAAAAATAAAAAATTATTAATGGAAATAAAATAAAATAATTTATTATATTGTAAGTTAGCATTGAAAAAAACAATTATTATTATTAGTAGAAATAAAATAAAATAATTTATTATATCTAATAATAATAAATATTTTATTTTATTGTATTCTTATTTATTTTAGTAGTAATAATAATAAATATTTTATTAGTACGAGAGTACAAATAAAATATTTATATAGGGTCATATACGATACAACAATGAAATAAAATAAATAATTTATTATTAGTAGAAATAAAATAAAATATTTTATTTCAATTATATATAGAGTTATATACGAGCGACTTTAGTGCTCCAGGTACACCAATACATCATATTTTAGTATGTCTTGCACATGACTTATATTTAAATTTAAAATTAGAAATAAGGGCTAAGTAATTAACAGGTTAAACCAAAAATATAATATTTGATTAAATATATATATATATATATATATAATTAATATCTCATATTTAAACTCAAAATAATAAAAAGAAAAAAATACAACTAAAAATTCCTAATTTTCGTTTTGTTTCATTTTTTTTTCCTAGTTTCATAACTTTTAATCAAATCAGTTCCAGTAATTTTTTTCCTCTTTTATTTTTTTAAAACAATATAGGTTTATTTATGTTGATTCCTATGAGAAAGTGATATCTAGATTAACGATTAGATCGATCGAACTTGATAAATATCGTCATATTATCGGTTATTTTTACCAAAGCCAAAATTTGGGCGACTATGATAAAGTTTAACCACCCGATCGTCAAGTGATGATATTTAGGGTTTATAGAAAAACAAGTGATGTAGAAAGCAAAAATAAGTTGGACAATTATATATATATATATAAAGGTTTCTTTATGTTGATCCCTATGAGAAAGTGATATCTAGATTAACAATTAGATCGATCGAGCCTGATAAATATCATCAGATTATCGATTATTGCAACCTTGCCAAAATTTGGCCGATTATGATAAAGTTTGACCACTCGATCGTTAAACGATTATATTTAAGGTTTATGGAAAAACAAGTGATCTAGTCACTCGATCGTTAAACGATTATATTTAAGGTTTATAGAAAAACAAGTGATCTAGAAGGCAAAAATAAGTTGGACAAATTTTTATATATATATATATAAAGGTTTCTTTGTGTTGATCCCTATGAGGAAGTGATATCTAGATTAATGATTAGATCGATCAAGCCTGGTAAATATAATCAGATTATATGTTATTGCTACAATGCCAAAATTTGGAGGATTATGTTAAAGTTTGACCACTTGGTCATTAAGTGATGAATTTTGTCTTATGCGTTGATCGAGTTCAACAATTTTTTTTTCTCATTTGAAGTAGTTTAGCTTAACTCGGATTTAATTTTACAAATTGATTGTAGTTAATTAATTTTTTTATATTTTTCTTTTTCCTCATCATTATAAATGATTTTTTTTTAATTTAATAATATAATTAGTACTTACTATTCAAGTAACAAGTCAAGAATTTTTAACCCTCAGATCAGATCTATGGCTAATATTTTGTCACAAAACATGGAGCGCCCATACATCGGGTGCATTACAGAATTTCTGGTTATATACCAGAATAAAATAAAATAAATAATATATTATTAATAAAAAAAAAATTCATAAATTGAAAGTTAGCATGAAAAAAATAAAATAATGCTAACTTTCAATGTATGAAATTATTTTATTTTATTTCTAATAATATAATAAATAGAGTTATTTTGTTGAGGCTTTATGAAGAAAATGACGAAAATGCCCTCATCAGAAATCTCAAATTTAACAATTGGATGACATTGATCAAATCTATAGAGTATAAGGGTGTTTTTGATGAAATTGAAAGTATAGGGACTGAATTGATTTTGATGTAAAGTATAGGGTAGTAAAGTGAATTTAGCCCAACAAATTATGCGTTTGGGATGCAAAAGTAAAATAAACATTTTCTTGAATGAAAAAAAAAACGAAAAATGGTTCATTCCATGCCCCCAAGAGAATCATTTTTTCTTTTACTTTCTTTTTTTGTTGCACTAATTAGAATTAATTACATTATTTTATGAAAAGAATAACTGTTTATTAAATTATAAATATTAATTTTGTTTTATATATTATTATTTATTTATTGTTTTCCTTAGTGTTACCAAACACTACAATGAGAAACTTTATTTCCCTTCCTATGGGGATAGCTACGGAATTACTTTCCCAAGAATTTCATTCCGTGAACCAAACGATGTCTAATGTCTCACATATTGTCACGCCCCAAATTTCGTAATATAAATAACAACTTGTTATTATCAATAAAACAAATCTGGAACGCGAATGCTCGGTTACAAAACAACTGGAATATTTTTTTCTTTTATTCCAATAACAAAAACACACCGAACCAACAAATGTAAACATAGACTCGTTCTTTAGAGTCAACTATTACATTATACAAATTTACATATTAAATTGAAACTTCAAAATAATAAGTAATTACCCACTCAGAGTATATTACATAGCGGAAGTCTAACAAAACCCCAATACGTTAAACGTACATTTAGGAAACCTCAGCTTCAGTCCTGGTTACCCTAACCTGCAAGATTAACCCCTACACCATGGAATAGTGCACCGGGTTGAAATAACAAACCCGGTAAGCTTTTTAAGCTTGTATGAGTAAACACAACACACACTCACAAGAGATAACGATTTATTATATCTCAACTTAATAATCAAATTAAGTAATTCCACAAAACATCCCAACATTTATTTCAACAACTTAATGAAAGAAATGCAAATCCGACAAATAACAAACACAACCATGATTCCAATGATATATGTAATGCTTATACAAAATCATCAATCAATAAATCCAAGTCCAATCTGGACAATAAAAGAACGAATACTCTTGAGACATCTTTTAGAAAACACATCGGGCTCATTCCCGGCTTCTGTATCACAGGCTCATTCCCGATAACACAGAAACAATTGGTAGACAGACTAGAGCTCTAACTGATGGGACGCTTGCCCAACTCATACCATAGGGTCCGAAACCCCTTCCACAACACAAATGAGAGAGAGATTCATTCTCATGACAACGAACAATACAATTACGTGAATCACATTCACCAATTAACCATTGTGAGTTTACTCACATCCAATCAAACATCAATCTCAATGTATATACTCTTTCCTTAAATCAATATATGCATATCCTCGCCATTTATTCAACTCACACCCAATCACAATAGCAATATGATCTATCTCATAATGCTATATTTTAAAACAACAAATAATTTCACAAATAAACTTAGTTTTCACTTACCTATGAACCGTTGACGATCAAGTCCATATATATTTCAAAACAAAACTTTACTTTCAAAATATAATTTCTTATGGCTAATTATTAAATCTGCCGTTCTTCAAGCTCCTCAAATGCACCCAATATATCAGAAATCCTCTACACCAATATTACGCAACAATTTATATCACAAGCCTAAATGCAATTCCAATATCGAGAATTCATGATATTAAGAATATACTGAATTTACACGTCCCATTCCGTGTAGATTCATACTAATATTACGCAACAATTTATATCATAAGCCTAAATGCAATTCCAATATCGAGAATTCATGATATTAAGAATATACTGAATTTACACGTCCCATTCCGTGTAGATTCATACTAAGGTGACTCTAAAATTCAAACAATATAAATATCCAACAAAATCAATATATCACAAACAATAATAAGAATATTTCCAAATAATCAATCCATCGTGAGTTTACTCACCTTTGTAAATTCCAGCAGCGTCAACGAACTCAACACTTAACCAGGTAATCAACAAGAAACGTCCGCTCGGCTACACGGTTTCCAAAAACACCTAAGAACAAGCATTTCGTTTCTCAGCATAAAAACAACCAAACGACAAATGAAAAGTGACCGTATCACTTCCAAAGTTAATCGGATGTCCTTAGAATATCGAAAACTATAAACCGGACTAGTTTGACCAAAAGTCAACTGTCGGTCAATGTGGGTCCCACATCACTATTCTTCAAACGGGTCCCACGTCAACTATTCATCAAACGGGTCCCACCAAAAGTCTAAAACATCAAAATTTACAGCAGGTTAAAAACTAGCACCCTAACAACATATTAAAATTTGGTGACAATCCGACGGTCGGATTATCACCGATCGAACGATCCACAATTCCGGGTTAATTATCATCAGTCTAACGATCGAATTTCAAAAACCCGTAAACACGAAAGATGTTTGTATCGACAAACACAACTCAACAAAGCAAAAATATCCTAAAAAGGTGGCCGGAAGCGCCCCCACGCGCCGCCACAGACGGCGGTGAGAAAACCCTCACGCCGCCGGACCAAGGTCCAAACTCAAAAAATAGCTAAAACCCAACGGTCAACTTGTAGAACACACAAAATGGAACAACTTTAAAACTTGCCTCGAGGTGAGTTAACGGCCGGATCGGCCTAGATCTCCGTCCAAAGTCGCGACTGCCCAAAATTCAAATGCAAAATTCTCCTTCCTCGGGAATCCGATTGAGGTGAAACCAGCGGCAATAGGTTCGTATGGATGAGGCCTTCAAAGCCCAGTAGGTGTCTCAGGTCGAATTGGCCGTAAACAGTGCCAGAAAGGGTCGGAAGTTTATGCAGTTTTGGGTTGTTTTTGGGTGAGTTTCTCCCATTAAATTCTCCTCCAACACTAATAATTTAAGCAAGAAACTTATGTAGGATTGAAGAGCATTGAGTGGTGAAGAATTTGGGACAAATTTCACACCTTGGGGTGGCCGGATCACCGAGATATCGGCCGGCAAAGAAAAGGCACCGGGAAGGGATTTCTGGAATTTTTCCAGAAAATTTCCAAAAATTGATTTTCTGAATTTTGTATTTATAGGCAAAATACACTAAACTTCAAAAATTCATAACTCTCTCAAACGAACTCCGTTTTAGGCAAACTTTATGTCTTCGAACTCGTATCGACGAGCTCTACAACTCTCGTGAAGGAAGTTTTCCCAAAAACATAGCTGATCAGAAAAACATCTGAACGCCAATCGAATTGTGACATGTGTCGCATGGTGACTCACCAGACAAAGCTGAGTCACCATGTGTGCTGTTCCAATCACTACCCGCCATGTGTCGGTTACTATTTAGACACTATTTGCCACTATTCACAAATAATACAAATACGTACAAATAATTAATACGTATAATTATATCGTATTTACACAAATATGCCACATCATCAACAAAATCCGAAAAAACATAAATCTCACCAAATAATTATTTTCACATTTCTGAAAATTAAAGATGAAAATTCGGGGTATTACACATATTTGTTCTAAAACATTGTGTGTCTCAAAGAGCAACTAAAAAGTGATTATGTGTCAAGTATAAACTTTTTGCGTGAATAGATAAAGTTCGGCCATATGGGAGTGTGGTCTCGAATGACTAGAAAATTGGATTTGGGATGAACCCGTTAATATAGTTTTAATGAAAATGATATTTTGGTAAATAACGGTAAATAAGAAATTAATTTTTTGCAAATTTTTAATAGTCCATTTGACATTTATACTCGTTAGGGAGTTATAAACTACGGGAGTTGGTTTAAACGCCAAGATCCATTAAAAAAATAAATGAAGCACATTTTTTATTCTTTTAGGTGTTTACAAGTTATGGTATAAACTAATACCGACCATTTGCCATCCTAAACTAAAAAATTATTTTTGCCATTTTTAATGGTCCATCCGATATTTATATCTCTTAAAATTTTAACTAGAATACCCTATCCGCAACATTTATATCATCTCTATCCATGTAAAAACATTGGAGCATAAAAATCATCGTGATTTTGTTGCCCTTAGGAAAATATTAAATTCGAATAAAAGGTATAAATGATATTAATTAAAATGTCCATAAATTGGAAAATACTTAAAATATTAAGTTCTTTTTTTCAATTTTATGTAAATAATGTATGTTATTAGGAAAAAAAATAATTATGCAAGTAATTTAGCTCATTAAAAACTAAA
The DNA here is from genome assembly GCA_029955375.1 of Rubus parviflorus. Taxonomy (NCBI): domain Eukaryota; kingdom Viridiplantae; phylum Streptophyta; class Magnoliopsida; order Rosales; family Rosaceae; genus Rubus; species Rubus parviflorus. The sequence continues at coordinate 11,952,957 of JARGGL010000009.1, forward strand.
AACAAAGTAGCAAAAAGCCAAAAACAAACAATTGCAGAAAGAAATAAAACAATAAAAAAACCACAAATGACATCCACGTGGTTCGAACGCAGACAACCTTTTATCAACTTACCCCACTTTAATATTTTTATTATAAATTTACCCAACTTGCATTTCTACCTCATTGACCAACTTGTTTTTTTTAGCTGGGGTTGTTAGCTGTTAACTTTGACTGACGTTTGACTGACGATGCAATGGACGGCCGGATTTAATAGAGACACAATAGACGGCTTCGATTTAAAATTTTATATTATAATGGGTCAAGTATATACACACTTTGGTGTACCCCAGAATCTTCGTAGTATTAGCTATAAGTTTATTCATTAGTATATGTTATTGTATCTATGAACTTAATTACGTTGGGATCAACACCGTTGACGTCTAATAATTGTTTTGATCCATTCCAAGTTATCTATCTCTTCCTACCTGGACTTAATTGGAGACAAGAAAACACTTAACATCTTGATATATATATATATATTGATATATATTTGGTGGTGAACTAATCTCAATTTAATTAAGGTAACTTAGTAATTCATCAATCTAATTAAAAAGGTCGTACATAGATACATACATATATATGTAGTCATGAGAAACAGCAATACGGTGGTTCCAGTTAGCACGCTAGCAGCAATATGCAAGAAGCTTACACGACAATTTGCTTTGCATGCCTCGTCCTAGCCGATCTTAATTTAGAGATAATTCTCTAGCTAAACACCTTATCGATCTTACCCTCTTAATTAATTTGTACACTCCTCATCTCTCAACACATATATTTTGCCTATCTAAGCCTCTTTTGCATTACCCTAGCTACATGCCCAGCCAGAAAATAAAAGGAAAACACATGCACATATATATATATATAGCTAGATCGATGTAGAAAAGAGATATAACATTTGTCTACATCTTATTACGAATTAAATCAAAGCTAATAATTAGTTAGTTGAAAATTGGATCCCCAGCTGATTAATTACACTACATATATATATATATATATGACTTTGTAAGACGCATGCACATGTGTATGTGAATTAGTTGTGAACACAAACATATATGTATGGGTTTGCATGCATACAATTATGTAAGTGTAAGTGGACCCAAATAAGATTCATATGCATGCATATATATATATATATATATATATAGCTACTTTGGAATGGGTCATGCATAAATATATATATTGAATGATATATATGGAAATGTGTAAAGCATCATTTGGATTAGATTAGTTTAGAGTATAAACATCCCGAGAGGTCAATGCTCTGTACTTAATTCCTGCTTGTCATAGTTTATTATAAGCATTATTATCTTACATGTAACGTGTAGGACTGTAGGTGTTACTGTAACAAATTGCTTAATTAATTAGTTTAGTTATTGTCTACGATACGATCTGAAAAAAATTAATTATTTTATTCAGAGGTTCCATTACGTACTTAATTTAATTAGAACTTGATTTCCAACCAGTCATACATATATAATATAAGGGCCTTACGCTTAATGAGATAATAGAACAACTCATTTACAGATATAAATTGCATGCACTGCCCGGGATCGATTGCGGGAGAACTCATATATACTCGATCAAAAAGTCCTCCGGTCCCCGGCCTCTCAACCTTGAGACTTCTGCTAGATTCTTGCTTTGTATTCATCCACTAAAAATATTTTATTAACTATATAATATATTTAACCTATTCAACTGTACGTTATAATCCAAAGCATCTCTGGGATTTGGGTTTTGTTTTTGTTTTATCTAAGCGCATTTTGAAATGGATCTATCTAGCCAGAGAAGCTAGCTTTGAGAATTATCAAAAAAAAAACTAGCTTTGAGATCATATTATAATAATCTAATTAATAGGTACTTTTTTTTATCATAGGACTAATTAACAAGTACTTGATCATAATTAATTTGATCGATCAACCTAATTAACTTTATACATATGAACTAATTAATACTGAGTAACTCAAACATATACATAGATTAAGATAGAAGATCATAAAAATTTAACTTGTAAGTTGTAACCACGTAATTTGCAAATTATTAGTGTTCTCGAACTTTATCGAATTCCTTTTATACATAGTTACTTTTAACTCTCTAGATTAATTTTTAGGAAAAAAATCGATAAAAAGTTAAAAACTCAAAGTCAACTACTTATATATATATATATGCGTGTATGATCACTTAGATTTGCGTACATGAAGGAACCAATTAATTGCTAAACTAAATGTATTACATTAGTTCATTGATCTGATTTATTTTCGATGTATTGTTGAAATCAAAAGTCAAATTGCCCGATCAAGAGCTTCCCGGCCACTAGATATATATATATATATATATAAGTTATAACAGCAGAAAAAAGAAGTTAGGTGATCGATATATATTGTAAAGCTCTGAAATGTCAATGGTTGTCTACATTTTTCATTGGTTAAATATGGACTTCATACTACACTAAGCTAGCTAGTCAAATATCAAACGCACGTATCGGAATATATAATTTAAGTCTTTTTAATTTCCTGCATGGATAATAAATCTTTTCAACCAATCAATAATGCTCGATCACTTTAATTAATTCTTCTCAATTAATTGGTCAAACAGTCGACTTGAAGATGGTTCGTGTTGCACGGCATATATAGTTCCTTTCTTATATTAGTGCCTGTAAAATCCATAATTAACTATATATATATATATGGTCATGTATTTCTATCGTGATTAAGTATTAATATCACCTCCTAACTACTTACAAATCCTAGATAGTTGTATTTTTTTTTACAGAATATACATATAAATGCATACACTATTACGTAGTATAAGTACGTAGCCATTTGCTTCAACAACTACTAGTTTATACATGATGTAGGTACGTATTCACTCTTGAAATTAATACATAGGAGAGATTTAATTGAGAGAATATACTCATTAAATCCTTCTAATATTTTAGATAAATTTTGTTATTTCAAGGATATTATTGTACGTTACTACGCATTATTTTTATTTTCTCGAAAATTGTCATAGCTTCTCTCTACTTTATTTATTTTCCGACGGTGGCTACTCGTTACATATGTAAAATATGCGAGAAATTCTAGTATTTAATTTTAAATAAAAATATCATTATAATCACACAATTAATACCTCTACTTTTTTCTCTCTTCGTACTTCCCCATTATACCCTATTGTTTCTGTTCAAGAATATTTTTCTTCGTCAATCGTCACATAATAGCATGTGTAAGAGTTTCAACCATGTTTGATGACTATGAGGTCTTACTATATATCAAGGATCTTTGACAAAAAAAAGAAGAAGAACTATATATCACATAATTCTCTATAGTTAATTATGAGTTATCTAAAGGAAGTTAGGTACGAAAAATTCTTGCTCAACTTTGTCCCAACAGAATGCCCTCCAAAACGGAGAAGTAACAGGCCTGGCCCAGTAACCTCACGCTGGCCCACAATCAAGCCCAAATCTTGCTAAACCATCATCCATGCGCCAAGTGTCACATGAATATCAGTATATAAACAAATCACCTAACAGTGACTAGTGAGTGACTCATGCTTGGGATTTGATCTTTATCGTTCCGATTTGATCTTTATCGTTCCGATTTGATCAATTGACTGAACTGACTGAAAGTGACAGCCTTCACTCTCCATTTGAGTCATAGAGAGGACCCAAATTGCTAGCTGCAGCCACCATGATGAATAGGATTCTGGTTAGCAGAGAATTCAGAGCCAGAGTGCCCCAAACAGCCTTGAGCTGGTTCAGTTCGTTTCATCTCTCAAGGTATAAATTACTGGGTTTTGCTTTCTGGGGTTGAGGATTATATCTGGGTTTGTGTTGCATTGAGGATTGTTATAGGCGATTCAGGATATTGGGTTTTCTTGAATGTGACAAATTTCCGAGCTTTTGCATTTATTTCTCAGCTTAAGTGTAATTTGATCGTAAATTCCTGTGTCATTGTGATGATTGGGGTTTTATAGAACCGATTGGTTGACGACTATGAGAGTAGACAAGTTTCAACGGTTCATTTTGTATTTTTTTGTGTAAAATATAATACGTTCGAGTTAAAACTCAATACATGCTGCATATGAGGTTTAAATACGAGGGATTTGGTATCTGCTTAGTGGTGGTTATTATATTTAAAAAGACTTGACGAGGGTTGGTTAAAATCTGCTATTGTTTATTCCATAGAATTGAAGAATTTTACAAGATATTTTGTTATGTCTTGTGACAGATCTGTTCATTCTTTACCCTTTGCAACTGTTGAAGTCGAAGAGATATCAGGTTCACTGCCTGCTGAAGTACATAACATAGGTACGTTCTGACACTTTTCGTCAGCGGAAATTCATTACTCACTATAGTAATTGGTCTTGGAGTGATACTGGAGACTAAAATCGAGAACGATTATAACCCGATTCATCAAGTGTAATTCCTTAAAATAATTCATCGTTTCTAATCATTTGCATCTTTTACATTATAATAAAATGTTTTTATTTTTAGTGAAGGGTAAATGGATGAAATCTTCTACATGGAACACTATTGTGGATCCATTAAACGGGGAACCATTCATTAAAGTTGCTGAAATTGATGAAACAGGAATTCAGGTATGCCTGTTGATTATAGTGGACAAGTATCCTTGTTGCTCTTTACAAACCAATCATTCCCATGGTTGAGCCAGTATATTAGGTAACCGAAAACCTTCTGGGCGTAATACTTTAGGGACTTGTTGGATTGCCTACTGTCTTGTCATCACATCCTATTTATGCTAATGCTTTAGGTACTTATTTGATTTGTTTGTATGACTGTATCTGTACCTTGACTAAATCCTTTGACTGTTGGACTGCTGTTGCAGCCGTTTGTGGAGAGCTTGTCCAAGTGCCCCAAACATGGTCTTCACAATCCATTCAAAGCACCAGAGAGGTTCGTGTTTATTTTATCTTTCTGTTTCTTTTATCCTCAGTAAGTTTTTTTGGGCATTATTGTTGCCTGATTCTCAATCAGATATCCTGGTAGAGGATAACAAGATTTTCATCAACTTTTTCCATTTTGTAGAACTTGGTACTGATATTCCATAGACTTTCAAACAGAAATGACGACTGATAGACCCTTTATTGTAGGTATCTTATGTATGGAGACATATCTGCAAAGGCAGCTCACATGCTTTCTCTGCCAAAGGTGACATGTTAATAGCAAAAAGGACAATGTTTTCTTTTTCACCTCTTTCGTACATTTAACTGAAGACTAATGCACTTCAAGCTTTTGATGTAAAAAGTTATAGTATTGCAATTAATTTTTATATTGTACGGCTTTCAGGTTGCCGATTTCTTCACAAGATTAATTCAAAGGGTTGCTCCAAAGAGTTACCAGCAGGCTTATGGTGAAGTTTATGTAACTCAAAAATTTCTGGAGAATTTCTCTGGTGATCAGGTACATTGAACATAAACATCAGCCCAGTTCACTATAATGTTTTCAGTGAAAAAGAAAGAAGAGAAAAAAAATGCAGAGAGATATTAAGACTCATTAGAGTTGGATGACCTATGATTGATGATCCTGTGCTCATTAGTATAGATACAGTACTACCCAAATTTCCCATAACAGAATGTCACAATTATGCCTAGCTTTTCCCACATTGGATAGGTGTAGAGCAATATTTTAATTACCCCATGTTTAAGAGTTTAAGCACAGCACAAAGCTATTGCTGTAATGAAATGGACGTGATTTACAAACTGCCTTCTAGAAACTCAAGTTCTTTTCGACTTTGTTTACTATCATCTTTAACACATGTGGCAGGTCCGCTTCCTTGCAAGGTCTTTCGGGGTGCCTGGAAATCATCTTGGACAGCAAAGTAATGGTTTCCGTTGGCCTTACGGTCCTGTAAGCATTATCTTTGAACATAATTGATTTTTATTAAGTACCATTGTACTCAGAAAGCTTAAGTTTTTTGGATGCGGTCAAGGTAGACACTTCCAATGATCCAGTAACTCCTGTTTGAGGAGATATAATTTTATCGTAAGCTATGATGTCTACTTGATGTGGGATCCAGGTCTTATTTTGGAAAAGGAAAGATTACCACATGAAGTAGATGCATCCGTTTTCTATTCTATGTCTGTTCGAACTTTTGACTCATAAGAAAGACTTGTTTGCTAGTCTTTCATGGTTCATCTTTTTAATTTCATATTTTGATATATAAAAGAATCTTTGTGTAGGTTGCAATTGTTACTCCCTTCAATTTTCCACTAGAAATTCCTGTACTTCAGTTGATGGGTGCACTTTATATGGGTAACAAACCAATTCTAAAAGTGGATAGCAAGGTAAGCTAGTAGATGTTCTTTTGGTTCTGTTAGGAGGATAAATTAAATTTCTTTAGTGTTACATTTTAAGTCCTTCACATTACATTACTGATCTGGAGGTTAATATATTCTTTGTGATCTTTCTCTGTGAAATTTAACTGTTAAAAAAAATAAAATTCTTTTGTAGGTAAGCCTTGTTATGGACCAAATGATGAGGCTGCTTCATTACTGTGGGTTACCAGTAGAGGATGTTGACTTCATCAACTCTGATGGGAAGACGATGAACAAGCTATTATTGGAGGTTGGTTCAAAGTGCAACATTATTTGCAAATGTTGTATTATTAATAACAAAAATTGCTCATAGTTTTCCTTAGTATATTTGTAGTTCATGGAGATTATGTTACATGTAGGTTAAAATAACTTACCTATATTGAAGTATTTTACTTCTATTGCTTCAACAGGCAAATACACGAATGACCCTCTTCACTGGTAGCTCAAGAGTGGCAGAGAAGTTGGCTGTTGACCTGAAGGGACGTGTTAAGTTAGAAGATGCAGGATTTGACTGGAAAATCTTAGGGCCTGATGTTCAGGAGGTTTCTTGAAACGATTTTATGTTTTTAGATTATGCAACTCTTTCTTTGTAGAGTCACTTTCATTGTTGATTTCTGTTTTTGGTTTCTGAATGTTAGGAGGACTATGTTGCGTGGGTCTGTGATCAGGATGCATATGCATGCAGTGGTCAAAAGTGCTCTGCACAATCAATTCTCTTCATGCATGAGGTAAGCTTCTCCTGTATATTATTCTCTGCTATACTTATATTGTAGGTTACATGCGCACGTGGATCAAATATAGTAGTCTCTTAACATTAGGAGTTTTAAGTGAGATCTCTCCTTACGTTGTACCAAGTTTTAAGGTTAAAACTCTACATCCAATCCCCCCGGATTAGGGACAAAATTGGTGCAAGGTGGGTGCTCGGCCTGCAGCAATGACTAGTTAGATGATTATTCTGGTATAAATCACGCAATGATAGGGATGGTATGATATGCAGAACTGAAAATTCTTTAAGGAGGGAGGCTTTTGAGGGGTGTGGGTGTGGCCTTTAAGGAGGGTTTTCAAGTTAAAACCCTTCACTCTAGTTTACTGAGTGATTATGTTAAGGACAATATTACTGAAAGGTGGAGGCGAACAATCCATAGTCAAGGCTAAATTATAACCTTGTTTTACATGTATCCTGTTCTGCGTATCCAATGCCATTAGTGTAGGATAGTAGGCTATCATTGTTGACACATTTTGACATTCACCAAGCTGTCAACATTTACTTTCTGTTTTGTTGAGTATTCCTCTTTATTGTTATGCAGAACTGGTCTAAGACTTCACTTCTATCCAAAATGAAAGATCTGGCTGAGAGGAGGAAGTTAGAAGATTTAACGATTGGCCCTGTCCTAACGGTAAGTATGTTACTTGTCTTTTTCTGTACTAATTTTACAACATATCTCTTACACAGGCTTGTGTTGTTGCAGTTCACAACTGAAGCAATGCTAGAACACGCCAATAAATTGCTTCAGATATCTGGTTCAAAGCTACTTTTTGGGGGTGAACCGTTAGAGGATCATTCCATTCCACCCGTATATGGTGCCATAAAGCCTACTGCCATTTATGTTCCACTTGAAGAAATGCTGAAGGAAAATAATTATGAACTTGTAACAAGAGAAATTTTTGGGCCATTTCAGGTAACCAGTAAAGACATGCAACTGAAGTTCTTTTTTATATTTCCAAATGGTTGAACTTCATCTGGCTTTTTAATAACTAGAAGCTAACTGTACTGACGTTAATATGTTTGGTACTAGGTTGTCACCGAGTATAAGAAGGATCAACTCCCATTGGTGTTAGATGCTCTAGAGAGGATGCATGCACATTTAACAGCTGCCGTTGTGTCAAACGACCCCCACTTTATACAGGCAAGAATACCCTACTGTCCTATATCTATATTCTATACATTCACAGATTTCTGTTAATGTGAACTACATGCTCGACAGTAGTACAAGTTTACAATTGAGATCTGCACAAGAATTTACTACTATCCCCGTATCAATACTTCTACCCCAGAGGATGTACTCTTTGTACAGTTTTGTCTTGCTTACGCTGAAACTCTATTTGCAGGAAGTTATTGGCAACACAGTAAATGGGACTACTTATGCTGGACTGAGAGCAAGAACAACTGGTGCCCCACAGAATCACTGGTGGGTACAAAGTTTCTTAAACTTGGGGGTTACTTGCATGAGAACATTGCTAAGTACTTACGTATACCAAAATGGTTTGTGACAGGTTTGGACCAGCTGGAGATCCACTGGGTGCTGGCATTGGCACCCCAGAAGCAATAAAGCTGGTCTGGTCTTGCCATAGAGAAATCATCTATGATATTGGTCCAATGCCAAAGCAGTGGGAACTTCCACCTTCTACGTGAGAGTAATTAGGGACTACATCTGGAAGAGAAGAACATGGCGGCCTTAAGTTTGGGATGTGAGTGAGCAAAGCATGTAATTTTAGGTTCAATTACAATACCATTGCAGCACGTAACAGCTATTAGTGACCCTCTGGCTATTTTCTCAACTTTGGAATAAAGGGGTTTTGTAATTCCCGTGTTTCATTTCTGTGGTATTTGGCTTATGAGAAAAACATTTGATCGATACGAGAATATTATTAAAAGCATCATCAAAGAGAGCTAGACCAACGCCGTAGTCCCAAGGAGGTCTATGGTGAGCTATTTTGACCACCGGTGGTTGGCCCAAATTCTTTTAATTACTTGAGTTAAAACAAAATATAAAAAAGTTAAGATAACCTCTCCCAACGAACAATTTGTACAAAACAATTGTTCCTAAGAATTTTTTATTTTTAAATTTTTTTTTTGTAAAAATTGTTAACAGGGTCCACCTCCTTTCCAAAAATTGTTCATATAAATCTCTTACTATAAATAGAGTTCCCTTATTATGGTACTTAATTGACCTAAACCAAAACCTCTACTGACGAATCTTCGTTAGACAAAGTTGTTCTAAATAATTATTTAATTTATTTATGTTTTTCTTATGTTAAAAGTTTTAAGTTTTAACATGTTTTGCCTCTTTTTCCGAATTTTGTTAATAGAGATCCCTTTACTATAGTAATTACTTGAGAGAGAGAGAGAGAGAGAGAGAGAGAGAGAGAGAGAGAGAGAGAGAGAGAGAGAGAGAGAGAGAGAGAGAGAGAGAGAGAGAGAGAGAGAGAGAGAGAGAGAGAGAGAGAGAGAGAGAGAGAGTTAAAACGACTTTTCCCGACAAATACTTCATCACTAAAGGTTGTTCATTACAATTCTTTATTTCTCCTAACGAGAGGTTGAAACGACCTTTCCCGACGAATACTTCGTCACTAAAAGTTGTTCCTTACAATTCTTTATTTCTCCTAACGAGTAAGTAATCGGGAAATGGTGTTCTCTATAATTTTTTTTCTTATATAAAAATTGTTAATAGATTCTGCCTCATTTTCAAATTATATTAATAAATATCCCTTACTATATTAGCCAAAAAAAAATAGATATCCCTTACTATAGTAATTACTTAAGCTAAGAGAAAAAAAATTGAAAAATAAGTTAAAAACAACTTTTGCCAATGAAGAATTCTTCAGGAAAAATTGTTCCTTAGAATTCTTTAATTTTTTTTTCTTATATAAAAATTGGTAATCGGTTCCACCTCCTTTAAATCTTGTTCATAGGATCTTTCACTATAAATATTATAGTACTTAATTGAGCTAAACAAAAAAAACATGTTAAGAAAACTTCTAACGGACGAACAATTCGTCGGGCGAAGTTGTTCCTAAGATTTTTTTTATTTATTTCATTTTTTCTTGTGTAAAAAAGTATTAAGTTTTACGGGTTCCACCTCCTTTCCGAATTATGTTAATAGAGATTCCTTAGTATATAGTAATTAATTGAACTAAAAGAGGAAAAAAAAAAAAGAAGGTTAAAACAACCTTTCCCGACGAATGCTTCGTCGCTAATGATTGTTTCCTAAAATTTTTTTTAAAACAATTTTTTCCGACGAATAATTCGTCGCTAAAAGTTATTCCCAATAATTATTTATTTATTTATTTCTCCCTTCCCTATAATTTTTTTTAATTTTGTTTCTTTTGTAAAAAATATTAACGGGTTCCGCCTCAAATCTTGGGATGATTGATCAAAACAACGTCATTGAATCATAGGAAGCGTCGGAGATTGAGTATTTATGGAAACAAAATTGGCTGTAGAGGATAAACAGGCTATTGAATAATGGGCTTGGGCTATCACACTTACACAAATGAAAATAGTGGCCCATACTAGTTAAACCCCTTCTTCTTTTTACCTAAAACCCTTTTCTCAACCTGCGTTTCTTTGCTCAACAAGAACTCAGCTTTAGCTTTACTATCCCTGCTCTTCCTGCCGCCACAACTAAGCCGAAAACTCCACGCCTCTACAGGTTCGTACATCTTCTGAACCCTTTCCCTGTTTTACGCATAACTTCATATACAAATTACTTTGTTGGTGCTTTTGTTTATTTTTCAGAATTTAATTCATGTCGTTGCTCGAAGTAATTACCAAGGCTTCGGCCGAATCCCAATCGCTTTATTCCCCGTCAGACTATCCCATTGTTCTTGACCCAGATTCTATTTTTACCAATTTGAAACCCAAACTCGATGACCCAAATCCCATGTCAGCTGCAATCCCACTTAGCGGATGGCAAATATCACAAACGGACTCGGAGCTCATTGAAATGGGTAAGAAATTCACCACCAAGCTTAAGAAGAAGCTAAAAAACCCGGTCAAGTTTGATAAAGCTGAGTTTTTGGCAATGTTGAATCCATTTCTTGACAAGATTAGGGAAAAGGCTGGAATTTCGATTGGGGTTGATTCTTCTAATGATGGGCGTACCCGGTTTTTGGTTGAGAAAGTTGGGTCTTACATGGGCAAGGATGTTGCTGGTTTGGTTTTGGATGCTTGTGTTGCCTTTGAGGTTTGGGAATTAGTAGGGACTTTGATTGCAAATGGGCTTGTGTCAAATTCTTGTTATGAGAGTTTGGTTCCGAAAATTGTGGCCAAGAGGAGGTCAGACTTGCTTTGTCTATGTGTTAAGCATGCATCTGATCTTGGATCGTCAGAGTTGGTGCTGATCTTGAAGTACTTTCTTAGTCCACCTAAAGATGCTTATGCCAGTATTGTGGAGGTGAGGAAGGAATGGGAGAGCCAAGCCTTGTTAGCCGCGGAGAAGGCCAGTGATAAGAGTCTTTCCGGGAAGAAACTGAGCATGGCAAAAGAGGCTGCAGTTTTGCTTATGGTAGCATATGATGGGTTCTCTTCTGCGGAACTCTGTCTGCATTATTTGTTGGTGTCAAAGAATCTCGATGAGGTGATATTGTCGTCCACAATTAGTAAGTTGAATGGGAAAGAGATGGTGAGTTTGCTTCAGTATTTGGGGAAGTGGCTGAAGAAGTATGAGAGGTTTCCTCAGGCAGGTCCATGCCACAAGGCATCAACAGCATTGGGTTTGAAGGCTTGTGATTGGGTTCCTAAACTTGAAGATGTTGTGAAATGCATTGGGGTGGTGCTGGATGAGAATTACTCTGCATTGGTGTTGCATCCGGAGTTTCACGAAGAGCTGAGGTCTATAAGCGAAGTTGTTGGTTCCTTGACCTTGGAAGCAAGGCTCTGCTGCTCTGTGGCCAATGTAGCTGATAAGTTGAAAGCTGAAGTTTAAGGTTGCAGAACTAGCTTCTGTGATGGTGTTTCATCAATATTCTTTGAGTTTCTTCCGCAAAATTGGGCCCTCATCAATACTTGTAGTATGACTACGGAATTTTGTTATGAATGAATTTTTGCAGTTACTATGAACTTCGAATGTTCATGATTATTATGCTAGCCTTTGTTTTATAATTCTACTTTTGTGCTGTAGAAGCCTCTAATTTATGTTAAACCAAATTACAGAAATTAAAAAAAAAAAAAAAGAGAGAGAGTAAATCTCCAAGACATAATCACATAAAGGCAGTAGAAGAAATACGAGCATCAACTTGGAGTAAATGTACTTCAGAGGCACCACACAAGTCCACAACCATGAAAATCAAAACGAGTACAAAGTATATACAATTGGAGCATCACCTCATCGACTTACCCAGCTTTCTACTTGTGGTAAACATTCAAGATTTAATTATTTATAGGAGGAAGAGGAGCTACTGACATACATGGGATTTATACAAGACAAACACAGAAAAAGTAAAAGCTCTTCCACTGTTGTCCTGAACTTAAGCAAGCATATCCATGATGCATTGGTGATTTCTCATGTCATATGCTTTGTCTTCCGCACACATTTAAGTTGCCAAAATTGATGTCACGAAAAAATGGCCCTAAAGAGTGGCGTGCCATCAAAAACCTTCTGTAAGGGCAAAAACTCGCCCTGCTAAAGGAGGAGGCAACGCCGATACAGCTTGTTGAATTTCCTGGTAAATCACAAGTGTGAAGATTAACAGTTTATTGAGGGATAAAGATATAAACTATGAAACTGATTGTCGTACCTTTACTGCGTATCGAGCTGAAAAGTGAATAAGAAGAATTGCTTTGTTTTCAAACCTTTCTGCATGATTAATTATCTGAAAAAAAAGAAGAAAAAAGTCATCCAAATAGGACAATGTTAAATAGTGAGAGGAGCCTAGATGAATACATCAAATATCAGAGATCGATGAAGGCGAGCACTAAAGAATCTAAAGACTTTGCAGACTGAACCTCAGATAGATGAATGTGTCCATAGTCTCTTGCATGCTCCACTGTAATTGACTCATCTAGGAAGGTGCTCTGCGTGAAAATAGGAAACTAGTGTAATGACCAAATAATAGCCTCACTGATGCTCAATAACACAAGACAAGGAATGTACCTCCATGACAAGTATCTTTGCCCTCAGCACATCAATATTACTACTGTCAACTATGAAATCAGACGTGGTATCTCCTGTAAAAGCAACTTGAGGTTCTATCAGAGTGTCTGTAATCTGCAAATAAGCAACTTCCAATTTAGTAACTACGAATGACCCAAAAATAACTTAGTAACTAAGAATAACTTTTGACAAAAAGAACAAATGAAAAAAGGCAACACAACTACCAGAAATGCGTAGAGCTTTAAAGCCAGTATGTCTAAAATATCAGGATCTTAGATTTCAACAATCTTACACATAACAGCTACTAGAGAGGTACAATATCAGATTCGATACTAGTGGTTACATTAACTTCATCTAGTAGTGTTCTTGTGCGTGGAATCTGGTCCATCTATTATATTTACAAATTAGGGATTTTGATGTTAATAACTCTGGGGTTTTAAGATAAAGTTTTGAGGGATTAGCATGCTGCTTCCCTTAAGTTCATAGAGAGGTTTTTATCATGGTTCTAATAGAGGGGAACTGTCTGCAATGATAAAGTTTATTATAAGATGCATGGATTTTTCCTTTTGGAAAGGTATAGTAAGACCGGCAACATGAAGCTAAAGCTAAACACTATAAAAAAAACAGAAATTGTTCAAGAAAGAAGGGAAAATCAGGTAGCACTTATGAGGGAAAAGAGCAGTCAAGTAGCTTAAATCAGATGCCAAAAATGGTATATAAGATTTTCAAGACACACCTCCACACATGATGATTTCAACATTTTAATTTCAGTCGCAGATAGGCCAAGATACTCCTGCTTAAGTTTCTGTTTTACCGAGTAGACTACATAACCCTGTCACATATAATGCATAGCCAGTTAGTACTTAAATAAACCTGAACAGTTATTGATCTCCAAAAGAGAAAGTTTCCGAATAATTAGTATACCTGACTTGGTATTCTATGATAAGTCCTAAAAGCTTTTACTTTGAGATCCTTTCTTATATGAAGTTCTTCTCCTGCAAACATAAATTGGATAAGATAAACAGGAAATCCATTCTGCAAGAAGCCGAAAGAAATAGAAGTGTCATTTGGTGGATGAAATTGATTAACATCAGTGATTACCAACATCCAAGCCAATCAGATTATTCTTCAGCTCTGACTGGTCCATTTTTCTGTGCACCTCAAAGAGTTCTTCCACAACTTCTTTTATACATTTTGGTACAATGATCGTTGGGGGTTTCATGCTGTATAACCCACGAGTTGCAACATACATGGGCAGTCCTCCCTAAGCAGAAATGCAGCAACATTGACAACGATCAGATATTGATCAACAAGAAAAAAGGTCCATCCACATTGATGGCTTGATGCTAAGGAAAACAATGCGAAACGGACCCATTTTCATGGGAGTTCTTTATTTTGGGATTTTGGAATTTTAGGATTGTGCAAGATATTTTGGAACTCCACCATGGACTCGGGTACTATTTACAAAGAGGGAAATCACTATGAAGCACGATTCTATGATGCTCCAAAGTCCATACCAAACCAAGCACATCTTCAACCATGTATAACACAATGCACTATATCCATCAAAAGACTTGAGCTTTTCGCTCATGATCTTAGATGCATGTTAGTTCTTTCATGATTCAATTGTACATCGAATGATTACAAAATCTCTTTATTCTAAAACCCAGTATTTAAGACAGTTTTCAACTTCCATCCTCAACTATCATATGTGTTTGTGTAGAAATGAAGAAGACCAAAATAAAATAATAACTTATCTTTATCATCACCAGTCTACCAGCAAATCACTAGATAACCAAAATCATCAAAGAACTTATCTTTATCATTAAAGAAAGAGAAAAACCAAACACCCATCAATATAAACGAGTAACGAGAAAAACCCATATATCAAAACAAGGGAAAACATACAATGTGATCCATGTGGGCATGAGAGATGAAGAGGAAGTCTTGGGCAATAGCACGCTGTGGGCACCGTCCAATATCAAACGACAAATTCAGAGATGGAAATATTATACAGGTTTCATGGCCTCCGATGGATAAACCTTCAACTGGGTACCCTTCAATGGTTAATCCTCTGGCTTTCTTTGAATTTGGGTCTGAATTGGGATGGTCTTCGACTGGGGCAGAGTCCATGCTTCTACTTCCGGCCATAGTAGACTAACCAATGAACAAGAATTGGAAAAAAGATGGTGGGCGATGGGCAGCAGAGTGTGGAGACCCGTTTACTATGAGGGTCGGAGTTTGAAGTTTGAAACTTTAGAGGAGGAGGCTTGGCATGTGTACGGTGTTGTTTTTGTGATTTATTTTTTTTAAGGGAGGAATATACTAAAACAAATAAATAAAAGAAGCCCCCTAAAGTAATTTAAAGGAAGTTATCAAAATTTTAAATGAGCCTCACCTGGTGGACTTGACATATGCATAGCAAGCATATGGGATTAACTAGAATCAATGTCCAAGTAGAAAACCAGAATGTATTCAAAATAGACATAGCGTCTATCATATATATATATATATAGCTAGCAGCCTAGCATTCACCATTTATTGTTGGTTCTGAACAAGTATGTCATATTTTGTGACAACCGAGAGCTCAGACCGCCATCGCTTTGATATCAAAGTTGAGTGGGAAACAGAAGAACCCATAGATGATGACTTGTCCACCCAATATCAACTAAGCGATGTGCTTAACATCCACCTTAATCTCCACAAGTCGAACCAACGTATCTTCGTTGCAGAATGTGGTTATCCTACAGTTGAAGTTGAACTCGAAGCTTCACAAGCCATTACGGTTAACTGTTGCGAGGTGTTATGTGATGATCATCATGATCCTAGTACTAGTGGTACTTGTGGTACCATGCGATCCGATCATGTGATGACTATGATCACTGAGTTTCTTAAAACCATAGGTATTCCAGCTGAACATGAGAGACCAAGTGGTGCTGCTGCGATATTCGAGGCAGTTCAGTCGACTGCGAGGGCAAGCTGCATTAACAAGCAGCTGCCTAGTAATGGTTCTGTTAATGTGAACATGTATGTCCTCGACGAGACTGTGATGCTGGAGTTCAATAAAATACTCGAGAGGATGCATAACAAAGATGATCAAGCAGAGATTGATGAGGACGAGGATGATGGCGAATTGGATGAGGATGAGGACAACGAGAACAATGAGGATGAGGATGAGGACAATGAGAACAATGAGGACGAGGATGAGGACAACGAGAACAATGAGGACGAGGATGAGGACAACGAGAACAATAATGAGGACTGGGATGAGGAGATTGATAGGATTACAAGGGAATCCATTGAAGCAGATGATGGGGTCAATTTTATTCCTGCAAGTAAATCAGCGATTGAGGAGCTGGAGAAAGTGAAACTTGACGGTTTGGAATCAGCTACAACACATGGTTTGTCATGTGCTATTTGTAAGGAAGGTTTAGATCAGGAAGATGAAGCCACTCGCTTGCCTTGTTTACACATTTACCATGGAGATTGCATTGTTCCGTGGTTGGAGATGAATAACAAGTGTCCCTTGTGCCGATACGCTATGCCTCATGAATAGCAGTTAGTTACAACCCATATATTAATTGATTATCCATGTTCGATCTACGTTTTTTTTTTTTTTTGAGAATTACGTTTTTGTTGTTTGACTATTTCAAATTAAACTATACATATATGTTGTCACAATATTGCCTAAAGTAATTACAAGCTGGGATGCAAATGGAACATATTTCTTCTTGAATTGAGTAGATGTAATATATATGAGGGTCTATCTATGATTTATTAGATTCTGAATTTGTGTTGTATTTGTTGTTTGATTTATCACTTTGCATGGTTGATTGGATCAGGGGAGAAGGTCTTGTTCTGGAGGGATAATTTCATGGGCAGTCCAATTATTAATTTTTTTGGTAATAACGCTAATTTGATGGGGAACTTATCTGAGCCTGTAGCCAATTTTCTTGAGGATGGTTCCTGGAATTTTTCACCCCTCTTACAGCTTCATTATCCAGCGTTGTGTGATCTAATTGCTCAAGTGCCCATTGCTTCGGACCCTACAGTAGAGGACAAGCTTATTTGGTCTCCTTCATCTTCGGGCGAGCTCACGGCTAAAT
Organism: Rubus parviflorus; assembly: GCA_029955375.1. Taxonomy (NCBI): domain Eukaryota; kingdom Viridiplantae; phylum Streptophyta; class Magnoliopsida; order Rosales; family Rosaceae; genus Rubus; species Rubus parviflorus. The sequence goes on from JARGGL010000009.1 coordinate 11,970,308, forward strand.
TAGCATTCCAATTCTTGAGAAACCCTTCTCCAGTGTTGGACTGGGGTAAATCTTTATGGTCTAATTTTATTTTGCCTCGGATGTCTATGCTAGCTTGGAAGGTTCTGAGGGGTCGAGTTATTTCCGATGAATTTTTACAACGACGTGGAGTGTCTTTAGCTTCTCGTTGTGATCTTTGTGGTGGTAGTTCAGAATCTCTTAATCACATTTTCTTGCATTGTTCTTTCACAACTGGGGTATGGGGCAGGTTTATTTCTCTCTTTGATCTGGGTACTCCTCCTTCCTCAATTCTCAATGTTTTTAAGTTGGGTTTGATTGGTCGCAGTCCTCAGCTCAAAGAATTATGGCTGCTCTGTTTTACCACAGTCATTTGGTTCATTTGGCATGCAAGAAATAAAATCAGATTTGATGGAAGGAGTTTCACAGTTGATACTATTTGTCGTTTGATTTCTGGGCATATTTATTCAGCTAGTAGACTAGCTTCAGGTACCATGCATAATTCAGTTTTTGATTTATGTATCTTAAAGAAGTTTGGGGTTCAATGTCCGCCTCGTCGTGCTAGCTCCTCGTGTGATTGAAGTTAATTGGCATCCTCCTTTGATTGGGTGGGTGAAGATTAATTCCGATGGTGCTTGGAAGCATGATGCGGGAGTGGGTGGTTATGGTGCGGTGTTTAGAGATCATAGAGGTTGTTTTCTGGGTGGTTTTGCTTCCAGCTTGGATATTCCTAGTTCAGTGGCAGCGGAGGTTATGGCCGTCATTAAGGCAATTGAGCTAGCTTGGGTTCGTGATTGGAAACATATTTGGTTAGAGGTGGATTCCTCCATTGTGCTTCATTATCTTCTTTTCCCTTCTCTTGTTCCTTGGCAGCTTCGAGTTCGTTGGATGAATTGTATGCATCAAATTTCTCATATGTCTTTCCGCTCTTCTCACATCTTTCGGGAAAGAAATAGAGTAGCTGATGCTTTGGCTAACTTTGGATCGTCGTCTTCTAGCTCTAGTTTTGTTTGGTGGGATTCTCCCCCCTCTTTTATTATGTCATTGTGTATTGAAGAATTTCGTTTTTGTTAACTTATCTGTTGTCTAATTTTGGGGGGTTTTGGTTTGGTCCCCCTCCCCTGTACTATTTTTTTCTTCTTTTTTCAATGAAGTGGTAGTTAGGCAGTAGCCTTCTACCTCTTATTCCGCTAAAAAAAAAAAAATTTATCACTTTGCATGGTTGTCAATTATTTCAAATTAATTTCTACAATTTATCTTACTGCGATATATATTGTCACGTTACTGAACTTCTGCAATTCAAAGCTATTTTACAACCGGAGTCTTGTTTCAATACAATATATACCAGACTAAAAGTAATGAATCATGAGCCTTTTTTATTTTTTTTTATGACATAACTAGAATCATGAGCCCTTGTTTCAACAACATATACCTGGCTAAAGTTATATCTATGCTCTAAGAGCAGCTCAAAATGTGAGCTTGCAACATCATAGAAACAAGTCGTCTTATCTATAACATAGGTCAAAATGTCGGGCTTCTTTTCAAAAGAATAAAAAAAAAAAAACTCATTTCTGTGACGCTAGGTCGATCAACTTAGTTATGACGCTAGGTCGCTATGTGAGATCAAGGGAAGAGACCTTTTTTCCTTTTCCTAGTGGATTTAGGAACGAGTACTCGCCTTAGCTATGACGCTAGCTAGGTCGCTATATATGGGTTGTCTATATAAAGACCCTCTCAATTATCAGACTACGTACTCTCTTTTCTCTCCGATTTCATACACATTCGATCTCAAGAACCATCGGCCGGAGTTTTGCTGATCGATATAATATATATAAAGATAAGATGTTTGGTTCTAGGAGCTCTTTTGGCCAAACCAGCAGCAACACAAGTAACAATCCTTTTGGTAGCACAACACGAACACGATCGCAGCAGTTTGGTGCCCAAACAAGTAGTTCTATATATTGGATTCAGAACCACAACTACTCAACCAGCACTAGGAAGCACTACGTTTGGTACCACCACCTCCACAGCATTCGGTGGCAGTTTTGGCCAATTCGGTGCTTTGAGTTCTCCGTTTGGGGCTCAGTCAACAATTGGAGGCCAACGCCGGCGCCCGGGAAGTAGAGAGGCTGCTTACACTGTTACACGTGACTCAGAGCTGCCGGGCACTGCAGAGGTTGTTAACTTTCAGTCGATAACAGCAATGAAAGTTTATAAGGATAAATGCTTCGAGGAATTGCGATTTGCAGATTACCAATTGGGGGATAAAGGTGGCAAAGAATCCTCTACTATGAAGACAAACACCCCTTGTAATCCTGCACCATCGATTTCGAGTCCATTTAATACTTCAAGTACTCCTCTTTCATCTAGTTCTAGTATATTTACTCCAAAAACTAGTCCATCTCATCCCTTTACTACTTGTTGGTCTCCATCTTCACCATTACCTAGTTCATCAACTGCAGCAGCAACCAAACCCTTTACAACACATTCATCATCATCGTCTACACCACCGTCTAATTGGTTTCCTCAAACATCTTCTTCTTCTTCAAGCCCATTCAATACATCAAGTAGTACTCCTCCTCCTCCATCTGATATATTTGGTCCAAAAACTACTCCATCTCCCTCTACTTTGTGACTTCATCTTCACCATTAACCAGTCCATCAACTGCAGTAACCAATCCCTTTTCAACACCTGCACCTTCAATCCCACAGACACAAACCTTCACTACTCCGGCTCCTTCTACTTTTTCTAAGCCACCTTTCCAGGTCTCTCAGGCGCCTCTTCAAACTAATAGCACTCCTTTTATTCCAACACAGTCGCAGCCAAGCAACACAGGAATTCTTCAGCAGAATAACTTTGTACAACAACAACAGGTACCAGACGTACTAGTAGTAGTACCTGCTACAAATCCATTTGGAACCCCTCCTGCCGCCGCGATGTCGAATAGTGGCTGGGGAAGTAGTAGTGTTCAGTATGGAATTTCAAGCATGCCTGTTGTGGATAGAACTGCGCCGCCACCTGTTAGGCTCTCAAATATCTTGACTGCTAGACAACTGACACAAAGGCACATCATCGGGTTACCTACTGTAAGTGCAAGAAGGAGATATGATCCTTATAAGAATAGGAATGGTGGTAGTCGTCTGAAGGTCCCCTTTTTCAGTGATGATGGTGATGATCAAGTACCCAGGACGCCCAAGATCATGCCCTAGCTAGCAAAGAAAGCAAGTGAAGATTAAATTAATTGAGAGATGAAGACGTCCAAGATTGCTGACATGATATACAGATTTTATCATGCTCCAGAACATGTGATGTGATGTTATGAAATTTTCAATCATTGAAGAAATATAATTGACAAAGTTTTTATATATTATTATTATTATTATTTATTTTCGTCTTGATGTTGATTTTGTAAAAACTACACTATATGTAATCGAAATTCGTGTTTTAGTTTAGGATAATTCTTAGGTTCACCCATTGGGTGAATCCATCCGTTCACCCCCTCCTATATTAGCCAATCAGGCTTTGACACATATATTCTTATTAACAATATAATTAAAGACTTTATGAATTATTTATATAATAAAAATAAATTAAAAAAATACAAAAAAATGTGTTAATAACAACATCCTTTTTTATTTTTTTTAATAAAAATACATGTGTCAGAGCTTGATTGACTAATATAAGAGGGGGTGAACGGATGGGTGAACCTAAGAATTATCATTTAGTTTAAAGAAGAATAGTCATCGTCTCAAATTGTTCTACCATTATTGATTTCTCTCTCCAAAATTGGATTTTGAAAAACCAATCACTATTGATCAAGCAAACATGTTAACTTGTTGATCGATTAGCAATAGTAATGTAATTAATTAAGTTGCTCAAGGTAATCAATCAAAGAACGAAGATGTGATTGTGATGTTGTAGGGTTTTATTAATTAATTGAAGATGCATGGGGTTGTGATGTTCTTGGGTTATAATTTTCATGTTCATCATTTAGAAAAAATAAAAATACAAATCTATACACAGGACCATTGGATACAACATTCCTTTTATCGAAATTAATACACCTGGATTTAGAAAAATCCACTAAATTATCTAAATTGAATACACTACCTTATATTTTCTTCAAAATATAACAACAAATCTATCTACCTTTTCCATATGGGCTATATAACGTACGTCCTAACTAGCCTGCTCCTATCTGCCCTATAGTCTCAGGTATCAAGCATGTCAAACGAGAGACACTACTATCGTATCAATGTGTCTGAGTCTCAAACAGTCGAAACCTTGATCGACTGGACCCAATTTTCATCCTCACCCGACCTGCTTCTTCGAGTCGAATTCAAGCTCTTCAAGTCGATAGAAAGCGTCTGGGTTACAGACGATTGTGACGTTGGTGTTATCAACGATCAATCCATTAAGCTGGAAGCTGAAAAATCAATTACAATTCCTCATGCCAAGCTATTTTCCGATCAAAGTAGCTCGATGATGAGCCGCATTCTTTCCGGCATGAATGTCCCAAAAGATGAGCAGTCAAATATTATTCTACAAATATTTCATGGGATTAATGTTGTTCTAACAGAGCAGTCGACGGTTCGTGGCCTTAAAACCATGCCTAATGTTCTTGTGGACATATATGATGTCACTCTGCAATTGCAAAATATCAATGATGATCAAACTTATATTCGAAATCGAGATTGATAGGGTACGTACGGTACGCGCGTTGTGGCTAAGGGAATTATCTTCCATGGAAACAAATCATGATCGGGTTTTAGGGTTATTGGAGTGCTTAATTTGTGTAATCGATCAGTGTTTAGTCAAAGTTGGGCATGCAGCTCTTATAAATAATTATTTGCTCATTTGATAATTATTATTTCTCCATAAAATTATATAATTGTTACTTCAAATTCTGACTTGGCGCGCTGTCACGCGGGTGTCAATTTGTTTTTTGTGTGTATATTTTATTTAAAAAAATTATGACTTGTCGCGCTTTCATGTGAGTATCAATTTGTAGATATTATATATTTTTTAAAAAATTTAACTATGACTAGCATCTTGGCGCATCCTCACGCGAGTGTAATTTTGCATATTTTTTTAAAAATTAATTATAATTAGCCTCTTGGTGTGCCCTTATGCGGGTATCAATTTACATATTTTTTTTTTATAAATATTAATTTTCACTTAAACTAATTATGACTAGCTTCTTAACGCATCCCCACGCTTTTGTACATTTTTTTTGAACTAATTATGACTAGCCTCTTGGAGCGGCCTCACGCCGGTGTTAGTTTGCATATTTTTTTAAAAAACTAATTATGACTAACCTTTTGGCGCGCCCTTACGCGGGTGTCAATTTGAATATATTTTTTAATATTTTGTTTAAACTAATTACTAGTCTTTTTGCACTTGCATATGAAATATTCGTGTCTTGATTTCTAGTATGGTGGATTGATCAAGTGGTCTCCGATGCGTCAAAAAATTATTTATTTTCGGACTCTATCTAATTAGAAGTTACATGCAGAGAGTGATTTTTTTTTATAATTTTGTTATTTACCTTTATAATTTAAAATCAACATATGATGTAAAGATTTATATGTCTTTTCACATCTAGGCTGACAAAGTGAGTTTTCTTAATATATAGTATATAGGTAAGAATTTTTTTTATTTTTTTGGAGATATACACAAGGAATCCAATTTTTTCTTTACATGTCTACATTTTTTTTTTGGCTAATAATAAAAGTTAAAATTGTTCAATAAGGATTTAGGATTGTAAGGGCACGGTTACATTGGTAAGGGCGCATGCACTAGAACGTCTTCGCGGTTTTCATCAATTTACCTCCAAAGCTTCGACAGTCAACTCCGAGTCCAAAACAGTTTGAGCATATTTTTCTGGAAAACCAAACTTGTTCATTCTCTTCCTCATTCGAAACCCTTTAAACCTAAACCCTAATGTCAAATTCTCCGCAGCTGCTCTACAGTTTCTAACCCGTTCTCAAATCACAACTCATGGACCCTCAACACCAACAATGGCGTCCCAGACCTCCAATCCCTCCAGGTGCCCTCTGCCCTGTTTGTTCTTTTTCTCACTTCCCCTTTTGCCCTCCGCACCCGCCCTTCAATCAAAACCCTATCTTCCCTTACGATTCCGGCAACTCCTTTCAAAGATCCGGTTTTGATCCGTATATAAGACCCTTGGGTACTACTCCGGCCCCGTTCTCAGGTAACCTAAATATTAATGCGATTGAAAATCAGATGCCGTGGCAGAGAAACCCTAATTTCGGTAACACATTTGGGAACTTTCCATATAGAGAAGGCTTCGCGCCTCCGCAACCGCAACCGCCACCGCCACCGCCACCGTACGAATATGGTGGCAATGGGTACGTTAATGAAGGTGATAGAAACTTTAAGAGGCCGAGGATCGATGATTTTGGGTCCGGTGCCGGGAATCTGTCAGAGGATGAGCGAAGATTGAAGCTGATTCATGATCACGGTGGGGCAAAGTCAGTTTCAGTTTCAGTTTCGGGTAGTAATCAGGGTTCCAACGGCGAAATTAATAGGCACACTCAACAAGAAAGTGGTAAACATGGTGTTAATATGCAGAATAATGGAAATTTTCCCCAACAGGTTCAAATTAAAGCTTGTATGCCTGTAAATGAACCACAACATTCCCATTTGAACAATTGGCAAGCACATCCTAACAATCAGCCACCACAAGCTTATGGAATGCCGCTGCATTCGGCACATTTGAAACATGATTTTCATGCCTCTGCACAGCCAAGCGATGTGAGACAGTCACTTGTGCATCAACGTGGAGGCTACTTTCATCCCCCTGCAGGCCATACGCCGGCTTCTCGGTCTATCAGTGGGCAGCCTCCCCTTCCTGCTTCTCCACCACCTCCACTTCCAATGGACCTTCCACCATCAAAATCGGCATCTTCGTTGTTTCCTGTTCATGTTGGCTCCTCGCCGATGATGTCTTCAGCCTATCAACCAAATCCAGAATCCCACCACTCCTTGGTGCAGCAGCCTTATTTCCATAGTAAGCCGTTTTCACATGCTTCTACTGGATATGTTATGGAGGTATAGTTGCTAACTTAGATGCATTTGTGCGTTATCATGCATTGTTGTCAGGGTTGCATTTCTCTTTTGGGATTATTCTGATGAAATCTTCTTGTTTGTAGTTTCCCAAGGAGTCTCATGTTTTGCATCAAACATTACCAAAGCAGTATGTGGGGGAGGGACAGCCATTTCCACGAAAGCATTCATCTTTGGACAAGCCAAAAGTCATCGATGCTTCCCACTTATTTAAGCAGCCACATCGAGTCACCCGCCCTGATCATTTTGTGATAATCCTACGAGGGCTTCCAGGTACAAAATGTTGAATGTGATATGTGCAAATGGGGTTTCTTGAAATCTTTTATGTGTACATTGTGCTTCCTAAGTCCCTTGGACAATTTAATCTGCACAACTAGGGGAGAAAATCTGCTTTACTCAATGGGAGGGAATTTTATTTAATATATTACTTAAATGGTAGTGAAAAACTATTTTCAAATTGAGAAAAACTATTTAAGCTGCTTTACTTGAATGCTAGGCTATCTTACTTTCTTTCAGTCTTTGACCTTTGCCATATTCAGGAAATCTTATAATGCATTTCTATATCAGGTAGTGGAAAGAGCTACTTAGCAAAGATGCTGCGTGACCTAGAGGTTGAAAATGGTGGTGGTGCTCCACGAATTCATTCCATGGATGATTATTTTATGACAGAAGTTGAAAAGGTTTGTTACTGTCTCGTCTTGCATTTTTTTTTTAAATATCTTCTTGTTATTTGCTTCCTCTGTAGGATATCCTTTAGTGTTCTTTGGGCACTCGAGAGAAATTAACTTTAGTATTTTCTTTTGTCCTAAAGGTGGAGGAAACTGATGCTTCAAAATCTTCAAGTTCAGCTAGAGGAAAGAAGCCTGTAATGAAGAAGGTGATGGAGTATTGTTATGAACCTGAAATGGAGGAGGTAATACAAAATAATTTAAACCTCAGAATTTTGGTTTGATATGTCTATCATGCTTTTTGTTATTGTCATTTCTAGTTCTATGATTAGGACACTTGATTCGAATATATATGTGTGTATATATATATATATATATTTATTCATGCTCTTTGGGAGAAGGTTTGTGTACACTCTGTCACATCAGGCAATAACGTAGTCCCTGGACTTTGTCTTGGACACTGTTGAACAAAGCTGCAGTTTATTTGGCATTTGATCTCTCCTGTATTTCCATCTCCTGTCCCAGAATAAAATTTGTTGAGTGGCTTTGAAAGGCACTACTTTTCAACTTATAAAAAAGAAAAACAATTATGCACTTTCATCTATTAGTCAGACTACCATTTCATTTGTTTGTTTGACTTTGGTTGTTAATCCTTTAGTTATGTGGTAAGTTTTATTTTTGGTGTAATAATGGTTTTCCATATAAAATTATATCAAGCATTGATGCTAATCATGTCTTCACCACAGGCTTATCGATTGAGTATGCTGAAGGCATTTAAGAAGACCCTCGAGGACAGTGTTTTCACCTTCGTAATCGGTATTTCTCTATTTTGATATTGACAAATTACTGACAACATCGAACTTTATATCACTACATTCCACTTTTTTCTTTGCCTTGTAAATATCTTAGGTTGGGAATTTCTGAGATGGAATTACTTGCAAATTTTGTGTACAATTTGTTACATTTTGTTTGGGGTCCAATTGTCCAATGATGTATAGGCTGTGTGTACTTTGATTTTCAGTAGCTCACTCTGATGCTGGTGGTAGCACCAGCTTTGAGACATATGTCTTCTATAAAACATGGGTGCATAAATAACCTGCTTGAATTATTATTTAGATAGGAAGCCAAACTGGTCTTTTATTATTATAAATATTTTTAAGTCCCGAGGATTAAAATTATAAAGTGATTAAGGTTATAAATGCTGGATTTCCAGTACATTTAATGAGCAAAAGTACATTTAATAAGCAAAATGATCTAGTTGATGATAGATTAGGTGGTGATGCAGTGCCCATGCACTGCCTTCATTTTCACTAACTACAGATGCAGTATTATTCGGAAATTGACCCTTTTGATGGTGGTATGTGTTCTTCGTCTTAGTGGATGACCGCAATCTGCGGGTAGCTGAGTTTGCTCAATTTTGGGCAATTGCAAAGGTATACCCTCATTTCTCTCTTTCTCAACACCTCTGCCTTGTGTTCTGAAGTGTCGACTCTATTTTTGAAATGCACTCACCATTTTCATGAGAAACTGGGTGGTGGCTTCATGTTCCTTATACCTTGTCCATTAGAATTGTGCTTACGCACTAGAGAACTTGTGAGAAATCTGTTAATATACAGATATCCTAGATTAGCAATGCTGCTATGTAGTAAAAGTTTTATACATTGACTTCAGTGTTATGCAGATTGTGGAAGGATTGCTCCAAACTGTGGGTTTAAATTTGATCACTAGTTGTAGGCAGCGTCATGTCATTGTCAATTCCATAAATTTATGCTTTTTGTTTTGGGTATATTAAGTTTGAGTGTAGTTTTCTCTTCCTCCATTAATTGTAGGTTTGGTAGGTCATTTATTTATTTATTCTATAAAAGTTTAAAATTTTCTATGTGGGTGGATGAGGTGATTTGATTCTCTGTTAAACATTTCTGATGACCCCTTTGATCTATTTCATGCAATAACGTACCTTTTTCTGGGCTCTATAATATGTTCATAAGATATAGACACTACCAAAGAGACTTTGGTTACTCATCGAGCTAACTGTAGATGGCTATAGTGATGCAGATTCTATTTCCTATCCTACTTTGTAGATTGCAAAGTGGGATTTGGATTTAGGCATTTTTGTGCTTATTTATTTGGTCTGGTGCTTAGTGTGTGCCTGCTGTCTATGTAAGGAAGCTGATCAATCCAGGAACTACGCCTGAATTTCATTTAATTTCTTTCCTCTCTCTATTACATCTTTACTCTTATATTGTTATGGAAAAGGTTGATCATATAGTGATGTGTTCATTGTCTGTTTTTTCTTCACTCATTGTTTTTTTTTTTCTTGTCAGAGTTCGGGGTATGAAGTTTATATACTTGAAGCACCATATAAGGATCCTGCGGTGAGTATTATCTATTGGTACTATATTTTGTGCAGTGCTTTGTCACCATAATTGGCATTACAAATACTTTATTGAGTGTCCTGGTGAAAGTACAGTTTTTGATGCCCCATTGCTTGCATATAATAAGATTAGTATCTTGCATGTCTTTATTTGTGTTGAATAATTGACATTTGATAATTCTCCTTCTTGAAAAGAAATAGCGTAACCTGGGAAATATCATTTTTGAAGCTTTGTGAAATTTCATGGATTTTTAGGGCTGTGCAGCTAGGAATGTGCATGGTTTTACTCAAGACGACATACAGAAGATGGCTGAACAATGGGAGGAATCTCCATCCATATACTTGCAATTGGACGCCAAGGTTTGTTATCAATGTAACTTTTGCCTTAGGGTTAGGATGGAGGAGCTACAAGGGTGAATTAGAGTAGTAAAACTTTGAATTTACTTCTACTTATATTTGATTCTGGCCTTTGGTTTGATGCTGTGTATTGCTGGCTTGACAGTCATTGTTTCATGGAGATGATCTGAAGGAAAGTGGCATTCAAGAGGCAAGTTAATTAACTCTGACACTTTTTGTTTTTCCTTTACTTTGATCTCTTACTCACTGATTTTTATTTTTTATTCTTTTGGTAAAAAATGGTTGGCGAGCATGAATTTTCATGGTCACATACAAGTAGGAGTCTAGGAGATAATAACTTTATATATGAAAATCTGAATCTGTTTTCATGTAGTTTGATGCTAACCCATTTTTTATCCGATGTCTACCAGGTGGACATGGATACAGAAGATGCAGATAATGATGGCACATCTGGATTGCGAGAGAGAAAGCCTGATAAGATCATGGAACCTCCTGCTGAAGATGATGCGCCTGATGGTATTTTTGGCTTTAATTCCTCAGTCTTAGTAATTGTGTATGAGCCTATGAGGTTAGTTTGGATTAATCAGGTTTATTAAATTTTTTAGCCTTAGGTTCTTCAAAGGATGTGAAGAGCTTGGATGCTGAAGAAGAACACCCAAGTGTAGAAGTGAAAGAACTAGGAAGGAGTAAATGGTCAGAAATAATAGATGAAGATGATACTGATAAAACCGAAGAAGTGAAGGGTAATGCTCTTTCTGGATTGATTCAAGCTTATCGCAAGGAAGCGAAATCTGTATGCTGGAGTGACCAGGTATGTCTTATCACATCAATGACCCGGTGATTTAAATGCTTAGTTGAAATATGTTCCTTGTACTTTGTTTTTCTTATGCTGTTGATTGCAAGGTATGATAATTGTAGTTTTGAAACTATAGGCTGCTACTGTCACGTTTGCATAATTATTTCCTATTGTAGAACTGGTTGTTAGTATCCTTGATAAGAAAGATATATCAGGTATAATGGTGTTACTGCATACGTTTTTCTACTAAATTTACTGAAGAGATTTCTTTTCAGTTTTCTTTTATTCATAGGTGGGGGCAGACCTCTGATTTTATTGGCTCTTTTCTTTAAATGTGCAAACAGCTCTAATGTATTACTTTGGGTTTTGTTTTCTTACATGCCTTTTTCTTCACATCCTTTTTGTACTTCCTCTACTTAATTGTTGCAACTTTGCTTGTCTTTCCTCCAGGTTGGCAATACTGGGTTTTCAATAGCAGCAGCAAAGAAGGCAAATGTATCGTCTTTGGTGATTGGTCCGGGTGCTGGATACAACATGGTTAGTTACCTGCCTCTCATAGAAACTACTACATTATGCCTTTCATGATATTTAGCTAGAACCTTAAGAACTATGGGCTCAAGACTCGCTTTTTAAAGTACATTCTTTTAGAGTATGGTTCTTGTCATCTATGCACGCATCATCTGCGTGTTTATGTTTTCATTCTCCAGGACCGTTAAAATGGTCTCATTGTGTTTTACTTTCAACACCTGCAGAGGTCCAACCCCTTACCTGAAGAAGAGAACCCAGTCGTAACCCGTAGCAGTGCTAAATCAAAGAGGCAGAATGTATTCCAAGATCAACTTCGTGCAGAACATGAATCCTTCAAAGCTGTTTTTGACAGGAGGCGACATCGAATTGGTGGTCTCGATTTGGAGGATGAATAATCCTAGGAGCCAGGAATTTTTCCTGCAAAACTGTTGTTGGAATATTATTTATCTTAAACATGTCAATTTAGCTGTTGTTAGAGGGGGAGCAAATCCGTGTAATATGTACAACATTTTCTAGAAGTAAATGGAAAGTGATCCTTCTTTTACCTAAGTTTGCAACTTGGAACCTTTATATTTTTTATTATTATTCTTTTGTGCTTTTCGAATTTAGTGTGATTTACCCACTAATAGGAGATTAGTAAAGGGCTTAAATAAACTAATGATTTTGTACACGTCTTTCACTGTTCTTATATTCAATTAAAAGGAGACCAAGACTGGCACGTGTCGCCTTGCCCACCATGTCTGTCTCCTCCTGTTTATGTTGTCACAAAAAGTCCCCTCTCTTTTTATATTGGCTAGCCTATCATATATTCATATCTTCCTTCTACCAGTGGAAGCTGAGACCAAAGCTCTTTCTCTAATGGCTACTGGTTCTGCTGCTGTAGGGCGGCGCTGCCTTGCCGGTTTCATGGACCCAGAAGCAGCCAAATGCACTTCAACAATTTCCAGCAGACAAACCATTCATTTCCCAAACCATGTAATAGAATAACTTGTTTCATTTTGCTGCTTGCTCTTTCTCTTCTGCATAAGTAACTAATGTGTGTGACATGACAGAGGAATCATCAACGTTTGTGCTCGCTTTCGATGAATGGTTGCCAAGGAGACCACCCTCAACTCCCTTTAGGTACCATTGAAACGCGTTCATTTCCGGCAGTTCCATCACCTTCATTGGCCGTGGACACCCTCAGCTCCGCCCTTTCTCAGTTGAAAGCAAACCCACCTCCTTTCACCTCAGGCATTATTCGTCTCCAGGCAAGCAATGGCCCATGCTTCTGTGGTATTTTCTTATCTGTTATTGCTTAGCTAGTAAGTCAAAAAAGCTTCAAAATCTAGAGCCATGGGTTTATGCCACGTGGTGGGGTGACATTGGCCCATTACATCCCTATTCCTTATCCTGCACATGACTTGATATGGCCAATTTTCTTTGGCTGCATCCTGAACTTTTTTTTTTTGAGTGAGTCAATTGCTCTTAACACCAAGATACATGCAACTCCAAAATTAATCAAAAGATGAAATTGGACTTTTGGAGTTCAGTATATTTACAGAAATTCTGTTCTGGATTCAAGTTTAACATCCAAATGCTGCAGGACTATTGAGCTTGTGTACTAGTTTTGAACAAGTTGATGCTAATGCAACTAGAATTGTATCTGAAGGTACCAATCCAGCAGCAAATTGAAGCAATTGATTGGCTGTATGCCCAAAATAAACTCCTTCCTCGCTGTTTCTTCTCCGATAGAGCTCAAACCGGCAATTCTAAGCTTTCCATTGATTGCACCAATGGGAATGGTAATGGCCAGAATCCAAAGAAGCATAACAAGTTGGTCAGTGTTGCTGGTGTGGGATCTGCTGTCTTCTTCCAGGATCTTCATCCATTCTCATACAGGCATTGGAAGTCCTTAAAGAGGTTAGTATATATATTATATTGACTTTTGTTTTGATATCGAATCTGTATACTATAAGTTAAAGCTCGAGTCTAATCTCATCTTTTGATTGAAGGTTCCTGTCTACAGAATGTCCTCTAATTCGCGCATATGGGGCAATCCGGTTTGATGCAAGAGCCAACATTTCATCCGAATGGGAGGCCTTTGGTTACTTCTATTTTATGGTCCCTCAGGTAGAAGAACAATCATCTATTTGCGTTGGTGCGTAGTTGTTCTAGCCATGAATAGGTCATGTGTTTCTCTGTAAGTATTTATACCATCTTCTGCTAGATACTGAATGACAGGTTGAGTTTGATGAGCTTGAAGATAGTTCAATACTAGCAACAACTATTGCCTGGGACAACTCCCTCTCATGGACTTTGGGGAATGCAATTGATGAACTTAAAGCCACAATGTACCAGGTTCAAATCTAGAATTGAGTTAAAATATTTTTTATGCTTAAGGTGTTTATTTCATGCCATCATATTTATATGAATGCTTGATTATGCAGATATCTTCCATTGTTTTAAAGCTACAAAAACAAGTTCCTTCGACACTAATGTTAAGCAATAGTCACATCCCAAGTAAGACGTATTGGGATCTTGCGGTTAATAGAGCTTTGCAGAAAATAAGAAGTGATTCAGCACTTATTAAGGTAGTTAATAACCCAAGTGCCAAACAATTTTTCACTATTGAGACCCCCCTCTTTTTTATGATTTTACCTCTCTTTTGATTATTAATAGAATAATAGATCAGTCTTGTCTTTTGAACTCAGGTTGTACTCGCACGTAGCAGCAGAGTAATAACAGCTACTGATATTGATCCTATAGCATGGTTAGCTTGCTTACAGGTATTGTCTTCTTCAAGTTGTTTACTTGGTGAACTTTCTCTGTATAATGTCTGGTAACAAGCTATGATAAGTGCATCTGATCAATAACTTAATGCAGGTTGAAGGTGAAAATGCTTATCAGTTTTGTCTCCAGCCACCTGGTGCACCAGCATTTATTGGAAACACGGTAATTGTCTTTAAAAGAGATTGCATTCATGCACCATACAATATATTACTCTTCCTAATGATATGACTAGATTATCTGTGTGAATAGCCAGAGCAACTGTTTCACAGAACATGGCTTGATATTGATAGTGAAGCTCTGGCTGGAACCCGTGCCAGAGGTAAATTGCTGTCTGAAGATCTTCAAATAGAACTTGAACTACTTTCCAGGTTTATCTCATGAGAATTTCTCTTACAGTCGTAATTTCAATTAGTTTTGACCAATTTGTTGATTGTATTTGACTCTGTTATTTATTTGCAGTCCCAAGGACCACCTTGAGTTTACTATTGTACGAGAAAGCATAAGAAAAAAATTAGAGGCAGGTTTACTTTTTGGTGCTCATGGATGAAATTTATTGTTGATTTGTTTATAGGGAACGGATATTTACCATTCTTCTTTTCGCAGAATGTGTGCAACAGTGTAGTAGTTGAACCAAAGAAAGCAATCCGAAAACTCCCTAGAGTCCAACATTTATATGCCAAATTGGCTGGCAGGTTAAGAAGTGAAGATGATGAGGTAAAAGTATTGCATATTTTCTGCATTAAATAATAAAATTTCCTTCCAAGCTCATATAATCTGGAATATTTGAATTAATTAAGTTAAATGTAGGTTCTGCATCCACTAGTTTATTGTCCTGAATCATGAATGTGCAATGTAGAATTGTAGATTGCTAATTTCTGGATTATATGTTTCCTCGCTATCTTCTTTGTTTTTCAGTTTGAAATACTTTCTTCTCTTCACCCAAGTCCAGCCGTTTGTGGATTTCCGACAGAGGAGGCACGAGTTCTTATTGCAGAAACAGGTACGCCATATATCAGTATCTTGTTTCTAGTGTATATTTTTTGTTCTATCACAACTTCTAAAGGTCCACAAATGCTTTTCAGAAGTATTTGACCGAGGGATGTATGCTGGTCCAGTTGGTTGGTTTGGAGGAGGAGAGAGTGAGTTTGCTGTTGGAATTAGGTCAGCCTTAGTGGAAAAGGTAAACAAAAACTATATATATTTTTATATGCTACTTCTCTTTTATATCCTACACTCAGTTATTAGTTATACAAAGTAAACTCGTAGCCCTGACAATGTCGGATCCTAGGGTCTCGGTGCATTGATCTATGCTGGAACAGGAGTTGTGGAAGGAAGCAATGCATCATCAGAATGGGATGAACTGGAACTCAAGATTTCTCAGGTGTGTTATTTAGACTTAGAGTTAAGTTACATTGTGAGATAGGTGGTTTATTAAACTTGTAGTGTTTTAATCACTGCTGCAGTTCACCAAGTTGCTTAAACTTGAAGTGCCTTTAGGGATTAAAAGCTGATATTGTGGGAAGTATCTACCTGAAAAAGGTCAGTGGTTTATCCGGGAATTAAACTCAAACTCTTTCTTGACCATGATTGAAAAGTAGAGGATGGAAGTCAAGTTGCAGATCGAAGATATCAAAGTATATATATCTTGACTAGAAAGAACAAATTAAACCAACGAACACAATCAGAAATTTATCCATTGTATTTATTTTACATCTTGTGTAAACTCCTCAACCTACCTTTTCCGATTCAATTGTACTGACAATGTCGGATAGGGTCTTGAAATTACAAACGCAATAAAAGTGACAGCATTTTGTCAGTTATTCTTCACTGCCTACTGCTACAACCCCTGTGTTTTCCAACAGGGTTTACTTTGAGCTTCATATGTACTAACATGGCTGGCCTACAATACATTTAAGAGGACCAGAAAAGCGTGTGAGCCTGGTCACGAATGTCCCAGGCTTTGCAGTGATCACATCCTTCTTTGGGACATTCCGAATCGGGCTTCCAGATTCAGTAAAGGTTGCTCCATTCACCATAAGATCTCCTTGTGATCTCCAATTCCATTTGCTCCACACGCTAGGAGCTGTGTTGACTCTATTACACACCTTAGAACACAAGAACACCAACACCAGCATTAGAATTAGAATTAGAATTAATTTTTTAAACTAGCACAAGGAGAATATCCAAATTTGTATGTAGATAGATACCTCTTTAGCTACTTGACTTGGCGGAGCAATGTAGCGATTTCCCTGGCTAAGAATGGTAGGATTGCTGCTGCCTCCGATGGCATACATAATCCAGTGGGTGTAGTCATTGTTCACAACATGGAAAAAACCATATCTGCACCTTGGCATCCTTTGTATCAATCCCTGTCCGAAATGGTTGAAAGCTAGAGTTATCTGCATAATTTCATCCTTGGCGTAGGAATCGCTTGAACCAAACAACATCACCTGCATCCATCCACAGCACAACAAGCATTATCACTAATTAATACCATAATGTCTGTCCGGCAAGAGTAGAATTTCACAGATGATGGCTTGTTGTTTACGTCGTTATGATTGGTGAAGTGACTGTTGGATATGGTGATGGCGGTAGAGCCTTGGATGACATCGATGAGTCCATCAGCGCAATTTGACGCAGAAACATGGTCTATCCAAACGTTTGTGGCACCAAACAAGGATATTCCATCACCATCGCTGGCTGTTCGAATTCCAAAATGAGTGGCCGAGTCCCTAATCAAGCCACCATTCCCGGGAATATTGTCACGAACGTGAAGGTTAGAGATGATGATGTTCTTCACATACTGCAGAGTAATTTGGCATCCACCTTCAACGTGCACATTAGCGCCTCGTGCATCAATGGTCTTGTCACTAGTGACCATGAGCTCTTCGGTCGGCTTTATCCTCATGTCATGCGCAAATATGATCCACAGCGGTCCAGGTTGAATCACAGCGTAGCGCAATGTCCCCGGTTTTGGGTTCACCACGTCATCGTCAGAGGGATCTGTGACCACATAGAAAGGTCCACCTTTGCCTCCGGTTGTGCCACGCGCAAAGCCAAGAGCACAATCAGCTAGCTTCTGGCGATTTTCCTCCCAATTTGGATCGCATCTCCAGCAACGGTCAATTGGGTTTGTAGCCTCGCATGGACCATCATATTTGTGTTTCAAGTTCCTTCTTGTGGTGTTAGCACCCTCCAATGCCCTGCTTCCATTAGAAAATTAAAAAGCTTGTAATATATGATGAAATGATGTGTGTTAGAAATGTTTCCTTGCTTGACAAGGAATTAACTTACTCGTGGACTTCATAGTTTAAATGGTCTGTGACATTTACAGGATCATGCTTGTAGGCCTCTTTCGCCGACCGGTGGGCTTCTTCCTCTCGCTGCTTCCACACCTCATCGTGTTCCCCGATGTTGGCCTTCAATGCCGGAATTGCTATTGTCATCAAAAGACATAAAATTAGCAGCTTCAGCTTCTGATCAGCTTCCATTGCCATCTCGATCTCCTATATCCAAATTACCTTTTGTATTTTTGGCAACCAACTTCTCGATCGAACTATCTTTTCCGATAGGGATGTCTAATGGAGCAAGGTTAATAATGAGCCTATCTATGTGAACATTGTAGGTGCCATTGTTTTTTGTGCAGGCCGGAAATTGAAAGATCAGAGCAATAATGGGAGAGTGTGGGGCTAAATACCACAACCACAATTCTAAATGAAGCAACTAAATCAGAATGAGAAGTAGGGAGGGAACGGAGGAGAGCCGCTTCTCAATCAGCGATTCAAATTCGTATGTGGTTTTTTTGTCTAATTCCATTTTTTTTTGGACGAGGACTAATTCGATTATTGGCTCCTTTCTCTTTTTCCTACTTATGGATTAGTTCTAAAAATAAAAACGACAATATTACCTCGAAACATTTTATTTTGAGTTTTTACAATCACATCATTAGGCAAAGTTTCCCCAACGAACTGAGAGAAATTCTTCCTAATTTGCTTTTATTTTCTAGATATCAATAATTTTTAAATTTGTGAGATTTTTTTTATTCTAACATTTTTAGACTTTGTAACATATATATAACCCTTTCTAAAAAAAAACATATATATAACCCTATATATATAGAGAAAAAAAAACATAAAAGAAGTTAACATTATGTATATGTTTTTTTTTAAATATCGTGTGCTATAAACCATGACATACAAATTTTCCTCACATTCCCTGTTTCACACGCTACACATTAAAAAATTCAAAAACCCATTTTCCTCGCACAAAGAGGTTCGTGAGATTCATCTTCAATATTTAATTTGAGGCTTGTTCGGCCTATGAGTAATTACAAAAGTATCCTCCGCCGCAGAGAGAGAGAGAGAGAGAGCTAGTTTGGAGCCAAAGGAAAGCAAAGAATAGTCCATTTTGTTTGAAAACCAAATAAGCCACCATCCAATTAACTTGCCATGGCTGCAGTCCAACTGGGAAAGTTTGGAATAAGAAACGCATCATTCATTCCCACAAGGAAAGCTTATTGCCTCTCAACATATATAACATAGCTGGGATCATCGTCATCAGCTAAATCGTTTCTAGCTATCGTTTCATTAACACGCAGAGCAATACATACATAACCCCCTTTGTAAGGTTCAGTACATCGTAGTAGTTCGATCTTGATGGCAAATGTTAGAGGAAGAACATCAGGGATGGCCATGGGGGAGCGGTTACCGATGTTGACGCCCAAGCGTGAGAAGATTGTCCCTGATTCTGGTTGGACAGAGGACTCTGATGGCCATTATCTTCTTGTTGATCTGCAAGGTATTAATGTTGGTTTTTAATCCCATTACATGCTTGATGTACGGAATCTGCATTGACACTTTATTTGGCTCTTAAATTGTGTCTTAGGTTTCAAAAAGGAGAAGGTGACGCTGGAGGTGAATACCACAGCTGGACATATAACAGTCACCGGAGAAACGCAAGTAAAAGAGAATGAATTTAAGTATATTGAGGAAAATTTTACAATCCCAGCAAACTCAGATGTCGATAACATCACCGGAAAATTTGATGGTGAGATTCTGTATGTAACTGTGCCGAAGGTTGTAGCAGTAGTACAAGAAAAGAAAGAGCCTGAAATAGTACAGGAAAAGAAAGAACCTGAAATAGTACAGAATCAGAACATCGAAGGTGCTGCAGCCGCAGAAAACACACACCTAACAGCACCCAAAAATAATGATGGCAAGTACACACACAAAGATGATGGCACAAATGATGCAGAGTCCCCAAACAAATTATTAGGCAATGCTCGCATATTCTTTTCTCCGGAGAACATAAGGAAATGGGAAGATGACAATGGCATTTTAAGAAGTGCAATGGAGCTGTTGAACAACAACAAAGGGATAGTTATATCAGCTATAGTAGCATTCTCGTTAGGGATGTTAGTATCTCGCAAGTTCGAAACAGGACAATGATCTAAGGCTACCTCTTTAAGCTGGTGTGTTAATAAGTTACTTAATACTTCGTCTCTGTAATCTCTTGTTTTATACCATATTGTAAAGAATAAGAATTTCAATGAATGATATCCATCCTTGTATATAATCTTATCCTCTTAAATGTTCTAACATGCCTGTATATATTACTTATTAATCATTTAATAAAGATCTGTAATCACAAAACTACTTCTATGGTGCAAATTCAAAAAGCTTCTCCACCTAAATAGATCACCGAATGCTTTGTTTTAAACGCAAAACCATCCAACGTTCTCAATTAGCATAGATAGAAAAAGATATATAACCCAGTATCACATTGTGTACATTTGCTTATCAAACACAAGAAAGAAAGTACATCCTCAGCCTCACTCTTAAATTTCCTAAACATGCTGAAACCGTCTATATTGGAGTGTGACATTTCTGAAACACAAGCTCAATTTTGTAATAAATACATATGAACTGAACCTTGTGTTTTCTTCCTCAGGACCTCCACCTTAAACACTGCAGTGCGATTACCCACTGGAATATTTAAGGTGGAGGTTCCTGAGGAAGAAGGCAGAGGGATCACTTGTTGAACAATCACTATAACTCTTGTGTGGCAGAAAGATCAGACTTTGATATTTCAACACGATGGCCACTCTTAGCAGGCATTAAAACACTGTCAATATATATGTGTGTGTGTGTGTGTCTGAATTGTCCAATGCAGATAGAGGAGGACTTTGTATTGAACTTGCCAGTGTTTGCATTCCAGGAACAAGAACATCTGTGAGGAAAGGAACTTTATCATTAAGGCTGATATTCAAAATGGCTAGACTAGCAAGCAGCAGAAAAAAGCTTTAGTAAAGAAATACCATATTATGAAAAATTTCAGCTTTCACAATGGTTTCTCAGTAAGAACAGAGTGTAAGGAATTTACCTGGAATCAGTAAAACCAAAGTATTGTAAGCAAAGAACGCAACTTTATAACCACAATGTCATTATATACGTGCAAATGTTACACAAGCACACAAAACAGAGCCCAGAAACTCAAAACTAGATTTGCGATTATTTACTTTCTAACTAATCCATGCTTCAAAGCCTATTCCATACAATTGTATAAGTGATCAAGTATATTACCTTATTGGGTTGTTTGAATCATATCATCCGCGATGAAACCATTACATGACTTGTGCAAAAATAAAGAGCGAAACTTTGTAAATAGACAAAATTATGAATTGAGAAAAAGACCCAGAAAGAGTCGAGAGATTAGAGATCCATACAAGGAACCAGTAGCAGTGCCTCTTCCTCTTCTTCGTCTTCCATTGGTTTGGGTACGGTTTTTTTTTTTTTTTGGAAAGACGATGGTACGGTTTCGGTGGGTGGTTTCTTATATGGGCTATGGGCTTGGTGACCCGAGTTTCATGGATGGCCTATTATCCATTTGGATTTTGGATTGGTTCTCAATGCACCCTTGAATTTGATGATGTACACTCAACCCTCAATCAAAACCTCATCAAAGAAATAATAAGATGGTATCTAACCACATTGCATGAGAAGTATTCTAATTAATTTTGTCAATAAAAATGTCCAAGAAACTGTACAGCATTGACTGCTTGGATTCTGAATCTTGGGTAGTGTTCATAGGCATTGTTAATGCTCATATAATTAAGTTTGAGTATTAATGATAGAACCCCTTGTGTAAATTATGGATATGTTAGAATGTGAGAGCAAAACCCAGAATCGTTAAGTTGAAGGAAGGAATGTTGGTAAATATTGTAGCGTCAATCTCATCACACAAAAAAATGCTGAAAACAGGCAGCAAAGAAAGAATTGAATTCAAAAATGACTTTATGTGGCTGCAGGATCGGATTCCTCAAGCAACCCACCAACCAAATTCAAAAGCTCACAGACCACTCCAGCATGATGCGAGATAGATGGAGAAGCTTCTTTGAGATGCGTACCAATTGCCAAAAGTTGTGACCCCTGACCTTGATTTTATGCTTAGATGAATTATCAGAAAATTCAAATAAGTTATTTCGATATATGATATCATCCAAATTGAGACATGTGCTATTACCAATCGGCCTAAATGGTAACTCCGTTTATATTTCGGTTAAATTTAACACAAAAATATATTTTCAAAGGGGGTTAATCTCCAAAATTGTACCTACAGATTCATAAACCGGCCAATATGGTACTTGAAGAAAGAATTAGGTCACTAGAATTTAGATGTTTGGATGAAGCATTAGAATTAGGTCACACACTTTTTACTATATATAAATAGCACTAGCTTGGAAGAATGGAAATTTGAGTTTGTTTGACAAGGGGAAGGAAGGTTGATGAGGACATGAGGTACATAGAGAATATAGAATAAGAGAGGACCCAAAATTAGCTTAGGAAATAAAAGGCGATGCTTTGTCATACAACAAACTTTATTCAAAATGTGGGTGCTTTTCGCAAAAAGGGGAGGAGAGGTGGAATCATGTGCCTTCGAGCACTGCACTGCACTCACATCTCTTCACTATATGTTCATCATATACATGTCCCCTTCATAACAGATTCGTTTAAGTTTGTCCTTTTTTCCTCTGTAATCCCAATCCCCAAAATATTAGATTGCAAATATTAAATATCAAACCAAAAATCAAACGGAAGTAAAATTCGATGTGATTACTTCATAAAATAAAAAAACGGATGAATTTCATCGCATTTCTTGAATATATATTAAGTAAAACAAAACGAGCTAATCCATGAGTTGTTGAATTGACATGTCGATATACATGAGTGAAGTAGGATCTTAAGATAGATCATACAACAACCAAGGAAAGAAGCTCTTGCCTCTTGGTTAACAAGCTAAATTAGCATCTTAAACAATATGTATATTAGAACCAATTAATTAAAAAGAACAAAGAGAAAAAAGAAGGGATGTACGTGGTTAATTAATTTATAAGGAAGCAAGCTAGCTATAAAAGTGAATTGAAAACCTTCAAGAGGGAGAATGGAATCTAATCTCTAATCTCTCCCCCCACTGCAAACATAGACATTCCCATTCCCTTCTTTAATTTCTAACAACACCCCCAAAAAAAAAATCAAATATGAATTAAATCCGAAAATATATGGATATATCTTTATTTTTTTTTAAAGGTAAATATATATTTGTTTTTCTGGTAAAGAAAATGTAAATAAAAACAAAAATAGTAAGCACCATGCAGAGCAGAGCAGTGACCAAATTCAAAAAGCGGAGGTGAAAAGCAAAACCGCATCACACACTACTACTGACTACTCCTTCAGACTTGAGTCCTTCCTTCCCCGCTATCAACGCAAACCCAACACCTTTTTTTCGTCCAAAACCTCGACCTCTGATCCTCCAATTCGTTTTTTCAACCAAAATGAGACCATGACCAGGACGGTGTCGTTTCAGCTACCGGCACAGCCTCAACCAGAACCCCAACAGCCACATCCACAGCCTCAGCCTCAGCCTCAGCCTCAACCAGAACCGCAACAGCCACCTCCTCCTCCGCAGCTTCCGCATAGGGCGATCTGCAGAAAGCTCATCGTGGAAGTGATCGACGCACGTGACCTTCTTCCCAAGGATGGCCAGGGCAGCTCCAGCCCTTACGTCGTCGCCGACTTTGACGGCCAGCGAAAGCGGACCGCCACCAAGTACAAGGACCTCAACCCGGTCTGGAACGAGCCGCTCGAGTTCATCGTCTCCGTCCCCGAAAACATGGACTACGAGGAGCTCGAGATCGAGGTCCTCAACGATAAGCGCTACGGCAACAGTGGCACCTCTCGTAAAAACCACTTCCTCGGAAGGGTGAAGCTCTACGGGACGCAATTCTCCAAGCGCGGCGATGAGGGTTTGGTCTATTTCCAGCTCGAGAAGAAGAGCGTCTTTAGCTGGATTAGGGGCGAGATTGGGCTCAGAATTTATTACTACGACGACCTGGTTGAGGAACCGCCGCCGCCGCCGCCGCAAGAGGATCCGCAACCTGAGAAACCGAGGTCTCCGGCTGTTGTGGTGGTTGAGGAAGGGAGGGTGTTTGAGGTCCCGGGAGGACAGGTTGAGACCACAATTCACCAAGGCTCGTACTCGCCGCCCATTGTTGTCATCGAGCAATCGCCGCCGCCAATGGTTCAGATGCACTCCGAGCAGCCGGTTCAGGAAATGTCCGGTCATCATCCACAACCGGAGGTTCATTTTCAGCCGGAGGTGAGGAAAATGGAGACTCACAGAGTTGCTCCGATGGGCGAGAGAGTGAGAATTCTGAGGAGGCCTAACGGTGACTATTCTCCGAAAGTGATTTCTGGAAAGTTCGCGGCGGAGGCGACTGAGAGGATTCACCCATGCGAGCTCGTCGAGCCTATGCAGTACTTGTTCATCAGAATCGTCAAGGCTCGTGGACTGACGCAGAACGAGAGTCCCTACGTGAAGGTCCGTACATCGAGCCACCTAGTGAAGTCGAAAATGGCAGTTCACAGGCCCGGCGAGCTGATCGACTCGCCCGAGTGGAACCAGGTGTTCGCACTCGCTCACAACAGGCCTGACTCGTTGAGCTCGACATTGGAGATCTCTGTTCGTGACTCGCCGTCCGAGCAATTCTTAGGCGGTGTTTGCTTTGACCTCTCCGACGTGCCGGTTCGAGACCCTCCGGACAGTCCCCTTGCTCCGCAATGGTACAAACTAGAAGGTGGGGCCGGAGATCCTAATTCCGGCAAAGTCTCCGGCGACATCCAGCTCTCTGTTTGGATTGGGACACAAGCCGATGACGCGTTCCCTGAAGCATGGAGCTCTGACGCGCCATTCGTCTCTCACACGCGCTCCAAGGTATATCAATCTCCCAAGCTCTGGTATCTGAGAATGACGGTTATGGAAGTTCAGGACCTTCACATTGCATCGAATTTACCTCCATTAACGGCTCCTGAGATTCGAGTCAAAGCTCAGCTTGGGAGTCAGTCCGCTCGAACCAGGCGAGGGTCCATGAACAATCACTGCGCGTCGTTTCACTGGAACGAGGACCTCATCTTTGTGGCGTGTGAGCCTCTGGAAGACTCACTGATATTGCTGGTGGAGGACCGCACCAACAAGGACCCAGTGCTCCTCGGCCACATTGTAATTCCGGTGAGCTCGATCGAGCAGCGAATCGACGAGCGCTACGTGGCGTCTAAGTGGTTGCCGTTGGAGGCCAGCAGCGGAGGTGGTTCCTACTGCGGCAGAATCCATCTACGTCTTTGCTTGGAGGGTGGGTACCACGTGCTGGATGAAGCGGCGCACGTGTGCAGCGACTTTCGACCCACGGCTAAGCAGCTGTGGAAGCCAGCCATAGGCATTTTGGAGCTGGGGATTCTCGGCGCGCGTGGCTTGCTTCCAATGAAAGCCAAACCCGGTGGGAAAGGCTCCACGGACGGTTACTGTGTGGCCAAGTATGGCAAGAAGTGGGTCAGGACCCGGACCATCACTGACAGCTTCGACCCGCGCTGGAACGAACAGTACACGTGGCAGGTCTATGATCCTTGTACGGTCCTCACCGTCGGTGTGTTTGACAACTGGCGAATGTTTGCTGACGCCTCAGAAGAAAAGCAAGACTTTCGCATCGGCAAAATACGTATACGTATATCTACGCTGGAGAGCAACAAGGTGTACAAGAATTCATACCCGTTATTGGTGTTGTCTCGCACTGGAATGAAGAAAATGGGCGAAATTGAGCTGGCGGTCCGGTTCGCCTGCCCGTCACTGCTGCCCGAGACATGCGCGGTTTACGGGCAACCATTGCTTCCCAGAATGCACTATCTCCGCCCTCTTGGGGTGGCTCAACAAGAGGCGCTGCGTGGGGCCGCCACGCGCATGGTGTCCGCGTGGCTTGCACGCTCCGAACCGCCTTTGGGACCCGAGGTTGTGCGTTACATGTTGGACGCGGATTCGCACACGTGGAGCATGAGGAAGAGCAAAGCCAATTGGTTTCGGATCGTGGCGGTGCTTGCTTGGGCGGTCGGGTTAGCGAAATGGTTGGATGATATCCGGAGATGGAGGAACCGGGTTACCACGGTTTTGGTCCACGTGCTCTACTTGGTTCTGGTTTGGTACCCGGATTTGATTGTCCCAACCGGGTTTCTATACGTGTTCTTGATTGGTGTGTGGTACTATCGGTTCAGGCCAAGGATACCAGCTGGAATGGATATCCGGCTTTCCCAGGCGGATACGGTTGACCCGGATGAACTTGATGAGGAATTTGACACTTTTCCAAGCTCAAAACCACCGGATATCATTCGGGTTCGGTATGACCGGTTACGGATGCTGGCGGCCCGGGTCCAAACAGTTTTGGGCGATTTTGCGACCCAAGGAGAGCGGGCCCAGGCCTTGGTGAGTTGGAGGGACCCACGTGCCACAAAATTGTTCATTGGAGTGTGCTTGCTAATCACTGTGGTGCTCTATACTGTGCCACCCAAAATGGTTGCGGTGGCCTTGGGATTTTACTATCTGCGCCACCCTATGTTCCGAGACCCAATGCCGCCGGCGAGCCTCAACTTTTTCCGAAGGCTTCCGAGCTTGTCGGACCGGTTAATGTAGAGAAACAGTGGGAACAGACCCAAGAGTTTTGAGGCTTTTTTCAGCATTTTTTGAGGTGCCAAAATTAGAGGGTGACAATCAATCAAAAGACTGTTGGTGGTGTTGAAAAATGGGGTCCTTAATAATCTAATAACATTGTAAGGAGTGAAAAAGTGGAAGAGGAAAGTGGCAAAGTTGTCATCATGGTCTGTAATTTTTGTTGAATTGGTGGACTTGGACTACAGAAATAAACTTGGTACAAAAGAAAGGCAATTGAGGATGCCAGTGAGTTTACACAGTGAGAGAGCTTTCTTGCTGTAAATTAATCATGTTTAGGGAAAAGTCTGAACAATGCAATTGCTTTCTAACATATATTCACATTTTTCTTTATGTGTTTATATGTGCAAAATTCCATAAGGTAAAAACCCAGTAGTACAAGCACGTATTTCATCACTTTTGTATGTGCACACACCATGCACTCGTATATTTATTTGTCATCACATAATAAGGAAATTTCCTCTTGCCTTTTGGTGGCTTTCTCCCCTTGTCAATAAATTGTGATGACACCCTATACATTTACACATTAATTCTACCAATTACTCGAGATTGATAAAATTTTATTGTAAAGCTTGATTTCCATTGCAAATGAGTAACACTCCAGGTGAATTCTATGACATTGGCAAGAAGGCCAGAGGTTACAATCTCAACACCATCCTCTTCTCTTTTGTTCTTGCTATATTGCTCAACATTTTCTTGTATATCTACTCATACATGTTCTTTAGCTTCGGAATAGATCTTCTGCATAAGGACTATGCTCATCAACCGCGCCCGCCAATTCATTTTGATCATCGAAGCCTCAAGACGAATACTGATATCTCATGCAAAGGTTAATCTGTCATTCTGTCTAATGATGGAATCTATACTTTAAGATCAGTGAAGGTGATGGAACACACATTTTAGTAATGGTTTGTTATTTCTGTGACTATTACAGTTAAAGATGTTGTTCCTGGACTCAGCACCCTTTTCAGTTTTTTCATGCCAAATTCTGGCAAGGTAAAAATGACGTCCAAGCTGAGTTTAATTTCACCTTAATGCTGTTCTAATAGTCGGCATTGCTGTAACAGGTGGAACTGGAATACCTTAATGGTCTTGCTGGTGTTAGTGGAGGCATTGGACTGAGAAGAAACGATGCCCTTAGAAGATATGATCCAATTGCAAACCTTTCGGGTGTGATAGGACGCGGCGCTCTTTTCTCCCTCGGAACTGACCTTGCCTTTGACATGTCTACAGGGACATTCAACAAATTCAATGCTGGTTTGAGCTTGAATAGTCCCTTTGTTATTGCTTCCTTGTCCTTGTGAGCAGTCCTGTGAGAAGTTGGAGTAACAGAGCTTTCAATTTGGACTATTTTGTTGACATAGACGTAATGCATGTTGTTCTGAATTATATGCAGGGATAGGCTTGACACCTTGAAAGCTTCATGTTACTACATGGTGAACCCACTGACCAGGACAGCCATTGCAGCAGAGTTGAAACACAGTTTTTCAATCAACGATACTGCATTCGAAATCGGTGCCCAGCAAGCATTGTTCCCCTCCACACTAGTGAAGGGTCGAATTAGCACACACGGCAAGGTTGGTGCTCTCATACAGCAAGGATTGTGGCAAAAGATTTTTCTGTCTATATCTGGAGAAGTAGATTTTACAGAGACAAGGGAAATTACGACTCCGAAAATTGGATTATCTCTGGCTGTTAGGCTCCAAATGAATATCATTTAGAAGCCAGAGCCAGTTCCAGACTAGAATAATCGTCTACCTTTTCTGTTAGGTGTGGAAGTATAAAGGAGAGAGAGACTTGCATAGTATTATTTTTATGAGCCCAAATAGTGGAGAAAGTGAAGGAAACAAAATATATGAATACAATCGATCATATAAAGCAATTTACTTCTGGATGATGAAAAAATAGGATTCTGTATGATCCCATATAAAGCAATTTCCAGTCGTCCAAACCCTTAAAAAGGTGAAGACTATAAAAGATTCAACTTTGAAAACGAATAACTCGGTCATTGTATAAGATCAATATATGCTAACCACAAATCTGTAACGCTCACATTTACAGTAGCACTATGTTGAACTAAGGTAACCAGGAAACAAAAACTAGAACACACTGAACACCTCACAATCCCAAAGACGAACTGTAGATAAGAATCAAGAAGCTTGTATGAGTACCCAACTACTGGTGAGAACCCTGAAGAAGTCCATCACGGATCTGAGAAGCTACATCGCGGACAGCACCAGGTCCATGGGGAATAAACACAGCAGAGGATTTGGAGCTGGCACCAATTTCCTTCATGGTGTCAAAATACTGAGTGACAAGGACCATGTCCATGACATCCTTTGCGGTGGTCCCTGGAACATTAACAGCAAAGCCCATCACACTGTCTCTCAAACCATCTACAATTGCTTGACGTTGACGAGCTATACCCAGTCCAGACAGATACTTGGATTCAGCCTCTCCCTCAGCTCGTTTAATTTGCAAAATCTTCTCAGCCTCTGCCTTCTCATTAGCTGCCACCCTCATTCTTGCAGCTGAAAAAATATATACAGAAAAAAACGGTAAAACAATTGAAACTGAAACCACACATGCAAAGCAATAAATATGTTAAAAAGGAATTTGATAATGAATGAATATGACTTGTACCAGCATTGATTTCATTCATTGCACGTTTCACATGCTCATCTGGTTCTATGTCAACAATGAGAGTTTGTACGATCTCATAACCATAAGCAGACATGGCCTGTAATGGAGGAAAGAGCAACATAGTTATGATCAAGCTAAATTAAGAGTCCGCGGTAGTAGTGGTACTATATAACTTTTGTTTTGTCACATTACCTTCTCAAGCTCATTTTCCACAGCTTTTGCAATTTCATTCTTCTGCTCAAAAGCATCATCCAGAAGGAGCTTTGGAACACTAGCTCTAATCACTAACAAGACAAAAAAAAAAACGTAAACTCAGTTGGCTAAAAACACTTCTCTTCAAAAGAAAGCTAAAATTAGTTGTATCAAAAGAATTGCATATCTCTAATTTATAGAAGGATTTAGTTTATACCATCAAAAACATAGGCCTGGATTTGAGACCTTGTGTTGCTGAGTTTGTAGAAAGCATCATTTGCTTTGTCTGCCAGAGCACGATATTGAATAGATGCAACGACATTGACAAAGACATTGTCCTACAGAGTATATCGAACAATTACTCAATATGCAAAAGTAACAGAACATTAAATATGTGAAATCTATCCTACTAAAATGTTTCATTTTATAATGTTTTTTTTTTCAAAAAAATTAAAAGAATAAATAAATCAAAAAATGCTTTTCCATTAAGGATCTATATTGAAAAACAATTAGCAAGCACTGATGTGAACACTTAAAACATAGAAAAGAGTACATGACGCCTCTACTTGGATGCATGCAGGTAAAATACTTATAAACTAAAGCACTAGACTACATGGTACAATGATACGGAAATTTTTTTTCTTGTCAGAAAACTTATAGGAATGAAAATATTATTCAGTATTCAAAAGACATGCTATGACCACAAATGTTTCGATTAAGCCACCTCTACTTAAGAAAATTGAGATACCTTTGTCTTGGTCTCACACCTCACATCCAGTTGCTGCAAACGCAGAGAGAGATGACCAGCAACCTGATGCCCAAGAAACCAAGGCAAGCAATGACATCCTGGCTCCATAACTTCCACAAACTTACCAAATTGTTCCCTCATAGCTACTGTGGATTGATCAACTTGTACACAACAGAATAGGTTACCCATGTTCTCTTCACTATGGTACCTTCAAGAAATATACATACAAATCAGTTTCTAAAAAAAATAGAAAAAGGTTTAAGTAATAACCATGATGCAAGCTTTCCAAAGCTTTAGAAATGTTGCCACATAGAATACAGAGTTAATATATACATAAGGGTTTAAAGTTCAAAACTAATATGCTGGTTGTATAAGACTATACGTTGCCTTTTCTCAATTCACAAAATATCAATAAAGATCTATCCTTTTTTTTTTTGGTCTGAAACAAATATCCATCCATAGTTAATCAGAGATCAGATGTACATATATAAATTATCTTAACAAAATATTCTCAGGAAAAAAAAAACCATAATAGTCCATAATTTCATATCAAACATATGTTTGAAAGAGCTGAAAACAAAACGGCCAAATCACGAGTTCAACACCCATAGTCAATACCAAGAACCCACCAACCCCAAAGTTCAATTCACCCAAGGCAAAAGTATTTGTTTGTTTGTGAGTGTGTGAGTATGATAGAGAGGTAGTCTCTCATTCATATGTCAAGCAAAACAGTAAGACAACAGAACTGAGGCATGAATTCAAGACAGAAATAAGGTAAAAACTTGGTCTTTTACAACAACATCTGAGTAGGCTAGTCATATAAAAAAGAGATTTTCGTTATGTGCAAAACACATTAAACAGATCCTAAAAACATGAACTCAGACACCCCCAAAGCTACTTGTTCACCTTTCTTCCTAGCAGAGAGAGAGAGACTTACAGTTAACAGAAGAGCAAGACAGACGAGAGAGCAAGGAAAGAAGAAAGGAAGATAGGAATGAGACGACCCAAACATGTCAAGACTTGAGACTTATATATAGATTCTGATAATAATGACTTGGAAACCTCTTCGCAATTGCTAACAAATTTTACTGATAAAAAAAAATATAAAAAACTCTCCCATAATATTTATATCCTGTAATGAAGCATATACAGTTCAGGTTCTACCTCTCTGACAATGACAACAATCATAAATTGAAAGTCAACAAACAAAATACCCAAATTTGCAACTAGATAAAACTATGAAAATGTTATATTATGAACTGTAACAACAAGCTGCCAACCACATCAAAATTGTAAATCCCAATCTACTATTAGGGAAAATTATGCCTCAAAAGAACCGTCAAAGGGCATTTAAATAGATACATTCATGGCAGCACATAGTATTGCTTTCGAGACACAACCAAGAGATAACTTATTATACAAAATAAAATTAAGGACAAGAACACACATATCAAAATGAATAAAATTCCAGGAGGCCATTTATAAAAGGGATTGTGACAGCAACAACAGCTCAGAGCTTGCCGTCTTAAGTAAGAAGGTGACATATGGGTATCCAGCATTGATTTTATAAAATATATACGATTCAATTCTTTGGATAAAATCAAGGACAAGCACTCCAAATCTTTATCACTAGCATTCATTCCATATCTTTATAGTTCAAATGCCCATATAGAAAATCAATAAACAAACACAAAGATACGCAAGACACAGAACTGGGTTAGGGTTAGGGTTAGGGTTGGGAAGAGACGCAGCAAACGAAATCGATTAATTTTGCCATGGTTTCCAAATAAGATAAAGAAAAGCTTGAACTACATGAAATTTCGAAGAAACCCATATCCAAAATCGAGAATTTGAAAGGAGGAGGTGCGAAATTTACCTCCTTTTGCTATTGACCAAGAAGATGAAGAACGATGCTCTATTGAAAACCAAGCGGCGAAAGTGAGAAGAAAGCTGTGGGTTTTTTCGGTTACGAGAAGCTGTGGGTTTTTTGGATCAGAGCGAATATTGTGAGTGATATTATTATTTTATTTAATCAAGTACGTAAACGATGTAACCACAGATCGCCACGTCTCTTCTTAGTAATAGTGGGCGCGAAAAGTCAGCTGCCTGCCTTGTTACATTGGGCCCGGTCCAATATGTTTCTTGGCGCTTAGGTTTCTTCTTTTCGTTTTATTTTCTTTTTGGGTCAAATTTATTATTCCTCACCATATACATGTCATAACCTAAAAAAAAATATTATTATGTTCTCTCTACCATGTGTTGTTCAAGTTTTTCAATCGTTATATTTGTAAACACAGTACATAAATTCAAACATATACATAAAATTCAGAGACACGAAAATCACAACATAAATTTATTGTAAAATAATATAATATAAGCATACGAAAGAAACACACTAACCCGAATAAGCAATTTAGCAAGAACAAGAAAAGTCTTATTCTCTGCACAAATACTGTAGATTGTGAATTGCTTGTATATTGTACGTGAGAGCATGGACATATCACATATGCTTTATATAGAGATTTAATTAATTAGCCAACATAGTTCCTCCTATAAAATTAATAATTCTAGTAGCAATTCAACTGTAATTCTTAAAGTCCTAGTCCTAATTAAACAAAGACATTAGACGAAAATCAGATTGAAATCTAATTAAGTTAATTATTATTTAAGAGAATTGTTATTAACACACTTTTACTCCAAAATGGTCTATAGAAGTATAGATGTTATCGTGTAGATTGCTATTTAATTATTTGTTTTCCAAGTTTAATCAAAAATTGGTTTTGAAAGCAAAAATATTTCTTAATTTGGAAAGATAAAGCTATCACCATTCATGAATTTGATTGGTGGATATAGCGTGACGTTGGATTACAAAAGCAAGAAATGAAAGCCCCTTCTTGTTTGTCCCACGTGGCATTAAGCTAGCTACCACACACACTCGACACAGAGCGCTTCAGAAATATCATCCATGGCTGTGTTTTCCTCAGCTACTTGTATCCATGGAAATCTCAACCACAACAACAACTTCCTTCCTTGCGATTACATCTCAACCGCGAGATCAAGAACCTCAACGATCGTTTCCATGGCACCCAAGAAGAAGGTAACTACGTACGTACGGACGTACATATTTAACTAGCTAGCTACTTGGTATTAATTAATTAATGGTCAATATGAGGAATTAGAGCATTGTATATGTATATACAGGTGAACAAAATCGACGGAGGGTGGAAGAAGCAGTGGTTCGGAGCCGGAATGTTCTATGAAGGGTCGGAAGATATAGAGGTGGACGTGTTCAAGAAGCTGGAGAAGCGCAAGGTCCTGAGCAACGTTGAAAAAGCTGGGCTTCTAACCAAGGCCGAGGATCTTGGGCTCACGCTCTCGTCCATTGAGAAATTGGGCCTGCTTTCCAAGGCCGAGGAGTTGGGCCTGCTCAGCCTGCTTGAGACAGTCGCCGGCTCTTCTCCCGCGGCTTTGGCCTCCGCGGCGCTGCCGTTTCTGGTTGCGGCACTGGCGGTGATAGTCTTGATACCGGATGACTCGGCGGCGCTGGTGGCGGTGCAGTATGTGGTGGCTGCTGTGCTTGGGGCTGGGGCTGTTGGTTTGTTAGTGGGCTCCGTTGTCTTGGATGGCTTACAAGAAGCTGATTGAGTCTTCTTTCTTTTCTTATTTTGTTTTTCGAATTCATTGAAAAAGTATGCTTGTTTTCAGTTTCTTTTTTCTAAATTAGAGAATGAATAATATATATCCAATTTTACAAACTCAACTAATGTGTAAATTCACTCATTACTTAGAGAATTCATTCAAACACCAAGTATTACATTGCAGGATTGCTCATCCATAATGGGGTACGTACCACATATATATTACACATACGGTATGTATGGTCAGTGACCAAACATGACTCTTATGTCATCAAAATCATCAGCCTACAAATATATATATATATATATATATAGGATTGAAATGACTCTTAGTTAGGACAGGGACAAGCAGACCTCTGATTAATTAATTATTCAGAGTTGAATTTTGATTTTCCTTCAAATCATCATCAAGCCCTGTTGATCTGTATTTGTAGCGGCTGGCCCATAAGAGATAGTAAAAAAA
Source organism: Rubus parviflorus (assembly GCA_029955375.1). Taxonomy (NCBI): domain Eukaryota; kingdom Viridiplantae; phylum Streptophyta; class Magnoliopsida; order Rosales; family Rosaceae; genus Rubus; species Rubus parviflorus. The sequence continues at coordinate 12,004,619 of JARGGL010000009.1, forward strand.
ATTCACCCCACTCAAAACACACATCAACCAGTAAAACCTCTCAAGGTGATAATGGTTCAAGTTGGTACCAACCAGCCAAGGTCTATGTCTGTACGCCGCAGTGACACCATTGACAATGTCCACAAGCACAGAGCTGAGGTAGTACCCCATGGCCAATGAAGCCCAAGACAGAGCTGTGGCCAGAGACCTCATGCTTAGTGGAGCTTCAGTGAAGAAAAACTCCATCATTCCAGCCAATGTGAAAAGATCTGCCGAGCCAAGAAACAAGTACTGCATAGCCACCCAAAGAAATGTGATGGGTAATGGCTCGGCAGAGTTGAGCAAGCCGTGTTTGGCTGCTACATTTTTCCTCTTGATTTCGACCGAGGCAGCCACCGCCATCGCGACGATGGAGAACATTAGTCCAATCCCAATTCTCTGTAGGTGGGTGATGCCCATTTCGGTTTTGGTTACTTTTCTTGCAAAGGGGACAATGACGTGGTTGTAGAGCGGGGCGAGGATCATGATGAAGAGGACGGGGAAGACGGGGAGAGAAGCCGGTGGGACTTTTAGTGAACCGAGGTTGGTGTTCATGGTGGCTGCTTGTTGCACTGAGAATGTGGAGAGCTGAGCAAGGCAGCAGTTTAGCATTATGGTGGACATAAGGATTGGGAGAATTCTTAGGACTATTTTGACCTCTTCGACTTGTTTTCTAGTGCATTGTAGCATTGGATGGACAGGTTTACTAGCCACTGCTTTGTTAAGGAATTTGAGGCTTTTTGTTAGAGCTAATTCATCTGTCCCTTTTTCTTTAGCTCTAGTAGTTTCTCCCTCATTGGGTTCATTTGTATGAGATGGGATTGTTATGATTGCATTGCTGCTAGGACTTCTAGCTTTTAAGTTATTGTACATCGCTGCAGCCAAAACCTGTGTTTAAGTTCACGTGACGCGTGAATTAATTAGTAACTGCTCATAATTAATAATAATTTATGCATGTAACAATTAAGTGAACCTAGCTAGCTTAATTTGCTTGTCACGAAATATGATCGAAACATATATTGTACTTAAAAAAGAGCGAGTGTTACCTTAATCATGGTCGTGATGGGACTTCCTGCAGGAAGCTTGGTCCGGTAAGTAGGAGAGCCGAGGAAGAAGAGTGGGATGGAGAAGAGAATTGTTGCAGTGGCAATCCCAAAACCCCATTGCCAGCCTTTGTTGTCTTCGATCCACACCACGAAAGTTACCGCAACAAGTGCACCACAAGAGAGACAGAACACATAGTAGTTGAAGAATGAAGATCTCTGCTTCCTTCCTTGTGGGGTGGTCTCATCAAACTGCTCCGCCCCGTGTGGCGGAAGAGAGCCTTTAATTCCTCCAACTCCAAGAGCCACAAGATAGAGGCCTGTAAATAACATCACTGTTTTGCCGCCATTAACTTCCTGGCACGGATTGTCGGTGCTCATTGAAGCGCAGGTTGGTGGTTTCAGTGATGGTAAATGAGATTGGATTGTGAGTACCAGTAAACCCTGTTAGGTGCATATATAAGTCTAAATTAGTAAACCCTGTTGTATTTATTAGGCCTTAAATTTTAAAATGGACTACTGAATGCATTTTTTGGCTTCTAGCTCTTTGATCATGAATGGGGTCATTCGATCTTTATTATCAAGTGGGGGGATACCAGCTTCTTAACCATACAATTTCCTGTTCTATAGGACTCTGATATATATTCTTCTAAAAAGACCCTAGAGATATTTCAACATACAGTGAGTCCCACATTGCCAACAAGGCTAGGCTTTTTCTTGCCAATTAATTACAACTCTAGCTTGTATATATATTTGTTAAGTGCAAATCTTGAGGATACAGTCGAAAACCAATTCGATGAAGTAAATTAAGGGATGGGAAAAAAAGATAAGATCGATCGAGTTCGAATGTGTGCAGGAAATGAAAACTACTCACTGTGAATTCTATTGCAGCACTTATCAAATAGATGCAGAAGGTGGTGAAGAAAGCATCTGCTAAAAAGCCGCCGAGGAGAGCAAGGAGGAAAGCTGTGCCCATGAAATTGGTGACAATGTTGGCAGAAGTGGACGGAGAGAAATGCATGAATTTCGACAAGTATAACACAAGGTTGCTTGCATTTGCCAGGAAAGCCAGGTTCTCCAGTATCTCCACCACTAAAGTTTTCGACACAAATATAAGAAGTTAGACTGCAGATTCTGAATTTCAATATGCATGTATGCTTAATTAGTTTGCAGTGATTCGACGTAATGCTTACTGACCTAAGACAAATGAAGCAGCAAGCATTCCACCATGACGGCCTCTTATGGCAGGTCTGTTCCTCCAATCTACATAACCTTCCCATGTGTTCAAATGGTTTGCTTCATCCTACAATTATAAATCAAGCCAAAACAAAATCAAGCCCGCCCCCCAAAATAAGCAGTGATGATCAAACTAAGACATATATATAGTGATAAATATTAACTCGAAACTCACCATCTCCTTAATTATAGAACTAGCTTCTAGGTTTATTTGTGGACTGGTGACAATTAAAGGACTAGTTACTTCTTGGAAGTGATAGATGGAGCCATATTTATAGACTGGAAAAAGCTGGTCCGACCTAAGAAGAAAGGTCTAGACTCCATGAAAATGACAGACCATTCATTCCCCTATTTAGCCTTAAAAGTTTAAAACAATAATGGTGACACTTTTTAGTTTTTACCCCTCAGAGGGAGTGAAGTTTTAATTATCTTCGATGTCTTAATTACGAGAGATAACAAAAGTCAAATGGAAACAAATCTTCACGTACGATCATAAGAAGATGATTTTAATTATAAAATTGGGAAAGAGATGTGGTGTTAGATGATTGCTGAACAAACCAAGCTTTCTGTTCTTATCAAATGGGTAATGATCTGAGAAGATGGAGTACAAATTGGAGCAAGTGGGCTACAAACATAAATGTGGTCTTAATTTTATGACGTTCTACTTGAAGGTAAAGCTAGAGTGTAGCTTTTCATGCATACCCCACAGCGACCCTTGTAGTGGTAGGACTTGGAGCACTATGTCTTGAGCTAATCTCGAACACTAATCCTTAGGCCATGTTTAGTTCGCGGAATGAAAATGATTCAATTTCCGAAGGAAGGGAAAAGAAAACCAAACGGGGGAAGAAGCTAGCTAGCTAGGGTTTCAATTTCCTCCATTTCGGGGTATCTTTTTCAAATATATGCACACAGCAAGTTTCATTTTCCCAAGCTCTTGCACTTACGAAACATGGGAAGGGAATTCCTTTCCCAATCCACAACGTAAACGAGGTCTAGATAGGTATTTCAAATCAAATAAGCTAGGCATTTCTAATATATAGGGACTCATTTCTGAAAGTTTGGATTTGGCTGCAAGACTAATCCCTATCGCGGCCTAGCTTTCCTGTGGTTAAATCAAAGCCATCCAAATCAATGGTTCATCTACATTGTTCATGTGATTTTTGTCCTTTGTCATGCTCTTATAGAGCTTTCAGAGCTGGACTGAAATATGCTTCTGCCTACTACTAGACTCATCCGACTAGTACTAATAACTAATGTCTATTGGCCTTATTCATATATACGTACTAATGTTGTTGCCTTGTAGTGTAGGTTTCCTTCCTGAGCCATTCGTATACTTGATCATAGAAATGTGTGGAAGTAATCTTTCAAAGACAGATCGATGTGCCCGCATCGCGATCTCAGAGATCTCCGAATTGGGTGGCTATTAATTTACTCCCATGCATTGCCAGTACACATCTAAGTCTCCGATCCCCCTCTAGTTGAATTCGACCATTTGCTTCTTAATTTACAATGAAAATGAGCTAATAGGCAAACATGTCACATTCAAAGAAACTACTCGATCGTCTTAATTACGCACATTTCAACTCTATGCCAAATTTCAATCTAATGAAAGAATCCAATCCGAGTTTTTTCACCAGCATTCGGCTCAGAGTATCAAAAACTTTTATGAGCCTAATTTTGTAAGCATTAGGTTTTCATTTTGAATGGAATCAAGTCACAGTTTGCATACTTAATTATCTGCACACCATATATATATCATGGCATGGGGTATAATCTGATTCTACATAGTACATTTTCCCGGGTATAGAACATTAGAATGGTAATGCTAATCTAAATGTTAAGATTCCCTTGCTGGTTTGAAAAAGTTGTGGCTTATAAGTATACGCAGATTCCAGCAATGTTCGAATTTCGGACTGCAGATAATAATGGAACAAATTGATGCCTTTCACACCCTTTTTCCGAACATAATATCCATTTTTATCACTTTCAATTTTTGTATCACATATTTATTCTGTGATCCAACTTTATCAGTTTTGCATACAGAAAACTAGCTACTTAATTAGGGACTAATATATTGATATGTTGTAGCAAAATATATATATTCCCGAAAAGTGTACCGGTAACTTATGGAACTTGTATCAGTCAAGATTTTAAAGCATCTTTTTGGCATTTTTTTTCTACTACGTACTTATGGAAGGGGCCAATGACACAGAGGCATTTAACAGTTGAATGTGCTTATCTCTTTCCATGTTGTAAAGCAATTGAGAATGTCTTTTGAAAAGAATGGCAATCTCTTCGTCACAAGTCACAAACAGGACTCCATGTCCATGCATGAGTTGTCCTTCTCACACAGAAAGCTAAAAAGTAAAGCTAGTCTTCCATTTTATTAGTCTAATTAATCACCCACTAATTAAACATCAACACAAAGCACTTTCTATCCTAATCAATCAATTACACATGGGATACGTACTGCTGAGATTAATTACTGGTACTGATCGATGTTTAATTTTCAGGTAGGAATACTAGAAAGAAAATCATAAGTCAATCAGGTCTAGCTGGTTCTTCATATGACTAGGTTGCGCGCAGTTTATACCATTCCATATCCCAGAACGTACCCTCACTACTAGAATTTACCCAATCAGTGACAAACCCGTTTTGTCACCAATCCTGAAATTTTCGTCACCCAAATGTATGGGTGTCGAAAAAATTTCGTCACCAGTTTCGTCACCTATACTGCGTCACGGATTCTTTTGGTTGACGAAATGCTAAGTTCGTCACCAAAATGAGTTTGGGTGACGAAATGGATTTGTCACCCAATCCCTGATATTTCGTCACCCATTTTTTTATTGTTGCACCAAAATTTTGATTCCCGCCAAAATTTGTCATTATGGGTGACGAAAATAGTTCGTCACTATTTGAATCATTTTCAAATTTTGGTGCCAAAATTATTTTTAACCCGCCAAATGCTATACCATGGGTGACAAATTAATTTCGTCACTATTTGAATCATTTTCAAATTTTGGTGCCAAAATTATTTTCAACCCGCCAAATACTATACTATTGGTGACAAATTAATTTTGTGTCTATTTATGATTTGGTAATTTTTAATTTTGAGAATGGGTAACAAACTGACTTTTTTCTCCGATCTATATATCATGAACATTAATTTCAAATTAATAATTATAATTTGCAATACTTTAGAACATATTAAGTTAGATAAGTAGCATAAATATATATATAAACATGCAAGTTCAAATGTTGTTTATCAGCCAATACTTTACAATCATATTAAGTTACAGATAATGGTGCTAGATGCATGTGGAATTTCAAGGCATCATTTTTACATCCAAAATATATCCTGCCAAAAGCTAATAAGGATATCAAAGACCCAACAACCTACCAAAGCCCTAAACTAAGGGGTATATATGCATGTGGGAATATCATGGCTTCATTTGTACATCCAAAATATAACCTGCAAAAAACTAATGAGGATATCAAGACCTACAACGCATTCAAATCCTCATCCTCATCCTCATCACTCTCCTCATCCTCATCGCCCTCCTCATCCACATCATGTGTAGGAGGTTGTCTCTCAGCCTCAAGAGAAGCAAGTCGGTCTTCCAGTAAAGCAATGTACCTCATAAGTTCAGCATTTGTTGGGTTTGAACTTGATGCAGGGATTGAAGAACAAAATGTGTCCTTTTTAAGACCATAACCCACACCTCGAATGGTCTTACCCTTCATAGTCCCGAGCTCCTTTGCCAAGATATCCAATTGCATAGGGATAGGCACAATAACATCTTCCAATGGGGTACCCTCAGACTCAGCCAACTGTTGCTTGGTTTTGTTCAACTCTCCAATCAGATTTTTCTACACATAATGAAAAATATGTTAGATATTTAATCTAACGATGATAGTTTTGTTTCAATATACTAAAAATATAACATATAATCCTAACCCCAGTCTTCTCTGCTGCTTCATTGATCCAAACACCGCCGTTGCTGCCTCCATGTTGATGCATGTGACCCCAATTCTCAACATAGGTCACAGTTTTACCCTTCTACATTTGGCCATAAGAAAGCAATTAAAATCCAAAATGAGCTGGTACATGAGAAAAATGTATATATAGTTGGACGAAATCTGTAAGTACCCTATAAACAAATTGCACAAAAACATTATCATGTGATGCTCAAGCTCTTCATTTCTATATTGTTTTTAAATGTCAAAAAGACTTAATAAACTAATGAATACCATAAATTTACAAAGTAAATGAAACAAATCAATTAGACAGATATATTTGGTAATAGAGTTCAGTAACAAATTTTAAACAATAGCAGGAAATTTACCTGTTCTTCAGCTTCCATATGTTTCGTGAAAGGGCGTGAACCACCACAGTGATTATATCTTTTCTTGTTCCTATTAATAGTATTGATCCTACAACGCTTCTGCATGTGGGTGAAAAATATCAATAATTATAACATCATGTACACCAGCAGCATTACCAACCCGAAAAGAGACATATCCTTAATCAATATGAGATGTTTCATTATGTCATTACGCTAAATCAGAAAATAGCTTATTTTGTTTGAATTATAGTCCTCTAGGCTTCAAAAGAATAAGAAAACACCTTACAGAAAAGGTCTTCATTTTATCATTGCTTCAGATATTGATCACTATTCCAACATATAATATTAAATACCGCATGCATAGAAATTTATGACTTTTGTAAATGCAATCAAAGATGACCACAAATTTTTCAATAAATGAAAGACAGCAGCAAGAAAACTAAGAATCAAGCATACCACAACTTGCACAAATTACTACACTTCTCCACTAAATATCATGGCAGATGACAAGACGAATTTATATAACTGAAAAATGAATGCACAAACATCATATGACTGGAATGCATGAAATGTAATGTCACTCTTGAAACTCATCTAATATTAGTCTTTTTAAACTTTTAAAGCTAGTCATATGGTCCTAAAAGAAAACATTACTGGAATAAGATAAACTATATGCATGCAACTTCAACAATACAAAACCAGTGTACATTTTAATACCTGATACGCCTCATTTGTGTACAAATTATCACACAGCCACTCCCAGTCACTTATGTCCCTTTCACCAAACACTTTCTCTTCTGGAGGGTGAGCCCTTGCATAATCAATGTCATTAGCAAATTGTTTGAAGTGCCTGTGCAATTTGCCTTTCCAGTTTCTGAATGTGCTGTTCATCTTGTTTTCAACGAATTTTGCAATGCCAGGGTCTTCCAAATTGACATCAAACTTATGCTAACATTATAGCAGATTAAGAAGAGCTTAGAATAATAGAATCTATTGTAAACCCAACAGTATAATGAATTACAATGCAATTAAATTATACCACTCACCAACAACCCCTTTGTGATTTCTTCCTTATCTTCTGGTTTAACCTTCTTCCAGATTTTGACATCAAGTGGGGCTAAGGAACGTGTTCGAGATCCAATTTCTGAAACAAACTTGGCATTAGCTTGAACACCAGTTGGGAGCTTTTGACTCTCATCCATCTGAATCAAAATCCTCTGATTAGAAGCAGTGACAATATCATGAGTTCCTAACCCCTTTGTAACGCCACGTGTCTTTTTCACCTTAGAAGACATGTGATCATCAGAATCACCTAGTGGTATTGTTAAGAAAATAAAAATTTATTCAGTAGATCATACAAGCAATGTAACAGCCCATATATATTCCTATCCATCCATAATAAAAATCAAGGAACATTATAAACGCTATATAGATTTATTTGATTTAAATTGTGTTGTTGTTACTGTTATCACAGTTAATGAAACTTACTTTCACCAGGATGCAATGGTGGTTGTGGTTGCCACTGCTGGGATGGCTCGGGCTGCTGCGATTGGGGTGGTTGTAGTTGCCTCTTTTGGGGTGGTTGTGGCTGCCTCTTCTGTGATGCTTGTGGCTGCTTTTTCTGTGGTGGCTGTGGACGTTCTAGTTGCAGCTGCTTTGTCACCTTTTTGACAGATGTCTTATTCCCAGTCTTCTTCATCAATGATGATTTCGCTTTCAACATCCTGAGAAGTAATTCTCTATACAACAAATTGTTATATTATCAGAACAGACCATAATATAATTCATAATGCAAAGTTAAACTGCCATTAAATAAAAAAGAAACTAAAGTGCAAAACAAGACAACAATAGAAGGAAAACATAACTATTATTCTACTTCATATATAATATCAAAGTAAAACTTCTAATACAACGATATATAAAAAGGAACACATTTCTTAACATCTTAATCTAAGTCACTATCACTGTCACTTTGAACACTGTTTTCCTCATCCTCAGATTGCAATTCCTCTATGTAATCATCATCAATGAAATCATCATCAGTTGTGAACATTCTTTGTCCAATATCCTTGCTGCTAAGGATGACAGTTTCAGGCTCAACATCATCTCTATGTAAATGTATACCAGAATACACAGTATCATCCCGAACATTCATTGTAGTTCCAACTTCGTCTTCTTGGTCTATACCACCATCGTAGTTTGTTTCTACATCATATGCCTCTTCATTCTCAGGAACATCCCAAACGTGTCTGTGTTGTATCTTTTGAATCACTTTCCAACCAGCACCCAAGTTAGGGTCATCAAGATAAAAAATCTATTTTGCTTGTGCTGCTAAGACATAAGGATCCTCGCTATACCATTGAATGTTAGTGTTCAAAGACATGAGATGGTAATCTCGAATAATGCCTGGTCTCTTTCTCTTCTTAGAAGGACTTGTATTGTACCATTGACCTTTGAAAAGAATCACTGAATAGCCACATATGAAGTTTAATTTAACAACGCTGACCAGTGAACCGTAAAAGTCACTTGCCCTATCACCATGTAACCCTGGCACCATAATCCCACTGTTTTGAACAGCTTTGGTCTCTTCTAATTGTTTGACATGCCAACGGATCCCACTCACGATACAACTTGTGAATGTACTAACAGTATCGTCTGGACCAAATGACAATGCGTACAACTCATCGTTCACTTCACTTGATCCTTCCTTATGCAATGCATTAACACGAGCCTTAAACCATTTAGGAAAAGATTTTCTTTGCCTATCTTCTAAATCCAGATGACTCTCTCTCTTCAATATTTCTTTATGCTCACTACACAAACAGAAAACACATGTTAAATTCAACTAAATTAAAGATTTGGCAGAATAATTAATGGAGAGATACTGCTCCTACCCTTAATTATTTTCATGAGTTGATTACTTTTCTAACCAAATCTGTCATGTTGACTTTCTAATTATTCAAATAGATAATAAAGTTAATGAATACGTTTAAGAGTTTGTAACATGACAACTTTAGTAAAAAAAATAAGTAAAAACATGAATATAAAAAGGGGAGTGAGGTAAGTCACTCTCCAACACAGCCTAGTTAAGTTACTCACGCTTTGAAGGGTTCAACTTCATCACAGTTATTCAAGATGTACCAATAAGCTGGTTCCATCTCTAATTGAGACCATTGAACTGTTTTTCTACCATGTAACATCCGTGCACTACAAGCGAAAACAGAGAGAGTTGCACCAGTTTCCCCCCCATCATAGTTCCGCTCTGGTCGTGAGAAAACCGTCTCAACATCCTTGAGATACATGGAACAAAAGGTTAATGATTCTTCCGCAATATATCCTTCGGCAATAGAGCCTTCAGGATGTGCTTTATTACGTACATAATCCTTCAGATTTCCCAACTTCCTACACAGTACATGGCATATATATTATTAATGTACCATTCAAAAAAATAATTACAATTACGATTTCTGAAAAAAGAATAATAATAATATTGATAATTACCTCTCAATCGGAAACATCCATCTCATAGGAACTGGCCCACCAAGTAATGCCTCACGTGGTAGATGCACAGCCAAATGGACCATAACATCAAAGAATGCAGGTGGGAAGATTTGCTCAAGTTTGCATAATATCACAGCAATGTCAGTCTGCAACCTTTTCAAATCTGCTACAATTAAGGTCTTTGAACATAGTTGTTGAAAGAATCTCGACAACTCTATAATGGCATCACACACCTCCTCACTCAAGTAAGGTCGAATTACCACCGGAAGAAGTCTTTGTAACAACACATGACAATCATGGCTCTTCAAACCCGAGATCTTCCCATCTTTAACATTTCGAGAAATATTAGATGCAAACCCCTCAGGAAATTTGACAGTTTTGAACCATTGCCAAAAAGGTCGACGTTGTTGTGGTATTACTGTATAATATGGAGTATGCTTCTTGAAATCAGACCCATCTTTTTTTATATGCAAATCATCTCTTATACCCATGTCTTGTAAATCCAATCTTGCCTTGACAGTGTCCTTAGTTTTCCCAGCAATGCCTAATAATGTTCCCACAACGCTATCACATATGTTTTTTTCAATGTGCATTACATCTAGGTTATGTCTAATTTTCAACTTACTCCAGTACTCCAACTCAAAGAAGATGCTCTTCTTTGTCCAGTTTAGTTCAAAGTCTACTCGCTTCCTTTTCTTATCAGGATTATCATCATGTTTACCAGGCTTATAAGGTCTGAGGCGATTAACTTGGCGTAAGATGTCATCACCAGAGAGTTCCCTGGGAGGAGGTCTCAACTCAAATTCATTGTTGAATAATTCTTTATTTTTACGCCACGGATGATTCTTTCTCAAATAGCGCCGATGTCCCATAAAACAAATCTTACTCCTCAAGCCATAGGATGATGTATCCTCGTTACAAACAGGGCATGCCATAAATCCCTTGGTGCTCCAACCCGATAAATTACCATAAGCTGGAAAATCGTTGATTGTCCACAATATAGCAGCTCGAAGGTTGAAAAAAGAATTGGTTGATTTATCATAAGTTGGAACACCAAACTCCCACAACTCTTTCAATTCGTCAATCAAGGGTCGCAAATACACATCAAGATCCTTGCTTGGTGCTACTGGCCCTGGAATTAGCAAAGTCATCATCGAAAACTGTTTCTTCATACACATCCAAGGTGGCAGATTGTATGGAACCACTATGACCGGCCACATACTATAAGAAAGGCTCATATTTCCAAATGGATTGAAACCATCTGTTGCAAGGCCTAACCTGACATTTCGTGGCTCTTGAGCGAACTCAGGAAATTTACTGTCAAAATCTTTCCAAGCAGGTGAGTCAGCTGGATGCCTCATCTTGCCTTCTTCATCAGCTCGCTTATCATGGTGCCACCTCATATTAGTAGCTGTATGGTTCGACATAAACAGTCTCTTCAACCTCGGTTTAAGTGGAAAATACCGTAGAACTTTCTGAGGAATCTTCTTCTTTTTACCTACATCAGAATTAGAACCACTGGGTTTATACCTTGGTTCACCACATTCTGGACAAAACTCCTTATCCTGATGCTCTTTGTAAAACAGAGCACAGTCATACTTGCAAGCATCTATTTTTTCATAACCTAAGCCCAAACCTTTCAACATCTTGTTGGTAGCATAGAATGAGGAGGGAATGTTATTAGGCTTAGGACACACTTGATTCATCGCCTCTAGAAACATATCAAAAGACTTGTTAGTCCAATGATTAAGGACTTTAATATGCATGAACAAAACCATGGCGGTTAAAACTGAAAATCCATCACAACCAGGGAAAAACTCTCGTTCAGCTTCAGCCATTAGTTTCTCATATTGATCAGCATCAACCCTCATCCCATGAGATCCATGACCATCATCCATCATATCTTCATTGCCTCTTAGTATCTCATCCTCTGCTAGATCTTGACCCATGTCATCCATGTCAATGTGTGGAAATGCATCATTCAAAATATTATGAACAACATCATTGGCTCCATCAACCTGTTCAGCCATTGGGGGAGATGGAATTTGTGACCGCTGCCTTACTGTTTCTCCATGAGATGTCCAGATTTCATAACTCGTAGATATCCCATACTTCCTCAAATGTATCTTCACAATTGGTATAGTTTGACGATCATGGTTTAGGCACTTGATGCAAGGACATTTAGTTCTGCCTTTAGCATTCACATGCTTGCTTGCAACTTCGAGAAATGATTGAACACCGCGCTTGTACTCATCACTCAACTTGTTCGGATTTTTGATCCATTTTCTATCCATGTTCAATCCTAGTATATAATAAGTATTGCTAAAATAACTTCAAACAAGTGCAACAATAACATAAGCAAAACAACTGCAAGAAATGGTAGATAAAAAAAACATTTAAAAGTTACATGCAAATGAAAAAATTGCAGCAAGAGTACTAAAATAATGTTCAAAAACAGAACAACCTATATGTGAATTTAGAAAAAGAAAAGGGATGTGATCCATTACTGCATGCCTACTTAATTTTATTCAAATAAGTTTCAAAATGGGTGCAAACGAACACTATTGAACATAACTTAATAATTCAATCTGAAACAAAAACAAAATGCTAAAAGGCTAATATAAAAACCATGTAACATACCTTGGAATTGTGACCAAGTCCTTCCAAACTATATAATTGGTAACTTCACCTTCGAATGATTCAAGAACTGCAATTAAATGGGGAGAAATAGATTTATTGCACACTGATGACACATTCAATAAAAAATTAATTGCATGTAGAGCAAATATAAAAGCAAACAACCTTATAATTGATAGAGAAAATAACAACAACAAGCTTAATCAACCCTAAACACAGACTAGTAAGCATATATAGAGCAACAACCATATAACTAATTAAGCTTAGTAGTAAACTCACCACAACAACAACAAAAATCTGTGAAAAGATCAATTTCAGCAACAAAAGAACAAAATTGCATTAACTTTTTGAAGGCTAGCTTACTTCACTTCTGAGACGTGTGAATCAGGCTATCTATCTCCTTACAACTGGTGCTCGTGAGTCTGCTTTCAGGAACATCAAAACTATTGCTGAATGTTTGGCTGATGAACTTATTAATGCTGCAAAAGGTTCCTCTAACAGTTATGCTATCAAGAAGAAGGATGAGATTGAAAGGGTTGCCAAGGCCAATCGTTAAGGTACTGTGAAAGCCTCTGGTGCTGAAGACTACAATCAAAAAGCAAAGTGGGTGTTATGTATGAAAGAAGAAAAAATTGGTTTTGTTTATCTTTTTGTAATGATCTTATGCTAGCTCCAATTTTCGGATATGTTTTGTGTACTTCTATGTTTCTTGAAGACATGATCTAGGCTTCGTTTCTTTTGTGTTCTTTGCTTCTAGTATGTTATCAAACTATATTTGGAATTAAGAGGAGACAGGTGACAACTTAAAAAAACAAAAAACAAATCATCAAAGTAGCTTTACCTCTTCAATAATTTTCACAGCAACTATGTCTTTCACACTCCCAGACTCCCTTCGGCCTGGGTTCAAAAACTCGCATTTCTCAAGAACCTGAAGCAAACCAACCGCCAAAAAGACAAATCTTTTCAATCACAATAGATGAAATTTACACCAAAATGAAATTGAGTTAAATCTGACATCGTAGAACTGATTTCAGAAAGATAAATTCATATCACAAAAGCTAAAGCTATATATTTCTAAGGATTTGTGAATGAAAAGTAAAACTTTAAGGAAACCCAAAAAAATATATTAATGAAAATTAAAAAAGCTTAGTTACTTCACAACCAGTGGCCTCACAAATGCTGTTTATGGCCCCAACGAACCATAAAAATTAAAGAAAATCGAATACCCATTAACACATATAAAGAAAATTTCAAATCTAGTTCATGTAAATTCTGGAAAAAGCAAAAAAAAATTCAAGGTGCGAGAGAGTAATCGAGATTAAGAGTAAAATGGTTTATGTGTTTTGATTGTGAAGTTACTGACCTGAAATTTGAGATTGTGAGTTGAAGGTAATAGAAATTGAGAGTAAAGAGGTTTATCAGTTTTGAGGGCTTAGAGAGAGTGATTTCTGGGTTCTATGTTTTTTTTTTTTGGTTTTATATGAGAGCAGATTCCAAGAGAGAGAAAGAGAGAGAGCGTAGGGAGAGTGATGATTTCAGCTGGGTTTTATGTTTTTTTTTTAAATGCAATTTATTCTTTTTTTATTGAAGTGCAAAGTTTTGGCTTGTCGTTAATGGTCCTAATGGCGGTAAACCCCTCTCCCAGGCCCAAAATTTTACGCGCAAAGCTTTTGGCTCTTTTTTGCTTTCCCGCCTTTTGCGGATTAGGCTTTCAGTACAATGGATCCATACTAGTCACTAAGAAAAAAACAAAAAACTGATTTAGTGTCAGAAAATTTTGACACTAATTATAGGCCCTCCGTCACAAAAAACTGGAGAACATTGTTGGTCTAAAAGACAAAATTATGGGTGACGGAATTAGAAAAAGTGTGACCCATTCCTACAATAGGGCACAATTTTAAGGTTTGTCACCTTTAGTTTTGTGACTAAAAGGGTAAATTCTAGTAGTGCCTGCTTTAGTGTTGCGATCGTTGAATTGAAAATTCAGTAGCAAGCCACTATCACTGGCCAAGAAAGTTTCATAGTAGTATATAACTCTTATATTGACTACATTGCTAGCTACAAAATGCCTAGTTCTAGAATCACTCTAGTGGAGTTTTAGTTAAAGGTCTTGTTTTCCCAGAATCTGTCTACCCAAAACCAACAAAATGGAAAGAGAGGGTAAATAATGAGACCAATAAAGAGCAATGTTGATGGATCTGATAGTGAGGTAGTGAAGAAGTACTAGTAATCGAAACCTGTAAAGCGAAGAATGTGGTTTTTGGTTTCCCAGTTTAGAAAGATTGAGAGAAATATTCATAGGACGTCATATAAGGTGGTGGCATGGCCAACATGAAAGAAATTCTGCATATTGCCTAATGCCCTAATGTGCGTACGTAATGTGCTCCTCCATTGAACATGTGCTTTGGTTTCAAGCAATATGCAAGTCCCTCCACTCCACACAAGTTGGAGTTGCCACTTGCATATATACTGGACATGGTCAGTAACTAAATACTCAATAGGTTAAAGTCCGTAGTCGGGATCAATCCTAACCTAACCTTGTATAATTCAAGGGTTATGAATCCATAATTGCGACATCACACATACATCGGCATCAGAAATAGTCCTTTGAAAATACAAATTTGTTCTTTTGCTCACACCCTGTGGGCGTTGGATTAAGAATCACGGCTACGATTAAATGTCAAGTACATCGGACGAAGTGGTGTTAGCTCAGTGGTTAGAGCACCCACTACCTAAGATCCAGGTCATGGGTTCGAGTCACCATGAGGGTAGAAGTGAAATCCTTTGATCCTCTTAAAAAAAAAAAAAAAAAAAAAAAAAAAAAAAATGTCAAGTACATCCAAGCACTAAAAAACCGAGCAACAAGAACCAGCTCCACTGGGTGCAAAGAAAAAGGGATTGCTTACTGGCTGTAAATGAGAACCAGCTTATGAAGAATATACTCATTGGATCCTATATGGGCTTTGCATAAATGCTCACAAAAATCCAGCACCAATGATGGGCTTATATAACAAGTGCAAACTTCGTCCAAAAAAAAAAAAAAAAAAATATAACAAGTGCAAATGAAATATCAGTGATCAACTCTAATCTACTTCAGCTGATTAATTCTAGAATAAATTTAGTTCAAATTTTTACACATTGAAGCACATAACTCAGAGGTTTTGTTTGGTTGACGGAATATAGTATTTGGAAAAAGAAAAGCAGTACAAGTAAAATAAAATAAAAAAATTCAAATCTCTAATCCACAAAGCAAACATCTATGACAAAAAAATTATGAACGAACGACCAAAATGTGTAGGAATAATTTTGAAAAAATTGTTCATTGATGAATATCAATTTCCATTTTTTTTTTGTCAAATTTTCAGTGACCAACATTATGAAATCCAGATCCAGTATAATTGGTTTAGGGAATTAGGACCATTTGAATATTGATGGAACAGAGCTTGCAAATTTTGGGTTCTTCTCAAATAAATTGCCTCAACCAAAAGACTGAACTTGATTTTTTTTTGTTACATAAAATTTAAGATTTAAATCACTGAGAAAAAGATAAGCCAAAAAAAAAAAAAATAAGTAATTGAGCCCATCACCGGAGGAGTAACTGATCAGCTCAGGCTGATAGTGAGACCGAGCGAATATAAAATCCCTGGCATGGCGGGACCCGCACAAAGTAGACGTGGCCCGATGAGGGCCCGCCTTGTTGAAATGCGAGCCCAGTGAGTGAGTGGTGGGAGTAGCACCACCGGAGCGGGTCAGAGTCAGAGACTCGGGCGAGTCAGTGAGTCATCTGTTTCTTGACTCGGCCTTTTTTAAATCACAAGATGAAAAATCCAACCGAGTCCCTCGCCGTGAAAGCGACTGCTCCGACTGGATTCCTTTGTTTTTTTCTCAGTCAGTGACTGTATGTGCCTCGTTTTCATCTCCATGACCCCACATTGCCCTGCTTATTTACCAATATACCCTTACCATATGTTCCACGCTCTCATTTCTAAATTCTAATGTATATAAAATATATATATATATATTTTTTTTTTAACCCTTGGATAGTATAAAGTATAAACTTGTATTTGCTAAAGGAGAAGGACAGATTATAAATCCTTAGTTTGTTGTTTGCACGTCTTATTTTCCTTTATGAAAAATAGGTGCGTGTCATCAAGGGATGCTAACTGGTAAGATTTTCATACTTACATTAATTAATTTTATTTTGCCCTTCTCAAACCATTAAAAAAGGAGGGGTTGCAAATTTGTCTTATCATTTAATGTGGTATATTTCTTCAATAACCAAAAAGGCGAAAAAGTTGTATTGTTCATTTGTTCTAACTCCAATTGCATTTTGGTATTTTGGTGTGCCACTGGTTAGTAAGTTGCTAAATTTACTATTATTAGAGCATCTTTAGCAATGTTAATAATTTTTTAACTAAATTTTAGCTAAATTAGTTAAAAACCTATTTTGAAAATGCGTCTGCACCAATACTCTCTACTTTAGTTAGTATTGAATTTAAATTATTTTATTAATGAATAAAAAATAGTTTAAGTATATTTAATAATTACACAAAATAACTAAAAAAAATGTTTTAAATTAACAAAAATAATAGAGAGCATCATCTCGCTCTCTATATTTAGGAGTCATATAACTAAAAGCTAAAATAGAAAGCCACTTAGGAGGCTGGTGTAGCTGCTAAAATAGCTGAAAAGCTAAACATGCTGTCTAAAATAGCTAACGAGCTAAGATAGAGAATCTGCTAAAGATGCTCTTATCATTAATAATGACAATATTGTTTTTTTTTTCCTTCAAAATACTAAGTGCAACCAATATGGACTTGCTCTAAATTTTGTTTATATTCATCAACTACTAACAACTAATGCAGACATAAAAAACACTAGCTTACGGTGATATTGATATTTTATTAGTTTTTGTTCGCAGTGATATGAATTTTCGAATTCGTTTATGATAAGTAAGTAAGTTTGGTTTCAATAAACGAGTTAATAATGTTGTAATGAGTTTTACTTGCCAGAAGTGATACTTGGTGTCAATAATGTCTTAATAAGCGATAATATTTTACCTTATCTTTTTTACTTTGTTTTTTTTGCCAATTCTTATATTTTGTTTATAAATATAGGTTTGACAAGGCCTTATGAACCAATGAGAGTATTAAACTATCAAATCACACAGGACAAAATACAATAACAAAGAACCTTGTTTTGTCATTCTATTCTAAGAAAGATTCAATCTCAAATGCTTCTTCAATTAAAAAACAAAAGATAAGAAGAGGAAGGGAAAAAAAAAAAAAGTGATGCTTTTCTAATTGGGTTGTGACTTATGATATGAATCAATGAATGTGATGCTTTGAAAGGAAGGGCATTATGGTAATTAGATCCCCATCCTGTCCATCTTCTACTATAATACCATCATCAAGCTTAGAGTTTCAGAGAAAGAAACATCTCAGTCTCTGTCTCCCTCTGTTTCTCTCCGAGTTTTCCAATTTACACAGAGAGTTTACTTCTTCTCCAAAACCCATAACGTCAAAGAACCTCTCTTTCTCCTTATTCTGAGTGATGGGGGTGAGCAGCCGTTGTTCCCACACTTCCCACATCACAGAAATCATCATCACCAGCTTCTTTCGCCACAAGCCATAAACTTTTTGTTTTTTTCAATTCGAACCGGCGCTTCGGATCATCATCATCGCAATCCAAGCTGTGATAACAAAGAAGTAAAACAATTTTAATTCATCGGGGTGTTAAAATGGCCGGTAGTGTGAGGGTATATAATAGTAGCGGTGGTGCCTCGTCCAGTCTAAGTGTTCTGCTTCCGAATCGGAGGGGTTCTGAGCCTCTTGATTCTCTCTTCCTTTCTGGGTCCTCTAATACTTCCTCTACTTCTCCTTTTATGGGTACTCTTTCTCTAATTAATCTTTCGTTTATCGAACTTTGCATCTGCCTGACACTTTGTCAGTAGTTGTTTACTGGATTAATTGGGATGGCGATTGATTGTTTGGATTGTATGTTGCTGCTTGACTTGTATATGATGAATTAACCCAGGTTGGAATTTTTGCATAATTTGGACCTTAATTGGTGATCTCTTTGGTTTTATGGTTTTGTTCATGGTTCATTTCAGAATTGCATGGATTGTAGCAAGAAATGGGTGTTAACGTGTGGAATAATCTGGTTTTTGGTGGTCATGTGGAAGATGGTGTTGTAATTTACAGATTATATATATTTTGTTCAGGTTCGGCATCCATGGTGAGTTTCGAAGATGTTCGCAGAGGAAATGGACTGAAAAGGTCCATGTTCCACCAGTACGAGCACGAAGAGAACTGTGATGACGACTTGGATGACTACTTCCATCAGCCCGGAAAGAAGAGGCGGCTAACTGCTGATCAAGTCCAGTTTCTCGAAAAAAGCTTTGACTTGGAAAACAAGCTTGAACCAGAAAGGAAAATCCTGCTTGCAAAAGACCTTGGCTTGCAGCCTCGGCAGGTTGCAATTTGGTTCCAAAACCGCCGCGCAAGGTGGAAGACAAAGCAGCTGGAGAAGGACTACGATGTTTTGCAAGCCAACTATAATAGTCTCAAGGCTGATTGTGATAGCCTTTCTAAAGAGAATGATGAACTAAAGGCTGAGGTAGACATGCACCAGCTAGTCTTCACTTCCTTGTGTCCATTTATAGCTTTTTGCTTATGAAAATGTTGTGTTTGATTTGTTTTTCAGGTTCTTGAGCTCTCCCACAGGCTGCGTCCCAAAGATAAAGAAAGGGCAAACTCAGAACAATCGGATACCAATAAATTACCTCAAGAACCACAGCAGATGCCGGTTTCTGAATCAGTCTCCGAAGGTGAAGTATCCAAACTCTCAGTTGTGGCATGTAAGGAAGATCTTGGCTCAGTCAAGAGTGATATATTTGATTCAGATAGCTCACATTACACTGATGGGGTTCACTCTTCGCTGTTAGAGCCTGGTGATTCTTCCTATGTTTTCGAACCTGATCAGTCTGACCTTTCCCAAGATGAAGAAGATAACTTGAGCAAAAGTCTGTTGCCACCATACATCTTTCCAAAGCTTGAAGATGTTGATTACTCAGACCCTCCTGCAAATTCATGTAATTTCGGGTTCCCAGTGGAAGATCAAGCCTTTTGGTCCTGGTCTTACTAGGATTTCTTTGGTAAATACGTTAGTGTCTTCTTATTTACGTATAAGTGAGAATAAGTAATAAATCCAAGCGTTAATGGCACCCCAATCCAGATGTGGTGGTGGGTTTAGGCTTCAGTGAAAGAAGATGGTGGTTTTTGCCTCATTTGTAATGTCAAGGAATTGGGGCTCCTTACTCCTTAGTGTTTCATGTACCATTTTTGTATGAAATGTAATTAAATAAAAATTCTGCTTTTAAGCAAAAGCTTGATGGAAATGCCATTCATTTCATCTCCACACCTCCATTTGTCACGTCACACTGCTTGTGCTCCCTTTATCATTTGCCTTTCCTGTTGCAAATTAGTCAATAATGTTTAACCAAAGAAGAAACATATAGATGATTGAGATGTAAATCAATGGGACTTTTTGTGTCAGTGGCTCAGTGCTATACCATTTTTAGTTGGTAGTATCTGCATTTTTAGGCTTCTTTTATGATGTAGTTTCCACAATGCATTTAGCTCTTCTGTTCTCTTCTGTTCTGCTGTTGGATCTGCTACAACAGTTTCATATATATACATACAAATGCTAGTTGACTTCCTTAATATTTTGCAAAGATGTAGAATCCAGCTGCATCAATTTTTTGTGAAGATGATGGAAGCAAAGCATTAACAGGTATTGCGTTTTTTTTTTCTTCCATGTATTGGGGGTCAACTTCATAATGAGTCATTCACAATTTTTTTTCCTTGTTTGGAGACCAAAATCACCTTTTGGCTTTTGTCTTGCACTCTTTGAAGTTGCTAACCCATATGAAAGTCTCATAATTTTTCCATTTCTTCTCTCTTTGTTAGTGTTCATTTGCTCATTTAAATCATATTAGTTATTTTTTTTATTAGTTATTTGGTGTAGCGATATTAGTGACTAATCACATTCATCAATTAACAAGGGCCCATGAAAAGAAAATGAACAAACTTGGCAAGCAACCCCCTACTTATCAAATGATGGTGATGGTCTTGCTTATCTTCTTGAGAACTAGAATCCATGCCAAATTGCTAAGAAGGTAAAGTGTTTAGAGGACTTTCTCTTAGCAAATAAGTGAATTGGATTGTTGGCAACCACTTGTTGTGCCACCAAAGCTAGTTCTATGCAAACACAACACACATGCATTTCAAATCTTTTTTGGGGGTTTGAACATCTTTTTTGGGTGTTTGAACAACTTTAGTTTTTCTTACAAAAAAAAAACATCTTTTTTGGATATATTGAGGAGGATGAACTCATCCACATGCTGATCCTCTTTCTTTTTTGGTTTCAAAATTTCTCACTTCTTATGAAGTCGTCAATTTATGATAGAAATTTAGAAAGCATTTTCATAATCACTAGCCAAACCATCTACTTCACGCGTGGTTTAAACTTTTTTTGCTATTTATTAAACATTTAAGTCGTTTTATTAATCAAGGTCAAAATTCTAAGTACCATTTTAGTTCATAAATAAATATTAAACTTGCTGGAATAATGGAATCCCTGCGTATGCAAAGAGTTAAATTTCATTATATGTACCAACATAATGCTTGATTGTCAATAATTAATTTCAAGAGGAATACCATATCAAAATGCATAGCTACCATTGGCTCTAAGTTTCTAACCAACTTGCATGTTTTCTCATTTGCTAATGGTTCAATTTATTTGAGACCAGAGGCGCGGAGCTATGTGTTAAAATTTAGGTGTACATTACTAAGAAAAAAATAATAATTGAAAGCACAAATATATTGTTTTTTTTTTGTTTTGAGAAGAGAAGAGAAAATTATGTTTAACAACACTATATTCTCTTATATTTATAGAGTGATGATTTTGGCACTCCACTTCGGCATATATTTTATAACTTATACTCCACGTTTATGTAGTGCAACATAGAGTGCAAGTGGTAAAAAATCACTTCCCAATTTATATCATACTTTGCAAAAATTTGATAGAATAATTTTTGACAAAAATCCAAGTGTTCTTGAAAAGATTTTGTTACTTATATGAGTTATATCCTATACACTACGGCACATACATGAAAAAAAATTATATGGTCCCGTCTCATCACGTCACGTGGCGTATGTGATGTGTCACTACGATTAGTGTCTGTGTAATAAAATAATTAGTGAGTAATAAAATATTGAGTGGAGAAACCATAACTTATTGAAGTCACCAATCACAGGCCCGTCACATATGTCATGTGATGTGATGTGATGTGACGGGATGATGAAAAAATTTCTCGCACATACAGTTGGGCCATAGGTTACAATCTCATGACAGGTGTCTGCTCCTTCGAATCACGAGGCATTCCAAAGATTTGCTACCGCCCATCTACAACCCGAGCATTTGGGGCTTCGACGTGTGGTTACCACGTGTACAGCTGTGATGGATGGATCTCGTGGCCAGCGAAAAGCATCACCATCATTGACGAGGCCCCGCTGGGAATCTTCCAGTGCGATGGGCCCCACTCCACGTCGATGTATGGATCCACGCGGCACGCGATCTATGACCTGATTGGAGTGTGATCAGGTCAAAAGTTGGGCGGGCCTACCACCAGCCATTTTTTAATTCTGAAAGTTTAGCTACAGATAAGCATGGGAATGGAGAGTGGGACCCAGAGAGCATGGGATATGGGAGTGGACGCATCTGTCCCCTATCAAAGCTGATGTCATACGGGTCGGGTTGCTTTCCATGGGCCCGTTTTGCACGTGTCAATGGGCCTATGCCCTTTTGTTCTATGTTTTGTTTTTATATTTCTTCCTTGATTTCCTTTATTTGTTGTATATATATATAATATATTTGGTGGAGGGCTCCTTTGAAGGGAATGAGATCCTCTCCTCACCAACCCCTCCTCACCTTTCCTCACCAACAAATCTTGGCCCTCTATTTCGAAATGGAGGGCCAAGATTGTTTCACTTTTCCTAAACCTCATACCCTACCCCCTAAAGTGCAAACAATCTTGGCCCTCCATTTCGAATTGGAAGGCCAAGATTTGTTGGTGAGGAAAGGTGAGGAGGGGTTGGTGAGGAGAGGATCTCAGTCCCCTTTGAAGAAGATTAGAAGAGTGTGATTGGCTTTTGTAAAGATATCAATGCTTTAGATTGATGTTGTTGCATTCTTATGCATGTTCCAATCGTTCTTGATGTGTTTTATTCAAAGTGTTATTTATGTAAGCATGCCTCCTACCATACCTTAATTTAAGCTATTATGCTCTCTTTTTTCAAGAAAAAAAAACTTACACATCAGTTCGTTTTTGGAACTAGCTTATATTTAGAGTGAACAATGTAAACATGTGATGTTATTACTCATTTATCTTACTTTGACCTTTGATCTATATTTTATATCTCCAAAATGTTAATTATATAGCACCGAGCTTTACTTTTAGCCTCTCCCAGTTCAAATTTATTATTTTATGAAATTTAAAAACTTATCTGATAAAGTATGAAAATTAAAATATGGAAGTATTAGCACACAATTCTTCTACTTTTATGTACGTATGGAGATTCTTGGAAAGTTGTTAGACACTGATGTTAAGTTGCACGTGCGTGCGTACAACTCTTAATTATGCTTGAGAGAAGATGATTATGGTTGTTAGTTTTGCCAAATTGATGAACCAATGAGGTTTGTGACCTTGATACAAAACTTAAAAATCTCTGGGAATTTTGCAGAAAATTCCATGGTCCATGGCAAACAGATATTTTTATGACGATATCAACTTTAGAACCTGGAACCATCTATCAATCCACTCAGGACCACAGTCGATCGAGGCGTACGTATGGGAGGGACTTTTAGATTACAATCTTTACAGATCAAAGCATATATTTATGGTCTCGTTTTCAGATCAAAATTTGAAGTTGTCCTTCAAGTGCAACACCATCACTTGCTGCAAGAATTGGAACAAAATGAAAATTAG
Organism: Rubus parviflorus; assembly: GCA_029955375.1. NCBI lineage: Eukaryota > Viridiplantae > Streptophyta > Magnoliopsida > Rosales > Rosaceae > Rubus > Rubus parviflorus. The sequence goes on from JARGGL010000009.1 coordinate 12,028,450, forward strand.
ACCGTAAACTACTGATCATAGTCTGAATGGAGTAATCCGTATAAGATTAACTTACGATCAAGCAAAGAATGATGCATCCGGCCGCGCCGGGAAAGAGTGCATACCAAAAACTCAAGTGATGCAACTTGGCTCCGTCAATGAAGAGTATTGGCAAGCTCGCAGCTGCATCAATTGATATAATGAGAACCGAGTAATGATCGAGATGTTAAGTTTAACACCCATTACCTGGTGGATGCGTCGATCGTGTGTATATCATAAAAGCAATGGAAGCAGCTAGGGCAAAGCTTCTGGCAAGCCACCCTGGCCCTAATACAGATAGTGCCACCACTCCAATGGCTGCACAACCAATTTGTGCCATGAACATGTTGTACATCTGCAACACCATAAAGTATAGCAAATCCCTTAGGCCTACTGATCATTGTCAAAGAAACAAACAAGTCTAAGGGTGTTAAGTTGGACTTGGACATATGACTAATAATTTTTATTTTTATTTTGAATTTCAGACTTAAAATTTGTGCCGAGATATGTTTTAGGATATTCGATGAGATGTGAACATTTCACTCAAATGTTGTCTCATATTATATATATCTTTAATAATTCATAGACTATGAAATAAAATTTATGACTATAATACATAGCGATGTAATTTAATACCAGACGTAGTGACATTTGAGTAGAACGATAACAATACCCGAGCACCTGGGGAGGTGGGAGTGGCAAAGAGGACAGCACAAACAGCTCCTAAAGGTGCAATTGTCATTGAAATTCCTTTCGGTCTTAGCATCTCATCTATCCTTCCCAATATCGCCATTGCTGCAAATGCCCCTAAATATATGAAAGAATTTGATGATTTTAAAGAATTTCATCCTGAGCTCTCACCAATTAATACAAATTACAGACTAAACCTGCAGAGGGCCAAAGAATGTCGCTGAGGGAAGGAGCTGAAGAAGCCTTGTCTGGTTTCCAAGTGTTCCAAAGCGGCGCACCGACGTTGCTTGAGGCCACAATCCCATAATTGCGAGGACTACTTCTTCCTTTTATCGTCCGAATTGTGCTTCTTCCGTTGAAGTTGTTGCGAAACTGGAACGAAATCGATGAAGAAAAAGCTGGAGTAATTGCACAAGTACTAGTCCTGCTGCTGTGATGAAGATGGTGATGGTAGCTAGTCCTCAGTCGCATGCCCATTTCTTAGATTCTCCGCCGCCTCGCCTTTTTTTTTTTTTTTTTTTTTTTTCCGAGTTTCGATCTCTAAGCCTTGTAATTCCCGGTGGCTATAATCGATCTCTTAGAGACAGAGAGCTCTAAGAGTTGACACACCAGGTGGGCTTTTGGGGAGGCCGAAAGGACATCGATGAGGGCCATTTTATTTTTACCACACAAGCTTTATATCCATAAATTATAGATAAATATACCCATATAGTCGTAGTGTTTGTACTCACTTTCCTCATATAATTAATGCTGACATTTTCTTATGTTGCAAGATTCAGATATATCATAATTTGAGAATAATTACACATAGCATTATTCTCCCCATGGCAAAAACCAGACCACATCATTTATTTATTGTAGCACTGTAATTTATAAATATACTAATCTTTTGATAATCGCAGATTAGATTAGTCATTAGTCCTAGGCAAAGTTTACATGGCAGTAGATTAGTTACATGGCATGTATGAAGTTATCTACCACTTTACAAAATTAGTTTATGGAGAATTATATTTAGTTGGTCTATTACTACCGAAAAATTATTACTCTTTCTGTTTTAACACAACTTTATAAATTTGAAAAGTTTCTAAATTATTAGTTTAAGCTGCAAAAGTATGGTACCGGCACTAAATCAATTGTTTCATCAAATACAGAAGTACAAAAACAACTAAATAGTGGGCTTATTATTGGGCCGTCTCCACCCAGCAACACAAAGTAACTAATTGGGCTCATGAAGAAACGTGGTTGGGCCTCATGGGGGAACAAAGGACCCATCAACAACCAAATCATGCCCAGTAACAAACTCAGAATCATCACAAGCCAGAAACAACGCTGCATTCGCCACGTGCTCCGGCTTCAGCACAACCCCTCTCAGCCGCGCGAACTTCTCATACGCCTTCTGAAGCTCCGCCAATCCCATCCCACTCGCCTTGCACGTCAACGGCGTCGCCATCCCATTCGGTGAGACGCAGTTCACCCTGATACCTTGCACCGCAAGCTGCACGCTCGCCGATCTCACCAGCCCCAGCACGGCGTGCTTCGACATGCAGTAGTCCGTGTTCTTCGCCATCCCGTGGTTCGCTGCCACGCTCGCCGTGCACACTATTCTACCCCTCACGCGCCCTTCCACCATCGCACGCGCCGCGTATTTCACGCACAACGCCATTCCACGCACGTTCACCTCTAACAAACGGTCAAAGGCTGAAAAGTCAAGGTCAAGAACGGTCTGGTCTTGACTGCTAATTATCCCGGCGTTGCTGAACATGATGTCGAGATGTCCATAATTCTGGACAGTCGTTTCCACCATGGTCTTCACTTGGTCTTCATCGGCTACGTCGCAGTGCACGTAGGTGCATCTGTGCGTGCCGATTGATTCGGCTAGTTGACGGCCGAGATCGTCTTGGATGTCAGCGATTACCACCATGGATGAGCCATGATCAGCGAAAAGGCGTGCCGTGGCCTCTCCAATGCCGCTTGCGCCGCCGGTGATTATGGCTATTTTTCCTTGTAATTTGTTACTCATTGTTAGACGGCTTAGATAATAGTCTGGATCGAAAATCTTCAAAATCATGATGTAGGCATTCATCATTAGCCAAAAAAAAAAAAAACGTTTACTCAAGACTTGGGGACTTGGGTCCCACTCTTTTGTCAGTCAACTACAAAGATGGCCCTTTGTTTGGTGGTGTTTTTGGGTGCTGCTTCAGTGCCCATGGCATAAGGTACTTGGGCAGATGAGATGCATTTGCAGGAGGGAGGGTGGGGGCAGATGGGATCTAAGGGTTGTGGAGCATGTCACGTGCCCAAACATGGCATGCTCCAAACATGGCAGAATTTTTCCGGTGTTTTTAGGGGTTTTGGGTTTGGGTGGTGATTGTGTTTGTGGTGTTTGAGAGTGAAGGGGTTATATTGAAGGGTTTTGAGTGAGAGTCCTGGGAAAGGGTGGGGGCAGATGGGATCTAAGGGTTGTGGAGCATGTCACGTGCCCAAGCATGGCATGCTCCAAATATGGCAGAATTTTTCCGGTGTTTTTAGGGGTTTTGGGTTTGGGTGGTGATTGTGTTTGTGGTGTTTGAGAGTGAAGGGGTTATATTGAAGGGTTTTGAGTGAGAGTCCTGGGATGAGACAGATCCATGTTTGGCTTTTGATTCTGATTCAGTTTCGAATAGAGAAAATGATAGAAAATTAAAGAGTTAATTTTTGGTAAGGGAAAAAATCACCGGCCTTTCGTCTTTGAACTTTGACATGGTCGACACTTTCGTTCCTAAACTTTGAAATATACCACTTTTGTCCCTCAACTTCGACATTGACTGTCACTTTGGTCACCGACCGGAAAAAATGGTGCAATCACCAATTGACCATCTCTAGCTTGCTACGTGCCAAGCTTTTGTTTCGTATAATGAACTCTTAATGTTTCCCCAGAAGAAACAAAGTTCTGTATACCTTACTTAATTTATTTCTTAATTAGACTCAAATAGTTTCCAAATCAACTTCTACGTACATCTTGTTTCTAAACTTTTAGTCAAATTATATTAATCTTTTGGACTCTTTTATATGCATATATATTAATGGATCGTTACATTAATTTTTTATGCAATGGTAGAGCATATTTATATAGTTGTAAAATTTATCATGCATGCAACTAGTTTATTACTGCCTGAAATCAATCTACACACACACACACATATATATATATATATATATATCACAGCATTAATGCGTTAAATTTTCTGGGTCGATCTTTTCCATTTCTTATATATTTTTACTTCATTAGACAGATGACAGCCACATAAACTTTACGTACCACATTAGAATACAATTAAAAATACTCGATTTGACGGAGAAATTAAAACAATTCATATTAATTAATTCCATAGCAAAAGACAAACAATCACACAAGCTTTATTTTTCAGGACAAAAGAAAAAAAAAATCCTTATTTCCGAACGCGCGTGCATGCATGTCAGCATGTGGATATTGAGTACGTGATGAATACTGATAGAGATTCGGATCTGGCTCAAGTTTTGAATCCACCATCCAGGACCAAATTATGACCACTTACAAACTGAGAGTCCTCGGAAGCTAAATAAAGTACGGCGCCGGCCACATGGTCCGGCACCATCAACTCCTTGCCTTCTTTCAACCCAAGAGACGACTGCAGCTTCTCTGCTTCTTCCGCACTCTGAAACTGAAAAGTGGAGCCGTTCATGATCGGCGTTATAGTCGGCCCCGGCGAGACGCAGTTCACGCGAATCCCGTGTGCTGCGAGCTGCATACTGGCGCACTTCACCAGCCCCAAAATGGCATGCTTTGACATCGTGTAGTCGGTGAAAATCTCTGTCCCCATAGTCGCCCCTATGCTCGCCGTGCATATCACGCTCCCCCTCACTCCGCCTTCCACCATGGCTTTGGCCGCGTGCTTTACACACGCCGCCGTCCCGCGTACGTTGACCGCCATCAGCCTGTCGTAGTTGTACAAGTCAAGATCCAGAACGTTCTGCATGGACTTGCTGAGAATTCCCGCGTTGCTGAACATGATGTCCAGGCGACCGTATGTCTGGACCGTCGACTCGACCAGGCTCTTCACTTGAACCTCGTCGCTCACGTCGCAGCGGAAATAGCTGCAGTGAGCACCGATCGAAGCCGCGACGTCCTGGCCTTTCTGGTCCTGGACGTCCGCAATCACCACTGCGCGCGCACCGTGTAGAGCAAAGAGGCGCGCAGTGGCTTCGCCGATGCCGCTGGCTCCACCGGTGACTATTGCCACCTTGTCTTGAAGCTTCTTCTTGAACGTGGGTTCTGCCATTTTCTCAGAAAATAGGGATATCTCTGCAGGTTTTTTTTTTGAGGGTATATCTCTGTTGAGATTTTGCTGCAATGACGCTAGCTAGCTGTTGCCTTTTAAACGCGAGCAGTGGCTTTCTAGCAATCCCAAATTCTACCACCGTACCGGTGGTTAATTATGGTTAATATATTATTTTTTTTTGCATAAAATAACTGGATTCAAAGATTCAAAATCATTTTTTTTTCTTTGATTTGGCAGACTAGCTAGGTTGTACTCAGTCTGGTCGTCTATAAGACTGTTATATAGACATACGATTATGTCAAACTACGTACGAAACACATCAATATTAAGCTAGGTAATTAGGTAAATAACTATATCACAATGACCGCTCTATTTTAGCTACCACAAGTGTTTGACATAAATTTCCAGTGTACGTTGTTTGGATTGTAGCTAGAAAGTTGAATGAAACAGTAACCATTTGAACTTAAATTTTGAAAAAGTCTGCATGCTTCAAAAAATAAGCTGCTGGTTTTATTGATCTCTAACCTAAATTGAACTTTATCTGACAATTTTTTTCACAGTACGTTGTTGCCAGACCGTTTCTCCAAGTCAAAATATTGTTAAGATAGTTGGATTCAAACTCTAATTTAGACGCAACCATTCATTGACTCAGAACTGGATTATTGCAGCTAGCTTAATTATAAACGCACGTACTCGTTCGTTGGTTAATTTCCTACTTAATTACCAATTTATTAATTGGCATCCTGCTGATTGATGGAATGTACACATGTACCATGTAGAGGTATTATCTTGATATAATGTCAGAGGAAGAAAAAGAATAAACAATTAATAATACATCATGGCTCTGCTCTATTATAACAAGTTTTAATTTTAATTTCCTTAACCAATTGTGTACGTAAAATATCTGTATGTTGATGGTATAGTTGACTAAATTGGCTTTACCGACAACTTCAACATCGACCTTCAACATATTAAACTATAAATTAACAAGTACATACGTCGTTACATGATCGATCAAATGCACCTTGCTTGTGCCAACAGAGATCGATACATTAATTGGAAGATATATAGAATAATCACACAATCTATTTAAATAACAGATCCCAATTATTTGTTAATTATAACTCGTTCATCTTAGTTTGCTTAAATAATCACACAATCCATTTAAAATATACATATATGTATTCACACAATCTTCATACACAAGACTTTGAGTATGAACAACCCTATGGTACACGACTTTGGGGCATTAATTTGCAATCAAAGTCAATTAAGATCGATCTATATCGCGATACGCTAGGGTTTGACAGAAGACTAGTTTACCATTTGGTACACATTAAGCCGGCCTAAGGTTAGCATTACTGGCAGTTTACCAGTACGTATTTGATATGTGATATTAGGAGGTAGCCAGCTAGCTAGAGTCGGCTAAACCCAAGCTTTGCCAAACAATGCCTAACTTCTTAAGGAATACCCCTTTACAATCAAGGACATGCACGCAAATTGAGGCATAAATATTTTTCCCCTTGCGGACCACTGGTCCAGGAATCCCCAAGCAAGCGGAACAGGTAAAATGATCTTCGAGAAAATACTGTTCCGCTTTTGTTTTTAGTTTTCCGGAACAAGTGTTCGATCAGTTCTATGCATTGCAATTGTTTTCAGAGCTTTATTAATGGAATTACTAGCTAGACGGCCTAGACCTACTCCTCACTATACCAGTGGATACCGATATGTAAGGGCAACGTCTTTTTTCTTTCTTTCTTTAATTCTCATCACAAATTAAGCGCTGTGGACGTCCTTCCGCGATCACCACAGCGCTTGTGTTATGCAAGGCCAAGTAGCTAGCGGGCACCGGCCTCGCCATGATGTGGTTGCTATGGGTTGGATTTCATGGCTTCTGGGATTTTGCTTGCAGTGACAAGTGCAATTAGCACCAGTGCTCGATCTTTAAAGAAGAGAGTGATCGAGTGTAGTTTAAAAAGTAACGTACGTACATATGAAGGATCTATGGATGAAACAAGTTTAGCAAAATCAATTCATTGACAAACAAAAACCATGCAAAGCCAGCAGGTGCAGTCACTACCCAAATCCAGTTGGTATGGAAAGATATGTAATTAATTAATTTACAAGCATGCCCCCTAGGGAGGGGCTGGGCATCGTTTACTTTGTCACATTCAACAATGATCTGAGTGTGAGTCGTAGAAATCACTCGGGCAAGGTGACATGACTTCTTGCTCTAGCAACTGCAACACCTGATTCATAGCTGGCCTATCATCTGGGTTCGCATCCGTGCACCTCGCTGCTATTTCAAGAATTGCTTCCAAAGTTTCAGGATCTGCATCTCTGCACCTTTTGTCAACTAAGTCTTTCAATCGATTCTCTCTCAATAGTGTGTTCATCTGCAAATGAAGATCAAGTCAGATTCTGATCCACAACATGAGGCTTTGCGGATGTAGAAAGTATATATGTGAATGAAGGAGCTTACCCAACCAACCACATTTAAGCCTCTCTTTACAAATGTCGGATCAGTAGGTCTCTTTCCGGTTACAAGCTCAAGCAAAAGAACTCCAAAGCTATATACATCTGACTTCTGCGTGGCTCTCCCGCTTTGCAGATACTCTGCAACAATAGCAAAAACGAATTAGTACATAATCCACACTAATTGATAAGAGATGGAGTGGTAGTGTCATCAAGCTGGATTTTCGCAATAAATATTCATTCATTAATTATGTGATGTTACTAGATGGTTGTTCTGTTTTCCGATTGTAAAATTCACCGAAAAGAGGATACATATGCATGTACAAGAGCATAATATGACACAAAGCACAGACCTGGTGCAAGATAGCCAAAAGTGCCAGCAACCACTGTGGTAACATGGGCATCCTCATCAACCAAAAGCTTTGCAAGACCAAAGTCAGAGACATGGGGCTCCAAGTTTTCGTCAAGGAGAATGTTGCTAGATTTTATGTCACGGTGCACTATCTTCGGACTGCAATCATGGTGCAGGTATGCTATGCCTCTGGCAGAGCCCAGGGCTATTCTTAAACGCACATTCCAGTTCAGAGGTCGCTCTTCCAGCCCATCTCCTGAAGGAGATAAACAGATTAAGAGATGAAGAAAGTCAAATTTTCACGACTTATTTTACAAATAGACAATACATACCGTGCAAGAAATCATCTAAGCTGCCCATAGCTACATAATCATATATAAGAAGCTTTGAAGTAGGGAGCCTGCAGTAGCCTCGCAGGTTAACAAGATTTATATGCTTAATGCTACCCAAGATTTCTAATTCCCTCTCAAAACCTTGATCTGATCCTTCCCGACTTCTATCAATTCTTTTAACAGCAAATGTTCCGCAATCATTCATGACCATCCGGTACACAGTGCCAAATCCTCCTGATCCTACAACATCCTCTTCATCAAGTGACTCTAATTTGTCAATGATCTCACATGAAGGGTAGGGCAGATCTCCATGGAAAGTAATCAGTTTTGTGCCTGTTAAATACAAAGATTTTTCAGCAACCTTATTATAATTTAGGTTAAGTAGGTTAAAGTCCAGAAAGCATTCAGTGTACCTGCTTCTTGATTCACTTGCTTTGTAACTTCTGTATATTTCTTGGCCACTCTTTCCTTTTTCGATAGTAACCGAGCCCAAAGGAAGCCAAGGAGAATGAAAAGTGCAAATGCCATGGTGGACATGACACCAATAAGCAATCCTTTAATGTAATGTGAAGATCGCTTAGTAGGGACTACAATATCCACAGGACATGAAACAGGATTAATACAGGATATTCCTACTAGGTAAATTAGAGCTTGAATAAAAGTGATTACAAAAATGACCACCAGCTGTAATTAGAAAAGTTTTCTTAAAGGGAACACTAAATTTACCTGCTGCTTCATCACTTGCGGCATGAGGTAATACGGCAGGAAATCCCAGTGAGGTTCGACACGGCTTGTGCACTTGTTGGCCACAAAGATCAAGATTCCCTATGAACCTATGCAAGTTAAAGGGAAGTTCAGAAGAAGATCAAAGGGATGGACAAATAAGATTCTGCACCAATGCTTGAAAAAAGAAAGAAGACAGCTGATATTGACGTTTCTATCTATCGGTACTGCATATAACCACACTATATGAGTACCACAAAATTAATGGATAGGTTTTCATTCCTGAAATTCTCCACCAACTCAAAAATATAACAGCATGGTCATTCAAAATGGGCAACTAGCTTACATGAAAAGGAATATATGATATGTGCCTATAATCTTACTTTAAAAACCTAAAAACTGGAACCTACATATTCTGGAAAACATGGACATATACAACACAAGTTGCTTACAATTAACCAAGTGATGGGATGAACATATGAATACTTACGACTTGTTCCCAAAGGTGCTTAGAACTCCAACGTCTGGGATTTCCCCGGAGAAGAAGTTAGTGGACAAGTTCCTAAGACATACAGAAGCATTGAAGCAATTATGCTATTGAGACACCATCCAATTGAAAAACTGTAGGGTATGTAATAAAAACCATTAGACCATTAGGTACTTGGTTATAATTGAGACTTACAGAGAGCGCAGTCGTGACAAACGGCCAATAGATGAAGGTATAGCACCCTTTAATAAATTGCTTGATATATCCCTGCAATTTCATTTTAGAGTTCATCATACAGGAGAAGCAACATCTAAGTTAATTACAAATAGCTCATAACTCTCCTTGGATAATTGTAAGTACCAGAGTGAAAATTAACAACTAACCAAATCCAATATAAGTGGTTGACAATTAAGCATGTATAAATACTTAGGAAAGCGAAACAGAGAAAGACAAAAACAAAAGTCTTACAATATGGTAAGAGAAGAAAGGTTTCCAATATCTGATGGTATACCTCCTTGGAGATAATTAGCCCTCAAGTACCTAATAGAAAGGGTAGCCAATACTCAGTTCTAGTGTCATACATTGCAAATAGATTCACATATTAGGAGAGAATGCATTCACAACTCAAAGGAAAAGTACACAACTAACACAAGAGAAAGGAATGATTTCCACTTACAGAGCTCTAAGCTCAGCACAAATGGTAATTTCATTAGGAATGAATCCATGTAAGCTGTTCTGATGAAGTGCCCTGGTTCACATTGGAAAACAATAATACAAGTAAATAAAAAATTGCACAACTTGTCAGCAGGGCTATGGTAAAAATGGGTAGTGAGTATTTGACTCACAGTCTCTGCAATCTACTGAGTTTACCAATGCTGGGAGATATAGTCCCTCCTAGTTGCATGTAGGGTAGGTTACTGAAAAGAACCCAATACAGAATACTTTGAGAATAAGTGAATTGGATTCAAATTAAAGTCAGGAAATTAAAGATGGGTTTGAATTTGACATACATAGCGCTGACTCTTTGGTCCTGAGGATGGCAAGAAATACCAGTCCAATTACAAGGCGTTTCATCAGAATCCTGCCAATTACTCAGCATGTTCCTACTGTCATTCAAAGTGCTTTTGATTTCCAGCAATATGAAACCTGGATCAAAAAATAAAATCACTAAAACATCTGATAAAAGAAGTAATATACAAAAACCCAACTTTGAAGCTTAAGAAAATCCAGAAAAGCATGTCTAAACCCATTAAAGATATGATCTTTATTTCAACATTAAAATCAAAATCTCCAGCTCAACAAAATTTAACTTTGTCATCATCAAGACATCAACAAAGAAAGAAGATGAAACAAACCCAAAGAAAGAAAAGAATGGGGGTTTGATTACCATCTTGGTTGAGAGCAAGAGAGCAATGGGAGTAAACGATTGCTGCAAAAATCACTGAGAAAACCCAAAACAAAACACCCTTGTTCATTTTCTTCAAAATGGTCTGTATGTTTCTGCACTTGGTCTCTTTTCTTCTTCACTGAAATTCGGGAACGGAGTGGAACAACACTATGATGGCAATTGGCAACAGTGGGTAGTACTTGGTAGAGTGAACATGAAGCTGTGATGGAGGTGGGGTAATAGTACTTCCATGATTAATAAATTAATGATAAATTTGAAGCACGAAGAGAGAGAGAGAGAGAGAGAGAGAGAGAGAGAGTGCTTTTTCCTATAAATTATGAGCAGAGTGAAAGACAGACTTTTTGAAATATGGAAAGTTGTGCAGAATAGCCGTTGTCTCCAAATTTCAAAAAATTGACTCTTTTTAGCTATGGAATTACAGCCTCTCATTTCATCACCCAAAAATTTATCAAATACTACTCATTTCTATAGGCCATACTTGAATACTTGATTGCCAAAAAAAACTTTAGGTTGATTTTTATCTTCCATTGTTTGGGTGGTGGTTGATGTAATTCCTTTAAGTCTGGGTAATAAGAATTTCTTTCAGAACATTGGGTTTAACGTGGAAAGAGTTGAGCTTGCTCGAGTAATTGAGTTGCTGCAATTTTGAACATGTGGTCACTACTGAGTCAGTGTTGAGTGAGACAGACTAAACGGTACAAGATGACCCTACTACCATACTATTGCATATAGGTTGTGAGTTCGGGCTCGGGCTCGGGCTCATATATAAAAGAAAAGAAAATAGGGAAGTGTCAATGGGCCTGGGACTTTCAGGATGAATTTGTAGTCGAAGAACAAAAGTTTGGATCTTCAAGAATATGTGTGTGCTTTGATGTCCAAATTAATTTAGTAGTTCATGTGTAACCTAGATTTGGGACACACAAGAAAATAAAATGCGTACAACTTGTTATTATGGAATCAAGAATTCAAGTTGATGATCATAAGCACAAAGCAATGATATCTGAACCAATAAAGGTCGAAATAAGCCAAAAAAAATATTAGTGTCACTACTCATTGTTTAGGAAGACTTCAAATAGCAATTCAAGATGATATGATGGAGTGTATTTTTCAATTGATTCAACCTCCATCTATCTTTAAGTGAAAAACAAGAAACAAAAAACATGAATTCTATTAAGAAATATTTAAGGTGACATGATTAAGTAGAATTCGACTTAGCAACATACATATACTAGCTAGGTTACATGTGACACAAGTCACAACCATGAAAGAAACTAGAATATAAATTGCATGTCCTTTTGTTTTTTTTGTTTTCCAAAGGAAACCACCAAAAAGGTGACAGAGAAAACGGATTTTTAAATTTTGCTAAAAGTAATATCGACATTATCAATTGGTTTTGGATGCGAAAGATAAATCATCTCTGCATCTGGGTTCATTAGCTTCCACCTGAAATCATAACAAAAAATTCATGAATTCATATACTAATATATTTTCTTAAATGAAAGCATACAATATATTAAACAAAACTATTATTAGGGTCAGTTCCTTACTTGTATCCAATAGACAAATGATGCAACAAGACTGCGAGTTGTATCCTAACTAGCATATTCCCAGCACATACTCTTGGTCCACCACCAAAAACTTGGTACGTTCCAGGTTTAGCTGGTTCCTGAGGCAGTCAATTTGTGTATAAAATTATGTACAGTCATTATTTAACAAACTATCAACTTATCAATAATATTGAGTTTATATATTTGTGTCAAAAATATGCATGGGCTTACGTACATTCCATCTATCAGGATTAAAGCACATAGGATTGTCAAAATTCTCTGAGTTTGTGTGGATATATCGAATCCAAAGAATCACTTTCCAACCCTTTGGTATCTTATAACCTGCAGAGATTATAACCATCTTGATTAATTACTAATTAAAAGGTGCATATATATAACAAAGTGATTAATTACACACTACCTTTGTACTCAGCTTCCTTAGTAGCCAATCGGAAAATGAAGGCTGCAAGGTTGGCCATTCTTATCGTCTCTTCCACCACCTGTACATACGTTAGTGCACAAGAGTTGACTTCTTATTACTATTTTTCTTTTTCTTAATTACAACCTTGACAAGCTAGGAAGTGGTAATAAAGAAAACAAAAGGAAAAGATAAAACTTAGAGATCGAGGAGGAGACATATATATACCCTCTTGTTGAAGGAAACTCAATTTGTGTGTGTCTAGTCAATCTAGGAACAATCAATTCTAGAATAGAACAAGGAAAGTAAATCCTTAGGGAATATGAATTATATTTAGAATATGATTCTTTATACAATAAATATTGTATCTTGTATTTCTCTATAAATAGAGGCTCTTATTCGTCTCTTCTTTATTTTACGTTATTCTACAACACCCCTCTCCCTTTTTTTGTTTCTCGTTGAGGATCTTGGACTTCAAATTAATTAATTCCCTAGAATGAGTAATTAATAATATTGGAAACTACCTTGTTTGTGTATTTCATTTTTGAAATATCTTCACTTGTAATAAGATCCCCTTTCTTGCTCTCACTTATGCACATGTTCTCCTCCTGTAAGTACATGCATGAGAATCTCAAGATTATGAAACTTAATGAAAGTGGTTACTAGCTAATAGTTTCTTTTTGTATTTTGTGTACAATATATATATATATGCATATGGTATTATTAATTAATTAGGAGGGATGGATGTTCATATATACCCGAAGCTTTTGGAGGACATCGGGGTATTTGGCAAGAAAATAGATAGCCCACATTGATGCAAGGGAAGTAGAGGCATATCCAGCAATAACAAGGCTCACAATGTTATCTATCACCTCTTCCTCACTTAACTTATTCCCTCCATCGTCTTTAATCTGCATCAACCCATCCATTACATCATTTGTCACAACTTCTTTCTGCTGGGTCTTCTTCTTCTCCAGCTCCATCCTGAAAATGGCATCAAGCTTTTTTCTACACTGTAAATTCGATCAGTCAGATGTTATTTAATTAAGCATGTCATATATATAAATCCATTCAGTTAATTAATTCATATATAACTCCACCTTCTAAATTAAACAGGCGAAAAGTATTATTGTTTGGAGGTGATAGAGATTGCGATTAAAACCTGACGAGCATGATGATAAGCAAACCCAGGAATGTTGACGGGTTGAGCTCTAATTCCTTTCAGCAATCCGGTAAACAAGTTATCAATAGCGTCTAAGAGAGGCCCTGGCTCCATACTTATGAATAGTTGTCCAATATTTTCAAATGATAACTGTAAATTAAAGCATAGACGTACGTACGTACAGTTTAGTTGTTTGAGCTTCAAGCTCAGCTAGCATATATAATATATACTGTACGTATGCTAATGCTAGCTTAAATTTACCTTGTTAGCTTCATCGTAAGCTTTGATTCTACCCTTCTGAGCCCACGACTCAAGTGCGGCGATGATGCGAGGTTGAACTAGGAGGGCAATGCGTCGGAGAGCATCTGGCCGGTTTACTACATTGGTGACGTAGCTTCTAACCCTAGCGTGAGACTTTCCACTAACCGATACCAGCGAAGTAGGACCCATAAGATCAACATTAGGCCATTCTAAGGTGAAGGTGTCATCCGACTGCAATACAAATTTGTTGACCGCCGGGAAGCATGTTATGATGGACGGTGATCCGAAAAGGTGTGTTCTATACATTCCTACTCCATCGCCGTACCTGATCATTCATTATAGTTAATTACATCGATCAGTACAAAGATATATGACTGTAAATATAAATATAAAGAAAAAAACTATGTACATACTTTTTCCTCTTAGCATTGATGAAGTCATCTGGACGGCGAAGAATTTTGAAGTACCAAAGGAAAGTAAGCATTTCACCGATGAACGGAAACCCCATAACGCCTGGAGGCAGTTTGGCGCCAGTAGGAGAATGGCGCATTTTTAGAGGAAGCACATACCAGAGTTCATTCCACCACCACAAAAGCAACCCCAACAATGGGAAACCTCCTAAAACCAAAGCCATCCACACCCCCAAAGAAATATCCATATCGATCTCCACGTACTATAAAACTAATTAATTTAATTGCTTACCCCCTCTCGGGTGTTTAATTGTCATAGCTAGTGTGATCGAATTGGTTATATATAGAGAGAATTGTGTATGTAGAGTCCGAGTTGATTACTCGTTCGACCAGGTTAATTTAGCAAGTAGACAAAGGGAATCAAACCCACTGGAAACCTACAGAACTCCAGGAATATATGTATCTCATACAATCAATTAAATTATAAAAATGCTTAATCAGTTTAGGGCCCTCATTTGCCAAATAGGGAAGTTTAAAATCTCTTAATTAATTGATAATATATGTTTTGTACGTCTCACTATCTCAAATGAGAATAATTTTGTAAGCATGCATGCTTCGTGAGTCCCTGGCAAGTTGGATACCTTTGTTTCTATATTGGGAAGGCTTTTGCGCACCTCTTAATTAATAAATTGATAATCTTGTCTTATTATGTGATTTCTTTTTCTGGAAGTCGTCTTATATGTGATCAATCGATACCTTGATTATAATATTATATATAAATACGAATTAGTTTGCAGGGCATATCCCTGCCATTATTGTCAATTTTTTTTTTTGGCATGGGTCTCATAGCATATATATTCTTAATTTCTTTCTCAAAAAAAAAAGCATATTCTTAATTTATCTCTATTAGCATCATATTTATTTTTTCTGTAGGTTTGGGAATTGGTCCCATCATTTCTTTTCTATCGCCTAATTTTCTATATATACTAATATTTAGCATAGATTTAACATAATGATATTATTTTTTTTCTTGGAGACACCGTTGTTAGCTTTCAAACTTCTCCAACTAGCTTGTGTGTTAGCCACAGGTTTAGAGAGAAATTTGATCGAAAATACATATTTTAGTAGCTTACTTGGCCACACTTTTAAAAAATAAAAAATAAATATATATGACAGGAATTTCTTCAACTTGTTGAATTCAAATCTTTCTTTGATCTTTTTGTCCAAAAAAAAATATTCTTTGATCTTAATTTCTTATTAAAGACCAAAGGATATCGTACATAAACACATAGGGATGACAATTATGCCCGCGGGTTCGGGTACCAGCTAATAATCGAACCGAATGGGTTGGGTTTAAACCCGAAAAATGGGTATGGGTTTGGATTTGGGCTTCGGCTTTGGGTAGGGTATGGATATGGCACACCCGAATCCATACCCTAATCCAAACCCTACCCGTTTTATTTTAATATTTTATATTTGTATATTTTATATATAATATTAATATATATTTATATTTATATTTAAAAAATTTACATCAGCATGCATATGAAGGTATGTGCGTGTATAAAAAAATATTTCTCATCACTATATCTTTGAAGCTTTCATTTGCAGAAGAACAATTAAGCTTTAATTTTCATTAATTATGTAATTTTTATTTGGATTGAATTATTTATGTAGTTTGAACTATGTAGTAAGCCTTTTGAATTGTCAAGTTTAACTTTTTATTTATTTGGATAGTTGTGATTTGTGAATTCCATGTATAAGATGAATATTATTTTTGGAGTTCGGGTAAGTTTGGGTACCCGTTGGCACCCGTAACCCAATATGTGTGGGTTTGAGTTTTCCCCGAACCCGTTAGAACGGGTTTTGGGTTTGGATTCGGGTAGGGTACCTGCTACGGGTTCAGGTATGGATAGTGGAAACCCATACCCGACCCTACCCATTGCCATCCCTATAAACACATTAGATATACATAAACACGAATTTTTGAATGAAATCTTGATGGCACAAGAAAATAACTAAATACACAAATACATATTCAACAAGATCGATAAGTCGATAACCAAAAGTGAAGCTAATAATGAAAAGAAATCTTCAAACCAAACGGAAAAAAAAAATGTATTTTTTTTTCCAGAGGAGGCTTACGGCCTCCGGGGGAAGATACAAGAAGAAAATATTGAGATATTAATTAATCCTATCATTGGAATTAGGAAAAGATGATTTTTTAGAGTTTGGTAAACGTGATTTCAACATTATCAGCTGGTCTTGGATGTGAAAGATAAATCATTTCAGCATCAGGATTGAGTAACTTCCACCTGAAAATTACCATGTAAATTATATGTTTAATGATCTATTGCGTAAGATCATGAGTTCAAAAGCATATAATTAAATATTATTCAATATTGAAAGCAGTGATTTGGGTTAGCTTACTTGTATCCAATAGACAAATGATGTATCAAGATTGCGAGTTGTAGCCTAACGAGCATATTTCCTATACATATTCTTGATCCACCTCCGAACACTTGGTACGTTCCAGGAATCACTGGACTCTGAGGCCGGGAGTGAAATATTTAGTTAATAATTTGTTAACTAATTAAGCATTTATATATAATTGTTCCAAAACGAAATTAATGTAGACTTACATCCCATCTATCTGGGTTAAAGCACATGGGATCGTCAAAATTCTCTGAATTTGTGTGAAGATACCGAATCCAAACAAGCACTCTCCAATTCTTAGGTATTTTGAAACCTGCAACATCGAACACACTACATCAATCGTAAGTCTGAAAATATATGTACATAATTATCAACACTTGATTAATTTAATTAGTACTTAATTTGTACATACCTTTATACTCAACTTCATTGGTAGCCGTTCGGAAAACAAATGCTGAAACGTTGGCCAATCTTAATGTTTCTTCCACCACCTTGTTTGTGTATTTCATTTTCGAAACATCTTCTCTGGTAATGAAATCCCCTTTCTTGTTCTGACTTATACCCAGATTCTCCTCCTGCATGTAATTAAGTAGTACGTCCAGCTAGTTAACTCCACATGGCTCAAGAAATGAACTTTAATTCTCTTTTAATTTCAAGTTTAATTTAATTAATTTGTACATTTTCAGAATATATATATATATATATATATATATATATATATATATATATATATTATATAGGATGATCGATCCTACCCGAAGCTTTGCGAGGATATCTGGATATTTGGCAAGATAGTAGATAGCCCACATTGATGAAAGGGAAGTAGATGCATATCCAGCAATAACAAGGCTCACAATGTTATCTAGCACCTCTTGATCAGTTAGTTTATTGCCCTCGTCGTCTTTAATTTGCATAAGCCCATCCATTAGGTCATTTGTCACTACTTCTTTCTGGTCTTTTTTCTTCTCTAGCTCCACCCTGAATATTGCCTCAAGCTTCTTCCTACACTGCAAATTCACATTCCATATATTTAGCATGCATGTCATATATGGGATAGACTTTTCAATTCATAATTAACGTACCCAAAAATATACTCTTTTAATTTTTTTTATTTCACAGGCTCAAACTCTCAAAGGGTCAATCAAATTTGAAATAGCTATGTTATATTAATGGAATTGTACGTAGGAGAGAATGAAGGTAACTAAGCAGGTAACTAAGAACCTAAATGAGGTTTTTATAATAAAGTAAATTAATTATTTAAGATTAATTAAGATTAACCTGACGAGCATAGTGATAAGCAGATCCAGGAATGTTCCATGGTTGAGCTCTAATTCCTTTCAGCAATCCGGCAAACAAGTTATCAATGGTATGTAGGAGAGGCCCCGGCTCCATGCTTACGAATAATTTGCCAATATTTTCAAATGTTACCTGTAATAATTAGTATCTATGAGACACTTAATAAATCACTTAAGTAATACTTGGGAAGCATGGGAGAGAAATATATCATTCTTAATTTGCTAGCTAGCTGACAATCTACACAAAACATGCATAATCCTTCAATCCAAAATTCTCACTAGGAAAAAGAACCAGGTTGAGATTCCCAGTAGCTAGCAAAGGTTCTAGCTCCAAAAAATGTTGAATATATTAGCAATCATATAGCTTATATAAATCCAGAATACTTGACATCTTTCACACTCATTGAACCTTTTTCTTTCTAAGAATTTTCGACCCCCGGCCCTCCTCTTCTCAAGTCTTAGATCATGGATCACCTCATTTGAAAAAGAGATATAAACAACATATTATGTAAAAACGATGACCGATCGACCAAAACCACTACAACAAATTAAAATATAAGAAACATACATATGAATCCAGCTAATTAACTTGTATAGAATTAATATTACGTACCTTGTTAACTTCATCAAATGCTTTGATTCTACCTTTTTGAGCCCATGAGTCAAGTGCTGTAGTGATGCGGGGTTGGATTAGGAGGGCAATCCGTCGGAGAGAGTCAGGGCGATTGATTACATTGGTCACATATTTTCTGAGCCTTTCATGGGTCTTTCCATGAACGGCCACCAGAGAATTAGTTCCCATTAGATCAACGTTTGGCCATTCTGCGATGAAGATATCATATGATTGGAACACAAATTTGTTCACAGCAGGGCAGCAAGTTATGATGCACGGAGATCCAAACAGGTGTGTTCTATAAATTCCAACTCCATCACCGTACCTGATCCATCATGTATATATGTAATGAGTACGTACCAATTAAGACTAGCTACTAGATCAACTATGTACGTCGTAGTTGATGGAAATAACACTTACTTGGCTCGCTTAGCGTTGATAAATTCATCTGGACGACGAATAATTTTGAAGTACCAAAGGAATGTGAGCATTTCACCAAAGAATGGGAACCCCATGTTACCCGGTGGCAGTCTGGCACCGTTCCGGAGTTTGAGAGGAAGCACATGCCAAAGCTCATTCCACCACCACATGAGCAAGCTCAGCAATGGCAAACCTCCCAAAACCAAAGCCATCCATACCCCAAAACAAATAACCATGTTAATTATGCTCAATTGGCTCTTACCCCAGCCAACTTTTATATACTTAAAGATGGTGATGTTGGAATTGTAGGGTTACTGAGATTCAGAGAGAGTGAAGAGGAAGAGAGAGAGAGATATTTCTTGAAGAGGAAGAAGATAGAGATTTCAGTATATCAGTATGAGGCTTAAGTTTGTTCGTACATGGTTTACAATTATATAGCCTGAGGTGATTAATCCCAGCTTGGTTAGCACGCAATCATATCTAACAAACTCCCTAACAGCTCACTAACAGAATGCTTAAGGACTAATGAATACACGCCACCTGGCATTACTACAGCAAGCTTCTATTTGTTGACTTATTGAGCTTGACCTATGCTGATGTCCTTATTTCCCTTACAGGTGAGTGATGCTATCGATTAATATTAATGCCTATATGGTGGTTGACAGCGTTGCTTAGTCTCCTAATTTATTTATTTTTTGGAGAATGCTCGGTCTCCTAATTTAACTTGTGAGTGGGGGATACATGTATGCATCGAGGTCGAAGCATTAGCTATATAGTTGTTGTAGATTCTAGTTGATTATTCTTGTGAGCGGGATTGAGCAAGAAGACAAAGAAAACCAAAGCTAGCCCACTCTCGAATACAAAACTGGTTGAGTGATGAGCATGATGATGATCAGTACTTCAATTAGATAATGAAATTAATACTAAAACTGCTTACCATTATTGGATGCATGCATGACTCTTTCAGCCCTTTACCCAGTTAGGGCATCCGTGGCATATATTATGCTTTCTTGCTTCATTCCCTTCACTTAATTATTTGGGGTATCTTTTCTTTCTACATTTGGCGGGAGGTCGTATGTGACTATTTGTCCCGATTGCATTTCAAATTATTATTAGATTTTTAATTAATTAGATAATAACTAAATATAATAATATTAATTAAACCCTAAACTCTAATTAAGAGATTGAGACTTGAGAGTATATATATGAATTCGTAGCGACAGCCTTCCTAATAATTAGTAAACAATATATTAGAGCATCTCCAACAGTTTCCCTATAATTTGTTTTTTTCTCTAATTTAGGAAAAAATGAGCATTTTTTTGCTCCAATAGATTCCCTATACATATCCCTATTTTAGAGATAGTGAGTAAAGAGAGAATAAAATTCCCTATATTTACAGCAAACTCTAAATTATAGGGAAATATCTTCTTTGAATCTTTAATGCTCTTCTCTATTCTGTCTCTTCAAATTATATTCATTTGCACCATAAATTATTTGAATACATTTTCAAATAACAAATATTACCATATTTAATTATAGTTTGGGAAATTATAGAGAATATGATAAGGAAACTGTTGGAGATATGGTATAAAAATTATAGGGATTTTAACTTTTAAGTCTCTATAATAGAGATTTTTTAGAGAAGCTGTTGGAGTTGCTCTTAGAGGATATACTATGGTTGCAGGAGTGACCGACCAACTTTAATTAGTTTTTAAAATTAAAATTAATTTGGCTGTTCTTTGATGAAGAGATATCATCGAACTGATCCAGCAGCGAAGATTTTTGAAGTACCAAGAGAAACAAGGTGAGTATTTCACCAAAGAATATATAAGAACCCCGGAGGCAGCTGCTTGGCATCGGCGGATAAATACCAGAGCTTAAGAAATCCGCCATTCAAATATCCATATTTAATTAACAAAAAAAAAAAGATAAACAAGATACATTATCAACTGAACTTTATAAGAGAAATTGGCATGAATTTCTAAATTTTGCTGAACGTGATCTCAACATTATCAACTGGTCTTGGATGAGACAAATACATCATATCAGCATCTGGATTAAGTAATTTCCACCTGAAAAAATTTACAAAAATTTAGAAATGCTTGAGATTTTGCTAAAAGTTCAAAAGAATTAATCGATACACAAATTAACATATAACATGCAATCACGTACTATGAAAAGTCATGTTTCAAGTCATAGCAACTGTGACAAACTAAATTTTGTATCTAAATTTATCAAGTCATTAAATGTGGAGTGGCTATATTGTTGCTCAAAATTTTGTAGCTAAAAGTTTTAGCCACACAAAATGTAGAACTAATGACTAATATTTAGTCAAAGAAGTAATTGTTACTAAATTCATTATAGTATGACTGTGACATACCCAAGTTCTAATGGGTGTTTGCTTACTAGGGTAATTTATGAGTCAGGCCGTCTGTGGCTTAGACATTGTGTAGGAGCTAGTGCTCTGACGTATATATCACTCTGGCACTGATCTAGTATGGTCGTATAATTTTACAATCAATGAATTTATTCATTTCCCTAACTAAAAAAAAAAACAACAATATGGGGAAATCTGCAGTCTACGACTAAATTAATACCAAATAGGCAAATAGTAGTGACTAAAAATCAATTTTTGGCAGTGAATTAATGCAATGATATATTAGGGCGTTTGCTTACTTGTATCCAACGGACAAATGATGTAAGAAGATTGCAAGTTGTAGCCTTACAAGCATATTCCCTGCACAAATTCTTGATCCACCACCAAAAACTTGGTACGTTCCAGGTTTAGCTGGATTCTGAAAAAAATCCAGATTAATTGAGTTGTAAACTCATTAATTATTTTATATACAGATCGACTATCTGTATTTAATTAACTGTAAATTGTGTGAGGAATCAATTTGCGTGAGCTTACATTCCATCTATCTGGGTTAAAGCACATAGGATCATCAAAGTTGTCTGAATTTGTATGGAGATATCGAACCCAAACAAGCATATTCCAATTCTTTGGTATTATGTAACCTGCACCAAGTAATTTACCAATTCCATAGAATATTAGCATCGAGAAGTTTTGGTTCGATTTCCCAAACTAAGTACTACGTAATTAAAAGTTTAAACCATACGTAATTTACTTCGATATGCACGTACCTTTGTACTCAACTTCCTTCGTAACCGACCGGAAAACAAACGCTGCAATGTTGGCCAATCTTATTGTCTCTTCCACCACTTTGTTTGTGTATTTCATTTTTGAAACATCGTCACTTGTAATGAAATCCCCATTCTTGTTCTGGCTTATAATCATATTCTCCTCCTGCATATATATGTAGTTTCACGTACATAATTTACTAATATATGGGATAATCGAATCTCAAGAGATGAAGATAATATATATATATATATTAGAGTCTTTTTGCATGCATGTTTTTGTATATTTATTTCTGGAATATATAGTTTGGGAATTTATAAACTATACCCGAAGCTTTTGGAGAACATTGGGATATTTGGCAAGGTAGTAGATTGACCACATTGCTGAAAGGGCAGTGGATGCATATCCAGCAATGACGAGGCTCACAATGTTATCTATCACCTCTTTGTCACTTAATTTGTCACCCTCATCATCTTTAATTTGCATAAGCCCATCCATTAGATCAGTCGTCACTGCTTCTTTTCGGTTTCTTTTCTTCTCTAGCTCCACCCTGAAAATTGCCTCAAGCTTCCTCCTACACTGAAAATTCACATTCACATTCACATATTTTGCGTACTATTAAAGATTGGGACTATTTAGGATTTAGTGGCATTATATGTATGAGGGACAGAATCGATCAGAGTACGTGGGATGCGTACAATCGGTGAAAGTACCAAAATTAGCCAAATATATAGGACATCGTTTAGGTATTTCATTATACAATCATCATTATTAATAATATTTAACTGTTACATGGCAAATTGTGTTAGGTTCTTAGAACCAATTAAATAGTTTCCGATGGGGATCATTTTTTACAATGAAGGAAGGATCATCACTGTAAAAAAAAAAACAAAAAACATCGAGGATGCATGGATGGTTTTCGATGGTACTCAAACCTGAAGAGCAGAGTGATAAGCAGATCCAGGAACATTGAATGGATGAGCTCTAATTCCTTTGACCACTCCCTCAAACAATTTATCAATGGTATCTAGGAGAGGCCCGGGCTCCAAACTTACGAACAGTTTTCCAATATTTTCAAATGTTACCTGTAATTAAAACATATATATCATTGCCAAAAAAAAAAAATTAAAACATATATATGATGCCTCTTAGAGTTGAGCAATTAATTGATCGAACCCGGCCCCCAAAAAGAAAAAGAATTATTTTAATTAGTTTACCTTCTTAGATTCATCATATGCTTTTATTCTACCTTTGAGAGCCCATGACTCAAATGCAGCCACCATTCGCGGCTGAACTAGTCCGGCAATTCGGCTGAGAGCGTTGGGTTTGTTAATGACATTTATGACGTAGCTTCTAAGCCTTGCATGGGAGCTTCCCTGAACTGCTACCAAAGAACTGGAACCTACAAGATCAATATTAGGCCAATTTAGGGGGAAGGCCTCCTCTGATTGGAATATAAATTTGTTCACCGCCGGTAAGCATGTTATGATGGACGGCGTTCCGAAGAGGTGTGTCCTATACATTCCTACTCCATCACCGTACCTGATTCAAATCGAATTAGTTAATATTTGTCAATATATACTATGTGTTCAACATTAACCAAGCATATATTGATCGAAGTACGTATATATTAAGAAATGGCATGCATGGGAAGGTTTTATGTTTCATTTTTCAACATTGCCCGTCATAAGTGAGGGTTTTAAGTACCTGTCCATATTCATATATAGTTATATACGTTGCACCCTTAATTCACATCTGTAAACCAATGACATGCATATATTGTACGTAGAGATCCCAACTATATATATAGAAGTTTCTAGCTAGTAGGTTTGATATTACTTAATTAGACCTTAGTCCTTATTAGAGAATGTGCATCCATAAAGTCTAAAAACTAAAGTCTAAACTAAAATTTAAGCTCCAAAAGTGACATTATTCATCAATTTAGACTTCTCATCACTTTTGTATTTCCACCCATAAAGTCTAAAGTCTATAATCTACCTTGTTAATTTTGTTTTCAAACAAGTTTAACACAATTTAATACCTTTAGCCTAGCTTTTGGTGAGGCTAAGTTTAGCCTCTTGGAAAGGCTAGCTCAGGTATAGCCTAGCTTAAAAAGAGTTGGCTGCATGTGTGTTTGGGAAAGACTAGCTTATAATTTAGTATAAGCTAGTCTAAACACCCATGGGTGCACATGCTCTTAGACTAAATAAAATAACTTGGGGACTAAATTTAATACAATATATTATTTCTGACAAAATAAAAAATAAATTCAAAGCAATTAATTGTAGACTAAATACTTAATTAGGAATGTGGTGCAGTTCAGGAACCAACAAAAAGAAACTATAGAAAAAAAAAAATGAAATTAAACGTACGTACTTAGCTCGCTTGGCATTGATAAATTCATCAGGACGTCGTAGAATTTTGAAATACCATAAGAAAGTGAACATTTCACCAAGAAATGGAAACCCCAGGTGACCTGGAGGCAATTTGGCTCCGGTTGAGGACGCGCACAACTTATGGGGAAGCACATACCAAAACTCATTCCACCACCACAAGAGCAACCCAAAAAATGGCAAACCTCCCACAACCAAAGCCACCCATACCCCCAAAGAAATCTCCATATATCGATTTATTATGCAAGTGAAACACCCCTAAGAATTGAATGTGCTTAACTCCTCTTGTCGTGGTGTATATATATAGCTATATAGTGGCACTGCCATACTTGGCTTATATAGTTATTCATGTAGATTCCTAGTTGAAAATTCTTCTGACCAGGTTTGAGCAAGTAGACAAAGGAAACCAAAGCCCGCTGGAATACTTAATTAATTGGGTGATCATGATCATCAGTACTTCAATAAGATAATTAAATACTAAAAATTACCATATCAAACAAAAAAGTAAAATAAAAAAAGTTCAGCTCTTCCTGACGGTGCATATCTAATTTTGGTAAGAGTCGGTTCATTGAAATTAATAGAAAATTGATCAAGAATTCAGTTACGTTGGAATAAATTTACTACCATTTGTATTTCTTTCAGCCCTTTACCTGCACGGCGCTTAGCTTAGATCAACCTCTCACTAAGCAAGTTTAACACCTGCATGATAGAGCGAGAAACACCACCAAGTATAGTGAAGAACAAGCACATACGATAAAAATGAAAGTATATTATATGTAAATATATCTAACTAAATGCACAAGAAAATAAATCAAATCTAAAACGGCGAGAGCTGGGCTGGTCTATACGGATATTGAACCTTCATAAATAGGATATCCATGATATTATGCTTTCTAGTTTGATCCACAATTAATTATTAATTGCCTAGTTAATTAGGGTTTATATATTCTCTTTCTATATTTGGCGGGAGGTCTTATGTGCCCAAGTTGGAAGTTGCTGGGTGTCTTACCTAATTCGATCATGAACCAAGTTGGATTTTGTGTCCTATCTATGTGATTGATACATAATCATTGAAATAGATTATTCGAAGTGGATGACCAATTAAGTTAAACAAATTAACAACGTCATCTATCGCAAATATTTATGTACGTGTTTAAATTTAATTATTTTGTAATTATCTACCATCTATATATGACTATACTTATTAGAATGCTAGTTAGAGCATCTCCAACAGAGTAGTTAAAATGAGATTTAGTAATATTATAGCTATTTTGCATCAAAAATCAGCTCCAGCAAAGTACCTAAACTAAAGTTAAATTTAACTTTTTGTTAAACTGGTAGCTAAATATAGCTAGAAAATCTGAATAGCTAAACCAATACCTATATTTCTCTTTCATCTTTTCTCTTCTCTTTCTTCACGTGTCAATGTATTATTTGATGAAATTTTTTATATGACTACTAAATGACTAGTGTTGTTGGAGTGAGATTGTTAAATTACTACCTAAATCTCATTTTTCTAAGTATTTTAACTTTAAAAATGGGTATCATTGTTAGAGATGCTCTTAGCATAAGTATAATGAGCTTAGTCGCTGTCTCGATTCCTAATTCAAGTAAAACAATATCGATCTTTTATAAACTACTGCATCTTCAGTTCAGCATGGTACTGATCTATAATTAAAATATATACAAACATCTTATCAATGTTTAACAGAAATACTTAATTAATTTTCTTTATTTGTGGCTTATTCCTTTTACAGTATTTAATTATATTTATGAGCATGCACTTTTATAATTTTACCACAATTGTATCTTACTATCTTCAATGTTTGGATGACATATCACTCTATTAGCCACTCGTTCATTTGTTTCATTAAATGATACGACACTTATTTATTGGTTATTATTTTTTTTTTTCGAAGACTTGGATCTTAATTCAAATATGATTTATTATAGTAGAAGATTCATGTACCTCTATAAATATAGTGGTGTAGAGTCTATAACAATACGAGGGGCTCAAAAGAATGTGTCAATAAACAAATTTGAATTTTGGTTTCAACTCCTTAATTCACTCTAATTTTTGACTGCTGACTCTTAAAAATATTGATCGATAATTAAGTGGATTTCGATCGAGTGAGGCTAAATATCTGAATTTTTTGAATTTTTTTTTCGAAGACTTGGATCTTAATTCAAATTTGAATTTTAAATCACCTATAAATATCTGAATCTATTGTCCCTAAATTGTGAATTATATACTTTGAATCAATTATCTGATTCTATTATCCCAAAAAATTTGAATTATATATATATATATATATACTTCAAATTATCCAATACGATCAGATAAGCTCGATCTAGTTAGGCAACTATCTAGAGCTAGGTTAGGCCAACAGCATGTGCACAGTTTTGAATCTGAGAAACGTAAGGCTAGCTTGGGGGAACAAGATACTAACAAACATGTTAGTGCATGAGAAAAAACGTAATACTCGATCGATCTGCACGGAAACTTAGGATCAAAGTCAAGAGTCATTGACTCGAACCTCATAACTAAGTTAAGACCCATAACAACCTGCTTCAGATTTTGGCTATGAATCACATTCATGGACCATAACTAAGTTAAGACTTAACACGTCGACCGATCTAATCCAATTTTCACTCATATATTGCTTGAATACATGATCGCATGCATTTGACCCGTAATGACCTTCATTAGTATAACACATCCCAACAGAAAATCAGAGCCATTTGATGCAAAATCAAAGGTCTTCAACTGGGGATTTTTTTTTCTAATTTTCTAACCACAACATACATGCAAGCATTTTTTGTTTCTGGATAGTCCGGGTAAACGGGTAACCAGGTAAAACAAATTAGTCGACACACCAGTTTAGAGAGATTAGCTCTTGATTTTTGAGTAGTACGTACGGCTCTTGCTTTGCTCTTTTAAATATATAGAGTCGCCAAGAGAAGAAGGTCTATATATATATGGTTAATTAATTAATTAATAGAAAGTGAGGAAGTGAATTAAGAGAGAGAGAGAGAGAGAGAGAGAGAGGGATGAATGTGTGCAAGTCTTCTTCGTCACTAGAAGCGCAAGACCCTCGAACCCAACCTCGTCCTGCTAGAAAAAAATCACCAGGAGGATGGAGAGGAATCAAATACATTCTAGGTACGTATATAAAAAAAACACGTACTATTCATTTTCATATGAGTATTTATTAGTGATGGTTTTCTTGTTTATTTTATTTTAATCTAATTTGAATTAGGGAATGAGTCGTTTGAGAAGCTGGCTTCGATGAGCCTGATAGCCAATATCACAGTGTACCTCACTACAAAGTACAATTTGAGTGGTTTATTTGTGGTAAATGTGGTTAACATATGGAATGGTTCCTCCAACGTTGCTTCATTAGCCGGTGCTTTCGTTTCTGATACTTATCTGGGCAGATTTCGTACCCTTCTGTTTGGCTCCCTCTCATCTCTTCTGGTAAGTTTCAACTCTCTTTTCTAATGCCTCATTAATTACCTAGCTAGGTTGATGGATGATATATGTATATAAACAAAGAAATAATAATAATCTTGTCATGTAGTCTTGGCACGTTATGTTGTTAAAATCATTATATCTTGCGTAAAAACATAATTCAAGTGCATGGTCTCACGTCATGATATACTTGATAAGATGTAGCAACGTACCCTAGCCAAGCATGTTGTTTCTCTAGATTAATTAACCTATATATGTTAAGTTGTTAACATTATCACAAACCCGCCAAGTTCATTTTTTCCGATGATATTCTCATACAGAACACCTAGCCAAGCACAAAAAGGAACCCTACTCTCGACTAGCAGACAACTACTGTGAATGAAATTAATTAGGAAGACCCAATTAATTCCTGTAGCAAAAACGTAAAAACGAAGATTGCTGTTTAGAAATTAACCTTGGTACTTCATCACCACAAGTCCACAACTGTATTTTCCTGCATTTGAATTTTGAACTCTACTTTATAGGGTATGGGGACCGTAGCCCTAACTGCAAGCATACACCAATTAAGACCCTCCCACGGCTGCGATGGTCAATCCCAAGATTGCCCTCAGCCCAAAACTTGGCAGCTGGCCATACTGTTCATGGGCCTGGGCTTACTATCACTTGGAGCGGGTGGGATTAGGCCCTGCAACATTGCATTTGGTGCTGACCAATTTGACACAAGAACAGCCGAAGGACGAGCACAACTAGAAAGCTTCTTCAATTGGTGGTACTTCTCCTTCACCATTGCTCTTATTATAGCTCTCACTGCAGTTGTCTATGTTCAAACCAATATCAGTTGGGCCGTAGGGTTTGCTATCCCCACCATCTGTCTTGCTCTCTCCATCACAATCTTCTTAGTTGGCCAACACGCCTACATTTACGTCAAGCCCCAGGGAAGTATTTTCTCAGACGTAGCAAAAGTGATCACAGCAGCTTGTAGGAAGTGTAGGGTTAGGGTTGGACCAGATTCGGAGCCCACCTTTTATGATCCTCCTTTGGTTGATAATGGGTCTGAGAGACAAGCGGCGATCAAGTACCTTCACACTGAAAGGTTCAAATTTCTTGACAGAGCTGCCCTTATAACAAACCCTAATGAAGAATTGGACAATCTGGGCAACCCTAAAAGTGTTTGGAGACTATGCAGCCTTCAACAAGTTGAGCAATTGAAGTTTTTAGTGGCGATTTTACCGGTTTGGGTAACAGCAATTGGTATTTTTATAACCATGGACCAAATGAACACATTTGGGGTGCTACAAGCTTTGCAAATGGACAGATCAATAGGGCCCAAATTTCAGTTCCCACCAGGTTGGACGAACATAGCCTCCATGCTCGCACTCGCTACATGGATCTTCACTTATGAGATAATTTACCTCCCTCTAGCCAAAAAATTTAGCAGATCACCATCGACAGATCACCGGTTCACAATGCAGCAGAGAATCAATACAGGCATCGTCCTTTCGATTGTGACAATGTTGGTGTCTGGGATTGTGGAGGAACATAGAAGGACATCAGCACTGAAGCACGGCTCGTTTGTTTCACCCACAAGTTTCGCATTGCTGTTGCCGCAGTTTTTCTTGACGGGATTGACCGAGTCTTTTTCTGCGGTGGCCATAATGGAGTTGTTCACCATGCAAATGCCGGAGAGCATGAGGACTGTTTCTGGGGCAATCTTCTTCCTGAGCTTGTCGTTTTCGAATTACATAGGTTCGTTCATAGTGAACATGGTCCACAAGGCAACCGAAACCAGGGGCAAATCACCGTGGGTGGGCGGTCACGACCTTAACAAGAACAAGCTCGACTGCTACTACTACATCATTGCTGGTTTGGGGGCTGTTAATCTTGTATATTTCAATTTGTTTGCCAGACGTTATGTGTTGGCTAGTAAAAAGCCTGGTAGTGCTAATGGGAATACAGAAGTGCAACTAGAGCATCAGAATCCAATTGCTCGTGATAGTTCAAAAGACTAAGGGTTGAAAACACATGCATGACAGTACGTAAATGGATTAATTCCTTAGCAACTAGATATTTTGCTAGCTTCTTGCAAGTTTTATGTTCCTTGTGCTATATACTGTGCTACTTGATAATCAAGAAAGTACATATATGATATATCCATATGTAAAAAGATAGGCAGTTCTTTTTTCGATCTTTTTTTTCAATATATGTTTGAATGTTTGATCTATGGAAATGAACAGTACTATCAAGTTGAGTTTTTTTTTTTTCTTCCTTTTCACCCATGACAAGATCATTTAAATAATAAACATCCTCAGCTCATCTTTTAAAATACAAAGATTTTTTTTTTCCTTTGAGTCAAAGTTTGTGAAAAAAGAGAACCAAAAAATCATTACCTGATTGTTAGTTTCAACACTCACCGCTCTAATGATAAAGAATTTTTGACACTCGGTTTTAATTTCTGCCTCAATTAAGAAGGAAATGAAGTTACTGGTCTTGTCAAATTCGATAAGTACTAATCCTGTACCATCATTAATATTAGGGACACCAGACATATGGTTAGCCCATGTCCAGTTCCAATATGATGTTGCCAATACTCTTCCACAGTATTCTCGATTCATTAACATCATATATATTCATATATATGTTATGGACAGTACTACTGGTACCACACATGTGGCTAGCACAGTGGACACATCCAGTTTCAAATTAAATATCCATTCCTTTTCATCCACACACTCATTTCAATGATGGCCTGCTGGAGTATTTGATTTTCACACAAACTCTGGGTAAGAGTTTATCAAGTTGGTTGGACTTTTCAAAGCCTAACATAGAGGTGCTTGGACCATGCATAATAAGGCTTAGCCAAACAAAGCTAAGCAAATATGCATGAACATCTCTCAGTACGTACCACCTTGACAAGGACTTGAAATTAAGTTGAAACATTTGCTTTGCTAGTAGAAAACTCCAAAGGTGAAGAATTGTTGACCTTTCTACTTCTCAAGTCAAAATTCACTATGCATGCACGTGGTTTTAAATTTCAACGGAAAAGACAAATGCTTATATATATACAATTCTCTTACAGAGTGAGGACGTCCATTTTGTATTATATATTTTAATTTGGTTCACTAGCTGATGTAAAAAAGTCAAAAAGATATCGATCTTTCTCCTTTTATGCTCGTGGTTATAGCTTAGTTTTCGTCCTATATATTTTGCTAGCTAGGTTGAGAATTGACATGAAAGTGTGAAAAGAATTCACTAGTACTGTACTACTGCGGGCAAAGACTGCTGTCGTAAATCGAAGTGTATGATTGAGTTCACATTCATAACGTCACTACCAAATTTTGAGGCAGTCAAGATTGACGACTTTCATCATAATTGCAAAGCGATCAATACCTGACAAATATCAATCAAGAGAACGAGTGAGAAACGTATCAATATCATATAATACATGCATGCTCATCCTCTCTTATATATATTTATATCCTGCGCGCTGATCGAGGAAGAAGAGCTCAAATAAGTGGGAAGCTAGCTCCTCCAGATCGAGATCATACCAATTGACCTCTAGCTAGCTTCTAACTATTTCCCACATTTAACACAGCTATTTAGATCTGTGTTATACATATATGATCGATATGCAGCCCAACAGAGAAAGTGAAGGAGAGAAAGAGTTCACTACCAGAAACATGGAGAAGAATGAGAAGGCTGCAGTTACAACAGATGAACCTGAAGTTAAGTATAGAGGAATTAAAGCCATGCCTTTTGTTATAGGTAAGGAAATGGAAATAATTCTTTTCGAGATTAATTTGTTACATCGGAATAGTACGTGTTGTATGCGTAACTAAAACTAATTATGTATTGCAGGGAATGAGACCTTTGAGAAGCTAGGAACCCTGGGAACCTCATTAAATCTATTGGTGTATCTCACCACAGTCTTTAACATGAAAAGCATCACAGCTACAACTCTTGTTAATGTCTTCAATGGCACCACCAACTTAGCTACTTTGCTAGGAGCCTTCCTCTGCGATACCTATTTCGGCCGTTACAAGACCTTGGGATTTGCTTCTGTTGCTTCTTTTCTGGTATCATCACTTTATAAGTTTATAGTGCTCTTTTTTTTTTCTTTTTTTTTAAAACCACTTTAATTATTGTGTTTTCTTTCTCATATTTGGTAATTAAGTGCAAGCTTAAAAAAAATTATAATAATAAAAAGGGTTAATACCCAAAATGGTATCTAAAGTATCATAGTTTGGACAATTTGGTACCTGAAGTAGCAAAGTGAACAATTTGGTACCTATACTTGTTTTCCGTCTTCTCATTTGGTATTTCCGTAAAAAATTCCGTTAAGTTGGTCACATGACGCGCATGTGTCCTAAATTTCAGGGGTATTTTTGACCATTAAATTTCCAAATATTGGGGGTGCTATAATTTTGTGTATTTGGTCATATTATATTAGTATAATATCAATTGAATAATAATGTGTTTCAAATTATAAAAATTAATTAAATAAATTTTTTATTTTAATATTATTTTTCGGCAACGAAATAATTATAGAGTTGGGTGAAAAATTAGAGGAGATGGAAGAAGTTTGGTGTTAAAAATTATAAAGAAATGAGTTAGTATATTTTTTGGGTAAAACACTGTTGCAACGGATATATATATTTTTAAAAAAATTTGGTGGTTTTATTTTTTTTTGGGTTTAGGATTAATAAATAAGATTTACTTTAAATACAAACCGTTAAAAATTATGTTAAAAAATATATATATTGGCCGTCAGTATGATTTTTTTTTTATAAGAACAATATGATGTCTTTGGGAGAGAAAGTGGAAGCTAAGGTCAAAGAGGTGAATTTTATAGAAAAATGAAACTGAAAAGACGAAACTATCCCTGAAATTGGTCCAACTTAACGAAATTTTTTACGGAAGTACCAAATGAGAAAACAGAGGACAAGTATAGATACCAAATTTCAACTTTGTTACTTCAGGTACCAAATTGTCCAGACCATGATACATCAGGTATCATTTTGGGTATTAACCCTAATAAAAATGCATGCATGCATATGTTGTACCACCTAAAAATGAAGGAAATTGAAACCCTTTAGCCCCCTTGGGTTTGTTTTCTTGGAAAATTGAATCTTTTCTGCTAGTATAAAAAATTGGAAGTTTCTGATTGTTTGTTTTTTCTTTGGTGGATTAATCTGTTTATGGTAGGGAATGGTGGTGCTAACTCTAACAGCTGCAATTTCAAAGCTGCATCCTCCACACTGTGGGCCAAGCGGGCCATGCAGTGGCCCCACATCATGGCAAATGGCATTTCTGTTAAGTGGGCTTGGACTCCTGGTTGTTGGAGCCGGTGGGATTAGACCCTGCAACTTAGCCTTTGGTGCAGACCAGTTTAATCCCAATACTGAATCAGGGAAGAAGGGTATCAGCAGCTTCTTCAATTGGTACTACTTCACCTTCACTTTTGCCATGATGGTCTCTTTGACAATCATTGTCTATGTGCAAACTAATGTGAGCTGGGCTTGGGGGTTGGCAATTCCCGCATTCCTCATGTTCTTGTCTTGTGCAATGTTCTTTATGGGTTCCAAAATCTATGTGAAATTGAAACCAGATGGTAGTCCATTGACAAGTACAGCGAGGGTGATAGTCGCCGCGGTCAAGAAGAGGCGATTGCAGTCACCGGAGCAACCGTGGTTATCACTCTACAATCATATACCAACCACCTCTATCAACTCCAAGATTCCCTACACCGATCAATTCAGGTAACTTGACTATAACATGGCTAGAGTCGTAACATTCTCCAATCTTGCGCATGCATTACAGATTCAACAAACAAATAATGACACATTAGCTAGGTTGCCAAACTATCAAGCATCACATATTCTATAAGAACGAACGTACATATATATAGTCAAAGGATTAAAGTAGTAGTCTACCTAATCAAAGGTTTAGATATGTTATTTGTTATATTACCGAAATATCGATCTAGCATCTTGTATTCAAACAAGACCATGCCTAATAAATAGTTCGTACTATAGACTATAGTTGGTGCAACATGTTATAAATTATTAAATTGTTAATCTAGTATCAGGACAATCAAACGAATTAATTAAATTCTACATAATTAACAGTTTTAACTACGTACTTGGTGCAACATAACATGTCTAAAATATTGACTACATACATCACCTATTACCATAGTTTTCATCTTAGTTTGAGTTTTAACCAAAAAGTTACTTACTCTGTTTTCAGAGTCCTGGACAAAGCTGCAATCATCACCGAAGAAGACACAATCAACTTAGACGGATCAGTAGCAAATCCTTCGAAACTCTGCACAATGCAAGAAGTAGAACAAGTGAAATGCTTGGTTAGAGTGGTTCCCATTTGGTTTTCATCCCTCATATTTTACATTGCCATGATCCAACAACAAACCTCTGTAGTCTTCCAAGCTCTTCAATCCAATAGGCAACTCGGCAGCACCGGCTTCTCAATCCCTGCCGCAACTTACACAGTCTTCAGCATGCTGAGCCTCACACTCTGGATACCTCTCTACGACAGAGTCATCCTCCCGAAACTGCGAAAAATTACAGGAATAGAAGGCGGTATCACGGTGCTTCAGAAGATGGGATTTGGGATGGTTCTAGCCATAATAACAATGCTGGTCTCAGCCTTAGTTGAAGTGAAGAGAAGAAGTTTGGCTCTGTCTAACCCCATAGGTTTTGACTCAAGAACAGGAGCAATTTCTTCCATGTCTGGTTTTTGGCTCATACCTCAGTTGGCATTAATAGGACTCTCCGAGGCATTTACCATTATAGGCCAAGTGGAGTTTTACTACAAGCAATTCCCAGAAAATATGAGAAGTATTGGGGGTTCATTTTTGTTTGTTGGGTTTGCAGGGTCGAATTACTTGAATAGTTTTTTGGTGTCAATAGTCCACCACACGACTAGTCGTAATGGGTCAATGGGGGACTGGTTACCTGAGGATCTTAACAAGGGGAAATTGGACTACTTATATTACTTAGTTGCTGGATTGGAGGTAATGAATTTGATCTATTTTGTACTAGTTGCTAGGTGGTTTAAGTACAAAGGAAGTGGTGGCAGTGTTGCCTCTGAAGTTGGGTTAGAAAATATGCAATCTGAGAAACATCCTGTTTGATATAGTTTAATTGGCAAATGTAAAAAGCCATATATATGTTCTCTATAATGAAAAATTCTTACATACAAATATGCTCTTTGATATAGTTTAATTGGCATTATGTTCTCTGTAATGAAAAATGAAATTGCTATTTTCACGTGTGATTATATGATTATTAATTATCGTTAAAAAACTTTTATATATTTGCCTTGTGCAAAATTTTCTCATATATTGCATTTTACGTACGGGATTATTGTATAAGATTTTTTTTTTTTGGAAATTAAGAAGAAAAGTATCCATTCTTCTAAAAAAAAGAAGAAGAAGAAAAGTATCCAATTTAAAACCAAAACGCAAACCAATACAGGCCACACGAAGAGGAGATAAATACTCCATTTATGACCACAGAATGAAAGCTCGACGGAAGTTGATTGATCATGCAATCCTGAAAAGAAACAAATAACATGAGTGCATGAATGTCTCATTTCATAAGAAAGACAAGAGCTTTGATAACCAAATGAAAATGGGAATGGCGCCATTTGGCCATTTGCACGAGGCGTGTTGACTCGTATTCTTTTATAGTAGTAAATTTACCAAATGAGTTGGGTTTCTTATCAAACATATGGATGCTTTCATTAGTATATAGTATATACATGTAATAGATATTTCACCAAGTATTATCAAGATCTCTTTATTTTTAGTAAATGAATGATTTTATTAAGTTATTATTACATTAGGAAATCAGGATATCTTTCTATTTCTTTTGCGGGGAATTATCATGTTGAACACAGTAGTGAGATAGTTGCAGCTGTAATGTTGCTCATGTTGAACCTGACATTTAAAAACTATCACATTAGTACATAACATTTCAAACTCGACCCAATTTTGATATCCATCATCAATAACTCCGTGACAAAAAAAAAACCACATAAGCATATTTTAAATGGAATTATTAACGGTGGGTACTAAAATTGGGTCGGATTTGAAAGATCAAGTACTAATGTGATAGTTTTTAAATGTTAGTACCAAAATGATGTACAACTCTTCTCTTAAATCATAAATCAGATACTGTTTCTAATAAAAGCCATTCTTTTGTAAACTGAAAGTCTTTTGTGTAATGGGAAATCTCAGAAACAATGGACTGGTAGTCAGATATGATGACTTAGTGGTCCAACAACTACAAATCTCAGAAAACACATTTGACATGAACCATCGGGTAAAAAACAAACTAGTTGTGGACAGGTAAGGTTCCACTATCTATCTATCTCACTCAACCATTTACCTTTTCATTATTTATTTCGTGTTCCTTTTGGCCTGAAATCTTTAGCAGTGAAGAACACAGATAGATATTTGGAGGGACAAAACCATGGAGAACAGTGAGAGAGAAACCATGGTGGAGGAGAAGAAGAATGAGGAGTGTTCTATAGCTGAAGAGCCAATTATCTACAGAGGATGGAAAACCATGCCATTTGTCATAGGTGAGATTGAGAATGACCATTTTCAGTTTTGATCTCTTTATTTGGTTATTTTTTTCTCTTTAATCATATATAGGTTTTGGTCTTGATTTTTTGACTTGATTCTGAGCGAGTGATCTGCATAAAAATTTCAGGAAATGAAACATTTGAGAAGCTAGGAGCCATTGGCACCTTATCCAACCTCTTGGTCTATCTCACTACTGTTTTCAACATGAGAAGCATTACAGCTGCAACTATCATCAACGTCTTCAATGGCACCACAAATTTATCTACTTTGATCGGAGCTTTCGTTTCTGACACTTACTGGGGTCGTTTTAAAACCATCGCCTTTGCTTCAATCGCTTCCTTAATGGTACTTGAATTATACTACCATTTTCTTTCTATCCATGATTCAGTTTTATTAAAATTTCAAGAGGTCCATAATGCTTCTTCAAAAATCACTTTACAGGGTTTCTGTACAGCCGAGAAAGCACTTAAAACTATCTCTGATAAATGTGGTCAAAAGAGCTTTTGATAGTTCTAGTTTAATTAGCAATTTATAGAGAGGCTGGCCCAAGATTTTGTATATTTACTTTCAAAGTGGATCTAATTCTGTGTTTTGCTGCTTTGTCTTGTGTAAAGGGACTGGTCTTGATAGACTTCACTGCAGTATTCAAGAACCTTCATCCTCCCCATTGCGAAGCACAAGACCGCAACGCTTGTAAAGGGCCAACAGCCGGGCAAATTGCATTTTTGGTAACTGGTCTTGGACTACTAATAGTAGGAGCTGCCGGGATCAGACCATGTAACTTTGCATTTGGAGCAGACCAGTTCAACCCCAAAACCGAATCAGGGAAAAGAGGAATCAACAGCTTCTTCAATTGGTACTTCTTCACCTTCACTGTTGCGCAGATGCTGTCCTTGACAGTCATTGTGTATGTTCAGTCAAATGTGAGTTGGTCTCTAGGGTTTGGTATTCCAGCCATTCTGATGTTGCTGTCATGTGCACTCTTCTTCATGGGAGCAAAATTATTTGTGAAAGTGAAAGCCAGTGGTAGTCCAATGACAAGTGTGGCACAGGTCATAGTGGTTGCTTTCAAGAAAGGCCAACTGAAGCAGCCAGAGCAACCATGGCTCTCCCTCTTTGTTTATATGCCTCCCAATTCAATCAACTCCAAGCTTCCTTACACACATCAATTCAGGTAATTATATTTTAGTGTTGTGCATTCTATGCTTTGATAAGCCAATAGAGCCGTTTGGTAAAAAAAAATTGTGAGTATAGAAAGCAATATAAGAGTATTGAGTAAACTTTAATATAGAAGTGAACAAAAATACTACTTCTCGATCCTAAGCGGCTCACAGAAGCTACCTCTCACCAGCTTCTAAAAGTTGTTGTGAACAGTCTCTGCTTTTACAATAAACTAGTTTTATACATGTCACCGAACACCTTAATTAGTTCGGGATTGATGTGCTCATTAAGGAAGCACCTCAATTCCAAACTGGTAAATATTAGACGTTCACTCATCCGATGTGGGACAACTGTGTTTGATCTACACAATTTCGAACAAAAGTCCCCAAACTGAAATGTTGCTATCACTTGTCAGATGCCTTGACAAGGCAGCCATCTTGACGCCCGAAGACCAAATAAACCCAGATGGATCAGCAGCCAATCCATGGAGACTCTGCAGTATGCAGCAAGTAGAAGAAATGAAATGCCTGGTGAGAGTGTTACCAATATGGGCTGCAGCCCTTCTGTACCACGTTGTTATAGTCCAACAACACACCTATGCAACCTTCCAAGCTCTTCAATCTGATAGACGCCTTAGAAACTTCGAGATACCAGCTGCATCCTACTATGTCTTCTTGATGCTGGCCATGACCATTTGGATCGCCATCTATGACCGACTTGTCGTCCCATTCCTCCAAAGGCGCACAGGAATAGAAGGAGGCATCACAATGCTGCAAAGAATTGGAACTGGCATATTTCTCTCTATTATCTCCATGCTAGTCTCTGCAATCGTGGAAGAGCGTCGCAGGTCTATAGCTCTAACCAAACCAATTCCAGGAATCAGAACAAGGGGTGACATTTCTTCCATGTCAGGCTTCTGGTTAGTCCCACAGCTCACTCTGGCTGGACTCGCAGAAGCATTCACAGCCATCGGTCAAGTCGAGTTCTACTACAAGCAGTTCCCTGAAAACATGAGAAGCATTGCAGGGTCTCTCTTCTTTTGTGGAATGGCAGGTTCAAGTTACTTGAGTGGTTTCTTGATTGCG
The DNA here is from genome assembly GCA_029955375.1 of Rubus parviflorus. Taxonomy (NCBI): domain Eukaryota; kingdom Viridiplantae; phylum Streptophyta; class Magnoliopsida; order Rosales; family Rosaceae; genus Rubus; species Rubus parviflorus. Next base: position 12,067,656 of record JARGGL010000009.1, read on the forward strand.
ATAGTTCACAGAATCACTGAAGGGGCTGCAACTGGAAATTGGCTGCCAGAAGATCTCAACAAGGGGAGACTTGACTACTTTTACTACATGATTGCTGCTCTTGGAGTCGTTAATTTCGGATACTTTTTGCTCTGTGCAAGATGGTATCAGTATAAAGGTGCTGGGATCGATAATACTCTTGAAGTTGAAGTTGTGCCTAAAGAGCCTGAGAAAATTGCTTGACGGATGAAGCCTTGGGAGTTTTCAAATTCATAGTACGCATGCTATACAGAATTCCTTGCATGGAATTTAGTTCTAAAATAGTCTGATAATTATTAATCACTTGATCTTTATTATAGTACCCATTAGCGCCTTGGAATGAAATTTGATTGAATTATATATATATATATATATATATATATACACACACTTCTCATCATAACTTTAAATTTAGTACAGATCACGTCAAAGAAACTTGGCAAATAAAACACCTACTCAGTTGGGAACTTGCGGGTAAAACACCAGGCCTTAAATACCCAACTCCAAGAAAATCAAGCATCTGAATTATGTGCAAGTTACGAGGGTCTGTAAAAATCGAAAAGAGAGAAGAATGAGAGTCGGCCGGTCTCATTTTCTTGCCATTTCATGTAAGAAAACATGTGGTGAATGGTTTGGATTAATTAAGCAGTTTATTTACTCTTTCCCTAGTCATGTGAGTTATCACATAAGGGAATGATAACGGGGGTGGGGGAAAAGGAAGAAGAAAAGAGATGATTGCAGCACACTCATTTTACATGCCAAAAATAAACTGAAAGCAGAGTAGCAAATTTAAAAGGATTTCTCTACGAGGTTACTCACAACATGCCGAGTACCAGTCTTTACTCTCAGCAATACTAGAATTTGTTATACAGTATAGTAAATAAATTCTGTCCCTTAACTAGACTGTGTATGCTTGCTGAATTGTGTCGATGTCGAGACCCTTCAATCTCACCACTGACTCTACGTGACCTTTCAGTGTATGAAGTTCTCTCAACCTACATAAAATAATTGATTTTGTGGTTCAAGAGTTATAAACCCAAGTATAGCAGAATTGTCAAGTCAGAATCCACTTTCTGTATCAAGGTAAAACGAAAGATTGCTGCTCACCTTGCAATTTCAGCTCTTCTTTTGGCTTCTTCAGCCATCTGATTGAGTTCTGTGAAATGTGTACGTTCAGTAAACATCTTGGTATCTGGTGGTTGCAAACCATGCAGTGTTCTTTGTGCATGTGCCCATTGAAGCTCACGTTGTTCCTTTCCAAAGTCCTTTTGCCTTGTGAAAGCAATCTAGAAAACAAAACAATCCCTCAAAACACAGCTCACAGGGAAGTACCTGATCAAGCAAACCACTTAAGATAAGCGAAATCATACCCTTTGCTCAATGAGAAGATCCCAAGCCTTTCCGCTCAGAGCATAGCGTATCATGAACTTTATGATATCCAGTGGGATATAGAAGATGATGTTGTAGAGCCAGATCACCCCAGCCCAACCCCATCCAATCCCTTCGATAGCAGCAAAACTCCAGTTAGCATAGACTGCTATCAAGGTGGCAATCTACTCAAAATGGAAGATCAAAAGTTCAGTGTTCCCTCAAAATCAATCAAAATGAATAAAAAATAAAGTAAAAATAATGGGATTATTGAGAAATCAGCTCACCAGCTGGGCTATTAGGAAAGCCACAACAAGCAACATTCCAGGCCGCTCAACAAAGGACCAACTTCGAGAGCGTGTAACAAAAATGAGGGCCTGACTAATAATGCTCACTTGGAGATATATAGCAGAGGCAAGCTTCCGAAAGTCATCATTAGCTGTTTTCTCAAGGGTTGGCACCCCAAATAACCTCTGAAAAAATAGTGGCTAGAAATTAATAAACTATCAATAGAAATTGACAAGCAGTACTCAATAAGAAAATTAGCTCTCAGAATGCACACTTTATGACTTAGACAAGTAATGCATCTGCCATGATCAGGACATTTGAAGAGCAGAACAAGGCAGGTAATCTTACTGGGAAGAAGTCTGTTTTGTATGCTGCCCAAAAGAATATCACAGTCATTATTGCCAAGTAGGTACCGAGCACAATTCCAGTTGCAAAAATCTCCGACAGCTTCCAGCTATCTGGCAGAGGAGATGGTTTAACCCTATCCTTTGATATCGTCATGATAGTACCTAAAAGGGCATAATGCTAGTAAGTTTCTGCAGATACTAACACATACTTAAAAAGGAAAATTACCAATAAGGTCAATAATCTCAAAAATATTCCCAATTAGATTTAGGTTTCCTAACATTTACCAATAAGGTTGGTATTTTGCCCAAGAGGTCACACTATTTCCCAATAGGTTATTTCTAACAGCTCAAGCCAATTTTACTTGACAATTTTGTCCCCTATTATTAGGGTCGCTGGATATTTGTTAGAGAGAGAGAGAGAGAGTTAATTCGACCTGGTTAGAGAGAGAGAGAGTCACTCAATAAACCAGTTATTGTTTGACAATAACAAATTATTGTCTAACAGTAACAAATTATTGTCTAACAATAGCAAATTTATTGTTACTCAATAAACCAATTATTATCTGACAATAACAAATTTATTGTCACTTAATAAACCAATTATTGTCAAACAATAATTGAGTGGGTTTGAAGTCAGTGGCATATTTCGTAAATTATATAAAGCATGTTGTATAGAAAGGTCATATTGCTCCCTGTTTTTCATTACATGACCTTATTGGGCAAATTTATATTTTGCCTGATTTATTGGGCAACTCTATAGAGTATATGACCTTATTGGTCATTGACCCCACTTAAAATTCTACTATGTATAACCAAACAATTCATGAGAAAGGGGAAAAGCACTTGACAGCATTGAAAAGGTCTGTTGAGTTTTAGCAACATCATTGACCAAACAACAATAAAGCATGCAGAGAGATTTAGAATGGCGAAAGAAAGAACAAACCATCATTGAGGATTGCAATAATAAGCACCATGAAAGGTGGAAAATCGAACTTCCATATGAGGGCCAGCAACATGAAACCCATCTGCCAACATATTAAAAGTTAGAAAAGTGAGGAATACTAAAGCGAGATCTCAAAGAAACGTAGTTGATTTCTTTACGTCAAGTAATGCATAAAATAACAGTCGTAGCATCAGACTTAAGATGCCATTTAAATAATGAAAAAACAACTAACTTACCACGATACGAATTGTGATGGAAACAGCATATATCTGCCAATATATAGAACAAAACTTTGTTATCACTAATTCACCAATAATGTGGACAATAACAATTAAAAAAACAAAATTATCTTCCACGTTGGAAATCAAAGCTTACTGTGTAATTTTTCATCCTCTGGAAGATTGCCCGACTAGTCAAAACAGCACTAATAATAACACTAAGGCCAGGTTCAGTTAGCACAATATCAGAAGCACTGCGGGCTGCATCTGTTGCATCAGCAACCGCTATACCAATATCAGCTTTTTTTAGGGCAGGAGCATCATTAACTCCATCACCGGTCATTCCACAGATATGTTTCCTCGCTTGCAAGCGTTTTACGATCTCATATTTGTGCTCTGAACCAAAACATTATTACGCCAATCATTTTAAAAGGAGAATTGACACCATTTTCAGGGCAACGATAAGTTCAATGTAAAATCTTTCGTCAAGAGTGTACCAAAGCCTAACAATGGCAAGGGAAGAAGCATACCTGGGAAAACACCAGCAAAGCCATCGGCTTTTTCTATTAGATCATCAATGGGTAAAGCCGCAATTGACTCGTCCTTGTTCTGTCCTAATAAAGCAGATGAAGGATACATATTGGTTCCCATTCCCAAACGACGTCCAGTTTCCTTTCCTATGGCCAGTTGATCCCCTGAGAAAGTACAAGATCGAGCAAACAGAAACATAAACAAAGTACTAAATCAGATCAAACTTTTCCATCACATGTTTCCTATATAGCTAGAAGGTGACAGTACACGATCAAGCAAACAGAAACATAAACAAAGTACTAAATCAGATCAAACTTTTCCAGCACATGTTTCCTATATAGCTAGAAGGCGGGGTGGCGGAAACACAATTGAATACATATAACAGTATTAGAGACAATTAAGAACATTACTAATGCAAATAACATAACCAACTTCTACCCATTTCATTCACCATCAGGTCACATGACATCTACGTTATTACAGGTCAAACACACAAATTTATACACCAACATCGTCAGTGTTCACCATATAAAGTATATCATGCACTTGGTGCAGCTATCACAACATATCACCCCAAGAGGGATAATTATATGAAGACAAAGAGTTTATTTGAAGCTATGAACTTAGATGGCTTAAGCTTTGTAAAGATGCAACAGAAAATTATTTAGACTTCTCAGATTTTCCACAAGCAGGGACAATACAAATTTAACATACCAAAAGAGCACACCTGTAATCATTTTCACATTTACTCCAAGATTTAAAGCCCTCCTTATGGTCTCTGCACTGTCATGCCTAGGTGGATCAAAGAGTGGCATTAGACCAATAAACTGCCATGGGCTTCCAGCACCCTCTTTGATTCCTTCTGGAACTTCCTGCATGATGCAAAAGAATGAATCAAAAATTTATAAACATATAAAGTAGAACTGTAGAACACAAAACCATAAAGAGAAAACAAGAAATCCAGAAACCTGGTATGCTACTGCGAGAGAGCGTAATCCTCGCTCTGCAAACTTATCAATCACAGCATGAACTCTACGCTCAATGTCTGACTTATTGTGGGCAAGATGTAGAATCTGAAAAAACATAAAAACATTTATATATTGCAGACAGGAATTAGGATTAATATTAACAAAAAGGGGACAGCAACAGCATAGAGTGGAGGACAATTTACCTGCTCCGGTGCACCTTTGCTAACTCTATGCATTTTACCATCGCGGTCAATATAAGTCAATGCAGTTCGCTTATCCGTAGGGTTGAAAGGAAGGAAGTGTATTTCTTGAATGCCAGCACGTGCCTTTTCATGGAGAAAAAAATAAATGGAATCTAAATTAGATAACATGTTTAACAAATATATTAAATAACTAATTAAAATACGCCTATAAATAGCTTCATAGCTATGTTTGGAAAGGAACACACCACCAATATAAAGATTTACCTCCTTAGGATCAGCCAGCGTCCCAACTATAGCAGTATCTATTGCATCTTGATTCTCTGTCCTGGAGGCTCGAGCTGCCATCAGAACAACAGTATCCGGATCCACTCCTTTTGCAAAAACCTACACGTTAAAAGTCAAGCACACACTTAAAAAAGAATTTCATCAAGGAAAAGTATTTAATATAACAAATAAGCAGCATATCTCCTAAACGACCTCAATAAGATTTTTGTCAACTGTAAGCTTGTTCAATGTGAGAGTTCCAGTCTTATCACTACAAAGCACATCCATGCCAGCCATTTCTTCAATTGCTGTCATTCTCTTTGTGATAGCTCCCTACAGTCAGCATTAACAGATTTAATCATGTCCCAAACACCGTATACCACAAACAGTTGTAGCATTCAAAAGAAAATAAGCCAACCTGTTGTGCTAATCTATGAGAACCAATTGCCATTGTCACTGACAGAACTGTGGGCATTGCAATTGGAATTCCACCAATGAGAAGCACAAGAAGATTGTCAATTCCAGGGCGATACTCTCGGTCTTGTATTGGGTACATGACAATTATCTCTATTACCATACCCACAGCTATGGAACATATGCAAAAATTCCCTATTGCAGTTAAGACCTGTGAATAAAAAAAATAAAAAATAAAAAGGAAAAAAATAAATCAATATAGTTAAAGTGTGCAAAGTCCACTAGTCCATGATGAAGTTATAACACTATTGTTCCCTTGCCTTTTGGAAGTGGCCCACTTGATTGGTGCTATCAACAAGGTGAGCAGCCTTCCCAAAGAAGGTATGCACACCAGTGGCAATGACCACTGCCTCAATCTCTCCTTGTTTGCAAGTTGAACCAGAGTACACACCATCCCCAGGGCCTTTTGTCACAGGAAGGGACTCCCCCGTAAGTGCAGACTGCAAGTTCAAAATAGAAACATCAGAAACAGCCAAAATTTTCAGCTTCAGCTTCAGCCAAAATATTCCAACAAATGCTTATAAATTTGAACATAAAAAACAACTAAACAAGACAGATATAATCGCAGCTAAACCTGATCAATTTTGAGAGGATCCCCCTCAAGTAGACGTGCATCAGCTGGAACGATATCACCAAGTTTGATACTAATTATGTCACCCGGTACTAGAACAGCAGCATCTTGTTCGTTCCACCTTCCATCTCGAAGGACCTTTCAAACATATTTTGTTAAAAATGGAACCAACAATCGAATTCAAGCATATATCACCATAACAAACTATTAGTTATACATCCCCGGTCACTTAAGCTTCGAGTACATAAAAAATTGATAACTACACCAAGATGAAACTTATGGATCACTGTGTTACCGTAACAGAACCAGCACCTACCACCCTAAAAACAAACGGACAACAAAGAGCCAAATCTGATACCTTGGCTTTAGGAGCAAGACGAGCCATGAGAGCTGCTGCAGCATTACCCGCATTATTCTCCTCAATGAAACTAATGGTGGAGTTGATGACCAGCAGAGTAATAATTCCCACAAAATCTTGCCAGTCAGGAGGCTTGCCCTGCATAAAGATGAACAACGTTTCAAATCAATAAACAAATCACCAAAAACGCAAGCAGTCTCAAACAACTAGCAACAGTGACCGGAAAAAGCTTAGCACTTACTCCTCCATTTGCAAGCGCAATGGCCATTATAGCAGCCGCTTCCATAACCCATGAGAGAGGGTTCCACATAAACCCCAGAAACTTGAAAAATTTGCTCTCCTGAAACACACCCCACACATACAATTGTGTGAATATGAAGTAGAAAACACAGTTTTCCTTCAAGCTTCTAAATTACCAATAACAAAGAAAAAACAAAAGGCTGAGAATATGAGGAAGAAAAAACCTGTTTCTCTTCAAGCTTATTATGCCCAAAAATGGTTAATCTTTCCTCAGCAGCCTCACTGCTGAGACCCTCTTTGCTACATCTCAGATTCTCAAACACCTCCTCAATGGGTATATTTTCCTACAACCATAGAGTTCATAAAGAGCCATTACACAAAACTAAACCAAACAGAGAAACAGAACCAAGCAAAAAATGCTTGAAATTTCTCAGATCTATTTACCAAATCAACGGTTTCCTTCAGCACCGCGTCCAGTACTTCAGGCTTCTCCTCCGCCATCTCTCTCTCCTTCCTCTCGTCACAGCTCTACAAAAGCATTCTTTCAAAGATCAAGAGGGCCCATTTAAAGAACCACCAAGAAAGAAAGAAACAAAAAAACTGAAACTTGGAAAAAGGCTAAAGAAACTGATAACTTTCAGAGGAAATTAAGCATTACCAACTTGTAAAGACTTGATTTTGATCAAAATTAAAGGTTGATGGACCAAAATGAGGGTGACCCTCCGCCACCTAAAACGCAGAAAGAGGATGATGAACCGCTGAGAGAGTGGCAGCAGTCAGTAACAGTCACAAGCTTTTCCACTTCCTCTCTTTTTATGTCGAATAGTTGCTTAAAATACTTGTAAAGCCCCTCACTAATGTCTCCCTTTACCTAAAGCTCTAAACTTTTCTTTGTAGGCACCACCTGTAAAATTTGTAACTTTAAGCAACGGTACATTGAAATACTGTGCAAGTGCATAACCAAAAAAAAATTGGGAGTTTTATTCTTTTATCTTTTAGACCAATCACCAATTTACTTTCTTTTCTTTTGATAATAATTTTATAGATGAGGTGACCAACCAAAGCCATTGAATCATGAATTGCACATGCACTGATGCATTAGGTGAAGATGGTATTTTTTATTCAAGTTACCCTTTTGTGTTTTTTTTACTTGGGAAAAAAGATGGTATTTTTATCTACAAATTTCGTCAAAAGCGTATTTTCAGGTAGTGGAAAGGTTGTACGTGGTTTAGTGCTGAGAAGGGTCGCCACCTCAAGTTTATCTTGTGATGAATTCTGCTGAAAACGAGACCATACCTTATTTTACGTGTCCTAACAAAGACCACAGAGGGATATTGTCCAAAAAAATATGACCACAGAGGAAAAACGTTTTGTAATAATGGTCCTCATAATAACCAAGAAGTCATTAATGTTTCAATAATGGTAATCCTGATTGAAATATAACGCCTCGAAAATAGTATAATTTAAAGAGATTTTAACGTCTCAAAATGAATAATATTACGGAGGTGATATAATATGGATATGCCGTACATGACTCCCTGATTTTTGTGCTAAACTAACTTTATCTATTTGGAGGAATAAAGAAAATGAGACGTTAACAAAAATACAAAAACAAGTGATAATTAAGCAAAAAATGTGAATCAATTAGAATTTAGAAAGAAACCTTGATAAAAATACCCAAATGGTGACCTAAAAGGAGGTGAGGAGATGGAAAGCACAGTCATCACTAACTCTCTCACGACTTTTTTAGGATACCTAAAGCGAATAAGCTAAAATGATATTTTCTTGCCCTAGTGAACAAAAGACTAATAGAACAATTATTTGACATGTCAAATAGAGATCTTTCATCATGGGATAGATACTTTGTTTTTGTATTGTTTGATATGTTTTTCTACGGAATTTACATATAAAACGTAAAGGAAAAAGCTTATGTCCGACCTGGGTCGGATCTAATGTGTCCGACCCCTCTCATTTTTGTTATATTTGATATTCTATTTTCATAATCTGAACCGTTCATCTTTTAAATCAACATTTCAAGATCATGCATGCAAAAAATTATCCAAATTGAAGATCATTAACTCATCCATTTGTTGAAAGTTAATATCAAACAAATGAACGGTTTTGGTGAAAGTTAATATTATCATTAACAACCATCCATTTGTTTAATGCAATTGCATGAGTAAACGATTTCCGTTTTGGATATTTTTTGCAGGCATGATCTTGAAATGTTGATTTAAATGATGAACGGTCAGATCATGAAAATAAATTATCGAATGTAAAAAAAAATAGAGGGGTCGGACACACTAGGTCCGACCCAGGTCGGACATAAGTATTTTCCAAACGTAAAATACGTCATAAACTAAGATGTAGTACAATTTTTTATATTAAGTCATCATAAGTTGCTTTGTTCGCTCCTAATTTTGTTGTCTAAATTGTTTCTTATAAGGACAAATAATAAACGGTAGAGACGAGCTAAGTCTACATGGTACGTTCCTCATTGTCTATATATAATAAACCTGAAACTTGACTTTAGAATTTATAGTAACATTTGTAAGATACGACACCATTGTCACTCAATTTAGGTGAACAAACAACTAGCCTAATATCCCTGTAAACCAACCATAGAAGGTTAGGTAGCTAGGCATAACTTGTGTATTCCTCTTCGTCACTCTTCTTCTTAATCCTCCCCTTTATTCTTGATAGAGATTACCAATTATTGTATCTTAATTTTTTCTTTGCCTATTTTTTCTCACTAATTAGCTACTTTTTTGCTAGGAAGTAGGTCAGTCACAACTCAATAGTCTATATAATTTGTCCTTTAATCAAAGCAGCCCGATATTACACGACTCATCGTTTATGTTGTTAATCACATGCATGATAGTACTAATTAATTCATACGAGGAGGAAGTGGAAACCAAACCATCATTAAAAACTATAAATATCCACACGCCCGATGGGTGTGAGAGTGGATGTAGTTACTTGAAAAGTAGGTAGTTGTGCAATTTTTTTCTTTATTTTTTATTTTTTTTTGTTATTTGTAGTTTGTCGTTTTTACCCTTTCTGATTAACTGATTTTTAAAGTATTTTAATATACGACGGATATTAATGTAAAAAAAATCTATTATGATCGACAAAACCTCTTCTTTTAAATATAGTATAAATTAGAACATTTTTGTCACTTATTCCAATTAGAGAGGATATGTGGACCAATGGCGGGTCAACATGTGCAGCATGAGCCCACGTGATTGGATAGACTTTTGTGTTGGCCCATAGGATTTATAATACTGTTATTTGAAATGGACGTGACAGAACAGTAAAAAAAAAGGTTAAGGTTTTATCATTATTGAGGTTACAATCCACTTTTGTCATCTTTATGTAAATGATTCCTTTTCATTTGTATTTGACAGGATAAAAAGGAAAAAGGTAAATATTAAAGTCCAAACACATAAAAGATTCTCCACGGAAAGGATTATAATAAAGCCAATTTATTTGGTTCATGTGATTTTAGCACAACACATGATATATTCAATAAATGAATAAAATACAATCGGTGAATGGGTTGTAATCGAGTAATACTAGAAATATTTTTATGGGTGTGGGATAGATGTAGTTACCTCAAAGAGAGTGGATAATGTGGGATAAATATGTTTACCTCAAGCAGTTAGGTGTTTTTCTTTTATTTTTTATTTTTTTGTTATTTTTTATTTGACTATTTTACTCTTTTTAACTAATTTGATTTTTTAAGTATTTTAATATATAAATGACATTTACGTCAAAAAATTTGGTTATGATCAAAAATTTCTCTTATCTTAAATAATGGTATAAATTAATAGTAGTTTTTTTTATATAAAAAATGAATTCATTCATGAATATCAAAAAGAGTACAAGGTCATTCTCAACTCAAATATAAAAACCTGGAAACATAAATGCATCACCAAGATATGTGCATCTTTTTCGATTCCATATGTTTGTCATAAAGGAAAATTATTAATTAAGGAATAAAGATTTTTTTTCTCAAAAAAAAAAAATTATTATTTGTCACATTACCTCATGTCTAAAGTTTAAAGGAAACTTTAGTAAAGTCCACACGTGCAAACCATCCTTCCAAAAGTGATTGCTCCGTTTACATTCCAATCAAACGTTTCATTATTTGGTTGGGATTATGGCCGGTGCCCTAACTCGAACATAATTTTTCTTTTTGATTTTTTTGTTTTCAAATAAAAAAAGAAAAGAAAAAAAACCAGCAGAGAATTATTAAGAGACGAATTGGTCCGGGTTGGACCACATACGCATGTGGAGCAATGGGCCCCTGGGAAATGGTCCTAGTGGGGTGGGTGACACATGTCGGACCCACTACACGTGGCACGTGCCGGTTTGGCTGAGCAATGCACAAAAATTAGACAACAGTGCACCATAAATACCCCACATGACGCTTGTCTCCTTCTAAAATCAGTGTACGATCCGTACTAGACCGTAGCACGTCATTTGCCCATTATTGATGAAAAGGGTTTTGGTCCGATGTGATGCACCCCATCTGGTCTTGATGGGACTTGGACCTTTTATCTCTGCCAATCCAATTACAATGCAATCCAGTCCCGCTCTGCATTTTTCTTGCAGAAAGCTGCAGTTAGCCTCCAACTATTATTGGCTATGTAGATATCGAAAATTCTTGGACTGAGGTAGAAGTCCATCTTGGTTGGCAATTTGTGACATTTCATGACATTTTGTAGTAATTTGTGACATTTCATGGTAATTCGTGGCAATGTTGAAATCAACTTAGGTGAATAGAAGATGTTCCATATATATAGTCGATTTTTGTTTGATATTGACTACACACAATTTAATTTGCTGGGCCTAGCTATCTCTCTTTCTTTATGCATAGAAGTGGTGATAGCTTTTTGCAACTAGGAAAAGGGAAAACGGTCGAACAAAATAAATTGCTTGCATTATCAAATTTGTTAGTCAGAAGATCCAATCGATAAGTTTTGTTTTGTTATAGTTTGACAACATAATATATTTGCTTTTAGTGAATCTATTTGGCGCGTATGTCTAATTCTTCTAGTGACATGGTGAGAATGAAGGAAAAAGATGAGATACATGGTCACTTTTGTGACTAATTGTGATTCTCATCAACAATCAAGGTGATATTGACACCGTCACTTTCATAGTGGGTTTGTTAGGCAGTTATGATCGAACCAAAATTTAGGGAGATCAAAACTAACCATGATGAACCTGATCGGATCTGATTCATCCTAAAAAATTGAGGATGATAATCACCATATATGCAATCGTGGTCAACAATATGTCATCTTTTAAGGCTCCTCGATCAGTGACATATTTATCTTACATATTGAACCCATAATCAATCCTATCGAGCAAAAATCTCAATTACATATTGAACCCATCTCCTCGATCGCTTTATCATATACTAAAAAGAGGGGTGCATGAGAAAACATTTAATGCTTTTGACAAATAATATTTACATTTACAACCTATCTCATCCCTTTTTTAGTAATTTATTGAATTGAACTTGGATGTATAGAATATTAGAATGGCTTCATAAATAAACAAATTTTTTATTTAAAGAAAAAGAAAAGGTCTAATGGCTTAGAGCAAACTCTAAAAAGTATTACTTTATGTCTTTAATACCATCACACCAACAATACAAAACCCGAAAAGAGAGGTTTAGTGGTGGTCGACTCATAACCCAATAAGCTAGCTAGCAAGTCACACTTTTCTTCTACAATATAAAATTTCAATTTCAAATATCTGATTTCCTCTATCTCCATGAATGATTAAACCACTAAAATAAACAGCTTGAAATCTGGATCCTGAACTGTGAAAAACAAAAGAAAATTTCAACACAGATCAGTTTTTATTGAGGAAATGTTTAAAACAAAAACAAATCGGAGTGAGAAAACAAAATCACATACAGTACTAGATTTAACAGTTTGTTTCAAAGTTTACTAAATAGTTTCATCTTTTTTTTACATATAATATTGCAATGATTGTATTGTCCAGCGACAGCCAGCGGAGTTGATGGTTTTTGTAGGCAACCGATCGATGTAGATATTTTATGTGTGGATGTGAATATATATTGCTTTATCTAAATTGAAAGGCATTCAAACCTTACAAATTTTAAACGAATAAGTAAGATGACAAATAGAAATAGAAAAACTCATACATGAACTAATTGTTAATCATATATTTATATATAGATCGAGAAACGTTCTGAAGCGGACTTGTACAAGTTTTAGTGCATCGTATATATATATGTAAAAATAATCCTGTATTATATTTCTGCTGTGATATGCATCCGAATATATGTACATATATATGTCTTTCATATAAGTGAGATATGTAGTATATATATATATTATGTACTTACTACAAAGTGAGTAAGAAGCTAGCTAGAAAATATATAATTGGCTAAATATTAGATAGTTGGATCTGATTAATTTGTAATTGTAAGTAATGATTTGTTAATTATATATACAATGATTGTGTAGTCGATGGATCAAGTTGAAAGACTCGGACAATTAATTAAGAAGATAATGATGTTATGTTGTTGACGTTTGTTCTCGATCTTTCAGATCATATCCCAGCCACCAGATAAGCATATATATATATGAATAAGAAATTAAAAAGAAAAAGACACAAAATGGTCCCCTAAGGGCAGATGTATATATATAACTTTTCAACGAGATAGTGCTTTTTCAACTCTCTCAAAATAGAATATATTCCAAACATATATATATATATGCCATTAGCTAGTAATTAAGAACTCTTTTGATCAACTCGATCATAGCTAGCTAATTAGTGCTTACAGGCACCAATATATGTTCATGCTCTACGTGCTTTCCACACCCTAGCTTAATTTAAACAAGGTCTTAAATTTCTTATAGGATTTGTTCCAACTCATCCATTGATATATTTATGCCATTAAAATCAATTCCTATATATATATATATATATATAAATTGAAGAACAATCTATCTTAGCTAATTGACAAAAACTCGATGACTAATTAATTAAGAACGTTAACAGTACTGTGATTTTGCCAATTAAGTTAGTTAAGACAATATATAGACATCGATCATCGATCAATGATGACTCTCACAAGTCACAATTAATGGAGTGATTATACATCGATCATATCATTGGCCTTTAATTAACATGAATAAATATAGTATTAGTGCATGTAATACTATTCATGAGTCTGCTGTGGATTTTTGTGGATCGACGTACGTGGTTTTGTTTTGTTATTTGCATTTGGTACTACTAAGGTGATGGAGGAATGTTAATTAATAATATTCACCAATATATAGCTACAGATCGAAAGAGAAACGAAAGCTCAAAGACAAACCAAAAGTTGCTAAAGCTTCTTCTTCTTTTTCGATCGAATAATAAGTGCCCAGTGGCACCAGCATATACATATTTATATATCTGCTTCCCACTATTACTAATTATAGTGTTAATTAATTAACCTCGATCGATCAGCATGCGCAGTTCATCAACTACACTACAAGCAGTCAATTCTAAAGCACTAGCTACTTATTTCTATGCAGTATGCACAGATCGAACTAAATGGGTCAGTATTAAATTTCACGCATGCAGAGCTGACATGACGTATGCCCTAGGGTACACGATCGATTATTGTCTATCTCTTGGGCTAATTAAACTAGTTTATACATATAATTTGTTGTGTATATGTAGCTAGATATAGAGCTAATTAATAGTTTGCTCGATCCCAGAAACCAATTAAACTGATTCGTCTGTACTTGTTTAACTTGTTTTGGTTAATATATATTCTGGAATGAATGGGTTAGAAGCAATGTCATGCCAAAAGAAGACAATACGTAGAGAAAACTGACAAGAGGAAAAGTCCCCTTTCAAAAACAATAAAAAAACAAGAGGAAAGTAGTAGGAGCTCGATTTGGATTGTTCCGTCTCGATCGATCAACACTTGGCCAATGTGTCACTATTACACTCTATTGTTTTGAGGCGCCAATTACCAAAAGCATACGTTAAAGCCCCCATTGTTTTTCAACCTTCTGCATGTATTTTTCATTTGAAACGTACTGAATTGATGATGCTATGGTCACATTTATATAATGAGTAACAATGGTATGACTATTAGCACATATTTAGAGTGAAAACAATTCTAAAATATCCAAACATGCTAATCCTTTGAGATAGTCTCTAAGAAACTACTAAATAACTAATAATTTCATTGTAACTAGACATAACTGAACAATTTTAAAACTATATGAAATTGAGATATTAAAAACTCAACGAATTCGCATTTATCTCCTATAAGGTGGATATCAAGTTCACTATTATAAAAAAAAAACCAAGCGTTAAAACTAGATGCAACTTTTTCTTCATGTTACACCAAGGGTTTTTCGCTATCACAAGACACTTGAAAGAATTTTACTTGAGCGACAACTTTGTTGAAGTATGCAAATTAATTTGATATTGCATATCATATTTCAATTTGAAATGCTTTATCTAGCGATCCTGAACCACATTCTGTGATACAATCTCATTGGTCAATACTTGGTTAAGCTAAGTAGGATTTTTTTATATATTAATAATCCGGATTCTTTTATAGTTTGTAAATCCAAAAGTAAGGTGAAAGATATCAAAACAGAACCTTTAAATTTTTTTAGAATTCCTACCTTTCAGTCCTTGCCACGATGGTGCATAACCCGTACACATCGCACACAACCTTCCTAATGGACTTGACTAACAAAAGAAAAACAGAAAAAAGAGCCTTTCCGTATGGGCTTGAAATGTTTACTTATCTGTTTGCCGCTTTTGTTTCTGGCACAAACAACCGAGAAAGTTTGGAAACGAAAATGGTTTAGCACCACATTTCCGTTAGTTTTTTTAATAAGGTTTTTATCAGTTTCAGATATACACGGTCACCTCTTTTGCAACTGCAAAAGATTTTAGGGATTACATAGGTAATTTTGAGGATGATTCTCCACCTTTCTATCAGTTGCAACATGAAGAACATGCCTTAGCTTATGGGTAAAATATATAAACAAGTGTGCTATACTATTTATTATTACCCAAGGCAAAAGCAAGTGTCCAAATTAGATGCAACTTTTCTCCACCTTTTTACACCAAAAGAACTTTTGGCTATCACAGCGGACCTGGAAGAATTTCACTAACAAGTCAATAAAATTGTAGTAAATATGCAGAAAGGCAGGGACTAATTAAGGAGAATATATAATTAATCGCTCAATGCAAGTGTGAGTTATTCAGCCAAAAAAAAGAAAGTGTGAGTTAGGTATCATTATCTTAACTCTTAGTGAAGAAAACAACAATTTTCTTTTGAAAAAGAACTATTCAATGCTCAACAAACAAATCGAGTACAAATGAGAGTAATGGCCGAAGCAGGTTAATAAAGTAAAAAGAAAAGAGACACCCAAGTCGAATCCCTAATCACCCAATACATAAAAAATTTCAATAATTTAATTTCTAGAAGTGACCAACTCACTTTCTATCTATTCAAAATCCAAGGACATTTTCTAGGTATAGAATGCAAATGAAAAGAAATAAAAAGAAGAAGAAATGAACCGCGACCCAAAAATGACATGGCTCAGGTACAATTAATAAACTGGCCATCTCTTACAAGAAAGAAATGTGCATCCTCAATCCACCCTCACTTCCATTGTAGCATCCAAATGCGAGATTTCAGGAGCTTGATAAACGGAGCCCTTACCTCTTCCTTTCATCCCAGAAAGCTTCTAGTATTCACATCCTTCAAATAGCAAATACATATCATATTTACATTATGGTCAACCTAGTTAGCAGTCATAATGAAATTCCTCCCAAAACTCTTTTCAAATCCGATTTCTGTTCTGTAGTAAGTCTTGAAGGATACTTGACGTCAAACTTGATTCTCAAATTTCCCTTCCTCCCTGGTTCTTTTGAGATTGGCATTCCTTCATTTGGTACAACCATTTCAGCTCCCGGTTTGATGATATCGGTCAATGGGATCATGAGATTCCTTCCGTCCAAGGTTATTAGGTCAAGAGTCTTGCCAGTGAGTGCCTCCAGCAGAGTGATCTCCTGGTTAACAACCAGATCATTACCGTCCCTCTTGTAAAGTGCATGTGGTTTTTCATCAACCACAAAAATCAGATCTGCCGGAATAACACCAGGCTCTTGATTACCCTTCTCGGGGAAGGTTATCTTGGTGCCTTTCTTCCAACCAGGTTTGATCTCAATGGTTAATATCTCCTCCACGGTTCGAACCTTACTGCAAGAGGATTACTGATATTAAGAAAAGTTCAAGGAAAGCCAGATATTTAAAAAGCAGCAGAAGAATCTATCAGACCTTAAAGTCTTAACGGGCAATGAAAAAAACAATGCCTTTGACTAGATTTATCCATCTTCAAAATAAGTAATAGCTACTAAATTATCTACTTTAATATGTATGAGATGTTATGATTCTTCTTTTGATTCTGGAAAGTGAGATTCAAAGCAACAAGGCATGAATGCTTGTCAGTACCACAAATGCATCATGTCAAAAAGGTTACCACAATGATCACGTACTGAACTAAATGGTTCTAGATTACAAACTTTACTTCTCTTATCATAGTACAGGGCTAAGGAGTTTCCAATCTTATCACAGTACTTCTCTTATCACATTCAGGCTGATTTGTATGTTTGTAGCCAAAGACCACAGAATGCACAAGCAACAAAGTCATCTAGGTGAATGTAGTTATAAGATGTATGACTAATTAGTTATTTGTACTAAGAAATGCAAGGTGCTCCAAACATCTAGTTTATGAGCAGACCCTGGTAGCTCCTAATTTTGAAAACTAAATTATAAATTATTAAGTAACAAAGAAAAGTGAGGAAACAAGATTAAATCAACAATGCTGTCAACAGTCAAAACAACGAATGCTTCATTCAAGCATAGCAGACCCACTATGCAATAGAGAATAGCAAATACATTAGCCTTGGTCGACTGTACTTCTCCTCATTTAGGGAAGTCTTGGGTTCAACTCATGGGAAATGAGAGATTAGAGAAGAAAGATAACCATGTTTAGTAGCCTACCATAGAGCATAGGGCATGTTTCACAAGGTTAAATCACAATTTCTAGCCCTTGCTAGCCATTTCAATATGGTTGCTTAACTTTTCTTTTCTGTTCTTCTCATTTTTTTTTCTTCCAGTTTTCTCCTTTATATACCACGTGTGAAGAGCATTTCTAACCCTTGCATTCTCTTTGGTCCAATTCATATGTTGATCTACAGGACCTTGTCATCTTCCACATGTCCCATACTGAAATGACAGAACACCTTCAGATAGTTTATAAGCTCTTGTTAAGGGTACCCTTCCTTTAACAGGCATTTTTTTTCCCTATCACCCACCAATCACAAACATATGCGTAAATGACACAAGCCTAGACCTGCCGACATCCACTCCCAATCAAACCAACTGAGTTCTTAGGTGTATAACACTAAAATTGAGCAACAAGCTTCAATCTTGTGCAGACTAAAATTGATAGGTGCCAAGATCTTTAGAATCTAGATCCCAATCTGCAACCACCCCATATACTTGTTTACTTTGCTAACACAAGCATATTTCATCGCTTCCAGTGTGCTACTGAACTGTTGGAAAACTATACAAATGTTCAACATGGGCAATTCAAAACACATTTTACAGTCTGGTATGGAAGAAGTATGGACAATTATGCAGCTGAGCTAAATGGTATCATTTAGGTTAAAGTGTAGTTCAATTAAAAAGACAAGTGCTTGACTAACAACAACATCTCTAGATCATCAAATTCAACTCAAAAGAAAGAAAGACTAACTGAGTAACCAACCAAACATTTTGGCATTACAAGAAGTTAACAGCAACAACATAAATGATCCTAATTCCAAAGCAACACTAACATTTCTAATATGAAAAGTAAGTGGAGGAGGAGCTGCAATCTAATATGAAAAGATTAGGGCTTCGATTGAAAAGAAGACTAGTAAAGTAAATTACCCAGCGGAATCGTATATGCTTCTGGAAATCTTCATCTTCTTCTTGAATCCCTTATACAGCTCCTCCAAGCTGCATGCCAAGGAATTCTCGACGGCATTGGCCTTCCTCGGCCCAGGCCCAGGCCCACTACTGGTGCCGGCAAACTCCGGCCCAGCAGCCCCATTGGACGTCCTGAAGAAGCCGTCCCTGTAGCCCCTCCCGGCACTGCTACTGGGTCCGGCAGTCCCGCCACTATCGGATCCAAAAATCTCGGCATAAATATCATCGGCATCGCGCGGATTAAAGCGAAAGGAGGTATTGGGATGGTGGCGATGGTGGTTGTAGTAGTGAGGGTGGTGCGTGGCAGCAGAGCGCGAAGAAGACGGAGGCGGGAATTGGCCGGATTTCAAAGCCTCCTCGCCGTAGAGATCGTAGATCTGGCGCTTGGTGGGATCGCTAAGGACGTCGTATGCCTCGGAGATTTGCTTGAACTTGGACTCGGCCTCGGGTCGCTTACCGGCCGGGTTTTTGTCCGGGTGCCAAATCATCGCCAATCTCTTGTACGCCTTCTTCAAGTCGTCTTCGCTAGCGTTGCGATTCACTTTCAGTATATTGTAATAATCGACCCCCATACCTCTTCTTCTTCTTCGTCTTCTCCGATTTTTGTTTCCGTTGTGACTGCTTTTTCTGATTCTCATGCGCGGTTATCATTTCAGGCCTCACGTGGGTCCCGCAATACTAATTATCGACCATATTAATGATAAGGAATTTTTTTTTTTTTTAAATCCTTCTTCTATGATTTCGTTTATATACCCATCACATCACCGGTGGTCGAGTTGGTAAGAGTCTTCATATGTAGAACCCCCTCACGTAGGTTCGAATCCTGCCCACTGCAGATTGAAGTTATAAATCTCAATTCATTCTGTGGCTGGCCAAGGAGATGAAGAAGTGGATTAGTCCTTGGGTGTATGATTTAATTATCCAATGAAAATATAGTAATTAAACAGAAATAATATTCTTTTTTGTTTGCTGATGGAAAATGATACTGGCAGACTGGCGGGAATCTTAACGTGCACCAAACTAACGAGTTGGATGTTTAATACAAAATTCTTGTGAAGTTACAATATGGGGCCAAAAATATTCTCTCAACTTTGTTAACAAAATCTTTCTGATTTACTGATTTAGTAGCCACTATTCAATTAAAAAAAATCAGTGACTAGTACCATTAGAGGTGAGTTAAGTACACCCATTCCAGATTGAAATACTCTATTATTGGATAAGTTCTATAGTACTCCGAAGCATCAATGTTTCGGACTCTGATTTGCAGTCCAAAGCTAAGCTCAAGGGATTAGCAGAACAAAAGCAAAACAAAATGATATATGAAAGCGGGATGGATGATAAATACAAAATGAGAACACCTCTCAGAGTACACAAACTGCTTCACATCGATTCAGTGTAAGCAAATCAACAAACACAAAATGATATCGATATAACAACACAAATATACAAGTATTATGTGACACAGATGATCAGAGAACTACAAACTATGTATACACGAGCCTTGATGATCTCTCCCCGAACTTACTCAACATGCAGCCCCGGAATGCAACGCTTCATGAAGCCTTGTGCCAACAGCCTACTAAATCAGGTCAATTAAGTCCTCAGTTTTGTAAAACCAAATGAGCCTGTTTTTCAGGTGTGTATCGAAGAGTAAAAGAGAATGAATCCTCACAATGCACAAACTAAACAAGAATATGAGTTATACGGCAATGGCTTGACCGGTTAGCCCATCGTGAAGCTGCAATGAACCATCTTTCATCAGGTTAAGGCTTAAACTCTTGAATCTTTCCCTAGAATACTGTCGAGACGCCTTTCTCCAATCAGTTCCAGTTTTCATCATGGCAACAAACTCATCATAACTGATGCGCCCATCCTGATATCGTGCAAAATAATAAGTACATACAAATGGTTTAATTCTACCAGAATACCGGAAAATACAGGAACTAAGGAGCATTTCCAGTATTAATATGAAAGGCTTGAAAGTCAAACCTTGTCAGTATCGACCTCACGCATGATGTCATTCAGCACATCATTATCCGTTTCACCTGATTCATCAGCCAACCCTTGCCTTAGCTCACCTAATTCAATATACCCACTTCCATCTTTGTCAAAGAAAATAAATGCTCTACGGAGATGTTCATCATTCTCCATTCTCTGCAAGTGAATTGTCACTGCTGCAAACTCTCCATAGTCCAGAAATCCATTTCCATCAACATCAGCCTACACAAAAACGAAAAACAGAAGGCATTAGTTTGTTTGTTAAATCGATTGTATATATTAAAATACATCAGCCATCATTTTATGATGACAATCAGTTAAAACTAATTGGAGGGAAAATCATAGTGATTTTAGTGCAAGGGTAAGAAGTATTTACCCTTGCAATTTAAAACAAACAGGTGCTAATCATGGAAAGTTTTTCATAAATGAGACAACTTGTGTAAGTTCAGTACAAGGGGCTAAAAATATGGTGTTTGGAGCATGAAGCTGAAGAAATTTTTCCAAAAGCCATAACAGGAATGATAATGGAATTAACATCCTTGAAAAAGATAAAGCTAGAAATGAAATAACCACAGAACTTACCACTTCCATCAGCATCTTAACCTCTGGTTCAGCCAACTGTGAACCAACCTTTTGAAGCCCAGTCTTCAATTCCTCATATGTTACTCTTCCATCTTTATCAGTGTCCATCAAGGTGAACATGTCCCTGATTACTTCTACTTCTTTAACAGATAAGTGCTCTGCAATTACCTACAGCATTTGTTTGAAAAAGAAAATCCCAAATTATTACATATTTTGTGAACCATACATCACTGCAATAGTAGCCAATACTTTACTGACACTCATAAATGGCCAATTACAGATGCTTACCCGCAGGGCCTTCTTTTTAAATCTATTCATTACTGAGAACTGCTTGAGCCTTGGCCTCACAATATCTCCTAATGGAACATTTGGAGCTTTCTTTGCATTTTGTAACCATGGATGTTCTGTATTCACAAAAGACAAGGCAAACTTCAGTTCACTTATTTCATAAAATGCAATCATGTTGCAGATACATTTTGCAGCATAGACATGCGTAAAACTCTTTCTGTAACCAAAATTCATGTCACACTGATTACCACAAACAATGCATTCCTCCAGTTTCTAGAGACTGACAACAGAAACTTTATAAATTTTCTCAATTGTTTGGCTTGGCTGGGACTCTAAATCATATAGGAATTACAGTGGCAAAGTAGCGCACTAAGGGCATGTCTCTGGTGTGCTCATTTGAATCGCTACAGTTGGACTTGGATCCCATCACAATAAAAAACCAAAGTTTATTCATGAAGATGAGATGGCTTCGAAAAGCTGATTGACTAGCCCTTTAGTGATTCCACATAGTACTAGTGGTAGTGTAGCTGAATTAACTTCACTTTAAGGCATGGTTCAGGTTCCTTTCTTCATAAGCTCAGATTTTCCATTTCAAATAAGTGTTTCTTATTCCCCTGATCCAGAAAATTTGCCTATCTACAGATGACTGCAGATAACATTCATAATAATTCTTGTAGAAACTAACTATTGCTCATACCGTAGTAATTACAAGCCCAAAACAACAGAAAACTATGGGTTTCATCTATCCAGCAAACTTACCATTTCTTCTTTTTTCAGACTTTCTGATGAATAAGAAGTTATTTAATCAAACAAACACTCTACAAAACAGTAGAAGCCAACCTACAGACGGAGTAAAGGAAACAACAAACTTGACAACAGGACCAAGCAACAGAAAAGCAAAAACCTCAATTGAAACTGGACTACCAAAACAAATTAAGCTTCAAAAAGACATTGGAGGTGCTAGTGGTTACAACTATGACTAATATTTGGAGATCTAGGTAAAGCCTCTCCATCAGCAACTTTCGTTCTAATAGCTTCCACTATCAAATAAAGCAGTTAGTCCTCTCTCTTATCCAACAATTCATGACTTCTCACAGTAAAAATGTTTTCTATGCAAAAAGGACTGATAATTTGATTTACCAGATTAATGAAATGGGAAATCCCATCCAGTGCTACTATAGAGGGTCTTGTTACTATGCTCATATGCTGTTTTTATCGATGATTTCTATCCTTTTATTTATTCCATAGTAGCTCTCAGTATTTGATGTTTGCCAATAATCCGTGAACATGATTGAAACACAATTATCTTGCAAAATCAAAATATTTCACCATGATAAAAATTTCTAAAACAAAAGGCTTGTTATTTGCTCATTAGTTAACAAAAACATCGAGTGCATAAAAAGATGACCTATTATGCACCTCTCTCTCTCTGTCTCAAATGGCAACAGGTTAAGACTCAGTGACAGATAATCCTGAAGGACTTACCAAGCACCTGTTGAGCAGTCAAGCGTTTTTTAGGATCCGGGTCCAGCATCTGCCTTACAAGGCTTTTAGCACTCTCTGAAATCTGAGGCCAGGGTTCCCTCTTGAAATCAATCACCCCCCTCAAGATTGCAAGAGCCACACCCTGTTCACTCTCTGTCACAAAGATTTCAAAAATGAAACAAATTCACAATCCCGAACAAAAATCAAAACCACCATGTCAGTGGGGAAATGAACAGATTTGAGCATATTCTGGGAATTAAATTTCAGAAATACCTGCCCAAAATGGAGGAACCCCACATAACAAAATGTAAAGAATGACTCCGGCGCTCCAAATATCAACCTCCGGTCCATAATTCCGCTTCAAAACCTCCGGTGCCATGTAGTACGGACTCCCCACAATCTCCATAAACTTCTCCCCTAAACCCACAGACAATAAAATTCAATCACAGGCTCAAAGACGAACAAAAGCCAGATAGAATTCACCAAAATTAACAAAATCCCAGAAACATACCGGGCTTGAAAAACACAGAGAGCCCAAAGTCGATGGCTTTAAGCGGCGAGTGCTCTTTCTTATTCGAAAACAAAAAGTTCTCGGGCTTCAAATCCCTGTGCATAACCCCATTGGCATGGCACATCCTCACCACCTCAGCTACAGTCCTGGCTACGTTGGCCGCAGCTCGTTCACTGTAGTGCCCTCTGGCCACAATCCTATCGAAAAGCTCACCTCCTTCACAGAGCTCCATAACCAAGTGAACGTTTTCATTGTCCTCATAAGTCGCCTTTAGCTTCACTATGTTTGGGTGCTCCGGCAAATTCGACATTATCGCAACCTCGCGCCTCACATCCTCTATATCCACCTGAACGAAGAAAATGATGATAAGCACAATTTACAGAAACGAGCAAAGGGCAAAAGCAAAACGATGTCGTTTCCTACCGCTGTTCTGAGCTTTCTTTTGGATATGGACTTGCAGGCCAGGGCTTCTTTGGTCTCGCGGTCCGTACAGAGATAAGTGATGCCGAACTCGCCCCGGCCCAATTCGCGGCCTAGTATGTACTTGTCGCCGATCCGAGTCCGGTGACTGAGCGGAATCACGTCCTTGAGTACTCGGATCGGAGCCGGCGACCGGATCGCGTCTTCGGAGAACGGGTTCGGCCGTCGCTCTCCGGTCTTCTTCTTGTTGTTCTGGCGATACGTGCTCTGGTTCTCAATGACGTCAGCTCTGACGCAAACGTTGCAGTTCCCCATATGTACAGTTGTAAAAACCTCCGCTCGGCCTTGCTCTTCAAACACACACAAGCACAAGCAGAACCTCTATGAGGCTGCTGCTATTCTGCTTGCATCAAAACGCAGCCGTTTTTGGGAGGCGCAGCCGGGTTTGTCCGATGTGGGAAAACCGAGGGAGAGGAGAGGAGAGAAGAGAGAGAGAAGGCGGGGTGGTCCGTTGAGAAAACAACTGAAAAAAATGGACCTTTTTGTAAAAAACAAAATTCTGTGAGTTTGAAACTTTGAATTACAGGGATTGGGGTGGGGGGTTAATTTCTCATAAACTTTTCGATTCAAGTTTCCTGGAATTTTGTCATTTCAGCTTAGAATGATTGTGAAAGGAGATAGGCGACTATCCGGTGTTGGAGAGAACATGAGAAAGGGGAACAGATTTTTACTGCAAAATTATAAACAGTAGATATATTTAATTACAAAGTTCACTTCACTTTTAATATTTCTAAATAGGGTAATTACTTCAAATGAGCATCATTAAGAGGATTTTCAATGATACTTTCTATTTTGGTGTTAGATATTAACAAAAATAATGGTTTAACAAGAGTTGCTTCCGTTCTATTTAAATTATTGCGTTAACTGTGCTCATAAATTAAGGCGTTACAAATTTTGTTCTTTTTTTCAGATTAATTAAATTGTTTCAAAAATTATGTGCTTTTTTTTCTTATGTTGGAGGGATCATACCCCTAATCTGGCATTTACTGGATCTCAATTTCCATTCTCCCTCACCATTCGGATTTAAATATATGTTTTCAAAACACAATAAAACTAACTAAATCATGAATTACTCTACTAAGAGGCATTACAGTCAATATTTTTTTTTTTTTTACATTGACGAGTTGTTAGAGGTTTTACTATTATAAGATCTCGAGAGGGAGCACAAGTTGAGCACAATTTTTTAACTTTTTAGTAAATTATTTAAAGAGTATATTCAAAATTATCTTATTACATTTGTATTGACAAATAGAGCATTATTTCCCATAAAACAATTAACCATCTCGTTCACTCCCTTTCGTAATATTTTTTTTTATAATTCAGTAGATAAAGCCTCTCTCGTTGATAGATATACCATTATCTTACATTGTTAAGATTATAAACAACTTAGATTATTCCAACCGAAAAAAAATTTAGTGGCTTAATGAAGAAGCCAAACCCTTCATACTTGGAACAAAGGATAAGAAATAATGACTTCAGTTTTTGTAAAGTCAACTTAATTAGGCTGGTTTTTCTTAATTAGCTACCAACCCCTCTTGGCCTCTTGCACGATTGGTCCTTTGATGAATTATTAGGAATTGTGAAGTATATTTAAGTACAAATGTAATTTTTTTATTAACGATAGAGCCATCAGAAAATCTGAACCGTTGATGCGTGGCTTTGAAAATGGGTAAAATTTTCAGAGGAGTGGATGAGTGGGTGTGATGACTAATGAGGCTTTGACTTGGTCACCAGGGACCCCTTGTTTTTGACTGTGTGTCTTGAACTAAGACTAATTAATTACACTAATTAAATACGATTAGGCCCTTCTGTTTCTTACATTTGGCGCGCGGAGACACAGCCGTATTCTATTTCCATGTAGGTTTGAATATCCACCAAAACATAAAATCAAGGTTTTTTTTTTTTTTTTTTTTACATTACAATGAACATGAAATGAAGGTTTAAAAATAAACAAATTGAATAATCTTTAAATTCATGTCACACCACATATTTTATCAAAAAAATAATAAAAACATGCCACAAACGTACGTGCTAAGAATACCTAAATATACTATCGACTTTTCTTCGTGTATGAGTTTCCTAAACATTTCACTTTTAAAAAATCATCAAATTTGTCTCAACGCCAAATGAAAGAACACACTACTTTTTTAAAGTTATTTAAAGAGGGTTAGAGGGTGATCTCTCACACTCATATTACTTAAAATGAATATGTATGATGCATCAACAATGAGTCGTGTAAATCAAGAAAATAATATAAACCAATAGAATAACAAATCTCGATACAAGTTTAACATAACAACATATGAAAAGTATATACAATATGGTCGATTGTGAATGTAATCAATGCACCGCAAAATAAACTACTCAGTTTACTTTAAACTTAAATGTATGTGACGAGTTTATTGGTTTCATCCAGAGTTCTCACACATAATTAGTCAATACTGTAAAACTATGTAAAGCTATACAGTAATCACACAAGCCAAAAACAAAACTATAACAACCACATTATTTCTAAGAATGTTGACGTAATATATATATTAGATTAGTGTTATGCTATTGCGTTATTACATGCATGTTTGAATTTTTTCCTCAATTTGGGGTTAAGTCTCTGTTCAGTCTAACATTAGGTTTGGTAATACAACCCATCATTGCCAAAGAAATTGGTGAAAAATTGAAAATGTTGTTGAATATAAACAACCTAGTATATATACACTCTCCCCAGTTGACTTTTAATGAACCTCAAACAGTAAAATGACATTTTATAATATAATTAGCTAATTACTCTAGCAATTAAAACTTCATCCATGAATTGATTAAGTAATTAATGGGGTAAATAGAAGAATAGGAGGGGCTTGGTAAAAAAGCAAGTGTGAGTGCGAGAAGTAGGTGGTGGCCGGGTGACTTGGTCAATATTACTACTATTTACAAGTCTTTTGAATGCCGACGGAAATGGAAAATTTAAGATTCGATAATTAAAGTCAACAGAATGATTGACATTCACATCTTCTTTTTCTAAAAGCTTATCTACTGTTTAATATATGATATCATCGACATCAATGTTGGTTCTCCTTCGTCCCAAACAAACCCTAGCTTTTCCTTTACCTCATAGTAAATTAACAGGAAAAAGTTGAAAGTAGTCGAGTAATTAAACAAGTGCTTAATTTACTTTTTCTCCCCTCAAACAAACCCTAATCCTTTTCCCTATGTGTTTCGTTTAGGGTTAATTATGTATTCGTGCATGTTTATTGTATTCGATGAGAAACTCGAGTGCACATATTGAATGTAAATTTTTAAAATGCATGTCGTCGTCTTAAACATATATCAATCGCATAATTAATATTAATCATCACAAGATATTATTTATTTAGATGTCATATCAACACGTACGTACGTATATATTGCTTGAATTATCCAACAACAAATTAAAGAAGAGGTTATTATCAATTTAGGTGTCGTATTAATGAATTAATCTGGACTTGAATCCAATTGTAGCTATCTAGGTCATTTATCTAAGTTAGTTAGGAAAGGGAGAGTTGGGTCGACATGCATGGTTCCCATCCCTAAGTTTCCTGTGATGTTGATCACTGACTATTTAAGCTACAAAACCAACGGTACATGCAGTGTCTTATCGACTCGTGCTTTCACATTTGTAGTCAAGCTTCTACAATTCTATCTGAATGAACCTCTCTACTATGTATCTAAGCTACCCCATGGTTTCCTTGATTTGGAATTAATATTTATGTACGTATTTTTATTTTTATTTTTATTTTTATAGATATATACACACACACATGTATCTTTAAGTCGCGCGTGGTCCATATATTAATTGGATATGACTCCTGAACAAATTGATCTAAGAGCATCAGCAATGGGGACTCATTTTTTGGACCCAAATATGGGTCCAAATTGGCCGTAATCCAAATTTGAGTCCATCGGAATAGTGGATAAAAGGACTTACTTTTTTGGGTGCCACAGTGGTACAAGACTCATTTTTGGATTCATATTTTTGGACTTATATTTTTGGACTCAAATTTGGGTCCCAAATTTGAGTCATCTCCACTGTGGCATATAGATATTGGACCCAAAAACCCCACTTGTTCTCTCTCATTGATGAATCATCAATTTCTCTCTCCAAAATCCTCTCAAATTAGTTGCACATGGGGGGACCTACAATTATAGGTCCAAAATTTTTGAGTCCAAACTTGACCTATATTTGGGTCCAACATTTGGGTCTCCGGCAACTATAGGTCCTACTCCTCCGATCCACTGTGGGTATTTTTGGACCCAAATATAGGTTTTGGACCCAAATTTGGGTCCCCATTGTGGATGCTCTAAGGCTAAGTATAGTATTTTCTACGACTTGCATATTCTCCAGCTAGTACAAGCTTTTCTAGCTCGCAACAAATGAAAGCTACAATTAATATTGCATGAGTATGTAACGTACTACACGTGTTTATTACGGCATATTCACTTACATAAAATAAATATAAGATGAATGAGAATAAACTCCTTAAAGTATCGGAGTTTAAATATCTACTCCTATCATATAATATTCGAATTCATGAATGAATGAAAGAATTTAGCTACTTTTGGTAACTTTTTAATGTGAACTCCATTTGCATTCCGATTCACTTTGTGGTAGTAAATGAAAGATAGAGAAATCATGTATTGGAATTATTTTTCTTAATTACTTTGATACCGGCCATTCCGGGTTAGTAAAAACGTAATGCTTAGTACATATTAGTGAGATTAATTACCTTAATTACGAGTTGTGAGACGCGCGCCCAAGTATTAGCTTTACGTACTAAAAGTTAACTGATGGATCAATGCATGTTAAATTAATATGTACCAAACTTGTGGAAAACCTGTTACAGCAAGTACTTTTCTTTTACTACAAGCAAGCTATATTTAAATGTAATTAATATTTATACACACACAAAATACCATTGATCAACGTACCTCTTAAGTTAAACCATAAATCTCAAGTAATAATAGGGACCCCATATGATTTGGTTAGAGATCGAGAAAGAGCTAGCTGCTAGGTATTGGTAACCCTAGCCTTTTGAAATGAAAAGGGCTGGAAAAGTTGATAATGTAATGTGTAGTAGGCGTGAGAGGTGAGCTGTACGTGAAGGAAGGAACACATTCCGATCCTCATATATATATATATATATATAGTTTTTTGTTGAAGCTCCCTAAAAAGTATATATATAAATCGATGATCACCAAACATCATGATGGTCTAAACATGCATGCATGGCCTGGCCTTTCTCCTTTCTCCTTTCTCCTTTTTAATTCACTTTTGGATAAAGAACTGGCCTACTCATCATACTGTTCGATATTAATTCATGCATGCCAGTCTATAAAGTTCATCTTTCGTCTATATATATATATATTACTGTATATATTTATATATAAGCTCTTGCTAGATAGCCAGCCTCACTCATCGATCTAATCCATTTGCTAATTCCTTCTCTCCCTTTCATCGATCATTAAAACTCCACGTAAAATAGGGTTCCGAATAAGTAAAAGAACTACTATATATGGCCGGGATTCATATCTGAGTCACTTGTTAAAAAATCTACCCATAACCAAATAGAAATGTGATTACTGATCCTGCTGTTGCTAGTTTAGCTATCTCCTTAATTGGACTTGTTCTATCCGTTTTGCACACTCCTCGTTGCTGCGAGCAACACTTGAATCATGATGCAGTTGGCGTCGCTAGGCCTCATGTAAATCGCAATCTTTCCTCTCCATTTCATCAAAACAAACATACAAATTATTTAAAAACATAATGATTCACGTACTATTTATTGACCCATTAGACATCAAACCCAATATAGGGCTATAGGCCTAGTTGGTCAAATAG
Organism: Rubus parviflorus; assembly: GCA_029955375.1. Taxonomy (NCBI): domain Eukaryota; kingdom Viridiplantae; phylum Streptophyta; class Magnoliopsida; order Rosales; family Rosaceae; genus Rubus; species Rubus parviflorus. Next base: position 12,097,709 of record JARGGL010000009.1, read on the forward strand.
TAGTTCTCTCCACGACTGTGGATGAGTTCTCAAGTTTAAATTCATCATTTCTAAAGATAAAGATAAAGAAAAATAAAAAATCAAACCCATACATATATATGAGTCATATGACCATATTTCGTATCATGGTTAACGATATTGGATGCCAAAGAATGAAGGGGGTATAGGATAAGTGGATAACGGCCCAAAATTTCTCCCTAGTTCATCTATAGCCCAACAAGCATAGTCTCAAATCTTTTTTTTTTTTGGTCAAAGTACATGCATAGTCTCAATGTAGCTAAGGGTTTCTGCATATGCCCACAGGTTCGCAACGTTTGTTTTAGTCGTGGATGTAGAACGAAACAAAGAGTTGAATTTCATTAAACTAGGGAAATATTATTACTAAATGACTATAGAGAGCCTTACACAATTCTAGTTGACTATAAAGTCTTATACCCTTTTTTTTTGACACTATAGTATTTATTTTGACTATAAAGGTTATATGGGTCGCGAACCGGGTCGCGCGCGGGTCGACGGGTCATGACCCGGGTCGGACTTATTTTTATTTTTTCTGGTCTTCTCATCTCATCTTCTCTCTCCCTTTTTTCTCGTCTCTCGCTTAAGAGACGCTTTCCTCAGCCGTCTGGATCTTGCCAATTTGGGGCGGATTTGTTCCGATCTGATGAGTGGTTGGGGTTGCGTCGACTGTGGCTTGCAGATCTTGTGTGATCGGAGGAAGGGGGTGGATGGCCGGCGTGGTGTTTTGGATTCAATGGGTCTTGCTGCGGTTGATGGGTCGGCATGTCTGTGGTTCTGCTGGTCATTTGGTCTTCAATGTCAGGCCGTAGAAGATAGCATAAGTCCTTCTTTTTCAATTGTCAACCGTGGATTCTTCTCTAGCTAGATTGGATATTTGGGGCTATTGATTGAATTGCAGACGCTGTAAGCTAATTATCAGTTTAAACGTTGAACCTAAATGTTATTGTCTTTCTCATATCAAATCAAAAGCTACTCACTTGATCGGTCAAGGTCATGAACATATATATCTTGTCTGTAATTTATATTAATTCTATCTAGAACGACTTTGTTCTTTATTAAGGGAGCTGTATTTTATTTGGGTTGGGTACTATCAATATCAGATAGACTAAATTATGATACTGTTAGTCTGTTACCATTATCCATATTCTATCAATTGTCTTGTTCATTAAAGTTTCATTGTGACCCTTAATAACAAATTTGGTTTTGTGGTACGTACGTGTTGCTTTCAATAATCATTTTGGATCTTTGGTATATGAACAAGAAATGTTACTATGCATACTGTTAATTAGTATAGTAATAAAGTGTTTGGCCTAGCTAGTTTGGGAAGATAATTGAATTTTTCGGCCAAAGTGGTTTGTTTAATTGTTTTTCTAATTCAAAGTCTAAGAAATATAAGTTTGTAATGACGATTGGAAATGTGTAGTAGAAACTATTTCAATTCTGTAGTGAAAGCTCATTCAAGTGTGTAATGACAACGTTTTTGAATTGAAAATGTGTAGTGACAACTCTTTCAATTTTGTAGTAGCAACCTCTTTGAATAGAAAATGTGTAGTGGAAGTTTTTTTGATTTTGTAGTAGCAGCCTCTTTGAATTGAGAATTTGTAGTGGAAGCTGTTTCATTGTGTAATGGAATCTCTTCAAGTGTGTAGTGGAAGTTGTTTCAATTTTGTAGTAAAAGCTCTTTGATTGTGTAGTGGAAGTTGCTTCAATTTTGTAGTAGAAGCTGTTTGATTGTGTAATGGAAGTTGTTTCAATTGTGTAGTGGAAGCTCTTCGATTGTTTTGTGGAAGATTTTTCGATTGTGTAGTGGAAGCTCTTCAATTATGTAGTGGAAGCTGTTCAACTTTGTAGTTGAAGCTATTTCAATTTTGTAGTAGAAGCTCTTCAATTATGTAGTGGAAACTGTTTTAATTTTGTAGTGAAAACTCTTTCAATTGTGTAGTGGAAACTCTTTCAATTGTGTAGTGGAAGCTATTTTAATTGTGTAGTGGAAACTATTTTAATTGTGTATTGAAAATTGTTTTAATTGTGTAGTAGAAGCTCTTCAATTGTATAGTGGAAGCTCTTTCAATTTTGTAGTGGAAGCTATTTCGATTGTTTTGTGGAAGCTATTTCAATTGTGTAGTAGAAGTTCTTCAATTATGTAGTGGAAGCTGTTCAATTTTGTAGTGAAAGCTGTTTCAATTTTGTAGTAGAAGCTCTTCAATTATGTAGTGGAAGCAGTTTTAATTTTGTAGCGAAAACTCTTTCAATTGTGTAGTGAAAGCTCTTTCAATTGTGTAGTGAAAGCTCTTTCAAATTGTGTAGTGGAAGTTGTTTTAATTGTGTAGTGGAAGCTCTTTAATTGTATAGTGGAAGCTCTTTCAATTTTGTAGTGGAAGCTATTCGAAAAAAAAAAATTGTAGTGGAAGCTGGGCGGAAAAAAAAATGTAGTGGAAGCTGGGCGGAAAAAAAAATGTAGTGGAAGCTGGGCGGAAAAAAAATGTAATGGAAGCTGGGCGGAAAAAAAAAATGTAGTGGAAGCTGGGCGGAAAAAAAATGTAGTGGAAGCTGAGCGGAAAAAAAAATGTAGTGGAAGCTGGGCGGAAAAAAAAAATTGTAGTGGAAGCTGGGCGAAAAAAAAAAATAATAATTTCGACCCGCGGGTCGCAAACCGGGTCGCGAACCGGGTTGCGAGCTGGGTCATGGGTATTTTATAGTCCGTGACATATAAGGCCCAGACAACATTACAATTGACTATAAAGTCTAATAATTTCACAAGTTGACAATAAAGGCCCAAACATCCTTAAAAAAACAAAATACCCATGACCCAGCTCGCAACCCGGTTCGCGACCCGGTTTGCGACCCGCGGGTCGAAATTATTATTTTTTTTTTTCGCCCAGCTTCCACTACAATTTTTTTTTTCCGCCCAGCTTCCACTACATTTTTTTTTCCGCTCAGCTTCCACTACATTTTTTTTCCGCCCAGCTTCCACTACATTTTTTTTTTCCGCCCAGCTTCCATTACATTTTTTTTCCGCCCAGCTTCCACTACATTTTTTTTTCCGCCCAGCTTCCACTACATTTTTTTTTCCGCCCAGCTTCCACTACAATTTTTTTTTTTCGAATAGCTTCCACTACAAAATTGAAAGAGCTTCCACTATACAATTAAAGAGCTTCCACTACACAATTAAAACAACTTCCACTACACAATTTGAAAGAGCTTTCACTACACAATTGAAAGAGCTTTCACTACACAATTGAAAGAGTTTTCGCTACAAAATTAAAACTGCTTCCACTACATAATTGAAGAGCTTCTACTACAAAATTGAAACAGCTTTCACTACAAAATTGAACAGCTTCCACTACATAATTGAAGAACTTCTACTACACAATTGAAATAGCTTCCACAAAACAATCGAAATAGCTTCCACTACAAAATTGAAAGAGCTTCCACTATACAATTGAAGAGCTTCTACTACACAATTAAAACAATTTTCAATACACAATTAAAATAGTTTCCACTACACAATTAAAATAGCTTCCACTACACAATTGAAAGAGTTTCCACTACACAATTGAAAGAGTTTTCACTACAAAATTAAAACAGTTTCCACTACATAATTGAAGAGCTTCTACTACAAAATTGAAATAGCTTCAACTACAAAGTTGAACAGCTTCCACTACATAATTGAAGAGCTTCCACTACACAATCGAAAAATCTTCCACAAAACAATCGAAGAGCTTCCACTACACAATTGAAACAACTTCCATTACACAATCAAACAGCTTCTACTACAAAATTGAAGCAACTTCCACTACACAATCAAAGAGCTTTTACTACAAAATTGAAACAACTTCCACTACACACTTGAAGAGATTCCATTACACAATGAAACAGCTTCCACTACAAATTCTCAATTCAAAGAGGCTGCTACTACAAAATCAAAAAAACTTCCACTACACATTTTCTATTCAAAGAGGTTGCTACTACAAAATTGAAAGAGTTGTCACTACACATTTTCAATTCAAAAACGTTGTCATTACACACTTGAATGAGCTTTCACTACAGAATTGAAATAGTTTCTACTACACATTTCCAATCGTCATTACAAACTTATATTTCTTAGACTTTGAATTAGAAAAACAATTAAACAAACCACTTTGGCCGAAAAATTCAATTATCTTCCCAAACTAGCTAGGCCAAACACTTTATTACTATACTAATTAACAGTATGCATAGTAACATTTCTTGTTCATATACCAAAGATCCAAAATGATTATTGAAAGCAACACGTACGTACCACAAAACCAAATTTGTTATTAAGGGTCACAATGAAACTTTAATGAACAAGACAATTGATAGAATATGGATAATGGTAACAGACTAACAGTATCATAATTTAGTCTATCTGATATTGATAGTACCCAACCCAAATAAAATACAGCTCCCTTAATAAAGAACAAAGTCGTTCTAGATAGAATTAATATAAATTACAGACAAGATATATATGTTCATGACCTTGACCGATCAAGTGAGTAGCTTTTGATTTGATATGAGAAAGACAATAACATTTAGGTTCAACGTTTAAACTGATAATTAGCTTACAGCGTCTGCAATTCAATCAATAGCCCCAAATATCCAATCTAGCTAGAGAAGAATCCACGGTTGACAATTGAAAAAGAAGGACTTATGCTATCTTCTACGGCCTGACATTGAAGACCAAATGACCAGCAGAACCACAGACATGCCGACCCATCAACCGCAGCAAGACCCATTGAATCCAAAACACCACGCCGGCCATCCACCCCCTTCCTCCGATCACACAAGATCTGCAAGCCACAGTCGACGCAACCCCAACCACTCATCAGATCGGAACAAATCCGCCCCAAATTGGCAAGATCCAGACGGCTGAGGAAAGCGTCTCTTAAGCGAGAGACGAGAAAAAAGGGAGAGAGAAGATGAGATGAGAAGACCAGAAAAAATAAAAATAAGTCCGACCCGGGTCATGACCCGTCGACCCGCGCGCGACCCGGTTCGCGACCCATATAACCTTTATAGTCAAAATAAATACTATAGTGTCAAAAAAAAAGGGTATAAGACTTTATAGTCAACTAGAATTGTGTAAGGCTCTCTATAGTCATTTAGTATTTTTTTAAGGATGTTTGGGCCTTTATTGTCAACTTGTGAAATTATTAGACTTTATAGTCAATTGTAATGTTGTCTGGGCCTTATATGTCACGGACTAAAATATTATCCATCTTATTAGACGCCCTCAAAATTAATAAACAGAAAATGAAAACTTGAGGAAGACCCTTCCTTATGGTTCTGTTTTGACCCATGATTTACGACGATTTTTGGCTTGAGCAACAAGCCAGGCCTATGTATATATTTGACTATTATTAAAAAAAACAGCAACAAGGAAACTCTGAATTGTCAATCAGTGTCGTCTTAGAGCAACTCCAACCGAGCTGCCAAATGCCAGGTGGAGTTGCAACGGTAACTTTTGACCAAAATTCTCATCTCCAACCGAGGTGCTATTGCCACGTGGTTGACATATTCTCCTTGGTGATGTCAAATTTGGCATCTCAAAAAGGTAGGTGTCAAATGTTTTTTTATCATTTTTTCTCTTTCTGCCGTCTGTTACTCCAATCTCTTTCTTCCTTCTCTCACCAAAACAATATAAAAAGAATTGAATGTATTAAAATAATACTCCAATTTGACACTCCGGTTGGAGCTTGCATGAGTCAAAATGGCATATTGCCACATCAGGTGTCAAATTTGAATTTGACAATTTTGTTTGGCACTTCGGGTGGAGATGCTCTTAGGGGGTATGTCTCCGTCCACGTAGACAGCTTGCAGGTGCAATACTACACTGCAGCTTCTGCATCACCTTTCCACTTACATTTGCTCTTTCACTACCGTCCGATCAGGCGACTTTTTGCAATGGTTACACGTGGAGGGTGGAGACTTTTTTAATTTTTGATCGAGTAATAATTATGAAGATTTGATTTTCACCAAAAAAAAAAAAAACACAAATGCCCATGATCATGATGATTATATGTGAAATGACGTAAAATATTGTTACCAACTTTGATCGATCCTATCTTGAGCTTATCTAAAGGCAAACAAATCGGGGATCAATTTTTTAATTTTTTTGGCTATTGGGATGATCATAGGCAACATACAAAAAAATTAACTCAAAATTAGAAATAAATTTGGACTAGCCTTCATATTTTTGGTGATCAATGTAAATCTTCATAATTTCAGCTTTCAAAATTTGGATTAGAAACATATTTGTTTCTTTTTTTAAACATACTCACAAAATTTTTGGCTATTCATCATCATAGGATCTACTACATCCAACGAGTTGTAGAATAATATGTAAAAATATGAAAATACCATAGATTATTATTTTTTTATATTGGATAAAATATTTTCTGGTTAAAAAAAAAAGTCGTTCATATGTATGAAGGGTACATGTTCACAGAGCCGCAGCGAATCGTTCCAAAATATCGAAGTGTTTGTGATTCTGAAGTGAACACACCGGAAGCACTGTAGCGAGGGTTTTGTTTAGGTCACGTGGGAACCGCGAAGGTGCGGACACGTGTCAAGAACAGTGACAGTGCACGTAGGAAATTTGTAAAGTAGGGCGAAAGAAAGAACAAAAACAGCTGATTTTCAATTTCAAGGCAGCAGCAGCAGCAGCCTCCTCCTCTCTTCTCCCTACTTGGTTGGAAACAACACAAAAAGAAAGGTCGAGTCTTTGACGGCAGAGAGAGCAGAGCCGCCGCCCTCCTCTCTCTACCATCCTCTTCACTGTGGACAGACCCAGAAGCCCATTGAGGCCCATTCGCCATTTTTAAGGTACCCCTCTTCCTCTTTCTCTCTCAGCTTTTTTTTCCAGCCATTTTGTTGACTGGGTATCAAGTATTTTGCTTTAGGAGAACTATTTGTTTTTTTTTGTTTTGTTTTGTGTGAATACTGAATAGTAAGTGGTGTTGCTTTGTATTAGGGTGATTGCGAACATAGGTCTGTTTAAGAGCTCTTACATGTGTTGAAAGATTGCTTCTTTTTTTTTGGTTCATATGTAGTTCGTTTTGGTTAGCAGGAAGTGTGTCTTTGTAGGACTTAAATTGAAAGTTTTTGATCTGATTATGTAAAAACCTGAATTTCTATGGATGTTATATGCTTCTCAGTGTCAAATGAAACTATTAGTTCCCAACTTAATGCTACTTGAAGAACAAAAAAAAGAAAGGAGGATTAAACTAAACACAATTCTTGGTTTTGTATCTGCAAGAAATTGTTACAACATTCAGATGTATCGGATTTGGAATAATAGACTACAAAGTAATCCCATATAATGTCTTTCTTCCAGTTGTTTTTTTTTAAGATTTCATTACTATTCAGCTACAAATTATAAGGTGGTGGTTCCGAGAGGTCCTGCGAATCAATGATACCATAATCACGAATCTGAATATGTGAGTGAGTCATTTACCAATGCTGGAGCATTGTTTGGGATTACTAAAGACCTTGAGGATTTCAACACTGTTTACCAATACGATAATGCTTGTCTGAGGAGTTCCTTTATCTTGAGAGGAATAGTCTGGGTTTTAATGGCTTGGATAATCTATATACTATTTCATGCAACTTTAATTTGATAACTTGTGTCTGAGGCGATGCACATCACTAATCTGTTTGATAAATAAAAAGCTAGAACTACCTTGTAGCTGACTGCCTGTGACTTGCATTTTTCTTTCTTTAGATGTTTGAAATGTTCCTGTGTTGATATACTATACACGTTGCTTATTCATTACTCATTGCTTTTGTGCAGGTGATACCATGGCACAAAATTTGTTGCGAGCAAAGCATATAGGTAACCTCTCAAGTAGTGCTAGGTCATTTTTTCTTAGCGGGTCACGATGTAGTGCAACAGAGGGAAATTCATGCACTTGCTCTGAAGATGAAAACTGTGTTCCACAAAGGCAGCAAGCAAGAAATAGAGGTCTTCTTGCCCAAAATCCATCAAGCACGGTATCCAAACCTTCAGCAAGGGTAGGAATCTTAATTTCGGGAGATGCAGCAAAAGTGGCAGATTCTCGTAAATCTGAGAGTGTTGACCACACAAGTTCTATGAAACAGGTTGCAACTGCCCCAATACCTTTTGTGAAATCAGATACTGTAAGTTATGCTAGCAATGTTGATGCCGTTCAGAAGGATGTAAATTCATCACCTCTTGCTGCAGAGCAATTTGTTAAGGCTGGTGTTGCAGCTGTCAATTTTCTCTCTGATATAGTGAGTTATAAGATTCCTTTATCTGATGGGATGGGAATGCTTAATTTGCCAAAAAACTCTATGGTTCGTCCCACTGTGGGAGTCTCCAGTGTCAAATCATCAAATGTGAAACAGATAAAAAGTGAGCATTTCACTAATGTTCATCCAAAACCATCTACTGAGATAGGAGCTGCATCAGAGCGTACGAATGGTCATCAGGGTTTAAAGGGAAATGGTAATAAATCCAGTTCTGTTAGAGGTCTAAATCATGTTCCATATACCAGGACAGAGAACTCAGCAGTAGCTCACAGTGTTCAGACTTCAGAAACTCGTGATAAAAAGGCTTTTCCACGGAAATCAAAAGCTCAGTCAAACCACTTTGTTCCAGATTTCAGCTCCAATGTACAGATTCCAGATGCAGAGACTATGAGGTGTGGCCCTAAAGGTTTCAATAAACCTGTAAGAGAGATGAAAATGCCAACAGGTATTGCTCCATTCAACAGGCAGTTTGCGCACAACGGAAATGTTGTTCAAAATGTTTCTCACATACTGCAACAACTTAAATGGGGCCCTTCTGCAGAGGCTGCTCTTGGAAATCTCAACTGTTCAATGGACGCATATCAAGCAAACCAAATTTTGAAGCAACTTCAAGATCATTCTGTTGCTCTGGGCTTTTTTTATTGGTTAAAACGACAAGCAGGATTCAGGCATGATGGGCACACTTACACCACCATGGTTGGCATCCTTGGTCGTGCGAGGCAGTTTGGCGCCATCAACAAATTGCTTAATCAGATGGTGAATGAAGGATGTCAACCAAATGTTGTGACATATAACCGTCTGATTCATAGCTATGGTCGCGCAAACTATTTGAAAGATGCAATGAGCGTGTTCAGTCAAATGCAAGAAGCAGGGTGTGAACCTGACCGCGTCACCTACTGTACACTAATCGACATCCATGCAAAATCTGGGTTTCTTGATGTCGCCCTTCGACTGTACGACAGGATGCAAGAGGCTGGTCTTTCTCCTGACACATTCACTTACAGTGTTATGATCAACTGCCTCGGGAAAGCTGGTCATTTAGCTGCCGCTCACCGGCTTTTCTGTGAGATGGTGGATCATGGTTGTGTTCCCAATCTGGTCACCTATAATATCATGATAGCTTTGCAGGCCAAGGCAAGGAACTATGAGACTGCTTTAAAGCTCTACCGTGACATGCAAGGTGCTGGATTTCAGCCAGATAAAGTGACTTATAGCATAGTAATGGAGGTGCTTGGCCACTGTGGGTATCTTGAGGAGGCAGAAGCACTTTTTGGTGAAATGAAACGGAAGAACTGGGTACCCGATGAACCTGTTTATGGCCTTTTAGTAGATTTGTGGGGCAAGGCTGGTAATGTGCAAAAAGCCTGGGATTGGTATCAAGCAATGCTCCATGCTGGTTTACGTCCTAATGTGCCTACTTGCAATTCTCTGCTCAGTGCGTTTCTTAGGGTTCACCGTCTGTCTGATGCCTATAACTTGTTGCAGAGCATGGTGGGCTTAGGTCTGAACCCTTCTTTGCAAACATATACCTTGCTTCTCAGTTGTTGCACAGAAGCACGATCACCATATGACATGGAATTTTGTTGTGAGCTCATGGCAGTCACACGCCATCCTGCACATACATTCCTACTGTCTATGCCATCGGCAGGACCTGATGGTGAGAACGTTCGAGAACACATGAGTAGGTTCTTGGATCTGATGCATAGTGAGGACAGAGAGAGCAAGAGGGGGCTTGTAGATGCAGTAGTGGATTTCCTTCATAAATCCGGGCTGAAGGAGGAGGCTGGTTCAGTCTGGGAGGTGGCTGCACAGAAGAATGTTTATCCAGACGCCGTCAAAGAGAAAGGCTCATGTTATTGGCTTATAAACCTACATGTTATGTCTGACGGTACTGCTGTGACAGCACTATCAAGGACACTTGCTTGGTTTCGCCAACAAATGCTAATATCCGGGGTTTGTCCAAACCGGATTGATATTGTGACGGGATGGGGACGGCGGAGTAAGGTTACAGGAACTTCTATGGTGAGGCATGCAGTGCAGGAATTGCTGCACATTTTTAGCTTCCCATTCTTCACTGAGAATGGGAATTCTGGGTGCTTTGTAGGATGTGGGGAGTCTCTTAATAGATGGTTGCTCGAATCTTATGTGGAGCGGATGCATTTATTATAGGCAGTTACGCTTCCTTTCTGTCATCAGCGCCGATTTTTTGTTCTTCCTTTTTGGTAGGAAGATGATGATTAGCAGGCTTAGTCGATTAATGTTTTATGCATGAGAGTATGACTATGTATTTAAGTTGTTCTTATGTGCAGCTTTAAGTAGAGTAATAAATTTCAATTTTCACCAGTGATGTATACTTGGTCTTGATTTTGTTCATGCATGTATTCAAGCTTTGAGGATATGCAGAGCACCAGAAATGAGCAGGTTTGATATGACACTAAGCTACAAGATGTGGGTTTTTGCCCAACTTTGAAGTGTGTAGGTAGGTAGTTGAGGTTGACCTTTATGTTGGTGTGTGGCTGACTCATGCGGTCATGCCATGAAAAAAAGAATTGTTGTGGTTGAATCTTGAATTGTTGATGACCTCAGGAGTCTCTTAAACTTTGTTGTTGTAGTAGGTGCATGGTTTTCATTAACTAAATGAAGAAAACTGAAAAATTAATTGATCTTTGTGACATTTTAGGGCATTACTTCAGCTGGTTGCTGCTCTCTGTTCTACTCTGCTTGCTTTGCATTTAAGCCCAATTTTTGTCAAAGGCTCTGATTACCGCCATTTTAATTCTTTATTTTTATTTTTTTCAGTTGTTATGTTACTTATGTATGCATCGTCACAACCAGGAATGTTTTCAATTATAATTTATAACCTTTACTTGAGGAGATTGAGATCAGTCCTGTAGGTTTACTCGATTTTTTTAATACTTCAGGTAATTTTTTTTTTTTTTTTTTGTCAAATACTTCAGGTAACTTGGTCTATCCGTCTATGCTTAATCGCTATATAGACTATTATTGTTTTTTTTTTTCTTTTGTCATATCCTAAAATATTTGACCACATTCATCTCCTTTACCTTTGCCTTCCCCTATTAGATGTATAGGATTTATATGGTGCTTAACTGCTTATGTAGTTATGTCTAAATCAATAGGAAGCGTTACATAAAATTAGAGTAACTCCCTGACTGCAGTTTACTCCCTAAAATTAGAGTATCATTCCCCAATTTTTGGTTTTACTGCAGTACCAATTTTGACATACAATACTATCCGAAGATGTTGGATAACAAATCATCTTTAAAGCCTCACAACATGCCACTCTAATGCCCTCGAGGCAGGCCTCAAGAAACGAGCAAAGCAAACACCGCCTCATGTCGTTTGGGACCTTAATCACAAGTGATAAATAAAGATAACACAATACATTCTTTCGATTTTTTAAGAAAACTTCCAAAATGTCATAAAATAAGATTTTAAATTTTATGTCTTGGATGTGACCAAATTAAAATTTTACGTGCCGAACCAACGGACAATGCAGCTTGGCCTTCTAAATGTCTTATTTGTCGAAGTCGAAGATGCTCAGTTGCTCACAACCCTTGCAAAGAACAAACAATATTACTTAAAAAGGCACGTAGTGTATGCTTAGTTTCTTCGACTTCGACAAATAAGACTTTTAGAAGGCCAAGCTGCATTTGTCTAAAGTATACAACGGACAATACTTAAAGTCTTATTTGTCGAACTGAGCTATGGGCAATGCAACTTGGACAATACATTCTTTTGGGGTTTGTAGAACTCGATGATGCTCAGTTGCTCACAGCCCTTGCAAAGAACAAACACATACTTACCCCAAAACACCATGAGAAAGAACCAATCGGCAATCACCAACGCCGTTTGCAGTGGATGTGGTAGTTAGGTTAAGATGGGGTGTTCTCATCATTTCGTTTTGGAGTAAAAAGTTTATTTTGTCGAGTCTATAATTTTAATATTAAATACTTAAAAAGAAAGATAATAAAATAACGTTTAAATGACGTAATGTTAACAAATATAAAATGAAAATTAAAATGATGAGTAGAAGATTCGAATCTACTTTTGCCATAACGTAAATAAACGATGTTTTAAAAGCAACAATCATAATTAGTAGTTTAGTACAAAACTTTAAGAATTCAAGTGGAACATTTTTTTCTTCTTCTTTTCTAACACTTGGAAGGTATCTAATTTTATTTTTATTTTTTTTTATGAATGAAAAGAGAAAAAAAAAAAGGAGGAAAAATGAGAGAGATTGCCTTACCCTACACTCTCCTCACTAAATAAAAAAAATACGAACCCAGATTTTATATATATACCTTAATCTTCGGTTTTGTTAATTAGCTTTTGTTCTTGAAGTCTCTCTACCCTTCCATGGGCACTACTCCGAGTAGTAGGTAGTGTCTCTCTCTGCATTTCTCTCTCCTCGATCACACCGCCGATCGTGTGAAATTCCAACTGTAGCCCCATCAGCTTCTCCCCCAAAATTCATACCAGTAAGTGCTCCTCTTCTTCTCTCTCTCTAAAACTATAGATATACATACATACATACATACAGATAATAATATATAAGGATAAATATATGCATGTGACTTGGATTTGTATAGAGTTAAAAAAATGGGGCATAAGAAGCGAAACGCTGCTCCGCGTTCCAAACAGTCGCCGGCGGCGGTTTCGCCCATAGTCGATGTGGGAGATGCCGTCGTTTTGGCCCAACCTGATGCTGCTCCTCTCACTTTGGCTGAGGCGGAGTCCAATAGCCCCAACCTGTTAGTCCTGAATAAGATCGAATCCTCGCCGTCGATCGAATCGGGTGCTGTTGATTCAGAGTCTTACTCCGCCGCGAAGGTCGAATGCGAGCGGGCGCTGACGGCTCTGCGCCGAGGGAACCACACCAAGGCTCTGCGGCTCATGAAGGAGTCGTGCCAGCGGCACGAGAATTCGGCTCACTCGGCTTTGATTCACCGAGTTCAGGGCACTGTGTGCGTCAAGGTTGCCTCGATTATTGATGACCCCAATGCGAAGCAGCGGCATTTGAGGAACGCGACGGAGTCGGCGCGGAGAGCGGTGGAGCTGTCGCCGTACTCAGTCGAGTTCGCGCATTTCTACGCTAATTTGCTTTACGAGGTAGCCAACGATGGCAAAGAGTATGAAGAAGTGGTCGCCGAGTGCGAGCGAGCGCTGGCGATTGAGAAGCCTATTGATCCCGCAAGAGAGAGCTTGCAGGAGGAGAGCCAGCAGAAGCTACCCACTGCCGAAGCTCGAATTGGCCACGTGCAGAATGAGCTCAGGCAACTGATTCAGAAGTCAAATATCGCCTCAATTTCGACATGGATGAAGAATTTGGGCAATGGAGAAGAGAAGTTTCGTTTAATTCCAATTCGGAGGGTCACAGAGGACCCAATGGAGGTGAGGCTGGTTCAAACTAGGCGGCCAAATGAGATTAAAAAGGCAACTAAGACGCCAGAAGAGAGACGGAAAGAGATTGAAGTACGTGTAGCGGCTGCCAGGCTTCTGCAGCAAAAATCTGAGGTACCTCAGTTGAACAATGAGGGTGAGAAGAGTGATAGGGGATTGGATTCGTCTTCAGGGTCTGGTCAGAGAGGTAGTGAGCGAAGAAAGTATGGGGGTCTGAGGAAAAACGGGTCCTCATCGGAGAGGAAGGACTGGGTTAGGTCGTATTGGAAATCGATGAGTGTTGATATGAAGAAAGAGTTACTTAGGATTAGAGTTAGTGATCTTAAGGCCAAGTTTAGCTCGTCCAAGGATGGTTTAGCAAATGAGGTTTTATCAGAAGCACTGGCATTTGCAGAGAGTAGTAGGAGTTGGAACTTCTGGGTTTGTTGTAGATGTAATGAGAAATTCGTGGATTCTGAGTCACATATGCACCATGTTGTGAATGAACATATGGGGAATCTTATGCCGAAAATGCAGTCAGTTTTGCCTCCAAATGTTGACAATGAATGGATCGAGATGCTTCTTACTTGTTCTTGGAAACCGCTGGATGTGTCGGCTGCTATTAGAATGCTTAGAGATCAAAGAAAATGCAAGGACTCTGAGTTTGTTGAGGATTTCTACTCTGGAATTCACACCAAGGAGTGTGAGGATTGTTTCAAAGATGCATGGGATTCTTCGCCCGAGAAGGAAATTCTTGGGGATGGTCCTAGTGATTGTACTGTTGATGGCAATAACCCTGAGAAAGTTCCCCATGTTGAGTGTACAGAATGTGATGAGGACAATGGGTCTATTGCTTATTCTTCTCTACCTGATGGTTGGCCGATATCTGATGACCCTGAGCGCATGAAGCTTCTTGAAAGAATTCATGCCTTATTTGAGGTGCTTATCAGGCATAAATATCTTGCTGCAACCCATCTTAACAGGGTTATACAATTTACAATTGATGAGCTACAGGCTTCTGGTTCTGAGCTTCTTAACCATGGCGTGGAGCAAACACCTATGTGCATTTGCTTTCTAGGAGCTACACAGCTTAGGAAAATCCTCAAATTCTTGCAGGATCTGTCCCATGCTTGTGGTTTAGGTAGATATTCTGAGAAAAGTAGCAGTGCTATGGATGATGGAAATAACACGAATCAGGGTGTAGAGATGATTAAAGAGAGGATTGTTCTCAATGGAGACGCATCCTGCCTCCTTTTGGATACATCTGATTCTACATGTAGTGCTGGTCATGATACCCTTACTGATGGAACTGGGCTTCTTCCTGATTCCGATGCTCTGCTATCCTGGATATTTGCAGGCCCATCCAGTGCTGAACAGTTGACGTCATGGATGAATACAAAAGAAGAGAAAACACAACAAGGGATGGAAATTCTCCAGATGCTTGAAAAGGAATTTTACCACCTGCAGAGTCTTTGTGAGAGAAAATGTGAGCATTTAAGCTACGAAGAAGCTTTACAGGCAGTTGAGGATCTCTGTGTTGAAGAAGGAAAAAAGAGGGAAAATGTCACAGAATTTTCCCATCGAAGCTTTGAGTCTGTCCTAAGGAAGAGGAAAGAAGAGCTTGAGAGAGAGAATGATATGATGTTCCTTGCAAGTAGGATTGAGTTGGATGCCATATCAAATGTTTTGAGAGAATCTGAAGCTTTAAACATTAACCAGTTTGGGTATGAGGAAACTTATGGTGGTGTGACTTCTCAGTTATGTGACTTGGAATCTGGGGAAGATGATGATTGGAGAGCCAAGGATTATGTGCATCAGGTGGACACTTGTGTAGAAGTTGCAATCCAGAGACAGAAAGAACAATTATATGTAGAGGTCAGTTCGTATATTCTGAAATGGGGTTACATTTTAACTCAAACAATGATCATTGTGATTTTACCTCTTTTGTTTTGTTGTTTTTTAATTTTTTTTTCATGCAGCTTAGCAAAATCGATGCAAGGATTATGCGAAATGTTACTGGGATGCAGCAATTGGAAATTAAGCTTGAACCAGTCTCCGCCCATGATTATCGGTCCATAGTTTTGCCTTTAGTGAAGTCCTACCTTCGAGTATGTATTGAAGAAGATGAATTTTGTGTCATGCTTATCTTTTTTGAACTTAACTGTATGTGTTGTTGTGTTGCTGTCTCTACTTATAGGCAAATTTGGAGGATCTGTCTGAGAAAGATGCCACCGAAAAGTCGGATGCTGCAAGAGAGGCATTTTTGGCAGAACTTGCACTTGATTCTAAGAAAGGTGTCAAAGGAGGAAATGATAATTTGAGACACACACAGGAGAAAACAAAGGATAAGAAGAAGAACAAGGAGTATAGGAAAGCAAAAGATATAAAGGTTTTCAATTGTGTCTGTTTGGTTGTCTTTTTCTTGGTGGGGGTGGTCAATATGTATGTTACAATCCATGAAGATATCCTGATATTCAACATTTATGTTCTCTACTTCTGCAGGGTAATGGTGTTTCAGATGAGCACATGCATCATGATGAGACTGCTGAGCTGTATGTCTCCTTGTTCCTAATGTGCATACTTTTCAATTTATTAGAGTCTCCATAATGGGTATCATTTGATTATGATTGCTTGTAATGGGTGTTCTCTGTTTGATGTACGTTTGATGTGTCTCCTATTGCAGTTCCTTTCCAGTTGCATCTTATGGTGACCCTCCAGATTCTGAGATTGTTGTTTCTGTAAATGGTGATGACTTGAAGCAACAGGAAGAGGAATCTAGACGTAGAATTGAGCTTGAGGCAGAGGAAAGAAAGCTTGAAGAAACTTTGGAGTATCAGAGACAAATTGAGAAGGAAGCTAAGCAGAAGCACCTTGCTGAGCAAAGTAAGAAATCTACTCAAACTCATCCAGAGAAGGTGGTAGAGAGACTGCACGATGTTAACTTGGAGCCTTGTGCCAGTGATCAAGATGCGCACGAGCCATTTAAGCCTTGTGTGCAGGTAAGTGTTGTTATGTTGTGCCCTTCCTGTTTGTGTTTACTTGTCTTTATCTACCACTCAATAATTGGTACATGGAACTGAATACTGAAGATCATTTGCATGAGAGGAATTCCATGCTGTTGAATGTAGAGGAACTTTAGAAAACTTGACGAAACTTTACTTTTCAGGAGCAGTTGGCACAGAAGACTGGATTCCCTAACAATCTAGAAGGCGTGCCTATTAGCATGGCAAATGGTTCTCCAGTGTCAGTCAAAGCTTCTACTGTTTCTGGTCCTCAAATGATCAATGGTGCACAAGATAAAGTTAACCCAGGTTGGTGTTAGGATTCCTGAGGTGAGGGTGGGGTTAATTTGATAATGAAAGATTTTTTCATTGCTCATCTTCTTGAACAGGATTACCTAATGGAGGCATTTTGGAGGATGGTTATTTGCCTTCTGATCGACGGACAGGAAGGAAAAATAGAAGGCAGAGGAGTTCCACCAAAGTGCCAGACGGAAAGAGTCAAGCCTTGTCATCTGAAAGGGAAAATATTGAAGTTGGGTGGTCAAATGTTGAGGGTCATTTAAGTAAACAAATTAGATCCCATGACAATCTCCTTGCAGAGAGCAGTAAGTTCGCTCACCCACCATGAGTTTCACTCAAGTTTTGACTTTTAAGCATATTGTTCCTGTGATATTGTTTAGCTTGTGAGTGGTTTATTGTTTAGATCCGTTATTATATTCCAGCTGCTTGAGTGCGTTTGACAATATTTAATTTTAAGCGTAGTGTGTTTGGTAAGGTCATTTTGGCTGTATGGTGAACCATGCCAACATTAGTTGCCCTGTCATTTTTTGCTTGTTGACAGAAAGCAAAAGTGTTATGTTTGTGGGAGGAGACCAAAGCATGGGAGGCTTATTTTGCTTCTTCTTTCATCAGTCTTATAATTTACCATATAAAAATGTTCCAATTTGGAAATCTAGAACAGATGAATAAGTTACTATTTAACCAGCAATCTTCTTGCTGCTCTGCAAATATGATGAATACAACAGCTATCTTTGATTTTCATTTGCACCTATTTTTGCCACTTATCTTATTCTTTGTAGGCATTTGCTACTGATGTGCATTAATTTTTGGAATTTGGAATAATTATGGGCATGGGTTTTGTTAATTGAAAACTGGTTAATCCTGTTTTGGCAGACAAGGGAACAAGGGAATTGAGACAGCAACATGCAGAGGAAGATGATGAAGAAAGGTTCCAGGCCGACCTTAAAAAGGCCGTACGCCAAAGCCTTGGTAAAATAATCAATTTCTTTATGTGGAATTTTCAATGTTCTGTTACTCACAATTCACATTTGTTAACCACCGGCCGCTTTTGTCAATATGGTACCCTTCTCCTTAATGAGAGGGAGGTATTGCATTCAACACATTGTAGTGGCTGGTTAGGGGTGGGGGATTCTACCTCCACATTATGCGTTTATAGATTAACATTTAATTAAAAAGAAAATGATTTGTATGTTGCTAAACTGTTTATGCAATCTGTTGGATCGTCTCTCAAAGAACTAGATTAGTAATATCAATTTATAACAGAGCGAAATCAATGAATACCCTTTACTTGTATGACAATAGAATAGTGGTCATCTCTGGAGCAGTCCAGGTCTGGACACAAATTTTGTGCAATGATCTGGTTTGGGTATTCATGCATGAATAACAAAGAGATACTAACAGCAGTTCTATGATTCTAATGAAATATGATTAATAGAAGTTTTCTGAGTGAACTCTGACAATCATTGACCATTTGAGTTCTTAGTCTGATCTACATAATTTAGTGAGTGTTCAATGCAGTCACCTAGACATTAGGAGACTGATTGAAAAATAAGCTTATCTTGCCAAATTGTATTGCTAGTTTACTATCTGTCTTACCAATGCATCTTCCCAGTTTTCAGGGTTTTGAGCACTTCGTGTCTCCAACTTTTAATAGTAGTGTCTGCAAGCCTAACCTTTTTATTCATGCTATTTCTCAGACACATTCCAAGAACAGCGGAAATTGCCCTTAGTTTCAAATTTGAGGACGCCCAAAAGGATTTCTGCAGATTTTGATAATGGTGGTGTTTTACATAATGACATCAGAGTTGAAAATGCAAGCGATATTGATGTCCTTGGTACTGGGTTAAAGAACGAAGTTGGTGAATACAACTGCTTTCTGAATGTTATTATACAGGTTCTTCTGATACAAAGTTATTTGTCGGATTTAATTTTTTTTGGTTTGTTCGTCATTGTATTCATTTCCTGATTATCTTCCCCATCTTGAACATTGCTTTTTATTTATCTTCTCAGTCCTTATGGCATATTAGACTGTTTCGAGATGAGTTCCTGCAAAGATCAACATCAGAACATGTTCATGTGGGAGATCCTTGTGTGGTCTGTGCATTGTATGAAATCTTTACTGCCTTGAGTAATGCATCTACAGATATGCGAAGAGAAGCCGTTGCGCCTACTTCTTTAAGAATAGCTTTAAGCAACCTGTATCCAGAGAGTAATTTTTTCCAGGAGGTACATTAATCCCTTCGACTAATATAACTTTTATGAAACTCTGAAATCATGAATTTATCTCCATTTTGAAAGTTGTGACTAAGATAATAGCAACTGTGCAGGCTCAGATGAATGATGCTTCTGAAGTTTTGGGAGTGATGTTTGACTGTCTTCACCGGTCATTTACTCCTGGTTCAAGTGTTTCTGATACTGAATCTGTGGACAGTAGTTGCCTGGGGTCTTGGGATTGTTCAAACAATGCTTGTATTGTGCACTCCATGTTTGGAATGAACATTTTTGAACGAATGAACTGCTACAATTGTGGCTTGGAGTCCAGACACCTCAAATACACTTCATTCTTTCATAATATAAATGCCAGTGCTCTCCGAACAATGAAGGTATTGAGTTAAGAAGAAGATTCGTGATTATTTATTTCCTGATGGTTGCAATTGCTGGTTTAAGCTACTTTATGTTTTTGGTATGCCAACTGATTTTTCCTCCCTTCACTCTTATCTTTCTTGCTAGGTTATGTGTGCAGAAAGCTCCTTTGATGAGCTTTTAAATCTTGTGGAGATGAATCATCAGTTGGCCTGTGATCATGAGGCTGGTGGCTGTGGGAAGCTCAACTATATCCATCACATTCTCTCAACTCCACCACATGTTTTCACAACAGGTGACTTAAGAGAATATTTACTTGTTTTTAAAGAGGAAATCGGCTTCCATCAAAACCAATAATTATGTTAATATTTGATCTTGCAGTTATGGGTTGGCAGAATACATGTGAGAGTGCTGATGATATAAAAGCAACGCTGGCAGCTCTAAATACTGAGATAGATATCAGTGTCCTTTACCGTGGGCTGGATCCAAAGAGTACACATAACTTAGTTTCTGTGGTATGTATATTTAGATAATAGATAAGCCTTGATCATGTTTCAGTTGCAGCTTTTGTTTCATATTTTTCTTAGCCTTGTAAAGTTTAGTGTGGTTGAAGGCTCACCTTTCTTATCCAAAAACTTATCTGTCTATAAAAGTGTATCTATCTAGAAGTGACATATAATTTTACTCTTAGGTATGCTACTACGGGCAACATTACCATTGCTTTGCCTATAGTCATGAGCGCAAATGCTGGGTTATGTATGATGATAATACTGTCAAGGTAAATTCACCTTCAATTGTATATCATGCCTTCTTTTGCGCTCTTTTCCCGGTTGTTCTTTGTTGTAATTTGTGTCTCATGTATAGGTGATTGGTGGCTGGGCTGATGTTCTTACCATGTGTGAAAGAGGGCATTTGCAACCGCAAGTTCTTTTCTTTGAAGCTGTAAACTAGACTTTCTGTGGAACTCAATTTAGCATCACAAGAGAGCATTGATGTTGTATGTGTATTCAATCTTTGTCTATGGTGAGGAAGCACTGAATTCCTCTGTATCCTGCCGCCCGCTTAAAGTTTGCAACGTCAGTTGCAGTGGAAGTCCAGAGTTCTGATATAGAATTAACAGTCTTGTGATATAATGAAGAAAATTTTTTGGGGGAGCAACTGGTTCTCATGGGAGAAACCGTGTTTCTAAAGCGTATCAGCAATAATCAGACATTGAGGAATCGAAAGGTGTTATCATCATGTGGTATGTTTACCTCCAATTACCTTCAGCATAATCAGGTGGCTATCCCTGAAATTTTCTTTCAAGGTGAATTGGTTGATGAGCAACTGTCTGGCTATACGCGTATTTAAGGAGCATAACATGCCGTTTCTATACCGGCATTGATTTCCAGTTGTTTCTCAGACTTGGAGCATGTAACAGTAAAGGGGGGAATATAGGTTGGTGAAATCGAAATCTTTGCCAGACATTTTTTTTTTATATATTTTCCCCCCAATTTTGAAAAGGTTTTGTATAGATCGCATTAGGCCCGTCCTCGAACAGTAAATTTATTGCTTCATTTTGACACTATAATGGGTTAAAATGAAGATCTATTTGCTCTTTAATCTCGATGAGTATTAGTACTAAATTATTATCAACGAAGTGTATGCTGTTTATTTGCTGCAGCTGAAACCAATATATGTAGTAACTCGTGTAACATCGAAAGCACACATATCTAGTTAGAGAAATGGTTTTTTCCAGTTGTTCTAAATATCCCACAGGAATTTCATGAAGCTCATTGTGCAGCAAAAATGGTATGGTTTAGGAGAAAGCATTCCAAGATCGATGAATTTTTTTTTATTATAGCACACGATTTTTAAAATATCAAGGTTTTTTCAATTTTTAGTTATTTACAAGACGAAGTTAAGCTAAACCAAATTTGGTGAATTTTTCACAAAGAGAGAGTTATGCCCGTGCCTTGTCTAGGTCTGGCTTTTTACCGAAAATTACCGAACCGACCGACCCAAACCATGAAAATACTGAAAAATCTGATCCCGAAATATCGGTACGGTAATACCGTCCCGAAAGATACTGTTCAGGTCTGTACTGATATGCCCAAATAGTAAATTCGAGACGTCCCGTACCGACTGAGTATATGTGTCTTTTTTTATTATTTAAATTTTTATATGTGTGGGTTTTTCCTGACCATTGGATATCAAGATGATGAATCTGGACCGTCCACATCGCGTGAAACGACCAAACCCTAAACTCCTAAAGCCTTCCTTTCATTTCGCGCCATTTCTCTCTCTCCTCAAACACGACCCTGACCCCCTCTCTCTAGCCTTCCGACAAAAATGCTCAAACCATGCACATAAATGGAATCCCCGTACCCTAATCACCCTTCGATCCAACAAACCCGACCTCGATTCGATTTGTAAAACTTCGATTATGTCAATATCCAATCACCCGATATTTTTTTTCTGGGTTTGAATCATCAAACACCAAGAGAGATAGCTTTGATTTGAAACCCATAACCCGATAATTTTCCTACCAGTTGGTGTTCTGGTGTTAACAAGGGTGTGATTTCTTGCATAAAAGGTGAAATATGCTCTTTTTTATTCTGTTTAGTTATTTTTCGTTTCATGATTAGTTTCATTAATTTGTGTATCTAACTATTGTTTATTTGGTTTGCTTATTGGTTTGTTTATTCTGGAAATGTATATTATAATCTAAATCTAATTGGTTGTCTTTGATTGAAACATAAGCAGTAACCTGTGTCAGGCTTCAAGTTTTCACATATCAAGTTTATTAGTTACCATGAGAGATTCTCTAGTGAGGACCACTTAAATGAGTACCACTTGAAGACTTTTCGATTAATGGTTGTGATATCTATTTTTTGATTACATCTCGACAAATCAACCGTTCATATTAAGATATTCATGAGTAGATCACTTCTACAAATTTTCAACAAAAATTGAAATCGTTAAGGTACCGAACTAGACCAAATAAATTGACGAACCAAATCTGTTGATTTTGAACCATTCATATTCATAAATGGTAAATCACAATTAAAGATGACTTAACGATTTCCGATTTCATTGAAAATTTATAGAAGTGATCTACTCATAAATATTTAAATATTGAACGGTTGATTTGTCGAAATGTAATAAAAAAGTAGGTCTAATCGAAAAGTCATCAAATGGTACTAATTATAATGGTTCTCACTATAGAAGCTCCCACTGGTTACCATATGGACAATCTGTTTGAGCGTATGGAATTTTGAGATATAGGAAAAACACCAGAATAATCATGAGAACTATTGCTCTATTGTAATTACCATGTGAAAAGCAACCTTGCTATATATTTCATTTTGTTTTAGTCCAATAGTAGAATCAATGACGTCCAGGTGATAATTAAGATTTAGCAAGTGATTTAAACCAGTGAGCCATTTTGATAGTCCAAATTGAAATTTGACATCGAAGGGGATTCTGTGTAGATGATTTGTAGGCTCAACCAATGTTTAGTCCAGGCCCATTCTCCCTGTCTTTCTTTCTTCAGCCCAAGTACAATACAACCCATCAAGAAATTGCATTCCATCTGTGTCAACATATCTGCAATTTCTGACTTCCATAGCTTCCAAGTTCCAACGCTTAAAACCCCAGAAGGGTTTTTCAAAACCTTAAGGTATGCGCTCTTCAATCTCATTTCTTATTCATATTTTGATCAAAATAAAGTGAACAACCCATGTTTCTGCATTGAATGATCAGCTTCATCTTCAAGTTTGTTGAATCCTGGATGCTCTCTAAGCTTCTTTTTGAATTTCGAGCATAATCTGTTTAACTATTAGGAAATATTAGTCATAAGTATTGGTCAAGAAATATTATTGCATGTTGAACCCTTCCGTGCCCGACGGAGCATTTGATATTCTAAACTACTCTGCATTTTGTAAAGCTTGTATCTTTATGCAGAAATAATAAATGGACTGGTTTGTTTTAATTTCTTCAATTTGTGCTAGAGATTTTACATGTGGGTTTCTTTCTGTGAGCCATTCCAATTTTTTTCCCTACTAATTTCTTCATCGCTTTTATGAACGTTAATTTCCAATTTCAAACTTTTAGGCTTGGCAGTTGATATGAGTGCTCCTGCTTTAAGAAATATGATTCAAATGTTTGTGAGAATCATGTTTCTCATTCTTCTCAACTCTATGGTTTGATGCAGTTATTATTGTGTTCCTGCAAACGGTCTCAAGTTGTAGCATACGGAATTTCTTTCACAGTCGGCAACTGTACTGTGACAAAGGCACTCTTAAATATAATTCTTCCTGGTTTTTGTGAAGTATAATGTTTGCGAGTTCCGGAAGCTCTATTTGTTGCCAGTCAGGAATTTATCAGGTGAGTAACTGAGAGTTATTCACACTTTGTCAAACAGCCCTCAGAGGCCACCTTACTATACTGTGTATTTAATCTAACTTCTTGGATGACTTATTAGATCAAGCCAACTGAAGCAGCTTTGTCAGGGTTCGGCTTGTCTAGTTGCAGAACTGCTCTCTTGTTGAAGGTAACAGGCTTTGTTGTCCTCATTGTTGAGGCAAGCATGAAAAAGTAGTCATACATTTACCTCTTGCTTTCTAAAATTTGGAAAATTTTCAATTGGCAGTCTTCATCATTTTTCTCAGCGAGGAATTCTCTATATTATATCGTGGGTATAAATACGTTCCAAGTAAAGTGCTCCCAGAAGCAAAGTAGACAACCTCTAACTTTTAATAATAATAATAATAATAATAATAATAATACCATCTCACTTTTAAACCATAGTACTCCACAGCCTTATAATGATAATAATGCCATACCCGTAACACAACAACAGCAGCAGCCTTACTCTAATCGAAGCGTCGACGATGCTTACGCTTCTGCTTATGACATTGACTCCAAGGAAAATATTACTGCAGCAAATGCTCTGTGGGCTCAAAATCCTTTCGCTAACAATAACAGCATCATCAATGACAACAACAATAATGCCGAAACAGTTCAATCCGAGTTGGGAGTCTCGCAGCCACTAGCGATTGAACCAGAAGATGTTCAAGATTATGATGAGCTGCACCCATTTTTCGACACCATAGATGATAGACAGTCATACATTGATTCCAAAGAGGCTTATGACTCCAGCAGGTACATTCATTTGTCACTCAATGATGAGTTGATGACCATGTAATAATGTAATTCGAGCTTTACTTTTTCATTCATGATGTGAATTTATATGCAGCTCGGACGAATCGTTTAAGGACACGACACAATCATCCATGGAGCATGCGGCGGAGAACGCCTTGAAGAGTGCTGCAGCATGCTTCAGTCTTACCAGTGTCAAGTTATCAGTAAGCTAGAAAAAACTAGTTTGGCTGTGTTACTTTTCTATTGTTTGCTTATTGTTTTCCATCCTGAGTTGTTTCATACGGGAGTATATTCAACAATTTTGTTTACTGCTTTATAAATAAAAACTGCACTCACCTGAGCTTCTTCGTTTCCTTTGTTATAGTACTTTTGGGTTTCAAATTCTCAGTGTATGACACGAGTTTCTCAAGGTTATCAGATAGTCTATCAAGTACCGATAAAGGCAAAGGATTCAGATTAGGTGATGCCTTGAAATTGTTACATGAATGTTTCCTTTGAGGAGAACTTGGTGTATTTCAGATTGAAAAAACGAGGGAACTAGATATTATTCACAAACAGCAACTAAATTATTCCAAAATAGATTTAGATTGTTTCTGACAAAATCCCAAGTGGTGAAATTCAAGCTCTTTACATGCAACGTAGCTACGTGGAAATACTCGTCCAGAGTCATAGAAGCCTGGTATTGTATGAACCACAAGAGGAGCACTTGTGGTAAAGCCAATGAAAGGGAGCAGTTCCTTTCTTCTCACAGTCATTGCATAATATGACCTGCAATTCCATTAACAGCCAATGAACACTATGTCTGGAAGCATTAGAAGCTAATGAGTACGGCAAGAAAGAGAGGGTGACAAACCTGAGTTCGGCCTGAATACTCATTTGGAAGTTTCTCTTCAGCCAAAAATGCATCCAACATTTTAAAATACACCTGCAAGACAAGCATACAGTTCAAGAGACTTCACACATCTCAATTGGACACAGTTCAACATATGAAGAAAGTGAATGAATCAAATTTTCAATCGGTAGACTTCACTAGTTTGGAAACTGACCTGCATGTCCCCAAGTGACTTGCCACAGATTGGGCAGGTATAATTAGTACAGGTGTAGGCCTAGAAGCAACATCAGAAGTATGAGTAAAGCTTTCTGAATATTTGGAGATATCTACAGAGAAAAGCAAGAAATTATACAAGGGAAATACCTCAAAACATGTTGAGTGCATCAAATGACCACATGGAAGGGCCTTCACTGGAGAGTTGGACGTGAAGATGTCTTCATTGCAAATAGGGCAGTTATCCATAAAGCATTTCTCTCTGCATGTATGCTTCAGGAGAGAACGGGACATGCAAGCATTACAAGTCATGCAATGGAAGTAGTCAATACCCAATCCCTTTCCAAGTCGGCACAAGTTACAGTAAGGGCAATGGTAGATAATCCTGGTGAACAGCTTCTTCATTAGAACCATAAAAAATCTCGAACTGGTGACTCAAATATTAACATAACCAATTGGCATGGAAAGATAGCGTTAGATTTAACCTATGTCAATACCAGCCATCATGACAAATAGGGGTAGAAAGAGGACACCATTCTAGTAAGTAGTAACCATAGAAGTGTGTAGATAAAGTCCAGTAGTAGTTAATTTCTTACGGTCTAATAGTGGCTAGACAACAGATTGATTGAATTATGAGGTAATGAGAAACACCAAGAGTTAAAGGTAGTGCAAATTCCCCTTTATTAGTTACTAGCTACTTACAGTTGTCAAAGGCATAAATTGAATCATTAAAGAATTAGGTAATCTAGTTTAACATTATCATCAAAGAGCAACAATAAAGTAGGTAAAATAAGGATAAGTTACCTTTCATCCTCAAATATTTTGCAGATTTTGCAAAAGTATCTTGCCATGGATAAATCACTGCAGGATGCAGTTGAGCACGTGGGTCTGACTGGCTGGATTTTCAAGCATTTCATGCACATCATCTTTGTTATAGATTTCCTGTATATGTATCCCATAATGAGCAAAAGTGTGAAGAGAATAGGAAACATTAACGTTCACAGGCTATACACCTGAACTTTAACTCACTGTTGAATACCTATCTATCGTATGATCAGCCATCTCATCATGGCAGCGTATGCAGGTGTAGAGCTGGTTGCAACATGCAGCAACAAGCTTACAGTTCCTCTTATAGTGTTTACAACCAAAGGTTAGCCCAAAAGGGTCCTGATAGGATGGATGCTGACCAGGGAATTCTTTCCCATTACTTGCAGCAGTTAATTGAGAGTGTTGTCTGACTGTCCAACGGCTGAAGAATGTAAATATTGAAACTTTTGTCATTTCTTCCTGAGGAAGAGTCTATGTCCAACTTTATCAGCATGCAGATGTAGCAGAAAAATAGACGTGAGAAATTGGAACAAGAAAACTTGAAAAAGCAAATTGGCACTGTGATGAAAATCAGGGCAAGTATCAAGAGATCATTAAGTCAACTTATTCATATCCAGCCAGCTTCTCCTCCCTCACATGTGTATTTCTATATTTGTCTTAAGAACATTTGTCTGTTATATCAGAGTTGTTAGATTTCTGTTGGAAATTATCCAACTTGACTTGTTTCGTCAAATACAGTCCACAACCACTTCTATAGTTGATCTATTCACTTCTAACGACCAAATATAGACCAAATTGACTAAAACCGATTCAAATATGCTCTGATACTATGTTAAGTTACTGTTGATTCTAAAAGTTTAAGCAATTAGCAGAGTCTGCAATTTCGTTATCTGGTCAATTAAACCACCATAGATATTTTTCCAACAGGGTTGGTCTGCATATACATTTTTTAACTGATATGCTAATAGCTTAAACTTTTAGGATCAACAGTAACTTAACATAGTATCAGAGCATTTTCTAGTTCATTTGATAAATCTTGGTGATCCCTGTTTCTCTTATAGTTTGTGCAGCATGTTTAAGGTTTGATTTGGTTAACTTCTATTGTAGGCCTTTTTGTAAAGTCGTGTCTGTGTGTGTGTTATCTTAAATTGATAGACATTATTTGGCACACCTCCTATTAGCTCACTAGCAATAGACCATGTTTGATACTTGATGGTATGCTTAAATTACTATCACAATGCTCTTACAATAGATAGTATAATTGGAATAGTAAACAAATTTTGTCCTAAACAGGGGAGGAAAAAGAATGAATGAAAGAAAAGCTTTAAAAAGAAAACAAAATAGGACAAATATTTTTATGACCAACCTCGTTAGCAGGTTCTGCATCATATATGATTTCTTCTGAAGATCCAAGGAAGGGTCGCGGGAGATTTTCCATATTGCAGCCTCCAGTTCCTCTTGACTTAGTGTCAGCAGGCACTTGCAATACTTTGATTTCTGATTTGCTTGAAAAAGTTGTCCTGGATCATTGATATGATCTATGGCATTTTCTACGTCTTCATATCTCATCATCTTACCTTCTGTAGGACTTGTAGATTGTGTAGGGTTGAAATTACATTGGTCACTATCAGCATCCCTCAGCTTAAGATCCACCTCACTGATTCGTAATGGCTTAGTATTAGTGTCAGGGGAATCTTTTTCGGGAAAGTTGATGCCTCTGTTACAAACATTTCCTTCTTGTTCATCCGATCCACACAAGTACGTAGAGACAATCTCCAAAGGATCTGCAGTCTTTGGAGGAGGAAGACTTGACTCCTCTACCACGCCTGCATCGTACCCCTCCCACCATTCTCTCGACCACTCATCAAACATTGTGTTTCTTGTCACTTGGCGCCATAAAGATATCATGGCATGCTGTTCTTCTGGTGTCAAAGATTCCATCAGCCAGGGTATCATATCCTGTAATATTTTCCCTTCTGTTCTACCAAGTATGCATCCCACGATCCTTTCTTGTTCTTCAATGGAGAAGCATTCTTTAAACAAGGGCCAAAGTTCAACTTCTTCGCGATGAATATGGTCAGTGAGTAATTTGCACATTGATTTGCACATACCATGAAGCCTCATGCACAGCTGATAGTGCTTCGGCGTCATCTGGTCCATTGTGTTTGAATCAACAATAGAAACTGAAAAATGCAATTTAGACATCTCATCTAGAATGAGGGATATTTTGTGGAAGAGTTCAACCTCTAGTTTGTGGTCCATTGAGTAAGACTGGCTAATGTTTTGACATTTTCCCTTTTCCTCCAAGGCTGGAAAGGCAACCTCGTCCTCTGCTTCACTATGTATTTGATGTAAGAAGTGTATGAGATTGAAGCGCTGGCAAAAATCTGTGAGGGAAGCAACATTTTCAGCTAACTCAGCTGAACCAAGGACAAGGTATTCCAAATCCTTCTTGAGAGCCTTGTGGAAGAAAAATATGAGATCTATTGGTTTTGGTTCATGTAGACCGTAACCAAGAAAGTTTTCTCCACTAAGACTTTCAGGAATATGATATGATGTTTTCATTCCTGAGAAGTATACTTGGAGATTGATTCCACTTGAGTTTGGCGTCTCAGAATACCTAGCAGAGTCGGAGGCAAAAGATGAAGAGTATGGCATAGAGTTTTTTCCCTTGTTGGAAGAGATTAGTTCCATTATTCCAGCGTTTGATCTCTCTCGATGTTGCATCTTGGAGCTTACGGATGAATTTGCAGTACTGTCATGTAATTGGTTGCATAAGAAAGTGCATCTGCTCTTAAATATTTGCTGCAAGTCCTCTCGGAATTTTTCAACTGAGGTTTTACCTGAATGGCCAATACGGAACCACTCATGTAACATGGATACACAAGATTTATTGACCAAGAAATCTCCCTGCTTCATGCTACTAAGAATTGACCTGGACTCATCCTCAGATAAGCAAGCTGAAAACCAAGTAGTCACACACTTCAGCAACCCAAGTGGCATAATATGAAGGCTCACATACACGAGTTGCTGTTGTATTTCATGGCTACAGTTCTTCTTTATTATGGGAAATACCTGATAAAAGCTGGATCAGTGTTAATTTGCATTCAATAAGGCAAGAATTTTCTTAACCATAATTTGGTCATATCTTGCCCCAACAAAAGGGACTTCTGTAAGTTTTCATCAGAGTGGAGTTAATATATACCTTAACAAACTAAATCATAGTTATCTCTAAATTCCATATATTAATAGGAGCCTAGAAGGCTGGTAATATTCGCCCTTCCTTGATTTATTTACCTCTGTTTCGTGGAAAGCAAAATGCTTGCCGACTCCCACCACAAGAGACTCGAACTCCCGGCAAAGCTTTTCAACAAATTTGCCCAAAGATGTTCCATTTTCAAGACTATAGTATAGTAACTTCTGCAAACTTTCAATCTGGCTATCATTGGGAAATTTCTCAATGGAGGGGTACAGACAGCCATTGACAAGTTCATTTAACACAGGGTGAAATAACTTCTCCATTGCATTGCTGTAGGTCAGAAAGTGTTCAGTGAAGAATCAATTAAAAAAAAAACATAAGCAAATAATGGCCTCAGCAACCACATTGACTACCTGTAGAAAGTAAGGACATCAGCAAGAAACTTTAGCTGGACAACTATTGAATCAATATTCAGAAAATCGCTTGAGCTTCTTAATTGATATAGCTCTCCCATAATTTTTTCCAAATCTTTCCTTATAGCACCATGCCAAAGATGAAGGCCATCAACAGGATTGTATCCAGTATCAGTTTGGATGCTGTCTTCCTTGATGCAACTCCAATTTTCTTCAAAAAACCTCCTAGGGGAATGAGACTTGAGTAACTTTTTCATATCTGCAGATTCATCATCACCAGTGTGTCGAGCTTGGCCATTGTTAGCAAGCCACGAGCTTACCACCTAGCAAATATTTAAGCTATCATTACCAAGGGATTAATATAGCATTAGGGTAAGAACTTGGGTTAGAATCTACCTCTTGGAGATGTTTTTCGTCAGGTACAATTTCTTTTATGCAATGTATGACTTCCTCTTTTTCATCATGTTGAAGAGAGGAGATCGTCCATGGTAGTAGATCCTCTAGCAGCACTAAAGGAACACTACACATGAACTGCCACACAAGCGAAGCCTGCTCCTTGGGAGAGAATTGCTGCAGGAGCAAAGGAAAAACCTGCAGCCCTTGCACATAATTAGTAATGCATGAAGCACAACCCATGGACGTATAAGTATAAAATGTAGTAAAGACTATAATTAAAGAACAATAGGAAACAAGAAGTTCGAAACATGTCATCACAAATAACATTTTGAATTTGGTCAAATAAACTCGTTTTAAGATCGCAAACCAGCAACCAAGTGTGTAACAAAAGTTTATACAAGAAGTGAAGGCGTGAAGCATGTATATATTTAAGTGAATGGCTACCTGTTCTTCTTCTTTCACCATATGCTGGCAAATGAACGCCTCGAGCGTCCCGATGCAGAAGACAAGTTCCTGAAATTCCTTTGAAATATCATCACTTTCCTCTAACAATACATCCAAGCGACTGAAAATTGAATCGAAAAGACCGTCTATACTCCTATGCTCCAGTGAGTACGTACAAGCTATGTTTTTTGTTCGTCCATCTAGTGCTAGAAAAACAACCTGCCAAAAAAGTAAGACAATCACTCGTAAAAACCATACACAATACAAGCAGTGCAAAATTTTCCTTCATTCCATTAAATTGTGAGAACAATCTCCAGTTCTTCTATAACTAACATCTAAAATCATACATAGTTACATTACAAAGTTTTCCAAATAATAACAGATACTACTGCTTAATCAGTTAATCATTATACATTTTCCAAATTTGATAAGAAATTAGTTAGTGTTGGCCAATTTCAAAGCTTTGAACCTACCTCGTCCTCTGCAGAGCAGTGGTACTTATACGCGAGCTTGAGGAACTCAAACCGTCGCAAAAGCTCGAGAATAAAGTCGTGGCCTTTGTAGGCACCGTCCAAGGCGGCCGTGGTCACGTGACGGAGATCGGCGAGTTCGGCTCGCATCGCCTTGTGGAAGCAAACCAGCAACAGAATCGGCGAGTGAGCGAGTCGGACTCGTGACTCGGAAGAAGACGAAGAACACTCCGGCTGGTTGTCGTGACCGTCGCCGCCCATCCAGCGTGAGACGACGACGTCGTTTAAGCACCATGAAGATGGAGAAGAACGAGGGGAGGAAGTTTGGCATTGCGAGGGTCAATGGAATTTAACGCCTCTGGTTTTGAAGGCTCTCTCTCTCTCTCTCTAGTCTGTTCCCCTAAAGCCACCTCGATCCCCAATTTTTTAATCCCTTTTTCGATTTCTTTATTTCATTGTCAGTGTGTATTTGTTTCCACGACCAGCGAAAGCGACGTCGTACTGAACGGCCAACGATTTAAGCAGCACCATCTTCAGCGGGAGCGTGAAAACCACGCCACCAAAAGCTACCCGCCTTTTCTTTTCCCACGTACGTTTCCGTAGAAACGGCGAAAGGGCGTGGCCTTACGACCTCTGGGGGGGTTTCCCGCCAATTTAATAATCGGATTTGGTTTAAATTTTTTAATGCGGTTCAAGTTTGAATAACAATAAAAGGGGAGCAATCGGATCCCACCCATGCAACGCGTTAGGTTTAGTAGAGAGGGCTCGTTCACGCCGTCCCTGATTTGTTTCGTTTAGTCTTTAATTTGAATTGTTTAATGTGGTTAAAACGGTGCGAAACCTTGCGTTTGGCGATTGACGCCGTTTGGGAGCCTTGTCGTCACGTGAGGGAGGTCAACCGTCGGAGATCTTCATGTTCTTGTCCGGATGTGTACGTGCGTCGAGGCTTGAGGCGCGTGGTGGCCATGAGTCCGCACGTTCCCGCCTCAGCTTTTCGCGCCACGTTTCAAGGTTTTGTAATTACTCTCTCTCTCTCTTCTTTCTTCTGCATCTTTTTTCTTTTTCAAAAGTGAAAGATCAAAAAGATCGAAGAAGAAGAAAACACCAATAAGTGCCGGGCAATGATTATTTTACCTTTGGATCCCATTCTATCATCCATTTAGGGGCTCAAGAGTGATTTAACTCAAGATTAAAGCATTGGAAAAGTGAGATTAAGAACGAATCGAAAAAAGAAATAAATAGCTAACATGCAAAAGTACGTATTTCACTGTTGTATCCCATTTTGTCTCGATTTTAGGACACAAGAAATTCAAGCTTGACATGTTTAAATAATTATCAACTGTCCGATTTCACTGATTGGCGGTGAGTGGCCATAATGACTGGGATTTGAGCTTCGATTGTGGTGGGGGTTTTGACTTTTGAAATGAGCTTGGGATTGCTTTCTTTGGATGGGCCACTTTGAGTTAATTGGGTCGGACCTCGACTTGTTGGAGATTTCTTATCAAAGTCACCCCCCCCCCCACCCAAAAAAAACCCACTACATTTCAGCAGGCCCAAACCAAGAAAAATAGAAAAATCATAATGAGCAACAATTGGGTCAGCCCAAAACTTATGTCTTTAAGTATTGGAATATTACTACTACTACTTTTTTCTTGTTGGTCTGTCATAAGTTAACCAATTATACTGCATGGTTCTAGCTCCTTTTATGGTCACATTCAAACAAACATCAGTATTAGCTGGATGACGAGACGTACAAATTTATCCATTTGTTCCATTTTCTTTTGGTTTTAACAGAAATTAGGATATGTGCCTTCAGTCTTATCCAAGAACTGCAATTGATGCACATCTTTCATTAGAAAAACAATTTTCGTGAGCATTTAATTCGATGAACTGTCACGTAACGCAAGCTTTAATTAATGATCCTTGATCCATTGTGTAAAATCAAGCCAAAGATCGAGATACGTAGACGACGATGGAGTTCATGAGTAGCAAGTGGACAGCGACAGCGGCGAGCATATGGATCCAGTGCTTCGGCGGCGCATCCTACACCTTCAGCATCTACTCCTCGGCGCTCAAGTCCACCCAGGGCTACGACCAATCAACGCTCGACACCGTGTCCGTCTTCAAGGACATAGGCGCCAACGCCGGCGTCCTCTCGGGACTTCTCTACTCCGCCGTGGCACTCAACCGCCGCGCCCGGGTGGCCGGGCCTTGGTTGGTCCACGTGGCCGGCGCAATCCAGTGCTTCGCGGGGTACTTCTTCCTGTACGCCGCCGTGGCCGGGTTGGTTGAGAGGCCGCCGGTGGCGGTTGTGTGCTTGTTCATGTTCTTGGGCGCGCACTCCCAGACTTTCTTCAATACGACGAGTGTGGTCACTGGCGTACAGAATTTCTCTGATTATGGCGGGACCATCGTTGGCATTATGAAGGTACTACGTTTGCCCATCCTGTGTCTTACCTTATCAGAGCTTTGTCATCTGCTCTTTTCTTTTGGATACAAATCTTTCCCTTATTTCCTCAAAAAAAAAAAAAAATCTTTCCCTTATCTTAAAAAAAAAAAATTTAATTAGTAAAAAGAGACCCACTTACCTACCATGTTGTGTTCTTTGGCCAGGGATTTATGGGTCTTAGTGGAGCCATACTAGTCCAATTCTACGACACATTATGCAAAGGCAACCCCAGCAACTTCCTCTTAATGCTGGCCTTGTTGCCAACACTAGTCTCCATTCTGTTCATGCCCTTTGTGACAATCTCTGAAGCTTGTAGAGCTGACATTGACAAGAAGTACTTGAATGGCTTCTCTGCTTTTGCTCTGCTCGTTGCTGCTTATCTTATGGTCACAATCATACTGAGAAACATCTTCACTTTCTCATTGTGGGCAAGTGTCTTCACATTCACATTACTTCTTCTGATCCTACTTGCTTCGCCTCTTGGAATTGCAATCAAGGCCCAATTCGTGGAGTCAAAGAGAAATCAAGAAACGATTACTTCCACTGCGAGTGATGCTTTACTAAAGAAAGAGGACGCTGTAGAATATGATCATGAAGACATGAATATTCTGAGGGCTGTGGCTTCTGTTAATTTCTGGCTGTTGTTTCTTGCAATGATTTGTGGAATGGGTTCTGGGTTGGCCACCGTTAACAACATGAGCCAATTAGGCCAGTCACTTGGTTACACAACAGTAGAGATAAACACCTTTGTTTCTCTATGGAGTATATGGAACTTTCTAGGCAGATTTGGAGCTGGGTATGTCTCAGATTATTTGCTTCACACCAGAGGATGGGCTAGGCCATTGCTAATGGCTCTTACTCAAGCAACAATGGCAGTTGGGCACCTTGTAATTTCATCTGGGTTTTCTGGAAATCTATATGTGGGTTCAGTCATAGTGGGTGTTTGTTATGGTTCACAGTGGTCACTAATGCCCACAATTAGTTCTGAAATCTTTGGTGTTACACACTTGGGTACTATTTTCAACACAATTGCCATAGCCAGCCCTGTTGGGTCTTACATTTTCTCAGTGAGGGTAATTGGGTACATTTATGACAAAGAAGCTTCTGGAGAAGATGGGAACTCCTGCAGTGGCACTCACTGCTTCATGTTGTCTTTTATGATCATGGCTTCTGTTGCTTTCTTTGGGTCTCTTGTTGCTCTTGCACTGTTCTTCAGAACAAAGAGGTTATATGACTCCATTGTGCTCAAAAGATCAAGGCATTTTCCAAAATAGTCAACTTTGTGTATCAATTGGTCTTTTATTGCGAATTTGTAACAAATGAAATTGAAGAAGAGAGAATTTTCTTTCATAATTTTTCATATACCTGAGCAAAGAAGTTTGAGTCTTTATCAATGGCATCAACAATTTAGCTGGAAATTTTGTATCTTTTATCGGTGGAATGTAATAATGTCACCGGTGACATCATAGAAAATGAATCAAAGTAACACGTGGCACAAGAGCAAAGCTCGCACACGGCACAACACAGAACAAACCAACGACATCACTATCAATCGGCCAGTCTGGTGTCTGCCACTACAAAAAAGGACATGGAAATTGGAGGGTTGGACTTCACCGTCAATGGAAGGTAGACTGAGACAGAGCAAATGGGTATCTACGGTGGCGAGCACATGGATACAGTGCACCAGCGGCTCCCTCTACACCTTCTCCATCTACTCTCAGACTCTCAAGACCACACAGGGATACGACCAGTCAACGCTCGACACCGTGTCTGTGTTCAAGGACTTTGGAGCCAACTGTGGGATTCTCTCTGGTATTCTCTACTCTTACTCTGCCAAATGGGATGGGCCTTGGTTGGTCCACTTGGCAGGAGCAGTCCAGTGCTTTGTGGGCTACTTCCTTATGTGGGCCGCCGTGGTCGGACTTATTCCCCGGCCTCCGGTGCCGATGATGTGCCTTTTCATGTTCTTGGCGGCACATGCTCAGTCTTTCTTTAACACTTCTAATGTGGTCACTGGTGTCAGGAACTTCCCTTATTATAAAGGCACCATTGTTGGTATCATGAAGGTACTTGAAACTTTGATTCTTTCTTCAATTTTTCAACTCTTTGTTTCGTTTTATCCAAAAAAAAAAAAGATACCTCTATTTGCTTTTACCAAAGAAAAGAAAAGTGAATTGATGGGGTCTAAACATCACTCTACAATTTAGGATAGTTGATGTAATTTCAATGCTACCATCTTCCATGCACCTTTGTTTCTCCTTTGAAAATACTAAATTAGTTATGAATTAATTTA
Source organism: Rubus parviflorus (assembly GCA_029955375.1). Taxonomy (NCBI): domain Eukaryota; kingdom Viridiplantae; phylum Streptophyta; class Magnoliopsida; order Rosales; family Rosaceae; genus Rubus; species Rubus parviflorus. The sequence continues at coordinate 12,133,986 of JARGGL010000009.1, forward strand.
TACAAGCTGCTCTTAGAATCTGATACTAGCAACTGAAACAAGTTAATTAGTAGGGACTTAGCAGGATCTAAATGAAGTGCTTGTCAGTGCCATACCTCATATGTAATAGCTAATATCTGAGATTAAGCACTTTCTAATTTGTAGTACTTGGACTTGATGAGGATGAGAAGTTTGTATTTTCTGTGTTAGGGATTTCTTGGTCTGAGTGGAGCAATATTAATCCAAATATATCAGATGTTTATGTACAAAAAAACCACTTCATTTCTTCTGATGCTAGCACTGCTGCCTCCAATAACTAGTTTGTTGCTCATGTGGTTTGTGAGAATCCAAAACAAGAAGGAAGGAAACGAGAAGCAGCACCTGGATAGTCTCTCGATGATTGCTCTCATTGTTGCTGCTTATCTTATGTGCATTATAATATTAGACAACATCCTTCCTTTGCTATTAGCCATACGTGTCGTTACTTTTGTTGTACTTGTACTGCTGCTTGCCTCGCCTCTTTGCGTTGTAATCAGAGCACATCAGATGGAGTCGGATAGTGTTTCACAGCCTTTCCTAACTGAGGGTGACCGTTTAATAGATGGTAATGATCAAAGCAGTTTGCAATGTGGATGTGGAGTACAACTCAATCTATTGCAAGCCGTGTGTACCATAGACTTCTGGATGTTGTTTATTGCCATGGCATGTGGAATGGGCTCGGGACTTGCTGTGGTTAATAATCTCAACCAAATAGGACGATCGCTCAGTTACACAAGCTTTCAGACAAGTACTTTGGTTGCTTTGTGGAGCATCTGGAATTTCCTTGGTCGTTTGGGAGGTGGATATATATCAGATTATTTCCTGCATAAAAGAGGATGGGCAAGGCCATTGTTCATGGTGATGACTCTAGCATCCATGAGCATTGGTCATCTGGTGATTGCTTCTGGTGTGCCCGGCGCTCTTTATGCTGGATCAGTTTTGGTAGGTGTTTGTTATGGTTCTCAATGGTCGCTAATGCCAACGATCACCTCTGAGATATTTGGTGTGCAACATATGGGGACCATCTTCAATGCCATTACCATTGCCGGTCCTGTTGGATCTTATATCTTTTCCGTGAGAGTGATCGGATTTATTTATGACAAGGAAGCATCAGCAGCAGGGAATACTTGCTTTGGAACTCGATGCTTTATGTTATCATTCCTTATTATGGCAGCTGCTACCCTCCTGGGGGCTCTTGCTGCCTCGGCATTGTTCTTTCGAACCAGAAGTTTCTATAGTCAGGTAATCATCAAAAGATCCTTTCGGGACATAACCTGATCCTGGTGAAGTTAATTTTGCACTTAAAATAGCTATGGTGAAAAAAATGTACCCGAATGCAGATTTGCCAAAATTTGATTGCTTTGCCTTTTGCAGGACGACGATGGAATCAGCAACAACAGATAGATATTTCTTTCCTTCTGCATATCAATAGCCTGCATTTGTAATTGAGGCGGCCGTGAAGTTCAATATTAGTCAAAATATCAACCTGCAGATAGTTTCAGCATCTTCAGCTGCTTTGATCTCATCCAGAGTGGCATCATTTTCTGCTCTGGATGTCACCTACATGTAATATACGGTTTTTACTTCTCGAAAGTCAGTCCTTTGTGTGCAGAGTCTCCTAGTAGAGCTCACTCTATAGTCTACACAATACAAGTCTGCTGATTATAAGAGGAAATGCAGCACAAGCTGTGCAGTTTCTCCTCCACACTGTCATCATATACTGGCTTCAAGTTTGAACCAAAGACATCTCAAAAAAAAAAAAAAAATTATAAAAAGTAGCCTATATTTTTTACTCTGGTGAATGCTGTATTAGAAACACCCAGTCCTAGTCCTACATTGTAATACATATTTCTCCAGACCGGAACTCTTTTTTACTGATTGAACAGCATGAGTTAAAAAGGCAAACTCTGAATTTGGTAAATTTGCAGTTGGATGTTAGGTTTGGGCTCGTAATAAGAATATGCATAAAAGGCCCAACAATGACACCAAGCCCAAACCCTATATTTTGGGCCAATATTTTTTTTTTTTTTTTTCAAATTAAGCTCCCATGTAAAAAAGATAAATCCACAAAAATTAAGGTTTTGATTTCGGTCACTTTCACAAGAGAGGAAGAGAGGTTTTCTACTTTTCTTCGTCCCGGTTTCGCTCTGCAACCTGAGAGCTTCAAATTTGCCCTAAATTCTCAAAGACAAGTGTAAATTAATAACAAATTGAAGAGGGCAAGAGAGAGATAGAGAGGTCAATATGAAGACGACGAAGGGAGGCAAGGTCATGAACCCTACGGACGCTTATCGTAAGGAGCTCCGCAAAAAGGAATTGAAAAGGGTAATTACTTCTGAAATTTACGCCTTTTTATTAAAATTCCATTATCTCTTGCTCAATTCGTAGTTTCGCTGTTTAATTTCGTCCATGTTCGATCGATGTTATCGATTTGGTACTCCATTGTGCCCAATTGTTGCTCTAATTTCATGGTTCCCTCCGTTTGTTCACAATGAAATTTGAAATTTTTTGGTGCTGTATGCTGTCTGAATATTTTACATGGAACATTTTAGCGAATGTAGCCCTATTAGATTCGATAGAGTTGATAGGGTTTACTTTTTGTTCTTCTTACTGAAGTTACTATGCAACATTTGGTCAATTATGTCCAAGTTTGTTGCAATTCTTACTGCAGTGCATTCTAGTAAAAATCAAATAGGAAAACTGGTAAAGTGGTGAATAATATTGTCAATCGTCAGAGGAGAAGTAAGTATATTGAACCACCAATTGGTTTATTGTAATGGAATGATGGAATTAAGTTTGGGTAAAGTCAATGCTGATATTTGATATAACGATGTACACATTACACACTCACACACACATACTTGATCTTAGCCAAAAGGCCGAGAACATACACATGTGTATCCAGGCACAGGGCATTTTTAAGGCAGATTAGTTTTGGGTAGTATGATGTATATAGTTTTTAAGCGACTTTGACAAAAAGTACTTCATTTACAATGTTTTCTGGTGTTCTTGATTATTAAATCTTTATTATACACTTCTAACTTTATGTCATCTATGATTAACAGAATAAGAAAGAAAGAAAGAAGGTGAGGGAGGTGGGGATCTTGAAGAAGGATCCCGAGACCCTGAAGGAGCAGATTGACAAGTTGAATAAGCAGAGTAAGTTTACCTGAAGCTTTCTGTTTAAAGTCATAAGTCGACTTTTATTGTCTCAAACAAAGAGGTCCTTTAATAGCATGGTCATAAATAGATCCAGTACTGAGGATATCTAGTTGTATTTTCTCATTACATTAGTTGCCACTTAAGTTCATTGTTCTCACTTCTCATAATCTTCTTATATATTAAGCCAGGGAGGGTTACAGGTTAAATTTTTGGAAAACTCCAACACTGCACTTTGCTTAAAGGTTAAATTTTTGACAACTGCTATTTAGTTTATTTTCTTTTGTCTTGGGTACCACCAGTATTTTGAAGTGTTAAAATTGCCAAAAATAAAAAAATTGTGTTTTAGATAGAAGTTCGACAGTCTTAATTCTGGTAACGCATGAACTACCTTTAATGTAAAAGGTTAAGTTCATGGTTATCACTTCTTATAGATGTACAAAAGTACAAGGGATTTTTGTTGTTGTTTTTTAACTTGTTATTAAGTAAACAGTAAGAGCTTTATGCTTCTAGAAGGCAAGGTTGCAAACTATTTGAAGTTTTACATCAACTGTCAAAAACTTAGGATTTAGGATTTGGTGAAAAAAAAAAGAGGATCTGGTGGGAAGTTTTGTTGCTATCTTTTGAGAAATGATATTGTTAGTAATGGTTCAGGACTTCTTCAGGCTTATGGGGTCAAATAATTATTAGCTCATTAGTAAGATAGTTTTTGTTCTGAGTGCTGGCGTAAGGTTGTTTTTGTTTCCTCATTATTATATCTTGTTGTTTGCTTTTTTTTGTCTAAATATTATTCGTACTATTTTTGATTTTGTTAGTATTTGGCTCCTTCGTACAGAGGCTGATGGTGCTCTGGACAAAGCAAGAAAACACAAGAAGAGGCAACTAGAGGATACACTTACCCTTGTTATGAAGAAGAGGAAGGTAATTGTCACATAATTCACATTACCGTTTTCCATCATACATTCTTATTTAGAAATTCAATCTTCTACATTGTTGTATGACCTGTGTTGTACGGTGATATTTGATCGGCAACTTAGTGGTTCAGGGTTGTCTATGTTTATTTCATGTTAAACCTATGTGCCCTTTTGTTAGAATTATTTTGATGCATCCAATGATCAGGTCGTTATTACACTTTTGAACAGGAATTTGAAGAGAAGGCGAAGGAGAAGGGTGAGACCCCGGTTATGTTCAGGTGCAAATTCTGTTTTCTCAATCTATTTATGTGCTACAGTAACTTTTTGTTTAAAAATACAGTTTTGTTTATTTTGATTTATAATATATATTTTGTTTCTGCTCAGTCATTTGGGACCACCTAAAAGACGAACAACTGCCGAAGAAGAAGAAAGAGCGAAGCATCCAAAGCCTGAGGTAAGAAATGCTTAGTTTGTGACTGCTATTAAATTCCTTTTTATTCATAAAATCTCACAATTGCGTGCTTTTGTCGTTGCAGGACTCTGTTTACTACCACCCAACCTTGAATCCTACTGGGGCCCCACCACCTGGAAAGCCTCCAATGTTTCAATCATCGATAGGTATGGACTCTTCTGGAAATCCCCAACACCCTGTCTTGTGTATTAATGTTAACTCTCTCTCTCTCTCTCTCTCTCTCTCTCATATTCTCTTCTGGAATGTGAATTTGCAGGGCCGAGAATTCCTTTATCTGCAGCTTCATCAAGTGGGGCTGCATCATCCTCTGAGGATGGTACTTTGGCTGAAACTCTACCCATTTCTGGTAACAATGGCCTTGGTGATGGCTCCGTTCTACCTGAATCTTTGCCTCTACCCCCTCCGCCTCCATTGCCGCCCAACCCTGCAGCTGCAAACCCAGGTATCTCATTGCCACCACCTCCACCTCCTCCTCCTGGACCCCTGCCTGCTAAAGAGCAGATTGCTAATCGCACTCTACTTCCCCCTCCTCCACCTCCACCTGGTATCAGTGGAAGCGACAGGGAGAACAATCAATCTCCATTTTCAGATCAACCACCTTCCAAGGATCCCACACAGGTAAGGTATCCCTTATTGTCCATTGTATGATCTATTGCAATAGGAATAAGAATAACAGTTATTGCAAACTAATGGAAGGAATGCATATACCTGGCTTTGAAGTCCAAAGAAAGGGTGTGGCCGGGTGTATCTCAAACCTGTGGACTTTCCTTTATTTTTATTTATTTTTGTATCCGTGAAAATAAAGTTTCCTTCTCCCTCGTGCAGGTGCCTACGATACTTCCTCCCCCTCCTGGTTTGCCTCCCAAGTCAGCAAATACTCAGTTTGAAGGTGCAACCTCGGATGCTGAAACCAATAATACTCTAGTGATCAGGGATCTTACTAAAATGGTTCCACCACCTCCTCCTCCAAGACAACAACCTCCAGTGCCTGGACCCACCCTGATTCCAAATATACAGCCCGATGTGTTACCCCCAGGTATCTCTCATTTTCCTCCACCACCACCTCCACCAGATATGCGGCCACCATTGTCCGCTCCTGGACTTCCCAGTCGACCAGCTCCACCAGGCATGATGGTCCCAATGATTCCCAGGCCACCATATGGACCTCCCCCTGGACCTCCCCCAATGATGAGACCACCACTTCCACCTGGCCCCCCTCCTATATTTCAAGAAGATGACCATGCAGCATACGGAGTGGCTACTCATCATAAACCTTCATATATAAAATCGGCAGCATCAACTGTTGTTAAGAGGCCTCTAGCTCAGCACACTCCTGAACTTACAGCCATGGTAAGTTGTTTCTCTCCCACTACTATAATATGTGTAACCAGTCCCTTATGGTAGTAGCATATTCTGCATTGCAGGTTACTATAAAGTAACAACTTGATTATAGTAACAACTTGAGAAGCATTGCCTTCTGCATCAATTTTCAACTTTTTACATTTTTGTCTTGTTGGGGCATGCCCTTTTAATGACCTAAGCCTATTCTCTGGTTCTATATTTAGGTTCCTGCATCTGTTCGGGTCAGGAGAGAGATGGCTGCTCCTAAATCAAAAGCAAAAGCATCACTCCCAACTACAGCAGTGGCTGCCCGGCCAGCAACTACTTTTGTGAAACCAGAGTCAGCGAACTCATCGTCAGCACCCAAGGCAGGAAGCATTGATGACTCTTACATGGCCTTCCTGGAGGACATGAAGGCACTTGGTGCACTTGAAGGCTGAGAGCATTGTAGCTGGTTAGGGGGCTCGAAGATAAGAAAGGGTGGCATGCCTATAGCGAAGCACAGGCTACTGAAGTTACTGAAGTGAAGTTGGGGATTGAGCATGGATATCTTTTTAATTGTCAATTACCTCGATTTCCTAATGCATCGATTTCATGGTGAAATTCCTTATTATATCAGACTAAAGATGTGTTAGAAGTTCGGAATGTAATTCAATGTATTATATTTCATTTATCTTTACTATAAATGGTTACACACTGCTCATTCTCGAGTAATCTTCTGTTTCGTGTTCCCTCTGCTGATATTTTTGTCTTTGAAGAAGGAATTTACTTGTATGCACCAAGTAATTTAAAATCGTTGCATAAAAACGACACGTCGTTTATTTAAAAGCTGAATTGGCCCAGCCCAAATCGTTGAATAAAAACGACACGTCGATTTTTCAAAAGCTGAATACGCCCAGCCCAGAACTTGCATAATAACGACACGTCGTTTATTAAAAAAGAAATGGGCCTGGTTTTACTGGCCCAGCCCAAATTGAATAAAACGACACGTCGGGTTTTAAAAGCAGAATTGGGCCTCATCTGTACTCGGCCCGGTCCAAATCATTGCAGAAAAACGACACGTCGTTTAGTACAAATAAATTGGGCCTTATGCATACTCGGCCCGGCCCACATCGTTGCATAAAACGTAATTAAAAAATGAATTGGGCCTGGTACAACGACACGTCGTTTTTAAGGCTGAATTGCGCCTTCTCTATACTCGGCCCGGCCCAAATTGTTTCCGGAAACAAACGATACGTCGTTTTTATTTAAAAAGAATTGGGCCTGATTTGTTCTCAGCCGGCCCAAGTCAGTGCAAAACGACACGTCGTTTTCTAAATCTGTACTCGGCCCAGCCCATATCGTTGATTAAAAACAACACGTCGTTTAGTAGAAATAAGTTGGGCCTTATTTATACTTGGCCCGGCCCAAATCGTTGCACAAAACGACACGTCGTTTACAAAAATAAATTGGGCCTGGTATAAACGACACGTCGTTTTAAAAGTTGAATTGGGCCTTCTTTATACACGACACGTCGTTTGTTAAAAATGAATTGGGCCTGATTAATATTCGGCCCGACCCAAATTGTTACATAATACGACACGTCGTTTACTAAAAAAGGGCCAAACGGAAGGCCCAAATCCTTGAAGAAAACGACACGTCGTTTAGTAGAAATAAATTGGGCCTTATTTATACTTGGCCCGGCCCAAATCGTTGAATAAAACGACACGTCGTTTAAAAAAATAAATTGGGCCTGGTATAAACGACACGTTGTTTTATAAGTTTAATTGGGCCTACTTTATACTCGGCCAGGCCCAAATAGTTTCAGAAAAACGATACGTCGTTTGTTAAAAATGAATTGGGCCTGATTAATACTCGGCCCGGCCGAAATTGTTACATAATACGACACGTCGTTTACTAAAAATGGGCCAAACGGAAGGCCCAAATCCTTGAAGAAAACGAGACGTCGTTTAGTAGAAATAAATTGGGCCTTATTTATACTTTGGCCCGGCCCAAATCGTTGCATAAAACGACACGTCGTTTAAAAAAATAAATTGGGCCAGGTATAAGCGACACGTCGTTTTATAAGTTTAATTGGGCCTTCTTTATACTCGGCCCGGCCTAAATAGTTTCAGAAAAACGACACGTCGTTTGTTAAAAATGAATTGGGCCTGATTTATACTCGGCCTGGCCCATAAATCGCTTTATAAACGACACGTCGTTTAATTAAAAAATTGGGCCTGGGTGGAATCGGCCCGGCCCAAGTCAGTGCATAAAACGACACGTCGTTTTATTAAAAAATAATAGTGCCGGTATAAACGACACGTCGTTTTTTGAAGCTGAATTGGGCCTTGTACTTTCAATTCTGACGGAAGTAACTAATACCTTCATTCACTTCCAGGGCAATAAGAAAATCTACTGGGTTTATTCTCACAAGGTATATAACTACAAGAAAAATTAGTTTTTGCAAGGAATTTTCTCCTCGGAAAAAAAAATGAAAATCCCTTACAAAACACCAAATACAAGGAATAAATTCCTTTGCACGGGTCCTTGCAAAGTGGCCGTTGTAAAAGACCAAATGCAAAGATACAAAATTCCTTGCATTTGTTTTTACTCTCAAATGCAAGGATTTTTACTCTCAAATGCAAGGAATGTTTCCTTACATTTGAGATCCATGGTGTAGATGCATACATACAAATGCAAGGACAATTCCTTGCACATCATTCCTTACATTTAATAGATGCATGTCCTCAAATTGAAGTTACAATTACAGTAGTACTCTATAACAAAAGTAGGAAAATCAAGGTAAGAAAACAACATATATAACTAGTTGCACATAAGAAACATTAGACCCAAAAAAATGTCCAGCAAATGCTGCCTTAAACTACTCAAGCAAGTCGTTGAAGCAAGTGGTGGGTGTATCTGGTGTTGAGGAAGTCATCCTCACTCATCCGCCCACAAGGTTCCCTCAAAAAGCCTACATCCCTCCTCGCATTCTGTTAATCACCATAGCTAAAAGAAAAATCCTAGCACAATTTCCAGAAACATGCCAACCAAAAATCACCAAGGCCATGCAAAGTTCAACCAAATGCACCAAACCAAACCAAAGAAATAATAATAATTAGTTAATCACTGGTGCAAGGAAATAAAAAGGCTGGCATTTATTTTCAGAAATGAAATCTCACCCTGCAAGCCTGTGTTCCTCTCTGCAATTTGAAAAGAAGAAAGTCTGGAGCTGAAAGAAAAAAAAAGAATAAAAAATCAGAAACATGAAGGTTCCAAGGCAAAAAAAGATGGGAGGTAGCTTGAGGGTGCTTCGATGAAAATATGGCTTTACCCTTGGTCTTTTTCACCTTCGCCAAAATGTTCCTATTTGCTCCTGCAAGACATGAAAATTTGATCGACATGAACACAAGGCAATTGACATAAAAAAAAAAAATCAATGAAGTTGCAACAAATATGAAAAGTGAACCATGCCGAGGCTAATAACTAAACCGTGGTGGTTTAGTATGCAGAAAGAAAACAAAACAATCCTAGAAGATGACAAAAATGCAATATGAGGCCACCTCTCAGCAAGCCAAGTTGTGGCCAAAGAAGCTTTTGCTTTAGCTCCTCAACAGACGCAGAGACGCAGATTCAGTACTCAATTGCACAATGATCATAAAACAAAGAATTTGTAAAATCCAAGGCCTAGCTATCAAATTCCACATAAGCACAGGGAAAGAACTCAATGTTTTACCTCAATGTAAGATTATCAATGGATTCGGTACAGTGCAGCAAGCTTCATAACTCGCTGTAGAGAAGATATTCGTAGCTTACAAAGCCCTGTTTCTGCAGCAGATTATAGAAGGGGGAGATTAACAAGTTAGTAAATTAGCAAACTTAGCTAGTTAGTAAGTACACAAAAATACTACACACTTTAAGCTCCCCACAACAAATTTATATTTGGACTCGCAAAATTTCAAGATCATATCTTGACAGCAAAGAAAAACTTCCAAAAAAAAAATATTGAGAAGGTAAAATGGCAGTACCTTGTTCTTCCACTCTATATACACCATGATTAAACAAATTAGAACAAAAATATTGCAGAGATATACATTATGCAGTGAGCCAGTGAGATTATCGAAACCTTTCTATGCATGAGTATGTGTGTGCAATTTAAGGCTAGCTAGCTATATATGCTTAGTGCAAAACCCAATTTAACTAGCTATTTAATAATCATATATTTATAATTTTATATATACAGTGGAAGTACTCTAACAGCTACCTAGCTTTGTTCATCTCTTTTTAAGTAAATCCATGATTAGTTTCCAATGTCTCTTACCAGAACTGTACATAATAAAAAAGACAATTACAATATAGCTAGTAATTTGGCTAACATCATAACAAAATAATAATAAGAGCAAAAATTAAACCAATAGGGCTTATTACAACTTCACAAGTATAAAGACAACCTAATATTCAGGCCTACAAAAATCAAACCATCTTAATATTCAAGGCAACAACCAGATCATTATTCAACACAACATAACCCAGAAGGCCAGAACAGATAAGATCATATTCAAAGACAACATAAAGATTCTGGGGATTTAGGGACTACCTTGATGAGATCCATGAACGACCTTGATACACCACCATTGCTTGCAAACCCGAAATAACCGATCAAAATCTCAACATCAAGTTCCACACCAAACTCCTCAATTTCTGCTAAAAGAAGAATGCACGTTATAAACTGATTCTAGCTATGACAAAATTAAGCGAAAAGAGCGCACCGTAAAACTTGTCATTCTGCGCAACCACAATCGTCGAACCCTCAAGCTGTAACAACATGCAAAAATCAGAAACGGAAGGGCAGAATATATACTCATAATTTTTATGGAAACCCAAGCACAAAGAGAAAGAGATTCTGGGTTTATGGACTACCTCTAGACAATTGGAGGTCAGAGAAGGCTTGGCGACGTCGAGACGAAGCCGATGGCACCTGTGCGGGGCCGAGAAGTGGGCGGAAATCGGAGTGGCGTCGTAGTCGTCCAAGCGCGCGTGCGGTAGCTGAGGCAGTCGATCGGCGACGTGGTAACAGGGTTGAACCGTCATCCCTTGCTGCTCCTATTGGTGGTAGCGGTGCTCAACCTAGTGGCCGGAGGTTGGCGCCGAATTTGGCAGAGACGCAGAGGCGAGAGAGAGTTTGAGAGTGGAGTGATTCGAACAGAGAGTGAGGAATGAGAGACGGATTCGAACCAATTAGGGTTTCTAACCCTTAATTAAATTTGGACGGTCCAGATGTAATGGTGAGAGATCCAACGGCTAATATCGCTCCCTTTCGGAAATTATTAAAATTACTTGAATTCAATCCTCTAAACTTCCGAAAAAATAATCAAACTTCCGCGGACTATAACTCTCTCATACGATGTCGGAATTATACATGCCAGGTGTCTATGAACTCGCAACGATGTAATCTATGTCTCACGTGAAGAAGGTTTTTTTTTCAAAAAATTAACGAATCAAAAAGTAAATTTTGAGTAAACATTCATGGAGGTATTTTGGTCCAATTTGTTTTCAAACTATCTTAAGTTCATATTTCACTTATGAAATACCTCACTCATTCTATAATGATATCAATATTAATTTCCTAACTTTAGGGTTAAATATGGGTGTAAGGAAAGAATGGGTGTTTCGGTTTTTTTTTTTTCGAAAAACTTACCAACTTTTTTCGGTATTCATCAATTTCGGTTTTTTTTTTTTTCGGCTTGTGAAAATCGATTACCAAACTAAAAAAAAAATCTACCAGTAATTGGTTTGTTTAGAAAATTCGGTAAAAAGTGACAGCCCTAGTAAATACAAAGACTTTTTACTTTTTTTCATTTTAACAAACCAAATGCAAGGACTTTATGTGTTGTTGGCAAATTCTGCAAATTAAATGTAAGGAGATCTACAATTCTTTGTATTATCTAACCAAATGCAAGGAGTTTTGTGTTCTTGGCAAATTCTACAAATTAAATGCAAGGATATCTACAATTCTTTGTATTATCTAAACAAATGCAAGGAATTTCTGACTCCTTGCATATAAACCCGTTGCACTTGCCAAAATTTCTTGTAGTATACTAGGCCTCAAAGATCTCCCGAAGTCTCACTTATTAGGATTAACTTGTTTAATAGAAAATAGAATTTTTATTATTTCACAAAATTTAAAGGGTTGGTGACCAATAAGGTCACATATTCTATAGAGTTGCCCAATAAATCAGACAAAATATAAATTTACCCAATAAGGTTATTTAATGAAAAATAAAAAGGCAAGTTACATTTATATACAACAGTTTTCCAATAAATTACAAAATACCACTACCATTTGATACGCCTTCATTACCCAGCAACAGATCATAGCAAACCAATTCTCTCTCGATCTGGCCAACTACGCCGAGGTCGAAATTACGCCGGAGGAGGTGATCGTGCTTACTTCACCGGCGACAAGACTGGACTTGGCTTCATCGGATCGCAATTTCCGCTTCTGAGGAGTTGAGTCACCGCTGGATCGGACGGTGGCCTCGGCGTCCGTCTCCGATTTCATTTCGATGCTGCCTTTCGCGAAGGAAGGCATTGTGATCGAGGCGTTGGCGAGGCGACTTGCATTTCATCGGCGAGGAATTGGATCTCAACCTCCGTTTCTGAAGAGTTGAATCGTTGGCGGATCCGACGGCGTTTGATTCGAGTTTGGAGATGAGTTTTCAATGAGTGAAATTGAAAAGCTAGGGATTTGGTGCCTTTAGCAGGAATGAAAATTCATTTGGCTGTGGGACATGGTGGACGAGTTTGTGTACTAGTTTCAGAGCTTTTGTCAATATGCAGTTGCCGAACCAGTGGTTGTGGACAGTGGACATGGTGGACGAGATATGGATGCAGAAAACAAGTATTTAGTGCATAGTCGTCCACATTTTGGTCTTTGGATACAGTTTAAATAAAAACTCATCATAATTCTTCTTTGGCCTTCTTCCTTGTTAGGTGTTGGGAGGACAATCTTGACTGGGAGGATGTATTTAAACTGGCGTTTGGATTGCTAGAAAAGAGTATTCACTTGCATGGGTGAAAAATAGCCCCGTGTTTTCTCTTTTTCTGAATTTGTTTGTAGGACAATGTATCTTGACTTCTTTCTTTGCTAGCCTGATTGGAAGAATGGGTTAATATCATCTTTTATTTAAATAATGAGGCTTAAGTTATAAATCATCTACTTATTACTAAAGGGAAAATCTAATTAAGTTGTTGAAGTTGGTGCATTGGTCGTGAACCAACATGAATACAATACGTACTATTACATGTGGAGTTGCGGTCTCTGAAACTTGAGAGAATGTTGCAACAAATGAAGTGCAAAAAGTGTGAAAATTTGTTATTGTCAGACACTAAATTTGTTATTGTCAAACAATAAACTTATTTTTTCAGACAAAAAAAAGACAATAAACTTGTTTATTGTCAGATAATAATTGATTTATTGAGTGACAATAACAAATTTAATTATTACAAGAGATGAACATAAACAAAACTATGACTCAAACTTGAGTAATCTGGAACGTCACATTTTTGTCGCGAATATTTTTATTGTCACACAATACAAGAAAATATACTCTCAAGAATGAAAAAGTAATTTGAGGAATCAATTTCTACAAGCAATGAAACATAAGAACTCAATTTCCATAGACTTCACTCACAGTTAAAAATTCTTGTCACTCGGTAAAAATTATTGTAACTCACTAAAAAATTATTGTCGAACAATAACTGTTTTATTGAGTGACAATAAATTGGTTATTGTTTGACAATAAACTGGTTTATTGAGTGTGAAGAGCGCAAGAGTGCTACTAAAAATGCGAAGTTATTGTCAGACAATAAACTTTTATTGTTACTTGTTAGTGCAAGAGTGCTACTAAAAGTGAGAAGTTATTGTCAGACAAAAAACTTTTATTGTCAGAGAGTGCAAGCAATGAAACATAAGAACTCAATACTTCACTCACAGTTAAAAATTATTGTCACTCAATAAAAATTACTGTAACTCACTAAAAGATTATTGTCGAACAATAAACTTGTTAGTATCGGACACTAAACTTTAATCACGAACTATATCTGATTTCCATCAAGTTAATTCATGATGAACTATCATTCTCTGCCCATTAGTTACAATAAGTTGTATACTCTTATTCAATAAACCAGTTTATTGTCGAACAATAAACATGTTAGTGTCGAACAATAAACTTGTTATTGTCATAGTAACTAGTCATCCATGCCAAAACAAAACAACTAAATTCCCATATAGAAGTGAAAATTTATTGTCATTCAATAAAAATTTATTGCCACTTGATAAAAATTTATTGTCGGACAATAAAACAAATATTCAATCAAGCCCACATAAAAGTTAACACAGAAACGGATGACTATCATGTCTCCTTTCCATGCAATAAACATCCACATTTAATGAATCGGCACTGTCTCCACTGTGTAAAGATGCAAAACTACTAAATGCCTAAACGAATAATCATGTAATTCCCGCCGAGTAGTATCACCTTCCACAACAAGTTAGAAACTCCCAAGGATTGGCAGAACTGGAGCCCAGAAAGTAGAGCTTCTGCTTTGACGGCCTTGGGTTACAATATGCTAAAGAAAGGAACAGCAGCAGAATCATGAACTTTGCCCCACTCATCACCTACGTCCATTCTTTTCCAAAGCACCATCAAAGTTTATAGACCAAGACCTGCGGACAAAATGCACCCAGGCCACAAAATTACAAACCAAAGCTCAAAGCACTAGAGAAAACCCAACCTCATCAAACAACAATGAGCAAAGCAAGTAAAACCCAAAAACAACCAATCCAAGGAAAACCATACAACTCCTCATAATGGGAGCTGCCATGCCTGAAAGATAAGCAAGCAACACTACTACATGAGTTTATTATAAAACCGACGTTACTTGTAGACTAGTAGTTCAAGTAGTCTTCCTAGTTTGAAGTAAAATATACCCCTGTACAGAGTTATATCATCTTACCCAACATCAATCTTCCAATTATCATTCACTTCACAGGCCAATAAATACAAAGCAAAGCTCTAAGCACTAGAGAAAACCCACCTCATCAAACAACAACAAAAAATAAATAAACAAATAGAAATCCAGAAAAAAGCAACCCAAGCAAAACCAAACAATTACTCATTATTGGAGCAGTCATTCCAGAAAGATAAGCATTACAAGTTATTAAGCAAATGCTTTATATACACACACAAATGCTTATGCCCAAAAGCTACAGCATCTAATGCTTATTCCCAAAAGCTACATCATCTAAATTTTTTTTTTCATACTAAGGCAGAACTCTTCTTGCCTAAGTTCTTATTATATAGTTTAAAAAGGTTTCTAACAAGTGCTAACCATCTATTTTCATTTTCAACATTTGCACAGCAAAGCTATAAAAATTATCAAGTATCCATTTAAGCTATCCTAATTGTATATCTACACCAATAGAACACATAAGCAGTGCAACCCTTTCATAAAACACATATAACACCAGCTTGAACAAACCCATTTCTTTTCTATTCTTTTCTATTCTTTTCTTTTACAACTGAAATGACAAGTTGATTCTTGGAGCAGCTTCAAGAACACTTACTGATAACAGGTCCCAAAGCAGGAACAGTTTGAGCCAAGTTCTGAGGCTCTCACAGTGGATAAACATGCCAATCCACTGCTTCTCACTTCTCAGTTGGTGTTCCTAGCAGCCAACACCATAGTAACAGTTTCAAGTAAATATTATTGCTTGTTCTCTATTCCAATTACCAGAAAAATCAAAATTCCAAATCAAGTGAGGACATAAAACAAACACCTCAAGATGTGTAGCAACCGCTGGAACTCAGAATCACCAGGGAACCGCGCCTACCTCCTTATCATTTCAGCTGCAAATTCATCAATCAAATACTAATATGATCAATTAAACCAACTACTTGCGAAGGCATTAAGTTTAATTCATACAATATTAATCAAAAGAGAGCAAGGGAGTATGTCGCCTTACCATTTCAGCTGCACATTCATAAATCTAATACTAATACGATCAATTAAACTAACTAATTGAAAAAGCATAAGGTTAAATCCATATGAAATCAAAGAGAGTATGAGTGTGAAAGTACTGACCAAAGATGCCGACAGACCACATATCGGCGCTGGTGGAGTAGTGAGTGGAACCAAGCAAAACCTCAGGGGCTCTATACCAGAGAATTACGATCTCGTGCGTGTAGCTCTTGAGAGGCACAGTGTAGGCGCGGCCGAGTTCGAGATCGGAGACCTTGAGAAGCCCCTTGTCCTTGTCCAGAAGAAGATGATGCAGCTTCAAAAACTCGAAGACCATCTCTCTCTCTCTCTCTCTCTCTCTCTCTCTCTCTCTCTCTCTCTTGAATTCCAGATCTATAATGCACAGGGGCAAAATTGTCAACGAATTATGCTTGGGCTATCACACACATACCTTATTGGGAATTATTCTGACCTATTGGGCAATTTATAAACCTTGTTGGTAAATATAATTTGACCCAAATCTAAATGGGAAGATTTGTAGCAAAACTAACCTAATTGGTAATTTTCCTAAATTTAAATTGCCAACAAGGGTTGGTTCAGTTGTTAAGAGCGTGTTGTTGGTTGAGCCTTAACCTCAGTTCGATCACCGTTGTTAGCAATCCCTTGTTTGGTGGGCGATCTGTAAATCCTGGTACAAAAGGTCTGAGGTATGCCCTAGCTCTGGGTGTGAGGATAGCCTCTCCCTCCCTTAAACTGTTCGTAACAAAAAAAAATTGTCTATCCGCTTGATTTTTTATGACCAATTTGGTTCATCATGGTGCTTTAGCGTCCTAAAAATATCCACAAATGATAGTGATTGGTATTCGTTAAATAATACTAACCAAAAAATAAAAATAAAAATGGAGCATATTTGCCGACGAATATTTCGTCAGTAAAAGACATTCCTAATTTCTAAAATATATATATTTACAATTTATTTGTATTCCTACTTAAAAGAAAACAAATAGATTGAACCTTTCACTTCCGGGGCAACAAGAAAATCTATGGTGTTTGTTCTCATGGGGTTCTAGGTCTCGAAGATCTACCGAGGTCACACTTATTGGGCTTAACTTGATCTATAGTAAATGAATTTTTCATAATTTCACAAAAATTAAATTGCCTATCCGCTCGATTTTTAACGACCAATTTTGTTCATCATTATTTTATAGCATCCCCAACCTGTTCATCAATTATGGCAAGTGGTGTTCGTTAAATAAGACTAACTAAAAAATAAAATTATGAAGGGAGTACATTAATTTACCAACGAATATTTTGTCGGCACAAGTCTTTCCCAATTTTAAAAAAAAAATATTTTCAATTTATTTGTATTCATACTTAAAAAAAATAGAGTGAACCTTTCACTTCAAGGGCAATAAGAAAATCTCTTATATTTGTTCTCACGGGGTTATATGTCTAGAAGATCTCCCGATGTCTCACTTATTAGGCTTAACTTGTTCTATAGTAAATGAATTTTTTATTATTACACAAAAATTAAATTGCCTATCCGCTAAATTTTTAACGACCAATTTAGTTCATCATTCTTTTTTAGTATCCCAAGAATGTCCACAAAAGATAGGGAGTGGTATTCCTTAAATTAGATTAACAAAAAAAAATTATGAATGGAGCACTTTTGTCGACGAATACGTCGTTGGTACAAGTCTTTCCTAATTTTTTTAAAAATATATTTTCAATTTTTTTGTATTCCTACATAAAAAAAAATATAGTGAACCTTTTACTTCCAAGGCAATAAGAAAATCTATGGTATTGGTTCTCACGGGGCTTTAGGTCTCGAAGATCTCCCGAGGTCCCACTTATTACGCTTAACTTGTTCTATAGTAAATGAATTTTTCATTATTTCACAAAATTAAATTGCCTATCTTCTCAATTTTTAACGACCAATTTGGTTCATCATTCTTTTTTAGCATCCCCAAAATGTCGATCCACAAATGATGGTGAGCGGTATTCATATATTAAATAAGACTAACCATAAAATAAAACTATGAATGCAGCTCATTTGCCGACGAATTGTTCATCAGTAAAAGTCTTTCCTAATTTTTTAAAATTTATTTTCAAATTATTTGTATTCATACTAAAAAAAAAAGAGTGAACCTTTCACTTCAAGGGTAATAAGAAAATCTATGGTGTTTGTTCTTTTTTATTCTATATCTAGAAGATCTCTTGAGGTCTCACTTATTAGGCTTAACTTATTTTATAGTAAATGAATTTTTTATTATTTTACAAAAATTTAATTGTCTATCCACTCGATTTTTAACAACCAATTTGGTTCATCATTCTTTTTTATCATCCCCAAAATGTTCACAAATGATGGCGAGTGAAATTTGTTAAATAAGTATAACTAAAAAATAAAATTTTGAATTGAGCACATTTGCTGATGAATAATTCGTCGGTTAATTCTTTTCTAATTTTTAAAATGTATTTTCAATTTATTTGTATTCATACTTAAACAAAAATAGAGTGAATCTTTCACTTCAAGGGCAATAAGAAAATATATGGTGTTTGTTCTCACCGTTCTAGATCTAGAAGATCTCCCTAGGTCTCACTTATTAGGCTTAACTTGTTTTATAGTAAATAAATTTTTCATTTCACAAAAATTAAAATGCCTATCCGCTCGATTTTTAATGACCAATTTGGTTCATCATTCTTTTTTAACATCCCCAAAACGTCCACAAATGATGGCGAGTGAAATTCCCTAAATAAGACTAACCAAAAAATAAAATTATGAACGGAGCACATTTGCGGACGATTAGAAGACACATGCATTTACAAGCACCACAAATAACCCAATGTACGTTTTGTCGTGGCAAAGCAGACATAGTCTCATTTTATGAAGCAAAGTGATCTTGGAGTCTGTACAAAAATGATTTCCTTCAGCAAAATCTAAGCGCATTAGACTTGATATGGCTGCTGATGTAATGTAAAAATATATGACTGCTTTTTCTGATGCTTTGCTCAGTACGATGTTTGAGGAACCCCATGATGGTCATTCATCTTCTACTGTCACTCAGATAAAAGTTGAAGCTAAAGTTGTTTGTACCAATCGTAGACAAAAAGCGAAAACCAGATGAACAGTTTTATATGTTTTCTATTCCTAATCTCCTTGTCATTTTTGCTCGATGGTTTTTCATCATTTCCACTCTGCACTGATTCATGTTGGTCTCTATATCTGTGTGTGTTCTTCGTTTCAGATTATGTTGTATTGTATTTACTTCATAATAACTTGTTTACTTTTGTTATAAACGAAACAGGGCCACCTATGAAGCAAGAAACTCCACTGAAGTTCTGTTCTTACAATGGAAGCGTCTGCTGCAATTCCACTCAAGATTTGCAGTTACAGCAACAATTTGAAGCACTAAATGTCGTCGATCCTGCATGTTCTTCTCTCCTGAAATCGACTATGTGTGCAGTAAGTTTATGTCGAGCAATGGTAAGCTATATTTACTATAAAAAGTACTTTTCTTTTGCTAACTTTTGGTCGTCCATGAGTTGCAGATATGTGACCAATTTTCGGCTCAACTTTTTGATATTGACTCGCGGCCTAGAAAGGCTCCTGTTCTGTGCAACACCACACATGCGATGAAATCACACCAGTTGAAAGTTGGAGATTCCATTGACTTCTGCACAAAGTTGTGGGATTCATGTGGAAACATATCCATATTGAGTTCTCCATTTGCTCCATCCATTCAAGGTAAAATGACTGATCAGTGGCACTCGAAAGAAGACTTCTGCGAAGCATTTGGTGGATCAGCAGATGCCGTGTGTTTCAATGGTGAATCGGTTTCATTTAGTCAAGTGGAAGCTTCACCTCCAGCTGGTCTGTGCCTTGAGAAAATTGGAAATGGGGCTTATGTCAGTCTAGTTTCACATCCGGATGGTTCCAACCGCGCATTTGTGTCTAACCAACAAGGCAAGATATGGCTGGCAACTGTTCCTGATGAAGGATCAAATGGTGTTTTGGAAATCAATGAATCTGAACCCTTTTTGGACATTACTGATCAAGTTCTCTTTGACACTGAGTTTGGTCTAATGAGCATGTCATTTCATCCAAACTTTGTGAACAACGGCCGCTTCTTTTTGTCATTCAACTGTGATAAGATAAAACATCTAGGCTGCTCAGGCAGATGTTCATGCAACACAGATGTGAATTGTGACCCTTCTAAGCTTTCTGCTGATAATGGGGTGCAGCCATGCCAATATCATAGTGTTGTTGCAGAATTTACTGTCAATGGTACAGCACCAGAGCCTTCCCTGGTATAAATCCACACCTTCCCATTAATTCTATGTTTCACAAAATTATGGTTGGAATGATTGTAATGGAATTTGATCAAGAGCTTTTTATTTTCTTAGGCAAAAAGTTCAAATCCATCAGAAGTGAGAAGAATATTCACAATGGGGCTTCCTTATAGGGGAGGTCACGCCGGTCAGATTCTTTTTGGACCTGCAGATGGTTATCTATACCTCATGATGGGAGATGGTTCGCAACGAGATGACCCTTATAATTTTGCACAGAACAAGAAATCTTTGCTTGGGAAAATTCTGAGGCTTGACATAGATAACATACCAAGTAAGTCCTGGGAGTTACAAGTACAAATGGTTATTTCATTAATATTTGTGTTCAGATACTAAGTCTGCTTTGCAACAACTACTAGGTGCAATTGAATTAAGTGAAAAGGGACAGTGGGGAAATTATTCTATACCAAGTGATAATCCCTACATTGATATCAAGGAGCTGGAGCCTGAGATATGGGCCCTGGGATTTCGAAATCCTTGGCGCTGTAGTTTTGATTCAGAAAGACCCTCCTACTTCTTCTGTGGAGACTGTGGACAGGTTAATTTGCATACCATATTCTTCCTAAATATAATGTTGGGAATGATTGACTGTTGTAAACAATTATTATTATTATTATTTTTTTACATTTCAAATCCTTTATGAAGTTCATAGCCTTTTGCAGGATCAATATGAAGAGGTTGACATAGTCATAAAGGGTGGAAACTACGGATGGCGAGTTTATGAGGGTCCTATGCCTTTTCATCCAACAAAGTCTCCAGGGGGAACTACCTCTGCAAGTTCCATAAACCCCATATTCCCAGCAATGGGTTATAATCACTCTCATATAGATAAGAATATAGAACCTGCTGAATCTGCCTCTATTACAGGCGGCTATTTCTACCGGTCCATGACTGATCCATGCATGTATAAAAGGTAATTGGTTTTTCGAGAATATAAAATCCTACATTGGAAATTCTAAGTCTTTCTATGTTGTAAATGTAATCACACCTGATGACAACAATGTACGTAGGTATCTCTACATGGATTTGTATGCTGATGCTTTGTGGGCAGCCACTGAAAACCCCGAAAACAGTGGAAACTTTTCCACTACCAAGATTTCATTTAGATGTGCTCATGACTCTCCAATTCAATGTAACATTGTGGCTGGAAGTTATACTCCTTCCCTGGGGTATGTATACTCATTTGCAGAAGATAACAAGAAGGATGTTTATGTATTAGCAAGCACTGGTGTTTATAGAGTTGCAAGACCAAGCCGCTGCAATTTTACATGTGCTGGGGAACATGTAGTCGATTTGGGGACTCATCGACAGCATTCTGATTCCCCCATGTCTAGAAATTTGTTCAAGGGACACAAGCATATCACTTTTTTTTCTTTATTTCTGGTTTTGTATCCAGTGAATTATTACTGATGCTAATTTATACTTGATATGACGCTGCTGTCTATACAGGTAGCTTAAAGTTTCAAAACCAAAAGAGTAGCATTCACTATTGGATGACTTGTATATGAAACTATAAGATATTATGAAACTATGAAAAGCATGGTACTTATTAGCTTACAAAATAATGGAATGTCTAGTGCAGCATTTCAGTAATGCTCATAACAAGTTTTGCAACAACTATAGCATGTACCATTAGTTGATACTTATTATATATATAATGAAAAGCAATTATACGGGTACAAATATGATATGCAATGCAGTATTCAAAGATATCACAATGATCTTATTTTCTTCTTGTTTTGTACCCTGGATTTTATCGTGTGAACTATTACTGATGCAGTGATGCTAATAACTGATATGAAGCTGCTGTGTATACTCTTTTTAAGTAGCTCAAAGTTTCAAAGCCAAACAAGTTGCATTCACTATTTGATTGAAGAAATCATGAAACTATGAAAAGCATGGTACTTATTAACTTACAAAATCATGGAATGTCTGGTGCAGCCATTTTCAGTAGTGCTCATATCAAATTTTGCAACAACTATAGCACCTTTAGTTTATACTTCATTTTCCTATTATGAAAAAAACAATAATATGCATGGTTTTAAATGCCTATGCAATGCAGTGTTCCAATCCTAAAGTACATACTACTACCTCTTATGATCACTGACAATTCTTGCTGGGACAGTTGTTAATCATCCTATCGATCAGTCTGAGTCGACTCCTGATTCAGTAATCCTTACATTCTCCACTTCCCATGCCACCTCTGTCATCTGAGGGCGTTTCTCCGGGGATGGATCACAGCACTGCATTCCAATTTGTAGCAGTCTAAGCATTCCACTACATGCAATTCTGTGCTTAGATAGTTCCAGATCAAAAATCTCAGCTGTCCATTCTTCCCTAACTGCTCGGTGAACCCAACTGCAGAGGTCTACACCATTTACACCTGGTGGAGCAGTGCAGACCGAGATTTTTCCTGTTAAGAGCTCTAAAAGAAGGCTGCCATAGCTCCACACATCGGACTCTTTTGAAACTCTTTTGGTCCTTTTGTACTCGGGTGACTTATACGAAACCATGCGCTGAGCTGCAATAGGAAGTGCTACTAGTGAAGCAAAACCATAATCCGAAACAAGAACCATGTCATTCTCATCAAAAAGAATGTTTGAAGCTTTTAAGTTTCCGTGAGGTGGGATGTTAGGGGAAGTTGCATTGAGGTGAAGATACTCCAAAGCTCGAGCTACACCTCGAGCAACTGATAGTCTTGAGCTCCATTTGAATGGAATTCGATTTGCACCTCTTTCTCCTGCATCAGTCATTAATTAAATTAATATATATGCTACACATAGTTAACGTTTTCTTACTCTATATCTAACGTGTTATGTTGTTAGACTATGTATCAATAGACTAGCTTGATCGACACTCTAGCAGCATAACATGTTAGACTGTCTAGTAACTTTGTAACGAAAGAATATGAATCGAAAGCTTGGAAGAAACTCACCAAACAAGCGGTTAAACAAGTTCCCATTTCGAACATATCTATATATAAGCAATTTTTCATCCTTGGAGTGGTAGTAAGCAAGAAGAGGCAGCAAGTTGGGGTGTTTCAAATTGGCAATCAGCTGCAACTGTTTGTTGAATTCCTCATTAACCAAAGGTTTCAGATCCCTTATCCTCTTAACAACAACATCTTGCTTCCCACTCATCTTAGCCTTATAACTATTTCCGAAAATTCCCCTACCTAATCCCTCAGCGGAAGCTTTTAAAAGATCTCCAAGTTCAAACTCTGCAGCTGCTCCTTCCCCAACCCCAATGAATGTGAGCTTCCCTTTCTCTTGTTGTCCTCCAACTGAGCTCACAGCCTGTCCTTCTTCGACCTTCTTTTCACCATCTTTGCTCTCCTCATTCAGAGGTTTAGTACTAGTGGTTTTCACTTCCTTCATGACCTTCTTCAGCTTCCTATATTTCATGTAATAAAGAACTGAAAGAAAAAGTGCAATTACTAGACAAACAGCAATCAAAATATAAAACATTGCATACTGGGAACAAGTATCAGAATCTTTCTTATCGGAATCAGAAGAACCGTTCTTATTTTCACTATCCGAATGAGGGCGGTCAGTTGGGATTATGTCACAGGGAGTAGTAGAGGGTGGTCCACACAAACCATTGTTACCAGAATATGAATTGGAGCCAAATGCTTGAAGAGATGGAGTTGTTGGAATTGGTCCATAAAGTTTGTTATTTGAGACATTGAGTTCTTTCAGTGTGGATTGGCTCAACTCTGGGATCGTACCACTCAACTCATTATCTTGAAGAAACAATGACTCCAAGATCCCAAGACTCAAAACTGAACTTGATATTGGCCCAAATACCATGTTCCTGGAGATATCAATATGAGCCAGTTTCTGATTGAAACTGAAGTTCATCATGATCCCCCATATAGAGTTGTTCTTCAAGCTCAGCATAGACATCTCAGTGAAGTCTATGAATGCATCATCTTTGAGGTTCCCTATTAGTCCCAAACTTTCCAAGACAATTCCTGCGACGCGACCATTGGAACCACATTGAATTCCATACCATTTTGATGTCTCACTCAAGAAGCAGGGAATGCCTGTCCAGTTGTCATTTAGGAAGGGAATGTTGAAAGTAGCCTTCAAGGCATCAAGAGCCTCCTTCTCCTTTCCGCTATAGCCAGTTTGGGCTATAGCGGATTTGTGTATCACAACAAGAAGTATAGCAAGAAAAAGGTAGCATTTGATGGATAGAGAAGAAGCCATTAGTTGCATGACACAAATTGAAGGAGTAATATAGCTTAGAGAACTAGGAAATCTCCCAAGATATGTTAGCTGGAATAAACAAAGGAGACATATTCTCATAGAATTGTTCTATTACAGCTAGGTGATTAAAAGTTTCTATGTCTAAGATGACAACAACAAGGACACTGATCCTTAACTTTAAACTTGTTCCACTTTATTTCTGAGAATCCTAGGAGAGGGATGTTTGTACATTCTTGTCGTTAAGATTTTCCAGCTACAATGGGCTATATACAATTCAATGCTTAATTATTTATTCATATATTGGTTGGATACTTCCAAGCATTCAATTTGTTTCAATGTGCAACATGTTTGATGATAAATTTAATACCATTCAAAAGTTCAAACAAATACATGTTATACTCTTTACTTTTAACGTATGAATTACACTAAGGGAAGGCAAAACTCAATTACACTTTTGAAGCAATGTGGTTTTACTTTGTAATTTCAACATTTATAAGTTTCAAAAAATGTTGTGTTGCTTCATCAAGGGAATAGGGAAATGTTGCCCTCAACTTTGGGTGCGTCTTCGGTACCCTGGGGAGAAGGAGGGATGGTGGGGATGCATTTGCAGGGGGTGGGGTTATGGAATCCAAGGGCAGCCAAGCATGCCACGTGTCCGGACATGACATGCTTGGAACACCTTAGAATTTCCCCTCAACTTTGAGTGAGAATGATTGCCTACATTCGCTTCATCTAGAGGAGTCACTATTTCGGATCTTTGCAACATCACACCTATACAAGCAGATAGGTCTATGAGGATCATGGTATCCCGTAGGGCCTAACGTCGCTTTTCCATCGTTGGTACTAGAGTGTTGTCATCATAAGAAAATAGATTGTATTACAAGAAAATTGTAAGTAGGGTTTGTTCGTGCCACAAATTATAAACCTTTTAAAATCTTAAATATACTCACCACCATCCCACTATTAGGTGATTGTTGGGCCGGACATGTAAAATTCTTAAATCTTTATGTCATCATGTGATTGTTGGGTTGGACATGTCACGTTTCGCCCTTAGAAAACTTCACTCATCTGACCAGGAAGCTCCACCAGTCCTACTACTACTTAGCTTTCGGACAATTTTGTGCCCTCCACGTTCAACAATTACAGCTCCTTTCTGACTTATTTAATGTGAAAATCCCCTTTAGCCTCTCTTATTTTTCTATTCTTTTCTATGGCAGAGACCGTTGCCAAACATTGATGATGAACCATGTGACGACCCTTAATGTTATTTTTCTAGAAGATCTCCACATAACTCTCTCATGTCTCATCCTCCTATGTTTGTTTGTTTCTTCTACTGTTGATTTCATCACCGCCGTTCAGTCCACTTATTGACCTCTTTTTTTACTGCTAATTCCAAGTGGGCTTCAATCAAAGTTGAAAAGTTACAGCTGTTTCGACTTGTCTTTTGGTGTTGAGGAAATTGGGTTCGAACTTTGAAGTTTGAACTCGCTTCTTCCACACCCAACAAGGGCAAATGGGTAATCAATGTGGGCAGACACACTGAACCAACCGAGATGTCTATATAATCTCTATACAAGTTGGTTTCCTAGGCAAGTGGGTTCTTTCACAACCACTCCCATTAAGCTAGATAATAAAAAATTGAAGCAAAGTCAAAGTTCAACTCTATCTGCAAATGTCAAGTTGATAAATGGTGCCTCTGTCTTTAATTCACTTTAAGCTACGGTGATTGATGATCTTAAATCCAGGGAGTTGAAAAACATTGTCAAAGGCTTGGGAAAGAGAGAGGGAGAGGGACAGAAAAATGAAAACAATTACTTTCTGTGAATCACTGTGGAAGTTGAATTAAAAAAAGAGGGAGAGAGATTTGAAAATCGTGTCCCTTCTGGAAGCTGAATATAAAAACTTTGATCTGTACATAATGGAGAGAGGCATATACTGTTTGAAGATAGAGTTGTTGAAATTGGTTGAATGTTTATAGTTTTCACAACCCCTTTGCATTCCTCAAGTCATTCCAACACTGTTTCTAGTTGACCCTATAGATGTTGTAGAGGAACATTTGCTCTCTCTCTCTCTCTCTCAATTTTGGTGAGATGGGTGGTGTTCCTGCAATTGGGCTCTTGCTTTGTGCCTTGGTGTTGCTTTTTGATCCTTCAATTTCACATCCTCTATGCATTGATTCAAGTAGGTGTTTGCTCTTTTACTTGTTTCTTTGCTGATTTACTATATAAAGTTTGCTTCTTTATGTTTGATTATCTAAATAAACTGAATTCAAATGGTTTAATTGATGCAGGAGCACCTTCTACTTTGAGCACCCCACTCAAATTTTGTTCTTACAATGGAACAGCTTGCTGCAACTCCACAGAAGATTCACAGATACAGAAGCAGTTCCAATCCATGAACATCTCTAGTTCTGCTTGTGCTTCTCTCTTGAAACCAGTACTTTGTGCTGTAAGTCCTTGTCTTTGTCTTATTATAGCTTAAAATCCTAACCAGCATAAATTGAAAACATGAATTTCTTATTTGTTTTGTGCCATTGTTTTTAGAGGTGTGATCCATTTTCAGCTGAGCTATTCTCAGTTGATTCTGTGCCAAGGCCAGTTCCTATACTATGCAATTCAACTGTTTCATCAGCAAATTCATCCCAGTCTTTAATCCAAGTAACAAAGGACTTTTGCTCTAGTTTATGGGACACATGTCAAAATGTGTCCATATCCAACTCCCCCTTTGCTCCTTCATTACAAGGCCAAGCTGGAATACCTGTAAATTCCAATGTCAGTGAGCTAACCCAACTCTGGCAATCGAAAGCCGATTTCTGCAATGCATTTGGTGGTGTCTCTAGTGATGACTCAGTTTGTTTTGATGGTGAGCCTGTGAAACTGAATGACACTGGAACTCCTATCCCCCCACATGGTTTGTGCCTCGAGAAAATCGGAAATGGATCTTACCTCAACATGGTTGCTCATCCTGATGGCTCAAACCGCGCCTTCTTCTCTTCTCAAGAGGGTAAGGTTTGGTTGGCTACTATTCCTGAAGAGGGTTCAGGAGAGGCAATGGGGCTTGATGAGTCCAATCCCTTTGTGGATTTGACTGATCAAGTTCATTTTGATACAGCGTTTGGCATGATGGGCATGGCTTTTCATCCCAATTTTGCGAATAATGGACGGTTCTTTGCTTCTTTTAACTGTGACAAGGAGAAGTGGCCTGGATGCACAGGAAGATGTTCATGTAATTCAGATGTTAATTGTGATCCTTCTAAGCTTGGTCCTGATAATGGTGCTCAACCATGCCAGTACCAAACTGTTATAGCAGAATACACTGCTAATGGTACCGCGTCACAACCTTCCTTGGTACACCTCTAAACACACCGAAAGCAATTTGTATTGTTGTTACTTTAACTCGATGAATCCTACTGAATTTTGATCTTGATTTTCCAGGCAACAAGTGCTAAACCATCAGAAGTTAGAAGGATATTTACTATGGGCCTCCCTTTCACAGGTCATCATGGAGGACAGATACACTTTGGACCGGAGGATGGCTACTTATACTTCATGACTGGAGATGGTGGAGGCAATGGTGATCCATACAACTTCTCTCAAAACAAGAAATCATTGCTTGGAAAGATTATGAGGCTCGACGTTGATAATGTACTAAGTGAGTGTCAGCTTTAAATAATAGAGTTTTGTTGTGAATTTTCTGTTTCCTAATTTGCTTAAAAAGCACTAGTTTTGTTTTCTGAAGTCTTTACATTGTAATCTATTTACAGGTGCTTTAGAAATTGATAAACTTGTTCTATGGGGAAACTACTCTATCCCGAAAGACAATCCGATCAGTGAAGATCCAGAACTGAGGCCGGAAATATGGGCTTTAGGACTAAGAAATCCTTGGCGCTGCAGTTTCGATTCTGAAAACCCTTCCTATTTTATATGTGCAGATGTTGGACAGGTATAAGATATATATATTCATCATGTTCAAGTTTTTTAATCATAAGCAGTTTTTTTCTTATTCAGCTAATGTAAGCCTTTCAAGATCCTAGGTCCTCAAATCTCTCTTGACAATGCCATGAATATCCAACTGTTTTTCGAATGACATTACATGATTCTCTGATACTGATTTGTTTATCCAATACAGGATCTATATGAAGAGGTGGATGTTATCACAAAGGGTGGAAACTATGGCTGGAATTTTTATGAGGGCCCATATCCTTTCACTCCTCCTAACTCATCTAGTAGAAATGCATCCGCAAAACCTACAGACCCAATTTTTCCAATAATGGGGTACAACCATTCTGAAGTAAACAAGAAGGAAGGTTCAGCATCTATAACTGGGGGATATATCTATCGCTCCACAACCGATCCATGCATGTATGGAAGGTAAACCAATCACTCTTCACTTCGCTGATGCATGATCACACATTAGCTTTAATCTAGTTGCTTTCTCCAAAACTATTGATCCTGGTTAAAAAAATTCGATTTTTTCAGGTATGTGTATGGAGATTTGTATGCTGGTGCCATATGGGCAGCCAGTGAAGACCCAGAAAACAGTGGCAACTTTAGCACAAGCAAGATTCCCTTCAGCTGCGGAGACAACTCTCCTATACCTTGTACCTCAGTCCCCGGAAGCAGTCTTCCAGCTCTTGGCTACATTTTCTCATTCGGGGAGGACAACCGCAAAGATATCTTTGTTCTGTCCAGCTCGGGTGTTTATAGAATTGTTCGTCCTAGCCGATGCAATTACACTTGCTCCAAGGAAAATGTTACTTCTGTTGCAACACCAAGTCCTTCTGCTTCGCCTAATGATGCTTGGTGGTTAAGTAACCCATCTAAGAACACGTTGCTACTCATCTCTTCTCTAGTACTTTTGCTTCTGCTCAGTTTTGTCTAGTATAATTTGCAACAATTAATATCTGATGTGATTATTGTACCATAACTGCTTTTGTTTGTAATTATTTGTTTTGAGAGTACTGATCATAATAAAGGGTGATGATTTCTCTATTTGCTTCACAACACATGCTTGCATCGAAGTTTCATGATGGTGTTTTTTTTTTTTCGTTTGTGGGCTTGATGGGCCACACATGCAATGAACAGTAATAACAGCTCCAAGAATCTGGCTTCTGAAGTTAACAATAAACTATAAACCGTAAACCTTAATGATACACCAAAAACATAAGTAGACGATCATGCTTTACTATAAATTTGGATTGACATTTTAAATTTTGTTTAACTAACTCTTTAGGTTTGAACTTTGATCCAAGTGAGCTCAAAGTTAGCCATCTTATATTCGATTTAAATGTAAAAAATTGTTCTAACTCACATCCTTCACACTCATTCTCAAATGACCAACACAATTATGTATTCTCATGATTATAAGTGCATTTATGTTATTTTCATAATGATTAACGTATCTATGGTATAAATTTGGCAATCCACATGTCTACGATAAATCACGCTAATTGTGTCATCCAAACTCTACTTTGTTAAACTTATGCAAATAAAAGTGAACCAATCCAACTATCCAATGTCTCTAACAAAAATAAAATTGAAAATAGAAAATAGAAAAGGAAATAACTTTTATTAATGGCACAAAGATTGTGCTAAAAACAACTTTACCCAATAACCCAAATTAATATTAAAAAGAATATTAATATTAGTGAAAATAATAAACCCTGTGTGATATGTGAATGGTGGTTTGAAGCTTTGGTCCTCCTCCTCCGTGCCCTTGTTTGTTTCTCACTGAGAAAAAAAGAAAAAGAAACCAAAATTAACAGAAACCCTCCAATGCGAAACCATGCTGATGCTGATCCTCTAATCCCATTCCCACCTTGACTCTCTCTCTCTTTCTAAACCCTCTCGATCTCCCCAAAGACCATGTCTTTAGAGTCTTCTCCTCCGATCCCTTCCGACCGATCCTCGCCGGAACCCCAACAACCCCCTCAAAACGACGACGTCGCAACAACGACATCGGCCCCAGCCCCTACGCCGCCCTTGTCCAGGAGCAACCGCCCCTCCCGCGCCTGCACCATACGCGCCGCGGCTCGGCTGCAACAGCAGTACCAGCAGCAGCACCAGCACGCCGAGCCGCGCAAGCCCAAAGCCGCAAAGAAGGAACAGCAGCAGCAGCAGCACAGAGACGACGACGAGTCATCGCCGCAGCAATGCGGCAGCGCCAGCAAGATCGTGACGTCGCTGGTGGACCCTCCCTCGCCGTCGCAATTGCCACGCTGGACGCTCCGCTCCATGTGGGAATTGGCTTCCGTACTCAATTTCCTCCACGTGAGCTCCCAAAGCTTCGATTTTTGCTTCTTAGGGTTTTATGCTTGTTCCTGGATGTTTTAGGGCTTATGCATTTGCTTTACTCCATTTCAGGCGTTTCGGCCGCTTTTGAATATACAAGCCGAGTTCTCGGCTGAGGAGTTCGAGACAGCTTTGATCACGCCCAATGACACCTTGAGTGACATTCACATTCCCTTGTTGAAGGTTGGTACTTTTGTGCTGAGTTTAAGCAATCAAGTTTGTGTTGTTAGTTTAACTTGGTGAAACTTGTTTTGGGGAGTTGAGCTTTTTTCTACGAATTTAGTGATTTAGCTTTTTCTTCTTTTGGTGTTTCCAGTTGAAGCTTATTTCTCCTAGAAGGATTAAGAACTTATATACATAGTTCGGTTAGTTAATTTTTGTACAAAGCTTGTAACTTTTTAGTCAGTTAAGTTCAGAAGCATTGTGTCAGAAAATGAGTTTGGCTATGTAGTCTGTTGAAGTTGTTCTAGTTGATTCTTAATGGTAAGTTTTAGGTTTGCCTTCACCCAGCTTGATTCTAGACGGTGATAAAAACTAGTTGATTTTTGTAGAAGACATGTTCTATGACTAAAACTAGTGCTATAGCCAATCTTTTAGCTAAGACTAATGTGTTAGATAAGTAAACTAAATTAATCAAACTGTACCACAAGTCCACAACTAAATGGGGTTGATTATATATTTATATGATTCTTTTTCTTCATCACCATTATCTGAGGCCATCTCCATTGTAAATTCTTTAGTAATTGTGTCATCTGAGACTATTCTTATGTCAATGTTCTCCTCTTATCCTTTTTGCTTCTTATGCATCAATCTTAATTTTTCATTCACACCAGCGCTTAGTCTGTGCTCTTTCTATAAGGATATAGAGCTAAAATCAGGGTTATAAATAATTATATACTGATAGATTTTCTTTTATATTATTTTATTGAAGCAGGGGATGCTAGAAGTTTGACTCAAACGGCACCTCATATTTTTACCTAAAATTTAGTAAAGGACAAATAGCAATAGTTAGTAGAGGAAAAAAGAACCTTCCCTATGAGTCTTGTTGTAACTCATGATCTTTGTCAAATGTTGCTATGGGATAAGAAATACAAGATATTACTCATTGTTTAACTACAAATCTGACCGATTTATTTTAGAATTTTTCATTATTTAACTTTTGATTGGTTTCTTTTCTAGGCAATTCCTCCTGTTACGAGAATGGCACTTACACGTGATACTTGGATCACTGTTTTATGCAGAAAGTTGAGAGACTGGTGGCATTGGGTAGGTTTACTCATTGCAGTACTCTGGCCTGAGTATTTGTTTTGTGATTCTGTGGAAGCAGAGAAACTAATTTGGATTGGTATTTTATTGCAGGTTGCAGATGGGGATCTACCCATTGTTGCTTCACATGGGTGAGCAATCATTTGTACTTGTTTACTTTTAACACATGAGTCTCTGTCAATCTGTTTGTGATTATAACACGTCACATCATGTTTGATAGGGTGGAGATTGAAGTATATAAAACACTTGATCCTGGCGTTCGCGTGATCATCTTGAAAGCACTTTGTGATATCCGTGTGGAGGTATTATTATTTATTATTAAGGAACATTTAACATCTTAGCAAATCTTTAGTGGCCGCAATGCGGTGGAGGTAGCTGGTTAAACATGTTCAGTTTAATGTCAAATCTCTGTAAATGAATGTAGAATCCATTCTTAAATTATTAGTAAACTTGATTAATGATACTGATACATGAATGTGTGGTCGCCTTTGACTGTTCTTTCTAGTAAACTATTTCTGTTTCGCTGACTTGGACATTAATCTTTGTGGACCTTTACCTTCAATTATATACACTCTCTTCACTTGTTTCCTGCTATAAGTTTTCTATTCTTAAATCAAATTTCAGTTTAATAAATTTAACTAGTTTTTCATCACAACGAAAATTTGAAGTTGCTACTCTCCCTTAACTGTAAAAGGTCACATCCTAATTACTGTCTTCTCTACCCCATTTCCCTGCCTTTGAAAATTGATCCTTAGGATTTCTCAATTGCAAATCACAATTCTTAGAGCTGGAAAATTGATTTGTATCAGCTACTTCTTGAATGATATTTCTATGCTTCTGTTACTTTACTAGAACAATTATATCTTTTTTTTTTGAACAATTATATCTGAGTGATGTTTTGCAGCAAGAGGACATCCGGAACTATATAGACAATTCACTGAAACATGGTGTCCAGCTTTCCGCATTTCGTAAAGAACGTATTGGGGGTGATTCACAAGGAATCTCTTACTGGTAATATAATTAAATTTTTCAAGGAAACTGTGTCAATTAATCTTATAGTTTGCCTTATTTGGTTGAACTATCCTCAAAAAAAAAAATGTGGAAGGGTTTTTGTGCAAGTCAATTTTTGCGTTGAGTAATAACCACACTATGGATGTGGTTTCTGTAGGTATGAAGATGATCCAATAATCGGTTATCGGTTATACCGGGAGATAAGGAAGACTGAGGTGAAGAAGGTAAAAGCAAAGGGTTCCCACGTCCTTCCTAGTACAACGTACCAGTGGGAGACAGTCGCAACCAATTTTGATGAATTTCAAGATGTTGGGGTAAGTTACTAAAATTTTCTTTCCATGTATATGTTGTATGATTATTTTCTTGCAAAACTTTAAGGTTGAACGTTTCATTTTTCATCCTTTAACTAATTCTGGAATCTGGCAAACCTCTGATTAGCAACCATTGACACATTGGTTATCGATCAGGTAAGGAGTTTTTGAGGGGAATAATGTTGAGAGGATTATATTTGAGAGGACACATACTGTACTGTCCTATTTTCTAAATTTGTTGGGATTTAAACTTCCTGTCATTTTATTTTTACAAATCATATAATAGTTCTTCAGAGTTCAGATTATTACTTATTTGTCAATATAATTAATGGAAGCAGTAGGATTAGAGTTTTAAATGCATCTGCGTCACAGGAAAAACTTTTCTCAAGTCACAATAGGACGGAGGCTTCTGTAGGAAAGAAGTTAAAAGGAGACATGCTTTTAGAGATTGAGAAAGTTCACAAGGTAAATACTGATTGTTGAGTGATTCCTGTATACTTTGTTGGGTTTACTTTTTTGTATGTGGTTCAAGGATTATTTCAAATAGATCTGATCACAAGAATTTCATCTCATAAACTTCCATTTTTTCAATTTGCTGCCTGCACAGAGGAAAGAGAAGTTGCTTAAGAAGCAACACAGACAAGCTCTCCTCCTTGATAATTTTTTGACTGTGGATGGGCTTGGTCCGGGGCGTTCTCTTCGTGACAGAAAACCTGTCACATACACTTTTGGTAAGTGAAACAAACTTTACCTGTTTGTTTTTGTTTTCCCAATTATCTTAAAAAGGGAATCAAACCTTTGAGAAGCTGTATTTGGCTGAACACTCTTAATGTTCTTCTTTTTCTATTCTTTTTTCTCTTTGCAGATGATTATGATCGGTCCATCAATGAGGCCATCAAGATAACCAAGTATGGAATCTGTCGCCTGGATTTTATTGTTTTCTCTTCCAATATAATGTACTTTTGCAGTATTAATTATTTTTTCTGTGTCAGAACGAAACAGCCATCCCCGGAACCTTTACACAAACGAGATGTAGTTATGAAACATGAAGCTTCTAGTAATGGTAAATGGAGTGGTACTTCAAATTCCCATGAGCATGTGGGATTTAGTGCTCTGTCTCCGAAATCACCTGATTACGATGATGATGCCGAGGAAGATGATAAATCTGAACCAATGGATCGAAGGTGCGCAATTTTTCTTTTCTCCGTAAGATGTTCAGTTTCAGTGTTTTTTGATGCCTTGAGTTTCTTGTACACTAATCTTTACTAATTACTTGTAGCAATCGGCGAAGACAGAGGCCCCAACGATATTCTGCAAAAGAATTTGTTGAGGCAGTTTCAGATAATGATGCAGACTTTGACAGTGATGATGATATAGTTGGTGAAGCTATCTATGATGAGGAATACTTAAAGAAACGCAAGGAGAGAAGAAAGTTTTCTAGTAGCTCTGAAGGAGATGAGGAGTATCGTTGGGAGGAAGAAAATCCTGAAGAAGAGGAAGAGGAGGAAGAAGAAGATTCTGCAAGTGCCAGTGAGGAAAGTGATGAACCCCGAAAGTTTAAGAAAGTGTCAGGCCGTACTAGGGAATTGCCGGGCCGTACTAGGAGGGAAGCTAAATTGAGGTCTGTTGATGAGCTCCAGTCAGGTCTAAGACGTAGTAAGAGGGCTACCAGAAATCGTATTGATTATCGGCAGTATGAGTTTTCAGATTCAGAAACAGAGCCTATGAAACCTGAGAAGTCAAATGCATCAGATCGACACTCTGATGCAACTGAGAATGGTGACTATTCAATGGAAAGTCAAGATTCAGATGGTAATGATGATCACCATGAAATGGAAGTTGGTCAGGCTGATCAGGCTGTTGAAAATTACCCCGAGACAGTTGAAAAAGAGGAAAACCAGCCACCTGAAAAATCAAATAGCCCAGGGGAAAATGAAGTTGGAGGTGTACAGAAAAGACGTTTCCTTGACCTAAACGAACTTGCCCCCGGTTCAGGTTTTGACGATGGTCCAAATACGATAATGAAAGATGATGTGGATGATTTGTGAGCAAAGCTTCCTCCTATGCTAGACAACAAGCTCGGTATTGCAAGGAAGCCTGTACTATTGTAAAATTTATAAATTTTGTGCTTAGCCCTAGGAGAAAGTTTCAGCTGGAGTTCTCCAAGGCAGAATTTAAGCAACAACCTTGGTGCATGATTTGCAACAGGGGAGCAACATGATGCGGAGAGTTATGTAGATTAGTTAGTCATTTTTTAGTATGTCAGCATTCAAAGAAACAGATGAATGGAGAGTTGGGAGGAGTTTAGTTCATCCAATCAATGTATCATAACCCTCGACTAATATGTAACTGAAAGCAAAGACTTGGCTTTCGATGTTCAAAGTCAAAGCCTTTTGTAGTATTATCTCTCATGATCGTGGATCCCTCTGTGAGTCTGAGCATGTTGGGTTGGTTGGGTTGTAATGGAACCATCCTCCCTGAAAAGGTAACTCCATTTTATCTTGTATTAAGATTGGCCTTACTTATTTGTCCTTTCTTTTTGCAATTTTAGATTTGTGTAGCTTTTACTCGGCAACCCAGTATATTACCAGCACTTGTGTATTATACTATTCTGTTTTCTTATGTTTGTTAAGTTCTGTTTTACACTGAAAATGCTTAATGAAACAGTGCTGCTGCTGGTTTCTTATTTTGAACTTTAAAGTTTCAAATGAACTGTGTTCCCAGATTCTGTAACGTTAGATGGAAATAATACCATCTTCGGTGTAATCTGAAGACTCTGCAGCTTTGGCATTTAGGCACATTTGTGATTGTACGAAACTTCTTTAGTCACAGCAATGTCTTCCATTCTGCTTTATTCTTTTGACTGGTGATTCTGGATTAAAGATCTCTTCAGTTATAATTCACAAGTTGACCGGTGTTTGATTATGTAAGCTCTAAGTCTCATGATTTTTTTTTTTTTTTTTTGTCAAAAATAAATAAATAAATCTTTAAGGGCCAAGACAGAACTGTGGGCTGGAATGCCTCCATTCCTATCCCAACCTTTGAATCTCTGGGTGTTACCTTGATGAAACATCCCATTATGGGAGTAGGAATTCCTTGAAGCATGGTTTTGAGTAGGAATTTGTTGGTTTTAACCACCTGGAGGAAACAAATATTTTCAAGATGGCAATTAAATGTTGATCAAATTCAAGGCCTGTTTGGAATTGTTTCTGAAAAGTTTAAAAACGCTTTTCAAATTTGGTAAAAGCATTTTTTTTACGAGGAACCACTTCTTAAAATCACTTTCAAGTACTTCTAAAATTCACCAAAGACACATTTTATTTTATTTTCAAATTTTTTTATATTTATAATTAATTTTTTCAATTAATTCAAAAGTGCTCTTAGGTTTCAGAAAATCAATCTCAAACAGGTTATTAATTTGACTAACATTTAATTACCATCTTGATTTGAGCAACACTTAAATGTTGCTCAAATTAAGTGCTCTTAGGTCACATTTTATGGAATGATTGTTGCTCTATTTGTGAAATTCAAAGCTGACCGACTCATTATTTGGTGGTAGACTACTAGACAAGGGAACTTGATACTCTGCTTTGCTTTTAATATGGAACTGACACATAATTTATGATCTATCCAACAATCTAAAGGTTCAAATATTGCCACGACGTCAGTTATACAATAGAAAAAGAAAATTTTCCACAGACAAGTAACCTGCTAAGTGCATCTCCAACAGATGGCCTATTTTAAAATAAATTTAAAATCTAGCTAAATTTAAGGTAAAATCTAGCTCCAACAGATTACCTAAACAAAAGTTAAATTTAACTTTTGTTAAATTATCTACCTAAATTTAGCTAGACATGAGAGAGAAAATAGGTAAAAGTCAAATACTCCAACGTCTATTTTTTTTTCAGTTTCAATGTTCTTCTTTTCAATCTAACTTACATATAGCTATAACTTTTATTGTTAGAGATGCTCTAACGTCTTCTTCCTCAGGAATCTGAACCCAAAACCCAGACACCCAACATACATCAAGAATAATTAAAATATCAACCCCAAGAGTTGAAGATCAAAATAGGGTTCTATCTTTTAATTTCAAGATTTTCTAATTCAAATAAGTTAATGGTAATAACAACAATAAAGAAGCAACTTTTAGCAACAAATCGTTCGTCGGGAAATGTTGTTTACTTATTTTATTTTTTAATATTTCAAAATTTACCTATTTTTTAAATAAATATTTTCCTTCATGAACAAATCGTGCAATTTAATACTAAGTTATTACTCCAAGTATTCATGCTTTAATTATGGTATGAAATTATCAAATTGCCTAATTTGTCCAAAATTGGTATACCAAGCAATTTCTGGAAAATTTGGAGTGTTTTACACAAAATGATTTTCGACGCCCATTGTTTATCAAGAATAATTGAGATATCAACTCCAAGACTTGAGGATCAAAATAGGGTTCTATCTTTCAATTTCTTGATTTTCTAATTCAACCAACTAAGGCCAAAGGAGGCCAACCAAGCAAGGCCAAAGGAGGCCAGCCAAGCAAGGCCAAAGGAGGCCAGCCAAGCGAGGCCAAATGACGCCAGCCAAGCGAGGCTAAATGACACCAGCCAAGCGAGGCTAACCGTGGCCAATTTTGGCGGTTCAACCACGAGATTTCACTCAATAATGATATTCTAACACCGTGAAAAATAAGCCAAATTTTTTTTTCTTTCCAAAATCATGATTTTTCACTCAAAACTGTGGACTATACACACGATTTTTGCCAAAAATCGCATGTTTTTATTTTCGTACCAAAGTCTTACCACCCTCAAATCATAATTTTGAAAGACTCTCGAACTGACGGAACGCAAAAATTTTGACCCGTTAAATTTTGACGATTTTTCAAATTCGGAAAACTTGAAAATTCAAAAAAAATAAACAACTGGAGTTTATTGTGTTCCGTCCATTGGAACACCTAACCAAGACAAATTTTGGCGGTCCAACCACGAGATTTCCCTCAAAAATGATGTTCTAACACCGTGAAAAATAATCCTTTTTTTTTCTTTCAAAATCATAGTTTTTCACTCAAAAATATGAACTATAACACCTGATATTTGCCAAAAATCGCATGTTCTTATTTTCATGCCAAAATTTTAGCACCCTCAAATCATAATTTTTAAGAACTTCTCAAACTAACGGAACTCAGAAATTTTGACTCGTTTATTTTTTATGATTTTTCAAATTCGGAAAACAAGAAAATTTAAAATAAATAAATGAGTGGAGATTATTGAGCACCGTTAATTGGAACACCTTTTAAAAATTAGTTTTTACCAATTGTGAAATTTTGGTATGGGAAAATTTGAAGAAAAACAATGCCCAACCAACTGAGGCCAATGAAATACACATAAACAAGGACAAAGGAGGTTAGCCAAACGAGACCAACAGAGGCTAGCCAAGCGAGACTAGCCAAGCGAGGCCAAATGACGTCAGCCAACCGAAGCTAACTGTGGCCAATTTTGGCGGTCCAACCACGAGGTTTCACTTAATAATGATGTTCTAACATCATGAAAAATAACCCCAATTTTTTGTGCAATTTTTTTTTTCCAAAATCATGATTTTTCACCTAAAACTGAGGACTGCACACGAGTTTTGCCAAAAATCAAATTTTCTTATTTTCGTATCAAAGTCTTACCACCATCAAATCATAATTTTTAAAGCCTTCTCGAACTGATGGAACACAAAAATTTTGACTCGTTTATTTTTGACGATTTTTCAAATTCGAAAAACTTAAAAATTCAAAAAAAAATAAACAAGTGGAGTTTATTGAGTTCCATTAGAACACCTAATCGTAACAAATTTTGGCAGTCCAACCACGAGGTTTCACTAAAAAATGATGTTCTAACACCGTAGAAAATAACTCTCTTTTTTTTCTTTCAAAATCATAGTTTTTCAATCAAAACTGTGGACTATAGCACTTTTTTTTTTTACATTGCTAATGTTAATATAAAAAAAAATTCTTTTTTTTTTAAGAAATCGTGTACTATAATAAGGAAAATTTCATATTTTTGATACATTTCACCAAATTAAGCGAAACCTCATTTCGATGACAATGTGATATCAAATCTTGTTTGTATTGATTAAACATAGATGCCATGAACTTTAATACCTAAATTACTTTACATTTGTTTAAACTTAAAAAAAAATATATAATATTTATTTTGAAACAAATGTAGCGACGAACGATTCGTCGCTACAAGGTGTTCCTAAATTTTTTTATTTTTTGACAAAAATCCCAAAATTAAAAGAAACTCTTCCGGTCCTCGTAAGGTCTCGCATTTGATTTCATTAAGACTCTAAAATAATTTTGAAACCCATGCAAACCGGTAGTGAGAATTTCAAAAATACTATTTTTTAAAGAAATCGTGTGTAAAATTTCATATATTTGACACATTTCACCAAATTAAGCGAAAACCTCATTTTGATAGACAATGTGATGTCAAATCTTATTTGCATTGATTAAACATAGATGCCAAGAGCTTTAATTAATACCTAAATTCTTTTACATTTGTTCAAACTTAAAAAAATAAATATAATATTTATTTTGAAACACCTGTAGCGACGAACAATTCGTCGCTACAAGGTGTTCCTAAATTTATATTTTTTGAAAAAATTAAAAACAAACTCTTCCGGTCCTCGTAAGGTCTCGCGTTTGATTTCATTGAGACTCTAAAATAATTTTTAAACCCATGCAAACCGGTATTGAGAATTAAAAAAAAACTTATTTTTTAAAGAAATCGTGTACTATATATATAATAAGGAAAATTTCATATATTTGATACATTTCACCAAATTAAGCGAAACCTCATTTCGATGACAATGTGATGTCAAATCTTGTTTGTATTGATTAAACATAGATGCCATGAACTTTAATACCTAAATTACTTTACATTTGTTTAAACTTAAAAAAAATATATATATAATATTTATTTTGAAACACATGTATTGACGAACGATTCGTCGCTACAAGGCGTTCCTAATTTTTTTTTATTTTTTGACAAAAATCACAAAATTAAAAGAAACTCTTTCGGTCCTCGTAATGTCTCGCGTTTGATTTCATTAAGACTCTAAAATAATTTTGAAACCCATGCAAACCGGTATTGAGAATTTCAAAAATACTATTTTTTTTAAGAAATCGTGTGTAAAATTTCATATATTTGACACATTTCACCAAATTAAGCGAAAACCTCATTTCGATGACAATGTGATGTCAAATATTGTTTGTATTGATTAAACGTAGATGCCATGAACTTTAATACCTAAATTACTTTACATTTGTTTAAACTTAAAAAAATATGTATATATAATATTTATTTTGAAACTCCTGTAGCGACGAACGCTTCGTCCCTACAAGGCGTTCCTAAATTTTTTTATTTTTTGACAAAAATCACAAAATTAAAAGAAACTCTTCCGGTCCTCGTACGGTCTCGAGTTTGATTTCATTAAGACTCTAAAATAATTTTGAAACCCATGCAAACCGGTAGTCAGAATTTCAAAAATACTATTTTTTAAAGAAATCGTGTGTAAAATTTCATATATTTAACACATTTCACCAAATTAAGCGAAAACCTCATTTTGATTGACAAGGTGATGTCAAATCTTATTTGCATTGATTAAACATAGATGCCAAGAGCTTTAATTAATACCTAAATTCTTTTACATTTGTTCAAACTTAAAAAAATAAATATACAATTTATTTTGAAACACCTGTAGCGACGAATAATTCGTCGCTACAAGGTGTCCCTAAATTTATATTTTTTCAAAAAATTAAAAACAAAATCTTCCGGTCCTCGTAAGGTCTCGCGTTTGATTTCATTGAGACTCTAAAATAATTTTTAAACCCGTGCAAACCGGTATTGAGAATTAAAAAAAAAAAAAAATTTAAGAAATCGTGTACTATATCTAATAAGGAAAATTTCATATATTTGATACATTTCACCAAATTAAGCGAAACCTCATTTCGATGACAATGTGATGTCAAATCTTGTTTGTATTGATTAAACATAGATGCCATGAACTTTAATACCTAAATTACTTTACATTTGTTTAAACTTAAAAAAATATATATATAATATTTATTTTGAAACACATGTAGCGACGAACGATTCGTCGCTACAAGGTGTTCCTAAATTTTTTTATTTTTTGACAAAAATCACAAAATTAAAAGAAACTCTTCCGGTCCTCGTAAAATCTCGCGTTTGATTTCATTAAGACTCTAAAATAATTTTGAAACCCATGCAAACCGATATTGAGAATTTCAAAAATACTATTTTTTTTAAGAAATCGTGTGTAAAATTTTATATATTTGACACATTTCACCAAATTAAGCGAAAACCTCATTTCGATGACAATGTGATGTCAAATCTTGTTTGTATTGATTAAACGTAGATGACATGAACTTTAATACCTAAATTACTTTACATTTGTTTAAACTTAAAAAAATATGTATATATAATATTTATTTCGAAACACCTGTAGCGACGAATCATTCGTCGCTACAAGGTGTTCCTAATTTTTTTTTATTTTTTGACAAAAATCACAAAATTAAAAGAAACTCTTCCGGTCCTCGTAAGATCTCGCGTTTAATTTTATTAAGACTCTAAAATAATTTTAAAACCCATGCAAACCGTTTTTTAGAATTTCAAAATTACTATTTTTTAAAGAAATCGTGTGTACAATTTCATATATTTGACACATTTCATATATTCAAAAATCTCAACTCGTTTATATTTTGCGGTCTTGAGTCCGAACCCGAACCCGAACACAAGCTGTCTTCCTCCGAGCTTTAGAATCCATGCGTATTTCGTTGTTAGAACAATCACAAAATCACCATGTGCCGTTACTATAAATTTCAGAAGCCGCTCTCCTCTCCTCTGCTACACACACAGAGATAGAGAGAGCCATGACTTCATTTTCAGAACCCGATAACCCGTCACCGAACATAGCCATACCCGCAGAATGGTCCGACGCCGCAGAGGCCGTAGCATACTGTTCAGTGGCTTCGCCGCCTCCCATCGTCTTAGTTTGTGGCGCCAAAAACTGTGGAAAGTCCACCTTTTCCCGCTACCTCCTCAACATTCTTCTCCAGCGGTCAGTTGAATTGAAATTTGTACTAAAGTTTTGATCTTTTTCAATTTTGGGTGTGTTTAGAATTTGAATTCTGATGCTTTTTATCTATGTCAATGAGAAGTTGAGCTGGATTGTTTTTCTTTATTTGCAGGTATAAAAAAGTTTGTTACTTGGATACAGATGTTGGTCAACCTGAGTTTAGTCCTCCGGGTTTTCTATCTCTCACTGTGGTTGATGAAGTCACTCCAGGCAAGTGTTTATTTTCTGCACTTCTTTTGAATACTTGGTTTCAAATTTTCACTTCACAGTTAATGATGTGTAATTAGAGGTTGCTAATTATTATTATTGTTTGGTTAAAAATAGATTTGACAATCCCACATATGAAGACAGCGGAGAGGTATGAACTGTTTATCTAGCTATTGTTTTTCACTTGGGAGTAGAATGGTTATGGTTATTGCTACTACAATATACTTATTATGTATTGTAGGATACTACTTTTCTGAACTGCATGAATATGAACTATTATTGGACCAAATATGACTAATTGGACCATCTGATATGTCTCTGGGAGCAAGATTATTGTCTTGCTGGTTTGTAACTAAGACAAGGTTCATCATATTTTTCATTATTCTATCAAAAGGTCTCGGAGGATATTATTGTATAATATGGAAAGTCTTTTCTAGTGATAAAAATGGGAAAAGAAAAGGGCTTGCAATAAGGATCTCAGTTTATCTCATCAATGATATAGTAGAGTTGATGCCGTATACATGTGGAATAGTTGAGGAATTAGGAGCTATTCGATTGGTATGGAAACTTAGGGAACTAAGGGTTCAGTGCCTTCAGTTGCCTCTATAGTCAACACTGTGTGGCAATTGAGATTTCAAAGACTTCATGAACTGGAGTTTGGAGTTAATATCAAGACAACAGTTACCAGTTTATGACCCACATTACATGTTCATAGCATTACTTAACATGAGTTGTATATGTTTATGGATCTATTGAATGCAAGTAATTTGTAATGCTTCTATATATATAGGCCGTCTTCATGGTGGTGCCTGTTTTTTGCTTAAGCAAATAATCTTGGACTCTAATGACTGATAAGTTGTCTCTTTTACTCAGATGTTTGTTCTTTGGCGATGTTTCTTCAAAAAGGAATCCGACAACATACTTAAATTGTATATGTGCTTTATATGATTACTATCAGAAGGAGTACTGCAAGAGTGATAACTCTAATAATATTGGATTGCCTCTCGTTGTGAATACACCTGGATGGGTGAAAGGTACGGTCTTTTACTTGGTCTAATTGGCCCCTTTTAATTGCAATTGAACAAGTTCTCCCAATCTTGTATTGATTTTTGGTTGTTTGTTTGTTATTTTTTCCCACTTTGTCCTTTTCCCAGTAAGATGTGAACTAACACTTGCTCAAGTTCCACCCTGGTCATGCACTATTTGAGCCAAGGCCCAAGTGGCTATCTTGTCAATCTTCTTTGATGAGGCATATATAT
The DNA here is from genome assembly GCA_029955375.1 of Rubus parviflorus. Classification (NCBI taxonomy): domain Eukaryota; kingdom Viridiplantae; phylum Streptophyta; class Magnoliopsida; order Rosales; family Rosaceae; genus Rubus; species Rubus parviflorus. The sequence goes on from JARGGL010000009.1 coordinate 12,177,944, forward strand.
ATATGTATGTATGATTTCCTTCTTCCTCTTGTGTTGTAGGTATTGGTTATGATATTTTGGTGGATATGTTGAAGTATATTGCCCCTACCCATGTTGTTAAAATAAACATATCTGCACAGAGTAAGAATCTACCAAATGGACCATTCTGGTTAGATGAGGATTATAATGGTATGGTAAATCTAACAGAGATCAGTTCAGCTCGTCAGGACTCTTTGAATAGATCGTAAGTTCTCTGTCTTCAAGATTATCTGGAAACTTTTACTTGAATGCAGTTTATTAGTACAGTTTTTGTTTTTATTGCTTTCCCTCCTTGTTAGTAAATTCATTAATGGTATTTAATATGAGATTCGTTGGTACTATTTGGTATTCTTCTTTCCCGTGACCAATTATCAGTTTTAGTCCAAGTGCCAAAGTTTTTTACCCAAAAGAATTTGTAGGTGGTGATTGCTGTTAACTAAATGTTGAAATATTATCCAAGTGTCAGTCATTTATTTAGCTTTTTGTGCTTTGAGAAGTAGCATATTCTTGCTAGAAGACGGGAATATGTGTGAATCAGTGAATGTGATGGTTCTGTCTTACATCTTATCTCCATTGTGTTCCAGGGTTCTAGTCCAGAAGGATGCACGCCTGTTGCGCGATATACGTTTAATGGCTTATTTCAGGCAGTGCTTTTCAAGTAACCTGAACATTTCTACAATCAAAGAACTTGCTCATGCTTTGGCATCTCGCCCTCCTTATGAAGTTCCAATCTCTAGCATTAAGATTAGACATCTCCATTGTCAGGTTAGTTCTAACAGTTGATTGACTTGCTGCATATTGTAGAAATTTTAAAATCTTGGTCTGTCTTTGACAAGTGCAACTGGATTTTACACTATTCCTGTTTTTTAAGAACATTTTAAGAGCTAGCTTAGTGGTGATTACTTAACATTCTTTTCTACCTCATGGCTTTTGATTCTGTGTCAACATGGGACTTTTGATCGATGCTTATAATAGTTGATTCTTCTGTGCTAGGTCCCAGGTACTGAGATCTTCTACAGTTTGAATGGAAGCATTGTTGGCTTGGCAGTTAGCTCTGAAGGCTCAAAAGATTTACCTTGGTGTTGTGGTCTTGGTAGGTTACTTTTACGACTATGTGTTGCCCCATTTAGCTGGTTGTATTAATGCTTTCTATATATCTATGCTCATTGTTTTATATATTCTGGCTCTGGTGTGTCTGGATTAATTGATAGATTTGCCAATCAAACATGTAATGAAGTTCAAAAACAAAATTTATTTCTGGAATGATTTATTTGTTTGAATGATGTCCATGGACTTTTGTGTGATTATAATTATATTTATTCTTTTGTTTTGGTGTCATGAAAAGTGAAAACAACTACGGTTCTTATGCTAGCATTTTATTTGATGCCTTTTGAACTAGGAATTGTGAGAAGCATTGACACCCTCAAAGGCTTGCTATATGTGATAACACCTGTTCCACAAGGCACTCTGGAGAAGGTTGATCTTCTGCTGCAGGGTTTTATCCAAATTCCTACTTGTTTGTTGCAGGTAACTGAACCCATCTAATTGATGTTTTTGAAAATTTGTCTGCTTTTCCATAGTCTCTCACATGCTCAAATATCCACCTCTTGCTTCTTTCTCATCTATATGCATTTGTATACAAGGAAAGTTTGGGCTTCTTTCGCTTTTCTAATACAATATGTTCTCATAGATCCGATAGTTAGGGAGCAAATCTTCTTGTTGCATGGCTGAGTCTCGTTATCAATTCTCACTGTTAAGAATGTGTATCAGCATAGATATACAGACTGTCATGTATCTTGACCTTTGCAGGATTTCACTGGACAAAAATTGTAATCAAGGCATTCATTGTAATACAGACTGTCAAAAATTGTAATAAAGGATTTCATTGTAATACAGACCGTCATGTATCTTGACCTATTGCACATAAAGCAAATGAATTGATTAACTGCCATGTTCCCTCACCTCATATGCATATAATTTCCGATACGTTTCTGTTATATATTATCTAAGCAAGAGCCATAATGTCGAATTATACTTATTGAATCAACTTAATTTTCAGGTCCAGGGGAGCAGATCGCCTTATATGTCTGCAAATGTTTTGTCTTCCAGCTAGCTCCTTCTCAGTTGCTTGGGTTTCAAATTACCTCTAATTATTAGGCCAAGTAGTTTCCCTCTATGCAAGAGATGAGCAGTCTGTTCTATCACTTTATGTAATTCAATAAATCTGATGATATAGTTATATATTTGAACAAAAGAAACTACTTCCCTCTCTCTCTTAATCAAGATGAACTTGCGTTTTTAATATGAAATTTCACCCTTTGATCTTTAAAAATTAAAAAAGAAAAAGGACCATGAACAAGCATAATGGAAGGCACATCTTATCGTGACAGGCAGTTCAGTGGTTTGGCAATTCTAGCCTTCTGGAACACAAAGGCAAATCAGTGGTTTAACTCTGTTGCCAGGGAAACGTCTTATCCAATTGGTTGGAAAGTGCATGATAGACCGTTATTTCAGGTACATAATTAGCCTAAGAAACGTCATTTTTCCCAATATTATTTTCTATGTATAGGCAAACGAATTCCACCACCCAAAACTTAAAACCTTGATTTGGAACATTACCCCTCTCCTTCTTTAGACAGGCACACACACAGGCAGAGAGAGAAAGGTCATGATCTAGGCACCATGGTCATGATCTTCCATCTCGATCATCAGCCTCTGAGCACTCATTTTTCGACTCCATATTCAATCTAAACCCGCCCACAAAAAAAAAAATCTGTCTCTTGGTTTTGTATGAAGAGATCAAACAAGAAAACAATGGCAAAGGGACGCTTCACTCGTTTTGTGGAGCAAAACATGGGAGAGCTCCCGCGCTTCATGATCCACGCTGTGCTTGAATGGGCTATGATCATTCTGCTGTTCCTTGATGGCTTTCTTGCGTTTGTTGCCAACGAATTCGCCAAGTTCTTTGAGCTCAGAACCCCCTGCTGGCTTTGCACCAGGATCGATCACATTCTGGTTAACAGAGATCACGATTTCTATTACAATGATTCCATATGCGAATCTCACAAGAAGGATGTTTCATACCTGGCTTATTGCCACAACCACAAGAAACTGTCCGACATAAGAAAAATGTGCGAGGCATGTCTTCTTTCATTTGCAACCGAGAAAGAGTCTGATTTCGACACATACAAGTCTCTAGTTGGTATCTTGCACAAGGATCTCGAGTGCTTTGTTGAGGATGATCATCATCAAATTCAGTTGAGTGTGCCTGCAGCAAGGACATGGGAGGATGCAGGGCCAGGGCCTGTTGAGAAGACTAGTGACAGAATGACCATAGGGTGTTCGTGTTGCGGTGTGCCATTGAAGTTGAGTACTACTGCAGCTTCCAGCTCCTACCCGAAAGGGAAAAATGGTAGTGGCTTAGCTCATGCTCCTACGCCTTCTCCACGAGCACCCTTAGGGAGAAATGATGATAATTCTGGTTTGGACTTGCCCCATATGCGATACGCAGAACTCAAGTTCATGTCTGATAATGAGTCTGAGCTTCCAGAGGATGAGTATGGAAAAAATCGTGAGTCTCATAATTGTTTTCCTCTCTTTACTATTATGATATATAGTCATATATGATTATGAATAATATATAGCACTTGTATTCAGCTTCCTTAATGTGTTTTTTCAAGCTAGCATGAAATGATTTAGGGGATGGAATTTGTGGATGTGCAGAAAAGGAAGATCCGAAAGCTGCCACGGTGACAGAGGGTGATGAGTTGAATGATGATGCTAGTAGGACTCCTGTTTTTGGCAAAGGAAACAGGTTCTTTGGAATCCCACTTACAGATTCAGCTCAAAATAGTCCTAGGGTGGCTATGAGGATTTCAAAGAAATCACCACTTGAAAAGAGCGAGTTTGTTTTGGAATCGGTTGATGGAAATCTTCCAAATGATGCGGATTGTGATTCAATTTTGCACCGTCTCAAGAGACAGGTTCGCTTGGATAGGAAGTCACTAATGGCTTTGTATATGGAACTCGACGAAGAAAGAAGTGCTTCAGCTGTAGCAGCCAACAATGCAATGGCTATGATCACAAGGCTACAAGCGGAAAAGGCTGCTGTTCAGATGGAGGCATTGCAGTATCAGAGAATGATGGAGGAACAGGCGGAGTATGACCAAGAAGCGCTGGAAGCAACATATGACTTGCTTGCCAAGAGAGAAGATGATATCAGGGTTTTAGAGGCTGAAATAGAGGCTTATAGGGAAAAATATGGATTGTTGAAGGAATTTGTCTACAAGGACCAAGATGAGGCTGGTGAATGTGGCAATCCTCCTTTAAGCGCTACCAACAATGGGGAAAACAACACGCAAAATGATCAAGTCGTGTCATCAGCAAAGGAGGACAATGCAGAAGCTGCCCTCGGTGAAAGTTTGAAACCTTTGAAAGGGGAGAAAACCTACCTCCTTGGGCGGTTCAAGAAACTAGATAAGAGAAGTAACTTATCAGCTAATGGCTTCCATTCCTTGCCGGATGGTCTGAATGAGGATGAGATAGGTAACACATGCACACACAGTCCAGTTTGAAATGAGTTTTGAATTTTCGACAAAGGAATAATTACTGTTAGTTTCTAATATTGCAGGAAATGGAAACAAAGTTGCCCTAACAAGGCAATTGTCGCTACTGTCTCATCTTTCTGATAGGGTGAAGGCTCTTGAATCAGACACTGGATTCTTAGATTATGCTGCTAAGACACTTGAGAAACATAGTGAAGGAACAAAACTTTTGACAGAGATAACTCAAAATTTACAGAAGCTCCGGCACCTTGTCATGATGCCTCCGGAGGAACAAAATAAGACGCCTCCGGAGGAAAAAAATAAGATGCCTCCGCAGAAACAAAACAAGATGCCTCCTCCGGAGGAACAAAATAAGATACCTCCGGAAGAACAAAACAAGATGCCTCCTACAGAGGAACAAAAAAAGGAACAAAACAACGGATTACCTTAAATTTTTCTTCCCTATAGTTCTGATGGTAATTTCTTATGAACCTTACCAACCTTATACTTGAATTTCTTTTCTTCTTCTTCTTCTTTGATTAGATAGCTTGAAGCTTCGGTTCATGTACTGTAATTTTGGATTCTTCATTTACTAAAACCTTCTCCTTGATTATGTATTATCCATAGCTTAGTTGACTAACATGTATTTAATTTATTTTGATAATGAAGATGCTAGGATATTGTTGATATTTCGTAATGCCAGAGAAGGTAGAAAAGGAGAGGTAAAACAATTTTCATAGCTGACGAGCAAACCCCACAAGGGAGGACCCGAAGGGCATTGTGAAATCTCCTCAAATGATTGCTTGAATTGTATTAATTCACTAGGGTTTTTCTCTTTCACTAGAGTTGTTGCTTCATATATGGACCCAAAAGCATATGATTTTTCTGTAATTATATTGACTTTCTAAATAGACCTTTTTTCCCTAATTTTTTGCTCTATACATCAACCCATGAACTCTGGGAGTGTAAGTTCGGGAAAAGAAAATGAATTCCTTCCTAAAAAATGCTCACGAAGAAGAAGAAACGGATTTCTGAAAGGTGCGCAAGGACAGCCATGTCGAGCTATAAATTAAGGTTTGGCTACCTAGAGACTAGAGATTGATCTAATGCAAGCAGTTTCAGAGATTGAATATGGAAACAATATTTCTACTACTGAAATTGAATGCAGCTCTTAAAGCACATAGCTTGTCATTGTGGTTTCCGTCATCCTTTTCAACTATTTCAATACACGCAAGTGTTACCGAGAAGATTCTATAAATCACATGAATTAAGCAGCAGAACAACTCTAACCAAAAGAATGATATGTTTTCTTTCCGTCTCTTTCCCAACTGAACATCAAAACTCATCTTCTTTGTGAGAGACAAATCTACACAGTGAACAAGAAGAATAGCTAATCGGTGGTAAAGTGATGTGGATTACAAAAAATAGTCTGGAGTTCTTCGTGTTGTATCAGGTTCAACCTGACGAGGTGCTGGGTCAAATTGAAGGAAATTCTGCTCCATATTTTCTCCAATCTCGAGGATTGCAGCCATATTTCCACATCGATAGCAGTAATTTGGAGCACTAAACACCGTTACAACATTCTTCTCCTAAAATGATAAAGCAGAATTCAAACAAACTGAACTTTGAAAGCATTAATTCAAAAAGATATTTCTGCTTCTTATGGACTAACCTGGCACCAATTGTAACCTTCCATAACAAGCTGGTGAGCTCTAGAAATAAGACTCAGCCCATTAGTATGGTTAAACTGTGCTGCTATATCTTGACCAAATGTATACCCGGCACCTCGAGGAGATATTCCCCAACCACATCGATCATCTGGGTCAGACCACAGGAGATCACACATTGGGCCCTCATGAGGAACCTGTTCAAGGAAAGACTAGGATTACAAATCAATCTTATATACTTGCACCACATACACCATGATATGAGAATGCCTGACCAGTACACAAAAGATGCTTATGGCTGTAGGTACATTAATATCTAAAAAGATGTCTAATATGAGAGACTTCAAAGCAACCCCTAAGTAATTGTTCTGTTGCTTGATCTGTTACATGTGAAGTTTTCTCAGCTTCTTCTGTCTACATTGATATACATGAGGATCTAATATTGCAACTTTAGAGCATTGGGTTAGATAATGGAACATTGGGACTCGGGCTTTATTTCAGAAAAGTTAACAGCAGGCAAGCAGATAGGTTCAGTTTGCAAGATCAGCAATGGTTTTAGATATATCAATCTGCAAGTTTAAACTTTGAAATGCAAAATACTCTACGACAACAATGTGAGCATGCATTTCACTTATATAGTTGTGTCAAGTAATATGCCATACATTAAACAGACTTGCTGAAAAATAATATTTTAGAGGAGATGAAAATATAATAGCGCTTTAAAGTACAACTGAAGTGCAAAACTTTACTGTACCTCCTGTAGGCGATCAAGAGCCCGAATATTGTCTAAGGTGTCCAAAGAGGGGGAGAGTCCACCATGCAAGCAGAAGATCTAAGAGGATCATGAAAAGCAAAAGAATGCTTGTTAAATGAGATAATGGGGGATAACAGGGTAAGAGAATATCTATATAATTAATACCTGACTCTCGATTAAGGCTGTCAGCGGAAGATAATCAAAAAGGTCAGTGAAATGCTTCCAGACATTAGCATTTCCATATTTCCTCAAACACTCATCATAAAACCCATACCTGAAAAAGCAACAGTGCAAAGATATTAATCAGGACTTGTATTTCAGAACAACCAACTAAAACCCTTAAACCTAATCTGGTACAAGTTTTCCTATGAAACTTAACAACTAACTTTTTTGGAGTATTTATCAAATAATGAAGAGGATCAAGGTAAAACCATCTACAAGATATCCAATTGTTTCTTCAACAGGACTTATCGGGAGCTCTTTCACATCAGTGGTCTGTTCCACAACCTTACTTCCACTATCAACTCATAAGGTTGCACTCTTTTAATGAAAACTTTAAAAGAGTAATGACTTACACTTGAGTTATTTGCCGACTCTCATGATTTCCTCTAAGAATTGTAATTCTATCTCTGTAACGTACTTTCAGGGCAACTAGAAGTGTGACAGTCTCCACCGAGTAGTATCCTCGATCTGCACAAGGAAAAGGCAAAACAAAGGATTACTGAAAAATGTTGTGTCAGCATGTTCTGCTGAAAAAGAATGATTGATTGATCCAGATGGGAAAATTTTAACTCTTGCCATCATATTAGAATGTAAGTATTGTCCTAATTGCAACTACAAAGCCAAGGAATCAAATGGTCTCAGTTTCTGCTTTACATTCAAAAATATCTAATAATCTTTTTCATCTACCTTCAAACATTATATATACTATGCTCATTGCCGAGATGAGGCACTGCTCATAAAAATCTCAACAATAAAGATAAAAAGAAACAAGAAATAATGCAATGACAAGCATATGAAAGAAAGCATCCAACGACAAGAAGAAAGTGGCATGGACAGAAAATCCACCTCATAAACAAGAAATACACTTATTTATTTTCTGTTTAGTAACAAGGCAAGCTGACATCCCAATACACTACTTTATGAAGCTTAAGGAAGGTTACAGTTCCTTTCAAGCTTCAATAAGCATTCAAAATCTCCAGGCATGAGCCACTTTCTCATACCATATGACAAATAAAACTAATCCTTCCATAGAGCATGCAACTTGTATCACATATAACCAACGAACTACAAATTAGAATTGATGCTTGGAGATACAACCAAACAGCTGAAAACTATGAACACAATATGGAAGATGACATAAATCATCTCAACTAAAAAATGGGTTAGACCTGCGGATTTTAAGAATCTTAAACTTAGGACTACTGACTAATCCAATATACCGAGAACACAAGTTAAAATCTAAGTTCTAACAACGCACAGAACACATCCTTAGTAGGGTAAGTAGGTCCTCCTAAAGAAAACTCGATTCACATTCCTAGACAATAAACTACTATCTAAAATATGAAGTAACACCCTGTACCTGCTCATTGTGCTTGGCTACCATGGATAACCAGCTAGGGACTCCTCTTTATAAGAAAACCACCATCTGCCCTTTGTTACATTTACATATTAAACTTCTTAACCATATCAACTCAATACTGACCTTCATCGAAAGCAAAATGTCCATGTTTCTAAACATATCACATTCTCCAAAACTCATTTTATAATCAAATCTTCAGAATACACGAAATGAATAGATACATTAATTTACATAATCAAGCAAGAATACTATGTGAATGCCCAAACTGACCTACATAGTCGCCCATGAAGAGGTAATTGGTATCGGGAGCGCTGCCGCCGATCCGAAAGAGCTCAACTAGGTCGTGAAACTGACCGTGGATGTCGCCGCAGACGGTGACCGGGCACTTCACCGGCTGCACATTCCATTCCTCGACCAGGATCGTCCTCGCTTGCTCGCACAGCGTCTTCACCTCCGCCTCCGTCAAAGGCTTGCACTGCATCAGGTGGTCAATCTGGCGGTCCAGATCGGCGTTCGGTGGCATCGTCGTGGAATTTGCTTCGGTGGCTCTGGATTGGTTTGTGGTCTGAGCTGAACTCGCCGAAAATGGAGCGGAGTCTAGGTCCACATAGCGCTTGGAGAGGTGGTTGGAGATTAGGGTTAGGGTTTGGGAAAGGAGAGAGGATTTAGAGGATTGGGTGCCAAAGCTCAATTTTTGTTGCAGGTGAGCACATTGTAAGTTGTAAACAGAGAGATTCAGAGTAGTGAGTTTCCCAGTGGGGGTCCTTGGTTTATAATGTATTTATGTAATTGTCTTCTGTATTTGGGATATTCCATTTCTTCCCAAAATTTGTAAAATATCCAATTTGAACTCGTTAAACATATTTGGCAAGTTTTTTACATTTTTAACATGGAGCCAATATTTAGGTACATGTTAGCACTTAGCGGTGTTCTAAAAATTCCCGCCTAGACCCGATTAATTCCCGTCTAAGCGCTAGGCGGAGGTCAACCGCCTGGATTAGTTGCAAATCCGCCTAGGCGGGTAAAAACGGGTTTTAAAATATCATAATTTTTTTTATTTATGTTTTCAATCAATTATAGTACTTTTTATATACTTCCATTTTGTATGTTTATATTTTTGAATACAAATATAGTTTTGTTTTAAGTAGGCATTTTATTTAGTTAATTATATATTGTATAATAAAATTAAATTAAATTAAAATTAAAAAAACTTCCTAACCGCCTAGGCGTCCGACTAATCTCCTCCTAAGCGCTAGGCCCCTCTCTGCCGCTCAACTAGCGCCTAACGATTTTAGAATATTGCATGTTAATAACAAAAACGTAACCCAAGTAATCTGACATTTGATTGAACTAAGAAATACGAATTTTGTCTAGGTGTAATGTAACAATAAATAATTACATAAGCTAACAAAAATCAAAATAATTTTTCATAAAATGGGAACAATTAGAAATCATTTCTGTAAACATAAAACCCAACATTTCCAAGGACCATGTATAAAATACAGCGAAAATGACAACGAGGACACATCATACATACATAAATGTCAGTAAGGTTGTTGGCGGCGCTGATGTCCCAACCGTGCACATTAGCAATACCACTTCCACCCGCCGCTAAGCTCTCCCGCTCTGCTATCCTACGCACCCCACCATTGTCATTCACATCTCGCTTCATCACAATGAACACCAACAATCAAGACCATCTCGATGCTTTGTTCAAGCAAAAACGGATACTCCGAACCAAGGTCCGAAAGGCCCTAAAGTCAATGGATCCAGCACTCAGAGCCCAGGAAGGTAATGATCCACTTTCTCTACATTAAAATCCATTAGAGTAAACTCAACGACTGCAAAGTCCTTTGCTTTCTTAGACAATAACTTCAAAGTTCTGTGCTTTTTTAGATAATGCGATTCAGAGCATTGTATTGGAAGCTCCTTGGTTTAAATCATGTCGGAGATTGTGTGCCTATATAAGCTGTGGTGCTTTGCGTGAAGTTGATACCTCCAAAGTGTTGGCTGAGATTCTTCAGAGTCCACTTAAAGGTGTGTTTTTTTATGAGTGCCCATTTCAGAATTTTACTTCTTTAGCTTGATAGTACCCTGATATCAACGATTTTGAGACTTCGTTTCTGGGTTGGTTATTGGCTTTTTGTGTTTTGTGAAGATGGGGATGTGCAAGTGAGGAAAAAGCTCTATGTTCCGCGTGTGGAGGACAAGAATAGTCACATGAGAATGCTCAACATCTCATGTGTTGATGATCTTGTTGCGAATTCGATGGACATTTTAGAACCAGCTGCGGTTGATGGTGATGGCAATGAATGCGAAGATGGTAGTGTTTCACTTACTTTAGAGAGAGAGAGGAAAAAATATATATTGACAAGCCTTATCAAGGATGTATACAATGTAGACGTTCTAGTCATTCCTTACGACTGATAATTTCTGTGCTTTAGACCACAAAAACCAGTTAGACTTACTGCCCTTGTTATTTGACATCAAAATTTGAACTTAATAGAAATGGGAGGTTACAAAAGTTAAGATGGGATCAACTATGATAATGCTGATATTCCGATTCCTGAACTTTTGCTCCATTTGTGGGTGATTCTGGTTAAGTTTCTAATACGTTAGGTGTCTTCATTTCTCTTTACGTGTAGGACTACCTAAAGACTCTGATTGTCTAAAACCATGTTAGGATGCAAACATTTGTCATTCATTTGGCTTTAACCAGTGTTTGTTGTGCTTAAGAGGCCCTTTAGTAATTTAGCCAGGTTTGGACATTAGATTGTTATCAGACTGGGTAATTTCTCTGTTAGAAGATATGGAGAGCCTTTAGTTTCATTTTCCTGAAACTCATGGCACATTTCTTGTGCTTCCTTCACTCATACGTAGTCTAGTCTAGCTTTTGTTTTCCAGAAGTCCTGGCGTCTTATTTGTTTAATGTCTTACTTTTTCATATCCACCTTGGCACTTCTTTTATTTTTTTTGTGTAAATAAATTCTTGCAAATAGAATGCCGGATTGGCTTCATAGAGTTAACTAGTTAAGTATATGTAAATTTGAAAATATAATTGGGTTGAAATTCATATCTAAGGATCTCTGTTTGTGCAGTTTTACAGGCAAGTGATCCAGTCGATTTGTTCCTCTTACCAGGTAAATTTTTTCTTATTTTCTTAATTAATTATTCATTTTCATTTTTCAGTATCTGTTATGAGTGTCAAGTCCAAACTGTAGTTGACTGTATTTGCCTGTCCTCTTTGTTTGCAGGACTAGCATTTGACAGATCTGGGAGGCGTTTGGGTCGTGGCGGAGGGTATGATTATGCATCTTGTCTTAGATGGAGATTTTATTTGGTCTTTTAACTACTGTGAGCTGAGCTGTTTGGAGATATCAGTTTCTATGTTCTCCTTTAAGATAAGGCTGCTAGAGCTGTGAATATTTATGTCTTCCTTTTATAAGATTTTAAAGGGAACACAGTTAAGCATCTTATTTAGATCAATGAATCATTAGTGTTAACCTGTGGTATTCTACAGTTATTATGATACCTTCCTGAAGAACTACCAAGAGCTTGTGAAGGCACGCAATTGGAAGCAACCCCTCCTTGGTATGTGTCATTTGGTTGCTTGTATGAAAGTCCTTATACACAGCGTTCTTGGTAATATGGTACTGTTAGTATTTAAAGCAAGATTGGCGGCTTTATTGCAGTTGCACTGTCCTATTCTCCACAGATAGTGGATGAAGGAGTTATATCCGTCACCCAACATGACGTCTCGGTTGATGCTCTTGTGTCCCCAGTGGGTGTAATTCCGATCAGCTCAGCTGCCATAGACAGGTATGGCTGAGCAAGTATTTCATTATGAGTGTCTTTTTTTCCCCCACATTATTTGGGTGTATGCTCATAAAAGGTTTGGTTTTGTTTATTTCCATCAAATTCATTTTACCTATACAGGATGAAGCTTTGAAAAGAGACCTTAAAGACTTCTTCCTAGATAGATCATAGATAGTCATGAAGTTGGACTCTCATCGCCTCTTCACCTGTTAAAGGAAATCCGTTCAGTCTGCTTGAGATACATGACTTGGTGCTGTGGTTGTCTGGTTGAGACTTGAGAGGTCAGGCTGATTCTACCTCCTTTAGCCTCATAGAAACAGAGCACAGTATTACGTGAGCTCTGTCCTATTGCATGCTATTGATTAGTATTGTATTATTTGGAACACAAAATTAACAGAAAAATTTGTTTTAGGATGAGTATCTTCTTTTTCTGCACCTTTGCCACTTTTGTATTCTTTAAGATAAAAACCATTTTGTACTCTACTATTCTAGTTCCATCAGTTGTTTTGGGAACAATTGCATGTAAGGTGATGTAGTTGGATTAATTTTACCTGGGGATATATAAGGTCCTTTTGAATTCTCATGAGTGAAAGATGTTCCTTTCAACTCTTCATGCTTATGTCACAACTCTCATGAGTCATGACTAACATCTTCAATAGTTATTTGACGATTCAACAACTCTCATGAGTCATTATATATAGTTATATACTCAAGTTCCCCATGACATCATTCTCTCTGAAATATCTAAAGTATATTCATGGTAGGTAATTAGGCATCATACTTTAGATAGTCAGCTACTAGATGGTATCAAAGTCAAAATAACAAATTAATGTTGTTGACTAAGTCAACTGTTTGGAAATTTCCAGCTTGTTTAAACATCAACATTACTCTCTTATCACGGTATCCTTTTGTCAAAAACCAACTAACCTCGATCAATTTCCACTTATGATTGTTGACAAATATAAAGCTTCTTGACCCATGGATGCTGATGCTATTCTGTTGAATTCTGGTTTAAATAGAACCAGGGTTTGTAAGCCCTGAAGGTAGTTGGTTTTGAAGGCAAAAGTCTTTTGCAGCCATGTTAACCTCATCAGGCTTAAGCTTCCACCAGCTATTCTGCCTCACATTTTCGGTACTGCTTCTTCTTCCCCTGCCGTCCCATTCTGCAGACCCTGATCCATTACAAGACTTCTGTGTTGCAAATGTGAGTGCCTCCCTGTCAATTAATGGCTTTCCCTGCAAACCCTCGTCCCAGATTACCTCGGATGACTTTTTCTTTGACGGACTGAGCAAAGAAGGGAACACAACCAATATGTATGGGGCGACTGTAACAGCTGGGAATGTCCTTGCATTTCCTGGGCTCAACACCCTTGGGATATCAATGAACAGAGTTGACTTTGCTCCGGGTGGACTCAATCCACCGCACTCACACCCTCGTTCGAGCGAGTCTGGGGTGGTCATTGAAGGGAAGCTACTTGTGGGGTTTGTGACAACTAACAACGTGTATTACTCCAAGGTTTTGAGTGCTGGGCAGATGTTTGTGATTCCGAGGGGACTCGTTCACTTTCAGCTAAATGTTGGAGAAGGGAAGGCCCTTGCCTTCACGGCTTTCAACAGTCACTTGCCAGGCTCTTCTGTACTTCCTTTTAATCTGTTTGCTTCGACGCCTTCAATCCCTGACAAAGTGTTGACCAAGGCTTTTCAAGTAGATGAAGATATTATAAACAGTATTCGATCCAAGTTCGGCTTTTAGAATAGTGTGAAGTTAGTCTGGTGTTGTTTGAATATTGTGTTGTTAAATTGGGCTCTGTCTCTCCCCCTCTTTGTCTTGCTATGTTAATTTTCTTGCAAGTGTTTTGGTTTATATCATACACAGAACCATACATGAAACCTTTCTCTTTTTCGTGCTCTGCGTTCAATGAAAACTCTGAAATAAGGAAAGAACAAAAGACGAAATTATTTTAATATTACGTATATATAACCAAAGGAGTTGGGCTTGAGTGCCCAACAAAGTAGAGCACAACACCCAGAAAGTCACCGACCCTAGATCATCCCGGGCGTTGTTATCCAACCTCTTGAAGATCTCGAGGATTTTTCACCGATCAACTCAGGTATCAATTTGATCAATATACTGATCAACAAGATGTATATGTGTGATTTGATTTTGTTTTGTTTGGGTGATATTTGGACTAATACACCCTAAATTTGGATGTGATGAAGAACAGAGTCCACCTATCGATCGATTAATGGATTTTTAATCGTTAGTTTTTGTGAATAGTGTATAATAACTCCATTTGCAAATCGCACAGAAGATCATAGGGAAGAATTACTCATCATCATCCTGTGCTTCCGTATGACTAAACATCTTCTTTTTTTCTTTGGATTTAGTTCCTTTTTAGCATAGATGATCCTTAATTTAATTAGATTGTATGAGTTTGATCTAATTGCTTCTTCATTCCCTCTCAAACTAGGAACAACCATGGAAAGGAAAGCTAAATCCTTATTTGTGATGCTGCATTATGTTGATTGCCGAATTAGCAAGCTATATGAAGCGAAAATCCTACCAGAAGGACAAGTTATAGGCAGAGGCGGGGGATCAGAAACTCATGAATCCCAGCAGCTACTTGAACCGGTAATCAGTGTTGATAGCTCAAATAGCAAGCTATATGAAGTGAAAATCCAACAAGGAGGACAAGTTATAAGCGTCGAAGGCGGATCAGAAACTCATGAATCCCAGCAGCTACTTGAGCCGGTAATCAGTGTTGATAGCTCAAATAGCAAGCTCTTTGAAGTGAAAATCCAACAAGGAGGACAAGTTATAGGCGTCGAAGGCGGATCAGAAACTCATGAATCCCAGCAGCTACTTGAGCCGGTAATCAGTGTTGATAGCTCAAATAGCAAGCTATATGAAGTGAAAATCCAACCAGGAGGACAAGTTATAGGCGTCGAAGGTGGATCAGAAACTCATGAATCCCACCAGCTACTTGATCCGTTAATGGGTGTACCATGTCATTCAATTGTGGAAAGTGCGAGGGTCTGCAATTCATCCAAATTATACATATGGCTGAATGAATATATCAACAAGCAGCCCTCCCATGGACGTGTTTATGACACGGAGACAGATTCATGGGACTCATTCAAGTCACCTAAAGCACATGAGGGACCCTCAACTGTTGTTTCGGCCTACGGCAAGCTCTATTATCTTGCCAATCCAGATTGCTTACCGGGGGCTATCCCAAAACCGTCCTTTCAGCAATATGATCCTACCACTGATTGTTGGAAGGCCCTCCGTTCTTTTCCGGCTTATTCTTTGCAACATTGGTACAGAAAGAGGATAGATGGCTATGCTGTTTGTTACGGCTTTATTTTGTTCTCAATGCGCGATATTGCGGTCAGATTCATTGTTTATGATATCAGCAAAGACCGATGGTATAAAGATGTCAAACAGTGGAAGCCTGAACAATATTATCGTCCTCAAGCAATCAGGGGGAGGGCCATGGTTGTAGGTGATACGATCTATACCTACTGCAATGTAATGAAGACTGTTATTGCATTCAACTTTTGGTGGGATGTAGGTAAGGATGATGAGTTTACCTTTTATGTAGGCTCTCAATATCGTTTGATGGGCTTGGAGACCAATAGTGCCTTTAAGCGAACAATTTATCTTGAGTTTGAATATCCGAAAAAAGGGTATTTGGTTCATTTGGGGAACTTGGATTTTTGTGTTGTCCAAATTTTCATCGACGATGATGAAACTGCTGGGAGCTCCAAAATCAAACATGGTGGTCGTCAACAACTTTGTATCACCACGTTTCAAGTTGTGGCTGAACGAGGAAGAAGAAGGCATATCAAGACCATACATTCCACTATTTGTGAAGTGGAGATCCCCCTCTCTCTTTCTGGTCGTTTGGGTTTCTGCTTTACTACAGGTTGTGATGATAATGAACCCACAGAAGAAGAGAGAGTGACTACTGAGTCAATGCTGAGGGAAAGGGACGAAGTTGAAGAAACAATCACACCCAGAAAAAGAAAAGCAGAAGTGGAAGAAACAAAGCAGCACTGAAGAGCTAATCTTTGACATAACAGGGTTAGCAACCGAGTATTTGATATGACCGGACTCATGTATGTTTCTACTATTTGCAAATTTTTAGGATTTTTTTATTTCTTTTGTACTTGTTCTGTTCTTGCCAGAGATCTATTTGCTTCAACGCCTTCATCACGTGGTTAGCTATGGCCTTTCAAGTAGATGAAGGTGTTATTAGCAGCATTAGGTCCAAGTTTGCGTTTTGATAATTACTAGTATGAATTAGTTTGTTTTTGTTATGTTTGAATATTTGTGCGAAACTTATTCTCTGCACGGACCGTGCATTGCCACGTACATTTAATTTGCAATCTCAACCGTTCAAATGCAGGCTAAACTTTTAATATCATCTAAGCCGAACGTTCATACTAACGGACGTTTGAGAATCAACGTCGACAATTAAGGAGGGGCTTTATTCTGGGTTGTGGGGGAAGAACTTGATCTAATGAGGAGGTGGTAGAAGAGCTTGATCTTCAGACTAACGAGGAGGAGCCTCCGTTGATGGAAGAGGTTGGGAAGCTTCAGAAATGGCAGATCAAGCCCAACTCGAAGGTGTATCTGGTTTTTGTAGCCAAGATCTGCGTGCTGACGAAGATCTTCGACGTGTACAGTAGGATTTGCAAGAGGATCACTCGAGTTTGCCTTTATGTCTGAGAGAGAGAGAGAGAGAGAGAGAGAGAGAGAGAGAGAGAGAGAGAGAGAGAGAGAGAGAGAGAGAGAGAGAGAGAGAGAGCAGAAGGAAGCAATTGTGTAGTCTTGGGGAAAGATTTGCAGAGAAGAAGATTTGAAGTAAGTAGATCAGAAGTAGATCATAAAGAACAAGAAGATTGGGAGTATATTTTGTGCTGTCAATTGAAGAAAGAACTGAAGAAAAATAGAAGTAGATCAGAATTGAAGAAGATTTGCAGAAAGATCAAGAAGTTTGCAGAAGTAGATCAGAATTGAAGAGAGAGAAATCGAAAGTAGCAGCGGGATTTGGGGTTAACGGAGTCTATGTTTCTAACAGGCGGGTGACAAGCACGCGCTACGTGCATCTACACGGAACGTGTAGGGAATCCCCTCCGATAATTGTGATGTTTCTGAAGAGAGCTAGCTAGTGGCTAGTACATTTCTACTCTTTTCTTTTCATTTATCAGTACAACAAAATATTGACAATAGAGCTCTGATGCACTTAAAATTATCAGAATTAGCATTTTTCATGGGATTGAAATGTGATATCGGCCATGGCTGGGATTAAGCATAAACCTTTCAATACTCAAATTATTACATTGAAAATAAAATAAAATATGTAGCGGAGTTAAATCTTACATAATAATTAACAAGAAGTAACGTAAAGTGACTCTCTATTTTAGTTTTTAGCTATATGACTCATAAGTATAGAAAGCGAGATGAGACTCTCTATTATTTTAGTTAATTTAAAACATTCATTTTTAGTTGTTTTGTGTAATTATTAAATACACTTAAATTATTTTTTATTCATTTATAAAATAATTTAAATTCAATACTAGCTAAAGTAGAGAGCATTGGTGCAGACGTATTTTCAAACTAGCAGCCAAAATAGCTAGCATTGCTAAATATGCTCTAAGAGTTCAAATTTTCCCAATTTCAAAGATAACATTTTTCAAATAAATCATGTGCTATAATAAGAAAAATTCTTCAATTCGATACAATTCACCAAACTAAGCGAAAACCCAATTTCGATAGACAATGTGTTGCCAAATCTTGTTTGCATTGTTTAAATATAGAGGCCAAAAACTTTAATAACTAAATTCTTTTACATTTGTTCAAACTTTAAAAAAATATAATATTTAATTTGAAACACCTATAGCGACGAATTGTTCGTCGCTATAAGGTCTTCATAAATTCTTTTGATTTTGATAAAAAATAATCTTTTCCAATCCTCGTAAAGTCTCGCGTTTGATTTCATTGAAACTCTAAAAAAAATTTGAAAATTCATGCAAACCGGTCTTGAGAATTTCATAGATACCATTTTTCAAATATATCATGTGCTATAATAAGAAAAAAATTCTCAATTTGACACAATTTACCAAATAAGCGAAAACCTGATTTTAATAAACAATGTGTTGTCAAAGATGTTTGCATTGTTTAATCATAAAGTCTAAGAACTTTAATAACTAAATCAAAAAATAATTTTTTTTCAAAGAAATCATGTTTTATAATAAGAAAATTTTTCTCAATATGACACAATTCACCAAACTAAGCAAAAATCCTATTTGGATAAACAATATGTTGCCAAAATTCGTTTGCATTGTTTAAACATAGAGGCAAAGTGCTTTAATAACTAAATTATTTTTCTTTTGTCCAAACTTAAAAAAATTAATATAATATTTATTTTGAAACACCTATAGCGACGAACTGTTCATCGCTACAAGGTGTTCCAAAAAATATATATATATATATATAATTTTTTTTTACGAAATAAAAAATAAAATTCCGGCCCTCATAAGGTCTCGCGTTTGATTTCATTGAAACTCTAAAATAATTTTGAAATCTCATGCAAACCAGTCTTCAGAATTTCATAGATACCATTTTTCAAATAAATCATATAGTGAGAAAATTTCCTCAATTTGACGTAATTCATCAAACTAAACGAAATCTCGATTTTTATAAACAATTTGTTGCCAAACCTCGATTACATTGTTTAAACATATAGGTGAAGAGGTTTAATAACTAAATTCTTTTCAAACTTAAAAAAATAAAAGAATATCAAATTTATTTTGAAACACATGTACCAACGAACAGTTCATAGCTACAAGGTGTTCTAATTTTTTAATTTTTTTTTATAAAATAATTTTTTTTTCTTCTGATCCTTTTAAAGTCTCGCGTTTGATTTCATTGAGACTCTAAAATAACTTTGGAAACTCATGCAAACCGGTATAGAAAATTTCAAAAATAAAATTTTTCAAATAAATAATGTGTTATAATAAGAAAAATTTCTCAATTTGACACAATTCTCCAAACTAAGCGAAAACTCAATTTCGAATAGACAATGTGTTGTCAAAGTTCGTTTGTATTGTTTAATCATAGAGTCCAAAATTTTTAATAATTAAATCTTTTTACTTTTTTTTCAAACTAAAAAAAAAAAATTATTTTGACGAATTATTTTCAAATGGAGAACTTGGGGTTGTTAACTTGTTGGCAATGCCAACCAAACTGCCACCATCATTTTTATTCATCAAAGACTAAAACCAAAGCAAAAGTGCAGCCATTACTGCAATCTATACTCTGGCCACTCCCAAGCTCAGATGAAGCTCATTTCTTAATGTCCAAGATTCACAATCCCTGACGAACCCTAAAGCCACAGTTCGATTCTCAAATGGACATACTGTTCGCTCAGATCCAAGCGGACCTCCGCTCCAACGACGCTCTCCGCCAGTCCGGCGCTCTCCTCCAAGCCCTGCAGCAGTCCGCCGCCGGCCGCGACATTTCCGTCATCGCCAAATCCGCAGTCGAAGAGATCGTCGCCTCCCCCGCCTCCGCTGTCTGCAAGAAGCTCGCCTTCGACCTCATCCGATCCACGCGCCTCACCGCCGACCTCTGGGACACCGTCTGCACCGGCGTTCTCACCGATCTCGACTTCCCCGACCCTGACGTCAGCGCAGCCGCCGTCTCGATCCTCGCCGCTATCCCATCCTACCGTCTCTCCAAGCTCATCACCGACACCAAGAAAGAAATCAACAATTGCTTCGATTCGCCGAGCGATAATCTGCGATTCTCCATCACCGAAACGTTGGGATGCATACTCGCCCGGGACGATCTCGTCACGCTATGTGAAAACAATGTCAATTTACTCGATAAGGTCTCCAATTGGTGGGCCCGTATCGGCCAGAACATGCTCGACGGCTCCGATGCCGTTTCCAAGGTCGCGTTCGAGTCGGTTGGGCGGTTGTTTCAGGAGTTCGATACCAAGAGGATGAGCAGATTAGCAGGCGATAAGTTAGTAGATAGTGAGAATTCGCTTGCGATTCGATCCAATTGGGTCTCTTCGATGGTAGACTTCGTGTGGAAGAAGCGTAGTGCGTTAATGGCGAGGTCGTTGGTTTTGCCGGTTGAGAGTTTCAGGGCCACGGTGTTTCCGATCGTGTATGCGGTCAAGGCCGTTGCCTCTGGCTCCGTCGAGGTCATAAGGAAGCTATCCAAGTCTTCTGGTGGTTCTAATGGTACTGTTGTGAATACTAATGCTGAGCGGTTCGTGGGAGTTTCGGATGTGGTTACGCATTTGGTTCCGTTTTTGGCCTCGTCTTTGGATCCAGCTTTGATTTTCGAGGTGGGGATTGACATGTTGTACTTGGCTGATGTTCCTGGTGGGAAGCCTGAGTGGGCCTCGCAATCTATTATTGCAATTCTCACTCTTTGGGACAGACAAGAGTTCGCGTCTGCCAGGGAAAGTATTGTTAGAGCTGTTGTTACAAATCTTCATCTTCTTGATCTTCATATGCAGGTCTGCTTAGTTCCTTTGTTGTCTTTTAAGATGTTAAGTCTAGTTCTTTTTGGTAATTGAGTTATTATTGGATATTGGGACTGAAAGAGACGAAAATTCATAAGAGATTAATTTGCATTTTGGCTCTTTCTGTTAGACTGTAAGTAATGCTGGTTAGCCCTGATTAAGGGTGTGCAAATTCTGTGTAGGTTTCATTGTTTAAGAGGCTGCTGCTTATGGTGAGAAACTTGAGGGCAGAATCCGATCGCATGCATGCCTTGGCATGTATTTGTCGAACAGCTCTGTGTGTTGATCTCTTTGCAAAGGAGAGTGTCCGAAGAGGCCAGAAACCTCTTGCTGGAACTGATATAGCATCACTTTTTGAGGATGCAAGAATAAAAGATGATCTTAATAGTGTGACGAGCAAGACCTTATTTAGGGAGGAGTTAGTAGCATCGTTAGTAGAAAGTTGCTTTCAGTTGTCTCTACCTTTGCCTGAACAAAAGAACTCAGGGATGGAGAGCAGGGTTATTGGAGCCTTGGCATATGGAACTGGTTATGGTGCACTAAATTGGACTGAGCCTGCTTTGGAAGTGGTGGAGGTTTGTAGACCATGTGTCAAATGGGATTGTGATGGCCGGACTTATGCAATTGATTGCTATTTGAAGTTACTTGTTAGGCTGTGCCATATCTATGATACAAGGGGAGGTGTAAAAAGAGTAAAAGACGGGGCTTCACAGGACCAAATATTAAATGAGACAAGGTTGCAAAACTTGCAACGTGAACTTGTGAAATATCTACGTGAGGTACGTACACTCCTTTATATGAATATGGTTTAGCATGCGGGCAGTGCATCTGTAGACAAGGACACTTACTGAAGCATATCATACTTTATGTTGGAAGTGTGTTTTTGTGGACCATTTCAAAACTAACTAAGATCATGAAAATTGTGATTTTATCTGTTTTAAAAATACTTATACCTTGGTTTAATGCAAGCACTAGTAATACAGCCCTTACAAATTCTTATACCATGTTTGAGTTCAATGTAATTTTATAATACAAAGACATATTGTTAGCAAGGTAATTAAGGGTTAGAAAGGAATCATACAGCCACTGTTGTGGCTGATAGGGTAAGTATGCTGCAGTGGCAGTGTATAACACGGTGGTTAAGCTATGCATTTCTATTTTATGCTTGTTCATCAATTAGATTGCATAGTTGAAACTTGTAACTAGGGAAGAGCTGCAGATGTTTACTAGCCTACAAGGGAAAACTCATGATAAGAGAAAGAAGTGAATAGATTAATAGGAATGCCTTCTAATGGAGAGAAGCTAGAGCTAGTAGTAGAGTTGAAACCTTAGATGAGAGCATCAACGAATTTTTATTCAAGCTTTATGGATAGGGAAAGAAAGTTATGGGTGGCATCTGAAGAATGAAAGGAACTTGAAATAATGAAATATTTTAATGTATAGTAAAAGACTTCTAGACATCTAAGTCTTGAACCAGAAGTTCAACATAAAAGGCTTCCTTGGGGTGATAAGTATAAACTCCGAATTATTTCTCTTTCTCCCTTCTATGGGCCTTAAAAGTTAAAACTCCAACTTAGATTTTTCTAGAACAAGTGGACCTTAATTTCACTACGGTGCATTATCTTGATATATACTGTAATGAGAAACTTGATAGTGTCAAAGATGTGAAGTTACAAAAGTAATAAGAAACTGATAGAGCATCAAGGTTGGCAGTCAAACTGTACTCCAATATCGTTCATGGTATTTCTGTAGCAAAATGACTCCTCCATCTTTTGTGGAATCTGCAAGTCTGTGTGCCAGAGTTAATTATTGTGGGTGTTTCCTGCAGTTATTGTCTGCGAGTAGAAATTGCTAACTTAAGAAAAAGACGGTTGTATTTTCATTATATTACTAGAACTGCAAAGTTCCAAGCTGTTAATGTTCTTTCATCGTTTCTTTTTAAACTGCCTGAATTGGTATGCTTCCCCTGGTTTACACCTCTGTCTATTTGGCAGGTGAATACCCCAAGAATATGTGCTCGCCTTATTTGGGCTATTTCAGAGCACATAGACCTAGAAGGGTTGGATCCGCTGCTGGCTGATGATCCTGAGGATCCACTGAACATTATTATTTCGAATATCCACAAGGTTTTGTTCAACGTAGATTCATCTACAGATTCGACAAATAGGCTTCTAGATGTTCAGGCAGTTTTATTATGTGCTCAGCGGATGGGATCACGCAACCCTAGGGCTGGACAGTTACTGACTAAAGAAATTGAAGAGTTCAGGAACAGTAGTGTGGCTGATTCTGTAAACAAGCATCAGTGCCGTTTGATATTGCAGAGACTCAAGTATGCTTCAAGCCATCCAGAACGCAGGTGAACATTTTATATATCTTCATAAATCTGTATGTGGGTTGTCCATGGGGCAGAGTTCGGTTGATCTTTACCCTATTGTATTGAAGTTTCTTTGTACACCGGTATGCTTATAGTAGTCATCCATTTTGGCTGCTTCTAAGAGGCATTCTTTATTTCCCTCAGGGTCCCAGTGATGATCTGTATTATTTTCATACGTAGCCTTATATCTTCTGTTGGCTCCCTCTCTCTTTACTTCCCATGACAAGTCAGGAGCTTGGGTTCCCCTTGAACAATTGATCTCTAGATCCAGATAGTAGACAAAAATCTGTTTAGATTTAGGAATAATGACTGGTCTGAGTGCAGCTACATTCTCTCAATCATCAATATCAAATTACTCCTTGCTTAACTCATACATTTGTAAAAGCATATATAAACAAATATAATGTGAGGGTTGAATTGTGTCTTTTTTTTTGGTGAACTTATAACCTTCTTTTTATTAATGCATATCATTTGTATCTTCTATTTAATCCATAACGTGATAATGATTACTGTGGTCAGGTGGCCTGGAGTCACAGAAGCCAGAGGCGATTACCCATTCAGCCACCATAAACTAACAGTTCAGTTCTACGAAGTAGCTGCAGCTCAGGATAGAAAGTTAGAAGGATTGGTTCATAATGCTATTCTAGAGCTTTGGAGGCCAGAACCTAGTGAACTAACCCTTCTGTTGACAAAAGGAGTTGAGTCTACTTTACTCAAGGTTCCTCCTACTGCAACTACTTTGACTGGTAGCAGTGATCCCTGCTACATTGAAGCATATCATTTGGCAGATTCTAGTGACGGAAGGATATCTTTGCATTTGAAGGTCAAGCTTGCTTCTTGCCTTCTTAAATTGCTTTTAAAAGCTCTTTATTTCTGGGCAGACGGTTTTCTGTTGTCTGGTGATAGTTCTTATTCCTTTGTTGATGAATGTGCAGGTCTTAAACTTAACTGAGCTTGAACTCAACCGGGTTGATATTCGAGTTGGGTTATCTGGTTCACTATATTTTATGGATGGGTCTCCGCAAGCAGTTCGGCAATTGCGTAACCTTGTTTCACAGGTTTCTTTTCTTGACTCTATAATGCATTAATTCTTTGTCGTCTGTGCTCCGTCTGCCATTGCAACGCATCTTGTTTTGCCACAAATCATTTTCTTCTTAAAAAATGCATTCTTTTAGTCACTAATTACCCTTAGAAAGCTAATTGTTAGTGTTGCTGGTAAGTGAAACTGTGAATATATAGTTTCTTGACTATGAACATTTATTAGTATGACCAATTCCAAGGAGTTCCATTTGCCTCATGATCCTTCTCTCTCAAGTGTAAATAAATCCTTTGCTTATCTTGCCCTGTATCTTGGTATTGCTTCCCTTTGCTGTTTCTTTTTCCTAATATATTATCTGTACTCTTGCAACCTCGTTTCTTAACATGTGTTGATTTATGCAGTTTTGCTGCATAGCATATGGTCACTCTCTCTGAACACTTCTTACCTCTTCTATTTCTGGATAATGGCTTTGAATGTTAATATTCATGTCTTGTACCTATCAAAGGGTGCATCTTTGGATAGTCATGTATTGTATTTTGTATTACACAACTGAACAAGACATGCTATTTAACATGGCATTCCATTTTCATCACCCATGCTTGCACTTTTACCTTATGTAATGTAATTTTCTATCTTTGACGATGAGATTTTCTGATCCATTTACTTGTTTTGTTCCCAGGATCCAGTACTCTGCAGTGTAACTGTGGGTGTCTCCCATTTCGAAAGATGCGCCCTTTGGGTTCAAGTCTTGTACTACCCCTTTTATGGAAGTGGTGCAGCTTCAGATTATGACGGTGACTACGCTGAAGAAGATCCACAAATCATGAGACAAAAGAGAAGTTTAAGGCCTGAACTGGGAGAGCCTGTCATTTTGAGGTGTCAGCCATACAAAATTCCGTTGACCGAGCTACTCATCCCACATAAAATCTCACCGGTTGAATTTTTCCGGCTGTGGCCCAGTTTACCAGCCATAGTTGAGTACACTGGTACATATACTTATGAAGGAAGTGGCTTCAAGGCTACTGCTGCTCAGCAGTATGGGGCATCTCCTTTCCTAAGTGGGCTCAAATCCTTGTCATCGAAGCCATTCCACAGAGTTTGTTCGCATGTAATCCGAACTGTGGCAGGATTTCAGGTAATGCCCATTACTCTTTGTTACTTTTTAAATTCTGTCCCTCTTTGGTTGTTGCTCATTGTGTGATTTTATTTTTGTGAAACTCTATTTATCCCGTCTCTTCTATGGAAGTCCTCCTGTATAGTAGGACCTTAGTGGCAAATTGTGGTTCACTTCTCCTTGAATTTTGTTAAAACCTTTGATTGTAATGTTTTGACCCTCTAAGCAACCAATCAAACTCTGATGTTGAATTTCCTGCCCTGGAGCAGCTTTGTTTTGCTGCAAAGACGTGGTATGGTGGCTTCTTGGGCATGATGATCTTCGGAGCTAGTGAAGTGAGCCGGAATGTCGACCTTGGTGATGAGACTACGACCATGATTTGCAAATTTGTTGTTCGAGCTTCTGATGCATCAATTACGAAGGAGATTGCATCAGATATACAGGGCTGGTTGGATGATCTCACTGATGAGGGTGTTGAGTACATGCCCGAAGATGAAGTGAAGGTGGCTGCTGCTGAGAGGCTTAGGATCTCAATGGAACGAATAGCCTTGCTGAAGGCAGCTCAACCTAAACATAAGACTCCCAAATCGGATGATGAAGACGAAGAAGAAGAAGACAGCGATGAGGAAGATGAGTTTACAACAAAGAAAAAGAAGGAGAAGAAAAAAGATAGTGAGGAGGAAGATGGCAAGAAAAAGGGACCTACAACCTTGTCCAAGTTGACTGCAGAGGAGGCTGAACACCGTGCTCTTCAACAAGCAGTGCTCCAAGAGTGGTATACGTTGTGTAAAGATAGAGCTGCAAAAGTTAATTGATTTACATTTCTTCGACCAGAATGTACCAGCTGGGAATATCCTTGCATTTCCTGGGGCTCAACTCTCGTGGGATATCAATGAGCAAGCAATGAGCTGAGTTGACCACCCCAGGTTGAGTCGATCCAACTCCGCTCACACCCTCGTGCAAGTGAGTCTGATGTGTCATTGAAGGCAACTAACAATGTGGGGTGTTTGTGACAACTAACTGTGTAATACTCAAAATTTTGACTCATCATGGCAGGTGTTTGTGGTTCCACGGGGACTTGTTCACTTTCAGGTAAATGTTAGACAAGAGATGGCCCTTGCCTTCACAGCTTTGAACGGTCACTTGCCTGGGTCTTTTGTACTCCTTATTCTGTTTCTTCAACACCTTCAATCTCTGTTCAAGTGTTAACCAAGGCATAATCGTGTAGATGCAGCAGTAGGGTTTAGGGTTTTGGCTTTCAAAGTAGTGTGAAGTTTGTATGGTTCTGTTTAAAGATTGTGCTGTGTGGGGTTTGTCTGTCCTGCCATTCTCTGTGTTATTATACAAATCTGCTTCTTTTTTGTTCATCAACGTTCCATACGTGAAAGATTTCACTTAATTCAGTAAAGGCTTTCACTTTGTATTTTACTTATTCATCCCTTTACTGAAATCGATTTGTTACTTGTTCTTCATTAGTATTTGGATTGGAAGACAATTTACTTTTCGAACAATATTTTACTCGTGATAACAAACAAATAGCATGTAAAACTAATCAGATGTTCTTTTAAATAAATTCTAGAAAGCACAATCCTTCTGTTACAGAGTACGATTAAATCCACTCTCGGACATTTTCTATAGGTGCCAAGCAGTACAACAATTTACGGTTTATCGAGTAAGATGAAATGATAAGATTAGATGCATTTCCTACCGCTAATATGAAGTTACATAAATAAGAATGATCGATCACACTACATTTATAAAATACATTTCTATTACATCAGATGTAAAACTACACGAGCACATTTCCGCACCAATTTGGACTTGAAGAGTTTATCCCCTGAAATTATGTGGTTCTTTCAAAACTACCGCCGACCTGCATATGCAGCCATTCGGGTTGCGAGCCTTGGGCATACTCTCTTGGTGCGTGTGATCCAAATAACAATCCTGCAGCATCAAATGACTGCGCACCAAGCTGAAACACCAGGTCAAAAGGTAAGAAAATTTTACAGCATATAGAACATAACAAATATACACAGTAACAAGATTACTCAACATGTCAAACCAAATAAGACTAGAAGGTATGAGGATATTGATATGGGTAAATGCCATGGTGATGATGCAAGAAAGGAATGCATTCCCGAGAATTACAGTGCACCAAGATGGTGATGATCTTAGTATTCCAGATTTCCAGATGGGAAAATAAAACCAGCATTTCCATTTCAAAAGAATGAGATGATTTCTTTTATGTTATCAAGGAGTTTGGAAGAGAATTCTGAATCTCACAGCAGTTTCATCAGTTTGCATGCTTGAATCAGTTTGGAGATGATTTCTTTATGTTATCAAGGAGTACGCTACGAGCCTTAATAAGTTCTGTTAAATGCAGGATGCATGCTTTATAAATTTTCAGTGTTCTTTACAAACATAAATCTAGAAATCTACCTTGTAAACCAGTTGATCACTATACAAAGAAGATATCCTGGAAGGTTGATGGATATGGAAAGGGTTGGAGGGTTGGTTAGGTTAAACAATGAGCCTAGATTGTCATTTAGTTTCAGAAACTTCTGATCCCTAAAGAGACCAACAAGTAAGATTTAAGAGTCGTAAAAAATAGGCAAGTGCTGATGACAACCATCAAGAGAAACCCCTTGAAACATGTTTACATCTTAAACTTCTTCAGAAAATGGTTTCAAACTTCGCAAGTCAGTGGCTTTTATTAAGTAATAAAAGTGCAGTAGACTTACATCTTTTGAAGGAAAGGCTTCAATGGTGGGATTCATGTTCACCCTTGAATTGACTGTTTCAAGCTTCAACGAAAGGAACTATAGAATCCAATTAACAGAGAGATTCAGGTTCAACAACTTAAAGCAAATCCATGTACCAATTAGTAGATAGAGCCAGATGGGGATAGATACCTCGACTTGACGCTGCAGTGACTGGATGTAATTAATAATCTCATCAAGGACAAGTGCTTTCCCGATAACCTTCTCAGAAGAAAAGTACACCAGGATCAGGGAAACATACTAGTGAAACAAAATTGAACTGAGAATTCAGATCCCTAGATTAATTACTGATGCTTTTAGGATCAGTCTAGTAATCAGAAACAGTATTTTACACAACAAAGATACCAAATTCATCATCAATTTCCCTATGCTTCACTATGTAGGAAACTAACTACATGTGCTAAATGAATAAATGATATGACAACTTAAAATACCTTATTACATCCAGGAACCAAATCTTGAAGAATTTTCATCCTCTCGCTGATCTTTTCTCTCCTTGCCTGCCAAAAGGGGCATGGTAGAGTGAATAAATCATGGTAGAGCGTGAAAATCTTGTTTGATATTGTAGATACTATTTTAGCAAACTCAAGAGTACAAAAAGTGCATTACTCTCTCTGCCAGACTGTGGCTATCGGTTGCTTGGCCCCTTCTCGCCCTCACATGGATATAGTCTTGCTTAGGTGTCTCAGAAGGCTTAGTACTTTGTTCATCTGGCTTGTCACCAACCACTGAATTTGTTTCAACTTCAGCTTTAGAGTTGCCGTTTTCATTTCTAGATCCATCTAACTTCATTCGTTTTCCACTCGAATCTTTCTGTTTGCAAATGGACAAACATCAAACATCAAGACAGAAACATAAGATTCAATTCAACAACATAAAGACTACCATTAGCTGAAATCAGTTCACCACCAGTCCTCAAGTTCATATTTAGTCTCATAAGCTCAACTCGCTTCACATAACACATAACACCATGTATGTATGCTTTAACATTCCACCTCACACAAGCAATATCAAGTTTCTCAAATTAGCTAAGATACCAAGAACTTTATTACATGTGCTACTACTAATTCAATTATTTGCTAATGAGTGTTAACTAAATGAAGCTAAAATATAAAGACCCACTACTTAAAGTTCATTCCTTTCACCTCAAAGTTCATTACTTTCTTATCAATATGCCATAACCAAAGCAATAAAATTTCACTGAAAAAATAGTAAAACACCAACCAAGCCATTGGCACTACTAGTCGAAACTATCTTAGAAGACTCGTCCTCGGAGCTCACATCCTTCCTCTTCCTTCCACCACCGCCACTCTGCTCCGTCACCGTGGATTCCTCCAACGACCCATCTCTATTCCCAGAGCTCTCCCCAAGCCCACCGCCCAAATTGCCCATTCGGAGCCCCAACCCGCCCGGTTCGCCGCCGAAGGGCCAAATCTCCGCCAGGCTGTACGCCGCCGGGTTCGCCGCCGAGAACGAAGACTCGTTGATCAGTGGAGGATCCATTTTCCCACAAAAACCCGAATTCATCCGACCCGAATCCGAAACTAGAGAGTATGCAAGAGTGTGTATGAGGAGAGCTTACTGAGCTGATGGGTTTATTTAAAACCTGATTTGGAGAGAGAAAGATTTGATCTTTAGAGAGAGAGAGGCATTAATGGTTGATGATGAAAGTTGGAGAGAGAAAGCAGAAGAGCCCAGAGTGAGACTGTGAGAGCAGTAACTTAGTAGTGCGCATTGCGCCCACTGTGCCTTTTAGCCACAAGGGACAGTGAAAGCTGAGAGGAAGCGGCTCAGTTTGGCAAGTGAGTTTTGCCTATATCCGGAATCGGGATACCATGAATGTTAAGAGACACGTGCCGATCTGCTATGCCCTGTTTTTTTTTTTTCCTGCGAGAGTTGCTTAATTGGTTGATCTAGCTAGTTATGGGATCAAGTGCCTAGCTAATACATTATTAGAGAGATAATTTGGGGTCAAAGACTAGTCATGTATTAGACAAACCCAGGCCTTCAAATTCACATTATGTACTTGTCATGTCAAGCCACTGAATGATACCCTTGGCCAGATTTTAATCTTTTGACATTTCGGAATTCTACTTGAGTTATAAGTGGTACTCTTGTTTTTGTTCGAAATTTTGTTGTATTGAGTTTTTATTTTTTTTTCAAAAGGGTTCATAGTCCATCGTAACTCTTTTTAGCACAACACACGAATAGAATACCAAAAATGTAGCATAAGGTGTTGTCAACTATAAGGACCAAGATCATATTCGAAGCTTTTTTACCAATCAAAAAAAATTCTAACAATATAACATGTGAAATTATTTGATAAAAGAAAATTACTCCATTTAGAATAATACCAAACAAGTGAGGTGTGCTACTCTGCTAGACAACAGAGTAATTGCCAACTCTATTGGACAAAATTCACAAAGAATAATCCATGCCCCCCATGCAATCTTGTTAAACTTACTGTTCATGTGAGAGAGCTTGCATCTTATTCTGTTGAGACTTGAGAGAGATTTCGGTGGAAACAGGAGTTGGTGGGTGTTAGTGATCAATGCAATACAAACCCTCCAATATTTTCAAAAGCAAAAAAGAATTTTATGAATGATTTGGATAAGCCTAAAGCCCTAAAAGCCTTTCATTTCAATATTTCATTATAGCTTTGAGAGCACCTATACCATCACTGCCTAACAAACCCTTTCTTACTTGTCACAAAACACAAGTGCCTAACTTGCTTAGCAGAAAAATGATACTCAGCTGAGCAAGTATAGTTACACATAAGAAAGTGAGTTTGAGATTATGCCCAAGATAGTTTTTGCTCAATCCCAACCCTCATGTGCTTAGGGTTGCCCTCAAGAATCTTGCTAATGAAAGTTGACTTGCCATTGCCTCTGTGCCACTTTGATTTGGACCAACTTCCTCTTTAGAGACTCCTATTCCTAATTAGGTTGCCAAACGTCATACAATGTCATAGATTTGGAATAGGGTTAAATGCCTATTTCGATTTCCATGTTCACCTCATTCATATATGGTCTTGCTTTACCTGCCTCACATCAAAAGCGATGTATATCGTACATGCTTCATGCCAATTTTCTCTGTTACATCAAGGGTTATGTGTCATGCCATATAGCTACGTAGTA
This sequence comes from Rubus parviflorus, assembly GCA_029955375.1. Classification (NCBI taxonomy): domain Eukaryota; kingdom Viridiplantae; phylum Streptophyta; class Magnoliopsida; order Rosales; family Rosaceae; genus Rubus; species Rubus parviflorus. Next base: position 12,209,318 of record JARGGL010000009.1, read on the forward strand.
GATGGAACCGAACTTTATAATAAATGATAAAGAAGAAAAGATTTGATCTAGTTTATATTAACGGATGTAAAAAATCTCAAATTAAGTGTACCGACTTATAATTTTGATCATTCTTAAAGAATGTTTTTAGAATCGTTAATTTTGTTAAATAATGTGTTTCAACAATAATGGTTATTATAATCTTTTTTTTTCTTTTGTGAAACATCACAATTGTTAAACAAAACAAAGTAAAAAACCAATAGTCTAATTCCATACTAGTAATTATTAAAAGGCAAACTTGGTTCTAATGCAGCTAATAACACCTTCATCTACTTGAAAGGCCTTAAGCTGGCAAGTACAGAAGCAAATAGATTTCTGGCAAGTACAGAACAAGTAACAATAAAAAAAAATCCTAAAGACTTGCAAATAGTAGAAACGTACACAGGACATAACAAATCCTTGCATTGGTTGAGAGCCTCGTAAGGATGTCAAAGATTAGCTCTTCAGTTCAGTTCTGTTTCCATTTTTTTTGGTGCGATTGTTTCTTCACCTTCGTCATCTCCCCTAATCAATTGTTGTACTTTCTCTGGCATTGACTCAGTAGTCACTCTCTCTTCTTCTTCTGTGGGTTCATTATCATCGCAATCTAGAGTGAAGCTCAAACCCAAACGAACAGAACAAGAGCCAGGGGTCTCCACTTCACAAATAGTCGAATTTAAGGTCTTGATATGCCTTCTTCCTCTTCCAACCACAACTTGAAACGTGGTGATACAAAGTTGTTGCTGACCATCATGCTTGATTTTGAAGCTAGGAGTAGTTTCTGCCATGATGTGAGTTTGGACAAGACAAAAATCCAAGTTCCCCAAATGAACCAAATACCCTTCTTTCGGTTCTTCATGCCAACCAAAACATTTTTGCACAAAGGCACTATTGATCTTTAAGCCCCTCAAAGCAGATTGAGGGCTTATATAAAAAGTAAACTCACCGTCCTCGTCTACATCCCACCAAAAGTTGAATGCTACAACAGTCTTCCAAAAAATGCTGTAGGAATAGATAGTATCACCTACAACCACGGCCCTCCCCCTGATTGGTTCATGACTAAAATGCTTTTTCAGGCTTCCACTCTTTGACATCTTTATAATTATATTGCTGAAAGGACGGTTTTGGGATATCCTCCGGTAAGCAATCTGGATTGGCAACATAATAAAGCTTGCCGGCCATAGGCAGAAATAACAGTTGAAGGTCCCTTGTGTGCTTTACGAGGTGACTTGAATGGGACCAATGACTTTGTCACCGTGTCGAAAACACATCCATAGGAGGGCTTTTTGTAAGTGTCTTTCATTCAGCCATAAGTATAATCTGGAGCTATTGAAGATCCTCGCACTTTCTAAGTTTGAATGACATGGTACACTGATTACCGGCTCAACTAGCTGCTGGGATTTATGAGTTTCTGATCCGCCTTCGACGCCTATAACTTGTCCTCCTGGTTGGACTTTCACTTCATATAGCTTGCTATTTGAGCTATCAACAGAATGCACCATCACTTCATGGACTTTCCTTTCCATGGCTGTTCCTAGTTTGAGAGGGAATGAAGAAGCAATTAGGTCAAACTCATATTGTGCATTTTTTAATTTTAATCGTGTCAACGTTAAGTATTATGGTGTGTAGTTAGAATCAAAATTTGTAATGATGGATGAAAAAATAAAACTTTCCTCATTCATCTCATGGGTTGTAAAAGTACAAAACCAGCACCCAACTTCGAGTTTTGATTAGTCAAATAGGAAAGATTAAGTAAGGTGTTTTTACTTTTTAGAGAAGAGATGACGCGTTGCAAAAATGGTCAATTGGTAATCGTCTCCAAACCACAGAGAAGTTCAAATTTTCATGAAGCAAAAAAATGTAGAAGATGAACCGTCCAATTCAAAGCATTAACACAACACTATCCGGTAAGAAAAACAGTATGTTTCGAGTACGTTTAAATTGATTAGTTCACAATCATTGTCATCTTAATAGCCGAAATTAGCATTCCCCTATCATCACATCAGCTTTTAGTATAAACATGGAGTAAATAGTAGCCATGCCAAGTTGCCAACCATTATGTCTAGCTCAAATAGAAGCAAAGTAGGCTCAAGGAGGTTGCGTACCCTATTTTGTTTTAATTGGAAATTATGTTCTGGTTGGTTCTTGTGGGAAATTCTTCTGTCCACAGCGGTGGATGTACACAGCGAGAGTGAGAGGCACGCGCCTAATATTTTAAGAGGCAATATTGGATCTGAGCCGTTCAATCGAGGCTTAGATATTCAATCTAATCTCAGTCATAGTTTGAGGCTTACTTTTGTTAGGCCAGTCAACGTCTAACGTTGAGTTAGTCAGATCCCAAAAATTGATCAGTCAACAAGAGTTAGATGGGTATGCTCAGTGATCTATTTGATGATCCGCTCCGATCCGAAACAGTGGTTGATAATCAATGAAAGACACCACAATAGGGAGGAAGAAGAAGTTGAGGCGAAGCCAAACATGGTAGTTTCGTCTCCGGAGGTAGCTGGACGGAGGAGATAGCTCCGGGTCGGGTCAAACGGGTAAAATCATCTAGTGGTTGCGAGGGATGCAACGGTATCCTACTATCCTTTGAGTGAGGAAGCTAAGATTCGACTGACCAAATGTGGACTCGGTGTAAAAGAGTTCATCCTCCTGCCTTCTTCCTCCATATATTGAAACAATTTTATATCCCAGGAACAAATAATCTGGCTCAAGTAGTCTATCATATTTAAATCACTCATGGGATTCTATAATCTGTATTCCCATGTCAATCAATATGAGAATGTGGATCATGGGGCTATCAACTATATCAATCTCGTTGATCCGACAGTACCCAGGGACAGCACTGATTTGTTTTGATGGACTGTTTTGATGGATCAGTTAAACACATAGCTGTTTTGCAAAATCGACAGTACACAGAGCTCATATGCAAGCACTGTTCTGTTTTGATGAATCGACTAATAGCTAATTATGAAGGAGGTCAAAGGATCTGGAGATCTGGTTTGCTACCCAGATCCCATTTGGTTTGGTTGGGTAGCAGCGGCGGAACAGCCGATTTTCTTGTTTTTGTTAATTATGCTGACCGATCATTGGTCAACTAACGGAGTCATATATCCAAACGGCATGGACATTCACCGCCGTGGACAGAAGACTCTCTCGGTTCTTGTTATATGTTGCTGCTACTTTACAATGCCGTCTCTGCGTTCTCACTTATACTGTTGTACATGGACTCGGTGCAATTCATTCATCTCAATTATTATGTCTCTTCATTTTATGAACTCTAAGGCTTTGTTTATTTCCACAGCAATGCCATTGGAACTTTGGAGGTTTAATGCCAATACCAAAAGTTAAGTGCAGGGTCTTAATACCCTTGGAAATGACCATCAAAAGTTTTGAAAACTAACCAAATTCTCCAACCTTCTTTTTTTTCCAGAATTTTGCGAAAAATTCTTAGGCGAGGTCTGCCCTTTGAGGTTTTTACCGTACCCAATAACTTCTTCTAAAACACAACCACTTGAACACCCTCGAAAAGGTACTGAAAAGCCTCTCGAATGGTGATCGAAATTTGCCGAGTCTTAATGGGTCTACTAAATAGCTAAACATTTCAGCGGTGGCAAACCCAGTATCTTCTTGATGACCGACCATAGGAAAGCTTGGACTGAAGAATGGCCCAGTCTTGGTGGCATCCGAATTTCAGAATCAATTTTGGGCTATAAATATAGGCAAGCTGATAGAGAAGAGATACACTTTGAAGAGAGAGACAGTTCTGGTCAAAACTCCATAGTTTAGATGCACAAATAGACATCACGCAATTGCTTTGTGTAGGAAAATGAAGTTAAAGAGGTGGACTCCTTTAGAGCATCTCCAACCGAACTGTCAAATGACAGCTGGAGTTGCCAACGGCTAGTTTTGACAGCAACAAGCCTCTCCAACCGAGCTGCCAAAGCCACGGTGGATGACATTTTCAACTCAAGCTGTCAAATTTGGCAGCGAATAAAGTGAAATGTCAAACTTTGTTTATTATTTCTGTCTTTCTCTTTCGATCTCTCCGTCTCCCTCTCTCTTCGTCCCCAGCAAAACTCAATCATTTCATTCTCTCTCTTTGGTTTCCAGAATACCCAGATGATAACGAAATTGAGTCTTGTTTTGCAGGGATGATCGGCAACTGGTGGTGGGATCTCAGCAAGGTCGGGTACTTCAAGGTCTTCGCCTTTTGGGTAATGGAAAGCTGCTTGGTGAGATCTCAGCAAGGTCGGGCAAGGCCGCAAGGGAAAGTTGCCTCTTGGGAGATGATGATGGTGATGGTGATGGTGAGGAATTGGGTTGTGGAGACTGACCGGTAGAGAGGGTTGTGGAGACTGACCGGTAGAGAGGGTTGTGCTCTGTGATGCGATCTGGGTAAGTGGGTATAGAAAGAAACCAGAAACGTGAGAGCAGGAAGATGGAGCAAGAAAGAGGACCAAGACTCCTTCAATATTTTCTTCAATAAAATATTTTGATAAAACTAATAAAATATAATATTTTTTTAACACTTCGGTTGGAGCCGAAAGTAGCCAAAATGACAAATTGCCACCTCATATGTCAAATTCAAATTTGACAAAAAACTTTGACAACTCGGTTGGAGTTGCTCTTACAAACCGGTCCCATGTTCATGTCCATGTGCATCTATATAAGCTACAGCATCATCAGAACTATTACTCTATGACCCTTTTCTTAATTCACAGGAACACTAGGACCCAATGTACAAGCAAGTTAAATGATTTGGGGGTCCTAGAACTACCTAAAGGGTTTACCTTATGGGACTCTGACCCTCTATCAGTAATATATGAGGCAATAAAAGTGACAGGTTCTGATGGATGAAATGAAACCTTATGAATAGTCTAAATACAGACTACTTTCTAAACTTATTTCATAATAGACTCAAAATGGATTGTAGAAGCATAGATATGAGAGACATTAATAAAATAGTATCCTCTAGTATGGTATATGGTCCAATAAATGCATGCCACATATTATCTCAATTACTGAGCTTCTCAGCATTTACATTCTTTTTTTTTTTTTTTTGGACATTCCTTTCTGAGGGGAAGTGATCCATCATCCTATGAATACTAAAGCAACAAGCCAAACTAGGCTAGAGGGCAATGAACACTGATTAAGCCAAAAACAGGAAAAGAAACATAGAAAAGCAGAAAAAGACTTGTAAGGATTATCTTATATGCAATGACAGATGCATATGGCATTGGGCTTACAGAAGAAGCAGGGGGGATTTCTGAATCAGACATGTACTAAGCCCCACAAATACAACCAAGTAAATGTCTTTTACCCACTTACAAAGGGTCAAGTTTTAAGCTTTTTCCCTGCTGCATAAGCACTGTACAAGCTGGAAAGAATTACAACTTATTCTTTAAGCTTTTCCAGACCTTCTTCTTCCTATGCTAAAAATGATTGAAACTTTCAGTCTGCTCTTTGTACAGTGGTCTTAAACAAGAGGACGTACAACTTTTGATCCATTGAGAAATACATAAAGCCACTTACTGAGTGTGTCACAAAAGACCCAAAACTTGTTCCTACAATGCAGTGCCATGCTGGTCCATATACCCCATCAAATTCCTGCACACGAAAAAAAGTAGCACAACCCCACAAACCATACCAATCAATCATAAACTCACAAACCCAATTCAAATCCCAATCTCAAACAACTTAAGTACTGAACTATAATCAGCAATCAATTAATTTTACCTTTTTGAGAGTCAAAGCAAGAGTCTTGGAGGTGAATTTTTCTAAGCTATCACATGTCTTTCTTGCATATTCCACAGCATGGATCTGCATAAATGGAGGCATATCAACTGAGACCACTTTCACACCATTGCTTGCAAACACATCAGCCAACCTATTCAACTGAACCTGGGCTGACCCACAGAAGGATTTCCTTCTTCCTCCCAAAGAAGCCGAAGAAGAAGAAGAAAGTCTCCTACTTTCATAGTCTTGTTCATGCTCCTCTCCTTTGAGACCCATCAATTCCATCTTCACCACCACCTCCTCAACTTTATTCTTATCCAATTCTCTGTTGGGTTTCTTGGGCAGCTTGTCTTTACTCTGCTTCTCAACATTGGCAGTGTGTATAAGACTTGGGAGTGGATTTTGAGTAATGGGTCCTTGTGTGGTACGGACTCTGTGATTTGGGTTTAGCCTGGAAGAGGGTTTAGAGGGCATGGTGGGATCTAAAGAGGTGGAGGGTTTGGTCTGCCTTTTGAGGATTAGGGTGGGATCCATGGCTGGTTCTGGTTCTGGTTCTGGTGCTGTTAAAATGCGCCGGTGGGTGGTGCGGTTAGCCATAACTGGTTTTTGGGGATTTTGGTGAATGAATCAGTGGAAATGGAGGTGATGTTATGTTGATACTTGAGTGTATGGAGGGATATGTTTGGAGGGGTCAGTCAGTGGTGGGGTTCAGTGGATGGAGACTTGTGTGGTGAGATCTGGCGCTTTTTGTTCTAACGTGCGCCGTGGGCGGAGGACAAGGGAGGCTTGTGATGTTTGACCGTTGACCACCCCAATCCATCCCTCTAAATCTAATCTATGGGCAACAACATTTTGTGTCTCTTAGCATAGGGCAACCAACGATTTGGTTATTACTTATTAGTACAACAACCAATATTTGGATAATTGGATCCCTTCGGATTCAATAATGTGAAGACATGATTAGTCCTTTGATAGGCCAACACTAGTTTACAACTTGATCAGAAAAAGAGGGCTAAATTGAACACCCCACCCATCACAGTAGAGCAGAGCAAATAGTAGAACAAAAAACTGAATCAAAATTAAAATTATCAGTTGGCGTGTTTCAGTCTTTACTGACCATTCGTTACAGCTTTAGTTGACAGGCTTTACTAATTTACAAGGTGAAAATTTTGGTGATGCATGATGTGCACCAATCCAAAATGGAAGGGGGAAAGAAAAGGAACCCAACTGTGACAGGTTTCAGACCATTGATCGACCGGTGAAGCTCGCAAAATCAATGGTCACCTGCATTTTGAATCTTCGAATCGAATAGAACAGATGTGAAGATGGCGTCATTGTTGTCAAATGTTCTTCATTGCATCCTTACTGGTGTTCAAATAATAGCCCCATGGTAAGCAAAGTAAGTACATAACAAATATCTAATTCCATGGACTTGGCAACCGAGCATCTCTGAAAGTAGAAGTCCCTCCGGATGCTGCAGGGGATGGAGAGGATGCAACGAAATTTGTTCCTGATGCAGATACTGTCGGCAGATTAGCAGGAAGCCCTTGGTGCCCAACAGGAGCAAAGCGTGAAGGACTACTACCAGTAGCCACCAAACTTGCCCGGGAGGAGTGTGGAACCTGCATATAAAAATTGATGCTAAAAAATGAGTTCATGAAAGGATAACATAGAAAAGAGACATCAACTACAAAGTACTTTACTCATATCAAGTCTATATGTTTCCTCATATTAAGTCCCAAACTTGAGCTTACAATTCAACAGACTCTAAATTTAAAAGCTTTCACAAGGCAATGGCAGAACCATGAACATGTTAATAACACAAATGAAAGAGAATAAAGAAAAAGATCGTGCATATAGAGTTCACTGGTACCATAAAAACATCGGTGGCCAAAATATATTACCGCACTGTGCTGAACATAGGCTGGCCTTCTCAGAGGAGACTCTGAAGAAGGTGACGTACTGTTCATCCGATGCATATGGCGAGGATGAAAGTTATGATTTGAAAGCTCATCGCCTTCAACCCCTTCCATATCACCACTAAGATTCGCCTCAGAGCCTAACCTAGGAGTAACTTGCCTATTCATTGACCCGGAGTCATTTGTCACATCCACTTGAAGTGAAACAGACGAGCGAACCACAATTCCTTGTATACTACTCCGTCTCTTTAATTCCTCCTCTGCATTTAAGATCTGCAAAACACCATGAATCAACACCCCGAATATTGATCCTTCTGAATATAACCTGAACATACACTAACACAATGGATTATGGAGCCAACATTTACCTGCTTCAACACTTGTACTAGATTATGTTTCTTTTGATTCAAAACATGCAGCTTCTCCTCCACTTCTCTTTTCCTCTTTTGCTTTTCATCCAACACATCTTCTGTTTTTATCTATCACATAAACAAATCATTGTAGTTACTGAGCATTACTCACAACTATGCAATATCAACATTTGATTTCTCAATCAGAGCTCAACCCAATTATATAAAAGCTTAAGACTTTTTTCCTCGGTATACACATATAGGTTTAAGTTGTTTTGATGGACAAAGATAAACCCTTGATTCTTCACACATTATAGTTCAAACCCAATTTCCACACCTCAATAACGATCTCATAAATTACCCAAGCAATTTAGTAACCAATTAACCAGCAGCTATCTACTAATTCACAAAAGTGCGATGTTCTCCCATACCTCAGAATTAGGGTTTTCCAATTGATCAACTTTCTCGACCTTCACTACCAGCGAATCTGCCCCAACCTCCACAGCATCAAAACCTTTCTCCGCCAAATCGGGTTTAAGAGCAAACGATAAATCGGGCCGATTAAAGCCAGCCCCTTCCGGTTGTCTCTGGTCCTTAGCCTCCCCAGAAGTTCCAGCTTCGCAATCAGCAACAATCTTCTCCGGAGGTTCTTCGAATTTAACCTTGGCTTCACGATTCAAATTTTCCTCCTTTGTGGCTTCACTGAGCTGGTCAGGAACAAAATTAGGGTTAGGGTTAGAGGAGGTGGCGGCGAAGGTGGAGCAGTGGCGAGAGAGGGCAATAGACCGACGGCTCAAAAGGGATTTGAAGTCTTTGAGAGAAATTTTAGGGGTTGGCATAAGCCATCGGCGAGGTAAGTCTGGGACTCTGTGGAGGTTTCCTCTGTAGAGCGAAATCGCCACCATTTCAAGTGTTTCTCAGTCGATTTCTGTTTCTCCTCCGTTCTATGATTTTTCAAATTTTGGTAGGAATAATAAAGAGGGTGAAAGGAAGAGAAGTGTTTAATCCAGAAGCGGCTTTTGTAAAGTAGCACTTCGTTGTAAAATTACGCTAAACAGGGACCATTCACTTATCGAACGGTGGACTTGATTAAGTGGCGCGCGGCTGTTACCACTAGACTAGAGCTTTTATTATCTTCGACTGTCCTTAATTATCGTTGTATTGCGTTAATGTACGTCTCAATTAAAAACTTAAAAATAAAAATTATTAAAATAATAGCGGGTGCGGGTCGGTTTGGTTCGTGTTTGGGTCCGAACTTATGGACCGATCACGATAGTTAGCTGACTTGGCAGTTGGGACCGGTCTGGTCCTAACCATACAGTTTGGAAATTTAGTTAGATCATTCGTTGAAAATTTATCATTTATGAAAATCAACCGAGAATAAAATTATCTAATTATTTAATTAGCATTATGTAATTACAAATGGATTTAAAGAACAGTCAGTGTAGACCATTAAATCATTACCGGGTAAGCGGAGAGTATGTAGCTCTATATGTTTCGAATTTGTAAAATTACACTCTAAAAAAGTTGTTTTTGCAAAAGATTGTATTTAGAATGAAGATATATATGATATTGCTTTGCTTCTATGAAGTATGAATAGCAGAGTAAGAATTACTAAATACCATAATATCACAGATTATGAATCATAAATATGTACATACAATGTAACACCAAATCAAGTTTCTGAGTCTTTTATTGAAACTAAACACACAACATTATAAGCACGAGTCAACACTAAATAGTTCTACCAAAGTTGCTAGCTAGCATAACCGCATGAAAGGCATGACGTCCCAACAGAAGCCTATCGATCAGGCTCTTCTTATTCTGATGTTATAGCAAATTTTATTACTGATCGATCAGTAGTAGAAGGGTTCTTCCAAAAGCAGTTCAGGAAACTCCAAGAACAAGTCATTCTCTTTAGCCATCATGGCTTCCACAAATGAAGTGTCACATGGATCAGCTTCATTGCTTGACATACTGATCATGCCCACATTTGCTGTTTGTGCTTGGTTCAATATGTCTTTGGACGAAAACTCAGCCATATCATTTTGCATAGTAGCTTCAGTTGGTGCAAACGCGTCTTCAAGGAGAAAATCGCTCCAGCCAAAGGCCAGAGCTGACTTGTCTTGCGCGGCAGCAGATGAACAAGTTGACGAAGATGAAGATGACAACGAGCACTCGCTGTAGAAATTGAGTGGGGAAGTTGCAGGGTTGGTGTTGGTGGTGGAGTTTGAGACCTCTGTCACATATTTCATGGCTTGCAGCTGTGTGAGAAGATCATAAGGTTGGTAGTAGTCGTATTTGGCACTGCTAGTGGCTTGAAGTGGTTTGATTTTGGTTGTTGGCACCAAATGGTTGCTGTTGAGGTTTTGCAAGCCTTGTGTGTATGGCTCTGACTTCATCAGCATTGCATTCTTCAAGTCCTTGTTTAGAGAAGCACCTATTCCGATTCGCATTCCAGACTTGGGTAGGCCACCAATGTTTCCATAGTCGGCTAAAATTTGAGAGAATGGCTTGTGAGTAACAGGGTCGATTCCCATTTCTGAGAGCTTCTTTTTCAGCTTAGTGTTCCAGTGGATCTTCACATCATTGTCTGTCCTTCCAGGGAGTTGTTGAGCTATTATAGCCCACCTAGACCATACAAAGTTACAAACCATCACATATAAATATATATGAGAGGCTGTCAAAACAGTTTGAGGTCACCGTTAATTAGGAAACAAATTAACGAGACAATTTCCCAAGATAAATCCCAAAATGAAGTACATCAAGAAAATGAAAAGCAAAAAAGCCATAAAGGCTTTGAGCCTATTCTGCATCACTTAAAAGCAGACAAACTAGGAAATATTGGAAACAAAGACGACACAAATCGGATGTACGTTATAAAGATTAGTGATCGATAGTACAGAAAAACAGCGGTATAGAAACTATGATCAACTGAAATGTGTGTGCTTAAGACAGAAAAACAAGGACAATATATTATGTAGCTGAATTGTGAAAACTTAGGAGGATCAATATGAATGTGTTAGGCACTAAAAAAGGCCTTGAAGAAAATTTTAGTTAGAATTTTGCATATAGAATTACCTGCTACCAATGGTTGCATGAAGCCTAACAATTAATTCCTCTTCTTGGGGTGTGAAGGTTTCATGCTTCAGATTAGGCCTCACGTAATTACTCCACCTTGGCCTGCAACTCTTCCCACATCTATTAAGTCCTGGAAACACAATCACACATCAAGTGAATTAGCCTGGAAATGCAGTATGTACAGTTTAATCCACACCCCCAAGAAATTAAGAACTAACCTGCTTTTTTCGGAACAGAAGACCAGTTACCGATCCCTTGCTTCGGTACATGAGCAAGTATCTTTGCATCTTCCTCTTCAGTCCAAGTACCCTTTTTCACATTGATCAGCTTGTCACAACAACCAGGAGGTCTCCCCATCTAATCTGTCAATCCAAAATTGCACTTAAAAATCACAAAAAGAAAAAACTAAAAGAATGGCTGAAAACAAAAAGGAAATTATAAGTCTGATTATAACATAGTGCTCTTAGGGAGAGAATTGAGATGATGAGAAAGAGGAAAGGTACTGGTTTGAAGTATAACAAGCGTGGGACTGTGGAGGCAAGAAAAGCATGAGGCTTTTGCTTCCATTTAACTAAATTTGCATGATGAATAGGAATCATCTAAATCAAATAAAAATCATTCTTACCATTACTCACATGCTTGGATCCAAGAGCATTAAGAGTCTGGTTCGAGTCGGGTGGATTATTCGGTTAAGCGTAGATTAAATCTAAGTAATTAAATTAGCATAAACAATTGGTTGTTTAGATTATTCTTCCTTTTGTATAAAAGGAAATGACTACTGCTAGCTTCAGCTTCTGATGATCACAAGTTTGATGATCCCTATAACTATCTTAAACAAAAGATCATTCAACTAATCAAATAATTAAATTGAAACATGCATATGAGCTCCAAACAGAAGAAATATTCTTACCGATTATTAATTGAAAACTTTTCTTTGTCAAGTACACTTGTTCGGGATTAGAATTTTCATCCTATATATGATCGATGTTATTGATAAGAAAAACAATTAAATGGACAAAATCTTATCCATCATTCAGTAATTACTGGTAGAACAATTTACCTCTTAAACTATCCACCATTCATTCTTTAAAAACGAAAAAAAAAACCTATCCACCATCCAACCCATCCCTCTAAAAATTCACCATATATATATTAGACAAATTCATGTTCATCTACTCAATTGTGTAAATTGTCCTTGAATCTAAATCCTATGGTACAAAATAATAAAACAATTAATTGGCCAGACTGATATTAGACAATATATGCCTTAATCAAAGTGACTAAATTAATTACGCTGATCATGGTAATTTTTGTTCATTTAATTTCTATTTTCGCATATGAAAATGGTCAAATATATAATAGTACGTGATTCCTTGCCTTGTTCTCCAATTCTCAATCAATTTTGAGGTCCAAGTTCTAATAAATAATGTATGTTATAAGAAAGAAATTATCGTCGGATCACAAAAACAAAACCCTAAACGGCCTCCGTTCAATTTTAGACGTCCAATCTAGTTACTACACCTCGTTTAAGGGTGCAAGAGGGTCAATCAAGACTAAGAAATAACACTCATTGGATAAAATTAATAAGGAGACAAAAGCAAATTATGCAACACCGGCCTTTTGTGTTGACAACTTTTTGTTTGAAGAACTCATGCCCCTTTTTTATTTATTTTTTGTTAATTTAATTTTCATTCTCTCATATGAAAATGTCGAATATATAAAGGTGATTGTCTTGCCTTATTTTTTGAGTCACAATTAATTTTGAGGTTCAATTTTTAATAAATAATGTGTGTTATAACAAAAAAAAATGTCGTTCAAGTTGTGTAAAAGCTTGCCATGCCAACTTCAATTCCTAGCTAATTGATTAATGGATTGGGATTTGCTAAGCATGTGTAATGGTTAATTTGCACATATATAGTATTCTTTCGATCTATTGGTACTTTTGGGGCCTAAAGTACAAATTGGAAAATTACGAACACAAGCAAGTGAATTTTGTTATGAAGCCACTCAATCCACTGGTCTTAGTTGTATATTGTGATACGATTCCAAACCACTCTAATTCCAAATCATCCTTTAACTAAAGAGTATCGTGTGCAAACCGCAACTATGGTAAACCCTAATTTATGTATGAAGAGTCAAAACCGCCAAACAATGATGAAATGTGTTTCTTTGGAGAAAAGGTAAGTAGCTAGCTAGGGTTTGACGTACACATTCAAACAAAGCAATGAAGCGCGCAGGCCCATACTATAGTTAATCTACACATGGCAATATCTGTGCCCTAGCTAGCTTGACCTGTCTTCATGAACAATAAGGTATTCGATCTCCCACGACCCATTTTGATTAGTCTAATTCCTCCTCATGTTTTGGTCATCGAATAACATCAGAAATGAAGCAAAATGCAAATTGGTTTGCAGATCGAGAACTTTCTTCCTTAAATCAATTTCTGAATAAATAATTAAATCTTCTTTCTTAATTATTAAAAGTATTTTTAGGGCCAAGAGACAAGCTGAATTATGCATCATTATTTCCCTTTATGCTCTATAATATAAGAAATTAGTATATATTGCACATATTACCAGAGTATATTAGATTCTAATACATAATTATAATCGTCCAGTTTGTCCTTTTTTCTTCAGCAACAACCTGCAAACATGTGGCATACAGCTATTACAAGCTTTTGGCTTTTCAGCCTCAAATTTTTAAATCCACTTTCCAGAGTAAGAGACTTAAGAGAGACAGGTATACATTGTTCTCCCCCACCAAACTACAACTCCCAAGTTCATGTACCTAATCATACTGTGTATGATGTCATTAACAAGTATGTTTCTGATGTAAATTAGAGTCTTAGTAGTTCTTTACAAAAAGGGAGATCGAGTTATCTATTAATTGGTGTACATGTATAAAAAATGGAAGTACATAAATTGATATTAAATGGAATTACATAAATTGATATTAAGATATTTTGGTAACATACTCATTCGCCTTGCGGGTCAATAAATTGAGAAGAAATACATATTAATTAACATGTTAAAATGTGTGGGATATTCATTGATGGTTCCACGTAAAAGATTATACTTTCAGTAGGAGATGATGAACCCTAATATTAGCATGCACATATATACATACTTTCTTTTGGTTGCGCTGATAAAAGTAGTTGATGGCTTTTTTCGGTCACCAAAGTTTGTAAAGTTAGTGGCGCTCCAACGTAAAGTTCAGTAGTGCAACTTTTCTTTTGGGGTTGAGCTAATTAATTTAGTGAAGGCTAATTCATATTCATTCATGTTAATTAGAAAGCAATAATATTGCGTGTGACATTTATTGAAAATCTAGCTTACTAACTAACAAAGGGTGGCTCTGAATGAGTCAAATTTGTATCATGGATTGGTGTCACAATGACATTATTGTGTTGTCAAATTTAAGTGGATGTGACGTACGCACATATTCGAACTTCATCCATTTTACACTAAATCCTATCCAAATAAATAATTAATTAACTAATTAAAAAGAAGAAAAATAAAATCATATATGTGTCTTCACATATTGTTTGTTTGGTTATGCAAGACTAGTAGACTACAATTAAGTTGTGAATTATGATATTTGAATAGTTCAATTAGATGCTTATTTTCTAAAAAACAAAAAAAATTATGGACAAGAACAAGAACATAAATTAAGGAAGGGAAAGCAATTAAAGAGATAAAAATAATTAAACCAAATGGCCTGAATGGAACCAGCGAATGACATTAACCTAAAATATTAATATGGTACGAATGTGATGAAATACCTTACAACATAATTTTTTGTCAGTTATGTTTGGTAGGTACGAGACTTAATTTGCCAGAAAACCCTAGCTTATTTGTATATATATATATATATATATATAAAGAGAACGTACGTTTCCTTTTTTTTTTTGAGCAATTAATTAAAAAACGTACGTTTCCTAAACCCTAAATGACTCAGTTATGTATATTAAATATTTAAATTAGTTCAAAGTACACTTTTTTTCTGGAAAAGTAGTTCAACGTAGTAACGTACACTTGAATCCTTGATGTGCTTCCCTTTCAAAAAAAAAAAAAAACCCTTGATGCATGTACTTAATTTAATTCTCAGGATATTCTTTAATTAATTGTAATATGGGGATGTTTAGTAACGTTTATGAACCTTACTCGGCCAATTTGCGGTATATACAAAGCTTTTGCAAATTAATTATTATTTGTTGCAAAGTCAAATCACTATATATATTTGACATCGATCACTATCTGCATATATATTTTTTCATTTCAAAAAGCCTTTAATTTGCACCCCGTGAAAATGAGGTGTGCGCGCACAATATAGTGTTTGTCTATATTCTATAGTTAGTTGGAGGGATTTGCTTGTTCCTTTCACAAAGGTTAAGAAATAGGATTACAATTTGCAAAAATGATCCTTTTTTCTAAAGCATGCACTTTATCTAATTAGAGAAAAGTTTGTATGAACGTTTTTTTTAACCCTAGTTAAATCCACTAATCTGCGAGGATTGACGTTTTTTTTTTTGAAGATGATCTTGGTGATTAATGATGTTATTAGCGCCCGTGGATTCTAGAGTGCTAGGGAAAGTAATCATCCCTAATCAATTTATCGCCGGTCATTTGAAGTGCTAAGAGATTTTATGTATTTTGCTGTTTATAATAAGGTTGTAGATGGGGTTGGGTTGCAATATGTTGCTTTAGACAATGATATATAAGAGGTGCGGAGAGGATGAGGAATGCTCAAAGAGGATAAACTCTAATATATTCATCGATCAAACTACCCGAAAACAAACTAATTAAGGCGATGAGAGTAGGATTGCAAATTATACAACATATTGACGACTCTAAAACCTTTTTCATTTTATATATATATCCTTGAAAAACATATTGAATTCACGTGCCGCGACTGTTACTAAAGTCTCTTTTGATGCTAATCTTAATTGTGTACGTTGTTGTAATTGTAATTTGAGGAGGGCTAACTAGCTAGTGTTGATTATTACATGATCATTATCTTATAATGGTCGACAAATAATGATTCTTCCATCGTTAGAGAAACGTGAGCTAGCGTTCAAACTGATTAACAGGTCACGCCGAGTTCTTTGAATATTATATATATTATACACCCCCAGAATTTGAGCGACTCTTTTGCCAACTCGTATTACTGTGTGTGTGTGTATATATATAATCGTTGGAGTACGTACGTAGTTTTGGAGATATATATAGATACGTAAGGATTACGAAAGCATGCAGTAAAATTAATACACACCTGTCTCGATCTGCAAGGGTTTAGGGTTTACTCGATCGATCCTCTGCTTGCGAAAAGACGGCCACCGTAAGCTTTGAAATTTTCAAGAGTGAGTGCATCAGCATTCAGCAATCAGCAGCAGAAAATGAGGAGCGATGGGGGAGCGAGTATTGAGGAGGAGGAGGAGGACCGAGGAGGAGTCAGTGACTGACTGTGAGTCACAGCTGCATGGGCGGACTTGTCGATAAAGATATATCCCTCCGATCAAAACAGTTAGTACGTACGTACTTGGCTACTCGCTAGAGTAAAGTACAAATTAGATACTTGCTATGCATGGCTGCTACACTTAATTCACAGCTTACAGCTACACACCTTGTACGCGCGTCCATCTGTCTCTCACGTAAATAGCCTTGTTTGTGTTCTAATAACAGTTTCTTGTTTTTTCTTACAGCTTCGATTCTGATCATCATGTTTCAACTTTTTTGAGCTTTCTGACTTTGTTTTTTACGATGCAAATTCATATTATTATGAGTTTTTACTATTTTTCAATGGATGCATGGGACATGAGAGATAGATCGAGCAGGCGGATTGAGACGAAAATCATGAGGAGTATAAATTGCCATTAATTGCCGGAATATATTAAAACGATTAATTAATCACAAACAAGTTTGAGTTTGAGCTTTTTCTGTCTAGCTAGCTGGTCTCCTTGATCACCTTCTAAAAACACAAGGGATCTCAAGCATAGAGATCGATAACTCCATAATCTGTGATAATAATCTATCTTTTGATCGGAAAAGTTAATAATTTGTTCAAGTTATCAAAAGAGTGTT
This sequence comes from Rubus parviflorus, assembly GCA_029955375.1. Classification (NCBI taxonomy): domain Eukaryota; kingdom Viridiplantae; phylum Streptophyta; class Magnoliopsida; order Rosales; family Rosaceae; genus Rubus; species Rubus parviflorus. Next base: position 12,226,505 of record JARGGL010000009.1, read on the forward strand.
GACGTTTCGCTTATTAATTACCAAAAATTTGAACTAAAATCTATTCCAACAAAATAAAGAATTAATATGATCGAGGTTAAACGAAATGGAGATATGAATGCTTATGTTAATTTCCTACTAATTGATATTTGAGTTTGTGCATTGAATGGGTTTGATTGAGATTGAAATAGTCCATGATCATGTTTCTAACAAATTATTTTGTTCCCTCTTAATCGGAAACACGTAATAACTATTGGATATTTTGTAAAAAATTTATGGTAATTTGAAGTATGACTTTAATTACTCCGGATTTTGCTATCATTGATTTCGGTAAAAAAGTAGATCTAACAGTAAACAACTCCGAGTACTCGGAGTGCAACATAGAGTCGATATTTTGCTACTTTAAGAAAATTACTATGCTGATTGCCAAAAAAAAAATACTATGCTGAATGCTATTCGATTATTCTCGCCTTTTATTTTTTTTATGTTGATAATCACTCTCGTTATGGCAAGTAGTGTGATTACTAGGTCCAACCCCACATACAATTATTTTATTCCCATTTATATCAAAACGTTTGTCTCTTCAAATTTCAATTTCCATGCCGTTTTTAACCGGAGCATCTCACCTTTCGAGCTTCAATTTTTGAAAACAAGAAAGAAAATAAGAAATATTGTATTTTCTTTGTGATCCTCCACGAAACAAAAAGCCGTTGTTGTCCACCGACCTTCAAAACTCAAACTCACCCACACACCTCCTCCTCCTCCTTCTTCTTCTCTATAAGCTCTCTCTCTTTACGCGTCTGTCATTTGCAACTTGTTGGTTCTCAAATTTGAATCAAGAGTCGGTTTGCGCCAGACCCAAATTCAAAAGGTTTCATTTTTTGTTTTCAAGTTTGGTTTTTGCAGTAATTTGGGGATGAGGAGGGCCAAACTGGACCGATTTGGCACCGTTTTCTCTCTAACCAGGCAAAGATCGGTTCAGATTCTGTTCGGTATTGGACTTGTGTACCTACTGTTAGTCACTGTGGAAATCCCCTTGGTGTTCAAAACTGGGTTCAGCACCATCTCTCCGGACAGCTTGACCCGGCCCAATAGACTCCACAGCAGAGAAGACGTGGAAGAGAAAGAAGCCCCAACTCGCCCACTCGAACGAGTTTCGCAAAACTCGAACCAACCGACTCAGAGTCGGCGACCCACCGAGTCCAAGGTCGTCTCGGGTCTAGTATTCGACCCGAAAACGTTCGATTCCGAGCTGTACAAGTCGGCGAAGATTGCTTGGGAAGTGGGCAAGAAGTTCTGGGAAGAGTTGCAGTCCGGGAAGGTCCGAATTGTGGAGGAGAGGGCGGAAAACCGATCGGAGTCGTGCCCGCATTCGATTTCGCTATCCGGGTCGGAGTTTTCGGAGCAGGGTCGGGTGATGGTGGTGCCGTGTGGGCTGACGCTGGGCTCGTACATAACGCTGGTGGGGCGGCCCAGGGCGGCGCACGAGGAATCGGAGCCGAATATTGCGCTGGTTAGGGAGGGGCAGTCGGTGATGGTTTCGCAGTTTAAGGTGGAGTTGTTGGGGTTGAAGACTGTGGAGGGTGAGGACCCACCGAGGCTGTTGCATTTCAATCCGAGGTTGAAGGGAGATTGGAGTGGCAACCCTTTAATTGAGCTCAACACTTGTTATAGGATGCAGTGGGGATCGGCGCAGCGATGCGAGGGCTGGAAATCTAAGGCCGATGAAGAAACTGGTAAGTGGATCATTAGAGAATTGGTCAATGTATTGTATTGTTTGGTCAATGTATTATTAAGGGTGTGGCATGCTAGCTTAATGCTCAAGACTTGGAGAACAAAAAGTAATGTTTTTGAGCTACCTAACTAATAAAATGTGCAAGAAATAGACATGATCATTACAAGATTTCCCTTTTTCTACTTGGGAAGATATTTTTTGGTTGTTGCCTCAGTCTAAAAGTTGTGTAATTCGTTACACTGGTTTTAGTTGATGGTCAGGTCAAGTGTGAGAAATGGATTCGTGATGATGACAGTCGCTCAGAAGAGACCAAGGCAACATGGTGGTTGAGCAGGCTCGTAGGCCGAACCAAAAAGGTGACTGTTGACTGGCCATACCCGTTTGGAGAGGAGAAACTGTTTGTTTTAACTCTCAGTGCTGGCTTGGAAGGTTATCATGTTAATGTTGATGGGAGGCATGTCACCTCTTTTCCTTATCACAATGTGAGTAATATTCAGTTACGATTTGACCTCATTGGGAGTTTGGATGTTTTCTAAGAGTTTTTTTGTAACGTTCGCAGGGATTTTCTCTTGAGGATGCCACTGGGCTGTCTCTAAGTGGGGATGTTGATCTGACCTCAATATTTGCCGCTTCTTTGCCCACATCCCATCCTAGTTTTGCTCCACAGAAGCATCTTGAGATGTCAACCAGATGGCGCGCCCCGCCTCTTCCTGATGGGGATATCGAACTCTTCATTGGTATCCTTTCTGCAGGCAACCATTTCGCTGAGAGGATGGCAGTTCGGAAGTCTTGGATGCAACACAATCTTATCAGATCATCAAACGTGGTAGCTCGATTTTTTGTAGCACTGGTAAGTATGGCAATAAGGGCACTTGAATACTTTGTTGTTTGTTGATGTACATATCTTAAGCGGGAGATTCTCAATCTTTTTCATTGATACTTTGACAGCATGCTAAAAAGGAAGTGAATGTTGAGCTAAAGAAAGAAGCAGAGTTTTTTGGTGATATTGTTATAGTGCCATACATGGATAACTATGACTTGGTCGTCTTGAAAACTGTTGCCATCTGTGAATATGGGGTGAGCTCTGGAGTAAACGCATAAATGAAGATATCATATTGTTATTTATTCTTCTGACATGAATTATAATACAATGGTGTCGCTTCTGATTCAGGTTCGGACAATGTCTGCCAAGTACATTATGAAATGCGATGATGACACATTTGTAAGAGTGGATGCCGTTATCAATGAAGCAAATAGAGTTCCCAAGGGAAGAAGTTTGTATGTGGGGAACATAAATTACTACCATAAGCCTCTGCGCTATGGAAAATGGGCTGTGACATATGAGGTACGGAAGCACTCATCGTTGCTGATATCTTTAATCATGGAATAATTTTTCTTCTTGAATTCCTCTTATATTCACTAGTTGAAATCGACTTGGTTGGTTCACTCTAAACATTGCCGTTCTAGTTTCACTCCTACTTGTAGCATACTCATATTGCAAAAACTCATATTTAAAGCCTGTAGTATTGACTTGTAAGCATCTTGTCTGGTCCTGTAGTATTGACTTGTAAGCATCTTGTCTGGTTGAGTGCTTGCCAATGCTGTCTTCTTATTTAATTCTTACATAGTTTTGATATTAGTACTCCCTAGTCATTCGCTTTCTGTTTTCTCGTTTCAGGAGTGGCCAGAAGAAGATTATCCACCTTATGCAAATGGACCAGGTTACATTTTGTCATCTGACATTGCAAAATTCATCATATCCGAGTTTGAGAGACGGAAATTAAGGGTAAGTAACAAATCATACTCACATCATAATGTGATGGTTTGCAGGCTTAAGTTGATTATAAACAATCTGAGCTGTGGTGCAGTTGTTCAAGATGGAAGATGTAAGCATGGGAATGTGGGTCGAGAAGTTCAACAGTTCAAAACCAGTTGAGTACATGCACAGCTTGAAGTTCTGCCAGTTTGGGTGCATAGAAGGTTACTACACAGCCCATTATCAATCTCCGAGGCAGATGATCTGCATGTGGGACAAATTGAAGACGCTCGGAAGACCCCAATGCTGCAGTATGAGATAGTACTAACTGTCGTAGTCGTGACCGGACATATTGATAATCTAGGAGATTATCGTGGAAGTTTTGCTTGCAGCTATAGCATGATGATCATATTTTGTATAGTCTTTTGAGGACAGGACAGGATAGGTTGGTTGATCATATCTAGGTCCCTGTACAAAAAAATTTGCCTTCCAGAAAATTCTTTTCATTGTTTCTCGCTCGCACTTTGCTTCGTTTTTTTGATCTGAAACTGAGGTTGGAAGATGATGATGAAGAAGAAGAAGACGAAGAGGTCGACAAGATGGGTTTAGGGAACGTTTCCATACAAATTCCATGTGCTAATATTTACATTTTGAACTAGAGGAACAGATGGAAATGAATATTTATTTATATTCAAAGCTTGTTACCTATTTGACCACTTCAAGCCTCTGAATACGTTATGAACATTTTGTGGGGTCAAAGTCACATGGACATTTCAGCTCTGTGCTGTAGAATAGAATCATATATTCCCGTGACCAAAAAAATAAAGAGGAACCATATATTCTGCAGCTGAAGCCTCAAGGATTGATGTAAAAATATAAAAATGCGGAAAGACAAGTTTGCTCACGATGAATTGATGTTCTCCGGTCGCGTATGTAGTTACGATGAGATTAAATTACCGTGATAGATAATAATACAATACGGTAATTGCACCGTACATCGGTTGATCACATACTTCAAATTTTTACATTCGTGTGGTAGGTGAAAAAAGCAAATAACAACTAAGAAAAAATTGTATATTCGTGTGGTAGGTGTAAATAAAATCAGTAATTAAGAATGTCTATATAGCACAGTTGGGGAAAGAAAGTAATAGTCTCCTCAATTCCTCTTGATATTTTACTCTTTTTACTTGCAACTCATTTCTTCCTCTTGATGATCTTCCCATATAAGGCGACCTAACAACTCGCGCGTGAACTTCCACCAATTCAAAACATTAGCTCAATATCGCGTGAATTATTGATCTATATATCAGTTTAATGTATTAAACTGATAAAACAAAGAGTACATTCGATCTTAACTAAAAGCTCAGGAAAGAGATAACTAGTTAATGAAAGCCTAATTAGTAATCGTCATATATCGAAAATTGTAGTTAGTGTGGGACATAAATCCTAAATCTAACGACGGAAAACGATCTATAACTTGTTTAAAACAAATCTATCGGTGGAGAAGTTAAATGCAGAAATCTATATATAGATATGTTTGAATAATTGAAAATAGTGGCATAACATAATCTTCTAAATTAGTCAGGAAAATGGTAAATGCTAATGGAATTAAATCCATACTTCCGTAATTGACAAACAAAATCCCAGACATCCCAGACTGACTCACACCTACATTGAATTTGGTGGATAAGTTTCACACCAAATCAAATTACCCAGAAAGAAAGCAGAGTGAGATTACGATTTCACCCTTGGAGTCTTCTTCACTTCCGCAGTGTATAAATACAGCACCGCAAACAGTCCTTTACCGCTCACAAGATTTACAGTACTGTAAGATTTCCAACGGTCCGAGGCACGACCGACACAAACAAAGGATCACAAAAACACATATAAAACCAACTAGTCCAGTTGTCAAATGTCGGACACGTTTTGCCAAGCGTGCAAGTGTTTCACTGAGGTTGTCTTCGACCACGCCGCAGGCGACACCTTGTGCTCCGAATGTGGGACTGTCCTCGTCGACGAGACCCCCGAGTGGCTCTCTGTCCCCGACCAGACAGACCCGACCCATGTCTCCAAGCCCGTTAGCCCGGTTCAACCCGATAGTGGAGTTTCGAGGCCCAATGGAGCCTCCGACGAGGAAGCCTTACCGCCGCGCGCGAAATGGCGGAAGAAGCCCCGCCGTCAGCCTTTCGATGTCTCCGGTTCTATTGCTGCTGTGGCTGACAGGTTCGCTCGAATTTTGTGTTTGTTTAGTAAAATTTAAGTGAATACTAAAAAGAAAGGACCTTTTTTAGTTTGGAAAATTTGATTCGTATTGCGTTAGCGTGAACAGTGTTAATTGCGACTCTAACTGATGTGATTTGTAATTTCTGGCTGTGTTTTGCAGGTTGGGACTTGTTGCAACAATTAAGGTATATCCTTTACTTACCATCATTTCCATTATGTAATAAATTGTTCTCCAATGACAAAATATATGTGAGGTTTGTATCCAAAAAAAAAATATACGTGAGTTTGACTATATATGAATGTTCTTGTAGAGTGTGATTGGTCGAGTGTAGTTGAATCATCAACTAAATTGTCAATGTTGCTTCACTATATAAGTCAAAGGATTATTTTAATGGTTAAAATTGCCTGTAGAGCACAATGATGTAGTACAATCTTGTTTTCAAATGGTATTTTAGTGCTTTTTGTTTTTGGACGAATGTCATTGGTTTAATGTTGTAGGCTGAAGAATTTCATACTGGAGATTGCCAGTTTGAGTCGATGAAATCGTATGACTTTCACATGTTCGATAACCTTTAATGAAATTTCAATTGTGATCATTGTTGTCTGTGGTTAATATTACCATTCTTATTCTTATGGTTTAACAACCTTGACCCCTCTTTGTGCATGTTTGAGTAACTCTGAAATCCATTGTGTTCGTTACTGCAGCAGTGTAGATATAGATTCAGTACTTGGACATTAGTTTTTAATCTATATTCGTGTTATGAAGCTGTTCATTGAAGTCAAAAGTTTCGATATATCGTTGTTTTTCTTTAGAATGAATACGTGATCTTTATTACAGATTCATTTTATCTTCTTCTTATGGTTGTTCAATTGAAAAGTGATTGGGTTTTATGTTTGTTTCACAAAATGTTCTGTTTCGGGGTGGTGATCATTACAGTTTTTTCTGTTTTCTATTAGGATCGCGCCAATGAAATATATAAAAAGGTGGTTGATCAGAAACCTCTCAGATGGAGGACTCGAGATGCAGTTGTGGCTGCTTGCCTCTACATTGCCTGTAGACAAGAAAATAAGCCCCGTACTGTGAAAGGTAAAATGGAATGATTAGCTTGTTATGTTTTTGGTTTATGTACATGAGGACATTACTAAATTGTGCGGATTTCAACCAGAGATGTGCTCCGCAATTGGAACTACTAAGAAAGAAGTTGCCAAGGCAAAGGACTTCATCGGGAAATACGTGGAGACTGAGATGGGTCAGGAAATAGGAACTATTCATGCCGGAGACTATCTGGTGATTTTGCTAACCAAACTATTCATTCTATAAATCACATCTATTTGTATCTCAATATGTTGTTTTCCTGTCGGAGATATTTTTTGTGCTAGAACATAATTTCCATCTTTGATCTGTAGAGACGATTTTGTTCCATTCTTGGAATGTCGAATCTAGAAGTCATGGCTGCCCAAGAAACAGTGCAGAAATCTGAAGAGCTTGTTTTAAGGTTGGATATTGTAAAGCTCTGATATGAATACTTTATTCAAAGTTCAAACAATTCAAATGAAAAGCCGATTGGAGCATTAGGGTTAGATAGTTTCTTTCTTTCTAACCTAGTAATAAGTTATGACTTCTCAATTCTGCAGGAGGAGCCCAATATCAGTGGCAGCTTCCGTTATGTATATCATAACTCAACTATCAAATAACAAAAAGACTGCTAAAGGTTAGAAAGCTGTGAACCTGTTAATTATACTCATGCAAAAGCCTATACTAATCTCTTTTGATTGCAGAGATTGCGTTTGTCACTAGAGTGGCCGAAGCGACCATTAAAAATTCCTACAAAGATCTGTATCCTCATCTGTCAGAGCTCATACCGACCTGGTTTGCCAAGGAGGAAGATTTGAAGAAGCTGCCATCAGCTTAAGAATTTGGTCATGCTCCATCTTTCATTTTCTGAAGGCATTAGGAATTCTTTCTAGTCTATTTAATTTGTTCTTTAATTACCGTGTAAATAGATTAGGTTGATAGAGCGGAAAGACCCCAAAATCTCTTATATTAGGCTTCAAAATTTCAGATGTGGGTTTTCCCCTCCAAATTTGTTGTTTGTAAAATGGTCTTCACCCTTGTATTGGAATGCAGCCATTTTCAAGCCACTTCTATTCCCATTAGCTTTGTTTTTGATCGAGTTTGTATCCCTCATCCTCCAGAAATCTATCCTAGTATCTACAGCATTACAGAATTCAACCATTCATATCATCTCATTTAAGAACAGCTTATGAAAAGCATGGGAAAAAAAAAGAAAAAAAGAATAAGAAGCTTCAGATTTCACTTTCCATGAATCTGAATTCTGAAAGGAGAGAGATATCCTATGTATGGATGATGGATCTCCAAATTGAATGGACCACCAGTCCTGAGTGTGCCACTCTCAATTACTCAATGTACTTGTTAAACCCCACAACCATGCATAGTGAGCTTTCTTGTTGCAGTAGTTTTGCAGGGTTTTCAGAAAGCATCAAAAAATATATGATGCATTTTCAAGATGAGTTTTATGATCTTTCAGAGAATCTCAGGTCTCAGCTTTATATCTCTTTCTGAAACCTAACCCCGTTAATGAACCTCATTTCCAAGATTTTCTTAGTGTATCTGTCAGATAGTACTTTCATCATTAGTGACTACTGCGATTTGTACCATATTACTTCTCTTTTGCTTCAAAACTTCAAACTGAAAATGATCGAATTGGTGCTCTTAATGAAGCATAGGAATGACAACCTTTTTTTCTCTTTGTTTGATCGATGGGGTAGGGTGAATCGAACGTGGATCTCTGCCAATATTTTATTGAAAAAAGATGTCTTACCTCTAGACTATATGTCGGTCTCCATACACATAAGTTACATAACACATTAGATGCTCCACTTAATAGTGACAGCCTAGTCACACTAGCTAATTAGTAATTACCAAAGAAAAGAGAAAGAACATCTCAGCTGCCAATTACCATAAAGCAAAAAACAAATAATAAGTGTATCTGTCTATATAAGCTACACAAATATTGAAAAATGATCATAATAAGTTAATAACTATACACATTGCTAAAGAAAGAGTTCAGTCTCATCCTCCTCACATTTCTCCAACTATCTACCTCCTTCAAAGACGTCCTAGATAGAATAAAAAAAATAATAATAAAAGACTCAATGTGTCCAAAAATTGTCGTTTTGTTTCATAAACAAATCAGCTGTGATTAATTTACATTTCCAATCCCATGCGCAGACCCACTTTCTTTGTTTGGGTGGTCTTATATGCGTGACACGTGTCCCTTGGTTACCCTTTTCTAGCTATGGATTAGTCACCTCCCATCCTATGCAATTTCTGTACACTTTTTGGTCCACGCTCCACGTAGTCCCACCAATCAACATGAATCATGTATCCTAAAGTTGTATTAATCCAGCAAAGAGTAGTTATTTTTCTCATGGACGTACTACTCTTACAATTTTCATTTACAAGTACTTATGGATAGAACGCAACGATGGAAACATCATCTCGGGTAGGTTTAATCTATCGAAAAAAATCTGGGGTAGGGTTATTATTAAATTTTTTTATTTCATTAAAAACTCATATATGTACTCATATATAACAAAAGGAATCGAAATAAAAATATATTTAATACCCTATTACTTTTACAATAACCCTAATTTTTAGAGTACTTTTATTACCTTTTTAACAAACTATCACTTTCGCAGTTGTAATTACCACTTTCACGATTACAATTGCATAGGATACAACCATATAAGTTTGAATTTCATATACTTTGTAGAGTGAATAAACTTTTATGATCGAAGAAATCCAAGTGACTTTTGCATTATTGCTTTACAAATTTGTTGACATTATTTCGTCTGCTTTCTGTCATTTGCATATAAACTACTCCCCTCTTCTCACATTATCTACCTACCCTTACGATACCCAGTCTCGCTCTTTTTCATCAAACACAAAAGTCATGAGAAAGAAAAGGCCTTCCCTTTAGCCATCCTAAGATTCCAAGCTAGCTAGCTAGTCTTGTACACAAACACAAACAACTAGCTATAGAGATCGAGCTCAAGAACAACAAGTCTAAAATTCTAAACCAAAAATATGGTACCACCAACAATGACCCAGATGTGGGCAACAATGGGTTCAACCCTAGCCAGCTTCATGTTTGTTTGGGCCATCATCCGCCAATACTGCCCTTACGAGCTTCGTCGATTCTTGGAAAAATACTCCCTCAGAATCACGGGCTACTTTTACCCCTACATCAAAATCTCCATCCACGAATTCACCGGCGACCGCCTCAAGCGGAGCGAGGCCTATGCAGCTGTAGAAGCCTATCTCAGCTCCAACACTTCAAAAAGCGCCAAGAGACTCAAGGCTGAGATGGTCAAAGACAGCAGCAACCTGGTTCTGAGCATGGACGAGTACGAAAGAGTGACAGATGAGTTTCATGGCGCAAATGTGTGGTGGGTTCTGACCAAAGCTGTGTCGCCGGGCAGGTCCATGTCAATGTCTTATTATCCGGAGCAGGAGAAGCGGTTTTACAAGCTCACTTTTCACAAGAAGTATAGGGAGATCATCACAGGGTCTTATTTAGACCATGTGGTGAAACAAGGCAAAGAAATTAGGGTTCGGAATAGGCAGAGGAAGCTTTACACAAATAGCCCTGGGTACAAATGGCCTAGTTATAAGCAGACTATGTGGAGTCACATTGTGTTCGAGCATCCAGCGACTTTCGAAACGATGGCGTTGGAGCCCGAAAAGAAGAGGGAGATCATTGAAGACTTGGTGACTTTTAGTGAAAGCAAAGATTTCTATGCAAGAATTGGGAAAGCTTGGAAGAGGGGCTATTTGCTTTATGGGCCACCAGGGACTGGGAAATCAACCATGATTGCAGCAATGGCTAACTTGCTCAGCTATGATGTTTATGATCTTGAGCTCACTGCTGTGAAGGACAACACAGAGCTGAGGAAGCTTTTGATTGAGACAACAAGTAAGTCCATAATTGTGATTGAGGATATTGATTGCTCACTTGATCTTACAGGTCAGAGGAAGAAGAAAGCAGACAAGGGTTGTGTGGAAGATGAGATAATTAAGGCAAGTAAGGAGAGGATTAAAGAGCCAAAAGAGGAGGGTAGCAGTAAGGTTACTCTTTCTGGGCTTTTGAATTTCATTGATGGGCTTTGGTCTGCTTGTGGGGGTGAGAGGCTTGTGGTTTTTACCACCAATTATGTGGAAAAATTGGACCCTGCACTGATTAGGAGGGGTAGAATGGACAAGCATATTGAGCTTTCTTATTGCAGTTTTGAAGGGTTCAAAGTTTTGGCAAAGAATTACTTGAAGCTTGAAAGTCATCAAATGTTTGATATGATTCACAAGTTAATGGGAGAGACCAAAATGACCCCTGCTGATGTAGCCGAGAATCTCATGCCCAAATCTCCAAAAGATGATCCAGAGAGGTGTCTTTCGAATTTCATTCAAGCTCTTGAACAAGTACTCAAGGAAGAAGAAGAAGCCGAGAAGAAAGCTGAAGAAATCAAAGACATTGATACAACAAAGGAGCAGCCACAAGAAAACAAACATGTTGAGATCCAGAATGATCTGGGGAGCAATCAGACAACTTCATTCTAGTGTATTAGTGACTTTTGCCGAGGGCAAGTGGCTGATAATGGGGTTGAGTTGTTCATGTTCTTAATGGTTTAATCTCTTTTTGGTTAATTAAAAGATTCCCATCTGTACGTTCAAGCAAGATACTAATTAAAGTCTATCCAAAAGCCTTAATTTCCTACTTTTCATTTGGAAAATTAATAACAAGTGGATAGAGTTTATCCAAAAGCACCTTTGTGCTTATACATCCACTTTCCGCTTCACACCATGCACCCAAAATGTGTAGTGAATCAAGCTCATACTAAAAATTCATAGCATCAAGAAACCACCATATGCTGATTCGTAGCGGTGTTTATCTCTACTCTCGTTATCATATACATGATGTGTAAGGAAAAAATCACAATCAGTTTTTCAACTATAGATAGAGGAATCGATATACTTTGGTACCTCGACTTTCAAATCTACATATTACTTTGGTACTTCAACTTTATAATCCGTCATTCATTTTAGTACATGCCGTCAATTTAAAATACATGGGGATGCAGTGAATGAATCACATTGCAAATTCGTGAACAAATAAAATGGTAACTTGTTAGTGAGATGATTCGCAGAATCGGAGTATGCATGGTGAAAGCAATAGGTGACGGGACAAAGCAGAGAAGCACCACGTGAGTGATGTAGACTTGGTTTTGGATCCTAGCTTGTTTCTCCACCGGGAGAGAAAGTAAAGTGACAACCGACTTTATGCAGTGGCCACCTCGCATTACACCACTTTCTCTACCTTCTCTTGTCAACAAAGTGTTTGACCACTCACACACAGAGCTAGCCCTGATCGAGCCACAAAGGCAGGCAGGCTTGGATCAGATCAAAATATCAAATAGAGACTAAAAAGTAGCTTCAAAAACAAACAGATGGAACGGGGTAGTAGATGAAGCACTCTAGCTAGCCCACCAGAACTAGTTTTTGGACAGCTTTAATTTTGTTCTTATTCACATATACACCCTATTAATTAATAATGTTACATGCATGCAAACCAGTACAAGGTACTTGGAGCCAGAATCTGTGATAATGATATTTCACCATCCTAGAAACATAATAATAATAATATGAAAGGTACTCGGAAGAATGAGCTGGCTACTTGAATATTGATTGAAACCTTCATATTCCTGTCATTGTCTTTGAATCAATAATATGAAGCTATAGCTCAACTAAATGCTGTATATTAATTGGCTAGGTATAACTCAGTATGTGGATCTTAATTAGATGCAATAAGCAAATTCAACGTACTCGATCTTTAGTTCCTTACAGTTAACGACCTCGCCATTAACGCACTACGTACGCTTCTTCCACACCAAGTCTACCATCGAAATTGAATATAATCACAAGCCGGCCGGCCAACTCTCACTATCTGCTAATCCTCTTGGTATCCAACTCTTGAAACCGACTCTTCGAATCGGCGTCGGAGCCGTCCAGCACGTTCTGGCCCACCAATTGGAGACCTTATCGAGCAAATTGACATTGTTTAATTTTCACATAGCGTGACGAGATCTTCGTCCCGGGCGAGTGTGCATGCATCGATCCCAACGTTTCGGTGATGGAGAATCGCAGATTATCCCTCGGCAAATCGAAGCGCGCTATTGTCGATTTTTTACTAGTAATTATTAAAATGTAAAACTTGGATCTAATGCTGCTTATAACACCTTCATCTACTTGAAAAGCCTTGTTGGCGATACTATATATCTATGCCTACAGCAATTTATGAGGGACTGTTATAGCATTCAACTTTTGGTGGGATGTAGATAAGGATGGTGAGTTTACCTTTTAATTATGTACGTACTACGTAGGCCCTCAATCTGTTTAATTTGAAGGGCTTGATCGAAGACCAATAATACTTGCCTTTATGCCAAGATACGCGCGTTATGATTGGTATGAAGAACCGAAAGAAGGGTATTTGGTTCATTTGGGGAACTTGGATTTTTGTCTTGTCCAAACTTACATCATCGGAAAAACTGCTAGGAGCTCCAAAATCAAACATGATAGTAGTCGTCAACAACTTTGTATCACCACGTTTCGAGTTGTGGCTGAATTAAGGAGGAGGAAGAAGGCGGCATATCAAGATCGACCTTAATTACATTCGACTATTTGTGAAGTGAAGACCCCCCTGGCTCTTGTTCGATTTGTTCGTTTGGGTTTCTGCTTTACTACAGATTGCGATGATAATGAACCCACATATATAAGAAGAAGAGAGAGAGAGATTACAGAGTCAATTAATGCCAGAGAAAGCACAACAAATGATTAGGGAAGAGGACGAAGGTGAAGATCGACAATCACACCAGAAAAAAACAGAACCATGTCACGCACTGAAGTACTTGATTTGCTTCATCGCCTTCCATCAAGTGTTAGCCAATACCACGAGTCCACGACCCTAGCTCCCCCTGATTGATTCATGCCTAACATGATTTTCAGGCTTCCACACTTTGACTTCTTTATACCATAGATTTCTGGTGGCCGGTATCATAAACAATGAATTTGACCAGCCGATCGTGTGTTGAGAACAAATTAAACAAAGCCGTAACAAACAGCATATATAGCCTTCTACATATCCTCTTTCTGTACCAATGATTCCTACGATAATCAGGAAAAAGACGGATCGAGGGACTTCCAACAATCAGTGCTAGGATCGATCATATATATCGCTAGCTAGCTGAAAGGACGGTTTTGGGATATCCTCCGGTAAGCAATCTGGATTGGCAACATAATAAAGCTTGCCATAGGCCAAAATAACAGTTGAATTAAGGTCCCTTATGTGCTTGAGGATCGAGGTGACTTGAATGAGACCAATGACTTTGTCACCGTGTCGAAAACACGTACATTCATATTCATAGGAGGGCTTTTAATTTGTTGACTTTTTTCATTCAGCCATAAGTATAATTTGGGGCTAGCTATTGAAGATCCTCGCACCTTCCAAGTTTGAATGACATGCATGGTACACTGATTACCGGCTCAAGTACGTAGCTGCTGGGATTCATGAGTTTCTGATCTACCTTCGACGACGCCTATAACTTGTCCTCTTGGTTGGACTTTCACTTCATACAGCTTGCTATGTGAGTGATCAACAGAATGCAGCATCACAAATAAGGATTTTGCTTTCCCTTCCATGGCTGTTCCTAGTTTGAGAGGGAATGATCGAAGAAGCAATTAGGTCAAACTCATATATATGGAAGCTAGCTTGCACACGATCTATGATGATCGATCGATGAGCCTATGACCTTGTGTGCTTCTGGAAAATGAAATCATTATATACTATTAACAAACAGTAACGATTAAAAATCCACTAATCGACCTCCAAATTTAGGGTCTCCTTTGATGGGTGTATATTCACGATCGGGTTCGATCCAGTAGCTGCAACGAGCCCAAGGTTAAAATAGTAAAAGCCACCCCACTCAACGGTACAAAAGAAAGGGTTTATTGGACTATGGAAATTAAAAAGAGGGGTTTTTATATAATTTCCTCTATGTACTTTAGAATTGAAATTAGGCGCCGGCGGCACCCCGGTTGGTGCGGTTAAAGTGTTTCCGATGCTCCAGACCCATCTAATCACGCACCACGTGTCCCGTCCACCGGCCATCTCTTTCAATTTTAAACAAACACACTCACGCACCAGAACTCTCCTTGACCAAGAGTCAAACAGATCAGACGGCCTGGCCTCATCAAAAACCCAATTTTATCAAAAATCCCAAATTTATCTCACCGGGGCGCCAAAAACCCAATTTATCAAAAAACCTGTACAAATCGAAACGAGGGCGAGGGAGAGAGAGAGAGCTCGAGCTCGAGCTTCAACTGCCAGATTAAGAAAATCATGGAGCTCCAGAACACTGTCAAAGAAGCCCTAAACGCACTCTACCATCACCCGGACGACGCCGTTCGTATGCAAGCCGATCGCTGGCTACAAGACTTCCAGCGAACCCTCGACGCCTGGCAGGTACTTAGATTTGGATTTTCTCTTCTCTTTGCTCAGCTTTTCATCGATGAATGAAGTTTATCAAAGTTCGGCTTGATTGGTTTGCGTCCTGATTTTTGTGATTACTGCCGTATTATCCATTGTGATTGGATTGAGTGCTATGCTTCACGAGTATTACTGTTTATCTATCTGTTTATGTGAGAAGGAGGCGATTTGTAATAGCTCGGGTGAATTTTTCTGACCAAATTTTGAAATTGGAAAGAAATCGATAAATTTTGATATTAGAGTTTTACCTTGAGGAATTTACAGGCGCAATCTTTGTACTAACATTGATCAACTCGTAATTTTCGACTGTCCAATTTCTGGATTACTTTCTGTAGAATGTGATAGCTTTTCTTTTGATAATTTACACATATCGGAAGCTTATCTAGGCCATGAGAATCCATAGAACTTATTTCTTTTTTGTTTGTATTGCATTTTGCTCTGTGCAAGTTGAGTTTATTATTGTAGCATTTTCTTTATGGTTTTTGTACGTCTTTTCCTATTAAGTAAAATCTGTCACTGTATTTTTCATTTTAGACACTGAAATCTGCTGCTTTTCTATTAGGTTGCTGACAACTTGCTTCATGACGCCACTAGCAATTTAGAAACTTTGATATTTTGCTCCCAGACCCTTAGAAGCAAGGTAATTCCCTTTCCTTATTGTTGACCACCAACATTGCCAGAGATGTTTAAGATTCAATGTTCAAGCTGTATGAACCTTTTTTTGGTTATGATGGCTGCTTCGGTTTAGATTGTTAGTTCATTTTGTATCTTTTCCAGGTACAACGAGATTTTGAAGAACTACCTTCTGAAGCTTTTCGCCCATTGCGCGATTCCTTAAATGTGAGTGAGCATCCATTATCAACGTTCTTACATTATGGAATCTTGAGGTTAATTTTGATATGTTGAGTTTCTGAGTGTTCTAGGTAAACATTTAGTAGGTTCCATATTACTTGATAAACCTTTCATATTGCTATCTCAAAGTGTAAAACGATGGTTTGATGAAAAAGAGTATAAAGTCCTCCTAAAGAAGAGAAAAAGGCTCCCAAGGAAGTTTAGACTTCATCCCAATTCCCATGAATAGTGCTTTAGGTTCTCTGTTGTAGGAGACTAGGAGTCTTGCAGGTTTAACATCACTGTTTATCACTGATAGTGGTTCACCTTATGTTTTAAATAGCTTACCAATTTTTTCATGTACTTTTTACGTTTGCTTATTGTCTTCTCATAGTGTCTTAACCTCGACGGTTTCTTGTTCATGGATGTTTTAAATGCAGAACTTATTGAGAGAGTTCCATAAGGGTCCCCCTAAAGTCAGAACTCAGGTAATCCAGGAGTTACACTGATGTTCATTCATTAAATAATTTTATAATCCTGAGAGCCGATAGGATATTATTATCAATTGCATGCCTTTGTAGATTAGCATTGCTGTTGCTGCTTTGGCTGTACACGTTCCTGCTGAAGATTGGGGGGATGGTGGTATAGTGAATTGGCTTCGGGTTGAGATGAATTTGCATCCAGAATATATACCCGGATTTTTAGAGTTACTAACAGTTTTGCCTGAGGTATGTGTATATATATATATATCTTGCTTATTTATTTTGCACTGTAGTTGGCAACTGTGCAATAATCTTGAAGTCTTGTCCATGTAAAATGTTGAAGATACTTTATAAAAGTTAAGTAATGCCACAAGGTAGTTATTGATTGGTCTGCGGACTGAAAAGGTTGTCATAGTGGTTTTGAGTTTGGTTGCGCCATGGCTTGTGGATGCACCAATTAACTGAGGCCTAATGAACCACTCCCCCCTCACTAAAAGAAAGAACCCTAAATTGAACTTAACAAATATGACCTGGCTTTAATTGAGAACACAATATAATTGCTTAGTAATCGTTTTCTGAGGTTTCAATGATACAAAAATTTCGCTTAGTTTAACACTATAATTAGAAATGAGCCCTGATAGGGTGCTTCTATTTGCAGCCATTGAACTGCCCAACATACCCCCTCTAAAAAATTTCTCATACTTTCCCATTTTATCCTATTTCTGTTTTTTATTTTTTAAGTTCAAATGTACAGCAGCATGGATGGAGCTTTCCTTTATTAGTTGGGGGAGGGTAGATGCAAGGGGTGTGGCAGAGGAGCAGAGCATACCAAATTTATTCTTTCAATAAGAAAATGTGGATTAATAACAGTAAAATGGGTGTTTTCTATAGCTGCAACATCACAAATGCTCACCAAAAAAAAAAGTAGAAGAAGAGAAAAAAAGATGCATCCCATATTAATACTGTTGCTGGAAAAAAGTTATCATGTACTTGAAACAATTACTAAGTCACATATATTTGTGACTGTAATACTGGCACCACATATTACAACATCACAAAGATTAATACTGGTATTTTTGACTATGATCTAGACTTTACAAAATAATGCATGTCATTTTTCAGACTTATTGTTTTCTTCCTTATGGTCTCTGAGTGGGTTAATATCATGTTCTTAGGTCTTTTTATTGCCTTTAACTGAGAGTACTTCATGTATTCCAAACATTGTAATTCTTTTATTATTGGTCTCCTATATCTCTCAAATAATGTATAGTCGCTTGAAACTTAGACCACATAATTGTATACTCTTGCCTACTTTTTCACTGTGTTCCTGAGTTTTCTATTTGTCTTTACAATCAGGAAGTATTCAACTACAAGATAGCAGCTCGCCCAGAAAGACGCCGCCAATTCGAGAAAGAGCTTACTTCTCAAATGGAGGTTGCTCTTAACATCTTGACAGCTTGTTTGAATATCAATGAGCTTAAGGAGCAGGTGGTAATTTTATTTGTGATTGTATATATACTCTTTTCTGATGTTTGAAATGTACTACGTTTTGCTTCTGGATATTAGAGTGTTTTATTTTTTTCTTCTATTTTTTTGCCTTTATCATCCTTAGCTTATTGGTTTTTCAGGTTCTTGAGGCATTTGCTTCTTGGCTTCGGCTGAAGCATGGGTATGATCTCTCTCTCTCTGTATACTTGAGTGGGGTTTCATTTCTTTAACAATGTTGGTTTCCTGTACCTTTCTAGAGTATTTGTAATGTGCCAACCAAGATGAATTTTTAGGATTCAATATGTGTTGTGAGAAATGACACCAAACATGGTGCAATTTGAAGGGTGGGTCTTTTCATGACAAAATTCACATGCTAGGGTCTTACTGCCGTATTACAAGGATTTCAATGTGATCTACATTCTGAAGTGTTATCATGGAGTGTCTGAAATTTGTACGAGGGCCTTGAACCTGTGAATCACCAATAGTCACTATGTGGACTGTATATCAGATCCATCTAGTTGGGTTTAGGGTTTAGCATGTGGAAAACATTGTTTAAACATGTTAGCATGCTTTTGATATCAAAATTAGGCATGACATTCAACAATTTTTGGTGCCACATTTGCCCCTCTACTTGTGCAAGTATATATATGTATGCGCCTACAACATTTGTCGCATCAATGTGATATGTTCTTCTAGGTACTAATTTGGTGTAGTATGTGGATATTTATATCTTAGTCGCAGTTTACATTTTGTGTGATTGTCTGACTGATATATTTAGTTCTTAATTGAGGGTTTAGGGGAGATAAAAATAGAAATTAATGGTACTTGATTGAAATTATGGTTTCTCCCTGTTTC
Organism: Rubus parviflorus; assembly: GCA_029955375.1. Taxonomy (NCBI): domain Eukaryota; kingdom Viridiplantae; phylum Streptophyta; class Magnoliopsida; order Rosales; family Rosaceae; genus Rubus; species Rubus parviflorus. Next base: position 12,245,474 of record JARGGL010000009.1, read on the forward strand.
TTGCAAACTGAATTAATTCTGTCTTGAGAAAAATGAATTAGAGAAATTCACGGTATTTAATCGAACTTCTGTTGGTTTCAGGATCCCTGGATCTATGCTTGCAATTCACCCATTGGTGCTCACAGCTCTCTCCAGCTTGAATTCTGAACTCCTTTCAGAGGCAGCTGTAAACGGTAAAACAAGTTGGATAAGCTGATATTTTTAGGGAACTGTATTAAACTTCTATGCTTTCAGTTTATTTTACCTTTATAGTAACAGCAATGCGGCCACCAAAAAGAGCTAGTTGTTTTTAGATGTGAATATTATTTGATAATGTCTTGTTCATTTTTCAATGATTTTAGATTCTTTGTTTGAGTATGTTATGCCATTATTTGTTGAAGTGTATATTTTCTGGTAGAACTTCGAACAAACTTTTAAGGATAGATTTGCTTTTGGAAAGAGATCAATCTGAACAGTTTTAGGTTCTATATCTAAAGATCAAGGTCAAAGATATCAGTCATGACACATATATTGGGCTTTCAAATTTAACGATATATTGGTTGATATTTTTATGTGGGATGTGTGACGTCATTAACACTTAACATTTGGGGACAAAATGTGGAAGACAAGTCCATATACATCCAAGAAAGAGGTTCTACGATTCAACAGTAGATGTCCATCTACATACATATAATAGTCGTACCAATTCATATAAACAAAATAGTTTAAAGTGTGCTTAAATATGAAATTAATTTGCCCCTTTTCTGCTCTCTAGTATTATTCTATCAATCTGATAGTCAGGATTTTTTATTTTTTGGGTCTGTAGATAGTTAGGATCAACTTAATCAATATGCACAATTGTTCTTTCCATTCACATTATACAACCCCATTATATATGTACAAGCCTGCATACTACCCCAGTGATAGGGTAGGTAGGTGTTTGATTTGAAATCAAGTGAGGCTAGTAGATAGGTGCTTGTCTCCATCTTCTCTTCAACTTAGTTTCAGTTTCACCCTTATATTGGTTGAAATCTGGTAGGTTTCTTCACAATAATACTTGCATGTCCGATATTTTTCACATTGCTTTCTGGTTTGTTATCTAATATTGCTTTTCTGTTCGACCTTTGTATTTGGAAATGAAATGCATTTACTTGCATTAAGTTCTGCCTTGCCTAGTTGGACATGGTTTTTGAGCTGAATATGTTGTTTCCCCCCTTTTCCTTTTTCGCTGCAGTTATTTCTGAGTTGATACACTATACAACATCTAGAGAATCTGGTGGTGTGCAAGTTCAAATGCCTTTAATTCAAGCCATTGTTCCCCAAGTGATGAATCTCAAGGCACAGCTTAGAGACTCTTCGAAGGTATTGCATACAGAATTCTACAAGTTTTTTTTGGGGAGTGGATTGTAATTTATAGCTTAATAGATAAGAATAATCAAAATGTTGATGTTTGATTTTTGTATGCAAAATGAATAGTCTCCGTCACATTAAGAAAAAAGAAAAAATAGTCCTGTTTAAGTGGTCGTTTGGTCCATTTCGCATTTCTCTTGGAATATACCTGGGATTTCAAAAGACGGCACTGATCATTTATGTGAGTTCGTTCATCATGGATGGTTGGTGTTTTATAGCACACGATATTTGACCTATTCGATTTCAGTTACTCTTGTTTTTTTTTTTCCTTTTTTATTCGTAATTCTGTTTGAACATAAATTTATTTTGCAAATAAATATGAACTTTTGCTTCTTTCCATGAAGACAATGCCATACATTATCATTGATTGCAAAAGAACATTTTATTGATGGCTTTTGATTCTTTTCTTGATTATTATTATTTTCTTTAAGGATGAAGAAGATGTGAAGGCTATTGCTCGATTATTTGCTGACATGGGGGATTCATACGTCGACCTGATTGCAACTGGTATAAATATTTCTCATCTACCAAACACCCCTCCCAGAAAGTGTTGAATGCCTTTCATCTCTTATGAGTTATCATGAGAAGGCAAAGTTGATCATGATTCTATTTGTGCCATTGAATATTTCAAACTGTGTCTGATATATTCCTTTCTGGTTATAATCTGTTCAGGTTCTGATGAATCAAAGTTGATTGTACAAGCATTATTGGAAGTTGCTGCACACCCAGAGTATTATATAGCTTCCATGACATTCAATTTTTGGCATAGTCTTCAGGTGACCTTGACAAGAAGGTGAATCATTGTGAAACTGTGAAGTCTTTGGTTATGCCTTTAGGTAAAATATTGAGGTAATGGATCTAATCTTATTTTCCAGGGATTCTTATATGTCGTTGGTTAATGAATCCTCCATTGAATCTGAGAAAAATAGAAGACTGCATATATTCCGCCCGGCTTACGAGTCGCTTGTATCCTTAGTAAGTGATTATGCTTCTAATTAATGGTTTACCTTGTTTACCCGGGATTCATAAGAAGAGAAGCTCATATATTTCCTGTATTGTTTTTATTCGCACCAATCTTCTGAAAAGACTTTAATCTTATTTTCCAGGGAGTCTTATACTTTGTTGGTTACTGGGTCTACCTTCATCCATTTTCTTACATAATTAACTGGTTGTAAAAGATTCAGGAATTAATTGACTCATTCATTATAAAGAGGAAATGGACAGATTAAACATCAATAGTGGGAGAAGCAATGAAATACCAGATTACATTTCTCTTTCGGCATTCTTGTATCTTTTTCTAGAAGAACATTCTTCTATTGTACTCAACTTCAGAGACTGGAATTTGTTTACAGGTTAGCTTCCGAATTCAATATCCTCGAGATTATCAAGACCTGTCATATGAGGACCTTAAGGAGTTCAAGCAGACTAGATATGGTAATGTCTAGTTGTTTACTTTGGTGTATGTCGTTTATTTAATATAAACTTTTTTCTTTCTGGCATTCCTCATAATGCCACTGGAAAGTTGCAATTTTTAGACGAGTGGGTGTATTTGCCTTGTCTTTTTTCATAGTCTTCTTGATGAGACCTGGAATGTAGCATGTCTACTTGTCTAACTGAACCTGTATTGTTGCCAGCTGTTGCAGATGTCTTAATTGACGCAGCATCAGTTTTGGGAGGCGATGCCGCACTGAGAATTCTTTACATGAAACTTGATGAGGTGTGTATTAATATTACTGAGCTGTAATAACGCTTTCTACTATGGTGAAATTCTAAATAAGAAACTAATTAACTTAGAACATACAATTAGTTCTTTGCACTTAGATTTAAGTTCTTGTTTATTGTGAAGTTCATTAATATCAGTTGTTTGATTCTTTTTTTTTTGGCATGCTTATCCTCTAATGAACTTTTTGTCAAAAAGTAATTAGAAAATTTCAAGGGTTGTCTAATCTTCTCTTTCAAGGAGTGATCCTTTGCTGCTCTGGCAATTTCAAAGATGTATTGCGTGATTTTAAGGATTCTTTATCATTCTTCTGGTATACTTTTGGATTTAGCTACGTGAGATGCTTTTTGTCATCATGTTGAACAATTCTTTTTTCCAATTTTTTAAGGCCGCAGCTTGCTGTCAGAATGAAGAAAGTGAATGGCGCCCAGCAGAAGCTGCTTTATTTGGCATCCGGGCTATATCAAGTTATGTATCAGTAGTTGAAGCTGAAGTAATGCCCAAGGTATGATGTCATTTAAATTTTTCCTGTACCTTTCCTTACTGAAGGTATGATAGTGTTACCCTTGCTTTGTTTAGAGTGTTCATGGAACATATAATGCTGTCCTTTGATGCATCTATACTATATATGCTTTATTCTTACTGATAGAGCTCCCACATGATTTTACCTGCAGTATATGCATATGCTATTCTCTACCAATTTTCATAATTATGTGACGTATGCGTCTTGTACATCGTTTCATTGATGTTGTAGTAACGTTTTGTGGTTAATGTCAAAATAGAATCCTATATTATCGTATGTGGTGTGATGCTGTGAATATATCTTATTGGAGGATGTTTTGAGTTGATCTCTTATAGTTTTTTTTTTTTAATGTTGGTTTGTTTGAATTGCACAGGTCATGGGCAGACTTCTAAAACTACCTCAGCATCCCCAACTACTTCAGACAGGTACTCTAGTTTCTAATAGAACTGATTTATCTTTTACTGCCCTCTCCCACCCCTTTGTTTTAAGATGGCAGAGTTGTTAATTAGAGTGGAGGAATCTGAGCAATTTGCTACCTGTTTACTCAAAAAGGATGTTTGTCAAATAAAAGTTTTTTTCTAATAAGTTCTACACCCTACTATGTCTCATAATATGGTATATTTAATGCATGTTACCTTATTGAGTTTTGCAGTTTGCTTAACAGTAGGAGCTTATTCAAAATGGCTTGATGCTGCATCTGGTGGACTGTCCATACTTCCTTCAGTTATAGAAGTCCTCATGAGTGGCCTTGCCAAATCTGAAGATTCTGCAGCAGCTGCAGCTTTGGCATTTAGGCAGATCTGTGATGGTACAAAACTTTCTTAGTTACTGCAATGTCTTCCATTTTACTTTATTCTTTTGTAGGGCTACAAGAAAAATACTTGTTTGGCGTTCAAACTCATTATTGTTGTTCTCATTTCTATTTACAATTTCTTAACCCCTGTACTACAAATGTATTCAGTCTCTAAATCTTCAGGCTGGATGAATATAGCTTGCAAAAATTTAATGGTGGCTAAGATTCTTGATTAAGGTCGTCTTCACAGCTATAAGTGTTGCTGTGAAATCACTAATTGGGTAAAGAAGTTGACTGGCGTCTGTATAGAAGTCTCGTGATTAAAAAAAAAATTCTTTAAGCTCTAAGGCTCCACCCATTCAATGCAGATCCTATGGAATGCCTCCATTCCTATCCCATGCTTTATAATCTCTGGGCCTTACCTTGATAACACATCCCATTATGGGAGTAGGATATCCTTGAAGAGAATCCTGTTTGGTTTTGAGATACTATAACAAACTTAAGAGGTGTACAAAATTGATACTACGAGAAAACAAGTAATTTCTAGACGGGAATTAATCTCACACTATATTCTCCATAAGTTTCAATGGTTTGGCCATTATTTGGAATGGTGATATGTGGTTTTGGTGTTGGCATTTATTTTTTAGGTATTAGCACTCGTGTAAATTACTTTTTTTTTTCTTTTCTTTCTGCAAATCCTTGGGAGTCTTGTCTGGCTCTGTATCGATGACATTGACCAATTGCTTGTCTCTCTCCCTCTTTAAATTTAGATTGCCGGTTAAAGCTCTGTGGTTGTTTGGAAGGCCTTTTCCATATATACCATAGGGCAGTGAATGGTGAAGGTACTTTGAAAGTCTGTGCTGAGGATTCATTGCATCTAGTTGAAGCCTTAAGGTAAAGTGTTTCTGCAAAAATTTTGAAACGTGCATTGCTTGATGAGTCTAGTTTTAGCAGTATCCAGTTAATCTGAACATCTTTTGAACTCTTTTCTGCAGCAAGGTTATTAGTGAACTTCCCCCAGACCAAGCTAAGAGGGCTCTGGAGGCCTTGTGTTTGCCAGTCGTTACTCCTTTACAGGTGAGTTTCGTTTTCAGAAGAAAGTATAGTCACAAATCCTTTGTGAATGTGGATACTGAACTAATGCTATGAACAACCAGGAAGTTCTTAGCCAAGCCCCAGAGATGCTAAATAACAGGCCTGCTCGTGATTTCACAGTTCATATTGATCGGTTTGGGTACATTTTTAGGTGTGATCAATACCTTATTGCTATGCCTTTTAGTCTTTTTATTTTTATTTTTTTTATCATTTGAAATGTTCTAAACATGGAAGTATATCAATTCCAGATATGTAAACCATGCTGAAGCTGTGGCAGATGCAATCCAGAGGCTTTGGCCAATTTTTAAAGCGATCTTTGATCTGTAAGTATTCTCACAGTGCTTATTGTGGTGACAAAGTTCCTATCTTATATTCCTATCTCGATCTCCTATTAGTGTGCTGAACTAATATTTTGACTGGTTCTGGTGTAGTCGTGCTTGGGACATGCGGACAATGGAGTCTATTTGCCGAGCTTGCAAATACGCTGTGAGTTAACTGATATTTTAAAATGTTAATCTGAATTTGGGAAAGCAATATTGTAGAGGTTGAATCTCTTTCCTGATATTATATACTGAATCCATTGTGTCAGCTATGTAATTCAACTACGAGAACATGCCATTTTTTTCTCTTTTATCATATTTTCTACTTATTCTGTTTCATTAATTCTTTCTATTTTTTTTTTGCAACTCCTGCTCTTTTAAGTATTATTCTTATGTATCATCTTAAAAAAAAAATTATCTTATAGATGAATAAGTTTCAAGATCTGATTTTTTTTTGGGCAAGAAATGCATAAAGCTGCTTTAGTAGTTTCTAGTATGTGTATGTATAAAGGTGTAATTACCCACGTCTTGTTTGGGTTTTCAAAAAATTTCCCGTTGTCTATGTCATCACTGGTTCCTTTAATTGAGATCTGTTTCTTGTCCTTCTCATGTCCTTGGAATTAAGAACTTAAGATACTCTGGCACTAGGCTGTAATGGGGGACTCAACTTTTGATAGGTGAGAACTTCTGGAAGGTGCATGGGAACTACAATTGGAGATATGCTAGAGAAGATTCAAGAATTATATAAACAGCATCACCAACCATGCTTCCTTTATCTCTCTAGTGAAGTTATAAAGGTATGTTATTCTCGCAAAAGAAAATGATAGTGTTTTTATGTTTTTTTTTTATATATATTTTATTTTCTATAGATTTGAGCATTTGGTTCTTCTTGTGTTGTAGATATTTGGCTCAGACCCGTCATGTGCTGATTATTTGAAAAATTTGATTGAATCACTCTTTCAGCACACAACACGTATTCTCACGAGCATTCAGGTAGCCACATTCAGATGTAGTTGGCTTACTTTCAAATATAATGGGTTGGCTAGTTCACTTACATACAAGTATTGCAGGAATTTACTTCCAGACCAGATATAGCAGATGATTGTTTTCTACTGGCATCGAGATGCATTCGTTATTGTCCGCACTTGTTTATTCCTTCTGCAGCATTTCCAGCATTAGTAGATTGCTCATTGATTGGCATTACCATACAACACAGGTAGTGTGTTATCTAGTGTCTGTTAATATTTTAGCCAAGTATGGTAGCATGAGCCCTTGTTTCAAAACTTTTAATGCTGTCCTGTTAGCTTCAAAAGATTACCTAGAAAAAACACAAGCATGGTTTCATTTACATAAAGATTGAATGAATAGTACTTTGGAAATTCCATGGAATTGTAGGCAGTCATTGTGTGTTTGATATCAAGTATCTTGGTTTAGTCAGTTAATAAGCCTGGGTATTTAGTTTTTGTACTTCTCTTCTTGGCAGGGAGGCGTCAAGTTCAATATTGACCTTCTTATCAGATATCTTTGATCATGCAAACTCTAGCGAGGGGGCAAAATACTTGCCCATCAGGGATGCTGTAATTATTCCTCGAGGATCCAGCATGACACGAATTTTGATTGCTTGCTTAACAGGAGCAATTCCAAGCTCTCGCCTAGAAACGGTAGTTTGTAATCTTACTTATAGTTTCAAACCCTTTCCAATATGCTAACATTGACATTATCAACTGGATGAACCGTGATGGTACTGTTGATACATCTACATTTGTGTTCGGACTTTGATTTAGCTCCCCATCAATGCACAGGTAACTTACACACTGCTATCACTGTGTCAAACATATGGGGCACAGTCGGTGGAGTGGGCCAAGGAGAGTGTTTCATTAATTCCTTTGACGGCTGTGAGAGAGGTTGAGCGTTCAAGATTCTTGCAAGCATTATCAGATGCTGCATCTGGGGTTAGTGTCAATGCCCTTTCAGTTCCAGTCGAGGAGCTATCAGATGTTTGCCGGCGTAACCGAACAGTCATGGAGATTGTTCAAGGAGCTTTGAGGCCCCACATGAATTGAATGTAGCAGCTGTATCATAATTGAGAGAGGAATGTGTCATCATAGAGGGACCATTTTGGTTAGGCTTCCCCCTGTCGGTAAAATGAGTTATCTTTGCGTGAATTTGTTTTCATATTTTTCAGCATTCACTTTGATTCTCCACTTTTTAAGGAGAATCAATGCCCTTTACACAGGGTGGGAGGGACAGAAGAATCGTGTTATCTGTATTTGAGTGGTTTCCTTGGTGTTGTCATTTTTGGGGTTAAGATGACATGGTATAGAGCTGTAGATTAATACAAGGAAAGAAAATGTAGGCATTCTTTAGGAGAGTATTCCATCCTTTCATGTTATTGAAATATTGGAAGCTTTGGATTAGTGGGCTTAGTTGGTGGTTGTACAAATTGATTGTTGAAAGCTTTGTCAATTTGATTCTTATATTGTAATCGAAATATTTGTCATTTGGTTTTGTGATGCTAGAGAACCCATATGATCTGCCATTTTGAATACTGATTTTTAGAGGTTGAATCAGTTTTCTCAAAGTTCATGAGCGATGTTCAGATGGCCTGTGCCCTGTGGCATATGGCCATTGATTGCGGTGTAGCTTGAAAAATGCAAATTGTGTGTTATATTAAGAAATTTTGATAGCATAATCTGTTAAATGCAAGAAATGCCGAATCGTACTATTGTTGAGTTTTCTTTTTAAAGCACTCTTTCAATTTATAAGAAAATGTGAACTCCTGGAACAGTTTCTATGATTCTTTTAGCGCCGATTTCTTTTTCAAAATTGAAAATTAGAAAAAAATTATAGAAAATGATTGGACTATAAAATTAGAAGAAGTCCTTCAAAACTATTATCTCATTTTATTTTTTGAAAGTAAAAAATTATAAAAACTAACAAAAAATGATCCGAGATGAATTTTCTCAGCGGAACCGTCCTAGCTAAATGAACCTTTGCTTTGAAAAATTATGGAAAATTGCTTTGACAACGTTTACCAAAAAGAGAAAGGTTTTGAGAACCAGTAAAGTAAACCAGTTGGGAAAGTGGCTTTGACGAATACAAAAGGCGCGTCGCGACTAGCAGTCAAGCATTCAATGACCCGCCAGCCGCACACTCATATATATATATAACTTGCAGTTGCCAATCTGTCCCTCTGTTTCTCTCTCTAGAACGCAGCAAAATGTAGAGAGAGAAAGCTTACAATCATGGTGACCTCCTCCTCCTCCGCGTCTGAGAATAAAAGCCTCCATTCCCTCCTGGCCACAAAGCTGACCAAGCTCACAATCCCACCTTCCTCCTCATCCCCACCTCAAGACTTCGACTTTAACGACGTGTTCGGCCCCCCAACCACCTCCAACGACCCGCCGTCGTCGTCATTCTCGCCGCCCTTATTAGTCATCCACAACCGCTCTCACTCCTTCGTGGGCCCCTCCCCGCGCTTCACTCCCACTTCCGCCCTCCCTTTCACCCCGGAATTCGATTCCCAAAGCGAAGACGAAGACGACGCCGTTTCGGTAACCCCAAATCGCAAAGATGAGGAATTGGGGAAGACGGAGGTGGTTCGAAAGTTTGGGCCTTGGGATTTTGAGATGCTCAGAGTTGTGGGGAAGGGCGCGTTTGGGAAGGTCTTTCAAGTGAGAAAGAAGAGCAGTGACGATGATGATGGTGATGGGCTTTATGCCATGAAAGTTATGAGGAAGGACACTGTTATAAAGAAGAACCATGTGGATTATATGAAGGCCGAGAGGGATATTCTCACCAAGGTTGTGCACCCTTTTATTGTTCAGCTCCGCTACTCTTTCCAGGTACCCCATTTCTCTGACTTGTACTTCCTAATTCTCTTTGATTGAATTTCATTGTGTACCAGTAAATGCTGATAATCTTTGTATCTTGTGTTGAGTTTGCAGACCAACACTAAGCTGTATTTGATCATGGATTTTATAAATGGAGGGCATCTCTTCTTTCATTTGTACCGGCAGGGAATCTTCAGGTAATTATGTGTTTTTTTTTTAGTAAATGTAGAAATTTATGGTCCATGTGTATGTACATGTTTTGATTTCGGCTTTCGGATGTTTCTTGAGCAGTGAGGATCAGGCGAGGTTTTATACTGCTGAGATAGTGTCGGCTGTTTCACATCTCCACAAGTGCGGGATCGTGCACCGGGACCTTAAGCCGGAAAATGTTCTCATGGATGCTGATGGGCATGTAATGGCACTCATTTCTGTTGTAGTAGGAACATTTCTTAGTGGGACATTGATTTTGGACCTGAAATTGATACCTCACCTCTGATACAGGTCATGCTAACTGATTTTGGACTAGCAAAGGAAATTGATGAAGATAGCAGATCAAATTCAATGTGTGGAACCACCGAATACATGGCTCCTGAAATTTTGCTGTCAAAAGGCCACAACAAAGATGCAGATTGGTGGAGCATTGGTATACTTTTGTATGAGATGCTAAGTGGGCAGGTAAACCATACAAGTCCAAACAATTTTGTAATTTCAATTTGTCAGGATTTCATTTCATAGTATGGAATTCATTATTAAGCAATGTTGATATTCAGAATTATGATTTAAAGATATTAGTTGGTCGTATTAGTTTTTTTCAAAAGTGTGTTTATTGATGAATACTCTTGAAGAAGCTTGTGAACTCAGGGCCTCTCCTTTGGTTCTAATTCTTCCAAGAAGTAGCTTGGTAAAACGTGTTTATCAAGTCTTGGGGTCCAATGCTCTTTCAGTTAATTCAATTCTTACCAATACTTCATTTCTGCAGCCACCATTTACGCATGCAAATAGAAAGAAACTTCAGGAGAGAATCATCAAAGAGAAAGTTAAACTTCCACCTTATCTTACCACTGAAGCTCACTCTCTGCTCAAAGGAGTCAGTACATGCTTCCCTGATCTTCTCCTCCTCCCTATTCTTCTTTTTCATTTTGTTGAGTGAAACGCTAGAAACAATGGAAAACTTGTCTTTATTTTTGCAGTTGCTACAAAAGGAACCATCCCAAAGGTTAGGCAGTGGGCCCAGTGGAAGTGATAATATCAAAAGTCATAAATGGTTTCGAACAATCAACTGGAAGAAGTTGGAGGCCAGAGAACTGCTGCCAAAGTTCAAGCCAGATGTGAGCGGAAAAGACTGCACGGCCAATTTTGACCGGTGCTGGACAACAATGCCTCTAGATGACTCACCAGCTCCTACACCAACAGCGGGTGAGCATTTTCAGGGATATACTTATGTGGCACCTAACACTTGGCTATCGTCTACCTAAACTGAAGGGTACTGCTAGAAAGGATGAATTGGAAGTTAAAAGAAGGAAAAGCCAATTGAAGTGAAGATGATTTGAATCAAGGCCTCCTTCCAAATTGCCCTACACGTAACATTGTAAAACTTTAGAATATGTTCAATATCATCAGTAATTACATTTGTTCTACTCTCAATTAATGAATAGTATGAACTCTTCTGTCAAATCTTCTCTTCAGTTTTACAAGGCTTCAAAGCTACAAATGTTGTAGGTAGTGTCTAAATTTTTTATGAAATGACTCCAGTGTACATTCTATGCATTTTGGTTCCAGTATTAGATGCAGTGAAATACTACATATAGACCCTTGATACCTCATTAAGATATGCTTTGCTAATAGCCTAATAGTGGCATATCTGGAAACCGGGTATTGGTTCTTCTTTTTAAGCCATAATTTAGAAACAGCACAACGAGCGCACCTTTCATTTTTTTGGTCTGTTGATTGGAATGGAAGACAGCAGAAAAATGCTTCTGTTTTTTGTTTGAGGAAAGAAAAATGTTAAAAAAGAAGTTGACTAGTTTCCTATGTGCCTGCACATATGAGGCGTAAAATTCATTAGCAGCTTTCTATCAGTCTAATCCCAGTTGAGCCTGCAGTGTCCAATTTACACTGCAGAAAGGAACGGAACCTTTTTGGACTCGAGCTTTCTTTAGACAATCCAATTTACAACTTGGGAATTGAAGCTCTCCTGCTCTAGAACTCTCCTCCAAATTTTACTCCCATATTCATGAACAAGTTGAGACACTTCTATTGTTAGAGACTTAAGAGTTCAAATAATTAAAAAAAAAACATTGCATTGAACAAAATTTGGTAAACAAATTTAGGAGTGCCTTATAACAGCAAAGTATAAACACCATTGCCGGTTCCCTAAAATTCCATCAACCTTGATCTTTCATTATTAAAATTCAACAGAAGCTATGAAACATTCTTCCGTTTACGCTTCTTGTGATCACCAGACTTGGCAACTTTAAGGCTCCTGTGAAAAAGACTCAATTTTTTCCCCCTCTTTTTGGCTGTCCCCTGTGAATAATACCCAATTTTATTATCAGAAATTAATGAACTCAGAGAATAAAAATATTAGACGCAAATAATTGATTGTTTGATTCATAGGTATTAAAAAGGTAAAAAGATTTCATGGATGCATGCATGTCTTTCACCTTTCCCTTAGCCGATTGACGAGCATCAACTGTCGAAAGCTCATCTATTGTCATCTCCTGTTTGATTAAATCATATAATTAACATTAATTATGCATATATATATATATATTGTACTTATTATACCAAGCAAACTTAAAAGTTAAAACACAGTAACAGAACATGTTATTTAAAGTGTTACCTTGTCTTCTGTTTCTTTTTCATTTTCTGAATCACCTTCGCATTTTGTTTCTTCCTCATTTATTGAATCACCTTTGCATTTTGTTTCTTCTTCATTTACTGAAACACCTTTGTCCTCCATACTTGCATCAGAAATCAGTGCACTTTCTTCTTTTGGCTGCTTCATTGTAGCCACACTCCCTCTTTCCTTCGGTTCAAAATCCTCCCCTTCTCTGAAATGTAAGTCATGTAAAACAAAATATAACAGGATCCCAAATACATGCATTGAAAATTAAATTCATAGAGCAGGAAAAAAAAATGTTAACTAGGGAGGAGCTTGAACTTACGGAGTGAAGCTGAAATCAACGGTGAACCTACCAAAACCCTTACCAAAACCCTTAATGCTCACATCACGGACAGTGGAATGTAAGGTCTTGATATACCTTCCTCCTCCTTCTTCATTGATAACTCGGAACGTGGTGATCCACAGAGGTTGACGCCCTCTAGTCAAGTCGTCCATGATAGTCTGGGCAAGACAAAATTTCAAGTCCCCCAAATGAACCAAATACTCCGTTTGCTCATAGACAGTATTGTCCCCCTTAATCCCACTCTTCAAGCCTCGCAACAAGGATGGTTTCTCTAGAGAATAGATAGTACTACCGTCAGACTTTGAACCCATTCTAAGAGAGAATGCTATAACCTTCCCATATTGTATAGACAAGGCATAGATAGTATTGCCTACAATCACAGCCCTCCCCCGGAAGGGACAGTAACAACAATCACTCTTATGTTTAGGGATATTGACTTTATGCCATTTTCGACTAGCTACATGAAAAACCATAAATTGAGGTGGGGAATTTATCGAAACCAATATACAGCCGTAACCAACAGCATAACCAACTATCTCCATGTCAACATGCTTCTTAGAATATAATGGAAAAGGAGGGAGGGTCTCCCAAGAGTCTGTGTTGGGATCATATCGCTCAAACGATGGCTTTGGGATCTCAGGAAAGCAGATTGGATCTGCAAGATGATAAAGCTTGTCATATGCAGATATAACAACAGCAATTCGCTTCAATGATTGAGGCGGCTTGAAAGCATCCAACGATCTTGAATTTGTGTCGAAAATGTACCCCCTCAATGAGCCAGCCTTGGCCATGGAGGAGGCGGTGGTGGTGCTCCCCTTAGTCCAGCCTTGTGCAAATGGTGGTCCTTCATTTATCAAAAGGTACAACTTGGAGGAGCTGCAGAACCTCGCGCTCTCCAAAACAAAATAGTCAGGGACCTGAAACTTAGTTTTATCAAAGAAGTTCGCTACAGGGTTAAGTAGTTCATGCTTTCCTCCCATCACTTTTCCTGATTCTTCTTCGACTTTAACTTCATATAACCCACTTGTATATTTTACAGCAGTATAACTCACTAGTATATATACAGATCTATCTTCCCCAACCTCCATGGTATGTACTTACCTAGAGAGAGGACGAACCAAGAACCAATAATTAAAGGTCAAAGCAACATTAATTGATCGAGAAAATACATAAAACATGAATTAAATGATAGCATCTATACAAAACTTGGCAACAAATAATTCAGATGTCAATTATAGCCACAATTTCTTGATGTTTTCAGTGTTGTTGTAAATAGAACGAACTGAATTTAGCAGAGCCTATCAAATACATGATAATTAAGCAAGCATCCAAGTTAAAATTCTCTCAGAAATTATTTTCTCATTCGAAGACAACACAAATGAAATTAAAGCTGGGAAACCATTACAACTAGTTCTGTGTATTTAAGAAAGCTTCAGCAAGCACTACTAGTACTGACAACTTATCACAATGTGTTGGTACTAAAAATTTAAAATTATCGAACCCATTCTTTTCCTACATGATGCCAGCCTTTGAAATTCACCAAAAATGGGAGAAGACAAATTCCATGGAGGAAACTAACAGAAGTTTGAAAAAAAAAAAAAAAAAAAACAAGATCGATCTCGTCCAAGAAAATATTCAATTGAATCTCGAGTAAGTCTAAAATTATTCCCCATTCTCCCTCACGTACCCCAAATGGAAATACAATCTACGTATAAAGAAAGAGAAACGTAGAAAAAAGTCAAAAACTCAGCCGCAAGAGATACAACTACACATCATATAAGAATGAAAAGAAGAAAATAGACCGAGAGAGAAAAGGCCAGGGGATATAGTTTTTTCTTTTTTTTTGTTGGGTTGTAAATCTGTCACCTAAGACATGCATATAATCAAAAATCGAGGTATGGATGAATGAAAGGCAAACAAGTTATAAACATTTCGACTCGATTCAAAGCTTGATGATCAGTAAAGATTTATTAGAAGACATACCAAATTAGATGAGATGAAACAGGGTTCCCTCTAAAGCCTCTTGCCCGTTGAAACCCTAAACTTGATATCAGGTCTATCGACGACTCCTTAATTGCTAGCTGGAGTCTTTCTCTCATCTTAATATATTAGTTGGCGTTTGGGCCAAGCCTTCCAGCCCACCTCTCAAAACAAACAAAAAATATTAAATCAGTTGCGGTTTATCCCAAGACTAGTAGGATTGGCAAAATTACCCAAAAGCCACGCCGGGAATCCCACTCGAATTGGTAAACCGCCATAGATAGACCCATCAATATACTACTAAGTCCATGCTTAATTAATTCAGAAAATTTATACAATTAAGTGAACAGGAAGATCGAGGACAAACAGAAGAGATTGTGATGATATTAATTGAACCCGGCCAAAGAAGACGAAGAGAGTGACTACTAAGTCCATGCCTCATAAAATACAACAAGTGGATGGTGTTTCAAGAAATGAATTAGAAGAAACAATGAGACCACAAAAGAAGAGAAGAAGTGAATTAGAAGAAACAAAATCTTGGATAACCATGTTGGTGATTGGACGCATGAACCATTCACCGGAATGATCTATGCCTTTAGCAATTTGTACAAGACTGTTGTAGCATTCAACTTCTGGTGGGATTTAGGTAACGATGGTGCTCCCCTCAATTTTTATGTAGGCCCAACTAAATCCTTTCTTCAAAGCCAAAACGACCCGATCGCACAAAGGCAATTTTGGCTTTGAAGAAAGGAGAGAAGGGTATTTGGTTCATTTGGGCAACTTGGATTTTTGTGTTGTCCAAAATCTCATTTTCTTGCCAACTCCAATGTATAGAGATAGTAATCGTCAACAACTTCGTATCACCACGTTTCAAGTTGTGGTTGAAGGAAGAGGAGGAGGAAGGCATATATCAAGACCTTACATTCGACTATTTGTGAAGTGGAGATCCCCGTCTCTCGGTCCGTTCATCTTTATTCCAGATTGTGATCATATTGAACCCATAGAAGCAGAGAGAGTGACTACAATGTCCATGCCACAGAAAGTGAACAAGGAAGAGGACAATGGTGAAGAAACAATCGGACCAGAAAAAAGAAAAAGCAACAGAAGAGATTGTGATGATATGAACTCAAAGAAGAAGAAGATAATACATCAGTGATTTCAAATGACTCACGTAGTTTCGACTATTGCAAGTTTGAAGGATTTTTACTTCTTTTTTGTTGGCCGGATCTTGGTTAATTTAATCGGTGACAAAGTAAAGCGAGTCAGATTGAGAAATCCTCTGTTTCATCAATGATAGATTGAGAAACACCTTTAAAGCCTTTTTTAACCACTCTGATATCAGAAACACGTATTGTGTATAACGATGCTACAACAACCGTGATCCATTATTGAGGGCCACACCGGATTCAATCCACAATCACACAACACTTAATTGCCTATCAAGAATAAACAAAGGACAAGAGAAAATGCTTCCCCACCAAAACCCAACTTGATATTTTTTTATCCTCATAAAGCTATGAAAACCACTAGTAATTTCAGATCAGGCCCACCAAGGCACCCGTTATATCAGCAGCTACCAACAGACACAGCCAGACGAAACAAGGAGAAGAATCCGAGAGGTATTAGCACAAAACAACAAGAACAAGAGGACATAACATAACATTATCTTGAGGGTCTGTACAACAAACTAGAGGAACAAATTCAGTCACCTAATTTACCTTGTCAATCTTGGGATAGCCTTCTATCTAACCCAATTGCTCTAAATTATAAAACCAATTCCACAAAATAGAACATTCTCAAGCAACACTGATGATGCTGTCCCCATTGCCGAAGCTTGACATTGCCTGGAAAGCCGAATGCCTTGATGATGATTCCCTCGAGTTCATTGACAAGGAGAGGTTGAGAGCTAGAGGCGATGTGTCAATTGCCGCATTCAAGTTTATATCAGATATTATTGTAGCATGAGGGGCCGAATGCAGAGCAATTGGATGGACCAGCTTAGGGGAAGGACTACCAGGATTTCCTTGTCCCAGTGTTAGATTTCCTGTTGGATTCTCAGTGGGAACTTGTACGACAGCTGGACCTACAGTCATTGACAAAATTGGCACCATCGAAAATCCATTAGGATTGCAAGATTCGGATTGTGGTGGAGGTGGTGGCAACGGACTTGAGTGAGATGTGTTATCTTGATGATGTACTTGCTCTTCTTCCATTGGAATTGCAGGCACCTAACACACAGAAAATGGGTTCCGATGATGAGAATAATTTTCAAATGAAATGAAACTCTAACTAACATATCAAAAAAATTAACATCCGCTAAACTGAAATACAAATCAACAATTTGACTTTCTACTCGAGCAAGGAAGAACCCTAAACCAATGAACCACATAGTAGTTCAAATGTTGAGCACATCAGCAGAAAAATAATCTGATGGTAAGGTAAGAAAATCAGATATTGGATCAAGATTTCACATATTTTACCATCTAAACTACTTTCAAATCCGAATCCAGTCCGGAACTCCATCTTCAGCTCCAATGACTCCAACATAATAAATTCCTAACTTAAAAATTGAATAACAGAGAGGGATTGGATTTGTTACCGAATCGGTGGTGATATCAAAGAGACTAGATCTGCGGCGTCGGCGATTGTGATTGCTTCGGCGGAGAAAGTATTTCTGAGCGTGGCTGGCGACCTGAGTCGGCGTGCGAGTCTTGACATAGTTCCTTGAGATCCCTCTCCAATCTCCTTTCCCTACTTTCTGCAATCCAAGCAGGAATAGCTTGTGCTCATCCTCCGTCCACGGAACACCTGATCACCGCCAAACATAAATTCACACAAACTTTCAACAAAAATCACTAACTTAAGGCGCTTGATTAATAACGATCACGGATGAATCATCTAGCACATGCAAAGTAATTGTTCACAGAAAAAATTCATATTCTATGCGATTGATTAATTAATCATCTGCAAGATGCTGATCGGAGGAGATCAGAGAAAAGTAACTAAACTCCGATCAGAGAAAAGTAACTAACCTCGCTTGCGTTCGCGCTCGCGATTCCCGCCAGAATTGTGAACGACGTCGTTCTCGGAGGCGTAGCCGGCGACAGCGTCATCCTTGCCGGTGCCGGAGCTGCTGTTGTTGTTGTTGGAGGCCTCCGGAGGCTGTTCGTACTGCGAGAGATTGTTCAGACTCACGCTCTTCCTCATGGAGTCGACCACCACGCGCACGCCGAACAGCATGAACTCTTTGGCGCCGGCGGGATCGACGGTGGAGCACGTGGCGGACATCTTCGGCGGCGATGACGATGTGCAGACGGCAATGGATCTGAGGCCGTAAGATTGGGAAAGAGTGAATAATAAAAGGTGAAGATGAATATCGGATTGGCTTCGTGACTGAATTTGTGTGTGTTGGGAGTTATATATACGGACAAGAATGGATTGGCACCTACTTTCCTTATTTTTCTCACTTTCTTTTTTTTTCCTTTGTTTATTGACTTACCAGAAAACAAAAGTAAAAGGGTAAAAACTAAAAAGAAAGAAAGAATGGCAGTAGCATGTGGATTGTGGATTAAGCGTTGTAAAGGTGTGGACTTTCTTCTGCGATTAACACGTGGGATCTAATTACCCTTTCGTGTTTTATGCTGTCTGGTTATCATATCTTCTCTCCTAAGTAAATAGGGAGAAATATCTTGGGCATAGACGGTCGGACCATTAGATTGGTATGAGTGGCCAATAAGAAAATGACACATGGCAAAATCGCAAAAGTAATAATACTTTGGGAAGATTTTGGGGTTTTTTTTTTAATTAAACATAAATATCTTCAATGAAATTTTAAGAAGCAATCAGCCAATCACATGTTCGAAAAGTGATTGATAATGCAAAAAAGAGATATCATACAACAAAAACACATGATATTTCTGGTTATAAGTGGCAAATTGTTTATTTAATTTCCATTACCCCAAAAATAATAATTAATAAATAATGATACGTTTACTATTTGGAATGACTACGAGGATAAAAGAAACGATTTCAACATATGGTTTTGCTTGCATTTACTAACACCAATGAGATTTTATCACATGGCGGGTGATAGTTCATCCATTTTTCATACATTTAGTAATGTATTCATATTCATCTATTCTCTATTTCAAGTAAGTAAATGTATTCACTTGATCATTCATAATCTTAATGACAATACACCAAAAATTAAGAATTGATGAGCTAAAGATAATGATGTTGACATGAACCAAAATTTGGGATTGATAGATCAAAGCAAACAAGATATTTAGATTTGATGAAATTAATCAAATTATCAACACTAGCTATAAATTGCTACCAACAAACAAACTAACAAAGTGGCACATGGAACATGAACATGGTTGTGTGACACAATACTGCCTTAGAAGCGTTTGACCCATAAATGAAGATGTGAGTAGGTGTTCTATAATCACTTAAATGTCCAATTCAAATTGGTATAAACGAGTGAAGCGAGTGACAACTATGCCAATCAATATGTACACACAAAGATTCCAAATTTCATTGTGGATTTGCCCCCAATCCAAAATCATACATTACTAATTGAATTGATTGCACAAACCTAGAATTTGATTTGTCCATAATCAAAATGGAAAGAGTTAAACATGCAAAAAATAAAATAAGTAAACACAATGTCATGGGTCCCCAACCCCAACCCCAACCCCAACCCCAACTCAACCACCAATTCATGCTGTCTTTTAGAATCAAAATGAAAGAGCTTCGCACATGGTGGTGACTGGTTAGGCTTTTTTCACAAATATTTTATGCTATCTCTAATCTTTTTTATTTCTTAATCCAGTCAAACCCAACTTGTTTATCGATAACAGTGAGCTTAACCAAATAATTAACTCATCCAAACCCCAATCTCACGCACAAAAGACCTTCCCCGAAACATTAATTTTTTTCTCACACCCAAATCAAGGGATGATATTAAGGGATGAAATATGGACCGTCGAGTTCGCATATTCGGTTTTGGTCCACTAAGAAAAAGGAGGCAGATATTTTTTTCGTTATCTTTTAAGTCCGTACTTTTTTTTATATACAAAAAAAAAGATCATTTTCATGGTGGTGGGTTAGGATAGGATAAGCCAATAGATAAGGTTTTCTGTTGCGGCTCCACCATGCCTTTTGGCTATTTCCCATCAAATTTCTTGATTCTAGAACATGGATTTTTTTTTTTTTTTTTTGGAAATTCTAGAATATGGATTTAATGGGTGCTTATTCAATACCCTACTTATCGATTTATGCTAAGACAGGTTTGGGATTGCTTCTTAACAACATAAAACCGTTTTTACCAAATTGAAAAACGCTTTTATACGAGGAAACACTTGACAAGTGCTTCTCCTAACCACTTCTAAGTGCTTCTAAAACTCACCTAAGACAATTTTTTTTTTATATTTATAATTAATTTTTTCAATTAATTCAAAAACGTTTTTGGGTATTCAAAAAACAATCTCAAACATGATAGTCATATGCACTACCCACCTTCCACGAGTAATTCTTCGAAATTACACTTTTAGTTCCAAATAACTCACAAGTCACAAGTAATTCTAAAATCCCTATAGTATCACACTATAGTATACAATAATCTCATCGGTCGAAATATTATTAAATTTTACATTCTAAAAAAAAAGTATTATTAAATTAAATGTCAAATAAATTTTAGATTTTAAGTTTTTGCCCCATTTCACTTTCAATTCCTTTATTCAGGTGGAAGCAAAAATAAAATATCGAGAGCGAGGTAAAATTGGTGAATCCTCTGCACAAGGAAGGCTTCTTGTCATTTCACACCCCACACCCCAATGTCTCACATCTTATGATGAATCAAAATCCCACGTTATAATTATTAAATATGAAAGAAATAGACAGAAATAGTGGACGTGCCGGAGTGGTTATCGGGCATGACTAGAAATCATGTGGGCTTTGCCCGCGCAGGTTCGAATCCTGCCGTCCACGCCACCTTTTTACAAATATTTTGGTTTGAGATTTTACATTTTGGTTTATTTATTATTATTATTATTTTTTGTTGTTGGAAGAAACCCTTTAGCATGGAATGAGGTATTTTGAGTTTGGACTTTTTATTTTTATGATCCTATGTTACTTGCCACGCGAATATGATAGCACTATCTGGTTATCCTAGGTATTCATATGCCTCTACTTGGCATATAAAGCAAGTAAAGGTTATTACATCTTCAACAAGACCAATCTGTTCGCTTTTCTTAAAAGATTTAGATGTGAAAATATAATGTACATTTTACACATGAAGAAAAAATAATCTAGAGCTACAAAACTAGAATCCGCATCGCCTCTGGGTCTTTAAAAGGTAATCCAGGATCAGAACTGACTTCATATCGAACTAGCAATAACCATGGAACTGAGCTTTTACCATGGATTAAGCATTGTATTCGCAGTTTGGTCAATGCTGCCATCTTGCCAAGATAAAACTTCAGCTGGCTGAGGACCCGGGAATCATTATGGTGAAATGGGGAAAAGTAAATTTCCCAAAACCTTGGTAATTGAAGTATACTATTCTACTTAAACTGTGCTTGTCAAAAGCTTTGTTCTTGTCCTAATTGTTGCATCAGAACTGGTACCATTATGACGAACACTATCAACATCGGTGGATGATGTTTTTGTGCCTGGAGGAGGAAATGGGGAGTTACTTAGAGTAAAGATACTGTTACTGCTGGAGCCATCTGTAGATGGTTCAATGCTGGACAAAATCTTCTTGAGCTGAGACCGTTGGCAGAGAATTCGACCATTGTTCCATTTTGGGAAACTGAATGCCCCTGACATGTTATCCTGCAGGAATGAATAGGCAGCCTTTGCAACCGACAGATCTTGAGTTGTTGAACTTTTTTCCATCTTTCCCCGTCTGTTCAATAAAAAACACGTCACTAACAGCAAGACAAAATTGTAGTTTGCAATCAATTTAAGGTCATGTATTAGCATAGGCTTAATGGCATGTAAGACTGCAAACTAGCCTATTTTAGCTGAGCAGATACAACTTCTGTTGGATTTAATTTTCTTAGGCATTGGTGCAAATTCTGTAAAAGTCAAATTGGTGCAAATTCTGTGGCATCAGGGTTTAAACTAATTTCAGACTGACTAATGAGTTTATTGAAGTCTCCTTTACAAAGTAGGACCATATCATCAGTATCAGATATATGCACACAAACATAGATTCAAGCATTGTCCAAACATAGACCCAAATGACAAGGACCTGATATAGCTTATTAGTGTAATTGAGATTTAAGGCTTTGCTGAGGTGCATGACAACATATCCCCAAGTCTTGGCTATTGTCAGCCCTAGCCTACGTACACAATATATCCCTAAGCAAATTTGGTATAACGCAGGCCTTTAGGAGAAGAACATCACAAAAGAAATTGTAGGAAGGAAAGAGCAACTTACACTACAACAACAGTTGCAAGATGGGGAAGATCCTCGCCATTCAGGAACATCTCATACATATTGTTTAGCCAAACTGATATTGCTGCATATGCACCACCTTCCCACATTCTGCAAAACGGTCAACGGCAAGATTAAAATAAACCCGAGCAAGAGAACACAACCTAAAAATACAAGTTCTCCACATACCTGTGCACATCAATAGACCAAACAAGTTTATTTTTACGGAGAAGTTCAGGAAACAGCCCACGTTGCGTTGCTTCATTAAGAACTCGCACAGCTCTTTGTTTCTGACCCAGCCACCAAAGTGCATCTATTAGAGTGTTGTAGAACCTCATTCCCAGACCGCATCCTTCAGATTTTAGTTTGTCAAAAACATACTCTACCATCTGCCAGTTAGAGTCGTCATCATAATCTCCCTTTATCATCTGCCCCATCACTTGATGAATATTTGATACCCTATTTGTTAGCATCTCATTCAGTAACTTATTGGCATCATCCCACCTGAATCAAGAAGTCTAAAACATAAGATAAATAATCACAAGGAAACATAAATTAATAACTTCACTACTGTAAGAGTTTCAGAATCTCATGTAGCAATGACACACAAGCAAGCAAGCAAGCTTCAAGAGCAATCAAAAGGTAAAACAAAAGTTTATCTCTAAGATCCTGAAAGGTTCATATTAATTTCTTAGTCCTCCGTTGAACTTTGATTTGAAGTTCTCCGGTGACTGATTGCTGAAGATTAAGAGAATGACAAAATAGTGATGGAGAATGCAAATCGTAATCTAATGGTTATTTGTGAGTATAACCATTAGATTACAAATTGCTCCTTACCTTAAACAAAGGAAAGAAAAAAATTGTTATATAACTGAGTGAGTGCTGACCTGTCCGTCTTTGCATAAACAGAAAGCATCATGCAGTAACACATGACGCTGGGCAATATTCCTGAAGCTTTAATCTCTTGGAAGTGCTCCTCACACTCATTAACAAGACCTGCAACGCTATAAACGCTTAAAACTGCTTCAAGAGTGCACTCATCGGGATCACATCGTCTCTTTTCCATCTCAACGTATGTCTTTATAGCTTCTTCAAACTGACCTCCTTGCCTAAAAGCTTCAATCATTCCATTGAATGAATTGGCATTCCTTGCAACGCCAATCTCACCCATTATCAACAAGATTTGTTCAGTTTCCTTGTATAGTCCGCCTCTTGCAAATGCATGAATAAGCGAGTTGTAGCTTTCAACTGACGGTCTGCTGCCCACTTCATTCATTGTGTTGAAGGCAACAAGAGCTTCGTCATACAGTGCTGCTTGCCCATATGCTTCAATAACCCCTGTATAAGCCTTAGAACTGGGCACTATTCCTTTCTCATGCATGTGAAGCAAAATGTTCTTGGCATCCTCATGGAGCCCTCCTTTTCCACAAGCATATATCAACCCTTCGTACGTCTCCATATTTGGCTCAATATTCTCCTCCACCATGTCATGAAACAAAGTCACGACCTCCCGAAAATAGCCACCCTCCCCAAACACCTGTATGAGAATGTTATATGTAGCAGCATCTGGCTCAGTATTGCTCACTTTCATCTCAAGAAAGAGTTCCCGAACATCATCATACCTTCCATGCCTCCCATACAAGTTCAACAAAATACTATAGGTAGCCGCATTCGGCATACACCCTGCTGCTTGCATCTGCCTAAACACACCCATTGCCTCTCTAATCGACCCCAACTGTGCATATGCCTCCAACAACACATTATACGACGTAATATCAGGCAAATTCCCTCCGGATTCCATCCCTTTAAGCAACTCAGAGACTTTCTCAAGCTTATCCAATTTACCAAAAGTTTCAACAAGATAACTATAAGTGGTTATATCTGGAACTATCCCACCCTCGTTCATAGTCCTAAACACCATCTCTGCCTCATCACCTAAACCTCTACCGGCACAAGCACTAAGCAAAGTATTATAAGTAACAAGGTCAGGTTGTATTCCTTCATGCCTCATTTCTGCAAACAATCCTAATAAGCCTTCCCAATCCAACCCCCCTCTAGCACAAGAATTGAGCACAGTATTGTAAGTTAATATATTCGGCGAAACCTTATCTTTCTTCATTCTATCAAGCAATTGAAGAGACATTTCATACTGACCATTACGCCCATAGGCATTGATCAAAGCAGTGTAGCTGAACACACTACGCACCACACCTTGGCTCGGCATTTCATCGAAAATCTCAGCGCATTTGTCAAGAAGGCCTTCGCGGCCAAGCAAGCTGATCATGATTGTGTATATGTGCTCGCTCGGCTTGCACCATATCTGCCGCTGCATATACTTGAACAGCCGGAGCGATCTCTGCCAATCGCCACGCGCCGCGAACTCCTTGAAAACCAGAGCGAAGTCGTTTAAGGAGAGCTTGTTCTTGAATATGTCCAGGCACCGTGCTATGCTGCCACGTGGAGGGAGGCTGCTGAGCTTGTTGATTAGGGTTTCGACGTCGTAGCTGTACTTCCCCTTTTCGACCGTCACCGACGGGTTCCCGAGGATGAGGTCCTTTGGCTTCGCCCTCACCGAGAACACTAACCGTTCGCCGTGGAGGAATTTCCGGTGGCCGGAGAGGAATCTTCTGTGTAAGGATGAGTCCGGGGTTTTGGCGAGGAAGGAGAGGTGGTGGGGTTTAGGGTTTAGCTTGGAAATTGGAGCAGAAAGAGGCGAAGGGCTGGAAATGGAGAGGGTGGGGGAAAGGGTCATTATGGTAATTTGGCTTGCATCAGCCTTTTAGAGCTTCGGAGGTTGAAGATAATGTATTTGTCTATGTGATTTTTGGGAGAAAAATTACAGAGAAGAGAAGAATTGAGCAGGAGAAAGACTGAGCTTGAAGAAAGACACGTGTGAGTGTTTGTGGATAAAATAGGTGGGAAAAAGACAGGAAACGCTCACACGCGGGACGGGAGAGTAGTGGGCCGGATCCAATGTGAACGGGCTATCCACCCGACATCAGCAATGGCGGTAAACGATTTTCAAATTGCGATGTCTAAACAACCGAATCTTAGTATAAGTTCAATATCACGCACACTGAGTAAGTGCTAATTCTAATCACGCGTTTGAATGATAAAAAGATCATTTCTATATAATAAGCAAAAAAATAAAAAATACAAGTGTACATGAAGATCGATCATTTCATTTGGTTAAATGGGTTTGAGTGATTTAGTATATATTTAACTATTAAAAAGGCGTCCATTCAATATTGTGCCCAGCTTATGCGGTCATCAACAAGCTTGTCATAAACTTGTTCTCTTTGACAATGTTCAATGCGGATAGACAGTAGTTGTTAATAATTAACGACAATGGTAAAGAGAAGGTGAATAAAGAGATAAGAAAAATACAATAATACCTTAGAAGTGGGATTGGTGACACCGATGTCGAAGTTTTGTCAGCTATCGGGTCTTGTTATGGTTTTCATGTATGGTTGCGGATGAGGAGAGGAAAGACAAATAAAAAGGAAGGGCTTTCTCTAGTGAGTACCAAACAATGAAAACTTGTTAAAGACTTTCAAACTCAACCGGTAGATGAGTATTTAAAATGTTAGTTAATATTTAAAAAACTTATTAAAAGTTCATCCGACGGTTGAGTTTGAAAGTCCTCAATAAGTACTCATTATAAGATACTCATTAATGACCCATCCACAAATGTTATTACATTTATCCAACATTTAGTTAAAGGTCATCAAATTCCTCCATTATTTTTGATAGGTTATGACTCAAAAAATATGTCAAAGTTTGGTAGGAGATGACTGAAAATAATGTAATTTTTAATTGATGTGGAGATGTAAAAAAAGTTACGGTGCAAATGGTAGAAAATGAATAAAAATGGAAGTTATGTGTGAAAAAGATATCAAAGGAGGAACTCGTGAAATTTCATCAAGTCAGTGAAAAGTGAAAACCGCAATCACCACCGCCCACTGTCGCACCACGCTTTTCAAAGCTCTGTTTTCCCGCAAAGCCAACACACATCAACCCACGTGCGAAACGACCACGTTTCACTCCTACTAGACGGTACACGTCACCATAAGTGGGACCACAATGATGGCTCGCGACCCACTAGGACCCACTGGAAATGCAAAAAACCGCGGCTTGTAAGCAGTCGTGGCAATCTCGTAATTACAGGAGGGAACAGAGGGCAAATCGGTAACATGGTCAGGACTTTCAGTTCCTAACAGACAGCTGCTTCATAGTTAAGGGGAAAACAGAAAACCTCCAGTCGTCTTCTTCTTCTTCTTCTTCTTCTTCCTCACGACTCAGACGCGACTTGGTTTGAAACCAGCAACGGCTTCCTTCTATCGGAAATGGACGAGTCCGAGGTAACAGTTTCGACCACTACCCTTTTCTTGATTTTGAATTTCTGAAAAAGGGTCTTGATCCTTCCTTTCTCAAGTTGATTGTGTGTGGGTTTTGTTTGATTTTTGTTTCTGGGGTTTTCGTTTTGCGGCAGAAACTGACGGCTTTGAAGAAGGCCTACGCCGATATAATCCTCAACACGGCGAAGGAGGCGGCGGCGCGCGTAATTGTCTCGGAGAAGAAAGCTGTTCGGCTTCAAGGGGAGCTCCTTTACACCAAAGAAGAGGCACTTCGGATGCTTCTTAGGCTCAAACAAACTTATGATTCTAAGGTATATAAAATTTGCCTCAAATGGGGTTGCTTTTTTATCTTTGTTTGGGTTTTGGTGTTGATGAAGTAATGTGGATATTTAGGTGGGTTTTGTTATTATCTCTGCTTTTGATGTGGGTTTGGTGTGACCTGTTGTTTGGTAGTGATCTTCTTGACATTTTCTTTATTTCATTGGTTTCTCCCTTAAATTTGAAGCCATTCACATTGTCTGTCTCTACCCTTAAATCATAGGGTTTGATAAAATGCAGGCCTTTCTTTATGCTATTTCTGAACATATGATGAACAGGAACAACATATATTATTGGGGATTCCTGTTTTTTTAATTAAAGATGGGATCTTTTGTTGAAATTGATTGCTGGTGAGTTCATGCTTTGTAAAAGTGGTGTATTAGTCTGCCAGTTTCTGCATCTTCAGTAACATTGGCTTCATTTTCTTGTTAAGGAATGTAATTGAAAGGCTCAATTTAGCAACTACTGTCACTTTTTTGTGTCTTTTGGCATTTTCATTCCTAGCTGTTGTTCAGTTCAGTTATTATCAAGAGTTTTTGCTGCATTTACAAGAATACTAGTAATAACCATTCAAGCAAATTGGTTTTAGATGTCCAGAGTGGCAATTGATGCCTCCCCAAGTTGATGAAGTATAAGCAACATGTATTCTGTCTCCTCTCGATTTTGTTGTTGTTAATTCTGTGATGAAGTCAATAAAAGGTTGACGGTATGTGCCATATGTACAGGTTGGTGAAGCAGAGATGAAGTCCTTGAGTCAACAGGGAAAGATTGATGAGCTTGAAGCACAGCTCCAGGAAGCCGAGGATATAGTGAGTGACCTTAGGGGGGAGTTAAGTGAAGTGCAGGATCAACTGGAGAAGGCGAAAAAGAAACAGGCAGGGCATATGCAAGATTTAGAGGTTAATACTACTACTCAAGGAAAGATGTCACAGCATGGACAGTGTTTTACAGGGCGGATAACATCTCAACTTTATTTGCAGGCAGATGTGGTCGCAACTAATTACAAGAAGTCCAATTCGTATGAGACATATGAAGGCAGCAAGTGTTACATTACATCTGATTCTCTTAAGGATCATAACTATGTTCATAATCCTGATTTTGCCTCATTAGTAATGAGAAGTAAAGAGCCTGAGTTATACAGAAATGGATGCACTCAGAGAATTCGTGCATTTGAAAGAAACCTGTTTGATGAAAAATTGTCTCTTTCTGGACTAGTTGATGATGCAAAGCATGCAACATTCATCGGAGAAAATGGTGAAGGCAAAGGGATGTCTATAACACCTACACAAAAGTTTGACGATATGCATGAGGTAGAGAAGAACCTAGTAGAAGTGAAAGTGAGGCTGGCAGATGAGAGCTATAGAAGAGAAAAAGAGCAGCTAGATATAGAAGAAGTACCTGCGTTTATGTCCTTTTGCAGGAAGAGAAAAAGAACGGCTAGAAATAGAAGTAAAGCTCCTTCATCCACGTATCTTCCTCGTCAGTTCATGGAAGCGTGCCAAGTATCTGGTTTATCCTGCTGCACTACTTCTCCTAATTTGGTCGATAACAATGGTTTCACAGGTAATGCTGCCAAGAAATCTGAAGATAAAACTCTGGAAGTCACAGCATCTGTTTCGACCTCAAAGTCACCTTCAGATACAACTGAAATGAGTTCACAGTCGGCTTGTGATATGGTTACCGAAAGTGATGTCCGGTTGATTAGACCTTGGAGTGTTCAGAAGGAAACCAACAATGATAAGACGTTAACTGAAAAATCTGAATTGACTAGACATGAATGTTTATCTGCAGAAAATTTGGAGGTTCTGCCTTGCAAAACAGATGTTCAGAAAGATGAGTCAGATTTAAAAGCATCTCATCCAGTTGACCTGGTTGCTAGTCAACCTGTAAGCAATAAGTTTCTCAAATATACATTCCACAGAAAGCGCAAGAAGGAGACTTTGAGCAAGCCTGAAAGGAATTCCCAGAATGGCACTTTGGAGGGAAAAATTGGTTCTCTGCAGCCACAGCAGTCGAGCTTGATGCCTGCATCATCTCGGGATAGTAGACGACTAGCACTGGTTGCTCATCAGGTTGGCAATACATTACTCTGTACTTGTTCTCATGCTTATTTCTTTGTATGTATGTTTGTGTCACCTCTGGTATTCCGCATTCATATGACAAGTAGAACTAGGATTAGGAAACGTTATGTAAGATTCAATTTTAGTGGCTGATAGTGACCCTCCAAGTGTGGTCCTAGTTGGGTCCTCCCAGAAAAGATTAAGTATGCCATGTTTACCCCGTAAATATTGTCAATTTGAGCTGAACTTAAGCTGGTCCAATGCTGGGTATGCCATATCGATCTCCTGGGACTAGGATGCCAATTAGTCTAGTTGTACAAAATAGTCAGCCACTCTGCACCCCCTAAAAATGATCTTGTAGGTGCAACTGATCTCAAGGATTAAATCATCTGTTAAAATTAAATACTCACCACAAGATTAATATTTTTCCAGAAATGATCAATTATTATAAGGAATCTCCTTCCATACTTTTTTATGCTGGAGCTTGGATACTTGAAGATCATCTTTCAGTGCATTTCACTTTTATGTCTTGATTGTTGGTTCCTGAACTTTCAGATCTCCCAGAGTGATTTTATCTTTCATCACTTTCGAGATTTGATGGCATGTTCCTCTCTTAGTCATCAACCTCACCTGTTGGACTGCCTCAATTACTTTGACTATGTTTCTGTGTCTCCCTGTTTCATTGAATCGGATAGTTTAGGCGGCCATAAATCTTGCTTAGAAATGGACATGAATTGCCATTATTTTGTAGCTTTGAATTGAAGACTATTTTGCCTTTAATGATCTTTGAATAATCTCCTCTTGCTGAAGAAGGTGATGATCAAGCCTTGTAACTGTTTCAGAGACTGTTGAGCCAGTTAGGATAAATATAAAATCAAACCAAATGGATGAAAGCAAATCAAGCCTTGTTTCTAGCTACTCTACTGAATGATTCCTAGTTACTATCTATCTAAGCAACTTCATCAATGACTTTCGTTGATTTTTGTTGTTAGAGCATTATACTTCAGCACAATGTTTATTTGTGATTGGCAACTTCGATCTGTGGTGCATATGATAAATTCAGAAGCATAAATTTCAAATTTATATGGTGCAATTTTGATATCTGGGTGGACTTACTAGTTGACCCTTCTGCTTTTTTTACTTATGCCTTCTGCATTTTGTGTTGCACAGCTTATCTCTCTCTCGGAGAAGAAGCGGTAGCAGTAGAGATCTGCGATGAGTCATGAGTGAACCTTTTGTAATGGGAAGGACATTGGACTCCGCTGAAGAGAGGATTGAAAACAGTGCCTCTGCTTTCTGAATCCAAAAGTGAATTTGGGTCGGGGAAAATTCAAAGATATAGTGACATTATTGTGACATTGTTGAGGAAGAACTAGATCCTTGAGTTTAGTTACATATGGGCATTATATAGTATAGAAATTAAAGTCACCAATATTGTGACATTTCACTTCTTACTGTCTTTGTAATATTTGTCATGATTAGTATTAGTAAATGATTAATTGCAATTTTCATTGGCAATTGTTCCTGGATATTGGGTGGCAACTCAAATTTGAGTTTTGATTGATGATCCATATTCACAATAAAATTAATGTCACAATGTCTAATAAAAGAAAATTAATCGATAAAATCATGTATTAATGGCTTCAATAGTATTTTTTTTTGAAATAGTAACTTCAAAACATGTATTACTGCCTCCAAATTCAAGCTAGGAGTAATTTTTTCACCGAATAGAATGGTTACAAACCTAGGAGTAACACAGAATTTTAGTGGTTTGGTTTCTACCCTACCCTTTTACTGTTTTACCCAAGTAACAAAAAATCAATCTTTTTTACCAGAAATGGGGGCGTCTTGCTATTTCAGTCTGTAGGCTTAAAACAGAGACTAGTTTTTACTGATAAACGCGGAAGAGAATTGAAGCTTGTTTCAGACTTGAACTTACAGAGAGAAAGAGAGGATGGGGATAGTGGGCAAGGCTGGGGATTGGGCATTCAAGGCATTCACCGCCGGGCTGGGAGTCACCACCATCTACCTCGCCGGCACTTTCTCTGTCAATGTCTACAGAGGCCTCGCTTGGCACAAAGCTCAACCGGTAAACCCTTCTCTCTCTCTCTCCCCACCTAGGGTTACCTTTATACTTGTATCTTCTGTGATCTAATTGCGAACCATGTTCCACTTCCAATTTCGCTGCGAACAAAATTTCGATCGTCTTGAAATCAATTTTAACCTAATTTCTAATCCATAAAAAATGAAAATTTTGACCTGGTTTATGCATTTCTTGCTTCTGCACAACTAGATGTGGATGTAAGTAGTGTTCTATATTCATGTGGGTTGGCCAGAGGGAAGAGTCACATTTAGTTATCAGGATTAGCATAATATTTACACTGCAGCTCTGGGTATGTTTCAATTTTGATGGAAGCTCTAGGATGATAGGATTATTGGTAATTGTAACTTGAGAAGATGAAAGGACCTCAGGAACTGATCTCGAAAGAGCACTTGGGAAAATTGAGAATCAGAGATGTGTCTATATGATATAGGTTATGCATCCCCTACTGTGTTTGAAAAGCCTTGCAGAGGCCAGAGAATGTGAAATCTGTGCAAATGTAAGAAATATGTGCCATGAGTGAAATTTTTGGGATAAAGGTTATCACTTTTGTAGTTTGGAAGATTAAGAACCAGAGATATATGTCTGTGATAACGTTTATCACTTTTGTATGCCTTAAATTAGATTTCCCCATAGCAAAAATTTGTTCCGCGTCATTAATATGTTTGCTTGCTGTAATTGTGGCCTCACGAGCAAATTGATGACTGCATATGAGAATTCTTAATTAGACAAGCCAAGAAATCCAGAATCTAGCACAATTTTCTATAAGTGAATCATTTTTATTCAACCATGCAGGGAAGCCTCGGTTTCAAAGAATAGGATGTTGGTGGTCGTGTTCAAGTGCTTAATATGCTATTTCCATCTGTCTATTCTTATGAATTGTTGAAGCACTTTTGCTGACGCTACACTTAGATAGATGTTTTGGTCTTCTAGCAGATAATGGTGTCAACTTGTAATGTTTGTATGGTCTTCTTGTTAACCTGCTTTCCAGTATCTTCCTCCCTGAGGTTATTTGTCCTTTCTGTGCAGAAAATCGAGTACGAGGATGAGCAAGCCTCATAATTTTGAGCTTTCACGGCTGGCTGGGATCCTACTCTCTCTCTCTCTCTCTCTCTCTGAAAGTTGGATCATTGATTTTGTGTTATACATTTTATTTATCTTACGAGTTAGATGTTGGACCAATTGGCATTACTTTCCAGTTATGGGGAGCTTTGTGATTTGGTGGCATGATGATATATTTATCTAGCCCCATGTAGGGTTACCTTGGATGTACATGTTTCTGATTTGTTTGTGTTTTAATCCAATATTGGACTAATAAAAAGGAAAATCTGCTGAGACATTGCCACTGCATATGAGTATCTTTCGAAAGATGGATTCATTGCATCGATTTGGTTCCGCAACGAGAAAAACATTTCGGACAGAACCCTTAAGAATGCGTGGATTGTGGAATTTTGCAAATGTGATTGTTTCTTTTGATTTGGAGTTTCTTTGTATAATGAGTTGTTTTTCTTTTAAAGTAAATGGCTTGGTTTTTGCCACACCTGTTAAGGCATAACATTATGACTTGTTAGTATTTGTAGTTCCACCTTTTCTAAATGCTCGTTGCCACTAGAGAAATACAGATGAAACACCTTGTCGGCAAAGCAGACAATTGAGACCGCAACTTTCATTACAATAATTGATCCGTCTTTGTAATTGCTTCATGCCAAAGCTTCAACTGTTTGAAAACTATAGAATTCATCACCACCTATCACCATCATCAGATCTTAATCGCTCTTTAAGAGCAAACAAAGAATAAAGATACAAAATGAGCCCCTAACTAGAAGGAATGAAAACCCTACTAAATCCTCTATACACGTTACACCCTCTATGTAAAGATCGTGGCATTTGTATTTTGGTGATAAATCCGATCTTACTACTGAGAACAAATTGAACAATGAAAGCTGCACTTGATAAAGTTGCACTATCCATGCAATTTTCTCCAAGTCGTATGAAATAGAACTTCTGTAGTAATACTGTAAAGGACTTTGCACTTTTTGCTGGAGGCTAGTCTTCTGACAAATCAAGCACATACCACAGACATAGCCTTGAGCATTATGCCGCAAATCTGGGAAACAAAAGAATTGCATCCAAGTTAATGCGTGGCACCATAAGAGAAGAGCTATGCAAGGTATCCGAATAGTATGACTTCTAAAAATGAGGGGAAAGCCGAAAATGACAGAAGGAATCTGTCAACAATACCTGCTGATTCAACTGGCTAGCGACGTGCCACCTCTGATATGCCTCTGGAGTCGTTCTGAATCTCTGCCAAAGGGTTTACAATGAACCCACTCCTGTCCTGGAGCCGAAACCTAAGGTTCTCTGACATCGATGATTCAGCATTGCCATTGTTACCAGCTCTGTAACGCATGGCTGCCGCAGATGCCCTGGAATTAGAAAACCTTGAGGTTGAGTACCTGCCTTCTGTTTTCTTCCAGAACTTGGAGCTCCAAAAGTCAGCACCAGGTAGCATGCAGCAAGTTTTGCTGCGTGACTCGAGATTAGTCATCCTTCCACTTGACAAAGCCAAATCATAGGAGATCTCATCCAGCGCTAGCTCTAGCCCATGCACACGTGTCTCCAAAGAATGCATTCCATTTTGTGAGCTACCAATGAATTTCTGATGTAAGAAATGAAATGGAGACAATGATAAGAAGCCCTTCATTGAAGATGCACAAGGATGAGTCCCTTGCCAAATAGATCTGCCAGGGTTTTTATGCAGCTAGGCCAATAAATATGAACAATTGACTCTTGTATGAAAAAAAGTTGCACTCTATATGCTACAAACTGATGTTATAAACCACAGGTATCACAAAATGATATCAAATTACATGCCTAACATGACTTCCTTCTGAACAGAAAGCTACATATAACTAATCAAATTACTTTGAGAGGCTCAATTTTCAAGTAGTGAAAACAAACCTGCAGAAGATCAAATAAATTGGACTGCTGCTTTTCAATCTGGATAAGTTGACTGCGGATCAGAGACAAATCCTCACATTCTCTGTGGTTCTTATGGATATTGTCTGTAACATTACTGACTATAACTGTAGATTCTGAGCTCTCCTCATGATATGGAGCCACACGAGATCCTGCCCTTGACCCACCGAACTTGTGCACTTTGTTATCAGAACTCTTTTGGAACAAGGCTCGTCTTGTTTCTGGCTTTGAAAATCTAGTCTTTTCATTGATCCTTTCTGGGACATTTTCATAACCATCATGAAATGCCACAGAAGCATTATTAGCAGCAATCTCAACTTCATTATCTAAAGGCTTCTTATGGTCTGGCCTTCGAAACATTGATGAATCTGTCTTCTTGTCATTACTCTTCAGAAGGCTTCGCTTCCTAGCTGCGGTAGCATAAGAACTATCAGGTGGAGTCGATCTGCTAGCCGGGATGTGTTTCTTCTTCAATTGAGAAGCTTCAACACCAGAAGCACCACAAATTCTGGGCCCAGTTGGATACCTTCCATCAATTGCATTCTCTGGACCTGTCAAAAAACCCGAATCCAATATAAAAGAAAGAAACAACAAAAAACTCTCACAATCCACACAAGGACTATCAAATTTGGCACAGAAAGCCAACATGAATTATATGCCAAGATCTGATAAAAAATTGAATTATAAACCAAGGTGAGCATAACATAGAATCTAATTAGTATTACACAACTGAGTATTGCAAGTGTTTAAACTGATCGAATCACCATGAGATCGAAGATCCATTAATCATTCATCTGTAATCAAATCACATCTGCAATACCTCTGGATGAAGCATTCGAGTCAGCTGGCGGTGGTGAAACCTCGTCGGAGAGATCAGGAATCTGCTTCCAAGCCTCCATCATCTGATTCATAACCTCCCTAACGCCCTTCACCTATGCACCACTCCAAAACCACTACATTCACAAACTAAACAAAGAAAACTTGAAGAACAAATGCAAAAACGAAGAACAAAGTTACCTTATCAAATTTCCGATTCTCGAAAGTTCTCAAAGAGGCAGCTTTGAATTCGGACAAGGCGTCTCTCTCTGCAACCGCCAGCTTAGCTAGCCCTTCGGCTGCCGCCTTCCTCGCAGCCCAGTCATCGCTGCTGAGGAAGTTCACCAAGCAAGGAACCAAATTCCTCAAAGCTCCCTGACCCGACGCCCCGCCCGACCCGATCACACTCCCGATCAATGTCAAGACCGCCGGCTTGGCCTTGAAGCTGTCGGATTTCAGCAGCCTCTCGAACTTGGGCAACAGCTTCGCCAGCTTGGCCGGCTCCGGGTCCGCAGCGGCGTCGATGGCCGAGGCCAGGCACAGCGCCGCCCCGATCTGAGAGTGCAGGTCCTGCTCCGTGAAGAGCGCGTCGGTTAGAGGCTTCGAGAAGGAACTGAACGGCGGCTTGGTGACGTGGCAGGAGAGGGAGGCGACGGCGTTTTGGCAAGCGGATCGGACGGCGGAGTCCGGGTCGCGGAGCCGCTTGGTTATGTTGTTGAGCATTTTGGAGAGGTAGGGAGCGAGCGCGTCGCCGTGGATTTCGGAGAGGACGGCGATGAGGTGCACGCATTGCTTCCGAACCGGAGACTTGTCGGAGGCATCGGTGGCGTGGATGCAGGAGAGGAAAGTGGGCACGGTGGTCTGGTCGAGGGTCCGCGCAATGGACTCGAGCTCCGTCGCGGCGAGAGAGTGAGTGTCGCGATCGGAGAGCTTCGTCAGGCAAGTGAACACCTGGTGCTTGAGATTCTGCGCGGGAGGCATTGCTAGCGATTTAAGGTCCGGGTGGAGGAGCTTCAGGAATCTCCAGCAGCATTGCTGGAGTTGGCGTGGCGGTGGCGGTGGTTACAGAGCTCCTCAAGTAGCGTCTCTGCCTTTTAAACTAAAAGAGAGTGGTCACATGCAGCGGTAAAAACGGTGTCGTCTTTGCTTAGAATTGCAGTCGTTATTCGTTAATTGTGGGTTAAGAGTGACAATGACTTTGCCGGGTAAGGGGTTTCCTTTTTTTCACTTCACTCAAGGGTAGTTTAGTCATGCTTGTCCTGTTATCTTGGCTAATTACAGTTAAAAGAGTTGGAGATGGATTCCGCTGCGGAGGAGTTGGGGTGAGCTCAACACTGATTGGTCCAAATTAAAGACGGTGGGGAAGGTAATCCTCAGGAAGACCACGGTGAAGGAGATAAGTAAGCACGTGAAGAATTAATGCGCGCGGGTATGATCAAGGTGTCACGTGACGGTTGCAGGGGTTAATTATGATATAGTCACTGTGCCTATAATTAAGCTCCTCTGATTTTTACCAAAATGATAACTTGTATGTGAGTGCATTTCTAGTTTGGGTAAAGTCGTATGTAGTGGTTTGACACTAAAATTGTCTCATGAAAGATCTTAGGTTCGGCTTTTGTTGAATACCTGAGTGGGATGAGGTGGCGTGTGTGTGCGTAAAAAAATTACAAAATAATAATTTAAAAAAAAAAATTTTGGATAAAGCTGTAGAGGATGAATCTATCGGATGTATTGATATCTGTTGTAAACATTTTAATTATTTAATATACAATTTTTTGCTGAAAAAAATATAAAAACGTATGCGTGTGCATATATGATCTCATAGTGCATTGTGGTTTACTGAATTTAAGGTCCCAATTTTCATATTATTTTCAAAATTTCTATTTTTTCCTTAGCAGAAGATGATCGACGACCGATTATCTGTTACCTACCAAAACAAATAAGAGGTTGAACTAATTGATTGAAGATGCATGATAGCTTAATAGCATAAGAAAGATCCATGTGCAGTAGACAAGAAGAGGCTATTTTCCTATTTCTAAAGTTTCAATAATTCCTATTTTAAGGATTATGATATGAATTTTTCACCTTTCTTTTAATTCATGTTTGAGTGGATGGCAAAACAATTAGTGGACCAGCAAATCAAATCACAAATGCATGCAATTTGTTAATTAACTGTGGGCCAAAAGAGTGCTGCTCTGGGAACCCTACTCCCAACCTCCTTCACCTACCTGTTTGCACTTAAATGTAACCCTTAAAACAAAAAAATCTAAAAATGGCTTTGTTTGAAGAGAATAGAAGCAAAAGAAATTTGCACCAAAAAAAAAAATAGAAGCAAAAGAAATTAGTTACTTCAACTGGTTGAAAGGAAATGATTTCCAGCAAGAAAAAGGCAAAATTGATACACAAAAAGAGAATGAATGAATGGCACCAACACAGGTTGGTTGATTTGGCATGGGCGGATTTGTGGTTGAGCCTCAACTCAAGTTCGATCCCTACTGCCAGCAATTTTGTAAAAGCTCCCTCTTTGGGGGTGTTGGTGGGCGATCTAGAAAATGTCCTGCATAATTCCATTCCAGTGGGCTGGACTGGGACACTGTCCAGTTTCGTAAAGCCTATCGGGTTTGGTCGTAGGTTTGCCCTAACCCTGATAGTGTAGGGAAGCCTCCCTCTTACCTAAACTTTTTTTAACCAAAAAAAAAAAGAATGAATGAATGGCATATTTGGTAGGTTGGCCAAGTAAGGTGGATTGGGTACACCCAATTAAGGAAAGCTATATTGGGCAAAATTCATTGATTACAAGTCTTGGTTGCAACAAGATCACTAATTAAACACTTAAATAAACAATTTAGGGCCGACTTCTTATTCATATCTTCACTTCTTTAATATTATATTCAATTTTAGCTAGTCATACTACTTCTCTTACGAGTTAGATTAGATAATAAGTGAAACAAAACTCACTACGTACTATTGATATATATTCACGTCATTAACTTAATGTTTAATTAATCAAAATTATGCGAATCGTGAGTTTCATACAAAATGTACGTGACGAGTAACTCTATCAACAACAGTCTAAACTCTCATTGTGAATGAAGACCCCAATTCTAATGCCCAAGTAGATGTAAGCTTTGTCTCGTCTCTTTTTAGACAAACGGATTAAGCTAGCTTGGCCTCATGCAGTTCTATGTGCATGAAGTAGCGAGAGTGCAGGCCATGTGCAATTTCCTTGTATTGTAGTGCGACACATAACATGAAATTGGTCAAATTGGAAACATGGTTTAGTATTGAAATAGTAAATCGACTATATAATATGTAGGCCTATACAACCATATACACAGAATTAGGCACATCCTGCCAAGGGGAAAAAAAACATTCTTTTAGAATTCATTCTGCCATTACCATACTTGTTTGCCACGTGATAAAGCATTTTTAATAAACATAGAGAAAAGTAAAAAAATATATTGGACTTGCCGACTGACCTTTTTTTTTTTTGGCAAGAAAAATAAAATAATGTAACTTTGGGAAATTTTGTTCAAGCTAGCTTAGCATAGGGTGACTTGGAACTAAAGAAAAGGTTTTAGGTCCATCATGTTCTAGGGGGCCATCGTGCCATGTGATGTGGACTCAAAATTTGATTTAAGTGGTCATTAAAACTAGTTGTGTATCATCATCATCATCATTTTGCCTTGTTTATCATCACCCTTCTTCATAATTCCACATGCCTTGTTTATCATCATGCATGTGTTGGTTTTTGGCTTTCAAGGATGTTAAAAGTCAAGGCAAAAGCAAGAGGTCTTTACTCTTCTATGTTAATTAGGAGTAGACATGAGTTTTGGCCGATTAAAGGTGGAGATTGCTATGTACGTGACATGTTTGATTCGAAAATTATGTGATGGCAGAAGTTGTTAGAGGTTATCTCACCTATTTTAGATAATAACAAGTGGGTTACTTGGATATTGAAATTCGAAGAGAAAAATTGTACATGATTAGTGGATTAAACATGTTATTTGGCAAATGTTCGACCCAAAAGTTTCTTGAACTATAGACCTCCTAAATTTTGTTTGCTAAGCAATAAGCACTTCAAAAGAGTAATTATAACTTATTGAATGTAATCCATTTCATAGAAAAACTTCACATTTCTCAACTCCAACTCTAGATATATTGTCTTTATTCACACAAATAGATTTTCCTTTGTTGCACTTGGATTTGGGCATAAACGACCATACAGAGGACCACAGGATTGTTGGACATGACACTCCAACTTCAACTTTGCAACGTTAGGGCCTTCAACATCAACATGCTACAACTCTACTACAAGTCTAGAACCCCACGTGGTAATTTGGTGAGATTGAGATCTATATACGAACTAAAACCGAAAGGGACACTTGAGAATCTAATTCTCAAGATGAATCCAATTTTGTCCAATTCAAGCTCAAAGCTAGTTACAAAACTTGGCCCATGAATTATATCTGGGGCCCAATTCGAATTCTTAAGAAAAGCCCAACCCAGCTTTGTTCTTTCGTGTCAAACAAGAAATTTGCAATAAGGTTGAAAGGTAGCTAGGGTTTACTAGAGTGCGCACCTCTTAGGCCGTGAGATCTCAAGGCCATTGATTTCTTGTGAAGATCGAGTAAAGTTGAAGAAGCAACAAGGTAATGTTTCACTTTATGCCTGGCTACAAGTTCCAACTCGTGCCTTAAATTGGTTCTTATTCATCTTGTGTCATCCTATAAATTGTATATTTGTCCTCTTAATTTGTATATGGAGTAAAATTCATTGTACAATTAATTCACAGTTCACATACTTGTAAGATCGAAGGAAGCTATCAAACAATATAAACATATATTCAAAGTCCCCATTCGATCTCTTCATTTGGTCACAATTTTTTTGTTCAATGATTAATTGTTTTATTTGATTATAAGTTTCAGATTGGAACAGTTTATTTGGTTGAAAGGACAAGATGGCTGCCGCGGAATCGCTGGTTAACCTTTTGCAGAAACAACCCAGTTGCGAAGATATGAAGAATTTAATGGAGAAAATCAAGGTACAAATTAAAATTGCAAGTGTAATTTTGACATGAATTGGTAGGTAGCTAGAACTATGCTTTTAATTTCCTGTTCTTAATTTCTACGAGATTATATGCAGAAAGGAATTGGTGAGGAGAAATACCAGGCCTTTTTGGATCTTGTTGGAGAGTATCAAGACAAGAAGACCAGCATTCACAAGTTACTAGAAGAGGTTCTTCATTCATTTTAAACCTTAATCCTGTTTTTTTTTTTTTATAACAATTATGAATTTTTAAGTGATCGATATTAGCTCCTCAGCGACAGTTTGCACGCGCTAGGCGATGATCGATAATGCATGTTGAAGTGCTTAATCATGTTTTTCACATGTGAATAAATAGCTATATTTTAACTAGGTGCTCAAATACTTTGCAATTTATACTGTTGCAGATGTCTGTTCTTGAACCTGATCTAGTAGAGGAGTTGAATCACTTGCTACCAGAGATTGAGAGGAAAGCTTCAAGAATGGAGCCCAAGCAGCCCAAAACTAGGGGGCTCTCCTATGTATTTGTGGGTGGATTATTAGGGTTATTCCTGGGCGTCTGTGCGCCTCTTCTGTTCTAATTTCTAAAGGGTCATTATTAATTACTACTATAAATAAATTAATTGTTTATTCAGTGTTTAGATGACTTCTTAGTTCTTACATAGTTATATATACACATATCATCGTCAGCCAGCATCATTGTACGTACCCTAGTAAAACTGTTGAAAAATTTGACTAAATCTATTAACTTCTTTTGTTTTTTTGTTTTTTTTTTCTTGGGTATCTTTTGTAATTAATCTTATTAATTAGTTCAATTACCTTTTCCCTTTTGTTCTAGCTTATAGATGAACTTTTGTTGGTACTAGATATATAGAAGCTTTCTCGTACCTAGCTATAAGGAAGAGAAAAAGAAATACTTTGTTTTTTGGGTCTGGAAAACAAAGCTTTCTCAAAGACATATGATTAACATAAGGTTTACTCGAAGTTACCTTTCCTTGTTAATTATATTGGACAATGATTAACTTCATAGTACAGTACGTTATCCTAATCGCACAATTAATGATTAATTACTTGGACATCAAGGTTCAATGTTTCCTAGTTAATTAATTAGTTCGTACTATCCTAATTAGACAACATATATACTTGGTCTATATATACAAGGTCTCCGGTAGGTCTCCCCAGACGTTAATTAATTAATTAATGGAATCATGTTGCTTCACTTGTCACTTGTTAAGAGGGGTGTGGAATGCTAGTACTGTTATTGTTGACATTGATTTTTTTTTGTTGGCCAAATATTTATTGATATTGATTTTTTTTTTGGCCAAATATTATTGATATTGATTTTTTTTGTGGCAAAATATTGTTGATATTGATTGGTTATTAATGTGTAATCTGTAACATGCATGCAATATATATGTAATGAAAACTTCAACTTTGTTTTTGGTCAATCATAAACTTTAACTTAATTAAGTAACTTTCAAAGTACCGTACATCTCGATTATTAGCTCAATTGTTTTCTTAGTTATAATCATGTGCAAAAGCTTGTATTGTATTGTTATTCCTTAACCAAACAAAACGTATTTTTGGTACTATAAAGTAAAATATTTCCTCTACCTAAAAGAATCAAAGCTAGTTTTCTTTTAAAAGCCAGCTTTTTTTGGGATGGTTATATAGTATATACCGCACTTTATATATAAAAAAAAATAAAAATTAGGGTTCATTAATTACACAGTATTCTATACAGAGAAGTAATACTTGTAATTCCTAGGGTTTAAGGAACACCCAGAGCCAGCCCAGCTTAGTATCCTAATCAGACACTGAATAGTTACTTGGACATAGGGAGCGGCTAGTTTGCACCAAGCTTTTAGTGTACCAGAGACGGCGTTAGTACTGTGGCTAGATAAAATTCCGTTTTTGCCCTCAAATTTGCATCTGACTGGGCGAAGAGAACAAAGAGAGATGAGTTCTGAAATTTGCATCTGATCTGGGTTTCTGGCCTTGTGCTCATAGCAGATCCGCAGAGACTGATCTGGGTCAAAGAGTACTCATAGGAAATTAATTAAATTCATGATTTTGTTTTCTGGGTCAAAGACTGATCTGAATCTCTCTGACTGTGTCAATCAAATCGTTCCCTTTTGGTGCTTCCGAATCCAATTGAGGTATTTTTCTTTCCGATTCATCCTTCGATTAATTTAATTTAATTTGTTGGTGGGTGTTGATCTTGGATCGGGGTTTGTTATTGCGCGAATTCGATTCGAATTTTTGGGTGGGTTTCGTTTGGGTCCGAAGATCTGATTTTGATGCGGGTGTTTTTCTGGGTTTTCAGGTTTGAGATTACGTGTTACCATGGCGTCGAAACGCATCTTGAAGGAGCTCAAGGATTTGCAGAAGGAACCGCCTGCCTCTTGCAGTGCTGGTATTGGCTCCTTTTGCCTATCACCAAATATATGCAAAAGAAAGAATTGGAAGAACAGACGAGAGAAAAAAAAAACTTGGAAGAGTTTTCTGGGTTCAAGACTTCTCACGGGGTAGTGGGAGGGCAAAAAAGAGATTTTCTTCTCAGCAATTAACTGCCGTTAGTAATATTTCCAATTAAAATAATAGCCACCATGAAATGAACGGCTGGGATTTCGCCACCTATGCCGGTACACTAAAATCTTGGTGCAATCCAGAATTGCTCTCATAACTAATCCTAATAAGTTTATGATTTAATATCCTAATCAGGCAAGGCATAATACTGCCTCAAAATCCGGCCTATATAATACACAATCTCTCTGTGACGCAGGTGTCATACAACAATTAATTAGTTCGATTAATCTCTTTGGTAACAGAAGAGAGCAATTGATCGAATTAATTTGATGGTTCCCATTTATTAATCAATTCTTCAATCTATGGCGAACCAGGACGATACAGGTATCAGCGTTGAAGTTATGCGAGAGTTTAAGCGCAAGGTAGTTGGTGATTTCAAGAAGAACAAGCCCTTACTGCGTCTTGATCAATTGGTTTTGGTTGCTGCTGTTGCTACCAACGAGGATCCGATGGCAGTACAAATGGAAAGAGAGCGCAGCAAAAGTGGTGAGAATTCGAGTAGTTCCGCTATCAAATCTCTGAGAAAGCTCAATGCTATGAAACTAATCTGCAAGAGGAGGGACGAGAATGATGATTATCTTAGTGATTTGGGTCCGGAATTGAAGAAACGAAAGATGGATAACTTGGATTCCGAGAATGAGAAGTCGAAGAAATTCTTAGACTTCAAGGATGATGATCATGGTGATTTGGGTACGAAGAGAAAGATGGCTACCTTCAACTCCAAGAAAGATGACGATGCTCTTGCTACTGAATATCTAAGAAACAATGATGACGATGATGATGAGGACTGGCATTTCGAATCCAAGAAGAGCGAGATCAAGGGCAAGGGCTTGATGATGAATAGCGACGAAAAGAAGATGAAATATTACTCACAAAGTAGTCATCATCAAGACTTGCCCGAAGAGTTCACTAGAAAGAAGGACTACTTGGCGTTGGAGAAGAAATTGTTCAACTCCAAGGATGATGATCATAGTGATTTGGGTAAGAAGAGAAAGATGGTTTCCTTAAACTGCAAGAAAGAGAACTCATCCTCTACTATTAAATCTCGAAGAAATAATGGTGTGCAAATTAGAGAATTCCATAGCCGGAGTTATCGTGAGGATGATGAGGAGTGGGATTTCAAATCCAAACAGTGCAATAACAAGGGCAAGGGCTTGATGATGTATAGGGAGAAGAAGAAGAAGAAGAAAAATAACTCAGCACCAAGTACTACTCATCCAGACTTACCGGAAGAGTTCAAGAGAAAAATCGAAACTATGGGAGGGACTAGTGATAAAGTGAAGTTGGTGTTGGTGAAGAAATTGTACGCTTCGGACCTAGACCCGCAGCAAAACCGGTTTTCGCTGCCTGTAAACCAACTCCTGTGCAATTTCTTGAAAGCGGAGGAAGTGGAAAGGCTTGAGAAGAGAGAAGTCATGAACATCTCACTGATAGACCCCATGGTCGAAGAAGAAGCGATATGCTTGAAGCAGTGGAACTACTGGAGCAATAGCAAATCGTACGTGTTGATAACTCAATGGAGTGATGTTGCTGTGAAAAACGGTCTTAAACCGAATGATCTGATCCAAGTTTGGTCATTCCGGGACCGCGACAACAACCTTCACTTGGTTCTTGTCAAGAGGGGAGAGGATAGTAACGGTGCTGGGTCACCTGGGTGTAGTAGTAGTAATGTTGCTATTACTGTTGTTGGTGGTGAAAGCAGTAGTGGAGGAGATCATGCAAGGGAAGATGGTATAACAGTGGGGGTACTAGTTGGGGAAAGCAGAAGAAAAGTGAGCACTGAGAAATCCATGGA
Organism: Rubus parviflorus; assembly: GCA_029955375.1. NCBI lineage: Eukaryota > Viridiplantae > Streptophyta > Magnoliopsida > Rosales > Rosaceae > Rubus > Rubus parviflorus. Next base: position 12,289,821 of record JARGGL010000009.1, read on the forward strand.
GGATGTTGATTAATCTGTAATCTAATTGACTTAATCTGCAGGGAAAGTCTGGATTAGAAGTCAGGCATGCATGCACATTTCTATGACCCTAAGAGGATGAACGAGTTCGTTTAATTAAGCCAAGCTTGATTTTACTGATCAATTTGTAATCAAAGTACATCATAATGACAACTAACACTTCGATCATCAGTATTAACCTGTGTTTTGAATTTTCTTATTGTACGTGTAATATTGTATGATATGAGTTTAATGTGGTACTCGATGAATTATAAGAATATCATAATTTTCTTGTTCGAAGTTGCATTTTCAAATGAACATTTCGTTTAAAAATAAGTTTTGTTACATTTTCCAAATGGAAAAAAAAAATCACTACTAGTGTACATATTAACAGATCAATTAACTACGAAAATCTCAAGGCTTAGAAATTTTTTCAAATACAACATATTTGATATTGACAAGTATAGTTTATACATAATTTAACTCTAGTATTATATATATATTGGTTCTACATACGATACCAGATTGTACTGGTACTAAGAGGTTTGTACACCAAGATAAACAGTGCACGTCTCTCTCTAATAACTTTCTAAACAGTGAGGACGCTCCAACCTTTGTGATAGTGGATTGTTAATTAGTTTAAACTATAAAAGATGGAGACCCTTGACTTTATGATATTAGTTCTGTGACTTCTGTCCCAATCTAATCTAATAATATGAAGAAAAGCAAAAAGTTGTTCTCATGACCCAAAAAAACAAGTAGTAGCATACGAGTGTCCAACGATTATGTATGCGATGTCACTTAAAAGTTAAAACAACTCCTTAATCCAAAAAAGACAACTTTGTATTATTTAGGAAATCCTTTATTTTCTCATTTAGTTTTATATACTTATTCTATCCTTGAAATTCTTATCTAACAATTTAGTATATGGTAAAGTAGAGCAGACTTGAAGGTGTACTACTACTACACAAACGGTTTGTCATATCACAAATCTCAATTTATTAGACTTTTACAATGTAATTTTCTTATTCTAATGAAATTTTATGTTACCGACCAAGAAAAAAAAAGCTAGGAAAACTCTAGCATAAGCCATAGGCAACACAACTAAGGACTTTTGTTAAGCGACATCAAAATAGAAACTTAAAAGACCTTCTAATGCAATAATGCACGGAATAGCACAAATACAAAATAGTTTCGAGTAAAATTAGTAGGTGCAATGGTCTAATTTATTTTTATTTTAAATAAAAAAGACTCAAATTTAATACTACATACGAGAAATAGTCCCGACTCAAATGACCTAATCAAAATTACACTCTCATTTCCAATTAAATTTCTTCTAAAAAAAAATTCCAATTAAATTTTTAAAGAAACATGCACGAATAATTTTCTTGGATTGAGGAGTGATTTGCACCTGTCCATGATTTTTTCTTCAACGAATTTAGTGAATAAATTGAATGACACCGACTTATGAATTTTAAATATCCATCAAACGGCGTCGTACCCGATCCCTGTTGTAACTTGACAAAAATAGCCCTTCCTTGGAATGAATACCTATCCCCTCAGAAAGGAGCCAAAATTCGGAGGGACGTGGAGAGGAAAATCCAGTCAACAACAGGGGTATTATGGTAACTCGGTCGCTATATAAATCTATCTCGGCCCTCGGTTTTCAGGGTCTGTGAAGCACATAGGCGAAGGGAGCAGAGGAGTTTTCGAGTTTCCGTTATCCATTCTTTTTTTCTCTCTCAAAGATTTTTCTTTCTCTATCGTCTCCTTTGCAAATTACAGGGTTTTTGAGCCAATCTTGAAATTTGAGAAGCCATGGTTTCCGATTCGATCACCAACGTTTCCATTCCTTCGGCCCCAATCAACAACAACGCCAGGGATTTGGGCAAGAAGAAGAGGGTGAGATTTCGATTCCTTTATATAATTTCGCGGTTGATTTTTCATTCTATGCGATAAAGGCTTTGGTTCTTGTCGATCTTTTATCAAAGTTTTGATTTGTTTTTGGGGATTTTCAGGCCAGGTCTGCCAAATTGAAGCAGTGCAAGCTCGACGTTCGTCGCGAGCAATGGCTTTCACAAGGTATGTCCTCGATCTCTTAATTTCTAGGTTTTATATGCGTGCATGTAAATCGTGGATCTTTTTGTTAATTTTTCGGAATCGTTGGGCCTATAAGATATTGTTTTGCAATTCGATTGATTTTCATTCGATGGGAATTAGGTGCTGTGAAGAACAAGGACTGCAAGGAGGAACAGCATGGCGGTCTTCAAGGTCGCAGAGAGCGCAATAACCATCGTTCTTTGGAAATGGGGCCCAGAGATGGGGAAAATGTTGGATCGATCCACCACCAGCACCAGCATCATCATGACAGCGATTTGGACTCTAACAGTCCGTCCAGCTTCACAAGTAGTGTCTTGGGCAGCCACGATTCGGAGACTATCTTCACCGGGTCTAGCAGTAGCAGTAGCAGCAGCGGTGGCTGTTGCTCTGGTAATATCACCGAGGATGACGATGATGGGTGCCTGGATGATTGGGAGGCTGTGGCTGATGCCTTGGCCGCAGATGAGAAGCCGAAAAACCAATCTACAGAACCACCCCGGGAGCATGAACCAATTGCTCAATTGGTTCCTCCTCGTCAGATTGAGAATTCGAAACCTCAGTGTGCAAGAGCTACGCCTAAAGCTTGGAGGCCTGATGATGCTTTTCGCCCTCAGAGTCTGCCGAATTTGGCTAAGCAGCTTAGCTTGCCTAATTCCAATGGGAAACGCTACGATGGTGGTGTTCCATGGGCCTGTAGCAGTGTGGTATCTCCTCCGTCTTCATGTCCTATATGCTATGAAGATTTGGACTTGACAGACACAAGCTTTTTGCCGTGCTTGTGTGGATTCAGGCTCTGCCTTTTCTGCCACAAGAGGATCCTTGAGGGGGATGGTCGCTGTCCTGGCTGCAGGAAGCCCTATGAGAATGACCCTGTTGAGGCAGAGACAAGTGTCCATGGAGGTAGTCTTACATTCCGGTTGCCTCGTTCTTGTAGCATGATCACAAGGTCTTAAGGAAGAGCTGTTCGTGAGATATGTATGCTGGTCTCTAATTTCTTTTCATGGGATTTTCGTGTTCTAGCAGTCTTAGTATTTGGTTTCACTAGTTAGATGTGGGTATAGGGTTTTGAGCGCCCGGGAATTGACCTGCTTCTATTATGAGTTGGTTCTTATGTGCTGATGTAGAGGACTCGGTGTTCGTATGTGAATAGATAAGGTGGTATAGAAATTCAATACATGAAACAGACATACAGTATGTGATGGTTTTCCTTTTCAATTTGCCTATTTTTCTTGCTTTTATGTTTAATGGACTTGCTATTGTTTCTCCTCTATATATTATGTTTATTTGATGTGCTTTATTGTTTTGTCTTCATTGACTTTGGTAATTGATGATGCAGAAGGCATCGTTGTCAATGAGTGGTTCGTAATGGTCTAAACTGCATTGCTGTCTCTTCGTAGTTGTACGTCTTTAGATTTGGTTGCAAATCAAAGGTCCACTTCATTCATCTTAGTTGTTAAATCACAATTATCTAGCAGTTGTTGTTCTCGCTGCCTAGAAGTTTAGCCATCAATATTCTCATTTAATCGCTGAGATTATTGTAATGGACCTCCCCATTTGTACTGCAAATAGAGACAATCTTGTCCTCTTATGTTATGGTGCATGGGATTTTCATTTGGAGCTTCAGCAGGGTAAGATTTCTGCATATTGGCTCTTGCCTTTTTAAAGTTGACATAGATAGCATTTTTGTTGTAGTTGCTTGAAACTTAGCTTTTCATTTTCTGGTTTAGTTTCATGTATAGCTATATATTGCTAATAAATAGTAGATGAAGGTGGAAGGTTGCACCCTAAACCTTATAAAATTCTAGCTATGCATGACTCAAAAGATTTTCAATGTTGTTTTATCTAATCAGTTCTATTGCCAGTTGGGTAGGATCTGTTGCTCATGTTGACGTGGTCCTTTGTGAGACATGCTTGATTCATGTGTAGCTTTGCTAACTGAGTCACCTTTTAAGGTATGAAGGTCTTTTATGCTTCTGTAACTTTGCATTTATAGTACTTGTTATCCATTGCCCCTTACCTACTTGCCCCGAAAGAAGTTAAAGATGAAAAACTGAAAAGAAAAGTGAAAGATTTGAAGTGTGAAAAGAAACAAGGGTAAGATTTGAGCCTATATGCTTTGAGATTAATGACGAGGTCACTTGGAGGTCCTTGTGTGTTTCACGAGTCTTTCTGTTTCTACTTCTATGATAATGGTTTTTGTTTAAACAGCAAGGAAATTTAGAAAATGATAATATCAAGAGTTCACTGGCATCTCTTGATGGAGAGTTTTATAGATTACCATGCCTCCTACACATAGAGAAAGAAGGATTCAAGTCCTTGTTGATAAGGAAGCTTGTTTAGGATTCAAAGTAATAGGGGATGTGTTTGATCTACGATTATTGGTGACCCTGTAGTAGGAGTCTCTGATTCATGTTCTGATTTCAGGGGTCATCAGACCTAATTCCTGTCACTTTCAAGGTATCAGAATTCCTGCAATTTTGGAGTTTGCTGGTTTTTTTTTTTGGGTAGTGAAGGATATCCCATTTAATATGTGAGAAATGCATAATGAACTAATGTGATCTTCCTGTAAGGAATCGATCTGTCCCAAGGACAGTGGTGCTAGGAGTTCATCCCTATTGTCTGCTTAATAAGTTATCCTGTGGTTCTTGTGCATCTACAGAAAGGGGAGGCAAATTTACAAGGTCAAGTATCCTGATTCCTGACAATTCATGAACTGTTGCTATTTTCGGACCCTTATGGGTGTTATAGGAAAGTAGGATTCTGTGTACTGCACATTTCGTTGTATACTTGTAGCAAACTCATTCATGTTGTGAAACGAAGCAAATTTGTGTTGCTGGTAGAGGATCTGTGATATTACCGAGTTATTTGGTTGTGGTATGAAATTTATACTAGTGCATGTCTGCATCTTATTGCGTAGTGATATCATGTTGGAGCAAAACGTGTTTTGTTTTTTAAATAAGATATGGAAACATGAATGCGGTGTGTGAAGCATAGCATGCAGAAAATATGATAGTTTGTTATTCTTCTGAAAGCAAATTACAAGTGAAAACAACATGAAAGCAGAACACACAAACACAACCGAACACCAGTTATTGAAATTACAAATGCCCCATCCGCGGACCCAAACTAAGAAGAAATTGATAACGTGGTCATCAATTGTTGAATGGATTTTGTCTGGAGTTTCAGATGACCTAGTTTGTCCCACAACTTGACAAAGGTAGACTCCCCCAAGAACACATCCTTACCTACCTCTTTGCGGTCGATCCACTGTGCAATTTCTTCCTGTAGTTTCACAGCCCTTGCCTCCTCAACTTTACCACCGTTACTAGCTAGTTTGAGCAACTCCTCCACCTCTGCCCAAAAGCAAGATTCTCCACAGGTACCACTCTTCAAATTGTTTTTCTTTTCAAGCCATCTTTGTGTGTATCTGTAGCGCCTTGGCCTGCCCTTAACCATATAAGCTCCGGTGTCTTCGTTCTTCGCATGTCTGTAGTAGTTGGCAACATCAAGAGGCTCAACAAGGCGCCGGAACTTGGTTCCTAGTTCTATCCAATCATCTTGGCCTTCAAATTCGTCAGGAAGATCGTACCTCTTCAACATTTCAATGATCTCATCCCATATACCTGCCAGCACCAGTCTCTTCACATTGGCATCAAAGTCTTTCTTGTCCTCCTGTTTCTTGAAGGCGTCGTAATAACCCCCTCCTTTCTGCTCATTGAAGAGTCTGTACTCTTCCAGTCCTTTCATTCCTTGTTCCATTTCTTCCCATTTCTTTTCAATCTGCTCCTGGTTTTTTCGTTTTTGCTTCTCTAACTCTCCTGCTGCACGAAGGCACAATCTACCTCTTGTACTCTGGAATCCCATAGGCAACATGTTAGAACACTTTTGGAACACGAAATTGAAGTATAATTAGAAGAATGATTTCAGCTTGAAAACAAGAAAAATGAAAACAAAATTACCAGGCCAAGGTCATCCAAGGCACCACCATCCGAGGCTAGGGGGAGCTGTGCCAATTGATCGACATAAACCACATCTTGCATATCCAAGCTACCTTCAACACCTACCAATTCAGTTTCATAGCCCAAGTGCGCGTTTATGCAGCTCCTAGCAGTTGCTTCCATTTCGGCTTCATTACTTAACTGACAAGAGTAGAAAAGGAGTTGCAGCACAGCTTCCGGGTTGTCCAAGTGAACTAGTTTCCCATTCCCAGTGCAGAAGACGTAAGTCCCGAAAGGTCTGTAAGGGCTCAGCTGAATGAAGTTTGTTAGAGTTTCGAGTAACTGATTGGTACTACCCATCAGTTTGCAGGCATCATGGCTTGCGAGAGATGAGGTGTTACTCATCACTTCTGTATAAAAGTCTGCCGCAATTGATTCACGTGGAAAGTGGTGATTATTTGCAGTGAAAGAATGGAGGATATGCTCAAATTCTTGCTGAATGGATGAGAGAGGAGCAAACAAAATCCGAGGGACGATGTCATATCTCATGACAAAATGTACGAAATGTTGAGACCACTTCTCTCGCTTAAGAGCATGAGAAACAATGTAGTTACCAACAAGTGGAGATCCGAAAGTCACACATTTTGCCGTTCCGCTGTTTGCTTTCGAATACTTCTCTAAGAACCAGATTGTAGCAAGCACAGCAATTGCGCCACCAGCAGAATGTCCTGTAAATATTATTAGCTTCCTTTGTTTGAGAGCTGTTTCCACCTGAGAAAATATTGGGTTTGCTATATATGAGATTTTAATCTTAAAAATCTTTAATAGTCTCCTGCTGCAAATCATTGTAATCAACTCTTAGAAGATCGAATAAATATGTTTTTTCTTTAATCAAGTTATGAACTAATTGACTGTGTGACATATGTGTGTGTGTATATATATATATGTGTGTGCTTAATTGGATTTAGGACTATTAATTGGCAACTGTATGAAATAACATACCTCTTCTAGAAACTTGGGACTCTTCAATACAAGTTCAAACCTTTGCAGAAATGCTTGGTTTACAATTGCGACATCTTCATTACCTATGCTTCTCATAGAAGGGAAGAGTTCAACGTTGATCTTTGTTTCTCCGAAAGGTTTGTCTCCGGAAAACCAATCTATGACCGACCATGATCCGGTGAAGACGATGAAGACAGCTTCCGGTGAGTTCTTGTCAACATGAAACAGCTCATCTGGGTAGTTTTGAGCCTGCAAGGACAGGCTGCAACTTTTCTTGATTAGCTCCTCACTGATACCTATTTTCTCTCCAAGTCTTTCACTAGCCATTTTTCTGAGTTCTTGTCTTAATTGGTAATTTTCTGGTTGGTTTTTAGATGCTCAGGTTGGTCCTTGATTTATAGAAAGCTTGAGAATGGTGGGTGGGGATTAGAAAGTTAAAGAATACCCCTTGACTTTTGCTTTGTATCAATGTTGTGGGTATGGATGATGAGCCTAATAGTCATTAGCCAAGTCTTGAATAAAGCCAGACATTGCTTGACTGACTTAGCTTGTTTTTTTTTTGCTTGACGTTGGGGTCAATTACATATTCTAATTTGATTACCAAAAACAAATAGTCATCATCTTCTAGGAACTTTCCTTATGCGTGTTAACAGTGTTAGCGTATCGTAAGGTTTGCAGATTCCATAGGAGCTAACCTTTATTATAATTGAGGAAGAAAATGCTGCGTCGTTGCTAATAAGCAAGGATACTTTTGCTCCATCTTTGTTGTTTCATTTCATGGTCTTTTCCTTTTCTTTTCGATGAATGATCCTTTCTCACCATGTAAATCATAGGGTAATATTTTGAAGGGTTTTTATCACATTAGTACCTAAACTATTTCTCAATTATATATTTGGTACATAAACTTCAATTTTTGTGACAAATAGTACCCAAAGTTTTCGATTTCATCTCTTGTGGTACCTAAGGCCATTTTTGTCACAAATATATGCGCGTGAGGGCCCGTGTTCTAAAAAAAAGAGGCTAAAATGAAAAACTTTGGGTACTACTTGTGAGAAACAATGAAAACTTTGGGTACTACTTGCGACAAAAATTGAAAACTTTTGGTACTATTTGTGACAAAAATTAAAGTTCAAGTATTAAGTATATAATTAAGAAATAGTTTAGGTATTTTGAAAATTTAGAGATTTAGTATGAAAATGTAGAGCACCCGGTTCCACAATGCAAATCTTTCACCTTGAAACCCAGCACTATTTGAGAATGAGCATAATATAATTTTTTTATAATTTTTAATCAAATTTGATTAAACTCGAAATGCTCTAATGTGGTTGCTTTGTTAATTTAGAAATTTACTACGAAATTGAGGTAGAACAATCATGGAAGCAGACCTATACCTTTCCTTTGGGTCAAGACATGGACCTACGCTTTGGTCTTTCTTCTTGTCAGTTGGAGGAGACCTCATATTAATTTTTCTTATACATTCAAAGAAAAATAATCAAAATTAATATTTGTGTTATTTCTTAGAAACTTCAAAGGAATCAAAAAGTTTATTCTAAAAAAAAAAAGGAATCAAAAAGTTTAAAAAGAAAAAATGTAGACAGGCCAGGCAAGGCCTTTGTGGATGTCAAGTGTGACAAACAACCCAATGCCAATCAATAGCAGTGACCAAGATTTTTTTTTTTGGCAATCAGCAGTGATCAAGATTTGAAGTGGCCCTGTTGTTAATGGGCCAAAATCAAGTAGACTTTTTTATATTCCTATATGCAATCTGGCATTTTCTTTCCAATTTGGTTACCAAGGAAATGTAGGAAGAGGAAAACAACCAAAAAGAATAATATTAATTACTTCTAGAAAATTGTACAAAATCAACATCGGAAATCATCTTCTGAATCACTGGAAGATGTCCAAGACACATGTGAATTGAAATGTGAGTGGAAGTTCTGTAACTTGTCTGGTGTTAGGACTGAAGGTGACAATGGAGGTGATGATGATCCAACAGTGGTTGTAGTACAGCTCTTCTTCTGTACCTTTCTTGAAATTTCTGCACAAACAAGATCAACCATGTCTAGAAAACCTTTCACAATCACAAAGAGCTGAAGTGGTTGAGCTCCTTTGTCTTTCGAAGCTCCGGCTTGGTAATACTCGGTTGTTCTCTTCACAAGTTCCATAACCCTAGTTTGTTCTTCTCTCACAACCTTAAGCTCCTCCTCGCATTCCTCCAAAAACCCTTTCATTTCTCTTGTAAACCCACCTGTCTCGCTATTGCAACATTGTGTCAAAAGCTTTCGAATTTCGTCTACACGGCTACTGAGAGTGGAGCTCATACGAATGAAGCTGTCATATTCTATTGTAGCTGCTTTCTTCACATTAGATAACTCAATACTTAGGCCTCCTAACTTTGATAACCCTTCGATTAAATACTCCTTTCTTCTCTCTTCTGCGGTCAGATTATCCGAATTTGGTCTACTAGTTTGGCTTCTCTGATTGATCAGTAAGCATCTACCATCTGATTGAGCCACTTGTTCAACCACAAAGTGGAGTAGAGTAGTCTTTCCATCAGTGCTTTTGACATCAGATAGCTTCAGAAGAGCACTAAGGTTGAAACCTTGTGCATTTCCTCTAGCAGTTCCAGCATTCATTCGATTTCCAGCTTTGAGAATCGCTTCGAGAAGCTTAAGGAAGAAGCCTCGAGCTCTTAGCTCCTTGCACCCCAGTTCTAGTGTTTGTAGTGACTCCTTGAGGTGAAGGATTTCAGGGTCATAATTTGCCCGGAAAAGCATTGCATTGAATCGAGTGAAAGCCGAAGGAACAGCTTTGAGGATGTGGTAGAGGAAAGACTCAGCATCTGCAAGCTTATTGGGGTTGCCATTGAATTGGAGGATCTTGACTTCTTCTTCTTTGGTTGGAGAAATTTTGGTGAGTTTTTCGAGTGTTTCTGAACCGATTCCTTGACCATCAAGAAGAGAATTTATGATTTCTTTGCGAGAGATTGTGAGAGATTTTAGCACAATTGCTGTGTTTTGGGACTTTCTGGGGTCTAGAATGAAAACTTGCGCTGTTGGGGGCCTTGTGGCAGAGTTAGACTTGGTTGAAGCAGACAAGTTATTACTTCTTTCAGTGGATTGGTTATTGGTGGTGTTATATCCAAACAAGTTTTCCATAAGCCCATCATCAAATCTGAACAGCACATACAAAATTGTTAAGATTAGATCCTAAGTCATAATATGATAAAAAATTAGACTCCAAAAATGAAAAACCATATAGATATATAGTAGTATAGTACTGGGGACTTAATATTACCTGAATGATCCATCAGTGATCTGATCCCAGACCATTGAATGATCAACAGCAGCCATAACCTTGTCCCAATGCAACGGCTTTAGCTTCGTTTGCCCACCAACACTCTCTTTTGAGCTCTCCCTGGATGAAGCCTCAGCCCAGCTTTTGTTGCTTTCTTTGCCAAAAGGTGTTGGCGGGGGTTTTAGTGATAAAAAAGAACCACCTAGCCTTGGTGGAGTTAGTGGTGGAAGATTTCTCCTTGCTACCATAGGAAGCTGAGGTGGCGGTGGTGGTGGTGGAGGAGGAGGTGGCGGCGGCGGTGGTAGTGGTGGTGGCGGTGCAGATTTATCTCTTGATGGTGGGGATGGTAGAGGAGGTAGTGATTCTAGTGCTTGCTTTTCCAACATCTTTGGTGGAGTTATCCTAAATGGAGGTGCAGGAGATTTTAGAGGAAGCCGTTGTTGTAGTTTTGGCAATGAAACCACCACTTCTGGAGTTGGATTTTGCACTAATGGTTTTGCCAATTTTTCATGACTGATCAAATCAGATGGCTCGTGAAGAGAATGAACCGCTTTAGGCTTCGGCATTTTGGCTCTTTCTCCTTTAGTATCCACCCTCTTTTCTTCTTCTTCATCGTCTTCATAACTTGGGTTGAAAACTACGTTTGGAAAATGTGTTTGAACCTGTCCAACTTCTAGTTTCCTCAAGTAGATAACATCCACCCCATTCTCATCAACAATCAGCCCTTTCACATTTCCACTGCATTGCCTGAGCTGATCTTCGCGACTCATCCTAACTTCCTCCCTACGAAAGCTTCCATTGCTTTTGTCTTTTGGGTGGCGCCGAGCAGCTAGAAATCTGTAGAGGAAGAAGAAGATTCCGGCAATGACAAGAGTCGTTGCAGCTGAGGCTGCAATAATCTTGGCCAGCACTATTGCATTTGAGGCTGTCATTTTCCGAAATTGAGCACCCGAGAGACGAGAGAATAATCTGAAAACGAGCTTCAATCTTTGTACGTGAACAAGTAAAAGGGCAGAAGTACTTCTGAGAAAAGCAGTAAGATGACAAAGTGCTTTTTGAAAGAGTCCCAAAAGAAGCGAACACAAGTTTGTTTAAGTGTCTTCTTTGTTCTTCACATTCTGATAGTAACTTCAACTCTTGTGTTTTGTTGTTGGTTGCTGACACTATCAATGACGGTAGTTGTTGTTGCTGGGTTTGGTCAGTTGAAATTACTACTATGGCCCTGCTGCGTACAGCATTTGGCAGACGGTGGGTGTGAAGTTTATAACAGCCGTCCATTTCCAGTATTGTAAAAAACGCCATATGCATGCAATTAGAGCTGTTGTTGGAATCATATCAATTCCACGCATCAATATTTATGATACTGATTTAGACTCATACACAGTATAATTCTAACTCCAGCTGTTAAATTTAGGGTTTGTTGGCATCATTAATGAGTGATCTTCTTTGTTAGATGAATTAATAAATGTGTGAATGTAAGTTATCTAATGGCTCCAAATTTCATTGTTGAGTAGGATATGCATGATCTACAATGCTAATTTCGTCATTAACAAAGTTAAGAGTCTGATTATGAAGATAAATTCCAAGCCCAATAGGGACCCACCATTACAAAGACTTGCCTGCAAAATGCCACGTGGCTTCAGCGAATCACAGAGCTGTTGAGTGACCACAAATGGAAGAAGAAGAACAAGAACAAGAAACTGTACTATTGTGCCTGCAGAAAAAAAGAAACCATAAATATAATATGAAGGAAAAGCATAGGAGAAAGAAACCAAATGGAAATCTTATCTGGGCCCTTAGAAAATCATGTGAAGCTAAGATGTAGAGGGTCTACATCTGTTTGCTGAACTTTAAAGCAAAATAATCACATTGCTGAATTTTTGAGATCATTACAAAATTTTGGGACCAAAGTACGATTGAGAAGCAACTGCACAGAACACAGCATGTGCAATGATTCCAAATTTGAAAAAGGTAAAATGACATAAAATCGAATTATGAATGGTTGACAATTACAAGAACCCAGAAAAATATAAAGGCATAAGAACATTTAGGCAACAAAATATTCCCTTCAATATTTGGGATTTCATTGATAATCATAATGTGATTCCATATGCAACATCAGCTAAAAGTGAAACCCCAAAAAACCCTTTTATATATCCTAGATTTTCTACCGTTCCCCTACTTTCCCTAGTCCCCAGTGGAAGTTTCATGTTAGAATTTTTACATGGTGGGAAGTGGTAAACAAACATAGATGGGAACCTCAAAATTGGAAAATGGGGACAGTGCGAGTTATGAAATTCACTAATGGCAGACAATATCAATCTGTGCTGAGCAATCTTGGTCTCTTTGAGGAACATCTGGGTAGGGGAGATGATGGCGATGAAGACGGTGGTGGCTGAAGTGATGCTAGATTACAAGCAAATGATGGCGACAGTTGCGGTAAAGGTGATGGTGGCGATGATGCATTGTTGTAGTCAACTTGAAGTGGTCTTTTTTGAACCTTCTTCTTCTCTCCGATTTCTTTTCTTTCTCCTCCCATCATAAAACTTTTCAATCGGTTCACGTCCGACAGTTTTACCGGCTTCACTATAAACTCTTCGGCTCCTTCCTCCAAACATCTGTTGGCCAAATGTGAAAAGAACAAATCACTGTTAAAAACCTTCCTAGAGGCATGATTATCAAATATAAAATAGTTACTTGAGCTTTAAGTCAGGATATATATATGATATAAAATAGTTACTTCACCTTCCTAGGGTTATTGATGAAAGTACTTGTATACAATAGCATTTTATATGGTCAATATGGGCAGGGCAAGGCCATAATTAAGACAATATCTTTTATAAAGATTGATCATGCCCATGGCCTATTAAACTCATGAAGGGTCAATCTAGAAGTCAAACAAAACATCCCTCCTTAGCCAAAATATTAAACAATAAAAGAAAGATATTCATTTTCAGATAATAAGCAAAAACCATGTGAAAGACTTTTCTAAAAGATTTGAGGATCCCTTTAACAAAACAAAAAAGATTTGAGGATCCCCACCAAAAGATTTGGAGAGTATTTAGATAATTCCACATTATTTGACAGCATCGAGGCAAAAGACAAATCATATCTTATTAAGAATTTGGAGCATATTAGACAGGTCATTATGAAAATCAGAAGACAAATCATTTAAACCCACAGATCATATCTATGGCCTGTTAAGAAATTGCTACAGTATGATTTTTAGGTACAAATGAAATCTGGATCAAATTCATGTGTTAAGCTTGGGATTTCATCGACTAACACAAATTGAATCAAACTCTGGTGATTCTATATATATATAGAGCATACGATCTACAAACACATCATGTACCATTGAAATATTACATGCTCGGTCCAAGAACATACCTATCAATACGAGTGAGGATGTTCTCTGAGGACATGATCACCACCGGAACTTCTCTAAAAGCTGATGATTCCTGTACATAAATTCATATCACACAAATAAATCTCCAAGTTCTAGGCTTCTATCACATAATCATAACTCAGATCACTGATAAAAGTAAAACAAAGCTAGCCTTAAAGGACTAACCTTGATCTTCTTGAGCAGCTCATATCCGGTCATCCCAGGCATCGAATAATCCGTTATTATTAGATTCACCTTCATACCCTGCAACCACATCAAGTACCCAAATGTCAAAAACCCACCATAAACCCAAAAAGACGATCAAAATTGTTCCTGTTTTTTTTTTTCCTTTGAACTTTCTCAGAAACCAAACAGAGCCCATTTGCTGCATTATTTTGAAGAGGCAAGTATTCTTACATCAAATCCAACAGAGCTTTTCTCTCCATCCAAACCCAGATACTGCAGAGCCCTCGTTCCACTCTCTACAGCCGTCACTGCAAAACAAAATCCAAACTTTGTTTCAGTAATCAATCAAAAACCGACATTTGGACCCATGGCTACTCATTCAGAGGCATATAGCATACCTTTACAGCAAGAAATCTTGAGCAGTTTCTCAATGACCTTCCGGTCTATGATGCTATCATCCACAGCAAGAACATGAAGCTCCTTCTCAGAAAGCTCATAACTTTCCGGCACATTTCGCCGTAAAACCTCGCCGGCAGTTGCCATTAGGATTCTAGAGGTCGATTTGGACAGTCACCCGAAATGGGTCCTTGAGGAGATAGCACAAACCAGAGAGACTGAGAGAGAGGGAATAGCAGAGTACGTTTGAAGCAAGCGTAGTTTGAGAAAATGTGAAGGTGGGTGTTGAAGTTTTATGGTGGGTAGCTTTTGCTTTTTAAAATAGGCAAAAGGGGTAAAGCTGAGATTGTGAGGATCCAATATTATCTGTGAGATTTTGTTTTCTCTTTGCAAATCTAACAGAGAGGATTATACCACCCAACCCAACTTGTCCATTGTCCTGTCAATCCTTGTATATTTATTGCTCTCTCTCTCAAATCTCGTATTTTGGTCACTGTCAGTCTTTCTTCACAAAAATTAAAACGTATAACGTCTCTCTTTTTCTGTATTGGGATTAATTTCGTATTGGGGATTCTGTGGGGTTACACCTTAGATTTTCTGATGATTTTCTGGTTGGCTTGAGTGGGAGGAAAGATATTGACTTGGCTACAGTTTCTCAATTTCACATTTAAATTATGTAAATTTTTCAGTGTGCTGAATCCAATGGTCTGTTTTGCTCCAATGGATGTGGACCCTGTGTCTAGAGACAGACCAAATAATAAAGATTTCACTAAGATTATGGCAAATTTGACTTTAAAGCAAAAAATCAAATCAGTTGGTCAAATGGTCCATGGGAAAATCTTGGGCAATATCTAACTTTTTGTATGCAACATTTTCTATGGAACTTTCTTAATAATTTCTAGGAAAATACCAGCTCTGTTGGAACTTTCTTACATGAGGTGAAAACTGTGGAATAGTTCTGATAGAATTGGGAAAGGTGCCTGGTGAAAAACAGCTGGAACATCAATATTCCTGAAATTGTTGGTTGGGACTTGGGATGCAGCCATTTGTTGATTCTAAATGCATTATTGTCATATCCATATCAACATTAATTGTAAGATCTTGAAGATCACTGAAATGAAATGGCACTGTTGAATGATCTAATTAACCATGCTAGTTAAGTTTGAAAGGAAATTGCATTCACACTTGACAGAAAGTCATCTTTCTAATTGAGGCTGATCAAGCAATCTCTGGGTTTATCAAGAAGGATTCATTTAAATATTGAGATCTATGAACTCATCATCACATCAACATATTTAGTACACAATGAAAGCTTTAGTTTTATTTGTTTTTCTATGCCTTTTTCCTTTTCCATTTCTGAAAGCTTCTAGCTTTACCACTAATGCAGCACTAGATATATTAACCCATAGGTTGAGATTATTTTTTGTTTGATACAAGTGATTGGTCCATGCAAAGGGAGGGGAGAGACATCATAACCAATAGCAGTAAGATATTTAGAGAAAATGGAATTATTAGATTATTACAAAACAATGAAAGATCCATCAAAGAAAGAAACTTTGACATGGTGAAATTGAATAAAGTAGAGTTATAGGTCTGTGATCCTAGCTTGGCTCTTCTGTTCGAATTTGACCGCAGCAGTAGTCAAATATTAAATTACAGTGAAAGAATTTACTTTCCATTCCAGGGTTATTTTTTTTGCTTCCTGGAAATTAATCGATGACTTGATTGATCAGTCAGTCCCACACCGGCGGCGTCAAGAAATGGAAAGCCGACACGAGACGTGTGAAAATGGTCGACGATATCTTTCAGGATCTCTTCGTGTGGGGTCCACTCAACTCACTGCTGCCTCCATTTGCGTGAACCGTCAGATGTTTATAAATTAAATTAATTTTGATGCCACTTTGATCATGTTCTTTGGAATCTGGGCCTGGCTTTGATGATCTCGATCAACTTTGGATTTTCCATTCTGATTCTCTGTGGTGTGCCACAGGATATATGGCTGTCTTCGCTGTCCTTGTAACGTTTTATGCTTGTGATGTAATCATTGTGTAGGTTATTTGCAGTTGCTATATATCTGGAAAAGTCGACACTTTGATTGCATTGGAACCAGTTTCAGAAACATATCTTCTTCAAACCCTACGGATCGATTCAGTCACCAAAATGCCTACCTTGATCGATCGTACATTCAAATTTTAAGTCTTGTTACTATTCCCAACAAAAAAAATTAAGATCTTCGAAATGATCGTAATTCCGTGTTAGTAGAGGTTTACGTGTTGGCATTTTGTTTCAAAATGTAATCAATTTGATCCATTTAATAATTGTATCACGGCTGACTCATACCCCATCGACACTCCTCCAACACGTCTTCGATTTAAAAAAAAATATTTTTTGTATATAATTGTAATTTTTTAAATCCTAACGGGCCTAATCCAAAGCTATCTGACTTAGACTACTAGACTTGTACAAAAACTAAAAAGAAAATATCGAAATAAGTAGGGTTTTCAATTTATTGTGTGTTATTTTGTGAATTTTTGAGGTTTTTTTTTAAATGATTTTTTCATATTATTATTATTTAAATATTATATATATTATTTTAATTGTCGTATCGATAACGTGTTGTGTCATAATTTTTTGAATTTTTCCGTATTGTCGTATCTTATCATGTCGCGGTATCCGTGTCGGTGTCGGTGCTTCGTAGGCTCGTAGCACATAACTTGTATATGAAAAAAAAATGCCTTCAATAATTATTTTTCCAAAATTAGAATGCAAATTCCAAGAATGCTTCGTAGGCTCGTAGCACACTACTCTATAGCGGATTCGAGTGTTGGGCAGACCTAATGTACAAGCAGACCTATGTTCCCGTATGGGCCATATGTTCCACCATCGCAAGCAGCCCGTCCCATAACGACGTCGTACTAGGCCAAACAAGCAAAAGGACAGGCACGGTTGAGCGTAATACAAGGTCTCGAACCGTCGTCACTTGGAGCTGGAACAATGGAGGAAGCAAAAGCCGCGGCGTACTACGAAGAGCTGACCCGGCGCGGCGAAGGAGCCGCCAGGTTCAAACAAGGTCTCGGCTTCTCTTCGGCAAAGTCGGATTCCGAAAATGCCCCTGCACGCGGCTCGGCGCTGTCCTATTCCTCCTCATCTTCATTCATGAGCAAATTCGTCAAGGCCTCCAGCCCAAGCAAGACGTCGGAGCTGGAAAAGCAAGCTCAAATTCAGTCCATCCAGGACAAGCTCAAGAGGAAGAAACCCGACCCGGCCGAAGAAGAAGAGAAACAGCCGCCTAGGGTTCCGGAGAGGGATAGGCATTCGAGGAAGCGAAGTAGAAGCAGAGAGAGGCATTCGAGACATCGGAGTAGGAGCAGAGAGAGACATAGAGATAGGGATAGAAGGAGGAGGAGGAGGAGCAGGTCTGGGAGTGAATCGGACGGAGATAGGAGACGAAGGAGTCGGTCTCCTCGTAATCGGAGAAAGGAGCGGAGGAGTCGGAGCTCGTCGCCACCGAGAGAGAGGGGTTTGGAGAAGAGCATAGATAAATTGGGGAAGGAGAGGAATGGCGGTGCTGACTATTCCAAATTGATTCAAGGCTATGATAAAATGGTAACTGTACTGAATTTCTTTCTTTGAACTTTTTGGAATGTGAGCAATGAATTTGAAGCTTATTTTCTGACCAAGGGATCATACACTAACGCTAAGAACAATCACCAACTAATAACTTGGTGAAATGACACAGAGTAGCTTTATCGAGCTGTGTGTTTTAGCTGTGAATGTTTAAGAATGATAACAAGCTGTCCCTCTGTTATGAGCAGTCAGCGGCCGAGAGAGTAAAAGCAAAGATGAAACTCCAACTTGCTGAAACTGGTGAGTTTCTGATGCTATTGTTGGCTATGTGTTTATACTAAGTATTCTCTAGTTGGGTTTAATTGGAGCTGTGTAAAATAATCACCATATTGTCTTAATGCAGCTGAGAAGGATACAACCAAAGGCATGGATGGTTGGGAAAGATTTGAGTTCAATAAAGATGCACCGCTTGATGATGAGGAAGTTGAAGGTAACCTTGCTGTGTTGTATTCTAGAAAGTAACGTTCTGATCTTTCAAATTATTCAAATATGCATGTTAGTCATCCGAGATTACAAATCTAATTTAGTGACCAGTTCGCAAGAGTACGTACTGGTTCAATCCATTATCATAGCTAGGTTGGAATGAGAAAGAAAGGCATCATTAAGTTGCTCATCCATGATAATCAATTATACTGCCAACTGATGTATGTAGATTGTATGTTGTAACTCATTAGAGCAATGTGAGCTGATTGTGACTGTTCATGTCTTTGTAGTTGCTGAAGATGATGGAGCACTGGTTAAGCACATTGGCAAAAGCTTTCGGTTTTCAGCAGTTGAGGTATGTTTCTCTTTCTGTTATGCTCATTTAAGTTCCAGTGTAATGTCCAATTGTTCATTCTTGATTCTATGAATTTTGGTTTGTTTCTGATGTTGCTCATTCAATGTGAAGACAAAAAGGGAGGAGCGGATCAAAGCTGCTCATGATGAGGCCATGTTTGGTGCATCAGATAATCCACCATCCATTATGATAGACAGTGAGGTTGAGGCAGAGGATGATAATAAGGACTGCAAAGAAAGTGAGCCTCCAAGCCTGTTGAGTGAGAAGGTAAGCTGCTAAGCCAAACAAAGAGAGATTTGTGTTATTAAGGGATATGCGAATTGATTGTTGCCATGGTTTTGTAGGTACTTGCCAAAAAACAAGGTTCGTGGCGTGATCGTATACGCCACAACAAAAATTGACATGGATGGATGTCATGAGGACTTGATTCTAAATCATTGACAAGTTGGTGGTTACAGTGACCGAGGTTGTGTCATGAATATGCATGTAAGGTTCAGTTTTCATATGAACTTCCATATTGAAGTTAACAAAGGAAGAAGCTTCTATCTCCTATGAAACTGACTGCACAGGCGCAATAGTTTCAATGATCACAAGTCTGTTATACTGCTCGTCATATGTATAGGAGGAATTTGTATAAATTTTGGGTATTGTTTTTTTGTAGTTTTTCTATGAAAGAGGGTCTCCTGGGTTTGAAAAAGGAATGATTTTTTAGCAAGAGTAATTTCTCTAGTTAGTTGTTCTCTTATTTTCTCAATAGTCACATATGCGGTAGGGAGTTGGATTTACTTAGAATTTTACCCATGCGTTTTTTACACGTTTGATGATGATGATCGACCATGATTCCATGGTTATATTATAAATGGTGAATGAATTAATTATTGCAGTAAAAGTAATCTGAGGAAATCCAGTTTAGAGTAAAAGACACGGTAGATCAGTAATATCTTACTAATCTTAATTAGACACAGTAGATCAGTAACCATGAACAAGGCCAAGGTCGTCACTCATGAGTTCATCATCATTGGGATGAATTCATGTCTCGAGCCGCAACTTTCTCGTCTTCTCAGCCGCGTCTGAGATCTGAGTTTCAGGGTGGGTAGCTAGTGTTTAGAGCATCTCCAACAATGATAGTCATTTTTAAAGTTAAAATACCTGAAAAAAAATGAGATTTAGCTAGCAATTTAACAATCTCACTCCAACAACACTAGCTATTTTGTAGTCATATAAAAAATTTCATCAAATAATACATTGACACGTGGAGAAAGAGAAGAGAAAAGAAGAAAGAGAAATATATGTATTGGTTTAGCTATTCAGATTTTCTAGTTATATTTAGCTACTAGTTTAACAAAAAGTTAAATTTAACTTTAATTTAGCTACTCTGTTGGAGCTGTTTTTTAATACAAAATAGCTATAATATTACTAAAAACTCATTTTAGCTACTCTGTTGGAGATGCTCTTAGACCTTCTAATGCATCTTCTGCTTTTATCCTAGATCAGTTAGGAATGGGTTGCCCTGAGGCCTCGTTTGGTTCGCGGAATTGAGGCCATGGGAAAAGAAAGTCAATCCTTTCTAGTGTTTGGAATGCAAAAAGAAAGGAAATACTTTCCTGAAGGAAGGGAAAATAGGGGGGAAATTGGTTCCTTCCCTACTCTAAGGGAATCACTTTCCCTACCTATTTTCCTGCATTTATTGTACTACTTTAACATTAATTACATTACTTTTATAACTAAAATAATAATTTATGCAATTATAAATATTAATTTTGTTTTATATATTATTATTTTTTTATTCCTTTCCTTAGCGTTGCCAAACACTTGAAAGAAAAACTAGTGAGAATTTTAGTTTCACATTCCTATGTAAATATAAAGGAATTGATTTCCTTTTATTTCCTTTCCGTGAACCAAACGAGGCCTGAGGGTTTTTCGTTGTTGTCCTAGAGACTTGTTGTAATTTTCTGTATTTTATATAAAAAATAAAAATAAAAATAAAAATAACACGTCGTTGTTCAGTGGTAAGTATTCCCGCCTGCCCACAGTTTTTTTAGTGTACCTGACCTCGGGTAGATAAATAAGTGACGTGGCTCCTACTGATTAGCCAGACGAACCAGCCAATCAAACGCAATCTTTCCAATAAAAAAACTCAAAAAATTACAACGATAAAAACCCGTCTTTGTTTCTCGACCGTCTCTTTCCGCATTTCCAAAAGCTCTCGAATTTTCTCCGTTCATTTCGCGTTTCAATCAATGGCGTCGTCGTCTGTGAACCGATGGTTGAGGCCTGAGGTACGGTCAGATCTACCCTGCGACTTTGATTTTGCTTTATTTGGTTCTGGATCGGACTATTTCCGCGCTTTTTGATTTTGTCTTGGTCTATTAATCCGCCGCCGTTTTGCTATGTTTAGGTTTACCCTCTATTCGTGGCCGTCGGAGCTGCCATAGGGATCTGCGGGTTCAGTTTGGTCCGCCATATCTGCATCAACCCTGAAGTCAGGTCTCTCTCTCACCTTAATTACACATTTATACGTATATGGAAATGTGGGTTGTGAAGCTTATTGCCTTCATTTAGATTCCTGTTATGTGTTTTGTGCTGTTTTCATTTACCGTATCGAATATTACTGGTTTTGTCTGGTAACTTATCAAACATGATAGAACTGATACTGGTGAAATGCAAAATTAACACAACGAGTATTTGAAAAAGCCCATTATTTATAGTTTTTGTTGCAAAATATGTGGGTTCATTTAGATGTCAACGCAGTTGGGTTAAGTTTAAGCAAAGTGGGTGCGCCAAGATTAATAATTAGAGAGGCCAAGTAGATTATTTGAGACCAAAAGAATGGGATTTTCACAGTTTGTCATGATGGAAATAGATTTACCTTGGTATGTATGTGTATATTTAGCATTTAGCAAGATCATCAGATTGGAGTCAGAATCACTTATGATCTTTTGAGCGTAGCACGCCGTTAAAGGAAAGAACGAAAAGTCAAAAATCCAGTTCAAATAGGTTTCAATAGACTAATGAACATGTGTAGTTTCCTAAGTGTGTAGTTAGTTTCTCTTTAATGATCATGTAGCATATATTTGAGACTTTATGATATCCATTTGGGAGGTTGAAACTTAAAAGAGGGTTTCAAGTATCAAATTATGAACTGGATGGTGTAAAAAACAGCTGAATGATCCTTCTCTTTGTAGCTATCATGGATGTTGTAACGACTTATAATGATACTGTTTCTTTCTATCTTTCTGGATCAGAGTGACCAAGGAGAACAGGGCTGCCGGAGTATTGGATAATTTTGCTGAGGGAGAAAAGTACACTGAGCATATGCTGAGGAAATTTGTCCGCAACAAGTCCCCGGAAATCATGCCAGGCATCAACAGCTTCTTCACAGACCCAGCTAAATGATCTGAATCATAATTAAAAGGGGGAAACATCAGAGACGGTGAAAACTTGCTTCTGGTGATTGGAACTTTAGCGGTTGTGTTAAATTTAACCCTGCTGTATGTGGTAAACAGCGGGAAATAAATTGAGTGGATGATGCTGTGAAACCTAAATTTGGATTGTATGAGATGATTACTGTGGATGTTTCCTTAAGCTTTGACTTTGTACTGTTTTTGGTACTGATAGAATTTGAAATATTATTCTGACGTCTTGTGCTTCAATCAAGAGAAAACTTGGTACTCCTGCCGCTGAATTCTAATGTCACCAGTATGCAATAGTTCTTCAGCAGCATTGAATATTGATCATGACCGATATAGGCAACACACAAAGGATAAGCAATGAATGATCGAAATTATAATGTTAATGATTACAATCTCTAGAAGAACCACAACAGGGAAAAAGGAATGCTTTTCAACCTAAAGTTGTATCCTAGAACACTAGACTAACTAGAGTCAACTAGGCCAGAGTTGGATTGAATTTTCTGCAGCAATCAAACCCATAAACCTTGTTCATAGCGGTTACTAAATTATACATGAGAATAGAATAAATTTTTTTTGCAGCATTGACAAAGTCCAAGCTATGATCAAATGTAATTCCCATTTCAAGCATTTCATGAATTGTTCATTTCCATATGCCAAAAACTGGCAGAGAAATAGATCCTTGTAATATGCCCTGTCGAGAAATCAAGGAGGAAAGCGCTCAACATCCATTGAAGGAACACCAGTTTGTTCCATTCTAATTCCTCGAAGTAAACTTTTCGCTCTTTCCTTTTCCTGTAGTGATGGACAAAAAAATAACAATTACTCACAACTGATTCGTAATTTTTGGAAGTATGCATCAATGTTTTTTTTTTTTTTTTTTCTGGGTTTTGGGGAAGTTTTGTTTAAATTTCAAAGTTATAACTACGGTTAATCATATAAAGAGAGAGAGAATTGTAACTTACTGGGCCGGTATAATCCATAAGACGGGTACAGTAGACCTCTGCTTCTTCAAACTTTTTCTGCTCTCTGTAGTATTTAGCAAGAAAGAAGAGAGTTTCAACCATATTTGGTCCTTCCCTCTCTTCATCTTCCATCCTCTCCAGATCCTTCTTGTAGTAAAAAACTGCCTCTTCAGTATGTCCAAGATCAGCATTTAGCTTTGCTAGCTGGTTCAGGGCAATCGATTCCCTGTCATTACAATTTGCTGCCCTTTTGTAACACTTCATTGCTTCATCAATCATATTGAGCTGATCAGTTTGATAACAATGAGCCATGGCAATCCATAACCGAGAATCATTTGGCTGGAAAAATACAGATTTCCGAAAGTAATGAAGAGCATAAAAGGGCATTCCCATCATCTCATAAGCTTGTCCTAATCCATACCAAGCACGATAATCACTCGGATTTATATCTATAGCATGCCGATAAGCGTCAACTGCAGCTGGGGTGTTTTTCATCTCAATAAATTCATGACCCATAAGGGTCCACGCAGATAAATAATTTCTGTCCAGCTTGAGTGCCCTCCTAAAGTACAGAACTGCTTTCTCATGCTGCCCTTTTAAGCTGTAATAATTCCCAATAATGCAACAAGACTCAGGTCTGTACTTATCAGTCATAAATACCCTATGGGCAAGGTAACTCAGTGCAGATGAACATTCCTTTGCATATAGCACATTGGAATACATATCCATGTCCTCCACTCGGTAAGGGTCATTTCTGAGAAGATCTTCAAAAATTCCTTCAACTAGATCAAATTCCCTCAAACTGTACTGGACTTTTGCAATCTGAGCCTGAATGTAATTACTAAACCCAAAAATGCCATGTAGATAATCATATTTTGATAAGGATTCTTTGTGCATCCTTAGTTCTTGGTAAGCATTGGCAAGAAAGAAGTCCTTCATCCAATGGTTATTGAGATTAAGGCTGTTCAAGATGTCAACTGTAGTGCACAAGGACTGAAGCTCTAACCAGGCATTCCAGTTCCAAGGGTAGCTATTAACAGACTCCACAAGAACTGTACGAGCAAGGTTCCCATTGCCTTTCTCTTTGAGCACAAGCCCATACAAGTAGAGTCCAAAAGGATCAATTGTACCATTTTTGCGGAAAGTTGATAACTCCCTCTCAATAGAAACCAGTTCACGGTTTACAATGTCACTCTTTCCTAGGGGTCCCTCGAGTTCCATCAATTCTTCCTCTTTCCGCTTCTCTCCAGCCTTCATTAAGCAATAAAAACAAGGGAGTATATATAACTATAAGTATTGATGTAGGCAGGTTCAACAAAATCAAGAGCTTTTAAACAAATGAGAAACTTGTTATATTAAACTGAAACCATCTATCAAAATATCATGCAACCAAACTGTATAAATCTAATCGGACACCTAATTGCGAAATTGAAGCTGCTCTTGCACCAAATCTAATCTATATTTGATCCTAGTTTCTGGATCTACACCCTAATCAGACTTGTAACCTGGGATTATTATTTAGTGGTAAAACTAACCCAGAAGTGAATCACTACTACTTGAATTTGTTCATTCCAACCAAAAACCAGTCTTTGATGTAATAATGAATCGAGACCAACTCATATAAATGGGATTAGTAAATGCACAATACATGATAACACATAAAAAAGACGAGAAAAAGAGAGAACTTTGATTTGAAGAGAAAGTAACTAACCAGATAAAGAGCATAGCAGCGCAAAAAGACTGATTTTTTCCCAGCTTGATCACGAAGAGCATGAGCAGTTCTTCTGTACTCTCTGCAATCAAAGTAGGACTTTGCAAGAAGGTAAAAATCACCGTCCACAATCTCGTCTTCCTCCATAATCGGAGTGGATACATACGACACACCAGCAATCGGAGTCGAAATGATGTCACTGGTGCGGAATCTACGGCGAATGCTGGAGCTTCCCCGCTGGAATCTGGTGTTGGCCGGCGTGAACTTTGCCGGGTCGTGCTCGATGCCCACCAATTGTTCTCCCGCCCTGCAAATCGTTGAAACGAAAAGCCATCAATAGCTAGCTGCGAAGAATCAAAGTTCGAATTTTGGGGATTTAGGGTTTTTGGTACCATTTGGAAGCGGCGTAGAGACAACGATCACTTAGCTGACGAATCGCAGCCCGAAGCTCGATCCTGTAATTATCTTTCAAGTTCATCGATTGGCTCTCTCAGTCGGCCGATTCTGCAACTGTTGGTTTTGACATCCACCGATGACGGCCGCTCTCTAACGTGCGCCGTGAGTGACGGTGCTACTGATGAGCCACCCGCGCCCAGATAGAGATTTTCAAAATCAAAATGGTGAGGTGGCCTAGTCCTTCGTAGGTATTTAGTTTGGCCAATTGACATTTATGACCCTCTTTGCTTGAAACATTTTCTACTTTTGCCTCTATTTTTTTTTTTAGCTAAAAGGTAAAGTATAATAAGGAGGGGAAAATGTAAAGCCCTGAAAATGTTCACTCTGCTTCGTAGAGCTCCATCCCTGAATTACCCAAAACCCAGTTTCTCAATTCCATGTAATCACAGCCTAACCACGTCACCTCCACAACCTCCTCAAGACGCCGCCTTGGCCAGCCTTATTCTCGAATCCGACCAGGAAGCTCTAACCCGGATCCTTCACGACCCGAAAATCCACTGGACCTCCGATTCAGTTAACAAAACCCTCAAGCGGCTCTGGAACCATGGACCCAAAGCCCTCCAATTCTTCAACACCCTCGACCGCCACCCCTCCTACACTCACTCTTCCTCCTCCTACGACCACGCCATCGACATCGCCGGCCGTCTGCGGGACTACAGGGCCCTCTGGGCCTTCGTCTCCCGAATGCGTTCCCGCCGGGTCGGCCCGGGTCCGAGAACTTTCGCTATCATCACCGAGAGGTATGTTGCCGCTGGCAAACCCGATAGAGCTGTTAAGGTGTTTTTGTCTATGCACGAACAGGGCTGCCCTCAGGATTTGAATTCCTTCAATACTATTCTTGATGTGCTTTGTAAAGCTAAGCGCGTTGAAAAAGCATACAATTTGTTTAAAGTATTTAGGGGCAGATTTAGGGCTGATTGTGTGAGTTATAATATTCTTGCAAATGGCTGGTGTTTGATCAAGAGGACTCCTAGGGCATTAGAGCTTCTGGGGGAGATGGTGGCGAGGGGAATCGACCCGAGTTTAACCACTTACAATATAGTGCTTAAAGGGTATCTTAGAGCTGGTCAGGTTAAGGAAGCTTGGGAGTTCTTTTTGCAAATGAAGAAGAGGAAGTGTGAGATTGATGTTATTACTTATACTACTCTGGTTCATGGGTTTGGTGTTGTTGGGGAGATTAAGAAAGCTCGAAAGATTTTCGATGGAATGGTCGGGGAGGGGGTGCTTCCTTCGGTTGCAACTTACAGTGCTTTGATTCAGGTTTTGTGTAAGAAAGACAGTGTGGAAAATGCGGTAGTGGTTTTTGAAGAGATGGTGAGCAAAGGTTATGTGCCTAATGTGACGACTTATAATGTATTGGTTAGAGGATTGTGTCATGCTGGTAATATGGACAGGGCAATGGAGTTAATGGAGAGAATGAAGGATGATGAATGTGAGCCAAATGTTCAGACATATAATGTTGTGATTCGTTACTTTTGTGATGCTGGAGAGATAGACAAGGCGTTGAATGTGTTTGAGAAGATGGATAGGGGAGATTGTTTGCCTAATTTGGATACATACAATGTGTTGATAAGTGCCATGTTTGTGAGGAAGAAACCTGAAGATCTGTTAGTGGCAGGGAAGTTGCTAATTGAGATGGTTGATAGAGGATTTTTGCCCCGAAAGTACACCTTTAATCGGGTTCTGGATGGGCTTTTGTTAACTGGTAATCAAGGTTTTGCGAAAGAGATTCTGAGATCGCAAAGCAGATGTGGTCGTCTTCCCCGTCAGGTCAAATTATAAACTTATGTCAGAATTCACAAAGATTTGAACTACAATGATTTGACTTTCTCATTGGATAAACCCCATTACTGCTCCAAAGGCTGTTGGAGTTTCACGCTTGATCTTCTCTGCAAAACTTTCTTCTGTGCTTTCTGGGGTCTGAAACTCTACAGATTTTAGGCTGAGCTGACTATATTTGTAAACTAATTGAACCAGATAATTATGTGGCACCAAACTTGAGGGTTATAAATCTGATGACCATCTTTCAGCGTTTTGGAAATGAAGTACCATGTGTGGGAGTGACTTTATATGGAAAACAGGTCATGATGGTCATTGGCTTAGTAAAACAAAGAAGAAAAAGAAGAAGACATGATTGTCTGCAGCGTTCATGAGTTTCAAGGTTCAACATAAGCTTGTGTCATCTTGTTCCACTGTCAGGATAAGGTGTTGATTGAGATGAGGCTTGGGATGTTTCAACCTCTTTTGCACAGAGTGGTGTTATCATACATGACGCTTCTGGAGTTTTTTTGGGCTGGCCTCATCCACCATCGCATCCTGAATTCAGCAATTGAGGCTGAAGCTTGTGCTGTTGGGGCTGGTCTCAAACTAGACTAGAAGGTGATTATCGAAAGTTATTCTTAGGAACTAATTAATCAACAACTTACAGGGCAGTGTTGAGGGAGGATTAACCCTCATTGCTGAGATGCACTTTTACCAGGTTAGTTGGAGTTGGATTAGTCGTGAAGCTAACACTTATTGACAGATCATCTACCAAGCTAGCCAAACTGAGGTTGTGCACCGAATATTGTGCTTCTCTTTGAAAGATCATACTGTCAGATCCTCATATCTGGAGTAAACCAAATCATTTAAACTTCAGTGCATATCTACTGTTGTCAAATTTCAAGTTGCATACATTAGTTATGGTGAAGCTTGAAAACAATACTAGTAGAAGATCTAGTTTCATCATTTCTTCCTTAATATTCTACTTCAGTTGTAGTGCTGTGGCTTCGAACTTTCGAATAAGCTGGTTCCTTGACCTTTGTGAATTTAGATATTTGCAGAAGTTTTCGAATCAAGTATATGTTTACAATAAAGTTCACTCAACCATATTTGATATACAGATTGTGTGCATCGCCCAGAATCTTGATGAAACAAGGTCATCCACAAACAGTATATCGAAAGTTTAAAGCATGAAACTTCTGGGCTATGGTGCCTAAGATGATGTGATGAATTTACATCTGTAATATGTTTGGTTTTTGGTGGAAACAATGCTGACAGAAAACTTTATGATAGACAAGGTTATGAAATGTTGAACTTTAAACGAATACGTCACATTAATGCATTCTTTTGTTTACAACATTAATCCATTATTAGGAGACTGCAAATATTTTTTATATTCTTTGGATCGCAACATTGTAAATGACATGAATATTAGGATTTAGGAACCTTATTTTGTGGTGCAAGTTTTATGAAGATGGGTTTTGGCATTGGCTCGTGTGACATTCCCTGTAAAAAATGCATTACTTGCACACTGTTTAGAAAATTCCAATGAACACATATAAAGAATACTTCCGATTTTCGTAGCGTATTCATTATGTTTTTTTATCTTTTATTTTGTTTAGAAGATGAAAAAAAAAAAAAAAAAGATGGGGTAGAATTTTTGGTTGTTAGGGATCTCCTAAATGTCCTAGGAAAATTTTAGTAACTTTTTTTGTTTGGTGAAATTGAATAATAAAGTCACAAATGGTTAAAGTAGAAACAAATCCATGGTTACTAAAAAGAGAAAATTTCTGTTAAAAACACGTTAACCCGGCCCAATTGAAAACCAAAAAGCGGGAGGCAAACAAAGCCGGGCAAAATTTGGCTCCAACCCAAATAATCCCAAGTCCGAAAAAGCGTTAGATTTCCCGCCCATTAAAATTTTTGAACCAAAACCAAACTCCCCGTATCTCTCTCTTGGCGGCTTCTTCAGATCCCTAAAACCCGAACCCAAGAACCAAACGCTCCCTAAATTTTCAAATCCCTAAACCCCGCCTTAACGGTCCTCTATTAATCTTAGAGCTTCTTCACCTTCATTCCCTCCAATTCTCAACCACCATGGAGTCCGACGCACAACCACCGCCGCCGCCACAACCAGAGGCCGCTTCGACCAGGCACCACGCCTATAGCCGGAAGCAGAAGTCTCTCGGCCTCTTGTGCTCCAAGTACTTCTCTCTCTCTCTCTCTCTCTCTCTCTCTCTCTCTATCTCTCGTTCTGTCTTCAATTTTCTTGATTTTTCTAATTGGTTGTTCTAACGTTGACATTTCTCAAATCTCGAATTGCAGTTTCATAGCCTTGTACGATCGCGAAGGTGTGACCTCTGTAGGCCTAGACGACGCCGCTTCAAGATTAGGTTTTTATCTTACTGTAATCTCTGACATTTCCGTATTCCTGTGCGTCCGTTTTGGTGGATCTAATGTTCTACGAATGTGCAGGAGTGGAGAGGCGGCGGATCTACGATATCGTCAATGTTCTTGAGAGTGTTGGGGTCAGTTTTTCTTTTTCCTATTCAGGATTCTTAATTTGGGTCCCAAATTGAGGTCTCTGACTTGGGTAATTTGATTTACAGGTTCTTGCGCGGAAGGCAAAGAACCAGTATTCTTGGAAAGGATTTGGGGCAATCCCTAATGCTTTACAAGAGCTAAAGGTATTTTCTTTTTACCTGTTTATGGGGATTCAGATCTGATCTATTTTCCTCTTTTATTAATTTTTTTATTTTCTGCTTAATTTTCTTTTGGGTGGAACCGCCTCATGGTTGGAAATTTATGTGGAAATGTGGTACTGAATTTGGGTTTGGTGGTATATTAGGAAGAGGGTCTGAAAGAGAATTTCAATACTTTCCATGGCAATTTCCAGGGCAACGATGATCCAAAAGTAAGTGATTTGGGTTTTCAAAGGATTGTTCTTTTGTTGTGAAATATTTTTAGTTCAATTTTCTCGTCTTTTTTGGAAATTTGATTTTTGATTCTGGTAATCAAGATATTGTTTGTTTCTTCTTTCACAGGGTTCAGATGATGAGGAAGGTGATGAGAGTGGTCCTGCAACTGGGAGTCAGAATGACAATCCCGGTGTCAATCCCAAATCTTCAGCAAACTCAAAAAATGGTAATCTTTGTTTTCAGCTGTTTTGAACTTGTGCTTTGCGCTTTTGATTCTGGGTCTGAAACAACAAATTTGGATTACTACATATAGTTTGACCGGTCATGCTTACCATGTTGAGTTGTCGTTTAGTTTTGGGCTAAATTTAGGTTATCCTCAGCTGTTTTTGTGGCATCCTAGAATTTATTTTGGTTAATCTTTGCAGATAATCGAAGGGAAAAATCTCTGGCACTCCTTACTCAGAATTTTGTGAAGCTCTTTGTCTGCTCCACTGTAAGTGCAATGCTTATTGTTACTTGCTCATTTTATAAAACTACATCAGTTTACCATGTCAATGTGGGCGATATTTGATTATCACTTATGGACTTGTAGGTAGAATCCGTCTCCCTTGATGAAGCTGCAAGGTTATTACTTGGGGATGCACACAATGCATCAGTAATGAGAAGTAAGAAATTTATACTTGCTTTGTGTATTGTTGAATCTTGGACATATTATTGAAAAAGGAGCTGAAACTCTTGCGTTTTCTCTACTTGATGAAGCAGCTAAAGTAAGGCGGATTTATGATATTGCAAATGTTTTGTC
Organism: Rubus parviflorus; assembly: GCA_029955375.1. NCBI lineage: Eukaryota > Viridiplantae > Streptophyta > Magnoliopsida > Rosales > Rosaceae > Rubus > Rubus parviflorus. The sequence goes on from JARGGL010000009.1 coordinate 12,320,553, forward strand.
CTCTATGAATCTGATTGAAAAGGTAAAAGTTTTAGAAATTGTAATAGATAAGTTTTGGAATTCATCATCACTTAACAGCTATTATTATAAACTTCCAAAGCTAAAATGTGCCCTTGTTCAAAAATATGTAGACCCACACAGCAGATACAAGGAAGCCTGCATACAAATGGTTGGGATTGAGAGGAAAAGATGCTGCGAGTTCAGCTTCAGACGAATCTAGAAAAAGAGTATTTGGAACAGATATCACAAACGTCAGTTGTAAGAGGGGCAAAGTAGAATCTTCTACTGGTGGGAAATTGGAAGCTCGGAAACAAATGCAACATGAGAGCACAGTACGGCAACGTGAGAGCATAGTACGTAAGGTTGATAGGAGCAATTTAGAGGACTCAAAAGAAAATTCAAAGAGCTACCAGTTTGGCCCTTTTGCTCCAGTTACTATTGCCAGAGCTGGGAATATCAACATGAAGAAGGTTGACTGGGACAATTTGTCCTCTACTTACCGTCCCCAGTATCAGAATCAAGGTATCATCTTATGCTTCAGCATGATGTTCACTTAAAGATTTTGATTTTGGGTAGAAAATGGTGCTTTGTTTTTCATTTTTCACATGTCAGCTACTCAGTCCAGCTGATAAATCACTCTTTTAGGTTTAAATTCACTTCAGGATACCAACAAAGGCCTTGACTGTAATAGTTTATTGTATCTAGAGATGAAAGATGGCCCCATCTTTCTCTTGAGAGCTCCACTTTTCTCTTAAATGATCTGTGTATTATCATCAGCCTTGGACCCTTTTTGATGTAGGAGCAGGAGGAAATAGTGGGAGAAAGAGAAGTGAGGAAAGAGAAAGAAACTGGACAGGAGACTAGGGGAGAGAAGAAGATCAAGAACAAGAGGAAGTTGGGTTTCCATTTGTAATATCGATTTCAGATTCAAGTATCCTCCATTAGGTTGCAGTAGGGATTATATATAGGCTGTCCAAACCCAATACGGAAATAAAGCTATATAGCCAACATGAAAACCCTAGTGAGTGGCATAGGAATAAAAACCCCAACCCCCTAAAAGTGACAGAAATCCCAATTTAAATACAATATTAGAACACATATCTACACTTTTTGATGCAAATTACTAATTCAAAGGTTTTGCGTTATCAATCTTTCAGCTTTGAAGGAGCTGTTTTCTCATTACATGGAAGCATGGAAGTCATGGTACTCTGAAGTTGTTGAGAAGCCAATCCAAGCTTGATGTTTCTCCTTTTTGTTACATGCCCCAAATGATTGAGGAAATTGCTTCTGTTCAACTCTCGCTGTCGACTAGATGAAGAAGGGATAGCCCCATGTTGGATGCATTTCTCTATGCTCCACGTTAGAATGGCAATCCTCAGGATACTTTTAACATTTTGTTACCTTGTTTATCAGCATTCAATACAGATTCTTTTCTTGGTTTATGCAACAGATTGCTAGTTATAGATGCTTAGGTTGAAGTGAATGGTGTAAATTCATGTTGGGCATTCATTATACATGGCAGGCTGATTTGCCCCTGATATAGATATTTCTACACACCAAATAGATGCACAAAAATAACCTATTAATTACCCTACTGTGGATATGAATATCGAATGTAGTATGAGAAGTAGGGATCGTTCCCGCAAGAGAATGAGACTCGAATGCAAATTAAGACACTAAACTATAACGACTCTAAACTGACCTAAAAGGAAAATACGAACAGCAGACAAACTAAACAGACTCCGATTACTACGAAATTTTAACACAAGAAACTAGACTCAATAAAACTGACTCTGACAAAGTTTCAACGAAATCTAAGATGTTTAAGACTACGAAAATAAACCTGCAAGAGCAGGGCAGGGTTGATGTACGAAAATTAAAGGGAAACCAACAAAGGTTTTGTTATGAACAATGATGATGAAATAGCTAGGGAACAATTATCCACCCTAAACAATCATGATAAATATGCAAGGTTTCACACAAATTCTCTAATTCATGGATGACGATGCTCAAGATAAGTCAATGGCATGTTGATCAAATCTTATTGTTCTCTCATAGTTGGTACGTTAAGTGCATGGCATGTACTCCCTAACTTAGTTCTTTCATGTAACCTAGAATGGCATGTTCATAGATTCAACACTCAAGAATCATTAAGCATAAAGAGAACGAACATCACATCGGCCATAAGACATGGCATGTATCTTATGTAACCAAGAAATCTAATCACATGAATATGGTTTACCTATTCATTAGCTACTTGGGATTATATGATGATATGGCGGTCCACATATAAATCCTAGCAATAGAACCCTAATACATGCATCTAAGTAGGCCTCCAAAGAAACACATATAAAGATTCATCAATGAAAAACCAGTGAAAAGATAATCATCCAATCCATAGGAGATTTATATAAAATAATCAAAGCATCTTAACAATCATGTTCAGGGCTTCAAATAGCCCCTAACTACTAAGGAAATTAGCTACCCATAGTCATAGTAGCAACAATCGAAAACATAATAAAACTAAAGAAAGAAAGAGAAGAAGAAAGGAACACGGCGATGCTTCGGCTCTCCACGTAGATGATGATGTCGACTCCTTCCCCGGCTGATTAAGAAATCCTTAAATACCCCAAGTTAGGGTTTAAAACGTCCACGGCCCAATAGGAGTCGAAGCCCATGAGGAAAATCACAAATCCTAAATGAATTAGGTTTCCAGATTCGCGCCAGATTGACCTTCGCTCACTCAATCAGCCATAACGTCTTCTAGACAACTCCGAATCACAAACCGTCAGAAGTTCCTGAAAATAGACATCCGGAGCTTTCTATCCATATATGGTACATCTTCTAGTTCATTCTGAGCTGCTCCCAGTTCTCAATCGAAGTAGGCTGATCTGCACAGGCAGATTCACCAGTTTAGCTTATAATCTCCACTTTTTGCTTCTTTTCATCCTCAATGCTCCAAGAGTCCTATAAAACATAAAACGACATAACTAACTCGAATAAAGATTGAATGTGAGAGAATTAATATAGAATTAAGCACAATGGAGCACACAAATATGCTCCCATCAAATACCCCCACACTTAGCTTTTGCTAGTCCTCGAGCAAAACAACTAAACAGAACATAAACGAAGACTCAATCTACACCTTCCAACATTTATCTCAGAGAACCATACAAGTCAATAGCATTAAGAATAGTTTACTCATCACATCAGGTCCTAAAAACTTCATTCAAAAGTTAATAAATCCCCATAACGATCATGCTCAAGTGTAGTGTGTGAAATAGCCAACAGTTAACACAACAAACCAAATCTCAATCAACACGCTTCAGCTAAGTATTAACTCCATCCTCACAAGGATAATCACTCTATTTTCACTCAGATTTTCTGGCTAATTCATATGCATTCACTCAAGTTATATGTGAGAGGAATAATGTATACAAGACAACAAATAGCTCACATATGCATAACAAGGATAAAAGCACTTTCTGAAAATTTAAATATGATCTCATGAAAGGAATATCAATTACTTGAATGAATAGAACACATGCCATAGGCTCACCCCTCAACACAAGTCTCCACAAACCGAAAGTGCAACTTCCAAGATCAAAATGTCTTAATTGGGTTGTAATAGGGCCATGGGGTTAAGGTGTAAGAAACGAAGGATAGGATATAACAAGATCCCTATAAATTAATGAGACAATATCAAGGACTTTGAAACCCATTTTTCTAATACTTCATAACTTCATATGGCCAAATAGCCTCTTGTTGGGCCTAATACGTCATTCTAACTTGTAACTTCCACACAACAATATGTAATCAAAATTCAAGAGCATTAAACTTTTTTTTTTTCTTCTTATATGCCAGACATATATTTTTTTCTTCTTTTTCGGCATAAGAACTTTTTTTTTTTATATATATGGCTCTCTCGAATCTGATTTTGTACATGAACAACTCCCCCACACTTGTTCTTTGAACAATTCACAAACCTTTGAAACTTTTAGAAAAAACGAGAAGTCACCATCATTGTCTCACTAACTCCTAGGAATAGGGAAGGATAAAACTATACTAGGCTTAGGGTACGGTGATGTGGTTAACAAAGAAAAAGGTTCACATAAGGCTCAAAAGGGGTTAACTAAGGGATTCATGATTAGGGACACAGGCTTAATTTGGCTTTGGTGGAAGATCCTAGGTGCCTTAATCATATCCAAGTTATTGCACATTTCAGCATAAAGTTTCAAGAGGTCTCAAAGTGAGTTCTAGCAATTAGTTCACAATATGCGTCGAATTCAAGTAATCAATCAAGCAAAGAATAATGAGATCATGCAACGAATTAATCGACAAGAAAGCAAGAATTAGTGTATAACTCTCCAAAAGAATAGCAATAAGGCTCAAAACTCAAAAGGGTTATACGAGTTCATACAGGGCCTAACATGCTTCTCTCAATCCAATTCATCACATTAACATGGCTATAAGTGCATAAATGGTTCAAGCATAACAATCATAGAAATCGATTAACCAAAGAATGAAATTTAGACCTAAAGCAATGCTTAAACTCATCTTTAGCTATTGAAATCAAGTTCAATTCTCATCATTGTATTGGAAGGTATCCTAAGACTCAAAACAATACAAAACAAACAAACAAACAATGACTCTTTTTTTTGGATTTTCTGTTTTTCCAGTTTTTTTTTTTTTTTTTTTTTTTTGCGTCGGGCTCTGGACGATGCTCGACCGTTCGACAAAAGAAACCGGTCGACTGGGAGTTGTGAAAAATTGAAATTTGGAGGTGATTTTCAGAACACAACGACCCGATGACACTAAGACCTTCCCCCACACTTGAAACAGGCATTGTCCTCAATGCAAGAGACATGAAACACGCAACAATGCAAAAGAAAAAGAGGTAAAGTGACACAACACCCAAAAACAAGCAAAGAGTTGAAAAGAAAACAATAGAAGAGTAAAGAAAACATCCCTGATTACTCCTCCATACTTGGGTTGCCTCCTAAGAAGCGCTTGAGTTAACGTCGTCAGCCAGACGTAGCCGCGGTCATATGAGGGTGACCATTCCACAATCCTTCTTGAAGTTAGGAATGAACTTATCTAAGGAAGAAGTATGACCAATGTTAGAACAAGAGAGAAACTCAAAAGTAGGAACATACTTCCCTTTGTCAGGTGGCACGGCGTTGAGAGTGGCCACAGTTGCAATAATGCCCGATTCTTTACTCGTGACTACTCCCTTTTCATCAAAGATTGGCACTTTTGTTGATGTATCATCATCGACAGTTTCATTAGAGTTACCCTGCACAATGTCATTAGGCTCAATGAAAGCAATACTTTGAGAAGAATCATAAGTAGGGTACCTCATGGCTTCAAAGATGTTGAAGCCCACAGTCTCTCCAAGTACTTCCATTGTCAATGTTCCTTGAAACACATCAATCTTTGTATGAGCTGTGGCCATGAAGGGCCGCCCCAAAATCAATGGCAAAGATGTGGGCATAGGTGCGTCCTCCATGTCTAACACAAAGAAATCTGCCGGTAAAATCAAACCATTCACATTCACCAACACATCCTCTATCAAACCTCTCGGATATGTTAATGAACGATCCGCTAGTTGAATTCTCACATTAGTCTCCTTTAGCTTGCCTAAATCAAGTGCTTCATAAACAGAATAGGGCATTAAATTAATAGAAGCACCTAAATCAAGTAAAGCCTTTTCAAACCTGTGTGCACCAATGGTACATGGAATCGTGAAGCTTCCGGGATCCTTGAGCTTAGGTGGTAGCTTTCGTTGAAGTACAGCAGAGACTTCCTCACTAAGAGCTACTGTTTCATGTTCCTTGAACTTCCTCTTGTTGGTACAAAGTTCTTTGAGAAACTTTGCATACCTTGGGATTTGCTTGATAGCATCAAGAAGGGGAATGTTGATTCGGACTTCCCGGAAAGTATCCAATATGTCTTTATCGCTTTGCTCCTTCTTGGATTGCAAGAACCTGCGAGGAAAAGGGATAGGTGGAACATGAACATTAGAACCATTTTTACTTACCTGAAGAGGATTAGGTGCGGGTGACGGAGCCGAAACAACACCTAAACCAAATGGAATTCCAGATGTTTTTGTTGCTGCCTCGGTCGACCGTTCGCCAATTTCCGTCGACGGGTCGACATTGCTTCTGTCCGTGGGTCGATCGGTCGACACTTTGGTCGACCGTTCGACTGGAGCTTCTGTCCGCTGCTCTTCTTTGCTGCCCGGTGTTTGACCTCCCTCTACAGCTTTCTTAGATCTTCTAAGGTACACAGGATCCTCTGGGAGCTGTTTTCCAGTCCTCAATGTGACAGCCATAACCTGCTCATGGTGAATGCCTTTAGGATTAATTTCAGTTTGAGATGGAAGCTTACCTGGCTCTCTTTGAGTAAGTTGTTCACATAACCGACCGAATTGCACCTCAAGATTAGCAATAGACTTGCCATGATGTTGCAATGTGCTCTCAGTTTTCTCCTTGAAAGTCTTATTGTCCTGCACAAGGGTTTTAGTATCATTGGCAATTGAAATCACAAGATCCTCAAGCTTACCTGAAGATTGTTGAAGTGGTGGTCCTTGGTTGAATCCGTGAGGTACATAAGAAGAGGTGGGAGCCCCTTGTTGTTTGTTCCACCCAAAGTTAGGGTGATTCCTCAAAGCCGGATTAGAATACACATTAGAGAAACCAGCTCTCCTTTGTTGGTCAGCAAAGCTGACTTGTTCTTCACCTGAATTTGGAAAGGAATATGGACAATCTATGGTTAGATGATCACGAATGGGACAGATGGAACATACCTGAGCTGATACCATTCCTTGAGCCGGTGGAGACATGGCTTGCATCCATGCATCAAGCTTCTTTTCAATAGTAGAGATTCTATCAGCTTCTCCTCCCCAAGAATTAACTTCATAAGCATCCTTGGTCTTTGCTTCTTGAAACCCTTTTGTAGAAAATTGTTGAGAATTTTCACTCAAAGTCTCAAATATTTCGAAAGCTTGATCGCTGGTCTTATTCATGAAAGCGCCTCCACATGCTGAATCTACAAGGGCCTTGTTTGCATCATTCAATCCCTCATAGAAAAATTGAGCTTGATCATCCTTAGAATAGCCATGGTGTGGACACTTCCTTAGCAGCCCATTGAAGCTCTCCCAAGCTTCACAAAAGAGATCCCCTTGCTTCTGACGGAAAGTATGAATGTCTCTCCTTAATTGCCTTGTTCTCTGAGCAGGGTAAAACTTGGTGATGAACTTTGTAGATAGTTGATCCCATGTAGCAATAGTATTGGAAGGCAATGAATTCAGCCACCACTTAGCATGATCCTTCAAAGAGAAAGGAAACAAGATGAGCTTCAGCTGCTCTGCAGTCAAACCGGGAGGAAATTGAGTTCTACAAAGGTCATAGAACTCTCTCAGATGATTGTTCGGGTCTTCATTCGGCTTGCCATAAAAATGAGGGACTGAGTTGATAAGCTGTGGAGACAAACTGAATGAAGTACCAGCGGTAGGAGTGAATGTGATGCACGAAGGTTGTGCAACACCCTGAGGAACAAAGGAAGACTTCAATGGCTTTGGTTCTTCGGCCATTGCGTTGACAGATGGTGTTTGCTCTGGTGTTTATAAACTACAAAACAAAAGAAACTAAACGTTAGAAACTATTAACAAAAATAAAAACAAAAACAAAAACAAAAATTTGCAATCAAATTATTCATTCCCCGGCGACACGGCGCCAAAATTGATATAGATATTTCTACACACCAAATAGATGCACAAAAATAACCTATTAATTACCCTACTGTGGATATGAATATCGAATGTAGTATGAGAAGTAGGGATCGTTCCCGCAAGAGAATGAGACTCGAATGCAAATTAAGACACTAAACTATAACGACTCTAAACTGACCTAAAAGGAAAATACGAACAGCAGACAAACTAAACAGACTCCGATTACTACGAAATTTTAACACAAGAAACTAGACTCAATAAAACTGACTCTGACAAAGTTTCAACGAAATCTAAGATGTTTAAGACTACGAAAATAAACCTGCAAGAGCAGGGCAGGGTTGATGTACGAAAATTAAAGGGAAACCAACAAAGGTTTTGTTATGAACAATGATGATGAAATAGCTAGGGAACAATTATCCACCCTAAACAATCATGATAAATATGCAAGGTTTCACACAAATTCTCTAATTCATGGATGACGATGCTCAAGATAAGTCAATGGCATGTTGATCAAATCCTATTGTTCTCTCATAGTTGGTACGTTAAGTGCATGGCATGTACTCCCTAACTTAGTTCTTTCATGTAACCTAGAATGGCATGTTCATAGATTCAACACTCAAGAATCATTAAGCATAAAGAGAACGAACATCACATCGGCCATAAGACATGGCATGTATCTTATGTAACCAAGAAATCTAATCACATGAATATGGTTTACCTATTCATTAGCTACTTGGGATTATATGATGATATGGCGGTCCACATATAAATCCTAGCAATAGAACCCTAATACATGCATCTAAGTAGGCCTCCAAAGAAACACATATAAAGATTCATCAATGAAAAACCAGTGAAAAGATAATCATCCAATCCATAGGAGATTTATATAAAATAATCAAAGCATCTTAACAATCATGTTCAGGGCTTCAAATAGCCCCTAACTACTAAGGAAATTAGCTACCCATAGTCATAGTAGCAACAATCGAAAACATAATAAAACTAAAGAAAGAAAGAGAAGAAGAAAGGAACACGGCGATGCTTCGGCTCTCCACGTAGATGATGATGTCGACTCCTTCCCCGGCTGATTAAGAAATCCTTAAATACCCCAAGTTAGGGTTTAAAACGTCCACGGCCCAATAAGAGTCGAAGCCCATGAGGAAAATCACAAATCCTAAATGAATTAGGTTTCCAGATTCGCGCCAGATTGACCTTCGCTCACTCAATCAGCCATAACGTCTTCTAGACAACTCCGAATCACAAACCGTCAGAAGTTCCTGAAAATAGACATCCGGAGCTTTCTATCCATATATGGTACATCTTCTAGTTCATTCTGAGCTGCTCCCAGTTCTCAATCGAAGTAGGCTGATCTGCACAGGCAGATTCACCAGTTTAGCTTATAATCTCCACTTTTTGCTTCTTTTCATCCTCAATGCTCCAAGAGTCCTATAAAACATAAAACGACATAACTAACTCGAATAAAGATTGAATGTGAGAGAATTAATATAGAATTAAGCACAATGGAGCACACAAATATGCTCCCATCAGCCCCTTTCTTGAGTAAAGAAGAAGTGATTGCTACCGAGATAATGGGCAATGTATCAATCAATGGGTAATTAGAGTTGGTACTGCGCGATATATCCTTTTATACTCCACTGGCAAATGTCCCAAAGAGTAACTCCATTCCTATTCTTTCAAGGAGAAATAACAACGTACTTCTCCTAATTAGAAAAATTTCCCAAAGATCAACTTCATTCCTATTATTCCAAGGATAACTAACAACACTTCTTTATAAACATAGCTTGAGAGTTAAAACGTAATTCCATCAAAAAGTTCACAAATTTTACTTGTCAAAACATGTTCAATGCCGAAATTGAAGCCTCTTGTCTTCCTCGAGATTGGCCATGGCTAATGCTTCCTGACAACTACAATGAATCATTGTATCACGAAAACAAATACCACAAAAAAATTCTGAGCCTTTCCAGCAACCGGCTCTACCTTCTTGAACTACCGGTGGAAGCTCGTGGAAAAAGCATATGTGGATCATCAGCAGGGTGGCTAATCTTGCTCGACCAAACCATGTTAACTGTCACTCTCCTCAACCCCCTAAATGGAGACAAAAGAAAGCTCCCTAGACTTCCAGGAAGAGGACTTAGAGTTCACAAACACAATGCCATACTTCACAAAGCCATACTATCTTCAGATCCGTCTTGCAACCCAGACTATAAAGTCTTGGCAATTTATGGAGACGAACGAAGCCTAATTTGTTATCAACATGGTAACTGGACCATGTTACAAGGAGCTGGGTGTTTTTTCGACGATGTTCTTTCCTTTCAGGACAAGTTGCTTGCACTTAATGAGCGTGGGAAGCTTGTGCTTTGCAATGTTGATGATTGTGTTGGACCTACTGCTACAGAAATTGAAATTGAAGGCTTGTTTTCATTTCATAAGGGAAAAGTTTATCTCGTGGAAAAACACCGCGAGCTGTTTATGATAATAAGGCTTTTGCGGCCAAAAGATGTTTTTGGGCATGAAACATACGACTGTAAAGCTTACAAGCTTTATGTCGTAGAAGGGGGTCCGATATGGACCCCCGTTGACTACTTGGGTATGTGGACGATTTTCTTGGGGCTTAACCACTCGGCGGCAATTCAAAATTGTGATCTCGAGGGAAGGATAAAACCGAATTGCATCTACTTCACTGACGACTGTTGTTTGAACATAGAGGAGGATAGTTATGTGGTTGGACACGATTCGGGAGTGTTTAGTTTGGAAGATGGCAAGATTGAGCAACTCAAAGGTGTTTCATATGATGTCATGTATGTTTGGCCTCTTCCAATCTGGTTTATGCCTAGTGTATATCAAATAATGTAACAGTGTTAAAAGAAATATATAGACTGTCAAGTGTGTACCTGTGTAAGGCTAAGCTTTGTGGCATTTTAGCCTTTCATTTATCATTTAATTGTAAACTTATTTATTCTCCTTGTTGCACATAATTAAATTGATTCCTCAGACTACGAACATATATTCTTTACAAAGACTTCAATTTACAAATGAACAATAAGCTATTTGAATTACGGATCATGACACTAAAGAGCAATCAAAGCAGTATCATGAGTGCGAAGAAAGCGTCTAAAAGTAAAGTTGGGTGGGTACCAGCCTTCTTAATTTATCAAAGAATTATTTCCTCCTGAACACTGAGATTGAGTGTCTTATGGGGGAGGACAATGCTGTTAATAACCACTACTTCATCTTCAACTGTCACATCTTCACCTGGATTATAAAAATTGGTTTTCAGATCAGAATATGTGATTCCAAAAAAAAGGAAATAGTGAAAAAGAAGGATGATGTATAAACAAAAGCAAGAACAGTAAGTTAGTACCAAGTATCGTGATCCCGAGCTTTGAATTGTAATTCCCACTAGCCTGAAATCATAGTAGCAAACAAAGCTAAGAAAACCAATTGCAACAAGAGTAGGCATTCTCTTGATCAACAATAAATACAAATGGAAGTTTCTTTTAGCCTTGCCTGGATACGAGACCATTTCCCGATAGAAGATTTCCATCCAACAATTGCATGAATAACAACTGCATTGTCCTGAGAGAAAACATTATACATTTGTCAATATAAGGTTAACTTTGAGTTTGGATTGCGCTCCCTACCTTTACTTCAGCTGCATACCTTAATTTCGACATTGTCGAGGATGATACAACTTATGAGCCTCACACCAGCTCCTATACGAGCATTTGCAGATATTGAGACATTGGGACCAATCTGTGTGACCGGATATCAGGAGATTGTTAATATAAGTTACCAAAGCCATATAGTAAAAATTGATCAAGACCAATGCTAATGCTAGGTTCAGTGTGCATATCGTGAAACCAGTCTTACAGAAAACGTACTTTAGCACTTGGGTGTACTTTTGCTGATGGATGAATGTAAACATCGCCAGAAATACTGGCACTCTTTGTACCATCCCCACTCACCAAAAGATGGGGGCTGGTGACTCGGAATTGTGAAAGATACAAACCAGAACATTTCAAGGACATTCTGCAGTGAAAGCATATTATTTACCAAATTCTTCAGATCAATAAGGGCAAATGTTATTAAAGCAAACCAACACCTGAGAGGCAAATCTTACCCTGGAGTTTTAATCTGTTCCCAGAAGTCTATGGTTTCATATGTATATAACTGCTTCTTTCCTGCAAGAGGGGATAGGATGTCTTGATCCAACCTTACAAAATGTGTGGATGCACTCCTGTTAAAGGAACTTTGTATCAGCCAAGGTTTACCAACAATAACATAACATTGTCTGTGATAGGCTACTAACAGCCGTTGAAACTATGAAGATATATATGATAGTTTTACTGGAAAGATGTTTCAGGCAGAATATTGTCTGTAATAGGCTAACAGAATATATAATATATATATATATATATATATATATCAGTTTCTGTATAGATTTATTGTAGTGCAGAGGTCCTTTTATACTACAGTAATGAGAAACCTTGTCGCAGAATGCAGGGCTTCAAAACTGGATAGACGTCTTAAGTCAGCTGCAAATGAAAGAGAGTTCATATTTCAGCAGGATATATATATTTTTGGTGAAAGGTAAATGCTACAATGATCGATATTTGTGACAGCAATCTAAATTATCAAAACATCATCCTACACATGCAAAACAAAGCAGATACCAAGTTCTTGTTGAAAAGTAAACTTTCATATCAATACCGCTTTTCTTGTAAATTTCAAAAGTTTAAAACTAAATTATAAACCATTGCATGCAAATATTTGATTTAAGCACATAAATTGCATAGGAAAGCCTATTCATGAAGAATTTATCACTGACCTCTGTCCTTCCGCTGAGAGGAAACACCCTCTATGGCATTAAAAATATCTGGTGTGAATATGTAGACACCACAATTTATCCTGTCACTGACCTGAATAAAAATAACATCAGAAGGATAAAAGAGAAAAACAAGAGGAAGACAAGAAAGAAATACTAATTCAAGTTCATTGTGGCACTGAATTCTAAAAAAAAAAAAAAAGGTGAAATCTTGATCTCAACATACAAAAGTCTCAGGCTTCTCTGTGTAATGCAGCAGTTCATTGGTGACGGGATCAGCTACAAGTTCCCCAAACTGATTCGCTGACTCAGCAGAAACCTATACAGGATAAACAAGACAACCTAAACACAGAGGAGAATACAGATACATAATAGCAGAAAACTTTACTTTGACAAAGTTCTACTTGTGCATCTGTTGACCAACCTTGATCACAAGGATTGTTCCCATCCCACCATACTTTTTGTGAGCCTCTGCAGATAGAAATGAAAAGGCATCAATTAACTTTCTGAAATCCACAACAATGAACAAGAAATTTAAGTTAATAGTTCTCAAACATCAGCAACTCATTAAACAGTTACCAAGCATTTCTGGAAGTGGAAAACTGCAGCAAACATCACAGTTCAGCAAGAAAATGTGCGACTGCATGCAAAAGTAAGAATCAAATCAGCATTTTCCTTTACAATAAATAGCCATTATATCCGGTGAGTATGTGCGAGCCCAAGCACCTACGCACAAATACATCATCTCAGAAAAGGAAAATCAAAGCAGATAGAGTAAAATAGAAGGAAGGAAGAAAGAAAGAAATAGACAACACTCAATCAATCAACCCAAATAGGAAGTAGTAGGGAAAAGTTAATAACCGGGTTGTCTTCCATGATCAGATCTCTGAAGTTATAAAGTCCACCAGCTGAACCATGTGGCCTGTCTTCCCTCAAATATCTAAACAGAATGAATGATCAGTAAACTAAGAGTCAGTAGCCAGTTCAACATTACGAAATATGATTAGAAACTAATGACTACAAAAGAAAAAAGTGCGAACTTACCTAACGGGGACCTTAAGCTCATTAGAGATCGAGGATACATATAATGCTATCTCACGCTCCTCATAGAAACCAATGAGAAAGATTTGCCCCAGGTTAGGAATCTGTAATACAACAAAGATTTTGAACTACTAAGCATACAATAAACCATAAATGACAAACATCACTTCCAGAATATACCTTTTTACAAGCAGAAATCGGATGATGAACCATTGGTTGTCCTGCTAAAGGAAAAAGCGGCTTTGGAATATTCAATGACAGTGGCCGGAATCTAGTGCCTGTAGAATTTAATTTCAAGTGAACTTCCAATATATTAAGAAATGCGTTCTCAAAGCAATAACGAAACTTTAGTATAATGGATCACACTATGATTTAAGAGAAATGCCATGATTCCTCATTCATGATTTGAACATTGAAATTCACCATTACAAATTTAAAACTTTCAAAATTACAGCAACAAGCAACTGATCTCATTGTCGAACCAAACTATCACACTTTGCAATAGGAATTCAGAGCACTATGGTCTAAACCCAGAGAAGATACGAAAAGGGTATCATTCATTATTGGATCCAATTATCACAGTAACTTAAAACTTTCATACCTTTAGTGGGCCCACCCACCATGATCACAGCAACAACTTTCTCATCGGAGCTCCCCATCCTGCACCAACACAAATCCAGATCCCTAAAGGCAACAACCCTTTTCTGCTAGAAAACCAAAACCTCCAATGACCAAAATGAACTGGTGCTGCAAATAGAACCCAAGTGCATAATTTATGGGCAACACTAGGGACCAAGAAAGCTACAGTCTTGCACAGAAAGATTTCTACTTTTTAACACAGAAAGTGAGAAAGGATGTCGTTTAAAAAGTGAAATCGGGGTGAGGAGTGAGTGTCGGTGTATATACGTGTTACTACAGTATATGCAGAAAATGGTACAAACATCACCACTCGCAGTTGGATAAGGAAGTTTCCGTTTGTTTTTCTCATTGCTTTATGGGGAAGGTGGAAGGGAAGGAGCTGGGTGGGACCATTGGAATGAAGCCCAAAGATATTTGGATGAAATCATTGGGGACCCAGTAAGTTTCTTCGTTTGATCCCTTTTTATCTTTTTCACATTTTTACCTCAATCGAAAGTAAAAAGTATTTTTCATATAACAGTCCGTTAAAATTTTCTATTCTTTTTTTGTTCATCAGAGATTAATTTTGTGAAAAATTGAATCGTTCTTACCTATTTCATGATTGATTGATTGATCTCCGCATAAAAAAAATGTGAATTGACACCTCAACAAAAAATCGTCTTAGGCCACACTGCACATCCAAACAACTGGAGTAAATGTTAAAACATTTTTTTTTAACCAACCCTTGTGGTTGAGTTGGCACGGATGCAAGGTTGGGAACCCCCCAACTTGAGTTTGATCCCCAACTTAGCACAAAGGGGCACATACTTGAAATAGAGTTGTGTGAAGTTTGGCCAGCTTGTTAACTTGTTTGAGGGGCTCACTGTGAGTGGGTTCGTGCATTGATTAGCCTAACATTAAGTTTGGCCTCGCAATTGGGCGGGATGGACTGTTGGGATACTCGTCGGGGACTTCGGCCCAAATTTACATGTGTGTTCTTAGGTGGGTGCTGGTTCCTGACGGGTCCACCTCCCATGGATAAAAAAAAATGTTGAAACTATTTGTACAATAAACGTTAAATGGAATGGTAGAGTGAATATTATAGGATCAAATCCCCTTGTAGTAAAAAGTGTACATTATTTTTGGCCGAGAAAGAAAAATTGGCAATATTTCTTTGCAAAATGCACTTGCACAGACTCTGAGATGTAGACACATCCGAAATGAGCACATGGGATAAGAGTTTGCAGATGAGTTGCAGATTTGGCAAGGTAAAATAAGTCAGCTAGATCAGAAAATATTAAGGTCTTGCTTCATTACTTTACAAAATGCACTTCCTTTCAATTAATTGAGGTGGTCACCCAGAAAATAGAGATTACTATTTATTTGGATGCTGACTTTCAAGATTAGTTAGGCAAAAGCTGAAAGCAAAAGTTTAAACTTTGAGAAAGATTGTAATTTACCATAAGCCATGTGACGTTTAACTCCCAACCTTTCTCCCTTGTGACACAAGCAACCACGGAAAAGCAATAACATATCGATTAAGATCAACCCAAGACTCCGGTTAAATGTTAGTTTTGTATGCTCCAACTTCTTTTATTAAATCCAGACTACAGAACTTAAACACATACAGGTTGTACTAATATAATCACTATTTACCCTCAAAGTACCTCTGGAACAAAACATGCGAGTCCACAGTTGAAAAAAAAAATTCATCAGAAACTTCTTGCACTAAATTATTCCCTCTATATCAGTAAACTTGAAGTTTCCCAATTCCATTTGCAGTTAACTTTCACAGCTTTGAAGGCGACTTGTACCAACCCCAAGGTTCATCAGATATATATTGAGTAACCTGCTTCACAGTCATGTAATTATCAAGTCCCCTGTTGAAAAGAGATAAAATATAATCACCATCAGCAGATTAAAGATATTAATCAGGGAGGTAGTCTAGTGATCAGTAATTATATATTTCAGAAGTAACTGTCTGGTTGTGTTCATCAGTCTTTATACTATATTCAACTAGGATAGATCATAGATCGTATGTTTCTATCAGGCACAATCCTTATAGAACAATTCGGATAAAGCCATACCATTGCCCTAATTCACGCCCGAAACCACTACGTTTGTTGCCTCCCCAAGGAGCCTGAGTGAAGCATGGTTGTGAGCAATTGATCCAGACAATTCCTGCCTGAAAGGCCTGCAGAACAGAACAAAGAAACACAACCCATGATTAAAATGCTGTTTTATGAATGTTGGGGAAGGAATACTCATTGACACTAAGAAGTACAAAAAGAGGTCTCACCTTAGAGACGCGCTCACACCTTTCTAAATCTTTTGATATGACAGCAGCACCCAAGCCAAAACTGTTAGAGATTAAAACCGTTAGAAAGGAGATTTCCCTGATCCAATCAGAGCAACAAAACTAGGAGAGGAAAGTGGACCCAGAAAAGAAAAAAAAAAAAACCAGCCAAAACAAATCTCCCATAATTAACGAGGAAAAATAAGAGTCAACTCACTGGGTGTCATTTGCTAATTCAATAGCCTCATCTTCTGTACTAAATGTTTTGACACAAAGAACAGGTCCAAAAACTTCTTCTCTCCAAATTTGCATGGAGTTTGTTACATCAGTTATGATGGTTGGTTCAACGTAAAATCCTTTCTTTAGATGCTGTTATCCATTTGTAAAATAACTCACATGTTAGTGACGAATTACTAAGCAAAATGATCTTGATAAGGGCAGGGGTTTATACCTCAGGACGAGCCCCACCAGACACAACTTTTGCGCCTTCACTCTTTGCTGTTGAGATGAACTTCAATATTTTCTCATACTGAAGCAGATAGAGCAAATATTAGATGCTTCGATCATAAACTTGTGACTGATAAAAATAAATAAAAAATACATAAGAGGTATCTATTAGATTTGATCTAGTAGATACTAAACAAAGTGTCTGGTTCTTCAGAATTTTGTCCCAGAGACAAACACCAATAATTTATGATTATCATCTGCAACGCTGATATAATCTGCACAAATACATGTAAAACTCTGCGGACTCTAATCTTTATATAAACATCACCACACAATTTATCAGCCTCATATCTACAAGTTAAAGAAATTCCTTCCAAAGAAAAAAAAAATCTCACCAATCTGTCCTGCAAGGCTGCAACAGAGATGTCTTGAAACCGTTTAGCATAAATATAGCCATTTTGGATAAGAAATGTTTTCCAGTTAAAGTAAAAATTATTCGTTAGTTGAAAGGATTTGAACTTAATAGTGAACTCAACCTTCCCTACCCATACCAAGCCAAGGCCAGAGTCTTAGGACAACATAAAACAACAATCCTGATTTATTTCCAGGGAAGAGAGGGCAGCACCTTATTAAGTGTCTAAGGCCCTCCACCAGGAGGCAGGATCTTTCTAGACTATTTCATGGCAACAATAACATTTACTGAGATACCAATAGTTATGTAGATATGCTCACAAGATTGATTGTATTCTAGATTTAAAGACAAAAGACAAGACAAGGTATTGATTGTATTCTAGTGCTTCTCCATTGTCTAAGATGTTTTGATGGATCTGTTAATTGAAAACCCTCTCCCCGAAATAGAAAGAAAAAAAAATGCAGAAATATGTACCTGCCCTTCAGAAACAACAGGGCCAAGCCTGCAACCTTCTTCCAGAGGATCTGAAATCTTGATGTTTTTGCACCATTCGGCAAGCCTGTCTAAAAATTTTGCCGCGATGTTTTCCTGAAACAAGTATAAGGAATTAAAAATGAAGTGTAAAGCTTGTTTAAGATGGCACTGCAGTAATAACTTTCTAGTCAGTTAGGTTTATTTTCACTTTCAATTACGCTTGGGAAAGTAGCACACTCGTACACATTGATGACGTTTATGTCACAGAAATTACCACTAAACATGTCTAGAGTTGTTGAATTGACAAGCAATATCGGTTAAGTTCTAAGAGAAGCAATTCAGAAGGGACTGATAGAAAGTGATGTAACATCTTATTATCATACTTACATGCACTATGAGACGGGATGTTGCACTGCAAATCTGACCGTTTGTCCAAAAGATGCCAAAGGCAGTCCATTCAGCAGCTGATTGTATCATAGAGCAAACAAATTATCATTACAGTACCAGAAATACTAATACATGTTATTATCTTTCTAACATGATTTGGCTTAAATGTGTAGATTCCTTGTGTACAACTAGTTTCTACAGGAAGTTACTTATTTATCCAAGAAACATGTATAGAGTCGTTAAAAATAGCTTCAACAGGTACTAACCCTTGTCAATATCAACGTCGTCAAAAACAACAATTGGGCTTTTCCCTCCAAGCTCCAAAGAAACAGGCTACCACAAAATGACATAGGAGAAAGTATATGAAGATCAAATGAAGAGAATGAAAGACACATTTATAAATGATCAATTGCCAAATTATAGAGAAAGCATACCTTGACCTGTTGAGCTGCAGCTGTCATAACCTTGCTCCCTGTGAGAGTACTTCCAGTAAATGCAATCTGTTGAATACAAGTTTATAAGATACTACATCCTGGTAGCTGAAACAACTCGAAGAAAAAACAAAATTTGCAGGATATATAGCAAAATCAAACTTAGAATTCCAACAATAGAGAGAGAACAAAAAAAGAAGAAGCTGGAGTTGAACCTTATCAACATTGGGATGAGATGCCAAAGGCGCGCCAGCTTCATGGCCCAGTCCAGTCAGAATATTGAGGACACCAGGAGGAAGACCAATCTCTCTACAGACCTCAGCTAGCTCCAAACAAGTTCTGGAATTGATTGATAACATGATGATATGCATACAATAGAAAAATCAACATAAAAACTGAAGAAAGAACATCTAAGCCAAAGGTGGACATACACAGAGGCCAACTCAGACGGCTTCAGTATTGCAGCACACCCAGCAGCCATGGCAGGAGCTACCTTCCACGTAGCCATTAATAAAGGGTAGTTCCTTAACATAAAAAAGAAGCACTTCATTACCATAAAATCATGAAGATTCTCCATAGTAGCAAAGAAAGACCATCTACAAGATAAAACCTCCATATACCCAAAGATTGCCCTTGCCAACCATACTTTTTAGGACCATTGAAAATCCACAATTTAGTTTTACAGATGATTGATTACTTTACAAACAGGTAAGTGCAGCCCTCAAGCAAGCAAAAAATAGTGCATCCTCATTTAACAGAAAGAAGCAGCAAATACCATGGAGTAATCAACCCAACAACCCCAATGGGCTCCTTAAGAACATGAGTTTTAAATGTCTCCATGGGAATTGAAATAGGAGCCTTTTGCTGTGCATCCAAACCTTCAGCAAGGTCTGCATAGTATTCAAAACACCCGGCAACATCTTCCTGCATTGCACATCACAGCACATAAGGCATTATGCATACTAAATAACAATTCAAGTTGTCAAATAATCACTACATACCATGTCCCATAAGGCTTCATCCAGTGGTTTTCCACAATCGATTGCTTCAAGTTTTGCTAGCTCAGATTTTCTGTCTGTTATCTACAAGGAAACAAAAGCTTCAAAGCTGAAGATATATAACACAGGGGAAACAAGTTTGTAGGGCTACTATGGAAGTTAGAAAATCAACATAAGTTCAAAACAGGAAACCCATTACAATTATCCAACAAGATTCTACTAATATTCTGTTGAGAAGTATACAATCTCTTCTTTGACATCTGATACTACCGAATTCTGACGACCAGATCATTTCATCATCTCATAGACATTTCTCTGTGCTGCCACTATCACATTACTGGTCAGATTGTGACAGAACACTGTATACCATTTCCGCAGTTTTTTGTACTAATAAACTAGATAGATTGATTTGTAGATCAGACTAGATGAGACAACTAAAACCTATTACCCTATAAAGGATGGAGTTAATGATGTTGGAGGTTCATTACTAATTCATCTGTACCACAGAAGACAGAAAACAGAACTAAGTAGACACTGCACGATGAATCAGTCCTAAACTTTTGTATCACTCCAACAGTCCAACTAGCTGCAGTACTACTCACTTCAAGTTGGCAATCCAGGTTCAGATGCTTAACGCCGAATGCGAGTACAAGCAGTTGGTTACGAAAGTATAGTAAACTCATGCTCTTTGATGTTGTTGTTTTCCGACATTCAACCACAATACACAAGAATCAATACAAGAATAGCATCCCAGCAATACCGCTTCATGATCAAACGAAAACCCCGGAGAGAATAATACCTTAGCAGCAATGGCCCGCAAATACTTGGCCCGAACTGCCCCGGGCGCCGATGCCCAATCTTTCCCCTTGTTCCTGGCCAGGGCTTTCCGGGCAGCCTCCACAGCAAGCTCCACATCTTCACCAGTAGCTGCCGGAATATCCCCTACAGAAATTCCACAACAAATCGCATATCAATCAGGCTTTTAAGTCAGATTACACATCCCCTTTCGTATTTCTATTACTGAGTACTGATAATCTAGAAAGTTCAAAGTGGTTAAGATTGAATCTCTATCTTCTGGTTTAGTACATAGAACCACAATCAATCCAACTTAACAAGAAAAAAGTAGTTAAAGACTGAATTTTTACTGTAAGGAAAGAGAAAGATACCGATTTTTTCTTCAGTGGCTGGGTTGATGATGGGGATGCGTTTCTTGAGAGCTGGTTGCCTCCACTCGCCATCGATGAATAGTTGCCGACTTGGTATTTGGATCGCCATTTCAACACTCTCTCTGAGCTTTTGGTCTAGTCTCGGAGATGATCAGCACCAAGTTTAACCCAACTTATCTGTGGAGCTTTCCTTACAGTAATATAGATTTTTAAAGCCTGGAGTCGAATAATGAGGCAGTATTTTAGGTATTTAAATAAGCTTCATTAAAAGAGAATTAGCCAATTAGGTGAATTTTTTTTTTCTTCTATATGAGCCAATTATCTTAATTTTTTTTTCTTTTAGTTGATGTCATTAAGATTATAATTGTATAGCCGAATTTTGTTTATCAATATTTCCATAGCGAGTGAAGCAAAAATAATAAACTAATAAAGTGTCTCATAAGATTGCTCGTTTGATAGTACTATTTAGTCGGATAAGAAGCTTGATCAGATCATGAAAATACGTATCTTCATTCTAATTGTACAAAATTTTATGTCTTTATTCTCATCGATTGTATATTGTCAATTTAAATATTAACATAGGCATGAAGAATCGACCAAACCGGATTCCAGGTCTCATTAGAAGTAAGACCTTGATGAACCATATATTTTTCTTTCAAAGAAAATGCCACTTTTTCTATAGTTTAAAAGTTGCACATATGTAGATTCACAAATTAGCATTTGAGTCTTGGAAGGATCCAATATGATCAGTAAGATTTGGTGGGGTAGAGTCAGTGGAAAGTAAATATGGTTTATATTTTTGTTTTTACGTCAAACTATGTCATTTATCACGGTAAAACATTACCTCAAGTGTATCAAGTTTCAAGCTTTTATTTGCCAAAAAAATGAAGTTTTCAACTTTATTTTATACCTTAATTTCGAGAGAAAAAATACCTTGATCTGTGCCATTTGTCAAATCTTGCATCGTGCTGGAAATCATAGTTTTTTTTTTGACAGAGTATGAGGGAGCTTCTCTAGTGAGGATCATTATAATGAGTACCACTTGAGGACTTTTTGATTTGACTTACTTTTTTATTACATCTCGACAAATCAACTGTTCAATATTTAAATATTTATGAGTAGATCATTTTTACAAATTTTCAATAAAATCGAAAATCGTTAAGTCATCTTTAATTGTGATTTACCATTTATGAATATGAATGGTTCAAAATCGACAGATTTGGTTCGTCCATTTATTTGGTCTAGTTCGGTACCTTAACGATTTCAATTTTTGTTGAAAATTTGTACAAGTGATATACTCATGAATATCTTAACATTGAACAGTTGATTTGTCGAGATGTAATCGAAAAATAGATATCACAACCATTAATCGAAAAGTTCTCAAGTGGTACTCATTTAAGTGGTCCTCACTAGAGAAGCTCCCTAGAATATGAATGGATAGAGTAAGATAAGATTAAGATCATAAAATGTGGAGGTTGATTCTGAGCAATTAATCTTATCTGTGAAGAATCAAAAGAAGTGTGGCTTTTGGGAAATCTATCCTCTGATCAATTAGATTAGAAGACTTCAGGGACAATTTAAGAAGTGCAGTTGGAATCTTGTGAAGAGAGGGGCTAATGCTGCGGCAGATTGGCTTGTTCGTCAAGCAAAAATGAGGATGGATCTAGGAGACTGGGTGTTATGCCCTCCATCTTCATTAGTTCGTGTTATGAAGAATGATGGTTTACCTGCCCCGCCTATGAATTAATTTCTGGTTCTATTGTCTTCTTTTTAAGTTCTTAGTTTTTTGGGTTGTTTGTTTACTGCTGCTTTGTGTAGTTTTAATGAAATCTTTCATTGTCCAAAAAAAAAAAAAAAAAAAAAGATCATAAAATGTGAATGTATCTCTTATACTATCAAGAAAAAAAATAAAATAACTATATTGGAGTTTTTATATATTTTTTATTATCCAATTAATCGGGCTTTTAGCATAGCCCAGCCGGAGGAGTGGACTTATTTGATGGGATTGGACGATTGGTTTATGTGATGTTATGAGGAGTTTCTTAGAATCTACAGATAAAATCTCAAAAAATTAAAATAATTAATTTTTTTTTCTGTTTTCTAAAGAAAACACTGTACTATAGCAAAGGTGATGCAATTTTAGGCAAAACAATTTGTACATTATGATGGTCCAGGGAGAAAACTTAGTATAGAACTTATGTCAAGGATCGTTGGAGGGTTATGGTTCCTAAACCCTATTCATATCCAACTCGGGCTCTACTTGTACCTATAAAAATTCATAGTACAGTATAGCAATACCAATGAGAGGACTTGGATTTAATCTCAAAGATTTACCAAATATCAACGTATCCTTAGCAATAATTAATTAATTATCACCTTTTTTTTTTCTTGGGTTGTTCGATCTTCTTTCATTTGATCAAATTAATCTCCTCGATCATTTTTTCATTTTCACCTAATCCTCCTTATAATCTCATTTTTGGTCAAATATAATATATTTATCCACGCGTGTTTCTTGGCAAAAAGGGCGGGCACGAGAGAGTCAATAAAATAATACAAGAAACCGAATCACGCCGATTCAATGATCGATGGATGGATCGAGTATAACCGTGGTCAAATACCAAATCCATAAACGGAATCATATATATTATTCTGTACAGAGATCGACGACGATACGAATCAATCAACGAATTCTAATCAACAGCAAAATCATAATAAACGAAAACGATGGATCGAACAGGAATGAAACTCAATCGATCTCCATGCAACGAATTCAACAATCATAAATATATATAAGTCGACTAAGAGCTAGAGGAGTGTGATCGATCTGGAATTAGGTAGCTAGCGCTAGCTAGCGTTTGTGAGTGGTTTTGTGGTACTTGTCCTTGATCCACTGGAAACCGGAAGAGGCGCCTTCCTTGACCTTCTTGACTCCGGTGGAAGCCACGGCCTTGGTCTTGACGAGGCCTTCGCCGACCTTCTGCTTGCACTTGGCGGCGGTTCCGCCCTCGCCGCTTTTCACGTCCAGCGGGTAGGACGAGTTGTTGTTGTTGTAGTCCCACTGGTCAGCCCACGACGTCGTCTCGTAACTGCTCGATTTGTTGTCTCCGTGATCCATCGCAATTGATTGCTTGTTCACCTACGCCGGAGGAGGAGGACTGTAATTTGGAGAACCAAAGAAAAAATAATTTGGAGGCTAGGAAATTGGGAGATTTAGTGAGAGAGAATCGCCCAGGGATTTGAGAAATTAATGTTAGTACGTATATGATGATGATATATATATTAGTATTACCACACACAACAAGAGAGGGACCAAGAGTTTTATAGTAGAGATTGAGGAAACTTAACCAATTTTGAATCTTGAATTGGGACACGTGGACCTTAAAAAGAGATAAATATTTATAGGGACACGTGTTTACGTGTGACTAGCTGGTATATAAGTCAACAATTTCACTCCTCATTTTCCTTTCTTAGCAATAATAATACCCTTCTATTTTTTCTTGTTTAGATTGCAGTCCGTTACTATATAATACGAAGCTAACCATAAATTTTCTGACAAGTCGATATGTTTATGGGAATAATTTAGAAAGAACATTATGACTGTCTACTTGTTCGATAACAATTAAATAATCAAATGATTTCGAATCTTTAGAGAGAATCTAAAAAAGAACGAAATACATAAACTAATTACCTTAAAGTGTTAGTGATTAATTGTTTTAATGAGACAAAAAAAATAATGATGGTTATAATGATGGTCTAAGCATAACTATATACCAAGAAGGAGTTAGATTTAGGAGTTATTGCTAACCCAACTCACAGTCACACATCCCAGATTGGAAGGGCAAAAAGTCTCTGAAGCGTGTGTATAATGTGATTTTCCCCAGCTTCTGGATTCATCCAGAACAAGACTTTTGACCAATGACATTAAACCATCACACACCGTTGGCCCATATGAAAAAGTCAAATATTTATTCTTGGCGGCTAAGTTCCGTGATGCTCATAGGCCAGCCCCCCATAAATTCAATAGTCAAAACTACGGCAACATTTCTGGCATGGAAGTGAGCCAACTCTGAAAACGAAACCATCTGAAACAAGTGGCTCTTATATAGCTTACAATTAATTAAGGCTTACGTGCGTGGCCATGAGTCTAATTTAGATTAATGACCTTTGACTATTTAATCAAAGTACAAACCCTTCTTATTAAAAAGAGTATAGTGCAGTAGTCTTCTGAATAGGCTATTGCATAATGGCAGCTTCATCCAGAGACTGTATGTCAGCGCTTCGTAAGTACTTGTCGTAAAGCAACCGACAAGTTTTCACAGCATTTCCGGTGCTTTTCACCGGGAATGTATTCCGGCTGTTTTGCCAGTCATTTGTGAGCTTTATCCACTCCCTCCTCCAGTTCTTCAATTCAAATTCACTTTCCTCCTCCAAGCTTTTTATTAGATACTTGAAGTATATGGCTGCTCGCGGACCATAGTAGTCTCGTAGAAGTCCACTCCAATACTTGTTTCCTAGTAACACAGGGAAATAGAAACAGAAAGGAACAACAGGATTAATTTCAGTAACTTTAACTGTGCATAGGAGACTTGAATTGCTTTAATTAGATTAGGCATCATCAATTTGTCATACCATAGTCGCGAAGAAGACTTGCTTCCTCTTCTGTGTTGTCGAACCACATAGTTATTTGAGTTCTGGCATTCCATTCAAACTGCATTTCCATCACATCATATCAACTTAGGAATTCATTTTCCCTGATAACATAAATTTGATTGATGACATATATACATATAGTTTAATGAGATCATAACCTGTTTTTCCTGCTCTTTGTCTTGGGCGAGTTTCTTTGAGCTTTCCAACCAAGGGCCTAGAAGAAATCCATCGTGGCACGCTAAGAGTGTGTCCATGTCTTCAACTAGTTCCAAAAATTTCTGGCTGCGGCCAACTACTTCAAGGATATCATTTAACTGATAGGCTTCTATGATCTTCAGAAACAGCTGGTTTGCATACTTAGCTAAAGCTTGTCTAGTCAGGTCAACAAGGTCATACCTGAGTACAGTTAAATATACATATGGAGAAATTTAGGTACAAAAAGACAATGATGAGTGATGAGAGTCATGTACATGGTAGCAATCGAGAGTTAAAACGGCTAACCTGTAAGTATTGCTGTCTGAGAGTTCATCTCCACTTGCAATAAAAAGTTCTAATGCATGTATTACTTCAGAAGTTGAATACCATAAATGAGGTCGCTCAAATGAATCAGTTAATTCCTTCAGAACTGCTCTTCTTGATACTAATGGTTTCTCATTTTGGTGATACCAGCCTTGAGGCGGTCTTGCTATAAAGGATGGATCAACGTCCGGAAATGCCACAATCACATCCCTGTTTTTGTCCTGTTCTCAACCAATTAAGGCCAGGATACAATTAGAAGAGAGAGTTCTTACTATTCTAGTATGGCTAATCGCAGCTCTTGACATCGAAATTTAGCACAGAGGTGTGAAAAGGCAATTCCTTATAGCTATTCTACAGAAGAAAATAATACGAAAAAGAATTTAGGCCACTTACGTAGGCACCATCAGTGCAATTATAGATGGTATGATGTAATATACTCCAGGCATCTTGCACTAAAGGAACTGAACGGCCATAACGTCTCGTTGAATATTGATTAATCCACCCCTGAAATATCACAACCATCCCTCCGTCACCATCAGTCACAACTCGCAAGTCAGAACTATAGCTAGCCACATCAATCGGGGAAAAAAGAGAGTGAGTATCCTAAAATTGAATAGGATTAGGAAATGACTGGACCTTACCTTAACATCAACTTTGTTGTGTTGAAAAGCCATTTCAGACATGAGATCATAAACTACAGGATTCTGTTCTATACCTTCCATTGACATTCCAACACCAACCTTCAGAAAAGTAATAGAAAGTAAGGACTACAAATCTAAATGAAAAATCTGAAAATGTACATGACTGCTGAATGATACAAAATCTGAAAACCTAATGGAAGATTAAAAAGCAGTTTATAATTTCTTGAGACAATAAGAAAAACTTTTAATGGATGGAAGAACTTGCCATTGTTGAGTTTTCACTCGTCCAAGCATCAATTGGTCCAGATGCTATTGCATCCAAAACACCGTACATCTCAACGTTTCCCGCAAAATTGTGCAGCATACACCTGTAAATGCATAACAAATCTATTAAGGATCTACAGGGGAAGGACAAACGAGAACTTATAAACTTGAAATGCCCCTCATTCACTCGTTAGTTATACTACATTACGTATTAAGATCTACAAAGGATCTTATAACTACTTAAGCTTCGAAACTGACATAACTGTCAAGCTTAACATAGACGAGGGTGATGAAGCATACAAACTGTAAGATTGAAGGGTTCATTTGGTTTGGCACAACTTGGGGTCATTTGGTTTGGCTGCAAGGCTAATTCTGATAACCCATTTAATCTTTCTTCCCTCTCAATATATGCAGCTATATTACTTATCAATTGAAAATTTTCTGCAATACAAAGTTGGCCTATTTGTGGTTTAAATAGTATGTTGGGCAGTCATGAACATGGTGATCGATATATGTACATGGTAATCGATCAACTAAATAATCAAGCTATGCATGATTTTCCAATTAAAAAAAAAGCAATGACTTTCCAGATGTAAGGAACACCGTAAAACTGCTCTGAAGTAGTCCATATTGGTTTCACTTCAGCAAACAAATCAAGGACTACCAGCCTCCCTGCAGGAACAGAATGTAAAAGTGCCTGGAAACAAGCATGTTTGCTTGTTAACAACAGCAGAGAAATAAAAGGGAACAAGAATTCATGAAAAAAAAACTCTGTGATCAAATGGATACATATAGTCTTGCTAAATTGCAACATGGATAAAGAGATAACCACCCAATGAAAGCAAACATTGTAAATATGACCTTCATTTGTGCAGGCCTCCAGAATGGATCATATGAAAATAACCACCCCTGCAAAATTATACTCATTAGAAAACCAAAACAAAGTAAAGTCTAGTGACTTTTTAGCACCACTACAAGTAAACAACACATAAGAAAGTCATCAGACAAATAAAAAATTGAATCACAGAATGACTGAAGTAGTTGGCCAAAAAAAAAGTGACTCAAGTATCTGTGTGATAATATGTCAGGAAACATAGATAAGAAGAATCCTAACTGCGTTGAATTGGCCTGTCAATGCAAGTAGCCTTATTCTCCAAAAAGAGATACTCAAAGTTGAATAGTAATACTAAAAAGAAACCATTCCTTTTACCTGCATTAGCCAGACACCATCCTCATCTCCACTTTGCATTCCCTTAAAGATTGTTTCACCTAATGCAGAGATGTACTCTGGATCATCAACAGGTGGAGTATTCTCATCGAAAGTATCACTGCAATTGGTTCATTCAGTATTACATAGCAGATGTCAAGGTAATAAAAGTATGGAAGAAAAAACTGTTAAAGAAGGAAAATGGAGGAAGCCGTATACCAGTTGTATATGTGACTGGTCCTTCCATATTCTGATCAAACAGGTAATACGAACAATGAGAAAAATTAAACTTAATTTTTTTTTAAGTACAGGTCTTACATGAAAAAGCATAAAGGAGGGCACATGATCCAGGTGACCAACCTTTTAGTTGTTGCTCAATGAATGCTCTCCCAATTTCAATGAATAAGGGATCAGTTGCATCAAGAAGGTAAGTGCAGGTCCATCTAGGATCACTCTCAACAGAAAACCTGAAGCAAGATTTTAGAGAAATTATGAACTCTTCAAAATATAGAGAAAATATGTAATTCAGTTGGTATTAAAGAATTCAATCAAGTTAAAATTGGCAATATGGATGTAAAAACTAAAAAGGCATCAGATTTTCCCATGCAGTTTGGTATAGTTTCAAGTCTGGGACATAGCCACATAGGTGAAAAGTGATTAGCACCGAGCAGCGCTTACCAGTTTCCTAACTGTGTTATCTTTGCTGATGGATATATAGTTTTGAGTGCTGCAGGAACATTTCCAGAAAATGCTGGAAGGACTGAGAAGCAGAAAAGAAACATCAAGGGTATAACTCCAAACCTTCGTGAATAATATTAGTATTGACATAAAGAAACTTTGCAATCCTTTTTTTCCCTTTCAAATTAGCTTTTTCAGTAAATTACAAAATCATGTCATTCGAAAAATAATTCTGTGACATAATCAAGATTTTCAGCACACAGCACTGCTACAAGTCTAAGGCCAAATAAAATTCATAACGAACTATAGTCTTGAAACGCCGAAGAGAGACTTGAAATTAGGAAGTTAAGACTAGATGTGTCTTGTGGCATTTAGTACCTGGAGTCATTCCAAGTTCATACATTCTGTCAAGAATTGTTTTCTGCAGAATCAGCTGTTGATCAAGCCAACTTTGTGGGAGAGGTCCACCCCATCTGCGAAATATCTTATATCGTCAACGAAAGATACTACAATTGTTACAAGTCACAAATTATTGCAAACCAACTATTTTTTAAACAAGATAAGCAAACTCACCCATGCAAATTTCCCATTCGAGACCATGCAAGGAATGCAGGGCCTCCAAAAAAATCATCCAAATCTGATTTGCTTATATTAAATTTCTGTTAGAGGATAAATAACACATTAGTAATTAAAAAGAATAACTATTGGTTAATTGGTTCATTGCTGCTTGAGTTTTAACAAGGAAAATCACCTGGAAAACTTTCTGCCAAATAGCCTCTTGCCCTGTAAATGCTAGTGGCAAATTGATACCCTGGAGGGCCATCATATCAATCTCCTTTTCCCATCTTTCCCAGTCCCACCAAGCCAAAGAATCTTCATAAGCCGAAAAAGAAAGATCATTCTCAATTTATCAAAAGAAAAGCTCCAAGATTAATTTGAAGCTACAAATTTAAGACGGTAGCTACAAGTTTAAGGTAGAAGCTTACAGCTAGATGTAACAGCATTCTGGTAGTAATTCCAAGGAACAGGTCTCTGGACTAAAATGCCAGCATCTCCAACGCGGGAGAGCAACCCTGCTTTTGGGACTGAAAATAGTTGCGCACCACCAGTTTTATCCCAAGATATATGTGAACCACACCAATGCTTCAAATACCAATGCAGACCAGCCAAAATCTCCACTCCGGTGACTCCAGAAATCCTAGTTAAAGTATTGAATTTTGAAAGTCACATCAATTAATTTAACTTTAGTTACAATATTATAATAGTCCATGGTCTCATTGATTTGAGACTCCATATATTCACACACAGTACTGTAGTTTCACAAGTGATCGAGTGAGAGAAAGAAGATGACTACATACAGAATCTGTGGATCCCCTTGTCTACGAAAAGAAGGATGATTCTTAATCATAAAGCAAGATGCACCACCACATTGCTCCTGCAAAGTAAATAACCCAATTAAAAAAAAAAAACTATGAGTTTGCATTTCTTAATTAGTAGGGACTATGTATGGAATCAGAAGCATCCATCATTAATTACCAAATGACTCGCATGTGTTTGTGCATCATGCATATATACAGACACTTATGATCGAGGTGAACATTCATCAACATAAAATATATTGTAGCTTTCCTAAATTTTGAGAAGAAAAAAAATCTCAACGTACATTAATTTCAAATCACATAACCTGCACACAACCTGCACAAACAGGCACATGCATGTGGTACAGGCTAGGTTCAATCTCAATGGATTATACATTCAGTTGTTTAACAAATAAATACTATAGGTTCTACAATTTCTGGGAAAATAAACTTGAAAGACGTACCTTAGAGACGATTCGGAAGTCGAAGCTGGAAGAGTGAGAAGGAAGGAGGCGGTGGAGGACTCCGCGTGCGGCTGAGAGTTGGACATAGGGCGGGGCCCGCTCGCGATCCTGAATTTCTAGAAGGCGCGAAATGTAACCGACTCCGATGGTGGATGATGAGGAGGAGGAGGAGAGGACGCACGAGGTGAAGAAGAAGAAGAAGAGTAGTGTGATTGTAGAAATGGCGGGAAATGTGGAGGCCATGGCCGGGAGGCTTAATTGGCCGGTGAGAGTGAGAAAGCTAGCTAGCTAGGGATCATCATCATCATGGTGGTGGTTGCTGGTTTATTAATTAAGGAAGAAGAATAAGAAGAAGAGGGAATCTTGGAGAAGGTGACGAGTATGAGAGACAAAATTCAAGGCCGGCCGTCTAGAGAGAGAGAAAGCGCGCGAGTTGCTTCGGTTTTTGTTTTTTCTCTTTTGTTTTATTTCATTCCTAGATTTTAATTTATTAAGAATGCCTTAATTGTATTGTAATGTAATACTATACTGTGAAATCATTTTAAGGTATCAAATCAAAATTATAATAATTTTATATTCTCTTCGATTCGATCATCCGTCTTAACTCTTAACCATGTAATCGATAACATTATTAACATGACTACATATAGAAATTCAATTTTGGTGAAACCACATTACCACAATCATAGATTCATAGATAGAGGTTATATACTATTTTGGACAAGAAACCATAGGCTTTGCTAATTTATTTTCTTCATTAAAAAAACATACTGTTCTTTTGATGGGACTGCTTTGTGGAAAGCTTTTAATGAGAGAGACAGAAAAACAAGCCTTCTTGACATTAATGCATTGGGGTTTACCTTTTTTTGAGAATGAAAATTGAAACTTTTTTTAAATTTTTTTTGCGAATGAAAATTGAAACTTTTTGCACGATTAACAATTAACATTTTTATCTTTTATTTTCCAACACTTTTGCATCCCATTTATCTGAATTGTCAGCAGAAGGAATAAAGTAGAATTAATGTGAAATGGATGATCGAGGTCAGTTTAGGCGTCCGTACCAGATTGAGTTTGCATGAATCCACCATGGGCCATGCTAGCTTCTTCCAACACTAGTTTTGCTCGTTTATTACAAAAGAGCGAAGAGAAGGAGGTGTAAGCATATATGCCGTATTTGTTCAACGGCATCGGCAGCTTTCGAATCCGTCAACATCATTCTTGTTTTTGTTTTTCTCAACGAAGGGCTCGTTGTTTCGGATTGGGTTTGAAATTAATGTAAGTAAAAACTGACTTTGTAGGCGAAGAAACGAAATTAGAACTTCGACCCAATCAGAGGGAATTATGGGCCTTATTATTATTATTCTTATGTACATTTATATATATAATCCTTTGATTTTAGCCTAATGCGAGGGAAGGCGAAGGTCTAGAGTAAACTAAACACAGTGTGAAAGTAATAATGGAGGCCTTGAATGGTTGCTGACCCTATAGCCAATAATGTAATTTATGCTTGGGACCAACAGACAAATATGAGTAGAGAGTTGGCTAATTAAGTTGGGTTTGCACTAGACTACTAGGGATATGTTTTTGGTTAATGAGTCAAGTGCTGGGAAGAGACCCCATTACATGTTTTCAGGAATCATCATGTATTATTATGCAATTGAAAAGTAGAAAGTAGAAACAAAAGGAGGTGGGTAAGGCTTTACTGAAATACGAATATATATTCCACTTTCATATTGTTGCTTTTATCACCATAATAGTTTTCATTCCTTGAGAGGAAAGCTGTCCCTACCTTCAATCCCACCAAAAGCTGGTTTGATATAACAGATGAGAGGTGCTGAATTGGATGTTCAGAATAGTATAAATGGATTAGAAGTGAAATTAAAAAGGTTTAATATCACATTCTTTGAGTTCTTCTACCATACCAACTAATATGGTACACAAACTAAATCTAACGGTGAAAAACCATCTGTACTCTAAAGCAAAAGGGAAGATTCAAAGGTTAAAAACCGCCATGCTAATCAGTGTGATAGAAGTTTTGGTTTTCAATAATATTGAAATGAAATGACAACAGCTTCACTCATTATGCATTGAACACAATGAAGAGAATGATACATTTGAGGACTAGAGTGCTATGTACTGCCCACTGTGTCTCCAATTCAAAGTTTTTTGGCATTTGGCCAATACAATATAGTAGGACATAAGGAATGAAAATCACCCCGAAAAAAGTAAAATATGTGATTTTAGTCTCTCAATTATTTTCAAACCATTCATAAAATATTCAAATACATTGAATTTATTCGTGGGCTCATACTACATAGCTGCAGATAAAGCATTAATTTACCTCGTTTTCAGAGGTTTATGGCTTTATGCCTACTTTGGACAAAAATTAGATAAGAATCAAAAATAAGTTAAACAACAAGTAGTAAAGTTGTTCATCCCTAAAGTGCACAAGTAATAGACCAATCAATCACCCAGCAAATTGCATTGGAGCACAAATAGCATCCACAAAACATCATTTTCCTTCTCTTATTAGGCTTCTTAGACTATTATTACAGTTCCTTAGAGGTCAGAGAGCAAGTCACTGTCAAGGACTGGGCTTTACATAAGCCAGAAAGACTTTGATATGTTGGC
Source organism: Rubus parviflorus (assembly GCA_029955375.1). NCBI lineage: Eukaryota > Viridiplantae > Streptophyta > Magnoliopsida > Rosales > Rosaceae > Rubus > Rubus parviflorus. The sequence continues at coordinate 12,353,810 of JARGGL010000009.1, forward strand.
CAAAAATATGAATAGGAAAATTGTACCTACAAGATATATTAAGAGAACACGTACACTTATCCCTCATTGATAGGTCCCAAGGGGTTCCACTCATGGGTCCTTTTGGCCCTCTAATTGCTCATTTCAAGGAAAATAACCATACAAGTAGCAAAAAAATGAGAGAGACTACTATGCACAAGCTATATGTCAACAGAAAAAGACTATGGACATGGCAATAGAAAAAGATTATATGTCAAGCAATTATGCACAAGCTAAAGTTGACCTCACATGGGACGACTATGCCTAGCTTCGAATTCATAAACTTCCTGTCCTCATTTCTCTTCTACAGGTCCTTTGATAATTTTTAAGGAAACCCTTAATCAGCAAGTGTTTTCTGATCACTTAAACAACCTTACTTGTATCATACTATATATCATAGTTGCTAGCTTGTGAAGTAGGTGGTTTGGTTCACCTTCACAGCCTTGAGAAAGATTTTGGAGCATAAACTAGGTTTTAATCACAAAACCAAACTTGTAGGTGTAGGGTTTGGGTTTGGGTTGGATCAGTATAGCTATAGATTAATTTCTCCACCAAAACAGGGAGTTATATATTTTTCTATAGATATTATAGTGGAGGGTCACTGGGTCAGGCTGCTTAGCTCAATGATATGGACAAAACTTATCAATCAAATAAGGTACACAATAGTTTTATACAGAACCATCTGATTCTGTCCCTTGCTCCCTGAGTTTTAGATCAGAAGTAATGCAGAGCATTTGATACGATCATGGATCCCAAATGACAGTGCAGAACAACCAATTCCTATGCTCCACCCACCTAATCAATTGGGCCGATATTGCTTCGTCACTTTTTGCCAACAGTGTAGATTGTAGAATCTATTTTTATATATCGATCTTTAGCTTTAAATAGGCCTCCTAAATGCTCCGATCCCATAGCAATTTTAATTTTCTCTCTATATATAATAATACACTTCACTTTCTTCTCCCACTCCACTTCTCTAACATGAACCATGGAATGCCACCAGTCCTATCCGTACTCAAACAATCATATTCAATCTCAGATAAATCATCTTCAAGATGATCAATCAGATCACCAGATTTCATACCTTACTTGTGAGCCAAGCCTCCAGTACTCAGTTCCTTCCCTAACCTCACAATCCCAGAACCAAGACAAACAACCCACCTATCACCACTGCCTCACCACTTTGCAAGGCCACAACTCCTACATATCCTCTCTCACCATATCTGGAAACTTCATCTACACCGGCTCCTCAGACAGAGAAATCCGGTCATGGAAGTGCAACCCTCCTCATGTCGAATCCATTAACGAAAACTCCAGTACCAGTACTGATCATTGCATGGTGTCTGCTGGAAAGGGAGCAGTCAAGTCCCTAGCAATTTCAGGTGACAAGCTCTTCAGTGCTCATCAAGATCACAAAATCCGAGTGTGGAAAATCGACAACAATGAACCTGACCACCAAAAGTACTCGCGCTTAGCCACGTTGCCAACGCTTGGTGACCGCGCTGCTAAGCTTCTGATGCCCAAGAACCAGGTCCAAATAAGAAGGCACAAGAAGTGCACTTGGGTCCATCATGTTGACACTGTCTCTGCACTAGCCTTATCAAGAGACGAGTCACTTCTCTATTCCGTTTCATGGGATCGGACCCTCAAAGTATGGAGCACAACAGACTTCAAATGCCTGGAGTCAGTAAGAAATGCACACGATGATGCTATAAATGCAGTAGCAATATCATTCAACGATGGACATGTTTATACTGGTTCAGCAGACAAAAAAATTAAGGTGTGGAAGAAAGAGTTGGGAGAAAAGAAACATTCTCTAATCGCTACATTAGAGAAGCACAACTCTGGGGTCAATGCACTAGCTCTGAGCAGTGATGGCTGTGTGTTGTACTCAGGTGCCTGCGACAGGTCCATAGTGGTTTGGGAGAAGAAAGATGGTGAGGGTAACATGGGTGTTGTGGGTGCGCTTAGAGGACATACCAAGTCAATATTATGCTTAGCAGTGGTGTCAGACTTGGTCTGTAGTGGTTCTGCAGACCAAACCATAAGAATCTGGAGAGGTGTTGATAGAAGTTATTCATGTTTGGCCATGTTGGAAGGGCATAATGGTCCAGTCAAGTGTTTAACTGCTACAGTTGACCACTGCAACACATCTACTTATCTCATTTACAGTGGGGGTTTGGACTGTGACATCAAGGTCTGGCAGGTCTTTGTTCCTTGTCACTAGAAGACTCTTTCATTTTTACTTCTTCTAATTAATCTTTTTCCTTCAGCTATTGAGAATTTGAGATCGAGGAGATTGTGTTTTTCTGCTTTCTCTTCTGTTTCTTTATGTTACTTAATTGTCCTTTTTCTCTACTTACTGAAGTTTATTCCTCACTTGGGTTAGGTTAGAAATTAATGCTTATATGTGAGATATGAAGTGTATGATTTATGAGACAGTACGTGTGATCTTTGATGAAATGGAAGAGTGATGAAATATGCATGTAGGCTATAATGTAATAAAAAGATCAAATAATTGCTAAACCGTCTGTATCTGTTGCTTATTTATTTTCTGGCAAAATATTAGAAATTTAAAATGTTTGTAATTAATGTTGTGTTTTCTCCAAGAGGATGACAAAAACTTGATGAACAAATTATATGCAGATGATCGAGCTAGAACAGTCATATGAAGACTATCAACAAAAGCAAACCAAATTTGACAGAAACCCAAAATCAAATATTAAAAAATGGAAGAAACTTCAGAAAATGGGAAGAAATTTCTTAAAAGTGGGAAATGACATTAAGAAATAATATCACATAGGAATGGGATACATATGGTTCTCTCTTTCTTGACAGTATTGTGGTGTGCCCAAGCAGGATTGGTTGGGATTGATTAAATATGTGATGCAATGGCCAACAAGGTGTCACTGCTTTCTATTTTTTTGGCAAGGATTGGTTGGATTGTGGGGCGCAACCCAAAAGAGGGAGAGAGCATAGAAAGGTCTGGGATTAGTGAAACTCGCACTCATTCTCTTAAGAATCTTACCTTCCATTGTCCAAAATCTCATTATATATATCTAGCTTTTTCTCTAAGTTCGGTTTCTTTCTGGCAATAAAAGCACAAAGAAACCGAACTTAGAGAAAAAACTAAGTAGGTTTCTATATCTACCTTTCACAATAAGAAGATTCTTCGGAAGCAGCAGGCAGGTAGGTATGCCAAAGCAGGATTCATCCAAAGCTGATTAATTAGAAAGCATCAGCTCTATAATCATATAATTAAGGGTGAAGAAAACAGTAATCAGCATGGCCGATAAAGAATTAAATAACTTAATAACTTCATGTACGTTAGGTCCCAACTTTGACCTGTAAAATGTATTATTACAAGTGGAGGAGAATTAGGTAACAGTCATTTTACTTCCCACAGCACACCATTACTTTAACCTAATTCATTGCTATTTGTCTCAAATCCCACTCCTTACTATCATGCAAATAACGTTGTTGACCCAAAAGAAGAAATAAAATATATATGATGTAAGATTTACTTTACTACCAAGCTTTCTCAAAGATAATGATTCTATTAAAGAAATAATAGAATGATCTAACTTGGATGATCTTGTAGACACCTGTCTACTCACTTTCTAGGTTGCACAAAATATATAGCTTGCGTGCAACAATGCATTATCAGGTAAAACCCAAGTTTTGATAAAAAAAAAAGAAGAAGGTAAAACCCAAGTTTAATTCAGATTATGTGCAAATTAACAAAGACTTCCAATACTCAACTTTTTCCTTTTGTCAATTTATACTACAGAAAAGTGACTTTAATCCCTAAAAGTTTCAGATCAAAAGGGGTAGATGGTGTTGGCCAAAGATGAAGCATAACACTAAAGTACTTCTACGAACCATGATAAAGAAGTCCAATGTGCTTGTGTAGACCAACTAGAGACGCATGAAAAGCATAGATTGACTCAAAGGGAGGAGGGGGTAGAATTCGGCAAATGTAGGCCAAATTGCCACCAAAAGAGGTGTCTTAATGAATCAGCTAGCGGTAATTTATTGGTAGGAAAGCAGCAATTTGTATACCACTTCTGCATCACGCATGTATTATGAGTTATCACTCACTGACTCGCTGGTTAGGCATAAGATGACCTAATTAAGCCAAGTCTCTAATTAGTCAAAATAAGTCCACACTCCACAATCTCAGTAGTTACTTATTCTTAATCACCTATTGAATTATTCATGTAAAAAATTTCACCTTCATATTTCATCATAGTATATGTTCAGTTCCTGAACCTGTAATGTTGCTTGTACTGTATACTTTTATTCTTTTTCTTTTTTTTTGGAAATGTTTCACTTTTATTTTTTAAGCGAGGCTGAACTCAATCCTGAAGCCCATTCAAAATTGGCACAGTTTGTATTTTCCAAAAAAGCTTGGGGCTGAATCCCATTAAAAATCGGGCCAGATTAATATTTTCAAAATAACATTGGTGTGAAGCCCATTAAAATTCAGCCCAGTTTAATATACCCCTTAGCTAGATCATAAATTATCTCCAGCCCCCGTTTCTTCTTATCCTCAACCCAATTCCCTTCCACTCTGCAACTCCATCAAACCATTCTCAATTTGTTCTGTATCATTAATTGAATTGAACAACTCATCGACTCTCTCTCGCGATGCTCTGACGGATTTCGTAGATCTGACAAGTGTGATCTCCTCATGTCAACGCCGGCTAAACGGTGTCGTCGGAGAAGCAAAATGGGCTCGTAGCCTTGAAGCGGAGCTCGATTGGGCAGCCGTGGATCTTGATCAAACCCTTGCAGTAGGTCACGGCCACCGCCGTCTTCTTCAATTGCGGGAGCCGCCGGGGTTGTTGCTCTGGCTTTCGGCGCTCTAGTGTGCCCAAAGATACAGTAAGCACACGGACAACAATGGATTCCTGCTGATGGGAGAGAAGAGACAGCACACGGACGACTACCCAAAACAAATGGGCCACCGCCAAGGGTCAACAGCCCACGGAAAACGCTCAATGGTCCACGGTCCAAGGTCCACAGCCCACGATCAACGATCCCAGGTCAGAATATAAATATAAAGACCACTTCCAGCCCATGTTATTTTGAAAATATTAATTTGGGCCACTTTTAATAGGCTGCCCAAGTTTTTTTGGAAAAATATAAAATGGGCTGATTTTGAATGGGCTTCCAGCCCAAGTTTTTTGGAAAATCCTAACTCGGCCGTATTTTAATGGGCTTCTAGCCCGAGTAATTAGAAAATATTATTAATGGGCCGATTTCTAGTGCGATTCAGGCCGAACCATATCGGTGAAAATTAAAAAGGGCCGAAATTAATGGGATTAAGGCCCATGTTATTTAGAAAATATTAATCTGGGCCGATTTTTGAATGGGCATCAGGCCCACATTTTTTGATAAAATATAAACTGGGCCAATTTTTAATGGGCATGAGTCCCAAGTATTTTGTAAACATATAAAATGGGCAGAATTTGAATGGGCTTCAGGCCCAAGTTTTTTGTAAATTATAAATCAGGCCGCATTTTAATGTGCTTCAGGCCCAAGTTTCGGACAATATTAAACTTGCCCGATGCTTAATGGGTTTCATTCCAAAGTCTTTTTAGAAAATATTAAACTGGGCCGATTATTAATAGGCTTTAGGCCCAACTTATTTGGTGAAGTATTAAACAGGGCCGATTTTTAATGGGCTTCAGTCCCAACTTTTTTGGCAAAATATAAACAGGGCCAATGAATAATAGGATTCAGGCCCAAAAGTTTTAGAAAAAAATGGGCCGATTTTGAATCCGCTTCAAGCCTAAGTTTTTGGGAAATATTTAACTGCTCCGACTTTTTATGGGCTTTGAATGCAACTTATTTGGTGAAGTGTTAAACTGGGTCTTATTTTAATTGGATTAAGGCCCATGTAATTTTGAAAAGATTAAACTGGGCCGAGTTTTAAAGGGCTTCAGCCCATGAATTTTGGTAAAAGCAAAATGGGCCGATTTTAAATGGGCTTCAGGCCCAAGTTTTTTTCCAAAAGTAAACCGAGCCGAATTTTAATGGGTTTAGGCCCAAGTTATTTCGTGAAGTATTACGCTGGGCCGTGTTATAATGGGTTCAGGCCCATGTTATTTTGAAAATATTAATCTGGGCCGATTTTGAATGGGCTTTAGGCCTAAGTTTTTTTATAAAATATAAACTGGGCCGATTTTGAATGCGCATCAGGCCCAAATGTTTAAGAAAATATTAGACTGGGCCTAATTTTAATGGGCTTCAAGCCCAAGCTTTTTGGCAAATATTAAACTGGGCCGTATTTTAATGGGCTTATGGCCCATGTTTTTTGGACAAAATTAAACTGGGCCGATTTTTAATGGGCTTTTGGACCAAGTAATTTGGTGAAATATGAGACTGGGCCTAAATTTAATGGGCTTGTGGCCCATGTTTTTTTGGAAAATATCAATCTGGGCCGATTTCTAATGGGCTCAGGCCCATGTTATTTGAAAATTCGTGTCTGGGCCGATTGTTAATGGCCTTTAGGCCCATGTTTTAAGTAAAATATAAATTGGGCTGATTTTTTAATCGGTTTCAAGCCCAAGTATTTTTTAAAAATATAAAATGGGCCGATTTTGATTGGGCTTCAGGCCCAAGTACAGTACATAAAATAGGCCGATTTTTATTGGTCTTCGGGCCCGAGAACAAAATATAAAATGGGCCTAATTTTAATGGGCTTCAGGCCAAGTTTTTTCGAAAATATTAAACTGGGCCGTATTTTAATGGGCTTCTGGCCTAAGTTTTTTGTTAATATAAACTGGGCCGATTTTGAATGGGCTCCCGGCCCATGTTTTTGGGAAAATATTTAACTGGGCCGATATTTTATGGGCTTCAGGCCCAAATTTTTTGGAAAATATGAAACTGGGCCTTATTTTAATGGGCTTCAGCCCAAGTTGTTCTAAAATTATTAAACTGGGCCGATTTTAATGGGCTTTAGGCCCAAGTTATTTTGTGAATATTAGACTAGGCCGTATTTTAATGGGCTTCGGCCCATGTTTTTTTGAAAAATATTAATCTGGGCCGATATTTTATGGGTTCTGGGCCAAGCTTTTTGGACAAAATTAAACAGGGCCGATTTTTAATGGGCATTAGGCCCAAGTTATTTGGTGAAATATGAGACTAGGCCTAAATTTAATGGGCTTGCGGCCCATGTTTTTTGGAAAATATGAATCTGGGCCGATTTTTAATGGGCTCAGGCCCATGTTATTTGAAAATTAGTGTCTGGGCCGATTGTTAATGGCCTTTAGGCCCATGTTTTACGTAAAATATAAATTGGGCCGATTTTTTAATTTGTTTCAAGCCCAAGTATTTTTCAAAAATATAAAATGGGCCGATTTTGATTGGGCTTGAGGCCCAAGTACAGAACATAAAATAGGCCGATTTTTAATGGGCTTCGGGCCCCAGAACAAAATATAAAATGGGCCTAATTTTAATGGGCTTCTGGCCCGAGTTTTTTGGATAAAATTAAACTGGGCCGATTTTCAATGGGCTTGCGGCCCATGTTTTATGGAAAATTTAATCTGGGCCAATTTTTAATGGGCTTCAGGCCCAAGTTTTTTGTTAATATAAACTGGGCCGATTTTGAATGGGCTTCTGGCCCAAGTTTTTGGGAAAATATTTAACTGGGCCGATATTTTATGGGCTTCAGGCCCAAATTTTTTGGAAAATATGAAACTAAGCTTTTTTTTGAAAATATTAATCTGGGCCGATTTCTAATGGGATTCAGGCCCAAGTTTTTTGGAAAATATTTAACTGGGCCGATTTTTTATGGGATTCAGGCCCATGTCTTTTGATAAAATAAAAACTGGGCCGATTTTTATGGGCTTCAGGCCCAAATGTTTTGGAAAATATTGAAATGGGCATTATTTTAATGGGCTTCAGGCCCAATTTTTTTTAACTTATTAAACTGGGCCGATTTTAATGCGTTTCAGGCCCTGTTATTTTAATGCGTTTCAGGCCCTTTTATTTGGTTAAATATTAAACTGGGCCGAATTTTAATGGTGGTCAGGCCCTTGTTATTAGTAAAATATTTATCTGGGCCATGTTTTAATGGGCTTAAGGCTAAGTTTTTTGGAAAATATTAAACTGGGCCGAATTTTAATGGATTTCTGGCCAAAGTTTTTGGGAAAATATTAAACTGAGTCGATGTTTAATAGGTATCGATTTTAATTTTTTTGAAAAATATGAAACAGCCCCCTGTTATTTTTAAAATATTAAACTGGGACGAATTTTGATGGGATTTAGGCGCAAGTTTTTGAGTAAAATAATAAACTGGGCCGCTTTTTATTGGGCGTCATGCCCATTTTTGGTAAATGGTCAAACTGAGCCGAATTTTAATGGGCTTGAGGCCCAAGTTGTTTTTGAAAATATTAAACCTGGCTGAATTTGATGGGCTTTAGGCCCAAGTTAGTTTGGTAAAATATTAAACTGGCAAATGGTCAACGGCCCACAATCCCAAAATGAACTGGGTCCACTGGATTTTGGTTTTAATAATAGCAGGCCGATATTTGGATTTAGCCCATCTGAAGGACCAAAACGAAGATAAAAGCAATTGGCCGTCGTCGTTCACTCTCTACTGAAATCTTACAAGCACTTGTCAGCCGTACCCTTGAAGCTCTTAAATCAATTGCAATGGCGGAAAATTACGTACCTTATGAAATCATACTGAAAATCCTCACCAGCGCTGGCATTGTCCGACCCGAAAATCGCTATATTGCATTTCCAGCAAACCCTATGGCGCAGACTTGTCCTCAGCTCAGCGGTGACGGCCCTCAACTTGAGACCCTGGATTTGGAGGAAAATCTATGGTCAAGATACCAGACAATAGCGTCAGCATACTCAGGTCGTGCAATGGTCTTGTATATCTCAAGAAATTGCCTGACCTGGGTTTTACTTGCCTGACCTGGATTCTTCAAAAAATCTAGCCAAGTACAATTCATCATGCCTAACCGCAAAATAAACAGATCGGCTAAAGAGAATACCTGGTGGTGAAGAATTTGCTGCCGATATAAGCTATGAATTCCCGTAAGCTCTAAGTATTCATCAAGTGGATACTCTAATTAATTTCCCCTGTAGGAATTCATCTCGATCTTCGGTATGTTAGCTGCTTAGGTCCAGAAAAGCCTAAAGGAACTCTATGAAATTTCTCTTGGTTATCCAATACATACATATTCACAGAAATGCATCCACCAATCAACAACACCGGAAACAGTGAAAGAAGAACAAAAAAATGCCTAAATAGACTGCACAACAATCACAATGGACTGTGGTCGTCGGTGGATCAAAAGCAATTTTATTCAGATGCAGCATTTTTATTTCCAAAGTGGAAGTTGTTACATAAACAAAATATTACATTCAAAAATGGGCATATGAATTATTCATAGTGGTACTTTCACTGGAGTACCTGGATCACGAGGATACTTCTTTGGGGTGGGACTAGTTTTCAGGCATACAATGGCAGTTCTCTGACCATATGGGCTGTGTGATTCCACTGGGTACAGATAGAGGTTACATCAATAAAAATAATTGAGCAATATCTTCAAATGATCAAATCACGGGTCTATGTTTTGAAATTGGAAATAAGGCATACCTGGGCACAGTTGTAATACGGAAGCGCCCAGAATTTGAATTGCTTTTTCTGCATTCTTAACTTCTGTCTGTTCAAATGTACAAAATAGGGAGTGATTAATAGCTCATAACTAGAAAATCAATTCAACAACATAATGGACAGTTCAACATATTGCCAAAGGACTTAAAGGTCCCCCATCCCCCAGAAGAAATATGCACAATCCAAGATAATTAAACAATTGACATGGCATTCTGCATATAGTACCAATGAATAGGTTAGTCATTCATGGCATTTTATAACAAAATTTTACAAAGAACTGGTCAATGGGTTCAAAATGAACAAAAGTTTTCATTTATTACGATAGCTGACACACAATCGGAGAAATGAACTTATTCATCCAGAATATGATGCTCTTCAGTAAGGCTAATGGTTGGTTGGTGTGTGCAGAACCAAATACATACCTGAGGATCATGGCCCTTTGCAGCTACAAACAAACCACCAACGCGAACCAGAGGAAGACAGTATTCAGCTGACCCCCAAATTAACAAAAATCAACAACCCACAAAGTGAAGAACCAACTTTAAGTGTTGAAAATACAAAGAGATTTTCATTCCTACCTAAAATTCTCATTTCTGCAACCGCTCTGGCTACCGCTACATCATATTTCTCCCTGAAGCAAACATCCTGACCCAAATTCTGTCCTATAACAAAATTTGACATACTTAGTTTAATGCATCCAGTGTCAACCAATTTGTATCTGTATGTGTTTGTGTGACCTCAAAAAATTAGAACTTCCCCAGAAACCAGCAAAACACAAGAAACAATACCTCTGCTCTTCCTCTTACAACTTCAACATTTGATAAACCAACGTGACTGACGGCATGCTCCAAAAAAACACATCTTTTATTCATTGACTCCATTAGGGTTACTTTCCACTCTACACCACCAAAACAGCAACAAGTAATTTAACTATCCCAAATATGCAAGATATGAACTTTAAGCGAAATAGATATTTACCAGGGCAAGCAATGGCCAAAACCAACCCGGGCAGACCGGCACCGCTTCCCACATCGACAAGGCTGAGGTTTTGGCATGAAGGGCTACAATGAGAGAGAGAAGAATCTTTTATGGGCGGAATGATTGCAAGCGAGTCTTCGATGTGCCTCTCCATTACCTCATTCGCTTCTCTAACGGCGGTCAAATTCATTCTCTGCAATTTCAAAACCCTCTATTAATCGTAAGCTCAGGTTTGAATTCCTGAGCAGCAAAAGAGAGGATTAGTGTGGAGTGAGAGATAGACCTGGTTCCATTCGAGAAGAGTGTCGACGTAGAGATGGATTTGGTCTTTTTGGCGGGAATCCAGGGTTTCCAAGTGAGAGGAGCAGTGGATTGTGGTGGTGGTGAGGGGTTTGGGTCTGGTTCTGTAAGGATTGGATGGAGTCGGTTTTGAGCGCGGAAGGTGTTTGAAGAAAGTCCCCAAAGAAAATGGGACTACTACGCAACGGCAAACCAACATCTTAGCCGCGCGCGTGCTCGCTCTGTCTAACCCAATTTCGTTTCTTATATATATACGTGATGGGCTCCTTTCTTTTTTCTTGCGACAGATGGGATATGTGGGCTCTAAGCCTATGGCTCATGAACTGAAGTGGCAATGGAAAATGTTGGAGGGGTCGGATTTGCCCAACCCAACCCAATCTCGAAAAAGTTTTGAATGAGGTGGACGTGCCACGCGATACATCCAACTCACTGACTGATAGTCGGAGATTGTGATTGGTGGGTCAAACATGACACAACCGCTTCCCCCTAGAATTTCTCCCATCCACCAAAATTTTTCATCTGAGTTTTCGGTTTAAAGATAATGATGACTCATTTCCTCGACCTTATTTTTGTTAGCGATTGAGTTCTCAATTTTGACTAATCTAATTTGGGTCAGTATATTAGACAAAAGGAAATTAAAACTAAAATACTAGAAATGTTGTGGAACTATATCATAGAAGACCAAACACATCGAGGATAGAGAATAAGAGAGCATCAATCTCCTTCCCTGCTTAATTCATGAATTTTCCCTATCCTTAATTTTTGGGGGAAAATTGCAAGTACTCATGAATCAGTAATTGGGCCTGATCCACTAAATACACAATGATTATGAATTTAAGAGGATTGGGCAAGGAGCTAGTGTAACACTATTCTGAATGCTACTTGAACCCAAAGCTAATATAAACAGTAAACTACTATGGAATCAAAAGTGTGTGCATGCTTGTCAGTTTGGTTAACACTACTTTACGAGAAGGGTGGTGTCAACCCACTTTGTCATTGCAATGATGATATCCAAACTTGAAAAACCAAACAGGTCATAGTGGTTGAAGAATCAAACTCACTTTTTTCCTGTTGAGTCATAGGAGCCTCACTCACTACAACCTTTTTGGTTTTCTTTCCTCTCCTTTTTGGTGGTAAATAGGAGCCTCATTGCCTCCAAACGTGGTTGATTATGATTTTCAGTTACAGCATTTGCTTAATTATTTTCAGAACGAAGATGCTAGCCCAGAACCACCACCACCACCATCTAAATGAATCGGCACTAATTTTTTTTGTTAAAAGAAAAAAAAAAGATTCTACTTTTATAGAATATTAACATAAAGTGGTGCATGTGGGAATGAGTTTCTTGTTGGATCCATGGATGATCAAAGTTAATAAGCACTGATAAAGACTGGCTGACATGAAATACTGTGAACTTTTTTGAGCTTTGGTTTAGGACTTTGTTTGGTGCTAAAAAGATTTGAATCTCCGGAAATATGTTTGCTAGCTTTTTGTTGTTGTAGCTAGGCAGGTTCTCTTTTCTTTTCTTTTTTCAATCTCACAAATTGGTGGCAACATCTACAAAGTGGAGCAAAAGGCTGGTTCAAAGTTGGTAACTTTATCAGAGTCAAAACATAAAAGTCATTGTTTTCTATCATAGCCCCTGCTCCAATTTGTGTCTTTCACTTTAGTATATGGATGTATATAGTTCCATGTAATTCGATCAAGGGCCTGTTTCGATGATTCATCTTCACAGGTAGCACCATTTTGATGTCTGTTTGGATGATTTAGGGGTATTAGTGAACCAAAAGCTTCAGAGTAGCTCTATGTCTTTAACTGCATGCATGGTTTAGCTAAGGTTTGTTGAAATGCCTGAGAAAAGTTTCGGGAGGGACAAGAGATGCTAAGAAAGCGAGAGGCGTGCACAGGGGCTATTGTAAAATGGGCTGGCTAGGTGTTTATTACAATGCCAAAAAGAAGCTTCCAAAGGGGCAAGAGATATTAAGAAAGTGAAAAATTAATGTGCAATGATGCTAAGTTAAGGTGTTCGACAAATTACCTCAAATAAATTACGAGAAAAACAAATACAATAAGAGTATGATATATATTAAATTACTAAAATTATAAAAGGAAAAGAATGAGCTGGTTCATCTGATAAAGTCTCTAATTGTGAGGTTGCTGTAGCTAGGATTGAATATTCCTACATGCCTTGTTCAGGATATTCAGGATTTGGGATTTTCGATTCATATTTTTCACCTGCACTACAAACAACACACACCGTATATGTATTTAAAGAATTAATGATTATTTGATTGATTACTTTGATCAGTATCAAGGTGATTGGAACAGATTACACTGTTACAGGTAGGTACTGACTACTGAGATGACCCATTGATCAAAATATGCTTATCTGGGAATCTTATCTTTTGTCTCAAGAGCAATAATATACTTTTTTTTTAACAATAAGAGCAATAATATACTTAGAGAAATACCCAGCTAGCTAGCTTCCTCAAGTTTCAAGCTTCATGCTTCCAAATTCCAATATAAAATATAAAAAAGATCACTTTTGTTTTTGACTGATAGATAAGAAATGCTTTTCAGACCCCCATACAAAAAAAAAAGTGTGAGAGAGAGAGAGACCAAAATGCTTTTTCAGAAGTACCAGCATGTATTATTTTGGGATTTTTTGATTCGCTTGTATATGCCTCTGTCATTTCCCAGTTCTAGATTCCTCTGTTCCTGTATTAACTAGTATACTAGTTACAAATAAATATGATGTTGGCCTGCCAATTGCATCTTTAACTAGACCCAATAAAGCTAAGCTTTGAGGATTTCATAAACTCCATATATATACAGTCACAAACAGCCTTTTACTGTAGACATTATAAAATAGAGCCTGAATAAACAAAAGAACCACAAATTTTGTTTATTAAAGGACGTGTTAATTATATTTTGTATATTCATTTATTTCTAATAAGTAAGATAGTTAATTAGTACTGTCACATATATATATAGGGTATGTAGCATCCATACTCTAACTTTAAGAGACCAAATTAATTAGAGAAAGAATAATTATACAAATTAACAAAAGTGAGCATTTGGAGGTAATAATTAAGTTGATTGGGGTGTTGGAACCAAGGTTTCCAACAATTGCTGCAGCTGATTCCTTTTCTCCATTAGAAAATGTGAAACTCTTTTTTCTTTGAAAACAGTAAGAGCTGTGAGAGTGTGGATGAAAAAGCTAAGCTTAGCTAGCACCAACAAGACTTGGTGATCATAATAAAAACGCAATAATAGCTAGCAGCTTTCGATTTAAGCTCACAGTTTGAAACAGAAAAACCCAACAGCTAGCAATTATGATGCTCTCCTCCTTGGCCTTCCCATCAGCAGCTCTGACTCTCTACACCACCCTCATCATCATCATCATCATCATGAATTATCATGATTACCCCCAACACCTCCTCTTTTATCATCTTCACCACTACTCACCACCAAAACAAACACAAGCTCATCAACACCAACAAGAAGAGGAAGAAGGAGAAGAAGAAGAAGAAGATCAAGAGGAAAAGAAAGCTGCTGGCTTGAGCTTCACTACTACTAATACTAGTAGTGCTACTGCTTATTATGATCATGAGCTATACTTGTGATTGTATGAGCGAAGGGTCTGTTTTCGATCTTCTCCGAAACGAGGGATCCAGAACTGATCTTTGGCTCAAAGGGGAATCAAGCGTCTCGGTCCGATCATTTGCTAGCTAAATACATCAACCTAGCTTAGCTAGCAAATATTCCACATACCTTGTGAATTTTTGGCTACTTTCATTCCAAGGGTTTCTTCGATCATTTTTACCCTAGCCTTTGCTAGCTTAATTTTAAGTAAATTTCTCTCTCCGGCCACCTCTCTCTAATTTCAATTAGATTAAAATGCATGTCATCTTCTTGTACTGATCATCATATTTAATCAGCTATATGTTAGGACTCTTGTTCTTAATGAGGTTATGATCATACTTAATTAATTTGCTTTGCTAGCAGCTAATTATGTTCTTTAAATAATATTTGTTATCTTTTTCCTTTCTGTTATATATCTAGCCATCTAGGGTTTGGTTTTACACTTTAACTCATATCATCTAATTAATCGATCTGCAGCCTTTCAATCCATTGGATCAGGATCAATCGATCTTCATGTATAAGCTAGACCACTAGCTTAATACAGATTCTATTTTTCAAAGTCTCTCAGCTCATCATGTCAAGGAAAACTGTTCCTTCTATTTTTTTTTTAATTTATTGTTGTTAATTATTGTACGTTGAACCAAAAATGATCATGATCATTATGTGAAGCCAAAAGATACCTATGGCATTTATTTATTGAAGAAGATGTTTTACAAGGATTTAGTGAAACATGTTTCTTGTCCTTGCCGGAATATTTCATTAATTATTGGTTTTATTCTGTCCAAACATATATAATAATATCTTAAATAGTTCTTTTCCTTGCTCAAGAAGAAGATTTAATGATTAATCCTCAATATCAGTCTGTCCAGTTCTGGGAATATCAACTACTTTGCATATATATATGCATGTGGAATATTGTGAAGCATGGCACATTCTTTTGGGGTTTTGTGTTAAAGAAAATCAATTACAATGTACTTCATTTTGTGTATATTAATTCTTAATCATGCATATATTTATGCATCTAATTCATATGTTTGATAAAATACCATTGTTTATATCTATGTACGTACTAGCTAGACAGTACGTCCACTGCTTGCATATGCTTTAATGAGATTGCATTTGCATAAATTAAAGACCAAATATACCTTTTCTTTGCATAGATTAAATACCAAATATACATTTTCGTAGTGGTGTAGTCAAAAATTTATACTCGATAAAGAGACTTACTTTTGCTAGGTAAGTCTACGCCTCAATTGCGTGTGCTTGGGGTATAAGGATTTTCTTCATTATTGACGTTGGTAGACTTTACAAAGGGTAGCAGGATGAAACTAAAATACAAAACCTATATATATAACTATATAAGATAGTCCATTGCTTTTCTAATGTCGAACATCACTTTCTAAATCAAAAGTAAAGCAATAATCAACCTTTTTTTTTTTTTTTTTTTTTTTTTACGGCAAAATGAAAATTTTATTCAAAATAAAAGAGAATACAAGAATGAGGGGGGGGAGGGGGGACAAAGGCCTTACCCCAAGAGACAAAAACAAAAGTAACGCGTGAAAAAACACCTAGCGTCAAGTAAATCGAAAGTTTGGATGACCCAAACGATCACGAGTACGTAAATCAATAATAAAGTGAGGAACATCATCCCACCACGACAGGCCCACCAATGAAGTACCATGATTTGCTAAAGCATCAGCGACTCGATTACCTTCTCGAAAAATATGGGAAGTACGGAAATTCATTTGTGAAATTAAGCGACTCCACTAGCAATTGCCAAGGCACTAAGTGAGGAGATTGAGCGGAGAAATTGAATAATAAGAGTAGAATCTACGTCTAACCACACATGCTTCCAATCACGAATCCAAGTCAACTCAATAGCCTTAATGACCGCCATAACTTCTGCAGCTACTGAGCTTGGAATATCCAAATTAAAACAAAAAGCACCCAAAACAACCCTTGGTAGTCTCTAAACACACCTCCAAAACCAGCTTTGCCCGAAGCACTTTTCCAAGCTCCATCACAATTAATTTTGACACAACCATACGGAGGAGTATGCCAATTGACTTCAATGATTCGAGGAGTGCGCCTTACACGACAATGGACACCAAATCTCTTTAATATAATTAAATCTTGAGAAGTGTTGCTCATACATGCATCCAGAGGCAAGCCGACTAGAAGCATTAACTTGCCCAACCACCATTCTACAAACATTCTCTAAATTAGGATGCACATCATCATACCTTGCTTTATTACGCGATTTCCAAATGAACCAAATTACTAAAGCATAACAAGCACACCAGAGCTCCCTCACTTGATGATTACAACCCACAATGCCAAAATATAGCATATCAATTAAGGAAGAAGGGAGATTTGTTGGAAGGTCAAACTTGGCAACCATAGATGACCAAACTGACTTTGCAAATGGACAATGTAATTAAGAATATATGCTCTAAATATTCAGAATCAAAGCAATAATCAACCTTATTTTCTTCGGTTTGAATGACAACATTACAAAGCATATAAGCGAAAATCAGATCATCAAGCTAACATGATCAGCATTGGTTTTTCAATTTTGGTTAGATCTAGGTAGGGCAAAAACCAAAATTCGATGACATTATATTATTACTCACCATTAGAATCCGAATCTCTTCTATATATTAAAAAGCATTTTGTGTTTTTTTTTTTCATGACCTTAACTAGTTGGGCCATGACCTCAACTACAAAGAGAAATAGGGCCTAAACTATGATCATGGATTTACAGTTACAACCCAACTATGTTCATAGATTAGGCCTGCAAGTTAGGCTGGGATACAAAAGGTTGGCCCATATCTTACGGGTTTGGAAACATGGTTTCGTTTTTTGTTTCTTTGGAAACAGAAGAGTTGTTGTTTATTTGTTTCGATGCATGAGTAGTACTTGTTTTGTTCCTTAAATAATTTGTTGCTTCTACTGAGCTAGAATCCGAGGTGTTTTTATTTGTTAACATGTGTAAATGTGAGTTACATAGTTTTGGCCTTTTGGGGTAAATTCATTTTGGCAAGCTGTGCAATTGTTTATGTAGTGTGTACGTATTATATTTCTGGAAACTTGGTCAGTTCAAAAGCTTCTTACTTGTCTACAAATAGAAAATTACTTGAAGATGTGATTGAGATTTGTGACACATATATATTATATTGTGACCATTGCAATCTCTGTTTTTGCTTAATTTTATTTGTTAATTAAATAGGGCTGCTCATCAATTCATGATTTTGATTTCGGTGTACGTTATTCACATGCACTCTACTCCAATAATCAAATCTTCATAAGAAACAGTTAAGAAGATAACAAAAATTTATGTTTTGCGAGTGTCAGATGATTTTGTAAATTTTCTATATATGATCGATCTTCTTAATATATTAATCCATTATTCGAGATTTGACCTAATATCTTCTGATTATTCAAAGTAATTAATTGAGTCACTCAATGAGGAGTCTAGCTGGGCATCCCTTTCCTGATCGATCAGATAGAGAGACTAATTGTTATTCATGGAATTTGTCATTGGTTTAATAAACAAGGAATTAGCCTATAGGTCTATTTCTGGGGGTCGTATGATCATCGTGATATATAGAGCTGACTTGTATTACATTAAGTAAACCCTAAACCTCTGGTTGATCATTGAATTATATATATATATCCATCTCAAATATCTGGCAAAATAACCAGCAACGAGCACAGAATCCCTTATTTCATGCATGCTTCTGGTACTCTGGGACTTGTTCCTCTCCTCGATCATATATTTATGGTTTATATATGCTCATGATCATAAAGAATGAACGACTCTTTCAAACTCTAAACCACGCACACAATCTCTACGCGTCACTTTGTCTCTATGCAGGCGTAAGCTTGCTTGCGTAGGTATGACTCAGAACACTGTGATTCAGTTATCTTCAAGTACAATGTATTTCTCAGATTAATTTTGCAAGACCAACCGTCATTCTGTTTTCAAGCTAATAGACAGAGACATAATAGCAATTTGAAGAGAAGGGTATGCTTGTTGAATGTTTTTTTTTTTTCAAGCCCTTCTGAAATAACACAATTTAACCATCATTTACGATCCATTAATTACTCCGGTACTTTATACGACGGTCATAATGAAATATTTTGATTGATGTAGATTATGATATGAACTGAAAATCGTTAATAGTGAGATGACTTAAGCGATTTAATATGAATCAAAGTAAACATGTATTGATGTATCCTTATCTGCTCATAGTCCATTGTGCCACCTACCCCTAAAACAAGTAATATCTCACTCTAAATAATACAGAATTTAGTTCAAGTTGTTTGCATTCATATTTAAGTATAATATTAAGGCGTTTAGTGGTAATACACTTTCTCATCTAACATGCTATTGCATTCACATTACAAAACATAATGTCAAACACTAAACATTAAAAGACAATGACAAATGAACAAATTAAAACGCCAAATAACAAACCCTCACTAACATCCCTTTCTCTAAAAAAGCATTTACTTGACATGATGAATGGCCAAGATCCAGTAAGTAGAAAAATAAAAATTTTACTTGTTTCAAAAACATCTTAATTTATGTTTTTGAACCATCTCTTTCAATTACATCTAACGAAAAACTATTATAAGTTTACATATTTCTTTGCAAAATTAAGTCACGTAACGTTCAAAATTGTACGTACTGTACTTGAATTTATCCTATTAAGATTTTTTTGTTATAATTTGATATGTTATTGTATATGATCATTCGCAGATCTTGTCGTAAGTTATATACAATTTTTATTTTAAAAAAAAAAAGAATTACTTTTTCTCATACATCCCAATACATAGATGATGAAAACCCAATAATTGTAATTATTTTGCGCCATAAAGCGGGTTTCCAGAGAGAGTTGCCCCGACCCATGACTGGTCAAACAAACAGCTCACACAGCTTAAAGACCAAGATTGGTGATGGTGAATAATCTCGTTAAAATCAAAAGGCTTAATCGTGCTTCACAAGCACAACCCAATAAGCTTAGCTCCACTCACTCTCTCCCCCCAGTTTCTCAAAACCCACAGAAGCATTTATGGGTGGTAATGGAAAGCACAGGTGGAAGATCTCCTTCTACCGCTCTAACTCCTCCTCAAAGCAACCCCCTAAGGAGTTCTTATGCCCCATTTCCGGGTCCTTAATGTCCGACCCGGTCATCGTCGCTTCGGGTCAGACATTCGAGCGCCTCTCAGTCCAAGTCTGCCGCGAATTCGGCTACTCGCCCGAGCTCCCGGACGGGACCCGGCCCGATTTCTCCAACCTGATTCCTAACATGGCCATCAGGACCACTATCCTCAACTGGTGCGACCAGAACCACATGGAACGACCGCAACCGCCGGATTTGGTCTCCGTCGAGAAGAACGTCTGCGCGCTAATGGAGGAGAGCAGGGTCGAGGCCGGGATTAGGGTTTCCGAGAGGGAATTGCTCAGGGGCGTGGCGGAGAGACCGCCGGTTCTGTTCTCTCACGCCGCTACCGAGCTGGGCCGCGGCCGGGTCGACCATTTCTACTCCAGCTCGTCTGAAGAATCCGTCGTCATAGCCTCGGCGGCGGCAAGTCCTTACACTCCTCTACCATTCGCGACTCGGCCGTCATGTTATTCTTCCTCGCCTTCTTCCTCCGAAATTGTCGAGCTTGAAACCCTAAATCCCAATTCCAATTCGACTCCAGAGGAGGAAGAATTGATGACGAAGCTCAAGAGCTCTGAGGTAATCGAGCAAGAGGAGGCCGTGATTTCGCTGAGGAAGCTCACCAGAACGAAAGAGGAGCTCAGGGTTTCGCTCTGCACTCCGCGGCTTCTCTCGGCCCTCCGATCTCTGATCGTCTCGCGATACAGCGCCGTGCAAGTAAACGCCGTGGCTTCGCTGGTCAATCTCTCGCTGGAGAAGCCCAACAAGGTGAAGATCGTACGGTCAGGATTCGTCCCGCCTTTGGTCGACGTTTTGAAGGGCGGATCCAGTGAGTCGCAGGAGCACGCGGCCGGTGCTCTGTTCAGCTTGGCGTTAGAAGAAGACAACAAGATGGCGATCGGGGTCCTCGGCGCGTTGCCTCCGCTCATGCACGCGCTGATAAGGTCCGAGAGTTTGCGCACGCGCCACGACTCGGCCTTGGCCTTATACCACTTGACCCTAGTGGAAAGCAACCGAGTCAAGCTGGTCAAACTCAACTCGGTCCCGACGCTCCTTGCATTGTCCAAGTCTCCGGGTTCGGCGGGTCGGGTTTTGCTGATTCTGTGTAACTTGGCGATATGCAGCGAGGGGAGATCGGCGATGCTAGACGCGAACGCGGTGGAGTGTTTGGTGGGAATGCTGAGGAGGAACGAGTTGGATTCCGAGTCGACTCGGGAGAATTGCGTGGCGGCGCTCTACGCGCTGAGTCACGGGTCGATGAGGTTCAGGGGGCTGGCGAGGGAGGCGAAAGCGGTGGAGGTGTTGAGTGAGATCGAGAAGAGAGGGAGCGAGAGGGCGAGAGAGAAGGCCAAGAGGCTGTTGATGATCATGAGAGGCGGAGGAGGAAGAGCAGAGGATGATGGGCCGGACTGGGAGGGCGTGCTGGATTCAGGTACCGGAGTTGGACTCGGCGGGACTCGGTACCGAGTTGGGCCTGGCGGGACCTTGCATCATGCTGCCAACTCAACTACGTTTTAGTATTTTAATTTTTGAAAAAAAAAAGTTTTTTTTTTATTATTATTTAGGCGTAGGTTGTAAATTATTGTTTCAGTGCTGAAAATGAAAACTAATAAAAAGAAAATGTGAGATTTGGTGAGTTGGTAAAGACTGAGTCGTGACTCAGTAGTGAGTTTGACGGCGTTGGTTGGTATCATATATGGAGGTTGTGTACATTATTGGTGGGGAAATGTTCCTTGCTTTTGTTCTTTTTTCTTTTTGCTTTTTGGTTTAGGGTGATGGATTATTATTGTTGATAAGTAAAGGGTTTAAGGATTTTGGAATACAATCAATGTGCATGTAAATGGTTCCAAAACATTGATTGGATAAGGGCCCTAAACCCTTAAGGGACAATTTGGCATTTCTTTTGTTTATGGCTGAGGGGTTTGTAACCAAATAAAGAAAGAGGACTTGTATTTGTATTGGAAAATCCTTAAACCCCCAAGATACATGGAAACTTCTGGCGTACTCCTGGCCTATGTACTCCAGGGATCGTGTTTAACACGCGGATGATAGTTTTGTATATCACGGGACAATCACAACCCCATAATGCATCCCACCCTTCGTTTGCAAACAGACGGCAGTTTGGGTGACGGAGAACAAAAAATACAGAAAAGTAAGAAGAAATTCAAAACTGGACCGAGTTTGACTCGGTCATACTGTGGCGACACAGCCGACCTTACCCCTCTCCTCAGGTCGTTTCCCGGCTCCTCGCCTGTACCGGAAGCTTCACCTTATCGAGGCAAACACGATGGTGGAATTGGTTCGTTAAATAGACAGCTGAACAGTGAGAATTGAAGGAAAGAAGCTCTGCGAATTTTGGCGAGTTCTCGTCGAATTCCGGTGACTCCGGCAGCGGCTTGCTTCGAACCAAGTATGGAAGAGTATCTAATCTTCGAGCTCTACAAGTTGCTATACTTGGAATTTAGTTTGGTTAATGTTTAGAAAAGTTGGGATTTTTGGTGCTTTTCTGCCACCACGGATTCACCGTGTACGGTGGTGGTTTCGGCTTTATTAAAGGCGGTTCGAGCCCGGCGTGATGGAATTGCTGCAGTGTTTCTCTGACTTGAATAGAGAAGAGAGTGTTTGGGTGCAGCAATCGAGCTGCTGTAATTGGTTCTGGATGATTAAAGAAAGCAAGAAAGAGAAGAGAGTGAATTGGGTGCTCAGAGTAGAAGAGAAAGAAAGAAAAAAGGAGAAGAAGAAGAAGGGGAGAGTGGCCGGAGGAGAGGCTGCGAATTTTTTACCTCGTTCTCTGACATTTTTTTTTTCCCACCTGATTTAGTAACTAACGTTGACTGTCATTGACCAACCTTCGATGGATGGCTGGATTGAGGTTGGATAAATGAACGGTTCGGATTGAACCTGGTAGAAATTTAGGTGTGTTGGACGCGCTGAAAAGTACACTGGAGTACATACTCCAGGAGTACCCAAGACTCTCTCATAGTACATTTGGGAAAGATGCTCAAATGTGCCAAAACACATATATTATTAGATTATATGTAGTTTGGTGGCTTGTCATTCCATATATAAAAAGTTGAGTAGCCTTGGATTAATTCATAATATTATCTGAATTGTTGCAATCTTGAGGGTGCACAATGTTTGTGGAACCCATAATTCATGTTGGTTTGATGGGTGAGATAGTACTGGGATCTCTTCAGAACTCCGGTAACCTCTTAGAAAATTCCGGTGAACTCCAAAGTTAAATTTTGATCAGGCGAGAGAGTAATACTGGAATGAGTGATCCGCTAAAAAAGAAGTGCTTGTGTCGCATTCCCTTTATATATAGATTCTACCACCTTGTTCCACTTTATGCTTTATACAAGAACTTTTGTAGCAATCAAAATCCAATGGGAAAAGAAAAGAAATTAAAAGAGTGATACTGCCGTATTGGTAATCTGCAGGAGGTTGTTCGGTGCATGCAAGTTGCAACTCCAATTCAATCGAGAAACTAAGGAATGTTGTAACTTTTTATTGGCCTATATCTTGGTGTTTTTGGTGGGTGTTGTCGTATCCAGATGCCTTTCTGAGTTTTAACTTTGGGTTTTGGCGTTATCAGGCAGGCAAGGCAACATGCCCTCTAGGTAGATTGCTTAACCATGAAATACGGCAATATTAAAATCTGAAATTTCAGAATCTCACTTTAACGACTTATATATTAAACTAAGTTTAAGAGCTTAATTTTACCTAATGCATGTGTCTGTCAAAGAAACATATTTGTAACTTTCTAGTTTCTTCTTGATTCACTGTAAACAAGACTAAACACATGGTCAAGCTTGTTTTGTACTAGTACTACGGGTTGGTTTGACCCTAAACAAAAAGTAAACTTGCCAATATGCTTCCTCTCTTTTCCATATTTCCATTTAATATTTTCATCTCTCTCTAGACCAGACATTCAAACAAACTCTAATATTCAGATTACAGCTTGTTTGTTAACTTGGTAATATTAGTTTTCACTTCTTACTACTTTGTAGTTTTCTTCAATATCTTACAAATATGAACATTACTTTTTACTTTTTGTCCATCGCAACTATAGGTGAAATGTAAAATCACATCACATACTAGGGAGTAGAAGACACAAAATTTATATGTTACAACAATTAAATGAGAATTACTAAGTTGATAGCACTATAAGCATGTGAGAAATTTTTCCACAGTCTTGTCACGCCACGTGACATATGTGACGGGCCATTATGGTTGGTGGCCTCAATAATTTATGATTTTTCCACTCAATATTTTATTACACAACCACTAATCATAGTGACCCGTCACACATGTCACGTAACGTGACGGGATCATAAATCTTTTTTTCATAAGGTGTGTTCATTGTATCATAAAATCAGAATTTTATTGCCCATTGGACCAGACCCAATAACTGAATAAAGTAATCCAAATTCATTTAGAGCGCGCCGGCGCCTGAAAAAGGAACCCCAACGCGGAGGCGGATCTACCACAACAAAAATGCTGAAAAGCCGTAAAAGAAAGCAGGTGGGGGTTGAGCAAAACCCAAAACCTCCAACCAAATCACCCAGAACCACCAAAGAGACCGCAAAAGACCCGTACCCGAATCACCCCCGACCCACCCGAGAAGAATGCCAGTCCGTTCGGGACGACCTCTTGGCCCTTCACGGCTTCCCCCAAGAGTTCGCCAAGTACCGCGAGCAGCGACTAATTTCTCAATCATCCAACGGCTGCGACGCCATCAATTTAGTGCCCTCGGATGAAAAAGAGAGTGTTTTGGATGGTTTAGTGAGAACTCTGCTGTCTCAGAACACCACGGAAATCAATTCCCAAAAGGCTTTTGCTTCTCTCAAGTCCGCTTTTCCAACTTGGGAAGAGGTAAGCTTTGTGCAACGTTTTGTTCTTTAATGGTTGTGGCCTTACTGGGTTTGGATGCATTTGGAATATTAACATATTGGGTGTGAATAATGAATGAGAAAGGTTGGAACTTTGAAGTATTTAGGTGACCTACTCATGCTGGTTTTTTTAAGTTGAGTGATTTTACTATTCTTTTGCTTTAGCTGGTTCATCATTGATAATTTTGGGTGTGTGTTTGTGAATATGGATTTGGACTTGCATTTACATTGGCTTGAATTGCATGATTTTGTTTTGTGATCAAGGTTCTGGCTACTGATTCACAAAGCGTAGAAAATGCCATAAGATGTGGTGGTTTAGCTAGAACCAAAGCTTCTTGTATTAAGAATATGCTGAGTTGTTTACTGGAGAAAAAGGAAAAGCTTTGCTTGGAGTACTTGCGAGATTTGTCAGTTGATGAAATTAAGGCTGAGCTCTCTCATTTCAAAGGCATTGGTCCGAAAACGGTAATCTTTCTTTCATTCTTCTCATCGTTTAGTATTGAGCTTCTTTGGTGTATAATGGTTCTCTGCAATTCAGCTGTAGAACCTTGCACGGTTCAGATGTTATGATACTTGGCCATATATATTCAATTGATGTGTTTTGTGAGATGATAAGTATACAACAGATAATGGCTTTAACAATTTGTGAACTGGATGGTAGGTGTCTTGTGTTTTGATGTTCCAACTTCAGCAAGATGATTTTCCAGTGGACACCCATGTGAGTAGTTAGTAGTATGATGATTCGAGTGGTTCACGATTCGTTGTGCACTTCTTTTGACTCTCGGAATTGTTATGTAGGTGTTTGAGATTGCAAAGGCTATGGCTTGGGTTCCAGTTGGAGCAGACAGGAATAAGACGTATCTTCATCTTAACCAATGGATACCGAATGAACTTAAATTTGATCTGAACTGCCTTTTATATACACACGGTAAGCTCTGCCGCCAATGCATCAAGAAAGGAGGTAGCGCCGGTAGCCAGCAAGAAAAGAAATCCAATGATAATAGTAACTCCTGTCCTTTATTACGTTACTGTAAGTAAATTGTAAGTTGTTTCCCTTGAGGTTAAGAGAGAAGGACATCTTCCTTTAGACTAGTTGTTAGCCATGATGCAGTTTTTCTTTGTCTCTACTACCTTGATTTCAATTCGAACGGGTAGAAACAGTTTTGTTATCTCGAAGTATAGGCAAATGGATTTATATATCTGTTAATATATGCATATGAGCCATAAAGTATTGTATTTGCATAATGTTAAAAACTTATGCTCACTTCTATAAAAAAAAAAAAAACTTATGCTCACTTGCTCAGATACATTGAAATGATTACAATCATGAATATATCATCGTCCACATCCTCTTGGTAAATGAAAAGCCATAACAATCTTCTTCTTCTTCTTCTGCTTCCTTATCTAAGCGCTAATGGAGTTAAACGCATCACACCTGCGCCTCACCTCTCCCTTACGCCCGGTCTTGACTCCATGAACACTAACCTTCTCCATGGCATGGGCAAAAGCTTTGAAGAAAGCTGCCTGGTTTGTAGAGTACAGCTCAACCAAAGGCCTTGTTCTTGGGTCCTTAACCAGAGCATGGTCTGATGCCAATAGCCCCAACCCCCTCTTAAGATTCTGATAGTAGATGTTATCAAACTTGCCCGGTGTGATCACATCGTTGAAGGCGGACATGGTTGTGTCTATTGTGTAATTGGCACAAGTCCTCTTCAATCCTTCGGCGAACTTTGGGTGGATCTCTGGGTCTGTTGGTGTGGTTTTACTGTAATGGAAAAGCCGGTTTGAGAATTCCTTGCAGTGGGAGAACCCAATTGTGTGTGCGCCGGTTAAAGCCACCATTTCTTCGACTGTAAACCCTTTAGCAGCAAAGAGCTCGATGATGGTATCCATAGTTTGGTTTGCTCTGGCTAGATTCCCCTCCACCTTTGAAGCTTTGGAAACTAGACCATCTTTGCGTCCCAAGCGTACTTTGTAATATGGACCACCCGCCATGGTGACAAGGTCTCGTGCTGCTTCTGCGAGGATGTCAGCACATGACACAATGCCGGGGCAGGTGAGCTCGAGGGTTGTCTTGGCGCGGGTCACAACTTCAAAGGCGTCTGCAGAGAGGGAGTGGTTTATCTCAGCATCACGCTCTGCCACGTTGAAATTGTTGGAGGCGACGAGTATTGATGCATCACAGCCCTCCACCATGCAGTCATGGAAGAAGAGGCGGATAATGCCTGCGGCTGTGGCGGGTTGGGCAGATTGCTTCAGGGTCACAGTCTCCCGGACGATTCTCTGAAAGTCCGGGCATGTATTCTTGTAGTAGTCCACGTTGAGCTTCGATTCCGCGAAGGAAATGGAGAGCAAGAGAAGGATAAGTATCGGAAGAGCCATTGTTTTGATGACGAGGAAGAGCCGAAGAGCAGGCTTGGTGAGACACTAAGACCTGCTTTGCCTTTTCCCTCTGAGTTTGAGATGTTCTGCTTGAATGGAACTATGCTAGAGCTTCTCCTTATGTATATGGATTTGAACAAATTGGAAGGTGCTAATGTTGTGGATGGAAGATTGAGAGAGGTTATAGGGAATTTTCTGCGTTTGTTATTAACGGCTACAATATAGTGACAAGGTTGAGAGCAACAAAGTTGGTTAATGTAAGCGTTGGCTCCATTGTCAACGCTTCATTCTCAACGGATATGGTGGTTCTAACCTTGCAGGGTTCAAATTGTTAGGGTGGCTATATGGGTTTGGGTACCAGCTGAAGCAGACTATGCACAAGGCTTTCATATCTTCTTCTGTTCTTATATTAAATTATTGTATGAGCTAATATGGAATTTAGGCTAGTATTTTAGAAATCTGAGATTTGATCCTTGTGTAATTTCCTTTTCATAATATTGCAAAAGAAAATATTCCCTTATTAGCAAAACACACCACCTGTTAGCCATGATATTCCTTTGGGTAAAATACCAAAATGGTACCCAAACTATCACGGGATGCAATTTTTGGTACCCACAAATGCTTAAGGACTCTAATGGTACCCAAACTATCACTCCGTTTGCCAAAATGGTACCCCGGTTATGTTTTCCGTTAAAATTGAGGGTAAATTGGTCAATACAGTAAAAAAAAAAAAAAAAAAACTTTTCTTCTCTCTCTCCCCCCTCCCCGCGCGACCTCCCTCTCCTCTCCCTCTCCAGCCATGAACACCACCCACCGCCGGCCACAAAACCATGTCACCGCCTCCACCAATAGATTCAGAGGCTCAAGGCAAGCCAAACCCACCCTGGTTCGAAGCCGCACTCGCCGGAAATCTCCCCGGCCAGAAAAGCTTGAAAAGCTTGAAAATTCAAGCTTTTGTTCCGGCCACTTCTGGTCCTCCAAACTAAGTGGGCTTTGAAGCCCTCGATCCCAGCAACCTCGTGGTACCCTTGGTTTTCAAAATCAATAGCCGTACGCGGAGGACCGACGCCGTTTTCGTTTTGGTTTTTTGAACTTCCGGCATCGATATCTCGCAATCTACTTTGAATCTCACCTTGACGTAGTTATATAATTTCATCCTTGAGTTGTGCTCTTCGTGTTGATATACATTTTGTGGTCATTGGAGATAGTTGACGGCGGCGCCGACGGAGAGGAGAGAGAGAGAGGTGGCGGGGAGAGAGAGAGAGGTGGCTGGGAGAGAGAGGAGAGGATGATGGGCAAAAAAGTCTTTTTGCCCCTGATTTGTTTCCCAAATGAGTGCCACATATGCAATTTTAACGGAAAACATAACCGGGGTACCATTTTGACAAACGGAGTGATAGTTTGGGTACCATTAGAGTCCTTAAGCATTTGTGGGTACCAAAAATTGCATCCCGTGATAGTTTGGGTACTATTTTGGTATTTTACCCTATTCCTTTTTGTTTGACTCTATAATTTGATTGTTTTTTTTTTTTTTCAATTTGAAAAACACCCATCTTCAATGGTTTCTATTCATATGTATGAAAACGTACTTAAAGGAAAAGAAGATCACATCATTAATTACCCACTTCTATACTTTTGACTTTCAATGTACATATGAACTTGCTTTTAGATATTGTCAACTCTATAATTCATTCATCACAGATCAAAGATTTCCTCGATCACTCAAAAACAATGATTTCTTTTTGTTCACAATCTGGGATGCATATATCTTTGTTCAAAAATTAAAAACTTAAACCAATACATTTATACCCATATATCTCATTTATAATCATGATCAATATCACCGTTGTCATCATCATCATGAGTTATAAATTTTCTTTCTCATATATGTATAATGAAAAAAATAAAATGAAAAATTAGAAAAAAATCGTCTGTATTTCCTCGCTTTGTCTCTCTAAGATTTAATGGCATCGTTAAACGCATCGCACCTGCGCCTCACCTCTCCGTCCTTCCCTGTCTTGACTCCAAAGACGCTGAGCTTCTCCATGGCCTTGGAAAAGGCCTTGAAGAACGCTGCCTGGTCCGTAGCGTATAACTCCACCAAGGGTTTGGTCCTGGGGTCCTTGACCAGGACGTGGTCCGACGACAACAGCCCCAGCCCTCTCTTCAGGTTCTGGTAGTACATGTTGTCGAACTTGCCAGGTGTAATCACGTCGTTGAACGCTGACATGGCAGTGTCCTTGGTGAAGTTGGCGCAAGTCCTCTTCAAACCCTCCGCCAATTTCGGGTGCATTTCGGGATCGGTCGGCGTCGTTTTGCTGTAATTGAAGATTCTGTCAGTGAACTCCTTGCAGTGAGAGAATCCGATGGTGTGGCCGCCGGACAACGCCACTATCTCCTCGATGGTGAAGCCTTTGGAGGCGAAGAGCTTGATCATGGCGTCCAAGGTGTGGTTCGTCCTGGGGAGGTTCGCGTCCACGTTGGCAGACTTGGACACGTGTCCATCTAGCCTTCCCAATTTGACGCTGTAGAAGGGGCCTCCAACGATGGTCACGAGGTCACGCGTGGCCTCTGCCAGAATGTCGGCGCACGAGACGACGCCCGGGCAGGTGAGCTCGAGCGTCGTCTTGGCCTTGACGATCACGTCGAATGCGTCTCCCGAGAGGGAGTTGTTGATCTCGGCGTCCTTCTCGGCGGAGTTGACGTGGTTGGAGTTGATGAGGACGGAGGCGTCGCAGCCCTCGATGAAGCAGTCGTGGAAGAAGAGGCGGAGAGTGCCGGCGGCGGTGGTGGGCTGGGCCAGCTGCTTCTGGGACACGGTCTCCCGGACTATTTTCTGGAAATCCGGGCACGTTTTTGCGTAGTAATCTTCGGTGAGGACTGGTGCGGATTGCGTCAAGGGAAAGGCAATGAAGAGGACGAGGAGAGCTGCTGCCGCCATTGCCATGACGATAATGCGAGGAAGATCAGGGCTTGATCAGACCCGGTTCTTCCTCGATTTCGATTAATTATTTTGATCTTCCTCAATAGTGGAGCTAGGCTAGCTCCTTATGCAATGAAGAGGAAAGAGAAATCTCAAATATATGTATATCGATCATGCATGTACGTGACCATGCATGGGGGTTTAGGGTTGTGGATGGGAGGGGTTTTAGGGGGCATTTGATACAACTAACCGTACACCACGCCTTGTCTTTTTTAGAGTAGGTGCTATTTTTTGCATGGATTTTATTTTTTTTGTGGGTGTGTGCTATTTTTTTGCATGAATGCATGGTTTTGGTGTTATTTTGGCGACGAGTGCGTTGGACCAGAGAGGAGGAGATGGAGACCTCTGTCAAGCGCAGCTTTCAGCTATATATATCATCTACATTTGGCTATTGAATATAACATCTACATTTCCATGGAAATAACGGGAAGGGACTTAGGTTAAATTAAGGATGAATGCACTTGGACCCTATTGCATGTAGGGTGATTTTCTCGTTGCATATATTTCGTTATTTAAAAAGTATCAATTTCATTATCAAATATACGTGAGATGTGGTTAAAATAAAAAGAGTGTCGATTAATGCATGCTTCCAAACAACTATGGGGATTAAGCAAAAATTCTTTTTCGCTTTGGCGTCAATTTTTGGGGCGGTAAGGAGTAATTAAACTAGTAACAAGAGTACGTACTTCTTTCTTTATAAAAATAATTCCTCTTGGAGAAAATAATCTTAAAATGGAAAATTTGATCATTGCAAAACAATTTGAGCTTTGTAGCAATTTGTCCTCAACTTTCTTCACATAATCACAAATGGTTATAAACATATCTTTATTCCAAATTTTAAGATGCTGCTTTAAGCCTATGAAAATATTCGTTAAAAGAAACTTGGAACTTGGATATGTCTATCTACGGAAATTATTCTATGCACGGTCCGTGCAACATTACGTTCAATCTCAGCCGTCCAAATAGAGATTTAACGGTTCAGTTTTGTTTGACTAATTTGATCATAACGGTTGACCGTTAAAAATCATGATCGTGTGCACTTCAGCGCTACGTGCATGTGCACGTTCCATGTATGAAATACCTTCCCGTCTATCTATTGCCCATTAATTTTTATATGTCTTTTTTTTTTTTCTGCAAGGTGGAGAAGGCAGTATGCCCACACTCTCCTAAAAATTAAACTAAAAATAATAAGAATCCCTACAAAAGCAAAGCAGTAACAGTGGCTAAGGAGACGGGTCTTCGAAGCACACCATTAACACTTTTGCTTATGTGGAATTCATTTACTGGTTGAACAGCTACACTCTGTACTCGTCAATATCACCGCAGCAAAACCCCGCTTCTCTATCGGTCCTCTGTCTCTCTCACTCGTACGAAAATCCCAATTGGGCCAGCAAAAATTCCCAATTGAGCTGCTGCAACAGCAACGGCCATGTTGCCGCGCAAATCTGTGACCTGGGTTCTACTCTTCCTGCTCATCTCTCCCACCATCTTCAACTTATCGACCTCGCAATCCGATCCTCGCTGGGCAGCTAAGAAGAGACGCCTCAGAGATGAAGTCCGTAACATGTAAAGTCATATTTCACCTTCACCCACTTGATTTCTTTGTTTCTGCTTCGTCAATTCGTCATTGTTTGCCAATTCAGCTTAATGGGTATTAATAATTATGCTAAAGATTGAAAATTTATTTATATCTAATAGGACATTGGACAAAGTGGAGATGACTTGTTTGGGTGGAATTGCTTCATTTTGTTAATCAAATACTGATGGAAATATAATTTTAAGATCTTCAAGTACTGGACTTCGGGAAATTAAGGCATTCCCAGCTATTTGGTTTAGTCTGTTTTGATGATATGGGATTGGATAAAATTCTTTTAAAAATGACATTTAACTGGGAAGTTACTTCTTTGCTTTCAGGTTTTACCATGCGTATGACAACTACATGATCCATGCATTTCCGGTTAGTTTTCTCTTCATTATTTCATGCAGATTATGTACTTCTGTTGCATGATGTTGAAACTATTGCATTCTTTTGCAGCATGATGAGCTAAAGCCTCTTAGTAAAAGTTTCACCGACTCTCTTAGTGAACTTGGAAATTTGAAGGTAACTATATATCTGCTGATAAAATGAATTATGATTACTTGCAAGACTAAATTGAAGTGTTTGTTTTCCCTATTTCAGCTTGAGCACCTACCACAAGACTATAACGGATCTGCTCTGACACTTATAGATTCATTGTCCAGGTTTGTATGAACTAACAATTAGGTTATGTGGTCACACTACAATTCTGTAATGTAAATCTATATGCTGTGTAGTGATTGCAATATATGCTCAATTCTGGTGCTTACTTTATGCCATTTGATGTAATTTATGTCTCATCATTCTGATGTATAATTTTCTCTCTCAGCTTAGTCATTATGGGTAACAACACTGAATTTGAAAGCGCAGTTGTTTGGCTTTCTGAAAATTTGACTTTTGATGTCGATGCGAGGGTAAATCTTTTTGAGGTATCTTTTGGCCTTCTGAGAAAACTTAATTTGGTTGAGTTTTGCTGATTCTAAAATTTACTTATCAAAATGTGATGTTACTACTGGATGCAGATATTAGTTTGAATGCTATTCAAGACTCAAAAGCAATATTTATTTTCATTAGGTTATATGCTTGGCTTGTTTTAATGATTCTCTTTTCAACTTGATTGCTATTGTGTAGTGCAACATAAGAGTGCTTGGAGGACTTGTTTCTGCTCATCTGCTTGCAACTGATTCTACAGACAGGTTGGGTCAAGGAGTTTACAAGAATCAGCTGCTTACTTTGGCCGAGGATTTAGGGAAGCGCTTTCTACCTGCATTCAACACACCCACTGGGTTGCCGTATGCATGGATTAACTTAAAGGTACCACCTGAGACATTCCGAGGTCCAATTCCGAATTTCATTTTGATTTGGGATGTTTGCATTATATGATCATTTTTTATTATTAGTTTTAATCCAAAGATACAGTTAGGTGTTACTTGTATCTTGCAAAATCTTTTCAAGCATTCACCTTCCAAGTTTCAAAAATATATGAAAATGGTCTGGTGGTTTTGTTTGTAAGAAGGATATATGACTCTGCATCAGTGCGAAATTCTGTGGACAGTATGGAGTGGTGGAGAATGAGACTACTGAAACAAGCACTTCAGGGTGTGGTGAGGGGCTTTGTTTTGCAGTTCTGAGATGAGGATATCAATAAAAGTGCCTTTCTGAATCTCTTCTGATTTTCCGTATGAATTTAGGTTCTCTAATTTTGGAAATGGGAGCATTATCCCGATTGACTGGAGACCCCAAATACGAATCTGCTGCTTTACGTTCTCTTCGCAAATTATGGAGCATGCGGAGTTCATTGAATTTACTTGGTACTACACTGGATGTATCAACTGGGGAATGGATTGAGTATTCATCTGGAATTGGGGCTGGTAGGTTTTCTCACGGATTTAGATCTTTAATGTACTGTACATGTATAGTAGTCCATTGTGTTTCCCAAATAGGAAATGGCCAGCATGTCATTGTGTATTCTCTCAATGGTATATTGTTGCATTGCATACCATTAAACTCTATTCCTGATTGCATATGAAATGCATATACTGTGATGTTTCTGATGTTGTGGTTCTTCATTTAGGGGTTGATTCATTTTATGAATATCTATACAAGGCCCACATTCTTTTCGGAAAGGATGAGTTTTGGAGAATGTTTCATTCTGCTTATATTGCTGTGCAGAAATATTTTAGACATGGTCCATGGTACAGCACTAACTTCGTGCCCTATTGAATACCTTACATGAGTTTTTATTGGTAGCTAAAAGTTGTTACTGCAATTAGGTACCATGAAGCTGATATGAGAACAGGAAAAGCAACTTATTGGCAGCTTACAAGCCTTCAAGCTTTTTGGCCGGGCCTACAGGCAGGGAACTCAAAACCTTGTCATAGTAGTAGATGATAATTTCAAACCTCAGAAAGAACATTCTAATCTTTAGATGTGTGAATTATGGTTATAGGTTCTTGTTGGGGACATTGCAGCTGCAAACTCATCCCACCGTGAGTTCTTCTATGTATGGAATAAGTATGGAGTACTACCAGAGAGGTATTCTGCTTTTTTAAAAATTGTTTTTCATATACTTGCTACTCTTGCATGCTGTTGTGACTGATGACTTGTTTTCGATGGTTCGTTCCTTTGTCTGCAGTATTTCTTTAAGTTGTTTAACATGAACTATATGATCATATAGGTATTTGTTGGACCATCAAATGTTGCATCCTACAGAAAAATATTATCCTCTGCGCCCTGAATTTGCCGAGTCAACATTCTATTTATATCAAGCAACCAAAGGTCTGATGATTGTCTTTATTAGTGATCTTCATTTTCACTCAGGATTTAATAGAATTTTGAATTATATGCATCTATCATGCATGAAAATAATTACTATATGTAAAGTCAGGTAATCTTACATTAAGCATTCACCGTCTACTCTAAGTTGATTGTTGCTTTTTTTCAAGATGTTAAAGCAACCAAGTTGCCTGACATACCTTATTTTATTAGTTTTTCTTTACACAAAATGTACTTTTTACAGGAATGCATCAAGTATAATTATTTTCCGAATTTTTAATGAATTATTCTTATCCCCCTCGCATGCAAAAATAGAAAACGGCCCTTAATCTGGACTATGGCTGGTCCGTATCTGATACTCAATGTTCTGCTTTGGCCATATTGTTTTTTTTCTTAATATCATATGTTGCATGGTATCAGATCCATGGTACATAGAAGTGGGTGAATCAATTTTGAATTCTCTGAACTTATACACGAAAGTGGAAGGAGGTTTTGCTAGCATTAGAGATGTCACAACTATGCAGTTGGAAGATCATCAGCATAGTTTCTTCCTTTCTGAGACGTAAGTTGTTTCCCAACTACAAAGAACACTGTCTCAGCCCTAAATTCTCAAACTCAAACATTTATCTGAAATAATTTGTATTTTATGTAGGTGCAAGTATCTATATCTTCTGTTCGATGATTCATTTTTGGTTGAACAAAATTATGTTTTCACAACTGAGGGTCACCCCCTTCCAGTGTTAAGTAGTTGGCATGATAGGCTTCCACAAACCTACATCCAAACCAACTGGACTTCTCTCAAGGTTTTGCTTTTACCAAACTGCGTGCTTAGTTATTCTTTTTAATTCAGTTGCTTAGTTTTATAAAATGGCATTACATGGACAAGTTATATCAGTACATTAACTTTTTTACTTGTGCAGACTGAAAAGGAAGCAAGACGGACAAGTGCAATGTCCAAGCAAGTATGCCCTTCTACGACATTGAATTCATGGGAATGTGCCGGCCAACAAATTGAGAGTGCTTGCCACATCCCTGATACTCAGATTGACCACCGGTGTTCAACAGACAATGAATGCGGGGTTGACTCAACAAACTGTAGACGAAGATCATGTAGCATGGCTGGCTACTGCGGGCTATGGCTGTTCATATGAGTCCCTCATATGGCTACCAGCAGTCTTTGTGGTGACAATAAGTGTAAACTTGCAGGTATGTAATATAATACCTCGGAGGTACATTACAAAGGAGAGGATAGGAAATACATGGACCAGAAGTGAATACCACAGTCTGCAAATGCAATTGAGCTTACCCTTTAGATTCTGGAGCAATGTACTAAGTAGGGGACGCATCTTTCTCAATACCGGTTGCTATATGCACAAATCGATACCTACATTCTTTTGGTGAGGAAGTGTTTCACTAACTTGTCATTTGATTTTATTTAGAGTACATTAAATCATATGGATTATTTCACTTTAGTACCAAACTATCAAATCCTTGCATTGTGAATCCTTGTGTCACCCAACACTTTTGGTGACCATCATGTCCTGTGGACAATGAAAAAGATTATACAAAATAAACCCAAAAAAAAAAAAATCCAATTCAAATCAAGTGCATAGCTTTTTATTTATTAGAGATTCTCTTCCCAGGAATGATTCCCCCCAAACCCCTCCTCTCGGAGGGTAAACCGAGGAGACTGATCTCCTTTCGCGGAACGGGCTGACACTGACCACTAGTGCTTAACAGGTGCACGAACCCAAATGCCTCTATTACCAAGATGCATGAACAATTTTTTCTTAAATTGGATGGTACAAGTTTACCAACTTGACCACACTAAGTAGTTAAGTGCATAGCTATTTTACTATTTTTTTTTTAACAATAGCTATTTTACTATTTAAGTACAATGAATCTCTGCCTTTTAATAAAAAAAGAGAAATTGATTGAAATCATCGAATGATGGAATTACAATTATTTTCCTCAGCAGTCAGCACATGTGTCCTTTGGACATCATCATTAGTTCATCACGGGGCAATCCAAGTGGACAAGTGGCAAGCTCGTGACACACACGTGACGCACGTCTGGCCTAACCGGTCCCGGAGGTGAAAGAAAGAAATGGGCCCAGTTATGAGCCCATGGGCCCATTGGGTCAACCAGAAGTTGTGCAGTGACCAACTTGTCCTCGTAGCTTTCACATTCATAAACTGTTTGAGCAGTTGTGGTAAGAAGACAAGCCTGAATCTGAGGTTTGAAAGGTTCAACATATTATTCTTTGAATTATTAGAACTAGTACACTAGTACTTGAGTACTACTAGCGCTAGTAAACAAGTAAAAGGGGAGGAAGATTCCTGGAAATGGGATGAGTATCTTGTGATTTGTGACATTTTCTTGTAGCAAACGATAAATACATGTGACATGTATTGAGGGGGTCCTTTTCTCGCTACAAACTTCTATGGAGGCATATTTCTTTACCTATCGAATAAGGTTGAAATTCATTAACATGATACAAGACAATGACAATAAAGAGGACTGAATTATGATTGTTTTTGAGTCCTTGACACTAGTATATATCACTCCAAAAATTGTAGATTTTATGCCTAATTTTGTCTACATTTTTATTAATTAAGATGATGCCTAACATTAGTGAGTTGGGGTTTTTTTCGGTCATGGTCGGATAAAATGCTTAAACTCTCTCTACAAATATGTGATTAGGACTTCACAAACTTCTTCAACTCAAAAGTCTCTCAAATAATTCATACCACAAGCAAGAGAAGTTAGAAAGATCGAGATGTGTGTCTCTCCACTTCAAACGTCGCTAGAAATTAATCAAACACGATTTAGAATTCTCTTATTTTCGACTTTAAAATTTAATTTAATTTAATTATGTGATGAGATATGAGCAAAACGATACATTATTTTAAATAATTACGCGTGCAATGCATGATGCATCTTAATCACTTGCTCCGCAAACGGAGACTATTAATTTAGTTGTTTCCATTTTGGACCTTTGGCCTTGTATTAATTTTAATCAAGTTTGGATAAAACGCTGACGTCACAAATAATAATAATAATAATAATTATTATTAGTGTTTTGGGTGAGTCATTTTCTATGAAGGAAATCCATGTACAACGGAGCCCACTCGTACCAGTCCTCAACGCGCTTTAGTAGGCCCCACGCGCCATCTCCTCCCACTGCCTAACTAAGTTCTGCACCTGGCTGAGGCTGAGCGACACTGAAGAAAACAAAAAGGAAATTAAAGATGGTTGTCGACGGAGTTTCATTCAGGTCGAACTGTCGCAGAAGCATCCCGGACGCAGCCAAATTCATCTGATGAGAGACAGGTACTACTCTACTGCACCCCAGTTTGGATTTTTCTCATTTATTGCTCTTCCATATTTTTTAATGGCCCTGCTCGCTTATATAATAACATTATTATAATTATTGCCACTGCATGTTGGTGGTTTTTGGCTCTTGTTGTTCCTGTTGCTTGCTTCAGTATCATCGCCACCTCTGCTTTTCGCTGTTGTGGGTCTTCGATAATGTCGCACAAGAGACACCAGGAAGAGGGCAAGCCTCGATCAGAAGGGACCAGTAATCCGGAGGACAAGCGCCGGAGGACTACTTTTCAAAAGTATGAATCCTTCTTTCTTTGTCAAATGAAATGAATTCGGTTTTCTACTCTTCTTTCATGAATCGTGAGCTTGTGTGTTTATTGAATTAAAGGTCGAGTCTTGGAGAGATTGATGATGACTAAATTGGGTTAGCTAGTTTGGCATGAATGTGTGTTGCCTTGAAAAATTGATGTCGAAGTTTAGGGTTTGTGCATTTCGCAATTTTTATTCACTGAAACAAGTAACTATGTGATTAGAGAATGTGCTTTCGTTGTGGATGGTGAGTTGCATTTGGCTCAAGATAATCGAAACTGGGCGCGGGAATTACGAAGTGAAAGATGAGTTGTTTATATGCAGTATCAAAAATGAGAGAAACAAATAAATGTGCTTTTCATGTCGACTTCTGGAGTAAAATTGTCCCAAAATTGATTATGCAATGTCAAGTTAACATACAAACTCTGTCCATGTTTCTTGTAAACCTGATTACATTTATTTATTTCTAATGGCGTTACCATTCTATTTTCAGTGTGGTTTCAGAAATAATGAAGTTGCACACTGTCCAGCATTTGCTGGAGCCAATTCTAGAGCCTTTGATTCGTAAAGTGGTACGTGTTTCTGTTTCGCAAGTGTTTTCCTTATGATAGTGAATTTAGTATGTGTGGTTTCTGGCATTAGAGATTAAATTATGTACACCTTTGTTGCACTGCTGTTTGATTTGAAAATCAAATTGGTATATATGGTAGAGATCATACATGTAAACTTGATAAGTACATGAGTAAACTAAAAACAATGAAATAAACTGAGCCGTTTAAGCGTTGAAGCAGGGTGCAGCTATCGTGCTTGGCAGCCCACTTTGTGGTCGCATTTACTCTGGCCTGACACCAGGTATCCTTTCCACCTAGTGAGGGCTGCACTCTTCTTTCTGAGGAGCCCTTTTTAAGTGCCACATAGAATGAAACGTAGAACGTGTGATCATATGATACTCCAGAAAGCTCTTTAAATTCCTCTTTAGCTTCCCTTGTTTAGGAGTCGACTACTTTAGATTAATCAAGAACCATGACCTTATATAGGAACAGCTTTTAAATTGGAACTCTATGTTGTAATAATTGTTATTGATTATCCACCTTGTAGGTCAATGTATGGATGCTTGAATACATCATACCTCTTTTTATTTTTGGTGCTGCGGCTTTAATTGATTGTTATTAAATTGGTTTTTATGTATTTTCAGGTAAGAGAGGAAGTTGAATTGGCCCTAAGGAAACATTTGAACAATATGAAACAGTAAGTTGTCAATCTAAAGCTTGGATAGTGGAAACTCCTTGGGAGTGAAACCTATCAAGTTTTCACGCTTAGAAACCATGAAAGATAGTTGATGCGTCTTTGCATTACTGTTCAGGAATTGTGAGAAAGAGACTCAACCTTCTGAATCAAGAATCTTAAGGCTACAGTTCTTAAACAGTCTATCTCTTCCGGTATTTACTGGAGCTCGGATTGAAGGAGAAGAGAGTTCCAGTATCCAAGTAGCTTTGGTCGATTCCTTTACTGGCCAAATAGTTAAATCTGGCCCTGAATCGTCAGCTAAGGTGGAAATTGTTGTTCTTGAGGGTGATTTTGATGGTGAGGAGGGTGACAATTGGACACCTGAAGAGTTCAAGACTAACATTGTAAGAGAGAGGGAAGGCAAAAAACCTCTTCTAACAGGGGAAGCAGTCCTGAATCTTTATGAGGGAGTTGGTTCTGTGAGTGAGATTTCTTTTACAGATAATTCAAGCTGGACAAGGAGCCGTAGGTTCAGGTTAGGAGCAAGAGTTGTAGATAATTTTGATGGAACTAGAGTACGAGAAGCAAAGACAGAATCCTTTATCGTCAGGGATCACCGTGGTGAATGTGAGTGCTTCTCATAGACCCTGTGTCTACTGCTTCTCATTGTTCTTGCGTTTTTTCTTTATCATGCAATGGATAGTGATTGTACTAAAATAATGTTTTAATTTGTTTTACTGTTTCAATCTTTCTATTTATTTTGACTATTTGGTGTAAATAATTTGTCATTTTCCTTGTGATCATCATTCATGGCTCATGTTCTTTAAGCTTAAGTTCAGCTAACTATCTAAGTACATATACATAATTATTAACCTGAGTTACTTCTGGTTCTTCTGCAGTGTACAAGAAGCACCACCCTCCAGCTCTGCTTGATGAAGTATGGCGTTTAGAAAAGATTGGTAAGGACGGAGCTTTCCATAAGCGTTTGACTCGGGAAAACATCCGCACTGTGAAGGATTTTCTTACCCTACTCTTCGTAAACCCTCCAAGGCTCCGCCATGTAATTAATTCGACTTGCTATTTTATTTTTCTGTAATACTTTGATGATTTATGGCAAGAAGTTGGGGTATCATCTTCTGCATTTAAACATTTTTTTCATATAAAAGTTTATATGTCATTCTAGCAATTACAATTTTTCTTTGTTTGGTCTGTGGACAAATGCAGATCCTTGGCACAGGTATGTCTACCAAGATGTGGGAAGTCACAGTGGAGCATGCTCAGACATGTGTACTTGATAAGAGGATATTCTTGTACTGCTCTCCCGGTTCACAACAGAGAACTGGTGTTGTCTTCAATGTTGTAGGACAAGTAATGTACCTACTTTTGGAATGCGAGTATATTCCTCTGAGTAAGCTTTCTGAAACACAAAAGGTAATCCACTTATCATCTTATTTACTTGGTTTCCTTGATTTTCTCATTTCATTCTCTTAGTCATGTCTGATTTCTCATGATCAAATTATTTCTTCAGGTTGATGCCCAGAACTTGGTACTTTCTGCATTTGAACAGTGGGGAGACGTAGTCTCATTTGATGATGAAGCTTCTCTTTTGGGTGGGGGCTCGTCCAATGTTGCCAATGTTCTTCAGACATCAAGTTCACCAAGAGGAGAGGATTTTACTGGAAGCAAGTTTATGGCTACTCAAAAAATTGGCGGATTTGATTATACACAACCACCCGCCTCTTCTCCTGACATCATTTCATCCATCTATTCTGTGGGGGGCACAAGTGGGCTGGATGATTATGCCTTGCACAACATTGATGGAATGAGTCTCAGATATGACCAGACTTTAACCTTCCCAGGTCAAGTCTCGAATTCCCTGATCTGCGACCCAGATTCAATAGCTCATGCATTTTGTGATGACGATCATCTACAGTTTTTCGATACTGATCTTCAGTCCCAGAACATCCTTCCAGAATCACCAGCAGATCTACAAAGCGCTGTAGATGGCTTCTTGTTGACGCAGCGTTCTACTGCTGCTGTTGCTGCCGTAGACAAGGCTCAGAGGAGATGGACAAAACTATTCAGTGTGCTCAAGTGGTTCTCGATTAGGAGGAGCGTGCGGAACCGGGTTCGAGACATTCCAAGATACTAGTGATTTGGTACGAAAAAAAAATGTTCACTCAAAATTCCAAATAGTGTTCGAAGCTGCCCGAAGAATGTTTCGTGTGCAGGTGTAGGGTGTGAAGGCTAGAATTGGAGGCTTTTGTTAGATGTAAATACATCTGGTAGTTTAGTTTGCAAGTGCCTTGGTTCTGCTGGCCAGAGGCTAAATATGTAAATATCTAGATGTGTTTCCATAGCTGCGTTTCGCGTTGTGGTTAATAGGCAAAGCTCAGAGATGCAGCCATTTCATGCTGGAAAAATAATTTTGTTATAATTTGCTCAATAAAGGTTTATCCCTTTTCCTACTTGAGTTTCGATTTTTGAATAATAGAAATTGAAAAGTTTAAGCAGCCCATTTCATTCAAACGTCAATAGAGTAACTATTCACAAGTTGGACCTCAGCATATACAGTTTGTTCATTGAGCTCACTAAAAGTCAACAATGGAACCACTTTTTCTATGCTTATCCACCATTTTCCATGGTAAAAGGAACCTCTAGTAGTCGAGCCTTTTCCTATAAATATGTCTGCAAAATATGGAGGAGAAAGTAAAGCAGCAAAGGCAAGAAATGAAGAACCAAAAGAGAGGGCATGTGATTGTGCTTACATATCCAGCTCAAGGCCACATAAACCCACTTCTTCAATTTGCTAAGCGCTTAGCCTCCAAAGGACTTAAGGCCACTCTAGCCACCACCCATTACACTCTCAAATCCATCCACTCAACCACTGTAGGAATTGAACCCATCTCAGATGGCTATGATGAAAGTGGGTTTAGCCAATCCCCAAGTGTTGAAGCCTACTTAGACTCGTTCAAAACAGTTGGCTCAAGAACTCTATCAGAGCTTGTACTGAAATTCAGCTCCTCAGGCTCCCCTGTCAACTGTATTGTATATGACTCATTGCTTCCATGGGCGCTTGATGTGGCTAAAAAGTTCAACATCTATGGAGCTGTGTTCATGACAAACTCGGCTTCTGTGTGCTCCATGTACTGGCATATCACCCATGGCCATCTGAGTTTCCCTGTGACGCAAGAAAGCGGCGCGTCTTTGTTGATGCCTGGCCTTCCTCCACTTGATCTTCCCGACTTGCCAAGTTTTCTTTCGCAGCCTGCACCTCACTCGCCTTATTTGGCTTTGATCTTGGACCAGTTTTCCAGCCTTGAAGAAAATGATTGGCTGTTCTGCAACTCTTTCGAAGAATTGGAAAATGAGGTACCTGCAATAGTGCAATGTTCTCAGTTTCTCACCCTGATCTTTGATTACAGCAGATTTTAGTTACTCAGAATACATAACCATTTCTGACACCATCTGCCAGAGATGAAATAGGATAGAAAGGAAGATCAGACTAGTGAAATCTGAAGAAAATAAATCTATGAAGATATCCTTGCTCTTTTAATAGTGTGATCAAATGCCCAAGAAATTTCAGGACTAGCAGTCTTTTGGAGCATTTTCAAAAGAAGTTGAGTTGTATTTGCTTGATGAGGTTATATTTTTCAGATTTTTGTACAGATTTGAATCAGTTTGGTAAGGCTAGCAGAAGGGTCAATGATAAAAAAATCAATAATTTACTTTTCTTATTTATACAAGTAATTGTAACTGTAGCCTAATTTTATTTCATCTCTTTTGGAAAAAGCTGGTGAATGACATGTTGGGACTCTGGCCCCTTGTGATGATTGGTCCAATGGTGCCATCAGCCTACTTGGATCAACAAATTGATGGAGACATAGCTTATGGAGCCAGTCTTTGGAAGCCAACTACAGACAAGTGCATCAAATGGCTGGAGAAAAAACTGCCTGACAGTGTGGTATACATATCATTTGGAAGCATGGCAGACATTAAAGCAAAACAGGTTGAAGAAATTGCATGGGGCTTGAAAGCTAGTGATCAGCATTTCCTATGGGTTGTGAAGGAGTCCGAGACCAAATTGCCGAATGAGTTCATGAACGCAATAGGCGAAACAGGGTTGGTGGTGACATGGTGCAACCAACTAGAGGTACTAGCACACCCAGCTGTGGGTTGTTTTATAACACACTGCGGATGGAATTCGACGTTGGAGGGGTTGAGCCTAGGCGTGCCTATGGTGGGAGTGCCTCAGTGGAGTGACCAGCCGACGAACGCCAAATTTGTTGCGGAGTTGTGGGGGGTTGGAGTGAGAGTTAAGAAGAATGAAGAGGGAATTGTGACAAAGGAAGAGCTGGAGATGTGTATAAGGGAAGTCATGGTAGGAGAAAGAAGTGAAGAGATTAAAAGGAATTCCTTGAAATGGAGAGAAGCTGCAAAGAGAGCTGTTGGTAATGGAGGAAATTCAGATGAGAACATCAATGAATTTTTAGGGAAGGTTTTCTGAGGATTGGTATCATATAAACTCCAGATTTTGGAAGATGAAAGCAAATGGAAAGCAACCGATTACCAGATTTCCAATATCCGAAGCATTTTGGTTATTACATACTCTTCCAATGTGGTTCAATGTACATCCAACACTAGAAGAATCATGCAATTGTGCTTTTGTGACACACTTGAAAATTTGTATTTGCAATTTTACATATGCATTATTTATAGAGTACAGGGAGTTTAAGTTCAGCAGTGTGTTTACATATAAATCCAGAAAAGAATGCGAGAGTTTGAAAATTTATACATCTATATTCCTGTCA
The DNA here is from genome assembly GCA_029955375.1 of Rubus parviflorus. Classification (NCBI taxonomy): domain Eukaryota; kingdom Viridiplantae; phylum Streptophyta; class Magnoliopsida; order Rosales; family Rosaceae; genus Rubus; species Rubus parviflorus. The sequence goes on from JARGGL010000009.1 coordinate 12,397,844, forward strand.
TCAAGTGATCTCTGAATTTGGAAAGAGCAAGGAATAATATGAATTTTTACAGGTCCTTGCTAAGCAAGAGAGCAACTCCCCATGTCAGCCAATAGAAAAACCCAGTATTTGATATGGCTTGCAGAATCCTGATTGATTACTTGCAGTTACTGTGGAAGTTTACAATCAGTTCGGTCGTTACATACTTCTCCCTGTATCAAAAATACCGAAACTCCTCATGTATTAGCACTAGATGGATCAAATATTTCTAATTCATCACAAATTGAATTAGATATCCACTGTCAGTTATTATCGAAAAGAAACTTATGGTTCCAAATCCAGTTAAAGGATATTTTGCTAACCTTGTTCTTCTTCCGCAATTCCAAAACCTCTTCTAAAGGTGGTCGGCCTAAAACCAAAACAGGTTATTGCCATGGATCATATACCATAAAACTTTCACTAATGAAGGAAGTATAATCAGATATCAGGTTTTGGTAGCAAGTTACGGTTCCAGAACTCTTCTTTTCCTTGGTATATAAAATTTTGGAAAACCCACGTATCAAATTTTTTTTTTTTCAAAAGTGGAACCAAATCCAAATGGTCTCATTTCAATAGAAAGTTTGTTAGATGTAAGATAGAATTTATCTGGTGTGGTTTTGTCATTTTATAATATATGGGCAGCTGAGTTCATATATTACCATACTATTCCATTGCCCATGGAAGCAAAGAATATAAAATTGCATTGGTTCTGCTGAGGAACCGTGAAAACAAAAATTTACGTGATCACATTTGCGGTTTACCTGTGATTTGGAGTCGATATTTAGCCCAAACACCATATACAGCACCTGCTATTGTTGCAATCTGCGAATAAAATACTTTGCCATTAGGCCCCAGATATAGAAAACAAGACAAACAAACTGTTGCAGACCATCTCTCAATTAATCTCAAGGCAGGTACATCAGAATAGACAGAGGAATCTCACAGGTTCGTATTTGGTTATGGCATAAACCCATCCAAGCCCAACTTGCTCATATAACTTTCTGAATGCCTGCAGAAGCATGCTTTAGCTTATCAATGCGTGTTACTTTTAGAGTTTAGACAGCGTAAAGGTTCAAACTTGGTCAGTTCCACAGAAAATTACTGATTCTGGATTAGAATTAGAAGTTCAATAGTAGGGCTTACTTCGACATCGGTGACTACTGTTCCATCAGAGAGGATGGCATGAATGTTTCCCATAACCTAAACAAACAATCATTTGTCACTAAATTGTCAAAAAGATGTTTCAGCATCTGTTCATATCATAAAATTCTTAGGTGCATACAAGTGACTAATTTATCAGTATTATCAACCTTGGACATTGAAAACTTACAGTTTTGTAGTCTAGACCCTGATTTTCCTCTGGAGAGTAATTCTCTGAGCTTATGTCAACAAACTTAATAGTACCATAGAGCTTATTTCTCTCTGTTAGCATGTTAACCTGACAATGTAATGGAAGAAATTCTCACACACATTTCATCAAACACTTTGACGAAAATTTTACAAGAATATATACATGTTTAGAGTTAAAATAGACCTCTCTCATACATAGTGGGCAGTCCCCATCATAAAGCATTTTAATCTTCCAATTCTCAGATGATGGTTCTTGACCATCTTCTTTCTTGGGAGTTAGGGGATTTGCAGCCGCTTTGCTTATAGCTCTTAATGGAGTTTTAAATCCTACAAATTGAATATGGATTACAAAATTTGATTCCTTGGTACCATATAAAGCAACCCAAAAACGCATTTCTGCGAATTAATAAAATTATAAGAATTTGTGTATACATATATATGAGAATACTGACCACTCACCAGGTTGATGAATTGGAAGTGATGTGAATCTTTGGGGAGGAGAGTGATGAAGATGAAGCTTGAGTTGTAGATAGCGAGGAATTGATAACAGAGATGGGTTTCTTTGTCTGCCTCCAATACTATTACATGCTGCTCTCAAAGCCATTGCTCTTCTTCTTCTTCTTCTTTCTCTAACCAAAAATCCAAGCTTGGAGGAAATGCTGGAGAAAATTTGGAACCAAAAGATTGATTTAAAGCTGGACTGCCCTGGTTCATAACTACCATGTCTACGTGGCCGCATGAGCTTCAACTATATAGAAGAGGCGAAACGGTGCGTAGCATGAGTGGGACTAAAAAGAATATGGTGAAACTATGGGGGCACCATAGCAAAATAAGAAGACAAAATTGAGAAAGCAAAAGCTTTGGGCAAAGTTTGGGTCTTCAGTCATCAGAGCTCCACCGCAGACACTAATCATGGCGTTCCTGCTCAAAAATTCCGTCGCTTCCCATTTCCGTTCTCAGTCTCAGGTACTCACTCTCTCTCTCTCCTCTCCTGTGAGATCTGAATACGCCGTCGTTTGATTTGGATTGGTACTTTCTCTCGCTAAATCTAATCTCTTTTTTCACTTCAAAAACCAGATGGCGAAGAACGATTCACTTTCCCTATCGCGCCGCCAGTTCCACGTCGAACCAGGGCCGCGCGAGAAAGCTGTGAGTCTCTCTTTCATTCTCTTTCTTCAATTTTTCAGCTATACATGATTGCTTTGACTTTAATTTGCTGTGGCAGCTGTTTGTTTCATTTTGATGTTTGAGATTCAGGCACGGAACTTTGTAATTTGACATTTGAGATAGTTACGTAGGAGACCGATTTGAACAAACAGCTTAAATATTGTAGTTTGAGTCTAGAAAATTCTACGGAGAGTTTCTTGAGCTCATGTCACTGTAATATGTAAAGATTTCTGAAACAATAGAGGTTAAAAGTTGGGGACTTGGGGCTTTTAGATTTATTTTTAAACTAATTACTATATCCAGTTTTATGTTGATTTATTTGACAAGGTTGCTTGTGCAAAAATTGATTATTGTTTTGGTGCTTTTGAATATGCTCAGTGTGCTTATTCTATTTGCATTGTGCTGTTTAACTCTGCAGCTCTTGGCAGCGGACCCGTCTCTAAAACGATTCAAATCGCCTAAGAAGGGTGTGTTCGCAATCAGAAGAATTGGGGATGTTCTCACAGTTGTAGTTGTTGCTGGTACTTTGCTGTGCTTTTGCTTGAAAGTTTTAGATAACACCGTTTTTTAGCATTCATTCTACTTTACATTTTCTCTCTACAAGTCTACTTGACCCTGATACTTTTGATTAGATATATCTACAACAATAGTGCTAGATACGCTCCTTACATTTTGAGAATTCTAAGACGATTTGTTGTGGTTTTTGGCACGTGGTAAACATGAATCTGGGTTGCAGGAGATGCATTAGGAAAAAACTTGTGATTTGGTCTGTTACTCTGTATGTGATAAACTGGATGTATTAGCACTTTTTTATCTGCAAAAGTTGCCATGACAACAATGAAAATAGCAGTCAGGATCATTGATACCTCATGAGCGACCAAACTAGTTTCGCTCATATCTGATTCTTAACTATTATTTTGTGATCTTTAGCTTCAACCATTTTCTACTTCTAAGTTATGTTGAAAACACTTGGATGATATACCTTGCATGATAGAACGGTATAAGGGGCCGAGCCTTTAATTGTGACTTGGTATTTATATGGTAACTTGCTTTATACAGACATGACAATCACAAGGAGTTGGCGTTATTTTGCTTTGTCATAGTGTTCCAAGTACTCATATTTGCTTATGATTTTTGTTTAGGTTGCTGCTATGAAATATATGTAAAAGCAGTAATGCGAGAGGAGGCTAGGGCACAGACAAAGGCTTGAGGTGCAGGTGCATAAGCAAGTCTGTATTTTAATGGTGTTTAACCTTGTCTGGAAACAATAGGGGAACTTTATGATTCTGATTGTGCTAATAAGCAGAAAACAGGCTATCCTGATAGCTTTTGAAATACCTGTTTCTGATTACTTTTAGGTTTCAATTCTTAATAAAATCTATTCTCTAGGCATTTTAGAACAATTTCAATGAAAGCAGTGGCGCATTGTCCGTTTTTTTAATGAATGTTCTGCATAAAAATCCCTAGTGCAGTGTTCCTAAGCCAGAGATGCAGAAGAAAACTTTACTGAAGCTGTTATTCATGTTACTTTCTTATGCAAGACAAATGCTGGTACTAATTGAAGAAGGGAAAACTGGTGATGGATTGTGAGATCTGGTTATTTCTATTTATTATTTAAGATGTCTCCTATTCAATCTACTCTATCCAGCGTCCAATTCTCTAAAATAATTAGATGAAATGCTGCCAAGAGGCAATTTCAGGAAGTCTGTTTTAGGTTCTTGCTGTCAAGTGCTCAGATTTGGATACAGTTCTCTTTTTTTGGTCAAGGATACAGTTCTCTTTGTCAAGTCATTGTTTTCCTCTTCTTCTTTTTTCTCTCTCAGTTTATCCGTATAAGATTTCCTCCGTCCGCTTAATCTGATGCTATCTAACCGAGTACCACTCTTTTACCAAGAAAATCACTTTGTTTGAAGTTTTGTTAAGCTTTTAGCAATGGAACAAAAAGGTTAATGCAGAAAATAATTTGGATGTGTCACTAGCTATCACTTTAAAATTCAAACCCATTTTGTGGTTTCTTAATGCGGAGCATGAATATGACATCTTTGGCATCCAGTTGCTCTCTGTTTTGTTTAAATCTTCTTGTAGCTTCTGAAGATCCCAAAACCATAGCATAGAAGGTGAGCAAATTCAGTGAACTAAAAAGTGCACAAACAATGAAGACAAACATACCTAATTCTTGAAAAAGAAAAGAAAAAGAAGCATAAAGAGGTGGGGTGTGCCCTTGCCTTTTGAATTTGGAGCATTATTGAATTTGGGGGATGAACAAGATCTGCATCATTATGCATGTATATATGCTCATTACCTGTGATAAATAATGTCAAGATATTTGAAAAGTGGATCACACACCCTGGCTGACCACACCACAACCCTGGAATTCACCTCTTAAATGGTTTTCTTCACTACAATGCTACAGCTTTAAGTGCGGGAGTTAACAAAATAATAATAATTTTCGGAAATTTTCTACTCTAATGAACCATTTATATATATATTTTATTTTTTGGCTAATTGCCTAATTCTCAGTGTCGATATTAAACAGCATTGTCATTATTCTGTTTCTTACATTTTTTTTCCTTCTCCTTTAATGATGAGGGAAAAAAAAAATCAGACCAAGAAAAAAGATTGCTAATCCTCTCCAAAAAAAAGAAAAAAAAGATTGCTAATAAGATTTCACGCGCCAGGAGTGGAGAGTGGTAACAAAAGTTGTTACCATTTACGGCGGAAACACCGCGATATGTTGGAATCTGTGAGTTAAATGTTTTCCTTCTCTGGTCAGTCAGAACAATCATAGCTTCACTGTTTGTCACAGTGAGAGAGTACACGTGTCTCTACGTAGAGGACACCATGGTCATTTCTGGAGTGGTGGAGCTAACGCCATGATAAACCTTGTAGATTCGAATTGACCAAACTGTCCCCAGTGGCAGCAGCAGACGCATTTGATTGGGTAAAAATAGAGACCACCATCGGAGTCACAAGCCATTTGCATATTTTCTCTGTATTGTCTGAGCTGTAAACCTTGGACTAAAATTGAAAGAGAGAGAGAGAAAGTCGTCTTCGTATCTTATCAGGGAAAAAAAGATAGTAGCTTTGTTTTGTGGGTCTGAGAATTTAGAAAAAGTCTGTGTCTTGTGAATTCAGAGAGATTTTGGGGATGGCAACATTTGCAGGGACAACCCAGAAGTGCAAGGCATGTGAGAAGACTGTGTACTTGGTTGATCAGCTCACTGCTGACAACAAAGTCTACCACAAGGCTTGCTTCAGATGCCACCACTGCAAAGGAACCCTCAAGGTTTCTCTCTCTCTCTCTCTCTCATCACTTTCCCATGGTTTTTTATGCTCTTTTTCATGTTTGGGTCATTTCTGGATTTTTCAGTATGTGCTTGTCTTATGAGATTTGATTGGATCATGATGGATAGGTTTCATAATGACGTCTATGATAGAATTGGGATTTCTTCCTATTACTATTGCAAGTTGTAGCTTGTGTGGATATATTAGTGGTTTTGCTTAGTGAGAAGCTACTTGGCTGTCTAGTAACCAATCATCTTTGGATGTGGGCATGTAGATCCCTTGGGAGTTGAAATGAATTGCTGTTTGGAGTTCACTTGTGATACATCTGGAATTTGTTTTGAATTGGCAATGTTTTTCTCTTGACTGATTCATTTGTAACAATGACAATGATCATTGTACCAGCTTGTTATTGAGACGTGATATATGGTGAATCTAAGTCTGCTGTGTGCCTACAGTTCTGTTGCTCCTGTAGTGTTTTGAGGAGTATGAAAACTTTTAAGCTTCTAGTGTTGAGTTTTTGTTGACGATTAAAGCTTTTGGTCATGAGGAGTGGATTTAGTGAGCATTGGTAACTCGCGCCAGTTGGTAATTCTAATGAAAAACTTGATTAATATTACAGTATCTAGAAGCTAAGGGAAAAGTTCTCTACAATATGAGAATTCAACAATAAACTTTACTGCCTTCTTGCTTTGCTTTTCTAGAGAAGAAAACAGACCTTTTGGTCAATTCTGAGCATGACTTGTTCATTTGAACTCTCTGCACTTGATGGTTGTCTGCTCTCATTTAAATTCAATTTTCCTGTTTGGTGACCTTGATACTTGGATCTATGCCACATGTAGTAAACTGTTGTCATTGGCATTAGTCACTTTGATTTGAATGTTGGTAAGTGTGTCCTCGCTAAATTGTCAACTATATGTTTTCTATGTTCTAAGCTCCTGGTGAAGGTAAACGGTCACCAAGGTTCTCTTAACTAGAGTTTCTGAACCTGAACCTGAGTGGACCAATTAATAGTTCAATGTTTTTCTTTATTTGAAATCCGTTACTGCATCCTGATTGTCACATTAAATTCTGTCGAAATCTTTGATTGAAGAAGATGTAGTGCGAGTTAATATAGTGATGCTGCCATTTTCACGTATAATATGTTGCAAGCAGAAAGAGAGAAAACTTTACTATATTTGTGTGTACTTCAATATGTAGTTAGTGTATTTATGATATGTCTTATAATGTATCTTGCTTTACTTCTGTCTATGCAGCTTAGTAATTATTCCTCTTTCGAGGGTGTTTTATATTGCAAGCCTCACTTTGATCAGCTATTTAAGATGACTGGCAGCTTGGATAAAAGTTTTGAAGGTGATAAGCTGCTATGCTGTGACTTCTCTTAAGACATATCTTCCATTGCTTATATCGGTTTCCCAAATCGTAATGTTGGATTTATTCTTTCCTTTTTAATTGTGATTTAGGTAATCCGAAAACTGTGAGAGACAGATCTGCTGATCAGGTACCTTCCTTGCTTTCCTAATTTCCTTCTTTTTTCCATTAATTAATATATTTGTATATGGGCTTTAGTAGTTGTTCTGTAGACGTTTCTATAATTATAATTCTGCTAAAAGTTTCCTATTGTGAGAGAATTACACAGGTGAATAGTAAAGTTTCCAGTATGTTTGCTGGGACTCAGGACAAGTGCGTTGTTTGCAAGAAAACAGTTTACCCAATTGAAAAGGTAAAATGCAGCTTTAATGTCTCAATGAGCTTTTCGGGAGGATTTATAGTATTTTTCAACAACTTCAATTGCTTTTCGCTGCACTTTCGAATACCTCAGCATTATCACGTTGTAGAATCCTGCATTTAACTTGATATGATTGCTTCTCTTTTTCAGGTAGGAGTTGATGGAACATCGTACCATAAGGCTTGTTTCAGGTGCACCCATGGTGGCTGTGTGATCAGTCCATCAAACTATGTAGCTCACGAGCAACGTCTCTACTGTAAGCATCACCATAACCAACTCTTCAAGCAGAAGGGAAACTTCAGCCAACTTGACAAGCATGAAGAAGCTAAAGAGGTGACCGGGAGCATAGCGGCCGAGTAATTCCGTCAAAATTTTCATACTAAGCAAGAGTCCAAGGAAACTGTTGTGTAGCATACAGGAAGAGCCATTGGGGGTTCTCTTTTTCTATTTATATGTAATATGTTTCAGATACAAAAAAAATAAATTGTTTTTCCTTTGCTGCTAGGTTTTGAGTGTGAGTTTGAATGGGTAGCATACAGGAAGTTTTCCAATAAATTAGTGGTACGGTAAGGCCCAAATGTGTCCTTTGTTTTCAGATTGGATTTTTGATATGGTTTTGATTTACAATGCCTACATGAGTCTGCCCTCTTCCTTTAAAACCGAGTTGCTGTGTCCTCATCTTTGATTTCTTAGTTATATATGCAACAACCAATGCAGAAGCTTTGGCCTTGGAAGGCGTTGAATCGTAAAAATTTTCTAGCTGCCAAAAACATTAAACCTATGTAATCATAATTAAAAAAATAGAAATAAGCTCTTAAAAAAAACAATATCACCGTGGCCGGCGATATGTAGTGTTCTTCGCTTATTTTTTTTATTTAAATTTATTTAGATATTTTTGTTAAATGAGCACAAATCCCGGACGTTAGTGAATCTTCTGGGGTACCAATTAGCTTGACGAACAAGTTTATAAAATCAGACAATCTAAACTCTAGTTTACATCTGTATCAAGCTAGTCTACTTAATGTATCGGTACATTAATGCACCATAAAGCTTTAAGTATCTTTGTTAAAGCATAGAGAATCAGTTTTTGTCCTTTTGAATTTTGGCCAGGCAACTTTGTGAGGCCTGGGCTTAGCTAAAGCGGCGGTTGGGCCCTGCTAGTTTCACAACTGTAGTACTGTACGTCTGTTCCAACAGACACTAGGAATAATAATCCTAGTAGTTCCTAACCTACTGGTCCGGTCGACGGCGGAGGCCGATGGAGTGTTTATGCATCTCAAATCGATCGGGGTGAAGGAATGGTGTCAGCCTCTGGTAATCGCCACGATCGCCTACGCCGTCCTAAAGGAACTCTGTAATTAAGCCCCCTTTGCTCTTTGCTTGCTTCTGTGCTTGGAATTCTTCTGGTAATCCATTTATATATATATATATATATATATATTTAGTTAGTTTTTTTATTTTTTGAAATTTATTTAGATAGTTTTGTTAAATAAGTTTCAATGCTGGACATTAGTGTGTAATCTCTCTTGGGCTACAAAACTAGTTACAAAACCAAATTGTGTGAACCAGCTAAAAACTCATTCACCATAACGTACACACATTATAACTTTTTTAAGGCGTTGAATGCTAAAAATTTGTAGCAATGACGTGTTTAGGCAACTCGAAGCGAAAGGGGTACGTGAAGGTCGATTATGTTTCTTGTGGCGTAAAGGGCATCGATCGATGCTATCGAAATATCGAATCCGTCCTCAAAAAATACGAGGAATTAATGTTGTTGGCATTTATTATCTGCACGATCGCCATCGCCGCCCAAAAGGAAATCAGTACATCTAGATGTGGAGATGATTACAAAAGCTATTGGTTTGCTTTTATACAACGATGCGTGAGAGTTTCGGACCATATATATGATCGATCGGTTTAGAATGAAGAAGCTAAAGGGGTGACTAATCGAGAACACATGCAGTAATTCTCTCAAAATTTTCATACGAGTCCAATGAAACTGTTGTAGCATACGTACAGGTTTTCTATTTATATATACATGTAATATGTTTCAGCCTTTCAGCTGGTTCAAAAAGAAATAGTTTTCGGCTTTGCTGCTAGATTTTGAGTGTGAGCTAGTTTGAACAAATGAAGATAATGCAATGGCTACATGTCACTGCCTCTTATTGAATTTGATGGCTTGGGAAATGGCAAGGGCATGTTTATGCATTCTGCATAAATGGCTTCTCGATCAGTGAGTCAGAGGTGTTGGACTAATTCCAAATACCTAGCTTAGATTTATGAATATTTTTCAGGTTCATGTCAATTGAGTTTAATAGTAAATGCTTGATGTTTTATTTAAGTGTGGATTTTAGGCACCGGGGCCATCAACAATAACAAAACATGTGCTTGACTCACACAAACGAATGCAGAATGAAGAATGCCTGCTAGTAGTTGCTACAAGTCATAAAACTGAATGTCTCTATGAGTTGTCCTTATCAAACAGAGTTTGAAATTTTGAATGGTTCGTTCACTACTTATCACCTTCTCATTCCCCAATAATTGAATATACATCACACATTTGAATATTGATCTCAAAATTTTATCATTTAAGGTCGAAAAGAATAGTTACACTACAATAATAAGTTTTTTCATTTAAGTATTTCTAATTTCAAAGTATCTTGTGTTCTTGATTCCCGTCAAAATAATAAGTTTTATAAGGTGAAGTGGCCACTTGAAATGCCATGTATAAGTTGCTATAAGTCTATAACACAATGCGCAAGGCATGATGATGACCTACAACCACATTCGAAAGTGAGATTTCATTTATTTCATGGAATCTGAGGACCCCAAAATCCAAATGCATAGTATTCAACTGAAAGCTTCATAGCTATAGCTAGCAAGCAAAAAAGCTTCCTTCTGGTGGTGATTAGCTGTTAGCAATTGTCCTAACATGAAAGATCGAAAAAGGTTTCCTTCCTATGATTTCATAGTGGAGCAATAATAATATATATTCCCAGAGTGAATGGGGTTTTTATACATAAAGTTAAGCAAAAGCCGTCTTTTGCTTTGTTATTTTTGGTTTGTCTTGCTCTGTACAGCGAATTATGAAAAGGAACAATGGAAGGAATCAAATCAATGATGCCATTGCTGGGGAAGTTTCCATTTTCACCTATGCACTTGGCTCTAGTAGAAGGTATCAACTTGATGTTGTCTCAATTCTCAAAGTCAAAAAAGTATAGTGCATGGTGATTAAAGGTAACTTTGGAGCCTTTTTAGATCACTCCTGTTACTTAAATACACTTTTTGCAGTTGAATGCAGATATATTTGTTCCCCTTGAACATCTTAATTTGTTATCTTATTTGAGTATGATTATGTCCCAAGGGATGCATATAATAAGGTTGGAGATCTTCAGTGCTTCAAATTCTTACTCATGTATGGCTCTTACAGCTTCATAGTGTTGAAGACTGATTCAGTTCTAACTAATTGGCTAGCTACAAGGGTTAGTACTTAGTAGGAATGGCACTCATCTCTAGTTTCTTCGAGGTATCAAGAAAATATACACATATTTCATTCCAAGTAATGCAGTTGAAATTTATTTGAGTGAATGTGAATGTGAATGTGATCAGAAAGTGATGTGTTTAAGCAACAACTATGTTCTTCTTGAAGTAAGTAAACTATCATTAAAAGAAGAAGCTCTCGATTACAGTCATATCGCTACCCTTTTGCTATACACAACTTATTCAGATCTCTTCACCTGAACATAATAAGTTTATGATCACCTAGTCTTCTACCAGCCCCCTTCAACGTTGATTTTGACATGTTAATACAGGAGGCTTAGATCATCTGCAGGTGGATTACTGAACCATACTGCTGCTCCACTGTTGCTTACGCATCATGTGGGGAAGATAGGACACGTGCGTCGTCGTCATCATCATGATCGATCATCAGCTTGCAGCTTCTGAGATGCTTTGCAATGAAGGTTGCCATGTTCTTGGTCTAGCTGTTGCGGCAGACTGACCACTGCTAGTGCTACCTGATGATGAGGTTGATGTTCTTGGTCGGTGGTGGCGTCTCTCATTTTTAGTCATCACCTGAAATAATACATTTGACATGGTTAGAGTGATTTTCACATTTCATTAGTTTATATGAGAATGAATTTTCTGACTCCTGAGTCATGATTCATGAAGCATTCAACAGCACAATTAATTCATTCATTCATTATTTATTTACTTGCTAGCCCATTAGTATTGACTCGGTTTATTTTATTGAAGGGAAGCTCAACTCAAGCATGTATGTTCATAAAATATTATTCATCTTTTTAATGATTTGGGGCCGTTACAGAAGCTAACTCTTTCCCCGATTTTATGCTGATTAACAAATGAAAGAATCTTTTTTTAGTTATTTAAATATTTGTTCTTGTCTGATTAATAATGCTTTTACTTAAAAGCACTTGAAGAACACAACCAACCTAATTAACTTGGCTCTTGAGGAATTCAGGGATTTAGTTAAATTAACAAAATATGTGCAGAATTGCAGAGATATAATTGTGTTAAATAAAGTTTTAATTACCTGGTTGTTGTCCTTGTCCAGCTCAGATCTTCTGCTAGCTGCTACTGCTGTCTCTCTCTGCAACCTCTCTGCTGTATGTGGCTCAAACTGGTTTGATCTCTTCCCCTTTGCTTGTTTCTTTGCCCACAGACCCTTCATAACCTCTGAAACCCAAAAACCAAATATTCAAACTTTAAACTCATAAAAAAGAGATTAATGTGTAATCAATTAAGAGAAGAAGACTAATGAAAAAGACCAAACGTACCTTGAGTGGTGATGAGTCTGTAAACTTGGCCAAGAACAAGAGTATCAGTTGGCCTGAGAAGCTTGATGCGTGTGATTCGAACTGAACTAGTAGTATTAGTAGTAGTCTTCTTCTCATTGATCATATCAGAATTCTTGTGGTTATGATCATCACTGTTATGATCATGGCCATCTATTTTGGATTTGGGATTTGAGGGACACAGAGTGGTGGAGATGAGAAGAGCAACATAGTGACCAGGGTTCATCTTCATGACCTCACTAGCACTCACTGCCCCATAAAACTTCTCAACCTTCCCACTTGGGTGTTGTATGACCAAAGTTGCTGCATCAATGGCTTGGCAATTTCCCATCTCTCTCTCTCTCTCCTCTCTGAGTCTCTCTCTCTCTCTCTAAAACACACAAGATGAAAAATGAAGAAGTGGAGGAGGGTGGTTTGAGCTATGCAACGACCTCTTTATAGCCACTACCCACTTCTCATCTTTGCTTCTCTCTCTCTGTGTGCACCTGCAGGCTTTTATTACACAAGTGTAATTAAGAAATATGATTATGCCTGAGAATGGGGTAGGTTGGTAATTTAGGTGAGAATTAAGTGGGCATGAATGTCTATTTCTCAATGAGGTGGCGAGGTGTGGTTGGTTGGGGGAGGAAGAGGAAAGGGTGAGGTTGTGTGTGGGCGGTGGTGGTTCTTTATTTGCTTGATTAGGTGCGTTACATACTTTCAGACTTTCAGTTGCGACAGGTCGTCTAACGTTACTTTATTAAGCTTAACCTTAATTTATAAGAGGACCGTACGTTACTACGTTTAGCACTAAACAGATTGCCCCACGCGCCTTTACTGCCAAGTGAAATACACGCAACAGTGAAAAATTCAAAAACCTTCTAAGAAATCAAGCATCAGTGCATCACATAACATAAAGTGTACAATAGATGTTTGAAAACCATCGTTTCATCGCTAAGTTCGAGATAATTTTTCAATTGAAGTAAAGTAAACTTGACGTAAATTAGATGACAGTTTTTTTTTTTTTTTTTTTTTTTTGGTTAAAGCGGGGATTGGAAAGAGCGAAGCTCTCCAACCCCAAATTATTAAGAAAATAATGAATAAGGTACAACCCAAGAGGAGGAACAAGGCCACTCCTCAAGAACAAAACAAGGAGACACTACTTCTATGCGAACACAAAAAAAGACAAACTGAAAGCAACTTAACAGAAACGAAAATTTGGAAAACCAAGTTTATCGCGCCGGCAAAAAGAAAGAATTAGATGACAGTTTGCAATAGGACCGGTTTGCTCAAATATAGCTAATGTGAATTTAAATTGAACAGAGCGATTGGTTTTTTTTATTATGTGTATTTTTCTTTTTTGTTATCACACGAATGATGAACGATCTAGTCAAATATTTCATTGAATTAAATCCACATGTCCTACCAACTAATAGACCCGCTAATGAATGGTGACTTTTCAATTTCCATAACTAATTGACAAATTTGTAAGCCGGTGTGACCCATGTATATAATTCTATAGGACCACAAATGAAAGAGACCACCCCCTAATCCCATTGAAGAAGAAGAAGTAGAGCTTTTGCATTATTGCTTTTGCACGCTCTCACGGCGGGCGTGGGTCTTGTACTCAACACCAACACACAAAGCGATTCAAGGCGTTTCGTATTGCCCACCAAACTAGACCACAAAAAGAAAGCGTGAGAACTCCGTTTTCATTTTCATTTTTTTCCGGGGACCGAGTGACTGAAAAACGAAAAGGAAAAACGTGAAAGAAGATTAGGAAGGAGGTGGGGCCCGCCGAGTCATGCTATTTTCAGCAGGAGGGGATTTTGAACGAACACGTTATAGAGGTACGTGTCGCGTGTGACGGGGGCTTGGCTTCTCTGACCGCTGTTAGGTGGTGTTGGCTTTCCGCTTTTGGCGGTGGCGGCCAACCAAAGCAACCTCTTCCTCTATTTGTTTTTTCGCAAAGAACCTCTTCCTCTTTTTCGTCCTTGCTTGTTTCAAAAACCACATTGTTCTTCTAGGGCAAATTATATCCTTCCTTCCCAATTCCCATGCCCAGCTTAGCTATATGATGATTGTGATGGGGTACCCTACCCAGCAGGGACCCCTATAAGGTGGCTTCCAATGCTCGGTTGTTTTAAATTAGGATCAAACAATATTATTTCATACAGATCAACAACGTACTGGAGCCACCACTCTGTCAGATTTTTAGGTCTCAAAATTATGGCTACCAATTGATCTGGTCCCTCTTAAATCTCTATTACCCAGTGTAATATTACTTCCAAAAATCATATGCTACTCCAAAATAAATATATTCATTATCTATTTTGTGTAGATTATTCTTACCTATAGTTACACTTTCTTCTTTTACACATTTTTTAGAATATCTACCACATGCTTCACTAATTCATGTGAGATATATAAACATGATGTCACGTGGCAAATTGTGCATTTCCAAATCTTGAAGTACTATACACATGATACAATTAAGAAGAGTTTACTATAATCTAATCTAATTGTGAAAGCGAGAAAACCAGTAAGCAATTAATGAATGGAAACTTTGGACATCTATCTGGGAAAACCCACATTATTTTGGGTTCAATTGGGAGGGAACAATAGTAATCATTCAAGATCATGAAACTTTGACTCTTGTAGCTAGATCTTCCAATCTCATAATGTCTTGTTTCTTCAGTTTATCTTATTTAAATCCTATACTGTTGTAAAGAGAGAGAAAATTGGCTAGTTATAATAGACGTACTTAATTTGTCAATTCAATTCCCAAATGTTACACTTAAATTTTGATGAAAAATCACAAGTTATTTAGAAGTTTGAGAAACTAAAAAAGAATCCACTTCCTATATTTGGTAAATACAAATTTGGAAACATTGGGTTAATTTAAAAATTGAAACTCTTCGAGACAAACATACAGCTATGAAATTCAATTTTCTTATTTCTTTCTTTGAAATTGAATGATTTCCATTTCGAGACAAACAAGAGCTATGAAATTGGTTATTACATGTTAGTATGTTACAACAACAAACTTTTACGTCAAACACAGAGGAGAAGGAAAATGAACTGCTTTGTCACTAATGCAATTGGTTAACCAAGTAAGGTAGAAAATTTTATGATTATCCCACAATTCATAAGTTAGAAAGTTTTAGAGTGAATTTTAATTAATACAATTTAGAATTTATTATAAGCAGTACAAATTTTTAGAGTGTATTTCGAATAGGTTCAATTTTGATTTACGATAGGAGTATAGGACATTCTATATGTTATATGAAAAAGAAGATGTTAGCAGTGAATGTTTCAAATATCAAAGTCGGTTCAATCTTTCAGGTCATCCAAATTCAATTAGACAACAAAATTAGGTTCTACATTATTGGCTAAAATCTGGGCTATTCAAGTCATTTAACATTAAATGGAAGATATTGTCCCTTCTGAGTTCTATATGGCCAAAAATCCTTGCTTTTCAATCTTTTGTGGTAATTTAATTATTCATGCATGCACAAAACTAATGGGTAGCATTCTTCTTCTTCTCCATTTCATGAATTGAAGTGGGTGGATAATGGATGTAACAGCAGTAGGACCCTAATTGATATTCATATTGGCATTTATAGTTCCCATTTAGACCTCCACCAAACAGCAGGATAGGATTTCTGGGAATTCTTGTAATAAGAAGCAGGTTTTTGTTTTCTTTCACAATGTGTATTAATTTGTAGGTCCCTTTGCCATTCCCATTGGCAATCAAATGTTGTATTATTTGTACCAAACAACAAATAGGATGTTGGAGGATTTGATTAAATAGCAGGGTTTTGTTTCTTTCATCTTAATTGGGTACGTACGTACCCTAATCTGTTTACATATCCTTATGAAAATCCTCAGCCTAGCTTTAAAAACTACATATTTATTATTATTATTATTATTACACTAAGTGCTTAAATGGGTTGCATGATCTTTGTACATAAGTATGTCCTCTATTCGTGGGGTTTGTAATTTTAATGATTAATATATATTATTCATTTATTTGTATTTATGAGGTTCCGGTTCATACAAATAAAGTATATCTTCTAATTAAAAAATAGTTGAAAAATTAAACATGTTCTCTAAAACAGTTAAGGAGCTAAGATAAAGAGTTTATTAAAAATGCTCTAACTATACAAAGAAAGTATATCTTAAAAAACAAAACAAAATACATATCACGTAACAATTGAAGAGTGAGATCATTTGTAGTTTGTGGAGGTTAAAGACTGAACCTAATTAATCCAATTTATGAAATTCTAGTATAGGATGTCTAAGTCAACATAAAACCCTGAAGTAATGTCTTGGGAGATTTTCAGAGCATGTAATATATATAGGTGAGGGAATTGAAAGAAGAATTGTATAGTGAACAAATAATGCAAGCTCCATTCGCTCATCTCCAAATATTTTTGCATGACCCATTGAGTCATTGACCACTGATCTCAATCCGGCATTGGTATTTTCAAGTTTTTTCTATTCCAAGCCCAACTAGAAGACTTTCCCTGGACAAGCCCGGGAAGGGGCTTTATTATGAACATTTTCCTAGTAACAGACTAACAGGAAGGATTCCTAGATTTAATCCAAACATTTTCCTAGTAACAGGAAGGGGTTAGTGGGTAGCACATGTTGCAGGTTGGTGACCCGTCACATATGTCACGTGGCGTAACGGGACCATAAAAAAATTCCTCTCACCTCGCCCCAAGTCACTTTTAGCCCGGTCTTCCCAAGACAGTTGGAAGCAACTGAGCTAAAGGCAGCCGGTGGGCTTGCTCTAAATGGTGACACCCAATCAGTGAAGCTAATCGTACATGCTAGGGATCGATGGGTTGATTACACTTTGCACAACGGGATTCAGTCATGCTATACTTCTTTACTTTGTTGGTTCAATGTAGCTAACCCTACATTTTATTCTCAAAAATCTAATCCTACATTTTATTCTCATTCACATTCCAAGTAAGTAAATATGTCCTAAAAAAATATCTAGTAGGCTGTTGTTATAAAAAGAGGCTGATAGGCTATTGTTCCAATTTCAGAGTGCCACAACTTTCCCTTGGAGTTTTTTGGTGAGGCCTATTGTCGTCATGGAAAGAAAGAGCCGGTGTCCATGTCCTGGTTGTTGTCGATGGAGCAAGGCGGTTGCCGAAGTTAGGAGACGCCAAGTGAGTATAAGTAGCTTAAACAGATCAGGGCGTTGCCTATAAGGGAGGGAGACACTATGAGGTTTGGGTTGTGAGATGCGAATGGCAACACAGAGACCTACACTTCTACAGGATCTGTAATGATGTCTTCTTTAAATTTTCAATTTTTCCTCGTCTGAATCTGACCATTTTTTAAAAGAAGCATAAAGCCCAACTTATAAAACTCACAATTCAAACGCAAAATTTTCATTCATTAATTAATATCCCATTGGTCGGCATATGCCAAAGCATACATAAAGTTCAACAATTAACATACTAATTAAATCCCCAAACTATTACATCCCCAACATACTAAACAAACGAATACCCGAGCTAAAGCTGGGCAAGCTTTCTCTTATTAGCTCCTCCCCTCGTCGCAATACCCCATTCTTCAGTTTCCATACATTCTCTGAGGCAGGAATTAGCAATGCACATATTTTCTTCTTGTAATTCTGGCAGGTTCAAGGTGGTCGCAGTCTTGCATTCTTCAAATTTCATCATATCTCCACATTCTCTGAGTCGTAAAATAAAATCAGAATAAAAGATACTCCAAATTTATTTAAATTAAAGAGGAAACAACCAAAAAAGGAGTAACAAATCACCTCTTCTCTTCTTGTTTTAACTGGTTCATCGGGGTAGCAATCCCTTCTTCTTTAGTTGGTATGATATTCTTCTTTAACTGGATCATACAAAATAAAAGAAACCGTTTTAGTAAGATTAAATGCAGAAGCAGAACACAACTGTTAGCAACAAATCACCTCAAATAGATTGCCAAAACTCACAAGTAAAAACTTCAGGAGCGATATAAAGTCCTCACAATAAAACACTGTTTGCAAGAAAACACCTCAAGAGAAAACCAAAAGGATTGGGCCACAAACCTAATAAGCAATGACATTTCGGCAGACCTAACATATAATGAACCTAATAGACCTAACAAGTAGTTTTTTCATTAGGTTTCATGTCCTCTGACTAGAAAGAAAGAAGATCGTGGGGGTTATGTAGCAAGATCCGAAATAAATAAAAAATATCATGCATATACTCCTGGAGAAGAAGACAGACGCTGGTAAATAAGAAGTCATCCTACCCTCCTTTTGAGTGTAGAATAAATGCCAAAAGATGAACAAGAAAAATCTTGTATTCTTGAGGCAGGGAAGCTATTGAATAAAGTTGGCAAGAATATATTAGCTAGGTTGCCAAAGTTCTCAAAAATGAAAAATCTCATTCACAAAGTATATTCTGACATCCCGTCAAATACAGGAATACCAACAATTGTTTTGAACCACCCACCAAATAAAAGCAAACAATCCTTTATAAACCCACAAAGCTAGACAAAGAGCACAATAAGAGACCAGCAAGTGCGTCAGAAAAGTAGCAACATCAGTAAAGAGGCACTTGGTCATTCTCATGCTCTCCAGAAATCTAAAATACTTCCAATATTGAGCCATCAGTCAATCTATCAAAGATTCGTAAATCAAATCTCCTTTTCAGAGGGGAAAAGAGTCGAGGAATCTTGCTTCCTTCAAAGATGTCCCAATAAATTTGGAGGGAAAGGGGCAGTGCAGACACAATAGTAAGTAACGAAAGAGGCACTATATGGCTTAGGGTCCGTACTTTGGGTACCTCTCTCAGAAAGAGAAGTTCTTGGAAAAACAAATATGGCTTTGAGGAAATTCTGGAAGGAATAGGTTTTGGAGATCAGATCAAATCAAAAAAAGGTTTGCAGATAAAATAGTAGGTAACAACTAACAAGGCTCTCATTGTTGTGACTAAAAAGTAAAAACAAATGAACCTAAGAACCCTACAAACTATAAACAACATATATATGAACCTAAGAAGCCTAGCAATCTATAAACAATACTAAAGTTGTTTAACTTTGTGACTGTGGTTCTATAGCTTTTTAATTTTATCACGGTATATATTACCTGTTGATGAACTTGGTCCTTAGCATCAGCCTCATCCTCCTCCTGTATCAAAGAGGTCAACGACCAGCATTAGAAAACTAGGCGATAAGACAACTAGGAATGGAGAAATAAAATTAAAAGAGAAGTTACAGTAATTAATATTTTATAAGCAAGAGGATTGGGCTGAAGTACGTACCTTACTACTGACGGCCTGGTCCTTTAAAAAGGAATCATATTGTCGTAGAGTCTCACTCTTAAGGGCGCATTTGAGTGTGTCCAAGTCGTCCAGGGTGCAAGACCTATCGATATGCTCACTGACCCTTCTCATGAAAAACTTGATGGCCATGAAATAGAAAAGGGATCCGCGGAGGTAGGGAATCATCAGATCGAGGATCTGCTGCTCTTGGCCTTTTTTCACCCTGAATCCCATCTTGCTGCACCGTTCCAACAACTGCTTGATGCATTCTTGTCTTGTTTTCTCATCTTTTAAATCATCTATCTCCGAATCCGAATCCGACTTATCATCTTCCTCCTCCTCCTTCTCCTCATCATCATCCTTCTCAAGATACTCAACAACTTCTCTAATCAGCTCCACGTCTATTACCTCCTTAGATTTAACTACAAGGTGAAACCAAAACAATTGATTAATTGGTTTTAATCTGAATGCATACATACCCAAATATTTTTATATCTAACAAAAAGAACACGCACACAAACAAACAAAAGGAGGGAGGCTAGGGCTTACCGAGTTCCTTTCGAGTGGCCATGGCAATGGAGCAGATCATAAAATACCAACAGCATTCCTTGTATTTATTGAGGACGGATTCGATAGCATGGATGCCCTCTAATCGCCAAGAATCACAATCGACCTTCACCCCGTTCAATCGCAGTTGCCTGAACACGTCATTGGCCTCCGGCCTCGACATGATTGCCTCTAGTGAGGCTCTCTCTCTCCTCTGATCCCATGGACAACATCGGTAGTCTCAACATCTCTCTTTCTTTGATTTCCTTTTTCGTATGCTTCTAGACTCTAGTGGCATGTTTACTTACTTGGAATGAAAATGTGAATGAATCGGAGTTCATTCCGATAGAATTCATTCCTAATACCTACCCCCAGTAATCAAACTCCGGATATTCAGGAATGAATTTCTCTTTTTTAGTTATTTTTTCGTGAGACCCACATCAATTCCGATCCATGTGCATGTTAGTAAACACAAGAGAACTCAGGAATAGAATTCAATTCATTTATTCTCATACTCATTCCAAGTAAGTAAACATGTTCTAGACGTCAGTGTCCAGTTTCGGATGTACGGCTTATATCGTGTTAGGTTAGGAACTTCCCAACTTATTAGGATTATTATTCCTAGTGTCTTGGTACAGTTGTAAAAATGGGGCCCAAGTGCCGCTTTAGCAAAGCCTGGGCCTCACAAAGTTGTATGGCCCAATTTCAAAAAGACAGCATTCTCACCAAACATTCAAAATTCTAAACTAAACTCAAAATAATTTATACAACTCAAACATAAAAAATAAAAAAAAAACAAATGAAACTATAAAGTGTAAAAACAAAATAAGTACATAAACTGCTTCACTGCTTACTTCAATTGGTATAATGAAATGAATTACGATTGCCATACAAGGAAGGTTCTGCAAGTTCCTACATTTTGGTAGAGTTGGTTTGTTTTGTGTTTCAAGTCGAAGTGAAAGGTTTAGGGCGAAATCAAACATACAAAAACAAAATGAAACTAACAAGCAAACAAAATTGGACAGCACACAAACTGCAAGGAATTGATATAATCAAATAAATTACTACCGCACATCCTATCAAGGAAAAGTTTAAACTTATATGCTAAGCGTGTGAAAGATTCGCAAGTAACACACAGTTTATTTGTTGATAACTTGGGATGGATTAGTATTACAGAATTGAATAAACCCCTCCCCTCCATAAAACTCAGCATCAAGCCCTTCATACAGATGGAAAATACTTGTTTAGAATAGCAACTCCACGACTCATTCGCTAAATACTTTTGCATGACCCATTGACCATTGATTTCAATCAGGCATTGGTTGTACATGGTACATGCATATGTTTAGGCTCAAAGAAATGCCAATTCTAAATATGGTTTAGAGTTTAGGTGAAGTTATCAATATTGCAACGGGTTTAGGGTTTGTGATAACTTGGTGAAGTTAACAATGTTGCAAAGGGTGTACTACTGGGTTCAAAATGGCCCAGTATTCCTCACGAAGAGGCTGTAGCTCAGACTACCAGAATTAAAAACGTACATAAGGAACATTTTGAGAGGGAAATTCCCATAGTACGTACACTTTGTAAAGCCGGTGCAAAAGTCACTGAAATTCCCAGTCTGAACTTCTGCCTCTCTGAAAAATGCATGTGAGAGGTACAGGAAGATCGAAGGGACGTTGGAAAAATTCATTGATCTGAATTTCAAATTAACGATCTCGATTCCTTCGTCCTTGGCTTGCTATATAAAGACCTTGTCATCATAGATTCATAATATCTCTTTGATTTGAGTTTCTTAGTCCTCAGAGAAAGCTCGATCGAGCCGCACCTGATCCTAACCCCACCAACATATAACTCATAATCCGATCTTGATTCTTGTTTGGCTCAGCTGCATCTACAGGGAATATATGGGATTAGTTTTATTTAATTTGTAGTAGAGATGGCTAGAGACTCTGTTTCGAGATTTTGGTACGTTTGGCTAGGGTTGACGCCAGTGTTGTTCGTGTTTAATTTGAGTACGTTGGTGTTTTCCCATCATCTGTTGTGAGCTTCTTAATTATCATTTTCTGACCAAAACATGTCATCTTCTTACTATCATAACAACCAAAACATGCATGTCTGAACCATAAACTAGTAGACAAATTAAGAGAAATTACAAGTATATTCTTAAGCAAGAGGATTGGGCTGATCGAAGTACGTGCCCCACCGCACTACTGATCGACGGTCCGCTCCTTTATATAGGAATCATATTGTCGTAAAATGTTGCTTTTAAGGGCGCATTTGAGTGTGTCCAAGTCGTCCAGGGTGCAAGACCTATCGATATGTTCACTTACTCTTGTCATGAAAAATTTGATGGCCATGAAATAGAAAAGGGATCCGCGGAGGTAGGGAATCATCAGATCGAGGATCTGCTGCTCTTGGCCTTTTTTCACCCTGAATCCCATCTCACTGCACTGTTCCAACAACTCGTTGATGCATTCTTGTCTCGTTTTCTCATCTTTTAAATCATCATCCGAATCCGACTTATCATCATCATCCTCCTTAATATCATCATCCGAATCCCACTTATCATCATCCGAATCCGACTCATCATCATCATCATCCTTCTCAAGATACTCAACAACTTGTCTAATCAGCTCCACGTCTATCACCACGTCCTTAGATTTAACTACAAGGTGAAAGCAAAACAATTAATTAATTGGTTTTAATCTGAATATATATATATTTAAAAGAAAGAAAACGAACACACGCACACAAACAAACAAGCAAAAGAAACTTACGGAGTTCCTCTTGGGTGGCCAGGGCGATGGAGCAGATCATAAAATGCCAACAACATTCCTTGTATTTTTTGAGGACGGATTCGATAGCTTGGATGCCCTCCAAGCGCCAAGACACACAATCGACCTTCACCCCGTTCAATCGGAGTTGCCTAAACACGTCATTGGCCTCCGGCCTCGTCAAGATTGCGTCTAGTCTCCCCATCACTCTCTCTTCTGATCCACAAGATCGCTACTCTCGCCAATTCCCTTCTTTGATTTCCTTTTTCGTATGCGTCTACAGTTTCGGATATACGGTGTGCTTGCTTGCTTATATCGTGTAGGCTAGGAACTTATTCCTAGTGTGCGATGGTACAGTTGTAAAAATAGGGCCCAAGTGCCGCTTTATCTAAGCCCAGGCCTCACAAAGTTTCACGGCTCAATTCCAAAGGACGAAGCTTCTGCAAGTTCTTACATTTGGGGGGTTTTGTGTTTCAAGTCCAAGTGAAAAGTTTAGGGCGAAATCAAACATACAAAAACAAAATTGGACAGCACACAAACTGCTTCAAAGCCTACTTCAATTCACATCCTCATTTGATTTTACAGCAAGGAATTGATACAATCAAATAAATTACTACCGCACATCCTATCAAGGAAAAGATTAAACTTATATGCTAAGCGTGTGAAAGATTCGCAAGTAACAGAGTTGTTGAGAACTTGGGATGGATTAGTATTACAGAATAAACCCAACCCCTCCATAAAACTCATAAAACTCAGCACCAAGCCCTTCATACAGATGGAAAATACTTGTTTAGATTGAACGGCAATGAATAGAACTCCTCACTCCTCGAATCACCCTTGAATGACCGGAACTTGTCCCACCAATGTTTACCCCTGTCCTTCCTAACTGAGTTATCATTTCGGTGCAGCGTGTTGTCCAGGAAGTATGCAATACAGCCCGCCACAAAAGCTTCTGATTGGAATGGGACATTGATCATATCATTGAACTGCCAAATGAAGATGAACATTTTATGTCAGTGAAGATTATAACCAACCATTACATGATTCAACAATAGCTTATACGTGGTTTGATGTATTCGGTGCATACCCATCTTCCTCCTGTGTGGACTGGACCATAACCATTGATGGCGGTGTACTCATTGAAGTACTGTGGTATAGACAAACCCATGAAGATAGAGAAGCCTAGTATAAACTTTGTTCGGAAGCTGTTCAGGTTGCAGAACTGGAGAAAGCTAAGACCCCCGGAACCTGTGGAAGCATGATGAAATGAAATAAATTATCCAATAAATCTGGTATCAGAGTAAATCAGTTGTCCACATGTCTGCATGTTAAATTAGATGCACATACCAACATAAGCAAAGAACAGACAATATAAGGCAGCAATGATGGGCCCTGGGATTGAAGCAAAGACTGCTCCAAATTTGCCTGAACAAAGTGAAATGTACGAGTAGTAAGGAGAACAAAACGGTTGCAGATAGTTGCCAAATTATGTAAACTATAACCTCTCATAAGTTAACACTCAGCAACTTACCCAGAATAGAGAAAAATATCATGAACCCAGCAGATATTTGCACAACCCTTCGACTGCCAACCCGTGTTAAGGCCAAAAGACCAGCATTCTCTCTGCTCAGACACCAAGTAAAGTCTCAGAATAAGGTAGAAACTCTATTTTCCGCTTAATGGGACTACTATGTTTAAACAGCATAAATATTATATCCAGTTAAGTCTTACACAGATACTGAGGATCCGGTCACAGTGCCAAAGAGCCCGGATATCAGAATGCCAACACCCTGAAAGTATAAATCATACAATTATTGGCAATCATGAATGGAGAACACTATTCATGGTTGGGAATGCAGGACTTTTTTGGGAAAGTGACCTTGTAAAATATAAACGTACACACCTGGATTGATTAAAAATAGAAAGAAAATAGTATTGCATTGGTACATTGATAGCGCAATTTATTCAGGTTTGGAAGCAAGAAGTTATTGTTGAATTTGTCCCCAAAGGTAAGGGTTGCCTATAAAGTTTAGCTGTTAACAGAAACCAGTAATTTGTAGAGTATTAAAATTTGAAGAGATCAGCTATTTTACCTGCCAACCAACTCCACGACTCAGAATAGCAGGAGGCACTGGAGTTGCACTAGCATACCTTGATACAGCAATGAAAGCACCAGTGGACTGTTTTAACATTGGACATATGTGACAAGGGAGCACCATTAGGGGCCAAATCAAATCAAGGTCTGGGTTGAAAACAAAAGCAATGATGATAGAGAATTTTGGCTTCTCAATTAATAGCAATTCATATAGCATATAGAGAACATACCTCTACAAGAGCAACAAAAGATGCCGTCATCATAGCAAAGGCTTCACCCGCATCAAATGTAGGTGCTCCCCATTGAAAGGGATATGGAACTCTTATCCTGCAGACCCGAGTTCAACAAGGATTCATACCAACAAATATTACGTATCAATGCAGAACACTAAGACATGCAAGTAAAAAATGTATAATAACATTTCCAACTATGCAATAAAGGATGGAAAACGTCATAGCATGCCTCAAATTCCTAGTATAGTTTACTTTCTTATTTCTAAAACAACTCCAATTTAATTATTCCTTATCCCACCCAAAAATTTGGCTTGTAGGCCTATACTCCTATATAAGGGTAAGAAAAGGCAACTACGGTAATAGAGTATAAAAAAGGCAATCTGCATTTAAGGACACGTTTCAAACTAACCATGGAGCAGCATCTATAAGTCCAGCACGATCGGTACGGCAGCTTGCTTGTGTTTTGGGGCCTGCATCATTATATGCCCCGCCAACAGTGAGCAGGTGAGCATAAATCCACACGATCACAATGGCAAATATGACAGCAAAACGATCGAATACATGTTTTCCTCTGTGAAGTATGTGAGGCATATACTGCATCACAATCAATGCAAAAAACAACATGAGCCTTGCAACTATCACTATTACATATGGTGACAATGATAAAAATCAAAAGGAAAGATATTTAACAAGGATTTAAATATACCACAATTTACCTGAGAAACAAATACTAAAATGACAAGCTCTGGCAGTCCAATCTCAACACATTTGGCAAGCTAAAATATCCAGGACAAACATTAATAAATAACTGGGAGAGCATGATTCACAGTCTATATGCATACTCATCTCAGATTAACACTTACCAGAGGAAAACCTAACTCGTAGAGTCCAAAACCAACTAGTGCTACCAATGGAACAACTGAAAGTGGACTTAAAAACCTGAAAAAACAAAAAAAAAATTAAATAAAAAATGAAGAGTTATGGCCAGCATGACTTTAAGCTTTAACAAGAAGACGTCACAATCAAGAAATAATTTTCCTTTTAACTTCAGGAAGACTATACTGGAGAAATCTGAAGTGTTTCAGTATGAAGCTGAGAACTTTTGGATTGATTTTTCTAACACCAATGTTCGTATTCCATTTATTTAGATTAGAACCAACCTTGCAACATTACGCCAAAGGCCACTGAAGCCCAAGACAATCTGAAGAGTTGAAGCCACAATAAGAGAACCCTGGATAGCCCGCATTGTTCTTTTAAATTTCTGAAATGAAAGACATTACAACAGTGTCACAAATCTACATGCCTAGCCAGGTCTGAAATGAAAGACATACAAACACAGGCACAAATCGTGCTTAATTTTTAGAAATCGATTACAGTAAGATGAAATCTAGCAGTTAGTGCACATTCAGTGTGCTCTACAAGAAGTTCAAGTGACATATAATCAAGAAAAACTATTGTCACATAATTATACATCATACATTGGACACCAAGTAACAAACAATTCAAGTTTTAGAATATGACAACCAAGTAAAACAAGATGGATTTCAGATGAATACGTCAATAGGGTCTTGAGAATCACTGAATCGACTAGCTAATATGATTGAAAGAGTGGTGGGAACAAACGTATATGACCCTCCAATCACTGCAGGTAGTCTAGTCCCAAACAATGTTTGCTTCAAAGTGTTCAAACCAGCAACAAAGAGTAGGGTCTGGATCACCTTGGCCTTCTCCTCCTAAATAATGGAAAGAAACATTTAGACATATTTTTGGGGTCAACTTGGACGGAAACCCAAATAAGTCAAAATCAATCTGTTCTTACATTTCCACCTCCCATCTGGGGAACAAGAGAACTAGGAATGAGAACTGCAGTGCCAAGCATCACAAGATAATGTTGAAACCCAAGGAGAATGGCCTCGGCTGCATTAGAAATGGCCATCGATAGCGTTAAAAATAAAGTAACAACATCACTTAAGAATAATGCTGCTGCTCAACAACATCAATAATAGTTCTATTATATTGCCTAAACAGATCAAGACGGTAAAAAAGAACTTAGAGCTCCACTAGCAAATAGGAGTAGAAAGGCTTGCAAAGGCCAAAGAAATTCAAGCGGTTTCAAGAATTAGCCACATAGCTTAGGTTACCACTAATGGAAAACCAGATACCACTTTTTTTTCTTTCCAAAAACCAGATACCAGGTTCACAAAACATAATCAACGCAGCTGCCCAATTGATTAAAAAGCAATTAAGAGAAAGTACATAAATCAAAATAAAATCCCCGAAAACATCATTTCAAACATAAGGTGAAGAAGAAAACTAGTAGACTCTTTTATCTTAATAATAATATTGTATATTTAGTCTAATCAAGTAATCAGCATATACTCTGGTCTTTATTTCAAAAAAGAAAATAGGTAAAGCATATTACAATTTATACTTTTTATTTCCTTTATGAAAAGCGGCATCTACCAAAGAAAAAGCTACTTTCAGCAATGAAATACAGGGATCACGTATCCGAAAGAAAACAAATTAAAGTGTGAATTATCTAAAGCCTGCCTGAGATATACCAAGAAGATCCAAAAGAATTAAACTTTGAAACTAAGATCCACCACCATGAACAATCTTACACTACTGTTCAAAAGTGACTCAGAGAGCTCATAATAAAAATTGGGCAAAAGTGAAGAAAACAATAATGGAATGTGGATTAGAGGTACTCACGCCATGGAGGTGGACTTGTAATGCAGTAAGAAATGTTAGGTAGTTGTTCTTTGGGTGGGTGAGGCTGTGGCTCATCCACTTTCGCAACAGCACCTCCTCCTCCGCCTCCTCCTGCCATTTTTCTCTATCTACAACTTGCTTTCTCTCACTAGAAACAAACACCAGAAGCAAGAACGATATATGAAACCCAAATCCAAGCAAAACCCAGATCCCAAATCTAGCAAAAACCCACGAAAAATGAGCAGAAACCAGTCAACAGTATGATGGGAAAAGATAAAAATTTTAGAGATACCCACTAAACTAGAACCCCAAATAATAGAGAGAGTGTAACTAGAAGCTTCAAACAGTGAACAGAAATGGGTACTAATAATTGATATTGGAAAAAATAGTAAGAAAAAAGACGAGGAAAAGTACCTTTTAACTAGCTGCAGAGGCAAAGCAAGAGCCAAAATGAAAGTGGGAAAGGCTTAAAGTCAAAAAACCCTTGCACCCCACAGACCTAAAAGATGTTCACTCAAATTGGGTTTGCAGAGAGAGAGAACAAATTGGGTTTGCAGAGAGAGAGAGAGAGAGTGAGCCAAGCAAATCCAGGTGTTTGGTTGAGCAAAGCACAGTTAAGAAGCGGTACAAAGCACAGTTAGGAAGCGGTCCAAGAGGTGTGACTAAGTGAGCAGGTAAAGGTAGACAAAGCTTTATGATCAAAAAAAAAAAGGTAGACAAAGCTTCAAGCTTTTAGCTAGAAATGTAAAAGTGATATATATAGTAACTGAAATTACAGTTTCTCTCTCTAGAAAGTCGAGTATTTTTCTCTCTCTAGGAGAGCTACACTTCACTAAACATGAAATTATAGTGTGATTAACAGAACCTTAACTATTAAACGGATTCATGTTTTTTTTTTGGGAGGTTTGTCTGTTTGTTTGTGAGTGTAGTTCAGCTGTGCAAAGAGACAGAGGAAAGCCATCAGGAAAAGGGTGCAACGTGGAAATGATAATGTCACCGGAAGAATGATTGATTACGAGTCGAGAGGAGTAAACGACGCCGTTTCCAGCTTGCATTGCGTCAGATAAAGGTGCTTTGGCAATATCAATATCAGTTCCCAGTTACCAACATCCCTAGAAGGATGCACCGAATTCTATTGGTAAGTAAAGACGCTAATACCCTCAAGCAATAAACGTGGTTGTTAATGCAGAGAAAAATTGATGTTCTATATTATGAGCACAACTGGTTTCCGAAAAGGTAATTAAATAGTTTCGAAAAGGTAAATAAATAGTTCCTTTGATTGTTTTCGTTCAAAAAAAAAGGTAAAATGTTCATCCTATTGCTATATTTTGAATGAAATTATATGGATTCTTTCTTGTGGATCAAATTCTAAAACACATAAAACATAATAGAAATGAAGTGTTGATTAGTGTTGTGTTGGTGGTTTAATTCAAGATTTTAATGGTAGGTAGGTTTGCTTCTAATCTAGATAAATATATAATTGTGTTGATTGAGTTTCAGGAGATTTCTATGAACTTAAGTTGACTCATAACTGTCTAAAACATTACATGTTGCGTTTCATAATCGCTTCATTTTCGAATTTCCTTCATAAAATTTGGTGTCATGAGTTTATTTAAAATGCATTGCGTTTGTTGATGCTCTAGCCAACTTCAACGTCCTTCAAATCTGTTTAATTATACATTGTTGTATAGTTATTTCTCTTGAAAACACTATACAAGGGTATTTTCGGCATTTGAAACAGATCGATCACATGGTGCCTGTTGGTTGAAGAATATTGGGGTGCCCAAAACCGCGAGTGCAATTGTGAAAGAAAGAAAAGACAACCGATAAAGTTCTGTTATCCCCACCAATTTCAATTCAGTCAATTCTTCCTTTTCCCCCAATCCCTGCTCTTCTGTCCCTTCCTTCTTTCCTTCTCTTCACTTGTGACTAATTATTAACATTTCATTTCTCCCATTCCTTTGCTTATTTTTCAAGCAAAACCCATCAAGTCCACGACATATGTAGCTCATATATATAGAATTCTCTTTAAATTTCCTGTATAATTTCTTAGGGAATGGAACCAAGTAACCTCAAAAGTCTAAACCCTCTTTGCGAGCACAGTTTTGGAGATGCCCAATGGCAAATCTTCTCACGTACCAACCTTGAAAATGTTAGCAAAGATTTTAGTTTACTCATCTTCTTCTAGTCCTTTTCATAATTAAGATTTTAGTTTACTAAACACAACTCTTTATTCTCAATCATTTCTTCTTTATTTCACAAAATTTAAACGTACAACCTCTAAGTATGATCCGATCTAGTTCTTAAAATAACTGGAAACTTTTATATATAACTATCTAATTCTAATATTATTTGATAAAGTGCAATCAAGTAAGTAGTTCTCACAAGCCATAACCAAAACAGTATGTTGTCATATGGAAGAACAAGAGCAATTGTTTGCTAAGTTAGAGCTCATCAACATAAAAGTCACTGACAAGTAAAGAAATCTAAAACAGGTAGGAAAAGGTAAATTTGAAGGTAGTCAAAATACGAGAGTGACTCCCAGATCATAATTATCGTGACTAAATAATTTTCTGACCTTCTACTATATATACAGGTACACCAGAACTCATGATTGGTCAAAAAATGCAGGTCTGTAATTGTACTGTATATATCAGTGTGCATGTGAAAGAAAGAAAAGCATAAACATAGAGAGAGAGAAAATAGAATAGAATTTAAAGTACCAAATTAAGAAATGTTAACCTAATGAAAAGGTAAAATAGTTGCTGTAGTTTGCCCAGTTATATGAATTGAGTTAGAATCATAATAAAATGCTGCTGGACTGATAAAAAAAGGAAAAAAAATTTGTATTTTGTTGGCAATCAGAACAAAAAAAATTAAAATTTTTAGAGTATGAAGGAGAAGGACCTGTCAATGTGACCACCCAAACAGTAATTGTTTTGTTTGATTCTGCTTTCTGTTTTTGTTTTTTGGGACTATTTGGAAAATATTCTCAGTGATATATCTATATATGTTGCAGAGGGATAATGTGAGGCTCTGTTTAAATTCACTCAAGGACAAATCTGTAGGTTTATCTATATAATATGCTCTCTGCTATCAGCGCTATGGGTTGCAGAGGGAAATATATCTTCTTTCTTTAGTTACTTGGGTTGCAATAGAACTTTCCATGTTTGCAAACTACAAGTCTCATAGATTTAATTAGCAAAGCTAAACTAGTTGAGTTAATGCCACTTTAGAACCCAAAAAAAAAAAAATTGACTGCTTGTGAACTAGATTTGATCATTGGCAAAAGATACAAGCAAATGTTTTCCTTCTTATTAGTTGCTTGACTAAACGTCGAGTTTGGTTAGTACATACGTTTATCTTTTGTATATTTCGTGTCGTATATTATTTTAAGATTTTACATACCAATTTTAGCAAATTTGCAATTAATATAAAAAAGGTAATTATACGGAGTCTTTTATGCTTTTGAGTTTTGAGTAAGAGAAGAATGAAAAATGTATCATGTGAGATGCTAGCATCATAATTGCAAAAATTAAGGAAAGAGTAGTTCTTAAACAAAAATTATAAAGATCTTAAAACTTTGCTCATCAATCATGATGTTACCTCAAATTTCCTGCACTCACATGAAAGCTGAGATTCAATTATGCCATATTGAAAGAATCAAAGAATGAAAGGTTAGTGGACATAATATTGATAGGTCCATTATATAAGTGTTTTTTTTTTCATCCAAACAAAAAAGAAAAAAGCAATTGAACTTTGGGAATATATAAATAGATGATGGAGCTAGCTCAATAGGTTTGTCCTTCTCTTTGTATTGCTGTAGATTTTCCCCCATCAACTTGCATATTCCAAATAAGACATGTCAAAATCATATTGGTAGGAGCTTTAAAGAAATGCTCAAATTTCAAACCACGTACCTAACCCTTAATTGAAGATTAAGATTGAGAAAATGTGGTAGTCTTGTCAAAACTATAGTATTGTAATCCAATGCTAACAACATTTAAAAATTCAATATTTTTTATCTTTTTATTTTTACTTTGTATCACATTCTTATAACCGCAATCGCTCTTAAATTATTTATTTATTTATACCAAAAATCAACCAATATGACCCTAAATATATAGGTAGTCATCTAAATCATATTAAAATTACATTCTTAACTAATTAATATTCTTTTTTGAAAAGAAGATAATAAAATATGCTTTAATAAATAAACAATTTCGATCGTAAAATAACAAATGATACTACAAGGGTAATGATAAACAAAAAGAAAAAAAAAGGTATAAAGGCAAAAAGAACGTGGGTGTTGCTATCAGAGTTCTTTATACTATCACCAAACCCTAGCATCCATGTAGGGACCACAATCGAAATGATCTGGCCTTTTTAGACCTTTTGATTTCTATGGGATTATTGTTGTTTGGTGCTTCTTTCTCTCTAGCTCACTTTCTTTTTTTGTTTTTTCTTTTCTCTGGCCTTTTTATTGGGCTGAGGGAGTGGTTGATGCATCTGTTTTCGTGTAGATTAGAATCACCCAGAAAAAAAAGGAGAAGTAGCATATTCTGGTCCCCCATACTTGGAGTTATTGCCTTGAAGTTCAAGGCTACCCAAAAAGACAACGAAATAAAGTTTGCCATGAAATTGAGTTATAATTCCCACCAATGCTTGCACCACAAGATAAATATTTGCTAAGCGATATGTGATCTCTAATATGATATAGAGCCGGTATTTCATCCACATTTAGAACCAAACGTACACTCTAGTTATTACTATAAATTATTCATGTGTTTGGTTCGATGTGTCACTTGTAAAAACACGTGTTAAGATCATAAAATCTTGTATTGCGTATTACCGACCTTCCAACCAAATATGATACAATAATGTCACAATCATTTGCACTAAGTGATTGGTATTTGCAATAACATTTGTTACAAATTTGGCTTCTCTAAACATAAACACAGGACGAAGCTGGACTTGAGAAAAAGCTCTCATCATCATCATTTTGTAAATCTCAATCTATTTTTTGTTTGAATTCATTGGGGCTCAACTGTGGGCAATCTAGGCATCAACCTAGTTTAGCCCATGGTTGTCTTATGATCTTATTCATGTTGGGCCTTCCTTTGTATTTTATTTTCGTTGGGCCTTCCCTTCTATCTAATCTAGTTTAGTTAGCAGTACCCGCAGTGACGAGAAAACACTCAAGTTTGGAAATTGAGCCGCAGTGTCCCTTTTACTTTTCGTTCTTCACAGCAGCCGTTGAATCGCCGCCGTCCAGCTCCAGAAGTAAGTGGTTTCTGGGTTTCCCTCATATTTTTCTTTTTCCCAATTATCTATGTTCTTTCGCAGTAGCTATTCACCGTTTTGATGTGCTTTTTGCTCGCTTTATAACCTGCACTCTATGTGTTTGTGAAAATGCCCAAATGGGTTTTCGTTGTGTTGGCTTCGATATGCATAGGCTGAATCCTTTACCCCAACCATAGAGCATTTTTCTTGCTGTCATTTTGTTTTTCTAATCTTGTTGCATTGTTTGTGCACAGATTACAATGATGATGGTGTCAAGGTATTTCAGGAGAACACTCTTTGCTGCAGCCAAATCAGAAACTTCTGGTGCTGCTTCTATGGCTAGGACGACGGCCCACAATCCGCTTGAGGAGTTCTTTGAAGCAGATAGAAAGCCTGATGAAGAAAAGCCAGTTGTCTACGGTACATGCTTTTCCGCTCTTTCCTGTTGTTCAGTAAATTTATGAATTGGGGT
Source organism: Rubus parviflorus (assembly GCA_029955375.1). Taxonomy (NCBI): domain Eukaryota; kingdom Viridiplantae; phylum Streptophyta; class Magnoliopsida; order Rosales; family Rosaceae; genus Rubus; species Rubus parviflorus. The sequence goes on from JARGGL010000009.1 coordinate 12,431,599, forward strand.
ATTGGAATATATACTTGGCTAGAATCAATTGAACAAATTCAAAGGGAAAGGCGGAGGTTAATTAGTTTTACTTTGCGCATAGGGTGGTATATGAATGCAGACATTTTGATGACTCACATTATGATTGAATTGCTCATCATAAAATAACTGCATTGCAATTACATTCTTTTGGTCACCAAAAATAATCTCAAACACTGTACGGTTGGTTGTATGCAGAATTACAATTATAGTCTTTTGGTCGCAAATTGATCTAGACATTGTAAGGTTGGTAGTATGCATTTCGCTGACCTGCATATTTTTATCGTATAATATAGAATTGGAGCTATAGAGGGTAAAGGTATATCATGTGGGTTATTAGTTCAAGAACTGCTGATCATTGTTGGTGTCAAGAATTCTTCTGTCACTAGTTTCATTTATTATGATATTTAATTAGAATCGCTAGCCCAATTAGAGCTGAAATGCAGAGAAAGATCAATTTTTCTATGGAATTGAAGGTGTGATTATTATACAAATGCTATATGGTTTTATCAAAAGTCAGGAGATCCCCAAGATGAGGAATTTGGTTGTAGTAATACTAGGCTTAGTTAAACTCTGTATTTGTTGGATGATCTGCATTCTTACTTAAACTTAATACCTTGCTTTGAAAGTTTGGTCTTACTAGAGCATGAAGAAATTCTATTTGAGACTATCTTGACATTTTGCATAATTTCAACTTCTAATATTGATTCTCTGATGTCATGTCGTTCAATGTATTTCCTCAACACTGCTTGATGCATTATGTATTGCTTCAGTGATTGATCGTTGATATTTAAGCTATTTCTATGTTTGATGCTTCAATTGCTATAAGGTCGAAGTTGGAAGGCATCTGAACTGCGTCTGAAGTCTTGGGTTGATCTCAATAAACTATGGTTTGTTCTGCTTAAAGAGAAAAACATGCTAATGACCCAACGCCAGATGCTTCACGCACAGAATCTTCGATTTTCTAATCCTGAGCGCCTTCCCAAAGTATGACCCTTTCTTGGAATAAATACTTGGAATTTCTTCAAAATTTCCTTTACATGAAAAGTAGTTTCCTTTCCTTCTTCCCACTTGTTATTCTGACTTGAAATTGCTGCTAAAGACTCAATAATTCTGCCCAAGTGTTCAGGATATAGTTTGGTGATGTCGATATCTTTTTCTTGCAAAAACCAGTGTCGATCTGGCGAACTACGCTTGTGTTAGAACTTTGTTGGCTATCTATTTCATGACATTGGATTATCTGCTCTTGAGTAGTAGGTTTAAATTTCTATGTTGTGGGTGACCATACTTGCATCTCAATATGAAAGCTATGAGTTGAACTCTTTAACTAGCAGATTGAAGTTCTTTTCCGATGATGTTTATAAATGTTGTTTCCCAGTGTTCCCGAAATTAGAAAAAGAGATGAGTAAAAGAGGAGTATACATGTGGGAACCATGTAGAATTTACCTTACTGTTGTCATAAAATTTTATTTATTTTACCTGAAAAATATTATTGCCACGGCTGATTTCTTGTTATTAACGCCGTAGTGAAATTCAGGTGAGGAAGTCAATGTGTCGTATCAAGCACGTACTCACTGAGAGAGCAATTGAAGAACCTGATTCCAGGAGGTCCTCAGAGATGAAGAGGATGATAAATGCTTTGTGATAGCCTCTACTCCCTTGTATTGGATAGTCGGTGCAGTGGCGCTGCTGCCTCCTTTTTCTCCTTGTAGGACTAGAAACTTGTGGTGATCCAAATTAAAGGAGCTAACTTGTAATATTTGAGGAATCTATGATGGCTGTCTTTGTGTTTTTGTTTCCTTAGAGTCTTATGGTGGCTTTTTTACTTTGTGAGCAAAATAATTAATACAATCTCCTCGCTGGCTCTGAGTTTTTTTTTTGTTGGCTCTGAGTTTTAACCAACAAAATATATAGCGTTATTATTATTATTTTTTTACTTGGGAGGAAAGATTGATTGATTGAACCCTTGACTTATATATCCTCATTCTAACCCATTAACCACCCTCTCCCACCACAGAGCTTACTCCAAGAGCTGCCTTTGAGCTTCTTCTTCTTTAAGCAACATGCCTTACACCTGGATCGAACTTCTCATTCATTCTGACTGTTCCCAAATGTCTTCTTAATCATTCTCACTGTTCCCAAACGTTTGGGTTGTCAAAAAAGTTTGTATAACTAACTAAGCAGCTTTCTTCCTATCGAAAATAGAAACGTACCTAAGCAGCTTTCTTGTTTAAAAGCAAAGCTATCCCATGAATGTCCTTGGAATGTCAGCGGTTCGATTACAAGATACTATGACAAACAAAAAATAGAAGAGAGAAAAGAACTCAAACAACACGATCTTCTTCACAGAAGTAAGAGAATGTTTGTAACAGCAAGACTAGCTGGACGATATTATAAATGGGAAATGTTGCCCAGAAATCCCCTATGGTTGATTCAAAAGTAAACATATAAAAGCAAATATTGAACAGAAAGGGTTTCAAATACCATAGATAGATTACCATACTGGAATACAAGCTTCCAGCTTCATTGGAATACCTACCAAAATGAGGTTCAAAGTCGAGATACCTAATTAATTAGTCAATCCCAGAACTTGAAACAGAGAAATTTATACAAGTAATAAGTTCAATTAAAGTCGATCACATCAAGTAATGAAGACTGGTCATGGCGTGCACGCATATGCACGATCACTGATCACGATGCATGGAAAGAAGGCATAGCAGGTGTGGAAGAACAAAATATTTGGCCATGAAAATTATGACTCCAACATCAGCCTCTTCCCCAATCCCTGGCCTCTTCCAGGTACTCTGGTAGAATTCCAACCACTTGACATAGCCACTTGCCACCAGAAAGAGCACGACAGCCATCTTGAATGATGTTAGCCGAACAGACCTCACAAGAAAAGCCTTCAAGCACCACAGTTCTGGAAAGTTGGATCGGAACCATGCAATTATGGAGGCAAGTATGGTTCTAGGAAGAGCAGTCCTTTGAGCAGAGTCTGCAGAGGTCTCGAGGGTTGGCATCCTGAATGGCAATAGTCGAAGAGCCCCAACAAAAAGAGATTGCAGAGCTGCAAATAAAGATCTCTGAGGAGGAGGTGATTTCTGAACTGATGCTTGAGGCGTTGCTGGCTGGAATCTAGATATAAATGAAAAAAAAATCAACTCAATCCGTCAATTGTTCATCAAACACAATCACTATATATGTCACAGATAAATACAACATTCATTCAAGCAGACATGCAACACAAGCACAAACATATATAGTATTTCAAAGAGCTTTTACCTGTAGATGTAGAAGAAGAAAAAGAACAGAAGTGCAAGCTGCCCTAGCACAACAAGGATAGAGTCAAGGTACACTTGTTTGCTCATGTCTCCAGTTTTCAACACCCATTCCAGCTCCAAGGAGTTGTGCTAGAAATCACAACACCAAACAATTAAAGAATGCATATAATAACTATGTAAAGTACATTAGAAGTACAATTGGAATCATTATTTACCTCAAACAAGTAATCCAAGAAGAAATGCGAAAGGCCACCAGCAGACCCCAGCAAGAAGCATTGAATAATGGTTAGACTAGCCTGCATTTATATAAGTAAAGATAAAGACACAAGGAAATCAAAGATAAAGACATGATGAGCTACTGCAGGGGAACCAATTCCTTTTTACCACACTATAAGACAACAAAACAAAGATTAAAAACACAAGCAAACTTGTTTCCCCTGTATCACAATGCCTGGGTCAGGTTAATTGGGCCCAAGTTAGTTAATGAGTAATTAATTAAAAATAAGGGCCAATTAGACATAAGGTCATTTTGGGTGGCCTTTTGAAACACCTAATATTTTTTACTGAAATAAGGCCACAGTAGCTTTAGTGTTCTTGGACAGTAACTTTATTGTGATTGGACAGTAGCTTTATTGTTCGTGGACAGTAGCTTTATTGTTCGTGGACAGTAGCTTTATTGTTCTTGGACAGTAGCTTTATTGGTCTTTGACAGTAGCTTTATTGGTTTTTTCGTATCCAGTATTGGACAATAGCTTTATTGTTCGTGGACAGTAGCTTTATTGTTCTTGGACAGTAGCTTTATTAGTCTTTGACAGTAGCTTTAGTGTTCTTTGCTTTACTGTGATGTTACAGTAGCTTTATTGTGCTTTGACAGTAGCTTTAGTGGTCTTCGACAATAGCTTTATTGGTCTTTGACAGTAGCTTTATTGATTTTTTCGTATCCAGTGGCATTTTTGTAAATAATAGCAAAAAAAATGCGGTAGCATTTTTGTAAATATTAGTGGTCTTATTTCAGAAAAAAATGTTTTGTGGCTTTTTAAATAATAAGGCCACCTTGGGTGGCCTTATGGCTAATTTTTTATAAAAATAATCCAATTACTATCTGTTTAAACCCTAAAATAAAGTTAAGCCCAATAAATTATTAGGAATTATCCACTAATTAAATCCAAAAACCCAATCAATAGTATAATCCATCAAATTGGGCCGAGCCCCATACAATATATATACACATCAATGACAGATTAGTGCTTAAATAATGAACTACGTACGGATGATCAGGGGTCCAAATCAGGAAATCTTAAGAGATATTCATAAAAACAGCAGCAACCAAACAAACAAGGAAAGAATAGAAATGAACCTGTGAGTAAAGCTTGAAGAGATAGGAGCTTAGCACACGCCTGGAGATGATCCAAGAGTACAAGCACGCAAAGAGAATATTGAAGCGCATGTACCCAAAAGGGCTGTGAATGGATTTACTAAACCTGGACATCCTCTCCGGGAAGTAGTGCAAGTTCTCCCTGAACAGCCACTCGGTAAAAACTCCAATGTCAGGGCCAAAGAAGGCTTGGATTGTGTAGAACAAGACATGATGAGCTCCAAATCGATTTTTTGAAAGTGAGTTCAGAGCCAGGCCCGAAGACATGGCGTAGAAAAAATGAGCTCCAGGACCTGGCATGCTTAGCTAGCTAGGGTTTTGCTTCAATTTCAGTTGTTAGAGATATGAATGAAGAAGGAGAGGTATTTATAGGTCCCAATGTAAAGTTAGGGTTTCCCAGCTACTACCCTTTTTACAACAACTGCCCCTCTTTTTTTCTTCTTGTCTGAAAATCTTTATTTTCTCTTTTTCTTTGGTCATATATATATAATATTCATCGACTGCTGATAGTCTGATACTCCTCTACTTTCTAAAAAGTGCTTCTATGAAATATCTCCACAACTCCAAGCGTTTGCGTTTGGTCACAGGTAGAAAAGGTGCTTATTTAAGAAGCTGCTGTTGCAAGGCAGCACCTTTAGCTATAAATCTAAAAGCTTCTGTTATATAATAATAATATATGAACACCGTATCGTACTGCTTCCTTCTTTTAGTGAAATCTACCCCTAATGCCCTCAGTTTATCTATATAATCACAGACGGACCTCATCCTAAAATCAATCGTATGCTGTTGAGACATGATCATTAGTTCTACACTTCTATGCTCAACATTAATTGTTGAACCTTGTTATCCTATTTGCAGCCTTGCTTTTTTTTCTTTTTCTTTTTTCGTTATTAAGATTAGCTTAGGGTATTGTGATCTCAATTATTGAATAAAGTTTCTCTTTTACTCAAAAAAAAAAAAGGTATGTGATCTCAAGATCAAATCCAATTAAATAAATAACGCATAAACTTGTACTGCAAATTTAAACAGAGAAACCGAGAAATATAAGTGCATAAATCTTCTTATTATATTACCAAGTATCGAATATTTCTACTTTATTTTTCTTATTTAGCTTCAAAAATAGTCGTTACGCCAAAGGAATACGAATTAATTAGTCTTCCTATTGGGTCACATCATTTAGGGGCAAGCAAATCATTTATGATGAAAATGATGAACTTCGAGATAATGATTCGGCGAATTCATATATATCACATAGTACTATAGTAGGAGAATGAGAAAAGAGAAATCATAATCTAAAATTAAAACTAAAATAAGTGAAAAAAATTAGAGCCATAAAATACCACGTCGCATTAAGACCTATAATCTTAAGTATGGATACACATGGAGCACTAAAGTCCTTCCCACCAATAGGCCTAAATTTTGTGGCATGAACCCTATGTGTCAAATTTATGTTTTCCATTTCATTAGCTAATGGCCACATCATATTATTTAGTTTCCACCTAAATATTACCCAATGTCTATCTTTCCCTTTTCAAATCAAATTAATGGGTCTTAAACTATCTTACTAATTTTATCTTTTAATTTATTTTTGTACTGGCGGAAGAGAAGAAAAAAAATTAATTTCAGATAAATTGTTTTATAAGACATACCAAAATAATAAATAATCATCTTCATCCTCTTCATTAACAATGGAGGAAAATGTCCATGTTCATTCTGTTCATCGCTTTCACTACTCCCCTTTATTTTTCAAATCAATCGCTTTCATGAAAACAAAAAAAAAAATTCCACTGGATTCATGCAAGAATTTTTTTTTTTTTATATTTATTATAATTATTTAGGGAGGGGGAGGGGACTCCAAAATTTGAGAAATGTGGGTGAGACTCGAACTCGGGTATGTGCTGGGCAAACCACTGCCTTAGTCTAACTGGACTACACCCTAGTGCATAGATTCATGCAAGAACTTCAATGAATTAAGATTAGGGAAGATAATCAAGAACCCTAATAAGAGAAATTGGCATAATTGAATCATGTATATTGATCGGTGATTTAGGAAACAAAGATAGAATCAAACCTATGACATCGACAATTCATCAATTTTATTCTTTTTTAATTTTATATTTATTATTTGTTTGGTGCTAGTGTAAAATGAAGAGTTTGCGATTAATTAGAAAGATATTCTCTTCTCTTCATTGATAGAAACAACAATTTAGATAAGAAATAATAATTTTTAAAAAAATTACATATAAAAGCTTTTTTTTATAACCGTGGTAATCCAAATCCCCGACTAATCCACGGGTCCGGGCCAGCCTTTAAATATAAAAAATTAGATATAAAGGTTTTTTTTTATAACCGTGGTAATCCAAATCTTAGACTAATCCACGAGCCCGGGTCATCGAAATAGAAAATTGATCAAGAATCCACCCCCCCCAAAAAAAAAGAAAAGGGTTAAGCCCGTTCCTCTACAAGAAATGACCCAGAGGGGAATCGAACTAGTGAGCATGAATAATGAGTTAACATTAATTAAGATTTTAATAGGTGTTAAATTCTTAATGGGGTGCGATACTCACACCTTAACCAAGGGATGTGAGCAAAAATGAATTCCATCCATCTAATAGCAATGACGTTAGCCAAGGAGGCTCCAACAATCAAACCCATCGAATACCAAGCTTGAGGCAAAGATAAAGCAACTCTTGCGACTCAATTATTGCATGCAAGAGGTACATACTTCCATAATTCCATTTCATCCATGATACCCCTTCATCATCATTAGGGTCAGGCATCGAGGGCCAATTTATATATATATATCTATATATATATATATATATATATATATATATGTGTGTGTGTGTAAGTGTGTGTGTGCGCGCGCGCCCAGTAATTATAAAAAAGAATTTTGATTTGGATGGAGTGATTTGAAATCTTGCTAGGAAACACATCATCAGGGATCCGGTTCATAATCATTTCAAAACTGATACATAACCATCCACGAGATCGATCAGAAAATAAATTAAAAATACAAAATCAAATCCAACATTAAGCGCAAATGTGTAACCAATTACGTACCAACCAACCAAATTCCATATTGTTAACTAACCCTGGAGGAGTGGTTGCTTCAGTGGTATGGAGTCATGGATTGTGGGATCATCAAACGGCTGGTCATGATAATGGTCGACACAATGAAGAAAAAAGGCAAGTAAAAGCACAATAAAAACAATGACAAACACAATGGGGACGAGAAATAAGTAATACTTGCAACTAAATGCCAAAACATAAGGCTCGCATTCGATGGTCTTCAAACTACTAGTATTGGAATGCTGTGCAGATTGTCCATTAATCAAGGGAAACTTGAGCTCCAATTCACATTTGAACTCTAACTCCTCCTTGGAATAAATCGTCTTGTACGGCCACGTAGTATTCCTAGGAGGCGACATTGAGTAATAGAGCCGGGCAACCATATTACTATCATCATCTGTAATATTAATAGCAGCAGCGCCTCCACTATCAACCTTGGAAGGATCTAGGCCGTCCACTGGTGCAGGATGATCGATCACCGAGACGTCGTATTGCCCTTTCAATGAATGCGCCAATGACAGAAGGTCGGTTGTATTTGTCAATTCTTTCCCGCCGTAAAAGGAGTTCAAATCCACCATGGCAAATCTCTTGTTTTTGTAAAACGCCATGACTTTAACATCATTGTAATGCACGAAGTCGTAGTTCTTGTCCTGTTTTCTGACCGTGATGTTGAGGCCGAGATTGTATTTGTAGTGATAGCTGGTACCGTCGATGTTGGTGGTGGCCGTGAAGTTGAACTCGGTGAGAGAGGAATGAGTTACATCAAAGAGAAAGTCATAGGATAATGGATCGATGGGTGAAAGCAAAAGCATTATAATAAATCCACCCATGGGAATGATGCAAAAGTACACAAGGGCGGTAAACATGGTCCACCCTAGCGCCATGATGATCGATCTTGCGCAGCTGGCTAGCTAGGGTTAGTGAAATATGGCCCCTCTATATATATATCTTACCACACAACTACAGCGTTTATATGATCAGTTAGAGAATAAAATTCATTTATTTACAGCGGATTGATCGATGATTATCTTTCCATTAATATATCAATTAAATTATAATTACCTAAATTCTGCCTTTAATTTGATGTATCGTTTCCAAATTAAAATGAGGGTTAATTTTGATGTCAAAGATCCTGATTGCTACTGTACCAATAAATAAATAAAAAAGATGCTGATGACTAGAAATCATGCATGAAATTCTGTTCACATCTAGAAATCATGCATTCTTACACGCATATATTTTTTTCTCGTCTATGTCGCTCTCGTCTTTTTTGTCTCTCTCAAGCAGCCGCCAGGGTTTCTCCCTTGGTGCTGCCTTAAATCACCATCGGATCGTTCTCGATTCATCGTTGAGAGGCGGTTCTGGTCGTCATCTGGCACTCTGGGTGCTTTTAAATGTTTAATTTTGAATTGATCCTAAACGCTTAATAACGTGCGTACGTTATCAAGATGTATCAATGAATTTGGTACAGTAACTCTCAAATCTCATACAATCTCAAAATAAGAAACTAATTAATTAACTATGGTCAATGTATCTTAAAGAATCTCTCTATTTTCTCTATAATTAAGAAAAAGCTTCAAGCTCTCGAATCTTTCTCGATCTCTATCTCTCTTGCTCATTAACTGATAAGATTTTATAATAGAGAAAAAGGAAAAAAAAAACAAACAGAAAGAGAGGAGGGGACATAGTGAAATTCTGACGCATCGTAAATAACCAAAGAGGCTCTCAAGCGAGGAACCCTGAAGATAAACTGGAATCCACCAGAGAGATTTGATAAAAGTTTCTCGTTTCTATTGATAATAATAATATGAAAGATAGGTTAAGCAGCCGTTTAAGGTTGCTTGTATATGAAAGAAACCCTAGGGCGCTAACAAAGGCTTAATCAAGCCCACAGGTTTAATTAAAAATAAATTAACAAAAACTAAAAACTTTCCAAAAATTATGAAAATATTAAAATGCTGTTTTGAGGCCCAAGACGACCTCGGTTGACCGAAAAGGTCATACGTCAGGGAATAGCGTTGAGTTGCCTTCGTCTCACGATTCCCTTCTCGAAAACATATTATAATAACTATTTGGAGCAAGAACGCCAAATTGGAACAGTACCGGATTTTCCTTTGCAACGGTCCAACTGTTCTTCAATTAACTCCGCCATGCGTTCTACGTCAAATGCCTATTAATAGCCGAAAACTATAATGAATTTACCAAAATGCTGCAATAGAATAACCATAAATCAATATATAATAATTCACATAACAACTAATCATAATTAACCTCAGTACGTAATATTGCTAAAAAAAACTCAGTACGTACGTAACAACTACATTGAACATAGTTCACGAACTCTGACATAGTTCTTGCTATTCGCTCTAACATGAGTTGGAATTGTAGCTAGGCTGTATAAGTAACAAAAATAACTAGACTTTCGAATGTATGAGTAACTATATTCTTCCTAAATATAGAAAGCTTTCTGTAGAAAGCTAGAGAAGGCACTCTATTATTATTTTTTTAATTTAAAACATTTATTTTTAGTTTTTTTTTGTTTAATTTGTAAATACAACAAAACTATTTTTTCTTCATAAAAAAAATGATATAAATTTAAAACATTGGTGTAATAAACGTATTTTCAAACTAGTTTGTCAAAATAACTTTTTAGCTATTTTAGCTAAAATTTAGTTACAAAATAGTTAACCTTGGTAAAAATGTTCTTAACTGAAGAACTTGCTAGAGGTATGGAGATTCATTTGGCCTCACCTTAGAACATCTTCAACGGTACTCTCTATCTTGTTAGTTAAATTTGTCATAGCTAAAAGTTAAAGTATTAGCTACTTTATGGGAGCCTTATTTAAGGTAATCAGTTAATCACCTCCCCTCTACTGCTCTACATGAATGATTTATACCTAATAAAAATGCTATTAAATGCTAACCCTGGGAATTTTGAAAAAGTGTGAGGGTAAATGGGTAATGATCGATGAACATCGGATCTCAAGGACAAAGAACATACGTGGATGTTGGTGTGCACACATTGCATGCATGGGAGTTAACTTAATACGAGTCTTAAATAACGATAAAACCAAGGGGACTTTAATAGTTTAATATCAGAATTATTCGATCACCTACGTTCTTTCTCACTACGTACCCTTGCATGCACCCATGCAGGGACCACGTAAATGCATGCATGCATATATAATACCACATTATTTGGCCTTTTCAGACCTCTCTCTCTCTCTCTCTCTCTCTCTCTCTCTCTCTCTCTCTCTCTCTCTCTCTCTCTCTCTCTCTCTCTCTCTCTCTCTGTGTTTTCTAGGCACTGGCATGGTACTTAAAGAAAATATTGGTGGCCGGAGACGCAACTAAATAATTCAAATGAGAGATAATCTTTCAAGATGAATATTATTCTAAAAGGCCGGCCGTACCGGCCATTATCAACCTGAACCATTTTTCTTAGGAAGTCGGAGGTCCGACATATTGACACAATGCATTAACTAAAAACTATCATAGAGCTAGATCGATTAACCATAGATAGATCTTCTTAGACTGCTAAATGAGCAAAGGAACGAAAAGCTAGCCTAATAACAAATTAATTGGATGGTTGGGAAATGCAAAACGGAATTGGATTGTAGCCCAACCCTCGTCTTCGAAGCCTTCAAAGTTGGAGTCGGCGAGGATGGGAGAGAACTAGAGAAGAAGAGGAAGAGAGTGAGCAGATGTGGGACAGAGAGTCCCATGATTGTGATGACGATGATGATTGCCACAAGGAATTTGGAATTGTTTGTCTTCCCTTTTCTACTGCAACGAAAGTAATCAAAATTAAAATTGGAAGTGATGGATAATGGATTTGGATTATGGTGGTGAGAATAGCACGGCTTGATTGGATTAATTGGAATCAAAATTAAAATTGGAACTGAAAATAGCACTCCTTGGGATTGTGGTCTGGTCGTCTAGGTTGGGGAAAATGGGAAGAAAGAACACGGCTTGGGTTCGGCGGTGTCGCGGAGAGGAGAGCCCGAGGTCTGGGTTCCCTTCGATCTGATCCCGTGGATACTATTCACCATTCTTTCCGTTTCTGACAAAAGCAACGGCTGAGATATAATCAAACAAATCTTTAATCCTTCCAACGGCTGAGATGTATCCATTTCAATTAATTAATGAGAGCGTGGCCTACACGCGTGCACAATAAAATAGGGATATATATACCTAGGGGAACCCCAGATTTTTCGCTATACTGCTATGCTCAACATTGTTGGACCTTGTTATCCTATTTGCAGCCTTGTTTTTTATTCTTCTTTTCCTTCGCTATCGAGATTAGTGTATTGTGATCTCAAAATCAAATACAATCAAATAAATAACGTATTTTAAACAAAAAAACCAGAAAATGAAAGTGCATAAATCTTCTTGTTATATTACCAAGTATCAAATATTTATACTTTGTTTTCCTTATTTAGCTTTTAAAATAGTCATTACGCCAAAGGAATACGAAGTCTTCCTAAGTTCCTATTTGGGTCAAGTTATTTTGGGGCAAGCGACTCATTTATGATGAAAAGAATAATGATTCCACGAATTCATAACACATAGTAGGACAAATGGGAAAAGATAAATCAATAAATCATAATATAAAATTAAAATAATTAGAGCCATACACGTAGTGCCTTAATAAGACATAAAATTAAGGCATAATAGTCAAAATGCCCCCTAAAATTAGGCATAATTGTCAATTTACACTCTGAATTTGCAATTGCGTCAATTTACCCCATGAACTTGGTAAAAATTGTTAATTTGCACTTTATACGTCAATTTCAACTTTTTCCATCTAATTTTGTGACATGTGACATTCATGTGAGGGGTATTCTGGTTATTTTATGATATATTTTTTTATTGTAGAAAAACACAAATATACATAAAAATACATTATTTGAATATATTTTCAAATAAAAAATATTACCATATTCAATTATAAATAATAAATTATAAAGAATATGATAAAAAAGCTGTTGGAGATACGATAGAAAAATTATAGAGATTTTAACTTTTGAGTCTTTATAATAAATTTTTTTTGGATAAACTGTTGGAGATGCTTTAAAAATCTTGCTAATAGGTGGGAAAATTAGAGTACAATTAACGATAAACGATTAATCCATCTAATAGCAATGACGTTAGACAAAGAGGTTCAAACAGTCAAACCCATCCAATACCAAGCTCGAGGCAAACATAAAGCAACGTACTCTTGCGACTCAATTAGCCACCTTATTGCATGCACGAGGTACATACGTACTTCAATTTCATCCCAATTAAATTCCATATTGTTAACTAACCCTGAAACATATATATGTAGACCGAATTTCGATCATCCATGATACCGTACCCCTTCATCATCAGGATCAGGCATCGAGGGCATGAAAATTAAACTCCTAGAGAATCCCCGGCCCTGGCCTTCAATTTATATATATATGTGCCCAGTTATTAGAAAAAAGGATTTTGATTTAGATAGAGTACTGATTTGAATTCTAGCTAGCTAGGAAACACATGATCGATCAGATGATTAAGATCCAACTCATATCATTTCATTACTCATGATACATAACCATCCACCAGATACAAAATCAAATCCAACACTAAGCACCAATTACTAACCAACCAAATTTCATACTGCATGTTAACTAACCCTGGAGGAGTGGTTGCTTCAGTGGTATGGAGTCATGGATTGTGGGATCATCAGCCGGCTGGTTATGATAATGTTTGACACAATGAAAGAAAAAGACAAGTAAAAGCAAAATAAAAATAATGACAAAAACAAAGAGGATGAGAAATAAGTAATACTTGCAACTAAATGCCAAGACATAGGGCTCGCATTCGATGGTCTTCAAACTACTAGTATTGGAATGCTGTGCGGATTGTCCATTAATCAAGGGAAACTTGAGCTCCAATTCACATTTGAACTCTAACTCCTCCTTGGAATAAATCGTCTTGTACGGCCACGTAGTATTCCTAGGAGGCGACATTGAGTAATAGAGCCGGGCAACCATATTACTATCATCATCTGTAATATTAATAGCAGCAGCGCCTCCACTATCAACCTTGGAAGGATCTAGGCCGTCCACTGGTGCAGGATGATCGATCACCGAGACGTCGTATTGCCCTTTCAATGAATGCGCCAATGACAGAAGGTCGGTTGTATTTGTCAATTCTTTCCCGCCGTAAAAGGAGTTCAAATCCACCATGGCAAATCTATTGTTTTTGTAAAAAGCCATGACTTTAACATCATCGTAATGCACGAAGTCGTAGTTCTTATCTGGTTTTCTGACCGTGATGTTGAGGCCGAGATTGTATTTGCAGTGAAAGTAGCTGGTACCGTCGATGTTGGTGGTGGCCGTGAAGTTGAACTCGGTGAGAGAGGAATGAGTTACATCAAAGAGAAAGTGATAGGGTAATGGATTGATGGGTGAAAGCAAAAGCATTATAAGAATCCCAATCATGGTAGTGACGCAAAAGTAGAAAAGGGTGGTCAACATGGTCCACCCTAGCGTCATGGTCATCGATCTTGCGGGTTGCAGCTAGCTAGGATTAATTAGTGCAATATATATGGCCTCTATTCTACTCATTTACAGTGTTTATATAATTAATTCGGGAATTAGTTAGACAATAAAATTCATTTATTTACAGCGGATTGATCGATGATTATTATTTACAGTGTTAAATTATAATTACCTAAATTCTGCCTTTAATTTGATGTATCGTTTCCAAATTAAAATCAGGGTTAATTTTGATGTCAAAGATCCTGATTGCTACTGTACCAAAAAATAAATAAAAAAGATGCTGATGACTAGAAATCATGCATGAAATTCTGTTCACATCTAGAAATCCTTACACGCATATATTTTTTTCTCGTCTTTTTTGTCTCTCTCAAGCTGCCGCCAGGGCTTCTCCCTTGGTGCTGCCTTAAATCACCATCGTATCGTTCTCGATTCATCGTTGAGATCTGGCACTCTGGGTGCTTTTAAATTAATGTTTAATTTTGAATTGATCCTAAACGCTTAATAACGTACGTTATCAAGATGTATCAATGAATCTGATACAGTAACTCTCAAATCTCATACAATCTCAAAATAAGAAAACTAATTAATTAACTATATATGGTCAATGTATCTTAAAGAATCTCTCTATTTTCGCTATAAGAAAAACTTCAAGCTTCGACTCTTTCTCGATCTCTTTCTCTCTTGCTCATTAACTGATAAGATTTTATAATAGAGAAAAAGTAATTAAAAAAAAAACAGAAAGAGAGGAGGGGACATAGTGAAATGCCTATTAATAGCCGAAAACTATAATGAATTTACCAAAATGCTGCAATAGAATAACCATAAATCAATATATAATAATTCACATAACAACTAATCATAATTAACCTCAGTACGTAATATTGCTAAAAAAACCTCAGTACGTAACAACTACATTTACCATAGTTCACGAACTCTAACATAGTTCTTGCTATTCGCTCTAACATGAGTTGGAATTGTAGCTAGGCTGTATAATTAACATAGTTCTTGCTATTCGCTCTAACATTATGTTGGGTAACTATATTCTTCCTAATTCCTAAATATAGAAACCTTCCTGTAGAAAGCTAGAGAAGGCTTTCTATTATTATTTTTTTAATTTAAAACATTCATTTTTTGTTTAATTTTTAAATACAACAAAACTATTTTTTCTTCATTAAAAAAATGATATAAATTTAAAACTAGGTAAAATAAAAAGCATTGGTGTAAACATATTTTTAAACAAAATGAGTACCACTTGAGGACTTTTCGATTAATGGTTGTGATATCTATTTTTCGATTACATCTCGACAAATCAACCATTTAATGTTAAGATATTCATGAGTATATCACTTCTACAAATTTTCAACAAAATTTGAAATCGTTAAGGTACCGAACTAAACCAAATAAATGGACGAACCAAATCTGTCAATTTTGAACCATTCATATTCATAAATGGTAAATCACAATTATAGATGACTTAACGATTTCCGATTTCATTGAAAATTTTTAGAAGTGATCTACTCATAAATATCTAAATATTGAACGGTTGATTTGTCGAGATGTAATAAAAAAGTAGGTCTAATCGAAAAGTTCTCAAGTGGTACTCATTATAATGGTCCTCACTAGAGAAACTCCCGTTAGTCAAAATAACTTTTTATCTATTTTAGCTAAAATTTAGTTACAAAATAGTTAACCTTGCTAAAAATGCTCTTAACTGAAGAACTTGCTAGAGGTATGGAGATTCATTTGGCCTCACCATAGAACATCTTCAATGGTACTCTCTATCTTGTTAGTTAAATTTGTCTATAAAAATAGCTAAAAGTTAAACTTTTAGGGAGCCTTAGAGTATCTTTAGCAATGCTAGCTATTTATTAACTAAATTTTAGCTAAAGTAGCTAAAAAGTTATTTTGGCTAGCCAGTTTGAAAATAGATCTGCACCAATGCTCTCTACTTTAGCTAGTATTGAATTTAAATTATTTTTTTAATGAATAAAAAATAGCTTAAGTGTATTTAATAATTACACAAAACAACTAAAAAGAAATGTTTTTAATTAACATAAATAATAGAAAGCGATATCGCTCTCTATATTTATGAGTCATATAGCTAAAAGCTAAAGTAGAGAGTCACTTGGGAGGCTGGTGCATCAGCTAAAATAGTTGAAAATTTAAACAGGCTCTCTAAAATAGCTAAGGAGCTAAGATAGAGAGTATGCTAAAAATGTTTTTAGTTAAGGTAATCATTTAATCGATCACCTCCCCTCTACTGCTCTACATGAATGATTTATACCTAATAAAAATGCTATTAAATGCTAACCCTGGGAATTTTGAAAAATTGTGAGGGTAAATGGGTAATGATCGATGAACATCTGAACTCAAGGACAAAGAACTACGTGGATGTTGGTGTGCACATTGCATGCATAGGAGTTAACTTAATACGAGTCTTAAATAACGATAAAACCAAGGGGACTTCAATAGTTTAATTACGTTCTTTCTCACTACGTACCCTTGCATGCACCCATGCAGGGACCACGTAAATGCATGCATGCATATATAATACCACATTATTTGGCCTTTTCAGATCATGACCTCTCTCTCTCTCTCTCTCTCTCTGTGTTTTCTAGGCACTGGCATGGTACTTAAAGAAAATATTGGTGGCCGGAGACGCAACTAAATAATTCAAATGAGAGATAATCTTTCAAGATGAATATTATTCTAAAAGGCCGGCCGTACAGGCCATTATCAACCTGAACCATTTTTCTTAGGAAGTCGGAGGTCCGACATATTGACACAATGCATTAACTAAAAACTATCATAGAGCTAGATCGATTTACCATAGATAGATCTTCTTAGACGGCTAAATGAGCAAAGGAACGAAAAGCCAACCTAATAACAAATTAATTGGATGGATGGGAAAGGCAAAACGGAATTGGATTGTAGCCCAACCCAATTGGCTAAGCCTAGCTCCTCGGCATTAAATCTACAATTGAGTTTTGTTCAAGTTTGCCCAAGCTGAGTTTTGAATCCTTGATCTCCTATTACCAGGATGCAGGAATAGTGTTTCCCTCAACTTGGATAATACAAGTTTGCCAACTAAACCACACCAAGTGGTTATTTAAGTACTCAATTTGCTAATGATCATATATATGTTGGATTATGTTATTTTATGTGACGAAGGCTAGAAACTAGTCTAACGGGATCATGCATATCGAGTTATAATAGGTATGCCTAGAGTCTTGATAGGAAAAAAAAGAAGGTATGCCTAGAGTTAAAGTCACACAATTCTAACTTTTTATAAATATATAATTTCGCTCTGTTATCAATAATCAATTTGCTGAATAGGGTAAGTTGATTTTTTTTTTGTTCATCTTTAGGAGAGAATAGAAAGGACTCGTCTCATTCATAGTTCATAACTTCAGATGGCAGAGGAAGTTTTTTTTTTTTTCAGAGAAAAAAACAACTTTATTCCTTAAATAATTAGATTATATAGATGAGACTGACTATATCTAGTCTCAAACACTTCAAAAGAAGGTTGAGAGCTACTCATATTCCTGTAACAGAACCAACAGTTAAAGGCATATTATCCAAGATGACAAATATGAGCCTAGGAGGCCCCAACCTCTAATTAAGAAAATCACCCTTGTTCTCGAACTACATTGACGGCAATTGAGTGAGAAACCTTATTTCCATCTCGCAGCACATGCCGAATAAAAGAAATTTGCAAAAGAAACATCAAATTACGTATCTCTTCCACCACCACACCTTCAACATTGAAGCATTGCTCATCCTCATTCACCAAGCGCACAGCGTCAAGGCTGTCGGATTCAACTTCCACTCCAACACTCCTCCCCATCTATAGGCCTAATTTAATAGCAAGCATTCAAGCAATGTTGGGGAGCTTGAAGTTTACGGACCTAAACATCTTTGGAAAAGTAAAGTGAATGGGCTATAACAGTGTGAAGAAGAACATGGGCCATCATCCATAAAGTTCCAACCAAATAACGTGCCACAAATCTAAAAAAAACAACATGGTACTCAGTCTAATGGACCAACCCAATCAAAAAATTGTAGTGTGTTTCATCTTACTTACATACTAGGCCCAAATAAATAGACTTGTGGGCGAGTAGCCGAGTACGCAATGATAAAATGTTCCATTCGCAACGTGGGAATTGGTTCCCCCGCGACCATGTAAGTGATGCGGCAGCTCCCACCAACACGCAAACACAGTAAGTAGGAGAGGAGAAGAGAGAGGACATATATAGATGACAATGGAAGAGAAGCAAGAAGATCGATTTGGTCAAAACAGCCGCTGTTAAAGTTAAAGAGAAGGAGATCGAAAGTCATTTTAAGTAAGAGGCTGAGGCTTTGCCTTGAAACAAGTTGATAATATCATAATAATAATTTGATAAAAAAAAAACAGTTTATAATAATAATTAAAAACAGAAAATAGTAATTACACCCATTTTCATTCATTCATTTTTTAAATCATAATGAAACCCCAAAAGGCTGAAAGGACCAGGAACACATGATTATCATGGGCTCAGAGAGAGCAGTGGGCAGAAAGAAACAGAAGCCAACTGAAACATTTACATCACAACACCCTTCTTTCTTCCCTTCCCCTTACTTTTAGTAATCTGTGTTGGAACAACTCAGGACAACCTTAACTTGTCCATCAGAGGCCCCTCATGTGATTTGTTTGTTTACCACCAACTACAAATTACATGTCTGCCCTTCCTACTTCCATGACAGCCTGACTCACTGACCCCATCCTCTGCCTGCCAACCCATTCACAAATTTCCCAAACTACCCCTCTCTGCCTCTCTTCCCTGTCCCCCTCACAACTCCCCAATCTCCATTAATAAAAAACAAAACCCAAACTTCTTACCTTTTCAGTCCCTCAGAGTAATCAAATCAAATCAAATCAAATAATCAGCAGAGAGAGAGAGAGAGTGGTCAGTGGTGCCCTTAAATCAAAGTCAAATGGGTGCAAATCGGTCAACCCATCCCCAATTCCAGTCTTTCTCTCCTCTGAAAGTGAACCCAGTCCAGTCACAAATTCCAAATTCTATAATACTCTAGGCACCTAGCTCACCTGCGGGTGAGATTATTATTCTTCCTGCCCGATCTGCCCGCCCTGCCCGTCCTCTGCTGCTAGCTCGCTCGCTCTCTCTACCAAGTACCAAGTACACCTTTACTTTTTGCCGTCTGGCTCTCTTTCTCTTCGATTTTCTCTCTCTAATTTCTCTCTCTAGATCGAAAGGCGGCTCCAAATTTGGACCTTTTGTTGGATCTGACCTTCAATTGGATCGGTCTCTTGCTTGTAGAAAACCCAGCAATCTGCTGCAATTCGATTTGTGTGGAATTAGGGTTTCGTTGTATTTCGATTCCATTCGTTGGTGGAAAATTGGGGGTTCCGTTTTGGCGGAGATGGTCGATCTAGGTTTTCGCAGAGCGCAGATAGATTGATATAGAAGCGGGAGAAAGGAGGGGTGGGATTGACGGTAATGGTTGGAATTGAAGGTGCGATCGAGGCTGGGATTGGGGAAAATGCAAGGCTATGCATGGGAGGGGAGGTGAGGAGAGGAAACGGAGTCGGCACATGTTGACAGTCCCCACGCGTGTACCCGTGGCCGATGGTTCTTCTTCTTCATCTTCGAATTCGCCCAATTCGTTTTTCAAGGTTTTTTTTTTCTTATTGTTTCTCATCATTGTGATTGTTTTTGGCTGTGGAATTTCATTTGCTATCTGATTTTATGCATAATGGTTTGTATTTACTGTGGCTTTCGTGCGATTTAGGATGTCCTTCACGGAGAAGGAAGTGAAGTTTTGTGAATTGCGTTTGCTGGCTAATCTAGAAAACATCTAATCAATCCAGTTTTCTGTAAATTTGATGTGTTATTAGACTTTAGGGTTATAGAAATTGGAATAGCACCTAACTTTGTTTAATTGTTAGGATGTTGATATGGAAATTAGGAAATGGAATCAGTTTAGTGAGGATTGTAGGATAGAAGGTGCAAAGTTGAAATTTTATCCTAGTTTTGGTGTGAATTTTGGTTGTCAAGAGTCTCTATCCTAGGGTGGTATTCATGCTGGGTGGGAGTTGTGATGGGTGTTGAACTGTTTCATTTTGGAAGAATTTGAATTTGGTACCAATACTTCGGTATCAAAATTAGAAGAGTTATATATATGGATTCAAGGAGATTTCTTCTTTATATCGAGAGAAGATTTCTTCAGTTGTTCAGCTAGTGCTCTTTTTTCTTCTGATGGATATGATGTTGTCCCTGTCAAGGAATCGATCTTCTTTGTATTCTTTGCGTGTATATGATATCTCGGCTTATCAGGTAGCATTAACCTACCTCTGATTGACTCATTTAGAGCTCTAAATTGTTGTAATTAATAGATTTATGGAAATTATAAGTGATCAAGAGTTTATTGCCTTAACTTTAAACATGGAGAACAGTTAATGATTATCCTAGTTTAATTTTTGTCATAACGGTTCTGTACTATTTTGTTCTCATTTTTATGACAATTTTCTAGGAGGGACAGCTAAGCTTGCCATTTTCTACAGTGTTGTTTTCTTTTTTAATTTTGCATTTGACACTATTAAGGACAATCCACATATTTAGAGATGGTAGAGTACCCCTGATAGAGAAACCTGTCTCTTGTAAGGGAGCAAGAATGGAAGTGACGGGTGGGGGTAGTTTTATGCTTGCGGATGATTTGAGGACATAGAAAGTATGATTATCCTGTTCAGAGGTTTAGTAAAGCGAAGGCAATCTGCGTCTCCCCGTAAGATAGCCTCCCAATGTTGTGATTTTGATTATTAACATGTGATGGATGGGAGTTGTCATCTAACAAGAAGGGTCTAGTTAACATTGAAGGCAACTATACATAATAAGAGAGAAGGGGGAGGCAATGAATTTCAGAGGAAGGAAATCAGATTATAGAGAGTTAGGGAAAAAGTGCAAGTTAGTTTGCCATCTAATGGTAGAGAAGCGATGTTCTGGAATTAACCAATAACCCTTGTTACAACTTTCATTTAAATGGCAGCGGTCAGTAATATATATTCTTCTTGTGATTTTTGACAGTCTAGTTTGTGAGCTTCTGACACTTTGTTATCTCTTGTTTTCAACATATCCTTATTGTGCCAAAGCTTGCTTTCATTTTTATTTTATAACAGAATCCATTGTTTGCGATATAGACTTGTTCTCATTGGTTTGGGGTCAGGCTTACCATTTTGAGTCCTATATCTGCCTAGGTTGTAGTTAAAACATTGGAATTTTGAAATGTAGTCAATCATGAGGAGGACTACTCATAGATTGCGATTTTAATTGGACAATGATATTGCTCTTTATATGTTTCTGAGCTTCATTTCTTATGCACACTATTTGTGATGTATGTTGATTTTTATAGCTATTTAGTTACCAGCATAATGGTTCTCTGATGTTCTCTATTTTTGTAGGACGGACGCAAGATCAGTGTTGGCGATTGTGCTCTTTTCAAACCACCCCAGGATTCCCCACCTTTCATTGGAATAATTCGTTGGTTGATTACAAGCAAAGATAACAAGTTAAAGTTAGGAGTGAGTTGGCTTTATCGACCTTCTGAAGTAAAGCTTGGCAAAGGCATCCTGTTGGATGCTGAGCTGAACGAAATTTTCTATTCCTTCCATAAGGATGAGATTCCTGCCGCATCGTTACTTCATCCATGTAAAGTTGCTTTCCTTCCTAAAGGTGTTAAGCTTCCATCAGGGATTTCATCTTTTGTGTGCCGGCGTGTTTATGACATTACAAACAAGTGTTTATGGTGGCTAACTGATCAGGACTATATTAATGTGAGTTTTAGATCTTTGCATTTTCATTTTGTTCTCATATACCTAAACATTCAGGGTAGTTGATACCATTTCTTTAACAGGAGCGACAAGAGGAAGTAGATAAATTGTTATATAAAACTCGAGTAGAAATGCATGCAACTGTGCAGTCAGGCGGCCGATCTCCTAAACCAATGAACGGTCCATCATCAGCATCACAGTTAAAAGCTGGGTCAGATGGTGTCCAGAATAGTGCCTCGTCCTTTTCTTCTCAAGCTAAGGGTAAAAAAAGGGAGCGGGGAGACCAGGGGTCTGAGCCTGTCAAACGCGAACGTACTACGAAAATAGATGATGGGGATTCTGGTCACTGTAAACAGGAAAGCACTTTAAAGTCAGAAATTGCAAAAATAACCGAAAGAGGAGGGCTTGTAGACTCTGAAGGGGTTGAAAAATTGGTTCAGCTCATGGTACCTGATAGAAATGAGAAAAAAATAGATGTGGTTGGCCGGTCAATGCTTGCTAGTGTTTTAGCAGCCACCGATAAATTTGATTGCCTTAGTCGATTTGTGCAGCTCAGGGGTTTGCCTGTATTCGATGAGTGGCTCCAAGAGGTGCACAAAGGAAAGATAGGTGATGGCGGTGGATCCAAAGATGGTGACAAATGTGTTGAGGAGTTTCTGTTGGTTTTACTTCGTGCCCTGGATAAGCTGCCAGTAAATCTTAATGCGCTACAAACGTGTAACATTGGAAAGTCCGTCAATCACTTGCGGACACATAAGAACTTGGAAATCCAGAAGAAAGCAAGAAGTTTAGTTGATACATGGAAGAAACGTGTTGAAGCTGAAATGAAGATCAATGAGGCAAAGTCTGGTTTAAATCAGGCTGTCCCCTGGTCTGCTAGACCACGGGCACCTGAAGTTTCTCATGGTGGAAACCGGCATTCAGGTGTATCCACTGATGTTGCTATGAAGAGCTCAGTTACACAGCTTTCTGTATCGAACAAATCTTCAGTTAAGCTTGTCCAAGGAGATAATGTTACCAAATCTGCTTCTGCATCTCCAGTTTCTTTGAAATCAGTGCCATCACCTGTTTCCGCAGGTTCTAACTTAAAAGATGGACAACCTCGCAGTGTTGCTGTTGGTGTCACAGTTGATCTTCCTTTGACAACTACAAGGGATGAGAAAAGCAGCAGTTCTAGTCAGTCTCACAACAATAGCCAGTCATGTTCAAATGATCATGTTAGAAATGGAGGTGTTTCTGGTAAAGAGGATGCGAGGAGCTCTACTGCTGGTTCAATGAATATGAATAAGACATCAGGTGGCTCTTCACGGTCTAGGAAATCAATAAACAGCTTCCCAGGTTCTGCTCCCTCTGGAGCTCAAAGAGAAACCGTGTCGAGCAGAAGTTCATCATTGCACAAGAATCCAGCTTCAGAAAGATCATTACAGCCTGGAATGACAAGTGAAAAGGTACTTGATGCACCTGCTGTTGAGGGGAATAATCACAAATTGATTGTTAAGATTCCAAATCGATGTCGCAGTCCTGCACAAAGTGGAAGCGGAGGTTCTTTTGAAGATCTTTCAAATATGAACAGCAGAGCTTCTTCTCCTATGCATTCTGAGAAGCATGATCAGCTTGATTGTACCTTAAAGGAAAAAGTTGATGTTTATCGAGCCACTGGTACCTCAGATGTTAACACTGAGTCCTGGCAAAGTAACGATTTTAAAGACATATTGACTGGATCTGATGAGGGGGATGGGTCACCTGCTGCTGTTACTAATGAAGATTGCGACCCTAAGAAGATTGCAGAAGTCCCAAAAGCTGCTTCCTCATCATCAGGGAATGAACAGAAACCAGGTAACGTGCAGGAGGCTTCTTTCAGCTCTATGCATGCCTTAGTTGAAAGCTGTGTGAAGTATTCTGAAGGTAATGCTTCTATTGGAGACGATCTTGGTATGAACCTGCTTGCTAGTGTGGCCGCTGATGAGATGTCTAAATCTGAATCTCCAACTGATTCTCCACAAAGGAGCACCCCAGTCTCTGAGCATCTCTGCAAAGGCAATGATTCCAGAGTCAAATCACCTCCTGTTGATGACCTTGCTCGAGATGAAAGCCAGTCTAAAGTTGGTGCTGATGATGAATATCAGAAGCATGGTATTGTCTCTGCTACTTTTGGGGCTAAGGATGGGGGTGGTAAATCCTCTTTTCTGCCTGAACAGAATTCTGTAGCTAAGGACATGGGATATCTATCCTCTTCCTGTATGGGTATTCAGCATCCTGTTGGCCCCTGCCCAGAAAACAAAGAAAAACCAATTGAAGTTACTTTAGCACCTCCTGCGACTCCCTGCCCTGCTATTGCAGTTGAGGAAACTATGGATAGTGAAGGAGCCAAACCACCTCAAGAGAAAAAGGTGGTGGGTGGAGTGAAAGAAATTCTAGATATTAAACAAGGTCTAACTGGTCATTTGCCAAATGAAATTAAGGTTAATGATGCGAGTTCAAGGGCAGTAGATGGGAAAGAAGCCACTGAAGAATCATCTTTGCACCCAGCGTTGGAAGTTGATGGTAAACTGTCTACCTTAAAGATGCATTCTGAGTCGGTAAAAAGAACCAGTGAGGATGTGATGCTTTCTTCAGAAAAAGTCGGTGCACGAAAGGCTGAAAATGCAGATGAAACAGATGATAGGAGTTGCTCTGATCAGACTGAAAGTCAAAGACCAGAAAGTAATGATCCTATCTTATGTAAAAAAGTAAGTGATGACCCTTTAATTCCTGAGAATCGAGCTGTAGGTGGCTCTAGTTCTGCCGTTACTGACCACAACACTGAGCACATGGAGGAAATTTTGGAAAGTAAAGTGGCTAATGATCAACGTGGTGAACCAATTGTTTTGAAGGTGAAACCTGATCTCCCTATACAAGAAGTAGAACATGTGAAGTCCAGGAGGTCTAAAGTTACCGGCATGGAAGCCGAGGAAGCCGAGGAAGCCGAGGAAGCCGAGGAATGCACATCTACAACTGCAGATGCTCCTTCTATGTCCGCTGTGGGGGTATCAGACATGGATGCAAAAGTGGAGTTTGATTTGAATGAAGGCTTTAATGCAGATGATGGGAAATTTGGGGAGCCAAATAACTTGACAGCACCTGGATGTTCGACTGCTCTTCGGTTGATCAACCCATTATCATTTTCTGTTTCTTCTTTGTCTAGCGGCCTTCCTGCTTCAGTTACAGTACCTTCTGCAGCGAAAGGGCCCTGTGTTCCACCAGATGACTTGTTGAAGAGTAAACAGGAGGATGGTTGGAAAGGAACAGCAGCAACAAGTGCCTTTCGGCCAGCTGAGCCTAGAAAAGTATCAGAGTTGCCGCTGGGTGCAACAAATATTGCAGTTCCCGACCCTACAGCTGGCAAGCAAGGACGCCCTGCTTTGGACATTGACTTGAATGTACCTGACGAAAGAGTTCTCGAGGATATTGCTTCTCAAAGTTGTGCTCAAGAAATGTTTCCTCTTTCTGTCTCAACAAGTAACAATGATTTTGCGCGCGATCAATCGATGAGTATGGCACCTGTTCGCTGCTCAGGAGGTTTGGATCTTGATTTGAATCAAGTTGATGAGGCTTCTGAAATTGGTAGTTACTCATTGAGCAATATTCGCCGATTGAATAACCCAATTCTGTCAACAAAATCATCTGGTGGATCTCTCAATGGAGAAGTTAGTCTTCGTAGGGATTTTGATTTGAATAATGGACCAGCTTTTGATGAGGTGACTGCTGAACCGGCAGTATTTAGTCAGCATACCAGGAGCAGTGTGCCATCTCAACCACCTATTTCTGGTTTTAGGATGAGCAATACAGAAGTGGGAAACTTCTCATCATGGTTTTCTCCGGCCAATACCTACTCAGCTGTCACAATTCCTTCAATTATGCCAGATCGTGGAGAGCAGCCATTCCCAATTGTTGCAACTGGTGGACCACAACGGACAGGTCCACCTAGTGGTAACAACCCCTTTACTCCTGATGTCTACAGGGGTTCAGTGGTGTCATCTTCTCCAGCAGTGCCTTATCCTTCTACTTCATTTCCATATCCAGTTTTTCCTTTTGGAAACAGTTTTCCTCTGCCTTCAGCCACGTTTGCAGGCGGTTCAACAACATATCTGGATTCGTCATCTGCCGGAAGGCTTTGCATCCCGAATGTCCGTTCCCAGTTGTTAGGATCTACTGGTATGGTTCCTTCCAACTACCCAAGGCCATATGTGGTTAGTCTTCCGGATGGTAGCAATATCAATAGTGCTGAGAACAGTAGGAAATGGGGAAGGCAGGGGCTAGACCTCAATGCAGGGCCTGGTGGCCCAGACGTAGAAGGGAGAGACGTGACTTCACCTCTTGCACCGTGGCAATTCTCTGTTGCCAGTTCACAAGCACTAGCTGAGGAGCAAGCAAGGATGTTCCAGATGCCAGGCGGCACCTTTAAGAGGAAGGAACCTGAGGGAGGGTGGGATGGCTACAAACAACCCTCGTGGAAATAGGCATGTGAAATGGCAAGATCTGGTGACTCATGAAAGCTTGTAAGTAGATCGTAAGCCTTTGATAATGTATCTTTTACTCCTGTGTGCAAGGTCTAGTATCCTGATTTGAAGGGACCAGGCTACTGACACTACCTCTAGCTAATAAAATGTGTTAGATTTTCTTAGTCCTTGCAATCTATTCTCTTGTTGAGCTCCAGCACTTCTCATCTGCAACATGCCGTTTGACTGTTCTGTGCAATATAGGGAGATTTAGTCTGCAATCAATGCTCTTAGATTTTCTTTGGCGGCACTTCCTCTGCAATCAATTCTCTCTATTTCTTGTTGAGCTCCAGCACTTGTCAATTACAATTGCCATTTAATTGTTCTGTTTAGTATAGGGTGACTTAGTCTAATAACCTTAATAAAGAAGATAAGCTGCCTGTTATAATTGGAAATTAGGGAAAATTGCATTGTAATACAACTTGTGCATACTATACCTACGGAAAAGATTGGGTGGAAGAGAGTTTGAGTTATGTAAAATAATTAGATTTAGTCATCTGGTCTTCTGAAAACATTAAAAAGTCATTGCTTTATGCACTTCCATTAATTTGCCACTGCAAGTTATTTATCTATCTGTCTCTTTATTTTCCAGTGCTTTGAGGATGGCATTTGCCAAGACCCCAGGTCATTATCTAAACTTGCATGCTGCTGGAGGATGGGTGGTAAGTGAGTTATTTGATGTTGTTCATAGTCTCCGACCCTCTCCTCTTTGTTGTATCAGTTGTATCTTGAAAGAATGAAACGAGCTCTACAAGCTGTTTTATCCTTAAATTTGCTCTGGGCGGCTGCAGGTTTTCTTTGCCTTTGTAGATATTCTTAGCTCTAACAGTTGAAATCATACTGTGTTGCCCGATACACAATCTTTTGGTGTCCTTACTGGTATCAAGTGCATTAGATATTCATATTACCATTGAAGCGAAAATCTTCCTCACCATTTCCAACCTTTCCGGTTAAAAAGGAAGCTTATGTATGTGGCTTGTTAATTTATCTTTAATGTTTCTTTGTTTTTCTCATATTCATCATCATATATATATATGCAGTGGTCACGAAATTTTGTCATCTGAGCTTTTCCTTTTGTGGCATGGTTTTGTTGCTATGGTTTGATACTATATTTCAATGAACAATCAAAGTTGTAGCTTTTGATGGCATAAGCTTCTCCTCGGGCTCGAGGCATGTTTGTCTATCTATTGTGTTTTCCGTGAGGCTTGCTTTGCCTCTTATTCGTTTGGGTCTTCATATTAGAACATGGTGTTTGCTGATTCATAGATGCCTATGGCGGTAAATCCAGGTGATTGTACCAAAATTGTTTTAGTGGTAACATGTTTTTCAAAGAGAATTAAGGAGTATTTTCTTGAAATATGGTGAGTGCAAAGCATGAAGATTTACCCGGTGCTTATGTACCTGTATGGTGGTTGGAGCACTAAAAATGTTTGCCTGATCATGCACGCATAAGATGGATTTCTCCAAGTTCACTTTCAGAATATTTTTTAAACCAAATGCATCAATTTGCAAAAGAAATAGCACTAATGCGGACAAGCTTCCCATATTGCAAGTGTAAAGCCTATAAACTATAGTTCTTTAGATTAGTAAACACAGTATTGGTGTTACAAGTGTACCCATTTTCTCGATATCTATAACGTATTATGAAATACAAAAAATCAGGAAAAGGAACAAAAAAAAAAAAAAACAGTTTCAATGAATTATCAAATTCACAGGATCCAGACAGCTTGACGGTGAAGAGAGTCTTTAAGAAGTGGCACATGAGTCATGATCAAGATGGGAGAGCTATCAAGTGGGTGTTTTCATTTGAGACACACTAGCCTTCGCCCACAAACGATGTTGCTGCAGTTTGAGAGGGGAGACACATCATTAAACAAGACAGATACGACTCGAACCATTTAAAAAAAATGAAAGAAAAAAATAAATACGGAGCACATATACATACGAAACTATCAGAATTATTGGTTTTAATTTATTGGTGAAGCATTCATCTGTGTCATTTACTTTTTCAAGGGATCACAATTTACAGAGATATACCAATGGTGTATTAAAATAGCTATGTTCAAAATTGGGAAGATGGACAAATTGTGTTTACGATCATGAGGATGGTAACCTAAATTCAAATAGCAAGTAAACTAAGCCGTCTATAAAATCTCCAAGCTCAAAGTGGGACATGATGCTGGGAAAATACTATTAAAGATAATAAGCAAACATCAAATGTACAAGAGATGAAAGAAGGTACTAACACTAGACATCCTCGACGCGGCTTTTTCTTTTTCTCCTTTTGCTTCTGTGGTGGCTTGATAACCACTCTGATAGCAGCATCAAAAACTGCTTTCACATTCTGCAATTGCATCAAAGAGTCACTTACAGCATGATTGACGCATGCATGAACCAGGGGGAGGGAGTGTAATCTTTAAACAATGGAAAAAACCTATCATCAAAGGGTCACTTTTGATCATTGCCTACATGGACCATTGCTGTAAACGAAACCGGAGAGATTTTACAATTTTGCTATTAGATGTTACGCTTTCTGTGTCACTGGATCCACTGGCCTCACACTTGCTCATATTAATTTGGCACGAGAAACCTCTATTGAAATTCGTAGAATTCATATAGGAGCAGGCAAGTCTCTTGTTATATGCAGATGTCGAACAATTTACTACCATTACGAATATAAGTACCAGTCTGTACATACCTGCTGAGTTTTTGAGCTGCATTCTATATAAAATGCAGCACCAATCTGTTTGCGCAGCTCCTCGCCCTGGTTATTCAAAACAACAATCAGTGACCCCATCCATTTCTAACTTATTACATGATACACCAATCATACTTTTTCAATAAAACCTATACCTGTGCAGTAGTAACAGGTACCAATCCTGGGTGATCAGCCAAATAGTGCTTATCCTCTCGAAGATCTACATTTCCATTATAAACCATGCTTTAGTTGCAGAAAATTTTGTGGACTACGGGTTCCCATATTATTCAAAGATGACTGCCGATACAATCTGCATAATCGGTGAACTTAATATCTTCCAGCATTAGGATTGTTACAGAACAATGGAAACTTCTGTGTAGCATTATTAAACATGAGTTACCAATCCTTGTACAGGTTTATACCTACCATATAGGATCAGAATAATATCGTATAAATGGACTAAGTCCTGTTAATGTGATATAACAGCATGTCTGTTTCTATATTTTCCATTCCATCGAATAGGAAAATAATTAATTTAGTTTCAGAACTAGGAATTGATAACTTATAAATCCACAATACTTTAATCTTGGATCAAGCTGACGAGTTAATAACTTCTGAAGCTCTTTTATTAGCATTTGAAACCTCAAACTGCAATGATTCCAAACTCAAATTAACAATTAATGTCAAATCCTTATACTTAGTACTTCTCTTTTCCACATATGCTTCCTCCACTGATACCATCTCATTTCTAAAACAAGCATATTACTAATTAAGATTTGTCTTTCCCATTTATGCTTCCTCAATCAATACCATCTAATTTCTTAACAAAATATTCATTTATTATCAGTAATCTACCCTAGCAACCTCATTCCAGTACTGCACAACAGTACTATTACTTCACAGCCACCACCAATATAGCTTCCCCTAAAGTCATCAAGTTAAATTTTCCTTTTAACTCGATGAGCACTATTCATTAGACATGCATAGAAATACGAATAACTTCATGTTCTAATTTATTCCATAACCAGACTCCCAAATACTGTGACATATTTCATGGGATATCATCTTATGTTGTGCAGCAACTGACATCCATGGTTCACAAAGCATGAGCTCATCAGACAGGATGTGGTCTTCCACTATATCTTATTTTTTATAAATTGAAATTTACAATTCACAACAGAAACACTGGATGGACAGATATAAAATATGCTGAAAACAAGTTTAGTTTATACACCTGTTGCAAGTTACTACACTCATGGCGGTGGTATTATTACTATATGCATGTCTTTTTTCTTTCCCAAAGAAAAATGCATGTTAGTAGCTTTCAACATGTTAGGATGTCAGTCTTCTAATACTTAAAATGCCCTAAACAGTTCACAAAACCACTGACAGTATCCATAAATCAGTCATTCATATTGATGTTATGTTTAATACAACACATTTTGTGACCCTAAGCTCGTCAAACTAGAGGATGGAAGAAACATAATGGCAACACTGAAGTACTTATTGGCCAAAAATAAACTATGAGCATGCTTGGCAAAGAAATTTGGGAAGCAAGTATAGAATAATCATTCAGCTTACCTAGTTTGGTGCCGGCAAGTACGACTGGGACTCCAGGAGCATAATGCTGCAGTTCAGGGATCCACTGAAACAAATTGGGTTTTATAAGTCAGAAACTATAACACATAAAACACCAGAACCGAGACTGATACACATAATTTTTCAGGTTAAGGCACCTTTTTCAGTATGTTCTCATAGCTTGCACGACTAACTAATGAGAAAGCCAAGACAAAGACATCTGCCCCTCTGTAGCTCAATGGCCTTAATCGATTGTAATCTTCTTGCCCTGTGAAATAAATTGCAGAGAGATGTAACATAGAAAAAAACTTGCCTAATTTGGCAACACTTTATCAGATAAAAGCCAATATGAAGAATTCCAGAACACTAGGCTTATATTAGGACTTCATTCGAAATAATTATAGGTAAAATTTCATTGTGGGCGTTAAAGAAATCATACCAGCTGTGTCCCAGAGGCCTAAGTTCACTGTGGTGGCTTCAACCACCACATTTGCGCTGAAGTTATCAAAAACTGTGGGTACATAATCCTGATGAACAGAAAAGAATTGAAATTTAAGTCTAGTAATTAATGACAATAGAGAGCAACAGCAACATTTTCCTTTTTATCTGACAGGGAATCATCATCAAATATACTTGAAAAAGGAAAGGGGGGTAGAAAAAGCAAATCAATTTGTTGAAAACCACAAAAAAGCTGCAAAACCCAGATGAATACACAGAAAAAATAGTTGAAAAACACCCAAAAGGCGCATAATTTAGTACAAGCTGAGAGGCCCAGATAGATCTTGTGGAAGAAGAAAGAGTTCTTACAGTGGGAAATTTGTTACTGGTGTAGCAAATAAGCATACAGGTCTTGCCCACAGCTCCATCTCCCACTGTCACACACTTGATGAACTTTGAAGCGCTTGAAGCCATTGGAACCCAAACCAAGAAGTCCTCTAATAAGAGCTAAAATTGCAAATAGAGAACAAAAGGGTGGTTGCTAATTTGTTGGGATATTCACAAAGTTTATGGCTTTTTGATTCGGCGGGTAGAGAGTGGCATGTCACATGATTCTCACTCATTCACTCTCCCTATAGGCAGCTGTTCTTCTTTAACTTTTTGTTGTTTGTGGTTGCTTTCTTGTTTTTTTTTCTTTCCTTTATATACAATAATATACATTTATTATATTAGGTCATGGCAAATGAAAATTAGCTTTGGTTGTGGAACTAACAAATCCTATCTAATGACGTTTCTAATCGTTTTTATACTCTTGTAATTTAGTATACCAAGTTGTAGTTGAGACAAATGGTGCATCTACAACTCTGCAAGTGCTTTTTTATTTTATATCATGGGGGGATTATTTAAAATATAATTCAATATTAAATTGCATTACGATATTAACTTACAACTCAAAACATCACAAAAAAAAATTATTACTTTTTTTTTGAGGGGGAAAAACAATTATTACTTTAAGAAATCACAAATAGTTAGAAGTACTAACAGAAAAATCAAAGACAACATAGTGACTATATCGTAATTTGTATACAAAACTACGTTGGCTAATACAAACACCACTCTCACAATGCTTGCATGACGCCCTTATGGCCTTATGGTTGGTTGTTTTTTTTCCGATTACATATGGTTAATTGTTAAACTAGGTTTTTTTTAGGTGTTTTCTTGGGTTCTCTATATAAACTTTTTGTTCTTTATTCAATAAAATTTCCCAAAGGACATAGAAGATCAAAAAATGTTGGCGGTGCATAAATTCGTTTAAAACATGAGCAGACGAATTAAAAACTTAGGGTCGCAAAGACAAGCTTTGTAGCTCAAAAGTTTCTTTCAGCTTGGTCACATCCAAAAGAAAAATAACAGTAAAGAAACCCGTTGGTGAAAATTGGAAATAAAGTATATTACATCATCTTTAAACGATAGACTACAATCATAATACATTAAGATGATACCTACTTGTCCATTAATCAAGTCTAAAATTGATGAAAATCTGCATACTTAGGGCCACAAGCACTATTTTCAATCACTATCTGTGGTTTCTGGTAGAGGGTTAGGAGTCTCCATGAGTTTCTTGAGGTGATGATGATGATATGGGGTCAATTCAATTTTGTTTATTATGTCAAATTTTATAAGTGGTTTATTGGGACCATCAAGATTAAATCTAAGAAGCATTGAATTTTGGAGGTACCATGTGATGGAGAGAATTGAATAGCAAAGATAGATTTTGATTTTCTTTTTTGGGCCAAACTATTATTATACGACAAGCATCATACATTTGCAAGAAAGATGAGTTATATATATAGTGATCGAACAAGGTTTTCTTTAGTCTTTACAGGTGTGTCAC
The DNA here is from genome assembly GCA_029955375.1 of Rubus parviflorus. Classification (NCBI taxonomy): domain Eukaryota; kingdom Viridiplantae; phylum Streptophyta; class Magnoliopsida; order Rosales; family Rosaceae; genus Rubus; species Rubus parviflorus. The sequence continues at coordinate 12,464,846 of JARGGL010000009.1, forward strand.
ATTATTATCATTATTATGTTAGGAGATCCAAATACTACAAGAGAAAGCAATCTCCTAAAGTACTTAATTATGGTTTGCTCGTTCAAGTGCTCCACAGTTTCATGCCATACAGAGGTTCCACACATTGTCTAAGAAATCGGCAATTCGAACCAAACTAATGGCGAATTTCTACTTCTTGCCCAAGGAAAAAAAAAAAAAGAGAGAAGGGAAAATAGAATCCTTTAACTGCAAAACTCCATATTGTACGTTCAAGCATAAACGTGTCCTGAAATGCAGTATGCAGCTGCTCGATCTCTTAATAATTGAAGGTTTCAGAAGGCCGGGGTTGGTTGGTTGGCTGAAGTAAAGATTGAGCAACATAATGAAAAGGGGTGGGTCGATCAGATATAATTAGCAGAGAGATCAAAGGACAATATATTAAGGATGATTGGGGGACCTAGCTATAGGCTATTAGCTAGCTAAACGTTTTTGATCGGATAGGGGACTCCATTAAAAAACTGTACCTAGCTAGGCTATTCTCCATTTGTATCTTCTTCTCATGCATCGTTGAACATTTTTTGTAACGTACCTTTGTCTTTTTTCTTAGCAAAAGTTCGATACGGCTCAAGTATGGATCCTGCATGCATGGTTCTTAGTCCTGCAATATTCTCATGCATGCATCGATCAGCAGCTGATTGCCTGCCTTCACATTCAGCCAATTCGTGACCATGGCCCCTAATTTCTTAATTTGCATATCGATCTTCACTAAGGAATCGGCCGAAAACAGGTCAGCTTCCTTGTGCTGATCTGAAGGCTGTTGGGAACCAGAATCAGAATTATGTTCCCCATTAACTGCATGTCTCCTCATTCGATCTCATGGTCTCTTCCATTTCTGATAAGGCAGAGTACGTTGTTGTTGGAGGGCGAAAATCATGAACCAATTCCAATACAAGTTTCTCATCAGCGGCAGAAAGTGCTCTGATCAACTCCAAAAAGTTATAATCTCCGGAGATTAACTCGATCATTGTTCCTTTTAAAATCCAACCAACCATCATGGAACTCGATCGGCAGATGTTCCCAGAGTACTTCTCTTTCGTTTGCAAGTCCAATCTATCCAACTAAACATGCTTCTTGTTCGACCAAACTAGCTTGTTTCATATTTGAGAGAAACGGACCAAGTCCTGTCAACATTGACATTACCATTATACAAAACTCACAGGTGTTAATTGGCTGAATAGCTTATGGGGTACGTAAAACCGCACGTTCAATTGAATGATAGAAAATTCTAGTAGTCATATGATTTGCAGTCATGAAGCTGCTTTTCACCAGCCATTATCAATTTGTTTAATTTCACCAAAACATAAATATAAATACATGCAGAAATTCCATTCCATAAACATTGAAATTCCATTCCATAAACATTATACGTTCATTCACAAAATCCATTAATTCCTAATGATCGAGCAAACTATAACAATTAATTCACGCGCGAGCTGTGCTCTCTTGGCTGGTTCTTGAGAAATTAAGCTCAATATCTTACGACGCGAAGCAGAATTTAACATTGAATGGCTCATAATCCTCAAGGTCCACCTTATAAACCCTTGTATAATGGATTCTAATAGATTTATCAACAACTTGAAATACAGTGACTCTAATTGTTTGAGAATACTGCCTGCCTATGTCGCAGAAGCCGCTCTGGACAAGACAAAACTTGCAGCCACCAATAAGAGCCAAAGACTGTGTTCTGACGTCTGCAAAAGGCGGAAATAAAACCAGCTCAGGGGATTGCAGCAGCGAGTCTAGAGAACAGGTAACATAACACTCTGAATGATACCTAATAGAGAATCCCATGACCACTTCTGGATAGATTGATACGGCATAACAGACATGGTCGTCTGCAAGCACTGCCTTTCCTCGGAAATTATAGCATTGTGTATCCATGACGTTGACTCGATGCCATTTATCTCTAGCTATGTCATAAGCCCACATTTGTTTAGCATCTATCGCAGAGCCAGATACATTAAACACAAGGAGTTGAGGATGACAAACGGCCCAACCCACTATATTCCTTTTGTCCCAACCCTTAGAATATGGAAAACGGCACAGTGATGTCCAAGACTTGTTGTTAGGATCATACTTCTCAAAAGAAGGCTCTTTTCCAGCACTTGCGGAATATGGTTCTACAAGAAAGTAAATATTCCCATATGCAGATACAACTCTTCCAAACCATTTGGGAGCATTGGGCGGCTTGATTGATGAAACCAATAATTTCCTAGTCTTGACGTCGAACATATGTCCTTGCAATGAGGGTACCTTGCTGATGTTCCTCTGCATCTCCAGCTCCCTCTCCGCGTCAGGACTACTATCTGGCAATAGACATAAGTACTGATCATTACCCAAGGTACAAAAATGCCATATTACCGGAATAGGCAACTTCTTTGCTGCAAACCGTGCTACAGGTTTGAGTGGATGAGCTGCGTCAGATTCAGCCCTGATTTGAACTGGTGTCTTCCCATCCAAATTTAATTTTACTTCAAATAATGAACCAAAGCACGGGCCGTCAATAAAAGTCACCATTATAAAAACAGACCTTGCTTCTCCCTGGTTCATCATCTCCATCTCCATCTCCATCTAATTAAGAGAGATCGACCTTGCTCTTTTCTTTGCCAAAGGTTCAAGGAACGTTCTCTAGTTTGTGTGTAGAGAAGATCTCGTTTCGTTCCTATTTATATGCATAGATTACTTAGAGAACAAGTATTGTATCCTCTATGAATCAGGAAACATAGTGCGCGCTATTTATTTCCTTGGCAGGAAAGGAAAGGCCAAGGAAATCTTTAGATTTAATTAGATCAAATCTAGGATTGTCCTATATATGCAAATCTTTTTCCACAAGGAGAGGGAATATAGATAGGGCATTAATTGCATGTTTGATGCATCGTCAAATCTATTTCTTCAATCCAGATACAGTGCAACAAATATAAGCACAGATATACATACAGAAATTAAAGAATGTGGCAACACACCAATTAAGCACATTCTCAACGTACAGTACTCAAAGGACATTCTCAGCTGTATTGTTAATTAATTACAACTGCACAGCATTACTAGGGCAGTACTTTTCCACTGTTATCAGCCTTCTCTTGACAACGCCAAAACGACAGTGTATTGGCTGATGCGTCCGAATCGTGGAGATTGATTTTTCCTTTTTTTTTTTTCTTTTTTTTTGTAACAAAATAAAATCCGCTAGACGTACGGCTCGAGTGATTCAGTTATGTTTTGTCAGTCTTTGAGTCGATCTTCTATGTGTTAGATCGAGACCATTTTGTGCACGAGGAGGGAAGGGTAATGTCAATTAAGACCAGATTATGAGTCCATGAATGACTGGCATTAGAATTAGTAATATATATATGGAGTAAGTACTGCAATTAATAATTATAGAGCTAGATAAAGATCAGAGTTAGCTAGCTAGATACCATATATCCAACAGTACTTCGATTTTCATTATATATAAATAGCACTTTACAAATTACAACCATACTACGCATGAATCATGATAGACCACGTACAACACCAAGAGACTGAAAATGCTGACAACCACCAACAAGCTAAGAACCAACTTATTTTCCATAACAACTAGTAGCTAGTAGTGCCTTAAAAAGTAAAAATTAAGTAGCATAGCACATACCAAATTAATTAAGCAAATTAATTAACTCTCTAATCTCTATCCATGGCACTAATTAAGTAGTATCCATGTATAGGACAGAGTGAGATAGATGATCTTAGGCTCTAGCTGCACCTGGGAAAGGGAGTGCCACAAGTCCTTGCAACTTTCCTAGCATTTGGGGTGTTGACAAATTTCTTGAGGTTGGGGTTGTTCAGGTACTGGCAGAGACAAGGCTTCTGTTCCTTGAGTTTGGTGCAGCACAGCTTTGTTGGTGGAGTATCAGAACTTATTGCATTTGCACAGGAGCTCAGTTCTACTGGGCTGCAAGTCACAGCTGCCATTGTCACCTCTGCTTTGGCCAGCATCATCAAAACCACAGTGAACAATGCAATTGCTGGTATATATGATGCCTTCATTTTCAGCATTTCACTAGCTAGCTAGCTCACTCAACAATGTCCAAAACTAAAAGATAGAGTGAAGAGAGAGAGAGAGAGAGAGATGTGCAAATATAACTATGCTTGGGTAGTGAGTGTGCTGAGTGGTGCATTTGCCTTGGGTTCCCTCTCAATTTATAGAAGAGGAAATATAATAGAATAACAACACACCCAGCTTTTCAATTTACCCAAGAGATTTTTTCTTTTTCCTTCTTTCTCGGCTAATAGTTACACAACACTTGGTTTTGGTCAATTCCATTTTACTAGAATCAAAGGCCAGCTAGCTCCATTGCCATTTTTACCATCTTATTGGAATACACCTTTTTCTTGAGATGATATTTTAACCCAATACACTATCAAGATAACCATTTTTAAGGACGAAATTGACTATCAAATTAATATTTTTTTTTAGAACAATTTTGATATCCATTTTTATAATCATTTCACTCAATGTGTGCTAGCTATTTGTTACCTTATAGTTAGTCATAGTTAACAAATGTGTATAATGGACTTTGAGTTTCTTTTGTCAGTGGCTTCAAGCTAGCTAGGTTGATGATCACACAAATTTGGAGCCCCTGATCACCACTCATCGATCATGATGAGTGTCTGCCAATCAATATATACACACACATTAATAATTTCAGATTCAGAAAATTCAACAATTAAGCCCTTGGCTACCCTAAAACCTTCTTAGCCTATTTGGCACGTACATTATAGATTGTGAGGCAATGTCTTCTGAAAAAATTTCTGTAGAAAGTGGACCAGTACACCCCACATCTCAAACCCAAACTACATGAGTAGACTCATATATACCCACTAGATAAGAAATTAAACAATTTCATTTTCTTGATTGCTATTTGTAAAAGTATAGTGCATGCTCACACTTTAAAGTTTAAACCATCACTAGCTATGCCTTTCGGTGATGTCGATTTGTGAAATTTTGGCCATTTTATCGATCATCTGCAGCCCACATGCTTTCATCATTGATTTGATCCTGCACTTGGAATTTCTGTGTAATCATGCTTATAATAATCACTAATCATCATCATGTCCCTCGTTATCCGTAATGCAAAATACATAACTTTCCCTATCTAGATCGATTCTAAATTATAAGTATACGTAACAAAAGTGACTTCAAGCTAGGCTAGTAACTAACTAGTGATTGATATAGTAGATGAATCTCTAAATTCAAATACTCAATTTTAGAAGATGTATTCCAACAGTTTTGCTTTGTAATTCATTTGACATTAAAAGGTAAATGATAAATTTGGTACATGCATGACACTAGCTCCAAATTTGATTAGTCATTACACATGACAAATTAAGACTAAAGAATGAAGTGAAAGCATGTCTCTTCTTTGCTAGCTCTTTTGCCTTTGTAGGCGCTCGTCTCTTTGCAGATGGAGTGATGGTAATTATCAATGTTTTGATGGAATTAGAAAAGCATATGAAATTGGCGTGAAGCATGAATCATTATTAGTCTTAGTTGTGCATGCTGTGTTAATTAAGTGGCCCATTCCGGCCATTCAAGGTCAAATAATTCGGAGTGCTTGATATGATGATTATGTATGTGGGTCATTGAAATCATGGTAAATCACCTAATCAGTAGTCTTAATTATTGCCCATTTCAGTCAAGATCTGTCCTTGATATATATGCATACATACTTGATAGTGTGACAATGATAAGCTCACCATCATAACTTCCACAAAACACACATATATATAAGCTCCTTTATAGAGTTTGCAGAAAGCAAAATGTAGAATTTTTAGTAGAGTTAAAATAAGATTGTGCTGTAGCTAGCCAATGGAGGAAAAAGAGTTTAAAAAAAAAAAACGAATAACATGCATAAAGAAACTAAAACTTCTTTCATGCTCCGGATACCATAGTGATAGCATGTTTTGTTGAACTTTAGCTCAAGGTGTTGGTTTACAATCCAAATCCTTTGTCTCCATTTTCTGCTTTTTAAGATTAGATTTGATTTGATTTAGTTAGAATCTAGTTAAAGCTCTACTTGTCTAGATTTGAAATGAATCCAACTAAGAGGAGTGTACCAACGTTTGTTGGGTGAAGCACGTGTCATTATACCAAATGCAGTGTCTGAGAAAAGAGGTTGATCAGACTCAGGCATGCATTTTGCGGCATGCTTTTAGAAATAAGAGTGACCCCAGAGAATAAAGCGAGCTCACTTTCAATCATTAACAAGATATAAGCAGGGAATATGACCACCTTTCAATGACATTTTTGAGGAACTTGTATCGAGAGGAGTGAGATGACCTCAAGAAACTAATCACATAATCATTCGTCTCTCGCTAAAGGTCATTCATATATAATCTAATTATATTTTGAAGTGTTATATTTTGAATTGAAGAAAAATAAAACGATTTAGATCCACAGCTCTTGCGCTCGATAGATATATGCCATCATATTAAGATCACCGACAGGCGTCGAAAATCGGTCATTTAAAGGGTTTGAGTGAGTACGCAAGATAGAAGAAAAATTGCTTGCATTAACATACAAATTTTACTGAAAATGACATTTTTGATGAACTTGTAGAAACGTTGCCAAGAGGGGTGAGATCACCTCAAGAAACTAATCGTATAATTATTTGAGCATTAGAAGTATTTAAACTAATTTAATTAAAAAAATATATGTATAAAAACAAAAAATGAAACTAAATTTCCAAAACCAACTTTGGATGCCATATGTGTTTCATTGAAAGTTGATTTGAATTATTAACCCCAAGAGCAAATTAATTAAAACTAATAGAATGTGTAGAGAGTGCCTTCGCTCATTTTTTCTTGTGTCATAATCTCATCATTTGTATATCATGATTTCTAGAATGTGTTCCAATTGACGGAATTCAAAAATCAAGATCGAATTTTATTTTATAAATTTTCTAGTTTTCCGACTTTGTAAAATCGTAAAAAAAAAACAGGTCGAGATTTTTGCGTTTCGTCAGTTTGAGAAGTGCTTAAAAATCATTATTAGATGGTGGAAAGATTTTGGTGTGAAACTAAGAATATGCAATTTTGGCCAAAAAACCGTATGTTATAGTCCACAGTTTTGAGTGAGAACCAAGATTTCAGAATTTCTTTTGTTTTTGAGAGAAAGTTTTGATGTTGGTTACCACAGTGTTAGAAAATTATTTTTTAGTGACACCATGTGATTGGACCCTTAAAATTAGATACAGTTAGCCTCGTTTGTATGGACATATTGAAAGGTACAAGCATGAAAATAACACAGATGATGACACAGAGTTCTTGCACTTAACCCTAAACAAATAGCCAAGAGCATTGCAATGGGAAAATGCATTTGCATTAGCTTGGTCACAAGAACGGGCGGGGGCAGGGACTCGGCCACTAGAATGAGTGAAGGCAATGACTACGCCAGTAGAATGAGCGAAGGCGGCCAATAGAATGGGTTGCACCATAAAACAATCATTATAACGTTAATTTTTTTTTTGGCTTTCTGTAAAAACACTAAGAATAATGTAATCTATGACAAAAAAAAAATTCAGAATTTTTTCGGCTCGGGAAATATTGTTTTTTATTTTCCAAATTTGAAAAACGGAAAAAATCGTAAAAATTAAACGGATTGAGATTTGTGAGTTCCGTCAATTGAAAAAGCTCCTAAAAATAGTGTTTTATCAATGGTCAGATTATGACACGAAAAATTGAAATAAAAATGGGTCTTGGCAAAGTTTGGCACGGTTGGACGTGTCGGAGAGCACTTTGGCATGCCACCTGGTGAACTATAGTATTTTTTGAAATTTTTCTGTGCTATAATCTCATCATTCGTAGAGCATAATTTTTAGAATATTTTTCAATTGACGGAACTCGAAAATCAAGATCGAATTTTATTTTATGAATTTTCTAATTTTTCAACTTTGTAAAATCGTAAAAAAAAAACGGGTCGAGATTTTTGCGTTTCATCAGTTTGAGAAGTGCTTAAAAATCATTATTAGAGGGTGAAAAGATTTTGGTGTGAAATTAAGAACATGCGATTTTGGCCAAAAAACCATGTGCTATAGTCCACAGTTTTGGGTGAGAAACAAAGATTTCAGAAATTTTTTTGTTTTTGAGAGAAAGTTTTGATGTTGGATTCCACGGCATTAGAACATCATTTTTTAGTGACACCATGTGGTTGGATCCTTCAAATTAGATACAATTAGCCTCGTTTGTATGAACATATTAAAGGGTTCGAGCATGAAAATAACACAGATGATGACATAGAGTACTTGCACTTAACCCCAAAACAGATAGACAAGAGCATTGCAATGGGAAAATGCATTTGCATTAAGTTTGGTCACAAGAACGGGCGGGGGCAGGGACTCGGCCACTAGAATGAGTGAAGGCAATGACTAAGCCAGTAGAATGAGCGAAGGCGGCCAATAGAATGGGCTGCACCATAAAACATTCATTATAACGTTAATTTTTTTTTGACTTTCTGTAAAAACACTAAGAATAATGTAATCTATGACAAAAAAAAAATTAAGAATTTTTTCGGCTCTGGAAATATTGTTTTTTATTTTCCAAATTTGGAAAACGGGAAAAATCATAAAAATTAAACGGATTGAGATTTGTGAATTCCATCAATTTGAAAAGCTCCTAAAAATAATGTTTTATCAATGGTCAGATTATGACACGAAAAATTGAAATAAAAATGGGTCTTGGCAAAGTTTGGCACAGTTGGACGTGTCGAAGAGTACTTTGGCATGCCACCTGGTGAACTATAGTACTTTTTGAAATTTTCCTGTGCCATAATCTCATCATTTGTAGAGCATGATTTTTAGAATATTTTCCAATTGACGGAACTTGAAAATCAAGATTGGATTTTATTTTATAATTTTTCTAATTTTTCGACTTTGTAAAATCGTAAAAAAAAAGAAACGGGTCGAGATTTTTGCGTTTTGTCAGTTTGAAAAGTGCTTAAAAATCATTATTAGACGGTGGAAAGATTTTGGTGTGAAACTAAGAAAATGCGATTTTGGCCAAAAAACCGTGTGCTATAATCCACAGTTTTGGGTGAGAAACAAAGATTTCGGAAGATTTTTTGTTTTTGAGAGAAAGTTTTGATGTTGGTTTCTACGGCGTTAGAACATCATTTTTTAGTGACACCATGTGGTTGGACCCTTAAAATTAGATACAGTTAGCCTCGTTTGTATGGACATATTGAAAGGTACGAGCATGAAAATAACACAGATGATGACACAGAGTACTTGCACTTAACCATAAATAGATAGACAAGAACATTGCAATGGGAAAATGCATTTGCATTAGTTTGGTCACCAGAACAAGTGGGGGCAGGGACTCGGCCACTAGAATGAGTGAAGGCAATGACTAAGCCAGTAGAATAAGCGAAGGCGGCCAATAGAATGGGCTGCACCATAAAACATTCATTATAACGTTAAATTTTTTTTTGACTTTCTGTAACAACACTAAGAATAATGTAATCTATGACAAAAAAAATTTTCAGATTTTTTTCGGCTCGGGAAATATTGTTTTTTATTTTCCAAAGTTGGAAAACGGGAAAAATCATAAAAATTAAACGGATTGAGATTTGTGAGTTCCGTCAATTGAAAAAGTTTCTAAAAATAATGTTTTATCAATGGTCAGATATGACACGAAAAATTGGAATAGAAATGAGTCTTGGCATGCTGGGGGGCACTTTGGCATGCCTCCTGGACAACTGCAGTTTTTTTTTTGAAATTTTGCTGTGCCATAATCTCATCATTCATAGAGCATGATTTTTAGAATGATTTTCAATTAATGGAACTCGGAAATCAAGATCGGATTTTATTTTATGAATTTTCTAGTTTTTCGAATTTGAAAAATCCTAAAAAAAAAACGAGTCGAGATTTTTGCGTTTCGTCGGTTTGAGAAGTGCTTAAAAATCATGATTAGAGGGTGGGAAGATTTTGGTTTTAAACTAAGAACATGCGATTTTGGCCAAAAAACCGTGTATAGTCCATAGTTTTGGATGAGAAACCAAGATTTTGGAAATTTTATTAGTTTTGAGATAAATTTTTGAGGTTGGTCTCTACAGTGTTGGAACATTATTTTTTAGTGACACCGTGTGGTTGGACCTCCAAAATTAGATACAGTTAGCCCCGTTGCATGGACATATTTAAAGGTACGAGCATGGAAATGACACAGATTAAGATACAAAGTCCTTGCACTTAACCCTAAACAGATGGACAAGAGCATTGCAATGAAAAATACATTTGCTCTAGCTTTATCACAAGAACGGGCAAGAGTAGTGACTTGGCTACTAGAATAAGTGAAGACAATGGTAAAGGCAATGGCTCAGCCAATAGAATGAGCGAATGCACCCAATAGAATGGGCTGCTTCATAGATTATTCGTTGTTACTTTAAAACAATTGTGACTTTTTGTACCAATACTAAAAATAATGTAATATATGACAAGAAAAAATTTCAAATTATTTTCGACTCGGGAAGTATTCTTTTTTATTTTCCAAAATTTGAAAAACGAAAAAAAATCGTAAAAATTAAGCGGATCGAGATTTGTGAGTTCCGTCAATTAAAAAAGTTTTTAAAAATCATGTTTTATCATTCATAAAATTTTGACACGGAAAAATAAATAAAAACAGGTCTCGGCATGGTTTTGCACGGTTAGACGTGCCGCGGGGCACTTTGGCATGCATTCTGGTGAGCTGCAGTTTTTTTTTTGAAATTTTCCTGTGCCATAATCTCATCATTCGAAGAGTATGATTTTTAGAATGTTTTACAATTGACAGAACTCGAAAATCAAGATCGGATTTATTTTATGAATTTTCTAGTTTTCCGACTTTGGAAAATCGTAAAAAAAAAATCATGTCGAGATTTTTGCGTTTCGTCAATTTGATAAGTGCTTAAAAATCATGATTAGAGGGTGGGAAGATTTTGGTGTGAAACTAAGAACATACGATTTCGGCAAAAAAGTCCACAGTTTTGTGTAAGAAACCAAGATTTCGGAAATTTTTTGAGGTTGGTCTTTACGGTGTTAAAACATCGTTTTTTAGTGAAACCGTGTGGTTGGACCACTAAAATTAAACACAGTTAGTCTCGTTTGCATGAAAATGGCACAGCTGATGACACGGGTGTTTATAGGCTTATACAATTTGAAAATGTCATTTTCCTCAAAGATTGTGTATAGGCTTATAGCAAGAGATTTTTTTTGTTTTCCAAATTGGCATGCTTCAATAAAAATAAACTAATATTTCCAAAACGGACTTTGGACGCCCGGGTGTTTCTCCTTGAAATAATTTGAATTATCAATCCCAAGAGACATCCCTTAAAATTCATTCAAAAGTAAATTAAAAATTAAAAACTAATAGAGAATAACCATTGCCGACGGAAGAATAATTGAAGTTCGAAATCTGAGAATGGGGGAAGCACCATTGTCCATGTCCTTTATTTATAGTTCTTGGCTTCTTGCATTAACCGGTCCGGAATTAGGTCGTTTTTAGTAGTTGAGAAGCAACCTCTCTTGCAGAGACTCAACACGAGCAACAGCGTGAGAAACCATATCTGGAGATGGAAGTGGGCTTGGAAGCAGCCATTCTCTGAAGAAAGCGTAATAGCTCATCGTCTTTTCATGCCAGCTTGGTTGGTCTACATAGAATCGCCAAGAATTTCGATTTTGCTTCCAAGTTGATTGGATATAGTTAATTCAAATGCTGTATATTGAGCGCCAAAACGGTGCAGGTAATGTTAGTCAAAACTCAACGATTCATTTTCCAAGTGGCTATTCCTTTTTAAGTTTATCTGAAGCCAGAATACTCAGAAGTGCTCCATCCAATGATTTTTTTCCTGAAGAATTTACTTTCCAACTGTCATTCATCAATCAAGAAATCATCGAGTTCTTTCTCCTCTCAAGCAAATTTACTTACACAAATACTCAGCTGATAAGCAATGCGTGGAAATGTGCTGCAATTCTGAATGCTATATATATATATATATATATATATATATATTCTGATCTAGGAATCTAAATGTTTCAACTCAAAACACATTAATCTTAGCAGAGGTCCTTCTATTGTCTCTTAAATCGGAGCCCTTGCTGTCTTATTGAACGTGAAACATAGTCAACAAACTACAGGATTGGAAAAGCTCTGCTGCTGACGGTGCCCATGTCGCAAGTGTCAAAATGCATTCTTATAGTTCTGCATTGGAGAGTCCAAACAGTCGGAATCTTCGTATCTGCAGATAATTCTGCATCATTAGAATAACATGGATAAGAAACCATATTTACAATAAGAAGTAAATAATTCCAAGTTTCCAACTTCCAAGACAAATGCATTTTTTGGCACCAAGGAATGAAATGTCTCATGAGAAGAGGAGCATAAGTAAGCTGTGAGCACTTGGAATATAATGTTCTATAAAGGAGTGCAGCAGTTAACCATAGAGTATTAAGATTATGACTATCCTAATAACCAGTTAGCAACGACATTTACTAGCCCTTTTATGATGTTACTGGTACTGCAAGAGAATTGGAAATCAAATAGATGGGAAGCTTATGACTTACCAAGCAATATTGTCCCAGTGGAGAAATCCACCATGGCCTCTAGCGTTCTTGAACTTATATACAGCCCCCGAAACTAGCCAAAAGAATAAATAACATAACCAATAGCACAATCATTATAAAGAAAATAATGACAAAATGCTTTAAAGTTTCATTATTATAACAAAACTACTTCAAGCAGAGTTCAAAAGTTACGTAGAAATCAAAATACCTTCATAACCCTCCAGAACTGGATCTTCTGAGAGCAGCAAGGGTGTATCTAGGTCAATAAACCTGCACGGAATATATTAATACTTACCAATCGATTTAAGATCTCAAAAGTTGCAAAACTTCACGGAACTTCAAAAGCCGGAAGGACACACAACCAGATTTCTTTACAGAAACAATTAATGGTGATACTTACTTAAAGCACCCAAGGCCAGCAGCAAGGTGGCCAGAAAAGCCCATGGCGAGTCTACTCTCAACCATACCGCCAATCATTAAATCCAATCCCGATTCCCTTGCAACCTCAATGATTTCAAGGGCCCCAACAACCCCAACTTTAGCAAGTTTAATGTTAATGACATTAGCAAGACTTTCTTGTACTATTTTCTTAACATCAACTATACTTCGACAGCTCTCATCAGCTGCAACTGATACTCCATATCTTTCTCTTGCGATACGAGTAACATATCCAAGGCCTTCCCAATCATCTCTATGAACTGGTTGTTCAAAGAGAACAGGACTCACTCCCACCTCTGAAAGTAAAAAGAAAAAGAAAATTTTCAGCCGCTAGACAGAGTAGCCAGAATTTTTATTTATCATGTTGTTTGCAAAAGTACATTAGTTAAACTCTCTATGTTGAGTTAGAGAGAGCACATATGCAAAATGGCAAATTTGGTTTATGATTGTATCATTTACCATATAGTTTCTCAAGAACTTGGATAGCTTCAGAGGAGTTATATCCTTCATTAGCATCCAAGATAAAAAAGCAATCAGGGTGGACTGCTCGTATAGCTTGAAGGACTTCTATGTCTGAATTTAGATTTTTTCCCACTTTAAGCTTTAAAGTCTTAAATCCTTGTTCACAATACTTTGAAGCCAATTTGGCAGCTTCAGCTGCAGAAACAATTGGAATCTGCACATATAAAATTCAGTCTACTTTTCCTCTTGTCTTTTGTACCGGTAATAATCAGATAGATATATCAGTGATCAATGAATTGATAAGAATCAATCCAATGCAAGTTTACCCAACATCTCCTAAAGAACAGTGAAATACAAGGAAAGAGTGGTATGGGTAATAAAAAAAATAAACTACCATTACTAAGATCAATAAGAGAAGAACTTAACCGTAATATCAGTGGTTATGGTATTTGAAGCTCCACCAAACAGTCTCCACAGAGGGACACCAATACTTGTCGCAACCGCATCAATTAATGCCATCTCGACTCCTGCCCTAACCTTTAAGTGGAAGTACAAAATAAGACTTCTTAAACCTTCTTCTCCTATAAATGAAGACCTCAAACAGCTTTAAACAAGTGCTGCTGTTTTTTAACAGAAAATTTCTTATGATTCATGATTTCATGTCATACAGGATTGTTTAACAGAAAATTTCTTATGATTCATGTCATATAGGATTGTGTTAATTCAGTGAAACCATTATATTCTTGTAAAATTTGGAACATCAAAGGCAGTGATCCATAAGATTACACTGCATCAGCAGCATGGCATTGATCCAATCTAGGAAAAATGACCATAATGTGGTCTGCGTTTTCAGTTCATAAGAGAAATCCTTGAAAAACTAAAAATAACATAACAGGAATCATACCCTTCAAAATCATCCAATCTTGTAATAAAGCAAGGAGATTTCTTGAGAAAAAGTGGGAAGAAGAGATCCATAACCCCTAGAATTGCCTATATATCACCAAAGAAATGAATAAAAAAAATTTACAGTATATTTTTCATACCTAGTAAAATCTCAACTTAAGCAAACCAAGTTTCTTCCAAGCTATTCTCAGCAAGCAACAAACACAACATAAACTTCATATCTCATGCCAACTAAAACTACTGAACCCAAAAAAAGAAAAAGAAAATGCCAACTAAACTAAACATCCAAGTTTGTTCAATTCTCACTACCACTAAACCAAGCAGACTTACTTATAAACAAACAAGCAAGGAAGCAAATCTTGATACTCACAGAAGCAAACTCATATCCAGGAAGAAGCCCACCAATCTCTCTCAAAACCTCGCTCAACGTCATCCCCCGAGTCCCGAGCAAGAAATCACAAGCCTCCCTGGCCTTAACCATAGCGGTGGGCTGATCCTCTGCAGTCACATGTGGCAAGATTGGAGCTTCACCCCACCCCACACACCCATTACTCAACTCAACTCTGATGGCCACATTCTCCACCTTGTCCAGCCTCGAATTCGCAATCGTGAAAGGCGCAATCAGAGGCACATTCAGAGGCCTGTTCTCTGCTCTCTGCACGTTCACTGTGAAAGTCTCCAGCAAATTACTGAACCCGAATGTGGTGGGTGTAGCCAGAGTCATTTTTGGACCGATTCTTGAACTGGGTCTCAGTCCTTTTGACTTCTTAGTGGAATTGGTAGCACAACTCAGAATCACAGAGTTTAGAGGGAACCCAATTGAGCCCATTGTAGCACTCCGATTGGATTTGGAGCAATGCGTTTTTGGTCTTCTTGGATCTTCTGAGTTTGGAGTTTTAGCAGAAGAGAAGAGTGTGCGATTGCTGCCATTTTTTTAATGCAAATGGCAATATTCTAAGCGGTGTTTGTCCTTTATGTCGTCTGCGTTGGTGGGTTCACCATTAGAAAATTATTTCATTTCATGTGGTCCGAAAACCTGGTGATATACGTAACCTCAAGTCCAACACAGGTTGAAGAAGAGAGAGTTACCTATCAATCATCGAAACCTCGCATATTCTCAATTATTCTGACCATTACATAAACGTGTTTCTTGTCATTTTTGAGTAGTTGAGTTCTCACTTTCCCATTTACGTCTTCAAGTTGGAGTCTTTTTCTTTTTTCGATGCATCAAGTTTAAGTCTTTGAGAACGTTGCAGTAGTAAAATTGTTTTCAATTCACCAAAATGGAAAAAATAATAATGAACTTTGGATTACTAAAATTGATTATTCTTTCCTCAGGTGTGTGTCCCTTCAACGTGCCCAAAGGTTGCTTTGTGTGTGTGAAAATGTGAAATGGTGACCGACTGAAATTATTTTGCAGGTTTGAGTACGATGTTGACATGTTAGAATCAGTAGGGACGAGTACAGTAAAGTTGCCATATATGTTATCTTTTGTCACAAATTTGGTCACTGTCATTTTTTTTTTCTTTTTTATGAAACGTATTTCCGACAGTTGCTGTAAACAAATGTAATGTTCATTGTTTTTAGGGAAAAAATCACCTTTAGTCCCTGAACTATGACTCGTTTGACACTTTCGTCCCTGAAGTTTGAAATATATCACTTTCGTCCCTGAACTTTAACATTCAATATCACTTTCGTCCCTGCCGAGGGTTTTCACCGAATAAACCTCCGATTCCGGCCAAATCGGAGGACAACACATATTGGGCTTTGAAGCCCTCCTTGAGGCGAGTTCAACGCCACCAACCTCGCCTCAAACCGTCGCCGGACGGCGGAGAATTTAAGAGTTAAAGTTCCGGCCACCGTACCTTTCGGACTAAATTCCGGCCATTCTAGGCCGAATCGAGCTTAGCTCCAGTTATAAAAGTTACTCCTCTCATCCTTGCGAACATTTTGGCATAGGTTTTGCACCATTTTGTTCCAGTCAGGGACGAAAGTGATTGTTGGTGTTGAAGTTCAGGGACGAAAGTGATATATTTCAAACTTCAGGGACGAAAGTGTCGAACGAGTTAAAGTTCAGGGACTAAAAGTATTATTTTCCCTTGTTTTTATTTGGGTGTCACTATACATTAGGATAATCTTTCTCAAATGGAATGGTTCATATAACAAAATATATATCCAAGACTTGTACACGGCGATTGACGAAGATCAATATCTTCTTTTTTTCTGATTAATTAAGTAGCTAGCTAGGCTAGCGTGCATGCAATGCAAAAGTTGATGGAATTAAAGCCAAAGCCCTTCCAAGGCATTCCTTACTTGATTGAAGCTTACTTTGCTACCAAGCTTAGAACCCCCGGGTCCGACCACATCCATATTCATATATAAGTTGCTGTTGATCAACGTTCATACAGATACATCAACCCATTCATACTACAAAGTAATCATGCCGGGATTAGTATATTCATCGGATTCTGATGACATCTATGGAACAAGCCACGGTGCAAGGCTCTTGGGACGTGAACGGCCAATTCATCAGGTTCTCGGAGGTGGCAAAGGTGACATATATACGTACATTCATCTCTATTCAATCATTATATATATAATCTAGCTAGCTAGCTAGTACGTACGTATGTTTACATGTTGATCTATTTGTAGTTGCGGATGTGCTGTTGTGGAGGAACAGAAATGTATCGGCAGCGCTTATGGGTGCGATGACGGTGATATGGTTTCTTTTCGAGGTAGTCGAGTACAATCTCATCACCCTCCTTTGTCACGCCTCCATTACCACCATGCTTGTCATCTTCATTTGGCGCACCGTTGCAGAAATATTCAGATTGTACGTAGTGCTTCATTAATTCGCTTATAGGATCTTCATCCTTTAATTTCCTATATATAGTACTCTAACAAATTAATTATGTACATGCAGGACACCTCCTAGAATACCTGAAGTTATATTACATGAATCTACATTCAGAGAGGTAGCTTCCATAGTCCATAAAAGATCCAACCGCTTCTTATCAAAGCTCATTGATAGTGCTTGTGGAAGAGACCTACCATTCTTCATCTTGGTATATATATATATACATAAATTTCAAGTGTGAACTAATTATGTGCAATTTATGCTTCTGCATGTTATCTATATTTATTAATTTCCTTCTCTATCGATGATTTTCAGGCAATCGTTTCTCTATATATTTTGTCTGTGATTGGAACCTATTTCAGTTTTCTGAATCTTCTCTACTTGGGTAAGCTAGAAAGTGTAATTTACATTCAAGTTCATCTTAATTCTTCCATTTAATATCAATGTCTATGGATATATGGCTATTGCTAATTGATCATCTTAATTTTGTGGATTGCAAATGATATTGAAGGTTTTCTGTGTATGGGAACTCTGCCATTTCTGTATGAGAAATTTGAGGACGACGTTGATCATCTAGCTGGAAAAGTTTCCCGAGAAATAAAGCGATCATACAGAAAGTTTGAGGCTCAGTTCCTCAACAAAATCCCAAGAGGCCCAGTCAAAGACAAGAAAATCAGATGATTAACAACTTACTGGCCAAAGTTGCACATATAAGTAAAGATTTGTGTAAAGAAAACATACTAAAGATTTGTGTATACTTTAAGTCATTGTACATATCAGTCATTGTACTAAATTTACTACAAAGATTTGTGGAAATAAAACAGACTAAAGAGAGCACTGCATGTAATATTGTATAATACTCGATGATTCAATATTATCACAGACTCTAATGGTAACTCAATAAACTGCCCACCTGGTCTTATTAGTCCTTTTCTGAGGAGACTAATTTGGGAGACAAAAGTTTGAATTATATATAAGTGCTCTGCTCCACTAGTAGTAATAATGTGTTTATGTGGAGCTCATAAGCAGAAAATGTCCAATAGTTAATTGTGAATCACTCTTATATGGCACTCAGTCACAACTCAGCTAGGAGTTAAGTTTATGAGAAACCAACAATTGGAGCCAAGGACTAGTAGAATCCAAACTTTTTATGGGTTTAATTAATTAAACTTAATAAAAAAAGAGACCAAAAATCCCCATTCTTTATTTGCCTCCACACCCTAGTCAATATGTGTATCCTTTAAGTTAATAATTTATACTTGTAATTATTGTTCTGCAATGTAGTAAGTGGCTGCTACAAGATCAATCACCTAAAGGCAACTAATTTGAGCTCAAATCCTTAATGGGGATACCATTGCAAAGACAATGTTTGGACTGGTTCCAACCTTCCCAGGCCAAAATCTCAAAAAGGGAATATAGTTCTGTTAAATTATTGCACATTATTGAGAAGATGCTGGCCATTTTGATGTAAGTGTGATGAGCAGAGATCTAAAGAGAGAGTGTGGTCAGCACAACAGTATATATATGATTTGGCTGACACTGTCCATAGTGACAATTTCACTGTCATATTAGTTTCCACTACCCCTTATCAAAATTATGACAAGGAAGAGTGGGATATGAATGCAACTCCAATATATATATATTCTTTCAGTGGCTCCTGAGTTGACCCCACTAATAATATTTCATGTCAAACGCTCAAGTGTTTTTGCTTGCAAGAGAAACAAGAGAAAATAGAGAGAAGAGAATCACTTGAAGTCCAAAAGTGGAGAAACAGACAGAAAAGAGAGAGATCCCACTAACACAAACAATAGTAATTCTTATTGGAATATTGACTTTTTGAGCATTATAAAAGAGGGTTTAAGCTCATTTTCATTTAGCAACTTAAAACACAGAGCAGATGGTGAGACTATGGAGGGAGATAGGCAGTGTGGAATTTGATGATGGTGCATATTGGTTAGTGTTCTGGGCAGTTTTGGTCACATTTTGTATTATCTCATCCATAGTTTTTTCTTGTGCTGATGGTGTGTCCAAAGAGAAAAGCACTACAACAAACGACACAGAGCTTTATGGAGGTGCTGGTTGTGCTGCTGGGTGTGGAGCAGGTTGTGGTGCATGAAGGAATACTAGCTTCCTCCTTATTTCTAGATTAACACAGAGAAAAGTAGCCAGTACCCTAGGAGAATTCGATCCAAACTTGACGAAACATTAGATTTGGCTTCCATTGAATGTTGTATCAGTTGTAACACATTAGTTTCCTGCCTGCAACAGTGGATCAACCACCTAATTGATCTAAGAATTTCAAAGCTACAATTGTTCCCTCTATGAACATTGCTTTGTGGTAGAGCAAAATAATGCATTAATTTGATAATCTTTGGAGTTTCATTGATCATCATGCATATTCTCATTGTTATCACTTATCTGCTTCTCTCTCTTTGTTCTTGAATTCCATTACTGAGGGTAATGGTGAAACAGGGACTTTCGTTATGTCAATTATAATAAAGTAGCTAATTTCATTTAGATTTCTATGAAGATTCACCTTGTTCTTTTTGGTCCCTAGAAGCTTGAAGCTAGAAGGCTGCATAGGACTTCATCAAGGATGATTTGCCTTTCCAAAACACAAGATGGAGAGGATATAATGTCATAAAAGGGAATTTTAGTTTGATGGTAGGAAATAATGTCATAAAATATTGCAATTATACATAGTTCTCGGAGAATCGTTGTTTTTCCCTACCATCAAGAATTCAAGATACTAAAGTGTACGAATATAAATATATATACTAAAAGGGTACTAAATTATCAATAATGTCAAGATGGCCGAGTTGGTCTAAGGCGCCAGTTTCAGGTACTGGTCCGAAAGGGCATGGGTTCGAATCCCATTCTTGACATAATAATTTTTTTTTAACTACATCACATTCAAAATCAGAAGACGTAGCGATTTCCAATACTACAATAGAGAAATATAACTAGAAAATACAACTGTTGTACTCTAAAGGTTTATGGTTGCTGCACTTTTTTACTTTGCAGCTGATTTAGCCATATCAATATGTGCCATCTTTCTTCTTGGAGCTCCCATAGAGCATGTATGTGGCTTACCAGGCAGATTATCCAAATCAATGTCAGAAGATGTAGAGTCCGAAGCATAAACTGTCTTCTTCTCTGATCCACAAGCCCAGTGCCTTGCATGCTGCGCAGCGTGACATCCCACCTTGAATGGTAGCTTTATGCAACACCAGACAAGCGTTAACGGGCACAGAATGCACAGCAAGCAACCACTGCACAGAGACTCTGTGGCTTTATCACGGCATTTTGAATTCCTTCCCTGAGAACAAGAATTTGACGGACTTCCATTCATGTGACCTGAAATCTCAAAAGGATTTGGAATAGACAAACGTCTAGAAGATGATATCGGAGTCCACCAGCGAGATGAAATTCAAAATTCCTAGAGAAGTGCTATCTATAGAGCATAAACTAGGAAATAAAATAATGAATCCTAATAAGACTAGAACAAGCAACCCAATTAACCCCAGATACATAACTCTGAACTGGAAGCGAAAATACAGAAAGTCCGAACTTCCCTAAAATCTTCAAAATCCGACTTTGCCTAATATTGCTTCGCCTGACATCAGAGTGCTTCCAGTTATCTTCCAAGGACCAATATGGTGTCTCCCACATTGATGCAAACATGAGCAATATACTGCAGTTTGGGGTGTTGATAAAGTCCAATCCTTTTGGTATCCTTACATATAGCGACGACCTTTGATGCTATATATATGGCTGTAAACATTGGTGAGCAATCTTCCCAGAAAAGCTTGTTGCTTTCCCTTGGTAAGCTTACCAACTTGCTGTTCACTTTTATACATTTTCGATCATCTTGGTAGAGAAGACTGAGAATATGCCCCACTGCAATGCTAGATTCAATCTCCACATTCTATGGTATCTAAAACGACAGGACCAGAATGCACGAAAAACACAATCCACACCAGCTCAGCAGTTCCCAAAAGAATACAGTATACCTTTATTCATGTAAAAAGTTTATCATTGAGCAAAAAGGTAAATGCAATACACTTCATGTTACATTCTATGATTTTGCAAATTCGGAATCTTAACCTACAATTACCAATACAGAGACCAAGTATCTAATGAAAATAGTTCTAAAGAAATTAAATCATAAAGGGAATACCAGTTTCACAATGCAAATTCATCTAAATCATGGTCAAGCTTTACTTGCTCACTTATTGTCACCCATCAATTTTCTCTTTTCTTGATGGGCATTTCCTTCATCAACTTATCCATTGCCTGATTCAAATCAGCAGCCTTCTCATCATTCCCATACAACTCATCTAAATCAGATTCAATCTCTTCGTCGTCCTCCTCCTCATCGTCACTCAGTAGTTCCTGCCTCTCCCCGCAAAGTTCTTCCATCAACTTCTTATCAGTCTGTTCATGCTTCCCTGTTAACTTCCTCTTCAAAATTGCCTCAAAGATTGTTGGTATTGCCTCGTCATTCCCTTTAAAGTAGTTATCAATTTGCATTTTCAGCTCTGAAACCAAAACACACAGAGATCAGATTGCAAATACAAAACCCTGTCAACCCCAAAATATGCAGCAAGGTACAAGTTCATATACAACCTCTCAAGATCAAATTATTGAACTTGATCACTCAACAGGTTACAGGTCACAAAAATAATCTAAAACCCAACAGATTACAATGAAAGTAGCAAAAACCCTTAAACCTCATAACTGAACAAATTTAAGTTGATTTCTAAGCCATGAATAGTTCAAACTGCTAATGATTGAAACCCAACAAAGATGAGGCAGCTGAATCAAAAAAATTGGGAATTTCATAGATACACGCAAATCATTTCGAGCTAAGATTTTCTGAGCAAACCACCAGAGGTTGTAGCTGAAACCCAAAATTTATATTTCTAAGGAAAAATTAACACCTTCGTTACTGACATCCTCCTCTTCATCTTTGGAAACCTCGTGGTTATGTGATTGAGACTCGGTCGAGTAGAAGCTCAATCTGGGCCGAGTCGAAAGAGCGAGTTGGGAACTAGGGCTGGGCTTGTAGCAGGGAGGAGAAAAAAGACGAGTACGAGCATAAAGAGAGACATTTCTTATGAAAGACTGCTTCATTGTTCTAGCTCAATCTGGGGTTTTGCTCTGCTAGTTAGGGTTTAAACGGAAACTGATTCTTGCTTTAAATTTATTTAGAGAAGACGGAGTTATTTGGGCTCGAGCGGATTGAACTCAAACCCGAATCGATATAATAAAGGTCTCGAGTTGGATCTTGTATTGGGCTTTTTATAGGTAAAATAATATCAACTGGTGTTCTATTTTTTTGAAAAGAAATTGGGCTTATATTTTGCCCAATACAAATTAGGGTTTGCATCGGTTTGGCCGGAAGTCCGGATTCCGGAACAACCGCTGAACAGAGCAGCACAGTTGTTGGAGTTTGGAAACCAGCACCGACGAGTCAATTAATCCAAAAATGATGTGCAGATTTGCAAAGTGAAAATGGTCGATGGTGACGGTTATTCTCATTGGTGTTCGGAGGGCAAATCGACCGTTGAATTGCACGAGAAACCGATGGTGTGTTTCGGACTTTCGGTGCAATTCAGGACCAGTTGTCTGGTTTCGGGCGCAAAATTGTCACCCCTAATATTGGCCTAATACACTCTCAAAATTTTTTAATTTTTTTTTTGTCTTTTGGGATAGAGAATTAGAGACAAACTATCAAATTCTAATCAATGTGGCATGAATCACCCTGACTCACTTTCTTCTTATTTTAATTCACTAACGTCCAGAAAAATATATGATTCTTAAATTGACTGGGAAAAAAAACAGCATTTTATAATGCATGATGGAGCAAAGAGAGATTTTCATATAAACCAAACCCTATTGTTGTTCAATCCACATCTTAGTGTCAAAGCTAGCTTATATTGACTTTAAATCTTTTGGGTTTCAATAATATAGCATATCAAGTACTATAATACACATATATATGGTTCATCTTGTTCTTCATTATTTAGATAGGCGGCATATTTTTCAAATGAAGCCAGTAAGTCTTTGAGTTTCATAAGCAAAGCCGAAGTTGAGTGATGTGACTGCAAAATGGTTTTATCACTCTTGTTGAAAATACACCAAATAAGCCAATGCGTCATCTCTATAAGCTTTTTGAAAACAATGAAATACAGCCAGGAAAAGCAGCAAGTTAGTGAGGAAGAAGGGAGAAGGAGAATGGTGCTTTGCTTTTCCTCAAAAGACGATTAATACTTGTTACTTTGATAATTGACTTTCCTTTGCTTCTAATTTACTCTCAGTCGGCAGGCATGGCTGCTTTACTTATGAGTTATGACTATTACTCATACAATTAATTTTAATTAATCCAATCCCAGCAAAGCTCACAGCCTTTCGAAGATTCTACCAGTAATTAATATATTAATACAAAGATTACAGAGTAAAAGATTTCGTATACAAAATATAAATAGCCATTAATCACTTGATATACAAGTTTATGGGTTTTGCCAGTTTTATATGTTTTTGGAACGAAAACAAATAAGACGGATCGTCCGTTGCATATATCATTGCATAATAATATGAATTATACAACGGCGTGAAGCTTGAGTCCCAAAAACTAGAAGGTAAGAAAAATTTATAGTAAGAAAATTTAGAAGTCAATTACGTTCATTCTCTAATTGGTAAAAAATATTGTTTTCATATTACAAACTTGACGATGATATGTTCAACCTTACTACATTTCTCTTGTCTAAACGACATGGAGAGAACAAGTAATTGGGACACTTTTTGTCGCATTAACCAAAACCTTCACTTCCATAAAATCAAATGCAGCTAGCTATTAAAGGGAAAAAAACCTCCATTGAGAACAAACTCCAATCCAGCCTCGAGAAGGAAGAGCTCAGTGTCTAGAACTGAATAAAAAAAATAACGATTTATAATTATGAGAAAACAAGGACACAATAATGTTTTACAAAAGAGTAGGTCTAAAATGGCTTTATATTAATCAATGTCTGTCCCAATGACAGAATAATGAAAGCAAAAACCCTTTAACCCGGAATTTGTGGTGAAATGCTTGAGAAGTTGGAAGCCCCATTTTTGTTTATGTGGAGTTTGGACCCATTCACCCACAACAAGAATCTTCGAATTAGACAACCATTTTCCATTTAGTTGAATTCACTGAAGTATAACAGTTGTGTTTAATTTCTGTTTATATTTTAAGGTAAAGCTGTTCATGAAGAAAATGCCAACCAGGAAAATTGGAGACACCTTTGAATGAATGAATGAATGAATTCAATTGTTTTAAGATTTCTAAACATTCATTTGCTTACAGCATCCGTTCATGTTGGGATGCCACCCAATCAATGAAAGTAATAAAACACTTAACAAAAGAATTGAAGAAATCAATGCCATTATAAATAATATTTGGAGAAATTAATAAGGCCAGGGGCTCTTTACTTTCTGTTTGTTTAATGTGCACTCAACTTATGGAGTCACGGAGTGGGCTTTCTAAGATGCCCTGGAAATTCTCAAAACAAAAGAGAGAAAAAAAGAAGGAGAATTCTAATAATAATTGCCTTAAATTGAGATAAGTAATCAAATATTATGCTTAGGGATCCCTAATCCGATATTTAAAGAGTGACTAATAAAATTATGCATATGTCTCTTCAAACTTGTCTTTAATTGTGATTAGGTAGAATCACTTGGGAAGTTTAACAGAAATTTTTTAATGTTCGTTGGAGTGTATAAAGTTGAAGCCATGTATTAATTTATGTTGGCTTTTTGTCTCATTTGTTTAATCTTAATGCATAGGGCTTTTTAGTTTTTACCAAAGAAATAAAAGGGATTATTTAAGAAGAAAATGTTGTAAAAGCTATTCTTGGAGCCCTTTAGACTAGTCAGAGTTTGAATTGAATTACCTCTTCAAGGACTCATTTCATAACGTTGAGAATAATTGGATGTTTGAAATGTTTTTTAGATGACAGCAATTGATGTATTGGTATGCAACAAAAGGAAAATAGCATTAAAGAAGGGTCTTGTCCTTTGTTCTGTGTTTTTAGTAGAGAGCTCCATGACACATAACAAGTTGAAGATGAAAATTTGAGTACATTGCAGCCTTGTGTTTTATCATGTGATACATGGGAAGAAGGAGATATAGACATTGGAGTCAAATTTCAGATGAAGATGACTAAACATCAATCATTTATTGTGTATAGCATATTAAACAACAAGCAATGAGGCTGAGAAGTGGTTATATTCTACTCTAGCAATTCAGAGGCCTCACTTCTTTGGTAGTTTGAAATAACAATATATTCCAGTCTTCTTTTAGCTGCAAATGAATGTTGTGGAAACCGATTGATTATGCACTCTTATGCCTTAACTCGGATTATCAAACCTAAACTCTAGGTCGTTTTAGTATGTGTGATTTTAACTTCTATTGTTAGATACGTACACACAGTGTTTGATTCTAATCTCACAGTGTTGGACCATAAACGCAGGCAGGCATTCAGAGCAGCGAGTCAAAGTTAGCCCTTCACATGATTACTACTATTTAGAGCAACCAGAGACTGTAGTACATGACAAGCCTAGTTATGAATATTGTGTGTAATCCCTACACTAGACAGATGAATTTTGACCTTGTGATTTCCCAGTGGGACCCTTCCAAATGCTGACCACAGTAAACCTATACAGATCTCTGATAGGACTTTTATTTGTGTGAACTAGAATTTTCTGTTTGTCCATACTACCCTCTCTCACAGTGTCTGGTCTCCAAAGTCCAAAGCCTCAAACCACTGTACAAACACACAGAGGAAAAGACACAGAGATCCCTTAGAAATTTCAAAGACATTTCCTGCTGTGTGTTCTTTCTTTGGTGCTATGCCATCCCCCAAATGACCCATCTTCTTTTGATAAGTAGGCATCAGCTGGCCTAAAAAGCAAAGCCAAAGA
Source organism: Rubus parviflorus (assembly GCA_029955375.1). Classification (NCBI taxonomy): domain Eukaryota; kingdom Viridiplantae; phylum Streptophyta; class Magnoliopsida; order Rosales; family Rosaceae; genus Rubus; species Rubus parviflorus. Next base: position 12,491,078 of record JARGGL010000009.1, read on the forward strand.
TAAAAGAAGAAAAGCAAAGTTGAAATTTCTACTCAGATTTTTCAGAGGCTCCCAGTTTGCACTGTACCCTAAGAAAAAACCCAACAAGAAGACAAAGCATTATAGCATTAGCCCACCTAACCAACCCACAAAAAGGAACAACCCCACAATTTTAAATCTCATCTCACTTATTTTGTTTCCATTAAATCAAAAATCCATTCTTTATTTAGTATATTCTCTCCAAGTCTCCACTAACAATTCACTCCCCATTCTCTTCTTCCTCACATTCCATTGTTCTATTCTCTCCTTCAAAACCAGGCCAAGGTAAAGTTGTATTCTTTTTCTTTTCTTTTTTCTGTAGAAACCATGCCTGTGGTCACAGGGAGCTCAGAGCACATGAAATGGAGAAGACCCAGAAGCCAATTAATCCAACCCATTTCAGAAACAGATCCATACAACCCAAATCCAGCACCATCCATTATCCAATCCTCTCGCTGCAAGTCCGCAATTTCCTCTCTCCTCCTCTCGAGCTTCACCACCAGCTCCAATGAAACCTCACCCACAAGCCTCAGCACCAAGAAAAAGACAAACTTTCCCTCATCAACATTCAGAGGCTTGGGCTGCACAGCCTCCGCCTCACAGCAAGTCTCGGTTCCGGCAGTGATTCGGAACTCGGCCGATTGGGAAGGGAAGAGAGTGAGGAAGAAGAAATTAAAGAAGAATGTCATCAGCAGCAGGAATGAATACAAGGACAGGACCCAGCAAAACCAAGGAGTGGTTGATGGGCCTGGGTTTGGTTTAAATTCTGCAACTTGTATAGATTTTCAGGATGTTTGGTGTGGGCCTGGAATTGGGTTCTCAGCAGAAACTGCTGGCTCTGTGGATTGTGTGGTGGCTAGGAGAAATGTATCTGGAAGAGGCAAGATTGATGGGGATAATAAGATGAATAGCCACAGGGAGGTAGTCATTTCTCTTGTCTCTTGCTTATTTTCTGGGTTTCAATACTTGGAATTTATGACCTTTCTGTTTTCTGCTTTTACTGATTTTCTGAATTTTATGGCTGTGAATGCTTTAATTGCATGGAGTTTTGATCATTATTGATTTTGTGCTTCTTTTGTTTATTCAGTTTCTGCTTCTCTTTTAACTGTCTTTTTCTCTTCTTCATTTTTGGTAGGTTCACTTGATTTGTTTTCATTTTAACAGGACACAAAGTATTCACTTTGCTTTTGATTTGCCAAATGCTGATTATTTGTTACATTGTTCATGTCAAACCATATATTTATAATATTTTTGTTTTGTTTTTTCATGGTATTGGTTTTTTGGTTTTTATTATTTTCTTTGGTATTTACAAAGTAAACCTTGATTTATAATTTTATGATTGACAAATTGGTTTTGGGCTTTTGGCGATAACTGCAGTATTAATCGCGTTGTTACCTAAACGAAAAAAACTCTTTGGCTGAACGACTCATTGTCTACCCAAACCCTATATAATTAGCTTCTCACTTCTGTTAAACTTCTGGCCCAATGCAATCATATTAGGGTAGAACATTCTATTCCGTTCTCTGTAAACATGTATTTTCTTCTTGCATTTTACTTTTAGGCTTGTCTGTGGTTGAATACTGACTATATGAAATTTGAGTGAAAGTCTGAACAAGTTGTATTACCTTGGTACTCTATATTTGACCGTGACTAACTTGCTTCGTTAATCTTTTTGGCAGCGTTCTTGTTTAGCAAGGCGAACTGTGAGCCCGGACACTATCTCATTTTTGGATTCTGAACCTGAATTCCTCATAAGCCGCCCCGGATCAGAGGTATTTGGAAGTAGGTGTTATCGACATGTTCGGCATGCATCTCCTGAAGGCCTCGCAGAGGTGGTTTATTCTATGCTATTCATTCTAACTTTTCTATGGAATATAGATGTTAGATTTTTATTTCTTCTTTTCCTCATTCTGTCCGTCACTTTAGTACTGTATATTAACAAGTCCTTTTAAGTTCCTGAGAAATTTTTGTCTTGAATAACTCGATCTATATATGGTATTACAGTCTGCCTTGGACTTGTGTTCATATATCTGTGTCAGTGAACATAATGACTAACTCGGTTTTAGGAAATTTGCTAGACTTCAGATGTAATTTAAGTATGTCTTTTTTACACTGGTGGTTGCAGATTATGATGTTTCAAAGTAGTCTTATGATGGGTGGAAGATCAGACATGGATAGATATAGGGACTGGAGACTTGATGTTGATAACATGTCATACGAGGTTAGATTTGTAAACTAAGCCTTTTTTTCTCTGTCATATTGTCATTTATGCTTTTGGATACCAATTGTTGTATGTAGTTTTGACATTTCCTTTTCTTTTGTGCTGGAAACAGGAACTGCTTGAGCTAGGTGAGAGAATTGGTTATGTGAGTACTGGATTAAAAGAAGATGAGATAAGCCGGTGCCTTCGAAAAATTAAGCTTTCAATGTTGAGTGATCAGTCACCACATTCATCTGGGCAACTAGATGGGAAGTGCATCATTTGTCAGGTGAGCCTGTAAAACTCTTGTTACTGTTTACTATGAATATTTTATCCCTTTACGGGTTGTTATTTTCTAAATCCTTGATTGTTCAATGCTCATAGGAGGAATATGAAGCAGATGATGAGATGGGTAGACTGAATTGTGGACACTTCTTCCACTTACAGTGTATACAACAGTGGCTTGCTCATAAAAATACTTGCCCTTTTTGTAAGGTTGAAGCGATAACAAAATGCTAGGACTAGCGAACTCTTGGTTTCCCATTCGGTGCTGGTGTTTTCGGTAACTGTGGAGCCCTGCATGTATAGATTTCTTCTTCAACACATGAGCAAGTATTCATTATTTGGTTTGAAGTCTTGAGCCTTTTGTTCTTTGGGCATTTCCATGTTATCGAATTGGATAGTGGTCATTACAAGCTCTACCAACCGTTCTTATAATCATACTAGTTTTGTGGTTTCTTCTGCCTTAAACATGCAATGTGATGGTTCCAATTATGGTGAGCAATTTTTTAAAATTTTTTTTTATAAGATTTATGGGTGAGATAATGAATGCAATTAACTATGTACTAGGAGAAAAGTGGAAAACTTGATGTGATGAAGTAGTACAGTTAAAGTTGAGCAATACATGCTGAATGTGAGAATTGGGTATGCTTATCACACTCTGAGCAGAAACCGAGTTCATATACTAGTACAGTTAAAGTAGAGCAATGCATGTTGAATTAGGAAACCACAATTTTCAGGAATCCTGGCTTGGTTAGGAAATTAAACTATATCACACAGTTTTAGGAATTGTGGCAGAGTTGGGAAATCAAACTATACCACAGAGTAGGGAAATCCAACATACTCGAGAAATATTTGCTTAAACCGAATTGCAAAAGTCTGCATTGGAAGCATTCCGAGTTCCCACCTTCACCAACTTTTTACATCTTACAACACCAACACTTAAACCAACTAAGTTTACTTTTGGTCGTATACATTACATCCATTACAATTATGTGCATATTTGCCACCATTTCAACCTCCTTTTGGGGGATTCTTCATATGGTTTGAACAAAGCAAATGATTTAAAAGATTAAGAATCAAATCCTGTCATGACGATTGAGAAACTCAATAATGTGTGGATATACTCCATCTGCTGCCTGCATTAAATATGAAAAGGGAAAAAACGAAATGGAACAACCGTTAAAATAACACATTGACAATAGTCACAATACAAAGATAATAGATCAAATGGAAATGGTGCCAACATATAAATATCCATTCCTGATATAAATAGAACTACAGAAGTCTATAAAATGAAAAAGGAAAAACATGTCATTCATACCGCGCGACCTCCAACTAAATCGTAGTGAGCATAATGAGGACCACCGAGTTCTCCAAGAACTTTGAAGGTAACCAATTGCTCTGGAATTACCTTCACTGTTTCTACTCCAGGTACATCATGCCCAAACATGAAAGGGACGAAAAGAGAAGAAGAAAAGAAATGGAAATTAGTTTCTGGGATGTATGTTAAGACATCAGGCTCAACTAAATTAACATTCTACCATAAACAGCTTCAGGAGGACATATTAGGTCTTGATCTCCTCCCAGGGCTAAGATCGGGACATTGCTTTTGCATAGATGTTCCTTGTAAAAGAAAGTTCCAGTCCTATCACATAAACCACCCTCTTGGAAGGCTGTTGCTAGCTGCAAGAGAAGCTTAGCAGGGACAGTACCTGCATATTATGATCAGATTGACAATTACAATTATGGGACTGTTAACAGTACAGAATCATTGCGTAAGAGGTGCAAAGAGTGATTACTAAATAGTGTTGATATAAGCTAAAATGAGAACTTCGACTTGCAATATGTCAGTGTATGTTGACATGATTCTAGACTTACAAAAGTTGTTTAAGACAAGCTTTTCGTACAACTCCGGATCCATCATGTCTTGAGCAGAAACTTGTGGTTTTAACCAAGACAAAACTGGAGTTTGACTCACAAGATGATGCACAGCAGTATATATTGCACCGAATGGAACAGGAACATTTAGCACCTGAGCAGGGTCTGCCTGAGCACCACAGTCAGATATAGTATGCTCGTTAATTTGGTTCAACAGCCACAAGTTATCATAGTGAAAACGTTGAGAAATTTTTAAAACACATTATCTTTCATGTAACTTGCCAGAGGCAAAAATAACTTGAGGGATGATCTTGAAGGCCTGTAGTCAAGTGATGACCCCAAAGTAGCAACTGATGCTAACCCAGAATCTCGTCCTTGAAAAGCTGAAAACAGAAGTTGTAATTTTAGTGTCAAGGAAAAAACATTGCAATAATCTTCTAAGGTTGAGGAGCACAGGTTGTGCAGCAAACAATAAACTCAGTGATAGTGATGACTAGTACATAAACAATAAGAAAAAGGAAAAACTCATTAACTGCTCCTTGTGTCTACTTAAAAGTTAAAAGGTTGACAAGTTGAAGACAATTCAATTACAAAGTTTAGCTTGGCAACTTACAGCACCGCGAGAGCATTGCATATAGCAAGATACCCCCCATCGAGTGACCAATCGCGAGGAGCTTCCCATCCTCTGGTTTGCATTGAGTTCTTATATACTCCATCTGAGATGACAAATCATAATATCAAAAGTAATAAAATTTCTTGCAATCACAAAGACATGCACACACACACACACACACCATTGGTGCTCCAAAATGAGATTCCTATTCAGAAAACGAAATTCTCCTAAAGTATAGAAAGTCAAGTATATTAAAGGACTGTCACCTCACCGCAACAGGCACATCCTCTTCCAAGTAGTGATCAAAGTCCCAATCAAGCTTTACAATTAGGTCAAGCTGTTTCTGGAAATCGTCTAATGTAGTTGAGAAACGCTCTTGGAAGTCTGCAAAACTTGTGGTAACTGCTCTTTGTCCTACTTCAATGATATTTAATGGCGCTTGACCCAACTCCCTAATCTGGGTAGCATGGTTTTGCCCTGCTTCTAACAAACCTGCAAGAGTGGAAATTCACCCACCCAATTCAAATTAAAGTTTCCAAATAAAGAAGCAAGTTTTTTTTTTGAAAATTTCTTTTGTTAGAAGCATCACTGCCTCCAGCAACCGTCATTTATAAAGCCTGTTAATTTCTCATGTAAATGTATAAAAGATTAATTTACACACAATAAGTCTTTTCCAGAGAAGTTTAAGACAGTAAGCACAAGCACCCACCATTTGCTTCCTCTATGTCCGTTCCATGTGTGCTCAACCCAGCACCTCTGACTTCAAGAATCCAGGTATCATATCCTTGCGCAGACATGGAGCGTGCAAACGAGGACTAGCACACACAAAAAAACATACGTAGTGAACGGAAAGGGCAAAACAGATGCTTAGAATTCCCCGCAAAGTTCATACCTTTTGGGGTTTTCAATTTTTCAAAGAAATTAGCTTCATTGAAGAGGAAATCAAATCACCTCGGGAGAGAGATCGTATCCAATAGCATTTGTGGCGAGCCCTGACAACAGTAGCAGCGGATGATTCTTCGGCTCCGCCTGTGCATCGATCAATCACCATTATTACGCAGAAATTCACAATACATTGATAAACAGAGAGAGAGAGAGAGAGAGAGAGAGGACCTTAGGAGAGGGAAGGTAGCGCCAGAGAGCGAGGTTCCAATCGGAATTCGGAACGGAGACGTAGTGCAGCTCATCGGCGGTGCAAATAGACCACCGCGGGTCCTTTCTCTTGTCCAAACCCAAAGCTACGCCATTGGAGGGACGGACGCAGACTCGAAACGGGTCGGGTTTCGGGTCGGACCATCTAATTGGGATGAAATACCACCGGTCACTACTAAACGCGGCCAGGGAACTGAGATCGGAACAGGGAACGAGAAACGGCATTTGTTTTGAATTTTTTGCTATAGTAGAAACAGCAGCATGAGCTAATTTAGCGGGAGAGAAATGTATTTATAACTGCCTGATTTTGGGCCCGCATGAGAATCTCATTTTCCCATAAATTAAGAATCATAAACATATTATCCGGATTTTTCAACTATTATTATTATTTTTTCATCAAATTTAACGGTTAACTTCAACAGTTAAAATTTTTAAAGTATTTGATGTTCTGAATCATTGCATAACTAAAATTTCATAATATAATCGTATCAATCCAAATCCGTCAGAGGATGAGCTTTTTTCAACCATTAAGATAGTCTTGAATATTTATCAAGATTATTCTATCATCTCTAAATTTTAAGATTTCGATTCTACGTCTTCTGGTTACATGTTTTTCTTCTTCTAATAATCATATAGGCTGTTGAGCTCCTAGTTTAACCAAGTTCCAAGCATTTTTTTTTTGAAAATTCCAATAAATGTGAACGATTTTAGAGTTAAAGTTTAAATTTTAAAGTGGCTGAGCCATTGAGAATTTAAAGTCTCGAACTTAAAATCCAAGAGTTAAAACCCTAACTTGTAGAAATGAATTCCATATGTCTGGCCTGCTAGTTTGTCAATAATAACTGACCTACTTAGCAACCACCCTAATAAGGAGAAATTTTCATGTGGGGCTCTAGTTTTGGAATTAAGTGGATCACCCACCAACCAAAGATGGCTCATTAAGCGAAGCAATTGCAGGCAGCCAACTACGGCATGTTTACTCTGCGTGCGGCCATGAACAATTCAAAGAAAACGTTTTGCCAAAACCATCTAGTAATACGTATACATACGAATAGAAGAAGGCTACAGCAATGAAATCAGTCTCTTTGGTACACAGGACGTCTTCCTAATCAGACAAGAAAATGCAGTGCCTAACATTAGGAAGACAAGAAAATGCAGTGCCTAACCATGTTAGGCACAGCTTGGCGAAGCATTTATGTAAAATAAAAAGTGACCGGAAAAAAATAAATAACCCTACGAACCTAGTCTACCTACATTCATGCACAAATTTTCGACCTCAACTTCTATGGAAGGCTCGAGCTTCTGCAGATAAGAATCAACTAAATCTGAAATGGAGAAACAACTAGGAAGGCAGGTAGGTCTATTGTGAAGCATGGAATATAAACCAACTTTAGGTCTACTTCTTGTTTGCTCTTGATAAGTTGACTAGAGAAAGAACGTGCTGTGCAATCTCTACAGAGGCATTGGAGTTTGCAGCTTTCAGAGCCCTCTCAGACATATCTGCCATTTTGCTCTCATCCCCTATAAAACAGAAGAGAATAATCAAACGATAACTTACTTCTCAAGTCAATTTGGATTCAACTTACTGTAAAATGGAATTACTCATCGTTAATAAATAAAACAGCACATACATAACCCAATTAATGAAGTGCAACACAATATTTATCAATATTTATGTTCAAATTTCTCATCAAAAAATATTTATGTTCAAATTAAATTATCTTCAATAGTCCCAAAGGCAAACACACAAAGGAAATATACAAACATTACGTGTGTACTAATTATGAAATATACATCAACATGCTAAGCAGTATTTGCAAGGAATCTAGAAACAATTGGAAAATGTCAAAGTATCAATTAGGAGTTTGGACATAAAATATCATTACAATTTTGCTGTAAGAAGTGTTTCAGAGTTCTGACCTTAATAGTTAAAACTTCAAGGTTACCTGGTTCATTGAATCACTTTAAGGTCAAGCAAGCAGTTTCTTATCAGGTACTTTAACATATTCAATTCCAAACTCCACTAGTCAGGTTAAAAAGAAACTTGTATACATTCAATCGGATCACAACCTTGCATTGTTCTTACAAGTAAGAGATCCTAATATACCCTGGAATCTAAGTTCTCTTTACGGTCAGTGTGACAATGAATACCATACTAGCCTCGATTTGCAGACACAAAAGAAAAACTGCCACTTCAGGCAACAAAGTAAACGTACCTAATATCTCTTCAATTGCATTTCCAAGTGTTGTTGAATCAAGTTCATCTTCAGTTATAACCCTTGCACCTGCTAAGTCTGCCATTAAAGAAGCATTTTTGAATTGATGACCTTCAGCAACATTTGGTGATGGTATCTACAAATTCAGAAAGTGATTATGAGTTCTCCCCTTGAATAAAAAACCAACAAAACTATTGATATTAAGAACATGATCAAAACATGGTAGATAGTGGGCATGTCAGTTTCACATGGAAGATGGTCTCATACAACATGAAAATAGAAGCAAGAAATTAGGTCTTATTTATGATATTGGTCAGAAATCAAGCTAATCAAACATAAATGTCATGACATGCTTTGGTTCTACAACAGAACTTGAAAACTGAAATTACCAGAATGGAAGGCTTCCCAGTTGCCAAGATCTCATAGCAAGTCATTGCACCAGCTCTGGACACAATAAGGTCTGCAGCTGCATATGCCAAATCCATTTTATGCATGAACCTTCAATATGCAGAGTTACATCAGCTTCAAGAAAAAATGGACACAAATGTGGAAGATAAATTGATCTCAGACTGGTATTGATTTTACTAAATAACAACAAAATACGCAACGGGCTAATCACTACTGATATTGAACCCGAAAAGGACGATGAAAAAGTTATTAGCAGGGATTCACGAATGAACTTGTGTTCCAATCTTTCCAAACTTACATTCCTAATGAACACATTAGTTTGCCATTACAAGTTATAACTTTCTTCATGTTAAAATAGATAAAGCATAACTAGTTCCATCATGTACTTTAACTAGTTCCATCAATTTGCATTTTAGTTGCTTAGAACAGAACAGAACAGAACAGCAGAGGACTTACTGCTTCAAAAGCAGCCGCGGATGATTCTTAACCAGGCTTTCCATCTCATTATATGCCTTCACTCCAGTCTGCCATATGATAAACAAGTCCTCCTTCTCCAACAGCATCTGATAATACAAATTCAGCAGAGCAATGTTAATGGCATTAGCACCCAAAGACCCTCCAAGTACCAAAAGCACCTTCGCCGCCTTGTCCACCTCCTCCCCTGTCTCGCCGGACTTGGGAAAGAAGTGCTCCCTCGCCACCGCCTTAGACACATTCTTCCTCAAAGACAACCTAACCGGATTCCCACAAACCACACACTTGCCATTCGGGAAACAATCAATAGTGGAATTAAAAGCCACAAACACAACATCAGCTAGAAATGACAAAGCCCAATTGGCTAATCCCGGAACAGCGTTCTGTTCTTGGATCACAAGATTGACTCTTTTCAGAACAGCCGCAATGCCTACCGGGAAAGACACATACCCACCGGTGCCGACCACAACATGGGGGTCGAAATCCCGTAATTTGGAGTAGCTCCGGATTATGGATTTGATCAAGTAATATGGAAAAAAGAGGTTTTTGGGGGAAAAAATTGGGCGGTGTAATTTGGCGGCGGGGACGGAATCGAAGTCGTAGCCGGCGGTGAGGACTGCCCTGCTTTCCATGCTTTTGGGTCTGCCTAAAAACAGGATTTGGGTGTTGGGGTTGGTGATTTTGAGCTCATCGGCTATGGCCACAGCTGGGTATATGTGGCCTCCGGTGCCACCGGCGGCGAAGACCACGCGGAGGTTGTCGAATGGGACGGCGTCGTTTTGGGAAGCGAGAGTTTGGTCATTGGATTGCTTTAGGGAGAGACAGAAGGTGACCTTGAATTTAAAGGTCCTGACTTGGCTGTGTTTTGTGAGAGTTGGGAGCTTGGGAGTGAGAGAGAGGTGAGAGAAAGTGGTGGCGGTGGCCATTAAAGGTGAGGTCTTTGGAGCATTTGTGAAGTTGCAGAGAGCTGATCAGAGATATTGAGGTTTAAGGAAATGGGAAATGGCACTTTCGAGTTTGAGCTGCACACTATGATCATGCACACACTTCGACACCGGTGGTGGGGACTTTTAAGCCTCCTGATTTGGATATTCACTCACCTACTTTTCATATTTGATATGTGGTTTGTCTTCTCACTGAGAATTTTTAGATTTTTATCAAACTATATCCTTTTCTAGTTGTCGTTTTCATTGAAGACTATCATGCCAGTATATATCACTTGCAAAGTTGCAATACAGCGATGGAGAATTGACCGGAAAAAGGTTAAAACTGCTTTCACCTTGGCAAAAATTTACATAGGTTTACCTACCAAATGAAAAGCCTAAGATATTGAAAATGATTGGGATTTAGGGTACGGTGAAGTCAAAGCAAAAGAACAAGACGTTGACAAAAGACGCTAAATATTGCAGAGTTTAGGACAAGTACGAAGACTCCCTTTTCAGGTTTAACATACTCAGCATTCTTTTTGGGTCTCAAGTTTAACATACTCGCATTCCATGAACAAAATGGAGGTGGTGACATTAGCATAGCATCATGCATTTGCTTTTCAGGTATTTTTCCCATTCTACTTGTGAATTCTTCAACCTTAATTTCTACTTTTTTCTCAGTTCTGCATTTCCGGGCAGAAAGGATATAAATCTAGTTTCTGTTGGTCTCAACAACATTGCTATTGACTTCCCTATTCAGTATAGCACACACAAGAAAAGATTCCGAATCAAATCTTATATTACACTGATGATTTTGACAAGCATGTTAATAGATTCTGTACAAAGCCTATAAATTTTCTGAGAAGTTTTTGTTCAGATCAGAGTCCTGCACCTGCTGAGAAGATCAAGAAACGTTTTGCTCGTATGCCTACAAATCTTTATATTAAATGGCAATGGCATGGCCATAAATGCCAGAGACTTGTAGACCATGTGCTCGATCCAGTTCTCTGCAGTAGCAGCTGTTAGTTTCTATTTCTTCGAATTAAAATAAAAAAACCCAAAACGATCATCTTCTTAATTTGCCTAGGCATTTTCCATGACCCAACTGATTCTCATTTCCCACAGCTATATATCTTTATTCAGTATGACTGACACAGATTCACGGAAAACACCTCTGATATATAATTATATAAGACCCATAAGAAGACAGAAAAAGAAAATGTGTTCCTTTATTATAAAATCCTATAATATATGAGGAAAGTCTATGATATAATAAACATCAAGAAGAGACCATATATATAATTAAGGTAAAATTAACCTCCAACTTTAACCCACCAAATTTTTTTATTTCTTGCCCAAGGACTTATAACTGTGTGTGGCTTTGATCTGCTGCTGAGTATTGGGCTAGCTGCTTTGATTCATCTGACAACGCTACTGCTGCGGCTGCTGCTGCTGGAGTCATGGATTGATATTGAGGAGGCAATGGGGCTGGTTGATGCTGGGTGTAGAATACTTGCTCATGTGAAGGATTGGCATATTCGTAAGCATAATTGGGTGTTGTTGCAGAGGAAGGAACAGCAATGGACTGAGAAGGATGATGCATTTGAGAGTAACCCACATATTGCTGCTGATATTGGTTAGAAGGGATTTGGACTAATTGAGGAGTTGGTGTCACAGAGGTTTGGTAAACATTTTGAGTCATTTCGGGCATAGCAGGTGAAGCTGTCTTTGGGGGATAAATGGGTGGAATGCTGTCCTTGTAAGCAGCAGGATTTTGGGATGTAATGCGGCTCGAGGCAACACCAGTTGTATCAGCTACGTTAGATTGCAAAGCCATCTTGTATGGCTGTTGTGACTGTGCCACAGGCATCAAATAGACTGGATACTGCTGCTGATGATCAATTTGGTGATGAAGCTGTTGCTGCTGCGATGGTGGAGCATACATTGTGTAGTAAGGTGACATCGGCACTTGACCTGTGGCAGGGTGATGCATATTCATATATTGTGCGCTTGCGTGGACAAATTGTTGTTGTTGTTGTTGCTGTTGTTGCTGCTGCTGGAGCTGTTGCTGGTGTTGTAGCTGTTGTTGTTGTTGTTGTTGCTGCTGCTGCTGTTGTTGCTGCAGCTGATGTTGCTGTTGTTGTTGCTGCTGCTGCTGCTGCTGCTGCTGTTGTTGTTGTTCCTGCAGCTGATGTTGCTGTTGTTGATCTGATTGACTGTACCCTGGATCCGGAACTTGTTGAACTTGGTTTCGAGAACCCTGATCAGAGGCATCACTTGCTGTATTTGGGCTAACAGGACCTCTGCCTTCTCTAGATGCAACTAGAATTTGGTCTTGAAAGTACATTGGTTTCGACAGAGAGTTTGCAGACGCAATGCTACTATCACTAGACATTTGGAAAAACCATATGACCATTTCAGTACCTAACTATTATTTCCAAAATTCGAAAGCAAATTTCACAAACTTGGCTCCTAACTATTGTTACAGTCAAATCAGTTTCAAACCCCAATTCACTTCATAGTAAACCAAAGTTGCAAAACTTACTGGCCTATTTCACATTACCAGAGGATATAAAATTTGTTGATAACAATTACTTTGCAACAGAAACTAGGGAAAACAATTCACTAGAAATTGAGAAATACCTTGCAACTGAATCCGGTGAAGGCAAGCTATAACCTCCTCCTCCACCACCATGCTTAAAATGCTGAGGCTGCAATGGCATCGGCAAAGGGGGCTTTCGAAACCCGACTGGCATATTCTGAGCCGATATCTCATCATCTGAGTTGATCCTGTTCATAGTTTCACCTGATCCTGAATTCACCGCCATAGGATTCGGAGGCAAAGCCGCCATTGTTGGTGCAGCAGCAAAGCTTATCTGCGCAAACTGCTCCTCAATCCCAGTAGCTGCCTTCTGACCCTGCACCACTCCAGCCACATTACCATCCATTCGAACCCGAATTGGGGGCAAATTAGACAAGCAGGGTGACGAAGACGACGACCCAGAAGACGAAGTACTGCTCTCCACAAACGCCGATTCCGGAATCGAATGCACTTCATGCAACACATTCTTGGGTTTGTTGTTGTTATGATCCCCAAAGAAGTCACCTTGATTCGCCGCCGCCTCCAAATCGTTACAAGAATCGCTGCCGCCAGTCAACAAGCAGTCCATGGTGGCCGAGTCGGATAGGTTCCTCGGCAGCAGACCCGACCCGTTTAGCGCGTCAACGAACCACGACTCGGACTTTGCGTCGTCGAGCAAAGCCCCCATAGACGCCGTCGTTTCCGGCTTTCCGAAGAAGAGAAAAAGGCGGAGCCTTGACGGCTTCAATGGAGAAGCGGAAGATGTCCGATCGTATTCCTCCACCATGTTTTCGAGATCTTCATCGGTGGTGACGGAGATGAGGGAATCGAGGTCTTCGGTCGGGAGCTGGTACTTGAGCGAGAAGGGACGGCCGTTGAGGAGAGTACGGGAGAGGCGACTGCAGAGGTCGGAGAGCGAGGAGAGGCGGTCGGCGACTACAATGCGTGTCTCGCCGCCGACGTAGCAGAGCGACTTGTCGTGCGGGCGCGGGATGATGTGGCCGCCGTAGCTGCACATGAGGCGGAGCTTGGCGCCCGGGACTTGCGGGAGCGGCTCGTCCCAAGCGTCTGCATTGCGAGATCGAGGGGACGAGTCGAGTGAGTCAGGGTAGCCGAGTTGCATGGCGGGGGTCGGAAGAGGGGGGAGAGGCGGTGGATCCATTTGGGACTTTGGGAGCTTGTTTTGGTTTTGTTATTACAAAGGAAAGGGGTCGAATGAAAGTTGGTGCCTTTATTGTGTGCTTTTGACTTGGAATTGAAAAGCTCTCTCCTTTTATTATCTTTGAGTATTCATTCATCATAGAAATGCTTCCACTTTTCGGTTTTGATTTAGAGTGCTAATGGATCCATGAGCTGATGACAGGGCTGATAATGAAGTCATGGATAATGGAATAATGGATGGTGTTCACCTAGTCAGTAACTGAAAGAAATTATCGAGACAAAGTAGAAGGGATTGATGCAAAATAGAGATAATCGAGGTCTTATCGGAAGAAGGCAATTATGTGTTCGTATGATTTAGCCAATGTGTGATTAGAAGAAAATTAATACTTATATGTATAATTAATCTCTCAACACTAGATTCAAACAGAGAGAAATAGTGACGAATAATTAGTATAGAAAAATTCAACCGCATTATAATTTAGAGATTTTTTTTATAGGTAAGCTGTAAGCAATGCACATGAATTTTACAGAGAATTGGACCAGTCATGTGCATCCCCATAGGAACTTGTGCATGATTACAACTCGTAACGATGTGGATCTATAGCTTGATTTTTTTGATAATGATCAAAGCAAACCCTTTTGTTCACTTTAAAATGATTTGCACCTAGTGCTTCTCCTTCAGATACGAGGAGACTGTAATGCAATACCACTACATAAGGGAGCAAATATAGGAGAACAATGTGGTGCGGGCAATATTAAATCTTCACCATTTTACATCTTAATTAAGTTCTAACAACAAATAATGTATTGTTGTATATTAGTAACCCTTTTCTTTAGAATTGAAAATGTGGTCACTTTGTCCTCTACATAAAATTGCTTTCAGTCCTTCGTCCACTGTCTTAATTAGTTTATTACGCATCCACGTGTTGAGTTGCAGAATCAGAGGCCTTTCCAGTGTACAATTTTCTGGCATAATTTTCATATTATAATTGTTTCAAGTAAATCTAGTACAAGAAGAATGTGAGTTGAATTGAGTTTGCCAAGGATTTTTGTGTGGCTCGTGCCCTATTCTATATATATTAATGCCTCTTCATGTTACTTAAAAGAATAGTTTCATTTGTATATTACAAGTTGGACATGAGTTGAGTAACAAGGGGTGAAACTCATTACCTATCTTTTATTACCGCTAAAGTTTAATTCTTGAAGTTAATTTCCTTAGGAATAGTATATTGTAGTTTTAACAGTGTTACAATGCAATAGTCTCTTTGTGTGTGTGTGTGTATGTCTGCCTCTCCTGGCCTCACATAATTTGCCTAAAATAACACTCCTTTTGATTGTTGGATGATTACCCTTTTTGCTATCAAACGAAAACAGAGTAGCGGAATTTGAACTCGGACCTCAAATACAAGGAATAATGATTTTAACCGCTAGAATTACAAGCGCTCACATGTACCCTTTCCATTTGAAAGGTTCCTAACCGTATCACGGGCCTCTCCCTCTCTGAATTGCCATTTCTGAGGAGGAGGAGTCCGAGGTACGGAGGGAGCTTTTGTTCTTCAAAGTTATTATCAAATCAGCGGTAATCTCTCTCTTCTCCATATACAAATGTTAATTACAAAAATGTGGTGTATCCGTTTCCTGCATCATGAATTTGTGTGGACGATCATTATCTATAGGCTAATCATAACATTACCTTTCATGGTTCGTGTCTTCAACAATGGTGTTGTTTCTCATTAATGAATAATGTATGATTGTGCCAGCCAGCTCTCTGATATATGATATATAGTTGGCTTTGTGAAAATGTAGGTTCGATTACTTCCATGTTCATTGACAGCCAGCTATCGATCTGAGATATATATATATTATTTATATCATCGATAGGTTTGTAAAATGTTCGTAGGTCTCATGCTTGTGCCAGCCAGCTCTCATTCTCTTCCCATTTTTATGTTGTATGACATTATTCTGAACTGTGATCTATTCCATATCCTTCATTTCAAATTTATATAGCACCTGAACTTGTAAGAGGTATGCTTCGTATTGTTAATGAGCAATGGCCACCTTATTTTTGAATGTTATGTTCTAATTTTCCTGTTGATTCTATGTTGACACATTGCACTATGATTATACATCTGGTATCCTCATTGATCATTGTACACTTTATGTCAATGATCATTGTCCTAACAAGCTTGGGAATTATTTCCAGTTTCTGTTACTAACTTACTAGGGTTAGGTGGCATGGTGGTGCTGTTTTTTATTTACTGTGGCATAAAGGTCTTCTCGTCTTCGTTCAATTGCGACAGCAATCAATGCATGTTACTTGGTAGCTTAGCAAGAATTTCAATTTTCAGGGTACTTATCTCTGGGACGAAGAAAACAGTTAAAGCTAATGACATTTGATTCTTCAATTGCTACCTGTTGATATTCTATTCAAATTGGTATAGAAGAACTTGGTGCACTACAATTGGAAACAACATGCCAGAAATTCATTTGGGATCTCACACCTTGAAATCCCATGGAGCCAAAGTGGCTAATGTGCACAAGTATGACTGGATAATTCTACTAGTTCTTGGGGTGATCGATATTACTTTGAACGTCATCGAGCCTTTTCACCGTTTTGTTGGTGAAGAAATGATGATTGATATGAAATACCCTTTTCATGAAGACACTATACCAATGTGGGCAGTTCCAGTATGTATAAATATATGTATATATCTCATACTCACAGTCTCTCATCTTTGTATGGTTCCCTGGCTTCACATTCATTTCTTGGCTTCCTGTATCAGATTTACGCAATAATCTTGCCGACTGCTATCTTTCTTGCCTTCTACTTTTGCAGAAAGGATGTTTATGACTTGCACCATGCCATATTGGGTATTTCCTTTGTTCATTTAGGCTTCCCCAATATATACCACTTTTTTGTTACTTATTTATGAGCTAATGAAAATGATCACATTTCCAACTTAGGTCTTTTCTATTCAATTTTGATCACTCTGGTCATAACTGATGCAATCAAAGATGCTGTTGGTCGCCCCCGTCCCAACTTCTTCTGGCGGTGTTTTCCTGATGGAATAGGTGTAGGTGACAATTTTATTATTTTCCTCAAGGCTTGTTGTCCTTAAATTATGCTGATTTTTTGCTTCACATGTTGTCAATGACTTGTGCAGATATTTGATCCTCAGACTAAGAATGTTATGTGTACTGGAGATAAGAAAATTATAAAGGAAGGATATAAAAGCTTTCCTAGTGGCCATTCTTCAGGTTAGTTTTCCTAGCTTTATTAGGAATTTTTATATATGGTTATGTAGCTAAAGAATTCAGGGCTGTGCATAATGGGGTTGCAATTGGCAATATGCAGTTTCATTTGCAGGTCTTGGTTTTCTTGCATGGTACCTGTCAGGTAAGATCAAAGTGTTTGATCGTCGAGGCCATGCTGCAAAGCTGTGCATTGTACTTCTTCCAATACTATGTGCTGCTCTCGTAGGAGTGTCTCGCGTGGATGACTACTGGCATCATTGGCAAGATGTCTTTGCTGGTGGTCTTTTGGGTTTGTCTACTAAACGAATCATAATAAAAAACTAAATGAAGCAAACATAAGTAACGTACATTTCAATTTGTGTAAGTGCAGGACTTGTCATTGCTTCAATTTGTTACTTGCAGTCCTTCCCTCTTCCAAACCAGGATGAAGGTAGATTAGTTTTCTGACGCTTTCCTTGTCGATATCTTAATCAGTTCATGTATTTTATGTTTGGAGTTTTAATCTTGAACTTGCAGGGTGGGCACCTCATACATATTTTCTAACGATGGCTGCAGAGCGGAATGATGCCTCAGCCGCAAGGCTTAACTCTCTTCGAATGCGAAGATCAGATGTCGAAACTCCAGATTCCAGTCCATCAGCTTGAGCCATCTATGCACATGGAAGCTGTGAGAAAATACTCATTTTACACTAGTATAGAATTCATATGATCCAAGGTATATATGTATATGGTTCTTATTACTTGCAATGTGTTTTTCTTGAATATTAGAAAAGAAATTACAGTATAAGGAACAATCTCAGTGTTAGATAAACAAAATGTGAAATATTAAGTGGCTGGACCCGTTTTATTTAATGCTTACGTTGAAAAACCAAACAAACATACAAGAACAGTTGGGTGTTAATTGTTGAATGGTGACAGCAACCAAAGCTCATTACACAATTACATGTGCTACATTCTTGCTTTCATTAACTCAAAAAATAAGCTGGCCAGTTACCTATTTTTGCCTTTGGATAAATAGATAGCTTCATCTTCATTTCTCATACACAGTTCTCCGAAAATATGCAGACATTCACAACATTCTGCGGTAAGATCCAAATGAGGAGGTTCAGGAGGAGGAGACGATATTGTAGGCTAGGAAGTGTGGTTAATAATGAGGAATATGCAGCAGCAGCAGAAGCAGGAGTGAGAGGAGCAACTCCCAAGTTTTGGAAAATTAGAGTGACCCCAAAACTGCGGCTCAAGGTTACATCATCATCTATGGCGGTTCTGAGAAGGCTTAGGAATGCTTATGTGGGAATGATGCTTTGTTTTGCTGGCCGTGTTGTGCAGTTGAATCATGGTAATGTTCACTTGTTTCAGAAGACTAATGTTCCACAGTTCTTTGCTTGACAGCAACTGATTAAGGTTGGTCGGATAATCAATTTCTTTCAGTTGAGCTGAAGAACAATTTGTACCCTTTTGTATGTGTATGGAATGAACCAATTTTCGTAGAATAAATTCTGCATGTATAACAATTTGTATCAATAACTTGGAAACAAGCTTAATTACTAGTAATTTCTTCTGATTTTTATTTTCCGTGACAGTATATATAGTAGGTGTAAAACATGCTTTTTGTAGTTGACAAGATAAAAGATTTCTTCAGAAAGTAAAAGCATAAGCTAAAATTTATGTGACAAATCATAGGTCAAGGTATGATTGGCAAAAGTCCAGAGCTGAAGAAACCATTAGAAAAAGAGAATGGTATATGCACAAAAGTATAGTACGTAGTTCATGATAAGGTCTCATTTTCCTAGAGAATTGAGGCATGAATTTGGGAGCTCAAAATTGGCTTGATATGCACAGATATTTCTCACTTTCTATAGCATTGAAGATAATTGATGATTTTCTTACCGATAAAGTTAAAAACAAATAGATTTCTGAAGTCTGCATTTCCAATAAAAGGTTTAAATTGCAGGGTGTGATCTGTATGGCCATGAAGTGGTTTATGAATATCACTCATTCACTCAGGTTTCTTCTGTCATATCTTCAAATGAACAAAATGTCAAGCACCTTCCAGACTCAAATTTATTACTTGGCTATAAAATCAAAACAAGTGCCAGAACACAGTTGGGTGTTGATTGGTGACAACTAACTAACATATAAAGGCCAGACCCAACTCACATGCTCTCCATTGCTGGATGTTGACTTTTGGATTCCCCAACTTTAAATACTTACCTACCTTAACCAATTCACTATCGACTTCCCCACTTTGGGTCCCTTGGACAGTGCTTTTGTGGGAAGCACTTTTACTTCATTACATTCTAGCTGAAACAATTTTTGTTAGAAGCACATATTAAGGTTTTGTGGAAAAACACAAGTGTTTTCAAGTACATTTCTATAGATGCTTTGTTAAAAAGCGAATAATACTTTCAGTTATTTCTATCAAACGTTACCAAAAACGCTTTTGATCTCTCGTAGCAAGCAAGGGGGCTCTCGGTATAAGAATACTCTGCCGATAGTCTATAACCCTCCATTTAAAGGTCATTGCTTTTGGCCTAATAATTTAGTGCCCATCTCTGAACCACACCTACTTTTAGTTATGGCCATTAATCCCTGGCTTTTCACCCTTATTTCTCTTTGGTATTGTAATCTGGTACTCACTCCATTTTGGAGAAGCAAGAAGATGAAGTGCTACAGAAGAAGAAGAAGATACAATAGACTAAGCAGCTTGGCAAGTAGTGATGATGAAGATGATCAAAATCAGAAGATTGCAGTGTTGGGAGGTCAAAATCAGAGTCAAGTCAAGTACTACATGAAGAATATAGTGCTACCAAAACTGCATCAGAAGAAAATGACATCCATCACACTTCTGAAAAGGGTTAGAGATGCGTATGTGGAAATCATGCACAGCCTTGCTGAAAATGTTGTGCAGTTGAACAATGGCAGTTCTTACCTATTGCTTAAGAAGCCACCAAGTGC
Organism: Rubus parviflorus; assembly: GCA_029955375.1. Lineage (NCBI taxonomy): Eukaryota > Viridiplantae > Streptophyta > Magnoliopsida > Rosales > Rosaceae > Rubus > Rubus parviflorus. The sequence continues at coordinate 12,511,199 of JARGGL010000009.1, forward strand.
TACCTCCAAAGTTGTTAGAAGCTCAAGAAAATAGATTAAGGACCAGTTTCAATTTGTTGTGTATGTTTGGATTAGTAGTCTAGCTTTGTATGGGGATGCATATCAAGAAATGAAATTTATGGGTGTCAAAAGATTTACTTTTTCCATTTCACCATATTGCCAAGACGGTCTAAATTTTGGTAATTTTGTTCAATTTGGTCAAACTTACAGCTTGATTTTCAAAAGTTTTGTCCTTAATTTGGAGTTATAATAATAGCAATGATCTAGTGGATTGCAGATTAAAGTAATATGCCAAGCAGAAATTTATGTCATTATGTGAAACTTGGCTTTATCAATGGAGTCATGCGAGTACAGTACTGATAAAATTATGTGCCCATGAACATGAGTATTGTTCAAATATCAACTGGGTTTGTGTAGGAGGAGAATCAAGAAATGGGTCTCTCTTCGTTTTTCCATTCTGTTGCGGTGGCTTTACTAGTTGCTGCCATATTCACTGTGCAGCTAGGCTTGGTCACAGCAGGTATATATGGTTATTTTCTGTAATTTACAGTCTAGAGGGTAACAGAGTGTGAGAGTAAGGCCATTGATTGTGTTAGCGTAGTTTTGCAGATACGGATATGATTAGGAAGCTGCGAGAAAGGAGACCACCGCCTCTCCGTCTGTCATCACCGGTTGCAAATCAACACCCGGGAATGAGACAGCCGGCTCCGCCAGCTCCGGTGGAAGAAGTCCCTCCTGGGCCACCTCCCCCAACCCCAGTTTCAAAGTAACAAGCTTTGCCTCGTAACGAAGTACTGTTTTGCTCTAAATTTGTCAGCTTTATTTGCTTGTGGTTTGACAGTTTATGTTGAATAATGCATATATGATGTGTTTGATTATGTTTCCCTGAGAACAATTATTCAACCATGCTATCACTTGCTAGCTTAAAACCCATTATTAATCTGTTATTAGATTAGGTTACAAATTACAGTATAAGTTTTTATATGCTCTGTCTTCTGGGATGATATAAACAATGTGTCAACCCCAGGCATCTACTTTCCCCTAAACTTGGACGCGTCATCCACAAAAGTTCCTTTTACTGATGTGGAAATTAGTGTGAAGGGTTTTAAATCATAGGTACAAACACTCCTGGACGATCATAAACCAGTACTGACCAAACAATTGACCCCATGAATCATATATACCTAGCCTGTTATTGATGGCTTCTGTAATGCCAACGACGATTCCTAGTACGATTCCCATTGCATCTCAAGGATACCAGTTGCAGCTATATATGGATATGAAGAGAGCCGCGAAAACAAGACTGGCCGGCATAGTTGCTTATCTCGATCAGGGACAATGAATTTGCCAGTCAGAAGACATCTAAGTTTATATAGGAAAGCCGTTCCAATCATTTCAAGTTTCAACCCACTCCCATATCCATATATAACAGATTGGACAGACCTCCAGCCATGGCAGTGCATCTTAAATTAATCCTGTGAGAATATCCCTCAGCAACAGAAGCGTATATCCACCCTACTTCTTTTCCCCATTCTGTTTTATCTTCACAACCACAGCATATGACTGGGATGGCTTCTTTCAAGAGACTGACATTCTGACTCTCGGGAATTCCACCATTTTCCAGAACCGAAAAGCCTATGAAGATCGGAGACTTCCCAAATTTCTTCTCGGCCAATTTCAATTGGGACGACATTTCACTATTGTTTGATTCTTCAAGTAATTCCTCAGTCTCTTGATCAGTATTTTCAAGTGCATGTACCTGCTTCGATTTCTTCCTTTTCTCCTCCTTTCTAGACCCACAACAATACTGGCTAACCATTTTGGCCAACAATTGCAGGTTTTGCTAGGGGCCGGCCTGCTTCCTTTTAGCAGGTGGATCATATCCATAAAGTGCTTGCCTTCTGTAAACACACCCTAGCCTTTTCCAACATGTATTAATTGGTCCTTGTATACCATCTAATATATCCTTTCATGTTGATATCAAAGAATACTACATTTCGATTTGAGTACCTATCATGACGATCAATCCCATCAAATTAACCTTTGAGGAAACTGCACATATATAGTGTAAGGATTTTACTCCTCATTCACGGAATTGACCGAGATTCCTACCATGCAACAATCTACAATAAAGCAGATCGAATAGATTGTTGATCAAACCCTGCCTTTTTATGGTGATCAAACCCTGGTCTCTTTTCACGAGAAACATAATCCAGACGAGGTAACTCATTTCCTTCATTGTCACCAAGAAATGTCTGAATCATACCGGGATGGTTTTCAACATTGTTGATTGTTCCCAGGCCAGGGAGTCCCATCCTCGGGATATCCCTTAATTTGTGCCATGCATGGCTACCAAACTATACTCCCACTCAATCTCGTCACCGCAAATCTAACATATACTCCCACTCGATCAATTCCTGCACCGATTGAGTTCGTGCATTATTGTCATCTGCATTGATCAGCACAAACTTGCTTCTGTTACCAAAAGCAAGTCTGCTTCTTAATTGTCTCCATCATCGATCACCACACATACCACAAAAATAAAAGAAGTAGAGTAGGATTTTTTTTCATTTTTCCCGGTTACAAGGGAGAGGCCAAAGAATGTTTTCTGCTATCAGAGCTACGTACGAGTTTATGCTTAAATTATAATTAAAATTAACCCACAAAGGTACCACTCTCTCAATAAGGAGAAATTATTCCATGGTCCGGGACCATAGAATTTTGGTGGTCCGCAGGGTTCTGATTGATCCATTGTATATTTAATATTGTTTTCAGTGGATCTCTTGTATTTAATATTACTGAATGAAATTTTTTCATTGATCCAGACTACCATAAAGGTATGATCCTAGACCATACAATAATTCCTCCATAATAAGATTGTTATCTTCAATATATATATATATGGTAGCTTAATTTTGTGATTCGATTCCTTTTAGTTTAGTATAAACGCGGTTTTCCTTGTAGACGTACTTTCTTGTCACATCACTCACATGCAGAAGCTGATAAACAATATGATCAAGTAGCAATTAAGTGATACTTTTTAATTGTTGAATAAAGATTGTCGCTTTTCATAAACAATATCAATTAAGAGATATTAATTGAGCCAATTCAGCATGTTCTCTCCAGAAAAGAAGTATGAAAATGACATAAAAAATTCATCAAGTTTCGATAAATGTAGCTGGAGAGATGACTCACTCGCTATTTATAAGTCATAGCAGGTAACAGTCATCACCAATTAATTAAGAGATATGCGAGTCTCTTCTTTCCTTCTCTCTCTCATTTTGCTAGCTACTAACTTGGCCATCCCATTGAGCTTTGGTAATGCAGGTAATATATATTTAATTTGTAGGATCATTATATAATGAGAATTATATATATTACCTGCATAGATCGTGATTTTCATAATGATAACCAATGATGAGTAAATCACGCGGTACCACTTATTTGATTTAAATTTAAGCTAGATTTTCAATTTAACTGATTTGATAGCTAGTGAATCCAACATTAGATAATTTGAGAAGTCCAATGACCTCATTCATGTTATCAGCGACATGTACGTATATACATATATCGAAAGGTGTAAAGTGACTTTATATATATAGCTAATGTGTAATGTTTAAGATAGTTAAGTTTGAATCCCCGATCAAGAAAAGATTGGAAATGTTGGTATACAAGTTTAACTTTAAGAACGATTTCATATTAGATAAGAAGAAATCTTGGTATACAAGTTTGAATCCCCTGATCACCTATGTCAATCACTTTCATCTTCACGTCCACAATGATTTTCTCTTAAATACGAAAAATCTTGAAGAAACTGGTTTTAATTTTGGCTAGAAAATGGCTGATCTCTTTTTGGTGCATACCAGTACTATTCATATATACCAAGACAAAATTAGAGGAGAGAAAAGTTCTATATCGCATTAAATAGAATGAGATCACACTAAGAAATGGAAATGACTGCGCTACAATTACAATGATATCTACAATTAATATTTATGCGGGGAATCAAAATGAAGATAATTTTAAAAACTAACCTTGATTTTCTAGATTTTTTTCTTCAATGTACACTTTATTGCATTGTAATTAATCTTGTAATCTCCTTAATCAATTCACTAAATTCACGAAGTTCAAATTACTTGCCGACATAAGTTTAAACAATTAAACAAAAGAGAGAAAGAAACAACCACATTAATTTACTCTATAAATACCGCACCTTCCTCCCTCAAAATTCAACAGAAACCGTATAACCCAATTCCATTTCTTATTAGAATAAACCCTAGATCAGCACTGTCTTGGATCGTGAGGTGTTTCAAAGCTGCCAACAATGGAATCTCTTACTCACATGGTCAGTGTTCAATTTTCATTTCTTTACTTCTCCTTTTCTAGGTCTGTAAAATTTGGGTTAGCGGATTAATATGTTATAGCTAGCGTCTTTGATTATAGACTTGCGGATTGAAAGTGGACCTCAAATCTAATGGATGGTACAAGTGCCTGACAAAAATGCTGAAAAACATTGCAGGTATATATGCATCAAAAACATCGAAACCCTAATTATCATTCTTGTTTTCTAGAAACCCAAGATATGAATAAAATTAGGATTAAATACAAAAAACTCCCCGAACTATAGGGTCATTTTCAATTTCATACTCACGTATCAAATTTTGTCATTTTCATACCTCACATTTGATTTTGCTAACGAATTCATATCTGGAAGGTATTAATTTGTTAATTATTTCGCTAACGAATTCATACCTTTAAGGTATGAATTCTTTAGCAAAATCAAACGTGAGGTATGAAAATGACAAAATTTGATACGTGAGTATGAAATTGAAAATGACATTATAATTCGGGGAGTTTTTTGTATTTAATTCATAAAATAATTCAAGGGTAAAGCAGGTCCATATATATATATATGGAACGAGAATTGATTTTGTGTATGTGTTTGAAATGTTTAGGAGTATCTTATGAGATAGATGCAGCAGCAGGTATGGCATATATTTCCGGGAAAGTAAACGCGAAAAAGTTACTGAAGAGGATTGTCAAGGCTGGGAAAAAAGATGCTGAAGTTTGCTGGGTGAGGACCGGAGATGAATATAGTACTCCTTGTTTTGGCAATGGGTATTTTGATGACCAACAAAGATTGTCATATGATCCTTATAATAACTATAATTATATGGGATTATATGCTCCAACTCCTCATAATTACTATTCATCGTACGGTCACCATAACCCTATGACGCATTACTATCCCCAGCTACCAGCTCCTTATACGTCTTATTATTGATATGATCGATCGAGGAGGTTAGAGATGATTGATCCGAGCCGTTGATTGTATGCGCGAGTGGAACAACGACAGCTTTTTTTATGGTGCCGGGGTTGATGTACAAGACTGCCCTCCTGCTTAATATATATTAGATATATATATATATAGTACTTAGCTAATACATAGTATTCTTCATTTTTGGTTTGAATGCTACGTATTGAACTAATACGTACAATAAATAAATATTACGATGAATTTCTGTATAAATTTTGTGTTGTTTTAGTTGGTCTGTTTGTCTTGATACAATAAAGAGATTTCCTGTTATTTTCCTTTAGTTATATATGTACGTTCTTTTCTGAATTCCCTATATATAGTTTGCTGGCTCATGTTCGTGAGCAAATTAATTATTTCACCTTTGGATGTAGTTAACTTTCGCAGGTATGTAAACAAATTCGCTGTGGCAATTTTTTAAACCGTCTGTCTCAAGCTGATCAAGATTTCAGTTTATAAACGCCAGGTAATCACAGATGCTCTGTTTCAAAACTAATTATTGTGATTGTAATCTTTTCATTCGATCCTTATTATAACTTATAAGATGAGGATATAAATTAAATCATTTGGCATCCACATGTTTTACAGGTGCTCGGGCTGCCAAGATCAAAATCTGCATGCTTAATTGTACGTACGTGCTGATCCTCATGTTTTGGTGTTCTCGATGGATCTCGATCGATTAGGCATGAAGTGCATGCTTTTAATTAATTTGAATGCACGAAACAATGCATTAATTAAAGACTGATTAATTCTGATCTTTCTTTATTTCATCTATCTTGTACAACAATCTACTCAAGTAATCTTTCTTTAACGTAATCTACTTTGCAAACTTTTAACGTACTAGTGGATTGCAAAGGCCAATCTACGCCCATGAGCTAGGTTATGACGTATATATTTTACCATTCAATTCAATTCTGTTCTATCTTTTGGTTTTGATTTACTATTGCTTTTTCGGCATTACCCAAAAAATAAAATAGAAATCTTGGTTTTCCAATTTTGAAAATCTTGATTAAAGATTTTGAAGGAAAGAAGGTTAAGAAGCATATACTTTTAAGGAATATATTTGAAACATATATATGCAAGCGAAGCTAATTGTGTTCAATTTTGGCGGTCCAACTACATGGTGTCACCCAACAACAATTTTCTAACATCATGGAGAGCAACCCCAAATTAAAACTTTGAATCAAATTTTTTTTTTCCAAAACCTTAGTTTAATTTCTTACCCAAAACAGTAGACTATAGCACACGGTTTTTTGGCCAAAATCGCATGATCTTATTTCTCACCAAAATATTCTCACATTCAAATCAAGATTTTTAAGCACTTCTCAAACTGATGGAACAAAAAAATCTCGACATGATTTTTTTATAGGATTTTCCAAAGTCATAATACAAGAAAATTCGTAAAAAAACAACAACAAATAACCGAGATTTTCTAGTTCCGTCAATTGAAAAATGTTCTAAAAATCAAGCTTTCCCAATGGTAAGATTATGGCATATGCAAATTTCAAGAAAAAATTGTGTTGACAAGGTCTATCATGTTTCGACATGCATGACATTTCTAAAGGTGCCAAACCAATGTGTTGGGTGACACCATGTAGTTGGATCGCCAAAATTGAACACAATTAGCTTCGCTTGCATATATATGTTTCAAATATATTCTTTGAAAGTATATGCTTCTTTCCTTCAAAATCTTTAATCAAGATTTTCAACAATGGAAAACCAGATTTCTATTTATTTTTTGGGTAATGCCGAAAAAGCAATAGTAAATCAAAACCAAAAAATAGAACATAATTGAATTGAATGGTAAAATCTTATTGATACCAATATATACGTCATAACCTAGCTCATGGGCGTAGATTGGCCTTTGCAATCCACTAGTACGTTAAAAGTTTGCAAAGTAGATTACGTTTGCTTATAATGTGTAATCAATTCATGAATCTATTTATTTTTTTCAAAAATAGATTGTACATTGTTAATGTACTATATTATTCTATTTTATGATTCGGTTATCCTGGTGGAGATGGCTAATTAACAAGGGCCTAGATGATCTTCACCCCTTGAAGACTATGCTTGACTGCTGCAAGGTTCTTCAAAATAGCTTCTCTAGATGTGTTATTCAACATGTGTATAGGGAATTCAATATGGTTGTTGACTCTCTCTCTAAGTACAGACTTTGCTTTGATCTTGGAGTGGAGTACTTCGAACAACCTCCTCCACATGTCTCCGTGTTCTTCTTGGATGACTTGTGTGAATTTCCTAGAATTAGGGAGTGGCTACCTAGTTTTCCTTCTGTGTTTGTTTTCTTTCTGGGCCTTTGGAATGTTCACATTTTAATATATATATACATATATATATAATTATATATACACACACACACGAATGTATTGATCCCTTCATTAGCTATATATATCGATCAATAGCCTTTAAACAGAATTGGTCGGGCTTAGTTCTAGTTAATTAACTAGCAGTATTCAAACCAATGAATCATATGCACGCAACAAAATTGAACATGATGTATGACAAAAAATGGGTCAATTTAACCCTAAAAAGATTAAAATAAAAAAGCGGCGCAAAATTAAGAATAATGATTGGAAGATTGGTAATTCTCGTTCAGTGAGGTTATTAGCTTCTGGAGTATTCATGAAATTATGGTTTTGGACTTTTCAGGTGACTCTCGCGAAAAGTCAGATTTTGCCTGTAAATCTGGTTTGGCTTAACTTTGAGCTGCAGTATCCGTTTTGGACGCATGATACCTTTCCGAGAAGGGAATCACGAGATCTACAAGACTCACTTTAGTGAGTCCCATCAGATTTAGGCCTATTAATTTGATTTACTAAATCCGATTCGACAATTAAGTTTTAGAAGATATTCTTTATATTTTAGGATTTTATTTTCCTTTTCAGTTTAGGGTTTGCTTTTAAGTTTTGTTATTTTATTTTAATTAAACTCGTGGGCTTGATTAGGCTTTTTGTTAGCGCCCTAGGGTTTCGTTTCATATTTAAGCATCCTTAAACGGCTGGTTAACCTATCTTTCATATTATCAAATTATCAATAAAACGAGAAGTTTTTCTCAAATCTCTCTGGTGGATTCCAGATTATCTTTTAGGGTTCATCGCTTGTGAACCCCTTGGTTACTCCCGCTGCGTCAGAACAACTTGCATATGTAATGTCCTTGAATTCAATATTAAGGGCACTCTTTATAAATTTATAATTAGAAGTTCGTCCCATATTTCCGGGGATATATGGGAAGTACTAGACTCACTTCTGATCCTTACTTCCTTTGAGTTATGCTTGCATTCATCTTGGCTATGCAACCATCTCAAGTTAATGCAGGTTCATATATATGCTTATTACCATTTTTGGTTATTTACAAGCTAGGAGTCGATTAAGGATAAATTAATTTGTTCACTAGATCGAAGTACTGTGTTCTTGTGGAAATTAATATGTAGATTTGAAGCTGCAAAAAATAGGCGGCAAAATCTGGCCAAGCCCGCCACCTCCTTCGGTACGACACCTTGTGAAGCATCAAATCCCACCTCCCTAGCTAGCTAAAGGGGAGGGATTGAAGTTCATGAAGTCCTGGTAGCAAGAGTATGAGATTTAGCAATATTAGGAAAATTCCATGTACATCTAGCACGAGATCCATGTTAATGAGACTATGGTGGCAATAGCTGAACATGAAAGAGATGGAGCATTAAGAAGGATAATGGGAAAAAAAAAAAAAACCCGGCTTAACTATCCCAATTTTAATTTCCTCAAATATTTCATTAGTTTTATGGAAAAGAATTGATCGAAGACATTACAACTGATAAATCCATATGGAAAATTCAAAGAAAAATTTATAAAGGCAAGAAAACATTAGAAGTAAATAAAAGAACACATAGAAAAAGTATTGACTTCTTTTTATGCAGGTCACAATTTCACAAACGTATGCATTATTGCATACAATTGGGGACAAATGTTCGTGAATAACTAGACATACAAAAGCAGCTATGATATGTCTTAATCTCTGTCTCCAACTTTTCATTTCCCTTTCCCTTTTTTTTGGTCTGGACTCGCTCACCTTTAATTACATGATTCACATTGATCACCAACATCCAATTCTCTGTTCGTGATACAAGAACGAAGTACAAATCTAGCCTCAAATGCCTTCTGCAAAACATTAACCTTCAACAAGCTCACAACTTCTCCCTTTTCACTCCTAAGAATCCTGATTTGATAACTACCGAAATCATTGCTTAATTAATAATTTAATATGCAATTATGCATGTCAGTGCCACCTTCAATTACGGCCAGGCCGGCCACCACATATATATATACTACGTACTTAGGTTATTAGGATCTGATATGTGAACTATGACGAGATTATAATACTAATGAGTTAATCTAATGAAATAAGGCAATTCATTCATCATTTTGGATAACGATAAAAAAAAAACTATGCACTAAGATTTTATTTTTGGAGAAATTAGGATAAAGCCCTTCTCACTTTTGATTTTTTAATTAAAATTCGGGTGTTTGTTTTTTCCTAGATTTAGTCATTTGACCAAGAGCCACGTAGATTTTTTTTCATTTTAGGTTCGATGAGTTAGCTTGACAAATTATACTATACCCAAAATGCCCATTAACTTAAATATCATAAGTTTAAAATTAAAATTAAACATTAAACACACATTGACTTTTTTCATTTGGAAATAAAATTATTTCCTCCCTCTAATTGAGTCGCGATTATATTTATAATCATTTTGTTTTAATTTTAACACTATGTTTCAGATTTATGTGATAGTAGTCATAGTACTATTTATTAGGATTTGTTTCCATCTCTTCATAGTGTTTGTTTTTTGTATATATTGTATGTTCTTCGGTTCTTGCAATTCTTTGATTATCTTCTTCAATATTCAAGGTATGTTTCATAATTTTTTATTTGGTATATTATTAATAGGTACATATTTCTTAGTTTGTTGTGGTATAGATATTGTCTTGGCTTATTTTGGTATAAATAATTGATGCATATTGATTTCAAATTATATACTTTTTCTCGTTACTTTTAGTATCATATCTTGTTAAATTTGAAACGATGCACTGTAGCATAAATATTAATTGTTAATTTAATTACCTACAACTATATATAAAAATGGATCCTCATACGTAATTTACCTATAATACATGGACGGAAATAAAAATTAGTTTTTATGTCTTAAAATGAAAACCTCTTAGAAGAAAGAATGAAAAAACGAAAACCTTGATTCATGGATTGATTACTAGTACTATAAGACTTATTATAAAATTAATAATTAATTTACCTACAACCACTTATTAATAAATTAATTTACCTACATTGACTTAATTCATAATTTACCTACACCACTTATTAATAAATTAATTTACCTACAAAGTACAAAGGCTTACTTTACTGTTCATTTGTTTATTGTACGTTGTTCGATTGAAATACATTTTTCTTATTCTTCAACATCCTCGTGCCACGAACAAACCAAATTATATATTCCTAAACTCATTCAATTAAAGTTGTAGTTGCATGTCTACGTACGATTGATATCCAATATCAGAGTCTAATTCTTTTGATTATCGTGTTAATTGAATGATAAATCATGATAAGCAAAACTTTTTGATTCCTTCTTGATCCATGACATTTTGAGATTAATTAAAATGTTAAAAAATTATAAAGATGATCGATGTGTCCTCTTAGTCTCCAACAATGATTTGCTTAATCCTAACCATTGATTGTATTAATTGGATAGAAAAAAGCTCCGTCAATAGACTCTATTTCGTCATCTGATTTAAGCAAATCTCACAAAAGTGAGAATTAAATAAGTCAAGAATTATGTATCCTCCAACTCAACAATGATAGAGACTCATTTATCTAATGCTAGCCTCATGCATAAACGAAAGCTAGGCCACCACTGTAGCTATAGCAAAGATTAGTGTTTTAGTTTTCTCAAATATCTCATTGTGACACTATCTATAAACTATTTTTAGACAATGACTATTTTCTTGTACATTTTCAACCAAATTAATCAGCAAGATATTTAAGAAAACTAACTCATCTGTATAAAAGCAAATTTATATACACACAAAAAAAGTACGTACTATTAGTTGTTTGCTAAGAGTCTAAGACACAAAAAGTATGACTTAGTGCATCAAAAGTGAATAAAATGTTCGTGCATGAAGATCGAACCATACAAAATACATACTCATTCTGACCCCAAAAGTCACTTCAAATTTTTTTTGTTATAGATCACCTTAACTTGAATCAGTTAATGTACATTAACCACCAAAGCCCTACCAAAAAAAACCCACCAAAACCCTACCTCCTCCGTTACTTCACAAGCTAAACTAATCTCTCATATTTATTTATTTTGGATAGTTTCCCTCATATATATACCTGAATTTTTTTTCTTAAATCAGAAAAAAAAAAAATTCGTACCATATATATCCTCTCAGCTAATTTCACTCAACAGTCTCAGCTGCCATTTGAAAACAGTTGTAAACGAAGTCAAGTCAAAGATAGCTATTGTTGAATGCTCATCGGTTACCTAACTTCAACAAGCTAAGCCCCCCAGCCACCTGACCTCCACCTTTCACTCCTAAGAATCCTCATTGATCCTATCACTCTTCTCCTTCACTAACAAACTTCAACTTCATCACTCCTTTTAAGTACGTACAACTTCATGCCCTAGTACTTCAAATTCCTCGAACGTACGTTATCATTCTTTACTTCTCTTCCTAACTTGCTAGCTAGAGATCAACCAAGCACCAGATTAAAAGCTAGCTAGAGTAGATTCACAAATCGGTAATAACGTTACATAACATACTTCATGGAATCCTCCAAAGTATTTCTCTTGTTTTTTCTTCTGTCTACTATTCAGGTCGTCTTTGTCACTTGTACTAAATTTCAAGTTGGTGACAACAGCAATGGATGGGAGGTTCCCAAATCAAAGAATGACCAAGAAATGTACAACGAATGGGCATCTAAGAAAAGGTTCAAAGTTGATGACACTCTCAGTGAGTACTCATATCCTTAGCTAAAATGTTTCTTCAATAACAACTATGCATTAACTCCTTGCTTTGTTTTCATTGCTTGATTAGATTTCATTTACAATAAAAACTCAGACTCAGTTATGGTGGTGACCGAAGATGAGTACAAAAAATGCCATTCCGATGATCCGATTTTCCTCTTTAACGATGGTGACTCAGTCTTCAAACTGGACCGACCCGGTTTCTTCTACTTCATTAGTGGGACTGCTGGACACTGCGAGAGAGGGCAGAAGATGATTGTCAAAGTCTTGGGATCATCACCAAGTGCCGGACCAGCAAGCCCACCACCTGATCAATCTGCAAACCAGAATGCAACTGACTCACCACCACAAAATGATCATGATCATAACAACAAGAACAATGCAGTTGCAATGCATGCTGCAGCTGCCCTCTCTTTTACAACTGTTGTAATGTCATTTCTTGTGGTCCTTTTCTTCTAGTTAAATGCAAGTGTACTTTTTTCTTACCCCTAATTCTTGTGAACCAAATTAGAAAAGAAATAAAACCATTAATAATTTTCTAATTTACATTCTCCGTTTTCTATAATCACATACTCTTAATTTAGTATCTGGTAATATTAAAAGAACTAGGAGCAAAAATTACCATCGGTCAGGTCCCCAAGCTCTAATGTGAAAAAGTTTAATTGTGATAATCGGTGACTAGAACAAATCTTCGCTTTCTACAAAGTGAGCATGTGGCGGAAATGACACTATGACCTAACCGACTTGCCTCATTTTCATCCACAAGGAAGATTTTATAACTCTGAAAAAATCATTTTGCACTCTTTTAGTTGTGAGTTCGAAGTGAGACAGCTAGTTATTACGCATAAAAATACGTATGAGGGGAACTGAGAGTAGGAATAAACATGCAACTTTTTCTTTCCAGATTTTTCTATAACATAAATAGTCTCTCTACACATGATGAAATCTTGTCACAACATTTTCTTGGGTAGCTAAAGCCCAAGACAGGCTCAAATTTGGGACTGCTGTATACCATAAATTTTGGGCCTTGCATGCACTTGTGCAGAACTAGTCCATCATTTTGCAGCACAGACAATCACCAGTTCACAGGCTAGGGTTATTATTTCTATTTTTGGTAAGTTGTGGGGATAATAGCTAGAATGATACCAAGCACAAAGCGGACTTAATATGGCCCGTTGGGTAATACTTCCACTTCTTATACCTCAGTGATGCATGACCTAGATATAACTGGAGATCTAACCTGCTCTACTGAGACCTAAAGAAGCCCTGATCTACGTACAAGAACACACACACATATATATGTTCTACCAGTATGGATTTCTGCAGAATGAATTTAGCACCAAAACTAAAATTATTACCATTCTCTTTCTTTTCCCTTTTTCAGAAACCTTTCTTTCTCACATATATTCTCAAAAAAAAAAAAAAAAAACTCTCTCTCTCAAACAGTAAGTAATCTTTAAAAAAAATGCTTTAATCATGAACTTCCCATCAGTGTTTTGCATCTTTGTTATATACATCGCCGACTGCTTAATCTAAACGCTACCTGTATGTGATGCTGCTGCATATATACATATTCTCTTCTCTTAATTAAAGATTCAACATAGTGAATCCAAGACCAGTCAAAAAAGAAGGCAGATAAAGATAATGATAATTGAAGCATATATTATATGATTCTAAAGCGTTGGAGAAGCAAGCAGCACAGAACAGATCAGATCAGATCAGATGAGAGAACAAACACCCCATTTGGCCAATCAAGTCTAAAACCATATCCATCCAACCCAAAAGGGGAAAGCTCAAAAATTCCAAAGAATAGCTGCTTCTCCAAAAACGGCGGCAATGGGGTCCAATCACCATGTTGGCCTGTTGGGTGAGATGAGTGCTCAACCGGCGCCCGGCCATTTGTTCAGATATTTTCAAGTTTCTAGGGTTAGTGGGTTACCATCAGATAGCTAGCTTCACTCTCATTGGGCCACAGAATTGACCTATTGGGAAGTAGATAGTAGGGTGTCGACACGTGTTCGGATGGAGCGTAGCTTTATTGGGTGGTCAACAGAGGAGAGCAGCCCACCGGGCACATTTGGGGTCCTTCACTTTGATTAAAGTACTGTGATGAGGACAGAGATCGAAGAAGGGATAAGGAACGAGTGTTGAGGGATGCTTTGAAATAAAAACCCTCGTCTCCATGCTTCTTGGCAACTTGCAAGTTGCAATAATGGACTTGGGAGACCTAAACGGACTATCCCCACCTTTTTACTTATTTACCCAAAAAACCCGGCCATATATATCTGCTGGCTGGAGTAGAATTCATTCACACAACTTCAACTTGGCTTATAAATAGGGATGACAAATGGTAGCTATGGCACCAAATGTGCCCGGTGGGCTGCTCTCCTCTGTTGACCACCCAAAAAATTGATGATTTTCTATTTCCTATCTTCCTTCTTATAAAGGAACGAGTGTTGAGGGATGCTTTGAAATAAAAACCCTCGTCTCCATGCTTCTTGGCAACTTGCAAGTTGCAATAATGGACTTGGGAGACCTAAACGGACTATCCCCACCTTTTTACTTATTTACCCAAAAAACCCGGCCATATATATCTGCTGGCTGGAGTAGAATTCATTCACACAACTTCAACTTGGCTTATAAATAGGGATGACAAATGGTAGCTATGGCACCAAATGTGCCCGGTGGGCTGCTCTCCTCTGTTGACCACCCAAAAAATTGATGATTTTCTATTTCCTATCTTCCTTCTTATAAGGAGGAGGAAATGGAGAATTAAAAATAATATCCATTTGCCATCTCTACTTATACACACATATATATGTTATTAGTTTTATACAAAAGTAGGTTAATTTTTTTTGGGACAAATTATGTATATTAACATATGTAGTACACAATTTAAAACAACACCCTAGCTATAAATCCATGGATCGATGTTGCATGGCGCTCTTCAAGGGTTTAAACACCTAGCTATATAGTCTATACAGCTAGGTACGTACGTATATGTGAAAGAATTCAATACACACTGCTGAGATGGTATCATTTCATCTAAATGTTGCCACATTTTAATCTCTTATTTGACCTATCTTAATCTTAAAAATCAGGAATTAAACCCTTTGAATTTGTCAAACGGAGATGAAGAATTGAAAACTGTAATAAATAAAAACTAAGATAGGTCAAAAATTCGATTTTCTCCGTTCAAATAAATAAAATTATTTTATCATTATAAATATATAAATCAGTCGGTCAATGGACCACAGTGGTCCTGCGTACCATTTGTGCGTTCAGTATTTGAGCTCATTCATAAAAGTTATACATACATACATATATATATATATATATATATATATATATATATATTCATACAATGAAATAATAAATATCAGAATTTGTGAATTTAGTTATTTATCGAGGTCATGAGGGTGACTACTAATGTATCTACACTATTGTAGAGTCTAGATGTGGCTGGGATTGATCCCAATTAATGGGTATAGCTAGCTTTAGAGGTGCCTGTCATAACTCACAATATAGAAATCAAATTCAGGAATTGTTTTCTTTAGAACAAATCAATGGTTCAAAACGTACATCTGCAAATAATATTGACCAAACACACAACTTGAAAGTTTCACACCCTTTAACTCATCCATTGATTACTGCAGTGTTCATGTATAACTTGACCATGGAGTGACTTTGAATAAGTAATGACCCAGAGAAGAACACAAGGAGTTGCTGACCACACTCGATCATCTGGGTTATGATCTTAAAAGGATTATGGAAATCCAAATGCACATGGGGGCATATCAATATAGCTGCATGCTGTTAGGATATGCATCAGTACAATTATGAAAATTAGTAGTAGGAGTAGTAGTTAGAGATCTTATAGTACTACAGTACCAGCTACTATACACTGAGAGATTGATTTGATCTGATCTGAATCATTCAACTCAACCCTACCAGCAGGAAGCAGCAGCAGCTAGTAGTAGTAGTAGTACTAGTTTGTTAATTGATCCGTCCTTCCAAATACGGGAGTAACGGGACTATATTCCTGAATCCTACTCACTGATTAACGCAGTGGTGCGGTGAAAACTGAAAAGATATATTCTCTATTAGCTAAAATGGTATCAGATAGGGTGTGCAGATAGGGTTAATTTACTTTGGGAACCGTGTGGGGTTTGTTAGCAAATTACAGAAGGTACAGTCCTTTACATTGAATATATATATATATTTTTAATCTCGTGAGAAAGAGAAACAGTTGCAAGTAGATATCAGACAGTAAATGAGTGATAGTGATCAGATATGGCATGTACTATAGCATCCTTCACAATAATGAAAACAGACCATGACAGTACATATCTGATACATCTACCCCTTTTACCATTTCATCTTACTTTAAAGTCGGTCTCTCTAGCTAGCTTGCTTGCTTTTCCTGCTATAAATAGGGACCATTGGGGCTGTGTTCTTTCAAACTATCTCTGCTTGCAGCTACAGCTTTTCTCTCTAGCTAGCTAGCTAGCTAATCATGATGATTAGTATATGTTTAGTTTAGGGTAGGGAGTAAATTAAGAGATCTAGTAGTGGTGATGGTGATGATGTTGTTGACAGAAGATAGAGAGCACAGATGGATGGTTTGCAATGAATATGCATCTCACTCCTTTGTGCTCTCTATGCTTCTGTCATCACCTAGCTACTCCCAACTGCATAGTACTCCTCCCCACCCTCCAGCTCCCTTAATATTCAATTAGTCCTTGTGTATATATCATCTTAATTGCTAGCTCCCTTATATATGTTCTTCAAATTAAATCTCCAATTTCTCTTTTCCAGCTGACTAGGTAATATAGGCATGATTGTGTGTGTGTTTTGCAGTTTGAAGAACTGGGGCTAGCAGATCTATATATGGAGATCGAGCATCTGCAGTTTGCAATCATGCATAGGTCTTGTTGAAGAGACCTATAAATCCAAATCAGTTTGGTGAGGCTGCCTACCTAGCTAGGTTAAATAAGTCCCTTCCTCAGCTCAGCTTGAATATTACTTCTATTGATGCGGTCTTGTTCAAGTGTAATCTTTTATTTTTATTTGTGGATCATGTTAGAACTTAGAACTAGGGTACTTTGAAAGTGGAAGGATTTCAGATTATTGAATAAATTTAATTGGTCAGTCTGTATTTGCAACATTAGTGCCACATCCCTAGGTCAGAAACATTACACATGGATTAATCCAGTTCTGATTTTGTGTCAGATTTAACGCCTTAAAGGGATATAGCTAGCATTTCCTCCATATATACATATATATCTGGTTTTTATTTTCTTATAATTTCTGGGCAAACCCAAGAAGATGAGGTCTGACAATATTCTGATGCAGCTAATTTAGTACTAATACCAAGAAAATGGTAATTTCTACTTTCCTAGAACTAGAATGTTCACTTCTGGTATATATGCCACTTATTGATATTTATGGACAATTAAAGTAACTAGACATGTATTACTGCAATAACCTGAGCTGTTTGAAAAATGGCTGAAATGGTCTGTCAGAGAGAATCATTTTTTTTTATATGAAATAGAGGCTATGACCTCTCTTTCACAAGATTGTTCTGAACAAGTGCAGTTGTTCTGAACAACCAGTACAGTTGAGCCTGTTGAGAAGAGATGTATCACTAAGAAACAGATCTTTCTGCTAGACTTTCATGAATTTACAATCCTAATATGTTTATTCATTATTTTGTTGATATTATTCAGTTCGTAATATGTTAACTTGATCGTGTTTGATCATACAAGAAGACTATCTTTATTCGCCAGAACAGAAATTTTCATTTATCAAGGCCAACAATTACGTCACAAAAGAAAACATAATTGTATGTGTTCCACTCACCAAAAAAAAAAACATTCTGTGGAACATACTTAAGATTACAGCATTAGAAATAAACATTCTGTGGAACATATTCGGTATTGCCTATTGGTATCAGATTTATTATAAAATTAACATTTCATGTACATTTTCATTTTTCAATTGATTTATTGTTAAACTTTGATCCTTCCCTCTAATTAATTTTAATTTTTCTAATCTTTTTCTTTTCATTATTTGCATTTTTC
Organism: Rubus parviflorus; assembly: GCA_029955375.1. NCBI lineage: Eukaryota > Viridiplantae > Streptophyta > Magnoliopsida > Rosales > Rosaceae > Rubus > Rubus parviflorus. The sequence continues at coordinate 12,529,633 of JARGGL010000009.1, forward strand.
TTTCTTCTAACACAGAATCTCAAAGAGTAGATAGATCTAACTCTTGAAATAAAATGCACAAAGTTTTTATACTTCATAAATGAAGCAAGCGAAAAAAAAAACAGTTAATTGCTAATTACGGTGGTCAAGTTACTGGGGCAGATCATTAGGTGAGCGTAGACAACTACCTCAAGTATTCAAGTCTACATATATGGTGAACAAGAAAAGAGTCGCATATCCTATATACTGTATGTCACAAGGCTGTCTACGAGGACAAAACTCAATGGGGCTGTACAATGGGCAATAATAAAGGAGGTGCTTTCCGACTTTTAATTTTGCAAGAATAAACATATTCGATCATCTTAATCTTTTACCTGTACGTAGAGAAAAATTCTTGAATTTGTTGACGGCGAATTAAGTTAGCCGATTGTTTAGTTGAGTGATCGATTATCTTTTCTAAGTAGCTAGTTTATAGCTAGACTGCATGCAGCTGTAATCGATCAACAGCATAGTATTAGTTTTTTTTTTTGACAAAGAGCATAGTATTAGTTTAGTCTAGCATCGCTCGATCTCAATGACAAAGAAATTCATAATTCTCTCATCCAGTTGAAATTTTAGTGTCAATGACAAAAAGTTGAAATGTCCATCGCATATACCACTCTAGCAGCTAGCAAGTATATATCCAAGTCAAAAGAGGAAGACACAAGGCCGCCAATTACTTCCTTTCCACCACTGAAAAAAAAGAGTGAAGTGGAGGGATTACTTGATTACTTTTAGAGTTGGAGCACAGAATATATGTATCGATCACATGCACCCTGACAAAAAATATCAGAGGTGCCCTAGCTAGTGGGATCATATCATATCAATGCGCTTACTGGCTGGGTTTGGTCATCGTTGATGAATGATGACACGCTTTGTCTTTGAAATTAAGGAATGAATTAATGAAAAACCTAGCTTAATTAGCAACATATATATAAGGCTTCTTCAGTAGTATGGACATGTGGCCATTTCGACAACCACATAATAAATTTAAAAAATTCGAACTGTTCATCTTTTAGATTTCACATTGATAGTGACCTCTGCAAACTTTCAGTCATGTAATGGTGAAATATTAAAAACAAACTATAAGCCGTCAAATAAAACTGAAACGATAAAACTTAAAATCCAACGGTTAAATGATTTTTGATTTGATTAAAATTATGCATAAATTATATTTTAAAATAGACCTAAAAAATGAATGGTTTGGATCGTCAATTTTTATTTTTTAAAAGTGTGAAAATCCTTTATATATATAGCTCTAAGAACATGCAATTCCACTACATGTACCTGGCATATGAATGAATTCAAGCGCTGCTATGATATCAAACTGTACGTTTCTGTCCAACTAAACTATATATGTAGATTAGACTTCCTTGCATGAGAGAGAAAGAGAAAGTTGTAGTATACTATCAATCAAGATGTTCCAAATTAAGTGCTAGCTGGCTGTTTGATAAGTGCTTCTATGACAATTCTATTGACATATCAATGTCATGGAAATGTATATATATAATCCTATCCTATAACAAACGAAGATCAGCATCTCTATCTTGATCAATTAGCAGAACGTGTTCCAATACATTTTTTACCTTTATTTGTTAAGGAAAACTTCATTATGATCATAGATAATAATAACGGATATATATCTTGGCCAAAAAAAAATAACGGATATATATATATATGGGGTAGGTTAGGGTACGGTGATGTATGTCATACCCCCATTTACAATTTTTTTGAACAAAAAATTACATCTAATTGAACCAAAATTACTACATTGACAACAAAGTTACCACATTCGTTTTACACTATTTATATATAATTGAACCAAAATTACAACTTTGACAACAAATTGTTCATAAACTTGTAACAAGGTCATAGATAGAGTAATTACCTCTAATAGAACAAAGATTACACAAAAAAAGACTCTCGTTACTATAATGACAACACATTTTATTGTTATATTTGTAAATGGAAGTATGACATGCATCTCAGTATTGTAGAACTTCTCATATATATATATATATATATATATATATATATATATATATATATATATATATATGGAAAATTCTAGGGTACCGGGTTGTTTGCCATACAACCATTTTTTTGAATATTTTGAATCATTGGATTAGTAATATATCAAACGATTATAAATATTTAAAATGTGGGTAACCGGTTTACCCCTTAACCTTTCTAAACTAATATTTATTTTGTTTTTTTATTATGTCATTCAATAGGTAACCTATCATTTAATTCTAAATTAACAACTGCATAAAAACTTACCTTATCAACTTTGTTGACTTATGCATACTTGACCCTAAAAATAATTCTTAATTAACAACTACATAAAAACTTACCTTATCAAATTTGTTGACTTACACATACTTCACTCCATTTTTAGCCATATCTCACAAACTCATCTACATTAAGTGTTCAAGAAACTAAGAAATTCCTGGCCTCATTCATCTTTTTTTTTATTAAGAAAAACAATTTTTTCTTCATCTTGAACAAAAAAGAAGAGCAAAGTTTAGTAAATTTTATTGTTGTTCTTGAAAATATTCATTTTGAAAAAATAAGACAAGAAGTGATTACTTCGAAATTAGTCTTCTTTTTTTTGAACAATTGGTTAGTGTGTTAGTTTTATGAATCAATCAACAAGAAGGCTAAAATATACAGTAACTTGTTTCCTTAATTACTTTGCTATACAATTGAAGTTTTTCTCTCTTCCATAGATATGCATTATTTTCTCTCTGCCATAGATATTCAATCATAATAAAACAAACCAAAAGGTTCATATATGCTTTTACATTACCAATTTTAAACATGACTAAATCAACATTATCAAAGATTTGCCGGAATTAGTAACTGATTAACGAAATATATATCATGTCATTTTGGTATTAGGTATGTACATTGATAACGCAATTTAGAGAAAACTATGTAATTAGGTTTTGTATTCTAAACAATCTACACCGGTAATTTTCAATCTATTTGGTAATATTAGGAGGACATTAATCATTCTCTTATCTAACAAGATCATATCATTTAAATCTTAATTGACAAATACACTTACCTTATCAGATTTGTTAGTGTATGCATACTTGACTCCAAAAACATAGCCATATTCCACAAACCCATCCACATTCAGTGTTCAAGAAACTTAAAAATTTATGGCCTCAGTCATCTCTTTTTCAAATTAAGAAAGGCAATTTCATCTTCATCTTGAACAAAAAAAAAAATTTGACTAAAATCATTTGTGGTTCTTAATAAGATTCATTTTGAACCACAACCATTGGTGTAATAATGTGTTCCATTTTGTAGCCGAGGTCTTCTCTAAAGTAAATATCATCACCTGATAAGATAATTATTTGTATGAATATAAAGTTTACACAAATAACAATAATTTTGTTCAACAATGGTAATCTAGGTTTTATTTGTCGTAATTACACTACCTGCGACTAGTTGTTACAAGTTTGTGAACCAATTTCATATTAGACCAAAATAGATGTAAGTCCTCGGTGTTGTAATTAAGTTCTCTATTAGATAATTAAGGTTCTTTATTTGATAAAAAGAGGTCTAACTATGATACTTACATGTTTGACCATGTAATTACCATACCTACAACAACTTTAGTCATAAGTAGTAATTTTAGTTCTACTAGGTGTAATTTATTACATTTACAATATTTGTTACGTATTTGTAAACGAAATTATATTGGAAACAACAAATACGTTGTTAATATGATAAATGTCATTTTTAAAAATGACACATGTCAAACTTTGAGTGGGTAACCTGTTAACCAATTAAATAAGTTTCCACCACATTAATTTGTTAAAAAATTAAAATATTAAAAAATAGAGGTATGACATACATCTCAGTACCTAAGATTACCCCATATATATATATAAATATATATAGTTCTAATAAGCTAGCTAGTATTCCCCGGAGTGGTAGCCCACTTTGGACCACCATTTTACAAGACCAAAAAAATAAGCTAGCTAGTACCTAGTTCTAATTAACGGATATATATCTTGGCAAAAAAAAAAATAACGGATATATATATATATATTGGTCTTTTTTTTTAAAATAACGGATATATATCTATATCTATATTATATTTATAAAATAAATTTTATTACTTTAATAACCCTCAAATATTAAATAACTTAGTATAAAATGTCAACTGTCATGTACAAAAAGGTCAAAAATAAAATAATTTATAAAAGAATTTACAATGAAAAAAACTGCCCACTATTTAAAAAAACTACATACTTTCACATCTATAGAGTGTGTTGCCATTTCTAGTATATATATAAGCTAGCTAGTACTATAAAGAGCTATGTATGAAGTCAAGAATATAAGCGCACCTTTATTGATAGGTTATGTGTTGAGATTTAATCAGGGATGACAAAAACTCTCATTAGAGTCGGAGATCCAACCTCCGATTCTAATGAGGGAGAAATTTGGATCAATTGGAGAATGGGAACAGAGATCTCTCATCTTCATTTTTTAAAATTGGGTAGGATGAGGCGGGGATGGTATTGTGATCCCCATTTCAAACCCGCCCCAATATCTGTTATTTTTTTTTTAAATTAAAGAATATTTATTTTTGTGCACACTTTTTTTGTGGTTTAATTTTTTTTATTAACACCAGTTTTATCTATATCTATACTATATTTAAGAGAAGTGAGGTTGTCAATCAAAACAGAAAAAATGTACCAAAATACCCTTTAAACATTAAAAAATTTTATAAAACAGTTAGTAGTTAGGGTCAATAATGTAAAATAAATAATAAAATAAAATATAAAAAATATAATTATCTACAATAACTACCCACTACATTACTCTCAATTAACTGCTCATACCCACACCCATCGGGTGTGTATTGTGTCTAGTATTATTATAATGAGAACCTATGTTGTTAATTAAAACATAATTTTTGTACCAAAATAGTCCTCAAATATTAAATAATTTTGGACAAAAGTCAGTTGTTAGGGACAAAAAGATAAAAAAATAAAACAATTAATAAAAAAATTTAAAATATAAAAAACTACCTACTACTTTTCAAAAAAAATTTGCAGAGAGATAACTATCCAGTACCCACACCTATAGGGAAATAATTACCCACAAGGCCACAACTCTCTCCGGATACCTTCCCACACTCTTTTTTCTTATATATATTTTTTTTCTCAAGAAAAAACACATGCTAGTTTGTTATGTAAGATTGAGATAACAAAAAAAATTTGTTGTAGTTTGTACTTTATAAATTATGAATTTATGTTTTTTTTTTAATTTTAATTTTAAAAAGAGATTAGAAAAAAAATGATTCATTGAAATTTTATTGGGGATTGGAGAGAAAATGAGGTGAAAAATGGATTTGAAAATGGGAATGATATGGTGATCCTCATTCCCAACTCACCCGGCCTATTGCCATCCCTACATTTAACACACGATATATATGTTGTGTAAAATATTTTGTTGTAGCACACATGGATCTTATGATCGAAAATCTTGTTTTAAAACATTTTAAAACATTTTTGCCATTGATGCTAAATAAAATGTTATAACATCATAAAAATGAATTTGGTAAGAGTACCAATCGGGGGTGGGGTGGTTCTAAAAGTATCAATGTTGTATAAAATACCAATTCACTTAAAATACGAATGAATTACACTAAAAGTATCAATTAATTGCTTTACATGAATTGATATCGAATCATTAGATTGATCGAGCTAAATGTAGTAAGGTGTTGCGGTAAAACCGTAAAAGTACTAAAATCGTCAAGTTTGTGACTCTTACCGTGAGAATGTGGAGTGTTGTCCCACATTGGAGAAAAAGGACCTTGCAAATGTGCTTATAAGGATTTGGGCCTATCCAACCATAGCCAATTGGTTTTGGTTGTGATGCCCAGATTACTTTATCATGGTATCAGAGCTGCAGGTTCGCCCACGTGTGAAGCCAAGTGGCCACACGTGCTCCACGTCACCCAATATAAGTTGTCCACGTGTTTGGCTTGAAAATTCGCCACACGTGCGGGGGCGTGTGAGAATGTGGAGTGTTGTCCCACATTGGAGAAAAGGGACCTTGCAAATGTGCTTATAAGGATTTGGGCCTATCCAACCATTGCCAATTGGTTTTGGTTGTGACGCCCAGATTACTTTATCATCGTGGAGGGGGAGTGTCGATTGGGTCCAGCCGTAGTGCTGAGGAGAATTAGTAGTGTTATCAAAAATCTCACCGGATACCTTTCCGATTACAGAGTATCTAAGAATATGAATATGATCTTCACTTGTTATCAATTAATTTTGGATTGAATGCTCTAATTATTTAACAGCTATGATCAAACCGGTTGTATATCCTATTTGATAATTGGTACATATATAGCTAGGCTCCAAATTACATCTACACACCATTGTCATATATGCCTCCCTTCATTTGGTAATGTCTATATAATTAAATTAAGGGTGTTAGCTAGAGGTTGATTTGTCCTAAAAGTCTAGCTACAACATGCAAAACGAACCAGCTAGCTAGCTCGATCGATCAGTCGATCTTGAGCATCTCTTGATCAATAGATGATCGATGCTACGAAAGATTAGGACACTGTACGTCTCATCAACCGAGGCATGCATGTCTAATCTTAATTATCATCACACTAGTACTGTACATTATCACTGTAAAGGAAACTAGTCTGGATCGGCAAAGTTCCAAAAACTCCTTTATTTGGTAGGGAATTGGATGTTTCTGAAAAATCATTTCATGGATTTAGCTCTTTCTTTCCAAACCTTAGCATAATTTCCTCTGGTCCTAGCTCTACCACGACTCTTTGTTTCATTGTTTAGTGCTTCTGGCAGATACAGTACTGGTCCCCCGAATGATTGATTATTATCATGTAAATGAATCATAAACAGTACGTTGTATGTTTTCTAGTTTACATGCAGGACTTGTTACAGATCTAGCTAGCTCCACAGGCAGATTTGAGTTTTTAAAGCTAGCCAATGCTTTCTGCATGTGAAATTTTAGCTATAAATCGAGGCACATGCCGATCATGACACCTTGAGTGAATAAATCGCAACATTTTGGCAAAGAAGCAGAAAGCATTTTGTCAAGCATAAAAACAAATTAGGTAATCACTTCTTCACATGCCTACATATATAATGCTTGGCCAAACACCTCAAGTCCTGCCGCTGCAAACATAGCAACCAGCAACATGCATAAACATATATCCAGCACCATTAGAGGCACAATTAACTGATTGAGTTATAGCCAGCCGGACCCGGTGACTAGAGGATCACGAAGGTGAAAGAAGTTCTCACGACCAGAATTGTTCCTGAGAAAACAAGATCTCCTTAGAGTAAGCATTCTGCCAATTAAGACAGGAAGATGTGAAAAATCCTATTATAGCTAGACTTAAGATTCCGTTTGAGTATGATCATTTAGAAGAAAGGAATTGGATTTGAAATATAACTAGATAAGTTGAGAAACAAGTATATATACACTAACTAGACATGAATGGATTTCATATTACTATAAATACAGACACTGTACAAACACACTAATATCAATTCAAACTTTCAAACTAAGACTTAAGCTAGCCATTATAACAATACTATGTAACATTGAACAGAACTTACGATGATTGAGCAATCGACTCCACATCATTGGTTCTCGCTTCCTCCTTGAACAATTGGATATGAATAAGTTGTGCAAAGCTGGAGGTTGTGTCCAAGAAATAGAGAACAATTGACATTACACAGCAACTAATGAACATGGGTATTGGCCCAAAGATCCAGAGAAAGAGAGGAATCGAGAGGTAGAATGCTCGCAATCCAAGGGACCAAAAGTAACTTCCTCGATTCAAAGTTGCTGCCACGTACTCGATGAAACCTGTCTTGTCTTTCCACGTTGGGACGGTACCCAAGAAGCTGACATGGGCATAATATCTAGTAGACTGCACATTGCAGAGAAATGCAACAAGAAAGCAAAGCAAAATGCACAAGTACTTGATGGAAGATAGGGGGGGAGTGTAATTGGCATAAAATAAGTGTACTGATACAGTGCTATCGGAGCTCGATTGGCTGCTCACAAGTACACTGATCACAGAACAAAGAGTAATTGCTGTTGTTGCCAAAAGTGTCGACGCCATTATGTTGTTGCGTAGTGTTTGTATAATCAAAACACCATTCTTCAAGGGGTCCTGAAATTCATGGAGTGAACTTAAATTTTGCACTAGTACTAGACCACTAATTAGTGCTAAAATCCATGATTAACTGGAAAGTTGAAACTAAGAGACTCAAATAGGCCTGCCGCATTTAAATGAATGAAATGCAATTTGAACACTAGTCCATTACTAGCTTTTCGAGATTATTAGCTTTTGCTAAATTCCATTAGTAGCTTGAAACCTTTCATCAAGTAAGTACTACCCTTTTGTTAATGTTGGTTACAATGAAATAGTGATCCAGATAGCTAGACATGACCCATGTATTTGAAGAAAATGAAATTGGTTCCCCCATTGAAAAGTTTTACTCACCAAATTCTTACTACTTTATCATCCACATATTCTATATAAAAAGAACGACTGTAAATTGCAAAAGGCACACACACACACACACACACACATATATATATATATATATAGAGAGAGAGAGAGAGAGAGAGAGAGAGAGAGGACTCACAGTCATCATGGAGAAGACCCACTGTTGGCGAGTGTGAGCATTGAGGCCGATGACAGTTCTTATGGGATTGCGCAGAACTGTGATGAATAGCCAAACATGGTATATTCCCAACACAAGAAGACCTGCTGGTACAAGCAAATAGTCCAAGCTATCCACTTTTTCTTCCATCTCTCTCTCTCTCTACCACTTTCTTTCTTCCTCTATCTCAGAATGGTGGGTAGAACCCCAAGATTCTGATATGAAAATGAGAGGCAGTAATAGTTTTAAGAGTGTTTTGGTCACTGTGTAAGGCAAAGATACATCCTCTTATCAAATAAGGCCGGCCTGGATTCTTACCATAGGTGACATCTCCAAATGATAAATAATTGTTCTTGGATTGGATCTGGTCCTGAATTACCAAGTATATATGTGGAATTTACTGAATTAAGAAACGCACATTATCGACCAGAAAAGGACAAATGGCACACATCGACTTTACTAGTGCATTGGTGATTGGTTCATTCACTCTTCTACATTTATTTGGTACTGAAAGCAAAACAATGAGGAAGTTGCTAATATCTGTCATAGACACGTGTTGCCTGAGTTCAGAAATATTCCTTAGTATTCTAAGAGTAGTATAAAGTTCATGACAAAGCTAGGCAGTTCTTGATGACTCACAAGAAGGCTTAATTTCTTTACTCTGTAGCATCTTAGTTGATAGTGTGAGCAGATTTCTTGGCTATGTTTTGAGCAGCGCTCAACATCTTCATCTTCCCTCTAGTGTATATGCCTTATATTATAGAAGATTAAAGAGGAGCTCAACCAGTAAAGACTCAGAACAGTGGAACACCGAATATTAGGGGATTTTGGATCGCAGGCATGATGATTCAAACATGGAAGATAACATGAAACGGGAGTATGAAATGTAATGCAGATTATGTCAACCACATCTAAGTGGGATAGTATTGGGATTCAAGAATTATACAGGTTACAAGATTGATGAACATATATACATTTACAAACTTACAGACAAATTAAAATGGGAAAAACACAAAATACACAGATTCTCATTGTTGTAGAAAAGTAGAGCTACTTCTTGATCTGAAAAAAATATAACTTATTGCCCTGGCTTTTAGTTCTTGAATCAAGCAGAATACTTCAAACTCGTAAGCCCGTAATGCCTGCCAAAGTAATATTGATGATTCCCACATGGTCTCAGCCTATAATTTCTTCACTACCAGAATCTGACAACATTTTATTCCAAAGACTAATTAATAGCACAAAATTCTCAGAACTTCAAAAAGCAGGATTTCAAGCACATAGAAAATATAGATAGGATAGATTTTAGTATAACCCTGCTAATATTATTCAGTTATGTTTGACTTACCAACTTTAAGAGTCTCAAGTAATTTCCAAGTGACCCTATCATAATTGTCCTAGTGATTCTACATCAACAGGTTTCATCTCTTGGATTGAGTGAATGTGAAGATGTCGTGTGAAACTGGTGGTTGTGTCCAGGAAATAAAGAACGAAGGAAATAATGCAGCTACACGCAAACATGGGTATGGGCCCAAATATCCAAAGGAAGAGAGGGAATGAGAAGTAGAAAGCTCGCAATCCAAGCGACCAAAAGTAGCTTCCCCGATTCAAGTTTCTTGCAACATACTCGATACAATCCTTTCTACCTTGCCATGTTGGAACAGTGGCCAAGAAGCTAACATGGGCATAGTATCTAATAGACTGCACATTGCAGAGAAAGGCAACAAGAAAACACAGCAAGATAGAGAAGTACTTGATTGAAGATAGAGTGGCCGTCTTATTTCCGTACAGTAGTTTCGATGCTGTATTGACAGAGTTTGAAGTACTGCTGACAAATACGCTGATCAAAGAACTGAGAGTGATAGCTGTTGTAGCCAAAAGTGTAGATGCCATTATGTTGTTGCGTATTGTCTGAACAACCAAAACACCATTCTTCAAAGGGTCCTGAATATTATGGACAGGGAGGAGTTAACTCACAATTCTAATTAATGTATTTTCTTTCCATTTTTGAAAAGTTAGTCAGGCATATATTGATGGATATCAGGTTAAGGTTTCAGAAAAGTAGAGATTGAAAACATGCACTTGCAGAAAGACCCTTGATCCAACTCACAAAGGAACTTGCCCGGCCTTTAAAGTCTACGACTTGACCATGATTCGACCAAAACATCTTGTTCATAGATCAGCCTAATTACGGTACATGAATCACAAAGCCTCTAACAGATAAAGGATCAGTTAGTTGTAGAATTTCAACAGCTCAGAATGTAAACGCACTATCCTATGTCAATGTATTGCCACACTGAATTTCCCTTTTCGAGTCCACACCCAATTCTTAATCATTTTTCGCTATTTCATGGCAAGACTAGCCATCAAATTCAAACACTAAACAGTAGAGAGAGAGAGAGAGAGAGAGAGAGAGATAGTGGGGACTAACACTCATCATGGATAAGACCCATTGGTGACGAGACTGAGCATTGAGGCCGATCACAGTTCGTATTGGATGACGTAGTAAAGTGATAAGCAGCCAAGCGTGGTATGTTCCCAGAACACACAGACCCAGTGGCACCAGCACATAGTCCAAATCCTCCTCTTCCATCTCTCTCTAACTCTGTAGATTTATGAACAAGGGAACGGGAATTTGGGGAGAAATTAAGAGATTGATTGAGACTGAAAAAGGGTATTAATGAAAGGGAAAGGGACAGATAACACGTTTCAGACTCTACTGTGTACATTAATTAATAGCCGAGTGTGAACAGAGTCAGAGCGCAATACTAGGTATTTATTCTACTCTGTATTTGAGATTTTTGATCAGTGCTACCCAACATTAACTCCAAGTCTCCAACAGACAACACAATAAGGCTTTGATTTGGCGGCAACACATTCTTTTTCAATAAAATATTTCCCCAAGTCCCAAGTTCGATTCTCAACAACCCAATACAAATCGATAGAATCTATCATTTTTTTTGATTGAGGATAGAATCTATCATTGTAAGTACGTACCTGATGATCGATGGGCTACCACTGTGCCACAGGTTCAGGGGTTCCATTTTAAGGATGGCATCCGGATTTTACATTTTATGAGGTGCCTCTTCAGGCCATTATTTATAATAATGTTTCCTCATTATTTTAATAACCTTAATATTTGATCAAAAAAGAGAAAGGAAGGAAAATGAAAATAAGCTTTGGTGGACTAGAATTTTGAAGGCTTCTTGGCCTCTTCCAATAACAAGTTTAGCTAATCAAATATAGAATGTGGACTTTTTCCTCAAACCACTTTTCTTCTTCCAGAACAACTCCAACTCTTTCTAGTTAAGCAATCTTCCACGCAATGATCATGCTTATATACTTGTAGGTTAAACTTCAACCATTAAAAAAAACTTCATGATCCAAAACCAAATACCAAATAATTGGATACCTAATAACCCAGCAAGTAGATGCAACTATGTGATACGAGTTTCCTTCATGAAATCAAATACAATGGACAATGAATTCACATAAACATTACAACTCTTTACAGAAGTTCCATTCCACGCATGCTTCAAAGTTCAATATAGGAAGTTATCAATTTCTTAACATAATTGATGTACATTAGCAGATGCGTCCCAAGTTAAAATGATGCACAGAAGCAGAACTTTCCTCCAGTTTCATCGAGTGTAGACCAGTCTCTGGTGCTTGGACAAGGCTACAGGTACATTTTACAACAAATGGTGTATGAGTAGTGACTAAAGATCATGCTGTGGATTCATCTTCCTTCCTGAGTAACAACTCCTGCAGAGAAACAACTCGCCTGAGTATGTGAATCATTTTGATATGTTTATCATGCATTTCCAGAATGAAGTATGCAAGTGCTGTAATATAAGGAAGGCTTTTTCGCTTGTTCATGTATAGAAATCTTTACACTATCAATTAGTGCGCATTAACTTTTCCTTCTGTCAAATAAATAACCTCCAAGACAAGTAAGTTTAACCTCCAAGACAAGTAGTGCTTGGGTGGAAATCATAATCCATCATTCTGTGCGCTTTGTGTCTGTGTGTTTGGGTGCATGCCTTTACTTCCCCACATGCTTATACATGCATCTATTTAAACATTACCTGTTTGGTAGCTGTGATTGACATCCGTTGCCTTTCTTTCTTCTCATGCAAGCATTCCCCACACCAGCTAGAGAAATCTTTCTGATACTTCCTCATCTCTCTGAAGACAGAACTGCGAGGAGATAACATAATTTGAGAGATGGTTAATTTTGAAACCTATACTTACGTTTAATACCACAAAAATGACCCTACCCGGATGCTAAAGTTGCACTAAACTAATGGAGAGGAAGGGTTTAAAAGAAATTTTATTTAAAAGAATTCCCATTTCTGATTAATTTGGCGGATATGAAAATGTATCCCTAAAGGATAGTCTCTCAGACTCTGTCTTAAGAATAGATTCAACTTTTGCAATGTCTACAACTTCCACTTTCAAACTTATTACCGACTTCAAACCATTGATGAAAACTGTTAGATGGATAATAGTCCACACAGATAAACAAACCAAATTATTAAGCAAGAAGTAAGATGCATAGAGATGATCAAAATATATAGCTGCCTGTGAAAGAATAGAAACAAAAAAAAAAAATACCTCCTGCACCATAGAAGTAAATTGACACGATGACCTGATGTAGTGGCTTTAGCACCATGCCTGTGACGACCACGATGAAGCACAGCATACCCTGGAGCATGGGAATAATCAAAGACTTCCTGCTTGCAAAAAACATACTCCATCAATAAAGTATAAAATCACCTAAGGATAACAGCAGGCAGCAATGTTTCTTAAATCGCATCATAAAACTTCAAAAAATGAAGAAATAGAACCGATAAAGTTACAAGTCATGAAAAACTTGAAATAAGCTATGTTGAAGTAAATTACTTAATATAGGAGCAAATAAAAAATAAAGAAGCACAAATACTATAACATTACTTTCTTTATATATTTCTTATCGGCTTTCTTTTTTGCTAAATATATTTCCCATTAGTTACTATAGAAGACAAAGAACTTTTTCAACAAAAATCTCTTCGTATATCCTATTGCCAGACTTCAACACCACCATAAGTTGCCATGATGCAGCAATAAAAGCCTCACAAAAGACGAACCAAATGAGATCATGAAATGAGGACTCAAACGTTCCTGAAAAGAGAGTGCTTTAGTTACTATTTGATAATAATAATCATTATTTTTCCAGTCTTGCACATTAAAGTTCCTGAAATGTTCCCAAGTTAGTTTGTTATCATAATTTCCTCCAAAACCTAAAGGTGCATACTTCAAGCCATATCAGAAAATTTAGAAGTAATGACAACTAATAATTTAGATCTTCCATTTTACAGGTTAACTTGTTGTCTCTACATGTCAAAAATAATCAACGAAACCTCAGCACATAGAAAAAATAAAGTAAAACACTTCAAGTATTGCAGGAATAAAAAAGTAAATCATTCCAGATAATACTAAAATCTTTTGAATTAAAGAGTATAGTAGTGGTGTTATATTTGATAATTGACACCCATGGCAACCCAATATATATCATTTTGGAAGGTAATGGATGATAACTGATTATCAATATTTGGGAAGAACAAATTAAATTCAGTCAGTATTCAGTAGTGTGGAACGTGGATCAAGGAAAACCTTACTAGATAATATAATATGTTTTAAAAGTGTTTGCACTGCCTTGCAGAAAGTATAAGATTAATTTTCTCTATCTATGACCAACATACCTCTGGACGGCTTCCGCTATTTACATGTTTATCACAACGTATTCCTCGAAAATACAACTCTCCTCCAGAAAATTGTTTACCCAAGCACACATTCAAAGTTACTTCTGAGTCATCAACATGAAAACCTACAAATATGAAATCTATTAAGCCTGTATTTCAAAAGAAACAGAAAATAAATGGTACTTACAGTGCTTAACTGGCACTACCATACTTAACTGCAAAAGGATAAAACTTCAAACTATATATCCATAAAACAAAATACTTACCCAAGTCAAGATCCCTATCGTTACCATATTCGACCACAAAACCATGATGAGAATCCAGAGTTGATCCACCAACCTCAGGAAACAGCTCTGCATAACAGAGAGAGGACTAAATCAAGACATACACCCTCAACAGGTAATATCTTCTAGCAGAACAAAATTATCAACACGTTCAGTGAAGAAAACAATATATCACCTTTAGCTATAGGACGAATAAAACCCTCCAAAAGCTTGTCAAGCATGGTTTCAAGGCCAAAATCATCAAGAACAGCACCATACCTATTCATTGTATTTGGTCGCATGATTCTATATTTGGAGTCACCGACCCATTTTTCAAAATTCTCCACCTACACAGCAAAAGAAAAAATAAGAAAGAAAAGAACAATGGGCACCTATAGAATGACAGATACGTTACATACAATTGCAAGAGTACTGATGGCCAATACCTCAGCTAATAACAATTCACAGAACCGTGGCTGAAACATCTCAAAAGTATATATTCCAGGTGACGGTTCAGAACATATCCTTTTGAAGCTTTCCTCAGTATTCTCATTAACTGCTTCCAGAAATGCTGGAACAAAGGTGGTGGCAGGGTCCAGCTCGTATAACTCTTTATGCAAAGGCTGCACACATGTCATACAGTTTCAATAAGTCCCTACTGCTTCAAAAGAACAACTTTTAGTTGCTGTGAAAACACAATTACACATCAAAAGCTTCATTTTTTTTTTAAGGCAGTGAATGCATTCATACAACATGCATATGCACAGTTCCGGGGGTCGAGATCGATGTGTGTTTGTGCCCCTACACAACCGACTTTGAAATGAAAAATTAGAGAAACGAAATCATATTCCCAACTGCTCTTAAAGTAAAATAAGCAAAACAAGAGGTACCATTTAGCCCCAGCTACTACAATGAAAAACAATCAAGACAAACCATGCATCAAACTGTACCTGGTAATTTAATATGATCTTCTGCCTGTAATCTCTGTGCTTCTGAACCTGGTACACAACATTCCCAAACAACTTTAATTGCATGATCCTTGATCAACATTCTCGAACAGCAATAATTGCATGATCCTTGATGAAATTGACAGCTAACTCTAAATGGTGAACACACATCATAATCATTTCAAGTTGTTCGCTAATATTCAATACTTTGTTCACCTTTACTAGATACTAACATCAGAAAAGAAAATAATAATGAACAATTGCCAAGCTCAAGCTCCCTCAATTGCCACAACACACTCATCAACACAGAAACCAGAAAGTCAAGGGCATTTTCGTAATCTCACACACAATATCACTTGCCCGTTAGAAACAGAACAACAGTCCTCAGCCAAACCCTAATTCCATCCCCAAATCACAAAAGGCAAGGCAGAGTTCAATTAAAACCCCAGCATCTTAAATCTTCT
The DNA here is from genome assembly GCA_029955375.1 of Rubus parviflorus. Lineage (NCBI taxonomy): Eukaryota > Viridiplantae > Streptophyta > Magnoliopsida > Rosales > Rosaceae > Rubus > Rubus parviflorus. The sequence continues at coordinate 12,545,756 of JARGGL010000009.1, forward strand.
TCCTCTTCCACCAAAATTGGCAGCCACCAAAAACAATTTAGCCAAAAAAAAAAAAAAAACTTACTCTGTTGCGCTCTCCATGAGGCAAGTACTTGAGCAAAATCTCCCTCATGAACTTGACCTTATCGTATCGCGGAATTCCGAGCATGCTCGGCGGCAAGTACCGCTCTAGAGAGCTGAAAATCGAGGGGCTGAAATCCAATTGCATGTCATCGTAGTTATCCGGCTTGTGCTCCTTGTTAGGGTTCAGCCTTAGCCTCTGACTAGACATCGTCACGAACGCCGCCTGGTTCGAATTCCCCAATCCGTTCCCGGTCGCCGGAGCTGGACCCTCCCGGCGGTCGTCTGAGCGGCCGTCAACCGACATAAAGTGGTGGAATTGGAGTATCAGTCGGCGCTTTAGGTACCAAGGAGCATTGGTGATGAGGGTTGGAGGGTGAAATTGGGAGTTAGGGTTTGGTAGGTTTCAGATTTGTTTTCTTGTTGTGGACGTAAAATCACGGGGTGGGTTGGTTCTGTTGCAGTTAGGGTTTCCGACTAACACTTCACTCTTCACTCTTCACTTTCTACTTTCAAGTTGTGTTTTTTAATTTTTATTTCTCTCAATATTTTTAGAAAGATGGATATGATAGATCGGACGTTTTGACATATAGGTCCGGTCCAACCCGAAAGCAGGTCCGGCCCAGCCCAATTAGCATTAGCAAAAGAATATAAAAGGTCAAAGCTCAACTCTTTCTAAACGTTGAAGAAACTCAAGTTTGTTTCATTCATTCCTCTTGAAAGCTCCAACATTTTGAGTAGTGAATTGGAGATAAAGGTTGAAACTTTGAGCTGAGATTTGTATTTCCCACAATGAGTGAAACCATCCCAGCCTCGAAGCCAAAGCAAAATCGTGAAATGGATTCCGGAGAATCAAGTTCAATTGCAAAGAAGCCGAAAACTGAACTAGGCCAAAACCCAGAAGTTGATTTGAGTGAAAGGAACAAGGGTAGCGAGGTCAATGAACCAAATTCAGAAGTGAGGGAAATGGGATTTGAAATTGAAGCTGATGCTGCCGAGGATAAGGGGTTGAGGCACAACATGGAGGACACTTGGGTTGTGCTCTTGGATGCCGGCTCGGATTTTCAGGGAAAATTGAGGTTCTTAATGCTTTGTTTCGCTTATTATGCTCACTATTAGGTTTTCTTTAGTATTGTTGGGACATATTGCATAAAGTGTCAATCTTTGAATGTTCAGATGTGCACATTTTGCAATTTATGATGGGCATGGAGGTCGATTAGCTGCAGAGTATGCTCAGAAGCATTTACATACAAATGTGCTTTCGGCTGGATTACCACGTGAGTTGGTCTGTTTACTTGGTCTGATTTCATGTACATATTAGGCACTTAATACCTTATTGACATAATCATCTCCTGTACTTATTGGATTGATTTAACAAATCATTGGTAGTAGGATTTCACTATTTCAGTGTTGAAACCAAGGGCTTATCAAAAAAGTATCCTTATGCTTTAAAATTATAGCTCTATCGTTTTACCTGGTTTATTTTATCCATGTGCAATGTGGTTAACTCTTATGAGGAAATGACGTAACTATCTTCCTCATGCACATTAGTAGATAACTGGTCACTGTTTTGATATCTAACTTACTACATTGACAATATGCATTCCTGGAATTTGTTGTACACTTGTACTTCAAGTCTAATTCGCTTCTGTGGTGTTGCAGTTGAATGTGAAAGCGGCCAAGAAAGCCATTCTTGATGGTACGAATTTCCTTTGCAAGTTTGCGTCTCTCTTAGCTATATTTTCGTATCTTAAGTTATCCATCTGTAGATTGATTATTAGTGGGTGATATTTATTTGAATTTCTCTAATTTAGGTTTTCGGAAAACTGATGAGGCTCTTCTTCAAGAAAGTGCTGCAGGTACAGATTTAATCTTCTATCCTCTATTTTGGATTCAAACTTTCTCTTGTCTTGATTATTTCTGTGCTGCAAGGATTGCATCGCAAATAGTTACTTATCATATCTTTTATGTATCCATATATTCGTCCATCTACTTTTCTTCGTTCAAATCTTTTGACCCCAAAAAAAAAATCTATCTATTTTCCAGTAAGTATAGATCCTAGAGAACTATTTTATGGGCTAATGTTTTACAATATCCACTTGAGGGTTCATATCTCGGCTTTAAATTGTTGTCAGGGGGATGGCAGGATGGTGCTACAGCTGTATGTGTTTGGATATTAGGGAAAACAGTAAGTTTGCTTCTGTTATCACTTGTGGAAAATATGTTATTGAATTTATAAATTTAGAAAAGTAAAAGCCTTTAGCAAGTCTTCCATATCTATGTGGGGACTCTATGAGGTCACTGAGTTTATGAAGTCATTTAAGTTATAATTTGCACATTTTGGGTGAATATTGCTTCCTGCTGGAAGAAACTTATCAACAGTCTGCTAATTTTTATTGTTAATCTTCTATTTTGCACTAAATTACTTTTAAGCAATTTGAAGTGCGTAAGAGTGTTTTGAATTGTGTGTGTGTTTTTTTTTATTATTATTATTTTTTAAGCAATGGCCATATGTTAATTATGATCAGTAAGACTTTATTAATGATTGTTATGGAGAACCTGTGGCTAAGATACAGTCATTTTAACCAATGAGTGGGAAACATGTTTGGATGTGGAAGTTCCTGACTTGTAGAGTCATACAAGAGCATGTGCATTCTTCCTTGCATGAATTGTGAGAAGTATAACATGCAAGGGTCTCATGGTAGAATTGTTTGTTTGGTGATGAAATTGTAAATTACTTTCTATAATTACATGATCACTGATGGGACCCTGATTGATTTTTGAGAAAAGGAACAATTTGAAGGTTTCTATTAAAAAATTCTAGATGACAATTCAATTTTCTTGCCAAGTAGAATGACTACAGTGTTCCTAAAAGAAGGTAATGGCATGTTGTATTCTATTGTAAATTTGTAATGCTACTGGATGTTTCTAGGTATTTGTTGCTAATATTGGGGATGCAAAAGCTGTGGTAGCAAGATCATCTCCTGCTGATGAATTGCAAAATGATTCTGATGAAGCACGTCTTTTGAAGGCCATTGTTTTAACAAGAGAACACAAAGCCATCTATGCACAGGAGCGTGCTCGTATTCAGAAGGTAATGCTGTATATATGTAAAGTTGAGGATTACAACATTGTTGAGTTTCTAGGGGACTACTCCTTGTTTCCTTCTTTGCTAGACTCTATATGATTAAAAAGAGCTGAAGAAAAGAAAGACTCTGATTTTCTTATGTAATGTTGGTTTTTGATGTCTGCTACTTTGTGGGGAATGGTGTTTTGGTTCTTCCTTTGATGAAGGAAAGATGAACGCAGAGGATTAAAAGCATACTCAGTAGTGGACTAAATTATTAATTGACTGTCTGGATAATATTATTTTAAGTCCAGATAATACATCTTGCTAATGTATTTCATTTGTAAGTTGTAACCTTCTAGTATTTACTTCTATTATCTACTGAAATTATGAACTCCTTTCTGCTTGAAATATGCTGTCATCAGGCTGGGGGTAGTGTGAGTTCAAATGGACGACTACAGGGTCGCCTTGAAGTTTCTAGGGCCTTTGGAGATCGCCAGTTCAAAAAGGTTTTAGTTTCTTTTCTTTTAGACGCTTTGCCCTGTACTTTCATGATTTCTGTTCTCAATCTAGCATTAAAAAAATTGAATATAGCGGTTTATTGAAAAAGATCAAACTTGTAATGCATGATTTTGTTGTTACTAAACATCACTCATGTAATTATAAAATGAAAAACTATATGCGTTTTTAGTATAGTTTAGATCCATCTATTTGTTGTGTCTCCCTGTCTTTGGGGCCAATTACGTTTTATTCTTCTTTACAACATAATATTGATTTCTGTGTACTCTGTAATTGCAGTTCGGTGTTGTTGCGACCCCAGATATTCATTCATTTGACCTTACAAAAAGGGAACACTTCATAATTCTTGGTTGTGACGGCCTCTGGGGGGTAGGTCTTCCTTCTGTACTACTCCTGCACTGGAGATATGCTTAGAATATTGAATTTTTGTTTTAACCTTTGAAATGTTAATTGAACATTTTTTTTTCCATGGTGGATCTCTTTCGGTTCCAACATAAGATGTTTCTAAATTCGTTACAGGTAATTGGACCAAGTGATGCTGTTGACTTTGTTCAGAAACTGTTGAAGGTTAGAGCAAATATTCTCTTCTTAGTGGTCATTTCAACTTCCTGTGGAATTTGAATAGGTCCATTCTCTGATAGGCTTCCCTCTACCTAACAAAAAGTTGCGTTTCATTTTCTTTCTCCATGTGGTCTGATTTTGTTATGTCCTTGTAAATGGTCTGTGTTCAACGGCAATGTTTTATGGCAAGATGGAATGATCCATTAATTAGATAAAAAATATATCTGGTGCATATGTTTGTACCCTTTCCATAAATTGTTCTCTTTGTTATGTCTCCTTCTCTGTTTCTCTCTTCCCCACCCTCCGATATTTTCTCATTGTGGAGGGATGAGGACATATAACGAGGCACTGCTTAGAAGGATTACATTTGTTTTTGTAGGAGGGACAACCAGTTACGGCTATTAGCCGCCATCTAGTAAGAGAAGCTGTGCGGGAGCGGCGCTGTAAAGATAACTGCACGGCAATCATAATTCTATTACGGCACAAGTAATTCTAGGCCCGAATTCCATAGGGAAAGGAGTACTGGCTACTGGTTATGAAACTGACTATGGGTTTGTGTCTTTGGTTGTATAAGGCTTATACTATAAGCTGACCGAAATTGTTATACACTGGTTACCCCCCATTGATGAAGTGACTGATGAATTATTGATATATGCGGCCATAAATTTTTGTTGTGGAGCTATATCTAGATATTTTGAAACCTTTATTATGCAAGAAATTGAAATCTGAACCTGGCTTCTTATTGCCTTTGCTGGTATGAAGGATGCTCGACTGCTATCATCTCTTATAATGTACTATCTGATTATTCTGATATATATCTGATGAAATAGAACCAATAATGTACCAATATAATTCATAGATGCTTACTCTATTTTGTAGAGAAAGAATGTATTGATTTGGGTACTATAAATAAATCATAATAATCTCAAATATATAGCAGTTTTGCATCTATGGATGCAAAATATCAATGTCAAAACAATATCCATATTTTTTTTTTTGATACAAAATAAACAGCAAAGTGCTTCTTGCTTACTCTTTTTATTCAATTATTTTATCTAAATTTTTTTCGAGCCAATTATCTTATTTCATTTGTACCAAAGGGGAATCCCAAAATTTGAAATCTAGACCGTTCATTTAATTTTTGAAATGAGGGATGAGATTCTCGTTAAGAGCTGTACCCATTTACTGAGGAACTGCTTCCTTTGCAAGGTTTTCAATTTCAACACACTAGTAGAGTAATGACTTCCTGTAACAAAAAAAAAAAAATAGTGACTATCTTTGTAAAAAGAGATTAGCTATACCTATATCCAAGAGTCCAAGACCTTTACCCAAAAAAGGTTTTTCCAAGTTTGAACCTTTCAACATAGGGCCAACACAGGGCTACAAGCTTCTGCTTGAAGATTGTCACTGTCCAAGATGAGAAGGTAATTGTCACTGTCCAAGATGGGAAGTGTCACGCCCCAAACCCGAGACCAATATTATATTGAAATATGGTGCCCGAATTTGCGGTGTGACTAAATTTCAAAAACAAAATAAATCAAATGAAACAAATGTCTGAATAATACTTCTATTTGAAAATAAAATCGTTATTATTTTACAATACCAGAGTTTAGCGGAATAAAAGACATTACATTTATTCAATTAAAATCATAATAGAAAAACATCAGTTTATATATTCTTCCCGTTTTTCCCCAAGGTTCGTAACCTGAAAACAAGAAAGTGTAGCATCATGAGCAACACAGGCCCAATAAGTACAGCTTACATTCTTATATTAGTGTATCTTATAAGACATCGAAATTGAACAACCAATCGAAAATATACTAAGAATATTTTATATTACTTAGTACCAATTTTATCAAATATAATCCACATATATCAAAAACGTCTTTGACCCAAATAATTCAGTCTCAAATGTAATCGACTAATAATACACCATTGATATAACCCAAAATAATATATGTTCGATCAACATATCACAATATCAATATATGATAAATAGATATCGATTATCTCTAAACAAAGTATGCATCATAGTATATTATCAGCATTTCAGAAATAGATATTGGTTATCTCTAAATAATGTATGCTCAATATCATAACCAAAATCACAAATACATATTCCAATATTAAATATGTATTTTCTCTTCTCAGTGAATGTTTTAGATTTAACTGATAGTAACAATTCATAAACCCACCAAAATTCTCAAGCCGAGGTCCAAAATGCCAAGCATGAGTAATAACCACAAATTCACAAACCGACAATAAATGGCAATCAAATATTCAATCAAAATTATATGTACTCCCCATTTTTAGTGAATATTTTATAATGACTGGTAATAACAATTCAAAATAAATCTCAAGCCAAGGTTTCCAATACCAAGCATGGGTAAAAGTCCGCGTACTAGGTGTACGGGAAAGCGAACAGCATACCAAGGACAATACCAAAGCATGTACACTCAAGGTCGGCAATTTCCTTCCTATGAGTCTAATAGTGCACTATCTGTAGGGACTTGAGCCCTGCGCTTAATCACCACAAAAACCCCATTTACCAGTAATTCACTTAATTAAGCACGGGAGGTTGTACGATCCACCCGGCTTCACAACTTCTTGTTCATAATTATATTCACAAATATAGTCTTCAATTAAGACAAGTTATAGATCACAATATATATGACAAATAAACATAAATATAGATTAAAATCTATATATCAAATATGCATGAACATATGTAAAACAAGATATACATATGTACGTATACACATGCTTAAGCCTTTCATATGAATGCATATGTGATATAGATGAAAGACATAACTAGGTAAATCACATAATCAAGTAAATTACCAAGGTAAGCATGTGATATCTCAAATACACTCTTAACAATATATACTTCCATACATGTTAACATACATGTATAATACTAAGTTGATGTATTCACTTAGTAAACAAAATTATGCACCAATATAAGATTAATAGATAATCAAGTGCAAATAAAACATATATAAAGAATAAGCATATGTAAAACATAAGTAATTAAACTCATGTAGTAAACAAGATCATATTTATAGCAAATAAACATAAACATATGTAGAACAATATATAAGTAAAAATAAAAGACAAGCATTATATAAGGAAATCAGATTATTATTAATATTTTAGTTCTTAAGTCCAAAACCATAAAAGTTCATCAATAATTCTCCGATTAGAATCGTCAAACTTCAAACTTCGTTAAATTGTCCATCGCAAGTCCGATTTAAGCAAGTGAGTACACCATTTCGAAGGGATTTTCGCAAGGAATCCAATGATATAGTCCAAAGAAATATGTCCAGAATGTCCAAGTCCAGAATTCAAGATTAATCAAAACAGTCCAGAAATAAGTATACTCTGTTTTAACCCACTTCACCTAAATTATTACGTACTGTAATTCTAGCCATTAATTGTGATATTCTCCAGATTAGAAGTTCAAATTCTAAGCTTCGTTTTGATATAAAGATCACAAAATTTGGTTAAGAGATGAGTGAGATATGACCACTTGAAATTATGAACAACATAAGAGGTTTTTCAGTGAGTATACCGGATTACAACTTAGATACAGAAAGTTTGGCTCGTTAGATGATCATCAATTTTTAATACGAAATAGAAGGCACAATTTGGAACAACTTTCATGAAGAAGTCCAGATGGTAAAATGATCGGAAATATGTGTTTAAAGGTTCCCAGGTTGGCTGCCGGAATAACTTCAGAAAAGAGGACTTAAGTTTTCTATAAAACTTATTCCTTTCTATTTTCTTCTTGATCATGCAATTTGATGAATCTTAAAGATAAAAGACTATAAGGATGTATTCTGTACTTACATGAATTTTCAAGGGTAGGAAGATGGCCTCGATACGAATCCATAGGATTTCGCGGATTTTAAATCGGAGCTACGGATCGTAAACAAACATTTTCGGAGAGAAAGTGGAGAGATTAAGCAAGAGAATAGAGAGGAGCTAGAGAGAAGCAAGAGAGAAGTGAATTGGCAGAGAAAATAATGGCTGAACCATCTTATTTATAGAATTTTAGAGGTAAGTTAACTAACATAAGGTTAGCTTAACTTAACCTAGTTTAGTTTAATTAATATATCTAACCAAATAAGTCAAGGAAAAATATGCTTAATAAGATTGTGTTCATACACAAATCAGATTTATGTGCCAATTAGTCAAGCAATCAGATCTCTAACTCCAAAGTATGATTCACGTGAGATTAAGTCAAGTAATCAGATCATGCTAGCAACACCAGCTTAATTTCCTTTCTCCTTGTGCTCTACGTATCTCGTAAAAATCATAACTAAATCTAAAAATATGATTTTCAGGTGATTCCAATTCTGAGAGTTTCTTTATGATGTCTACTACAAATCATTAGAAGACCATATCCTCAAATAATAAACACATTGGTGCAGTTTTTACGAAATAGGAAACTGCGTCAGATAAGCTTCAAAAATACATTAAATTTCCGCTGACCATAACTCCTTCGTATAATATCAGAATTTTGTGTGCCGCATGTCTACGAACTCGTATCGACAAGCTCTACAACTTTCGTGAAGGAAGTTATCAGAGAAAATCAATGGATAAGAAAGTCAACTTTTGACCCCTCGAAAATAAAACGTTTCGAGTAAATATTCGTTCCGAAATGCTTTCACTTCACAAACTAGACAAGAGAACTAACATCTATTCCCTTTATTAAATTTCAAGAATATTCAAGAAATTAAATACGAAAATTCGGGGTATTACATTCTACCCACCTTAAAAGAAAATTCGTCCTCGAATTTTGCATACCTCTACTCCTTGATAATACTAGCTAGGGCAACACAATAGTTCAGATTACCTTTCGTCATCCATATTGTCTAGATCTATCTTAGATAAGAGTTTCAGCAAGCACTTCTCATAAAAAAAAATAATAATCCTCAAGAGATCAAATCTTATATCTAAGTACTTTTTCACAAGGTCTTGAAAGTATATTAGCACGATTCTTTAAGGTGTAAAGAATAATCGTCAATCCTCAAACAATAAGTGAATACTTAACTAAATCCTCAAATTCAAAATTGTAATTGTCCGAATCCTCAAATACGAACTTTATTCATCTTGATACCACCAAACTATTTACTTGCATTAATTCCGATACACAAAATTTATGCTTAATCTAACTCTCAAAATCCTCTAAGTAAGCCACAAATAAATGCATCCATATATCCTCAAAAAGTTCGAATTGATTCTAACTCGCTCTCCAAGTATAGATTTTCCTTCTTCAATTCACACCTATGAATTACTTACCCAAAATAATCTCATTTCTCAAAACAATCACTAAAACTTCCGTACTTATATTCATTACCTATCAAAGAATTTCAAATCTCTAATAAAAATTGTCCCCTTAGTATGATCACTATTATAAACCATACTCCAAAATTCATTTTTCTTTTTTCCAAATATATCGGTTAGTAACCCTCTATAACCTCGAACTTTCGTCAATTCGACCAAGCTTAATCATCAATATTACTACCATATTGTATATTCCGATATCCACATATCATATGATCAACAATTATTGTATCTCCACAGATCCATTAAGAATCAAAGACTAATCACTTCAAAGTTAAGATAATTATTATCTTAAGTCCTAATATATCATCAAGAATAAGATCTAGTGCAATCACCAAGTCTCTTTAAAATTTCATATTTCAAGCCTATCTTAATTGTAAAATTCCTCGAAAATGAATCATAAATATCTCCTCATAACAACAACTTTTTATACCTAACCCTAAACTCCAGGTGATCCATCAAAAGTAATCCTCAAATTTAATATGTTCCGATTTTCCTTAATTACGACATAAAACCGCCAAGTATATTTCTTATATACCTAACCACAAACCTCGATAATATAAATCTATGAATCCAAAGTTGAGTAATTTATCAATTCTATAGAAAACCTCAAAGTCTAGATCACATTCTCACAAATATTATTACATGCATCTTCCAAATCATTCTTAGCTTAAAATATGTCCCATTATCAATACATACTAAAACTTATGGAAAACTTATACCTCAAATTAGTTTATGAGTAATAACTCACATACTAAGACTAAGATTTACTAAATTCCCAAAGAGCGTAAATATTGTCAAAACTTACTCTTAATAATCCAAATAAAATCATGACTCTAAACTTTCAATAAAAACTCTAGTTTCATGAGGCGTACCTTTCACCTTACGATATCCTTCAATAATTAAGAATATAATCTTCTCAATCATAATCATTGATCAAAGCCGATGAGTGCTCGGATGTCTCTTGAAACATCAAAATATTACCAGCATCTCTATAGTTCATCAGTGAATAATAACCAAATATATTACCATGCTAGTGTAAACTAGTCTTGTTCACCAATGCTTCAAACTTAATACTCCTCAAACTTCCTTCTTTCTTTTCAATATTTTCCTTCCTCTTCTCTTCCAACTATCTCCATATTAACCTAGTTAACAATGACTTCAACTTCGAAAGTACTATTACTTTTGGGATTAAGCTTTCTCTTATTTGCAGAGACAACTAATACCAGCACAAAGCAGAGCCCAAATGTTCCTCTGATTTGCTTTACTCTCAAATAAACAGAGTGTTTAAAAGTGGAGTATTAGAGAGATGTATTGTAAATTTTGAATCTAACTAGATTCTCATTCTCCTCTTATCAAATTCGTAAGTTACTAAGCCTCTTGCAATACTTTTTTTTTTCTTCTTTCTAAAATCTATGTATATATAGTTTACCGCCAAGCCGAAATAGCACACATCCGGTGACTATTCCGACCAGGCTACAATTTTACCAGAGTGATCTTCGATTACTCTGAGAACAACACTTTCAAACCCGAGCAAGCCCTATGCCCAGTTACCGATCACGCGCCTGCACGCGCTCGCCCAAAACCGTTCCCGAGAAGGTCAAAACCGATGCTAGGTCAATAAGTCCCACATTGAAATACAAATCCCTACACCCTAAGAGACTCCTTTATAAAAGGCCACAACTTGCATCAATGGAAAGAAAGTACTTACCATCATTAAATACTAACTTAGGTATCGAAGGAACAAAGGAAATGCTCACTTAAAATTCTTTATCTTGAAAGTCAATAATGTAATAAAGAGAGAGTGAACAACATTAATTACAAACAATTTAGGAGCATGGACTCCATGCAACTTCTCGTAAGTGGAGTCTCCTTTTTATTTGTTTAAAACTTTAGAAGTTATAAACTTAGTATCCACTCCAATCCTTGCTCTGTTATATATATATATAGATTGTACTCTCTTTTTCTTATTGATATTTTCAAATAAAACATTAAACTATACTCAATATATAGTCTACGTGATAATTCATATAATCACATTATAGAAAAATAATTTTCTACAAAATCATAGCATACCAGCAAGCTCATTTAGCGAAATAAGCAAATTCCAAACAAATCATCACAGCAGCTTCTAACTTTATCAAGTTAGCATAACAAAACTGCATCTCAAAGAATAGGGACACATAATATCCATAAAAAGCTCTCGTTAGCTTAAACAACATGTATATGTATATGCATACATATATAGAACCCTCCCCGTTCTTTTTAAATTTTATTTTATAAAACCAAATTTCCAAGGAGCTTTTTAGCTCTGATACCAATCTGTCACGCCCCAAACCCGAGACCAATATTATATTGAAATATGGTGCCCGAATTTGCGGTGTGACTAAATTTCAAAAACAAAATAAATCAAATGAAACAAATGTCTGAATAATACTTCTATTTGAAAATAAAATCGTTATTATTTTACAATACCAGAGTTTAGCGGAATAAAAGACATTACATTTATTCAATTAAAATCATAATAGAAAAACATCAGTTTATATATTCTTCCCGTTTTTCCCCAAGGTTCGTAACCTGAAAACAAGAAAGTGTAGCATCATGAGCAACACAGGCCCAATAAGTACAGCTTACATTCTTATATTAGTGTATCTTATAAGACATCGAAATTGAACAACCAATCGAAAATATACTAAGAATATTTTATATTACTTAGTACCAATTTTATCAAATATAATCCACATATATCAAAAACGTCTTTGACCCAAATAATTCAGTCTCAAATGTAATCGACTAATAATACACCATTGATATAACCCAAAATAATATATGTTCGATCAACATATCACAATATCAATATATGATAAATAGATATCGATTATCTCTAAACAAAGTATGCATCATAGTATATTATCAGCATTTCAGAAATAGATATTGGTTATCTCTAAATAATGTATGCTCAATATCATAACCAAAATCACAAATACATATTCCAATATTAAATATGTATTTTCTCTTCTCAGTGAATGTTTTAGATTTAACTGATAGTAACAATTCATAAACCCACCAAAATTCTCAAGCCGAGGTCCAAAATGCCAAGCATGAGTAATAACCACAAATTCACAAACCGACAATAAATGGCAATCAAATATTCAATCAAAATTATATGTACTCCCCATTTTTAGTGAATATTTTATAATGACTGGTAATAACAATTCAAAATAAATCTCAAGCCAAGGTTTCCAATACCAAGCATGGGTAAAAGTCCGCGTACTAGGTGTACGGGAAAGCGAACAGCATACCAAGGACAATACCAAAGCATGTACACTCAAGGTCGGCAATTTCCTTCCTATGAGTCTAATAGTGCACTATCTGTAGGGACTTGAGCCCTGCGCTTAATCACCACAAAAACCCCATTTACCAGTAATTCACTTAATTAAGCACGGGAGGTTGTACGATCCACCCGGCTTCACAACTTCTTGTTCATAATTATATTCACAAATATAGTCTTCAATTAAGACAAGTTATAGATCACAATATATATGACAAATAAACATAAATATAGATTAAAATCTATATATCAAATATGCATGAACATATGTAAAACAAGATATACATATGTACGTATACACATGCTTAAGCCTTTCATATGAATGCATATGTGATATAGATGAAAGACATAACTAGGTAAATCACATAATCAAGTAAATTACCAAGGTAAGCATGTGATATCTCAAATACACTCTTAACAATATATACTTCCATACATGTTAACATACATGTATAATACTAAGTTGATGTATTCACTTAGTAAACAAAATTATGCACCAATATAAGATTAATAGATAATCAAGTGCAAATAAAACATATATAAAGAATAAGCATATGTAAAACATAAGTAATTAAACTCATGTAGTAAACAAGATCATATTTATAGCAAATAAACATAAACATATGTAGAACAATATATAAGTAAAAATAAAAGACAAGCATTATATAAGGAAATCAGATTATTATTAATATTTTAGTTCTTAAGTCCAAAACCATAAAAGTTCATCAATAATTCTCCGATTAGAATCGTCAAACTTCAAACTTCGTTAAATTGTCCATCGCAAGTCCGATTTAAGCAAGTGAGTACACCATTTCGAAGGGATTTTCGCAAGGAATCCAATGATATAGTCCAAAGAAATATGTCCAGAATGTCCAAGTCCAGAATTCAAGATTAATCAAAACAGTCCAGAAATAAGTATACTCTGTTTTAACCCACTTCACCTAAATTATTACGTACTGTAATTCTAGCCATTAATTGTGATATTCTCCAGATTAGAAGTTCAAATTCTAAGCTTCGTTTTGATATAAAGATCACAAAATTTGGTTAAGAGATGAGTGAGATATGACCACTTGAAATTATGAACAACATAAGAGGTTTTTCAGTGAGTATACCGGATTACAACTTAGATACAGAAAGTTTGGCTCGTTAGATGATCATCAATTTTTAATACGAAATAGAAGGCACAATTTGGAACAACTTTCATGAAGAAGTCCAGATGGTAAAATGATCGGAAATATGTGTTTAAAGGTTCCCAGGTTGGCTGCTGGAATAACTTCAGAAAAGAGGACTTAAGTTTTCTATAAAACTTATTCCTTTCTATTTTCTTCTTGATCATGCAATTTGATGAATCTTAAAGATAAAAGACTATAAGGATGTATTCTGTACTTACATGAATTTTCAAGGGTAGGAAGATGGCCTCGATACGAATCCATAGGATTTCGCGGATTTTAAATCGGAGCTACGGATCGTAAACAAACATTTTCGGAGAGAAAGTGGAGAGATTAAGCAAGAGAATAGAGAGGAGCTAGAGAGAAGCAAGAGAGAAGTGAATTGGCAGAGAAAATAATGGCTGAACCATCTTATTTATAGAATTTTAGAGGTAAGTTAACTAACATAAGGTTAGCTTAACTTAACCTAGTTTAGTTTAATTAATATATCTAACCAAATAAGTCAAGGAAAAATATGCTTAATAAGATTGTGTTCATACACAAATCAGATTTATGTGCCAATTAGTCAAGCAATCAGATCTCTAACTCCAAAGTATGATTCACGTGAGATTAAGTCAAGTAATCAGATCATGCTAGCAACACCAGCTTAATTTCCTTTCTCCTTGTGCTCTACGTATCTCGTAAAAATCATAACTAAATCTAAAAATATGATTTTCAGGTGATTCCAATTCTGAGAGTTTCTTTATGATGTCTACTACAAATCATTAGAAGACCATATCCTCAAATAATAAACACATTGGTGCAGTTTTTACGAAATAGGAAACTGCGTCAGATAAGCTTCAAAAATACATTAAATTTCCGCTGACCATAACTCCTTCGTATAATATCAGAATTTTGTGTGCCGCATGTCTACGAACTCGTATCGACAAGCTCTACAACTTTCGTGAAGGAAGTTATCAGAGAAAATCAATGGATAAGAAAGTCAACTTTTGACCCCTCGAAAATAAAACGTTTCGAGTAAATATTCGTTCCGAAATGCTTTCACTTCACAAACTAGACAAGAGAACTAACATCTATTCCCTTTATTAAATTTCAAGAATATTCAAGAAATTAAATACGAAAATTCGGGGTATTACAGGAAGGTAATTGTAAAGCTTATATTTTTTCCTCATCCCTTGTAAATCTTTAAGTTGAAACATAAATTTACTTCATTTCTCAACTTCTTTTCCTTGAAAGTTGAAACATTTATAGTTGGTTTCTTTCTCAGTTTCTTTTCAAAATAGATTTTGCTTTATTTCTCAATTTTTGTAAGTCTTCAAGTTAGAAACCTTTACATGTTTTTTACTCTCATTATTTGGCAAAAAAAGAAATAAGGAAAAGTCATCTGCTTGATTTTTTAGCTTTCAAGCTGAAAGTCTTTTTTATAAATAAGAAGAAAAAAAACGTGCATTTAGTTAATTTCTAATGTTCCTTCATCTTGGAAGTTGAAACCCTGAAATATTTTATTCACTCATTTAGAAAAAAGGAAGCAATTACATGGTTTTCTTTTCAGTCCTTGTAAAAGCATTTGAAAAGAGTCCAAACTTACTAGGAAATGGTACATGGATAGTTTACCTATATACTTTTAGCTGTATTCTCACCAGTTTGTGACTTCTTTTGGCAATTTTATTTAAATCAACTGCTGTAAACTTTGTGTCTAATTGATTTTAGTACATGTAGCATTCTATGAGTTTGAGGCTTGGTTAAGCAGTGTTATCTAACATGTTGATCTTCAGATAAACGCTATTTAACTAAGTTTCATCTTGATTGATTTTCATGCATGCCCTTGGTCTTGATTGCTGCACAATGCATGATATTAATTGTGTCCATTTGTGTTCCTGAATGCTACGTACATACTTACATACACGTCGATCTCAATTTGAGGAAGCTATTAATTAAAGGAACTTCCGGAGCTAGCTGTGAGGAGAGTATGGAAAGTGTATGACAAACTATGGAGTAAAAGTCTGCAAACTCCTTTCATCCTTTTTGAAACCAGATTCAGCTACCACAAATTGTTTTTTTTTCAATTCTATTGGCCATAATGTTCCACAATTTGGAACCTTGAGGAATATGGAATCTGCCATACACTTTTCATATTCCTCAAGATTCCAAATTGTTGAACATTATGGCCAATAGAATTGAAAAAAACGATTCGTGGTAGCCGAATCTGGTTTCAGAAAGGATGGAAGGAGTTTGCAGACTTTTACTCCATAGACGAAGATTACTTTGTAATGTTCAGCTATGAAGGCAAACATTCCCATTTACAAGTACGCATTTTCCCCTGCAACAATATGGAAATAGATTACCCAATTCTTGGAGGAGGTACTTATTGTAATTTGGTTAATTATGTTTGTGTTAAGTGTCTATGTGAATAACCATTTAGAATTTTGTGACAATTTTTACCTGGATACCTCATTGTATTAATCTTGGAATCAAACAGGAGCTGATGGAGGCATGTCTACCCCCAAGTCTAAAGGTTGCTCCTTGTCCTCTAACTCATCTGCTAGTGAACACCAAAATGGTTTTTATGGAGCTAACAACTTCAAATTCGACAAGCCACGTTTTGGGATCACAATGACAACACCCTACTTATCAGCTGCATTGGTAAGCTTTTCTCAATAGCCCGAGGTAGGAATCAACGAGTAGGCCAGGCACTATCCGGATAAGTAATTTAGAACCTCCTCATTTGAACTTGCTTATGTATTCAAATTCATATTTGCATGTTTGCAGGGAATAAATTCATATTTCACCAAGGAACATCTCTGTGCAATAGGGACTTATTGCGATGTGACCTTACAAACTTTAGGTGAGAGAACTTGGACTGTTCATTGTGCTGTCATCAGGTGTGGACGCAATGCAAGATTCAATACTGCTAGTTGGAGAGCATTTGTGCGGGACAATCATTTGGAAGTAGGTGATTACTGTTTGTTTGGGTCGATAGGAGAACGTAAGCTCAAAGTCCACATACCCCGAGCTAAATGAAGACGATCGACTCGGACTGATACGTGAGTCGACTCGATCTGCACCGAAAGCCTATGACTGAGTTCATGTAGTATTTCCAGCTTATGTATGCATGTGAAGAAGTTGATGCTATTTCCAGCTTTTGTGAAGAAGTTAATGTCGTTGTTTGCAGCTTTATGTACGTGAAGACGACGACTTCTCTTAAGCACATTTTGGCTAGTGTTGGATTGATGTTGTTGAATATATTATTGTCTGAATTTGGATTTATTTTTCCTCTCAACGTCAAAGCCAAGCAAGTCTAGAAACACCATGATGCATCCTTGTGCTCACTATAACCCAGAGCTACACGGGTGAAGGGAAAGAGGCAAAAACATCATTTAAATACAGGTTTAAGATTTGGCTAATTAGAAGGGCTAAAATGTAATTTACAATATCAATTTAAAAAAAAAAGATCGAAAAAAGAAAATAAAGACGAAACTGACTCCAGCTCCAGAGTGGTGACGCAGAGGGGGTTAGCGCCACTTCTTCTCAACCAACCCAAAGCTGCATAAACCTTTCTCATTCTGTCATAAACCCTAATTTCAGCAAATGCCAACCTAACTCCTGCAACTGAAAAAACCCACTCACACCCACAACCATGCCGTACTCGGCCTTCTTTCAGGGCTCTATAATAATAAGAACCACCACCACCATGTCTCTCAAACCCGGGACCCACCACATCGCTCTAGTACGGCCGTCGCTTCTGGGATGCTTCATGAAGAACGGTCAATACCACACCCACTCCGTTACCGGGTTGTTGAAATGGAATGCGGCTTGTTATCTGCCGCGTCACGTGGCGGACCCCGATTGGAAGCAGAGGCACCAGCGGAGGAGCGCCGCCGTGCCCTCGTGGTACCACCACCACCAGAGCTTCAGTTATGGACGTTTTGCATACCAGGACGCCTCTGCTAGTGAAGATTCCGACCGCGAATTCGGCTCTTCTCACCGGGAAATGGTTAGTCTCTCTCTCCTCATTTTGGTAAAACATTTGAATTCGGTTTTGATTCCATCTTTCTATTTTGAACTAGAATGGGCACTTTTGTTTCAGGTAGGTAATGTTTGGCTCGATAAGAACTGCTTATGATAGAGCTTAGGATTATGTATTTGAAGTATATGCTTTCAATAAAGTTGAAAGTAAAGTATTCTTCTAAGAACTGAATCAGAAACTTTTTTCAATGTAAATGTTGTATCTTTTACTTGTTAAGCATATGCTTTCTATACTCTAATTGAAATGCTATACTTCTTGTTGATATTTGATAGACTCTGTTGGTTGTTTTATGCATGTGATGGTTTTTAGTGTGGTTCAACCCTTGAAAACATCGATGACTGGAGATGGAAGTTAACCATGCTTGTTCGCAACAAAGATGAGCAAGAAGTAGTGTCAAGGGAAAGAAAGGACAGACGTGACTTTGAGCATCTTTCAGAACTGGCAAGAGGGATGGGTTTATATAGGTATATTTTCTCTTAGATAAGAAGTTTGTACAGGTATATCAGTTCAGTAAGTCTACATTATCCACATTTTGCTTTATTCTATGTCCTTTTCTGTTTTCTGATTTTGAAATTTCTCAAGCAGCCGTCAGTATTCAAAGGTTGTAGTCTTTAGTAAAGTCCCTCAGCCAAATTACAGACCTGATCTGGATGATAGGCGACCACAGAGAGAGGTACTTTCTTGTATCTTGCCCCCTCCCCTCTTTTGATAAGTATTGTTTTTAATAAAAAGTGCCAAAAGGACAGATACCATGTGCACAAGAAGTATACATAATATTAAAAATGAAAAGAAGCGACACAAAAAAAAAATCAAATGAACAGTAAACAGATTTATCGCTCTTTTGCGTCCCTTATTCTGTTCAATCTAGTCTAATTTATATATGAAAGGAAATGGATATGAAAGGAAATGGATGGCTTGCTTCCCTCTGAACTCCCTGAATTGTATGATGGGGGGGCCCTCGCATTAATTAACATTGATTAAGTTTGTAAATTTACAGAGTCTTGTATGTACTTTTTTGCAACCAATATATTATACTGACTTTTTGAAGCATTTATAGGTTGTTTTACCTTTTGGACTGCATAGAGATGTAGATGCTCATCTCAAAGCTCATCTTTCTCAAAAGCCAATGACCAGAGGAAATTTATCACATATATTGCCGTCAAGGTCAAGTAGTAATGGAAGTATAGCTAATGATGGGGGACTCTATGAGCAGGAGGAGCCCTTGATAAAGAACAGTGTTGCCATGGAGAGAATTCTTCAGCAGAAAAGCTTGCGACTGCAGAATAAGCAACAAGATTGGCAGGTTATTGTTTTGCCCTTTTGCCACAGTTGTTCAAGCTGGAATTCCAATCCTTTTACATTTGGATATGCATTTTTATTTATATGTAGGAAGCAGTAAATTACATTAATGAAGGTTTTGTTTTTCTCTGTGTCATGGTATAGTTTGACTTTGAGATAAAGCTCTTGTTGGGTTGCATGTAGCTTACACTCTGTAAGGTTTTTAAAATATCCATGTTAAAAAAGTATCATCTTCTACAGGAATCTATCGAAGGTCAAAAGATGCTTGAACTTCGTAGAAGTCTGCCTGCATATAAGGAGAAAGATGCCCTATTAAAAGCCATATCCGAAAATCAGGTGAGTTATGATTTTTAGAACTGGTATGGTCGACTACTTTTGCTCCCTAATATGGTTGAGCCTTCTGCCAATCTATAGACGAACTTAATAAGATTGTTCCTTTTTTTTTTTGGAGGGGGTGGGTTGGTAATTATGGTATGTGGGGGTGGTGGTAATTAGATCTAGAGCAGGGATTTTATTTATATCTTCAAGTCGAAGACTAATTTTCTCATACTTTCAGCTGTATCACTATTATGGCAGGCCATTGGTATCATAATATAGAAATTTCAGGGCCGAGTTGCTATTTCTACTGTAATATGAGGCCTAGACTCTTTGAAAGACCAGTGTTTCACCAGTGCAGTGGATATTATATTAGGATTAAATCTAGTTTTAACAAATAAGTTATTAATAGTTTAATACTTCAAGCTCAGTGCCTTCATCGTTGTTATTACTTCTATTACCTCCCTCACTATATAATTACAAATAATTTATAGTTGTAATAATATTAACGATATATTTTGTCATTATCATTATTCCGCTTCTAGCAACTGAGGAAATGTGTTGGTACTCTTAGAAAAATAAATGGGAGGGAGAGAGGGAGGAAAATTTTTGGTGTTCTTTTTACTGGCCGTTCACTTTTACTAGTGTATTTGGTACAACTCTAGATGAAATATTGTACCAGCAGTGTATTGGTTGGTTGATTTCTGCGTGTATTAGTGGTCGACTGAACAAACGTTTTTGATTGTGAGCAGGTCATAGTTGTCTCAGGGGAAACAGGTTGTGGTAAAACTACACAACTTCCTCAGTACATTTTAGAATCTGAGATTGAAGCTGGTCGTGGAGGTGTCTGTAGTATTATCTGTACTCAGCCTAGACGAATATCTGCCATGTCTGTCTCTGAAAGAGTTGCTGCAGAACGAGGGGAGAATCTGGGGGAATCTGTGAGTTCTTGTATCTGATGTCATTTTTTTCTTCATAATGTTAATTTTGTCATATTAAATGTTTTATTTTCAGTTAGGATTGTTGATCATTCAACTTTTTCTGGCCAATTTGAAATTCTGAATTTAAATCTTGTTCTCTTTTTAAAAGGTTGGTTACAAAGTTAGGCTGGAAGGAATGAAAGGGAGGGACACACGGCTTCTTTTTTGCACCACAGGCATACTATTGAGGAGACTACTTGTCGACAGAAAGTTGAGAGGTGTTACACATGTCATTGTTGATGAGATTCATGAACGTGGAATGAATGAAGGTAATTTTCAAACTTATCTTTGTTGATTGGTATTTCAAATGTTACTTTTATAGTTTTATCAACTTTTTGCATTTGTGTCAGATTTTCTTCTTATCGTTCTGAAAGAACTTCTCTCTCGTCGTCCTGAGTTGAGATTGATTTTGATGAGTGCAACTCTAAATGCTGAGCTTTTCTCGTCATACTTTAATGGTGCTCCAATGATCCATATTCCTGTAAGTCCAGGGAACTAGTTCTTCATCATCATCATCATCATCATCATCTTTTTTTTTTTTTTTTTTTGCTGTTTTGTATATCCATCGAAAGAAATGTCATTTCCTCATAAGGTATGCTGGACTAACTTTTAATTGGGGATTGGGCTTTGCTTACAGGGTTTTACATACCCAGTCCGAGCACAATTTCTGGAAAATATTCTAGAAATGACTGGATATCGTTTAAATCAATACAATCAAATTGATGATTATGGTCAGGATAAGACGTGGAAAATGCAGAAACAAGCTCAAGCTTTCAAAAAGAGAAAGAGCCAAATTGCTTCTACTGTTGATGTATGTAAAAGTTTGTATCTTAAATTTTGTTGCAAGCCTTTGATTTGTATTTTGATTTTTCTGTGTCTTTTTGAACAGGATGCACTTGAAGCTGCTGACTTTAGGGAGTACAGTCCAAGGACTCAGGAGTCTTTGTCCTGTTGGAATCCTGACTCCATTGGTTTTAATCTCATTGAGCACGTGCTTTGCCACATAGTCAGGAAAGAACGGCCTGGTGCTATTTTGGTTTTTATGACTGGTTGGGATGACATAAACTCCTTGAAGGATCAACTCCAATCTCATCCCCTTTTAGGAGATCCTAGCAGGGTCCTGCTGCTTGCATGTCATGGTTCCATGCCTAGCTCTGAACAGGTGGCGTCACTGTTCTTTAATTTTGTTCTCAATGCATATAGTTATATTACCATATTCTAGTGATGGAAAACCCTTGGAGGAAAATTCATCAAATTATCCATATATATTGGGATTATCCATCCATCAAAAGATGATAAAGGTTTTCGTCTAAAATGATATGCTAATCATGGTTTTGCATGGTTCAGATTTATAAAAACTTTGTTCAATCTAAGACCAGGAGTCTTAAGTTCCAATGACATGTAATGTGAAGATTTGTCGTGTTTTCAGTCTTTTAACTGTGTCAGTCCTAAATACACTTTTGTGAGGGTTACTTTTTTCCCTTACTGCATATTTAATTCAATATATATTAAAACATCTTCCTTTAACACAGACTAATTGATGTTGTTAGTTCTGCAAAAGAATGTGGTAATCGGTGAGCTACTACAGCTTCACACACGTTGGATGAATCTTTTGAAGTCACCATTTCAACAATTAAATATGGAACTGATCATTTTTGTTTTGTTATTTCTTCCCCATTTGTAGTTTCAGTAGTGTGGCATTGGTTTGTGTACTTACATGCAGTCTTTGATATTTTAGTAATACATTTCTCTGTTGGCTTTGTAAACAGAGGTTGATATTTGATAAGCCAGAAGATGGAGTTAGGAAAATCGTTCTGGCTACAAACATGGCTGAGACCAGTATCACTATCAATGATGTAGTATTTGTGGTTGATTGTGGAAAGGCGAAAGAAACATCATATGATGCACTCAATAACACTCCCTGTTTGCTTCCATCCTGGATATCAAAGGCTGCTTCTCGGCAAGTAAGACAGTTTTGAGAGATCCAATATTTAATCTAGTTGATGGAATTTTAAATGACTTGAAAGGCTTGTGATTTTCTCACGGGGCTTAGATTTATCCTTTTAACTTTCTTTTCAATGTACAAAATGCATAAATTGGATTGCTTAGGCAGACCTACTTAAGAAGGTACTCCTGTGCCGCACTTTAATTAGCACCAATGAAAAGCTTAATCTATAATCACCGGTGTGCAAGTGTTTCAAATTTTAGGAGGAGGGTTTCATCTGTCTTAACATTTCATCAATAAGAAAAATTGTCTCCTTTTTTACATCATAGACATGCTTAGCTTATTAATCACTGAAATCTTTATTAAGAATCTGAATCTGTCATCTTGTCTATCTCTCGGCAGGTTGATAATACGTAAGCTAAATGACTTTTTGCTGTGCTCTGTTTTTCTTTTCCTTCTTAAAATGTTCCTTTGTATTTATTTTGTTACATTTGTGAAGAAATAGTGAAAAGTAGCAAACAAGTTTCAAATTGGTTTTAACATACTTAAGTAAGTGAATCTTGGAACCTAAAGTCTTGTTTACTATTATGATGTTGTAAATTTGTCGTCTTCTAGGCTCAAACCTTCTTGCAAATGGATCATTTACAATCATATTAATTACATGGATTT
The DNA here is from genome assembly GCA_029955375.1 of Rubus parviflorus. Lineage (NCBI taxonomy): Eukaryota > Viridiplantae > Streptophyta > Magnoliopsida > Rosales > Rosaceae > Rubus > Rubus parviflorus. The sequence goes on from JARGGL010000009.1 coordinate 12,569,047, forward strand.
CTGATATTAATTTAATACCTTTAATCTGTAGAGAAGAGGAAGAGCTGGTCGTGTTCAACCTGGCGAGTGTTACCATCTCTATCCCCGTTGTGTATATGATGCCTTTGCTGATTATCAATTGCCCGAACTTTTGAGGACGCCTCTGCAGTCTCTATGTTTACAAATCAAGAGTCTACAACTTGGAAGTATTTCTGAGTTCCTTTCTAAGGCACTGCAGTCACCGGAACCTTTGTCGGTAAATTCCTATCTGCATACTCTCAGTATATGCTTTTCATATGATAATTTTGTCAAATTCTTTTGAACTATAACTAAAATTAATAGTTTGTGAATGAAGACATGATTATTCTTATGCTCTATCATAACTGCTACAGATATTCATGTTAATTTTTCAAGTTTTATTTGTTTTTGTAGGTTCAAAATGCTGTTGATTATTTGAAGATCATTGGGGCTTTAGACGATAATGAAGATCTCACAGTATTAGGTGATGAATAATTGTTATTCTGCTGTATGATTGTCAAAGCAGTTTAAAAATATTGCAACTGGTTTGTCTGCAATTAGATAGCTTAAATATTGATTGTATGCTCTGCAGGACGCCACCTATCAATGCTTCCGGTTGAGCCAAAACTTGGAAAAATGCTCATATTAGGGGCTATCTTCAACTGTTTAGATCCGATAATGACTATTGTTGCAGGCCTTAGTATGAGAGATCCATTCATGATGCCATTTGACAAGAAGGATGTGAGTATGACATAGTGTTCTTGTCTACAGTTTTGAATTTTTAATTTGCTCTGTTGTGTATTTGCTGATATCTCCCCTACCCCTGGTGGTCCAGCATATTGCGCTCTTGTAGTTTGTTAGAAACTGTTTTTGTCTTCCCACTTTATACTGGTAATTGGATGTTGACTTTTATACTTTTCACTTATCTTCAAAGTAAATGGATATGCAACGAAGCTAAGATTAAATGGTCATTTTATTATTTTCAAGTATTAAAAAAAATACCGTATTGGCAGATCTCATCTTCCCATTCTTTCCTAGGAAACCAACAAGCATAGGGTGACGAGTAACCTTCTTATTTTCAATTGTTGTAGCTTGCAGAATCGGCAAAAGCACAATTCTCTGGCCGTGATAGCAGTGATCATCTTGCTCTTATTCGAGCATATGATGGTTGGAAAAATGCTGAAAGATCGCAAGCTGGTTATGAGTACTGCTGGAGAAATTTTCTCTCTGCACAAACTCTCAAAGCCATTGACTCTCTTCGGAAGCAGTTCTTCTTTTTGCTCAAGGATGCTGGCTTGGTAGATCACAACACAGAAAACTGTAATACATTGAGTCATGATGAGCATCTTATCCGAGCAATCATCTGTGCGGGATTATTTCCTGGAATATGTTCTGTTGTGGTAAGTCAGTATGCATAACTTACAATCATTGTATATTTTTAATTTTGTTAGTCTTTTTTCCACATAAGAAGAAATTCATAGTTTCTTGTAGTTGTTTCCTTCTCTGTGTAAGGTAATACAGAGAAAAGGTGTCATAAGTTCAAGTGAGCAAAAAGAGTGATAGAAGGTGTCTGTAGTCTTCAGATTAAGATAAAAGGGGTCATGATTCTCATATTCAATTGCATTACTGGTTTGCTTGTGGATGGCTTGTCTGTATCTCATATATTGTGTATGATGTATACAATTATGTTCCACAGAACAAAGAGAAGTCGATTTCGTTGAAAACACTTGAAGATGGACAAGTACTTCTATACTCGGTGAGTTTCTTGCCTTTGGCTACAGCCCTACATTCTTGTTTCTTTGTGGCATTGATCTATTCTCTTTGAATATGCATCATTCTTCTGATATCTTGATAATAATTGTGGATTTGCATCAAACAGAATTCTGTCAATGCTGGGGTGCCTAAAATTTCATATCCTTGGCTAGTTTTCAACGAAAAGGTGAAAGTGAATTCAGTATTCCTCCGGGATTCAACCGGGGTATCTGATTCTGTGCTCCTTTTGTTTGGAGGCAACATTTCCAGGGGCGGGCTGGTAGGTTCATTAACTTTGCTTTGCTTGTTTCTCCAAGGTTGTGTTCTTGATGGAAATATGCTAAATACTCTACTTGGTTTTGGTAGGATGGGCACCTGAAGATGTTGGGTGGATACTTAGAGTTTTTCATGAATCCTGCATTAGCAAATACATATATTAGCTTAAAGAGGGAGCTTGAGGAACTGATTCATAATAAGGTTTGTATTTGGCTTCGCCATTTGTCACAGCTCTCGAGTTCAATGCATTTGCTATGCAGTTCTCTCTGTCACACACACACACACACCTCTCAATTTATGCTAAATGCTAACATGATGATGTGTTCTTTCAAAACAGCTTCTAGATCCCAAATTGGATATGCAATCTCATACTGACCTCCTATCAGCCCTAAGATTACTGGTCTCTGAAGACCGATGTGATGGTAGATTTGTCTTTGGTCGCAAGATGCCAATACCCTCAAAGAAGACGATAAAAGAGATAGGACCAGGCACCTTGAGGGTTGGTGATAATGGTAAAAGTGGGGGTAATAATTCCAAAAGTCAGCTGCAAACGTTGCTTGTCAGAGCAGGACATGAAGCACCCACCTACAAGACAAAACAATTGAAAAACAACCAGTTTCGTTCCACCGTGATCTTCAATGGGTTGAACTTTGTAGGGCAGCCTTGCAATAGTAAGAAACAAGCAGAGAAGGAAGCAGCTGCTGAAGCTGTGCTCTGGTTAAAGGGCGATAACCATTCATCTTCCACAGATATTGACCATATGTCAATGCTTCTAAAGAAGAGTAGAAAGAAAATCCATAAAACGACCCCATTTGATAGCGCCGCTAAGTGGAGTTGAGCATTCTTTTTCACATAGTGGAGTTAAGCATTGCTTTTGAAAGAGTTGCCTTAAGCCTTGCTTTTCATAGGATGGAGTTAAGCATTGAGCACTAATAGTGACAAGCTGCTGGAGGCTGGTCTAACATGAAAGGTTTGGGTGAATGAAATTTGATTGTCAATCTTCTTGGCCTATGAACTGCCACCAGAACAGAAGCTACAGGAGAGTATAGAATTCGTGCTTACCTTTGCGAACCCTTCTTTGGAAAGGGGTAGATTATATTCTTTATCGGCAGAGCCACTCATATTTTTGGAAATGGGTGGTTTACCACATTCTTTATGGAACATGGAGAAGTACCTCGGTCTGTCAAAGTTGCAGATTATTCTACACAGGTTTATCACTGCAGCTTACATATGATCACATGGATCTTTGCTTGCTACTGTGCCAAGGAGCTGCCGTTTGTATATATTGGTTTTGGACACCGCAGTAATAGCAAAGTGAGAGAAGTCCTTTATTTTCAACTTAAGAGGCAGATATGTAAAGCAACTACTCATTAGTTTTCATTTGATTATTATTTTAGAGAAAATGTACCTTGCACTAGAACTTGTGGCTAGACGACATACACCAGTGAGGTTTCGAGTAGGTAATATACAAGACTAATTTATTTCTATCAATACATTATGTTCGTTCATCTTGTGTCATTCCCTTTCTTCTTTTTTTCCGCTCTTTTCAAATCCATATTTTATTTGAGTAGGTGGTGTTTAGTTGATAATCACGAACATAGTAATGCGCAGTGTACTTATCAAATTAAACCATGCTGTGTTAGAGGCATAGAGCATTGCAAGCTCTGAACCTTACCGTGCAAAAACATTTGTTTGATTATGGTGGACATCACATACATTATCTACTTAGAGAAATGAAAGAGAGATGGGTATCTGGAGGAGCTTGTTACCTATGGAAATTAAGCAACTGCTTACTGATGCAGAATAATCTACATTTGGCTGTACAGAGTTCCACTTGAACTCTCGTAATAAGTGATGCTAGTACTCGATATTGCTATGCATATTTCTTTTTAAGGAGTTTAGAACTATGTGTGTTAACCTTTACAAAATAAGTTGAGGAATAGTAATATAAGCAACTGGAAAAGAGGTAGAGAATAGGTGTCTTACCCTAAACCCTAAATAATCTGGAACTACTAAAATGTTCCTTTCAATTTCTCTTGATCCGGTCCGAGTCAAACAATGTGGAACATGAGTCTTTAATATATTGTAAATGAAATTGTTTAAAAAAGAACAAGGAATAACAAGTGGAGGACCTTAAGATTAAAGAATGTCTTACTGATGCAAAAGCTCAAGGGCTTTTAACAACGTGGGTTTAAACCTAGTGACATTAAGCTTTACATTTTGTTTGTTCAAATAGATTGACTTGAATGCTTTCCATCCTTGTTTCCCAATTGAATCTGGGTCAGTAAAAACTGCATGATCAAGTGGATATTGCTGTATCAGTGTGCTCTCTTCGTTGCTTATCTTATATTCCAAATACTTCAGGTTCATATCCTTTGAAGGCCCTCCATAGTATGTTTTCGAAATCCAGTTGAACCTTCCAACTGGAATTATCTGGATAAAAATTGCATTTTCAGGGAGGAAAAGAATGTTCGTAAGGCCAGCTCCATGAACTCCCATCATCACATCACAAGAGTTCACAACATTGGCAAATTTCGACACATTCATGTCAGCCTCTGCCACACTTACCTTGTACCCCAAGTCTCTGGCCATCTGAGTAATTTCACCTGTATTAGTGAAAGACCTTGTTCTGTTTCTTGATATGATCAGAAGCCGAGGCTTCTTATGTTGATGATCCTCATCTCTGATTCTGATTGCATTGGCTCTCTTTAATGAATAAGTGGTTCTCAAAAACTCTCTGAAGTCTTTCATAGAATAGGAATATTTCGAAGGATCAAAGGTCATTTCCTTGCGAGATGTCTTAAGGCCAACTGTTAGGCTTGGGAAGCAATGGACTTGTTCTAATTCTTTGTCAATGTCAATAAGCTCATACTTGGACAGTCCTTTTAGTATTTCTTGGAACTTTTGAATCCACCAAATACGCTTATCAGTGATGAGGAACTGAACTTCTCCATTGCATTTTCGAGAAGTAATATAGAGTGGAATAAGCACATCAGCAAAGTCATGGTATTGGTTTAACGTATATCCACCAATGGAAAACAAGATGGCTGGAACACTATGATTTCTGGTACATTGAGGGCTTGATTCCTGGTGATTACCGGTACTTACTTGTTTCACCGACCATTTCCTAATGATACTTATTGCTGATTGGTCATCTTTTCGAGCATAAGGTCTTATAGTCCAGGAGCTATTCCCAGCTGCCAGCATATTCTCCTTTTGAGATGAAACAACAAAAACTGAGGACAACTTTCCATCGACCCGAACATCCCTATTGTTGATTTCGCAGAATTCGGTTCTTGGTTCCATAACATTGCATATTGGCTCCGATATCTTTGTTTCCTGGAGGGCTAGCATCTTGAGACCAACACCCATTTGGTACAGCTGCAAATTCACTGTGAGAAAATCAAAGATAGACTTCAACATATAGCTACTCAAAACATATCTTCATGTAGCACATTAGTATTAAGACGCATTCGACTAATATTTCATTTTAGTGTGGTCACTAGCTCTTTGAAACTTTTGTACAGAATGCCATAGAAAAAAAAATTAAATCAAATGGACATACAAGTTGGTAGATTCAAATTGCTTGGCTTGAGTACTGTGGAAAAGCACAATGCTATGAGTAAGCAGCAAGAAAATGCTGCATATTGTAATCTCTTCTGCACAAGCCCATTAAAGCGTCTGGCAAGTATTGAGTTATACTTCATTGTTCACTAAAACTAATATAGTAATATGATACAACACACACTACTCAAAATGCTAATTGAAAGGCCATTTTAAGGCCAAAACAAAATATGATATTCTGAATTCAACTACGCATGCAATTTGTTGAAATCAAACCTGAGATATATGGATGCAATGCATGACTAGAGTAATTAATCCAAATTAATAGGAAGCCAAGTAAATTCATACAGCGACATAACTAAAATCCCTAAAATGACACGAACCGGTTCAAGTAACAAATTAACAACATCAGATCAAATTAAACGTACTAAAGTGGAAAATTTCCTAAATTTGGCATAAAAAAATGCAAATTCAGTGTATACATTCACTCATTCGCTACATTTTCTCAAGTAGAATGTATGGCTAAAATTTGATTAGTGTTCGAATAAATCGGAAGAAGGAAAGTAGTTCTATACAAACTCTGATACGTTTCATGTCTTTGATACATTCCGTATTTCCTGGTGTCATTGGCAAAACTTAGTAATTCAGTCATTCTGTACTAATTGTTGATGATGATGCATCGTTACTCTATTTATCACTCATAATTTTAGATCGCATCGATGAAAATTGGCAATTGTGAATTCATAAAAAAGAAAAGAAAAAAAGAATCCATGATGTCAATTGTGAATCTTAATATAGCACAAGAACCCAAATGAAAAAAGCAAAATCTTTGTTTGCATGATGACAAAGGAGAGATGGGGGCTTTGGCCTGGTCTGTATTTTATTCCATCTGCCTTGCTTGACTTTGGTCTATGATTACTAAAGTGGAATAGTTCCTAAATTTGACATAAACTGAAATAATATGCAAATTCACTGTGTACACTTACTCATTCGCTATATGTTCTTTAGTAATATGTATGGCTAGAATTTTTAGTTGCATTGGAAACAATTGAAGAAGGAAAGTAGTTCTATACACTTGGTAACTTTCTTGTCCTTGATTCAGCTAGTGTTTCCAGGTGGAATTGGCTTACTTTTGTAAGTTACCTATTCTGTATTTTTATGTAGTAAGTTAGTTATTCTAATATACTAATCATAATTTTGGACCCGCAGCAATAAAACTTGGCGCAATTGTGAATCTTCATATGGTACAAGAACCCAAATGAAAAATGCAAAATGTTTGTTGACAAAGGAGAGATGTGTAACTGCGCCATATGGGGGTTTTGGCCTGGTCTGTATTTTATTTCATCTGCTTTGGCTTTTGTCTATGATACTCTCTTCTATAACTTGTGATTCCTAGTCCATTGGATTTTTGGAATAATCAATACACAACCACTTAATGTGTTCTATGTATATATATGTTTTTCATTAGTAAAAGACTAAAAATCAAATCTGTTTGATATTTATATATATATCAATATATGCACTATTCTCATTGCATTGGCTATATCACATAAGTCATTTGTTATCACAAGCAAGTGCTTGAAAGTCTTAAGAATTTCATAAATGCTTCTTCCTCAAGTTCTATACAAAAGGGACATCTCAAACAATGATATGAAACACTTGGCTAGAAAACATAGACAAAATGAAAAAGAATTATGAAGTACATGATCTAGAGGATCTTGTTTCCTCTAGAAACTAAACAATGACCTACTGATGCAGAAGCTCCAGGGCTTTTAGCAAAGTGGGTTTGAACCTATTGACATTAAGCTTTACATTTTGCTTATCCAAAAAGATTGACTTGAATGCTTCCCACCCCTGTTTTCCAATAGAGTAAGGGTCAGTAAAAACTGCATGGTCAAGTGGGTATTGCTGTATCAGTGTGCTCTCCTCATTGCTTATCTTGTATTCCAAGTACTTGAGATTCATATCCTGCGAAGGCTTTCCAAAATCTTCCCTTGCAAGCCATTCAAACCCTCCAACCGGAAGTATTTGGATGAAGATTGCATTTTCAGGAAGAAATATAATGTTTGTTAGGCCAGCTCCATGAACTCCCATCAACACATCACAAGAATTCACAACTTGTGCAAATTTCGCCACGTCCATGCTAGCCTCTGCCACACTTACCTTGTACCCCAAGCGTCTTGCCATTCTCATAATCTCTACTGTATTGGTGAAAGACCTTGTTCTCTTCCTTGGTATGATGAGAAGCCGCGGCTTTTTGCGCTGACCATCCCTGACTCTAATTGCATTAGCTTTCTTCAAGGAATAAGTTTGTCTCAAAAAATCTCTGAAGTCTTTCATAGAGAGAGAATACTTTGAAGGATCGTTAATGGTCAGCTCCTTTTCGTGTCTTATAAGGCCAACGGTTATGCTTGGGAAGCAATGGACTACTTGTTCTTTGTCAATGTCAATGAACTGATAGTTGGACAATCCTTTTAGTACTGCTTTGAACTTTTCAATCCACCAAGGTCGTATATCTGTAATAAGAAACTGAACTTCACCCTTGTATTTTCGAGAAGTGAGAAAGAGTGGAATCACCACATCAGTGAAGTCATGGAAATGGTTTCCAGTGTATCCTCCAATCGAAAACAAAATGGCCGGAACATTATGATTCCGAGTACATTGAGGAATTTCCTGGTGATCAGTACTCACTGGTTTCACTAACCATTTCCGAGCGTGACTCATTGCTGTTGCATCTTCTTTTCGAGCATAAGGCCTTATAGTCCAGGAGCTATTGCCAGCTGCTAACATCTCCATTCGAGATGAAGCAGCAAAAACTGAGGAAGACTTTGCATCCACCCGAGAATCAATGTTGATTTCGCAATATTCAGTTCTTGGTTCGTTGACATTGCAAACAATTGGCTCCACACTCTTTGTCACAACTTCAACAACTGCACAATGAATTAATATTTAAATCATTAACTTTCAAGAACTGCAAATTATATTTGTAAACTTAATGCATTAAGTAATATCCTCTTGTTAAAGAATAAAGAAGTTTTAGAGAACTTACTCTTAATTGTCTCATGATCATCGTCGTCACCGGGAACACTGTCAGTACTACTTGCATTTTTCTGGTGTAGCTTAGAATCTCCTACTTCATCTTCATGAATAAGACTCACTTTTTTTAACTCCTCGGTCTTTATCTCACGATCAAGCTTAGCTTTGATTACTTGCTGAGAGCTGTTTGATTCCTTGTTCGACTCCATTAATGCCAGTATCTTGTGTCTGACACCGAGTGACCGCTGCAAATTCACTTCAAGTAAAATAAAACTCATCAGTATTTATTTCATATGTGTCTGTCAGTGTGAAAGAATAAGTTAAAATGCTGATCAAGAAGAATACATAGAAATCGACATACAAGCTGGTAGGGGATTCAAACTAGGCTTGAGCACTGTGCAAAAGCACAATGCTATGAACAAGCAGCAAAAGAATGCTCCATATCCTAATTTCTTCTGCTCATGCCGACTAAAGCTTCTGGCAAGTATTGAATCGTACATCATTTTCAGTCTGCAACTAGTATATATAATACGTACAACACTAACTCTACGTACTAGAAATGCTAACTAAAAGGCCATTCTCTGCATATGAAAAGCTAGGCCTTAATTAATGTTTGATGAAGAAGATGATGATCATTACAAACTAAGAAACAAAGACTTAGCAAGAGTGACCTCTAGCTATCTTTAGTCTTAGGAGGATTGAGTAGAAGGTGGAGCAAGACTTAATTTGGAGGCCATTTTGTATGTCAAATAGAGGAAGTTGGAGGTGCATTTTCTATAAAATTACTGCACCCCACGATTTTTGTTAAGCTTTGATTGTCTAGTAGATTCTCCAAAACTTAAAAAAATAGATATCATGAAAAAGACATTTTGGTTGACTGTTGTGACAAACATGCATCTTTCTTCCATGATTGGTTTTGAACTTGGTAACACATAATCTGCCGGCCTTGGATTCCAGCTTTACTTGAAAGCTATGAACCAACTACGAGTGTAGAAAATTACATAAATAGGATATATAAAAGCATATATAGAGAATTAGAGTGCTATCCATGATCACCAGCTCAAAATTGATTGCATATTGTGGGGTTCCTCAATACGCCCTTATTAACGTCAGAATTGATCAGATCATATACATAAATTTCATATTCGTTCAATTCAGTAAATCGGCCTCTGTTAATCAACCACTAACGAATGATTAATATCACATAATCCTCTTTATTTTATTAAAAAAACGTCAGTACGTGACTTTTTCAATACTTAGTAAGACGGGTTCAAAACATGCTCAATATGTAAAAATCTAGACATCCACTTTTAATCAAGTGGCAATAGGTGGAAGAGCCTAATATCTATATACGTACGTAACTATAACAAAACTTACATTTTTTCGATACTTTCAAAAACATGATTACATAATTAGCATGGCCATTCAAGGAACAATGCATCTTAATAAGTTAAACTGGGAAAATTACTATTACAATTAATGTCTTTAACCCCTTGAAGATCGATCAAATGATCAACAAGCATAATATATATATATATAGTGAATCTCTGCATGGTGAAAATATGTGTCGGTCACAAACTCATGGAAAAGTCTAGAGGTTTGGAAACTGCTGAGGCATGCATATATATGCATACAAAAATTATATGCTAGATTAGCTAGGAGAAGGACATTTTAACAATACATTTGTCTCTCTATTTGGTGGGCAACATGACGAGGCTGAACTTGGAGAGGACTCTGCATTTTAAAATTGGGTTTTGGGTGTTTCGTTTTCTCAAGCAATACGTGTGCGCGCGACTTAAAAATATAATATGTATGCTTTTTCTTCATCACCATGCAGTTGGTATAAGCTTAATTATATTTTCATATTAATAGTTTGAAGAAAAGTAATAGAAGTTGTTAATGGATTGTTATCACACACTAATTATGCAACCACTCTATGAGTCTGGGGCCTCATTTCCATGGATTAGACATTCCATAAGTTAGAATAGATGCTTTGCGTGTTAATTAAGCTATGATCACACTCGATTAAAATTCAGCACCCAACAACCTTGTGACCTTATTTTTGCCAAGTCAATGTTAGGTAGCATGCATCAAGCACAAGGTACTTATAGAAGATGTATACGAACAAGACATCCAGCAACAAGAAGAAGGAAAGTGATTCTAAATTTATAGTCCCTTTAGGTATTTAGCAATCAATGGTTTTCATGGAATGTTTCGAATTACATAACAACCCTAGCAACAACAACAAAAAACTTATTACTAGCTCAATTATGGGTGGCAAGTAGGACATGGCAGGCCAAAGATGATGTGGAAATGTTGTCTTAACTCAAACTATCATGAAAGAAAACAACCTACATACAGGCGCGTAGCTATAGAAGCGTGATTAATATATGCATGCATGCATTAAGTTTGCTTATTAATTAGTAAAGACATGTAATACTTTGGAGTTTATTTAGAACATTACATGTTCAGAAGTATGATAGAAGTTTTTGAATTAGGAGCATAAAAACTCTTATTTAAAGGTTTTATCAATGAAAAATAGACAAACGCATGCAAACTAACTATATATAATAGATTAATAGATTATTCTCAATTTAGTGTTTCTATTAATTAATCGTCCATCCTCACCTCATCCCATCAACCTTCTTTTTGTCTGTATTTCAAAATGTCCTAACCTTATTGCGCGCCATTCAACTTATTTGTCTGTGATTGATGGTTACATAGCTAGAATTAATGAGTAAACTGAAAACACAGTATTGGTTAGAAATATTCCGTACCCTAAAGATGTCTAGCTTCTTGTTGCCAAAAAAAAAAAAAAAAAAAAAAGATGATCTCTTCTGCAATGTGATAAATTTTCACTTGAAATCATTGTCTCACTTTCTACCAAATCTTATTTAATTACAATGCTACGTATGTACATCACATGATCACCCTTAATTTTGGTATATATTGCTCCCATAGTTACAGTACCTGTTGAACAATTCTTTTATACATCAAATCACTTAATTGATATCCTCCTTAGTTCAAACCTTTACCACTTGAACCAAAATCCATGCCGGCCTGGTCAATATATATCTTTTTAATTTTCCCTTAATTTGTAGGACTGATTATATATATAAAATATGCATATATATATATATATATATATATATATGTCATCCATAATACAAATTTTCATTATTGTTCTAATATTTAGTGCTGTCTGTTCTGGGTAGGTTGTTTGGTACATACTGGTCAAAGGTTGCCTTCTAGTACGTGCATGCTTCAGCTTATTGTGCTTCCATAGAGGGAAAATGCGATGCCTCCAATTCAGAATTTTCTTCCTTTTTTTTTTTGGCACCGTTTGGACCGACAATGACAATATGAAGGTGGGTCTTATTCTTATATATATTGCTAATTAATAGAAACTAATCTATTACAAGGTAAGCCTTATTGCCATTGGTGCATATATTAATTTCTCGGCAATTAAATTGGGGCTATTTTTGGCTCTAATAGCCATTACAACGTCATTTTCTTACCAAAACATATAAACTATAATACTTTTTTTTTTTAAAGAAATAAAACTATAATACTTTTTTTTGGACGAAATTATAAACTACATATACTGACCTAGAAGAAATTTAAATAAATAAAAACGGTGGGTTTGATTAGGACTTTTTCTTTCTTTTGGTTTAATTATGACTGAAACACTGAAATATGGTAAAGGTCTCCGTTTGCCCGTTTGGCAATCTGGTGCAATTCTCATCATTGGTCATACTCATGAACATAGACTTTGAATTATGTACCAACAAAATCATTATAGTTTTTTTTTTTATTCAACAAAATCATTATAGTTTAGTTCATAGTGGTGGCGAAAAATAATAATTAATAATATTTCGTAATTTAATAATATTTGAGACTCACTCAATTTTTTTTTTCCTAAATCATGTTTTTCACTCAAAACTGTGGAGTATAGCATACAATTTTTTTTTTGCTAAAATCGCATTTTCTTATTTTTTTATCAAAATCTTCTCACTAACTTTCTAAGGACTTTTAGACCTGACGAAATGCAAAAATCTCGACTTGTTTATTTTTTTTTACAATTTTTAAAGTTTGAAAAACTAGAAAATTCATAAAAAACTAAACGACTGAAGGTTTTCGAGTTCCGTCAATTGTAACACTTCCTAAAAATCATTCTTTACCAATGGTGAGATTTTGGCAAGGAAAATTTAAAGAAAAAATAGCACTGTTGACAGGTTTGACATGTTTTGGCAAGCCATGACACCTCCAAATGTGCAAACAATGTCAACCCATATATAAATTTACTCTTTCCAAATCTCACCATTAGTAGAACATAATTTTTAAAACATGGTGTTAACATGGTTTGGGATGTTTTACTAATGGTGAGATTTTGGAACGAGTAAATTTTAAAAAAAATATGGATTAAATTCAATTTACCCCCCTGAACTTTACATCAAACATCATGTTAGTCCATGCACTTTTAATTTCATCAGAAACACCCATATACTCTTCAATTTAATCAGTTTAGTCATTCTGTCAGTCAATCCATTAACTTTGATCGTTAAGTGATGACGTGGCATGCGTGGGGCCATTCTTGGCTGACTTGGCAGTGACGTGGCATGCCCAGTCATCAACCAAAGCAGACTGGGCATCCTATGTCACTGACGGAGGGACTTAACTGATTAAATTGAAGAATATAGGGGTGTTTCTGATGAAATTAGAAGTGCAGGGACTAACTTGATGTTTAGTGTAAAGTTCATGGGGGTAAACTGAATTTAATCCAAAAAATATATATATAAATATTTTTTTAACTTTGAACAAATGTAAAATAATTTAGTTATTGGGGCTCATAAAATCTATGATTAAACAATGCAAACAAGTTTGGCTTTCACAATCTACTGAAATCGAGTTTTCGCTTACTTTGGTGAATTGTGTCAAATTGAGGAAAATTTCCTTATAGCACATGATTTCTATGAAAAATGGTATATTTGAAATTCTCAAGTACGGTTTGTACGGGTTTTCAAAATTATTTTAGGGTTTTAGTGATGTTTAACGTGAGACCTTATGAGGACCGAAATAGTCTCTTTTTTAACTATTTCATCAAATTAAAATAAAATAAAAATTTAAAAAACAGTTAGAGCCTCTTGTAGTGACGACCAATTCGTCGCTACAAGTGTTTAATTTTTTTTTTAAGTTTGAAGAAATGTAAGAGAATTTACTTATTAGTACTCTTTTTGGACTCTATGATAAAACAAAGCAAATGGATTTTGGCAACATATTGTCTATCGAAATCGGTGTTTCGCTTATTTTTGTCAATTGTGCAAATTGAGAAAATTATTCTTATTATAGCTCATGATTTCTATGTAAAATGATATTTTTGAAAATGATTAAATTCAGTTTACCCCCTGGATTAAACTGAATTTAATCCAAAAAATATATATATAAATATTTTTTAAACTTTGAACAAATGTAAAATAATTTAATTATTGGGGCTCATAAAATCTATGATTAAACAATGCAAACGAGCTTTGGCAGTTTGGCTTTCACAATGTACCGAAATCGAGTTTTCGCTTACGTTGGTGAATTGTGTCAAATTGAGGAAAATTTTCTTATAACACATGATTTCTATGAAAAATGGTATCTTTGAAATTCTCAAGTACGGTTTGTACAGGCTTTCAAAATTATTTTAGAGTTTTAGTGAAGTCTAACGTGAGATCTTATGAGGACCGATATAGTCTCTTTTTTAACTATTTCATCAAATTAAAATAAAAAAACAGTTAGGAGTCTCTTGTAGCGAAGTCGTCGCTACAAGTGTTTAAATTTTTTTTTTTTTAAGTTTGAAGAAATTTAAGAGAATTTACTTATTATGGTCTCCTTAGCTTTAATCACTATTTTAATTAATTTCCATTCCCCAAAACTCATATAATAGAATAAGGGAATCATCCAAGTTTCAAAAATTTAATTAGTTTAATGAAATTAATAAGAAAATCAAATAATTTTTTTATGAAACACCTTTTGCCGACGCAATATTCGTCGGTAAAGGTGTTTTTTTTTTTTAAGTTTACTTTTACTGACGAATTATTCGTCGGGAAAAGTATTTTTGTTTATTTATTATTATTTTTTTAAGTTACTTTTTTTGACGAATAATTAGTCGGAAAAAGTGTTTGTGTTTGTGTTTATTAAATTTTTTTTTTCGGTCCTTGTTCTTCAACAATTGTATGTCTCTCGATTGCTACTGGTTTTGGTTATTTATCGTACATCTATATTTTAGATGAAATTTGTTTCATGATTTGCCTAGGACTGGGGTAATTGTTCATTTTGAAAAATATTTCATATCGACTCCTTAGCTTTAATCACTATTTTAATTAATTTCCATTTCCCAAAACTCATATAACAGACTAAGGGAATCATCCAAGTTTCAGAAATTTAATTAGTTTAATGAAATTAATAAGAAAATCAAATAATTTTTTTAT
The DNA here is from genome assembly GCA_029955375.1 of Rubus parviflorus. Classification (NCBI taxonomy): domain Eukaryota; kingdom Viridiplantae; phylum Streptophyta; class Magnoliopsida; order Rosales; family Rosaceae; genus Rubus; species Rubus parviflorus. Next base: position 12,584,145 of record JARGGL010000009.1, read on the forward strand.
GAAACACCTTTTGCCGACGCAATATTCGTCGGTAAAAGTGTTTTTCATTTTTTAAGTTCACTTTTACCGACGAATTATTCGTCGGGAAAAGTGTTTTAGTTTTTTTTTTTAAGTTTACTTTTACTGACGAATTATGCGTCGATAAAAGTATTTTTGTTTATTTATTATTATTTTTTTAAGTTTACTTTTTTTGACGAATAATTGGTCGGAAAAAGTGTTTGTGTTTGTGTTTATTAATTTTTTTTTTTCGGTCCTTGTTCTTCAACAATTGTATGTCACTCGATTGCTACTGGTTTTGGTTATTTATCGTACATCTATATTTTAGATGAAATTTGTTTCATGATTTGCCTAGGACTGGGGTAATTGTTCATTTTGAAAAATATTTCATATCGACTCCTTAGCTTTAATCACTATTTTAATTAATTTTCGTTTCCCAAAACTCATGTAACAGAATAAGGGAATCATCCAAGTTTCAAAAATTTAATAAGTTTAACGAAATTAATAAGAAAATCAAAACACCTTTTGCTGACGCAATATTTGTCGGTAAAGGTGTTTTTGTTTTTTTAAGTTCACTTTTACCTACGAATTATTCGTCTGGAAAAGTGTTTTAGTTTTTTTTTAAGTTTACTTTTACTGACGAATTATTCGTCGATAAAAGTATTTTTGTTTATTTATTATTATTTTTTTAAGTTTATTTTTTTTGACGAATAATTGGTCGGAAAAAGTGTTTGTGTTTGTGTTTATTAATTTCTTTTTCGGTCCTTGTTCTTCAACAATTGTATGTCTCTCGATTGCTACTGGTTTTGGTTATTTATCGTACATCTATATTTTAGATGAAATTTGTTTCATGATTTGCCTAGGACTGGGGTAATTGTTCATTTTGAAAAATATTTCATATCGACTCCTTAGCTTTAATCACTATTTTAATTAATTTCTGTTTCCCAAAACTCATATAACAGACTAGGGGAATCATCCAAGTTTCAGAAATTTAATTAGTTTAATGAAATTAATAAGAAAATCAAAACACCTTTTGTCGACGCAATATTTGTCGGTAAAGGTGTTTTTGTTTTTTTAAGTTCTCTTTTACCGACGAATTATTCGTCGGGAAAAGTGTTTTAGATTTTTTTTCAGTTCACTTTTACTGACGAATTATTCGTCGATAAAAGTATTTTTGTTTATTTATTATTATTTTTTTAAGTTTACTTTTTTTGACGAATAATTGGTCAGACAAAGTGTTTGTGTTTGTGTTTATTACTTTTTTTTTTGTGTCCTTTTTCTTCAACAATTGTATGTCTCTCGATTGCTACTGGTTTTGGTTATTTATTGTACAGCTATATTTTAGATGAAATTTGTTTCATGATTTGCCTAGGACTGGAGTAATTGTTCATTTTGAAAAATATTTCATATCGACTCCTTATTGATGGCTCTTTTTGGACTCTATGATTAAACAAAGCAAATGGACTTTGGCAACACATTGTCTATCGAAATCGGTGTTTCGCTTATTTTTGTCAATTGTGTAAATTGAGAAAATTTTCCTTATTATAGCTCATGATTTCTATGTAAAATGGTATTTTTGAAAATGATTAAATTCAGTTTACCCCCCTGAACTTTACACTAAACATCATGTTAGTCCATGCACTTATAATTCATCAGAAACACCCCTATACTCTTCAATTTAATCAGTTTAGTCTCTCTGTCAGTGACATGGCATGCCCAGTCAGCTTTGGTTGATGACTGGGCATTCCACACCATTGCCAAGTCAGCCAAGAATGGCCCCACTCATGCCACATCATCACTTAACGGTCAAAGTTAACGGATTGACTGATGGAATGACTAAACTAATTAAATTGAAGAGTATAGGGGTGTTTCTGATGAAATTAGAAGTGCAGGGACTAACATGATGTTTGGTGTAAAGTTCAGGGGAGTAAACCGAATTTAATCCAAAAAATATATATGGGTTGGAACGAGTAAATAGTGTTAACATGGTTTGGGATGTTTTGACATGACATGACTTTTCCAAACGTGTTAAACCATGTCAACCTTCTTTTTTTTTTTTTTGAAATTTTTCCGTGCTAAGATCTCACCATTGAAATTTTTTCATGCAAGCGAGGCTAACGATACACATGCTAGCGAGGCTAACGATGCCCAGACAAGCGAAGCTAACATACTCATACAAGCGATCGAGGCTAATGTCATTGGCAAGCGAGGCTAACATCTAATTTTGGTTGTCTAAATTTATTATTTCACCCAAGAATAATGTTCTAACACAGTGGAGACTAACCCAAATTTTTTCACTCAAATTTTTTTTCTTTTTAAAACCATGGTTTTTCACCCAAAATTGTGGACTATAGCACACGATTTTTTGGCCAAAATTGTATATTCTTATTTTCTCACCAAAATCTTCATACCTTTAAATAATGATTTATAAGGACTTCTACAATTGACGGAACACAATAATCTCGACTCGTTTATTTTTTACGATTTTCCAAAGTAGGAAAACTAGAAAATTCATAAAAAATAAACGACTCGAAGTTTTCAAGTTCCATCAATTGAAAAACCTTCTACAAATCATGTTTTACCAATGATGAGATTTTGGCAAGACAAATTTGAAGAAAAAAATGGTGTTGACTAGGTTTGACATGTTTTGGCATTCCATGACACCTTCAAATGTGCGAAACCATGCCAATTTTTTTTTTTTTAAATTTGCCCATTAAAAATTCTCACAATTGGTAAAGCATAATTTTTAAAAGGTGTCCTAACTAACAGAACTGAAAAAACTTAACTCGTTTATTTTTTTAAATTTTCCAAAGTCCAAAAACTAGAAAATTCATAAAACATAAATGATTCGAGGTTTTCGAGTTCCGTCAATTGAAATACCTTATAAAAATCAAGTTTTACCCATGGTGAGATTTTAGCATTGGAAAATTTTAAGAAAGAATGGTGTTGACAAAGTTTGGCATGTTTTGGCATGCCATGACTCCTCCAAACGTGTCAAACCATGTCAAGCCATTTTTTTCTGAAATTTTCCTGTGCTAAAATCTCAGCATTAGTATAGTATTATTTTTTTAAAAGTGTCCCAACTAACAGAACTCAAAAATCTCAACTTGTTTATGTTTTACGATTTTTCAAAGTCGGAAAACTAGAAAATTCATAAAACATAAAGAACTCGAACTTTTCGAGTTCCGTTAGTTGGAACACCTTCTAAAAATCATGTTTTACCAATGGTGAGATTTTGACATGGCAAATTTGAAGAAAATATTGTGTTGACAAGATTTGAAATGTTTTGGCGTGCATGCCATGACTCCTCCAAATGTGACAAATCATGTTAAGCGAGGCTAACGATACCAAAATCCCACCATTGAAATTTTTGATTCCAAACGATACCAAACCATGGTTTTCGAGTTCTCTCTCTTTTTTTTTTTTTAATTTTCGCTTGCCAAAATCTTGTATTGAAATTTTCCCGTGTAAACGAGGCTAACGATACCCATGCTAGTGAGGCTAACGTTGCCTAGGTATGCGAGGGTAATTAACATGCTCATGCAAGCGAGACTAATGCCCAATTTTGGCGGTCAAACCACGAGGTTTTACCTAATAACCATGTTCTAACACTGTAGAGACTAACCCCAATATGTTCACTCAAAAAAAAAAAAAATCTGAAACTATGGTTTCTCACCCAAAAGGCCAAAACTGTGGACTACATGATTTATTGGCCAAATTCGCATGTTCTTATTTTCTTACCAAAATCTTCCTATTCTCAAATCATAATTTTTAAGGACTTCGATAACTGGCGGAATGCAAAAATCTCGAATCATTTATTTTTTACAATTTTTCAAATTCGGAAAACTAGAAAATTCATAAAAAATAAACAACTTGAGGTTTTCAAGTTCAGTTAATTGGAACACCTTCTAAAAATCATTATTTACCAATTGTAATATTTTGGCAGAGAAAAATTTGAAGAAAAAAGGCATGCCATGACAACTCCAAACGTGTCAAACCATGCTAACTGTTTTTTTTTATTTTTAAAAAAATTGACCCTGCCAAGATCTTACTATTGGTAAAGCATGATTTTTAGAAGGTGTACCAATTGACGGAAATCGAAAACCTTGACTTATTTATTTTTTTTAAGATTTTCCAAAGTCGAAAAACTAGAAAATTCCTAAAAAAATAAACGACTCGAGGTTTTCGAGTTCCATCAATTGGAACACCTTCTAAAAATCATTCTTTACCAATGGTGAAATTTTGGCAGGGGAAAATTTCAAGAAAAAAATGATGTTGACAAGGTTTGATATGTTTTGGCATACCCTGACTCTTCCAAACGTGACAAACCATGTCAAGCCCTTTTTATTTTTTGAAATTTGCTCGTGCCAAAATCTCACCAATGAAATTTTCTCATACAAGCGAGGCCAACTTGCCCTTGCATGCGAGGTTGTCCAATTTTGGTGGTTTAACAATGAGGTTTCACCCAAGAACGATGTTTTAACACCGTGGAGACTAACCCATATATTTTCTCTAAAAAAAAAATTTTGTTCAAAACTGTGGTTTCTCACAAAAAACTGTGGACTATAGCACACAATTTTTTGGCCAAAATCTTATGTTCTTATTTTTTCACCAAAATCTTGCCAGCCTTAAATCATAATTTTTAAGGACTTTTAGAACTGACCGAACGCAAAAATCTTGAGTCGTTTATTTTTTACGATTTTCCAAAGTAGAAAACTAGAAAATTCATAAAAAAAATAAACGACTCGAGGTTTTCGAATTTCGTAAATTGGAACACCTTCTATTAATCATTCTTTACTAATGGTGAGATTTTGGCACTGGAAAATTTGAAGAAAAAATGGTGTTGACAAAGTTTGACATGTTTTGCTATGTCATAACCACCTTCAAACGTGTCAAACCATATCAACCCATTTTTTTTTTAAATTTACTCTTACAAAAATCTCACCATTGGTAAAACATGATTTTTAGAATGTGTGCCAATTGACGGAACTCGAAAACATCAACCCGTTTATTTTTTACGATTTTTCAAATTCGAAAAACTAAAAAATTTGTAAAAAATAAACGAGTCTATTTTTTAGAGTTCCTTCACTTGGAACATCTTCTAAAAATTATGTATTATCAATGGTGAGATTTTGCAATGGAAAAATTTAAAGAAAAAAATGTTGTTGACAAAGTTTGACCTGTTTTGGCATACCATGACATCTCCAAACGTACCCAACCATACTAAACCATTTTTTATAAAAAAATTTGTTCGTGCCAAAATCTCACCATTGGTAAAATATAATTTTTAAAAGGTGTGTCAATTGACGGAACTCGAAAATCTCGACTCGTTATGTTTTACGATTTCCCAAGGTCAGAAAACTAGAAAATTCATAAAACATAAACGAGTCGAGCTATTCGAGTTTCATCAATTGGAACAGTGTCTAAAAATTATGTTTTACCAATGGTAAGATATTGGCACAGGCTGCATAGTATGCAAGGCTGCATGTTAGACGTACCCCAAGTATATATGTAATAGTTGAATTTCACTTTAGCTTGATTATCCATATTCCACAAAGAACTTTTATAGCTGTTTAGCCACTAATCCAATTTTGAAAGTTCTTATGTACTAATCTCTAGTAATATTTCATTTTCTAATTATGTACTTGGAAGCATTGGATGAATTGACCCCCATTTTTCTCTATTTTAGTCCATGCAGTCTAATATGTTCTTTGAAGCACATATTGGTTCAATGGTTCTTGGTTCCGAATCCAAAGTGTCAGGTTCATTAGGGTATTGCTGAATGATTATGTTTTAGTTGAAATATAAATGTGGGTGTTGCAAAACCCTAAACCCTAAGTCTGTGAATTTGCTGCTATCAATTATGATCCCGTGACCTAAGTTTTGTTATTTGTTCCATTCTATAGTGCAGAGTTAATTTACAGAGTGCAGTTGGTTGTGATAATTTTTCCCAACAGAATCTTTTAGTTCCAATGCACTTTTCATGATGCTCCAGCAACTTTTCATGATTTTCAGCAGGTGAAAGAAAGAACATGGATTTCTTTCAGTCACGTGTTTTGAAAGCTAAAACTTTATGCATCTAAGAGAAAAGATCACCCATTTTTGGGTTTGGACTGGAATGGAAGATCTTGACCCAGCTCCAGGTTTGTGCTTCTGTTGTAGTTTCTCTTTTGCTCAGGGCCTCAAGTGTGGACTTGTGGTATTGGCTTCTGCCCAAAAGTTCTTGATTTTTCTTTGCTATCATGAAGTTCCTTGTTAGCTAGTTTTATTATTAAGATGTTAAGGATCGAGACAATAGCACAGAAACTTAGAAAAGGATGCAAATTTAAAGAATATTAGACAAGTTGCATTGTGTGGATCCCAAGTTACTTTGTGTGCAAAGAATCAATTAAGTTTTGATTGAAACTTTTCCCCAGTCAAAATTTTAAGGATATCTTATTAGTTGTCTTTTTGCAATAATTTCTTCAAAGACAATTATAAAGGATATCCTGTCAAACTTCTCCAATCAACTATAAGGATTGTGATTCTTCTTAATTGAGTTTGGTTTGTTTTGGCTCTTTGGTGTTGGTGCTTTTGTGTGCATCAGGCCAATAAAAACATGCATCCACTGTTTTATTAGTGAACCTTTTCTCAGTCTCAGTAGATTAGAGACTGTTTCCCAGGAGACTAAATTTCATAATTGATTCTCTTTGTCTTTCATGTTATGAATAATTGAATCCCCTGCTGTAGAAAATGGAGATGAGAGTATCTTTTATTATTGGATAGGGACCATTTCAGTTCTGACATACATTTCTGTTTTTTTCCTTACTCTTGTGGGCTTTGAAAATGTAGTCAATGATTGAACACAAGACGTAACAAGTTTGATAACTACTACCTCTTCCCTCCTCCTACCAGGAAGGATCCTACAATAGCAGCTTAGCAGAAAACTTTCTTATAGCTCATTTGAAAGAATGAATGTGAATTTTAATATATTTAAGTGAGAATCACAAAAAATTGGAGATTGTGTTCCTATCTAGCTTGGGAATACTTGGGATTCAAGAAATATGGGAAGCAAGCTGTGTGCTTCAGCTGCAAAACACAACGTGCTTTTTTTTGTCTTGTTGAATATAAATGCCACATGAAGCCGCCCCCACCCTTTTGTTTTTTTGCTCATAAAAACAGTCATATGCAGAAGACCTTTTTATATTTATCAGTTTCTGACTAAGCCAATTTGAAAACTAATATACAACTGCAATCAGTGAGGTCATCACAGGGACCCACTTGTCTGGTTAGAGTCTTTTTAGCAAGACCTGCAACTCTTACATAGGTCACAATCTTCTCTCCCTCTATCACTCTCTATCTCTCTCTCTCCCTCTCTCTCTTTCTGAAGCTAAGCAAAATTAATGGAGAGAGAAGATAACAAACCATCCCTGAGCTCACCACTGATTCAAGTTTGTGAAGAAGATGGAGTTGAATTTGAGGAAGAGAGAAGCCATGAGAAGGGTTTTAAGAGAGAGGAAATTGTTGAAGAAGTGAAGAAGCAGTTATGGCTAGCAGGGCCTCTTATATCTGTGAGTATATTACAGTACTCTATACAGATAATAGCAGTAATGTTTGTAGGTCATCTTGGTGAATTATCTCTATCTGGTGCAACCATGGCGCTTTCCTTCACATCCGTCACCGGTTTCAGCTTGCTGGTAAGTTAACCCTCTTCTCGACCTGGTTATTAATTTTACACATATGGTTACTTAATTTGATTGCAACTAATTAATCTACTTCTTTTGATAAAAATAGAAATTCATTGATAATATTAATTTAGGCGTGCCTAATGTGACCTCGAAGGAAAATAGTACCACACGCTGCCTCGAGATATTACTAAGATTGCAGCGTAACTCATAATTCTTAGATATTGTCTGTCTTTGTGTGGAACATAACTAAATTTCTTAGCATAAGATTGCAGCGTAACTCATAATTTTAGAAGAATGCAAAAGTGCTAGTTTGAATTTGAAGTGTTTATAAATCTCTTATTATCTTTGTGGTTTTTAAATTAAACAGATGGGAATGTCGAGTGCATTGGATACTTTATCTGGGCAGTGCTATGGTGCAAAGCAGTATCATATGATGGGCATACACATGCAGAGAGCAGTGTTTGTTCTTTTACTTGTTTGCATACCCCTCGCTATCATTTCTGCAAACACAAGAATCATCTTAATAGCTCTAGGCCAAGATATTGACATATCAGCCGAAGCTGGAAAGTTCGCGCGTTTCAATATTCCTTCCCTTTTTGCATATGCACTTCTTCAATGCCTTGTGAGATTTCTACAAACTCAAAACATTGTATTCCCGATGATGCTGAGTTCCGGAATCACAACTTTACTGCACATCCCTATCTGTTGGGTTCTTGTGTTTAAATCTGGACTTGGAGGCAGGGGAGCTGCATTGGCAAATTCCATCTCTTATTGGATCAATGTGCTGTTTTTGGCACTTTATGTCAGGTTCTCTTCATCATGCGCGAAAACTTGGACAGGCTTTTCGAAGGAGGCCTTTCACAACGTTGTTACATTTCTTAGACTCGCTATTCCTTCAGCTGTCATGGTCTGGTAATTTCCGTATCCTAATGGTTTTTTTTTTTTGAGGAAAAATAACCATTAGGATCCTAAATGGTTATTTTGCTACTACTAAGATTTGTTCTTGTAGTGTCTATGATCCTAAATGCAGTTGACCTTGAATTTTTGACAGCTTGGAGATGTGGTCATTTGAAATGATTGTTCTTCTTTCTGGTCTTCTTCCGAACCCAAAGTTGGAAACCTCAGTGCTTTCTATCAGGTTAGAATTTCTAACTGTGATGATTTATTCTTGGTTTTTCTTTATTGTTTGTGCTTTCTAGTTTAGAATACATTCTGCACTTTTCAATTTTTTTGACTTGTCAAAATATATGTGTATCCATCCAGCCTTAATACAGCTGCAATGGTTTGGATGATCCCTTTTGGACTCAGTTCTGCTGTGAGGTAAGTTAAATAGCTTTTAAATTTAAAAGTCAACAAACTTTTAAAAGATTAAAGATTAACCATTTTGTATGATTTGCAGCACTCGAGTCTCTAATGAATTAGGAGCAGGGCATCCAAACACAGCACGTTTATCAGTATGTGTTGTCTTAGTCATGGCCATTACTGAGGGTTTATTGGTGGGATTAGTCCTGATACTGATACGTAACTTCTGGGGCTACGCTTATAGCAACGAAACAGAAGTGGTCAAGTATCTGGCAACCATGATGCCAATACTTGCAACTTCCAACTTCTTGGATGGTCTGCAGTGTGTTCTTTCAGGTCATTAATTCCTACTTTTCTAAAATCAAAATAAACACAATACAAAATTCCATCAGCATATTTATGTGTTAATGTGTTATCAACATTTTCAGGCACTGCTAGAGGATGTGGGTGGCAGAAGATTGGAGCATATGTCAATCTTGGGTCGTATTATTTAGTTGGAATTCCATTGGCTGTTTTGATGGCATTTGTCTTTCACATTGGTGGAAAGGTAAAGAAAGATTAAAAAAATTTCTTCTGATATTTTCTTCCTTTGTTTCCTTGTTATCAGCTTGTTTGTTAAAATGTCTTGAATATAGGGGCTCTGGCTGGGAATCATCTGTGCACTCATTGTGCAAGTGTTGTCACTTCTTACTATAACAATACGGACCAACTGGGAGAAAGAGGTCAGATTCTCTCCCTCAGATTCCTCTTCTTCATGTGTATATTTTCTATCTATAATTTATGTTCGTTTTGGTTAGGCTAAACAAGCTACAGAAAGAGTATATGACTCGACAGTTCCGGTGGACATAGTTTCATGAATCTGAGTTATGACTAACAGTAGAATTCCAAGAACACTAGCTTGGTGCTACTAAGAACACACTGCAGAAAATCAGGATAGTATCATAACGCTAGTGTTGCAACTCAATATGCTCAAGCTATGTGTTCTTTATTACCAAAGGCCGCGGATTATGAGACTTGAAGATGCAGCTAGCTCAATAATGCATGGCTTCATTCAGTATTGCATAGAGTATCATGTAGTTAGTTAATCCCTGTTTTGAGGTATATGGGAAATTCTTGTGAAAATCTTGGTTAGGCTGGCTTCTTACCGAGATGTATTGATTCACCAAATAAATCCTTAGAATTAAATATTCAATAAAACATCGCTGCTATGCGATTTGTCAGGTATTTCTATAAATATATATATATTTTTTAATTTTTTTTCTTTTTTAGAAATTCAACTTATACGAGGGGAGAATTAATAATGGAAAACAGATTGAAAAGAGTAGCATCTCCTCATTACTATTCAAAGCTTCGATTGCTTACGGTTTTTACCAAAGAATGAGTGATGATGTTATTTGTAAAGATGACAAAGAATGAATCTAATACCCTTACTTCTTCACCAAAACACAAAACAACAAGCTAGGATTGAATATTAATTGCATCATTCTTACTCAACGTTTTGCTTTACTTTTGGCATTAATCGCAATCTTCAGAATATATACTTAGAGTTAAGTATGTCACATACTTTGATGAAGACACATGCAGATGCAAAGCCAATCAGTTTCTATAAAATGCCATGTCATTGGTTCATAGCAACATAACTCTTCAATCTATCCCAATTTCCACACCAGGCAACCATACCTTGATCCATAAGAAAGCTCTCTCTCTCTCTCTCTCTCTCTCTCAATCATCATGGGGGAGTTTGCCACTAGCATTGCAGAGAAAGCCATGAATGGGCTAGGTTCGTATACCTACAAAGAAGTCTGCTTGGCATGGGGTGTCAATGATGAACTAGCCAAGCTTAAGGTGACATTCTTAGATATCAAAAAAGTGGTCCAGGATGCAGAGGAGAAGCAGAGGAAGGACCACAACCTGACCAAGTGGCTAGGGGAGCTCAAAGATGTTTGCTACGATGTCGACGATGTGCTCGATGAATTTGCATTCAAAGAGTTACAAATGCAAGCGCTGAACAATCGCGGTAACATTATAAAAGTAAAGGTACGCACCTTCTTTTCGCGTTGGAACCCACTCGTGTTTAACATCAAAATGGGCCATAAAATCAAAGAGATTAGAGAGATGTTAGACAAAGTGGCAGCTGAAAAAAATTCGCTTTCAGTTTCAGACAAAGAAAAAGCTTTGTTTCCTCTTGAGGAACGAAGTGGAGATTGGGAGGGTACTGTGCACGTAAAGAGGGAGACTCACTCTTTTGTGCACATGTATGATGTTATTGGGAGAGATGATGATAAAAAACAGATTATCATCCATCTCTTGAACTTAAAATTGAAGGATCCTGGTGTTCGTGAGAACGTTTCTATTATTTCCATTTTCGGTTTAGGAGGTATGGGAAAGACCACCCTCGCCAAATTCGTGTACAATGATAAAAGGGTAGTAAAAAACTTTGAGTTGAGAATGTGGGTATATGTCTCGGACCACTTTGATAATAAAAGATTGGTTCGTCATATTATCACTTCTGCAACAAATGAAAAGTGTGGTGATGATGAAAGTTTTGAACAGTTGCAAAAAAAGTTGCAAAATGTTTTAACAGATAAACATTTTTTATTAGTTCTGGATGATGTTTGGGACAAGAACCAAATTGGAGTAACAATTTCAAAATGGCTTGATTTAAAAACTTTGCTAAACGTTGGAGCCAGTGAGAGTAAAATCATTGTTACTACACGCAATGAATCTGTTACTTCGATTATGGGATCGGTGTACGTGCATTCCTTAAGAGGTCTTCGCCACGAAGATTGTACATCTTTGTTCATTCAAAGAGCATTTAGCCGGAGGGGAGAAGAGCAACGCTATCCACAGTTAATGGAAATCGGAGACGATATTGCAGAAAAGTGTGGAGGGGTTCCCCTAGCAATAACTACCCTAGGGAGCATGCTCTATTTGGAAAGAGAGCAACATGCTTGGTCCAAAGTAAGAGATAGCGACATTTGGGAGTTGGAACAGAAGCACGATGACATTTTGCCTGCCCTGAAATTGAGTTACGATGCATTGCCACCTTACTTGAAACCATGCTTTGCCTTTTGCTCACTCTTTCCCAAAGACTACATATTCCAAAGTTCTGATTTGGTCCCCCTCTGGATGGCACAAGGCTTTCTTCAATCCTCTAAAGCAAGCCAAGAGCCTGAAGAGATGGGCCTAGATTACATAAGGCAGATATGTTCTAGATCCTTGTTTCAAATTCACCAAGATTCAATTAATTTAATATCCTTTGAAATGCATGATCTAGTTCATGACTTGGCCATCTCAGTGGCACAGGTAGAGTGCTCATCTGATAATTTTCGCCCTGCTTCTACCTCCGATGCTCCCAAAAAAGTTCGACACGTGTCAATCTCGCGGGATGACTTGTGCATGAAGGAAGAACGAGTTCCTGAGTTCTTACTCCACTCGAAGAAAGTGCGAACCATTCTATTTCCAAACCCAGGAGATAAAGGCATCACCAACCAACCTTTGAGGAAAACATGCATCAAGAGATTCAAGTTCCTGCGGGTGCTAGATTTGAGTGGCTGGACTCTTGAAAAGTTACCAAGTTCAATTGGTGACTTGAGTCACTTGAGATATCTCGACTTGTCTAAAAATCCGAGCATAGAAAAGCTTCCGGATTCCATTTGCGAGTTGCGAAATTTGCAGACATTGCTACTTTCAGGCTGTGTGAAACTCAAAGGCTTGCCCAAAGACATAGGGATCAGCTTGAACAACCTCAGAAAATTGGTGATAACCACTAGTCGGATGGATTTGCCAGAAGGAATCAAAAGCTTCACTTCTCTTCGACATTTCGAGGTGGACAACTGCAGTAATCTTGAATCGTTAGGTGAAGTGGTACAATCTCTCTCTAATCTTCGAATTCTTGTTATTAGCAGTTGCGGAAATCTCGAGTCATTGCCACACTTGAGTACCACATTAAATGCCTTAGTGATCTCTGATTGTGAGAAGCTTGACTTGATGGCTTCTCCCGAAGGCATCCGAGGTCTCCGGTCATTTTCGATCTCCAAAATCTCAAATTTAGAGGCTTTGCCACATTGGCTTCAAGACACTAAAACCACTCTACAGAGCATATGCATCAAAAATTGCGTGCATCTCAAGGCACTTCCAGAGTGGCTGCAAAGCTTGGTAGTGCTGAAACAACTAGTCATCGAAAGTTGCCCTCTATTATTGGCTTTGCCGGAGGGGATGCATCAACTCGTCGCCCTGAAAGAATTGAAGATCAACGACAGTTCTAATTTGAGTGAAAGTTGCAGAAGGAAAGAAGGTCAGGACTGGTCCAAGATCGCTCGTGTTACTAAAATCACAATTGATGGAGAGATTATTGCATCGAACGATGACTAGGTAACAATCTGGTTCTACATTTTCCTCGATCTGTATTTTTTTATTTATGTCTATTTATTGTTTGTTTCTTTGAATTAATTGCAGATCATTGATCATCGATCTGAAGGCATGGAGCTATTGGAAGTGTGAACCTAGTCAAATTGGGAATGAAATAAATAATGATGTCATCATGTGTATTGTGTTGAAATGAGACAAGGAAACTCTGTATTTGCAACCATTTTTAATTTGATGAATTCAGAATGAATGTTCGCTTATTGTGAAAATGCAACTTTTCAAATCAATTTTTTCGGCAATGTTCTTGCTCACAAATATCATAGATTCATCAACCCACAATTCTCATGGACCTCATGAACAATAAAGGAGACAAGGTACCTGGCTGGCCAGTACATTCGAGTCTTCATCTTAAAAGAATAAAAAGGTCGTATATATATAAGTTCAATAAGAGTGTTAATCTTGGCACCTAATTAGTAATTACCCTGGACAACTTGACCAACTCTCACGCATCAGCAAAATAATAATGTCAAAGGAAAAAAGCAAAAGAAAAGAAGGTAAAAATCAAAGAAGCCATGAAACAACACACCAACAAAAGCCCTCAAAATTTAGCCTTACATGGGCAGTTATAATATGATACCACTTATCTGTCTCATGTTATCACAATTAATTTTTAACCCCCCAAACGGAGCCTCTGCATTTTGATCATGTTTGGACTCCAAATATCGCCTCCTCCCTATAATCTCAACAGATAACAGCCAATAAGAGTCTTGCAAGCAGATCATAGAAAATGTAATGGAGATAACTGCATATCACAACATACTTCAAACAGTAACCGCATACCTCATTGATGTGGGACGAGCAATCTTTCATCTCTTCAACCAAAGAACAACTGTTTATGTGTATAGAATTAACGCACTCAATTATTCGGGCTGTTGGAAGTCAAGCTCTAGTTTCCTTTTTAGATGCGTTCTGTCAGCACTTCACGAAAGGAAATAAAACAATCAAATATCAGCTTTCGCTAGTACGTACATAGCTAAGTAACAGCACAAAAAAGTTGGCATATCCTTTGCCTCTTTGATTTCATGAAAAAGAATATACTCATTCATATCCCAGATTGGATAAATATATTGTACTATACTTGCCACATAGAACCAATATCGGTTAAGGGAAATCCTACAAACTCTTCTATCAAAAATAATTGCAAACTAGTCAACATAGCACATTTTGAATTGGAAGTTTGACCAATAATAACAACAAAAGTTGTCAACAAGTTAATTCAAGTAGTTTAATTCACTTGGTCTCTCACTCGGCCAATCTTTGGTCAGAAACTCAATAAGAATCTCTGTAAGGAACCATAAGTTTAGATTTCTGATTGATGATCAACCCCAAGTTTGGATTTCGAAGAATAAGAACAGCTTTCAAACATGCAACACAAAACCACTCTCAAAGGCTTCCATCACAGTTGTGCTTCTAACTATTTGCTTCTAAATATGAAGATCTATCTTAGGTAAAGCACATTCTTCCTCCACATGTAGTTTACACCTTATCAGATCAAATGATCTATTACCTCGAAAATATCAATTCGAGGTTTAGATTCATTCCAATCTAAGAGTGTCATATCTATCTTAGGTAAAGCACATTCTTCCTCCACATGTAGTTTACACCTTATCAGATCAAATGATCTTTTACCTCGAAAATATCAATTCGAGGTTTAGATTCATTCCAATCTAAGAGTGTCATACAAATTTGCGTGAGCACAGAGGTTTATAAGCAATAGAAAGCTGTAATAGTGTTTACAGTTTACCTATTTATTGTAGGCCTATTCGGAGGTTTTGCTCCAAAGATAGAAAAATCTACTGACATCGGCACTTGTTCATTCCTGCTTGTACTTTCACCAGCAGCCTGTCTGATGTCTCCAACATGATCATCAACCTTATCAACTTGGGATGCATTTCCTTCAAAAATCGCACGTTCTGGCATCACTCTCCGTGACTTTCTTGGAGGTGACAAAACTGTAGGAGCCTCATTTGGATTGAAATCTGAAGCCTTAGAATTGACGGACTCCCTCTTTGGAGCAGGCCTGGGAAGCTTATCTGGTTCTGTAGGTAGTGGCGCAGATGTAAAGTACCTAACAGGACCACAGTGATCAGAGGCAGAACCAAAAAGAGACCCAATATATATATATATATATCATAAATTGCTCAGTTGAAGGGCTAGAGTCACATACCTGTGCTCTAGTGCCTGCTGCACAGATATTCTAGCTTTTGGGTCATAAGTAAACATCTTTGATAGCAAATCAAAGGCATCATCACTAGCCATCGAAAACTTTTTACGCAAAGCGGATGGTGGAGCATACTGGTATTCCACATAATCAGGAAGGTATACCATATCAGGCCATTGAGAAGGAGTTGGAGTCCCAAAAGCCGCAAAAATCTTTCCTAGTTGATCGATATCACTTGTTCCCTATCAGATATTGTAAATCAAACGAAGAAACAATCAGAAAACGTACACCCAATATAAAGTTCAATTATACACAGCTCACGGAGGAAAAGAAGAGAGTTAAATATGATGAACCATTGCAAGATATAAATGACCAGTTAAAACTTAACACACGATCAGAATGGTAAATGCAGTTTCATGCTATTCAGCAAACCAAAGCCGAAAAACAAATAATAAATTAAGTAAAAGGTTTTGGCCAGTGAAATCTGCAGTACTCTAATTCTACAACCAAAGAAACAACAAATTAAAGCCAAAAAAATATGTAATACTGGAAGGAATCATAATTCATTTCATCTGAATAAAAGATTCAGAAGAAATGGAAGAGACATGTATATAAAACTAATGATCTCAAAACAGAGACAAAATCGCCTGTTAGGCTGTTACAGTGAACTGAGAAAGTATAAACCCAAAAGAGGATTTTTTTTTTTTCCTTGCAATGACAAAAGATTGAACAAAGTATTGTCATTTTTTCTTTCAGATGAAATTAGAAGCCATACATGCACCAGCACAAACACAAACAGATAGAAACAGGTACATCATTGCAAAACATTTGAAAACATTGAGTTATGAGCCACACATGAATCAGCACAAATACATATAGCAAAGTGATCAAGAGTCAAATGGAAACAAAAGAAAAGAAAAGAAATTTTGTAAAAGTTCAAGTATGTAGTGCAAATCATGGCTATTGGAAAATAGTAAACCATGAAAATAGAGTTTCATTACTAATTATGAATATTTCTGTACCTGCAGAAATGGTTGTCGTAGGAGAAGCTCAGCGAATATACAAGCTGCAGCCCAAACATCCACCCCGGGTCCATATTGTTTGGTGCCAAATAACAGCTCAGGTGCTCTATACCATCGAGCAAAGACCTATTCATATGGCTCAAGAGCTTATAACGAGCTTGCACTTAAAAGAAACAAGATTTAATAGCACAGCACTTTAATAAGCTTGCTTCAGTAAAGGGAATAAAATTACACCTATAGAGATCTAACTCGAAATACCTATAATTGCATAATCAAATGGATCACCACCAATACGAGGAGAAGCATACCTGATGAGTGAACCTGCGATCTGGACTCCCAAATACTCGTGCTAAACCAAAATCTGCAAGTTTAAGCTGTCCATTAGGTCCTATCAACAAGTTGTTGGGCTTCATATCCCTGCAAAGCACAATTAGCAAACACCTGAGACAGATTATAACAACCAACCAATGACCTGCAAGTAACCTTCTCAATACGAAAGGGATACCTGTGCAAAACCCATTTCTTGTGGCAAAAAGCAAGTCCTTTTAGCGTCATCTGAATATATGACTTTATGTCAGCTGGTGAAAGGACTATATTATGGTTACGTATAACAGCTTCAAGGTCTGTCTCCATGAACTCAAACACAAGATGCAGGTTTCCTTTATGGGGAAACGCATCAGTCAACTCAATAATATTTGGATCTTTCAGCTCCTTTAGTAGTTTAATCTCTCTAAGCGCTGTAACATTCACCCCTTCCTTTTGCTTCCCAACCCGAATTTTCTTGATAGCAACTGTCTGTCCTGTCTGCACAGCAAATTTCATTCAAAACCATAAATCATACAGATTACTTATGGAAGTCTGCATGCCGTTTCTATAAAACAACGAAGACATATAAGTAACCAAGAAAACAATCAAACGAAGGACAGCCAAGAAAACAAGAACCTTCACACAAAGATGTTCGCTTTTAGTTCCTTTTACTCGGACAGAGTCTCCAAATTTCTTAGTTTAACTCAACTGTTAGGACTGACCTACTCCAGGCCCAATTAAACAGTCGCAAGCTTTCTACTACCATCCCACATATGCAGTATTCCTTCTAAAAGTCAGCCTATTAGCACCTTGGATACCTCACTGACTCATTGCTAGGGTTGTTAGGATTACTGTCTACTTATTGTGATCCATTTCTAGCTTTATATTGTATGCACAATTCCATTTTGGAGGTCATGGATGAAATGAACTCAGTTTAATTCCTTCATCAAATAACAAGAACAAAAAGAAAAAAAAATGCCATGTACACAGATAAACAATTATACAATTCTATCTAATGTTTGACTTCCCCAGCTTCTTCATGGAAAAAACTGAATTTCCTCAGCACCCAAAAAACTCCAATTCCACACACATACACATACACATACACACAGAAATCTCAGGCCCTAAATTAGAAGAGTAAAATGAAATAGAGGAATAAAAATTACCAATAAAAAAAACAAAATAAAGGAGAAGTCTTGGGGGTTTAACCTGAGTATCAATGGCTTTGTAGACGACTCCATAGGTACCTTCACCAAGGACCTCGCGCTTCAGATATCTATCTGCAACTTTCTTCGATGTATCGACCTCTCCCATTGTGGTCGCCGAGTTATCTCTTTACTAAAGATTTGATTTTTTTTTTAATTTACTTATTACAGTGAGATAGATTTCTGAGTGGGTATTCTACTCAGAATTGGGAATTTTGTAGGCAAATCATAATCCCGAGAGAAAAAGTTAGGGTTAGAATTTTACGAGAAAGCCGTTGAAGGCTCCACAGAGAAAGAGAGAGAGAGAGAGAGCGTGTTGAAGCAACGTCTCTATATAGACGATGGTCCATTTAGCGTTTTACTAGTTTCTCTTCTTCTTTTCTTTGGTAATATTGTTGTTTAATCTATTACCAAAGATTTGATATTTTTATTTACTTTTTACAGTGAGAGAGATTTCTATTCTGCTGAGAATTGGGAATTTTGTAGGCAATTCATACAAAATTGTACTCATTGCTACTTTTTTGACTTGGGCTTCCCTAAGCCCAAGATTCATCACTAACTCCTAGATCCACAAACAATTCTCCGTATTAGCCCGGCCCATCTTCATAAACCCGGCCCGTTATTTCCTCGGATTTGAAGCATGGATCCACCATATTCCGAGCAATGATGTAATGAAATATTGAAGAACATTTCAAAATAAAAAAATAAAAAAGTATTCAAGCGAAGGACGAGTCCTCTCCCATAAGAGCAATAAAAAATATATAGAAGCCAAGTCTTCCACGAAATAAATTTAGCCATGGTTGAATACTAAGAAACAGTGGTGGAATGATCATCAGAGTAATCTATAAATTTGCAACAAGCTAGCTAGTTTTGATTAGAAGGCCGAGTGTAACAAAAAGAAATAATGGGAGAGGTTAAGTTGCTTGGCACAACACAAAGCTTTCCCTGCGCTAGGATTCAGTGGGCTCTTAAGCTCAAGGGTGTGGAGTATGAGTTCATAGAAGAAGATTTACTAAACAAGAGTCCCCTCCTGCTCAAGTATAACCATGTCCACAAGAAGGTACCAGTGCTTGTGCACCATGACAAACCCATCGCCGAGTCGCTTGTGATCCTTGAGTACATCGATGACACATGGAAGGAGAGCCCCTTGCTTCCTCAGGACCCTTATGACCGAGCCATGGCTCGCTTTTGGGCTAAATTTGTTGATGACAAGGTACTTGCTTGATCTCTTTTCCTTTACCGATTCAAGTTCAATTCGTGGATCAAGTTTTCACTTCAGATATATGAACCAAAATTGCGAAATTCAAAACACAAAGGCTAACATTACAGTGACCACTAACACGTACATGAACCAAGAATGAACTAGTACGTACACACTTGTATATACAGTTATACACACATCCATATATGTATGCTTGTAGCATGCATAATTAAGCTTGATTTTAACTCTTGAGATTTCCGCAAAACTCTGTTTCTTGTTTATATGCAGGTTGTGATCGGAGTATGGGGAGCTTTCACCGCCCAAGGAGAAGAGAAGGAGAAGGCTATAGAGTCTGCACTAAAACCACTAGCATATCTTGAGGAGCAGATTGAAGGGAAGAAGTTTTTCGGTGGAGAACAAATAGGGTACCTTGACTTAGTAGTGGGTTGGTTACCTCACTGGCTCAATGTGATGGAACAAGTTGGTAGCATGAAGCTACTTGAAGCAGAGAGATTCCCATTTCTCCATGAATGGGGTCAGAACTTCATCCAAACTCCCCTCATCAAAGAATGCATTCCACCAAGAGAAAAGCTTATTGAATATTTCCATTTTGGCCTCAGTTACCGGCGTTCCTTAGCACCCAACAAACCATGATCTTATGCTCTAGCAAACCATTCAGCAACTCTACAACGACTCTCCTCAGTAGTATGGTTTTCGAGATGAATTCGTTTGGTTTCGGGGTTTTGTCCTAGTAGTAGAGGGTGTCCTGTTTCGCCACCCTATTGATCTGATTAGTTCTTCTTTTGAGTCTCCTTCTTGCTTAGTTGCTTATGTACTAGTCTAAAATAAAATGAACATTGTTTTTCCATGTTGCATTCTCCAACTCTTCTGGTACCTCTAAACACTGTTTGGGACTGAAAGCACATATTCAGAGTTGTAAGCCAAAATAGAGCAATTGATCATAACAAGGCCCTGCATCAAATGGACCTAAAAGTCTAAAACTACTTAAATGACCACACTAATTGATCGTATACTTTTGGTCGATGGATAAGAAATACTTTTGACATCGGTATCCATATATTCGTAGCCATTAATTCACTCGTATCTTCAATATTTCTGTGTAGATATTCCGCAAGCAATGATGTCATGAAGGATTGAAGGGTCCCCTTTGGCATCTACCGATCTACGTCTTGAAAACAATAATGTGTTGACGTTGAGCGAGTCTTACCACGAATGTAGTCATTGTTGAATATTCTTATATTCTAAATCTTTAGAAACAAAAATCCACCGCCTCTATGATCTTGTACTGTCTCACAGAGTTCTCTACAACTACACACAATTTGCTACAGCTTTGATCGAAAGGTGTTGCTGAAAAATGGGAGGGGTGAAGCTGGTTTCCACAGCTCAAAGCTTATTCTGCACTAGGATTCAGTGGGCTCTTAAGCTCAAGGGTGTGGATTATGAGCTCATAGAAGAAGATTTAAGAAACAAGAGCCCCATCCTGCTCCAGTATAACCCTGTCCACAAGAAGGTCCCGGTGCTTGTGCACCATGACACACCCATCGCCGAGTCACTTGTGATCCTTGAGTACATCGATGAGACATGGAAGGAGAACCCCTTGCTTCCTCAGGACCCTTATGACAGAGCCGTAGCTCGGTTTTGGGCTAAGTTTGCTGATGAGAAGGTACCCTTTTCCTTGATGGAAGCAGATCTGTGTGCACATGTGTATCGAAATGATGATTCCTGTTGGCATCTTTTGATCCAATTTCTCTTATATGCAGGTTGTGTTTGGAGTATGGACAGCTTGCTCAGCGGAAGGAGAAGAGAAGGAGAAGGCAATAGAGGCAGCACTTGAATCACTTGCGCATCTTGAGAAGCAGATTGAAGGGACGAAGTTTTTTGGTGGAGAACAAATAGGGTATCTGGATTTAGTGGTGGGTTGGATACCTCATTGGCTCAATGTTATGGAAGAAGTTGGAGGAATGAAGCTACTTGAAGTAGAGAGGTTTCCATGTCTTCTTGAATGGGGTCAGAACTTCATCCATACTCCACTCATCAAAGAATGCATTCCACCCAGAGAAAAGCTTGTCGAATATTTGAGCGGTAGCATCAGCTACTTCCGTTCCTTAGCAGCCAACAAACCATGATCTCAAGCTCAAGTCTGAATCTTGAGCAATTCTACAACTTATATTTTTCGAGATGATTTCAATCCACAGCAATTTTTTTTTGGTTTCAGGCTTTTGGGGTTCTTGTCCTAGTAGTATAGGCTTTTGGGGAACTGATTAGTTCTTTTGGGGTCTCTCTCTTGCTTTATGTATTTTCTTTAGAATAAAAATGATGCATTGTTTTTCTATGTTGCATTCTCCAACTCTTTCTGGTACCTCCTACCACTGCTTGGAACAGAGACCTAAAACAAGTTAAATGACCTCATCAACTGATAGAATAGATTTTAGTAGATGGTTATTAACAAATAACTATACAAAATAAAACAGTGAGGAGAAAAATAATTATTCAATTTGCATAATCTCTTGGCAGAAGAAGCAACTATTATATTAAGCAGAAAAAATTATCAGACTTTGTATTGAAGCCCAAACTCCCCATTTATATTGTGGCTTTAGCTTGTAACAAAAGCATATGGGTCTTCTTAGCTGATCTTAATTCTTTCAATTTAGATCATTGTTCAGTTCTAAACAATGAACCATAGAGGGAAACTCATAGAGATGCAGATGAGTCCAGAAAGCTGTAAATCAACTACCATTAAAATGCAAAACAATATATAAATTGTATGCAGATCAGAATATCCGGAGATACAAACAATTAGGATGTATCACGGAGGAAGGAACATTGAGACTGAGGACAAATTTCATTGGCTTTTTTTCTACTTTACTGATCTTTGAAAATTAATCTTGTAGCATAAGAATTCACTATTCATATACCAGACTGAGAATAGTAAAACTATGCTCATAAGTCAATGTGCATGTAATTGGTTTTCTTGACATGAACCCCACATCAATACATTTCTAGAAGAGGGTACAATTGGTCATGATGTAAAAGCAAACTAGTCTTAGTTTGAAAATTCAATAAACTACCCTTTGCAATTCGATATTATATATAATTTATGACTTGAAAGAATGGGAAACATGGGAAAATTTCAGAAGTAGAAAAAGAATTTGTCCTTGTGAATTTGAGTCATAAAACAAAATGACAGAGGCACAACCAATAGTCTCAGAACTTGTTCTTCAAGAAATCCAATAAAATTCTACCTCTATAAAACTAAGGCAAGGCTTCAAAAGATTGAAACATTGGTTCAAAACCAGACTTTGCAACTTGAAATGGGAGAAGTTAAAGTAATCGGAGCCTCTCTAAGTCTTTTTTGCTGCAGAATTGAATGGGCTCTGAAGCACAAAGGGATAACCTATAAGTACATAGAAGAAGACTTGAGAAACAAGAGTACCCTGCTCCTCAAGTCTAACCCTGTCCATAAGAAAATCCCAGTGCTTGTGCATGGTGATAAACCAATTGCGGAGTCCCTTGTCATCCTTGAGTACATAGATGAAACATGGAGGAAGAACCCTCTATTGCCAGAAGATACTTATGAGAAAGCAATGGTACGATTTTGGGCAAAATATGTTGACGAGAAGGTAAACAAACAACATTTTATATATGGTGATTTTTTCTTGTCATGCATTCCGTTAGAGAGGGATATATACTGTTTATTTATACATATATAATTTGAAAGAAGGTACTGAGTTTTTCAGTAATTATGGAATGCAGTGTGTGATCAGTGCATGGACTGCTAGCCGAACGAAGGGGCATGAACAAGAAAAAGCAATAAAGTCAACACAAGAATCACTCAAACTTCTGAATAAGCTCATTGAAGGCAAGAATTTTTTTGGAGGAGAAACCATAGGTTTCCTAGACCTAGTGGTGGGCTCTTTACCTAACTGGATCAAGTTCATAGAAGAATCTGTAGGCATAAAGCTATTTGACACAAAAGAGTTGTCATTTCTTCATGAATGGGCACAGAGATTCACTGAAATTCCAATGATCAAAGAAAGTATTCCAATGAAGGAAGAGATGCTCAATTCCTTCCGAGCTCAGCAGAATGCCAAATAAGGGGAAGAAGTAGTACTTGTAAACAATATATTTGGTTTTAAAATAATGTAAAAGATGCAGGATGCAGTCCTGATGAAATATGTTACACTTCCAATTCATGTTAATCCCGACATATATGTGTATAGTATGATCTATAAAAAGAAAATGAACATCTATGTATTCAACTGAAATTCAGAAAAAGGAAAAGAGATCAAGATATTACACGGCGACAGCGGCACCAGAAAGCAGTCCCTCCACTTTTGCCTCGAGCAACTGCTAATTCTTCATCAATGTAAAACCATATAAAGAAAGGATCCTTAGTGCTAGGCTCTCTGTCATCTTTTTGTCCAAGACTGATCTCCAAAGGTTTCAAAGTTCCAAGCTTTATCCGAATGCACTCAAAGACAAAGGCGAGTATTCTCTTCTTCCAAGAAAATCTTCCTTCAAATGTTAAGGCTCCAATTGGACCCAGATATACTCCATTCTCAATTCTCTTTCCCTGATAATCCAGGCACACATTTGAGATTTGTCAGTCTCAACTCATTCTTTTCTTGGGTTTCTTTACTGTTGATGAAAGCTTCTGATATATCCTATTTACTTTTCAACAACAATATACAAGCAAGTTCATCCCTAAAGTAATGCTTTAGCATATGAAAATCACCACAGGAAAGAGAAGGCAATAACAAACAATACTATGTTTATAAAAATTATTATGCAGGCTCTAAGAACACACCCCAATTCAAAATAAAAAAGAAACTTCTGCTCTGTAAATGACTATTGAGAGTTCAAAGAAGAGCATTCTATTACCAAGCTTGAGTCTTTTGCCCCCATTTCAACAAAACAAAAAACTTTTCTTTTATTGTGGCTTTTTGTGATCAAAGAATTTTCTGTCAAATTAAGCATGAGAAATAGAAATAGAGATGAAAAGGCTTACAGCAGCATCGAACCGCTGAACAGCTGTAATAGGGAAGTAGCGACCGCCCTTCAATTGTTTCTGCAAACACCACAAGAATCAAAGAACCTTCATTTCTAACATAAATGGCTAAAAAAAATTGAACTTTGTCATCACATATGTGAACGAATTATAATTCACCTCCGAAGTAAAAATGAGCATCCAGGTTCTCCCTGGTGATTCTGATCCACCAAGCGTTTCGAGAAACCTTGAAGGGTCGAGTTTCGCATTCTCAAGCACAGACAGAGCAGACAGAATCTCTTCTGCTGCAACCCTTCTTGTTTTTGCAGCATTCTTGAGCACTTTCACACTCTCCTCAACTTCCTTCAAACCCAACAACAACAAAACTCAATCAAAAAAATGATCTTTCTGGGGTTATGCAACTGAAAGATAGAACAACAAGGACCCAGCAAAGAAAAAGCATACTCTGCTGAACTGTGGTTCCTGAACAAGCAGAGGAGTAGCGGTGGCACTTTGGTCATTTCCTTCAAGGGCTGCTCTGATTCTTGCTCTGGGAAATCTGAGAAGATTGAGGTTTGTGGCTTTAGCATGAATTGGAATTTGGAGAGGAAAAATTGAGGGTCTGAGATATGCTTGAGAAGAGCTCAGAGCCATTATGTATGAGCGTGCTGTATCTGTTTTCAAGTGGATTAGATTTTTATATGATTTTTAAAAAAAGAAAAATGGAAATGGAAAATGAATTACTTGACCCGAATATGGTAAAACGGGTATCCCGGAAAATTAAAACGACCCCGAAATTCCAGCTGATGAAGCAACGTTAAAATCGACATTTCGATAGCCCCTATTGGTCACTCTCTCACTCTCAGTCTGTGAGTCTGATTCTGAATCTCCAATGAGCAACGCTCTAACTCCGATCCTCTTCTTCACCAATTGATCCGTAAAAGGAAAAGAAAACTCTTCATTTCCGATCAGAATTACCAAAACGCCACCATGTCCTCCCTCGCGCAAGCTCCTCTCTACCCTCCTCCGTACCTCTCTCCGCCGGACCTCCTCAGCCGCCAGACCCGCGGTCTCCAGATCCCCCATCACGCGCTCCACGGGGTACCTCCTCTCACGCGCGGCGCACTACTCCACGTCATCGGCCGCAGCAGCCGCAGCGCCTCCGAAATCCGGTACGGCCATCGACGGGTGGCAAAATCACCGATGAGTTCACCGGAAAAAGGCGCTATCGGTCAGGTCTGCCAGGTCATCGGGGCCGTCGTCGATGTCCGGTTTCGAGGAGGGCCTGCCCCCGATCCTCACCGCTCTCGAGGTCTTGGACAACTCGATCCGATTGGTCCTCGAGGTGGCCTCAGCATCTCGGTGAGAACATGGTCAGAACCATTGCCATGGATGGGACTGAAGGGCTCGTTAGAGGTCAAAGAGTCCTCAAACACTGGCTCTCCCCATCACTGTAAGATCCTACTCTCGCCTAAAATTTTACATTTTGGATTCTAAATTTACATTCTTACTGTGAATGTGTGTGTTTCAGATTTTCTTGGGCAATTTTTTTTTTAATGGCTGATTATTTTTTCTTTAATGTAAATCTTTTGAGTAATGGCAAATGTGAATTTTAAGCAGTGTGTTTAAAATTTGTGTCTTTAGGTGCCTGTTGGAAGAGCAACCCTGGGCCGAATTATGAATGTTATCGGAGAGCCCATTGATCATAGGGGTGACATAAGTAAGTAGAAGAAGCTCTCAAACCTGAAAATGTTTTGCATTTTAAGTATTTGTAAATGTATTCAGCAAATAAATGTTGTGAATGAATGGTGTTTTGTTTGGATTTTGTCAGAGACCGATCACTCTCTTCCCATCCATAGAGAAGCACCAGCTTTTGTTGAGCAGGCTACTGAGCAACAGATTCTTGTCACTGGAATCAAGGTATGTCTTTGCTGTACCCCATTTTTTTGGTTGAGTTTCGTTGAGAGTGATACAATGTGAAAGTTAGTGAAACAACAAATTTTGTATACAAACATGAAGGAATTGTTGTGTATAGTTTATTTTGAAGGACAATTATATATTTCAGTTCTGTGTAAAAGCTATCTTAGGTAATTTTTCAATTTTAAAACATAAACCTCTAAGTTTTGGGCTACTTTTGGATGCTGTTGTGGATGCAACCCTTAAAGTTTATTGCTTGATATCAATTTCCCGTGCCTCTCCCACAAATCAATAATGTTCTGGTCCAGTTATGAGCTTATTTGAGGATACATTATACTAAATCCTAGATGCTAAGAAAAAATGTGTCCAAATTTCAAGGTAAATGGTGGTGATGTTGAAATGTTTTTAGATCTTTTCTCTT
The DNA here is from genome assembly GCA_029955375.1 of Rubus parviflorus. Taxonomy (NCBI): domain Eukaryota; kingdom Viridiplantae; phylum Streptophyta; class Magnoliopsida; order Rosales; family Rosaceae; genus Rubus; species Rubus parviflorus. The sequence continues at coordinate 12,610,780 of JARGGL010000009.1, forward strand.
TGTCATGGACTATATTAGACTGCGACGAAGTCGAAGTGAGAGCTAAGGACTATTTAGTGCTCTTTTCTCTAAAGCATTAGTTTTATTTTATTTATTTCTTCACTTGTCTTTCTACTTCTAGCATGGAGTGCTATTACGCTGCTAGTTACTGCTTATAGAATTCCTCATCAACAGAGACCAATTGACATTTGTGCCTTGTGCCTATCAGGTTGTTGATCTTCTTGCTCCTTACCAAAGAGGAGGAAAGATTGGGCTCTTTGGTGGTGCTGGTGTTGGAAAGACGGTGCTTATTATGGAACTTATCAACAATGTTGCCAAGGCTCATGGTTGGTTCTGTTTACACGCATTTTAGTTAACCTCTCTCTAATAGTTAAAGGCCTCTGGTGTAATGAAATGTTTCATCCTCCTTTGCAGGTGGTTTCTCTGTGGTTTGCTGGTGTGGGAGAACGTACAAGAGAGGGTAATGATTTGTACAGAGAAATGATTGAAAGTGGTGTCATTAAGCTTGGAGATCAGCAGGTAAACTTACTGCCAAACTACTTTGTAACTTTTCTAAATCTACTTTACCTTATGTTCTCATTCCTATTTATTGCAGAGTGATAGTAAGTGTGCTCTCGTGTATGGTCAAATGAATGAACCTCCTCGGTGCCCGTGCTCGTGTTGGGCTCACAGGGCTGACTGTGGCTGAGCATTTCCGTGATGCTGAAGGGCAAGATGTGCTTCTCTTCATTGATAACATATCCGCTTTACCCAAGTAATCTCTCTCTCTCTCTCTCTCTCTCATCTCTCTTCTCTCCTCTCTCTCTCTCTCTCTCTCTCTCTCTCTCTCCTCTCTCTCTCTCTCTCTCTCTCTCTCTCTCTCTCTCTCTCTCTCTCTCTCTCTCTCTCTCTCTCTCTCTCTCTCTCTCTCTCTCTCTCTCTCTCTCTCTCTCTCTCTCTCTCTCTCTCTCTCTCTCTCTCTCTCCTCTCTCTCTCTTCTCTCTCTCTCTCTAACTCTTTCTGATCTAATTCTACCATTTTCTTTTGTCTCCATTCTCCAGGCTAACTCAGAAGTGTCCTGCTTTGCTTGGTCGTATCCCATCTGCTGTCGGTTACCAAC